>JAQPPZ010017110.1:6010978-8809457 GCA_028583015.1 Wollemia nobilis
TGATGCGTAGTTTGGATTTATGGTTAGCATAGGGAATTAAAAGCATCTATTGGCATAAGATAAATTAGAATGTAATTTTTTGCTGAGGCAAAATGTACAACGTATCTACATCATGTATGTATTTATTCCTTTGAACTTTTGTCCAATAAAAGGGTGTGCAAAGACCCAGTCCTTGAGGGTGTTATAGGTTTAAACTCTTGGCTCTCTGATCTTGTTCCATTAGTGATGATTGAACTATTGATATTATGGCCCAAAATGCATATCTACTTTATATTGTATAGTTGATGTGGTAGTTGACATGGAAACTATGTAACCACCCAATATATTTTTGATATTTATGGAAGTAATAACCAACCATCATTTGATACATGTCTATGCTACCTATTGTGCATACCCTATTAGTAGATGATGAAGACACCTTATACCAATTCATTGTCTTGATCAACAATAGATATGGATGACAAGTGATAATTTTGTTTTTTAGTCTTGTGACATGTGATGCCTTCCAATTGGTTGTAGGTAAATTTAAATTTTTGAATTCAAATTCTTATGGCTTTTTCAATACTTGGAAGGGTAAACTTCTAGATTACGTAACTTTTTGCATATAGAAGCATTTGGAGCCTTTTTTATTTTAAATTATACATTTATTTGAGCTCTTAATGATGGTTGTATTAGTTTTGTTAGTAAATTTTACCAATTTTATAGAAGCATTATGGACCACATATGTCATATATGTTCATGGACCTATTATAGTTTTGTAGAAATTTTTATGCTATAAAAGGAGTAGGTTTGACATTATTAATGTAAGATACATCTTATTCCTGTGAGTCTCTTTTAAACTTTGAGGGTTGATTATTCACAAACCTATTTATTGCTTGATGATTCAATCATTTTATTTGATATTGGAGGATAGATTATGATCGCCATATTACATGTCATAAATATTCTCATGGGAAGCTTAACATCTTGGATCTAGAAGGGGGACTTATGGATTCATATTTTAGAAAGGGTTGATCTAGTTTATGTACCCTTGGCAAGAGAAGGTAGAAAGATCTATTTTCCCTAATCAATGGTAAAAAAATTCCTAAATCATATCCAAACTACCATGAGAGAAATTTTAGAAGTGTCTTGGACTTAATAGCATATTTCTTACAACAAATTGTCAATCTTCTATATTAAGATGAAGGCTAACTTTTTGACATATTGATAATATTTCTTATGGTAATGTAGGATCATTACTTGATAACCTTTTAGATGATGTAGGAGGATATTCTTCGACATAAGTGAGCATACTTTATGGTAAGATATGTTGGGAAAAAAATTGGTTAGTTTTCTACGGTTCAAATGATTACCTCGATTTAATTTTTCAACCCGGGATAACTTGTAAACTTGTGAGTAACCTTGCATAGTATATGCCTATAATATCTCTCTAATCATATGAGTCCCTTAGATTCTATGGTTTGGGGGGTGTTGTAGTTTTTTTGAAGTTATTGTTTATCTTCCAAACCACTAATCTAATTTACATTATCAAAGGTTTAACTAAAATGCATTACTAAAATCAAAACTGCACACTTGCTGGAAATTGATAAAAATAGGGAAAATTGCAGTATTAAACTAAACTACAAAAAATAGGAAAATAAATTAAAATGATATAAAACAAGTAAAATAAGGGAAGAATACTATTGGGAGTGGGCCCATGCTTCCAGCAGATTCTGCCCATGTTAAATCATACATCGGATGCTAGTTGAGTTGATCAAAAAGACTCAAATGAATTATATTTGAAATTACAGCAACAATTTTATAGAGAAAATTTGGGATCTATTTTTCAAGGATGGCCTACATATTTATAAGATATGCAGCCATGCCCTATTACATTATGAAAGCAAATCAATTTTTGATTTTGTTGTTACAACAATACGTAGGAATAAAGGAGATTAAAGCAAAACATTAACTTAGAATTTATTCAACGTATTCTGTATCAAAATAGAATACATCTAATATTTTGCTTTACCCAATTACAATAAGTTTTACGTGATTGCTAAAAAATAGATGACATATGGTCATTGACGTTGTCCTTGGTCCGCATCCATCACTGAAATCGCATCCGCATCCATCGTTGAAATCGCCTTTCTATTCTATCGATAACAGGGTATCGCGCTATAATTTTGCATCAATGGGAATCAAGTGCCTTATTTGTAGAAGACAGGAAGTAGGTGCCAAAATGGGAGTCGGGTGCTTAAGGAGAATCGAACACTCGACAGTCAAGCGCCAAATGGAAATCGAGTGCCCGAACGGGAGTCGGGCGCCTGACTTAGCACTTCATCACTATTTTGTTGTAGATATTTTTATCATCACAAAATAGAAAGTGCTAGGTCCGAATGGGACCTCGACGTAGTCATGCTAAAATACTGTAAAATCCATTGAATCTACACATAATTCACTCAAAAATAAATATTAGACAACATACATAATCTAATATTAAATACATATAAAATTTGCATAAAACATATATTTCTATTAAAATAAATGCCACAATATATATGGAAAGTTTGTACAAAAAATGAGCGTTTTCAGGGCTCATCATCCCCCCATGCTTAAGGGTTGGCACATCCCTGTACCACTTTAAATAGGTAATTACCAGTCTCATTTACAACTTTCCAGTAGGCCCTAAATTTTTCTTTCCTCTTCTTTTCAATGGCTTTGGCCTTTTCCTTATCTCTGGGCTTTCACCCTTTCGATGCTTTAGGTGTGGCTCCCTCCTGTTGCTGCATTTTATGGCTCTTACTACACTAAATGGGCTGACTGGATCCTGTTCCTACACTTGTTCCTAATTGTTCCTTTGTCCATACTTTCCTCCCTACCATATTCCTCAAGTAGTAGCCAATAAAAGTGGAGGTATCCTTCTAGAATGTTGGCTCAACCTGCTTCTAGTATTCATGGTGAAGAGGTAACCTCTCTCCCACTGGAACTATAGATTCATCACCAAATAGAATACTTGATTTCTTGGCAACCTTGGCCTTGGGTAAGTTGGTCATTCTTGGTGTAAGGGTAGAATCATCAGAATCTGCTTCTTCCATCATAAGGGCTTTGTTGGTTGATGCTTGAGCTTCAGGTGGTATAGGACCTAACAGTCCCATATTCATGAAATATACCTTCATATTTGAAGGTTGATCACCTATTGATCCATACAAATCCTAGAACTACATTGGTCGGGTAGAATCGATTCTCTTACGAGGAGTCTTGGATGCCTTTTTGGCCTCTTTTCTAGTTTCCTTAGCCACTCTCTTAGAGGCTTTCCTACACTCCTTATCTACCTTGATATCTACCTTGAGCTATTCAAACTTCTTTTTCTACTCATCAAATAACTTCAAAGTCTCTACCCATTCTTCATCAGAATTCATGCCTAATTCTTTTAATTGTGTAGTCCTTGCTCTGGTCTTGGGTCTTCGTTGAGGTCCCCTTACAACCTTCCTCTTTGGTCTCAGCTTTTTGGGCTGTCTTGTAGGGCCTGTAGGTGTATCCGAAACAAGGGGATTTCCTCCTTTTGTTATTTCTATTGTTGCTACTGCTATTCTTGCTACTTTATCTTCAAAAATTGGAGACTTTTGAGTCTCATGTGCCTACTCTATAGGCATTTTCTCAGGTGACTCTTTAGTCACATTTTGTGCAGTAAGTGATTCTTCTATTGAAACCCCTTTCTCTACCTAAAACTGCTTAGGCTCAGACCCTACATCTCCTTCTAAATTCTGTCCTGTAGACTGAGTGGACTCTTGAGATTTTCCAATCTCTTGATTCTCCACTATAGCCTTATCTGGAATCTGAGGCTCTTCAACCTCAATTTTAGTTTTTTGTTTGATGTCTTCCTCTGTAGATTTTTCTAAAAGTTGAGGTTCTTCGACCTCAATTTCATCCTTATGGTTTACCTCTATATCTATAGAGGAAGAAGATGTTGAGGATTGTCCCATATCAATTTTAGGACCCTGATCTTGCCCCTATTCTATAGAGTGAGCTGGTGAATGGGGTTGTTCAACCTCCATTGCTACATTTGTTTCCTACTCTACTTCTGCATGGGATTTTAGGGAGGATTCTTCAGTTGCACTTTCTATTATAATTGTAGGGGTCCTTGCTCAAGAATTAGGGCTCCCTTGTGTAGACTTATATCTAGTAGAAGCCACTGAGTGGTCCCCTGCCTCAACTTCCTTGCTGGAATTCCTTGCATCTGATCGAAAAGGGCTAGAGGAGGCTATTTTCTCCTTAGAATCTAGAGAGGTAGTGGGCACTTCCATAGCCCAATCAATTTGTATTGTCGCATCTACCCTGGTTGGTCATTCAGCCCCTATTTTTTGGGCCTATAACTACAATATTATCCCCTACAACTGATTAATCGTTTGATACAGCTCCTACAATTTCATTACAAATGCTTTTCTAGACTCTTGAAATAGAGTATGCTCCTCCTTATACTTGGCCTCCCAAGTACAAGCCTATTCTTTCAATATCTACAATTGCTACTGTAGATCCTCCGTCTACATTTCCTGCTAAGGAGTACTTCCCTTGGACAAGTCCTACAATATATGGGCCATGAACTCATCCTTTTTCAACTCATCAATTATTGCATCATCATCATTCGATGAGCTATAAACCACCTTGGACGTCTTTATCCTCCTGCTCCTGGTTCTGGTGGAAATCGACATGTAAGTAGGGCTTGGAGGACCATGCCCTACCTCATCATCAAATTGAGGGCTAGTAGGGGATGAAGCATATCCTACTTCCTCATAAAATTGAGGAAAAATAGGGGACAAGGCTTGTCCTACTTCCCATGTATTTTTCTCAAGTTGGGACGTAGGCACCGTCTCTACTTGCTCTACCACCTTATCAATCGATCATTTAGTCTATTCTTGTGCCACCGCTTCTTCCTCTACCTCAAGAGCTATATTATTTCCTTCTACTCCCTCAACCATTGCATCTCTATGTGACTTAACATATCTTACCAAGGCCAAAATTAGGCCATGGTGAGCCAAGGTAGACATTGTGCCTACCTGGTACCGATTGGCCTCATCCTTGAGTGCACATGCAAGATAATGGGGGACATTGATCTTGTCCCCATGCAATAAATGGTTGAGAAAATGGAGATGATTTGAGTTTAGTTTGGAAAACCTACCCGAACATGTGAAGAATCGAAAAATCTACTTGAAGACCAACCTCCATAGCTCGAGGATGTATTGCTTTGACAAACTAGCATGCATCAGGTATTGCGTTGGGTGCCCAAAGAATCATTGTGCACAGAGTGTAAGGTTGTCCTCCTTATACGTGTGTTCCCCTATTTGGGGAAGGCCTGTTACCATGGTAATGTAATCTTCGATGACTAGGATTTCTAGTCCTCACATTTGAACAACTCCATCGTGCATAGACATCACGAATTCCTTAGCTACTTCTACGTCCTGATTCTGACTGACCAGATGGTAGTATTCCAACCATCCGATGATATCGAATTATGTCTATACATCCTCACTGATGCTTGAAAAATCTATAGGCTCACTCTTTTTCAATAGGTGGTTGGTCGATTTCCCCCCATGGCAAAGCTCAAGTTTTTTTCATCTCTGAGTTTTATTTGCAGTAATTTCTCACACCCTTGTTTTTCTGTGGCACTCTATTATTTTCTTGCACAGAGTTTTGCCAATGCATGGTTTTAAATCACCTATGTCCGTAAATGCAGGTTTTTGATTACCATAATTAGAAATAATTATGATTATCTATGTAAAATATCATTAAATCATGTGTCGGATTTTAAGCGGATAATGACCATAAGTGTTTTCCCCAATTAGAGCAATGACACGTGGAAAAATGCCAAGTGGAGAGAAATGGGTGGCTGGTAATTCTATGGGGGTTGTGCCGGTATTATTTTCTAGAAACATATGCCTATGAAAATAATATATACATAAAATAAAAAATTACGCACGTACCCATATTATGTTTCATGCGTGTATAATGTGCAGACGCTCGTGGTGTACTAGTATTGGTTGCTTTATGATGACCATGTCTCTTGTAACAAAAGTGATGTGCGCATTTCCC
Organism: Wollemia nobilis; assembly: GCA_028583015.1. Taxonomy (NCBI): domain Eukaryota; kingdom Viridiplantae; phylum Streptophyta; class Pinopsida; order Araucariales; family Araucariaceae; genus Wollemia; species Wollemia nobilis. Next base: position 6,017,048 of record JAQPPZ010017110.1, read on the forward strand.
ATGCAACAATTTTTTCTCCATTTTGATTGGTCCTTAGTTACTGCATTTTGATACATTTGAGACTTCCTACACATTTTCAAGAAAATATTAGAAAAAACACGTCTTCACTGGACGACAAACATCCCTCCATTGGAAATTGTTCGATGATGACCTTGGAATGTGCACAAATATTCAACAGAAAAATTAAATAATTTCATCCGTGAGGTTTGACTTATGCATGTGGGTGAAATGCTGACGTGGCTCGGGCCACTTCCCAATGCTGAATATTATTCATACGAGGCACAAATGCCCATGAAAATAGAAAGCAGGCACCTTCTTATGTGGAAATTGGGTGCCTTCTTTTGAATCAAGGCACACAAGCGCTTGGTGAATGGAGAGCAGGTGCCTTTTGTTAGAAATCGAGAGTTGTGCTTAATATGGAAAGCAGGTGCATTTTACCAGAAATTGAGCACCGTACTTAAAGTAGAAAATAGAAAACATGCACCTTTTTATTAACAATCGGGTGCCATACTAATAAAAAACCTTTTTTTTATATGTTTAGGAAATTAGGTGTCTATTTTTTGAAAAACAGAAGTTGGGTACCATTTTCCTTAGAAAAATAGGAGTCAGGCATCGGTCTGTCGAAAAATGGAACTCAAGCACCTTTTCCTTGACATATTGGGATTCGGGTGCCTTCTACCATAAAAATGGGAATCAGATATCATTTCCTCAAAATAGAGGAATTGGGTGCCTTCTTTCGTAAAAATGGGAGTCGGAAGCACCATTCTCTCCAAAAAATGGGAATCGAGTGCACTTTCTCTTTAGAAAATGGAAAGCAAGCGCTCCTCCTTTATTTCAATGTCTATTGATGTGTCCACTAGTGTACGCTTATAGTTGATCAAGCCTTCAACATTCTGGTTTGAAGAATAAGGATAGAATCAACATCCGCTACCTAAACCAGCATTCGGGTATTTTTTTCTTCATGAAGACCAAGAACAAACACCCAAACACTTGTTCAGATATGGTTTCCCCTCCAAGTGGGGATGAGCTACTTCTACTAAAATTTAATCTCCTAGAAATTTGGGATTGCGCAGGTTCATGGATCCTGTGCTTGTTAGGCCTAGGTTTCCCAGGCTGCCTAACAATTGCACTCAGGGCATCGTTCTTGCAAAATAGAAATACAACTAAAGAAAGAAAAATTGTAGAACTTTTAAAAGAATAATTGTTTTTGGACCATGTGGACTACGTCCACATATTACTGACTCATTTTAAAACTAGAATCAACTGGGATCTCCCCCATGCCTAATCTGGACTTCATCATATAAGTCTCAAACACATGATATGGATGCAGTCAGTGACCATTGACTATTAATGTAATGTTGTTGTTGTCAATTATTTTGACCCTAACAACTCCATTGTTGATGACTTCAATCACTTCATATGGCCCCATCTAGTGCTGCATAAGTTTACCTTTCCTTTCCTAGAACCGAGAATCATACAATAATGCCCACTCTCCCACTTTTAACTACTTTGGCCTGGTGTGATGATCATGCCACTTGGCCCTCTATTTTTGGATGACCTCTGTCCGATGCAGAGCATCTCTTCGGTATTCATACAACTAGTTAAGCTGTTGAATCCATTCCTTTTGTGCCTCATCCAGATTTAAATTTAAATCTACTATAGTTCTGAGAGTTTTAATCTTGAATTCTATGGGCATCATAGCATTCTTCCCATATACTAGCTGGAATGGTGTAAAACTAGTAGTAGTCTTCCAGGTGGTTCTATAGGCCCACACTACTTTTGGTAATCTTGTGGTCCAATCCTTCCTATGCTATTGTACCATCTTTGTGAGAATGTTCTCCAGTTCACGGTTGGTTACCTCTACTTGCCCATTTGCTTGTGGATGGTAAGGAGTGGTTTTGTTATGCCTGATTTTATATTGTTGCATGAGTTCCTGAATCATATTTGAAGTAAATTGAGACCCTTGATCAGTTGTGATCTCCCTTGGAACCCCAAATCTAGTGAAAATAGAAGAATACAAGAAGTTTGCTAAAGTCCTCTCTTTAGAATCATGCACTACCTACACTTCAACCCACTTGGTCACATAGTCAGTGTAAACTAAGATATACCTCTTACCTACTGACTATGGATTAATGGGTCCTACGAAGTCCATCCCCCATTTATCAAATAGCTCTATGTGAACATGTGGTTGGAGTGGCATTTCATCTCTGAGAGTAGGTCTCCCCATCCTCTGACATTGGTCACATTGGCTCACATGCTTGGCTGCATCTTTAAATAGTGAAGAGCTAGTAATAACCAGCCCGTAATACTTTGAATGCAGTCCTTTTTCCTGCAAAATGGCCACCACAAGGTTCATTATGGTAAGCTTTTAGTATTTCTACAATTTTATTATCAGCAACACATCTTCTCATGACCTGATCAGGCCCTGTTTTAAACAGGCACCCATCAATCCATGAGAAGTCTGCACTTTTCTCAATTAAAGTTTGTTTCTCACATGGTGAAAGTGCAGGGGATACTTTACTAGTGGCTAAATAATTAGCCATATCTGCATACCATGGTATCTATTCATTAAGAGCAAACAAATGCTCATCTAGAAACTGATCTTCTATGGTTGAATGATCAGGAGGTGTCAATATGGAAAGGAAATCTACCACCACATTGTCCTTACCTGGTTTGTCTACAATTGTCACATCAAAATCCTACAAAAGTAATAGCCATATGATAATTCTACCACTAATGCCAAGTTTTTTTGTTAGGTATCTGATAGTTGAATGATCAGTGTGCACAAAAACTTGATATCCTATAATATAGTGGTAAAATTTATTAAGAGCATGGATAACGACAAGGAATTCTTTTTTGTGACAGTATAATTGAACTCAACACCTGTAATATGTTTACTAACATAATAGATGGCATAAAAATCATCACCATATTTCTATCCCATAACTGACCCTATCGCATTATTGGATGCATCTGCATATATGTGAAAGGGGATGGTCCAATTTGGACCCCTCAGGACTGGAGAAGAAGTCAATTTTTCTTTCAAAATATTAAATGCTTGTTCACAATAATTTGTCTAGACAAACTCTATATCTTTTGCTAACAATGTGCTTAGGGGTTTAGCAGTTTTGCTAAAGTCTACTATAAACCTCCTATAGTAACCAACTGATCCAAGGAAACTATGGATATCCTTCTGAGTTTTGGGTGTAGGTAAGTTTTGGATAACTTCTATCTTCTTCCTATCTACCTTGATCCCATCTGTAGAGATATGATGTCCTAAAACTATCCCCTCTTGCATTAGCATATAATATTTCTCATTACTTAGGGACAAATTGGTTTCCTCACACCACTAAAGTGTTTTCTCCAAATTTTTTGTGGCTTCTTCAAAGGTTTCACCATATACAATGAAATCATCCATATATACCTCCACATTTTCTCCAATCATATCAGAGAAGATGCTCAAAACTGCCCTCTGAAATGTGGCAAGTGCATTGCACAAACCAAAGGGTAAAACTTGATAAGCGAAGGTTCCCCATGGACAAGTGAATGTGGTTTTATCTTGGTCCTCTTCCCCAATATGAATATGATTATATCCATTGAACCCATCCAAGAAAGAAAAGTATTTCTTTCCTGCTAAGGTTTCAAGGACCTGATCTATGAAAGGTAAGGGGAAGTGGTCTTTCTTGGTTGCTTTATTCAGTGACCTATAATCAACACAAATCCTCCACTTTCCATTTTTCTTGGGCACCACCACCAAAGGTGATACCCATTCACTATCTGAAATAGGGTAGATAAACCCAACTATCAAGATTTTCTGCAATTATGTTTTAACAATCTCCTTCATAGTTGGATTCATCCTACATTGTGGTTGTCTTACCGATTTTATTTCATCTTCCAGATATATTCGATGAGTACAAGTTTCAAGAGCTATTCCTCTCATGTCTGAATACTCCCAAGCAAAGGCACCTTGATGTTTGACTAATTTTTCTCTTAGTTTGATCTATTGTTCAGATGTCAACCCATCATTTATGTTTAATACTCTCCCAGGTGCAACTTCTATTTGCTGAATATGGTGATCTTTACCTCCCACTAATGGCAGCTCAAGAAGAGGATAAGAGGGTTCTCCTTGGAAAAAATTTGATATCACCCTATCCTCATCACTCTCATCCTCCAACTCATCAAGTGCCATGATGGATTGAATCATTGATAAACCACTCATATTCTGGTTTTCACATTTAGAATCTCCCAAAAAATCTATAGATTGTGCAGGTGGATGGATGATCGGATTTTCACATTATGGCCATCATAAATAGTCATTTGTCCATTTTTGCAACTTATGTAGGTATCAGCTATTGCCAGCCAAGGCCTACCTAATATGAGTGGATAACCACCCAACCCAGACTTGGATTGTAACACTAAGAAATCTGTTGGGTACTCCCATGCATCCACTATAATAGTGATGTCTTCTAGCATTCCCTCAGGGAGCACTATAGACCTATTTGCCAACTGAAGGATAATTTTGGTTGGCTTAAGATTGGTTAAACTGAGTTTTTACATGGTTTCCTTGGGCATGACATTAATGGTAGCCCCTAGATCTACTAATGTATTGGGTAAAACACAACCCCCAATTTTCACAGTTAAAATAGGGCTTCCTAGGTCTGAATATTTTTTGTTGTAGGTATTTCCTAGCATAAGATCAGCTAGTTGTCCTACCAAATTGATTACCTATGCTATTTTTCTCCTTGGTTTTCTTAGACACAACTCTCTTATGGCCTTGTTGTAGATAGGAATGTCTTTGATGGCCTGAAAGAGAGGGATTGTGACTGTCAGGTTCTTCAAACTGGAAAGAATATCAAATTCTAGTTGTATTGGCTTCTTGGGTTCCTGCAACCTTTTTGGAAAAGGTGGAACCCCTTCTCTGTTATTTATAGTTGTTGTTTCTTCTTCTATTTATTCTATAAGAGGTGATTCCTCTTTTTCTAACTCTATGTTTTCATCCTCTTCTACCAGAGGAGTTGTTTCTACATCTACTTGTCTACTTGACCTTAATTGTATGGGACTACAATCTACTTTGATATTATACATGGGGTACATCTCATTCTCCATATGGTATGCTGGTTGTGGTTTGTTGTTTGGATTAGAAGTAGGCTATGCCGGTAGTTGAGCAGGTCTCAAAGCAGGTGGAGTTGGCATACTTGGTTGTAGTGGATTTGGTGTAGCATGTTGTGGATTTTGGGTCCAAGCATTCTGATTTCTCCACTGTTGTCCACGATGTTGGTATGGCATCCATGGGTAGGGATTGTAAGGATTTTATCCTTGGGTAAATTGAGTCCAAGGTTGTTATCCCCACCAACCCATGTTGGGTGGTTGAACTTGATCTTGGTTCTAATAATTGCTGCCCCCATAGGATGGCATTCCTGTTGGCATGTTGTTTCCCATAGGAGATTGTTGCCATTTTCTCCTATTACCCATGAAGTATGCCTTTGTTACTTCAGGTTCCTCTCTAGATTTTGATAACTATGGACACAACTTAGTTTTATGATCTTTTTGACACACAACGCACACTCTAACTTTATTCTCAGGACATTCATTTTTGGGGTGCTTTCCCCTATATTTAGGACAAAAATAGGCTAGTGCTACCTCATTTTCCTACTTCTTTTTCTAAAGTAGAAGGGTATCCATTTGGAGTGCTAGAGATGATAACATCTCACTCTTGAGGTCTTCAAGCATATTTCCTATTTTTATTTTAGTGACAGTGGCTGATTTTTTGATATTCCTAGGGGTTAACTTACCCTTCCTTCTTGAAAAGTTTTGACACAACTACTAGATATCAGACATTTGGTGTTGATAAATGTCCCCTCCAGAAATCATATTTAAGGCTTCAAGAGCTTCATTTGTAAGTCCTTTTAAGAAGATACTCCTTAAGGACCTATCTCCTAGTCTTGCATGGGGAGATCTTTGCAAATTAAAACTAAACCTATCCCAATACTCCTCTAATGATTCTCCTTCATTTTGTGTCATATCCAGGACTTCTTCTATGGAATCCCTTGCTCTTCCAAAGTCTTGATACTATTCTAGGAAAAGTCTTTTCATATATTCATAGGTAGTTATTTGTTTATTCCCCAAAATGATGAACCAACACAAAGCTAAATCATCAAGAGTGGAGGGAAACAACTTTAATTTTTGAGCATTGGTTGTATAATCCATCGACCTACATAGGACATCAAATTTGAAAAGAAATAGACCAGGATCTTCTGTTTGGAAGTCCTCTAAATATTGGAAGGTGGGCAAGGGAGATATATTTCATCTTGTGTTCTCCTCTTACCTCTTCTATAGGGAAATTAAAACTAGTTGATGCTTCTTCTCCTATTTTAGTCATCTTGTCTCCTATCAAGGTTTCTACACCTATTGCATTCAGGGAAACTTTCAAGGCTTCAATATCATTTCTCTTATCCTTTAGAAGGATTACTAAATTAGTGGTTGAAATAGTCCCTTCCTCAATTGCTTACCAACATTGAAGGTTCAATAAATCTTCCTTAGACTAAACTCTTCCTATCTCAGATCCTTCCCTAAGGTTTTTCTGGACTGTTCTAGAAGGATCCTATGCAAACAATGGATGTTGAATCCAATGCATAGGTGGAGATGGTGGTGGAGAGATTTCAATATCAGGCTCTGGCACAATTGGAACAAATTTTCTAGAGAAACTATGTTTGTGTTCTTGATGAAACGACTGTTCGGTCCTCTAATTTTAGGCAGACTCATACAAAACTTTAATGGAGGTTCTATAGAAAGTAACCTAAACTATTTCTAACATACTTTCTTTAGAATAAGAAATTACAGTTGGCTACTCCCCAAAAATGGTGCCAAAATGTTGGGCAAAATATTGGTTAGTTTTCTATGGTTCAAATCATTACCTCCATTTAATTTTTCAACCTGGGATAACTCGTAAACTTGTGAGTAACCCTACATAATATATGCTTGTAATATTTCTCTAATCAGATGAGTCCCTTAGATTCTATGATTTGGGGGGTGTTGTAGCTTTGTTGAAGTTCTTATTATTATTACAAACCACTAATCTAATATACATTATCAAAGTTTTAACTAAAATACATTACTGAAATAAAAACTGCACACTCATTGGAAATTGACAAAAAATAGAGGAAATTGTAGTTTTAAACTAAACTACAAAAAACAAGAAAATTAATTAAAATGAAAAAAATAGGTAAAATAAGGGAAGACTATTTTTGGGAGTGGGCCCACACTTCTAGAAAATTCCACCTGCATTAAATCATACATCAGATGCTAGTTGAGTTGATAAAAAAGACTCAAATGAATTATATTTGAAATTACAACAACAATTTTATAGAGAAAATTTGCGATCTGTTTTTCAGGGGTGGCTTGCATATTTATAAGATATGCGGCCATGCCCTATTACATTCTGAAAGCAAATCAATTTTCAATTTTGTTGTTACAATAATATGCAAGAATAAAGGAGATTAAAGCAAAACATTAACTCAAAATTTATTCAACGTATTTTGTATCAGAATAGAATACGTCTGATATTTTGCTTTACCCAATTACAATAAGTTTTATGTGATTGCTGAAAAATAGATGACATATGATCATTGACATTGTCCTTAGTATGCATCCATCTTTGAAATCTCCTTTTTGTTTTGTCGATAATATCACACTGTAATTTTGCGTTAATAGGAATCAAGCGCCTTATCTGTAGAATACGGGAAGCAGGCACCAAAACGAGAGTCGAGCACCTAACAAAAATCAAGTGCCTGAAAGTCAAGCACCAAAAAAAAAATGAGTGCCTGAATGGGAGTTAGGCGCCTGAATTAGCGCTTCATCATTGTTTTGTTGCAGATATTTTTTATCATCACAAAACAAAAAGTGCCTGGTCCAAATGGGACCTCGATGTAGTCATGCTAAAATACTATAAAATCCACTGAATCTATACATTATTCACTCAAAAACAAATATTAGAAAACGTACATAATCTAATGTTAAATACATATAAAATTTGCATAAAACATATATTTCTATTAAAAAAATGCCGCAATATATATAGAAAGTTTGTACAAAAAATGAGCGTTTTCAGGGCTCGTCAAGAGATATAACATCTCTAATATCTTAGGTACAAGGTAGTTAGGCTGAAAAGCCTGAATGATATGTTGGAAATGAGAGAGGATGGTTTTGGTGGAGAAGGATGTTTATTATACCCACTCATGCCTCATAGGCATATATCCTTGTGGGAGGAGCATACAATTTGCAAGCACTCTTATGTTTTTGTTCTCATATCATATTATATACATGTCCTTGTGGATAATTATAAGAACAAAATAGAGGGAGACCCGCTTGCATTAGACACATACTAAACAAAAAAAAAAGTAACCTTACTAGGGTCATCCTTTGCATATCCTTGTGGGTCCTTTACCATTAGTTCAACATTAACAACTAGACACAATAGGAGACAATCAATAAACATACAAGTAGGCATATAAAAAAGTACACAATGTCAAATAAAAATGTCCAAGATAATTTTATCTTTTAAGCATAATATGTTGTAAGATGCATGATGTTCATAAGCTCTGTAATATATTTATTATCAAGTGTGGTAAGGTTGTATGCACCTAAGCCACACTTGATGGTTGTTATATATGGATTTAGCTAGTTGGGCTCAAAGTTTCTCTTACACTTAGTTTTAAGATTGGTGTTCTTTTGGTTTTCCTTGAGAACTAAATTATCAACTTTAAAGGAGTAGGGTCTTACCTTCAGGAAATAAGCTTGCTTGGTCCTGGTTAGTAGACCCATAGTTGCTCTAAGGTGTGGATCCATTTTTATCAAGTAGTGGGTGAGACAATACTTGTATCCTATAAAAGCATCTTGCAATAGAATTTATAGGGATGGATATTCAAGATAAAAGAGTAAAATAGATTCAATACCATAGTCCAAACCATAAGATGACACATCAATGAGGGTCTTATTACTAGTGTAATATACCCAAAGATCTGGGTAAAAATTAACATGCCAATCTCTTTTCCAAGATCAAATTATGAGGGTTGTTGGAATATATGGTAATCTAACCTTATATGTCAAGTTCGATAAATGATGATGTAATCCTTTAAATAACCTTTGATGTAAGAATATGAACAATATTATATAACCTTTGATTAGGACATATAACATAGGGAATATTAAGTCCAAATAATTTTATAGGGCTTTTAAATAATAAAGGAGTCCTTATGCCCTCTTAATAATACATAAGCTTTGAATTTTCTACTCCAAACATATATTTAATTGTAATTAGAAAATAAAAATAATATAGTCTTTTTCATGTAAGGTATACCTAACCTAACACTTCCATATTAGGTGAAGGCTACAATGGGATCAACATATTGTGTCTTTGTTAGGAAATTTTTAGGTGTATGCCAAAATATGCATCTAGAAATTTGATTCAATGGCTTACATTTCATTCAAATCTTAAAAACATTCACATAAGAGAATCATTTCAAATTTAATGAATATTTCTAACCACTCAAATACTATCACCATAAATAATCTAATAAACATCTTATGTTTGGAATATATGCTTTATTTATTATTTTATTTAAAAAATAATGATCAACTTTAAGACTAAATATTACATACAGGGTTATGCATAGCGGTGAAACTTCGCCATTTGGGTGAAAAAAAGCATTTTTGAAAATTCAAATTTGCGAAATTTTTGGGACCCGAACGTCGGCCATTTAGCCAAAATTTTTGGAAAAAAATAAATTTTAGGTGTCGGTTAGCCATCCTTTGATGAGAGTATCACGAATATTTTGAAAAATTCACAAGTAATCCCACCTAAATAAAGTACCCTTTTCGCCCTAAAATTTTAGAATTTCTAAATTATCCCGCCAAACTCGCCAAGTATACCTCTATATATAATTAACACCCCAGGGATACATTTTCATTTTTAGACCGTGTTCTATACCCGATGAATATACCGACACAATTCTTCACAACACCGAAACCTTTTCTACGACCGATCGTAACCAATTTTGCAACCGGACGAAACCTCGTCTACAACCATCCAAAACTATTTTGGCAACCAGACCAGTTTCTACAACCATCCGAAACCACTTCTATAGTAAGAACCACTTCTACAACCAGATGAAACCACTTCTATAGCCAAATCCTATTCTACAACCATCTAAAGCAACTTTTGCAGAAGGTACCTCCTCCACAACCAGGCGAAACCACTTCTACAGTCGGATCCTATTCTACAACCGTTCGAAACAACTTTTGCAGTCGAATCCTATTCTGCAACCATCTAAAACAACTTTTGTAGTAGGAACCTCCTCTACAACCGAACGAAACCACTTCTATAGCCAAAACCTATCGTGCAACCAGATGAGACCACTTTTTATCCAAATATTTTCCTACATTCAATCGGAACCAGTTCTACAATCGGATCCTGGTCCACATCGAACCTCTTTTCACACTAGGTTCTCTATCACTACTCTGCTTGCCATGTTTTTCTTTATTTTACCATGTTCTGCATGTTATTTTTCCTGGTTCTACATGTTTTTCTTTATTTAATGATTTTTCAATCCTGTTCTGTACCACACCAATATTAGAGCCCTCTTCTGCATCTGGAATGTCATTGCTCTATTCCCATGTTTTTCTCTATTTTGCCATGTTTTGAATGTTTTAAAACTCTTTGATTCTTAGTTTCAATTTAGATCTTTTTTTCCTTGCTAAGATTATACATGAGTAAATGCTTTGGTTCTCTAAAGACATATTGATGCTCTTTTTCTCAGTTAAAGTGCTTTCACCAGAAAATGAACTAGTGGCATAAACTGATAAAATCACAATAAAGAATGGCAAGAAAAAAGTATGTATAATCTACCACCCAAACAATTGTTTATTCTATTTACAATATTATCTTAAGGCCTCCAGAAAGTACACCCTCTTTAACCTTTTTTTTTGTAACAAGTAAAATGTCACCCAGTGATGGAAAGAAGGGCACCAAATCTTCTGCTGAAAAGAGTATCCTCAAATATTTTAGCCAAACTTTGAAATGCAATGAGCCAACGACATCCGTGCAAATTCAAGGTACAAATGATTTTTGACTTCCCAATATGTGCTTGATTGATGATTTGAATATTTTTTTGTAAATTTTTTATCCAAGAATGATAAAAAATATTATGGTATGCTACTATGCAGAATACCCTATCGATCCTGATATGCCTCCACTTGAAGATATTCCCCAACAAGAGATGCCTTTTATTGAAAATCCCCTTAGAAATGACATCCAACAAACACTTGAAGACAACACGCAAAATGACATCACAATTGAAAATGAAAGTGATAAATCAAAATCATTACAAGCTTCAATTGAATCTTCAACCAAAAATTCCAAAAAAAGAAAAGCGTCTCTCTGGATACTTGGAAGGGGATTTAGGAAAGAATGGGTAGAAATATTTCCCTGGCTTGAGCCTGTCATGACTGAGGATAACCAAATCGATGAAAAATAATGTAGATGCAAAATTTGTAGTTGGAGACTTGGTAAGGATCATAGGCTTCAAAACAAGATTGATACAATTGAAAAACATGTTGGCAAATCTTATGTAAAAGTTATAAAAAGTAATGGTGAAGTTAGTAAAGAAGTTAAGTGGAAGGATGCATCAGAATGTATGCATTTAAGATATGCTATAGAATATGACAATCACTTAAAGCAACAAAAATATCTTGTTGAGAAAGGTGGAACAATTGGAGCCCAATTTCACAAAATACAAAAGACTATTTTAGCTTCAAAAAGTATGCAGTTTGTCGTTGTTTACAATATTCTCAAGAAAGGTAGACCAATGTCCAATTTTATTGATTATAAGCAGCTATTACGCCTTTTTAATGTGCAAAACCTTCCTAGTTCTCATTGGTCAGACCGAAGTGGTTGGGAAATGGTAAAATGTTTATCTTTGGTTGAGAAAGAAGACCTAAGGGAGCAAGTAAAACTTGCCAAATTCATTTCACTTTCTATTGATGAGGTAACAAGTTGTGGATAACACATCTTGGATTTGCATGCATGTGTACACATTTCAAAATCATATTAGAAGGCCTATTTTGTTGGGAATACATAAGATGTTGGAAAGTTCAAATGCAGAAAATATTTATAATGTTGTTGTCAAAAGTTTAAAGAATATTGCGGGAATGAATGATATAGACATAGCAACAAAGTTAATTTGCGTTGGAGCTGATGGAGCTGCTATTATGCAAGGTCACAGGTCTGGTCTTTGTGTTCGACTCCAAACCATAGTTGCCCCATATATGATCCCCATTCACTGTATGGCTCATAGAGTTAATCTTGCATATAAAATTGTGAGCACATTTTCAAATGTTGCTAAAGTAGAAAACCTTATTCGTGATATTCATTCTTATTTCTCATTAAGTCCAAAAATATTTGTAGAGTTTCAGAAGTTTGCACTAGGAGTTACAGAAGGGAAAAAATTGTTAAAAGATGTGGATACAAGATGGATTTCACTGTATCAACTTGCTCAGAGAGTTTTGGCAGAATATCAATCATTGATGGGGTTTATGCATGCAAATCGTAGAATAGTTGATAAGGCAAAAGATATGTTGTTCCATTTGACTGACTTGGAAACACTTTTGACCTTATGTGGTATTCTTCCAATGTTAAAAGAAATGAACAGATTAATTAATCTTGCACAAGAGAGATCCATCTATATCATTGATTTTATGAGGATGAGAAAACAAATATGCGTGCTTCTTGATACATTATATGTGTCTAATGCAGATTTTACAGAACCTATATTTGATAGTTGGAATACATTGATAAACATGAACAATCCAAAAAGCTTCTTGAAGTTTGACATCAATGATCATCTTTGTATTAATGTTCATGAAAAGATGATACATGTTTATTGTTTTGAAAGGCAATCAAGTATAGTTGTGGAAGATTTTGAAGAAGTTCCTGTAACACACAATAGATTTCATGTTGTAATACAGAAAACAAAGAGTAATTTGTCAAATATAGCAAAAAATTTGACAGGTGAGATAAGAGAACGGTTTCAGAGAGATGAGTTGCTCGAGTCCATGGGTGTGGTTAACCCCATGTTTTGGGGACCTTGTACTGAATACAATTCTGCAAATGAGTTGTTTATTAAATATATGGGTAACCTCATTGACCATTTCAGTAAGAGTGTGGAAGTCAATGGTGTTGAAATTAAAGGTATACTCAACAGTGATCTTTTGAAAGAATAGTCATCGCATTTTGGAAGAACAATGGTTGTGCAAACATCACTTATGACAGGTGTCCATGAGATTGGTTCCACTGCACGTTTGTGGCAAAAATTGTATCCAAGCACAATATTAAAAGATACAATAAGTGAATACTTTTATTTATATGAATTATGTGAAACAATGATTTTGGGGTCAATCGAAGATGAAAGAGTTTTCAATGCACTTGCTTTTGTTAAATCTAAACTCCGCAATAGACTCGACAAGAATTTAGAAAATTGTTTAAGAATTTATGTGTCTTCATATCAGTTGGATACATTTTCGTATGATAGAGCATTGGAACACTAGAGTTCCTTGGTAGACAGAAGAGGAACGTCGAATACGATCGATAACGATGATGATGATGCTTTCAGTGATCAGATGGTGGAGACAGATTTTTGCTATGCTTCATAATGATTCTGGACAAGCTGATATGTTTCAACTTCCATAGTGATAATTTTCCATGATTTCATTGACAATGATAAACACAAATTGATTTGATAGCAGATTTCTCAATATTGTTCCAGATTTATATGATTTCAAAGAATTGTTGTTTTAAATCACATTATTGTTTTAAAATTACATGGCTTATATCATTTTTGTAGATTGTAAAATTGTATGTTTATGTCTTAATGTCTCAAATCTCATTTCATTGACAATGATAAACCCATATATTACATAATATTTTCAAACTCAAATATTACATAACATTTTCAAACCCAAATTAGATATTGCAGTCTTTTTAAAAAATTTCAAACAGAAATTACATAACATTTTCAAACATAAAATTTCATATTAACTAGTTCAAAAAGAAATATATTACATCGTTCAAACATTTTTAAACCCAAATATTACATAACATTTTCAAACTCAAATATTACATAACATTTTCAAACCCAAATTAGATATTGCAGTCTTTTTAAAACATTTTAAAACATAAATTACATAACATTTTCAAACAAAAAATTTCATATTAACTAGTTCAAAAAGAAATATATTACATCGTTCAAACATTTTTAAACCCAAATATTACATAACATTTTCAAACATAAATTAATATATTGCAGTATTTTTAAAACATTTTCCAACTCAAGTCTCAAATATTACATACCAATTTCAAACAGAAATTACATATTGCAGTCTTTTTAAAATATTTTCAACATTTTCAATCTTTTGATTGGTGCTTGGATGCTTCACTAGTGGTTGGAGTTGTCGTTTCTTTTCCTTTATCAGCTTCTGTGACACTCTCTTCTAGCAGTGCTCCAACTCTAACAAGGTTGTCACGTACTTTCACAATACTTGACACACATGTTGCTTCTTCTTTGTTTGGATCTTCAAGTATTGTTGGAAGTGATTCTTTCATTTTCTCAAGCACCTTATCCGGATCTTCTTGCAGCTTCTCTTTGATGTATTTTTTTAAACGATTGTTTTCTAAAACCTTTGCTTGCATTTTTTTTCATTTCCATTGCATTCATCAAACATGTCTTTGTTGTATGAATATTGACATCCATGCTCTTAACTTGTGTTTTCAAATTTTCAAAATTTGATTGCAAAAACAAATTGAAAACTTAATTCAAAAGGGATATATTGAAATTATTACAAATTTTCAAGAAATATAAAAATTTAACTGTAATAGAAAATTGAAATACATATAACTTTTTTACCTCAACCAATTCTCTTGCAGTCTCAACAACTGCAACCTTGTCCTTATCAGAAGCCCATTGGTTGTAAAATGCTTGGGCTTCAACATTAACATTCTCCAATCTACCAACAACAACATTTAACACATCATCATCATAAGTAAAATCGGATTTAACTATTCCTGATGTAGCCTGTTTTAGCAGGCCATCAAGATTTTTAAGTTCAAATTTGACCAAAGAATAAATAGATTCTCTTTTTTCATAATTTTTATATTGGGTATTAATTTCCCTAATAAGGACCTTTGCCCGATATTCCCATTCTTTCAAATCCTGCAAATATTTCAACACAAACTCCTTAATTGTTGACTCGATACTTTCAGCCAATGAAACATTTTCATTAAAATTGACAACATCATCCTCAGTTTGAGGACCCTGAGGATGAGGGTTGTCTCCTTGAGTGGGTGGTACTGATGTCTACTCAACTCTAGGGGCCTCTCCCCTCTTGTGCTATATATCTTTAAGCACATATGTTGCCTTGAAGCCTACAATGTTGCCCTACAAAAGGAAATCCTCATCAAGTTGAATATTATCCAATCCCGGTGCAGAACATTCTGGTGCTTGTGAATTTGTAGAAAATGTAAATTGAGACCATCCATACCCAGAACTTGTTGCTGGCATGTGTGATCTCTGTGGGTGTGAAAACCCACACCTAGAACTTCATGTAGTGCCCTGTGATCTCTATGAAAACAATCATTTTCCAACACCGACTTGCCCTCGCATAGGCATTGTCGGAGGTTGTGTCGGTGTCTGTCGCTGATTTGGTGGAAGTGGTGGTTGTGGTGAAACCGGTGAGTGTGATGCAACTAGAGGTGGTGGCGGTATATGCCCTCTAACTTGTGATGTTACTTGTTGAACATGTGAATCAACTGAAAATAGTCAAAAATATTTTGTTAGAATTCTTCTTAAAATAAAAAAGATCTTAATCTAAATTAACTACACATAGATTTACCTGAAGATGATGAAATGTGTTGAAATTGTCCTGCAATGGGGGAGGGGTTGGCCACACTAGATTTGGCTTGCACATTTTGTGCATACCTAGGTGTACGAGAAACCCCAAGAGTAGTTGCTTGCCTGGAACGTTTGTGTGACCTCTGCATAGGACCAGGTGTTGCTTCAGAGCCCGTGTCTTCAGAATCACTTGTTTGTTCCTGCTTGTGACCCCTAGTGGCAGCAATCTATTTACTCCTTGTATTTTTTGCCTTCTCCTGCATATAGATGAAAAGAAAAATTAAAAAAGGGAATGTGGTAAACTATAAAATAGTATGTCAAGGACAATGATGTAGTTATTACCTTCAATTCCTCTGCTGACATGGCAATAGACTGTAGTGTTGCATGCACTACAGTTGGTACAGGAGTAGTCAACAAATTATGAAAACACTCAAAATATAAAGCTAAAAGAAAATTTACAGTGCCCACAATGGGCTGAGTCTTGTTGGTTGCCAGTTGGACCATGTGCAACTCGGACCTGATTCGATCCAAAATATAAGTGCACCAATCGAACCTGTGATTTTTCTTAGACTGAACAATATAAGCAAGTGCCCAAAATAGAATTTCTGATCTTCCCATCAGAATAAGTCTGGCCTAGAAAAATTCGATAATGGCCTTCAGAGTTTGATGGTTAACATCGTTGATTGATAAACCTCTTTTTGATTTGGTGGCAGAAGCTGCATAAAAAAAATTAGATGTCAATTTACAAATTTGAAACATTGAAAATTAATAAAATATAATTAACAAGATTTATACCTACCAAATATTTTGATGAAATACCGTACTTGCTTTCGAGGTGTGCTTTGTCATCTGGAGAAAGCTACAACCTCGTCGATACTTGAGGAAAACCAATGAATGGAAGACCTATCAATATGTGAATATCTCCAGGGGTGATGTTGAAAACCACATTTCTATTTCGTACTTTAATGTTCATTGTAGCCCTGTCGTGGTCATAACCAGATATAATATGTTGTAGGAGAACTTTATCTATTCTAAATTGTGGCATGGAAATGAGGTTTGATAAACCTGCATTATTGAGCCACTAAAAGTTCATCCCTGGAGTTGTTATCAGATCTGAAATCAAAGTGCACAAAAAATTCTTGAATTTTGGTGCGGTTGTGGAAGAGGTATCCATTGCAAGAAGTTGGAAGTCGAAGAAAAAGGATTGGGAATCAAAATAGAAAGGTTGATCGAAAAGGTTAGCTTTGGTTGTAGTAGTCGTAGAAACGAAATGGAAAAATGATAGTTGATGCCCTTTTATAGATTGAGAAATAGAGTTGACACGTGGCAACATCGTATTGGACATGCGATGTTGTTGATTGAACGTGTGACACATGGTAGATGAACCTTTTTGCATCCGATACAATGTAGGACCAGATTCTATTCTACATTCGATCGATGCCTAGATCATATTGTGCACCCGGTTCGAGACCGGGTCAAATTATGCACCCGATTGGTGATCGAATCTGAGTATGTATCCGATCCAAAACCGGAGTAGATTATACAACCGGTCCAAGACCAGATCATAATATGCATCCGATCGATGGTCGGATCATTTTATGCTACCGATCGATGGTCGGATTATAGTATGCATCCGATCGATGATCATACCAGACTGTGCATCCGATCCATGGTCGGATCAAAGTATGCATCCGATCGTTGACCGGATAGTATGATGCATCTGGGCCATCATCGGATCATATTATGCATCCGGTCCTTCACTGGATCATAATATGCATCCGATCCATAACCGGATCATAATATGCATATCATATTATGCATCCGGTCCATAACCAGATCATATTATGCATCCGGTCCGAGCCCGGATTAAGATTTGGAAAGTGTCTTACGTCGCCAAACTCCTTTCTCACCTGGTCCGATCAAAACTTTGAATTTCACCATTTTTTACCAATTTTTTTGAAAATTTGAGGTAATTCGCCATGCCATCATACATGTAGTTTGCCAGGATTCATTGGGTTTTCGGAATAGATTAGCCATTTTTTTACAAGTACCTTTTGGGTCCTACCTCTTATGCATAACCCTGATCACATACAATGGAGATATAAAAAAATTAATACAATTTTAAATAACTTTATATAGGTTTGATGTGATGACTTTGTTGTCTATTCCAAATAACTCATACTTTATAAAATATGTTACTTGTACATCTAAAATATTGGGTGAATTGGAGAGCATTTTTAAATTCAATATGGCAATATTACTTACACAACCACACATACACACCTACTATGGTTTGAATGTAGGTCTCTCCAAAAAATTTCCAACAACCCTAACCACTTTGCTATCCTACAAGGACATTAGTAGGTTTTTGATGAGAAAAAATATTACTATAGACACCAAAATCTAGCCACTTGTCCTCCATCCATAGCTTCCCACCACACATACCCATTATCTATATATTTATAAATATTTGTTTAATATATATTTAAATAATATTTTATATATTATATTTATATATATTTAATAAATGTATATATATTTATATGAATTAATCCCACCCATCCGTCATGTTTTAATATTAGCCATCCATCCACCTTAATCCATACCACTTGTCCCGCTTTAATCTCCACCCTTCCTCATGTTCTAATCTCAGCCACACATTTTGTGTCGTTGAGACCCTAACACGTCTAAGGGAAGATTATAAAGAGGAGTCATTTTGATGACTCAACCCTAAGTTTTCCTAAGAATTTCCCTAAGCCCTTGTGCCCTAAGTTCTCAAGCATCCTCACCACTTTCATCCACCATCGCTCCCTCTTGCATACTCCACATCTATCACCATCCACCTCACAAACCAGATATATTCTGCAACTTCTACTTCACATCTCAGAATGCCCTCCAAATCTTTGCAAGAGCCTCTTAGAGTCTCTCGAGTGCCTTTGGGTACTTCAAAACATCACTGAGTGCCCTCTCAAGTCTATCAAGTGCCTTCTTGAGTCTTTCAAGCACCCACAGGTATTTTCCCATCCTAGTTTTGTAGCCCTAAAGCTCTCGGGCATCGTTAGGGTACATATGTGTAACAATCCTCCATGAAAAAAATAAAGAAAGAAATGGCAAGTCAATGAATGCAAGGTAGAATTTTATTTTACAAGCATTTTCACATTCTCAGATTTATTTACAATTTTTTTTATTCTACAACTAGGGTTTAGTGATTTATTTTTCTAAGGGTCTCACGCAGTGGATCCCTCATATATATTATTAATCCTTGTTTGTTTGTTGTGTACAAGTGTAAGGATAATATTAATTGGTTGTTTCTGAAGCTTGAGTGGCCTTGCATAGGATACTAAAGCCCACTAACCACTCTTTTGGGATCAAAGACGAGCAAGAAGACACCACCGTTCATTGGATTAGGGCCTCAAAAACCTTAACATTGTAAAAATTGTATTAAGAGTATTGTAAATACCCCACATTGGGGCACATTATTTGTACAGTCAAGATATCTATCCCATTCAACAAAAGAATATCTATTCTATGCAATTTTGTATCATTTACTTGTGCTTTGATACTTTCATATATATATTGTATCAGAACCATGGTTTCTAAAGAATTACAGAAGTTATGCAGATGCTTGACAATGCTCGAGGGATGCCCTCTAATGTTCAAAAAATGTCTAGGTGCATTTCAGAGACACTGAGTGGCGTTTTATAGAGAGGGAAGAAGAATACATAAGCTTATATGTAAGTCTACTTCAAAATCCTAACCCCTCTATTTTTTGTTTTTGCATTTTTTACAGATAAAATGCTAAAAAGAATATCATTAAATATTTGTTAAAAAAAAGAAAATTAAATCTACATTTTTAGGCATTTAGAATAGTTGTGCATCCATCTTCATCCACACATTTCACATTTTAAATTAAAATTTCATTGTTTTTTGGTATGTTGCACTCAAAATCCTGCATTCTGTTTTCATTAGAATTGTTAATTGCATGAAATAGTTTGCATTATAGGGTTAGGGATCTCTATTTTTGCTTGTATAAGTAGGAATAATATGAGGATATTAAAAGTACTCTCGCATTTGGTGATTCAAGGTGAAAGAGTAGACGAACCCTCCACTGGTCAGAGTGGGCCTTAAGCGGTGTACTCTATATCTTTTGAGGAAATTGATATTTTTGTTATTGGATTCTAATTTAGACTTGTGAAATTAGTTATTTCTAACACTGAATGTACACCATAAAAAACTAAAATTTTTAAAATAAATCACACACAATACATATCACATTAAATAGTAATGAGTTGGATTTCATCACCAACCATTGCTTGAGATTTGGTGACGATGGGTTTCATCTCCATCCACCAATATTTACCCTTAGTCACAATAGGATCCCCATGAGAAAATTTCTAGAATTCATCACCAGAAAGAATCTCATTACCCAGCCAAGCCATAGATTTCATCCTTCATAATCTAGTTTAGTACATTAAAACACACAAAACACAAAAAAACATTAAAATGAGATAAAAAAGAAATGAGGTAAGAAACATTGTTGCAAATCATAGAAGTGAATTTCTTATTTTTTGAAGTTTCCTTTTGCACTTTATTTACTGCACATTGCATATATTTGGTTCATTAGCTTATGGTATTAACTAGAAATCAAAATAAAGTGATGAATCAAATTTCCACCCATTAAAACAATGCATCCATGGACTGTTCATCATCCTTCCCCACCAATTCTGTGGTCAATCCTACTAGTGTGACACAGAAATGTTATTCAAATTTATCTGCGGGTCCATCACACGTAGTGCAAAATTCAAATATTGATGTTCTGCATAGATCCATCCCCACCTCCATTTTCCAATATGAACCATCTTCTACCATTGACCACCACATAACCCATATAGACATGTCCAAAGTGAGGACTTTTAATAGATATGTTAACTATGTCTTAGAATCAGTCCATAACTCACCTAGGCATGATCCTTCTTTCCAGTAGGAAGTTGTCTCCTCCCAGCATTCAAGCCTTACCCATGTGTATAATAACCCTCTTTTTGAGGTATCAACTGCACCTTCCCAAAATTGGTCCATACCCCAATTATCATGTGCTCAAAGCACATCCATCCCATAATATTACACCACTACCTATGGCAACCCTTTGTATGAAGCACATGTCAATGTTGCTTCACAGATGCTAGCTTACAGCTTAGGCAATGTTACCCATTCAGCTGTAACTACGGTTGCAACTTATACTTCACATACCTTATCCACCATATCCACACCTTTCACTTTAGATATGGAAATACACAAAGCACGGGAACACCTTAACAAATTTATTAAGAAGTGACATAATGCTCAGTCCTATCTTCAACAACAAGTTCATGTGGTCAATCCTAAGCCTCAACCTATTTCCACTCAACCCACCTTTGTGACCCAAGGTCCATCATGGGTATCATAATATTCTGTGGTTTCTATTACCACACCACCATCAACCCATGCCCATTCTATGGATCAATTCATTCATAGTACTCATGCATATTCTCCATTCCTTCATTCACAATCATTTCATCAACCTTATCATCACCAATTCTAATCCACTTTGCCAAGTTATAATCAACTCATTACACCTCAACATTTTTCTACTCTACGTTCAAAAAATCATCAAGTGATTCAGGGCTTCCACATTCCTGGGAGGACCCTAGAATTTAGATGATGCAACAACAAATTGATAGTCTGATACAACATACTCCTGGTATGATAAACCAGAAACCCACTTTATATTAGCTGATCAATCAACCAATCCATCCTTCGGTACCATCCCCACCATATTTGGTAGACTTCACAGTACTAAATTTTGATAAATTTAAAGGGACTAAGGACCCTACAGACCATGTGAGCACATTTATCAATTCACACTTTTGAATCCAAAATAATGATGCTCTAATGCTTCGAACATTAGAGCAATTGATTGACCAATTTCCTAAAATATTTTCCCTTAATGTCAGAAATAAAGTCTCATTATCTGATCTAAATGGTCTAAAACAATATGATGATGAGTCTATCTATGACTTTGGTAACTGTTGGAGGGTCGTTATCACCAAATTGCCATTCACCCTACCAATGGAGAAATTGATTTGATTGTTTACTAAGAGTTGCTTAAAACCCATCTCTTGGTTATTAAAATTACAATAATATAGATCATTTGATGAAGCTCTTGCCTAGGCTAGCACAATTAAGGTGATAAAAATCTAACAGGGTGCGCTTAAGCCTAAAAGAAAGAATGGTAAAATAAGGGCCAATATAAAAGTAATCATTTTGGCCAATCAAAATCAAACCAGACCAATATAGCCAACCAAGCTAATCAAGTTAATCAAATGGTCACGAGCCAGTCGATAATGGCTCAACAACAAACTATGCAACAACAACCATAATAAATTGAATATAGTATGGCTCCCTCAATAACTCAATCAAGTCAAAACACAGTGCCAACTGTGGAAAAGTGAACAAGTCAAAAATTTATTTGACAAAACCATTAAAACACCCCATTGGCCAATTCTTATGCTTCCATCTTCCACAGGTTATATGACATCAACCAACTTCCCGTGCCTGAGATTAAACCAAATGATCCCACTAAACATGATAAACACTATCGAGAGTATTTTTTTTGCCCTTATCATAGGTAAAATGGGTATGATATTAACAAATGTCATGTATTTAAGGATAGAGTGCAAGATATCATTTACTTAGGGGTAATCGATCTTGATAGTCCTTTAGCCCAGCAAAACCAAAACCTTGGAATTTATCAAACACCACTTCCTCATCATGAGGAGGTGCAACCAATAATAGGAGGATCTAATACCAAAACCTCTCCAAATCAAGTCAATCATGTAAAAAAATATCAAGGTTTTATGGGTGCTATTAATGTAGTAACCCTATGTCAACAACAACACACTAATCGACAAAATGCTCAGCAGTAGTCTTTTTAATCACCCATACCACCACAAGCGTGTCTCAACCTACAAATTCATCATCACCCATGCAAATTTTTGCCAATTCATATCAACCCATCCATATTCCAAGTCATCCAATCCCCCATTCATCCCATAAATCACCCTAAGAACCAATCATATCCTTGAGTAGCTAGTTAACCACAAGCCTAAAAATAGCTTTGACTAAACTGTTCATATATGAGCTCATTCAACAATCTCCCCCACATCGTGAGGCATTAATGGATATTTTAAAATCCATTAAACTTCAATCTCAAGATGCCAATGCTTTTAAAAATTTTGTGGGGAGTATTTAAACATGTATGGAGCCTTCCATTACATTCTACGATTTTGAGATTAACCCAATATCATTGGAATTGGTGGACCCTCCATTGCACATCATGGATCAAATTGATAGGAAGCTATTAAAAAGAGTTTTAATTGATATCGGCTCCTCCATTAATGTCATAACCACATCCACTCTTCATCATATCAATATTCCTCCATCTCACATCACCAAATCCACTTTCACCCTAAAAGCATTTTAGGATTCTCTCTTCTCCATAGTTGGTACTATCATTTTACCCATTGAAATGGGGGTCAAAATATTGCATACCATGTTCCACATCTTGGAAGGATCCATGGTGTATAATGTACTCCTTGAATGAACTTGGATGAGGGAAATGAGATGTGTCCCTTATATACTGCATCAATTCTTGAAATACGTACATGAGAGAAAAGTACATTGCATATCGATGGATGTCAAACTATTTAAGTATTACAATTTCATCTCCAATCCCTATAAATCCATGCTTAATTCCACTCATCTATTTATAATATCATTAGCCACTGCATCATCCATCCAATACATATCATCATATAAAGCTCCTATCCCTGAGGAGCTTCCCATCACCACAACACATCAAGCACTCACATTCATGCCCCCATATTCATCAACTTTGACTACATGCACATGTGGTAAAACTCAATTCACATAAGTTTCATCATCATCATCAGCACCATCCTCCACCATTCCTTACACATCTATCCATTCAAAAATCATCTCAATCAAATCCACTGTCATCCACATTAGCCATTGTCTCACAAGTTGAGTTAACGGATTTGAGACACCATCTGAAACCATACCCCAAGCCAATCATGAGTCATCCATTTTCACATCAGCATCCATGTCATCCCAAGTTGAGGTCCACCTCACTAATCTTGGAATTGGTGAATATGTGGTCCAAGATATTATAGTCACACCGCTCAACATCCAAACTACCAAGTATTACTATCACCCATACGACCCACCCTTATCTATAGGAGTGGTGTATAATATGGGTTCCATGTCAAATAGCATAAATTTTTTGTATAGGGGAATTGATTCATTATCCAATCCTTATCCCCTAGATGAACCCAAGCAACCAACAACTGCCAATATATAGCAAATGGGTTTTCCATCACATTATTTTCATCGATATAATTAGCAAAGAAATGGCCTAGGCTAATATGAACAGGGAGTGCACGAGCTAATTGATACTCCATATTGGGAAGTGCATGACCGTTCAATTCTAGGCTACCATCCATTTTCTTCCATCTATTCTTTTGAACAAGCCTTTCAAAGGCTTAATTTGAATTTAGAAGAAGAAAACCATCACCCTGATGATTTTGACAAAGCAATTTATGAAGAATTCGATATTATATCGATAATTTTTGATGAATTTGAGGATGAATCACAGCCCATCATTCTACACACTGAACAAGATGATTTTTACCTTAGAATTTTCTCCATACATCAAACCATCATTCACTTACTTCTTCCATAAGAATTATCCAAACCAATAGGTGAACCACCACCTCCATTCCATTGATCCACATCATCGACCTTTTTGCTTGTAATATATGTACATAAATAAAAAATAAATAAAAAAACAAAAACATAAATATTTTGCATTACATGTACATTGCATTTATTTATGTTACTTATTACTATACAGGTTTACTAGTGTTCTAATATTGGTTATAGCAAATAGGATCCACCCATCCATTCACCCTTTCCCAACCATCTAGTTTCCCCTTAAGTCAACATGAATATTTTTGACTTATTCACCCCACTCCGTAATCCATATGATTTGACAAAGCCAATTCCAATTGACATGAGCTTTATTGATATGGACCAGATTTCCTTGCCATCATCCTTTTTTGAGTTTGTCTTGTTCAAGGAATTGTTAAGGACTTCAGCCAAACATTCCTCCATCACCTCCACCTTCACCTTCACCTCCACCTCCACCTTCAGATCCTTATGTTTTCCAGGAAAACATAGACAAGGTTGAGTCAAAAGAGTTTGATGATATCATATATGTCATTCATCTGATACCAATGCCCCACCAACTTGAGGAAGGTTCTCACATGTCTATTGAAGATACCATCGATGCGAACCTTAGTTTAGGCGTAAACAATCCCAAAATTGTCAAACTTGGTAAAAGATTATCCACAGATGAACAAGAGCAATTAATTGCTCTTCTTAAGAAGAAGAAGGTCATTTTTGCATGGTCTTACAAAGATATGCCTGGTCTTGCCCCTAATTTGGTTGTCCACAATCTCACCTTACACTCTGATGCTAAGCCGATCAAACAAAAACTTTGAAGGATGCATCCTACCATTGCCCTCTTGGTCAAGGAAAAACTTCAAAAACTATTAGATGTGGGTTTCATTGTACCCATTGATTATCTTGAGTGGCTTTCAAACATGGTACCCGTTCACAAACCTAACAAGGTGATACACATTTGCACTAATTTTTGAGATCTTAACAAAGCGTGTTCTAAGGATGATTTTTATCTTCCAAACATTGATACTCTTTTCAACACCTGTGCTGGCCATGAAATGCTTTCTCCATGGATGATTTTTAGGATACAAACAAATTCGAATAAATCCTAATGACCAACATAAAACAACATTCACTACACCTTAGAAAATTTTTTGTTACAAGGTGATGCTCTTTGGCCTTAAAAACATAGGTTCCACTTATCTTCCATGATTACATGCATAAGATATCAAATATTATGTGGATGATATCTTGGTAAAATCCAAAACTTGACAAGAACACATTAGTTTATTGGAAAAAGTCTTTGATCGACTTCTAGAGCATAATGTAAGGTTGAACCCCAAAAAATATGTCTTTGGGGTTACCTCTGGCAAACTACTAGGGTTTATTGTATCCAAAAGCGGAATTGAAGGATCCAAACAAAGTCAAGGCCATCATGGAGATGCCTCCCCCAACAAACTTGAAGGAATTACATAGTTTACAAGGAAAGATCCAATCAATCCATCTTTTCATTGCGTAACTTTATGACAAATGCATATCATTCAATCACCTGCTAGAAAAGGGGGTGAAATTTTATGGACAAATGAATGTTAGAAATTCCTTGATGATATCAATCAATATTTGGCTTCTCCACTAGTCTTAACTCCTCCTCATCCAGGGGTCCCCTTTCACCTTTATGTTTTAGCAACAAACTTTGCATTAGGGACAATGCTTACAAAAAAGAATGAAAACAATCAAGAGTAAGTTGTCTATTACATTAGTTGAACATTGGTAAGCTATGAAACCAGATACACTTACATGGAAAAATTGTGCTTAGCAATGGTTTTTTCCACTAATAAACTCAGACATTACATGCTTAGTCACACCACATATGTCATATCTAGAGAAAATTCTCTATGTTATATGATATCTCGCACTTACAATAACACTCGTACCACTAAATGGATAATGCTTCTTACTGAATTTGACCTTGAGTTCATTAGCCAAAAATCCATTAAAGGTCAGGTCATAGTCGATCATCTTGTAGAAGCTCCACTTCGTAGTGATAAAATCTTGATTATTGAGCTCCTAGATGATTTGGTATTCACTATCACTAAAAAAAACAAGAAGAAGATGTCATTCCAGAGGAATATGTCAATATCACACTATTATTTGATGGTTCTAAGTGCAAAAAAGGTCAAGATGTTGGAGTCATGTTTCATACACCCCAGGGGGTGCCTATCCCCTTATCATTCAAACTAGACTTCCAATGCACAAACAACAATGCAGAGTATGAAGCCTTAATATTAGGTCTTCAAGAAACCATAGCTATGAATATAAAGCATATCAGGATATTTGGTGATTCTCAACTTGTTAGAAAAATCAATGGGAATACCAATGCAAGGAACCTACCATAAAAATTTGCCATGAAGTAGCAATTTCATTGCTCTATAAGTTTGATTGGTATGAAATTGATAGTTTGTTATGTCCAACTAATAGATTTGCAATTGTGATGGCCTATATTGGATCATTTATTATAAAGGACTCCTTAGGAGAGGTACAACCACTCATTATCACAACAATATCTAAATCTACAATTGTTCGTGTTGAATATAAGGATGACAAGGATGTTTGATTTATCCATTCGGAGCCATATGAGTCTTTGTCAAACCAAATAATAGCCTTTCTCAAGTTTGGAACACTCCCATCAGATATGCCATGGATTGCTAAACATAATTTCAAGTAAAAGGTAACTCGTTTTACTCTCTTGGAGGATGTGTTGTATAGAATTGGTTATGATGGAATTCTCCTTCATTGTCTTGAGCCTGTAGAGGCACAAAGAGCCATAGCTGAAGCTCATGATGGTACTTGTGGTGGTCATTTTAGTGGAATGGCCATTGAAAAGTGTATTTTACACATGGGTTATGTAGAAGAGAAAAAATGGTGCACCTAGTAGAGGGAAATGAGATGCATCTATTGTTTATTGATTTAAACACTACGAAAGTGACATTAAAGTAAGCATAAAATGAAAAATATATGGATGAAATGGGTGGTTCTCTTTATATTAGTGCAATTTCCAAATATGTGGTTACAAAATGTCCCCTTGAGGGCTCTCAATTGATACAACTCATTACAATACCCAAAGGATCAAATCCTTTCAAAAATCCAAGGTGTGCTTGTAGTGTCTTCCTCGCACTCACGATTGAAGAGCAGGCTTTCTATGCCACCACTAAAGTGTTCTATTATTGTTTTGATTTGTTGCTCCCTCCTTGTACACTGGAATATCTGGGTCTGCACACAAGAAACTGAAATTGATTAATAGCATGTGCGGATTAAGATGAAATCATGAAGGTGTATGCAACAATGATATTGAAAGGGGAAACATATAATAGATGATTAAAACTTGTTCCATATGCTACCAAAACTTAAGATCATGCATATAATGTACTCTGGAAATGATCTAAAAAAACAAAAATAAAATTGCACATAGATTTATGGCCATCCTTGGGTGTGCCATTTAGGACTACAAAATAAGAAATGCATGATAATAGGTGCAAAACAACTCAAAATTACACCAAAATTGGATAGAAGGCATAAAATCTATTCTAGAATTGATCTATGTAAAAATAGAAGAGAAATTGTGCTCCAATTTGTGGCCATCCCTGGGTGAGCCATTTAGGATTATCATAATTTTGGGGCCATCCTAGGGTGGGACAACCACCAAATATGGTGGTTTTTGCCACGAATTCCTCTGATATTTGGTCTAAATTACTCTTAGGGGTGTTGTCATAAAATTTTGGGGTCTGATTCACTTGAATGGGTTAGTTTTGTAAATGGATTGCACGTTTTGAAATCACTTGAAAACCTCACTCGCTCGATGGAGATCTCAAGGGAAAATGTGCATTGAACTGGGGATAAATATTGGTAGCACTTCATGGCAAAATGTTGCAAATACTCCTCTATTAAATTGGGTGGAATGAATCCACTTTATAGCTCAAGTGAGCATATGGTCAAATGGGCATGCAAGGCCATGCGAGGTAGGTGCCGCCATTTGTCCAAACCTTGCCATGCATTGGAGGGGAAGGAATCTCAATTTTGGGCCTCCAATTTACAACTTGGCATGAGAGTTATGTGCCCTCATACTGGCATGTTTCAATTGGTGAGGTAAATGTAAGAATCTGGATGCCATTTGTCTCGCATTTGACCTTTTAAGGATCCAAGGCCATGGTCGTCCCACCTAGGGATGGTTGCTCGTGGTTGTCCCTGGATGGGACGACCATGAACTGTGGTCATCCCAAGGTGGGATGACCATGCATACATGGACCAAAACTTCTCAAAAGTGGGGTAGAACCTCCAAAAAGTAGCTAGGACCACTGTTTAACCTTTGAGGGTTGCCCAAGAGAGCCATACGGTGTCGATTAGAACGTGTCTTGGTAGTCTAATCGAATTGACTTAATTTTAGTGTCTACAAATACCCCTTTTTGGGATGCATTATGTGCAAAACAATACAAAGCAAAAATATATGACTAAAATATCAAATAATTAAGGTTATTCAGTAACCTGACCAACTTTTTATTCCCCAATCATGAAAAGAGCATGCATCCTTGAATCCTTGCTTCTAACGAGCTAAGGAACTTGATTCAAGTACAACCTTTCATGTCAAGATTACTTGATCTTGGACATTTTTCAGTCATGAAGAGGTGAGGCCTATGATCCTTCATGGTTCAGTAATGCCAAGCATTTTTTTAATTGAAATTTTTGCTTGTTTTCTGCCCTAAGCAGGGGCATGATTATTTTTGGCCATGATTCGCTGACGAACGCGATTTGCATGATTGAGTGTTTGATTATTGAATTTGATTATGAATTCATTAATTATGACTACCCCCTCAAGTTACGAGTCAATGAGGTGATGATCAATGATAAAATTTATGAGTCGCTTGACCAATATGACTTGGTTGGGGTTCCTTCAGTTTTTCCCATTGTAAAATGTGTCTATTTTTGTGAGGATTTTGATGATTTTGTTGAGTTTCATGGAAGAAGGAAATTGTATACCTCATTCCCATGGGGTGGTATGATAATAGTGGTATTATTGGGTATTTAATTAGAGATATTTCAACTCATCCCTAAACAATTTGGTTCAATCTTGATCCATAGTGAATTTTTATCAGATTTGACCTATTTTTGGTGGTTTTAAAGCCATTTTTGGTGTTTTTTTGCTATTTTGAGGTGTTTTTTGGCGGATATCCTAGGGTGGGATGGTTGCATAGTATATGGCCATCCCAAGGTGGTAAATTCAACCAATTGTCCAGCCATACCACCCTAGGACGACCATGCTCATCCTAGGCCTTTTTAAGCTCAAATTT
Organism: Wollemia nobilis; assembly: GCA_028583015.1. Classification (NCBI taxonomy): domain Eukaryota; kingdom Viridiplantae; phylum Streptophyta; class Pinopsida; order Araucariales; family Araucariaceae; genus Wollemia; species Wollemia nobilis. Next base: position 6,047,124 of record JAQPPZ010017110.1, read on the forward strand.
GGAAAAATGAGCTCATTTACACACTTCTAACTTGGAAAACTGAGAGGTGAGGAGTAGGAGATTGATTTTTAAAAGTGGAGAACTACTAAAAAAAATCCCAAAATAACCATGATCTATCTTGCAAAATCAACGAGCGACAGAGTTGATGCGATATGGGTAAGGGCTGAATTTGCTCCTATACTTTATTGAACTTGGAAATGTAATTATTTTTGCATTTTCCAAAAAAACACACTAAATATCAGTAAATGAACCTTAGTAGTGATAATATGTAGGAATTTGTGCTTTATTTTTGGTTTTTGTGCATTTTTGTTACATTATTCTGCATTTTAAAGATATTTTATGCTTGTTTTCGATGGCCGAGAAGGCCATTTTTGGGTAATTTTGGGGGCCATCCCTGGGAGGGATGGCTACCCTAAGCTATTTGAGGCCATAATTGTAGCATAGGGGTGTGGTATTACAAATTGTGAGGTGATTTATAATGCTTGGGATGGTCAAATTACTATTTCTAACTTATACACCAAACTGTACAACTGAACAGACTCCCAAACTACTAGTTTGTGCCCAATGAACAACTTGTATGGAACCCAAATTGACACACTGTACGATCTAAAATCATACAGTGATGGAGCTTGTATGATACCACACTTGAAAAATCCTTCATATTTGGTTTTACAAGTTGTCGTACATAGTTTTGTAACCAAACTAGTCAATTCCCCAAAACTGCCAAATCGGGTAAAGTCCTCTTGTATGATTTGTAAGAAATATGGTGTATGATTTATACGAAACAAAGGTATATAAAAGTGCCTAATTGGATACTCTACTGGACCAATCTCTCTCAGAACAGTTTTGTAAGGGTTTAATATGACAATTATTCATTTTCCAATAACATGTAAAACATATCAACGGAGCTTGAGAGAGTTGCTTATCCAATGGAAATGCCCAAAAATTGTACAAAAAGGTTAAAAAATTATTCCTTGATATTACCATCATCACAAATCATCCTAACAAGATACACCAGTTCTGGTTCAATCCAATTTCTCCATAATAATGCATAAAATAGCCATAACAAAAACAAGGAAATACATGCAATAACAGTAAATAGTAAAAGGCTATTCTACCATTCCAGGATTGTACAATGTGTAAGAGAAACCATGAATTATGTCAAGCTTTATTATTTTTAAACAATGTCACTTAACAATGGGGATATGCAATAACAATCCATAGTCATAATTCATAGTATTTCTCCATGCCCATAATAACACTAGATCATAATAAGAATGTAACCAACATCTCAAAATTGAAAATGGGGTCTTATATAATGTTTCCTAGGACATTCCAAAGTATTTCATGAGGAAATTAGTTATTTACAACTTCCCATGCATAACAAAATATATAAATTAAGACTTTTACTAAGTCTAATACCTTAATAATCAAAATCATGCGCAATTACAACTTCAAATTACATTTCCCATGCATTTCATGTCATTTCATTATGCCTTGTATGATTTACCTTCACCTTGTACAATTTTCTCTCCTAGATGTACAATTTACTCCTACCTATAAGATTTACAAAACTTGTCAAAATTGGGTAAATTCATTTTTCACTTCTTCTTCTTCTAGGAGGAGGATTTGCTGCCTACATCTGCCCTCCTCTTTACTTTGGTCAGTGTCTTCTTCGACTCATCCTTTTGTTTCAATAACAATTTGTAATCCGTGACCACAAATTTCAAGTCATCCACTTGGGATTGAAGAATTGCATGTTCATTCTTCAACCTAACTAGATAGTTCCCTATTTCCATTACTTTCACCCCATGGTAATTGGCTTTCTCTTCGACAGTCCTTAGGAGTTCCTTCATTTGCTTTTCATGATCAGTGGCACTCTTCTTCAAATTTTCCTACAAATGGGCTTCTATTCAGGTTGCCACATGAAGCTCCTCATTCTTATCTATAATGGTCTTTAGGTGGTGGTCAATATCAGCCTACAAGGTACAAAAAATATCTTCTCTGGCCTTCAACTGTGCTTGATTCTCCATGACCATATCATTATATATTTTGTTGTCCTTCATAAGATCTTCTATATTCTTGGACTGTATCACAATTTTCTCATATTTTTTGGCCAACTGCGTTTTCATCTATTCATCCTTTTATTTGAGTTGAGATTCCAACTCCTTAATCCTATCTTCTACTATCTGTGAGACCCGTTGCTTCTATTCTTCAAGCAAACTAAGTCTAGCCTCAAAATCAGCCCTGGTACTTAGTAGTTCTTCTTCCAATTTCTTTATTTTCTCCTATGTCATAGCCTTACACTTCTACAATTCTTCCTCTATTGAAATAATTTCCTTCTAGGTGGATTTTGTTTCCTCCTTCTGAGCTTCCTTGAGCTGATAAATCTACTCCAATATGATGCTCAACCACTCTATCCAATGTGTTAGGAAGTTCAACTTCCTCAGAGTGATAGCCAATCCTGCAATGACCCTCTTATGTTCCAACTTTGCTATGTTCATGGGATAAGTCGGGTAGTTGGCTCTATCCAGGTACACCCTTGGATGCTACCTTTAATTGGTTCTCACTCCATCTGGCAAGTCATCTCTTCCCAATAATGTGGTTACCTCTTCCCTGGGTAACTTCCATGGGTTATGTACATGGATGTATGTAATTCTCCTTGTAAGCTCCTCGTTGCTCAACCATTCCATTATCTTCTCCAACTTGAGAGACACTTGCTCCTCCCACAACTTCAATTCTCCTATGTGTCCAATACAAAACTATAGTTTGGTGCTAGCTATGGCATTGTCTATCTAAGAGAAGAAATGTTCTACATAATCTTCTACTCCTTGCACCACCTCCTTAGTTTCAATATTTTGAACTACGATATCTTCAAAAGGTAACTTATTTGCATTCTCCATAGTTCCTCTTCTGTAGGAGTTTGTTCTTCCTCCTCTTCCATTTGGTGGCTGGATCTTCCCTGAGCTCTAGTAGTGCTCTCTCTATATTTATATTTTCTCTTGGTGGAGTCTATTCCACTATATTCTCCACCTCCATATCATCTTCTATATTCACAATCTCCTGCTAAGATTTATGCTGCTCTGTCAAATCTTGGGCTTATTTATATTTAGTGGAGCCTACCTGTTTCTCTTTAGCCACCTGCTCTTCTTCCTAATTCTGTGATATTTCCATCATTGTGACTTTTCATCAATAGGTTCTTGCTCTTGTGATGCTTTCATCTCTTCTTATGCATCACTTGGATTATTTTGATTTGAACTTCCCCCCATCATGAATTTGAAATGGGTCTTATTTTCTCTAGAGTCTTCCTCTTAGGCTTCCACTGTCACTTTGATTTCCTCATTTTCCTCCTGAGTAGTGGCTGCCACTTCCTATACTATATGCCCCACCTCTGTGTCCTCCCATAATTTTGAAGAGTCTAAAATTTCAAATTCATTATGTTGAAATATTTATGGGGATTCCATCATCTTATCTGCTTCTTACCAATTCCACTCATGTAGATCCAACTTCTCCGAGTCTGACTATCTCTTTTCCTCTTACGGTACAAAATCAATTTATTTTTTGGAGCAAGATTATTCACCATTATTTCCCATTTTCTTCTTGTCCTTATTTGTATTGGGCTGGATTGCCTCCCCACAATTTCCTCCCTTTCTTGAACTAATGGAAGATCTTGTTGTTGTTGCTGCATTACTTATTGCTCTAGTTTAGGTTCCAACTTCCTAGGCCTTTTTTCTTTGGGGTGTACATCCACATCATCCGTAGAAGTATCCTCTTGTACCTTAGTGACCTACTACTCCTTATTTGTTTGAGACTTCTCTGGAGTCTCCTTCTAGACTTTTACTGACTTTTCCCACCTCAAAATGGTTGGTTATCCTGCCCTAACATTCCTAGGTTTTATCAAAGCTGGAAAGTGGATTCCCATTTTCATAACAACATTTAACAACAATCCAATGGCATGGAATGTCATTCCAAAGTTCTTTGATCTTTTCATAAGTACTTCATGCATCTTCCTTTCTAGATAGGTACCCCAATCATACTTGATCCCTTTGGTGATACCTTCTACATACTGAGCCATCTAGATTGGCATATTTATAGCCCATGTATCTCCTGACAGTTGAGCCATCACAGTATTCATAGCACATGGCCAATCATTCCCCTTCAACTAGCTCTATTTAATTTCTTGAGTCCCTACACCCGAGATATTTGCATCAGTCAATGAATTCACATTGGTAAGCAAAGTGATGATTCGATATGTCTCAATCAGATCAACCAACTTCTTCACTATCTCCATGTCGTATGCTGTGTTGGAATATGTAAGCAACATTGTGTAAATTATTCTTAGACTAAAATATAAAGTCTAAAGAATAATATTTGAATTAGAATATAATTCTATCTTATGTAAAATATTCCCACCCAGTTAAGAAATAAATTAAGGGTTCTAGGAATATTTAATTTCTTGGAAAAAGTTTATTTCCCTTTTCTAGCAAATATTAGAAAGTAACTAATCACTTTCTAATATTTGATAGATGCCACTTATCACATATCTCAAAGATTAGATTGTGATAAAATTATAAAGTAACTAAAGCACTTTCTAATATTTGATATATTGTGATAAGATTTAGGGTTGTAGTAGAAAAGCTTCTCTTTAAATAGGGGTGTTTTCTACTACATATTATTATATCTTATCATATCTTATCGTATCTTGTCATATTGACTTGTGTTGTAGGTTATGTTGATGCATATTTTTTGTATAACATTGAAGCATTCTTGTACTATTGAATCATTGAGTAATATAGTGAGCTTCATAGTGGATGTTTCCCTTCTTCATTTGAAGTAGGGTTTTACCACTTAATATTGGTGTTGTGGTTTTTTACTTTTTTGTGTGTGATTGATCTTGTGGAGCATTCTTCAATCTTGGGGAGGCTTTGCTTGTCTCACATTTGGTATTAGTGGTTGAGATCTCCATCAAGTGTCTTCAATCTTTTGAGGTGAAAAACCCATTAAGGTATATTTTTTTTGCATGCATTTGATATTTGGGTATTTTATGTAAACTTATTTTGCAAATCTTCCATTAGGGTTTATAGATTTATTATGTTTTTAGATCTAGTTGTTAGATCTTTTGCAAACAATATTTTCATTTTAAATCTATAAATTTTTTTTGGCATTAAGCTTTTTCTGGAAGGGTTTTGGAGCTAAACGGACCCCATGGTTGCGTCCGGAAGACCCAAAAACCTTTATTTCCATATATAGTCATTTTTTTTATTAAAAAAAAAACAATCGGCTATATATATATATAACAGTTTTGCTTTATAAAACAGTTTTGTTTAAAAAAAAAAACAGTTTTGCTTTTTGAAAAAGTTTTGCTTTATAAAAATATTTAAACTTTTTCATACCATTTTTTTTTATTAATAAAATAAATTTTATTAATTTAATTGCATATTTTTTTAAGCAATTTTTTGTATTAAAAATTATTATTATTCTCCTTAAAATGCAATATATTTTTCTCACATTAACAATGGTTGTTTGCGAGTTTGCTTGTTTTGCAAGGTTATCCAAGTATGTTTTGGAGTATACAAGGCAATTTTGGATCAACTTTTTCACTCTCTTCCATTATTTTTATTAATTTCTTCTAATATCTCTCTAGTATTTGCTTGAAGCATACTGTAAATTAATGTAACTTGTATCTCTCATTATGAAAGTAAAAGAGAATGAAAGTGAGAGTGAGAGAGAGAGAGAAAGAGAGAGAGAGTGTGTATTTGTGTTTTGCTTTGTGTCTCCACTATCTCTTGTTCATATTTCTTACATTTTGCATCTCAACTAATCTAACTACTAACTTGCTACTAAACAATCTACTAACCAACAAACTTACAATTTACTAATTTTCATATTAATTAAGAAGGTTAAAAATGAATCAAATTACTAACCAAAACTTTAGTATTTAATTAAAATTTACTTAATCTTGCAACACAGTTTATATTTGCTAAACACCTATTGAATCCAAAAGAATCCACTCTATCGGTAGCAAGTCCTTTTCGGGTCCTCATACCCGTACCTTTTTGGGTAGCTTGGTTGACCTTGGGTGAGATGAATTGGCAATTCATTAGGCTATAGCAAAACCTTAAAATGAACACTAACTTATTGACTATCTAACATTTAACAAATATTTTATGGTTCAATTCAAGTTAGTTTATTTTGTTGCAAGATGATTGTTATGGTTAGTTACCTTCTTATTGCAAGTTAATCTATTGCAAGTTGATATTGGTTTATTCAATTGTAATATGGTTATAGTTGTTTATTACAAGATGGTTATAGTAGTTCATGATTATATTTCATTATGATCAATCAACTATTGCCTTGGCTAAAAATCTTGTAATGCATTAAAGAACAAAGCAGGTTGAAATCCAAGCCCATTTTATCAAAGAGAAGGTATTGGATGGGACTATTTAGTTGGAGTATTGCCCATCATCTTCTAATTCTTTTGATTTGTTCACCAAACCTCTTCCCAAGGAGCAATTTTGTAAGCTGAGGGACTCACTTGGTTTGGTGAAGTTGTCCTCAAGGGGGAATGAAGTGTAGTTACACTTGTGTGATGACAACTTCATCCTTATGAGGTGTTTTGTGCTATATATGAGTTGATATTTGGTGGTATAATTGCTTTTTGCATCTCTTTTGAACATGGTACTTTCTTGTTTGCCTTGTGCAACTTTTGTACATGTTACTTTGTAGATGGCATTGTGCAATTATGGTATATGATGCAATTGCTTTATGCAACTCTTTTACATGGTACTTTCTTGTTGCCTTGTGCAACTTTGTACATGTTTTTTATGTAGTTGGCATTATGCAATTGGTTTATCATGGTACTTTCTTGTTAGCATTTATGCTACTTTTGTACATGATATTTTATGGTTGGATTTATGCAACCGGTGTGCACACTTTATTATTTTCATATACCTTATGCAACTCTTGTACATGGTACTTTTTTGTTAACCTTGTGCTACTTTTGTACATGGTACTTTAGAGTTTGCATTATCATGGTACTCCTTGTTTGCTTTATGCAAATTTGTACATGATATTTTTTGATCAACTATATAGCACATGACTATAAGTATGGATTGACATATTTTTGTGATGACTTATAGTTCACTATTTGTTAGATCAGTTTTGTTATCATCTTTAGATTTCAAATATGTTGTGGTGAATATATTTATGATGATGTATCTAACAGATCTTATGTTGAGCTGCTTGTAGCTTGTAGGTACTTCCATTTGGGGTTTTGCAGGCTTACTGAAGACACCCTTGTGATATTTTCTTCTTGTCATTTGCAACCACTTGTGGTTTATGGATGGCTTTGTAAGCTGCTTGTATCTGAAGCTACTCCATTGGGGGCTTGCAGTCTCATTTTGGCCCATTTTGTATTGGTGCCTTATTGTAGACCATTCTTGGTCATAGAAGCTCATTGTAACTATATTACTCATTTTATTCTCATCCCCGTTTGTATCTTTAGGGGGAGAATGTTTCTTTGTTTCATAATTCATTTCCCCAATATTGCATTAAGAGGGAGTGTTGGAATATGTAATGCAACATTGTGTAAATTATTCTTAGACTAAAATATAAAGTCTAAAGAATAATATTTGAATTAGAATATAATTCTATATTATGTAAAATATTCCCACCCAATTAATAAATAAATTAAGGGTGCTAGGAATATTTAATTTCTTGAGAAAAAGTTATTTCCCTTTTCTAGCAAATATTAGAAAGTAACTAATCACTTTCTAATATTTGATAGATGCCACTTATCACATATCTCAAAGATTATATTGTGATAAAATTAGAAAGTAACTAAAGCACTTTCTAATATTTGATATATTATGATAAGATTAGATTGTGATAAGATTTAGGGTTGTAGTAGAAAAGCTTCTCTTTAAATAGGGGTGTTTTCTACTACATATTATTATATCTTATCATATCTTATCGTATCTTGTCATATTGACTTGTGTTGTAGGTTATGTTGATGCATATTGTTGCATAACATTGAAGCATTATTATACTATTGAATCATTGAGTAATATAGTGAGCTTCATAGTGGATGTTTCCCTTCTTCATTTGAAGTAGGGTTTTACCACTTAATATTGGTGTTGTGGTTTTTTTTTTTTGTGTGATTGATCTTGTGGAGCATTCTTCGATCTTGGGGAGACTTTGCTTGTCTCACATGTTGGCGACCCAAATATTTTTTTGAATACATCCACCATAATTTCTATTTTCATCGACCTCTTTCCTACATTAACATAGGTAATTCTAGTTGCAGGATTATATGCCTAAACCATCTATAACAAATAGTTGTAGAAGAAGGTCTTCTGGTGTGGTGGCAATTGTGCTATTATAGCTACACTAGCCTCCTCAAACTATTTTCTCCAGGGGTGGTTCTTGTTTTGTTCATTACTCCACCACCTCCTACATGTTTATCCTCCATGTTGTATGAAGGATATATTTGTTATCCTAACTAGATCTTCCTCAAGTCCACTACTCAGAGCCTCATATTGATCTAGAATATGTACTTCACTCATCAATTCCCTCCTTGTGATCCTCTCTTGTGCCATCCTCTCCTCTCAGTGTCTTGGTGGTGTTCTTCTATCAAGCCTCCAGTACCTTTGACCTCTTCATGACCTATATCCTCCTCTTCTCCAAGGATGAGTACCATGCCAATCGTGGGACTGAAACTATCACCCTTGGTACTGCCGCAATCATGAATATCTCTCATGTAGAGGTCCTGGTGATCGCTCCATCTTATTAGCTGCAATTCTTCTTAACTGGCATATGAACTCCTCAACTGAAATCATTTTCTTGCCACACCTCTGGTTCTATTGATACTCGAACATCACTAATTATGCAATTATAAGTATCTTGAAAATTGTACAATCTACTATAAATCATACAATATGCTTTCATATTTGCTCCTGTATGGTTTCCCTATGAGCAACCCTTCTAGATCGTACAATCGTTCAATCTATCACTGTTCGGTCTTCAAATTGTTTGATCTCCTACAAATTATACACTATAGCCTCAAATTGTATAGGGATGTATTACTCCGTCTAGTATCCCTCTCTAGCTACTTCCCCATGCCGAATTTGTACAATTTCATATGATTTGCTCAAAATGGCTAAAAATGGCCTAAAAATTGCCTGAAATCGCACAATATTTTTTCTAATATTTTACACTCCACCAAATCATACGGTACATCTTTTCAAACCCCTTTCCACCTAAAAATCATATTTTGTGCTTTTCTTCTACGATTTATCTCTGACCCAGTTGCCAAAATGCCTCGATCTATCTTTTCAATGCTTTTCGGGAGCAATTTCTCAATTATTCCACACTTGAAAAAAATTATCCCCAAAAAACAAAAAATTCTTGCTATTAAATATGATTGTACAATCTTCTCCTTCCTTTCCTTAGTCTTCTTCCTTTCATTTTTGGTCGTTTGTGTCAAATTAGGGTTTATAGCTTCATTTTCCCTATAATTTCTCCACTTCGGATCCAATATGCCACTTCTTTGAATCCTAATGTACGTTTTTAATAACCTAGTTTATGTTTGGATGCCTTCTACTGTAAATCCTCCTTTATTTTGGATTGAACTCGAATTCTTCCTTTAATGGAGTCAAAACCTTGTTTTTTCTCCTTTTTCCTTCTTCGGTTCGATTTCTTCGAATGTGAAAAGTCTCCCTGGTGTGAGTTTAAAAATGGGTCATAAATTATTGTAGCTTACTAATGAGTTTTAATGCCCATGTAGTTGCCTTCATTCTATGGCACACTTGTCGCCTTCGTCCTCCTGAAAAAATTTGAATTCCTCTTTGTATGGTTTTAAAATTTTCTAGGGTGAGCCTTATATTTAAACTATCTTCAAACCCTAACTATTCCAATTTTGAAATTGTGCCATTTTTCATGTCTTTTCATTTTCCTTTCTTGGATGATTGACAACTCATTGCTTTTCATATGATTTTTAACTTTTTCCCATACTTTTTTGACAACTCATCATTCTAGAAATTTGAACATTAAATGCGATGGTTGAAAATCATACAAATACACCTAGAACCATACACTATATGATCCAGATCATACAACATGCATTTTTGTATGATTTTGCATATAATTTTTCAAAATTTGCTTGTACGATCTCTTACTTGTGCTTTTTTCAGCTTAAATTTGACTTTGTATGATCTATCACTTAGAGAATTTTTGCATTTTTCTCTCTTTGAAGAGGTCTCTGTTTCCGGTTTTCAACCCACTTACTTCTTAATTGCATCCTAAGGGATTTTCACAATTAAGGCATTTTATTTTTTTATTTTTTATTTTTTACTTTTTCAAATTTTGCTTGTACGATCTCTTGTGCTTTTTTTAGCTTAAATTTGACTTTGTATGATCTATCACTTAGAGAATTTTTCTATTTTTATCTCTTTGAAGAGGTCACCATTTTTATTTTCAACCCACTTCCTTCTTAATTGCATCCCGAGGGATTTTCATAATTAAGGCATTATATTTTTATTTTTCCTTTTTTTTTATTTCCTAAACTATTCACAATTACCATCATGGAAATCGTACAATGACATTCACTTGTACGATCTCATAGAATTCTTCTCTTAGAGGCTCGACTATGATGTTCTGAGTAGTTGTGTTGCCTTGCGCCACCTAATCTCTAGGCTAATGCATCTCCACTTGTGATGTTATCAAATTCCCTGGCCTTCCCGTACCATGTGTACAATTTGGAATTATGCAATTGCAAGCTGGAGTATCTTCACTTGGTGTCCCTTCCTCTCATTACACAGGTGATTGATCCCTTGGTAGTGCTACCATTACTACTCTACTATCATTTGAGCAAATCCATACATCTCCTTGAATCAATTATTTCTCCAGACTTGGTGATCAGATCCTTTGTTGTCTCTAGTTTATTTCATCTACAAAATGTACCCTTCCTCTCCTAGTAATGCCTCTACCACATGAGTGTCTTTCCCACCCTGTTCCTCTTAAAATTAGGCTTATTTTTGCTAGTGGTGATTCCTCCCTTTGGATTAATCCTCTACCAACTACCACTCTTTGGGGTCCTCGTCAGATTAGGGGTGGTCGTCCCAATGGAAAATGCCTTGTTGGGTTTGGTTATATTCCTCTCACCTATGGTAAACCTTGTAGATTTCTTGTTTAGTTCATACATGCTAAGGGTGCATCTCCCAACCATCTAGGAGTAGGAGGTCAAAAACTTCCTCGTCCTCTTCCTCCTCTAATTATAACATCACCTTATCCTTGCTCACTTCGTAGTCGAATACCTCCTCTTATTCTTGGCTGAAGCCTTAGGGGTCCTTCTCTATTCCTTCCTTCCATTACTCAGTTATTAGGGGTTATCTCTACCAACTCAATGTTGGCTAGTGGACTTCTACTTCTTCTTGTACTTGGTGATAATTGTTGTAGTGCTCTGATTCTATGATATGCACGTGCTAAGCAATGTCTCCATCTTATTTCCTCGAAGCATCTTTGTGAAGATGAAGTTGCCAAGACCTCCCTATATGCATCGGAAAAATCTATCTTAGAACTTGAGTCATTCATATTATCTTCTCTATGTTTTCCTAATATGTTGGTAAATTAATTAGTCTTTATAATATTTGTACGTCTCTCATTTGTCTTATTAGTTGTCGATGGGCTATTATATATGCTTGCAGATCAAGGTTGGTTTGATGCTCATGAGATCTCCCTAGTTATCTTTGTGTTGTTGTACATGTTGAGGGATCACGATTATCTTGAGGATTCTAGGGGTTCCTTGGAAAATCATCCTCATCACTGCTTTCTATGCTAGGTTCCCTTACTAGACAAGGCATACCTTCATCACTGGAGTCACTCAAATCTAATCATGCATTACCTTGTGATTCAGGTGATGTGGTTGCTTCCTCAATGTCTCGCCATAACATCTCTATGTTTTCATTCATCATTGGTGGATCACTTGGTGGTACTTGAAAACTTGTGCTCACTCCATAATTTCTTACACCACTTCTTGATGTTATCCCCCCATCATCCTCAGGTTCTCCTTCTAGATCATGTAGCCTAGTTGTTCTTTGTTCATCCAGTCTTTGTATTGTTCTATCTAATTCTTGGATGGTTTGTTCTCTCAACCTTGCATTATGACCTCACAACATCTGATATTATTCCTTCAATCGCATTCTCTACTGTAATAGCCCTATTTGAGCTAATGGATTAATTCTAGCAAATTATTCATCGATGGTCTCATTCCTATCTTCTTTCAAAACTTCCATTTCAAATATGTCCACTCTATCCTCATATCATACTATTAACTGTATCCTTCTTCATACTTTCACTTGTTGAGATAGTTCTCTACACTCCACCTAAGGATACATCCTATTTAGGTTCACTTGGGTTACTTCTTCTTGTCTTACCCTAATTTTGGGTAACAGTACTATCTCCTGATGTCCTATTTCATTTGGAGAAATTCATTCTTTATCTTCCTCTTCTATTTGTTCAGTCCCATTTGCAAATCTAACCTGCACTCGTAATCTTCTTCTTTCTCTGGATCGATGTGCCAACTCTTATTATTCTATAATTGGTCGTGTCTCTTCCCATTATGCAAATAAATGTGTGAGTCCCATGTCAAGCTCTTCCTATGATGAACCTTTCTCATATTGAGTCCTTCGTTGAGCTTCTACTTATCTTCTTCGTTTGATCTCTTCTGAAGAAATGAATAAGCACTGTAGCTTGTAAGGCCTCAAATTTGAGACATTTACAGTGTTGGGTACCTCCGTACCATTCAATTTCTACAACTTTACTACTCCATTATTCATTACTTCAACCACTTTATAGGAACCAATCCATAACATCTTCAACTTATCAGGTTTTATTTCCCTCTTCCCATTAAAATTTAGAACCAATTCACCCATACTAAGTTCTAACTTCCTCAAATATTTGTCATGCCATGCCTTCCTTCTTTTCTTATCTACCTCAATCACCCATTGCACCATGAATCCTCTTTCATCTAACTTGATTAGTGTCATCAGTCACTCTTCCAAAATTTCTTGATAACCCAAGCGATGCTCTATCGTGACTCTCAAACTTGGTATCAAGAAATCAACTGACACCACTACCTCCTATCCATACATCAAATGGAAAGGTGTATGCTCTATTGTAGGTTTAAAATTTGTTCTATATACGCACAAAATAGATGGTAGCCTTTCCTCCCAATCTGCCCCTTCTATTCCATAGGTTTTATACAAAATAGATACCTAGACTTTGTTTCTTTCACCTACCCATTTGCTCTAGGATAGTACAGAATAGATAATGAGTGCAAAATCCTGAACTCCATCATCAATTTTTTTATGATTTCATTAACAAAGTGTTCCCATCGGTCACTCATTGTCTATAGAAGAATATCAAATCTTGTGATTACCTACTCATACAAGAATCTCATTGTACTTTTGTTGAGTTATTAGGTAATGCTCTCGCTTCAACCCATTTTGTCAAGTATTCCATTACTACTACAATGTATCTACACTTCCTTCTACGCGATGTCTTCAATGGTCTGACAAAGTCTAATCCCCACATTCAAAATAGTTCCTAGGGTTATGATGGATGCAATGGCATAAATTACCTTTTTACTGGCTTTCCTTCCCTTTGAAAAGTATCACATGCTTTTACATACTCTTTCATATCATTATATAGTGTGGTCCACCATAGTCCAGCTAGTAATATTTTCCTAGCTATCGTATCAAGTCCCATGTGCGCTTCTGCTAAGCCTTCACAAGATTATTTCAATGTCGCTTTGAATTCTTCTCCCATCACATATATTCTTAGGATACCATCGCTTCACATCTTATACAACAATCCTACAATCAACTGGAAGGGTGTTGACTTCATGATCACTTTATTTTTCTTGGTTGCCATCATTTCCTGTGGAAAATCTCCTATGGAAAGATACTAGCCAATAAATGTGTACCACGATGGAACAACATTGATGGTGAATAATTGTACATTAGGGAATTCATATGGAACCCCTATTCCTATAGGTTCTCCTGATCGTATCTGAGACAACTAGTCTGCAATAAAATGTTTCTTACCAGGTCTCACTACTACTCAGAATACGAACTCCTGTAGGGTGATGAGCCACCTACTGACCCATATTTGTATCACCAATTTATTTATCAAGTACAACAGAGCTTGGTGATCTACATAGAAAGCAAAGGGATTCACCAATAGGTAATGCCTAAAATTTTGGACTGCATATACCATTCCCAAAGCTTCCCTTTATGTTGTACTGTAATTTCTCTCTAGCCTTGATAATAGGTGACTAGCAAAGAAAATAGGCCGATCTAGCCTAAATTGTTCTTCTTATGCCAAAGAAAATCCAATTTTAAAATTTGAAGCATCAATATGGACATGGAATTCCTTATCCCAATTTGGGAATACCAAAATCGGGCTACTCACAAGCTTAGCCTTCAGCTCCTCAAAGGCTCCTTGGTGCTCCTCTGTCCATCTGAAAGGAATATTCTTCTTCATAAACGAATCCAATGGATAGGATAAATGTGCATAGTTCCTGATAAAAATTCGATAATATTTCATTGATCCCAAGAATATTTTAAGTGAACTCACATCGTATGATTCTTCCATATGTAATATCACGCAGATCTTATTAGGGGTTTTTTTAATCCTTCACTGCACACTATGTGTCTTAACAATTTTCCATATGGTACCATCAGGTAGAATTTTCCAAGATTTAATGATATATGTTCATTTCTACACCTACTCATGCATTCACTGAGGGTAGGAAGATGTTCCTTGATCTTCCCATAAATGGACCAATCATCCAAAAATACTTTGAATTTCCCTATTGCCAACTAATCAAATATATACAATATGATGCGCTAAAATGTGGTTGGGGAATTACAGAGTCTGAATGGCATTCAATTGTACACGTAGATGCCATTCTCCATAATAAATGTGGTCTTCAACTTATCCTCCTCAACTATACTTATTTTATTGTAACCCAAAAATCCATCCAAAAATGAATAGATCTCATGTCCTGTGACTTCTTCCAGGATAGAATCTGTGAAGGGAATAGAAAAGAGGTCCTTAATAGTTACTGTGTTTAGACTCCTAAAGTCCACACATATTTTGATCTTATCCACTTCATTTTTCAAGGTGATCACTATAGGTGATACCCATTCACTGGTTGTCACCTTGAATATGATTCCTACCTTCAACATCTTCTCTTTCTCTGCATTCACTAATGCATCATACTTTGGGTTCATTATGTAGGGTCTCATCCTTATGAATTGTGCTCCAGGCATTAGTGTAATATTATGAACACATAACTCACGTGGTACTCCCTTAAGTTCCTTATATGTACATGCAAAGACATCCTTATATTACAAGAATATCTTAAAATTCATCACTTTCAGTACAGGGTTCTAATCATCACCACAGTGAATCATCCTAGGTTCCTCCTCTGTTCCTAGATTTATGTCCACTATCCGAGGTCCTTCATATTTGATATTCTATGACTCACTTCCTACTTTCTCTACATTTTTTGGGTGTGAAGGTATTGTATCAATTTTCACATCTCCTACTGTATACTCTGCAAAACATTTTTGGAATGTCCATTTCTCTTTTGTCTCCTTGGGTTCCTGGCTAACTTTTGGTTCATCTTGTTTTTCCTTTATCTTCTCTGACTCAATATAGAGGTTGTTACGTAGAAATTTTTTTTACTCTTCCATTTGCCAATGAAGAAGTCCACTATCATATCTAGATTCATCTTCACTACATTCATCTAGGTATAACATTCCTTCTCCATCAATTTCATACCCTTCATCTCTTGAGGAATTTTCTAATTCGTTCATCGTAGCTACATCCTCACTAAATTTTTGATTAGCTAGATTAATCATATATTTATGTTGTCCCTTATTGAAAGTTATCTGATTCTTTCGCCAGTTGTGATTAACTTTGGCTACTCATAGCCATCCTCTACCAAAGAGAGCATTGTATGTAGGCTTATGCATAGTAGTCACAATGAAATCCAAGATAAACTCTTGGTCAACTATCACCACTTGTTGTGCTGTCAAGATCACCTTTGTCTCGATACCATACTGGTCAGCACCATATGATCAAAATATTAGAGCCCATAGATATGGAGGGCCTAATTTTAGCTAGGTTCTGTTAGGTAGCACATTAACACTGGATCCTCCATCCATAATGAATTGTGTCAATTTGTGCCCTAGGATCTCCATATGAACTAATACGGGTTTCTTTCCCACATCAATCATCAATATAGCTAGATCCATGAACTAAACTTTTCTTTCCTTCTCTTGAATCGGTTGGCTCAAAACTACCATCACCTTATGTGGTTGTATCTCCTCCACCATTGCTTTTTGTAATGATGGAATAACTTCCAATAGGTTTGCCACTTTGATCTCTACTGTGGTGTCCAAAACCTATGCTGCTAGACTTTGCACAATTGCCTTCTCTTCTGACCAATTTTTTAGCTCCTTTTCTTCAGCTAACTTCACTTGTTTAGCTTTTTGTGCTTCATCCTATAGTATTTTCTTTGCTCCTTGCTAGTGTTGCTTTTCCTTTGTTGGATTTGGATACTTATCTTTTTAGCCTAATTTCTTGTCATGACTAAAACTTCTTGGATTTCCTCCTTAAGTTGAGGAACCTCAATGTTCAAATAATTTAAATTATGTGGGTTACTCGAACTCACATGCTTTGGGCAATTTGCTTCCTTGTGGTTTCCTAGACCATGCCACCTACACATATGTGTAGTGCTTGATTGCTATGTTTCCTACCTCTGAGGTGAAGGATATTTTTTTGCAAAATGCCCTCATTCTTGGCAATTGTGACACTGTATGATTGGCCTCATTTTCGATTCATATTGCAAACGACTTTGTCCTCCTTGTCGATTTCCCTAGTTTGGACTTCAACCTTGTTGACTATTTCTATAATTGCCACTTGTTACCTCTTGCCCATATCCTAGGGTCTTTTGTTTCTCTTCTTGCTATTGGATTGTCAGGACTTGTGGGTGAACTCTTGCATTATACGGACATAGAATTTCCTCATGTCCCATCACATTACAGATGTAATAGTAGTCATTTTATGGACACTTTACATTTGTATGCCCTTCAGTATTACATTTGGTGTACCAAATTTCATTCCTATCAGGTTTTTTTCTTTGTTATTTCATGATCTTGTCAAACTCTTGATGAAATAATTCCACTATCCTTTGTATAGTGTCATCTTCTCCACTATCTAAATAATTAGATTTGGGGTGAGACAAAATTCTTATATATGTCTATTTTGATTCACTTTCAAAATTCTTTGCATGCTTTACAACTTCTTAATACATTTTTATGGTATTACCTTCATATTTTTCTTATATTTCAGTAGTAATCCATCTACAAACCACCACTTTACCAAGACATTTTCAAGAGGCATCTGCATCTTATCTACTAGCTGCTTTAATCTACGATTATATGATTTTACATCTTTGTCAAGCTTTTGCTTCTTCATGCAAAGCTTAGTAACAATGTCTCCATCACCCTTCAAAGGATGAAATTCATCAATTAATTTTTCCTTCACTTGAGTCCAAGTCTAAAAATCTACAGTATTTTCCCTTTTTAGATACTAATTGATCACCAATCCTCTCAAGGTAGCAGGAAATAAGGTTACCCAATCATCTGGTCTATCTACACCATTTTCCCTTCAAATTATTTTACAAGTTTTGATATGCCTTGTGGGGTCTTCCTTAACCTCACCTGTAAAAGGTGGACATCTCTTCTTGGTTGCATTATTAACCATCTTCGAAGAATCATACTTGTCACTTGAGGTCTCCCGTGGAATATCTGTCTGATTCCTCCTTGGGGGTGTCTTACTACAGTCATTATCAGAAGTCTATACTCAAGGTATATTATTTTGTCCCACCAATAATTGACCAAAATAATGTGCATCTTCACTTCATGACCTCCTTCTCTGATGTGAGGGAGATGATCCTGGTCCTTCCTCCTGAACCTCGTGACCT
Source organism: Wollemia nobilis (assembly GCA_028583015.1). NCBI lineage: Eukaryota > Viridiplantae > Streptophyta > Pinopsida > Araucariales > Araucariaceae > Wollemia > Wollemia nobilis. The sequence continues at coordinate 6,065,179 of JAQPPZ010017110.1, forward strand.
GTTGCTCTAGTACCTGACTCCCATCCTCTGCACTGCCTTACAACCATTCCATAACTTTCTTAGGTGTCACCATTCAATCTCCTTCCTCATACACTAACTCTTTGTCAACTTGTACCTCTATGCTAGGTTGTTCTATTTCCTCGTCTTCTGTCTCTATCAATAGCATTTCAAAATCTCCTTCTTCAAATGCCTAAACTTGCTCTATTTTTGGTTCATGTGTACTATGGTCTAAGTTAATTGCATTATATCTTAAATAAATCCTCATGCTCCTTCTTACTAGAATTTTATCTCATACTTTCTGTCTCCTACGCCTTTGTACACTGGTGTATGTCATTCACTTCCAAATTTTTAGTATTCTTACTTTGTCAATTTGACATGTTTTAACGAAAATGCCAGATTCTATAAGGTAATGACAATAAATTTAGCATATGTGTGTAGTATTCCTAGTGGGAGGTGATTTATAATACTTATTATGGTCAAATTACTATTTCCAACTTATACACCAAATCGTACAATCAAACAAACTCCCAAACTACTAGTTTACGCCCAATGAACAACTTGTACGAAACCCAAATCGACACACTGTACAATCCAAAATCATACAGTGATGGAGCTTGTACAATCCCACACTTGACTAGTACTTCATATTTGGTTTTGCAATCTGCCATACAAAGTTTTGTAACCAAACTAGTTGATTACCCAAAACTGCCAAATTGGGTAAATTGCCTTCAATCGCATAAACTGCCAAATCGGGTAAAGTCTTCTTGTACGATTTGTACGAACTATGGTGTACGATATGTATGAAAAGAAGGTATAAAAAAGTACCTAATTGGATAATCTACTGTACCAATCTCTCTCATATAGATTTTGTAAGGGTTTAATATGGCAATTAATCATTTTCCAATAACATGCAAAACATATCAATGGAGCTTGAGAGAGTTTCTTATCCAATGGAGACACCCATAAATCATAAAAAATGGTTAAACAATTATTCCTTGATATTACCATAATAATAGAACATCCTACCAAGCTACACCAGTGCTGGTGCAATCTAATTTCTCTATAACAATGCATAAAATAGCCATAACAACAACAAGGAAATACATGCAATAACAGTAAACGATAAAAGGCTATTCTACCATTCTAGGATCGTACACTGCATAAGAGAAACCATGAATCATGTCAAGATTTATTATTTTTCAACAATGTCACTCAAAAATGGGGATATGCAATAAAAATCCATAGTCAGAACTCATAGTATTCCTCCATGACTAGAATAACACTAGACTATAATTAGAATGTAATCAACATCTCAAAATTGAAAATTGGGCCTTATATAACGTTGACCAGGTCATTCCAAAGTGGTTCCTAAGGCAATTATTTATTTACAACTACCCATGCATAAAGGAATGCGTTAATTAAGACTTTTACTAAGTCTAATACCTTAATAATCAAAATCATGCACAATTACAACTTCAAATTACATTTTCCATGCATTTCATGTCATTTGATTATGTCTTGTATAATTTACCTTCACCTTGTATGGTTTGCTCTCTTGGACTGTATGATTTACAAAACTTGTCAAAATTAGGCAAATCCATTTTTCACTTCTTCTTTTGGGAGGAGGATTTGTTTTCTACATTCCTTAGGTGGGACGACCATCAATTTGGGGGTCGTCCCTGGGTGGAACGACCATGATTTTGCAAGAAAAAGGTCATTTTTTTGGTGTTTTTGGGTTTATTTTTGCCTCTTTTTGCTTTATTTTGGATTTATTTTTAAGCTTGCTTACCCCTACCAGGTGATGAATATTTGGTATCAATTTTTGACTCTCTTTAGGACCACTCATGGCCTACTAACAAATGAGGAATAGGAATGGCTTGATGCCATTGGTCTTAAGCAAGTGACATGGCTAGAGCCAGTGATGGGAGACAAAGCTTACTTGACTACACTGATAGATCTGTGGGACCATCACACCAACACCTTCCACTTACCAATTGGAGAGATGATAGTGTCCTTAGAGGATGCCTACCAAATTCTCAATATTTTGATAGAGGGGTATCCAATTATATCTACTCATCAGGATATCAAAGATATGATTTTACAGATATACTTCAGAGATGACTGGTGGAGGTGCTACAAGATTTTCCTAGCAAAGGAATCCTAGTGGATCTATGGTATGATGTAGAGGTCTTGACGATGAGACATGCCTTGCTGATGAAAATTATTTCTAACATGCTACTATCAAACTCATCAGGATCCAGGTTCCCATGGAACCTGCTGGTGTTGGTGTTCTCACAAGTGGAGTGCACCATAGAGAGACCTTTAGTGATGTCCTAGAGTACTACATTGTTAGCATAGTTTTATGATGATTTGTATGAGATTTGTTGTCATGGGTAGAAAGGATTAGGCTGCAAATTTCTATTGTAGGTGTGGGGATGGTAGCATATTGCTTGGGATCGACCATGGGGGCTACCTTGGATGATGTGGGCATCGCTCAAAAATAGGGATATAGGATATGGGATCCTATGGCAATGGGATATGGAGAGGGATCAGAGACATCCTGATGCAGGTTCGATTAAGTATTATGTAAATTAATTTGTGTGGATTAGGGAAGATGCAATTATCTGAAGACCATACAGATATTTTCCAGCATGGCTTGAGGTTGAGGCACAACTTTAGCTAGTACAACGAGGGAGATGGATAGTTGGTCAAAATAAGATCGAGTGAGATTACTTCCCATATGCTCGAGTACTACGATAGTTTGGGCTACACCAGGGGTTACCAAGTGATTCAGTTTTCTATAAACACCATGACAATGAGAGGATACTAACTTGGCATATAGTGGAGGCATTTGGGGAGGAGGCATATCTTGTGGAGGCTACCGCTAAGAGATATGATGCCAAGACCATAATAGAGTATGACTCTTGATGGGTGATACGCTGGTGGAACAGGGATGGACCACTAGGTGGTGCTATGGCTATAGCGGTAGAGGAGGCTCATAGGGAGGCTCCAATTAAGGAGGATTCAGGATTAGGTGAGCAACCTAATGAGGAGTTAAACTTAGGGGAGCAACATATGCATCATCAAATAGATGGTGAGTGGATGGATACCCTGGATACGAAGAATTAGTAGGGTAAATATGATGAGGATGATTTGTATGAGCAGGGAATGTAAGCATAATTGGCAGCACAAGATGCCACCATTACAAATCTATAGGGTGAGATGATTCAAGATAGATAGGAGTGGAGGCAATATACAGAGGAAAGGGCTCTCCTATAGGCACAACTATAGAGTGCACAAGAAGAGATTGAATAATACGCACTAGAGTTATCTACTCTTTAGTCATAGGTTATAGTTAGGAGCCCGAGCCATGGGGAACCTAGAAGTGGTGATGTAGCTAGGCTATGGGAGGAGGTGAAACAACTCCAAACCTTATTGAGTGAGTACCAAGTGCATCACCAAGAGGATACAACATACATAAAATATTTTGAGGATGAGATAGTGCACCTTAGAGGGCATTACCAACTCGCTCTTATATTAGTGGGTCGCATCAGAGTAGGAGTGTTATAGGGTAGTCATCTATGAGGATGGGGGCTTCTAGCTCTGTGAGGAGAGAAAATAGGTTTGGGAGGAGCAGATCTAGGAGCTCTCGATGAGTGCTGACTGAGGGTGGTGGTAAGAGTCATGGTGTCAGTCCTGTGTGACAATGACTTTTGAGACTCTGTAGTTCTTTTTGTTTTTGGATTTTTGGGAGCGTGAGGTTTGAGGACCCACTTTAATGTAGCCTACGGGCAGTTTTGATGTATATTTTTACCCTATACATATACATATATATGATTTGTTATTATTTTCATCATGTGTTTCCTTATTGCTTTATTGGATGTATGCAATGCTTATGTTTTTTTTACTGATGCTTTGATGGATGCATGCATGGTAATATGATGTTTTTTGATGATATGTATATGTGTGTATGCATAATGAAATAGATGATTTATTTATCTATATAATGAAATATGAATACTATTTGACACACTATGTTAGCACCATAGACTATATAAAATTTATCGATTCACTTGTAATGTTGTCATGAGACTATGTGACGAATTTGTGAAAATGTAAACTGACAAAAATGTGATAAAATGGTATGGAATGAAATGAATAGTAAGATGTTATAGAATTTCCTTGAGGTTTTTATTAGAATCAAACACTCTAGTGACCATGCAAGACTTTTTGACAAGGTATGAATCTTCTAGGATGACCAAGATACTCAATATCCCTATGTGTGCAAGTGATTTCATTGTTATGATAACACATAAAGTTACCCCAGTGCCAAATAGGATTGATGTAGCCCATCTATACTGAATATCACCCTATGAGTATCATGATCCTGGATTTTGTACATAGTTGGATTAGACCACTAGGTAGTATAGGATACCAAAAGTTAGCTCATTCGCATGCAAACATTGGTCTGTATAAAAGTAGGATGCTAATGTAATAGACATATCATCATGCATAAGGATACCACCATTTCCAAGAATGCTTGATGCCACCTAACCTGTAATGAGGATCACCTCATGTTTTATCAAACACTGACAATTCTAGGGATTCAAGTTCAGTACTCCCTTCTTCTTTTTTGAATTGCTCCAGGGGTTTGCTCATTTTTGTTTGGTGAGCAAGGTATTTTGGGAGTGGTGATAACCATTTTTTATTTTTATGTTTGATTTTTTTAGTGGTGACAACTACTATTTATTTTGTATTTGGGTAGGGAGGAGCTTGTCCTTTTGTCAATTCTCAGCATTTTTGAACCATGTGCATAGGGGGATGAGCAAGGTAAACTTTTCACTTAAGGTAACCTGGACCACTTTATAGGTTTCATCTTTCCTTGTGCAAAACTTGGATTTAATGTGAAAATGTGTTTGGGATTATGATGTATACAAGGTATAATCAAATCAAGACTCTACTTCTAAAAATAAAGATAGCTTTCTACAAAATATGAAAAGAAAACTAGAGATGACTGAGTGATCGAAAACCCTAAATATGTCCCAAAAAAAATGACTAGGTGAATTGAAATAGACACACATACGAAAGGTTGGAAATGTAGACGATAATGATAATTGTAATGTAGACAGGTGTGAATAATAACTTTTGAAAAATTTGATTCTAAAGGATTTCTAGTATACGGACCTGGTGCTAGACATGTATGAGCAACTCTAAAATACAAAATCCAATGATGGGTATGCCGAATGCAAGTGTTTGTATAATGCAGCGGTATGCAATATGATGTAATGCAATTTTTTTATATTTTTGTTGTTTTAATGATGTTTTTGGATTTTGATAAATGTATATACATTTGACCAATGGGCTTATTGGATGCCATTGGGGCATTTTGGTTGACCAAAGGGTTTATGGATACCTTTGGGGATTTTTGGGTGACCAAGGGGTTTATGGATATCTTTGGGGCTTTTTTGGCGACCAAAGGGTTTATGGATATCTTTGGGAATTTTTGGTAGGGCGCGACACTTTAAACATGAAAAGGTCACAGATGAAGGATATTCAAGGGTTCAGGTTCCTCAATTCCTTCAATGGAGGTTAGGCGATAAGTTCCAGGTCCAATCTGACTAGTGATAGTAAATGGACCTAACTAGTTTATCTCAAAATTCTCTTGTAGATGGGGCAACAAGTTAGAATTTTTTTGGTTCTCTTTTAGGACAAGGTCACCAACCTAAAAGTCTCTAGGATGTATCTTCATATTATAGGCTCTCTTAATCCACTCTTTATAAACGTGCAAGTGCTCAAGAGCATTAACACATCATTCATCAAGCAACGTTAGTTGATCTAGGCAAGCCTGCCATGCAGTGTCATCATCGATGAAATATTACACGAATATGTGCAATGACAGTATTTCCAACTCTAAGGGTATGACTTCCTCAACACCATACACTAGTGAAAATGGAGTTGGCCTGATGGGTGTTTGAATACTAGTGCAGTAGGCCCATAAGGCATGGGGTAATTGAGTATGACAATATTTGTGATTATCCTTAACATTTTTCTTTAAAATGTCAATTATTGTTTTGTTTGATGCCTTAGATTGTTCGTTGGCTTGCAGATAATAGGACATAGAAAAATAGTGTTGGATGTTATATTTAGCTATTAAAGCATGCACATATTTATTCTTGAAAGGTGGCCCATTATTTGAAATTATTTTGGATGGAATACCAAAACAACAGATGATATTATGTAACATGAACTCCACAATACGGGGTACAATCATAGTGGTAAGGGGAATTGCTTCCACCCATTTTTTGAAATACTTTATGGCTATAATGATGAATGTATGATAGCCTGAGGAAGGGGGTGAGATCTTTCCAACTAGGTCAAACCTCCATTACGAAAAAGGCCAAATTGATTGAATCAATTGTAATGCCCGAGAAGGTACGTGTGTCAAATTAGCATGGTGTTGACACTTTGCACACTTCTTAACATAAGTGCAGCAATCTCGCTCTAAAGTTAGCCAATAATAGCCCATGTGGAGAATGTGCTTTGTGATGGCCATATTGTTGAAATGGCCACCACATGTACCATCATGTGCTTGGGCGATTACCCAAAATGACTCCTGAGGTTCTAAGCAATGAAGGAGGATACCCTCATAGCTCTGATGATACAAAATATCTCCAAGTAAGACATACTTTACCACTTTTTTCTTGAAAGTCCGTTTGGCAGCATGTGACAATCCAGAAGGGATATTACAAAGATTTAGGTAATATTTTATCTGAGTGGACCAATCTTGATTTGAATAAGCCTCAATTGCATGAATTGCTTGATCCTTCTAAATTTCATCTTTAGCGAATGATGATTGGGAGAGAACTTGTAAATATAATGTTGTGTTGCTATCAAAAGGAGTTTGAGGGAATAAAGTCCCCCAACTTGCATTATTCAAGTGATTGTGAATTTATGAGAACCATTCATGAGAAGGTTCAATTTGAATCATGTGGACTTTTGGAATGGAGTGGATGTTCTTCCGTTTAGTCACAAATTGTGATAGCATTTTGACTTGAATGGTGGTTATATCATCAACAAGGTTTTGCAGGATTAGAGACCCCAAGGAGGCTATTCAAATTTTACCAAAATTTTATCCACAAGGGCTTTGTAGGATTGCAAGATTAGATATTTGCATTGGAATATTCCCTTGAATTGATTCACTATGAGGAAGAAATCACCAAAAATATTGAGCTTAGTTATTTTCATGGCAATTTCCGTTTGAATGCCTATGAGAAGAGCTTCATACTCAAAATTATTTTTGGTGCATGAGAAATAAAGTTTGAAAGATAGGGGTATTGGAACCCCTTGAGGTGTGAAAAACATAATTTCTGTGCCACCCCCTTGCTCGCACTTAGAGCCATAAAAAATAGTCATGTCAACCTATGATTTAGGTTCTTCGGGATCAGGTGATTCTGATACTTGAAATACTCGATCATCAAGAAGCTCTATGTTAAAAGGATGATCATCTTGGATAGGAGCCTCTACGAGTTAATTGGAAATGACCTGATCTTTAATAGATTTTTGTCTGATGAATTCAAGGTCAAATTATATCAACAACATAATCCATTTCACCGTGCAATCGTTATGGTAAGTATGACTCATCATATATCATAATGGTTTCTATTTGTATGCTACATATATCATATGATTGATCATGTAATGGCATAGATTTGTAGTGGTGAAAACCATTGCTAATCATAGCTTCTCAATGTATGCATATTTAATATTGTAACTGACCAGGGTGTGACTAATATAGTAAGTAGCATATTCTTTGTACAATTCATTATTTTGGGCTAACATGATGCCCAATGCAAGCTCAATAGCTGATATGTATAAATAGAATGATAGTCTAGATAAAGGAGGATCCAATACTGGTGGCAAAGCCAGATATTTCTTGATTTCATCAAAGGCAGCTTGACACTCATCATCCCAGTTGAATGCAACCCCCTTGTATAACAACTTATTCATGGGTCGGTACTTATCTGATAATTGTGCTATGAAGCACTTGATAGATGTGACCTTACCTTACAGACTACATAGCTACTTGATGGTAGTAGGAGGAGGCATATCAAGGATTACCTTGAATTTGTTTGGATCGAATTCGATGCCTCGTTTAGAGACTATGAATCCCAAGAGTTTTCTAGATGTGACATTGAAGACGCACTTCTTGGGATTTAGTCTAATATTGTGTTTGATGAGGCGATCGAGAAATTTGTGCAATACATCGATATTCTCATGGTGTAGTAAAGATTTAGCCAATAAGTCATCCATGTAATCTTCCAAAATTTTGTGCATGTAGTTATGGAAGATGTAATTCATAGCTCGTTGGTAGGTAGCGCTAGCATTTTTGAGACCAAAAGGCATGACCTTATAACAAAATTTCCCCCAAGGCATTGTGAATGTTGTTTTGAGTTGATCTTTTGGATTCATTCAAATTTGGTTGTATCCAGAGAAGTTTTCCATTAGGGATAACATCTCGTGGCCTAATGTGGCATCTACCAAGGCATCAATGTTTGGCAACGAAAATTCATCTTTAGGACTCACTTTGTTTAGATCACAAAATTTGGTGCAGATACGAATTCTCCCATCAGGTTTCTTGATAGGAACCATATTAGAAATCCATGGTGGGTAATCCACTGATATAATGAACTTGGCATCCAAAATATTTTGTAGTTCATCTTTCACTATTAAGGCTACTATTGGATGCATTTTGCATAGCTTTTTCTTAACTAGTTTTACATTTGGGTCAATCACAAGATTATACGTGACTAAATTTGGATCTAGTCTTGGTATATCTTTATAATACCATGCAAAAGATTCCTTCCTCTCTTTGAGAAGGGTTATGAAATCGGCTTGCTCAGCGAGAGATAAGCCTTCCCCTAACATGATGAATTGAGGATTTTTAGGATCTGTGCCAATATAACTATCAATTATTGGCTCAATTGACATATGATACCCCTCTTCCAATTGGTGTGGAGTAGGGATCAAATGAATATCGTCAACTGGGTTTATATCATCGATTGGAAATTCAGGCTCAACCTCAACATGAAAGACATCTTGAGTAGACCTTGGAGAAAAATGAAATGGTTGTAACATCTCATCGTAAGGCCAATACTTAGAAGGAAACGGTGGAGAATCTCCCTAATCAAATTTGATTACCTCCAAGTTGAGGTATAGTGGCTTTGATGGGTTATTTGGATCATGCAAGGGCATGAAAATATCTATGGAAATCATGTTGATGTATGGATGATATCCTCTAGGTTGTTGATGGGTCTATTGACTATAGGTTATCACAATATTTGTGGATGTGGTTGCGGTAGAAGAAAAATGACCAAAGGTGGTTGATGTGAAAGAGGATGAGCTTGCTCTTCTAAGGGTAGAATCTATCACTAGATGGGATGTAGTGATAGGAACATACACAAATAGAACTCATCTTCATCATCCAAAGAGATGATCCATGTGTATTACCCATATAAACTAGAAGATTTGATAGGTGCTACTTCGTAATCTGACTCATCATCAATTGTCCATTCATAGGAGGGACCTTGATCTTCTCCCTCACTGTCGTGTGGAAGGGTATGAAAACTTTCACCTGCTTCATAAGATCAAGTGAAACCATAAGATATATCTTGATCTATCATAGTTATAGGGAAGTAATCCCCCAAATAATGGATATGATTATTATTGGCATAGGGATCGTTCTCAAGCTCATCCCTATAGTTCAAACTCAAGTGCTCTAAAATATTAGTGAGGAAATCGAGAGGCATCAGCTTGTTGTATCCTAAACTAGACTTATCATATGGTATTTGATATTGCAGCTGGTAAAGAATGTGAGTAACTTGTTTGTACAACCCCAAACCATAAACATACCAATTATAAATATGGAGATATCTCATGGCAAAGTTGGGATTAGACATGTAATTATTGTCCTCAAAAAAGGGTTCTTCATCCTCTTCTTGTTGTTGATATGGTTCTATGCCATATTCAAGACCCCCATAAATGAAGTTTGTTTGATTAGGATGTAAGACTAGAAGGTACGATGGCACCTATGGGAAGATGGGGTCGATCCATGTTTTGCACTATCTCAATGGCAAGAGTTGTCATGATATTCCTTACCAAGTATTCTCCTAAGCTAGTGGTTATTAGATGAACTATAACTTATGGCAATGAAGATGGATGATACGGAAGCGAGACTTGAGTTGATTCAATGTTTACCTCACAAGATGGTTCCTCATTTACTAAACTAGGAATCTCTTCTATGGATATGGTAGATATGGTTGTAGGGATCTCGTCAATAGGCCTCTTCCCCATGTTCCTCTATAGGGGATTCAATGATGATGAAGGCATATCCAAAGGTGCGAATGATGAGGATGGTATGGAAGAAGATGGTGATGGATTAATGGAAGGTGATGGTGAAGGATTCAGACCTTGGCTAGAAATATTTGGTTGAAAGTCTAGATGGGTTTATGGTAAGGTCAACCTAGGGAGTTGTTGCACCAAGTTGCAGTATTTTAAGAGCTCAAGATCTATAGAGACAACATATAATTACCCTTCATGAGTGTACTTCAAACATGGGTGAGCTATAGATGGCACACACTTCATGTTCTTAAGCCAAGGTCTGCCCAACAAGATATTATAGGCCATTTCACCCTCCAATATGTGACACAACATTGGTATGGTCTTTTGTCCCACCTGAATGGGTAAGACTATGGTACCAACTATTGAGCACATGGTATCATTAAATGCTCAAATGGTATACATGGATGCAACAATATGAGATTCTGTAAGCCCTAGATGTTTGAGAGTATTTATGGTGTTGATATTGCTAGAGTAACTAGTATCAATCAGAATTCTCTTGTAAGGTGTTCCATTTACACATGTAATGATGTGTATGGGAGGATCCACCACGTCATTTGGTACTAGCTTGAGTTCATGCTCATGAAATGTGATTACAAGTTCTATGCATTATCGAACATGCCCCACAAAATTTTTAAAGGAGTTAGACTCTTGGGGCTGCAGTTCAATCAACTTGAGGATCTCCATGAGAGCTTATCAACGAGGTGGAGACTGTTGACTAATATCATATATAGAGAGCCTAGCTAATGTTATTTGTAAGCTCTGATTAAGTTTTCTCATTATTGTGACCATCAAATGAGGTGGAAGGTTTTGCACTATAGGTGGCAGAGGTTGTGATGTTGAAGGAATATCGTTCGAAGTTGCAAATGGTGCGAATTGAAGTGGGTAATGCTTATTTCTTGTTATGATACTGATCCTTATCATGAACCATTTTTTAGGGGGTGCTAGATGGATCTCATTAACATGTTGTTCTAGCTTTTCTTTCTTCTCATGAGTAGGCAACAAGTCTTTAAAAACACCCATTTATTGATTGTTTGTTGCAATAGGGTTATTGACCTGAAGATCATTCCTATCGATCAATTCCTATACTAGGTGTTTGAAAATTTAGCACATCTGCATGTCATGTCCATTTTTCTTATGATACTTTTAGTATAGGTCTTCATGATATCTCAAAGTCTTTGGTGTGTTCAGATCTACAGGTTGACTTTCAGGTAGATTAATTGTCTTGGCCGCACAAAGGTTCTCAAATAAAGAATCCATGGACTTAGTAATGGGCATAAATTGTTTCTTAGGGTGATGTTGCTATTTTTACCCTTAATTTATTTGATTATTGTTGCTGTAGTTTCTAGGTGTGTCCTGATAGTCTGTCTTCTAATGCGGCATTGGTTGCATAGGCCTTGGAATACTGATAGCAACTTGGCTGACTGCTATAGACTTTAGTTGTGCTAGATTTTTCCTGGTGTTCTTAGTCCATTCCTTCTTGCAAGGTTTTGTAATTTCCCCCTCTTGAATTTTAATGTCTTTGATTGTCCTAGCCTGTGCTAGAGCATCTTCAATATTTGGGTACTATTGGAGTTGTAGCAACAAGGAAATTGGCTTTAGGTAACTCTTAGTAAACATGCGAGTCAACTCAGATATGGGGAGTAGGTATGGTAGCTTAGAAAGAAAAATCTACCACCTATTGCCATAGTCCATGATTGAATCATCATAATATTGTTTCAACCCTATGAGATTGATCAATGTCACCTTTCACTTAGTTTTAAAGGAAAAGTGCTCCAAGAATACATCTCCAAATTGCTTAAAGTTGTATATGTTATACTTTGGGAGTTGATTGTACCATTCTATGGTAGGGCCAGAGAGGGTAAGAAAAAATATTCTCAATAGTAAGGCATAATTTTCCTGGATACAAAAGCATTGATTCAAAAATCTAGTGACATGCTCCTACACATATTCCTCTCATTTAAATTTATCTAGCTTGGGCTTTTTAAAATGCTCTGGATAAGGAGGGGAAGGTGCTGACAGGTGAAGTGGTTGATTACGAAGTTGGTGCAAAGTTGGCTTTTGAGGCCCAAACCTTGAGGTCTTGTTATATATCGATTCTTTACATTCTAGCAATGCTTTATACACATCAGAGGATTTGATCTCCTCTTCTTTTATTTGACCTTGTGGGGAGGGCGAGGAATATAAAGCCTATTACGAGGTGATTGAATGTCATCCACCCTACCTCCATAAGGTGCTTCAGGATATTCATATTTTGGTTCAAGCTCAGTGTAGGCCCTATAAGGTATCTCTTGAATTATCCTACAAGGAGGGGTAAGCATCTGTGGATGGTGATCTATGTTTGGCCTAAGAAGTAAATCTTGATTAGGCCTAGGAGGTCAAGGAGGTAACATTTAGTTAGGCCGAGGAGGCCTATCTTGATTGAAAGTAGGTTGCCTCTGATGAACCCCATGTCTATGGTTACTTGGGGTAGGGACTCTCTCATGTAAGGTCTTTTGAAATAGCTCATTGGTTTGTTGTTCAATTATTTTCCTCTAATTGATGCTGGCAGTTCAAGCACTTTTTATCCTGCTGAAGCTGATTAAATTTCAGTTGGCATTCAACATATCTCTTGACTAATTGATTTATCTATTCTACCATGTAGGGTCTATGAGACCTAGCAGTACCACCCTAGGCCCTATCTCATTTAGAATGGTATGAAATATTGACTATGAACTTCCCTCGATCAAAGGAAGTCATGATCACTTGAGGTTTAGTCCTAGAAAAACGTTCTTTATACTTAGCTGGTGCAAAGGCACATCATGCTTGTGTGGCATAATGGACTTGAGGATAATCAAAATTTTCCTCATGTCTTCCTTTATTGATGAGGAAGGGAAGGGCTGAATTTTCTCACTTCGAGCGATGAGTATCATACTCATATTGGTACTTAGGTTGTTATAACCTATTAGGGTGATTTAAGGGCGTAGTTTGATCATTTGGTCCTGCCTAGTGTGTGTACTCTTGATCTTACCCATAGGTGGGCATGGTAGACCTAGAAGGCATGTGAATGCATGGTACTGATCTATCTATTGGTGCCTAAACATGTTGTTGTCATTCTTTAAAGAAGACGTGTGAAGTGTCTAAATATGACAAGTATATTTATTGATTAGGATCAATACCGGTAGAGGTATCCTGCATTGGGGTCCCTTGTAGGTGAAGTTCTTGAGTAGATATTATAGGACTTGGGTGAGTAGGAGGCCACCAAGGAGATATTAACATGTCCTTACGACTAAATCGGAGATGACTTGTGTCTCCTTGTCTACTCTCCACAACATCAGCCTTTGAATGGACTTGGATTCAAGTGCACACCATGGCTACTTCCTATCAAACCCTAGGTGATTATCTCTGTTGGCAATTTTGGGTTTGAGATCGTAGCTTCTTGTCTATGAGTTGTCATTGATGTCAAAAGGAAATGGCATTAATGTTAAGAGGATGTGTTGGCTTCAAAGGTGGAAGATTCCAAGAGAATCTGAAGAGATTCCATTGGCAAGGGTTTTTCATTAAAACCAAGTTAAATGGTTTTGATTAAAACCAATGGAGGTTCTCTTTATTATTTATTTAATTAATATTTAAAACCCTTCAAGGTTTTAATTAATTAATTATTTAATTAATTAAGGGAGAAATTATTTTTAATTTATTAAAAATACTTAAGGGTTTTTAAACCCTTTAGAAAGCAAATTTCGATTAAATTCGAAATTACTTTTCTTTGCAGTCGACGTGTTCTAAAGTCCACGTATGGACTATATATATGAGAAGGTTCCTAAGGTTAAAGTCTCTTGGAAAATTGAAGGCAATTAATTGGTTTGGCTGCGATCGAATGTTCTTTTTACGCTGCGAAAGAGGAGAGCCCGTGGTTTGAAAAGCTTTTGAAAAGCTTGACCGTTCATGTGGAAGGAAGTCTGTCTTGGACTTCATAAGCCTCTTGTGGGCTAGTGGTAGTGAAGGCTGCGTTTGGGCCTTGCATAGGCGGAGGTCTACATTTTGATCCCCACGGAGGGAGTTGTGCATGGATTAGTCATGTTTTTATTAAAACGTGTTTTGTGCCGCAAATTTTGGATTCTTCAAGGGCAGCCATTATAAGGTGTGATTATTTTCTTGATATGATTTTTGGCATTGTTTAGCATTGTTTAAAAGACATAGGAGAAATAATGGGATATTTCTTTGGTTGTATTTTTGAGGTTAGTCTTTTGCTATGCTAAATTTAAAAATGGAGATATAAGGTGTAAGTTTTGGTTATTGTGTTTTTGGCTTTCTTTGGTGGTTGTTTTTAAAGAAGAGGAGCTAAAATGTGTATTAAGGAAAGTTTTTATATATGCTCATTTATCTTGGTTCTAACCCTAACTTGGTTGGAAGTTTGAGGGTTGTGTGTGGTGACAGCTTTAAGGATCAATTTTCTTCTACTCCAAAAATGTATGGGCACATTTTTCTTATGAGTATGATTGGTGTATGTTTTTTTGAAATACGGTTGGAGTGAAAAGGTTTTCAACTAGGTTTCCTTTGGTTGGGTGTAAATCCTATTTTTTGGTTTGTTGAAGAGTACTTATGCATTGTTATCCTTAAGGAGAGTTTTTGGTGAATGCATAATTTCTGGTTTGAGATAGTGGAAGCTTTGTGCACTAGGGTTTATATTTGTGAGTCTAGCTACTTGCATTTGAGTTGGTAGAACCCTTGGTTGGATATTTTGAGTTTGATGGTTGAGTTGCTTCCATAGAGGTTGTTTGATCAAGTTATTACTTTACTTGATTCATGATATTGGGCTTACTCCATTGAGTTGATTTGAGCAAGTTATTCTTTGCATTTTGTGATATTGTGTTGGTGGCTATTTTGTTCAAATATCTTTGGAGGGAAAAGGATTTCTACTTGTTTCCTTTTCTTGTGATGATTGGTTGAATGCTTCAAGGTTGATGTTGAGTTGAATGGTGTTGGTTCACTAAACCTTGTTTGATGAGCATTGTTGTTGAAACCCTAATTGATGGTGAAAAGAACATGAGTATCATTGTTATGTGATTCTTTGCATAGTTGGCAATTGTTGGGGTTTCATGTTCTTAAAAGAAAACATTCTATCCTATCCATTTCAGATATTGAGTTGGGTTTTCAAATTTGAGATTGATATTGAGCTGAGTTGATTTGAGTTGAGTTTTGAGATTGGTATTTGAGTATAGAACATATTGAGTCTCTAACAATTCTCTTTATGCTTCTATGAGTTTGACAAATCACATTGGGTCTCTAACAATTCACTTTGTGATTTCCTACTAAGAAAGTTTTTCTTGGTGAGCTTGCTGAGTTTTTGGACAGGTTCCAATGGGGACTTGTGAGTAGTTTTTGGACAGGTTCCAGTGGGGACTTGTGAGAAGTTTTGGACAGGTTTCGGTGGGGACTTGTGAGCAGTTTTGGACAAGTTTCGGTGGGGACTTTTGAGTAGATTTGGACAGGTCCTAGCAGAGGACTTGTGAGATGATTTTGATAGTTCTATCAAATAACTTGAGGACAGAGGTGCTTTGGTTCTATGAGAAGAACCTGAGGACAGATTTGGCAAGTCTTTGAGAAGGCTTATATGCAGAGGATTGATTTGTTCAAGAATTGGACAGATCTGACAGATAGAGGAAGACTTGTACTAGATCAACTGACTATGTTTGGTACAAGGTTGCCGAGCTACCGTGGACATGATCATAGAAGGCAGAGGTCTCTTAGGCTAAGCATTAAGGATAGGAGGTCTTTGGTGGAAAGGAGTTCCATGTGCTGGCAAGAGGTAGAGGCAGTTGATCTTCTGAGGGATCATTTCCAGAGCAAATGGGAAGGTATCTCCTTTGAGTAGAGGCTCATAAATTTTGATTGGGGGGAGGTATCTCCTTTGAGAAGAGGCTCATAAATTTTTATTGGGGGAAGGTATCTCCTTTGGGTTAGGAAGGATTCCCAAAGAACTTTAAGATAACTTTTAGAGAAAATTTTTGTGGATGTAGCCCAGCCATTCTGGGTGAACCACATTAAAATTGGTGTCACTTTGTGGATGATATTGTGCATTGCTTTGATATTGCTTTGGGTATATTACTTTATTGTTTTGAAGTATAAAGGAAAAAGTAGAAAGAGGTCTTATACTGTTCACCCTCCCCCTCTCAGTATAAGCTTGTGTTCTTCAATTGGTATTAGAGCAGGTGCCTTTGAGAAGTTTAACAGCTTGAAGGAAAATCTAGTAAAGAACACAATGGATCATTCAAGTGGCAATGCAGCACCTATTCTTGATGGGTTAGATTTTGGTCTTTGGAGTGCAAGGATGAAGGTTCATCTAATGGCACTTAGGAATGAGGTTTGGGAAGTGATTGAAGATGAGTACACTATTCCTGAACATGGTCCTAATACTAAAGAAGAAAAGTTCCTACATCACAACAATTCAAAAGCAATGAATGCAATCCTGAAAGGCTTACAGAAGCGGATCTCACCAAGGTGATTCACTGCAAGACAACTAGTGAAATGTGGAAACAGTTGAAGGTGGTTCATACAGGTGATACAAATGTCAAAAAGGCCAAGTTGAGACACTTCAAAGGTATTTTTGAACAACTCAAGATGAATGATGATGAAAATATTAGTGACTACATAATTCGTATGGATGAGGTTGTTAACTCCATGAAAGACTTAGGTCTTGAGCTTAGTGAAAATGATGTTTGTGATAATATTTTAAGATCTCTTCCTAATAGATTTAGTGAAAATATTTTTGCTATTGAGGAAGCTAAAGATTTGGATAAGTTGAAAAAGTATGAGCTCCATAGTATACTTGCAGCATTTGAGTTGAGAACTCAAGTGAATGTTGATGTCAAGAAAGAGGCAGCTTTCAAGGCTACCAAGAATTCCAAGGGTAAACAACTTCAAGATAGTGATGAGTCTTCTAGTGATGAAGAGGCATATTACAGAAAGAAAGGCAAGTTCTCTAGAAAGCAAAAAAGTATGAAAAATATAAGATGTTTCAATTGTGGAAATTTTGGTCATTATGCTACCTGATCGTATTGTTCCCAAGAATGAAAGTGATGAAGATAAACAGGATTCTAAGAGCAAGGATTCTAAAAAGCACAAGCATCACAGGAAAAACAAAGATGAGCATAGCAATCAAGGAAAGAGGTATTCTCAAAAGCACAAGAAGAGTTTCTACCTAGACAAAGCAAGTAAGTGTTCTAGTAGTGATAGTGAAAGTTCTTCAAGTGATGATGAAAATGAGATGTTGTTTATATCAGAAAAAGAGGAAGAATCGAAACATAGATTCATTATCATGAAATGTCTTAGATGTGGAAATTTTGGTCACCTTGAGGATGATTGCACAAATAATGATTTTGTTTCTAGTATGTATGAGGATGCTTCAAAAAACTATAAGGAAGATGCATGTATGGTTTTTGAAAAGGGTAGCACCTCTAGTGATAAGAAATTTGAAAAAGGCTTTGATGATTCAAAAAGCAAACAAATAGAGGAAGATATAGAGGAAGGTGAAGTAGATCTTGAAGGTGAACTTATTAGTGCTCTTAGTGCTTTGAAAAAGGAAATAAAGAAGAATGCTAGACTCAAGGATAAGTTAGTTGAATGTTTTATGGAGAGAGATGATCTTATAGAAAGTCTTGACTTCTCTCTGGCTAAGACACAAGAACTCAAGGATGAGTTAGAGTCTAAGGTTCTTGAGTATAGTGAGTTAGAATAGAAAATGGCTTCTTTGAAAGAGGAAACTAAAGAGTACAAGGATAAGCTTTACAGGTTTCAATAGAGCTCCAAGAAATTGAAGTCACTCATCAAAGGTCAAAGAAAGACAATAGATAAAACAGGCCTTGGTTTTGTTAACCCACACAAGGAACAAGTTGGAGAGTATAGTAAGAGACTCCAAAAGGAAGAGAGTTCTGCTGAGGAAAGCATTTTAGAAAAGGAGTCTTTGAATGATAGATGCACAAAAATAGAAAATAGAATTCAGAATGAGAAGAAGAAGTTTTCAGAACCTAAGAGGTCAAATAAAGGAAAGTTTCAAGGCAGATTTTTTGCTTGTCACAGGTTTGGTCACATGGCTTCACATTGCATGGCTCAAGTGAAGGAGGTAAATGATAGTTTTAGAAGTGCTAGTTACTTTCAAGGGCATTGCTACTCTTGTCAACAGTTTGGGCACAAGGCAGTTTATTGCAAGGCAAATAACAGGAACAGGTTTGGTCAGAATAGGTTTGGCTAGAACAGGTTTGGTCAGAACAGGTTTGGTTAGAACAGGTTTGGCCAGAATAGGTTTGGTCAGAATAGGTTTGGTTAGAACAGGTTTGGCCAGAACAGGTTTGGTCAGAACAGGTTTGGTCAAAACTGGTGGATTCAAAGATCAGGTTTACCTCAGAGAAACAACATCGTCAAGTGTTTCAAGTGCAACAATGAAGGTCACACAATCGGACAGTGTAGAGCTGAAATTCCGAATACTGAAACAGGGAATAGTGGCATGATCAGGTCCAAGGATCAAGGCATGGACAAGAACAGGGATGAGAACAAGAACAATAACAGTGACAGGAATAGGAATATGGACAAAGAGTTCAAGAGGAGGACCGGCAAGGAAGTTATAGACGCTGATGATGATCAATGCCTAATGGGAGTTTTACTCTCACCCAAGAATTAATCACCTCATCAGGAGGTGGGGGAGGGACTAAGCTAAGAGGCTCATTCTTAGTCTCGAGCCCCAAAGGTGACCCTTTGCCATTGATGACAAATGGGGAGATATTTGAGTAAGGGGGAGAGCCTCAAGACAGGGGGAGTTGTTTATGTTGAGTTTTTGTGTTGTTGAGAAGCATGGTTTGCCATCAATGACAAAGGGAGAGATTGTTGGCAATTTTGGGTTTGAGATCCTAGCTTCTTGTATATGAGTTGTCATTGATGTCAAAAGGAAATGGCATTAATGTTAAGAGGATGTGTTGGCTTCAAATGTGGAAGATTCCAAGAGAATCCGAAGAGATTCCATTGGCAAGGGTTTTTCATTAAAACCAAGTTAAATGGTTTTTATTAAAACCAATGGAGGTTCTATTTATTATTTATTTAATTATTATTTAAAACCCTTCAAGGTTTTAATTAATTAATTAAGGGAGAAATTATTTTTAATTTATTAAAAATACTTAAGGGTTTTTAAACCCTTTAGAAAGCAAATTTTGATTAAATTCGAAATTACTTTTCTTTGCACTGACGTGTTCTAAAGTCCACATATGGACTATATATATGAGAAGGTTCCTAAGGTTAAAGTCTCTTGGAAAATCGAAGGCAATTAATTGGTTTGGTTGCGATCGAATGTTTTGTTTATGCTGCGAAAGAGGAGAGCTCGTGGTTTGAAAAGCTTTCAGAAAGCTTGACCGTTCAAATGGAAGGAAGTCTGTCTTGGACTTTGTAAGCCTCTTGTGGGCTAGTGGTAGCAAAGGCTGCATTTGGGCCTTGCATAGGAAAAGGTCTACGTTTTGATCCCCACGAAGGGAGCTATGCATGGATTAGTCATGTTTTTATTAAAACGTGTTTTGTGCCACGAATTTTGGATTCTTCAAGGGCAGCCATTATAAGGTGTGATTATTTTCTTGATATGATTTTTGGCATTGTTTAGCATTGTTTAAAAGACATAGGAGAAATAATGGGATATTTCTTTGGTTGTATTTTTGAGGTTAGTATTTTGCTATGCTAAATTTAAAAATGGAGATATAAGGTGTAAGTTTTGGTTGTTGTGTTTTTGGCTTCTTTGGTGGTTGTTTTTAAAGGAGAGGAGCTAAAAGGTGTATTAAGGAAAGTTTTTATATATGCTCATTTATCTTGGTTCTAACCCTAACTTGGTTGGAAGTTTGAGGGTTGTGTGTGGTGACAGCTTTAAGGATCAATTTTCTTCTACTCCAAAAAGGTATGGGCACATTTTTCTTATGAGTATGATTGGTGTATGTTTTTCTGAAATAAGGTTGGAGTGAAAAGGTTTTCAACTAGGTTTCCTTTGGTTGGGTGTAAATCCTATTTTCTGGTTTGTTGAAGACTACTTATGCATTGTTATCCTTAAGGAGAGTTTTTGGTGAATGCATAATTTTTGGTTTGAGATAGTGGAAGCTTTGTGCACTAGGGTTTATATTTGTGAGTCTATCTACTTGCATTTGAGTTGGTAGAACCCTTGGTTGGCTATTTTGAGTTTGATGGTTGAGTTGCTTCCATAGACGTTGTTTGATCAAGTTATTGATTTAATTGATTCATGATATTGGGCTTACTCCATTGAGTTGATTTGAGAAAGTTATTCTTTGCATTTAATGATATTGTGTTGGTGGCTGTTTCGTTCAAATATCTTTGGAGGGAAAAGGATTTCTACTTGTTTCCTTTTTTTGTGATGATTGGTTGAATGCTTCAAGGTTGATGTTGAGTTGGATGGTGTTGGTTCACTAAACCTTGTTTGATGAGCATTGTTATTGAAATCCTAATTTTTGGTGAAAAGAACATGAGTATCATTGTTATGTGATTTTTTGCATAGTTGGCAATTGTTGGGGTTTCATGTTCTTGAAAGAAAACATTCTATCCTATCCATTTTAGATATTGAGTTGGGTTTTCAGATTTGAGATTGATATTGAGATGAGTTGATTTGAGTTGAGTTTTGAGATTGGGATTTGAGTATAGAACATATTGAGTCTCTAACAATTCTCTTTATGCTTCTATGAGTTTGACAAATCACATTGGGTCTCTAACAATTCCCTTTGTGATTTCCTACTAAGAAAGTTTTTCTTGGTGAGCTTGCTAAGTTTTTGGATAGGTTCCAGTGGGGACTTGTGAGCAGTTTTTGGACAGGTTCCAGTGGGGACTTGTGAGCAGGTTTTGGACGAGGTTCCAGTGGGGACTTGTGAGTAGTTTTGGACGAGGTTTCGGTGGGGACTTGTGAGCAGATTTGGACAGGTCCTAGCGAGAGGACTTGTGAGTTGAGTTTGATAGTTCTATCGGAGAACTTGAGGATAGAGGTGCTTTGGTTCTATGAGACGAACCTGAGGATAGATTTGGCAAGTCTTTGAGAAGGCTAGTATGCAGAGGATTGATTTGTTCAAGAGTTGGACAGATCTGACAGACAGAGGAAGACTTGTACTAGATCGACTGACTGTGTTTGGTATAGGTTGCTGAGCTACTATGGACATGATAATAGAAGGCAGAGGTATCTTAGGCTAAGCATTGAGGATAGGAGGTCTTCGATGGAAAGGAGTTCCACGTGCTAGCAAGAGGTAGAGGCAGTTGATCTTCTGAGGGATCATTTCCAGAGCATATGGGAAGGTATCTCCTTTGAGCAGAGGCTCATAAATTCTGATTGGGCGAAGGTATATCCTTTGAGCAGAGGCTCATAAATTTTAATTGGGGGAAGGTATCTCCTTTGGGTCGAGGCTCCTAAACATTGTAATTGGGAAGGATTCCCAAAGAACTTTGAGATAAATTTTAGATAAAAGTTTTGTGGATGTAGCCCAGCCATTCTGGGTGAACCACATTAAAATTGGTGTCACTTTGTGGATGATATTGTGCATTGCTTTGATATTTCTTTGGGTATATTGCTTTACTGTTTTGAAGTATAAAGGAAAAAGTAAAAAGAGGTCTTATACTGTTCACCCCACCTCTCAGTATAAGCTTGTGTTCTTCAATCTCCTTTACAAATTTTAATAATGCAGCACACAAGAATAGAAACACACAATAAGACAAGTGTTTATCTATTTTAAAGATTTATGTGTTCTCTAAAATTGTTTTGTGTGTTTTGATTTGTTGTTTGCATGGAGACCATTTGTCACATGTTTTTCTCTTGTTGGATGATATTCTTATGCTTAAGGTATTTCACCTGTATACTCACAACTCAAAAATTGATAATGAAAGTTTGATCACGTGTACCAACCAAAGTATGGAGATGAAACCCATACTCGATCAGGGAGCACAGGTCCTACCATTCCTCACCCATATTGACCGTGGGTAGGGATACACCCTCTGAAGAGGAATGCATGCTATTTTCCATGGCTAAGACGGTTCTTGGATCCGGTCTTGACCAATAAAATAGGGTTCGTATCAATCATGCGCTTCAATGGATGGGTATGAAGCCCACTGTCATTAGTCTTGATTAGTGGTTGGGGATGAATTCCAACTCACTAATGTTTAAAATGTGATGTGGTGTGTGTGGTTAATTTTATACATAAAGAAAGTAAAACAATAGAGCACTCAATGAGCTTTCACTAAATGCAAAAATAACATTTCAATTTTAGGAATATAAAATAGAAATTGAACCTACAATATGCATGCCCTAAATGGCAACCTACACATTAGGTAGATCACAAGAAATCAAACCACACAGATGCATTCCTACTTGATTATTTTTTTTTGTTTTTATTATTTTTTTTGTTGTTTTTACGATTAGAGAAAAGTAAAATCTACCTTTCTAGAAAACAAAGGGAGAAAGAAAAACCAAATTTAAGCTTTTATGAATAGTAAAGGTGCAGGTATTTACCTTGAAATCCTAATAAGTTGATGTTTCTATAATTTTGAGTTATAGACCCTCTATTTTGTGGCCATCTTGGGGTGGGACAACTACAAATTTGGAGGCCATCCCTGGGTGGGATGACTGTTGTGGCCATCCTTGGGTGTTCCAATTAGGGAATCAAGGGTTTTTTCAGGCCAGAACGACCAAAACCTGTAATATTTCAAAAGCAAAAATACGGTCAAAACTTAGCTAAATTAAATGGGATAGGGTTCCCACCATGATCACTACTGTAGAGCCAAAAAATGGCACACCTAGTAGATGGAAATGAGATGCATCTATTGTTTATTGATTTAAACACTACGAAAGTGACATTAAAGTAAGCATAAAATGACAAATAGATGGATGAAATGGGTGGTTCTCTTTATATTAGTGCAATTTCCAAATATACAGTTACAAAATATCCCCTTGAGGGCTCTCAATTGATACAACTCATTACAATACCCAAAGGATCAAATTCTTTCAAAAATCCAAAGCACGCTCATAGTGTCTTCCTCGCACTCACAATTGAAGAGTGGCATTCTGATGCCACCACTAAAATGTTATATCACTTTCTAATTTGTTTCTCCCTCCTCATGCATTGGAATACCTGGGTCTACACACAATAAACTAAAATTGATTAATATCAAGTTATGAAATCATGAAGGTTTATGCAATAATGAGCTTGAAAGGGGAAACATGTAATAGATTATTCAAACTTGTTCTAAATGCCACAAAAAATTAATATCATGCATATAATGTACTCTAGAAATGATCTAAACAAGAACAAAAAGAAAATTACACACAAATTTATGGTCGTCCTTAGGTGTGCCATTTAGGATTGTAAAACAAGAAATACATGATAACAGGTGCAAAACAACTCAAAATCACACCAAAACTAAATAGAAGGCATAAAATCCATTCTAGAATTTATATATGTAAAAATAGAAGAGAAATTATGCTCCAATTTGTGGTTGTCTTGAGGTGAGCCATTTAGGACTGTCACCATTTGGGGGTTGTCCTGGGGTGGGATGGCCACCAAATTTGGTGGTTTTTGCCACCAATTCCTTTGGGATTTGGTCTAAATTACTCCTAGGGGTGTATTCATAAAATTTTAGGATCCGATTCACTTGAATGGGTTAGTTTTGTAAATGGATTGCATGTTTTGGAATCACTTGAAAACCTCCTTCACTCAATGGAGATCTCAAGGAAAAATGCGTAGTGAACTGGGGATAAATCTCGATAGCACTTCATGGAAAAATATTGCAAAGACTCCTCTCTTAAATTGGGTGGAATGAATCCACTTTATAGCTCAAGTGAACATATGGTCAAATGGGCATGGAGGCCATGCGAAGTAGGTGCTGCCATTTATCCAAACCTTGCCTGTGTTGGAGGGGGGAGGAATCTCCATTTTGAGCCTCCAATTTGAAACTTGGCATCAGATTTACGCACCCCCAAATTGGTATGCTTCAATGGGTGAGGTAAATTGTAAAATATGGGTGTCATTTGTCTTGCATTTGAATTTTTAAGGGTCCAAGGCCATGGCCATCCCACCTAGGGATGGTTGCTGGTGGCCATCCCTGAGTGGTATGACCATGAACTATGGCCATCCCAGGGTG
The DNA here is from genome assembly GCA_028583015.1 of Wollemia nobilis. Lineage (NCBI taxonomy): Eukaryota > Viridiplantae > Streptophyta > Pinopsida > Araucariales > Araucariaceae > Wollemia > Wollemia nobilis. Next base: position 6,089,707 of record JAQPPZ010017110.1, read on the forward strand.
GTATGGCCATGCCTACATGGCTCAAAACTTCCCTAAAGTGGGGTAGAACCTCCTAAAAGTGGCTAGGACTATTTTTTAACCTTTGAGGGTTTCCTAATGGGGCCATACGGTATGAATTATAACGTGTCTTGGTAGTCTAATCGGATTGACATAATTTTAGTATCTATAGGTTATTATTGACCCACCATAGAACACCACTATTTCACATATGTCAAACATTGTAAGCAATGTCAAGAACATGCTAATTTAACTCATGTGCCATCACAAAAATTATAGCCCATTCAAATCCTTTGGCCCTTTTCACAATGGGATATTGATTTAATTGGTAAAATCCCACTTCCTTCCTCGAGACAACATACTTTCATCATAACAACCACTGAATACTTCACAAAGTGTGTTGAGACAATTCCTCTAACCAGTATGATAGGGCCTAGAATTGTGGAGTTTATACTTCATCATATCATTTGTCATTTTGGTATTTCCTGAAAACTTATCTCTAACAATGACAAGTCTTTCAAGAACTAGGATGTTTGAGCACTTTACGAGAAATATAATATCCAACATAGTTTCTTGACTCCTTATTACCCACAAGCAAATGGAAAAGCTGAGGCTACCAATAATACCTTAATTTCTATTCTCAAGAAACTTGTTAAATAAAATCATAGAGATTGGTATACTCAAATTCCCTTGGAATTATGGGCTTATCGAACAAGCATCCACACGCCTACTAGGGCAACACCATTCTCATTGGTCTATGGAGCCAAAGCAATCATGCCTCTTGAGCTTGAGATACCCTCATTGCAAATTTCATTACAAGAATTCATATATGATGATACTGCTATACAAGAACATTTTGACCAACTCACACTCCTTGGTGAGAGGTGATTCAATGCTTTAGAGCATTTACGAGTATATCAAGACCATCTAAAACGTGCTTACAATGCTAAAGTTCATATAAGTGAATTCCAAGTAGGAGATCTAATTCTTAAAGAGAATCAAAAAATACCAATGATTTACCACATCTTCATGATAAATTTATGGCTAATTGGTTAGGTCCATACATAGTCACTCAAAAAAGTGGGTAAAGGAACTTATAGGCTTACTAGTCTAGAGGGAGTCAAAGAGCCCAAACCACTAAATTTTATACACTTGAGATCATTCTATGCTTAATGTGATTGGTATATATGTATATAAACATGGCTATTATACAAAAACAACATTACATTACACACATTGCATTATACACATATCGTTTCATTTCATACATTTTATTTCACCACTCACATTTCACACATTGCATTCATAAAAATATTTCACATTTTATATTACGGATCATTTATTCAGTTTAGATAATATTTGGTCCAACACAATCATGTTGGGGGAACCCTCAAAGTCATCATCCACTACATTGACCATTCCATAAAGCCAAATTGTCATTCGCAAAGCCACATATCCATAGCTCCCAGGTGCTTTCGGTAACTCAACCACTCCTAGTTTTTTGAGCAACCTCCAAATACATGTCAAGTTTCTTTAAGACCAAGACACGGTTTTCATTCTGGGAATTGATTCCAAAACATTCTTGAACCAAACATAATTACACATCTTAAAAACATCTTGTTTCAAAGAGGGATAACACCATACTTGGGTTGAACCTCAAAGTAAAAAGGGTATTCCTTGCTTGTCCCATAATGCAACATAGTCCACAAAATAATGGTTTTTACCACTATCACAATATTAAAATAAAAGAAAGAGTAGAAAAATCCCAAAAAATCTAAATATTTTAAACATCATACACCATTGATCCTCAAGTTGTAAGGATAGTACTACATTTCCAATCAGACAGTTAGGTAGTCATCCCAAAAATGTAGAGATCAAATTCTTGGACTATGGAGCTAATATCCACTGGGGCTATAGATGCTTGACTAGCAATGGAGTACACTCATGTGTGGTGACATGTCTCTTTTAAAGAGACCTCTGACTGCACATGGACAAGCTATCTTCTTGGTATTCTCCATAATAGGTTTCATCTCAATTTTCTCAATATGGGTTAATGAACTCACTTGCACACACATTGGTTCTTGATTGCATTGAGTCATTACCATACTCATTATTTGGTAAATAAATTCAATGCACACACATTTGGTCTTAGAGAAAATTAGATAGAATTTAGTGATTTTGTTTGATACCACTAGTATGTTTGAGTCTCTGCAAAATAGTCAGCTTTCCATATCAACATCCAGATCTTCTTCCATATTAACATTCATGTCTTCTTCCATGTCAACATCCATATCATTGAATAAGTCTTCCACTTCACATGCCACTATTTTGGTGCCCCTAATTAAACAATAATGCTAAATATGACCAAGCAAAAAATACGACATACCACTAGGTAGTCATCCCCAAAACTTAGAGATAAAATCCTTGGACTATGGAGCTAATCCCCACTGGGGAAATAGACGCTTGACTAGCAGTGGAGTACACTCACACATGGTGACATGTCTCTTTTAAAGAGATCTTTGACTACACATAATGACAAGCTAGATTCTTGGTCTTCTCCATAATAGGTTTCATCTCAATTTGCTCAATATGGGTTAATGAACTCATTTGCACACACATTGGTTCTTGATTTCCTCGAGTCATTACCATACTCATGATTTGGTAAATGAATTCAATGCACACACATTTGGTCTTAGAGAAAATTAGATAGAGTTTAGTGATTTTGTTTGATACCACTAGTATATTTGAGTCTCTGCAAAATATTTAGTTTTCCATATCAACATCCATGTCTTCTTCCATGTCAACATCCATATCATTGAATGAGTCTTCCACTTCACATTCCACTAGTTTGGTGCCCCTGATTAAACAATAATGCTAAATATGACCAAGAAAAAATCTAAACTATGAATGATTATTAGAACATTTGCATTCATACACATCATCACTTGCATTAATCATCCATATACACATGCATTCAAACAAAAACATTCACACAAAAGCATTAACACAAAAGCATAACATAAAAGTAAAATCCATGTATATATATGTATAAATATTACATGTACAATGAATACCCAAAGGCTAGATACAATGGAGCACCAAGGCTCATATACAAAAGGTGCATCTAAGCACTAGATAACCCTATAAGAGGACATCTATGACCCTTACAAATCCCTAGACCTAAAGTTATGCCTAGAATGACTATGCCTAACAGACCCAGATATGGATAAGGAGGGTGGATCTAGAAGCCCAACATGGCACTCCATAAATCGATCCTCCAAATCTTGGATATATCCCTCTTAGGCCTGAAGGCGTTATACATCATGTCTCTATTGATGACCCAACTCTAGTAGCTCTTCTTTGAGCCTTGCAATTCTATAATCACCTCCACCTACAGTCAGTCATACCTCTAGCTTCACCTGCAACTGAGCTATCTTTGTATATCGAGCCACCATATCCACATCCCAAAGTCAAGCTATCTTTGCATCTTGAGCCACTACCATAGCATCCCGCTCTACCACCAGCTACTCTAGCCTCACCCAATCCTCCTCACTCTAACCAAGAGGTCCATCTAAAATCTCCTCTCTATCCTTAATGCCACCTCCATCACCTCCAATCACAGGTGCCTACTTGGTTGTCCCTCCAGATCACCTCATTTTACTACTAGATCAAAGGTGCCTCTAATTCTTAGGAGCCTCATCGGCCTCCTTGACCTCTACCTCATCCTCATATTCATTTCCACCATCCACTACTGGAATTGGTACCTATGGTAGTTGTGTAGTGAACCATGTATCATACTCTAAAGTAGTCTCTACATCATCTACATCGAGGAGATCCATCTCCTCATCATCCTAATAGATCACCCTCCATGCCTTAGCACAAGGTAGACTTGTCTCATCCTGATGATGCCTATCCACATGACATCTCACCATGACATCCATATCACCTAATTTTATGCCAATCTAGCCCATATATCATTATACCACTCAATCATCCAAACAGAATGACTCGACTGCATCTCCTTTGCCACCAACCATCTCATAGCATAGAGTTTCTCTCTATCCCATGTCATAGTAGGCAAGCCCATAGACCAAGACACACTAAAGTTCTCCCAACCCCAATATTTTAGTAGCACACTGTACCCTAGCCCCTTTCACCTCCACCTCCTCACCTCATACAACTCCTGGTACAATTGCACCAATAAGGTAAGAGCCCATGCATATACCTAAGGTGTAGCGATCATATCACGCACCAACCCGATAAGGTTCCATGGAAACCAAAAAGTGTTATTCAAGGCCATTATGTTGGCCAACATGAGCATCACCAAAGCAGGTAGGACATCCAACTTCTTATCCACATACATGGAAAAGTATGTTTTCCCTCCATCCATCACATCCTCATCCTTCCAATCATATCCAAATAGTCAACTCAGCTCATGTCCCTTATCATGTCCAACCTCAACATATAAGCCCTCCACTGGTAAATTAAGGATGCGATATACATCCTCAAGTGTCACTGTTATCTCTCCAATAGGGAGTTGAAATGTCCCCCTATCTGCATCCCATCTCTCTACTAAAGTAGAGAGATCCACCATCAACACATTTATTTGGGCTATCCCAGCCAGCCCCACAGCCTCCAGCCACTCCCACTGGTTTTCCTACACTGCTTTTCTCATCCTTGTGATGAGAGGCAAAAACTAATGTCGAGGCTAAAAAATTCTCAACTACAACAAAGTACATAAAGGCAAAACATTAATGTCAAAATAAAAAAGCAATTTTTTTTTTACACAAAACAAAGAGCTCCAAAGGAATTTACCTTGAAAAAATTCCCATCTGCTCCCATTGCCGCATCCACACCTTCCATCACCTCATATTTTGCAACACTTCACCCACTCACTCCACTCCACTCCACTCCCTTAGATGCAACTTCAAAAATTTGCAAATGCAAGAATGAACTTGTTTTCCCTTATGTAGGCTATTTATAGTTGTTTCAGGTGCATTGAAACACCCATGCACACTTCCAAGCGCATTGAAATGCATCCCTACATTTGGAGAACAACAAAATTTGGCAGGAGTTCACACATGCAATAGGCACCCAACAACATTTGCTATCTAAATTGACCAAAGGCCAAAAATGATCCAAAAAGGTAGCTTACCTCCACAAAATCATTTAAAATTGCATTCATACATAAATTTCATCATAATATCATGTTTTGTGAAAACCAAAATCGATTTGGATTCATAATTTTTGCTTGCAACCAAAAGTCACAAAATCACATTTCAAGTTACAAAACACTTAAAAATAGTTCAATTTTTCACAGAAAAACTACTTTCATCATTCTCATCATCCATTCCATCATTGCATTCATTTTTATGATAATATAAAGTGATTTGGATAACTCACTTTTATTTGTGCCCACAAGGTGTAAAATTGTCCAAAATTGCTTCAAAATGCTCCAAATCAATGCAAAATTTCACAAAATTGCTAAATTCAATCATCAATGCATTTATCATGATAACATATTCATTTCCACATTATTTTCATCTATTAATCATTGCATTTTCATATTTGCCAATTTTATACACAAATTCAAGTGAACCTCATATCTAGTGGTGTATTCTATCTCCTTGGTGATTACAACGATTTACATCTATGTAATTTGATAAGATGAATAAATCACCATAAGGACAATTGGTCATCTTCATAAATTAAATATCTCATTGTTCAAAAGCAAAATCATTCTTGGTCCCTCATTTTTTGAGTGAGACTATGTCGCGACCAATTTGCTCAACTATCATTGATGGCCTTATTTGTGGGGCTTGAAACATGAAAAAAATCATAACTCATCATTCCTTTTACATTTATAGTCATCATGGAGATAGGCTCAAGCTAGAGTCATTGGTTCTAATTGTGGGAATTATCCAATAGTCACTAGCCGACACTCCAAAGTTGATTCTTTTTTCTTTTGTTGCATTTTCATCACTTTGCATTTCAATGATGCCAACAGGCACTTTCTTCAACAACATGGAATCATCCCAAAATTGAGGCAAAAAAAAATTGATATTGAATTCCCAAAATGGGATACATTTTACATAATCATGAGATCTACACTTGGAAAAAACCCCTTTCTCTATTAAGGCAAAAACAGACTCAAACATTTTCATTTCATAATAATCCCCTTCCACCATTGGGGCAAAAATGACATCACATTTTAAATCATTCATATTATCCATGTTCACATCCTACATTCACACTTACACAATTCCATTACATTATTCACCCCACAATTTTGTCAATTGGCTTGTGAGATTCATTCTTCACTCATTCACCAATTGAGGACATAAGCTACACAATCAAAATTATTTTGTCAAGTTCATTTTTGCATCCCAATCAAAGAAAGCTTTGTCTTCGAGAAAACCAAACTAGGTGTCTTGTATTTGTGCACCATATTGTGTTTCATGCAATGTGGTACAAAAAGAAGCATTTGTAGACATCAAAATCTAGCCACTTGTCCTCCATCCATAGCTTCCTGCCACACATATCCATTATATATATATATATATATATATATATATATATATATATATTTAAATAATAACATTTTATATATTATATTTATATATATTTAATAAATGTATATATTTATATGAATTAATTCCATCCATCCATTATATTTTAATCTTATCCATCCATCCACCTTAATCCATGCCACTTGCCCCGCTTTAATCTCCACCCTTCCTCATGTTCTAATCTTAGCCACACATTTTGTGTCGTTGAAACCCTAACATGTCTAAGGGAATATTATAAAGAGGAGTTATTTTGATGACTCAAACCCTAAGTTTCCCTAAGAAGTTCCCTAAGCCCTCATGCCCTAAGTTCTCAAGCATCCTCACCACTTTCATCTACCATCGCTCCCTATCCCATCCTCCGCATCCACTGTTGTCCGAACCAAATCTGTTCTGTAGCTTCTGCTTCACACCTCCAAATACCCTCTAGAGCTTCACAAGTACCTCCCGAAGTCTCCCAAGTGTGTCTGGGTACTTCATCCTATCATAAAGCACCCTCTCGAGTCCATCAAGCACCCACAGGCATTTACCTTCCTAGTTTTGCAGTCCTACAACACTTGAGAGCTGTTAGGGTACATCTATGTAACCATCCTCTATGAAAACAATGGAGATAGAAATGGCAAGTCAGCAAAGATAGGGTAAAATTTTATTTTACAAGAATTTTCACATTCTCAGATTTGTTTACAATTTTTTATTCTACAATGAGGGTTTAATGATTTCTTTGTCTGAGGGTCTCACGTAGTGGAGCCCTCATAGATATTATTAATCCTCATTTATTTTTTGTGTACATGTGTAAGGAGAATATTCATTGGTAGTTGTTGAAGCTTGAGTGGCCCTGCATAGGATACTAAAACCCACTCACCACTCTATTGGAATCAAAGATGAGCAAGAGGACGCCATCATTCATTGGATTAGGGCCTCAGAAACCCTAACATTGTAACAATTGTATCAAGAGAATTATAAAGATCCCACATTGGGGCACATTATTTGTACAATCGGGAGATCTACCCCATTCAATAAAATAATTTCCGTTTAGTGTAATTTTGTGTTATTTACTTGTGCTTTTGTTACTTTCATAATATATATATATATATATATATATATATATATATATATATATATATATATATATATATATATATATATATATATATATATATATATATATTGTATTGGTGTTTCATTTTTGCATTCACAATTACTAACAAAGTTTAATTTAAATAATTATAATAATGTTTAACAACACAATTTTTTATAAAAATATAGTTTATAATATTTTAAAAAAATAAGGTTTTAGGTGTAGACCAATTGGTTCAACCAAACCCCATAAGGGGGATAGAGGTCTAAGGTTCAAATCTCGAGCCTTGTCGAACTGAATGCTTGTCCCTTTCCTTATGCTTTCAGTGGTGTAAAATATTTAAAATGATTGTGACATGGTGGTTATAGGGGCGGACTGCATGAAGAACTATATGGCGACTTCTGAGGAGGACATCATAGAATACTATAGTGGCCATAAAAGCCGGACAACCTGCTCGGATTCATGGTGGCTATCGATTCCACCATGTAAATTCAATATATATATATATATATATTACAAAAATATAAGTTTAATAATCCATAAAACTATTCTTTTAACTAATGCATTGGAAAATATTAAATTCTAATAACTACTTGATTCACTGATAAGTATTTTCCTCATCTTGCATATCATTCTTTAAATTAATTTATTTCCTCTTAACTCCTTTGCAATGAGGCCTACTTAAAATAAATTCATTCTCATCAAATTTCCCATATATTCACAAGTAAGGTGGATTAATTTTAGAGGAGGCACTATGAAAGTAATTTCGAGAAGAACACTCCATTCTTTTAGATGATTAACCAAAGCCTTTTGAACTCACAATGGTCCAAATTTTGGAGGTTCAATTGTAATAGTCTAAACAAGGGTAGATTTTCGAGGGTATAATTTGATCACTATAATTTTGATTCACCTTGTTCTTATACTTGATTAAAATGTTTCTTCAAGTCGTACAAGTATACAAAGCAATAATTTATCTTGATTATTATGTCAACTTTTTTGGCTAGAAGCAACACTATAAGCCATAGTAGTTTACATTATAATTTCTATAAACTTATATTTTCCAAGGCTTTCTTAACCACACAAAGATAATCTAAATTGTTCTTCTATAATATTATAAGTTTGTTATATATATGTGTTATAATTTCAAGAGAAATATTTTAATACTTTTTAATTTCTTAAAAATCTATTTTAGCAATATAGGTAAGAGATTAATATATTTAGGCTCTAAATAAGTATAGATATATTATCTTCTTGATTCAAGGATATATCTATTTAATTTAATTTTTTTTTTTAGGATAGTCAGGTAAGAAAAATATAAGAAACAATATTTTGGACAAGGTTGGTGGTCATGAAGGCTACTTAGTTATATCTTTTGTTATAAGAGCATCTCACAATATAGATGAAATCATAGACTTACCAATGCTTTTTTTTGGTAAAAAGAGTGATTATATTATATTTATTATAAAATCATATTACATATTTGGCCATTACAGACCATTGGGATTTTCACCCATGTTTTGACATTGGATACATCAATTTTATCTATCTTAGCCATTATACTAAGAAACAAAATCCCTATCAATAAAAGGGTGTCACAAAACATTGAATCTTTATACATTACCAGGAATTTTAACATCAATATATTGATTATGCAGAATATCTTCCCTTATTTCATGTGCCCACCACTTAGGAGGATGCCCATAGTAAATGATTGTCCAAAGCTCAATTTGTCATACCATCAACTACCTTATTTAATGTCTTGGTATATGGGTGTATATAACCTCTACAAAACTACTTTGTATTTGTATGATTTTCTGTATAATCCTTTGAATTCTCCAACTGGAATTCTTGATTGTCAATGGGGATTTAAGGTAGTTGATCAGTAATTGAGAGTCTAAATCCATTATCACTCTATTCCATTTGGCCTTGAAAGTCTCCTACATCCCTCTCAAAATTCTATATCCCTCAGCAATGTTGTTGGAAAATGTACTTAAGCTTACTACTAATATGAATGTTGCAGTATCTTCCAGTAGTCTACATATTCCCCTTGCACTAGCCTTGCTCGATTTACCCCTTGAACCCATATGTATTTACCTTTCCAAATCCCAGTGGTAGTCATTGTCATTTCTAAGTTCTATCCATCCTTTTGTCTTATGGTTTGAATTTTCTAGATACATCTATCTAGGGACTAATCTTGAGTTATGCCACTATTTGCTTTCATCGTTGATGTGATTTTTGTAGTTGATTTAGCATGGATTCGATAGTCTCCATTATATTGGATAAAGTCTTCACTTACATACAATGGGTATCTATCTCTTATTTGAATATCCTTCTATTCTTCTCATTCTATATGTTCCAAGGTAGGATCGCCATCCTATCCACACTATCTGCCCCACATAACCATCTACTCATTGATTCTTCCATCCTCTCTACATCTCTTCTATAGACTAATTATTGGTCTAATGCAGACTAGCAATGACAACATTTTTCACATTATGGGATATTTTTTTAAAATGTGGTTGAAAGTTTCATTCTCCACCATACATAATGTACATCTGAAATGTCCATAGAATCCCCTCTTCATTAAGTTATGCCCTATGAATAACCTAACCAGTTGAAGAACCTAACCTTTGACCATAAATACTACATTCAGAGTTATGTGAATAGATCCCAATTTAGATGAGTGGTGCTAGGGTATAATAATTTGTATCTTTATGCTACTGTATATACCCCCTTAGTCCTACTATTCCATCCAAATCAATCCTCCTCATAGGACCATGATAATGATCTCATTTATATGATTCGATCAATCTCTTTCGCTAGTCTCTTTGGAATTTGGATTGGTCATTCTTCTAGTTGAATCCAGTATCTTCCAACTTTGGTCCTTATATTTAGTTCTTGAAGTATTTTTTTTACTTTTATCCATTGCTTTCTATATATCTCCTCCATCACTGGGGTCCACTTTGGATATTGAGTCACCAAAGGTTGATGTCCATCCCATGAGTCTAACCAAAAATATATGTATTTTCCATTATTAACTATCCAAAACAACCTTTCTTTGATCATTTTATCTTCTATTTTGAAAATTGCTAAAATAGGGGAATCTCTATTAGACAATTTATATTAGATTATCTTTGGTGGGGTCTTGTTCTCTACATACTTTGTTCATAGATTTTTGGCCCATAATGCATTAGGACTATTTGAAATTATCCAATACAATTTTATAGCCAATAATTTTTTATTTTTTATTGCAGATCTAAAATCTAGTCCTCCTTATTTCTATAAATACAAATTTTTCCACTTTACTAGGGTCCATTTCCTTTCCTCCTTAGAACCCGTCTAGAGGAATCTATGATTTATGTGATTAAGTTCATGAAGCACCATCTTTGGAATATCTAGAATTGATGATACATGGATGGGGATATATTGTAACACTGACTTTATTAAGGTAATATGTCCTCTTGATAATAGCCACTTGTTTGTCCATTTGCCAGTTTTACCCTTGATTTTATCTATCAACAATACCCAATCCTCCTTTTTTATCTACTAGTTTTTATTGGGACCCCCAAATAAATAAATGGGAGTGAGGTTTTCCAAAACCAAGTCTATCCAATACCAAGGTCTCTTGTTAAGGTGAACAATTAAAGAATATTAATATAGATTTATCATTATTCACCATCTGGTCTATTGCCTTGGTAAAGCAGTTAGGATTTACTTTATTCTAGATGCTTCTTTAATTGTTATTTTTTCTAACAATGTGAAATCATCAACAAATTATAAATGGGTGATCAATCTAGCTCTGTTAGAAACTAAAAATCCCTCTATTCTCTTATTATCTATGTTATTAGTCAATGTTATTCCTAATCATTTAGCTAGAATAATGAATTGGTATGGGGAGAGGGGATCCCCTTGCATGATATCTCTTGATGTTGGGAAGAAATTTATGGGGTATCCATTGATGATAACTAAGTATGAGACCAACGATATGTAGCATTTGATTTAGTTTATCCACTCCTTAGAGAACCCAAATTTCCTCATAATATAGATTAAGAAGTACTAATCCACTCTGTCATAGGCTTTAGATAGGTCTAGTTAGATGAACATAGTGGGAGATTTTTGTGCTTCCATAAATTGTATTGCTTCTTAGGTAAGCACTATATCATCCACTATTTTCTACTATATATGAATCCAAATTGTTAAGGGGCTATTATTTTGTGCAGAAGTGGTTTTAGCCTCTCATCCATGACCTTGGTGATAATCTTCAATAAAAAATTACATAATGTTATTGATTGGCATCCACTTATATTTTCTACTTCCCTTACCTTTGGTATTAGTGTTATGTAAATTTTGTTGATTTTCTTCAGTTATTTTTGTTTACAGCTAAAAATATATGCTCACACTTGCACTCGTATATAGCGTCAACATGGGAATTTTCCTCTTATGTGGTACTACTTGAGAAAAAAATGCCTTTAGAAAGAATTGACTCTCAAAAACTACAAAGGGAAAATGGAAGAAGGAAAACAAAAACAAGACAAACAAAATGGAAAAGAGGTCATAGTGCCAAGAGAAAATGGTTTATTGATCCACCTAAGACTTCATAAGATACATAATACAACAAATATGTAACATAAAACATATCATGAAACAAATGTAAGAGGTAAGTTTGGTGTGAACCAAGGGTCAATACCACATGCAATTCAACCAAACTAAAGATACATAGAATATATTTGAAATAATATTTGTATTTATTTTGTCGAGACATAATGCAACACCTATAAAATATAAAACAAATCTTGAAACAACTGCAAGAGGTAAGGTAAGGTGAACCAAGGACCAATGCCACATGAAATTTAACCAAAACTAAAGATACACAGAATACAACTAAAATAGTCTTTGTATTAATTCCACAATTTACAAAGGCCAGTAAGTGACAGAATGAATCAACCACCAGAAAGACTTGGAAAGTCTCTTTTATAGATAAGATCCTTTTTTCCAATCTTTTATATTCCACATGGATTATTTATTTCCTCAAGACACTACAAATTTTCCCTACCTAATTTCCAAATTTATAAGAATTTTAAATATTTTCCTACCTACTTTCTAGATTTTTTAGACTTTACATGATTTATCCACCTACTTTCTAGATTAGAAATAATCTGCACAGCTCAAAAAATGAGATTTAAACAATTTTTAATAAAAGTTGAACAATATTTTTTTTTAAATAGTTTTCTTCATTGAAAACTTGGAAGTAGGCAGAAACTTGTAAGTAGGCATCAACAAAATAGTCTCTGTAATAAAAAAATTGGAAGTATACATTGATCAAAATAGTTGTTGTTGTGGAAGTCTAGATGTAGGCACCGCTCTAGGTGTAGGCACTTGCTTTGGGTGTAGGTTCCTACTTTGGGTGTAGGCGTCACTCTTAGTGTAGGTGACACTGGGTGTAGACACCCTTCTAAGTGTAGGTGATATTGGGTATAGGTGTCGTTGGGTGTAATTTCCATTGGGTGTAGGTGTATTTAGGTGTAGGTAATTCCCACATTTCAAATTCAAAAATTATAGGTGGCTGATTAATTATGCTTTGCAGGTTCTATCAGTCCCTTGGTCCACTCACCCATGCTTAGAACCCACATCCTTGCATCAAATCCAATAATAGTAAATCCTTTGAACTACCCACATATAGCTAGTGCTACACCTTACATTATAAAACTCTCCTTAAGATAATTGGCATCCCACAAACCCACTGATACTACCATGTTGCTAGAGCCCTCTACCCTAAAACTATCCTACAAGCATAGTTCCTTAAGCACATAAGAAAAATTCAAAATAGATGCCCATTTGTATTTATTAACTCTACTAGGCTGCCAGGGATTGATAAGCCTTCCAGCTTACTAATAGCCCCACTACTTTCTATTCAAAACTCCCTACCAATTTCTAGCACAAACTAGTCCACCACATGCTGCCAGATCTTTAATTGGTGCAACTGTTAATGAATTTGAGAAGGAGGCTCAAAATTCATTAACATTTTGGTGAATCTTGGGGGATACATGATTGCAATGTGAAGAGAACCCAAAATACCAGGCAGCCTTAAAATCCATTGGGAATAGATTCATTAACATCTTTTGATTTAAAAAAATTAAAATTTTGTACTTGCTTTGTAAGATATAACTGTTGAAAATAATCTCTACAACAAAAAAATAACTGCACAAAATAGCCAATACAAAACATGCTTCACAGGAAGCAAGAGGTGTGATGAAACACTTAGGGAACACAACAAAAAAGGAAACTTAAATGATGATAACCTATCTTTAATATTTCTAAAGCCCCTACTCTAACCAACCCTAAATTTGAAAGAGATTTTATTTTGTAAGTTTTTGGGGAAGAACATAGTATTGTTGTTGTTCTTACACAGGAAAAAAACATGTAGATCATATTGTGCCCCCATAACTACCATCATATTACTACCATCATATTGGCTTATTAATTGTTTTTTTTGGGGACTATTTGGATATTCAATGAATCAAATCCTACAAGTAGGTCCAACACTCTGTGTTTGTATGCTTTTAGAAGCTTATTTTAATAGCACACTGACCTTTCACTTTTTTCACTACCAATTTTGAATAGGTAAATTTGTTTAGTAGTTTCACACCTATTTTCTCTACTTTTAGGAGTTAATGAATTAGAGCTTCATACTCTACCATGTTTTTAGTGTAGCTGAACTAGAGGTTGAAGGAATAGAGGAATACCTCCTTAGGAGATGTTAAAACTACATCATAACCTTCACCTTGCTTACATATAGCTCCATAAAAATGTAGCTTGCACACACCTTCTATTATCTATTTTGTTTTTATGACCTCCAACATCATGCTCTTTTCCTCCAATATATAGTAGGTTCCCATGCCAACTTCTTGAAAATTGCCATGTGGGTCAGATCCATATAACTCATTTACCCACTCATTGAGATGAGTATCAAGAATATGTGTGGTTTGTGCTTATACCTCATTAGGGGCTAGTTTCATAATATTTGTAGCCTCTACAATAGGATTTTTAGTCTCTTTAGGTGTTGAAGATACATGAATAAGAGCTTATTTGAGGAGATCTATTTGTCCTGGTAGTGGAAGAGCATTCCACAAAAACTTGCAAGCTTGTCTTCATTTGCTCCACCAAGTTGATAGGTTTATTCTTCTATGTTTGTTGAGTAATCCAATCATTCCTTGGCCTCTCAAAAATCAAGTAAGTAGGCCTATTATATCACATTTTAATAGGCTACTAAATATGAGCTTGTTGCTTTCTCCAATATGGAGTATCTTTGAATGTGACTACAAGTTGTCTGATATTGGTACTAGGATGTTGAGGGGATGTGGATGCTTATGGTATAAAATAACCATCGATTACAACCTTCCTTTTAGATGTTGTATTATAGTCAGACTGTACTTGCTTCTTAGATTGATTACCCATAGTTTGATTCGCTACACAATGCTCATTTTCTTACCAATACATCAAAATGCTATCAGGAGTTGACGTAGAAGGATGTTGATATTATTTTTGTTCCATTGTTTGATAGTTAGGATATTGTGCCACTAAAGCTTTGCTACTATTTCCATATGCATGGCCATTTGGATCATGAGGTAATTGACAATGTGGGCACCACCTTTGTTGCTTAGCTAAGTTATTTTTCACAAGCACTAGGACCTGATTTGGATTGGTAACAATAGGGAACTAAGCTTGTAAAGGTCTAGCTAGATGTGCATGATTTTGATATGGAGGTATGTGCTGATAAGGAGGGTAGTATGGCTAGAAATAACTCTACTAAGGCTAATTTTGCTACTTCTCTAGACTATTGATATTATTACCCATTGCTCTAACCAAGTTTAAAAAATCATTCATTTGGTAATTAATTGACTAGAAGTGCTAGGTGCATTCTCATTAACAAGCAATGGATTAAATACTAGAATATTAGTAGAAGCTTGAGAGGATAATTGGCTAGGTACAGTCACATCTAGAAAGAAAGGTATAGGAAGTGTAGGGGAAATCCTACCACACTACACTTGTTGGGCACTGAATTGACATCAAGTTTTACTTGACATTGTGACTGTCTATCTTCCAAGTTTTTGTCCAGGTTTGCACCCAATAGTCACATCTCAGCGCTCAGCATTAGATGGACCAAATTTTACTTTAGCCCAACCTCTAGAGTAGGTTGGTTCCTTGTCAACTTAGCAGGGTGTTGACATAATTAAAGCTTAGTAAGGGTTTGAAGAAAAGGATTAGAAAAGGTTTAGGGTTAGAGAAATATGCATTAACAATGGATGGATAGGCTAACAACATAGGCATCTATAGTATAAAACCTCAACAAACTATTTCCAATGTCCCATTACTCATAATTAGCAGCATGCAAAACCATAAAATATTCATATATCAAAGCATAAAAAATAGAGATATGTTGCAAGAAGAAATTCCAATATCCAATATATTGATAATCCAATTTAGTAGAATAGACCAATAATCAAATTTAGTAGAAATAAACTCCCTACCAACACAGATCTAACTATGAATAGATTTCAACTACTTTCACAACTAGTAATCCAATAAACTGGAATGAACTAATCGTTACAACATCAACATAAATGCAATTCATAGCTTCGAACCTCTTAGCCAAAATATAGCAAAGATAACATGTTCTTGAGTAAAAAATTAGAGTAATACTCCTTCCATTAGTTTGCAGAATGTATTTACAGTAGGGCAAGCAAACGCACTAGAGCCGACCCTTAAAACTAAGGGTTCAACCTCTATTTATAGTTTTACAAATGAAATATTTGAAGGAGATATTAAAAATATTATAATTTTAACATCTTAGTAGAGATCTTTGCTAGCATCATCTCATTTTTTGGTGGAGTTCAATAAATCCACTGGAAGCAATCCACCATGGCAGCTCAACTCTGCAACTTGCTAGTCCAGTAATGGTAGTTGGGGTTTAGGCTGTTGGAAAATGAATCTGGACCTCTCAGCATTCTTGAAAACTTTTCTCCACCATAGATTTGAAACCGCTTTGATTCTTGTTTCTTGGAAACCCTTGATGCTTCACCTTCCAACTTCAAACTAACTATTCCTTGATTCGACAAAAATCTTCCTTTCTATAATTTGAATAATATCAGCAAAATCTCAACCATCGATGCTCTTTAGCAAACGGTAGTGATTAATTCTTAGAAAGGCTTTGTAAACCAGTGAGGGAAACAAATCACCATTCTGCACAAAATATAACGT
Source organism: Wollemia nobilis (assembly GCA_028583015.1). Taxonomy (NCBI): domain Eukaryota; kingdom Viridiplantae; phylum Streptophyta; class Pinopsida; order Araucariales; family Araucariaceae; genus Wollemia; species Wollemia nobilis. The sequence continues at coordinate 6,106,606 of JAQPPZ010017110.1, forward strand.
TGACATCAACTTTAATGGCTTTGGCCAATGAAATCGAGTTTCGACAAAAAATGAACTAAGTTTTGAGCGAAATCAATTTTGTCGTCAATCTGCTACTTAGCCTTCAAAAAATTCTAACTTCTTTCTCATATCTGTGATATAAAGTAAAAATTGCATTCCATACAAAATTAATGTTGATGTCAGCTTTGACTCAATTGAACTGCAGAATTTCCAATCCACTCTTAAAGCAGTGTAAATAGCCTTTATCACCATTATGCTCCTTATACTCCTTTTTTAATGCTTTTTGACCTTTTGATCACTATTTTGCTCCATATTAGTCTTGGAACTCAGTGAAATCAAGCTTCTCAACACTTAGTCACTGGAATGCATGGAATACAAAAGTAGAAATGCCAATCCACACTTTTTATTGCACTGATATCACCAAATCTTAAAATATTTGCGGATTGAAAACTTTATCGAGATCCACTGCCAAATACACTATGCCTCAGGTTGAGCATATTGGAGTACCCTTTGCATGGTTCCGCTTCAAAATACTCTATATCCTCATATGAAGAGAGATTTCCTACCTTAGAATAAAATTTTCAAAGTTTTTCTAAGGATGTGGCCATTTTGGGCCTACATTTTGGGGCCTCATGGGTGGATTTGCTCATAAAGCCAATGAACTCAGAGTCTTATCCATTGGGCATCAGGAGTTAAAAAATGCTTATCTTCAAAAATGCTTCAAAGAGTAATTTCCATATGATCACTACCCTTTGAAAACTTCATGAAACATCCAAGAGGGTAACAGTTCATATCAAGATCATACTGGAAACATAAATAACTTTGTCACTCCTTCAAGAGCTGCACCAATGCTTCACAAAAAATAAAGCAATGTTCTCTTTATAAATCTTCTTTAAAACAAATGATATGAATGCCTTCACAAAATACTATTGTTTTCTGTATCTCTTTGACCATGCTTTTATTATTTCCTTCTGACAATGTCAGAGGAATAACAAATCAAACAAAATATAAAACTTCTACATGACTACAAAAATGTACAAAACAAAAATTCTAAGCTTGTGTCATTTCAGGATCCACAATGGTTCTATTTGGTCCTTCCTCCTCTTGTTGAACTTCTTTATTAGTATTATCCTCTTGCTCTTGTTCAACCTCTTCTTCTTCTTTGGGTTAACTTTGCTTTTTATTTCCTTCTTCAGCATCATTTCCAAACAATTGTACCATCAGATTTAAGGTTTTTAGAGCTTGTTTCCAAACTACCTTAGAAGGGTTGGAAGTTTCTTTTAGCTTCTTATGGATGTACTCCAACTCAACAATATCCTCATAGTTTTTCACACTTAATTTATTCACCAAGTACTCCATAAGATCTCAAAGCCTAGTTAAATCAATTATCATTTGTGAAACCTTCTCCTGATCAATTGGCTCTTCCAGAGCATCAATATCAAACTCATCCTAGAGGTCCTCGACAACTCTCTTCTTAATCTCTCCTATTGACAGCAAAGAGTTATCTTCCATCCATATCCCACTGAAGAAATTATGCATCATCTCTTTATTTATATCCACTACATCCTCGATCATGTTATCCACTTTATCAAATAAAAACCAAGCCTTTTATAGCATTTTATGCTTCTTCACCATGACTCTAGTAGCTAGTCTTGCAGCATTCCATTCTTTATTGGGAATAGGTTTAGCAGTATTATTGAGCCTATTTTCTACCAACTTATAAATCTACTCAGCTGGAATAACCATAGGTTGTAGTTATTTAATGCAGCTATCTAGGTATTCTTGAACATTTTGGAGTAGTTGGCTAGCATCATCCATGTAGTCAATAATGGGCTGCAAATCTAAGCATTTCTCAAAAACATCATACCACAGTTATTTTCTTACATTTTTCAACCCTACTTTAGAGAAACCTGAAGACTTAGCCTTTTCAATCTAAAGTTGATGCTTCAAGCTCTGTATTTCCTTGGCTTGTTCCTCATTTTTATTCTTCTGTTCCTTTACCTTCTCCATGAGCTTATTGGCCTCTTGAAATTTGTCTTGCCAATTCTTTGCTTCCTTTTTGAGGGCCTTATCCACTTGTTTTTTATTATCCATAGTCTTCTGAAGCTTTTCTATTTTTCTCTTTAACTTGTCCACCTTTTATTTGTATATATCAATTTTGACATAAAAAGTGTCCAAGTGAGCTTTTGCCATAACCAATTCATATTTTGCAGGCAGCTGCTCAATATCTTTCGTATGTTCCTCTAGATGATAGTCTTGAGCATTCATATTAGATTTAGGCTTACTCACAAGAGTAACAATGTATCTAGATGTTCTTTGCCTTGAAATAGAATCAACAAACATAGTACTTCTTTTGGTGGCTATTCTCTTCAAAGGTTTGGATAGTTTTTCTACCCAAAAATCTTGAATCTTTCGTGTAGTTTCCTTCTCATTTTGCAAAATTTATAGTGTAAGATAACTAAGAGGATAAGGAGAGGATATAATATGAGAGAGGGTAGACTCGATAGCTAATTGGTAAGGGGTGGTAGTGACTAGAGTTGATTTTGTAACCATTGTTGTTGTTACAACTAGGAGAGTCATGGGAATTGAAGTAAAACTAGAAGAAAAGTGGGTTGATGTGGATGAAACAACTTGGACTTCTGATGATGGGGGTGATAGAGATGACAAAGATGAAATGATAGGAGATGAAGAAGGGGGAATTTTAGGTGATAGATGAGGTGATGAATTGGTTTTCCCCTAAGTGTTTATTGGTGAAGGAGGAGGTGAATTGTGAGGGGGAGAGGGCACTTTTGTTACAATTTCTTCTTGAGAAAGGGTAGGAGCTTCCTTTGGGGAAAGAGGAGGAGAAAGAGAGGATAGGAAATAGAGACCATACCTTCACCTACTGATGTAGGGAGCTCTGGAGTTATTTCTTCAACTTACTACTATGTTTGTTCTATTGATCCTTCTACAACTAAAATAAGGATTTCCTTAGCAATTTTCTCTTTGTCCAATTTTTGTTTCTTACTGATATCTTTATGAATTATTTTAGGTACCTTTTTAGCTTTCCTTTAAAATATGTGTAATGCTACTGCTTTTTCATTTTCTATGTCTTTCCCATAAATTCCTTTCTTTGGTGGTTCCTCCTGCAATGTTTCCTCAACAATAGGATTGAGCTCCACTATAGCTACGGTGGTGAAACTCACAGGTGTGAACACAAAGCTCTCATCCTTCTTATTCCAGTCTATTTCCATTGTAGAGGGCTCTCCACCTAGATCTAGGTGCTTCATCCTACTTGTTGTCTTTATGACCTCTATGTTAATAGCCCTTTTATCAAAATAATGCATCTTGCTCATCAATTGTGCCCCTTTTGGGAAACTTTCTAACTGTTCAGTTGAAGGCTGAAATGTTTTCAACACTTCAGCAGTAGTCAATGGAATATCAGCCGTTTCTTCTTGAATTTCTTCTTGAGAAGGTGGAGATGGGGAATATGATCTTGTTTGTGGCTTCTTGTAAATCAGTACCATCTTATTTGGGTATTTTGGTTTCCAAGTTGTGATATTCTTGTCATATCTATCAGAAAACTCATTGTCAATTACTAGTCCAAACTTGAATTTCTCTTTACTAATTTCAACTCTCATCCTCCACCAGGCTACTATCTTGGCCTCATTCCATTTCTTTTTATCTTATGCCTCACTGACGATAGAATCCTGTGACTGAGGATCCTCATTAAACTTTGTTTTGTTCTCAATCTCTCTAATGGTAGAATCTTGTAACTTATGTTTTTCATTATTATCTAAATCAAAATCCACTACTTGCTCATAGAAATCTAACCATGGAGGGAGTTGTTCCATCTTGGAAACATTCCACTCCAAAAGAGCATTTTTCTTATTATTTCTTCCCTATTCAAATTGAGGCCTTGATTTTTTTTTTGAATTTGTAGGCTTTATCTCCATTCAGGGCAATATTCATCTTGTAGAATATGTCATCTAGGTCGTATCTCTATCTCTATAGAATGTAGAATAGACCTACCCTATCCAAATATTGATCAATTTGCTCACCTTGCCCCTTCTTGGTGATGGTTATATCATCCACACTACGATAGGTCAACAAACACTTCCTTTTCCTCCCAAAACCATAGTTCATGTTGATGAACTTTGCTTGCCTCAAATATTCTAGGGCTAGTAATCTATCTGTAACAAAATGAGGGAGCAAAAAAGGCTTAATAGTGAAGTCCTATAGTCTAATGATTGTGCCTTCTGTAAGGAGGTACCAATCACCTTCCTCGACACCTTCTGTTCTTAATAATTTCTTTTCTAGTGGTGGCAATCTAGGGCATTTCCCATACATTATATTTAGTGCTAACCATAGAAATTCTAAGTTAAACCTATAAATAGATTTAGTTCTCCTTAAATGAGCAATACAATAGTATATGGGGATAGGGTTTCCCTAATCATTCTTTTCCTTGACTAGAATTCGAGGCATCATTTTATTCACCGTAGCAAAGAACATCCACACCAGAGTCGAGCAATACTGAAAAGTGGGTGTATCAAAACTCCTTTTCATTCTCACTAATTTCTCATGAATTATTTGATCTAGGAAATCTGGAAATCAAAGTAAATGACCCTAAAACCTTTCTTTTTTGCATATTCCTCATACATTCTTTCATTGGAAATATAGTATGCAGTGGCTATTTTCCAATCTCTCATGATTCGACCAGAATCCAAACCCTCCATACAAGCTAGCATGGAATAAAGATCTAGGTGGATGAAATTAGGATTTTGGGAAATCATCTATCAAATTTAATGGCCTTGAATTGATTATAAACCCATTTTTTGAAATATTCACCCTCATGAGCATGCTTCTGTAAAGAGTTATACCCAACTTGATCTGATGTTTTAAACTCTTTTGGACTTACGGGTGACTCTAACCCTAGGCCAAAAAGGTCATAGTGATACTAAACAAGGTTTTGCCTTATGTTGTCTTTACTAATTTTTCTCTCAAGTCATAGAATTTGACAATGGCCACTATCAACTCAGGACAAAGATGAACTGAATCACAAATATAAAAAGATAAGGAGTCAACAACATATTTACCTTGGGGTGCCAAAGCCACACCTTTCTTGAATCTATCGTTGATGCTTCTTCTAAGCTTTGTTCTTTATGTGATAACCATTTCTGTGTCATCCATGAATTTATTTTTGTTGATGTAATGGCCCACTACTTCATTCATAGGGGTTTCTATCTCTTGGGTGTCTTCGAATGCCATTGTCGATGAAATATTTAGAATATTTCTCTTCTAGATTTTGCAGATAATGTTCGGTTATTTTCCTCCTCTCTCTACTCGTTAGGTGCTACTTTCATTGAATGAATATGCTCTACACCCTTTTGTCGCTTTTAATTGCTCATGCATGCACACTCTCTACCATTAATGTGACCACTGCATGAATTGTCCATTGGCATGCCTTTCAAATTAAAATCATTTGTCTTGGTAGCTTGGAGGCATTATGCTATTTTCTAATTGGTTAGAACACCAAACACTTTTTTGCACTTATGGCATCGCTTGTCATTTTCTTTTCTTTAGGAGTGATACGAGAAGATTAAGAATTGATTTACGAACATTTTCCATTTTGGAAGCATGCATGATGCGAGGTTCATTTTCCACTCAGGAATAGTTATGAATTCTAACGGATTAGACCATCAAATGTGATCCACTGCCACCTTAGACCTTTTAAGAGCGGAATAAAACACATGCGGTATTCTGCTATCACCTTGTGCATTTGAGTGCGGATTAGAACATGTTGCTTTCCCTTGACACATCTTATTTTGCAACTCATTACTTGGTTTTTTCTTGAAGCAAATTTTTACTTTATATATTTTTTTAGCATTTTATCAAGAATGAAAACTCAAAATAAAAATTGAAAGGATATGATACATAGTATGTACATATATTACAATGATCTCAGCTTAATAAAAATAGATTTTAATGTGGAAACCATTAATTGAAATTAGTTGTATGCTTCCCTCAAGGTCTTCAAGTTGGAAAAAATTGGTTTCTTTAACTTCTACTATTTTTAAAGGGCCATCCCAGAAGGATTAAAACTTTTGATGATGTCCTGGTTTAGCTCTCTCAACATTCCACCTGAGTACATAATCTCCAACCTGAAACTTCTTGAATCTTACCTTCTTGTCAAACCATGCCTTGATTTCAATTGAATGCTTTTAAAATTCTTCATATGCTTGATTTCTTTTCTCTTCTAGCTGCAGCAAGTGTGTTAACCTTGTTTCCACTGGATTTTCTCATATTTCTCCTTTGTATTTATCATCTTGAGTGCTAGGATCTCCAAATGAACAGGTAAAACTACCTCTTTTTCATACACTAAGGCATAAGGGGAGGTCTTTATGGACTTCTTAATAATGATTCTATCTTCCCAAAGATCTTTCTATACCAATAAGTGCCAAATTCTCTTATTACCCTCTAGTGATCTTAAAATCCTTAGCATATTCTTGTTAGTAGACTCTACAAGTCCATTTCTTTGGGGGTAGTAATTTGAAGTATTCTTTATGGTGATGTCATACTTACTGGTAAACTCAATATATTTGGCTCCTATAAATACCGATTCATTGTCACTCACCAAAGATTCTAAAACACCAAACCTTGAAATAAAAATTTCCATAAAATTAATAACCACTTCTTGGTCTGATTTCTTTGTAGGAATAAATTCTACCCATCTGGTAAGGTATTCTGTAGCAGTCAGAATGTACTTGTGCTAATATGATGAATGTGTATTAATCACCCCTATAAATTCCAGCCCCCATTATTAAAGGGCTCTTCCACTTGGTTGGATTAAGAGGAAATGATGCATTCCTTGTTCTTCCCACATACCGCTAGCATTGAACATAAGCTTTAGTGACTTTGAAGGTGTCAGCAAATATGGTATGCCAATAATAGCTTGCTCTAATAATTTTCAATGCTATTACTCTTCCTAATAAGTGGCCTCCTAATAGTCCTCCATGGAATTTCTCTATGACCCTTTGTTGCTGATCATTTTTTAAGCACCTAAAGAGAACTCCATCAAGATTTCTTTTATACAGACCTTCTGGAAATAAGACATACTTCAAAGCTTGAATTCTATATCTCCTTTGTGATGCATTAAGGTTAGGATGGCATACCCTAGTTTGAAATTACTTAGTCATCTAATCCACCCAATCTGATTCACCTGATTGTAATTCTTCAATCTGATCATTTGTTGTTGACTGCCAAGTTGTTACTTTTGTTGAAACTGCTACTTCTGTCAGGCCTTGGCATAGGGTTATTCCTCTTACCAACTTGGTAGGATGGATTTCCACATCATATTCTTGGATTTTAGTGATCCAACCAACTCTCTTATCTCCTAGTTCTCCTTGTAAAATAAAGCTTCTTACATCCAGATGAACCACATAAATCAGGGTCTTGCTCTAAACCAAGTATTACCTAAATTTTTTCAAGGATTTCATTACAAAAAATACTTGTTTCTCAATGAAATTATACTTAAACTAATATTCATGAAGAGTCTGGCTCCAAAATAATATGGGGTTCTCCTCTCCTTCATCATTATTCTGGGTGAGCACTGATGCATAACTTTCTTCAGCTCCATAAGCATAAATAATGAATTCTTTGCTAAAGTCTGGATTGACTAGCACTAGAGCTATAGCAATGGATTGCTTGATGATTTCAAAATTTTGCTTTCTTACCTCAGTCCATTTGAAATCTGCATTTTTTTTAGCATTTCAGATATAGGCTTCACCTTCTAAGCAAAGTCATAGATGAATTTCCTCACAAATTTTATCTGACCAAAGAAAGACTACAAGGCTTTCTTGTTCATAGGTAGTGGAAGGGTAAGAATGGATTTGATTCTATCTGGATCAATGGCCATACCCTCTTTGGAGACCACATGGCCTAGCAACTTTTCCTCATGAAATTTAAAGAAAAACTTCTTAGGATTTAGGGAGATGCCAAATTCTCTGCACTTTTGGAAGACTTGTTCTAGGTGTGCTAAGTGGTCTTGCTTGTTGTGAGAAAACACAGTCATGTCATCTAAATAGGTCATAATGACCTTGTTAATCAGTTCCCCAACAACATATTCCATGGCTCTCTAGAATGTGGCTCCTGCATTAGACGACACAAAAGGCATCCTCTAATAGGTGAATGTGCCCCATTTGGTAGTGAACGCTATTTTAAACTGATCTTCATCTCACCCAAATATGATTATATATAGAGAAGTTGACCAATAGTGAGAACCTTTCTGCTTCTACCATAACCTAAAATATTTGATCAATCTATAGGAGGGGGTAGTGATCCTTTAGTGACGCTTGATTAAGGTTTTTGAAATATACGCACAAGCGAATATCATCATTCTTTTTCCTCACAGGTACCAAGTTGGCTACCCAAGTTGAATGTTTAATTGAATAAATGATCTTAGATCTTAGCAAATTTATAGTTATTCTCTAATTATGGCTTTGATACTTGGATTTATAGGCCTTTGCTTCTACCTGAATGGTTTTTCATTAGGCTCTAGATCAATGGTGTGTTGGATAACCCTCTTGTCATATACTTTGAGGTCCTCATATGACCAAGCTACAATGTCTTGGTATTTTAGGCACAAAACTTTGATATCATCTTCTTCTTTTGGAAAACATCGGATTCCAACGTTGAGCTTCCTTTATTTTTCTATTTCAACTTCTTTATATATTTTCTCATTAACTTCCATGGATCTGATCTTTTTCCTGTCTTCATTATTAAACAGGCTCTCTAGAATAACCAAACCTCTAGGTATATTATTTTTCTTAGTTTGAATGACATCATGTTGATCAATTTCCTCTAGATTTTCTTCTTGAATAGTGGATAGACATGCTTATCTCACCAGAAAATTAATGATTTATTCATCACTTTCAAATACCTGCCAAAAAATTTGCTTATCTGAAACTGCAGGCCTGAAAATCATCTTGATCCCTTTGTCCTTCTTAACTCCTATGTCTACATAAGGGTTAAGGTTAGCTTCCATTATTGCTAAAAAATATACCAAGGTATTCTTTCCTCTAGGAACAAAATTTATGTTTAGGACATTAAAGGATTCTGTCAAATTCCATACCCTATTTCTATATGCTTTCAGGTAATGGTGCTTATTGCTACACCTTTCTCTCACCTGATAGACACTCAACTCAGAGTCGCCATATATGTTCAAAATCTTAATGCCCATGCTTTCATATTACATTAGTCCAAGGCATAAAGCCTCATATTCTGTAGCATTATTAGTGCCTGACCATGTCAACCTATATGCAAAACTCTTTGTCCCTTCTAATTGGGACTACAAAACTACACCAACACCAGCACCATTTCTACATCTGGCACCATCAAAGTGCATGGTCCATAATTCTATTTTTCTCAAAGAATGATTAGATATAGTATGAATTTTTTTCTCTAATTCTACAAAAATATTGTATGTTCCCATACCTATCCCAAACTGGCTGTAATCCTCTCTGAAAGGTAACTCATCTTCAATTTCCAACTCTTCAAAGTTGTCAACTAGTTAAAATTCCTTGAGATGAGTGAGATTGCACATGTTCTCTTCAATTTTTTCTATGTGATAAGATATAGGCTTCTCAGGTGTTATTCTTATCCTCTTTCCTTTAAAAGGAATCACCATGCTGGAATAGTCCATGTACATGCATCCACCCAACTTTACAGTGAATTATCTTGAAAGGCATAAGCCAAGGCTCTAGATCCACCACCACTATTTCTTGTACTATAGTTACCTCAGGTGATCTATGTATCCTCATCAAGACATCATTTATCACTCCCACTGTCTTCACAGGTGTTCCATCCAATTGCAGTACTCTAGGGCAGGATCGGGTATACTCCATACCCATCTCCTCATAAACCTCTTTAGTCATAACTATAGTAGATACCCTTTAGTCAATCATATAATTTTAGATAATCCACCCTTCCATCCTTAGAGAGATATAGAAATTAGGCGGTTTATTCTTTAAAACAATAGGGGATATTTATTTATTTTTAGAGGGTATGCTTAGGATTGTGGTGGCCTATTTTTCTTATAGATATTTGTTCAAGGATGCTTTTAGCAAGTCTCTTTGACCAGGAATGAAGATAGTATCATATAGGCTAGATTTGGATGGTATCCTCTTCATTTATTCCACAATATTATATTCATATGTTACAGAGGTGGGTCTCTTGGGCCTTCTCTCTGGATCACCATATTTTCTCTTATATTGTTGAGTGGCCTTGATTCTCTACATTTTGGTAATGGAAGCAAACCTAAGCCTCTCTTGGGCTTCATCTTTGGACCTCATTCTATCTTCCTCAATTTCTTTCGCAACTCTTTTGGGAAAACTGACTACCTTTTCTTGGCCTTTAGGGGCCATGTCTCTTTTTCATTGGTTTTGGGGATAGGTAAAGTATTACTGCTTTGGGAATGTGGGTCCTTCTTCTTTTGAGAAGGGACCTAAAATTGACCCAACTTCTGTGGATCAACTTGCATTGTTTTCTTGCTTGACCTTGTCATGACAACAATAGGTCCATCCTCATCAAGATCTTTTCCAAACATGATTTGGTCATGTTGCCAAATCATATTCACTCTTCCTTTATGATTTTTTTTTGCTTCATCCATAGCTTGTTGTACATGGTGTTGGTACATAACACAAGATTGTGAATCATGAGGATCATTACACACCAGACACCATACATTCATAAGACTTGTTTTTGAAGAATACTCAGGTTCCTCATATGCTGCATTTACTCTGATCCCAATATTATTGCTAGGACCAGGTATTTGATCTTTATTCACATAAGGAAACCTCCTTTTTTGAGACCTCTCCATATCTTTCTTCTCCATTGAATTCATCTTGTTGCTAATAGTTTTCAAAGTATTATGTATATCAAGGATGACAAAATATTCTTATGGGATCTGAGAGGGAAGTGGAGGAAAAGGAGCTACAGTAGATGGAACTTTTGGCTTAGGAATGGGAGTAATTTTTGGGGATGGGGATGATAAAGGATGAGGATCCATATAATATGGAGCATTTTTTTTGGCTTTGGATATTAGTGGTTTCTAGATTGTAAGGTAGCACAACTATTGGGGGTAATATTCCAATATTAATTAGCACATTCTCTACATGAACTGCTACATTATATACCTATGGAAAAGTCTCCACCCCAAATTTTTGGGTTTGCAGGCCTAGCTCTAATCTAAGAGCTCTGATATAATACATGTAAGTAAGTATTACAGCTAGTCTAGATGCAACGAGAATTCTCTTCTAGGTTCTACTGAACCTCAAGTTAAAATATGAGACAATTTCTTGCTAATGCTTTTGCATAGATGTGAACTGATTAAGGAGGAAAAAGGATCAATAGATTCATTAAATTCTTCCACAAAGGGCTCAACAAATTCTTCCCATGAGGTGATGGTATTGTCTTCAAGATTCCTAAACCAATGCAAAATATTCCCTCTAAAGGATAGGGCTAGGATTCTGACAATAACATCTTCATTATTTATATTGTGGATTGTTTCTAGATTTAGAATATCTTGGAAGTGCTCATATGCATATTTTCTAGATCCATAATAATTAGGAATAGCCTTTGATATAGCTTGAGCAATGTCATGCATATGGGCTATTCTAAGGGGGCCAATTGTGTTCCAGCTAGGGTACTTCTGCAAGGGCTAATTTGGAATTGCATTTCCTACCATGTTTCTAGGTGTAGGTCTTGTTGGAGGTGTTGTTATATTGACTGCAAGATTCTCTTCTAGAGGATTTTCTTCTAAATAAAAATCTTGGTTTAAATTCCTTATAATAGTAGACCCTCTATAAGGTAGCTCATAATAGAAATAGGAGTCTAGGTTATTCCTTTTGAATGAATTGGTATACATGAAAATCTATGATTTACAGGGATAATTTTTTTGGGTTTACAGACTAGGGAGTCACTAGGTGAATTTTCTATTCTTTGCTTATTAAGGTCAAGATAATTCATCGAATCTTGATTCCTTTGGGTAAGGGTAAAACAATAAATCGTATAGTGGATTTTCATGTTTCTTGCAAACTATCCCATTGAGCATGCCAAAAACTATTGGGCATTGAATTGACATCAAGTTTTACTTGACACTGTGATTGTCTATCTTTCAATTTTCTATCCAGGCTTGTACCCAATAGTCTTAGCTTAGCACTCAACATTGGATGGACCAAATGTTACTTCAGCCCAACCTCCATAGTAGGTTGATTCCTTGTCAACTTAGCAGGGTGTCGACACAATTAAAGCTCGGTAAGAGTTTTAATAAAAGGGTTAGAAAAGGTTTAGGGTTAGAAAAATATGCATTCATAGTGGATATATAGGCTAATAGCATAGGCATCTACAACAAAAACCTCCAACAAACTATTTCTAGTGTCCCATTACTCAAAATTAGCAGCACCCAAAACCATAAAATCTTCATACATTAAAGCCTAAAAAATAGAGATATTTTGCAGGAAGCAATTCCAATATCCAATATACTGATAATCCAATTTAGTAGAATAGACCAATAATCAAATTTAGAAAAAATGAAATCCCTACCAAAACAGATCTAACTATGAACATATTTCAACTGCTTTCACAACTAATAATCCAATAAACTAGAATGAACTAATCGTTATAGCATCAACAAAAATGTAATTCATAGCTTTGAACCTCTTAGCTGAAAGATAGCAAATATAACATGTTCTTGAGTCAAAAATAAAATTAATACTCCTTCCATTAGTTTATAGAATGTATTTACAGTAGGACAAGCAAACACACTAGAGCTAACCTATAAAACTGAGGGTTTGACCTCTATTTATAGTTTTACAAATGAAATATTTGAAGGAGATATTACAAAGATTACAATTTTAATAGCTCAACAAAGATCTTTTCTAGAATCATCTCATTTTTTGGTGAAGTCTAAGAAATCCGTTAGAAGCAATCCACCATGGCAACTCGACTCTGCAACCTACTAGTCCAGTAATGATAGTTGGGTTTCAGGCCGTTGGAAATTGAATTTGGACCACTCAACATTATTTAAAACTTTGCTCCACTATAGATCTGCAATAGCTTTGGCTCTTATTTCTTGGAAATCCTCGATGCTTCACCTTCCCACCTCAAACTAACTGTTCTCTGATTCAGCAAGAATTTGCCTTTGTATTCTTCAAATAATATCAACAAAATCTCAACCGTCGATGCTCTTCAGTGAACTACGATAATTAAATCTCAAAAAGGCTTTGTAAACCAGTGGGGGAAACAAATCACCATTCCACATAAAATATAATTTTGATGTCATCTTTAATGGCTTCGGCCAGCAAAATCGAGTTTCGACAAAAAATGAACTAAGTTGTGAGCGAAATCAAGTTTATCATCAATCCGCTACTTAGCCTTCAAAAAAGTCTTACTTCTTTATCATGTTTATGGCATAAAGTAAAAGTTGCAATCCATACAAAATTAACGGTAATTTTAGCTTTGACTTGGTTGAACTATGGAATTGTCAATCTACTCTTAAAGCAGTGTTAATAACCTTTATTGCCATTTTGCTCCTTATACTCCCTTTTCAACGCTTTTCGACATTCCTGTCACCATTCCGCTCCATATTAGTCTTGGAACTTCTTAGCACTTAGTTGTTGGAATGCATGGAGTAGAGAATTAGAAACGCCAATCCACACTTTTTATCGTGTTGATGTCACCAAAGCATAAAATATTTGTGAATTGGAAACTTTATCGGGATCCACTACCAAATACATTATGCCTTGGGAAAAATAGAAACTTTGTCGTTGTTTATAAAAAAAACAAAGTGTTGAGTGGATTGGAGTACCCTTTACATGGTTCCACTCCAAAATACTCTATATCCTCAATGAAATAGAAATTTCCTGCCTTAGAACAAAATTTTCAAATTTTTTCTAAGGATGTGGTCATTTTGGGCCTACAACACTAAATAATTTTTAGCTTGGACATCCTTTTCATATGCATCAAGCAATGTATTAACTCCCATAGTTTAGATGTTCATACCTATATCAAAACTCAAGGCTCTCAAGAAATACAAAAAAAGTATATTGTGCATTTGGCCTTAACTCTATGGGTACTTTATCCCTTGTCCTTTGGAATCCAAAATTAAAATTTGTAATTTGCTCATTGGAAGCTCTTTTGATGGCAATTAGTTGCTCCATGAGTGATAAGGTATCTAATTTATCCTTGAACTGCTTTGTAAAATTATTATCCAAGTCATCCCAACTTGCGATGGTATGAACGTTAATGCTTCTAAATTATTGAAGGGATTTACCCTTCAAAGAAGATGCTAATAGTCTAATTGCCACATTGTCTTTAGTCACATTATTACTGAGCATAGATTTGTTGTCTTGGAGATGTTCCACAGGAGTCATTTAGTTTTCTCTAGTATAATAAGGCACGGACTTAAGGACTAATACTGGAGTATCATCATGTGTTGTCAAGGCCAATGGACTACCCTGATTTAAATAATGATAGTATCTAGGTAGCTATTGATACATGCATGGAATATGACACTAGATCCTTTTAATAAAGGGAGAGGGGCTAGCTTGAGTCCTTCCTCCTATTTTTCTTCTTGAGGTATTAAAATAGAGTTGCTAAAACTAGAATCTACCTTCTCTTCTTGAACTACTTCTTGTAGACATGCCCCTCATAAAAATGAGGATGAAATCAAGGACCTAGTCCTTCTAACCAGCAGAATCGTTAGGTACCCTTAAAATTGAAACACTTAATAATAAATATCTTCCATAAAATATTGAAAGGATGGAAAATAAGGCATATCTATATTAGTTATTTTAGCATATTCACCAAGTGATTTAATCAAATTCTTTAGCAATCAAAGAACAATAAAAACAAAAACCAAATCTTGACTGATTTAAAATATAAACAAGATCTATGCAAATATTTCATAGTAAAACTTTAGATGCATCCCAACTAGGCATGCCAAAATTGTTGATGTCTAAAAATGTACGATCACACTTGCACTCGTATATAGCATCAACATGGTAATTTTCCTCTCATGTGGGACTTCCTAATAGGAAAAGACCTCCAAAGAGAGTTGTATCTCAAAAACTACAAAAGGAAAAGGAAATAAGGAAAACAAAAAAAATACAAACAAGGAAAACAAAAGGGAAAAAAGGCAATAGTGCCAAGAGAAAATAGTTGATTGATCCACCTAAGACTTCATAAGATACACAATATAATATATGGAACATAAAAAATATAGTAAAACAACTACAAGAGGTAGGGTTGGTGTAAACCAAGGGCCAATACCACATGCAATTCAACCAAACTAAAGATACACAGAATACAACCAAAACAATATTTGTATTAATTATGTCGAGATACAATGCAACACACACAAAATATAAAATAGATCTTGAAACAACTGCAAGAGGTAAGGTAAGGTGAACCAAGGGCCAATGCCACATGCAATTCAACCAAAACTAAAGATATGTAGAATATAGTTGAAATAATATTTGCATTAATTTTGCAGTGTTACAAAGGCCAACAAGTGATAGAATGAATCAACCACCATAAAGACTTCAAAAATATCTTTTATAGATAAGAGCATTTTTCCTGGTCTTCTATTTTCCACATAGAGTATTTATTTCTACAATACTTTACATATTTTCCCTACCTACTTTCCAGATTTATAGGTGTAGACATGGAAAATTGACCCACCCAAATGAGTCATTTTTCCTTAGGTTCCTTTGGGAGGCTCTCAAACTTTCTAGGAGCAATTTTAGCCCCTTTTATTGTGTTTTTTCTTTCTTTTCTTCACCTTGACCTAATTCACGCTCGGTAAATTATGGGACATGAATTTGGTAAATTTAGAGTTTTTCTTAAAAAAACCTAAATTGTAAGCCAACCCTTTTTTGGACATCGACTTAATCAAGTTTACTTTCAATTACCATATTTTAGCCCTCCAATAAATCTATAAATAAAAGAATTGGATCCCCTTCTTCATCCCAATTACTCTAAGTTATCAAGAGATCAATCTAAGAAAGTTCATGCAAAATTGTTTCCTTTGGAAATCTTCAGGTGCTCTTGGTGCTTTTGTGTTCTACTATTGGTGTGTTCCTTGTGGTTTGCAAGTGGATAAAGCCTTGATGACAACTTATCTTCTTGAAATAGGAGAGGTATTCCACATTTTCTCTTGCTTCTAAAATATCACCAAGTTGTTCCTTTGCATTCATTAGTTCATTTAATTTCTTCATTCTATGTTTTATCATATTTTGTATCTATTTTGGGTTTTAGAACCCTCTGTGTGAATCCGTGCCCCATATACTACAAGGTATGGATTTGATGAAAGCTCTACTTTCATCCATCAGGCACTCTACATCTACTTCTTCTTTGTTACTAAATCTACGCTTGATAATTTACATAGCACAACTTTAGTCTAGGTAGACTTTGGGATGATTGTTCATCCCAAAATCCTAGGGTTTTATTTGTGTGCCTATTGTGAATTGTTTCATCTCTATTTGTATTTTTTTTATCTGTTATCATTATATTTACTTAAATTTCATATCACATTAGCTTGGGGGCAATCACTTGTTCCCAAATCCTAATTTTCAAAGCAACATTCTTATTCATTTTATGACGTTCATTATATTTGCTTTTTATTTACTATTCCATGCTATCATATTCCAAAGGTCAAAATCTTATTTTATTCCAAATTTTCAACTAAAAGGACCTAGGGAGCTTGATTTCTATACCTCCAAGATCAATATTACAGTGTCCTATGCAGACCCCCAAATGCTAACCATATTTTATAGAGTTTTTGTGAAGCTATTTTGCAGATATGAAGATGTGGGATATTCTGGATGCAAGATAAGACTTGGATCACACACCAAATTAGATAAGTGCCCTAAGTAAAACTATTCGGTTATGTGTTGTTTGCTTTTTGTTATTTTAGTTCATAACCTAGGTTATAAGTAAAAAGGAAAAAATATTTGATTGTTTTTTAAGAATTTAAAATGAAAAAGGCATATAGTTTTGCATTTAGGGTTTAGTATTGTTTATGCATTCTCTTGGTCCCTTGCTCAAAGAAAAAAAATTATTTCTTGCAACTTAGGATTAGATATCATTGAATCAAATAATCATATTAGGGTTAGTCATTGTCTTCTTGCATCTTGTGTGCTTTGCATTGTTCTTTAATTTTTATAGTTTATTTTAAAAATGCCAAATATAGGTGTATGCTTAAATAACACATTAAACACTTCCACCCCAAACTTGGAGCAAGTCCTAAAACTATTCTTGGTGAACCCATTTTTTTTTAGTGTAGAGTTATAACACACCCCTGTGGTCACCTCATCTTCCAATAGATCTAGTCAAGAATCATATACGGTAGGGGAGTTTTTCCCTTCTACATATTTTGTGAACCAAACATGGAAACACATCCTAATGGTCAATATAGGAAGCCTCTTCCTTTCCTTTTCCATTGAAAATTTAAATAAGACCACTTTTTTTATTTATTTACAAATAGAAAAACATTTAAAAACATCTTAAAAATCTTCTTGTGTGTCTTTCCTTGGTTTTCTCCTCTACCCTTTCACTTCTCCTAATGACTTCATTTCTTAGGAGTCATTGAAGGCACTTAGAATATGATCATATTCCTCAAGAAGATGATCATATTGATAGAGAGAATCATAATATTGATGCATAAGAGCAAGAACATGTGGTAACTGATACTAACTATGATCCCCATGAGGGGCCTAATGGTGGCTTCACATTTACATCATTTATCATCAATGAGGTTTTATGAAACTCCACAAGGAGAATTTGGTTAAGGCTTGATGCAAAATAGAGTTGCACAAAATATGATTGACAAATTATTCAATTAAGCATTAGCTAGACCTTAGGATAGTCATAGCTTAAATAATATACAAAATAGGTTAAGCAACTTATTTAACGCTAATCACGCTAACTAATCATGCTAACAATAGAGAGAGAGATACGTGATTCTAACAACTAACCTAGGATAGAGAAATATGATTAAACCACTAACCTAAAATATCTAACCTAGGATATTTTAGGTATTAACCTAGGTTAACCAGTAGATATTATGGAACAGTAAATATCTCCATGGTTATGCAATAAAAAGTAAATGTAATAACCTATGTAGTATAATGCAATATACTACCTATTTTACCCTAACATCCCCCCTTTATTACATTACTTTGATATACAAAGTTTATTTTGAAACAGTTGAAATTTGACACGTCCAAGTGCCTTTGTAAAAATGTCAGCAACCTGTTCATCGGTGGGAATGTGTTGGAGCTTGATTTTGTGCTTAGGAACTTCATCACGAATAAAATGACAATCTGTGTCAATATGCTTTGTTCGTTCATGATGTACTGGATTCTTGACCAAGTTCAAAACACCTGAGTTGTCGCAAAACATGTGAATAGGAAGTTTCTTTGGTAGGCCCATGGTAGCCAAGATGCGACTTAGCCATATCGCTTCACACACAGCTCCACGTGCAGCATGATATTCTACCTCAGTTGAAGATAAAGCAACCACCTATTGCTTTTTACTATGCCATGAGACAGGACCAGATCCAAGATGAAATACATACCCTGATGTTGATTTTCTGTCATCTATGGATCCAGCGTAATCAGAGTCAGTGTAACTCTGTAAGAAGAATGAGTTATTCTTCTTATACTCTAGACCATAATCTACACTACCTCGAATGTAGTGAAGAACACGCTTAGCTGCTTTCCAGTGAGAGGCCTTTGGTTCCTGCATGAACCGAGAAAGATAGTTTACAACATAAGTAATGTCTGGTCTAGTATTGGTCAGATAGATAAGGCTTCCAATCATCTATCTGTATAGCGTGCCATCTACCTATGGTGAGTCATCATACCATGATAACTGAAGCCCTGATTCCATCGGTGTTGCCTTGGGCTTGCATTCAGTCATACGATATTTTTCTACTAAAGTCTTGGCATATTTTTTTGAGTCACCCTAAGATGATTCTTTTTTTGTTCTATCTCAAGACCAAGACAGTAGTGGAGAAGTCCGAGATCTGTCATATCAAATGACTCTTTCAAGTCATCTTTCATGGCGTTGATCAATGTCTCTGAATTTCCTGTGATGATCAGATCATCTACATATAATACAAGAATCACTATTTCAGAACCTGTGTTCTTGATATAGATATTTGCATCAGATGGACTTCTCTTGAATCCGTGTTGCAGTAGGTGACTATCCATTTTAATGTACCATGCTCTTGGGGCTTGTTTGAGCCCGTATAATGATTTGACCAACTTGCAAACTTGTTGCTCATGGCCTTCCTCAGCAAATCCTGGAGGTTGAGTCATGTATACCTCTTCTTTTAAGTCACCATTTAGAAAGGCACTTTTTACATCCATTTGATGTAATTTCCATCCGAACTGTGCTGCCATAGCACAAAGAACTCGAATGGTGGTCATCCTTGTAGTGGGTGCAAAGGTTTCCTCATAATCAAGGCCTTCCTTTTGAGCATAGCCCTTTGCCACAAGACGGGCCTTATGCTTGTCTATGGTACCATCTGCCTTATATTTGACTTTGTAAACCCATTTGCAGCCTATGGGCTTCTTTCCTTTAGGCAAATCGACCAACTTCCATGTTTTGTTTTTAATGAGGGATTTATGTTCAGCATCCATAGTTGCCTTCCACTGAGGCTGACTAAGTGCTTCATCAACTGTAGAAGGTTCATTTTCATCATATGAAGACATGTAAACCCTCTCCTCATCAATTTCCATATCATTTCCACTTTCTAAATCTCTATCAACAGAAAGCTCTTGAAAATCTACACAAAGATCATCAACTGAAGTAGATGCTTCTGTCGTTCTCTGTCGAGACATACTTCGTGTCTTTGGACGATTGAGAGTGAGATCTGGTGGTGAAGTGAGTTTGGAATCTTTCATAGTACTTGTATACCATTTTGGAGGCTTTTTCTATTGTGGAGGAGGAAGTGGTTGTTGCTCCTCATCTTCCAGGTATATTGATGTAGTGTTAGATGTGAAAGCTTCATCAAACACTACATCTCTACTAACATGTATTTTCTTGGTGAATGGATCTATCAACCGATAGCCTTTTGAGAATTCATCATATCCAAGAAAAACACATTGTAGGGTCTTCTCATCTAACTTCTTTCTTTTCTCCTTAGGTATATGCATAAAAGCCTTACACCCAAATACTCGTAGATGAGATATGGAGGGTTTCCTTCCACTCCATGCTTCCTGAGGAGTCATACCTTCAAGAGCCCATGTGGGTGCCCTATTTAGAAGATATACTATAGTTGTTACAACTTCAGCCCAGTAAATGTGCTCAATATTGGCTCCCTTAAGCATACATCGAACCATTTCCATAATGGAACGATTTCTTCTCTCAGCAACTCCATTTGACTGAGGAGAATAGGTTGTTGTTAACTATATTTTTATCCCATGTTTCAGCAAAAATGAGGAAAATTATTTTGATGTGTATTCCCCCTCGATCTGAATGGAGGGTCTTTATGAAACATCCTGATTCTTTCTCAACAAGCTTCTTGAACTGCTGAAAATAGTCAAATGCTTCAGACTTCAACTGCAAGAAGAAGACCCACATTTTCCGTGAGTGATCATCTACAAACAATTGAAAATACCTTTTTCCTCCACAACTAGTAGACATAGGACCACACAAATCTGTGTGAACTAACTCCAAAGGTACCTTAGCTCGAAAGGAGCTAGGTTCAAAAGGTACTCTATGTTGCTTTCCTGACAAGCAATCTGAGCACACTAGCAAAGTAGATGAAAGAGTAGGCAGTCCTTTCACCATTTGATATTTACTGAGTTCTAGTAAATACCCTGAACTTAGATGCCCAAATCTCTTATGCCATAGAGAAGTGGCCTCTTTTGTGGTTACTGCCATTGCAGTATGTGTAGAGGTAATTGCATCTAAGATAAACAAACCATGTTTGTATGAACCTGTTGCTATCTGTTTTCCTTTATGAGTGATAAAGCAACATTTCTTTTCTTTGTCCACTTTGAAATTGACATTCATGTTATTGTCCAAGATTTGTGGAACTGACAAGAGATTATTTTTCAATCCTGGTACATAAAGAACTTTTTGAATCTTACATTCTCCATCTGGAAGGGAGACAGAAACACTTCCTTCTCCCTGAACTCGATAGGTCTGATCATCAGCAATGGTTACCGGTCTACCTTCTCGAGCCTCAAATGTCTCAAACCAGGACTTATCGCTAGTCATATGTTTACTAGCACCTGAATCTATGTACCAAACAGTATCCTTGTGAGGGGAGTTTGTATGTGTCATGAGCACTTTGTGTGCTCGTTCAGAGTCCGAACTAGAATCTTCAATGGCAATATGTCCCTGTTGTTGCTTATTCTTGTTCTTTGGTTTACCTTTGCCCTTCTTTTGTCCTTGTTCATTGGGTGGTTTGTTCTTAAACCAACATATTTTGGTTTCATGAGTGTCTTTATCACAAATTTTACAATACTGCTTCTTCTTCTGAATCTCTTTGCCTTTACCCTTGTCTTTGTTAGAAGAAGATCCTTTCTGTTGATTCCACTTTTTCTTTCCACTTTGCTTGTTTGAGAAAAGTGCATTGTTGGATGCCTCATCTCTTTGGAGTTGATTAGCTTCTTCAGTTTGAAGCAAATTTACCAACTCTACAAAAGTCACTGTCCTCCTAGAGACTTGTAGTGAAGTGATCAACATTCTATATGAGTCTGGAAGAGCCCTTAAAATGATTGAGGTCAGGACATTGTCTTCCACTTTTTCTCCTAAGGCTTGCAGTTTTGTTTTTATATCTATGACTCTGCAGAGGAATAGCTCTACTGTCTCTCCAGATTTCATATGAAGAGTATGAAGTTGTGTTTGAAGGTTAAGAATTGTTGATTGATTCTTTCCTTCAAAAATGGTTGCTAAGGCATTCCATGCCTCCTTACCATTTTTAGCTTCACTTATATGAGGTTGTATGTCATCAGTAATAGCTAGCAAGATTAATAAGGAAATTCTTTTATCCTTTTTATCATATGTTGTCTGATCTGCTCCTGCTGATGTGGGTCTAGAATCGGTGCCATCCACTATTCCCCACATCTCCTCTACAGTTAAAATGGCTTTCATCTTAGTTTTCCAGGCAGAATAATTTGAACCTTTGAGCAGTTGGCTCTCAGTGAGATACTTGTTGATCATGGCCATGGTGAAGGTTTCAAATTGATAGGACTAAGATGACTTTATCTTGTAGTATACCCTCAAAAGAGTATATGGAAGATCTTTAATTTGCTCTTTTAAGATATTTAATGGCACCTGCCTTAACACCCTTAACAAGGGATGAAAAGTTTGAGGATTTTAAGCCAAACAAAATAGAGCAAATTAAAGGGGTAGGTTTTGAAAGACTTCTGATTTTGCTCTCTAGGATATTTAATGGCACCTGCCTTAACACCCTTCAAGAAGGATGGAAAGTTTGAGGAAATTAAGCCAAACAAAGAGAGTGAATCAAGGTGTTTGAATTTTGACCTTTAATGGGGAGTAAAAAATTGACTTGTGAAACCTGTGCAAGGTGTAGCACGATTTTAGTGAAATTTGGGTTTCTGAAATGCTACTTCAATGTTTTATATGATTGTTTAATTGCACAAAAAAAACATGATGGTTAGTGCAATAATCAAAACAAGAGAGCAACCCAAATTATTATCACTATAGGTGTCGGATGCAACCGAAAATGCACCTAGTATAGTCAATTTTTAAGAAAAGGTGTCGAGTACAATCGAGAATGCACCTTTCTTACTTTGAAATATCCCCCCTTTCTCTTTACAACTTTGCAAAAAATAGAATCACAAAATATGACTTCTATCCCCCCTTAATTTTTACAAAATTGAAAAATTTGAGCACTCCTTTCAAGACAAGTCGACACACGACCCGCGTTTGAAAGGCTTCCAGACCAGTCGACACACGACTTTGGTTTTTGTCTTCAACAATTTAGCATGAGGAGCAAAAAAAATAGGTTTGTATGGATCTCAAGTTTACAACAAAAAAATTGCTATTTTATGTTTTATGTCTCCTTTCTTGAAGGAGAGAACAAAAGCAAAGTTTGAAGTTTTGTGAAAAATGAGATGACCTTTATGCTTCCTCGATCATGGCATGCTATGTGTTTTGCAATAGAAATTTTGAGTTTCTATGTCTTATATCTCCAAAAATGAATGAAGAAAACTATAGAACTTCTGAGGAATTTATTGCAAAAAAAATGTTGAAGCAGGTTTTTTTTTTTTGGATTTCAAGTTCTCTAAGTTTGATAAAGCAGAAAAATATGTATTTAAGATGAAATTTCTATAATTTAGGAAAAATTTGGAAAAAAAATGGTCCAATTTGACTAAAAATTGAATATTTTATGCCAATTTAAAAATAAATTATAAAAAAAAATCAAAAAATAATATTTTAAGGCGCAAAAAACTTTAGAAAATTGAAAAAAAAAATTAGGCGATTAAAAACCTGTTAATTTGGAGCGTGGGGGAATCGAACTGGTGCCTCCGTGGTGCTAGGCGGCCGTGCTAACCAACCGAGCCACCGGTCGGTTTGGGATCACCTCGGCACGACGGCTACTTAAGGTGGTCGCGGCGCTCAAGTGCCTTTGTGGGATTTATCCCACATGCATCCCAGAATGGGATGCAAAGGGCATATAGGCCATGGCTCACCCTTTGAACGTCGATTGCCTATGGGCAATCGATGAGAGTCGCCCGCCCTTTTGGATGCCGCCACGTGGCACCAGGGGTGGGCCCGTAGTCCAAGCAGAGTCTACATTAGAGTCAGTCTAGGTAGCACCTCGGGGTGCATGCAGAGTCTAGATCTCGCCAGGTGGTGCCAGGTAATGGGTCCATTTGTCAGGGATCGGAGGGCCTCCTACCCTCATGGATCCCGAGGTCATCTGGGTCCCGCGTGTCCAGCTAGGAGGGGGAGGGCGCTCCTGCCCTCTCGGCTCTCTCGAGCTTTCGCCACGTGGCTCCTGGGCCCACGTGGCTCTACGGGCCGTGGCTTCCTACGTGGGAGCCGAGGCGACTGTGCCTCAAGGCTGCTACCATGGGGTCGATCGATAGCCAATCGTTGTCGACTATGGGCTCGATCGGTCGACCGCTAGGACGGTCGATCGCCTAGCTCGTGCGATCGACCTATCCACATTGGCGTTGGCCAAGGTGGCCCGTAGGCCCGCCTACGACTGGTAGGTCGATCTGACCTGGCCAGTGAGCGCTTCGCCTAGGCCCTGGTAGGTCGGATTGACCTGGCCAGGGGTTGACCTACGGATGCGCCTGCCGCCATGCTCGAGTAGAGTGTGGTGGCAAAAAAAATCTGACCTCCGATGTATGGCTCTGATGCCAATGATGCAAAATAGAGTTGCACAAAATATGATTGACAAATTATTCAATTAAGCATTAACTAGACCTTAGGATAGTCATAGCTTAAATAATATACAAAATAGGTTAAGCAACTTATTTAACGCTAATCACGCTAACTAATCATGCTAACAATAGAGAGAGATACGTGATTCTAACAACTAACCTAGGATAGAGAAATATGATTAAACCACTAACCTAAAATATCTAACCTAGGATATTTTAGGTATTAACCTAGGTTAACCAGTAGATATTATGGAACAATAAATATCTCCATGGTTATGCAGTAAAAAGTAAATGTAATAACCTATGTAGTATAATGCAATATACTACCTATTTTACCCTAACAAGGCTATGGAAGAGGAAGCTCAACTCAAAAGAGGTGGGATGCCTCCTCCTCCTACCATCTCTCCTAAGAATGTTCATAACAACCCCTTGTTTGAATCTTCACATCATGGTAATCCTTCTCATAAACCAACATATGCTACTACTATGACCACCAATGTTGGAAGGATTTTACAAGTCCCTCCAACTAGTAGTGCATCTCAAGATTATGTTCAATTTCCTCCTCATTCTACTCATCTCAACATTCATGCTTCTATTCCACCAAATGTCAGTTATCCTCCACAACAAGATACCACATATCACAACCCATACCATAACAATGTCAATACCTCCAACATTGGCCAAGTTCCCTTTCAACAACCTACCTATACCCCTCCCCTAGGGAACCTAGGGGCATTGCACAACAACAATCCTAAGATGCAAAGTTTAACTAATGTGGTGAAACAATTGGTTTCAAGAGTGGATATGATTCAACCTCCTAGTTTCACCTACAACTATAGAGAAATGTGCAATCAACCCTTAGACCCTATCATTACCTCTAGGCCCTACCCTAAGCATTTTCCAATGCTAGTTTTGCCTATCTATAAGGGAACGAAAGATCCAATTGAGCATTTAAGAATGTTTAGGACAACATGCCATGATATCATATATGATGACATGTTGTTACTAAAGATATTCCCTAAGAGCCTTGGTGGTATGGCATTAGAGTGGTATTATCAACTACCTAATCATTCTTTGAGGAATTTTGAAGAGACAACTGAAATGTTTGTTCAACAATTCAGAGCTTATGTTGAAAAGAATGTGACTATGAAAGATGTCTATATGTTAAAACAAGGTAAGGATGAAAGTTTTTCAAAATTTTTATCTTGTTGGAGGAGTCTAGTTGGATGCTTGAGATATACCTTACCTCCTCGAGACATGCTTGAGATATTTATTGGGAATTTACAAGAGCAAATATCTTATGAATTGGAAACTACAACTATCACATATTTTGACCAAGCAATAGATCTAGCAAGAAGGGTAGAGCAAGCCCTTATCCGAAGAGGTCAACTTAAGATAAAAGAAGATAGGACCACTAAAGCATAGTATAAGAACAAGCATGTAGTTGGTGATGGGGTAATGGATAGTAGGCCTATTAATAATGTTGTTAACACCCTACAAAATATGGTGCTTCGCCAACCTCAAAAACCCCCACCAAGAAATTTTACAAGACTCAACACACCTATGAATGTGGTCCTACAACAACTTTTGGAAGCTAATATGATTGAGTTACCTCCCATAAGGCAACCTGATACCATGACTGATTGGTATAAGCCTGGTCAACATTGTGAATATCATAGAGTGGAGGGGCACATGACAAACTCATGTAAGAGGTTGAAACATGTGGTTCAAGACCTAATTGATGAAGGATACCTTGTTATAGAAGGTTCTCGACCCAATCCTCCAACAAACAATCAACCTCCTACTCAACAAGCACCCACAACTAATCAAGACATGGGGATCTTCCAAGATCCCCTACCTAAGCATGGTCAATAGGCAGCTAATCAAGTGTCATATCATAATGTGCCACCTCCCTATGATAATATGGTTGGTATGATAGCAATAACTACAAGGCAACAAGCTCAAGATCAACCGACTCAACATTCTCAGTAGGAGATGAGTTCTTCATCCAACCCACCTTAGTTTTGAAGAATACCCAAAAAAGGAGCACAAGGTTAGAAAACCCACCTTTAGTGTTGAAGCCACAACCTAAAGTCTCCTTTGACATTCAACAACAATTAGCTAGTACCCCAACCAAGATCTCTCTCTTAGAACTTTTGCAAACTTCTCCTATTCATAGGGAAGCCTTGTTGAAGCTTCTAAGACAACAATATGTTCCTCAAGACATTTCCCCTAGTGCTATAGCTAATGTTGTAAGTTCTCTTGGGATACATCATATCACATTTTTGGATGATGATATTCCTTCCTCAGACTTATGAGGGGATTCTTCCCTCTACATCACTGCATTTATTGGGGAAATATTTATCAAGAAGATTTTGATTGATAATGGTTCTTCCCTCAATTTATGCACTTATCAATTCTTCCAAAAGTTTGGATTAAAAGAGGAAGATTTAACTAAATCGATATCATCATCAAAGCTTTCAACAATGAGTCCCAAGAGGCTTGCGGTATTATATCTCTCCCCCTTAGGGTTGGACCTAAGATCTTAGATACCTTGTTCTATGTGGTGTCTTGCCCTACATCTTTTAATCTTCTTCTTGGATGCCCTTGGATTCATGCGATGAGGGTGGTCCCTTCTACTTTTCATCAATGTTTGAAGTTCGAATTTAAGAATCAACTTGTCACCATTTTGGGTGATCCTCACCCATTCAAATATTGTTCAATGGTGGAGCAAGCTCAATATGATCTCAATTTATGTCCATCAATTTCCTCATCTCACATAACTAAACAACTTGAAAATCTAAAAGTGAGTGAGGAACCACTCATCAATGTTTCATCATGGGATCAAGTTAATCATTTTCTTTCAGAGCCTCTTCTAGATCTTGCCAAGCTACCACCTTCACCAAGGACTATGGGTTTACCCTATAAGAAGGGTGAAGTTGTACACATTGGCACATGTACCTTTATCTTCATAGGGTCTCCCTCAAAGAAAATATTTATGGTAGCAACCCTCTTCCTATAGAGCATTCTTTTGCCCATTGTTACCTATCCAATGATTACCCACTTCCCAAGAAAATCCTATCTAGTATGGGATATATAGGTAAAGGTTTGGGG
Source organism: Wollemia nobilis (assembly GCA_028583015.1). Classification (NCBI taxonomy): domain Eukaryota; kingdom Viridiplantae; phylum Streptophyta; class Pinopsida; order Araucariales; family Araucariaceae; genus Wollemia; species Wollemia nobilis. Next base: position 6,134,130 of record JAQPPZ010017110.1, read on the forward strand.
CCATGATAGAAAGGTATTCAAGAGCCTTTGGAAGTGGAGATTTGGCCTGGGAGATGTGGCGTAGGCTACATCCCTAATAAAAACCAACCTTTACCCTTTGATAATGATGATCACCTTATTACTTATGCTGAATATTTAGATCATCAAAGCTTGGAGTGGAGTGATGAGGATGAGGGTCCCCCTTATCCCTCAAATATCATATTTTACAATATGGTAACTTTGGTGCATCCAGAGCTAGGTGTGACCCCAAAGGAGTATGCTAAAAGGGATACCCCTTGTGACATAGCTCATGAGGATATCCTCTAGAATAACTTCTCCTTTGATGGGTCTATCCCTTGTGTTGTGCATATTGAGTCTTCTCATTCTCAAGGGGACCCTATTCCTCTATCTCATAGAGACCTTGCAAAGTTGGGAATCTCTCCCCCTTTCATAAAAAAGGATGGCATAGTCAGAGTTTGCAATGACTTTCATGCAACAACTCCTAGAGAATATGTTGTGGATGATCCTCTTTATGATGAGAATCATGAAGGTATCCTCCATAATAGCCCTTTCTTTGATGGGTCAGTTCCTTGCACTACCATATTGTTTATTAAGATAGGTGACACAATCAAAATTTATGTCAACTTTAAGAACTTAAAGTCAATAATCTAATAAAAAATGCAATAAAACAATAAAAATACTATGCATGACATTACATCTTCATCTAGTTTACATATTGCATCCAATTTGCTTGATTCATACTACATGACTACCTATCATATTTTACATGTTTTGACTGACATTCTATTCCACCTTGCATTTTGCTTGTCATACAATTGCATTATTGCTTGTTCATACTTGCATGACTACTTGATCATATAGATTCTTGGGGATTTTATGATAATGGCAAGTGATGACACCTAGTTAGGTCATAGCTCACATGCATTGCACTCACACTAGGGCTCTGATGCCTAGCAAATCCCCAACCTAGGGCCCATTTTTGTGCATTTTCATCATTACATTCACCCATCCCATCTTCTTCTTCTTTCTTCTTCTCTTATATTCCTTGACCTTGAAAGTTTTCATTGCTTCTATCTCTCCAAGTCAAGGGATATAGTTCTTTTGTATATCCTTATCCTTTGCATGTTTTCCTTTCTTCCTTTCATCAAGACAAGGATATACATTCTTCTTCTATCTACTCATTCATGCTTTCACACTTCTTCCTTCTTATTTTTGATGGTTAAGAATCCTCATGGGATAGGATAGATACCACATGAATATCACTTATGGTGTTCATACCACCACTATCTTACACACACCTCTTAACCATTGAAACTTCAATATGGATACACACACTCACCTCTTGTTTTGCTCCATTGGCTTTGTCCATACACCTTCTTGCACACACCACACCCCTATCAAGTAGTACTCATTTTGGCACATCAATCACATATTCACCCCATATAGGATCAACTTCATGGTCACGAGTGAGGGGTAACCTCCATTCGACCATTTGTGAGCATACATCCTAGAGGGTATATCTCTTTCTCTCTAGCCATCTTAGCGAGCACTACACCCATAGTGGGTAATCGCTCCACACTTGTCCATATTTTTGTAAGCATAACACCCTTACAGGATAGCTTCATGGCCACATGCGAGGGGCAACCTCCATCTCGATCATTTGTGAGCATACATCCTTATAAGGTTTCACTCCTTTTTCTCTTCTTTTGCTTAGCCTTTTGGAGCTTTGTTTTCATCTCCTTCTTCTTCATCTATTTTTCTTCTTTTTTTCTCCTCTTCTTCTTTCCATCTATCCATCCATGCATTTCATGTTGCATATCATTTTAAATTTGCATTTAGATGCTTGCATTTAGTTAGATTCATTCCCTTTCATTCATTTATTGCATTCATTATGTTTTTCATCACCATAAAACAAAAATTAACACTAATGCACACATATTTTCACACCATAACATAATAAAAACCATAGCATGATATTAATTGATAAGTAGTGAATACATGTCAACTAGGTCAATGCACCATAGTCCAAGCCTAATGCACTCAACCCTCCCTAAGGATGCATACCACAATCTAAAATTGGCATATCACCCTAATCCCAACCCTAGCTCTATGAGCCTACCTCCTTCACTCTACCTATTGGTGGTGGTCCTAGTGGGGGTATGTTCATAGACCATGTAGCTATCCATGATCAAGACCATGACTAACTCTATGACTGAAGGGAGGCTAGTGGAAGCACCCTCTAATCCATCGACACCACCTAGAAGTACAAAGCCTAGTAGAAGGTCTCCCTCTATACCACTACATCTTACCTCTCCTCTACCCTCTATAACTACTCCTATAGAAGGTAGATCCCCTCACCTAGCTAGTTGCTCATCACAATAGCCATCCCCTCAACCTAGGCTCATTGATGCTCCTACTCTAGCTAACCCATCTCCCCTCTAAGGTGGCTTACCTCAACCCTCACTACATCTCTCTCTATCATGACCTAGCCTAGCTATGCATGAAGAGTGTCTATCTCTCCCTACATGGTGACCACCTATATAGGTCCCTCCACCACCCTCACTAGGTCTCCCTAAACCATGGTCCTACTCGGTCCTACTTGTGCCACTATGGGGACACCTCTAGTTATCCTCCTCACCTCTAACCCAAAGAGAGTGATGGTGGTCCTCATGGCTGTCACCACCTCTACCCTAACCTATACCCTAGCCTACCTAGGAGGCTATGGCATCTACTCTCATTACTTTACTACATTGATTAGCCTCTCGAAGCACCAACTACACTCATCAACCCATGACTTGGTACCTCTACACTAGCACCGATGGGGAGATCCTTAGGGGCATAATACCCCTATACCATCTCCTATATCTAAGGGCTACCCTAACATCATCTACTCTAGGATCAATATAGAGGGGATCATCCAAATCCTCCTCCATAAACCTAGCCACATCAAGGTCCCCTCTAACTCTTGATGGATCTCTCCTCACCCTCCTATACTAGTAATCTCCTAGGTCTGATATCTCCTAGAGAATCTTAAACTATCATTATACTCGATCAAACCGATAGAGCTCCAGCTCATCCTTCTCCATGGTGACCCATCAGACCCTCCTAACCTAAGCTAACTCCTCTACATCCTCATCCCACCTAGGGTGTAGATGCCATAGCTACCATATAATCTGATGGTCTCATAGCTCATCTATGACCCATCTCCCTAGTGGTAGAATACCTACATACGACCTCTATGTACGCTCAAGGTCTCGAGACCACCTATATCCTATTGGCCACTCTAGGTCGAGTAATGGCCCTAGTAGTGCATCTAGCCTCCTGATGGCTATGTGCTCCTAACACCACACCTAGAGCAAAGTCATACATACTAATCATGTATGTCATTTATACATATTGTACAACATCCTATACAAATAGCCAACATATACAACCCCATGCGAACCACACCTACTACACTCGCATCTCTATCACTACTCCTACCAGTACCCATGGTAGGTGTTGTTGACTCATGTGGCACACTAGAAATCCTACCACCACTCCATAGAGCATAATCATTAATGCCCCAATCCCATGTCATCATGACATATCATCGACATGGAATCTGCTCTTGTAGATCTCATGTGATGGGTCACCCATCAATCTCTATGTTACCACCTATGGCACCTATGCCCTATAAACCATCCTCCCTTGATGGGGATCCTCAAGATGCACCACATGTCCTCTAGTGTGATAGTCATATCTCCTATCGATAACTAAAATATGGATAATTCTAGGTACCATCGCTCTACCAACATTATTAGTAGTGCTCTATCAGCCTCCACCCAAGGTATCTCTACCAAGTGTAGAAGCCCCACTACCCCTAGTGTGTATCTCTCTACTAGTGTGAGCTCCTGTAGTGCCTCCTCAAGGGTACTCGACCACCATTCCCTACTCTCAAGGACATCATGCTACAATAAAAATAAAAAAATACAAAAATTAATTTCATCATCATAAAAACATCAACATAAGCATACTAATACAATTTTTACACTAAGAGCAACCTAATCTCTTCTTCTCTTATTTTATTTTTCTCTTTTCTTCATTGAATCCATGCCTCATATCCTCTAGGGCATAGATTCATGAATTTATGCCTTGTACGACATAGGGTACAAATTTGATCATCGCTAAGGCTAGTCAGATTCATGGGTGATCATCGAATCATGCACTCTAGGTCTTACATGATGACTTTCACTCAAAAACATAATAAAATTAATAAAAATGCTAAAAACAAACTAAAATCTAATTCTAAGCTAGGATTTTGGCTCTTACCCATGCTCGATCTACTATTGCATTGACCTCACCCCTCGCAACTATCACTCGATGTGTGGGAAGTGCCATTCTCTCATTTTCTCTAGAGCTCTCTTCTATTTTCTTGTATGATGAAAATGAATTAGGGTTTTCACCCCTTTTGCTTTTTATTCCTCCTTTTTTCTTTTCTCTCTCCTCTTTCTCTCCTTTTTGCATATTTTTCATCGTTTGCTACTCTCTTTTCTTTTGAGTCTACCATTTCAAGTTTCCTTAGGAATTTTACATTCCTTTCAAAACTCGAGGGGGCACCTTGGCTTATAGAGGCATTAATGTCCCTAATACCTCGATTTGCATGCAAAATATTCAAAGTGTCTAGAATGACACTATTTGTGCACCACCCCTTTCTTCTAAATTAGCCACCCTTTTTCCTTGTGTTTGTCATCTTTTTTGCCCATAGGTGTCTACATCTTTCTTTGACGCATTTATTAGGCCATAAATGCATCAAAGAGGGGGGAAAATGTAGACACGAAAAATTGACCCACCCAAATGAGTCATTTTTCCTTAGGTTCCTTTGAGAGGCTCTCAAACTTGCTAGGAGCAAGTTTGGCTCCCTTTTCTTGTGTTTTGCCTTGCTTTTCTTAACCTTGACCGAATTCATACTCGATAAATTATGAGGCATGGATTCGACAAATTTAGGGTTTTTCTTGAAAAACCTAAATTTTAAGCTGACCTTTTGGGGCATCAACTTAATCAAGGTTAACTTTCATTTTCCTACCTTTTAGCCCTCCAAACCCTCTATAAATAAAGGGATTGGATCCCATTTTTCTACTAGTTACTCTAAGTTACTAAGCTATCAATCTAAGAAAGTTCATGCAAAATAAGAGTTCTTTTGTCTTCTTGTGCAATCTTCTGGTGCTCTTGGTGCTTTGGTGTTCTATTGTTGGTGTGTTCCTTGTGATTTGCAAGTGGAGAAAGCCTTGATGATAATTTGTCTTCTTGAAGGAGGAGAGGTCTTCCACCTTTGCTCTTGCTTCTTCCACGAGATCACCAGGTTGTTTCTTTGCATTCATTAGTTCATTTAATTTCTTCATTCTATGTTTTGTCGTATTTTGATCTTTGTTTTAGGGTTTTAAAACCCTCTTGTGTGAATCCATGCCCCATATGCTATAGGGTATGGATTTGGTGAAAGCTCTACTTTTACCCATCAAGCATTCTATGTCCATTTCTTCTCTATTACCAAATCCATGCTCGATAATTTACAAGGCACAGATTCGGTCTAGGTAGACTTTGGGGTGATTATTCATCCCAAAACCCTAGGGTTTTGATTTGCATGCCTATTGTGAACTGTTTCATCTCTGTTTGTATTTTGTTCTATTTGTTATCATTCTATTTTACTTGCATTTCATATCACATTAGCTTGGGGGCAATTATTTGTTCCCAAACCCTAGTTTTCAAAGTTGCATTCTTGTTCAAGCATTGTGTCCATTCTATTTGCATTTCATTTATTATTCCATGCTATCATATTTTGTTGTGTTTGTTCCAAAGGTCAAAGCTCATTTTTATTATGAATGGTCAACTAAAAGGACCTAGGGGGCTTGATTGTTGTACCTCCAAGCTTAGTCTTACAATGGCCTAAGTAGGCCCCCAAACGTTGACCATATTTTCTAGAGTTTTTGTGAAGCTATTTTGTAGATTTGAAGTTGTGGGATATTCTGGATGCAAGACAAAGCTTGGATCAAACATCGGATTAGATAAGTGCCCTAAGTAAAGTTGTTAGGTTGTGTGTTGTTTGCTTTTATTATTTTTGTTCACAACCTAGGTTATAAGTAAAAAAGGAAAAATATTTGATTGCTTTCTAGGCATTTAAAAGGAAAAAGGCATATAGTTTTGCATCTAGGGTTTAGTCTTGTTTGTGCATTTCCTTTGGTCCCTTGCTCAAAGAAAAATATTTCATTTCTTGCAACCTAGGGTTAGATATCATTGAATCAAAGAATCATACTAGGGTTAGTCATTGTCTTCTTGCATCTTGTGTGTTTTGCATTGTTCTTTCATTTCCATAGTTTAGCATAGAAAGGCCAAACATAGGTGTTTGCTTAATTGACACATTAAACATTTCCACCCTGGACTTGGAGCGAGTCCTAAAACCATTCCTGGTGAACCCATTTCTTTGTTTCCGAGTGTAGAGAATATAACACACCCCTGCAGTCACCTCGGCTCCCAATGGATCTAGCCAAGAATCGTACGTGGCAAGGTAGTTTTAATTATAGACTTAAAGATACGTAGAATACAATTGAAATAATATTTGCATTAATTCTATAATGTTACAAAGGCCAAAAAGTGATAAAATGAATCAACCACGAGAAAGACTTGAAAAATATCTTTTATAGATAAGATCCTTTTTCTTGGTCTTCTTTATTCCACATGGATTATTTATTTCTACAAGACTTTATAGATTTTCCCTACCTGCTTTCTAGATTTGCAATAATTTTAAATATTTTGGCCTAATTTCTAGATTTGTTGGAATTTTACATGATTTCTCCACCTACTTTCTAGATTAGCAATAATCTGGACAGCTCATAAAATGAGGAGATTTAGATAATTTTTAATAAAAGCCACATGATATTTTTTAAAATAGCCTCCATCATCAGAAACATGGAAGTACGTAAAAACTTGGAAGTAGACACCGATAAAATAGTCTCCACAAAGAGAAAATTGGAAGTAGGCACTAGTCAAAATAGTCACCACTATAGAAGCCTGGATGTAGATACTGCTCTCAGTGTAGGCATCTACTTTGGGTGTAGATGCCTACTCTAGGTGGAGGTGGTCCTCGTGGCTATCACCACCTCTATCCTAACCTATACCCTAGCCTGCCTAGGAGGTTGTGGCATCTGCTCTAGTTGCTTTTTTGCATGTCAGTTAGTCTCTCGAAGCACCAAATGCACTCATCAGTCCATGACTTGGTTCCTCTACACTAGCACTAGTGGAGAGATCCTTGGGGGTATACTATTCCTATACCATCTCCTATATTCGAGGGCTACCCTAAAATCATCCACTCCAAGATCGATGTAGAGGGGATCATCTAGGTCCTACTCCATGAACCTCACCACATTGGTGTCCCCTTCAACTCCTAATGTATCTTGTCTTACCCTCTTGTACCAGTAATCCCCAACCTCTAGGTATGATATCTCCTAGAGAATCTTAAACTGTCAATGTACTCGATCAAATCGGTAGAGCTCCATCTTGCCCTTCTCCATGGTGACCCATCAGACCCTCCTCACCTAATCCAACTCCTCTACATCCTCATCCCATCCAAGGTGTATATGCCATGGCTACCATACAATGTAATGGTCTTATAGATCATCTATGACCCATATCCCAAATTGAAAAATACCTGCGTTTGACCTCTATATACACTTAAGGTCTTGGGAACACCTATATCCTACTGGTCACTCCAGGTTGGGCAAAGGCCCTACCAATACCTCTGGCCTCCTGATGGCTATGTGTTCCTAGCACCACACCTAGAGCAAATTCATGCATACTAATCTTGTATGTTGTTTGTACATGATGTTGTATAATATCCTATACAAATGGGCCAACACGTATGTCCCCCATGCAAACTACACTTGCTAGTCTTGCATCTCTATCACTACTCTAGCCAACACCCATGGTAGGTATTTTTTACTCTTGTGGAACACTACAAATACTACCACCACTCCATAGACCACAGTCATCAATGCCCTAATCCCATGTTGTCATGACATGTCATCAACATGGAGTTTACTTTTGTGGATCTGAGGTGATGGGTCACCCATCAATCTCTTTGCTATCACCTATGGCACTTGTGCCCTATAAAACATCCTCCCCCTAATGGGATCATCAAGATGCACCACATGTCCTCTAGTGTGATAGTCATCTCTCTCATCATTAATTGAAACATGGGAAATTTTGAGTGCCATCGCTCTACCAACACTGACAATAGTGCTCTATCAGCCTCCACCTAAGGTATTTCTACCAAGTGTAGAAGCCCCAATGCCCCTAGTGTGTTTCTCTCTATTAGTGTGAGATCGTGTAGTGCCTTCTTGAGGGTACTTGAATGCCATTCCATTCTCTCAAGGACATCATCCTACAATAAAAATAAAAACACAAAAATTAAGTTCATCACATAATCATAAAAACACCAAAATAAGCATGCTAATATAAATTCTACACTAAGAGCAATCTAATATCTTCTTCTCTTATTTTATTTTCTCTTTTATTATTTGAATATGTGCCATGTATCCTTTAGAATATAGATTCATGAATCCATGCCATGTACAACATGGGTTATGAATTCAATCATCGCTAAGGATGGTCGAATCCGTGGGTGATTGTCGAATCTACGCTCGGGTCTGCATGATGACTTCTGCTCAAAAACATAATTTTTTTTTTAATAAAAATCTACATTTTAAGCTAGGATTTTGGCTCTTGCCCATGATCAATCTGCTATTGTTTTGACCTCGCCACTCAAAACTATTGCTCAATGTGTGGGAAGTGTGGTGAAAATGAATTAGGTTTTTCACCCCTTTTGCTTTTTATTCCTCCATTTTATTTTTTCTCTCCTTTTTCTCCCATTTTTTGTACATTTTTTATTGTTTACTACTCTCTTTTCTTTTGAGTCTTCCATTTCGATTTTCCTTAAGAATTTTACATTCCTTTCGAAACTCGAGGGTGCATCCTGGCCTAAGAGGCATTAATATACTTGATCCTTCGATTTGCATATAAAATATTTAGTATCCCGAATGACACCATTTTTGCACCACCCTTTTTTTCCTTGTGTTTGCCATATTTTTTTCCCATAAGTGTCTACATCTTTCTTTGACGCATTTAGTAGGCCATAAATGCATCAAAAGGGGGCAAAATGTAGACATGAAAAATTGACCCACCCAAATGAGTCATTTTTCCTTAGGTTCCTTTAGGAGGCTCTCAAACTTTCTAGGAGCAAGTTTGGCTTCATTTTCTTATGTTTTTCCTTACTTTTTGAACCTTGGCCGAATCCACACTTAGTAAATTATGGGGCATGGATTCGGTAAATTTAGGGTTTTTCTTAAAAAACCTAAATTGTAAGCCAACCTTATTTTGGTCGTTGGCTTAATCAAGGTTAACTTTTATTTTCTTGCCTTTTAGCCTCCACACCCTCTATAAATAAATGGATTGGATCTCCTTCTTCATCCCAGTTACTCTAAGTTATCAAGCAATCAATCTAATAAAGTTCGTGCAAAATAACAATTCTTTTGGAAATATTTTGGTGCTCTTGGTGCTTTTGTGTTCTATTGTTGGTGTGTTCCTTGTGGTCTACAAGTGGAGAAAACCTTGATGATAGCTTATCTTCTTGAAGGAGGAGAGGTCTTTCACCTTTTCTCTTGCTTCTTCCACAATATCACCATGTTGTTTTTTTGCATTCATTAGTTCATTTAATTCCTTCATTCTATGTTTTATCATGTTTTGTCTTTATTTTGGGTTTTAAAATCCTATGTGTGAATCCATGTCCCATCTGCTATAGGGTACAGATTCTATGAAGCTCTACTTTATTCTATCAAGCATTCCACATCCACTTCTTCTCTATTATCAAATCTATGCTTGATAATTTACAAGGTATGGATTCAATCTAGTTAGACATTGGGGTGATTGTTCATCCTAAAATCCTAGGGTTTTGATTTTCATACCTATTGTGAATTGTTTCATCTCTATTTGTATTTTATTTTATCTTTTATCATTCTATTTTCATACATTTCATATCACATTAGCTTGGGGGTAATCACTTATTCCAAAACCCTAGTTTTCAAGCCGCATTCATTTTCATTCCATTGTGTTCATTCTATTTGCATTTGATTTATTTTTCCATGCTATCATATTTGTTTGTGTTTGTTCCAAAGGTCAAAAACTTATTTTATTTTGAATGTTCAACTAAAAGGACCTAGGGAGCTTGACTGTTATCCCTCTAAGTATAGTCGTACAATGGTCTAAGTAGGCCCCCAAATGCTAACCATGTTTTGTAGAGTTTTTATGAGGCTATTCTATATATTTGAAGCTATGGGATATTCTAGATGCTAGATAAGTATTGGATAAAACACCAGATCAGATAAGTGCCCTAAGTTAAACTGTTAGGTTGTGTGTTGTTTTTTTTGGTTATTTCAATTCATAACCTAGGTTATAAGTAAAAATTAAAAAAAACATTTGATTGCTTTCTAGGCATTTAAAAGGAAAAGGCATACAATTTTGCATCTAGGTTTTAGTCTTGTTTGTGCAATCATTTGATCCCTTGATCAAAAAAAAATATTTTATTTCTTGCAACCTACGATTAGATATCATTGAGTCAAATAATCATATTAGGGTTAGTCATTGTCTTCTTGCATCTTATGTGCTTTGCATTATTCTTTCATTTTCATAGTTTAGTTTAAAAAGTTCAAACATAGGTTTTTACTTAAATCACACATTAAACACTTCCACCCTGGACTTGGAGTGAGTCCTAAATTCATGGTGAACTCGTTTCTTTGTTTCAAGTGTAGAGTTATAACACACCCCTGCAATCATCTCAACTCCCAATAGATCTAGCCAAGAATCATGCATGGTAGGGTAGTTTTAATTCTAGGCTTAAAGATACCTAGAATACAATTGAAACAATATTTGGATTAATTCTATAATGTTACAAAGGCCAACAAGTGATAAAATGAATCAACTACCAGAAAGGCTTGAAAAATATCTTTTATAGATAAGAGCCTTTTTCCTAGTCTTCTATTTTCCACACGGATTATTTATTTCTACAAGACTGTAGATTTTTCCTACCTAATTTCTAGATTTATAGGACTTTTAAATATTTTTTGGCCTACTCTATAGATTTTTTAGACTTTTACATGATTTCTCCACCTACTTTCTAGATTAGCAAGAATCTAGATAGTTCATAAAAGGAGGATATTTAGACAATTTTTTAATAAAATCCACATGATGTTTTTTAAAATAGTCTCCATCATAAAAAACATGGAATTACATAAAAAATTGGAAGTAGGCACTGATAAAATAGTCTCCATAAAGAGAAACTTGGAAGTAGGCACTAGTCAAAATAGTCACCACTATAAAAGCCTATATGTAGGCACTGCTCTCGATGTAGGCATCTACTTTAGGTGTAGGTGCCTACTTTAGGTGTAGGTATCACTCTGAGTATAGGTAACATTGAGTGTAGGCTCCACTAGATGTAGGCATCGCTGGGTGTAGGTGCTATTGGGTGTAGGTGCCCTTCTAAGTGTAGGCACCACTAGGTGCAGGTACTGCTAGGTGTAGGAGTTGTTGGGTGTAGGAACCATTGGTTGTATATATCATTGGATGGAAGCACCAACCATATTTAAAATTTAAAAATATTAGGTGGTCGATTAACTATGTTTTTTAGGTTTTGCTAGTCCCTTGGTCCACTCGTCCATGCTTAGAACCCACATCCTTCCATCGAATCCAGTAATATTAAAGCCTCTAAACTACCCACATACAACCAACACTACACATTACATTATGAAATCTTACTTAAAATAATTAAAATTTTACCAACCCATTGACACTACCATGCTATCAAAGCTCTCTACCCTGACACTGACCTGTAAGCACAGTTCCTTAAGTACATAAGAAAAATTCAAAATAGACATCCATTTATCCCGATTAACTTTGCCAGGCTACCAAGAATGGACAAGCCTATCAGCTTATTGAAATCCCTAATATTTGTCATTCAAAACTCCCCACCAATTGCCAATGCAAGCTGGTCCACCACATACTGCTAGATCTTCAATTGGTGCAATCGTTAATGAATTTGAGGAGGCTCAAAATTCATTAATAATTTCCTTGTATTTTCTCACCTCTTCTACCAACTCTAAAAGGTCTTCCTAAACAATGTCCCATTCTTGGTAGAATTTAATAGGGAATCCATCCAAACTTGGAGTTTTCTCCTTTTGCATTTTGAACACTACCTCCTACAATCCTTGCATTGTTACTAGTTCATGTAGTCTATCATTTTCTTCTCCTATAATGAGTGTGGGTATCTCCTATAGAATTTCATGTTGGGATTCTAGATCCAAGATATCAACCATGAACAAGTTTATAAAATAGTTCACTTCTATCAATTTCATGCCCTCCCATGTGTGAGTTGTCTCCCCTTGATTTTTATAGAAGTGACAAAGTTACATGTCCTTTAGGCTAAAAGGAACTTATGGAGGAATCATGTTTTTTTATCTCCTATTAGTCACTTGATTATGGATTTTGGTTACCATAATAGCTCTTCCCTTATTTCCCATTCCTCCTTTTGGTTTGTGAGATCTAGTTCTATTTTGGCCCTAGTTTCCATGAGTCCCTCCTTTCTTACCTGATCATTTAGCTCCTCTAGTCATTCAATAAATTCACTTTTATTTTTTTGACATCCCCAAATTCCTCTCAATTCTAGCTCTTAATCTTATTTTTTATATGCTATAGTTATTTAGTAAAACAAAACATTTGTGTGTCATGTATTATTTTTCGTTCTTACCATAATTATTGCATTAGATCCTAGTTTCCTCCCACCTTCTCTTCTAGAGAGAGAATTGTGTTTAAATCCCCCAAAAATATCCCTTCTCCAAAAAATTATGAAGAGATATATTCTATGTCCCTCCATATCTTCTTCATTTATTCAATGGTGCTTGGGGCATATACATTCAAATAGAGAATTTGGGGGTCATATTATCTAATTTTTGCTACCATAGCAATCAGTCCTTTGTTGCCAATTGTATAGTGTACCACTAGTTCTTTGGGTTCCCACAAGCATGTAACTCCCCATGAAGCTCCTTAGTCACTCAAGGATACTACTTTCCTAGGTTTCTATATCCTTATTTTTTATATATACATTTCCTCAATATATACCTTCATCTCTTAGAGGAAGACCATTTGTGACCGGTTTATCTAAATCATTATTTTCATCTCATTTTGTTTAGAAGGACTTCCTTCTAATACTCTAATATTCCATGTAATGACTCTCATCAGTAACAAGGGTTAAAAATATGGGTAAGTGTCATAACCTTTCCTCAATCAATTTTTGACCTTCCTTCGCCACATGATGCTAGTTGGAATTTCTTCCCACATTTCTTGTTAGAAATAGATTATATTCCATCATTTGGGTCATGTAAATGTATCTTCCAAGGTACATACTTAGGACATTAGATTACTTTAGGGGAAGTTATCTAGTTACTTCATGCAATGTAATAAATGCACAAGTGTCAATGTGCAAGTTGTATATGTGCAAGTTGTCCCTTGCACAACTAGGTAGAGTGTTGGCCAAGTAACCTATTTTTTCCTATATAAGGAAGGCCTCATTGTTAGATAGATATAGAGAGTCGGGGACATAGTAGCTTAGAGCATCTTTGTAGGTAGTAGTGCAGTTCTGTGTGGATCACCATCCAGTGGTGATGGGTGTAATGTAGTTCAGTAGCTTTATTAATGGAGTGTTCATTTCCTCCATAGCTACATTGTATTCATTTATATCATTTCTATTTATTGCATGTCTTAGTCTTCTTGCAGATTTACTTTCTTTCATATTATTCTGCATCTCGTGATTGTTATCTCCCTGTGGCCATTACATCAAAAGCTAATAGTGGTATCAGAGCTATGGTAGATCTAGTTTGTGTAGGTCTATAGGAAAACCACCATCATTATTGAGCCTAAGTTTTTTGTCAAACTAATGCACCGCTAGACCAGCCACTATCAAAACTCTTAGAAGAATCTAGGTGGTAGAATTAGGGAGAGTCACAAGTGAGGACTGAAAGAAATCTTAGTTCTAAAAATACTGAGATTGCACTTGACTAGAGTCTTTCCACAGAGTTGCAAGAAAAACTCGTGAAGACCAGGACTCAAAATTCAATCCACTAGATTGATAGATAATCTAGTGAAGATCATCCAAGATATCTGGAACTTGCTAACTATTGCCCAAAGTTTCTTTTGTTGTAGATAATTAATTCTTAGAGGATTGGTACTCCTATGATAGAAATCTAGGAGACTCCAACTTTGTTGCCCGAAGGTTGATGCCCTCATAGTGCAGATATTAGTTCCTTGTGCAAGAGAAGAACACTATGGAAGAAGACTTCTGGAGAAGAGCCATGGTGAAGTTAGGAGACTGAAGATCTCCATTGCTATATTGAAGAACTTCATAGTTGAAGAACATGCCATAGAAGCCTTGATACAAAAAGGCCATAGTAGCCTTGAAGAACAAGCCATAGAAGCCTTGATACAAAAAGGCCATAGTAGCCTTGAATAAAAGGCCATAGAAGCCTTGAAGAAGAAGCCATAGAAGTCTTGATATTGAAAAGGCCATAGAAGCCTTGATATTGAAAAGGCCATAGAAGCCTTGATACTAAAAAGGCCACAGAAGCCTAGATACTGAGAAAGGCCATAGAAGCCTTGATCTTGAAGAAGAATTTGAAAAGAATATCTGATTTAAAAGTAGATTAAGATCTCAGTACTAATATTTTTGTTGTAGGGAAAGAAGATTCAGTGAGTTGGGAGACTTCCTACAAGAAAGTTAGGAAGAGTATCTTCTTTAGAATCAATTCAGCACCTGAAGCAAAAGATATCAGGAGAAGATCTCATCGAAGGACTTCCAGACTTGGAAGAAGAAGAAGGACTAGGAGAGTCCTACTCAAATCCAGAAGTAGCAGAATAAGATATCCAAAAGTAGATCTCACCACCAACACTTCCAGGAGTAGAAGGTTGAAGAGGTCTCAAGGAAAGACCAACAGAAGCTGTAAGATCAAAGACCTTGGGAAGGTCTCATCGAGCATCCAAAAAAGGCTAGGAGAGCCTTACTAAAGAAATCATCAAAGGAGAACTCACTGGAGAAATCCACTACCAAGGAGAAGCCCCTGATAGTGAAGGACTTGGGACAATTGTCGCCATCCGACAACAAGCCCAAGAGAAGGAGAATTTGGCAAGGAGTGCCAAATCTGAGAAGAAGAATCTAGTGAAGACCTCAAGATATTCAAAATCTTGAGAAGAAGATCCTACTTGAAGTCAAAATTTGATAAGAATACTTGAAGACAGAAGGAGCTCATCAAATCTAGGAGATTTGAATATTACCTCTCACAGCAAGAAGGCACCGCTTTAGAGATAGAGACTTCTCCAAATCTATAGCAGAAGGAGGAGATCACAAGAGGAGAACAAGCCACCAAATCTTAGGCTCATGAAAGAAAGTTTGAGACCATCATTTGGTGAAGAAGGAGTTGTTCAAGATAGTCTACAAAAAGCTACAAGATCCTACTCGAAGCAACAACTTGGTGATCTTAGACACCAAGATCCACATCCTCTATAGAAGTGGCAAAAGGAGCTATAGAAGCTTTTAAAAAAAGGTATGCAACTACTGGTGCTAACTAACTCATTAATTAGATTACTTATCAGATTCATTGGAGCACCTTATTTGGATTAAATTTGCAAGAAGAAAAAGTAGATTACAGTCTTCAAAAGTGCAAAAAGGAAAGGTTCTTTTTAAGGTTCATTTGCACATTAATTAGGAGTTGATTAGATTTTAGAATTATATCTATCAACTACCTATCATCTACTTTGAAAAAATAAAAGAAGACTAAGCCCTACAATATTAGTTGTAGTGAATTTGCATAATAACTCTTGAAGATTCATTTCAGGTTATTCTTGATTAGTTGTAGTAAATTGATTAAGTGCATTATCTTGAGAGTTGATTGGAGTGATAAGGTGAAATTGTTAGTGCATTAAAAATAAAGTCTATTAGATTTATTTGCACTATTATACTACTCTCAAAAGAAATTAGTTTTATGTTTTTGAAGGGCACAAAATCTGATTTGTATCAAGTGTCTAAAGACACTATTAAAGTACAAAAATATGCAACTCATAGTGGCCAATAGAAGCCACCAAAATTGGTTAGTACAAGTGAATAAAAACTAACCAAAAGAAGCTTCAAATATTGAGACTTGGTGAGTCTCAAATCCAAAGCACTACAGGGTTAAGTGCAACAAAAAAAGCTTCTATCTACAACATTTGTAAAGCTTGGATCTATCATTAAATATCCAAGCAAAGAGGGCAAGGAGTCTATCCAAAGGGACGTCCTCAAAACCCTCATTTGTGCATTCAAAATCTGCTACAAAATCAGACTACAAGACCTACAAGAAGGAGTGCAAAAAGGGTGCAATAAGAACGTATTATTCTCATAGAATATTACAAGGTATTGCACTACATTATTCATAGGAAAAGGGCAGATTGAAGGTGCCACTAAAGGCACAAAAACTATAGGGAAATCCAACCAAGAAAGGCCGAACATCAAGCAAGAAAGGTCGAACATCAAGCACTCCTCATCCATGGCACAAGGAGCCATTCGAAGGGGCTCACACTTCACATCTTGGATGGATGAACCTGCAAAAGGCAATGCACATATCAGTCGATCATCAACCTACATTTACATAGACAGAAAGGGAGATCTCTTTTACAAGAAAAAGGTGGTAGATTCTACCTCAATCAACGTGGATGAACAACGTAAAAGGAGCACATTGAAGGGAACAAGGAATGAGGAGAACAAGTGATATATTCAGAGGTTTCTAGCTTGGTGAAGATTGTCCACCAAAAGAATCACCTACAATGCCATTCGAAGCTCCAAAATCACCTCAATGATCGACCAACAAGAGAAGAGGTTGCTTGCACTCCAAGAAATATAGCAAGCAAAGAAGAGGCATACAAAAAGGAGTTATACTCTCCTTGGAAGCATTACAGTGAAAGAACTCCATGCAGAAAGGTTGAAAGCCACTTGGCATGAATTCTCTAAGGTGCCATCCCATTTCTTAACATCCAAGAAAACTCACGAAGGAGTTACAAGCACTCACACAAGTGTTCATGCGTTACAAGGTGACCAAGAAGCTAGCAGAGCATTACTAAAGGATTGTTACATTACAAAGGAGAAGGAGCGCTCATACGTAATGGGTGTGACACGTGTCACAAAGCTCAAGTTTATTCCTCCAATAAAAGGTGCCCAAAGTCCAAAGTTCACAACACAACAAAACGTAATCAAAGCCAGTCAAGCACAACGTGGAAGGAAGGAAGAAGGAGCATTAAAGGCTCCTGGTCTTGAAGGTCAAACCTTCCTATTTTTGTAGCATCTACATTCCAGCATTGAAGATGAGCATCTCCATTGATTCCAGCACCCAAGGGAACTTTAATACTACTATTATATCCAGTCGAAGGAAGCATCGAACAGTGAGGAGATTAGCATCAAAAGGTAAGGTTTAAATCCCACTTTATTATTGCTTTCAATTTTGGAGATATAAGGGTTATAAGCTAAGGTTGAAATTTAGATTTTGAAAGCAAAAGCTATAAGGGATAACTTACCAAATTAAAATAATATTTGCAACTCAACCTAGGAGAAATAAGGAATTCTACTTGGATTAAATTCTTTAATATTTTGCAAATATTATTAATTTTCTAAATTTCCAAATTTGGGAGTGATAAGGGTTACAACATCAAACTAGGTCTTTGGAAATTAGAAATTAAAACCTAAGGGTTATAAAAAGAGGTTATTAAAGATTTTTGTTAAGGTTGGAAATTTATAATTTTCTTGTCTCAAAATTTCTCAAAAAAGGGACAAAAGGAATCCAGCATTAAAACCTCTTCAAAAATTGGAAAAGTGCTTAGTTCAATTAGGAGAAATAAGGTGTTAGAAAAGTTGATTTTTGATCTTTACAAAACTGTACAAAATCAACCATAAATTGAACTATATTTTACAAAAGCACTATATCTTATTCCAAAATCATTAGGGAGTCATAAGGCATTCTACAAAACTTGATAATAATATCTATCAAAGGTTGTCAAGTTGGGAAGATATAAGCTTTCTTCAAAAACCTAAAATTAGGTGTTCATACTCTCATTACTAGGGAGACATAAGGAAGCCTACAAATCTAAAATATTAATAAAGGTTTCATCAAATCAAGCTTATATACTTCAATCAAGGATTTCATATATCCTAAGACTAAGGAGCTATAAGGATGTCTACTTCTCAAAATACCAATAAGTGCTTCAAAAAGGAAAAATCCAATGCCATAAAGCTTGGGATCATGAATCTACTCAAGAAATCGAAAGGAAGATTAGATCTAGCTTCAAAAATAATCCATAGTGAAGCATTAGAAGATAATTTTGACACTATGGAATGCTATCTTCAAACTCGTCTCAATGAAGCAATTGATAATGGAAAAAGTGATATTTTACTTTCCTTAGACTTTGCAAGCATATTGTACATGGCACTGCTCACATATAAACACTACAAGGTAGAAAATGAAGAATAAAAAGGATTGATAGAATTACTCAAAAAGAAGATAGAACTTGATGAATCATATCTAGAAAAGTTTTTCAATCCTCATGCAACATCAACACTTCTTGTTCTACTAACTCAAAATATTATCATGATGCCTTAAGTGGTTGTTCAAAAACTTATGTACATATTAAATACAGGAAAGAAGAATCTTCCTCACAAGAACCAAGTAGCAGCTCAACCTCCTGTGAGAACACAGAAACCAGAATCAAAGGCAAAGCCAAATATGAAGAAGAAGACATAGCAGATAAAGGAGGAATACAATGCAAAGTCAATTGAAAGAAGAAGCCTCAGCTCCAACTTACTCTGCATCATATGAAGACACAGATTACCTGTTGAACCTAAACACAAAGAATGTAGAGGAAGAATACAAAGTTCAGGATGATGAATATGAAGATCCATATTGAAGACTAAAAGTCTTCAATACCCAAATAATGTAATACAGGGGGTGTTAGAAATAGATTATATTCCATCATTTGGGTCATGTAAATGTATCTTCCAAGGTACATACTTAGGACATTAGATTACTTTAGGGGGAAGTTATCTAGTTACTTCATGCAATGTAATAAATGCACAAGTGTCAATGTGCAAGTTGTCCCTTGCACAACTAGGTAGAGTGTTGGCCAAGTAACCTATTTTTGCCTATATAAGGAAGGCCTCATTGTTAGATAGATATAGAGAGTCGGGGACATAGTAGCTTAGAGCATCTTCGTAGGTAGTAGTGCAGTTCTATGTGGATCACCATCCAGTGGTGATGGGTGCAATGTAGTTTAGTAGCTTTATTAATGGAGTGTTCATTTCCTCCATAGCTACATTGTATTCATTTATATCATTTCTATTTATTGCATGTCTCAGTCTTCTTGCAGATTTACTTTCTTTCATATTATTCTGCATCTCGTGATTGTTATCTCCTTGTGGCCATTACATCAAAAGCTAACACATCTAATGAAGTTTTTTTTTCATTTATTTTGTTTTCTTCATTATTATTTATTTGATAGCTCATTTCCATCTAGTTTAGTTCTCCCTTGCTATTTCTTTACCCCATCAATGTTTTCATTGTTGATATTTTATCTTCTTGCATATTTGTTTCTCCTTGTACTTCCTCAAATTGTGTTTTTAGAATCTATATTTTAGTTCCATATTTTTCTTCATCAAGGAGGTCATCCATGGCTAAGCTTCCAAACATGTTTGTTGAAAGCACTTCCTTCTCCTTAGTTACAAGTTTTCTTTGTGTGTTTTTTTCTTTGGTATTTGAAATCCCACCTTTTTTTTATTTTCTTTCTTTTGCTCCTAAAATTTATGTGGGAAATCCTTAACCAGATGACCATAGTCATGGAAAATTTTACATCTAAAGGGGACATTCTCGTAGTCCACCTATTGTTCCCATGTATCCTCCTCAAAATGTGATGTGATATTTTATAGGAGGGGTTTGTCAAAATATATCAACACATAGATTCATGCATAAATAAAATGTTTAAAATTTTGGGTAACATCGGCTATCATCATGAAAGTGCCTAGGATGTTACCAATTGCAACTAGGACTTGTAAATTCTAAAATTTTGCTAGGAGACCAAAAATTTTAATCCAAATGGGTCTAGTTGAGGGTATTTCCTCCTTCACTTTAAATTTTGTATGCTAGGGCTTCATGAAGAGCCTTGATCTACCAAAGAACCATGACCCTCCTTGAAATATATCTTCTCTATCCTCTTCTATAGCAAACATGACTAGAAAATACCCATTGGGATAATCAAAAATTTGAAACTCACCTTTGGTTCTCCACTATTTGGCATCCCATGGCTTGAAATCAGATAGGATTAGATAAAACCTATAAATCAACAAATTAGACCCATTCTTTCCATGGTATCTATGCCATATTGGATGTCATTTGGATCCAATTTTACTATCGAGGACCCATTTGCTACTCTCACGCATCCCACTTCCATTTTCCTTGGATCCACCTTTGGCATCCTCAATGTTTTTATTGGTATTCTTGGATTGTTAATATCTCTTGCTTGGGACTGACCTCCTCAAATAGCATCTTTGAAGCTTATTTTTTGGGGTATCTCCTCATTATCTTTCTCTTTCATGTGTCACTATAGTTGGTCCTTTCAAGTGAGCTTGGATATCAGGTTTGGAGATATTTTCTTCCATTTGGGTTTTCTATATGATATTACTTTTTCTTTGATCCACTCCCTATATCTGGGTCCTTGGTCTCTTCTTCCATTGGGTATATTTCTTTTTTGGTTGGGATTTTTCCCCTCTAGATTGTGATGCAAACTAAAAATAGTTGTGATCCTCTATGAAAAAGTGGTCCTACCGGTTTGTAATCACTTTTTCTAGATACTGCTAATATAAATACATAAAATTGGAATTATTTCCATCATATTTTATTTGTGTCTAAAACTAATATTTTTTCCTTCAATGGAGATCTTTGTTATTTTTAAAATTCTACTAACTTGGAGTAATTTAATAGCTAGTTTTTAATATCTAATGAAACATTACTATAGTACTTATATCCATATCTATATATATGAGGTTATAGTTACACCCATTAGAGGTATTTTAGAGTCTATAAAGACCAAAGAAATTATTTAAAGTAAAATAAATAAACAATATTAATAGTAATGAGGAATATAGTCAATCACATGTAACGATCCATATTGAATGCAATGAGTAATAATTAACCACTTAATTACTATTTATTAATTATTATTGTTATCAAGGTAATCTTCATTTATTAGGTGATTATGATTTTTGTTAACTTATCTCCATATCTATATAGAATATGTGAAAGTTTATTTGATCCAAAAATGAAGAGCACAAAAAGTGCAACAAAAACATAGCAAAAACAATTGCAGCAATTATTTAATAGTGCACGACCATCTAAATTTTAAAGACCAAATATACTCAAAATTTTATGAAATTTTAGAATTGAATTCTACACAAAAATACCTTTACAACAGTGTATCACATGCACAAAATGAAGTTGTAAAACAAAAGTTATGAGCTTTTAAATTTGACTACAAGTTTTAGAAAAATAGGGATAACAAGCATGTTTTTCACAAAATGAATGGAATAGAATGTTGTTTTGCATTCCAAATGAACTCATAAGTATTAAAAAATATTTTACATAATCTTCTATAGCTATAATACTCTATTTTACATTTACAATAGAGAAAATGATGTTACAACATTTCATTTCACATTCTAGGAAGTCCAACAGTCATAATGACTCTTCAAGGCCTATAATTTTTTGACTTCAAATTTGTGGGAAAATTTTGGTTTTGTCTTTTTCTTAGTCAACATCAATATCCAACATAATCCCCCTTGATGATGAGTGGTGAGACAATTTTGTCTCTCAATCTCAAAAATTGTTCTTTATTAACACCTTTGGTAAACAAGTCTACAAGTTGTTTGCTGCTGGAATATTTCAAATCTACAATCTTATTTTACACCATGTCTCTTATGAAATGAACCTTTAAATCAATATGTTTAATTTTACTATGATGGACTAGATTGTTTTGCAATCTTGATTCCACTTGTGTTATCACAAAAAAATTTGTTGGATTATTTTGAACTTCACTACTCTTCAAGTACCTTTCTCAACCAAAGTGCTTGTGTACTTGTAATATATTATGCCTCTATAATATAAAGCAACAATACCTTGATTTTTTGAGATCCATGTTATCACTCTTGAACCAAGTGAAAAACAATTTCCAAAAGTTGATTTTCTATCATCCAAGCAACCTCCCCAATCTGAGTCACTATATCTAACAAGCTCCATTTTGCTGTTAGCATCATAATGTATGCCAAAATTCAAGGTTCTTTTGATATACCTCAAGATTCTATTGGTTTCTCTCATGTGGTTTTGTGAAGGTTCACTAATGTACCTTGATACAAGTGAAACTACAAATGCAATATCAGGGCTTGTTGTAGTAAGGAACATTAAGATCCCAACAATGCTTCTAAACAATTTTCATCAACTTTCTCTTCTCCATCATCACAACACAATACTTCTCTATTTGCCACAGGTGTCCGAACTAGTTTACAATTTTCCATGTCATATTTCTTCAATATATCTTTTGTATATTTTGATTGACCAATTATAATTTTACCATCACCTTGATGCACTTCCATGCCAAGAAAGTATTGTATCAATCCTAAATATTTCATATCAAATTCCTTCATCATATCATGATTAAAATATTTCATCATATTTGAACTACTTCCCATGTAGATCAAATCATCAACACATAGGCACACAAGAATATTGCCAACCTTCATTCTTTAAATAGAGTGTGGGGCCATTCTTACATTTCTTAAAACCACAATATTGAAAGTATCCATAAATTCTTGAGTACCATGCTCTAGGTGCTTGTTTCAGTCCATACAATGCTTTCTTCAATTTGTAAACATGGTTTTCCTTTCCTTCCACTTCAAAGCCTTGAGGTTTCTAAACATAAACCTCCTCATCTAGATAACCATTTGAAAATGCACTTTTTACGTCCATGTGATAAACTTTACATTGTTTATTGGTTGCCAATAAAAGAGCCATTTGAATTATCTCTTGTCTTGCAATAGAGGCAAATGTTTATTTATAATCCACACAATATATTTTCATGTCCATGTGATAAAATTTACACTGTTATTATCTTCCAATAAAAGAGCCATTGAATTGTCTCGTCTTGCAATAGGGGCAAATATTTCTTTATAATCCACACCATATCTTTGAGTGAATCCTTTTGCAACTAGCCTTGCTTTGTATCTTTCTATGCTTCCATCACTATTAGAAAAAAATTGTAGACCCACATGGATCCAACAATCTTCTTTTCCTTGGGCAATTCCACAAGTTTCCAAGTGTCATTTTTTTAATGGACTCATTTTTTTCTTTCATTACTTGCATCCAAACATCATTAGTATGGGTATCTTCATATCATGAGGGTTCCAAATCAGCTTTAGAAAATAGAGCATAATTCACCAACTCACCTTTTGGTTCTTCTTCATCAATACCATATATTTGGAGCTTTTTCAATCTTGAAACAACTTGGTCCGACTCTTGCAATTGGATTCTTGTTAACCTCCTTTGAAATTTCTTGTTCATCATTTGGTTGGTTGGATGTGTTTTGAGTATTCTCTTTTCTTTATTTGTATTCTTGGTGGGACTTGTAGATGAGTTGTTTGTGCTTGAGCTTGGTGTAGTCTCCTTTGAAATTTTTTATGGAATGCTAGGTGGGCCTGGAGGATTAGACGAAATATTTTAAGGTTGCCCCCCAATTGTATTATCTTCTTAAACATCATATACATTTTCTATAGATTTTTGATGGTTGTACACTTCTCCTTCATCAAAATTACATCTCTAGAGACTACAAACTTGTGAGTTTTTATATTATACAGTCTATATGCCTTACTTGTTTCAAAATATCCCACAAGGATGCATGGATCACTCTTGGGGTCCAACTTCTTTCTCACTTCATCATTCACATGTGTATATGCAAGACAACCAAAAACTCTCAAATGACTTATAGTGGATTTTGTGCCATATCATGCTTCATGTGGAGTCTTCTTGTGTAGTGCTCTTGTGGAGCATCTATTGTTGTATAAACTACATAAGACAAATAAGAATTGCTCAAACCTTTTGTCTTCAACATGCTTCTTGTCATTTCTACAATGGTTCTATTTTTATCTCAGCTACCCCATTTTGTTGTGGTGTATAGGCGGTAGTGAGCTACTTCTTGATGTCATATTGTTTACAAAAATCATTGAACTTATTTGAACAAAATTCTCCTCCATGGTTAGTTCTCAAAAACTTTATTATATAACCACTTTCATTCTCAACCAATGCTTTGAAAATCTTGAACATGTCAAAGGCTTCATCCTTATGTTTAAAAAAATACATCCAATAGTTCCTTGAAAAGTCATCAATGAATGTGAGAAAATATGAAGACTTGCCCAAAATTTGTGTTTCCATAGGTCCACAAATATCAAAATGTACAAGTTGGAGTGGTTATGAGGCACATCATGCTTTTCATTTTGGAAACTCCTTCCTTGCATGCTTTCCAAATACACATGCTTCACACACACCCTTGTGCTCTCCAACCTTAGGTAGTCCATTTACCATATCTTTTGAAGATAAAAATTCTAGACTTTTAAAATTAAGTATCCAAATTTGAGATGCCAAAGCCAATTCTTATCTTCAAGTGTCATATGTGCCATGTTCGTACTCCATTTTCCTCCAAAATTCAAAGGAAACATCCGGTTCTTTTTCATAGGAACAATGGTGACCATACAATTATTTCCTTTTAAGCCATAAATTCCAAAAAATAATGGAAGGGCCAATCCTCTAGAGAATACATAATTCTTTAGTTTTATTATAATTTATCTAATATTTTATCAACTCTTTCAATGTTGATGGACCTACCCAATATAATTTCATATTTAAAAAAAATAAATGCACAAGTATTGTAATAATTGCACAAGTGTTAATGTGCAAGTTGTAAATGTGCACGTAGTCCACATATACATGAGTCTTCATTATTATGAAACACAACTTTATATTTTTTCTACAAGTTGTCCAACACACAACAAATTATTCTTCAAATTGGAAGCATAGTAGATATCATGAATTTTCTTTGTACCTCCTTTAGTGCCAACCTCCATGGTGCCTTTTGAAGGCACATCCAAACCATTATTGTTCCCAACAATGATCTTGGTCTTGAAATTATCATTCACATCAGTAAATAACTGTTTCTTTTTAGTCATGTGGTTAGAACAACCAGAATCTAGATACCAAACTTCTTGACTAGGTTTTTCAGCCATATCACTAGTCAAAAACAAATTACCTTGTGCAGCTTCATCCTCACATACATAGTGAGCTCTTCTATCTTTGTGGTCTTCACTTTACAGTATCATGCAATGTGGCCCATTTTATGAAAATTGTAGCATTCAACTTTTTTTATAAACCCTTCCATATCCTCTTCTAACAACAACTCCTCTTCCTCTTCCTCCTCTACCTCTTGAGTAATTTTAATTTCTTCCTCTTCCATGTGTTTGTTTACTTGTGCTTGGACCAACTTCATCATTCTAAAAAAAAAAAAAATAGAATTAAAAGCATTCTCCTCATTTCTTTACTAGTTTCTCTTAGTCTTTCCTTATGTGACATAAGAAAACCAACTAGACAGTCAAATTCAAGTGTAGACAAATCTTTACTCTCCTAAAAACATATTGCAACATGATTCTATTTAGGGGTAAGAGATCTCAATACCTTCTTCACAACTACCTCTTTCTTAAAGGTATCTCCAAGGGTGGCCATCTTGTTCACCACATCCTTCACTCTAACATAATAATCACCCACACTTTCAACCTCTTTCATCTGCAAATTCAAAAACTCTTTCTTCATGGTCTGCAACTTTACAATTCTCATTGGTCACTTCCTTGGTAAGCCTCTCGAAGAGACTTCCAAGCCTTCTTGGATGATGTAGAAACAACAATATGTGGAAATAAACTCTTTTCAAGAGCAAACGGAATGTGGTAGAGGACTAATAAATTCTTCTTCTTTATTTCCCTTTTTATTATCCTATCATTTCCTTGTAATGTGTTCCAATTAGGTGGTTCTTCATAACCACTCTCTACAACCTCCCAAATATCTTTTTCAATTAAAAATGTTCTCATATTTATGCTCCAATAATCATAATCTTACCCGTTAAATTTTGGAATGGGTAATGAGTTGTTGAAGTTGGCTATTAGACTCAAGCAACAACAAATGAAGTTTTTCTTCAATGAACTTGTCCAAGAACTTGATCAAATGTTAAACTGAACATGAATCCAAGTTCACTCAAACTCAAAAACCAACCAAGATCTAATACCAAATAAAGTATTTGACCCAAAAATGAAGAGCACAAAACGTGCCTAAAAAACGCAGTAAAAAAAATTGCAACAACAAAAAAAATGCAGCAATTTTTGTAGTAGTGCACGATAGTCTGAATTTGAAGGACCAAAACTACTCAAAATTTGATGAAATTTTGGGAGTGAATTCTACACAAAAATACCTTTCCAACGGTGTATGACAAATGTAAAATTGAGTTGTAAAAAAAAGGTTATAAACTTTTAAAGTTGACTACAAATTTTAAAAAATCAGGAACAACAAACATATCTTTTACAAAATGAATAAAATAAAATGTTGTTTTGCATTCCAAACGAACTCAAAAGTATTATTAATATTTTTCCACAATCTCCTACCGCTATAATACTCTATTTTACATTTATGTTACAACACTTAATTTCACATTCTAGAAAGTCCAACAATCATAGTGACTCTTCAAAGCCTATAAAACTTTTGGGCTTCTTCAAATTCATGGGAGAACTTTTGGTTTTATTTTTTCTTAGTCAATATCAATCTCCAACAAAGTTACACCCATTGGAGGTAGTTCATAGTCTAGATAGTCCAAAGAATTTATTTAAAGTAAAATAAATAAATGATCTTAATAGTAATAAGGAATATGGTCAATCACACATAATGATCCATATAGAATACAATGAGTAATCATTAACCACTTAATTACTATTTATTAATTATTATTGTTGTCAAGGTAATCCTCATTTATTAGGTGATTATCATTTTTTTTAACTTAAGTATGCATAAGATTGTATTAACCTTGAGTGTTTATAACAACTAATTTCTAGTATTTGTACATTTTATTTATAAAAGCATTTTTTATTTTGTGAATCATAATAATAAAAACAAGAGTGAGATCTATAATGTTTATATCTAGAATGAGATACAAAATATTAAAGTTTTAAATCTTGAATACATATATTATTATTATTAAAGTAGGGTGTTAAAAAGGTTGTCCTTTCCCTTTTACATCAACTTGGGCACATTGATCTATATAACTTATTTGGTGCCTTTTACATCATCTTAGTCACATTGATCTATATAGCCTCCATAGAGATTTAAACCTTGGTGTGGTGTGGGCTATATCATCCATATGCCCAACCATTAAGCCAAACCAAGACCACATCGACAAAATTTTTAAGTTAAAAGCATGATTTTTTTTAAAAGGGTCTCGATCCCCTCACTGTTTGAGCTTGGGTCTCATCAATAAATACCCAAAGATATACCGCTACAATATCCCTCACGAGACTCTTGAATACATATATAATTAAAAACCTTCGCTTAATTTATTTAAAGACAAAAATATCTTAAAAACACCTAAATTGTCCCGTATGTATTTGCATGAGTTTCGTAAGAATGTTCAACACGTTCTTCAGCTGATTTTACCTGCACACAATAACTTCATTAATTCTATTTTAAAACTAGCATTTTATTTATTATAATAAAAAATTATTTATCAATTAAAATATTAAAAAATTATATTTTACAATAATAAAATATTTAAAATTTAATTTTTAATTTTAAAAAATATAATCAACAAGAATCATCCGCATACCTCTTTGTTCCAATTAGTCCTTACTGTAAGTATGATAAGTATGATTGTTTGAAGTGCCACACCAATTGTCATCCCCCACCAAATTCCCTGTACATATTAAAAATTTATAAAATATAAATAAAACTTACATTTATTTAAGTTAAATAGGATTATGATTTAAAGATTGAGATTTATAGATAACATAATTTACAATAAAATTCAAATCCTAATAACATTAAATATCATTAAATTAATATAAAAGAGGAAAGTAAACCTTTCAAAATCTTATTTAAATTTTTTTTAAAAATTAAAATTAATACATCTATTTATTTTCATATATTTGATACATATTTTTTTTTTAAATATATAATTTTTTATTTTCCAAATAAATTTAATGGAAAAAATAAGATAAATAAATATACATTATAAGGACAACTAAGTGTAAAATGAATATCAAATTATAAAAAAATTAAATAATTATAATAATAAAATAAATTTAAAAGATTATATGCATAGACATAATATTAATTTTCAGGAAAACTTAAATTATATTATTTCATTAATGAGAACACTCAAAATCAAAGTTAGCCGGATTTTGATAATTAGACCATTCAAAGTTTCACATTTGATAACATTTTACTTTAACCTAATTTAATTTTTTATGCTTATTTAGGATAAATGTAATCTCACCAAAATAATAAACAAACAATATTTACCTCCACTCCCATGCTGGTTTTAAAACCCAGAACTATACCAATGGGTAAACCAATCACGTAATAAGCTCCCAAATTCACATAGGCTACCAAGGCTTGCCATCCGGCTCCTATAGCAACACCTGCACAGTAACATTAAACCACATACATTACTAGCAAATCCACCATAAAACCACTTTCCATAACTCAATTTTCAACTTTCTAGATCGCATGCACTTTAACTCGCCATTGTAAGGGTCAGTTATTGGTACCAGAAAGAATAGGCTGAATTCCATTTAGGAAAACGGATATGGCAAGCAATGGAGCTAGAACATAGACTGCACTTAGAACAGTGGAGCTGCTTGTGTAGGGTAGTCCCAATTCCTTCCTAAGCACCATAACTGCCACCGCTAGAATCGTACTGATTAAGCAGCACGTTGAAACCACCACTATAACAGAAAACCTTGCTGTTTTGGGTCTTCTGGCTCCAAGCTCATTTCCCACCCTTATACTGTGCTCCAAATTATAATTAGTATATATATATATACATCAAGAGAAGCCTGTAAACAATATATATTTGGCACAGAAGGAAGATCTGGGAAAGAATTAGCATACCTTGCAGCTGTGCTTAGCCCCAACATAAACATCATGTCCCATGTCCAATAGTTCATACTACAACATTTAAATTACAGAGGACTCTTTTAACCCCATGAATAAAAAAGAAGAAGAAGCAGTAGCTTGATGAGCTAAATTGTTATGCTATCCGTTGAGAAACACACTTACCAGACAGAAATAGAATCAAGAGCAACCTCTGCATCTGGCAACCATCCTGAAAGCAGCACCAGTCCTTGGTTGTACCAAATCTCCAAACTGTGCAACATAAATCGTTAAAGAATTTAGCTTGTTACCCTTTTTCAACGCAAATCATATCCGTTCTGAAATTTAGACTAAGATAACTATTTCTAATGTAAAAAGTGATTAGTGTCGTACGTTAGCATGAAAGCGGAAGCTACGGTTAACTTGAAGTAAGGCCAGAGCCCCGTGAAGGACTTGGTAGTGAAGCCAGTCCATGTATGCTTGCAGGAAGGGCTGTAGAATATGTAAGCGGCGGTAGCAATGACCAGAATCCACCACGACAAACTTAGTGTTAAAGCAGCCCCTAGCAAGCCGAATCCCAGTTTGTCCACAGCCAGCCAAGATAGCAAGACGTGGAGCAGAAAAGTCCCTACCGCTATATAGGCCAGGGGTGCCACTATGTTCTGAGCCTGCAGAAACCTCTGCATGGGACAGTTAATGGCGAAGGCAAATAGCTGAGGCAGCAGCCCCCTCGCAAACACTCCTCCAGCAGCCGCAATGTCTTTGCTCTGCCCAATTGCAACCAAAATTTGATCTGCAAAAATGTAAAAAAACGCCAAAAGTATTGCGGTCGAAGTCATTATTATCATTGAGCGTTGGCAGATTACGCCCAGCATGCTGTACTGCTTCGCACCGTACGCCTGACCGCACACTGTCTGCACGGCGCTCGCCATTCCCAACTGATCATATCAAATTCCACAGCTTTTAATTGTAAATCTTTTGTCGATATTAAACATATCTAAAATGTACATGCTACTTAGACCTTACTCTCATATTACTCATCTTATATGTTATTAGAAATAAACATTTGTATGGGAACAATAGGTACGGGAAATAAACAGCTTATATCCTATATGTTAGAGGGTCAACTTATCCCACATACATGTCGCTACTCAATACTAATAGGAGAACAGGTTAGAAAACAAGAGGGCCAACCTACCCCACACACATAAAGGAACAGGTTAGAAAGCTAGCGATGCTAATAGGGGTGAGAAGTCCTACATAAGGGGGACCAAGGGCTTTCACCTTAAACCTTCTACTCCATTGGCAAAGAGTAGAGTTTGGCAAGTGTTGGGGCTCATAAACCACTCAGATCCTACAAGCTAAATCAATGTGAGATTATTAACACAAGTAAGAGAGAAGGGAAGGAGATATTAAAATGAAACGGAATTCTAATATTATAACACCAACCATGACTCCATAGGCTAATCCCTGAATTCCGGTATTGGCAATGGAGGCTCCTGCTAAGTCTAGTTCCCCAAGGTGGCCAGCAAACATCTGAGAAACAGCACTGAGCATGTAATTGAAGACGCTGACGATGATGGAAGGCCCAGAGAGGATCCACAGCTTTTTGCACTCATAGAGCGAAGCCTTTACAATCCTAGGCCATGAAATGCTTTCCTGCGACAGCAGGGACTCTATGGAGGCCGACTCCTCTTCCGAAGCATCCTCTTTCCTCTTTTGTTTAATCAAACTCTCTGCGAGATCATTTGTACTATTCTCCATCGGAGTATAAGAAAAATACAGCAGATACTAAATCTCTGGCTTTTGCCGTTGGTCTTCGCAACACTTCGTCCTATGTTTCGACTTCTTTATAGGTCCACACGGCATAACGGCATGGGTGCCCTGACGTGGACTTTAGAACAATTGAAGGAATACACAGTAAAACGCCGAGCACCTTAATCCCAGCGGCCATTCCTTCCTTTTACTTGAAGTTATTATAATATGGGGTTAGGCACCACAGCCAGCTTTCGTCCATTGTATTCGCCTCCCGTATATAATATATTAATATATTTCACATCCGCGACAGATATTTCCAAATATTTTATCCATATTTTCCTAAGTGCTATCGCTCTCGATGACCATGATATCCCGATTTCAAATCTAAAATATTGTCATGGTATCCCGATTCCAAGTCTAAAGCAATATCTTCATAAATAGGATAGCCACGTGAAGGGAAATGCCACCAAACCACTGCAATACAGGCATTAGAGCAATAATTATTCAGGGTGTATTGCATTTTTATGTCTTGCACAAGATAAAGTGTACGAAACAAAGACTTAATTAGGTGGTAGTTATCAGAGATAAATATACTTCGGCACCTAAGTAATTTTATTGAAGGTTGGTTGGCCTAGCCTCTCTCAATCGTGCAAAGGTTTTGGTGGATTCTATTCTCCACGTGAGTGTGAACTGCGGAAGGCCTGGAATTTGAAGGTTAGGTCTCTTTGACAAAATTATACAAAACAGAGCAAAGAATATGAGAATATCCCAGGGTGGTGATTTGACCAGAAAAAACAAGGATAGTGATTTATTTTGTTTTTTTCCTTAGAATTCAAAACCGCCCCATAAATATCATTCATTAATGAAACGTGGGAAAAAATTCAGACCATCAATCTTGAAGTTTACAAGAAGTGGCAGCCGTTGAAGGAATAAAAACTAAAGGAATGTAGTGGCAAGCGATTAAGGAATAAAAACTAAAGGAATGTAGTAAAGAATGTAGTGGCAGCCATTTAAGGAATAAAAACTATTTAAGGAATGTAATGGCAGGCGATTAAGGAATAAAAACTATTTAAGGAATGTAATGGCAGGCGATTAAGGAATAAAAACTATTTAAGGAATGTAATGGCAGCCGATGAAGGTGGTGGGACCTACCAATGATGAGGACGTAGAACATGCGAAATACAAGTCAAATAATATTAAATGGCTTAAGAAAGAGAGGAATCCTTGTGCCCTACTAATACATAAGCTTTGAATTTTCTACGCCCGACATATACCTACTTGCAATTAAAAATAAATAAAATCTATTAGCTGAAGGCTTACCTAACCCAACACTTCGTGTTAGCTGAAGGCTGTGAATGAATTAGCATATTTATGTGTTTGTTAGAAAGTTTTAGATGTATGTCGAGACGTGACGTCTAGAAATTTGATTGGATGGGTCTATACATTTCCTTCAAACCTTCAAAAGTTCACATGAGAGAATCATTTCAATTTTAATAAATATTTAAAAGTCTTTTCAGTTTTTTCAATTGAAATAAATATTTATCGAAACAAACCAATGAAAAAAATATATTAAATATAGATATACATGGATTGACAAGAAGAAGTTGGGTACTCAGGTTCAAATCTTGCGAGCATGTTCAATTTGGTTTGGGTAAAGGTAGTAGTCTAATTGAGTCCACTGAGTGTTCGCCAACTTGATGACGGTGGTACCAACCCCAGACCACCGAGGGTCTCCTTCACTTCGTATCGTGTTTACCGAGGCAAGATAGGGATTAAAGTGGTGACACCATAATTTAACATTACAATAAGAAATAATAATGCGACTTGACCTTATAATCAATTATTCAAAAAAAAAAATTAAATATATATATATATTATTTTATATTATATTATATTTTAAATCATTATAAAAAAATTATTGATGATTTTGTTATCCATTTTAAATAACTCATACTTTATGAAACTTCTAAGTCAAAGCTTATGTGAATTGAGGAACATTTTTTTATTTCAAACTTCTCTTAAGCTTGTGTGACGCGCACTGTTTGGAAGTCAGTTCACCTTACTTATAATATTGATGTTGCATATTTGAACATTGAAAGTATATAGTTTTTTTTAATGATTTTTTTATATTAATTAAGATTAATTATACAAAAAAGGTGAGTGAAATTAGCACACTCTACAAACCATAAAAGTTGTTAGTGGAGGAAATCACACCTCTTCAATAAAAACAGAGTCCAAAAAACATTACTACACTTTATCGCGAGCAATCATTATACAGACATCCTAAGACATAATCAGTAAACAAATATCAAGAAGCAGGATATAAGTTATCTTTCTCGTTGACACACTGTTAGTCGCCATTCGAAGAGACTGGGGCAGTTCCATCCTTCATCTACATTACCGCCAACCAGAGTTCGTTGAGGAGGATCCTGGCTGACTCAGCTTGGAATGCTTGGTAGAATACATGTTGCTCATAAGCTGCAGCCTCTTCTACCTCTGGGACAACTCCTCCTTTCCCAGGTTGAATATCAAACTTGAACAAACTCTATGCTTCAAGCATTGGGCTTTGGTCAGTTTTTCATCAGCATAATTCACATGAGGACTTTTCAGGATTCATAATATCCATGACATCCTTGGAATCACCTAGGCCCCAAAGCGAACTGAAATAATTAGTGCCTCCACTAAAATTACCCTTGCTCGAGGATATTTGACGACGCTTATCAAAGCTCAGGCCCAAGATGTCCCTTGAGGGGCTTCGAGAACGACGAAATTTAAAAGCTTGTTCCTTCGCAGCCATGGAGTATCTTGCATGGTAGTGGGACGAGCCTCCGCAACAATCGAGGCCCAAAGAGAAGCTGAAAAATGTGGCGTTTGAGTAACTACAAGGGTGGCCGGAGTAGCATTCGGGACCCCTACAACTTGCATGGCGGGCTGCATGTTAACAACAGCCGACATGATGGCTTCAGAAGACTGCACAGAGCTAGTGGGGGCTTGCATAACTTGGGTATCAATGGGCCTGGTCTGAGTAGGTTGCATAGAGGGATTGGCTTGCTCAGAGTGCTTAGAAGCATAATTTTTTTGGGTAGTAACCGTTTGCCAATCGCCTTGGCATTCTTGGGCCCCGTTAGACTGAGCTATCGAGGTAATCGAAGGGGGTTGGATCTGTTTGAACTTCCACTCCATCAGTGGGCAATCTCGAATCTTGTGAGCAGCAGACTGACAACGATAACAAGTATTTAGTAAATTGATATATGTGATAGGTTGCCTAATGGAGGTATCACCAATCTGGATATCTATGAAATCTGGCAGGTCTTTGGTGAGGTTGAATTTGACACAAGTTCGCATGGTAGGGCGAGCTAAGAAAAACTATTCAGGCTCAAGACACACAAACTTTCCAAGGGAAGAGACAAGCATTTGCAAAAAAACCCAAAAGGGGGCAGGTAAACCCGGGAACTCAATCCACACAGGAACTTCCAGCTCAGCTTAGTCACTGGCTGTGAAGTCAAGAATGTAAGATTGCAAAATTAACAGGGAATTTCTCACCAGCCAGGGACCTTTGGCTAACACTTTTTGAGCTTGAGCAGGATCAGGGAACCAAAAAAGGAAATAACCCTTGGTGAGATTCTGAACATTCTCAACTATCACACCATGTGGACCCCAAACTTGTTGCACCCAAGACCTAATGAGGGTATCATTGGGAATTCTACCCTGGAAATACCCAACAAGGGTATGTGCTTCAAACCAGTGGCAAACATTATGAAACTTATACAAGGAAATGGAAACAAGGATAGTACTCTTACCTTGTGAAAAACTTACGGATAAAATTTCTCGGGTGCTTCTCTAGCGCCATTGCTCTCCCCAATTGGCTTAATAGCAATTGAACTAGCCATTTACAAATGATGGTAGACCCAAACCCTTACAGAAAAGTTTTTCTTCATCAAACCCTAGCAGAACAAATTTATCATTCAAAGTATATAATTAGTTACAATGAATGTAATTTTTCTTGTGATTTGAATTTGAATTATCTTAATGAAAAATTAAAATCATATCAATACAATATTTTTATTTCAATTGATTTATTAAAATTAAATTTTAATTTTACAATTTAAATCAAATATTATTGGTTTTTAACTTATTTAAATGTAACATTCTTTAATGAAAAAAATATTATTTACAATATTTAACTTAAATAATAATAGCAATGTTTAACAACATGTAGAAGTTTTATTTTATAATATTTTAAATGAATATAAATGTAATAGTCTATAAAACTATTCTTTTAACTAAAGCATTCGTTCTTATAAAAAGCAAATGTTAAATTCTAATAACTACTTAATTTGATGATTGGTTTTTTTCTCATCTTGTATATCGTGTTTCAAATTAATTCATTTCCTTTAAACTCCCTTGTAATGAGGTCTATTTAAAAGGAATTCTTCCTCAACAAATTTCTCATTTGTGTATAAGTACTCAAAAGGAATTATTTTTCAATAAATTTCTCATTTGTGCATATCAAGGTGGACCACCTACAAAGTAGTACTATTGAAGTAATTTCAAGAAGATAGCGTCATGATTTTTGCGATTAACCTGAGTCTTTTGATCTCGCAATGGTCCAAATTCAACAAATTTCTCATTTGTGCGTAAAAGGTGGACCACCTATAAAGTAAGCACTATGAAAGTAATTTCAAGAAGATCACTTCATGATTTTAGAGATTAACCAAAGTCTTTTGAACTCGTGATGGTCCAAATGTTGGAAGTTTAGAGATTAACCAAAGTCTTTTGAACTCGTGATGGTCCAAATGTTGGAAGTTCAATTGTATTAGTCTAAACAAGGGTATATTTTGGAGGGTATAACTTGATCACCATAATTTTGATTCTCTGTGTTCTTATAACAAAGAAACATATGTAGGATGTAAAACTATGTTCACCATGTTTGACTTTCTTAAGACATTCTACAATGCTTTGAAGATTTAATTAATTGATGTTAATCACATAAGTGTATAATTAGATTAAAATGCATCTTTTAATTATGTTTATCATTGAAATCAATTTTAAATTATTTTAATTATATATAATTTTTTTAAGGATATTATTTGGTTTCTATCAAGTATTCTACTTATAAGTGATGCTCTACTATAACATTTCTTTAAATTTTACAGGTATACAAAGCAATATTTTAGCTTGATAATTATGTCAATTTGTTTGGCTTGAAGCAACACTATAACCCATAGTAGTTTACATTATATTTTTTATAGTCCTAGATTTTCTTTGGCTTTCTTGACAACATAGAAAGGATCTAAATTATTCTTCTATAATGTTATAAGTTTGTTATATGTATGTGTTCTAATTTCAAGAGAGAAATTACTTTAATACATTTAACCAAAAAAGTTTTTTTTTTAATCTATTTTTTTTTAAATAAATGGGTAAAAATTTATTGATAAAAAGTCTGGATTACAAAGTACAGCTGAACCCCCACCCAGGACTCAAATAAGCAACAAGACAGGCTAAATCACCGGACAAGGTCAACTCCCAAAGAAAACCAAAAAAACAAACCACATTAAGTCTGAACATCCTTATGGATCAACTCTCGTAGGTGTTGAGAATCCCTAGACGGGAGACTCTCCCAGTTATCAATACTCTGAGTATCCAATAGCTCAGAAGCCCTTTTGGCCAGGTAATCAGCAACCCCATTCCATTCCCTTGGAATGTACACAAAGGATATAAATTTGAACTCTTCACTCATTCTGAGAGTCTGAATGGTCACGAGAGGCCAACCGCCAATTAACATCCTCCACTCTTTTCTTTGTTTAAAATATTAACCAAAATTTGAGAGTCAGACTCACAAAGAATCCTGCGCCAGCCAAGAGAAAACCCCCTTTGCAAGGCCTCAAGTATCGCCAGAGCTTCCATAAGATTGTTGGAGTGAACACCTTTATAAATGGAAAAGAAAAAATTGACCACACCAACAGAATCTCTCCCAACACCACCAATTCCAGCATGTCCAGGATTGCCCCTGGACGACCCATCAGTATTAATTTTTAAAACTCCTCTAGGGTGCAGTCTCCATCTACCCTCTCTCCTAACCTTCTTGCTAAGCTGAGGAATCCTACTAAGGCTAGAAGAATTCACACCAACCCCAAACAAACCAAGGGCCTGTCGTACCTTCTCCTCCTTAGAGTCCAAATGAGGTTCCACATCACATTTACTATGGATAGTTTCTTGAACCATACACGGGATCCTTTGCCAGATCTGTTGAACACCCAAATGACTTCCCTCAAAAATGCGTCGGTTTCGTTCGAGCCAAATCTGCCATATGATGCAAGAAGGGCCCAAATTCCAAGCCACTTGGAGGAAGGGGGCCTTGGTTGGAGGTATGCCCAGACTACTCCAAAACTCCACTAGGGAGAGCACATGAAAACAAGGATGGTTCCAGGCACTCCACCAACAGTGCCAAATGTCTCCGGCAAGGGAGCATTGGAAAAATAAATGAGAAGAGTCATCCTAATTCTTACCACAAAGGACACATTAAGAGGCTCCATGAAATACCCTCTTCCTCAAGTTATCCCAAGTGAGGCATTTATTACGAGCTACCAGCCAGAGAAAAAAATTACATTTCAGCCAAGCAAATCTATTCCACACCTTTTACCACCAGGTGACAGGGAGACTCCCGAACTTTTGCTTATCAAGAACTTGATAACCATAGGCTATAGAGTAGGTTCCCTTGGGATTAGGGTTCCAAGCCAGAATGTCTTTATCCCTCAATGAAGAACAGTACCTCCCCGCAAGAATAAGAACAAGCACCTCTCTATCCTCGGCCAATCCCCCTTGGGGCCATTCCTGCGGATCTTTCCATTTGTACATCTCCATATTTCCAAAATACTGGATTTTTTTAAAGTCCTCCACATGAGACTAGCCTGCTTCCAAGAAAAAAAATGCTTAGGGAATGTAACCTGGGATATTGAGTCAAGATAGGAGGGTGGCCATCCCAAGAATCCTCCCGAAAAGAGTATCTGATCCTCGATTGCAAATCTAGAACAAACCCTGCTTAATTAGATTAGCTCCTCTTTTCAGAGTGTCCCAGATAATAGAACCTTTCCCAACCAAACTGGCTCTAGGGATATCTGCCTCAGAAATACCTCTCAAGTATTTATAAGATAATATTTTAGCCCAAATCTGATCTTGAGAGGTACACCATCTCCAATAAAGTTTCGCAGCCAAAGCCTACCCAGAAAGAGTTGTTTGTCGCAACCCAAGGCCTCCCTCTTGAACTGGCCTACAAATGGAATCCCATCTAACCAAACTCCATTTAGATTGATCAAGTTTTCCAGACCACAAAAACTGTCTTGATAGAGCATCCATGTCCTTGATGAAACGAGGAGTTGTTTGCACAAAACATCTGTAAATGGGTAAAGCTTGAATAACAGATTTTAAAAGCAATACTCTAACTGCAAAGGATAGCCATCTGACAGTCCAGTGATTTACCTTCCTTCTAAACTTATCAAGTATAGACTACCAAGAAGATCTAGGCAGAGGATGAGATGAAATCGGGATCCCAAGATAAATGAAGGGGGGAGTCGCGACTTGGAATCTTAGAATGCCGACAATCCTGGCTTGAATAAGAGGGGGGGTATTGAAGAAGAAAATAAAGGACTTGTCCTCATTAATCACCTGTCCAGAAGCACCAAGATATATGTCAAGAGACTGTCTAATGTTTCCAGCTTCCTTGATAGTGGCAACTCCCAACAAAGCAGTATCATAAACAAATTGAAGGTGGGAAAGAGGTGGCAAACTGTTATCCCACTTCCACCCCTGAATGAGACCATGCCTAACCTGAGACTTGAGTAATCTGCCCAACCCTTCTGCCATAATGATAAACAAATAAGGAGATAGAGGATCTCCTTGCCTCAATCCCCTTGAGGCCTCAAACAGCTCCGTAGTCTCGTTATTAACAAGAACAGAGAATGAGGAAGAAGAAATACAACTCATCACCCATCTAATCCATTCCTCCTCAAAGCCAAAAGCAGCAAGAACTTTTTGAAGAAAGGACCATCTAACTCTGTCATAGGCTTTTGCCATGTCCAACTTAATGAACATAGTTTTCTTCTTAGAAGTTTCCATTGTGTGAATAGCTTCTGTAGCAATAACATCCCCATCCATGATTTGTCGGCCAGCAACAAACCCACCTTGCTCCTCATAGATGATTTTTCTCAACCATATCTTCAGCCTCTCAGCAATAATTTTTGTGATGATCTTATATACAACATTACAGAGAGCAATAGGCCTGAACATATCCAAGGAATTCGCTCCCTCTTTCTTGGGAATAAGCACCACAAAGGTAGCATTTAGGGCCCTTAGCATCTGTTTGTTCTTTTGGGACTCACGGACCACTTCCAAAAGGTCAAATTTGATTAACTCCAAAAACTCTTGATAAAACTCAATCAGGAATCCATCCGGACCCGGGGCTTTCCCCTTTTTCATCTTGAATACAACACTTTTCAGCTCCTCAAGGGAAATTGGATCCATCAAGTGCTCATTCATCTCTCTAGAAACAATCAAGGGAATATAGTTTAGAATAAGTTTTTCTTCCTCATCATCTGAGAGGGCATCCTCCTTGAAGAGAGAGGAAAAATACCTCTTAGTCTCTTCTGAAATATCCCTAAAAGAAGAAAGCAGGGCACCTTGAGAATTAACAAGAGAGGTAATCAGGTTACCATTATGACGAGCCTTAACAGAGTTATAAAATAAGGTTGTGTTCCTATCCCCTTCCTGAAGCCAATCTACTCGAGCTTTTTGTTTCCAAAAAATTTCTTCCCTCAATTCCCATTCAGCAAGGTCTTTTACAGCTTCAGATTCCTCAACAAGAAGCTCCTCTGTGAGTCTCTGATCTCTAATCTTCCTTGAGGCTTCTTCCACCCTTCTAAGAGCTGCCAGCTTAGCTAAGGAAAGGTTACCAAAATTTAGTCTATTCCATATCTTCAATTTATGCTTAACAAATTGAAGCCGCTTCATAAAGGAGTACATAGCAGTGCCATGAGGAGGTTTGCCATTAGTCCACCAGCCTCACATGAAATCATGAAGCTTAGGATCTCGCAACCACATAAGTTGAAACTTAAATGAGGGATTCTTTTTTAGCCCTAACTCCAGAGCAGAGAGTTTGATAGGCCAATGATCAGATCCTCTACCCTCCAGAATCATAGAACTAGTGCTTCTATTATTGCCAATCCAAAAACTAGAGATCAAAAACCTATCCAGTCTCTTTGAAATGGAATATTCCCCA
Organism: Wollemia nobilis; assembly: GCA_028583015.1. Lineage (NCBI taxonomy): Eukaryota > Viridiplantae > Streptophyta > Pinopsida > Araucariales > Araucariaceae > Wollemia > Wollemia nobilis. The sequence continues at coordinate 6,174,522 of JAQPPZ010017110.1, forward strand.
CATCTTCTATTATGCCAAGTAAATATCCCATTATCCGGCTTGATGTCAACCAAGTTCAAGGCCCGGATATGAGCATTGAAGACAGAAGAAAAAGGCTCAAGACGATCAATCCCACCACGTTTTTCCTCCAGACAAGTGATAGAATTGAAGTCTCCAACCAAAATCCATGGGTACGAGGGAGCCGGACTTCTCACAAAGCCAATGTGCTCCCATAAATTCACTTTACCATTGTAATCAATAGGAGCATACACGTTTGTAAGTAGGATGGTCTCACCAGATTCATTATCATGCCCGATCATCGAAATAGACCACCTACTGGAAATCCAGGTAAGAGGAGAGATCTTAACTGGATCCCATAAACAAGCAAGGCCACCAGCATATCCACATGCACCAATACACTGACATTGCCCCTTTCTCCACAACTTGGGAGCAATATTGAACAAACTATCAATAGCTAATTTAGTCTCCTAAATAAAAACCACATCCGGAGAATGAACACGAATCAAATCATGAACTTTTTGTCTGGGGATGCTGTTCAACCCCCTTACATTCCATGAAAGTACAATCATTTTTGGGGGTTATAAAAATGGGAGTAGTTCTCACCAAACCTGACTCTACCAAAGTCTCCCCCATTAACTTAATTTTGTCCTGGTCTTTCTTCCGACCCACCTTCATATTCTTATCTGAAGCATTTTTTTTAATTATTTTATGCTGCAATCCCAACACCGTAGGAGTTTTACAGTCCATGGATGACTGCATCAGTGCCTGGGTAGGAGAGGGCATGTCTAAATCTGTGCCATTTTCTAAGATAACTTCACTTCCAGGGCCAGGGCCAACCATATCACCTATACTCGGAACCAAAGCCCTCTGTTCTTCATTTAAACCCCCTATATCTAGTTCCCTTGGTTCCACCTCATGAAGAGACAACTGATTTGGTCCTGTTATATCTATAACAGGTAGCAATGTTTCAGGTATCTCCACGCATTGATCAAGATTCTCTAGAATTTCAAAATGGTTGAGCTGAGCATCTGGCTGGTTATTCTTAATGTCTCTTTTTGCCTTTTTTCCTTTGTTTCGAGGTTTTACCATAACAAAGCCTTCCTTATCCTGATCCCCTCCTTTATTGAGGCTTTTCCTTTATCCATATTTTGTACAGCTCGAGAGGGCCCAGGATTTGAAGCCACAGGTAGGACAAACTTAGGGCATTTTCTTTGTAAGTGGCCATATTCATGGCAAATCCGGCAATGAAATGGGAGAGCTTCATAGTCAAGTTTTTGAACCCATTTGGTTGATCCGAACTATATTTCAATAGAATCTGGAATAGGATTGTTTAAATCAATTTCAACACAGATACGGGCAATAGAGATTACCTTTTTATCCAGCGTTTGTCATGACGGCCCAACCGGCTTCCCAAGTAGAAGGGCAATCATATGCAAGATGTCATTTCTCCAAAATTCCAATGGGAGCCACGGAAGCCGAACCCACATCGGAACCCGTGACGGCCGCTCCTCTAATGGGTTGAAACCCACATGCCAGGGTTTAAGAAAGAGTCCCGCTTGGTTACAGAAATAGGGACCTCCTTCAAATGCTTTGTTACGATCCGCAAGACAAGAAAAAACCACCATAAAATAGTTGTTTGCACTCAGCATCACCTCCACATCACCTTTAGGGTTCCAAGTCTTCCTAACCCAAGCCTCCACAAAGGGAAGAGAAATTCGGATGCCCATAAATTTACCAATAAGCGCATGTTTGGTTAAATACTCCACATCTTCTACCACCGAGTCTGGTTGAACCACTAGAACCGGCCTGGCTTCACATCATTCCAAACATCCATTGTTCTTTAACAAGCGATTCCTGGCATGCAATGGGAAATCCTGTTCCTTCCAATCATTTTTAAAAGAAATACTAGCCCTAGCATGCACGCTCCGTGACGGACCTGATGCCATCACTACATTCCTCTAGTTGTTCATACCTTCTCCAGAAACTGCTGCCATCCCCGCAGAGCCCACCAGATAGGTCTCAAAAAAATTCCAACAAAGCAGCTTTCCTCATCAAACCCTAGCAGAGCTCAAGTCCCACGCGCTGAATAATAGAGACCTCTTCTCCTATTAAAGCTGTTCTTTCCAATATTTTTACAATAAAATTTCATCTATAAAGTGCATAGTAGAATTATGTTGGATCTAATCTATTTTAATAAGATAGGTAAGATATTAATATATTTAGGCTCTAAATAAGTGAAGATATATTGTCTTCTTGATTCAAGAATATATATTTTTAAATATTTTGTTGTAGGATAGTCAAGGAAGAAAAATATAAGAAACAATATTTCAGACAAGTTGGGTGGTCATGAAGGCTACTTAGTTATATCTTTTGTTATAAGTGCTTCTCAAAATATAGATGAATTATGAGATTTACCAATACTTTTTAGAAACGAACAAAATTAACACAATATCCAAAAAGAAGAATAGCTCGTAGATAATCATAATTTATATTAAGGTTGTCCATAGACACCAAATTAATATCACTAACGAACAAAAAAAAAGTGTTGAAAGATATGATAATTTGACCTTATTTGTCAAATTCAATAGATGATAATGTTAGCCTTTAGGCAAACTTTGATGAGCACCTATAGGTAATCTTATGAAAGCCTACATATAATATTTTTATATTCACCCCTGGTGGGATTGCTTAATCCACTTGTATAGTTATTTATTCATCCCTAGTGGGATACATTAAACCACTTGATAATTATCCTTAACCAAACCTTTTATAAAAAGTTTAGTAAATTGGCTTACCCTTGAGCCTTATGTCAATATAATTGAAATTATAATTTGAGAATTAGGTATCTATTATAAATACCCCTTAATCACTAATCCATTGTATTAGTTTATGGGTGAGTGATTTATTATTATTTATTAATAATTTTCTAGTTTAATAATTAAATAACAATTGAAAAAATACATGATAATTTGTAAAATACAACTAGATAACAAATAACAAATAGAAAATAGTATCCCATGGGTTCTAGAGTAATTGGTGGAGAGTGAAGAGTTTCATACTCTAAACAAAGGTTCAAATTGTTGGATTTCATAGTAGTTTTCAAAATGAATGAAATCAACATATTACTAAGAATAAATATACATAAAGCAAATACACACAATATAAGGGGGTGTTTGTGGACACCAAATGATCTCACTATAGCAATAAAATACATATTTCAACTAAATAATGAAATGCTTGGTATGGTTAGATATTTATATTCAATTACAAGTTATCTTTCGGTCAAGGTTAATTAACCAACCTTTAGATTTAAAATAATAAAATATTACTAAAAACTCTTTTCAAGGTTTACAAGGGTCCAAAGGGATTATAAATACAATACAATACAAACTTGGTCCTAGCCTCAAGTGAGGCTTAAACACCACATATTTTAACATCCCTTTTAACATGAATGAGGTACATAGAGGGCCCCTTACTTGTCATCCCCCTTAAAAGACACTATCCCCACACCAAATTTTGCATATACACAAAAAAACATTGGGTGGAACCTCTAGCTTAACCTTGGGTAGGATATTTTTTGTCTACTTAATTGATAGTACAAAAATAAGATCAAGCATCCCATGATCATAAATTTATCTTACATAATGCATCTAAATCTCAATGTGCTTGGTTTGTGATGAAACAATGAATTGCAAACAAGCTAGATGGTGCTTTGATTATCACATGGAAGAGTGACTAGAAATATATAAGAAATATCCACCTACTATAAAATCATGAGTATATATTGAAAGTGCTTACCTACCTCATTAATAGCACAATATTCAACTTTTGTAGAAGACTAAGATATAGTAGATTATCATCTAGAGCATCATGAAATAGAGTTAGAACCCAATAGACAAATCCTATGGTGGAGCATTGCTCATCTAAATTAACAACTAAAAATCCTATTAGAATTAGAGGTAAACCAATTGAATAATGAATACCCATCTAATAAGTACCTCAGATATATCTAAGAATCCTCTTGGCTATGATCCAGTGACTCTCTCAAGGGTTTTGCATCTACCTTGAACAATAATTGATAGAAAAGGTTGTATTAGGTTATATGTGAGTATGATAAAGGATACCTCCCATGATAGATTGATATAAAGTGGCATCCACAAAAGGATTCATATAATTAGCACATAGCTTTAGTTTAGTTTTGAATCAAAAGGATTCTAGGAAAACTTACAATCCTCCAACTTAAAGTATTGAAGAATATTTAAAGTATATTTAGGTTGAGAAATAATAAACAGTGTAGGCACCCCAAATCTAATATCTCAAATGAATCATGAAGCCATGACTTCATATCCTGAATCAAGATAGTAGAGTTGCTTATAATGAGAAGATAATCTAGATAGAGAAAAATCACCAAGGTCTCTCATCCTAATGTTTGATGTAAACATTATTTTGAAGTTCACATCATTAAAAATCATAAATGATGAATAAAGGATGGATCTTATCATACCAAGTGTGAGGTGCCTACTTAAGTCCATACAAGCACCTAGTCAATTGATAAACTGAGGGAGTGAGGCCCTCAAGCTTAAAACAATGTGGTTGTTAAATATAAATATCCTCTTTTTTATCATCATGTAGGAAGACTCTCTTCACATCCATTTAATATACCTTTTAAATACATGAAGAAGCTATAGAATCATCCTGATAGAATCCATTCTAGCAACTAGATCAAATATATTTTAATAGTCAACTCCCTCCTACTAAGAAAATTCCTTATAAAAAAGGCATGTCTTGTGCTTTTCGACCTAAGCATCCAAAGTGCACTTGGTCCAATAAAACCATTCACATCCAACCACATTATTTCCTTCTATAAAATGAATAAGATCATATGTCCCATTATTCATCAAGGACTCATACTCTACAAGTATAACATATTTCCACTTCAATTGATCCTTAGCATAGGAATATATACGAGTATATTCATAATGATCAAACTTCAAGAGCAGTGCTTGAGGAGCCTTCCAATATTTCTCTAAAGACAAAATGAGTTGAGCATCCTATAGAAGTGTCCAAACCTACTTGGGTGTTGGATGAACTAAAGAACTAAGAATATTCTATGTAAAAGCAACACTAGAAGCTAAACCTAAAGAATCCAAATCTAACTCACCACTCACCTCATTATGCAAAATTGAAGCACTCAAAACTAGTATGTCAAGTTCAACATACATTAAGTCTAATACTGAAGATAATGTAGGTGGTGCTACTTGAGAAGGGTTCAAATATATAGGCATAGCACCATCATCAACATATGAAGGTGCTTTGATAGTGTAAAAACCCAAGTCATCCCACTTTGTTTCAAAATCCAGAAAAGAGTATTTTTTTCAAATTTTTATCCAATTCAGTCTAGTACAAGCATGCTTTAATCTTCACGGATGCCATTTCGTTGCAGACAAAATATCTATGAGATCGATATTGGCCAGATATCAGTATATTTGCCTTTCTACTTCCTCTCCTCACTCGAGATTCCAAGTAGAGGCTGGGATTCTCCCTTCCAGGGCCCATATCACCTGTAAGTCATACGCTTAACCTCCATGTATCTTGTCTTAAGATACTAGTGTATGAATGCTTTAATTTGATGTACACTTAGTACCCTAAGGTACATCAAGAGTACTACCATTATCCAGGTAGTCATCCAGAAGTCCTATTTGCATAAAGCCCATATCAGTTATGCAATTTACCCTTCGATTTATAAGATCTTTTGCTATGTACTAGTAAGGTTTACCTAGGTGTGATACCCATATCATCACTCCTAAACCTTTCGTTCTGTAAACAGATTCTGGCAGACCTTATCGGGATGAAGGCTGCCCCGCATCTCCCCGATGATTGGATAAGCAAATGTCTACTCACATTATTTAAAATCTAGGATGTCTTCCCATAACCTTAGGATGAATACATTTCTTCCCATATTTTATAAGTTTCAAGTTGTCTTCTCACAACCATAAGTATTTCATAATAATCTGCTTTATCATGTAAGAATATTTCATGGATGAGTACTATGTTTAGAAAGGTTTAATAATGTTGAATAGAGAATATGATCTTCATTGTAAATACTACCCTTAATGTATCCTTACTTGCACAAAGGTTAATGCAATAATTTAAAACACCAACCAAACACAACTACACGATATTCTTTATAAGCTAAAATATCTTTATAATTTTTAATAAAAGAGAATCATACTTAATAAACGATAATTACAATAACTAATACATTACCCCATCTACCATTAAATGATATTTTTATAAAAAGCATATATAAATTTTAATTTATATTAAAACAATCCGAGAACTACGATTTTCTTGTTAGTAATATATATAAAAATAATGTTGTTATTTCTACGCTATTCTTTTAAATCCTTTCATTTTTTATGTTATTTGTCTTTTTGAAATGCAAACCTAAATACACTTCGATATTTCTGCCAAAGTATTTGATTACCAAGGCTTTAATTACATTCTCTATCCATTGAGGATAAAATATATAGTGCAAAAGTAATCTCTCAAGATAATTTACCAAACTAGATTTTTTTTTCTATAAGTTATTTCCTACCTACGTTAGGTTTTGAAAAAATAAAAGGCTTTCGAATTTGGCTGAGTATATTTTAATTTAAAGATAATTTGTTCTTCTCTTTGGCTAGGGTTAACGATTTCTAAAGCATTTTGTTATTTTCTACTTACGTTACACACTATAATGCCATAGATTTTGATAGAACATTCTTTGGTATACGACACACAATTAGCTTCCAAGACGTGTTAAACTATTGTACAAGAGCCCATAATAGTTTTAAATTTTTGTACCTACTTCCCTAACGACCTCAGGTTATTTCCTCGAGCATAGGGGAATTTTTTCTCTACAATATTACGCTAAGTCATACACACTCTCACAAACGCTACCTTGGGACCTTTCCCAACACATTTAATTAAACCCTATATTTAACAACGACGGCGATTCTTCAAAACAACCCAACCTAAGTTTTAGATTGTTCTTTTAATTTCACCATCACCAGATCATTGTCAATAGTTTCATCCTAAATTTTCTTCAATCAAACCTATACTCTATAACCCAATCGTTTTAAGGGTTTCCAACAAAAATTAAATATTTGTATTTTATTCATCTATTATCCATTGAAATACAAATCTGGTTTAAAAAATACAATTAAACAACCTGACCTCTAGGACACAAACAAACGTCTCCTCACTGCCCTACATAGTTATTTCACAGTTTACGACGACTTCTCCTTCCAAGCTATATCAAACTGACACGCTAATAGTTTAATATCGAAATACTTTGGCTCAATATTCAAGAAAATTCATTCATTACATTTCACCCTTAAATTTCTATCTACTGGCATAACATGACGTTTCTTGTCTTTCCATAGCTGAATTAAAATAATCCTACTACTTCAACTAAATTCTCCCAAAAAATTAAAAAGAAAATCCTATGTCAATTAGTAATTACATTCCTTAACAAGGCACTGTTCAACCTATGTTAAATAAAACATTCTATTAATCGTCAAAGGATGTCATATAATACATGAGATATTACCTAATCCTCTAATCACTGGAGATATATTTTTTTAGATAAATAGAATACATGTATTTTGGAAATTGTTTTCAAAGGTACAAATGACTGTAAAATTACATCAATTCTTCTCTAATGAATTCTTCGCTTCCTACGTCTTGACATACTCAAACCAGTTGCAAAGCAAGAGGTTCTAAATGCAATTCTTGAGGTTATCCAGCGATATCCAGAGATCAGAGCGGTCGTGCTAATAATGACAATGCATTATATACCATATATGATCTTTACTCTATATGCATGCTTGAAGAAATCAAAATTACCAGCGTCCAAACAATTCTGAAATCTTTTCAATTGCTTTATAAAAACCTTCATCTATGGTTATCCAATTCCATTTTCCAAACTTCATTAAAATAAATATAAAACATAATTTTAGCAAGGCTTTAGCCACTCAATTTAAATCATTCATAACAGAAAATTAGACTCACGTTAAGCCAATACAAACTGAAAATAAAAAGAACTCACAACTTAACACTTCATAACATAAAATTAGACTCACGTTAAGCCAATGCTTTCTCCAGATAATATTCATGCTATCCCCACTATACTAGTGACAATTCCTTTCTTCCTTACTTTATAGAGAAAATGCCCCACCTTAATGTAGAACATCTATTGGGTATGCATGCTATTCTTCTCCGAAGGCTTGCCAGGTGGTGAGGAAAATACAAGTCTCCTTTCTTTTAAAATTACCATGATATATATATATATATATTAAACATTCTCCTTTCTTTATTAATTAAACTTGTTTTATTTATATATATTTTTATATTTATTTTACTTTCATATTCATATGATATACATATTTAAATATATGTATTTTATATCTTGTTTATTTATGATTATTTTATTATTTTATTTTTGAATAGTCTTAATTTTAATTTATATATATTTTTGTTTTTTATTATTATTTTTATATTATTTTTTTAAATTATAATTTTTATTTTAATCAAGCAGCCTATAAGTGCATCTACATGAAATGCAACTACATGAGTCGTTGATGGATGCATTACCTCTAGGATTCTTAGATCCAATTATGGCGAATACTTCATCGCTCATCCTTTCTCTGGACTTACCTTAACCCAAATAACCTGTTGCAACATTCGAAGGAGGATATCTGAGCTTAGAGTTGTCCTTCTTCAGATAACATCAACTCCTGCATCCATAAATATATTAGCAGCATCTCATCCTTATAGATAATATAAGTAAAACATAGGTCAAATTTGTAGGGTTGTAGCCCCTAAGATTAAACACAGTCCTTGTGTTTGCATCATATAAGAGATTAATAAGATTAATCTTCTTTAGCACATACATTACAGTGGTCAATGACAAACTTAATGTTTTGTTTATCACATATCATCATGATTAAATATCACTATATAACAAAAGATTTTATCAGCCAAAAATTTTCTTTAGTTTGCAAACATATATTTTTATCATTGCTCAAACAAAAATAGAAACTGTCTTTTTATCATATCCACATCCCCCCATGTGGCATTGTTTTCTTAATATTGGTCCCATTGGACCCTACACTGGTCAATGCTCCTTTTTCTTAGTTGTTTTGTCTTGTATCCAAGTATTCTGATTGGTCGCACCTCAATGTGCAGGGGATCGGTCATCTGCAAGTGATCAACATTTAAAATATGAGAAGGATCCGATATATATTTCTTGGGGAGAGAGACACATGGAAAGTATCATGGATTTTAGACAAGTTGGAAGGTAAGGCTAGTTTGTAAGCTACTGGGCTAATTTTATCAATAATGACAAATGGTCCTACAAATATCGGGCTAAGTTTGGAGGATTTGATAGAGATTTTTATGGGTTTGACTCTTAGGAATACCCTATCTCCCACAGCGAATTCCCTCAAAGTTCATTTCAGGTCAGCATAACTCTTTTGTTGATTAGAAGCTTCCTTAAGCCTAAGTCAAATTTCATTTAACTGTTCCTCCATTTCTTTTAGCATATTCAGCCAGATCACTACCTGATCCTCCGGATCGCTCCAAGATAAAGGTGTACTACACCTTCTCCCGTACAGTGCCTCAAATGGTACCATTTTTAATGAGGCATGATACCCATTATTATAGGTAAATTCTACTAGGAACAGATAGTCCTCCCACTTTTTTTGGTGGTCCATACAGTACATTTGCAACATATCTTCCAGAACTTGGTTAACCCTTTTTGTATGACCATCAGTTTCAATATGGTATGTAGTACTGATGTTAAGTTTCATTCCCCGTGCTTGATGCAACGCTCACCAAAATTTAGATGTGAATTAGGAATCCCTGTCTGATATAATGGTTTCAGGAAAACCATGCAGCTGCACCACCTCCTTGGTGAATTTTTGTGCTACAGCACGTGCTCCATATTTAACATTTCTAGGTATAAAATGTGTCGCTTTAGTTAGTTTTTCGACTATCACTAGAATAACATCATGCTGGAAAAAAATTTAGGCAACCCGACTATGAAATCCATGGTTACCACTTGCCATTTATATTCTGGAATTACATGAGAGTGCAAACGTCCTACGGGACGCAAATGTTCTACCTTTACTTTTTGGAAATCTAGATACTTTACCACATATTCAGCAATATCCCTTTTCATCCCTGGCCAGTAATAATCATTTCTTAAATTTTCATGCATCTTTATATAGCCTGGGTGGGTAGAGTATGGAGCATAATGCACTTCCTGTAATAACTTGCTTTTGAGATTCTGATCATTAGGTACCACCATCCTATTTTGGAAAAGTAGAGTGCCTTCTCGGACCCTGAATTCCTTGGCTTTTTTAGATCCTTGTTGCACCAACTCTCGACATTTATGAGAAAATTCATCCTGAGTTTTTAGGTTCCTTATTTGTTCAACTAAATCAAATTGACATTGCGTCATAGCAAAAATATGTCTTCTTCTACTCATAGCATCAACCAATTTATTCTCTTTCCCTTTAATCTACTTAATATTAAATTCATATTCAACTAAAAACTCCATCCAATGTCTCTGCTTAGCATTGAGCTTTGGTTGAGTGAAAATGTATTTTAGGCTTTGATGATCAATCCGTAATTTAAAAGGTTTATCCAACATGTAATGACGCCACATCTTAAGAGCATGTACTATTGCTGCCAATTCCAAGTCATGTGTGGCATATTTTATTTCATGTTTCTTCATTTTTCATGACTCATAAGATATTACACTCTCTTCTTGCATAAGGACTCCACCAATTCCTTCTATAAAGGCATCAATACAGACAGTAAAAGAAAGTTTATGATTTGGTATTCTAAGAATTGGTGTCGTTGTTAACCTTTCCTTAAGTGTCCTGAAGGCCTCTTCACAATGTTTGGTCCACTGAAAAGCTTTTTCCTTACTTTGCAAATTGGTTATAGGATAAGCTATTTGGAGAAGTTATGGACAAAACACCGGTAATACCCAGCCATTCCCATCAAAATTTGTATCTTAGATACATTTGTAGGAGTTGGCCATTCATTAATGGCTTCAATCTTCTTTGGGTCTACAGATAATCCTTCATCGAAAATTATGTGACCCAGATATTGTACTTGGGAGGTGTAAAATTCACATTTGGATAGCTTTCCGTATAATTGATTTCTTCTCGGCAATTCAAGAATAATTTTCATGTGTTGATCATGTTCCTCTCTACTTTTGGAATAAATCAATGTCATCTAGAATTATCAACATAAACTGATCTAATTTCTCTCGAAAAACACTGTTCATGAGGTTCATGAATGCTGCCGAGGCATTTGTTAATCCAAAAGGTAGTACCGTGAACTCATAGTGACCATACCTAGTTCGAAAAGTTGTTTTGTATCTTCTTCCCGAATTCTTAACTGATGATAGCCAGACCTAAGATCAATTTTTTAGAAGATCGTAGCTCCTTTCAACTGGTCAAACAAGTCATCTATTCTGGGAAGAGATACTTGTTCTTAATGGTCATCTTATTGAGCATCCTATAGTAAATACAGAGTCTCAAAGTCCCATATTTCTTCTTCACAAAATAACTGGTGCACCCATGGAGAGACACTTGGATTTATATGAACTTTTTCCAATAAATCTTGAAGTTGAGTTTTGAGTTCTTGTAACTCTATCGTGGTCATTCTGTAGGGAGCTCGGGCTATTGGTGTAGCACCAATGAGAAGTTCTATTGAGAAGTCAAATTCTCATTTGGGTGGTAGTCTAGGCAAATCTTCAGGAAAAACATCTCGATAATCATTTAGCACTAGATAAGTCTGAAAATGACTTGTTTCAGACTCAACCTCCTCTTTCTTATTGATTTTGACTACAAAAGCCCTACTCCCTTTACTGATGGCTCTTTTAACCTGCATGTTTGTTACGAGGTGTAGTTCCATTGACTTACATCCACAATAAATTCAAATCCTCTATTTGAAGTTGTCATTGAAATCCATCCACCTTTCTTCAAATTTTAATAATGCCTTATGAGCCTTCATCCAATCAACCCCCAAAATTATGTCAAAGGCATTAGAGGTGCTACATATAGATGCCAACTAGTATTTACCTGAGGCAATATTATCTGAGGGTCAAAAAAACACTGATCTACAGTATAAGTTTGCCTAGAGCCATACTCAACCTTCCATCCATTAGCCATAAATCTAGGTTTTTCTAGTATGTCTCTCAATACATTTGGTGAAATAAAACTATCAGTAGCTCCTGAATTAATCAAAATTCTTACATCTTTGTTATAAATTTTTCCATTCAATAAAAAAGGTGTGGCTTGACCTTTGATTTTAGAGTTACCTGTTGTAGTGTAGATCTTATAAGTTGGTTTCGTAGGTTTCGGTCTTCTATCTGCTCTCATAGGACATTTGTCAACATAATGAGGCTCCTTACAGATCCAAAAACCATTTCGAGGCACCTTCTCTCTTTTATCCCCATAATTGATTTCATGACCATCAGTTCTAGCTTTTTGATCATATCTACTGAAACTTCCCTTATCCTGACCTCTAAGATTGTTTTGGATTATGTTTCCTTGAAATTTATTCTTTACTTTGTCAAATCTATTCCTGTTTTATTTTTGTCCCTTATTACCCTTGTTCTTTTCCCATCTTGTTGAGCCAATATTTTTCTTTTTTGATAGTTCCTCTCTGTCAGAGGACTTTTGGTAATAAGCCTTTTTGGCCTTGTAATTTTTTGCGTGCTAATGAGCCAGATCACAGGCTATAGTCAAAGACACTGGCTTAAGCATAAGAAGCAGGTTTACTATTTTTGGATGAAGTCCTAACAAGAATTGTACTTTAATTCCAGTCCTTTACTCGTACTCAGACATATATTTGAGTAACTATACAAAGTGTTGATAGTATTCGATGACAGTCATGCTGCCCTGAGTCAGCCTAGAAAATTTTGTAGTTTTCTCAAGGTAGAATTGAGAGGACAAATATATTTACTTAAATATTGTTACAAAATGTTGCCAAGGAACATCTGCAGCTTTTACGTTATGGGTTTTTCTATAAGTATCCCACCAATCTGCAGCAGCTCAAACCAAACAGAAGACTGTGTAAGAGTTTTTAGATTTGGAAGAAAGAGTCTTGACAACAAAATATGCTTCCAAGTTGTTCAACCACCTTTCAGCCTCTTCTCCATCCCCCTTGCCATCAAATTTGGCTATATCAATTCTACGCATGTCTTTATCAAGCTCAGATCCTACTTGCTTCCTTCCAGGATCCATAGATGATTCATCCCCATCAACTACCGCTTCTTTTTCTTTAGACAAGTTCTCTATTATCTTTTGTTGTTGTGAAATTATTTCATGTTGTTGTGTTAATTGAGCTTTTTGTTGCTCCATATGTTCTAACATTTGTGTTCTCTGTTGAGCCATATGCTCCATCATCTGGGCCATTTGTTGGTCCATTTGCTATTTCTACTGACTCATATGTTCTTAAATTAATTGTATCATCCAAGCCATTTTATCTTCTTTCGGCATAGGCTCCTTTTCCCTCCTTACCACCCGAGGGGCTCTGCAATTTCCTTCGTAGCTCCTGTCCTTATAACTTTTCTAAGGACCCGCTTAGGATTCTTGACCAGCCCTTCCCGTTGTGCCGCTACCGATCTCTTTGATAAATACTACCCTTAATGTATCCTTACTTGCACAAAGGTTAATGCAATAATTTAAAACACCAACCAAACACAACTACACGATATTCTTTATAAGCTAAAATATCTTTATAATTTTTAATAACAGATAATCATACTTAATAAACGACAATTACAATAACTAATACATTACCCCATATACCATTAAATGATATTTCTATAAAAAGCATATATAAAACTTAATTTATATTAAAACAATCTGAGAACTACGACTTTCTTGTTAGTAATATATATAAAAAGAATGTTGTTATTTCTACGATTAAATCCTTTCATTTTGTATGTTATTCATCTTTTCAAAATGCAAACCTAAATTCACTTTGATATTTATGCCAAAGTATTTGATTACCAAGGCTTTAATTACATTCTCTATCCATTGAGGATAAAATATATAGTGTAAAAGTAATCTCTCGAGATAATTTACCAAACTAGATTTTTTTTTCTATAAGTTATTTCCTACCTACGTTAGGTTTTCAAGAAATAAAAGGCTTTCGAATTTGACTGAATATATTTTAATTTAAAGATAATTTGTTCTTCTCTTTGGCTAGGGTTAACGATTTCTAAAGCATTTTGTTATTTTCTACTTACGTTACACACTATAATGCCATAGATTTTGAAAGAACATTCTTTGGTATACGAGACACAATCAACTTCCAAGACATGTTAAACTGTTGTACAAGAGCCCATAATAGTTTTAAATTTTTGTACCTACTTCCCTAAGGACCTCAGGTTATTTCCTCAAGCATAGGGGAATGTTCTCTCTACAAGATTATCCTAAGTCATACACACTCTCACAAACGCTACCTTGGGACCTTTCCCAACACATTTAATTAAACCCTATATTTAGCAGCGACAACGTTACTTCAAAACCACCCAATATAAGTTTTATCTTGTTCTTTTAATTTCACCATTACCATATCATTGTCAATAGCTTCATCCTAAATTTTCTTCAATCATACCTATACTCTACAACCCAATCGTTTTAAGGATTTCCAACAATAATTATTATTTTTTATTTAATTCACCTATTATCCATTGAAAGACAAATATGGTTTAAAAAAACAATTAAACAACCCGACCTCTAGGACACAAACAAACATCTCCTCACTGCCCTACATACTTATTTCGTAATTTACGATGGCTTCTCCTTCCAAGCTATATCAAACTGACATTCTAATAGTTTAATATCGAAATTCTTTGGCTCAATATTCAAGAAAATTCATTCATTAAATTTCACCCTGAAAGTTCTATCTACTGGCATAACATGACGTTTCTTGTCTTTCCATAGTTGAATTAAAATAATCCTACTACTTCAACTAAATTCTCCCCAAAAATTAAAAAGAAAATCCTGCGTCAATTAGTTATTACATTCCTTAACAAGGCACTGTTCAACCTGTGTTAAATAAAATATTCTATTAATCGTCAAAGGATGTCATATAATACATGAGATATTACCTAATCCTCTAATCACTGGAGATATTTTTTTTTAGATAAATAAAATACATGTATTTTGAAAATCATTTTCAGAGATACAAACGACTGTAAAATTACATCAATTCTTCCCCAACGAAGTCTTCGCTTCCTACGTCTTGACATACTCAAACCAGTTGCAAAGAAAGAGGTTCTAAATGCAATTCTTGAGATTATCCGGTGATATCCCTATTAGAGCGGTCGTTCTAATAATGAAAATGCATTCTATACCCTATATGATATTTACTCTATATGCATGCTTGAAGAAATCAAAATTACCAGTGTCCAAACAATTCTGAAATCTTTTCAATTGCTTTATAAAAACCTTCAGCTATGGTTATCCAATTCCATTTTCCAAAATTCATTAAAATAAATATAAAACATAATTTTAGCAACGCTTTAGACACTCAATTTAAATCATTCAAAAAATTAGACTCACGTTAAGCAATACGAACTGAAAAGAAAAAGAACTCACAACTTAACACTTCACACTTCCTAGTTACCAATGCTTTCTCCAGATAATCTTCACACTATCCCCACCATACAAGTGACATTTCCTTTCTTCCTTACTTTATAGAGAAAATGCCCCACCTTAATGTAGAACACTTGTTGGGTATGCATGCTATTCTTCTTCGAAGGCTTGCTAGGTGGTGAGGAAAATACAAGTCTCATTTATTTTAAAATTACCACGATATATATATATATATATATTAAACATTATCCTTTCTTTATTAATTAAACTTGTTTTATTTATAGATATATTTTTATATTTATTTTACTTTCATATTCATATGATATACATATTTAAATATATGTATTTTATATCTTGTTTATTTATGATTATTTAATTCTTTTATTTTTGAATAGTCTTAATTTTAATTTATATATATTTTTGTTTTTGTATTATTATTATTATTTTAATCAAGCAGCCTATAAGTGCATCTATATGAAATGCAACTACATGAGCCGTTGATGGATGCATTGCCTCTAGGATTCTTAGATCAAATTATGGTGAATACCCCACTGCTCATCCTTTCTTTGGACTTACCTTAAGCCGAATAACTTTGTTGCAACATCTGAAGGAGGATATTAGACTTAGATTTGTTCTTCTTCAGACAACATCAGCTCCTGCATCCACAAATATTTTAGCAGCATCTCATTCTTATAGATAATACATGTAAAACATAGGTCAAATCTACAGGGTTGTTATAGATAGGAATAAATCCTATAAGAATCTCTAAATAATTTACTAATTTAAATAAATAGAAAGATCCTTCACTAAAAGCTCAATTAGTAGACTAGACAGAGCCCCTAAAAGACCCTCATCAAAAATGACATCTCTTTAAATAAGGATCGCATGCCTTTGAAGACCATAGAGATGATATGTGTTAGAGGTATTTGAGTACCCCATAAAAATGTATTTTTGAATCTTTAATGCCTTCTTTTTTTAAATATATTTGGGTATGTGAAAAACACAAGCTTATATTGAGAGGGGGGGGTGAACAGTATAAGACCACTTTTTAATTTTTCTTTAAATCAACTTTCAAATTAGTATTATGCAGAGAATAGATAGCAGTATCAAGAGCAGCAATTAAAGCAATGCACAACACATCATCAACAAAGAGACACAGCAATTTAAGTGGTTCACCCAATGCGGGCTACTCCACGGATAAAATTTCTCACTAAATTTTATCACCTCAAATTCTGGGAAACCATTCCCGATTACAAAGTTTATGGGCACCAACCCAAAGGAGATACCTTCCCCTAGCTCTTGCTTAATCTGGTGATCCTCTAGAGAACCTCTGCCTCTGCAACCCTTAGCAAGTGGAACTCAATCCATAGAAGACATCTGTCTTCCCTGCTCTGGCTGGAGACCTTTGTTCTCAACTCTATCATCGCACAGTCGATCCTCTTTTCTGCACCACAACACAGTCCTTCGGTCTGGCACTTTGTCCTTGAATTTTCACCTCTGCATAATTACAACACTCGATCAAATATCTACTTATGCACCTTTGTGCAAACGCAGCAGCAATGTCTACGCAAACTCTGCTCTTCGACGATCGAACTTCTCCCTGCACTCTGCTTTTACGAAAGTCGCACTTCGAACGCACACTTCGATCGATGCACAAAACATTCAAACAGCCCTCCTTTTATACTCACAATCTCAAGATTGAAATCTTGGTCTTAGTCGATTGTTTTACCCTTCAACCACGTCGGCTTCAAAACCCTGCGTTGCGTCGGCCCAGATTTAACTCTGTCGGCTTCATTGCCTCCCTGTAGCTTATGGCACAAAACTTTAACATGTCGCGATATCGCAACACCTTTGCCTGTCGTATAACTTCTATGCTTGTTGTCGTGAAATCGCAACACTACTGCCTGTCGTGCACCTTCTTTGGCCTATTGTCATGAAACCATGACACTACTGCCTTTGTCGACCTCTTTACTTATTATGTCATGAAATCGTGACACTTCCTGTCTTTGTTGACGTCACCTTCTCTTCTATCGTGAAATCATGACCATTCTGTCTTCATGCCCTTCCTCTCAGCTTCTATCGTGAAATCGTGACACTTTTGATTTTTGCTAACGTCATCTACTCTTCTATCACAAAATCATGACCCTTCTGTCTTCATGCCCTTCCTCTCAGCTTCTGTCGTGAAATCGTGACACTTTTGATTTTTCCTGACGTCATCTTCACTCTGTCGCGAAATCGTGATGCTTTAGTCTACAAAGCCTTCTTCTCTGCTTTTGTCATGAAATCGTGACACATCTGCTTCTGCTGACATCATCTGCAACTCTATCGCAAAATCGTGACGCTTTCGCTGCCTTAAGCTCTTTTCTGCTAAATGCCTGCAAAACTGGAACATGTCACGAAATCGTGACACTTTCGCCTTCGAGCTCTTCCTTCTTCAACTTGTCGCGAAATCGTGATGCTTCTTTTGATTAAGACTTGCTAACTGTTTCTATCACGAAATCACGACACCATCTCCAACTGCAAGCTGCCAACTCAACCTATCGTGAAATCACGACGCTTCTGGCTTTCGTACGCTTTCTCCACTGCCTGTCGCGAAATCGTGACGCTTCTCCTTTCAGGCTCTTCTCTTTGTTGCATGTCGTGAAATTGCAACAGTTATTTCTTCAAGCTTTTTAGCATGTCGCGAAATCGTGACAGTCCTTCCTTTGATTTTTGAAGCTTGTCACAAAGTCGCAACAGTCCTCACTTTGTCTTTTGCAGCATGTCACAAAATCGCGACAGTTCCTGAATCACTTTCTCTCTCTTCAATCTTGTCGCGAAATCACGACAGTTCACACTGCAGACTTTCTCTTCTGCAACATGTCACGAAATCGTGACACTTTTCTTTTCGGACTCTCTCTCCTACAACATGTCACGAAATCGCGACACTTGCTCATCCGAACAACTTTCCTGGCAATGTGTCACGAAATTGTGACACTTTTCTTTCTCTGCCTTCTTGCGCTTTTCGAGTCACGAAAATGCGACATGTCGTGAAATCATGATAGTTTTGCCTGCTTCGTCTCTACCTTCCAGCATGTCACAAAATCACGATAGTTTTGCCAGAACTTTCTCTCTCCTCAAACATGTCGCAAAATCGCGATAGTTTTTCCAATCGCCTGCATACTTTTTCTTACTTGTCTTTTTCTTGATCTTTTTGCAACTAGGCTACCCTGATCTTCTTGGAAACTCACTGTCCATGCTGAACCATTCATCAAAACACAATCTATGACATAAAAACAAATTTCTTCAAGAACTCCTTGACATCAATGACAACAACTACACTTGAGCAAAGGCAATGTACTCAAGGTACCCAAAATTGCCAACAATCTCCCCCTTTGTCATTGATGGCAAACCTTTACTAAAAACACATCTTCAAGAGCCAAAACTGAAATCAATCTGAGCTGACAACTGAGAATATTTCTTTGAAGTTTTGCTCCCCTTGACTTGAAGCTTTCCTCTTCACTTGAAGCTTTCCCCCTTACTCATATCTCTCCCCCTTACTAAAATCTCTCCCCCTTTGTCATCAATGGCAAAGGGTCACCTTTGGGGCTTGGGACTAAGAATGAGCCTCTTAGCTTAGTCCCTCCCCCACCTCCCTAATGAGGTGATTTAAAATAGGGTTGGGAGTGAAACTCCCATTAGACACTCATCATCATCAGTGTCTACAATTTCTTTGCCGTGCCTTCTCTTGAATTCTTTGTCTGTATTTCTATTTCTGTTACTGTTTTGATCCTCGGACCTGTTCATACTGTTGTTCCTGTTTCTTTCATCATTCCTGTTCTTATCCATACCTTGATCCTTAGACCTGTTCATATCACTTTTTTTGTTCTTGTACCTTGGAAGATCAGCTCTACACTGTCTAGCTGTGTGGCCTGCATTATTGCACTTATAACAGGTAACAAAGTTATTTTGATTTGACATACCTCCTTTTTGAATTCGTCTGTTATGAGTAACCGTGTTCCTGTTATTAGTCTTGTAGAACATTGCCTTATGCCCGAACTGATTACAAGAGTAGCAATATCCTTGAAAGAAATTAAAACTTCTGGAATTGTTGTCAACCCTCTTCATTTGAGATATGCAATGTGCAGCCATGTGTCCAAACCTATAACACGCAAAACATCTGTCGTGAAATATTATTTTAATCGATCTCTTGGGGCCCTGAAAACTTTTGCTTCACATTCAGAAATTTGTTTTCTGTTTCTGCGCATTCATCACTCACGGACTCATGATCTGAAATACTTTCTTCATCAGAACTTTCGTCCTTTTGAAATCTCTTGCTAGATGCCCCAACCTGTTTCTTGTGCGGCTCAACAAAACCAATACCTGTTTTATCTATTGGATTTCTTTGACTTTTGATGAGAGACTTAACCTTCTTGGAGCTATCCTAAAATCTGTAGAGCTTATCCTTGTATTCTTTATTTTCTTCTTTCAAAGAAGCCATTTTCTGCTCTAACTCATTATACTCAAGAATCTTAGACTCTAACTCATCCTTGAGTTCTTGTGTTTTAGCTATAGAGAAGTCAAGACTTTCTATAAGATCGTCTCTCTCCATACAACATTCATCTAACTTAATCTTGAGTCTATCATTCTTCTTTCTTTCCTTTTTCAAAACACTAAGAGCATTATTGAGTTCACATTCAAGATCCTCTATTTGATTGCACTTTGAATTATCAAGACCTTTTTCAGATTTCTTGTCACTAGAGGTGCTACCCTTTTCAAAAACCATACATGCATTTTCCTTATCATTTTCTGAAGCATCCTCATACATACTAGCAACCAATTCATTATTTGTGCAATCATCCTCAAGGTGCCCAAAATTTCCACATCTAAAACATTTCATGACAGTGAATTTATGTTTCGGTTCTTCCTCATTTTTTGAAATGAACAACATCTCATTTTCATTATCACTGGAAG
Organism: Wollemia nobilis; assembly: GCA_028583015.1. Classification (NCBI taxonomy): domain Eukaryota; kingdom Viridiplantae; phylum Streptophyta; class Pinopsida; order Araucariales; family Araucariaceae; genus Wollemia; species Wollemia nobilis. Next base: position 6,195,149 of record JAQPPZ010017110.1, read on the forward strand.
AGCTTTCACTATCACTACTAGAACACTTACTTGCTTTGTCCAGATAGAAGCTCTTCTTGTTCTTGTGTGAATACCTCTTTCCTTGATTGTTGTGCTCATCTTTATTTTTTCTGTAATACCTGTGCTTTTCAGAATCCTTGCTCTTAACATCCTGTATATCTTCATCACTTTCATTCTTGGAAACAGTACAGTCAGTAGCATAATGACCAAATTTTCCATAGTTGAAACATCTTATATTTTTCTTGCTTTTGTGCTTTCTAGAGAACTTGCATTTCTTGCTGTAATATGCCTCTTCCTCACTAGAAGACTCATCACTCTCTTGAATCTGTTTGCCTTTTGATTTCTTGGTAGCTTTGAAAGCTGCCTCTTTCTTTACATCAACTTTCACTTGATTTCTCAGCTCAAATGTTGCAAGAATACTATGGAGCTCATCCTTTTTCAACTTATCTAAATCTTTAGCTTCCTCAATAGTAGAAATATTTTCACTAAATCTATTAGGAAGAGATCTTAAAATCTTATCACACACATCATTTTCAGCAAGTTCAAGACCTAAGTCTTTCATATAATTAACAACTTCATCCATACGGAGCATGTAGTCACTAATATTTTCATCATCATTCATCTTGAGCTGTTCAAACATACCTTTGAAGTGTCTTAACTTGGCCTTTTAGACATTTGCATCACCTGTATGAAAAACCTGCAATTGTTTCCACATTTCACTAGCTGTCTTGCAGTGAATAACTTTGGTAAGATCAGCCTTCTGTAAACCCTTCAGGATTGCATTCATGGCTTTTGAGTTGCTGTGATGTAGGAGCCTGTCTTCTTTAGTATAAGGACCATTTGCAGGAATCGTGTACCCATCTTCAATAACTTCCCATACCTCATTACCAAGTGTCGTTAGATAGACTTTCATTCTTGCACTCCACAGACCGAAATCTGATCCATCAAGAATAGGTGCTGCATTGCCACTTGAATAATCCATTGTGTTCTTTGCAAGCTTTTCCTTCAAGCTGTTAAACTTTTTGAAGGTACTGGCTCTGATACCAATTGAAGAACATAAGCTTATATTGAGAGGGGGGGTGAACAGTATAAGACCACTTTTTACTTTTGCTTTAAATCAACTTTCAAATCAGTATTATGCAGAGAATAGATAGCAGTATCAAGAGCAGCAATTAAAGCAATGCACAACACATCATCAACAAAGAGACACAATAATTTACGTGGTTCACCCAATGCGGGCTACTCCACGGATAAAATTTCTCACTAAATTTTATCACCTCAAATTCTGGGAAACCTTTCCCGATTACAAAGTTTATGGGCACCAACCCAAAGGAGATACCTTCCCCTAGCTCTTGCTTAATCTGGTGATCCTCTAGAGAACCTCTGCCTCTGTAGCCATTAGCAAGTGGAACTCAATCCACAGAAGACACCTGTCTTCCCTACTCTGGCCGGAGACCTCTGTCCTCAACTCTATCACCGCATAGTCGATCCTCTTTTCTGCACCAAGACACAGTCCTTCGGTCTAGCACTTTGTCCTCGAATTTTCACCTCTACGCAATTACATCACTCGATCAAATATCTACTTATGCACCTCTATGCAAACGTAGCAGCAATGTCTACGCACACTCTACTCTTCGACGATCAAACTTCTCCCTGCACTCTGCTTTTGTGAAAGTCGCACTTCGAACGCACACTTCGATCGATGCACAAAACATTCAAACAACCCTCCTTTTATACTCACAATCTCAAGATTGAAATCTTGGTCTTAGTCGGTTGTTTTACCCTTCAACCATGTCGGCTGCAAAACCCTACGCTGCGTCGGCCCAGATTTAACTCTGTCGACTTCACTGCCTCCCTGTAGCTTCTGGCGCGAAACTTCAACATGTCGCGATATCGTGACACCTTTTCCTGTCGTACAACTTCTATGCTTGTTGTCACAAAATCGTGACACTATTGCCTGTCGTGCACCTTCTTTGGCCTGTTGTCGCGAAATCATGACACTACTGCCTTTGTCGACCTCTTTACTGCTTATGTCATGAAATCATGAAACTTCTTGTCTTTGTTGACGTCACCTTCTCTTCTATCGTGAAATCATGACCATTCTGTCTTCATGCCCTTCCTCTCAGCTTCTGTCGTGAAAATGTGACACTTTTGATATTTGCTGATGTCATCTACTCTTCTGTCGTGAAATCGTGACCCTTCTGTCTTCATGCCCTTCCTCTCAGCTTTTGTCGCAAAATTGGGACACTTTTGATTTTTGCTGACGTCATCTTCACTCTGTCGTGAAATCGCGATGCTTTAGTCTGCAAAACCTTCTTCTTTGCTTTTGTCATGAAATCATGACACATATGCTTCTGCTGACGTCATCTACAACTTTGTCATGAAATCGTGACGCTTTCACTGCCTTAAGCTCTTTTCTGCCAAATGCCCACGAAACTGGAACATGTCACGAAATCGCGACGCTTTCGCCTTCGAGCTCTTCCTTCTTCAACTTGTCACGAAATCGTGACGCTTCTTCTGATTAAGACTTGCTAACTATTTCTGTCGTGAAATCGCGACACCATCTCCAATTGCAAGCTACCAACTCAACCTGTCACGAAATCGCAACACTTTTGGCTTCTGTACGCTTTCTCCACTACCTGTCGCGAAATCGCGATGCTTCTCCTTTCAGGATCTTCTCTTTGTTGCATGTCGCGAAATAGCAACAGTTCTTTCTTCAAGCTTTTCAGCATGTTGTGAAATTGTGACAGTCCTTCCTTTGATTTTTGTAGCTTGTCACGAAGTCACAACAGTCCTCACTTTGTCTTTTGCAGCATGTCACGAAATCATGACAGTTCCTGAATCACTTTCTCTCTTTAATCTTGTCGCAAAATCGCAACAGTTCACACTGCAGACTTTCTCTTCTGCAACATGTCATGAAATCGTGACACTTTTCTTTTCTAACTCTCTCTCCTGCAACATGTCATGAAATCGTGACACTTGCTCGTCCAAACAACTTTCCTGGCAATGTGTCGCGAAATCGCGACACTTTTCTTTCTCTGCCTTCCTGCGCTTTTCGAGTCACGAAAATGCGACATGTCGCAAAATCGCGACAGTTTTGCCTGCTTCGTCTCTGCCTTTCAGCATGTCGTGAAATCGTGATAGTTTTGCCATAAATTTCTCTCTCCTCAAACATGTCGCGAAATCACGACAGTTTTTCCAGCCGCCTGCATACTTTTTCTTACTTGTCTTTTTCTTGATCTTTTTGCAACTGGGCTACCTTGATCTTCTTGGCAACTCACTGTCCATGCTGAACCCTTCATCAAAACACAATCTATGACATAAAAACAAATTGCTTCAAGAACTCCTTGACATCAATGACAACAACTACACTTGAGCAAAGGCAATGTACTCAAGGTACCCAAAATTGCCAACAGTATGTGATCCCATGTTCAATATCTAAAGATGCCAAATATAAATACATTAATATTTCCTTCTAACAACCTCTCAAGAGGTGTCACACCCTAGACATATCTAGTGGAAACCCTAATGATGATGTATGTTACACAACTAATGGTCTCACCCCAAAATTTGTGCTACATCCCCTTGGCATAAATCATACAAAGTTCCATATCCATGATAACCCTATTCTTCCTCTTAGCCATACCATTCTACTTTAGGGTATGGTGAAAATCCCTCTAATATGCTATCCTATGTAAAGTCAAAAAACTTAAAATTTATTGCTCTTGTACTCACCTCCCTTGTCTAATATAATTCATAGGATTTTTTTGTATCACTAATTTTCTACAAGATATTTGAATACCTTAAATCTCTCAAAGTCCTCATTCTTGGTGTGATTAGTACAATATCACATATATCTAGAGAAATCATCAATAAAGATAAGGAAGTACCTATTTTTAAAAATGGAGGATGTACCCATAGGTCCACATATATCACTATGTATGATCTGCAAGGGTGAGCATGTCTCATGGTACCTTTGGAAAAGTTCTTTATTTTGAAAATCCTTATGAATTTGAACTTACTAATGGCTTTGTGGCTAGATTTAATCACAGGTCCCAATATCTAGGATCTTAAAAAAACTCAATATTAGAGTATTCAATACTTTTGACCAATATCAAATAATATAACATTCATGATATAATAATAATATTACTCAATAAACCAACTCGCAATACTAATGAATCAAATATACAAGATCTATATGACAACTAAATTACACTTCTTCGATACAATGCTTTGTTATTTGTTACAATGCATTGAGCTTTGTCTCCATAATATAACCTTACAAAAATATCCTTTCAATACTTTGACTATTGCTCTCCTCACATATTTGGGAGATGCATACTTTTCTATTCCTCATATATGACAAAACTCTTACTTACATGACACCTGAATTTGTTTCACACATTTCACACATATTATAGGGAAATATAAATCACACTGCCTAATATTATATTTACAAATGTGCTACCAAATAATATAATATCTCTAACACCCCCATATTACATTATTTGGTATGATGATCTTTTGGTGTACATAGATGACTCTAAAATATCTTGTACTTGTTTCTTCCAAGAGCTTTTGTAAAAATATCTACAATTTATTCTTCAATTGGAACATGTTTTATTTGAATATGATGATCCTGAACATGATCTCTAATAAAGTGACATTAAGCTTCAATATGTTTTGTTCTTTCATGAATCACCTGATTTTTGATTAATTTGAGAACTTGATTATCATAATTTAGTATTGTAAGAGTCTTCTTTATTCCCATATCTGAAAAACGTATTGTAATCGAAGTGTTTCACATATATCTCTTGTTACACGATATTATGATTTTGTTGATGAAAGAGCCACTGCATGTTGTTTCTTACTATACCAAGAAATAGGTCCTGACCCAAGATAGAATACATATCCAGATGTTGATTTTTTATCATCTATAGATCCAGCATAGTTAGAATCTGAATATCCTTGTAAGTAAAAATTATCATTTCTTTTGTATTTTAACCCATATTTTGTAGTTTTGTTGATATATTGCAATATCCTTTCTATAGTTATCCAATGATTTTATCTAGGTTCTTGCATGAAACTACAGAAATAATTTACAAAAATTACAATATCAAGTTTGGTATTTGTTAAATATAGAAGACTTTCAATTAGTTGTCAATACATAGTAGTAGAGACTAGTGGTCTTATCATATCTTGATAAGTGCAGCCCTTGCTCCTTAGGAGTATCTTTAGATTTACAATTTGTCATTCTATATTTTCAAGTAATGATTTTGCATAATTTATTTCTGTTATTGTGATGTTGTTGTCTCTTTGAAAGATTTTTAAATCAAGACAATAGTGTAGTAGTCTAGGATCTATCATTTTAAAATCCTTTTCCATATCCTTTTTACCTTTATCTATCTAAATATTTGAGCTTCCTATGATTATTATATCATCAACATATACTACAAGAATTATTCTTTCTTATTGTATAAATATTTGAATAGGATGCACTCATTTTGAAATTGTGTCATAGTAGATGATCATTAATCTTAATATACCATGCTCTTGGTGCTTGTTTTAATCCATATAAATATTTGTGTGAAACAAAATCAAGCAACACCAATACAAACTATGAAATGTAAATAAACACCATAACACATAAAGGTTGCACAATATGGATTTTTTTGTTATTATGAGCGGATCTTCAATTGTTACAATCAATATTCCCAAATGTGGGGTTTACAATGCTTATTTTTTATACAAAAATTTACAGTACTAGGATTCTCCGAAACCCTAGTGAAAATAATGGGTGGTGTCTTTATGCTTGATTCGATCCCAACATATTGGTGGATGGGCTTGTGTATCCTAATTAGGGCCACCCAAGCTTCAACAGCTTCCAACGAATGTAGTTCTTACACCTGCACATAGCCAACAATATCAAGGATTAGTAATATTTGTGAGGGCTCCACTACGTGAGACCCTTAGAAGCAATAAAATCACTAAACCCTAATTGCATTAAAAGTTGTAACAAAGCATAAAAATGTAAAACAAATGCAATAAAATTTTACCTTATCAACGAACTTGTTGTTTTTGTCTTCTACTTACATAAGTGATGTCAGGGAGGGTTGCAAAGATATCCTAATGGTACCTGATGGTCGTAGGGTTGCAAATCTGGTGTGTGATATGCTTGCGAGTGCTCGACAGGCTCTGGTGGGCACTCGATAAACTCTGGTGGATGCTTAATAGAATCTAGTGGGTGCTCGGTAGACTCTGGTGGGTGCTCAAAAAACTCTGGTTGGTGCTCGATGAGCTCAGGAGGGCATTCAGGGATGAACTTTGGTGGGAGCTTGAAGAACTCTGATGGGCACTCGACGAGCTTGGGAGGGCATTTGGGGATTGATGGAAATGTGCAGAACTAGATTTGGTTCATGCATCACGTGAAGGGCGACGATAGAAGCAGATGATATGCAAACGACAGTAATGGAGGTGAGGATAGAAACAAAGGGGGATATTTAGGATAACTTAGAGCTTAGGGGTTGAGTCACCAAAATGACTTCTCTTTATAATATTCCCTTAGACATGTTATGGTATACACAACACAATTTGAGTGATCGAGATTAAAACATGAGGAAGGATGGAGATTAAATTTGGGTAAGTGGTATGGATTAAGGTGGATGAATGGTTGAGATTAGAACGTGATGGATGGTTGGGACTAATTCATATAAATTTATATATTTTTTTATTAAATATATATAAATATAATATATAACATATTAATATTTAAATATATATTAAACAAATATATATAAATATATATAAATAATGGATAATTATGGTGGGAGGTTACGGATGGATGACAAGTGGCTAGATTTTTGTGTCTACAGATACCTTTTTTTGCACCACATTACATGAAACACAATGTGGTGCAAAAACATGAGACACCTAGTTTCGCTTGATGACGAAAAAAATTTCTTTCATTGGAATGTGAAGATGATGTTTAAGATAAAATAATTTGATTGTAACCATTTGATTGTATAGCTTACCCCCTCAATTGGTGAGTGAAGAATAAATATCACAAGCCAATTGACATATTTGTGCCATGAAAATGTAAGTGAATGGTGTAAGTGTAGGTGTAAGCGTAAGTGTTTGATGTAAGTGCGAATGATATGAATGATGTAAAATCATTTCATTTTTTCCCTAACAGATAAAGGGGAATTTTGTGAAATGTAAGTGATTAATTCTATTTTTTCCCCAATAGAGAAAGGGTTTTTGCCAAGTGTAGATACCATGATGTTAGGATCCTAATCCTAACCCTAAATATATAATTAATTAACCTATTTTATTATGGACCATTGTGTCCTTTCACCTCATAACTCTAGATAGGTATTTATATGCATTCACAAGGGTGTCATTAAGCATACAAGAACATAAGAAATATATCTCTTGAGAGTATTAGCAGGAATTCCTCCAGTGAAACAATGATCATTTTAAAAGCAATTTAAACACATTTCTTCTTGTTTTGCATTCACTTCATTTTTTTTCCATCTTCATCAGTGCTAGGAACGAGGTTCCTACCAACTGGTATCAAAGCCATCGTTCAAAATAATACTTTTCATCTCGTTCTTCATTCACCAATTGTTTGCCACTCGTCTCTTGCACCTTCATTTCATCTTTTCCAATTGCCACATTATTACTAAATACCACTGATATATCACCAAATAGTGACAAATCATTCTTAGAAGCCATCACGGAGACCGCGATTAGCATATTGTAGAAGTTCATAGATGCCAACAATATATTTATCTTGTAGAGTAAATAAAACTCACAGATACCGGTGAACTCTGAGCATAAAGAAGATAAAAAACATATCTGGAGGGAAACAGATCCAAACACATTTCTTAAATTGTTCTATGTCGATGCCCAGTTCAAAAAATAGAATCAAAACAACATAAAAATCTGTGTTCTATGGCACTCTGATGAATCTCTAACGAAGCACTCAATTTAATGGCGTAAAATTATAAAATTTGTAATTTAAACAAAAGTTTTAATTATTTTTTCGATCGTCGGTTAAAAATTTTGGTTACTGAAAAAAGCGAGTGGGAGAAGTATTTAAAAAAATCCTTCGAGATATAAATCCCACACTGCGTGTATTTTGGGACTAAAGGGGTTTAAATACGCACGCGCTCCCTTAGGTGGTTGTGACTACAACCTGGTAGTCACGCATGTGCAAATTTTCTTTCTTTTGACTCCTGCCCCGTCCTCGATATGCTACCACTTGTCACTTTGCCTCACCCTCGTGCTAGCCCTCGCTCTTCTACTAGCCCTTGAATCGTTGCCACTTGTCACTCTACCTTGCCCTCGTTCTAGCCCTTGCTCTTCCCTTCTGCTAGCCCTCGAATCGCTACCACTTGTCGCTCGCTAGGCTGTCGTTACCACTTATTGCTCGCTAGGCCATCGTTGTTCACCTGCCGCTTGCTAGTCCACCACTGTTGCCGCTCGCCCACCACTCTCTATTACCTCCTAGCCATTGTTTCCTGTCGAATTCAAAAAATTCATAATTAGTGACCACTGGGTCCAACTAAGTTGATAAACCAAATTTTGCAAAAATTTATCAAAATTCTATGGTAAATTACATTAAATTTTTTTGCAATTTTTTTTTTGAAGAACCCAAATTTTCAACTACAAAAAGACTTCTACATTACAAATCCGTCCGAAAATGGCCGATGGTAGGAGATATCAATCATAGGAACCCAACCTTAAGGATTTCATGCAGGAGGTTCGTTAGTGGAGGGAGGACATTAAAAATGACATGGCAACATTGGATATAAAAATTGACACCTATTGCCACTCTGTCACTACACTACAACAAAATATGGCCATCATCCAAGCTATCCAATCTGCTGGAGGGCCAATAAACCAAGCACTACTTGGGGGACCACAAACTACCATTCTTCCTAGAACCACTAAGTTGGATTTTCCAAAATTTGAAGGAGGTGACCCCACCAACTGGATTTATAGAGCCGAACAATATTTCTCCCTATACCAAATTTTGAAGACACAAAAGGTTCACATTGCTTCCTTCCACTTGGAAAATATCACCACACAATGGTACCAGTGGTATGAGAAGACTAATGGCACACCTACGTGGTTAGAATTCACCAAAAACCTAATGGTAAGATTTGGTCCTAGTAAATTTGAAGACTTTACAAGCGCCCTTACTAAACTTTTCCAAACCACTATGGTGAGAGAATACCAAGCCCAGTTTGAAAAATTGGTAAATCTTATATCAAGGCTAGATGCCTCGTTCTTCCAAAGTTGTTTTATCAGTGGCATAAAAGAAAAAATCTGATTAGAAGTGTAAATGTTCAACCCAACTAATATGATGCAAACGGTTGGATTAGCCCAATTAATAGAAGAAAAATTAAATAACTAGCGTCGATTAGGAAGACCTCCTATAGGAAAATCATAGAATACTTACACCACCATGAAACCTAATAGGGTCTTACCTATTAAGCATATAAGCCCTGAAGAGATGAAGGAAAGAAGAGAAAAGGGCCTTTGTTTTCACTGTGATGAGAAATTTATCCCCAACCACAAATGTATTACCCCCAAACTATATATTTTAGATACACTTGACCATTGTAATTCAAATGAAGAAGATAATATTGAGGTGGAAGTAGTAACAGATACTCCAAAGAGTAACACAGAAGACTCACCAAAAATTTCTTTTAATGCCCTTGTTGGTTCCTCCTTCCCACAAACTATGAAGGTCAAAGAATACTTTAAAAACAAAACCTCATTGTGCTTCTAGACTTTGGCAACACACAAAATTTTATTTATTTAAGGGTGGCAAAAAAAGCTAATTGCTTTATACATCCTTGCAATAATTTTGAAGTCATGATTGGAAATAGAGGAAGAATTGCTTGCAAAGGAAAGTTTCAAAATATTAAACTCACTATGGATGATTATAATATGAAAGCATATATGTATGCACTCCCTCTAGGAGGATGTGATATAGTCCTAGGAGTACAATCGTTACAAACAGTCGACACCATCCAATGGGATTTTGAAGATTTATGGATGAAATTCACACAGAAAGGTCAAACATATACTATTAAAGGATTAAAATTAGACCCTTATCAAATAGTAATTTCTCATAGATTGGAGAAGCGTATTCGTAAATGAGGCAATGGTGTGATTGCACAATTGTTTTCCATCCAACCAGTAAACGAAGACCAACCAATGGTGCATGAACTACAATAACTCCTAGCATGCTATGCTCAATTATTTAACGAACCCAAAGGGTTACCTCCTCAATGTAGCCATGACCATACCATTCAACTTCTTCCAGGGCATCAACCCCTAACATCCGACCTTACCAATAGCCTTATCTACAAAATATAGAAATTGAAAAACTAGTACAATAATTACTTAAAGCAGGGGTATTAGACCTAGTGTGAGTACTTACTCTTATCCCATTTTATTAGTTTGAAATAAGGATGGCTCATGGCACCTATGTATTGATTTCTGCACCCTTAACAAACTAACAATCAAAGATAAATTTCCCATCCCTATCATAGAAAAATTACTAGATAAGCTTCATGGGGCTACGTACTTCTCAAAGTTATATTTACGATCAGGTTACCATCAAATTCGAGTAAAGGAAAGTGATATTCCAAAAATTGCCTTTCGCACTCATGAAGGGCATTATGAATTCATGGTTATGCCATTTGGCCTTACCAATGCCCCTTCTACATTTCAGAGTCTAATGAACCAAGTATTCCACCCTTTCCTTCAATTTTTTTTTTTAGTTTTCTGTGATGACATTTTTATTTATAGCAAAACATGGGAAGATCACTTGCACCATTTAGACCAAGCATTGAAAACCTTGGAGGACAACCAATTATATGCCAAAATATCAAAATGTTCCTTCGGACAACAAGAAATTGAATATCTTGGACATATTTCCTCTAAAGAAGGAGTTAAAGTGGACCCTCACAAGATTGAAGATGTGAAAAATTGGCCTATCCCAAAAACCTTGAAAGGCTTGCATGGTTTTTTAGGATTAACAGGGTACTATCGTAAATTTATCAAAAATTATGGCAATATCGAAGCCCCCTTGACAACTCTACTCAAGAAGAATGCTTTTATTTGGTCTTCAAAGGCTGACAATGCTTTCATCTCCTTAAAAAATACCATGTGTACCAGTCCTGTATTAGCCATGCTAAATTTTTCCAAGCCATTTATTATTGAAAGCTATGCTTCAGGAGTAAGAATAGAAGCAGTGCTCATGCAAAATGAAAGACCCTTGGCTTTTACTAGCAAGGCATTTTCTGGAAATAATTTGGCCCACTCCACCTATGAAAAAGAGATGTTAGCTATTATTCATGCTATTCAACATTGGAGAATGTAGAGCGAAAAAAATAGTGCACCTAGCAAAGGGAAATGAAATGCATATATTTCTCTATTGATTTAAGCACTACAAAAGCAACATTTTAAGTAAGCATAAGAGACAAATAAGTGAAATAAATGGGTGGTTCTCTTTATATTATTGCATTTTCCAAATATGCAGTTACAAAACGTCCCCTTGAGGGATCTCAATTGATACAACTCATTACAATGTCCAAAGGATCAAATCCTTTTAGGAATTGAAGGCGTGCTTTAAGTGTCTTCCTCGCACTCACAATTGAAGAGCGGGTTTTTGCTACCACTATGATGATATATCCATATTTTAATATTTATCTCCTTCATCGTGCATTGTGATACCTATATCTACACATAAAGAAATCATATTTGTTAATAGCATGTGCGGATTGAAAGGCAATCAAAGAGATATATGCGATAATTAGCTTAAAAGAGGAAATGTATAATTACAATGCAAAAGTGTTCCAAATGCTACCAAAACTTAGGATCATGCATATAATGTACTTTGGAAGTGATCTAATCAAGAACAGAAAGAAAATTACACAAAAATTTATGGTCGTCCCTAGGCATGCCGATTAGGACTACAAAACAAGAAATACATAATAACATATTTAAAACAACTCAAAAGTGCACCAAAACTTGACAAAAGGCATAAAATCTAATCTAGAATTGATATATGAAAAAATAAAAGAGAAATTGTGCTCCATTTTGTGGCCATCCCTGGGTGTGCCATTTAGGACTGTCATAATTTGGGGGTCGTCCTGGGGTGGGACGACCACCAAATCTAGTGGTTTTTACCACCAATTCCTCTGGGATTTGGTCTAGCTACTCCTAGGGGTGTTGTTTTTGAATTTTAGGATCTTATTCACTCAAATAGGTCAGTTTTGTAAATGGATTGCATGTTTTGGAATCACTTGAAAACCTCCTTCGCTTGATGGAGATATCAAGAGAAAATGCACAATGAACTGGGGATAAATCTCTATAGTAATTCATGGTGAAATATTGTAAAGACTCCTTGAAATTGGTTGGAATGACTCCACTTTATATCTCAAGTGATCATATGGTCAAATGGGCATGCTTGGCCATGTGAGGTAGGTACCACCATTTGTCCAAACCTTGCCATGCATTGGAGGAGGAAGAATCTCCAATTTGGGCATCCAATTTGCAAAATGGCATGGGAGTTATGTGCCCTTAGACTAGCATGCTTCAATAGGTAGGGTAAGTGGAAAAATTTGGGTGCCATTTTTCTTACCTTTGAATTTTTAAGGGTCCAAGGCCATGGTCGTTCCACTCAGGGATGGTTGCTAGTTGTCGTCCCTGGGTGGGACGACCATGAACTATGGCCATCCCAAGGTGGGATAGCCATGCCTACATGACCCAAAACTTCCCAAATTCTCCCAAAAATGGCTAGTACCACTATTTAACCTCTAAGGGTTGCCCTAGGGGGTCATATGGTGTTGATTAGAACGTGTCTTGGAAGTCTAATTGGATTGATGCAATTTTAGTGTCTATAGATGCCCCTTTTTGGGATGCATTGTGTGCAGCACAATGTGGAGCAAAAATATATGACTAAAATATCAAATGATTAAGGTTATTCAGTAACCTAACCAAATTTAGATGCCCCAATCATGGAAAGATCATGCATCCTTGAATCCTTGCTTTTGACGAGTTAAGGAACTTGATTCAAGTACAACCTTTCACATCAGGCTTACTTGATCTTGGACATTGTTCAGTCATGAAGAGGCAAGACCTATGATCCTTCATGCTTCCATGTGCCAAGCATTTGTTTAATTAATTTTTTTCTTTTTTTTGCCCTAAGTAGGGGCATGATTATTTTTGGCAACGATTCGCTGATGAACGCAATTTGCATGACTGAGTGTTTGATTATTGATTTTGATTATGGATTCATTAATTATTACTACCCCCTCAAGTGATGAGTCAATGAGGAAATGACCAATGATAAAAGCAACGAGTCGCTTGACCCATATGACTTGGTTGGGGTTCCTTCAACTTTACCCTTTGTAAAATTTCTCAATTTTGTGAGGACTTTGATGATTTTGTTGATATTTCATGGAATAAAGGAATTGAATACTCATTCCCATGGAGCATTCCAACCACATTGGTATTATTTGGAATTTAAGGAGAGACCTTTCAATTCATCCATGAAGAATTTGGTTCAATCTTGATCCATAGTGAATTTTATCAAATTTGACCTATTTTTGGTGGTTTTTAAGCCATTTTTGTTGCTTTTTGTGTTGTTTTTGAGGTGTTTTTTGGTGGTCGTCCCAGGGTGGGATGGTTGCACAGTATATGGATGTCCTATGGTGGGATGGTCACTATATTTTTTGACCAAACCACCTTGGGATGGTCATGCCTTTTGTAGGGCTATTTAAGCTCAAATTTTGAAAAATAGGCTTATTTGTGCACTTTTGATTTGGTAGTTTGAGAGGTGAGGAGTAGGAGAGTGAGTTTATGAAGAGGAGCACTATCAAAACCATCACACAATAACCATGATCCAACCTACAGACTCGTCGAGCAATGAAGTCGACACGAGATGGGTAAGGGCTGAATTTGCTACTGCACTTTGTTACTTTTGGAAGTGTAATTATCTTCACTTTTTGCAAATGAAACACACTAAATATTGGTAAATGAACCTCATTAGTGATGAGATTTATTATTTTGTGCCTTAGTTGGTGTTTTTGTGCATTTTTGTTACATTTTTTTTGTATTTTTGTAAGTTTTTTTACTTGTTTTTGGTGGCCAGGAAGGCCATTTTTGGGCAATTTTGGGGGTCGTCCTTGGGAGGGACGACTATCTTGAGATGTTTGGGGGTTGTCCCTGGCTGGTACAACAACCAATTTTGGGGGCGTACCTTGGTGGGATGGCCATGATTTTGCAAGAAAAAGTGTCGTATTTTAGGTGTTTTTGTGTTTCTTTTTGCTTCTTTTTATTTTTTTGTTTTGTTTTGTTTTTAAGCTTCCTTGCCCTTGCCAGGTGATCAAGAGCCGGTATCAATTTTTAAATCTCTTTAGGACCACTCATGGCCTATTGATAGAGGAGCACTAGTAATGGCTTGACACCATTGGGCTCAATCAAGTGACACGACTAGAGCCAGTGATGGGGGATAGAGCCTACCTGACTATGTTGATAGATCTATGGGACCCTTGCACCAACACCTTCCACTTGCCGACTTGGGAGATGACAGTGACCCTAGAGGACATCTACCAGATTTTTCATATTTGATAGAGGGGCATTTGATTATATCTATTATTTTTTTTGGTAAATAAAAGTCTTCATTAATTACCGGGTTTTGCAGGTTAACCCAAAACCTATTACAATATCCAACCTTCTACTGAGATTATAGATCCTAGTCATCCTTGAAAATTTCTTACCATAAATTGTGTTGAATCCCCTACAACACCTTACTAACAAAGCACACCCATACTTAAACATAACTGTAAACATTACTTACATTGACAAAAATTGAAGTTTGGAACTTTGCACTTGTGAAACCTGTTGCTTGCCCATTTCCTATTCTCTGTCGGAATCTTCCAAGGCTTACACCCAGTTACCTTCATTTCCAAATTGGTATGATTTAGAGGGAAACCCCATAGTTATTACCAGCTCCATGGAGAAAGAACACCCATTCACCTTTCTCCTTAACGGGTAGGTTTCTTTTCATGACTAATAATGTTTTCCACTTCACGTGGCACACCTTGTGTCCATGTCACCAAACTACCAACATCAACACCTATGTTGGCTAATTTGTCAGCTGACCTGTTGGCCTCACGGTACACGTGATGAGCCCTCATGTTCTGCATTGCCGCAAAAAGGATTCTCACTTCATGGATGACTCCCTCGATTCTCCATGGAGATTTTTTGCCATTGGTTAACAGGTTGATGATGTTCATAGAATCACCTTCAATCATCAAGTTACCTTGAGTTGCTTGGGCTACTTGCAACCCTCTCCAAAGGGCTCTAGCTTCTGCTTCGTTATTAGCTCTTATTCCCAATGGTTCAGTGAAGGCCTTGACCAGATTTCCTTGATGATCCCTGATTATCCCTCCAGCTCCAGCTCTTCCGGGGTTCTCCTTGGCTGCACCATCAAAATTTAGTTTAAACCAACCCTGGGGGGGTGGCTCCCAAGAAATCCCATTTTTGGGATTGGGAAAAGGAATGGAAGGTTTGTCCTCAATACTTAAGGCCCCCAAGCTAATTATTTTTCTTGGGGAATAATTGAGTGGTTTTCATCCACTAAGGTGCTAAGGTTTTCTTTCGCAAAGACAATAATCCTATTGAGGATGGTTTTTGGGTTTTGAATGGTATCCTTAAAGGCTCTATGGTTCCTTTCTAGCCAAATATGCCAGAGAAAATGATGCCAACAGATTTTCCATAGGTACTTAAGTTTTATGCTAACAAAGGGTTGAGGCCATTGATGGAACACTTCGGATATAAGAGCAGGCTTAACCCACGAGATCCTAAAGGCTTGGAAAAGTTCATCCAGGATGGACTCCGCTACCGGACACTCCAGAAACAAGTGTTGGGTTGTCTCCCATCCTACCCTGCACATGTAGCAATGGTTAGCAATAACCATACCTTTGGATAACATATTGTCCATAGTGAGGATTTTTCCTTGAATCACCAACCATGAAAAAAAGGATATTTTAGGAATTAAGCCTTTGATCCAAACCAAACTCGATTGAAATTGTTGACCTTCCACATTGAGAAGCAAATTATAGGCAGACTTAACTATGAAGTCACCACTTTCAGTCTCAGCCCAAACAATGTGATCTTCATCCTCTCCAGAGGGAATAATTTGTTGAGTTAAAATGTTATAAAGCTCTTCAGACTCCGCTTCAAAACCCTATAATCTGATGTGTTTCCACCTGTTGATATTTATATCCTACCACCTATAATTTACAACATTCTTCCCAATATGTTGCTCCATATGCTCTTGAATCCTAGCTAAATGAGGATTCTAGGATAACTCCTCAGCTCTCACCCACCGATCCTTCCAAAAGTCTATTGTTTACCCATTTCCTAGAATCCATCTAAGACCTTTCTTGACAAGATCCCTGCTCGTGAGGATTGCCTTCCAAAAAGCAGACCCCTTGCTTGCTAAGTTGTCATTAAGGAAGTTCACACCTTGGAGGTATTTCCTCCTAACTATGGCAGTCCATTCATTATCGACCTTAGTCAATAACCACCACACTTGTTTGGCTAACAGAGTTGTATTGAGATGAGCAACTCTCCTCAATCCTAAACCCCCATCAGCTTTAGGTTTGCAAACCTTGTTCCAACCTACTAAATGGATCCTTTTCTTATCCTCAGTCCCTGACCAGAGAAATTTTTTTTGAAGCTACTCAATTTTGTGATACACCTTGCTGGGAGCTTTGAAGACTGATAGGAAGTAAACGGGTATACTTTGAAGTGAAGCCATAGTTAAAACTGCTTTGCCTGCTTGAGATAACAGATGTCCTTTCCAACCTGCTAGCTTTTTTTGGATCCTCTCTAGAACTATGTTCCACATTGATCCTTTAGGTTTCTCGGTAAACAGGGGAAGACCTAAATAGGAGGTGGGAAGGGATGCAATCTGACATTACATGATCCTTGCTATGTTGTTTTGCCTAGGAATGGGGGTATTGATGAAATAAAGTTTGCTCTTATCAAAATTCACTTTTTGTCCAGTCGCTTCTTCATACATTATGAGAATATTTTTAATCCTTCTTGCCTCAACCACAGAAGCCAAAGTCAGTAGCAATGTATCATAAATAAATTGTTGATGTGTCACCGGGGTAGTTAGCGATGTGGCCTTGATACCTGATATGAGTCCAGCTACCGCTGTTGCCTTAATGGTTCTTCCCAAGGCCTCAACTACAATGATGAACAACATAGGACTTATGGGATCTCCTTGTCTTAGACCACATTTGCTTTGAAAAAAACCTGCAGTAGACCCATTAACAAAAACTAAAAAACAAGGCTTAGAAATACACTCTCTTATTAACTTGACCCATTTCATGTTGAAGCCAAATTTTAATAAAACTGCCTCTAGGAATTCCCAATTTATCCTGTCATAAGCTTTTTTCATGTCTAACTTTAAAGCCATGACTACTTTTTTGGTCTTAGTGGCTGTATGAAGAGCCTCATGAACAATAACAGCTCCATCTAAGATTGATCTTCCTTGTACAGAAATTCCTTGACTTGGATCAATGATAACCGGTAGAACTTTCTTCAAACGGTTGGCTAAAAATTTGGACAGAATTTTATAGGATATATTACACAGGCTAACCGGCCTAAAGTCATCCATAGTCTTGGGGTTGGGGCCTTTAGGGATCAAAGCAATGAAAGTTGAATTGAAACCCCTTGGAATATGATTTGAACTTTGGAACTCCTTGATTGCAGCAATAACTTCTGCTCCAACAATATCCCAAAAAACTTGGAAAAACTGCGATGAAAACCCATCCGGCCTAGGAGCTTTGTCAGGATCCATGTTAAACAAAGCCTCCTTGATCTCTTCATCTGAAAAAGCTATTGTAAGAGACTCGTTAATCATTTCATCAATGATTTATGGAATGAATTGAAGGAGAGAGTCCTTTGCTTGGGCATTACATGCCCGTTCTTCACCCAATAATGAACTGAAAAAATTAATAGCCTCGTCCCTGATCTCCTGAATGTTTTGAGTTGAGGATCCATACACCTTAGTTAAATTTCTAATATTATTGTTGCTTCTATTGCTCAATGTGGTAACATTGAAAATATTGAATTAGAGTCCCCTTCCTTTAGCCATAATGCCCTTGATTTCTTCCTCCAATACATCTCTTCATAAGCTAAAATATTATAAAACTCACAAAGGGTTTCCTTCTCTTCAGTCCTTGTTGCCTCATCATAGGTTCCATTTTGTATTTTGCTTTCTATTATTCTTAGTTTTTCCTCCACTGCTCTCTTATTCTCAAAAATATTTCCAAAGACTTCTTTATTCCATTTTCTAAGGTTGTTTTTCACCATCTTAAGTTTTTGAGATAGTTTGAAGGAAGCACTTCCCTGGATAGGTTGCTGCCAC
The DNA here is from genome assembly GCA_028583015.1 of Wollemia nobilis. NCBI lineage: Eukaryota > Viridiplantae > Streptophyta > Pinopsida > Araucariales > Araucariaceae > Wollemia > Wollemia nobilis. Next base: position 6,213,624 of record JAQPPZ010017110.1, read on the forward strand.
CATTCCTCTATTCATTTCTTGAAGTCCGGATGTTTAACCCACATTGATAGAAATATGAATGGATTTTTAAAGGAGTTAGCCTGAAATGCCTCCCATAGAATAAGATTATGGTATGAAGCACATTTAGGAAGGGCTTGTAACGTTGAATCACCAAACATTGTTGTAGCTTCCTTGGATAAAAAAACTTGTCCAACCTTTCTTGAATCGGCCAACTTCCTATCCTCTTGTTACTCCATGTAAATTTGGCTCCTTTTAGTCTTACATCCATCAATTCATTTGTGTTAATGAATTCATTTAAGTCCTCCATATTCCTTGAGGGTAACCCAGATCCTCCCTTCTTATTAGATGGGTAAAGGGGGGTATTGAAATTTCCCCCAATCACCCAAGGAATGTCTTTAAAATCTTGGCTCAAATGCCCCAAAAACTCCCACAATTCAGACCGCCCTTGGACGGAGGTGTGGGCATAAACATTTGACATAATCCAATTCTTATTAGTATCAAAATCATGAAATAATACGCTTAAGACTCTTTCATTTTCTTGAATAATACTTCCTTCTATTTTAATAGGATACCATAAGATCATGAGGCCCCCAGATGCTCCTCTCGCCTGTTGAAAGGCCACTTCCCATTGCTTCCAAATCCTTCTAGCTATAAGTGTTGATTGTGTCGCATCTGTTTTGGTTTCTTGAAGAAAAATGATAGTAGGATTCCAATCCTTCCTTATAGACTTCACCATCCTTTGTTTTGGTGGGCCGTTTAGGCCTCTCACATTCAATGAGAAAACCTTCATTTAGACTGTTTGATATTTTTTCCCTGCCCCATTCCCTGATCCAAAGGGGGTTTGTCAATTTTGCTATTATCCTGGCTAGGAATAGCTTGCTGTAACAATGTTATTTGCTTTTCGTTTGCAATTTCTTCATCGATTCTCATTCTATAGTTCTCTGCTGTAGATATTATCCTTTTCTTTCTTTCACTTCCATAATCTATCGGAGGCTTGGTAGTGCTTCTAGTCTGTTTTGGACTGAAATGAGGGGGCATATACTATGATAGTCTACGGCTTGAACCTTCTTCCTCATTTTGGGGGTTTTCAATTCCCTCTTCATCCTCAGCTTTGTTTTGGTTCACCTCTCCTATCTGGTTCCTAAACAAGGGGCTTTCCTTCAAGGAACCTTTTACCATTGGGCTCGTCTAATAAGGGATAATTTGCTCCACTACCAAATTAGGAGCTACATTCCTAGCTCTTATTTCCACAACTTCGACTCTTGACTCTATTTTTTCCATGTTTAAACTGAAATGACCTGGAAATTTTTCTTCATTTTGAGCATATATTTTGGGGCTTTTTGTCATAGTTGTGGATGGTCCCGATTTGGATGGGGAGTATAGGGTTTCAGGAAACTTGACACTGATGGCATCATCCTTACTGTTTTCTTTTTCAACTTCTAGATTTTCTAGGATATCAAACATGTTCAATCTGGGATCTTTATTACATACCTTATGATTTTTGCCTCCCTCATTATGTTGCTTTCCTTTCTCCTGGATTTTTTCCAGTTCTATGTTGGCTTGGTCAGCCTAGTTATTCTTAACTTGTCTGTATCCTTCCAAGTTAAGATGCGGTCCTTGAAACTTTGGGATCCCTCTCCCATTAGCTTTCCCCATAAAACCTTCGCTCGTGGCTTCCTTGTTTGCAGTTATTGTCAGACATTGGGCTTGAAGGTGACCCTGGGTTTTGCACACGCTACAAAATGCTGGCTTGTTCTCATACTCCACGGGATGAATCCTTAGAAACTCTCCATATGCTAGTTCCACCTGAGAAGGTAGATCAGAATCCAAGTTTGCATTTACACAGATCCTGGCATGCGTCAGTCTAGTCCTTGCCCGGGTTGAATGGTCTATTGCCACGAGCTCTCCTATCATATTTGCTATACCACTAAGCCAATACTCATTAACAAACTAGGATGGGAGGTTTGGTAAGCGGAACCAAATGGGTGTTATATTAATGTTCAGCTTCTCAGGGTTGAAATCATCCCCCCACTTCCTCAGAAAGAGGCTACGCCTTCCTAGAAACCAGGGTCCTCCTGTCAAGATGCGCTCTGCATCATCTTTGTTGTTGAGTCTTATCATAAAAAAACCTCTTGACATGGCTATGATTTCTAAGCTTCCTGAAGTTTTCCACTTTTTCGCGGCCCATGAGCGAATAGTCTCAATGTCCGGCCTTCCTCCCAAAAACTTGCCAACTAAGGATGATGCCTCTATATCCAAGAATCTTTCCATAATCACCACTGGCGCAATTAACCTGTTATTTTTTGGTATTAGGGGCGGTAGTTGTTGCATAACTTTTATTATTAAACATGAACCATTCACCAATATGCAGAAATATCAAATCATTCATCCACAATACATTATCCACAATAACAATCCACAAATGAGAGAGAGATAGATAATACCCTTAAGGTAGGGCAACACCAATAATAATCCTTAAGGAAGGAATAACTCCACAAGATCTCCCAAGATGAGAGGCCACTTCGTGGGCACGACGATTACATAAGATTCTTCTTCAATGATATGAATGATTACAATGACAAATATCTCTTCTTTATATATCCATATTCTTATTCTACTTTGGAGAGCCTACTACTAATATTATATTATATTATAATATAATATAATATAATATTATAATACAATCAACCTTGGGTTATGTGTGGCCCATGCCAACCCTTATACAATATAATAATATATCCCCAAATATCTATTCCTAGGTACCCTACCATGCCACCCTCCTTACAAATGTTTCGTCCTCGAAACATATGAAGAAATCTGATAGTATGATTTGCTAAGCAATGTTAGCAATTGGTACCAATCTCGATCATCCATCCATCCAAGTGAAACCCGATGATGCTGGTATGCCATTTTGTTACTTGAGTATCCAAATCTGCTTCGTTGGCTCCACGCTTCTGCTGCTGTATTTTGATAACTTGAATGATGGGTCCACTTGTTCCTTGATGTTGATGAACCATGCTTGAAAACCATGATCACTATGCTTTCTTTGCCAAACACTGCCATAGTTGGTGCCCTTCTGATTACATGTAGAACCATAATATTGTTGCCTTGAACCATGCCTCCAATATTGTTTCCGCTCATGGTGGTGTGGATGGCGATATGGTGCAACCTTTACTTGATGTTCTACCTTCTTTGACTTCTCAACATTTGGCTCCATTATTTTAAATTCCTCTACACATTGTTCTTTCATGTTCTCTTTGTTTGGTGTGTCCTTGTGCTCTTCTATCAAAGCTTCCTTGGACTCTGTTACTATTATTTCCACTGAATCAGTTTCTGCTACTTCTTCCATGGACTCTTTTGCTGCTATGACCTTCTTGGATTTTGTTTCAGGTTCTTCAATTTGTTTCTCTACAACCGCTTCTTGATTTTCCTTGGATCCCTGCTCCTTAAGCTGAGAAATATCCTGTAATGTTATCTTCTTTTTCCTGTACCATAACTTCATAAACTTCTTTTGCACATTAATGTTAACAATACCCAAAGAATCTAACCAAGGATAACCAAGAACAATATCCTTATCATCCATCTCAATAGCATAGAAATCTGAATGTAAAACATATTTATCCATGGTGATCTTTAAATCTTCAAAAATCTGAACATTCTCACCCTCTAGTCTGTATGTCCTTGATTTTTGTTGCTTGAACTTGCAACTTCTTAGCCAAAGCAATATTAATAAAATTATATCTACTACCAGGGTCAATGGAAATAATAACCTGTTCCTTTTGAATGCTTCCATGAACCTGCATAATAGACTTTTTAGATTCAAACAAATTCCTTTGTCCATTTTCTAATTTATCTTCTACCAAAGGTATGGTTTCCTCTGTCTGCATACTGACATCTTTTTTATCTTCCCTGACCTTTTCCTCTTTCTTCTTGAGTAATTTTATTTCTTTTTCATAGTCTTCATTCTGTTTCTTTAAAACTTCACATTCTCCTTTTATTGCATTCCGCTCATTTTGAGTTTCCTGTAGTTTCTTTTCATCGTCTTCGATGATATCCATTAGGTAATCTATATAATATGGATCCCATATACTCAAGAATTCATGCTCTATTTCATCCCAAGTATATTCATTATTCCTTTCTTTACAAAATTTTATCCACCAAGACAAAGCTTTCCCTTTAAAACATATATCAAGGAAGGATTTCTCAAAAGAAATATTATGATATGGAGACCTAAACGTTTTCCACCATTCCCTAACATCAATATCATCTTCTCCAGAAAATATTTCTAGCTCCATAAGTTCACCTCCAGATAATGCAAATCTAGGGTTTCATGAAAATATATATCATGCCCTAATGCAAACTAGGGTTTTATGGAAATAAATATCTTTCCACTGATTTGAAGCTAAAATTCCACATAGACAACTAGATCTGCCATTTTTCTTCCAAACAAAATAAAGTGCAACTGCTTTGCTTACCCGAAATAAACAAAGTTCGTCTTTTGAAAAATTCGTGACTTGAAAATTCGTTTCTACCCTTATTCCAGATGACTGACTTCAGAAGGTCGTATCTCTCTCAATACTGCTCGGATTCCTTCATATGACCACTCATTTTAAAGCTCTTCAAATTCTGCACAATCTGATCCAAGAATCGCCTCAATCGGATTAACTGTCGCAAAGATATGGCTTTTGAAAGATGAGACATTTTTTCCAAAAAAATCTGCGAAATTCGTCACTATCCTTGTTTCGGATGACTAACTTCAAAAGGTCGTATCTCCCTCAATACTACTCAGATTCCTTCATATGACCACTCATTTTAAAGCTCTTCAAATTCTGCACAATCTGATCCAAGAATCGCTTGAATCGGATAAACTTGCACAGAGATATGGCTCCTGAAATATGAGATGTTTTTCCCAAAAAAAATTGCCCTAATTCTAGGGTTTCACACAAAAATCCCCACTTTGCCAAAATCGTTGCTCTGATACCACTTGTTGCATAACTTTTATTATTAAACATGAACCATTCACCAATATGCAAAAATATCAAATCATTCATCCACAATACATTATCCACAATAACAATCCACAAATGAGAGAGAGATAGATAATACCCTTAAGGTAGGGCAACACCAATAATAATCCTTAAGGAAGGAATAACTCCACAAGATCTCCCAAGATGAGAGGCCACTTCATGGGCACGACGATTACATAAGATTCTTCTTCAATGATATGAATGATTACAATGACAAATATCTCTTCTTTATATATCCATATTCTTATTCTACTTTGGAGAGCCTACTACTAATATTATATTATATTATAATATAATATAATATTATAATACAATCAACCTTGGGTTATGTGTGGCCCATGCCAACCCTTATACAATATAATAATATATCCCCAAATATCTATTCCTAGGTACCCTAACGGTAGTTCACTGACTGGCTCCTTCTTTTTCCCTTTTAGCATTTCCAAAAAGGTTGGGCCCTTGTTGCTAGCTCCCGAACCCCAGTGGGACCCTTTGTCTGAGGGTTTATCTGGAGGATCTGTACCTTTAGCCTTTTCGAACTGAGCTGACAGGGAATCCTTTTCCTTTCTAGCTACAACATTGTGCCTTACCTCTGGATCTTCTCCTTTCGTTGGATCAAAATTCTTGCTTGTCATTTTTGCTCCTCCTTCACTTCCTCTGCTTCCTCCACCACTCCTCATCTCTCCCAATCCTCCACTTCCTCTGCTTTCTCCACCACTTCCTTTGCTCTTGCCTTAATTTGTTATAATTTTGGATCTTACTGATTATATCTATTCATTGAGATCTTAGAGATACGATTTTACAAAGATACTTCAAAGATGATTGGCTTAAGGTGCTACGAGATTTGCCTAGTGAAGGCATCCTAGTGGATCTATGGTATGATGCAGAGGTATTGACTACAAGACATGCCCTACCGATGATGCTTATTTCTAACATGCTACTACCAGACTCATCAAGAGCCAGGTTCCCATGGAACCTTTTGGAGTTAGCATTTTCACTAGCAGAGTGCACCATAGAGAGACCTTTAGTGATGGTATGGGGCACTACTTTGCTAGCACAACTCTATGATGAGCTGTACAAGATCTATTTTTGTGGGTGGAGAGGATTGGGTTGTATTTTTCTATTGCAGGTGTGGGGATGGCATCATATTGTCATGGATCAACCACGAGGACTACCTTAGATGACATGGGCACAACTCGTGGATAGGAAGATAGGATATGGAATTCTATGGTAGTAGGACCATTGACCATTATGTAGATTCATTTGCACAACTTAGGGTAGATGCGGTTATCTGAAGTCCATATGGAGATTTTCCAGCATTGATCGAGGATGAGGCACAACTTCGATGGGTACAACAATGGAGGTGGCTAGTTGGTGGACACGAGACCAAGCGAGAGTATTTTTCATATACTCGAGTGCTACGGTAGTTTGGGCTATGCTAGGGGTTACCTAATGAGCCAATTATCTACAAATGTTGTGGTGATGAGCATATATTGGCTTGGCCTGTAGTGGAGGTAGTTGGGAAGGAGGTAGATCCTATGGAGGCTACCTCTAAGAAAGATAATATCGGTACCACAACAGAGTATGACTCCTTGTAGGTTATGCATTGGTGGTGCGGGGATGGATCACTAGGGGGTGCTATGGCTATAGGGGCATAGGAGGCTCATGTGGAGGCTATAGAGGAGGCTCCAACTGAGGAGGAGCCATACATAGGTGAGTGACTTGACGAGGGGGAATACTCGAGGGAGCAACATGTGCGTCACTGAATAGATGGTGGAGGGCCAATAGGGGACTATGAGGATGACTTTGATGAGCATGGAGTGTAGGCATAGTTTGTAGCATGGGATGCCATAATTGCTAAGCTATAGGGTGAGCTAATCAGAGGGAGACAGGAGTGGAGGGAGTACGCAGAGGAGAGGGTTCTCCTACAAGCACAAGTGCAAACTACATAGGTAGATATTGATAAGTAGGCAACAGAGTTAGCTGCTCTTCGATCATAGGTTAGAGCAGGTTGCTCTAGCCAAGAGGCATCTAGCAGGGATGAGGTAACCAGGCTGCAGGAGGACGTGATATAGCTCTAGACCAAACTGAGTGACTAATAGGTGTATCGTCAAGAGGCTATAGCATACACACATGATTTGGAGGATGAGATAGCGCACCTTAGAGGATGCTTACCAGCTCACTCTTTTACTAGTGGATCACATCAGAGTAGGAGTGGTACAGGGTAGTCATCTACGAGGATGGGGGATCCTAGATTCGTGAGGAGAGCATATAGGGCCAGGGGGAGTAGATCTAGGAGCTCTCGACGAGCACTGAATGAGGGTGGGGGTGAGAGTCATGGTATCTGTCCTGCATGACCATGGTTTTTAAGACTTTGCAATTATTTGTATTTTTAGATTTTTGCGACGTGAGGTCTAAGGACCCACTTGATTGTAGCCTACAGGCAGTTTTGGATCATGATGTAGTTTTTTTACCCCATATATATATGAGTTGTTATTAGTGTCATCATGTGTTTCCTTATTTCTTTATTAGATGTATGCAATGCTTATGTTTGTTTTATTGATGCTTTGATGGATGCATGTATTATAATATGATGTTTTTGATGATATGGATATGTGTATGCATAATGAAATGGATGATTTGTTGGTCTGTATGATGAAATATGAATACTATTTGACACACTATGTTAGCGCCATAAACTACATACAATTCATCAATTCATTTGTAATGTTGTCATGAGACTATGTGATGGATTTGTGAAGATGTAAACTGATAAAATGGTATGGAATGGACTGAATAGTAAGATGTTATAGAATGTATTTGAGGTTTTCATTAGACTCAAACACTCTAATCAACTAGTCAAAAGTTATATACTAACCATGCAAGACTTTTTTGATAAGGTATGAATCTTCTAGGATGACCAAGATATTCAATATCCCTATGTGTGCAGGTGAGTTCATTGTTATGATAACGCATAAAGTTACCCTAGTTCCAAATAGGATTGATGCAGCCCATTTGTACTGAATATCACCCTATGAGTATCATCATCCTAAGTTTTGTACGTAGTTGGACTAGATCACTAGGTAATACAGGCTACCAAAAGCTAGCTCATCCGCATGCAAACATTGGTCTATACAAAAGAAGAATGCTAATGTGATAAACGTATCATCATGTAACCACCATTGCCAGGAAGGCTTGATGCCCCCTAACCTGTAATGAGGATCACCTCATGGCTTGTAAAATATTGAGAATTCTAGGGATTCAAGTTCAGGACTCCCTTCTTTTCTTTTCTTTTCTGTTTGAATTGCTCCATGGATTTGCTCATTTTTGTTTGGTGAGCAAGGGATTTTGGAAGTGGTGATAACCACTATTTATTTTACTTTTTGCTTTTGTTAGTGGTGAAAACCATTGTTTATTTTAGGGATTTTTGGTAGTGGTGAAAACCACTATTTATTTTGTATTTGGGTAGGGAGGAGCTTGTCCTTTTGTCAATTCTTAGTATTTTTGAACCATGTGCACAGGGGGATGAGCAAGGTAAAATTTTCACTTAAGGTAACCTGGACCACTTTGTAGGTTTCATCTTTCCTTGTGCAAAACTTGGATTTAATGTGAAAATGTGTTGGGATTTTGACGTATACAAGGTATAATCAAAGCAAGACTCTACCTTCTAAAAATCAGGCTAGCTTTCTATAAAATTTGAGAAGAAAACTAGATATAACTGAGTGACCAAAAACCCTAAAGACACCTTATAATAAATAACTAGGTGAAGAGAAATAGACACAAATAAAAAAGTTTGAAAATGTGGATGGAAATGATAATTGTAATATAGACAGGTGTGAATGATGACTTTTGATAAAGTTGACTCTGAAGGATGTCTAGTATACACCTGGTGCTAGACATGTATAAGCAAATATAAAATGCAAAATGCAATGATGGGTATACCTAATGCAAGTGATTGCATAATGTTGTAGTATGAAATGTGATGTAATGCAATATTTTTGTATTTTTGATATTTTAATAATATTTTTGGATTTTTATTAATATATATGTATATACATTTGACCAATGGGCTTATTGGATGCCATTGGGGCATTTTGGGTGGCCAAAGGGTTTATGGATACCTTTGGAGGCTTGTGGGTGACCAAAGGGTTTATGGATACCTTTGGGGCTTTTTGGGTGACCAAAGGGTTTATGGATACTTTTGGGGCTTTTTGGATGACCAAAGGATTTATGGGTACCTTTGGGGCTTTTTGGGTGACCAAAGGGTTTATGGATTTTGGGTGACCAAAGGGTTTATGGATACCTGTAGGGCTTTTTGGGTGACTAAAGGGTTATGGATACCTTTGGGGCTTTTGGGTGACAAAAGGGTTTATGGATACCTTTGGGGCTTTTGGGTGACCAAAGGATTTATGGATGCCTTTGGGGTTTTTCGGGTGACCAAAGGGTTTATGGATACCTTTGGGGCTTTTCGGGTGACCAAATGGTTTATGGATACCTTTGGGGCTTTTCGAGTGACCAAAGGTTTTATGGATACCTTTGGGGCTTTTCGAGTGACCAAAGGGTTTATGGATACCTTTGGGGCTTTTCGGGTGACCAAAGGGTTTATGGATACCTTTGGGGATTTTCGGGTGACCAAAGGATTTATGGATACCTTTGGGACTTTTTTGTAGGGAGTGTCACTTTAAGCGTGAAAAGGTCACAGATGAAGGATATTCAAGGGTTTAGGTTCCTCAATTCCTTCAATGGAGGCTAGGCGATAAGTTCCAGGTCCAATTTGACTAGTGATAATGAATGGACCTAACCAGTTTACTGTAAAATTATCCCACATATGGGGCGGAAAGTTAGAATTTTATTGGTTTTCTTTTAGAACAAGGTCACAAAATTGAAAGTCTCTAGGATGGAATTTCATATTATAGGCTCTCTTAAGCCGCTCTTGATAAATGTGCAGGTGCTCAAGAGCATTAACACATCGTTCATCAAGCAATGTTAGTTGATCTATATGAGCCTACCGCATGGTATCATCATCAATGAAATCTTGCATGGATATGCATAGCGATGGGATTTCCAGCTCTAAGGACATAACTGCCTCAACACCATACACTAACAACAATGGAGTTGCCCCAGTGGGTGTTTGAATACTAGTGTGGTAGGCCCATAGGGAAAGGGGCAATTGAGTATGCCAATCTTTGTGATTATCTTTAACGATTTTCTTTAAAATGGCAATTACTATTTTGTTTGATGCCTCAGCTTACCCATTGGCTTACAAATAATAGGGCATAGAAAAATTGTGATGGATGTTATATTTGGTTGTTAAAGCTTGCACATATTTATTCTTGAAAGGTGACCCATTATCTAAAATTATTTTGGATGGGATACCAAAATGACAAATGATATTATGTAACATGAACTCCGTAATGCGGGGTCTAGTCGTAGTGGTAAGGGGAATTGCTTCCACCCATTTTGTAAAATACTCTATGGTCGTAATGATGAACTTGTGATGGCTTGAGGAAGGGGGTGAGATCTTTCCAACTAGGTCAAACCCCCATTGCGAAAAAGGCCAAACCGATTGAATCGATTGTAAGGCCTGAGAAGGTGCATGTGTCAAATTAGCATGGTGTTGATACTTTACACACTTCTTAACATAAGTGCAACAATCCTACTATAAAGTTGGTCAATAATAGCCCATGCAGAGAATGCACTTTGTTATGGCCATGCCGCTGAAATGGCCACCACATGTACCGTAGTGTGCTTGGGTGATCACCCAAACTGACTCCTATGGTTCTAAGAAATGAAAGAGGATACCCTCGTAGCCCCGATGATACAAAATATCTCCAAGTAAGACATATTTTTCTACTTTCTGCTTGAAATTTTGTTTGGCAGCATGCGATAGTCTAGAAGGTATATTACCAAGCTTTAGGTAATCCTTTATTTGAGTGGACCAATCTTGATTTGAAGAAACCTCAATTACATGAACTACTTGATCCTTTTGAATTTCATCCCTAGAAAATGTTGATTGGGAAAGAACTTGTAAATATAGTGTTGTGCTGCTATCAAAAGGAGTTTGAGGGAATAAATTCCCCCAAGCGATTGTGAATTTGCGAGAACCACTCATGACAAGGTTCAATTTGAATCATGTGGACTTCTTGCATGGAGTGGATGTTCTCACGCTTAGTTGCAGATTGTGATAGTGTTTTGACTTGAATGGTTGTTATATCATTAGAAGGGGTTTGCGGGATTAGATACCCTAAGGAGGCCATTGTATTCGTAAAATGGTTAGATGATCAAGGGAGTACCTCAATGTCATACCATTCAATTTTTTCTAGAATTTTATCCACAAGTGCTTTATAGGCTTGCAATATTGGGCATTTGCATTGGAATATTTTCTTGACTTGATTCACTATGAGAAAGGAATCGTCAAAAATGTTGAGCTTAGTTATTTTTATGGCGATTGTTGTTTGAAGGCCTATGAGAAGAGCTTCATACTCAAAATTATTGTTGGTGCATGGGAAATCAAGTTTGAATGATAGGGATATTGGAGCCCCTTGAGGTGTGAAAAACACAATTCCCATGCCACCCCCTTGCTCGCACTTAGAGCCATCAAAAAATAGAGTCATGTCAGCCTGTGATTTAGGCTCTTTAGGATTAGGTGATTTTGACACTTGAAATACTCCATCATCGAGAAGCTCTATGTTAATATGTTGAACATCTTGGAGAGGAGCCTCTATGAGTTGATCGACGATGACCTGACATTTAATTGATTTTTGTCCAATGAATTCGAGGTCAAATTCCGTCAACAACATAATCCATTTTTTTGTGTGACTGATATGGTAAGTATAACTCATCATATATCGCAATGGATTCTCTTTGGATACTACATATGTGGTATGATTGAGCATGTAATAGCATAGCTTTTTAGTGGTGAAAACCACTACTAAGCATAGCTTCTCAACGTATGCATACTTTATTTCATAAATGATCGGGGTGCAGCAAATATAGTAAGTAGTCTGTTCTTTGTGTAATTCGTTATTTTGGGCTAACATGATGCCCAATGCAAGCTCAGTAGCTAATATGTATAAATAGAACGACACTCCTGGTCAAGGAGGAGCCAATACTAGTGACAAAGCCAGATATTGTTTGAATTCATCAAATGCGGCTTGACACTCATCATCCCAATTGAATGTGACCCCTTTGTGTAACAATTTGTTCATAGGTAGGTACTTATCTAATAATTGCTCTATGAAGCGCTTGATGGATGTGACCTTACCTTGTAGACTACGCAACTACTTGATGGTAGTATGAGGCATCTTAAAAGTTACCCTAAATTTGTTGGGATTGACTGCGATGCCTCATTTAGAAACTATGAATCCCAAGAGTTTTCCAAATGTGACGTCGAAGACGCACTTCTTGGGCTTTAGTCTAACATTGTGTTCAATGAGGCGATCAAGAACTTTTCTTAATACATTGATATGCTTATGGCGTAGTAAATATTTAGCCAATAAGTCATCCATGTAATCTTCTAAAATTTTGTGCATGTAGTCATGGAAGATGTAAGTCATAGCTTGTTGGTAGGTAGTACCAGCATTTTTTAGGTCAAAAGGCATGACCTTCTAACAAAATATCCCCCAAGGTGTTGTGAATACTGTTTTGAGTTGGTCCTTTGGATTTATACGAATTTGGTTGTATCTAGAGAAACCATCCATTAGGGATAACATCCCGTGGCCTGTTGTGGCATCTACTAGGGCATTGATGTTTAGCAACGGGAATTCATCCTTCGGACTCGCTTTTTTTAGATCATGAAAGTCGGTGCAAATATGAATCCTCCAATTAGGTTTCTTGATAGGAACCATATTGGAGAGCCATGGCAGATAATCCACAGATATAATGAGATTGGCATCTAACAGCTTTTGCAGCTCATCTTTCACCATTAAGGCTACAGTTGGATGCATTTTGTGTAGCTTCTACTTGACTGGTTTTGCATTTGGGTCAAGCTTAATATTATGCATGGTGATATTTGGATCCAGCCTGGCATGTATTTATATGACCACGCAAAAGCTTTCTTATTTTCTTTGAGAAGAGTTGTGAAATTGGCTTGCTTAGTGAGGGATAAGCCTTCCTCTAACTTGACGAATTGAGGATTTTTCAGGATCTGTGTCGATATCACTATCAATTGTAGGATTAGTTGACATATGAGATCCCTCTTCCAACTAGTGTGGATTAGGGATCAAATGAATGTCATCGGTTGGTTTTATGTCATCGATTGGGAATTCTGGTTCAACCTCAGCGTGAAAGACATCTTGAATAGACCTTGGAGAAAAATGAAATGGCTGTAACATTTCATTGCAAGGCCAATACTCAGATGGAGATGGTGGAGAATCTCCTCGATCAAAGTTGATTTCCTCAAGGTCAAGGTGTAATGGCTTTGATGGGTTATTTGGGTCATGTAGGGTATGAAAAGATCTATGGAAATCATGTTGATGGACGAATGATCTCCGTTGGGTGGTTTATGGGGTCTATTGATAACAGGTTGTCACAAGACTTGTGGAGGTGGTTGCAGTGGAAGCGGAATGATCGAAGGTGGTCAATGTGAAAGTGGGTGAGCTTGCTCTTCTAAGGGTAGAAGTTTCCATTATATGGGATGCAGTAATGGGAACACATGCAAATAGAAATCGTCTTCATCATCCAAAGGGATGATCCACACATATTCCTCATATGAACTAGAAGAGTTGATAGACACTACTCCATAATCATACTCATTATTAGTTTTTCATTCACAGGGAGGACCTTGATCTTCTTCCTCACTGTTGTATGGAAGAGTATGCAAACTTTCATTTGCTTCATAGGATCAGGTGAAATCGTGAGATATATCTTGATCTATCATAGTTTTAGGGAAGTAATCCCCCAAAGAATGGACATGATTAGGATTGGTGTAAGGATCGAGCACAAGCTCATATCTATAATTCAGACCCAAGTGCTCTAAAATATCGGTGAGGACATCGAGAGGCATAGGTTTGTTGTGTCCTAAACCAGACTTATCATATGGAATTTGATATTGTTGTTGGTAAGGAATGTGAGTACCTTATTTGTACAACCCCAGACCATAGCCATACCAATTGCATAGATGGAGATATATCATGGCAAAGTTAAGATTGGACATGTAATTAATATCCTTAGAAAAGGATTGTTCATCCTCTTCTTGTTGTTGATATGGTTCTATGCCATAGTCAATACCTGTTGGCAATTTTGGGTATGTTGCCTAGCATCATGTTTGTGAGTTGTCATTGATGTCAAAAGGAGTTTGTGTTTATGTCAAAAGGAATTTGTGCTGATGTCAAAAAGATTTTGGTGCCAAAAATATCTTGAAAGTTCCATGATGTTTTTTTAAGGGTTTTTATTAAAACCATGGTGACAAGGTTAAAGGATTTTCTTAAAACCATATGGACTCATTAAGGGTTTTTATTAAAACCATATTGGCTTAATGAAAAGGTTTTACTCCTTGAAAAAACCTTAAAAGTCCTTTTTTTATTATTAATAAATAAATTAACTCAAACCTTTTAAAAGGTTTTAATTTAAGTTTATTATTAATAAAATAATAATTATTAATTTAATAATTATTATTGAAAGGGTTTCTAAACCCTTAGCGGCACTCATGTGGAAGACTTACAGCACCGACATCAACTTGCATGGGATGCAAAAGACTATTAAAGGGCATTATTTCCTAAGGTTTTAAGCACCTTCGATTTGGGCGATTACCTTCGAATTCATATTGCTCTTTGACCTTCGATTTTGGATTGCGCTATGATTTTTGAGTCTCATTTTGCTCTATGTTAATTTCCGACTTCGTGTGCCAGTGAGGAAGACAAATATGGTCTGTGTTAAATTTTGATTTCGTGCGCAGTGAGGAAGACAAATCTGGTCTATGTTAAATTCAGATTTCGTGCGCTTGTGAGGAAGGAAATTCTGCTTGTCTTCTGAAAGCAAAGGGAAGGTAAAACGATGAGTAGCGCTTGAGAGTTTTGTTGGGCACTTGTGATCCAATGGCGAAGGTAGTGAAGCGAAGGAGCTCGCTAAGCAGAGGTGTCGAGTTCGATTCGCGACAAGCATGTTTCAATTTTTTCTTAGTCATGGTTATTGTGCACGTGGTATGACGGTTGCTTTGGGCCACGAGTTTGGAGGAGGAAGCACTTTAGCACTTATGTTGGTGTCTCCACACTTCTCCTAAGGTTGGAGAATTTATTTTTGGCCAAGGTAGATCTTTTGTTGATAATGTGGAATATTTGATTTGATTTGGCAATTATTGTTGGTAATTGGATGGAGGTATAAGGTTAAATAGAAATATTGCTTTGACATTGTTATTATTGATGCTTAATGTTTATGTGGTAAATACATTTAGAAGTAAATGTATTTTAGGATTTATAAAGGTTTAAGGAATAATTGTGCTTAATGTCATATTGGGTTAGAAATCCTTTGGAGTTATTGAGTGGATATTCTCTTGTAATTATTTTTGAGGTTGAAGTTATTTTGTGATATATTAAGTAGGAGTTATAAGGTGTAAAGTAATATTGTTGATATGTATATTTGTGAGTTTTTATTATTGATGAGTTGGAGTGATAAGGTGTTATTAGGACTCTTATCATTGTGCATTATTCCATTGTTTCTAACTCTAATTTGTGGCAAATTGAGAGTTAGTGTTGTGATAGATTTTGAGTTCTCCTTCTTCATCAAAGTAAAGGTATGGGCACATTCTTCCATGGTTATTATTGATTGATGGTTTTCTGAAAATAAGTTTGGAGTGAAAAGGATTAAATTAAATTTCCTTATTTGGAGTGGATCTTATTTTCTGAAAGTGGAAGTATTGATTATGCATTATGAGATCATGATGAGTTTATGAGTTATTGCATAATTCTGGTTTATGAGAGTGGAAGCATTTGAAGTTTGCTTTAGGGTTTTTGAGTGAGAAGCTTATGCCATTGCTATAATTTTTTGAAACCCTAATTGAGTTGTTTGGTTGTTGAGAGTTTGGTTTTGAGATTGCTTCCATTGAGATTGAGTTGATCAAGTTATGCTTTGCTTGATACATGAGTTGGGCTTGCTCCTTTGAGATTTGATTTTATCAAGTTGTACTTTTCTTGATAAAATTGGTTGTGTGGTTAAGTCGAGCATTCCCATTTAAGAGAAGTTTGAAATATCTTGAACCCATTTTTGATGCTTAGAGAGAGATTGCTTTGAGTTCTTGAAAACTAACTTGGATAGGGTTTGATAGCAAGCTACAATTCTATGTTGGAGGAGTTGATTCCTTGATATTGCATTATTGGCAATTATTGGGTTGTGGTTCAAGATCTTATGAAAGTATACTACTTATATGAGATTGATTTGAGTTGAGATTGAGAGTTGAAAGATATAACATATTGAGTCTCTAAAAATTCTCTTTATGCTTCTATAAGATTGATTTGATATGATTGGATGAAACACATTGGGTCTCTAACAATTCTCTTTGTGTGTTCACATTGGGTAAGTTTCTTGGTAAACTTGCTTGAGCTGATTTGGGTAAGTTCTTGGTGAGCTTGCTAGGACATATTTGGATAGGTTCTTGTGGAGAACTTGTGGACTGATTTGGACAGGTTCTTGTGGAGAACTTGTGGACTGATTTGGACAGGTTCTTGTCTAGAACTTGTGGATTGATTTGGATAGGTTCTTGTTGAAGAACTTGTGGATAGATTTGATGAAGTCTTGATGAAGACTTGTGAGTAGTTGTGATTGATTTGTTCAAGCTTGGGACAGATATGACAGAGATTTGAGAGCAGATTTGTGCTGGACCAGAGGACTGAGTTTTGTGTATATTTGTGACAGATTTTGAGAGGACTTGTGTTGGACCAACTGACTATGTTTAGTACAGGTATTGATGAGCAGCTATGGAGTTGATCAGTGAGGATAGAATTCTCCAGAGCCAGAGCAAGGAGGACATGATGTCTTCTGTGGAAAGGAGTTCCACCTGCTAGCAACAGAAGAGGCAGTGATCTTCTAAAGTATCATTTCAAGAGCTTTGGGGGATAGGACATCTCCTTTGGGCAGGAGGCTCATAAATACTTCTTTGGGGGATAGGACATCTCCTTTTGGTAGGAGGCTCATAAATATTTGATTAGGGGAAGGATTCTCCTTTGGAAAGGAAGTCCATAAACATTGTAATTGGGAAGGATTCCCAAAGGATTTGATTGAGAAAATTTAGTGAAATATTTTCTTTGTGGATTAGCCCACCTTGGGTGATGACTTGTACACTGGTTTTATTACTGCTTTGATTTTGCTATTGGTTCATTGCATTACTTTCTGAAGTAAAAGGAAAAATTTAAAAAGTGGTTTTATACTGTTCACCCCCCCTCTCAGTATAAGCTTGTGTTCTTCAATTGGTATCAGATCAGGTTCCTTCGGAAGAGTTTCACATCTTGAAGGAAAAGCTTGAAAATAACACAATGGATTTTACAAGTGATAATTCAGCACCTATTCTTGATGGGACAAATTTTGGTCTATGGAGCATAAAGATGAAGGTTCATCTAATGGCTCTTGGAAATGAAGTTTGGGAAGTAGTTGAGTTTGGGTACACTATTCCAAAGCTCCCTCTTACTACTAAAGATGAGAAACTTCTACATCACAACAATTTAAGGGCAATGAATTCAATTCTGAAAGGTCTACAAAAGGCAGATATTACAAAGGTGATTCAATGTAATACAACAAAGGAAATGTGGGATCAATTGTAAGTGGTTCATACAGGTGATGCAAATGTTAGAAAAAAAAATTGAGATATTACAAAGGTATGTTTTAACAACTCAAGATGAATGATGAAGAAAATATTAGTGACTATATGCTTCATATGGATGAGATTGTTAATTCCATGAAGGAACTAGGTCTTGAGCTTGCTGAAAATGATGTTTGTGATAAAATTTTGAGGTCTCTTCCAAATAGATTTAGTGAAAAGATTTCAGCTATTGAGGAAGCCAAGGATTTGGATAAATTTAAAAAGGATGAGCTTCATAGTATACTTGCAACTTTTGAGTTAATAACTAAAGTGGTACCTGATCCTAAGAAGGAGGCAGCTTTCAAAGCTACCAAGAAGTCCAAGGGTAAACAAAAAAAATACAGTGATGAGTCTTCTAGTGATGAAGAAGCAAACTACAACAAGAAATGCAAGTTCTCAAGAAACCATAAAGGTATGAAATTGTTAAATGTTTCAATTATGGAAAGTTTGATCACTATGTTGCTAATTTTCCAGAACCCAAGGATGATTGTGATGAAGAAAAGATGATTATAAGCACAGGAAATCTGAGAAGCACGGGTATCAAAGGAAGAACGGAAATGAGCAAAATAGTCAAGGGAAGAGGTACTTCCAAAAACACAAGAAAAGTTTCTACACAGACAAAGCAAGTAAGTGTTCTAGTAGTGATGATGGAAGTTCTTCAAGTGATAATAGAAATGAGATGTTGTTTCTAACTGAAAAGGAAGGAAAAGAAAAGAGGGATAGATTTGTTGTGCTTAAGTGCTTTAGCTGTGGAAATTTTGGTCACCTTGAGGATGATTGTACAAATGATGGTTTGAATTTCGGTAATACTATGTATGAGGATGCTTCAAAAAATTATGATGAAGATCTTCTTATGGCTTTAGATGAAGGTAGCACCTCTAGTGGTAAGAAATCAGAAAAGGATATTGATGTTTCAAAAGGTAAAAAAATAGAGGATGTTTCAGAAAAGAGAGAAGTAGATCTTGAGTTTGAACTTGTTAATGCCCATGATGTGTTAAAGAAAGAAAGAAAGAAATATGCTAGACTCATTGATAGGTTTGATGAATGTCATTATGAAAGAGATGAGCTTATAGGGAATCTTGATATCTCTATAGCAAAGACACAGGAAATCAAAGAAGAGTTGACAGCTAGGTCTCTTGAGTGTAAAGAGTTAAAACATGAAGTAGCTTCCTTGAAAATGGAAACTAAAGAGTACAAGGAGAAGCTTTACAGGTTTGAAGAAAGTTCCAAGAAGGTAAAATCAATCATCAAGGATCAAAGAAGGACAACAAATAAAATAGGTCTTGGTTTTGGAAAGAAACAAAAGGAACAGGTTGAGGAATCTAGTATGAGCTTCCAAGAAGAAGATGTTTCAGATGAAGAGAGTACTTCAGAGAGTAAGTTTTCATATGGTAATTCAGTAGCACAAAATCAAAAAATAGGAATCAGCATAAGGGGAGAAATACTAAAGGACCTATGAGGTCAAGGAAAGGAAAGTTCAATGGAATATATTTTGCATATCACAGGTTTGGACACATGGCTTCACAGTGCAGGGCTCAAGCAAGACAGGTTAATGGAAATTTCAAAAATGGTAATTTATTTCAAGGGTATTGCTACTCTTGTAATCATTTTGGGCACAAGGTAGTTAATTGCAATGTTAACAACAAGAACATATTTGTTCCAACAGAGAGGATTCAAAAAATAGGTACATCTCAAAGGAATAACATTGTCAAATATTATAAGTGCAATAATGAAGGACATATAGCCGGATGGTGTAGAGCAGAAGTTCCAAGGTATAGGTTCAGGGCTATGAATAGGAACAGGAATAATGGTAGGAATAAGAATAATTATAGGAATAGGAATAATGGCTTGGATAGAAACAAGGATGAGAACATGAACAGGAACATGGTTTTGAATAGGAACAAGAACAAGGATATGAACAAGAACAGGAACAGGAACATGGACAAGGATATCAGGAAAAATCATGGAAAGGTATCTATGGACACTGATGATGATCAGTGCCTAATGGGAGTTTTACTCCCACCCCAGAATTAATCACCTCAACAGGAGGTGGGGGAGGGGCTAAGCTAAGAGGCTCATTCTTAGCCTTAAGCCCAAAAGGTGACCCTTTGCCATTGATGACAAAGGGGGAGATATTTGAGTAAGGGGGGGAGCCTTGAGTTAGGGGGAGCAAAGCTTCAGAGGATGGTTTTCAGTTGGTTTCGGCTTTGACGAGTTGGCAGTGGTTTCAGTAGTGGTTTGCCATCAATGAAAAAGGGGGATATTGTTGGCAATTTTGGGTATGTTGCCTAGCTTCATGTTTGTGAGTTGTCATTGATGTCAAAAGGAGTT
This sequence comes from Wollemia nobilis, assembly GCA_028583015.1. Classification (NCBI taxonomy): domain Eukaryota; kingdom Viridiplantae; phylum Streptophyta; class Pinopsida; order Araucariales; family Araucariaceae; genus Wollemia; species Wollemia nobilis. The sequence goes on from JAQPPZ010017110.1 coordinate 6,233,769, forward strand.
TGTGTTGATGTCAAAAGGAATTTGTGTTGATGTCAAAAAGAGTTTGGTGCAAAAAATATCTTGAAAGTTCCATGATGTTTGTTTAAGGGTTTTTATTAAAACCATGGTGACAAGGTTAAAGGTTTTTCTTAAAACCATCTGGACTCATTAAGGGTTTTTATTAAAACCATATTGGTTTAATGAAAATGTTTTACTCCTTGAAAAAACCTTAAAAGTCCATTTTTTATTATTAATAAATAAATTAACTCAAACCTTTGAAAAGGTTTTAAGTTAAGTTTATTATTAATAAAATAATTATTATTATTGAAAGGGTTTCTAAACCCTTAGCGGCGCTCATGTGGAAGACTTACAGCGCCGACGTCAACTTGCATGGGATGCAAAAGACTATTAAAGGGCATTATTTCCTAAGGTTTTAAGCACCTTCGATTTGTGCGATTACCTTCGAATTTGTATTGCTCTGTGACCTTTGATTTCGGATTGCGTTGTGATTTTCAAGTCTCATTTTGCTCTATGTTAATTTTTGATTTCGTGTGCTAGTGAGGAAGACAAATCTGGTCTGTATTAAATTCCAATTTCGTGCACAGTGAGGAAGACAAATCTGGTCTATGTTAAATTCAGATTTCATGCGCCTGTGAGGAAGAAAATTCTGGTTGTCTTTTGCAAGAAAAGGGAAGGTAAAACGATGAGTAGCACTTGAGAGTTTTGTTGGGTACTTGTGCTCCAACAGCGGAGGCAATGGAGTGAAGGTTCTCGCTAAGCAGAGGTGTCGAGTTCGATTCATGATAGGCTTGTTTCAGTTTTTTCTTGGTCGCGATTATTGTGCACGTGGTACGTCGGTTGCTTTAGGCCATGAGTTTGGAGGAGGAAGCACTTTGGCACTTATGTTGGTGCCTCCACACTTCTCCTAAGGTTGGAGAATTGATTTTTGGCCAAGGTAGATCTTTTGTTGATAATGTGGAATATTTGATTTGACTTGGCAATCATTGTTGGTAATTGGATGGAGGTATAAGGTTAAATAGAAATATTGCTTTGACATTGTTATTATTGATGCTTAATGTTTGTGGTAAATGCATTTAGAAGTAAATGTATTTTAGGAGTTATAAGGGTTTAAGGAATAATTGTGCTTAATGTCATATTGGGGTTAGAAAGCCTTTGGATTTATTGAGTGGATATTCTCTTGTAATTATTTTTGAGGTTGAAGTTATTTTGTGATATATTAAGTAGGAGTTATAAGGTGTAAAGTAATATTGTTGATATGTATATTTGTTAGTTTTGATTATTGATGAGTTGGAGTGATAAGGTGTTATTAGGACTCTTATCATTGTGCATTATTCCATTGTTGCTAACTCTAATTTGTGGTAAATTGAGAGTTAGTGTTGTGATAGATTTTGAGTTCTCCTTCTTCATCAAAGTAAAGGTATGGGCACATTCTTCCATGGTTATTATTGATTGATGGTTTTCTGAAAATAAGTTTGGAGTGAAAAGGATTAAATTAAGTTTCCTTATTTGGAGTGGATCTTATTTTCCAAAAGTGGAAGTATTGATTATGCATTATGAGATCATGATGAGTTTATGAGTTATTGCATAATTCTGGTTTATGAGAGTGGAAGCATTTGAAGTTTGCTTTAGGGTTTTTGAGTGAGAAGCTTATACCATTGCTATAAGTTGTTGAAACCCTAATTGAGTTGTTTGGTTATTGAGAGTTTGGTTTTGAGATTGCTTCCATTGAGATTGAGTTGATCAAGTTATGCTTTACTTGATACATGAGTTGGGCTTGCTCCTTTGAGATTTGATTTTATCAAGTTGTACTTTGCTTGATAAAATTGGTTGTGTGGTTAAGTTGAGCATTCCCATTTGAGAGAAGTTGGAAATATCTTGAACCCCTTTTTGATTCTTAGAGAGAGATTGCTTTGAGTTCTTGAAAACTAACTTGGATAGGGTTTGATAGCAAGCTACAGTTCTATGTTGGAGGAGTTGATTCCTTGATATTGCATTATTGGCAATTGTTGGGTTGTGGTTCAAGATCTTATGAAAGTATGCTAATTCTATGAGATTGATTTGAGTTGAGATTGAGATTTGAAGGATAGAACATATTGAGTCTCTAACAATTCTCTTTATGCTTCTATGAGATTGATTTGATATGATTGGATGAAACACATTGGGTCTCTAAAAATTCTCTTTGTGTGTTCACATTGGGTAAGTTTCTTGGTAAACTTGCTTGAGCTGATTTGGGCAAGTTCTTGGTGAGCTTGGTAGGACATATTTGGACAGGTTCTTGTGGAGAACTTTTGGACTGATTTGGACATGTTCTTGTGGAGAACTTGTGGACTGATTTGGATAGGTTCTTGTTGAAGAACTTGTGGACAGATCTGATGAAGTCTTGGTGAATACTTGTGAGCAGTTGTGATTGATTTTTTCAAGCTTTTGGCTTAAGCTTGGGACAGATCCGACAGATATTTGAGAACAGATTTGTGCTGGACCAGAGGACTGAGTTTGGTGCAGATTTGTGATAGAGTTTGAGAGGACTTGTGCTGGATCGACTGACTATGTTTACTACAGCTATTGATGAGCAACTGTGGAGTTGATCAGTGAGGATAGAAATCTCTAGAGCCAGAGCAAGGAGGACATGACGTCTTCTGTGGAAAGGAGTTCCACCTACTAGCGACAGAAGAGGCAGTGATCTTCTAAAGTGTCATTTCCAGAGCTTTGGGGGATAGGACATCTCCTTTGGGCAGGAGGCTCATAAATACTTATTTGGGGGATAGGACATCTCATTTTGGTAGGAGGCTCATAAATATTTGATTAGGGGAAGGATTCTCTTTTGGAAAGGAAGTCCATAAACATTGTAATTGGGAAGGATTCCCAAAGGATTTGATTGAGAAAATTTAGTGAAATATTTTCTCTGTGGAGTATCCCACCTTGGGTGAACCACATTATATTGGTGTCTCAATTGTGTGATGACTTGTACACTAGTTTTATTACTGCTTTGATTTTGCTATTGGTTCATTGCATTGACTTCTGAAGTAAAAGGAAAAAGTTAAAAATTGGTCTTATACTGTTCACCCCCCCTCTCAGTATAAGCTTGTGTTCTTCAATACCCCCATAAATGAAGTTTGTTTTATTAGAAGGTAAACCTAGAGGTACGATGGCACCTATGAGAAGATGAGGTCGACCCATGTTTTGGACTATCTCAATGGTAGGATTTGTTGTGATATTCCTTACCAGGTATTCTCCTAAGCCAGTGGTAGCGATATGAACTGTGACTTGTGGCAGCGGAGATGGATGAGACGAAAGCGAGACTTGAGTTGACTCAATGTTTACCTCACGAGGTGGTTCCTCGTCTTTTGGACTAAGAATATCTTCTATGGAGATGGTAGATATGGTTGGAGGGATCTCGTCAATAGGCCTTTTCCCCATGTTCCTCTGTGGAGGATTCAATGATGATGAAGACATATCTATAGGTGTCAATGATGAGGATGGTATGGAAGAATATGGTGATGGATTAATGGAAGGTTATGGTGAAGGAGATGGACCTTGGCTATATGTATTCGGTTGGAAGTCCAGATGGGTTGATGGTAAGGTCGACTCAGGGATTTGTTGCACCAATTTACAGTATTTGAAGGGCTCAAGGTCGGTAAAGACATGAACTTACCCTTCGTAAGTGTACTTCAAACATTAGTGAGCTATGGATGGCATGCACTTCATATCCCTAATCCAAGATCTGCCCAACAAGATGTTGTAGTCCATTTCACACTCTAATATGTGACACAACGTTGGTATGGTCTTTTGTCCCACATGAATAGGTAAGACTATGGTACCAACCGTTGAGCATATAGCATCGTTAAATGCTCAAAGGGTATACATGGATGCGACAATGTGGGATGTTGGAAGCCCTAGATATTTGAGAGCAATTGTGGTGATGATATTGCTAGAGGAACTAGTATCAATCATAACTCTCTTGTAAGGTGTTCCATTTACACATGTAATGATGTGCAGGGGAGGATCCACCATGTCATTTGGTACTAGCTTGAGTTCATGCTCATGAAAGGTGATTACTGGTTTTGTGCATTTTCAAACATGCCCCATGAAATTGCTAAAGGAGTTAGACTCCTGGGGCTGCAGTTCAATTGACTTGAGGATCTCCATGAGAGCTTCTCGATGATGTGGAGATTGTTGGATAAGATCATAGATAGAGATATGAGATGATGTTTTTCACAAGCTATGAGTAAGCTTACTCTTTATTGTGACCTCTAGACAAGGTGGAAGGTTTTGCACTAGAGGTGGAAGAGGTTGTGATGTTGAAGGAATATCGCTTGAAGCCATAGGTGGTGCGACTTGAATTGTGTAATGCTTATTCCTTGTCACGATGTTGACCATTCTGATGAACCCTTATTTAGGGGGTGCTAGATGGATCTTGTTCACCTATTGTGCTAGCTTTACCTGCTCCTCATGAGTAGACAACGGGTCTTTAAAAACACCCATTTGTTGATTATTTAGTGTGATAGGTTTATCTACCTAGAGATCGTTCCTATTGATCATATCTTGTACTAGGTGTTTGAACCTGAAGCACATCTACACGTCATGCCCATTTTGTCTATGGTACTTGTAGTATAAGTCTTCACGATATCTCAGGGGCTTTGGTGCATTCAGATCTATAGGTCAACTTTCAGGTAGATTAATTGCCTTGGCCGCATAGAGGTGCTTAAATAGATAATATATGGACTCAGCAATGGGCATAAATTATCACTTAGGGTGATGCTATTGGTTTTGCCCTTGATTTTTTTGATTGTTTTTGTTGTAGTTTCCAGGTGTGGCCTGATAGTTTGGCTTCTAATGCGGCATTGGTTGCATAGGCCCTAGAATACTAATAGCAACTTGGTTGACTGTTGTTGGCTTTGGTTGCACCGGGTTGTTCTTGGTGTTCTTAGTCCATTTATTCTTGTGGGGTTTCACAATTTCCCCCTCTTAAATTTTAATTTCTTTGATTGTCCTAGCTTGTGCTAGAGCATCTTCAAGAGTTGGGTAATGTTGGAGTTGTAGAAACAAAAAAATTGGCTTCAGACAACTCTTAGCAAACATGTGAGTCAACTCAAACATGAAGAGTAGGTACAGTAGCTTAGAAAGAAGCATTCGCCACCTGTTGCCATAGTCCATGATTAACTCATCATCATATTGCTTCAACCCTGTGAGTTCTGTTAAAGTCACATTTTTCTTAGTGTTAAAGGTGAAGCGTTCCAAGAATGCATTTGCAAATTGCTCAAATTTGTATACGTACTTTGGGAGTTGATTGTACCACTCTATGGTAGGACCAGAGAGGGTAAGCAGAAATATTCTCAACAATAAGGCATCATTATCTTATATATAGAAGCATTGGTTCAAAAATCTAGTGACATGCTCTTACGCATTTTCCTCTCCTTTAAATATCCAGCTTGGGCATTTTGAAATGATCTTGATAGGGAGGGGAAGGTACTTACAGGTGAAGCAGTTGACTGCGAATCTGGTGCAAAGTGGGCTTCTGAGGCCTAGACCTCAAGGTCTTGTTCTCTATTGATTCCATGCATTCTAGCAATGTTTTGTATGCATCAGAGAATTTGATCTCCTCTTCTTTACTTCGACCCTACAAGGGAGGGCAAGGAATATCAAGCCTATTGTGTGGTGGTTGAATGTCATCCACCCTACCTCCATAAGGTGCTTCAGGATATTCCTCTTCTGGTTCAAGCTCAGTGTAGGCCCCATAAGGTATCTCTTGAACTGACATACAAGGAGGAGTAAGCGCCTATGGATGGCGATCTATGTTTGGCCTGGGAGGTAAGTCCCGATTAGGCCTAGGAGGTCAAGAAGACAACATTTGGTTAGGCCTGGGAGGCCTATCTTGATTGAAAGTAGGTTGCCTCTAATGAACCCCCTGTCTACGAGTACTTGGGGTAGGGACCCTATCATGTAAGGTCTCTTGAAACAACTCATTAGTTTGCTATTAAATCCTTTTATTTTCTAATTGATGGTGGCGGTCCAAGCATTCTTTATCCTATCGAAGTTGATTGAATTGCGCTTGGAACTCGGCATATCTCTTGACCACTTTATTTATTTGCTCTATCATGTGGGGCCTATGAGCACTAACAGTATCACCCTGGGACCTATCTCATTTAGGACGATCTAAAATATCGACTATGATCTTCCCTCGATCAAGGGAAGTCACACTCACTTGAGGTTCAGTCCTAGACAAGCGTTCTTTGTACTCAGCTAGCGCAGAGGCACATCGTGCCTACGTGGCATAATGGACCTGAGGATAATAAAAAATTTCCTCATGTATTCCTTCATTGATGAGGAAGGGAAGGGTTGAATTTGCTCACCCCAAGTTATGGGTATCATACTCATCTTGGTTCTTAGGTTGTAACGTATTAGGGCAATTTAAGGGTGTAGTTTGTTTATAAACTTCCAATGAATGTAGTTCTTACACTTGCACACATCCAAAAATATAAAGGATCAGTAATATCTATGAGGGCTCCATTACGTGAGACCCTCAGAAGCAATAAAATCACTAAACCCTAGTATTGAAATAAAAGTTGTAACAAAGCATAAAAACATAAAATAAATGCAATAAACTTTTACCTTGTCAACAAACTTGTTGTTTCTGTATTCTGCTTACGTAAGTGATGCCAAGGAGGTTTGAGAAGATGCCCTAACGACACTCGAGGATCATAGGGCTATAGATCTGGTGTGTGATATGCCCTTGGGTTCTCGACAGGCTTTAGTGGACGCTCGACAAACTCTGGTGGGCGCTCAGTAGACTCTAGTGGGTGCTCGAAAAAATTTGGTGGGTGCTCAGTGATCTTGGGAGGGCTTTCAAGGATGGTGGACTCTGGTGGGGGCTCGAAGAACTCTTTTGGGCACTTAATAGCTTTGAGGACATTTGGGGATGGATGGAAATGGTGCAGAATCAAATCTGATTTACACGGCATGGGAAGGACAGTGGCAGAAGCATATGAGATGCAAACAGTAATAATGGAGGTGAGGATAGAAACAAAGGGGGGAGGTTTAGGATAACTTAGAGCTTAGGGGTTGAGTCGTCAAAATGAATCCTCTTTATAATCTTCCCTTAGACATGTTAGGGTTTCAACGACACAATTTGAGCGATCGAGATTAAAACATGAGGAAGGGTGGAGATTAAATCTAGGTAAGTGGTATGGATTAAGATGGATGAATGGCTGAGATTAGAATGTGATGGATGGTTGGGATTAATTCATATAAATATATATATATATATATATTAAATATATATAAATATAATATATAACATATTAATATTTAAATATATATAAATAATGGATAATTGTGGTGGGAGGTTACAAATGGATGACAAGTGGCTAGATTTTGGTGTCTACAATTTGTTTAATTTATAGACTTGATGTTCCTTTCCTTTGATAATAAAACCTTTCGATTGAGTCATATATACATCTTCTTCAAGATCACCATTAAGAAATGTGCTCTTAACATCCATCTGATGAAGTTTCCACCCAAGTTGTGTTGCTAATGCACAAATTATTCGGATAGTAGTCATTCTTGTTGTAGGTGCAAAATTTTCTTCATAGTCAATTCCTTTTGTTTGAGTATATCCTTTTGCAACTAATCATGTCTTGTATTTGTCAAGAGAACCATCTTCTTTGTATTTTATCTTATGAGCCCATTTACATTTAATGACTTTCATTCCTTGTTGTAGATCAACTAAATCCCATGTTTTATTCTTCATTAATCCTACATATTTGATTCCATGGTTGTTTTCCATTTTTTTTATCTTATAAAAACTTGTGTAGTTGTAGGTTCTACTACTAAAATCATTAATCCCATATTCATTCTTGTCATGTTGTGAGTTTGAGGTCTTGTGGTGGTAAGATCTGGTATTTGTTCTAGCTTTGAATCCTTAAGAGTATTTATGTACCATTTTGTCTCTTTTCTTTGTGGTGACATTATGAATTCTGAGTTTTCAATTGGCTCATTAAATATATTTGATTCTAATTCTTCACTTGAAGAATTTTCTTCATCTAAAATATTTAGAATAGGTCTTGTATTGACCTTTGGATTTTCAACAAGATTTTTGTTTTCTTCATCAAAAACCACACATTTATTTACATGCATTTATTCTATATCATATTGAATCATCATCATAACCAAGAAATATTCCAAATATAGTTTTATCATCTAATTTTGTCCTTTTTTGCTTTGGAATATGCACATATGTATTACATCCAAATATTCTTAGATGTTCTACTAAAGGTTTTCGACTTGACCATGCTTCTTCAAGAGTAATATTTTAAAGTATTCTTGTGGATGATCTATTTTGTATGTATACTGCAGTTTTAACCACTTTTGCCCAATATTGTCAATCAAGTCATTCTTCTTGTAGCATGCAACATACCATTTTCATAATGAAACAATTCCTTATTTTTGCTATACCATTTTGTTGAGGTGAATAAGTTGTGTTTTGTTGTCTTTTATACCATTTAATTGTAGAAATGATTCAAATTCTTTTGATAGAAATTCACCACCTCTATCTAAGTGAAGATTCTTGATTGATTTTTTTGTTTCTATTTCCACCAGTTGCTTAAATTATTTAAAGCAACTAAAATATTCTGATTTAAGTTTTAGAAAATATACCCACTTTTTTTTGGAATAATCATCAACAAATAGTTGAAAATATCTATGTCCTCCAAGACTAGTAGTGTTCATTGGTCCACATAAATCTGTATATATTAATTCTAGTGGCTCCTGAGCTCTGTATTTACTAAGTTCAAAAGGTATTCTATGTTGTTTTCCTACAAGACATTTTGGATAAATTATAGATTCCCATGATAATTTAGGTAATCTTGTTGTCATTTGATATCTACTCATTTCATTCAAAGAAGATGCACTTATATGTCCTAGCCTTTTATGCCAAAGTTCTTTGGTTTCTAATGTTCTTGTTGATAGAGAAATATTTGATAATGTATCTAGTACAAATAGACCATTTATGTAGGAACCAAAGGCTATAGTTTTTCCTTGTTTAGTAATGAGAAACTTCTTTTTTCTCAATAATTTTGAACTAAATCACTGAATCTTGACCCATTATTTGAGATATTGAGAGTATGTTAGCAATTAATCCAGACACATATAACACAATGTTTATCATGCCTTTTACATTAGATAAATTGATTAAAATATCTCCTAATCCTTTTACCTCATATTTTCTATTATAAGCTATAACGACTGGTCTCTCATATTTTTCTTGAAAATTATTAAACCATTGTTTATTTCCAGTCATATGTTTGCTTGTCCCTGAATCAATATACCAATTATTTGTATCTTTTTTCACCATTATCATGACTTATTCAGTATTCCAATTTACCCTTATTATATCTCTCAAATTCAATTTGTATAAATCACAAATTTCTTTAAACAATCATTAATCATTTAACATACATCCACTCCTTATATCTCCAATTTAATTTAGAATTTTTCAAATAATAAGTTCACCTTCATTCAAATTCAATTTCAATTCAAGTCTAAAAGTAACTTATCCCCTTATAATATCTTCTTTGACATCCTTCTCTAGACTTGGACGCACTATTCAGCTCTAAAAAACTTGGGTGCTTCTTTCAATATTGCTCTCTAAACAACAATATAACTCGACAGTCTTATGCTCATGACTGCAGCTTCTTCCAAGGGCGTATGTCAACCGCTTGGGTTCCTGCTTATCGTGGTGCTTTCTCTGTGGCACTCCCACGTCTCTCTCACCAACAACTCCCAATTTAGCATATAAGCTAGTTTCAACAATATTAAATGATCAAAGTTCTCATACAATATATAAAAAATGAGATACACAAGTATTCAAGCAAATAAACAAACTCACTATATTCCCATGGATTACAAACAAAGTATTCCAATACAAATGATGTACAATATCTTCCTTGTTACATTTTCTTCACAAGCTACCCTTATTAATAGCCTTTACAAATACTCTTGACATTTCAACTTCAACTAACTCTTCATCTCCTCAAACTCATGGGAGATATGACTCTTTATATTTTCCATAGGATAAATATATTTATTGACTCTTTAATAATGACAAACCTCTAATGATTACTAAATGACAAATATTTACAAGACTCCTTCACACCAAATATTTACAAAGTACTTCCAAGGTACCAAATAATGTAATAAACTCCAACATTTATTGATAAGCTAGTATAGAAGTACAAAAGTCTAATCCACACTGGAATTCTTTTAATAGTTTATATCTCCATAGAAAAATTATCACTCCATTGTCTTAAATATAGTGCATCTCTCTCCCTAAATTATGGGTCAACAACCACTATTTGAGCCCTAATTTCTAAACTAAAGAAGATGATGAGGAAAAATTGCTTCTGAAGAAAAGTCATGGAGTAATTTAAATTCAATCCCCACTTCCACTTGATTCAATTTTGAATCTCTGAAAAACTTGACCAGTATCTATGGAGCTTATATATTGACCCTATGCTTTTAAGAATCATTACGTCATGCTTGATCATCTTATCCTTGATAATTGCTTCTAGTGTAATATTTGTTAGCTAGATAGGGTTTTCATAGATTTGCTCTTTCTCTTGTCTCCATCTAAGGCATTAAAATTCCAAGTATGACTTCAAAGAATAACTTTCTTACCATGTTACCTAGATTCTCTTCATAAGAATCCTTTTAGTTTTTTAATTTATCCAAAGAATTGCAACAAGAAAAGGTGATGCTTATTCATCACTTGCACTTGCTTCTTGCTCACACTAGCACGACTTGCTTGCTTTCTAAAATAATAAAAGGTGAGGCTCACTCCTTGCTTACAATTGCTACTGACTCGCACTGCCAAAATGTTAAGATTCACCTATGAGATTTGAACCTTGATCTAAGATGTAAAAGTCTTCACTCTCGACCAATTCTTCTAAACCTAAGGGGCTAAAATATTAAGGTTCATATATGAGATTTGAACCTTGGTTTAAGATGTGAAACTCTTCACTTTCAACTAATTATTGTAAATTCAATGGACGTAAAACATCTAAGATAGTTTTTAGTTGGTTATATGGGATTGAACTAGGCCCCACCCATATTACATCATGACCACATAAGGGTATTACAATAGTTTGGCAATAATGCATTTCTCCCTTGGTAAGATTCGAACCAAGATCTCCTCCTTGAAAGTTGAGGAATGTAACCAGCTAAGCTAATATCATCTGATAGAAAACATCTAATATATTTAAAGCAAATTAATCTGATAGAAAACATCTAATTTAATTTAATTTTATAAAATTGAATCAAATTTTATAAAAAAATTATATAATATATAATTTAGTTCAATAATTTTAATAAAAATTAATTAAATTTTATACAAAGAGACATGAAATTGAATTGATTTTTTTCATGGAAAGAGACATGAAATTAACTTTTTCATAGAAGGAGACATGAAATTGAACTAAATTTTACATGGAAAGAAACATGAAATTAAATTAAAGTTGAAGTAGTAGTTACATCCATTAGGCCATGTGGGATGATCAATATAGGATATTTTTTACATTAAATACAGTTATTCAACCATTACTTTGGTTATCAAGTTATGGTATACAATCCTATCTTTATAGTATTCAAACCTTGAAACTTATATTTAGAGTTTCGAAATTTTAATTTTTAAACTCACTCAAGAGACATGAAATTGAATTAAATTTTACATGGAAAGAAACATGAAATCGAATTAAAGTTGAAGTAGTAGTTCTTAATGTCCATTAAACCATGTGGGATGATCAACATATAGGATATTGTTTACTCTATATATAGTTATCCAACCATTACTTTGGTTATCAAATTATGGTATACAATCCTATCTCTATAGTATTCAAACCTTGAAACTTCTATATAGAGTGACAAATTTTAACTATTAAACCCACTCAAGATTGTATACTTAGTTCACTCTTAAAAAAAAAAAAAAATCCTTGATAGAAGAGTTGGTTACAACCACACTAATTTTAGTAGTTGGCAAGTGCAGGGTTCAAACCACACGATTGCATCCACCAAACATATTTTACCTTGTTGTTTTATAGCCCAACGTGAAATGAACCACCAAGTGCTCGAAATTCGTATCGTCAAGCACGTCTACCTCGTTGTTTTATAGCCCAACGTTAAATGAATCACCAGATCCTCAAAATTCGTATCGTCAAGCACGTCTACCTTGTTTTTTTATAGCCCAGCGTGAAATGAACCACCAAGTGCTCGGAATTCGTATCGTCAAGCACGTCTACCTCGTTGTTTTATAGCCCAACGTGAAAGTGCTCGAAATTTGTATCGTCAAGCACATCTACCTTGTTGTTTTATAGCCTAATGTGAAATGAACCACCAAATACTCAAAATTTGTATCGTCAAAAACGCACTCAAAAGATTTACGAACCACCAAGTGCTCAAAATTCATATCATCAAGCATGCACTCAAAAGACTAGATTCAAGCATGCACTCAAAAGACTAGATTCGAATAGGACTACTACCTTTGTAACAGGCGTCCCCCAAAGTTTTGATCCACTAAGTGCTCAAAATTCGTATCGTCAAGCACGCACTCAAAAGATTAAATTTGGACCGGAGTACTACCTTTGTAACAAGCGTCCCCCAAGGTTTGAAACAAAATCTCTTCTTGATAAATGCTTAACCAAAATAATACTTACCAATCTACTAACCCTTAAAGGTTATTTTTTTAATCTTTATGCATATAAAAACCATAAAAGAAATATCGGCATTGGACACTTCGTTTTTATAAGAGTGGAGCCTATGTTGTTCAACTACTGACTCATTTAGTCAACAAACACTGATTTAAATTCTAAATTTATATTGGTAAGAGAATTCTTTAACTCATCAAATTATTATATAGGGAGGTGTCCTTCTGGGACCCAGTAGTGCTATAGCAGGTAGGTGTCCTTGTGGGATTCACTAGCTTATAGTTTTAAATTCTCTTTAAGTTTAAATCATAAAGAAGCATGCTGAATGTTTTTTTTGTATGCTCGAATGTTTTTGTTTTTTTTTTTCAATTATGTAAGGAGGTGATGTATGTGTGAAGTCACAATTGGAGCCCACGCCGGAAACTTTCTAGCTGAATAATAGCCTTCTAGAATCACACATCAGTTGAAACAGCAAACACATTAATGTGCTTTATCATTCTTGAATCCACGCTAAAACTATATTCTAAAATAGCCATGTAGACCACTCCACATAATTTATTATTTTTTTGGTTTGTATGTTGTCAACCTAACTGTGACCGTGCCCGACCAAACCCATTGAAACAATAATAACTGTACTTTGAAGTTGTTGCACAGAGTCATTTCAAGCCTTCCAGCGGGCACACTAACTTTGAATAGAGCGAAGGGAAACACTAATCAAACCTCCAATCTTCAACGGTTCTACCTAGCCTCTAACAACTACATCAACCAACTTTGCTTACTCTGCACTCTATAGTCAACTCACGTTAAGGCTTAAAATACCAGAGATAGACTCTACAATGTAAACCTTTGCTCAGTAATCCGCAATGTCCGTCGATGAAGCTGCACCCTTACTCGAGACCTGTGACACCGACTTTCTAGAAAAGCAGGAGAAAGAACAGCAACAATCTGAGGAGGAGTCGGACATTATAGAAGAGATTCTGTCACACCAACATATTCCTTGCTCCAGCATTGGTAAAGCTGCCTTGTTGGAGTCCAAGAAATTATGGATTCTTTCGGGGCCATCCATTGTTGTCAGTCTTCTCAATTACATGCTCAGCTTGGTCACTCAGATGTTTGCTGGTCATCTAGGAGAGTTGGAACTGGCAGGAGCCTCCATTGCCAGTATTGGGATCCAAGGATTGGCCTATGGAATCATGGTTGTTAACACTCACTCATTAGATCATTAATCTGAAATCTAGGTCCTCTTTTGCTTTTTCCAAAATATCTTTTTCATGATGGCTAGATCGGTAGGAATGTTTAATTTGCTATAAGATTTTTATGTTAATATTTTAACTTTTATAATATAAACTTTCCATGATCATTATCTTGATTTAAGATTCTATGAGCGTATGTTCATGGGTGTCTGTAATACTTTTATGGTGTTTCTGCAGTTGGGAATGGCAAGTGCAGTGCAGACTGTTTGCGGACAAGCCTACGGTGCCAAGCAGTACAGTATGATGGGAGTCATTTGCCAAAGGTCCATTATAATAATGACTGCAACGGCTATACTTCTGTCTTTTCTCTATTGGTATGCAGATCCTGTATTGGTTGCCATAGGTCAGAGTAAAGATATAGCTGCTGTAGGAGCGGTGTTTGCAAGAGGGATCATACCTCAGTTGTTTGCCTATGCCGTCAATTGCCCCTTGCAGAGGTTCTTGCAAGCTCAAAACATAGTGGCACCCCTTGCATATATAGCTGTAGGCGTATTTCTGCTTCACATTTTGCTAAGTTGGTTGGCGGTTGATAAGCTGGGATTCGGCCTCCTAGGAGCGGCTCTGACACTGAGCTTGTCATGGTGGATTTTGGTTATTGCTACTGCCATATACATATTGTGCAGTCCTTCGTGCAGGCATACATGGACTGGCTTCACCATGAGGGCTTTCAAAGGACTCTGGCAATTCTTCAAGTTAACAGTCGCTTCAGCGTTTATGCTAACGTATGCTCTTGACACTAATGCAATTTTTCTTACAGTTATGAAGTTTACATTATCCTAGCTGTGTGATAATTAAAGTAATTTGGTTATTGCTGATAATGAAGTTGATTTATTCTATGTCTTCCTCGATGGTGTTGTTTCATTTTCACACAAGTACCATATGTTTACAATTGCATATGGAATGAAATTTCATTATTGACACTAAAAATCAACAGTTTGTGTAAGAATAACATGAACCTTTAAAAAAATAAGAGGGTCAACTACCCTACACATGCCGTCAGGTGAGAAATCCTATATAAGTGGGACCAAGAACTTGCACCTTTAAACCTGCTACCCTACCTTTTTTTTGAAATAGGTATAAGAACAACATGAAACCCTTAGAAAGTAAGAGGGCCAACTACCCCACACACATGCCGTCGGGTGAGGAATCCCATATAAATGGAACCAAGCACTTGCACTTTTAAACCTGCTACCCTACCTTTTCTTTGAAATAGGAATCCAGATTGAAGAAATGCCTATATTTGATTGGAAACTAGAGTCTTTTTTTTTTTTGTTTTTTTTTTTTTTGTTGGTACATAGGGGAGTTGGAGGCATCCACCTAGCCTATTCGTCTCGTTATTGTTGATCCGGCGTGAGATGGAGACCGCAGGTTACACAAGGTTCGTACCGAATGGGGAGTTGGTAACAACCACTATTTTTAGTAACTGTCAGTGCAGGGTTCAAACCACATAGGAGGCACCCAACTAGCCTATTCATCTCGTTATTGTTGACCCGGCGTGAAATGGAGACCGTACAGAGGATTCAAATCAGACTACTTCTTATGCTAATGTGGGCATGCCCGCGAAGTTTGAATCTAGATCTCCTCTTAGTAAGTGCCCACTTGCTTACCAATCCACTAGCCCTGACTGAAAATAGAGTCCTCTTAGTTGTCCAATATCAACTTATCAGCAAATCGGTACAGCAAAAACTTTCAGGGATTAATGTTAGAACCACCTGTTAAACGAAAAGGTTGTTACTCTTATGGAGATGTTAACATAAAAAAAATTAGTCGAATAGTACATATTTATGTAGATCAAAACTTTAGTTAGTTGCCATAGAAAGCTATTTTAGAAGAAATTGTAATTGTTTTGCTTAGTCCCATTTTATCTCTTTAGTGTATGCCTGTATGGTAAAAATTCATTCATTGATTCATGTATTGATATAACAGTAGCTTTATTTGTACAGTTTGGAAATATGGTACACTCAAGGACTGGTGCTCATATCAGGGTTGCTGCCAAATGCCGAAATTTCTTTGGATTCTATATCTATTTGGTAAAGAACTATATAAATCCCAAATGCCAAATTGAAAATTTTGGTACATTTCTAACATTAGTGAAATAGCCCATAAGTAACTAGCTATAATATTTATACTAAGTTTTGCAGATTCTTGTAGCAAATAATCCCTAACCTTCTCCTCATGTACATTTGCAGCATGAATTATTTAAATTGGGACATGATGCTAATGTTGGGTCTGAGCACTGCTGCAAGGTCTGTAGAAGCCTATACTTATTATTTCACATTAAAAAAATATGTACTCTCTGTTGATCTCTGGCTTGATGTTTTCAGCATAAGAACCGGTAACGAGCTTGGAGGCAGACGCCCAAAAACTGCACATTTTTCAGTGGTGGTTGTAGTATCCACCTGTGTCTTGATCAGCCTCATTCTTGCCATTGGAGTTCTGGCGTGTAGAAAATTACTCAGCATCGCCTTCACAAGCAGCATCGAAGTTATACTTGCAGTTTCTAAATTGACGCCCTTACTTGCAATTTCTGTTCTCTTAAATGGTGTCCAACCCATTCTTTCAGGTACAACAATTTCCCACAGTTTTCTAGTGGTGTTAATTTTTAAAATGAAAAATCTACACGAAAAAGGAAAAAAAATTCAGGAACCACTACCTTACTTATACATATTTCATGGGCTACTATGTGAGAATATTTTAAGGGCTACAGAGAATGGAAAATAAAATTTGTTTATGACAGGAGTGGCAATTGGATGTGGATGGCAAGCTGTGGTGGCATACGTGAATTTGACAACATATTACATCATTGGTCTACCTATTGGGGTAGTCTTGGGATTTAAAACCAGTTTAGGAGTAATGGTAAATGCTCCTTTGAAAAGACATGAATAATTGATTAGAATTATATATTATGAGAGACCTGAGGATTTTGTTTCATGGGATTTGCATTTGCAGGGAATATGGTGGGGAATGATCATAGGAGTTGGGCTTCAAACAGTGGTTCTTATTATTCTAACAGCACGAACTAACTGGAACAAAGAGGTTGGAATGATACCTTGGGTTAAAGCTTTATAGTTCTTACACAAAATATTAGAAATAGAATCTGAACTTATCTATTGCAGGTTGACTCGGCTGAGGACCGAATTGAACATTCAAGAAGCTTGCCGCTTGCTGAACCAAATGGAGGAGACTGACCTCGTTTTGCACAATGCAGAGTATCAGAAAACAGAATTTGAGAATAGTTTATTTAGAAAACATTCTTCTTTGTTTTTGTCAATAAATCTGAGATGCGACACAAAAGTCAGGCATTTACAGCTAAGCCTTATAATATGGTATATATAATGGCTGTAGATGCGAAACTGACGTCATGCGCAGGTTTTTAATGTCCTATGGATCTTATAAAAAATTATTATAGAACTTAATTGTTTAATATTAATATTTTGTTTTTAAAGAGAAATTTTATATTAATTTTTGTACACTAAACTATGTATGAATTCTGTTATTAGAATATTTTGTATATTGTTTGAGCAAATACAGGAAGAATTGACCTCACCTCACAATCACATGATGATAATAATTAAGTAACTGCCATTACACCAAATATCATTGACTTATTCAGTTTAAATATTACTATATGTTTAGCATCTCAACTTCTCTTTTATTTTTATTTAAAAGTGTGATAGTACATATTCTTTTTTAATTTTTTAATTTTTATATCCTTATTTTATACCTAAGTTAATGCCAGCAGGTATTTAATTAAATTATGATTATCTATTTGTTTTGATTGTTTTTATGTAAGTTTTTTTAATTGGTGATGTAGGTTAAATTTAGTATGCAGATTAAATTTATAAAGTTAATATTTTTTATATAGTTATTTTTTTTTAAATATTTGTAATCTTTTACACAGCATGTGAAGGGGTAGATTTGAACTTGGGCGACAATTTTAATTTTTTTTTAATAAATACATTTATTACGTCGAGAGGCGTTCCTACAATGGCAAACAGGGGTGGGAGGCAAACATAAACAATTTTTTTTTTATTTATTAAAAAAGCCGACATTAAAAAAAAAAAAAACATTTAAAATATTTAACCAACCTTGCAAACATTTAAAATATTTAAACTAAAACAGTCAGACTATGATGTCCAAGATAGGCGTGTTTGGCTTTTTTTAGATATATATCCTTTATATCTAAGCTAGTAATATTTATCCAAGTTAATATTTTATTTGTTTATCCATTTTATTACAAATTTAATTATTCTTTTACTTTATCTATTTACATTGTTTTATTTCATTTTTTTTTCCAATTCTTTTTTTATTATAGGTTTACTTCATCTATTTACATTGATACAACTAATTTTTTTACATATCTTAAAATATAAACTATAGGAAAGGTAAATGTTTCTAGAAGGTTTTATTTTAAAATATTATAATTAATCATTTTTAAATTCTTTCTTTTGTTTTCTTTTTTATATAATGTATCATTAATCCACACTTCACGTCTATAAAACATTAAAAAGAGAGGATTTAAAAATGATTAAATAATGATATCTGTTTTATTTATATTACTAAATGATTATATAATTTTTATTCATATAACTATATGATTATATAAGTTTTATTTATATTACTATTTATATGAATAAAACCTATATAATCATTTAATCTCATAATTTAACCTCTTTTGTTTTCATTTTGTAATGTAAAAAGTATTATCTATCTTGTCAATGTTCTCTTTCTCAATTAAACTTATTATTAAAATTTAACTTAAAATATGTAAACACTAAATCACTTCTTTCAATAATCCTTCAAAATCAAAATATAATTAATTTTTTTTTTTAATTAAAATCTAAATTTTACTAATATTTTTAAACATGATACTTCTTATAAAACTTTTAAATGTACTCTCAAACTCTTTAATATACAATTAAAATTCTACCATTCTTCTGACCGAGACTTCTCATATATGCATGAGATATAACGTTTAAAGTCCTCGGGTGGAAGTCTATAACTTCCATAAATTTCTAGTTTTTTAACCATTTTGATATCTTTTACGGTCCCTAAAAAGGTATGTGTATGGACAAAGTCCTATTAAATTTATTTTCACATAACTACCACATGAATGTTTAACACCTCAAAAGTGGAGCACAACCTTTAATGGTGCATCAGCACAACCACTACCACTTACACATTTTAAAATCTCAAGTCTTATTCAATTTTTTTATATTTTAATTATAATATAATATTTAAATATTTTTTAATTTTTTAAATTAAAATGGATGGTGCAATTAAAACCACTCTATCCATAGTACCCTGACAATTACACCAGAAAAAAACGACGTTCCTCGTGGAAAATGATACAACTAAAACCCCACTTCATCCCTTAAATTTGGGAATTTATTTATGTTCATGGTACCCTGCCAATTAGACAAAGAGTCAGTTCCTGGTGATAACGTCTGTACTCTTCCCTTATCTCGAAGGATTGGACTTACGAGGTTATCCACTCATTATCATATGGTACAAATTACAACCACATGTTAAACCTCCGTGGGGATTCGGCCACCAAAAATTGTCGTAAGCGCTAGCGTGGGAATTCGGCCACTTATAATATAAAATAATATTACAATACATTTAAAAGCAAGCATACAAGAAAAGTAGTTAGTTGTTTATGGTTGTAACTAATTCCCTTATAAAAAACATAAATTAAAACATTTAAAATATTAAAATATATTTAAAAGTATAAATAAAAAAATATAAATTGTTAGATGGGTTATGAAAGTTCTATGATAACATAAGAAAAAATAATGTAAAATCACAAACTAAAAACATTTACTGCAAATCTAATATGAATTTTTGATATAAAACAATAGGTATGACCCAAGGATTAGGTGGATTGGTAAGTAGTTGTCTGGTCAACCATTTATCAAGAAGATACCTAGGTTTAAACCTCGGGACAGCTTGTTTGCAAAGCAGTAATCTAATATGAATCTTCTCAATACGCACTAGACCAATGATAACTATATAAATCTCGAGCTATCGGTGGTCCCTTTCAAGTTGTTGACCAACGATGAGGATATAAATTCCGAGCTACAGTGGTCCGTCCCTTTCAAGTTGTTGACCAAGGATGAGGATATAAATTCCGAGCTATAGTGGTCCCTTTTACGTCGGTCAACAATAACGAAGCGGAGGTGGAAGCTGTGGTTTTGAACCCTGCACTTGTTAATTACTAAAAATAGTGTGGTTGGCCAAGTTTCCTATATAATCGAAAATAATAATAATAATAATATGGATACAAGTTACAACTACATGTTAAACCCTGCACTTGTTAATTACTAAAAATAGTGCTGTTGACCAACTCTCCTATGTAATTAAAAACAAATAAATTGACCAACTCTCTTATGTGATGGAAAAAAATAATAATAATATAGATACAAGTTACAACCACGTGTTAAACCACCGCGTGTTAAACCACCGTGCGGATTAGGCCACCAAAGAATGTCGTAAGCGCTAGGGATTTGGCCAATTATTTTATAATATAATATAATATTTTATTTTTTTAAATAAATTTATCTAACTTGTTTACCCTGGGACAGCGTAAAGTTTCAAGTGTTGGTTCTTTTTGGGGAGGTTTAAGGTTCAAATCGTGCGTGGGCAAGTGTGTGAGGGGTGGGTGTGTGGTGGTTATGTGTTAAATTTCTTATTGATAAGCATAGCTCTCGGTTTGCGAAAGGTCATGGTTGGGAGGAAACTGTTCAGCCCTATGTGTTGGTCTAAGGATTTCTCACACTTAAAAAAAATTATTATTATAATAATTTTTTATATATTTTTTAAATTAAAAAATAAAATTATATTACAATACATTTAAAAGCATACATAAGAAAAGTGATAAGTTGTTAAATGGTTTATGAAAATTCTATGATAACATAAGAAAAAACAATGCAACATCACAACCTAAAAACATTTACTACAAGTTTAAACAAATGGTATGAGTTTAAAATATGAATTTTGTATATGGAACTAGATTTAAATATTTGTTAGATAATATATATATATAAATCATTTATATTGTAATGTTTTTTTTTTTTTTTTTAAGATTTTGGTTAGTGTGAGAAACTCTCACAACCATAGGGTTGGGCACTTCCATTTCACCATGACCTCTCATAGGAGGAGAGTGGAGCTTATCAATAAAGAATTTAACACACAACCCCACACACCACGGTTTAAATTTTTGACCTTCTAAAGAAGAGCCAAAGCTCGAACCATTGTCTTATCCATAGAACTATTTAGAAGGTCCAAAGCTCGAACCATTGTCTTATCCATAGGACTATATTATAATATTATTAGGTCGTTCATTTCAATTTCATGACAACATAATTATATATTAAAATGTAATACTTTTTGAAATTTTCATTATAATTCTACTATAATATTAAATGGCATTTGTTTATGTAAGGAATATCAATGTTTAATCATTTTTTTAGTATAATAACATGGGAAAAATCACAAAGGAAAAGATAGCATGTGAAAAGATTTTTGTGTTGAGTTAATACTTTATTGAATACCTCTCATATAGAAAATATTATCCACATGCTATCACATTTTGAGTGCTATAGTTATCACCATATAAAAAGGAACCTTTTATGTCCTTTGTTGGAAATGACAACAAAAACCACAAAGGTTCCATGTAATCCTATTATCTAAGCAAAATTCAAGATAATCAAACCTTAAATTTACCATGAATTTGATAATTAACCAATGGCCTACTCACAACTTTGAAGTCAACTTTGCTTGAAGGAAATTATGGCCACCTCAGCAAAGGGTTGAAGTTCCTACAGCTTAAAAACATGTGCAAAATCTAGATGTTGTAAAGGGAACTCTATTTGTTATAAAATAGCAAAGAATTGTTATGGAAATGGGGGATACTCTTCCGTTAACATTGAATGCTTTATTAAAGCTTATGTCTCATCAAATTACAATTTAAATAGAATGATAATGCAAAGATCAAATTAGGATTTTGTTCCACATTAATACCTCCTTTGCTTCGACAAAACTAAAAACATATGTCAAACATTTAATGACAATGAATAGGAGAGGTGTACTAAAAAAAAATGAAGAGATATTGCTAAACCTTTTTTAAGATAAGGTAGGGGCTTGCCTGCAATTCTATAAACCATGATGAGTTTTCATTAGAAATTTTAAGGTAAGTAAAAAATTGTTCCAAAATTAATATTAGATGTTGCATGGCATAATATTGTTTATACAAGGATCCTGGTCAAGTTAATATAATTGAAAAAGTCATAATAACTTCTCTTTTTCCTAGATTAATATATGAGGATACAAATGGTGAATTGATTAAGTCTTAGAGGAGCTCAAAATTGTTTTAACCTCCTTCCAAAAAGATAAGAGTCTAGGACCTAACAAGTGGACTATGGAATTCTTTCTCAGGCTCTATGACATTTTGGAATCTGATCTAATCAACGTTGTGGAGGAGTCTAGGAAAACAGGAAGGGTAAATGCAGTCTTCCACTCTACCTTCATTGCTCTTATTCCTTCTTCCTATGATGATTTCAGGCTTTCTTTGTGTAACTGTGTACAAAATCACAACAAAAGTAATTGCATTAAGAATTAAAAGGTTCCTCTCTGCTTCTATATCTATTGAGCAATTCAATTTACTACATGGTAGAAAAATTCATGAAGCAATTGGTGCTGCTCAAGAAAGTCTTCATACCATTAAATGAAAGAAAATACTAGCAATGGTGATAAAGTTGGTTCTCTCCAAGGCTTTTGATAGAGTAAACTGGCTATAGTTAATAATGATACTCATATTGGGTTTTGTGTGTAGATGGTGAGTTGGATTATGGTATGTCTTTGTTATGTTTCTTTTGCAGTTTTGGCTAATGGGTTAGCCTCTCAGTTCTTCAAAGCTTCTCAAGAGATAAGAAAAGGTTGCCTCTTGTCACCATTGTTATTTCTTTTGGTAGTTGAGGGATTAAGTAGATGCATTTTATAAGCCAAGAGGGAAGGATAAATAAAGGGAATTAGAATAGGTAGAACAATAGAAGTCACCCATCTACTTTTTGTAGATGATGTTCTCCTTTCACAAATAAAACAATAAGAGCTACAGAGAAGTTAAAACAATGTTTAGATATTTTATGTCTGCTAACAGGTATGCAGATTAATTCATAAAATTCAAGCATCTCTTTTAAACATGTGGATCAATATCAAACCATACCAATAGGTAAACTTTTCCCCTTTAACAAATTTGATCTTCAAGAGGGGTTTAAATATCTGAGGTTCTTTTTGAAACCCAATGACTACACTAAACAAGACTGTAATTGGTTGATAAATAAGGTGGAAGGAAGAATTAATATATGGCGCAACAAATGGCTCTCTTTGGGGAGGAGATTGACTTTGATCTGTTGGAAGTTAAAGCAGTAAAAAGGGGTAAAAAATTTGTTTACAACAGTAAGCTTTGGACCTTACCCTTTTACCTCCTTGGACAACAGCTGACTGGGCAGATAGGTTGACTTGGACGGTAGCTGACTGGGAATATTGGACGGCATGGACGACAGGGAGTTCGACATCAATTTCCCTTCCTCCTTTCCTCCCTATTTTCCTTCATTCCCTATCTATTCCCTAAGTTTTCTAAGGTTGTTAAATTCCCTTCTATTTAAGCATTGTAAACTTTACATTGATGTGGATTGAATAATATATTTCTAATTTCTATTTTACTCCTAACTACCGTGCCACATCTGGTATCAGAGCGAGGTCTAAGAGGGCCCACAGATCGAGAATCAGAGGAACCTAATAGCACTAGGACCAAGGCAAGGCCAAGTCGGGCTCGCAACACCCGAACCGAGGCAAGGTCAAAGAAGGCCCACGAATCATGAACCGAGGCGAGGTCTGGAGAAGGCCCGCATAGATAGCACGCGAGCAGGAGGAGCAACCATAGGAGAAACCAACCAGATGGTGCCATGTGGCGAGGAGAGAGTAAGGCCGACGCAGACCAGAGAATAGAGAATAGACAGAGGACCGACAACATGGCGAACAGAGGACAGACGACAAGCAACGTGGCGAGGAGTGATAGCTTGAGGAGGTAAAAGGACGATCACTGATTGCCCGAAGGCAATCGAGTGACGTGAACGTTGAGGGTTTTAAACACCTCAAACGTGCTCGCACGACTGATGTAGGACTAAAGTCCCTAAAAAAAAAATTATTTGGTGCGGCCGCGAGAAGAATAAAGGAGGCAAGCCTCCCTTGCCTTCCCGTCGAGCCACGCAGCTTGACTGGCTCGAGGAGCCAACCTTAAGGCGCCCGCCCTCCTGCAGATCACGGGTTTGAAACCCGACGGTAACAAGTCCTTTTTTAATTTTTTATTAAAGGCAAATTTGAAACTTTATAAAAATTGCATTGTTGTCCTTAGTTCTCATCGGTGATGGTGGTCGAGTTGGTTAGCACGATTTGTTGAAGACAAGAGGTTGCGGGTTCGATTCCTGCAGAGGATAATTTTTTTTATATAAAAGTTTTTTAAATTTTTTATTTATATTATTAAATTAAACACTTATATTATATTTAATTAATTAAACAACCCAGGTGTTGTAGGTGAGTTGGAGAGGAGAGGGTAATCCTCCAAGGGAGGTCCCAGGTTCGAATCTCCACCCTACCAAAAAGTTGAATTGGGTACCCAAAATCCAATTGATAATGTTGTTGCGGGCAGGGCTGGGTGCGACTCCCGAATGACTTTGACGGTGTATAACCCCCTGTTCATGGTCTCTCAAACCAAGGCAGACCCGCAAGGGGTTTTTCGCTAAAAAAATAAATAAATTAATTAATTAAATATAATTGCTTTTTAAAAAAAAAATTAAGGGCAATTATTATTTTTATTAAATATTAAATAGTTTTTTATTAAATATTATAAAAGAAGGAGAATATTGTCTAGGAGACAATTCATTGTAATAGAAAGGTTCATTTTTTTCTTTTCACTTAATTCAAGGAATCACAAATCTTGTGTAATAAGCCTAAGAGGATTAGTTTTTTTTGTAAGAGACCAAGGATCAAAATTGTAAAATTGTAAAGAGGCATTGATGATAAGACCAAATGGTTGTTATCATGTCTTATGTGCAATTTTAGCAAGAGAAGGTGCAGAGAGATTCGATGAAAAAGTAAGAGGTTATGGGCTCAGCATTGTGTTTAGCCAACTTCATAATGCAATGATTGCACATCAAAGGCATCTTGACTCAGGGTACGAGGCAGATTTTGAAGACAACTCATTCATGAGTCAATTTGAACAATCAGAATCTGTACAAGCTGCACCACAAGAATCAGAATATACACACTACAGTATTTCAGTGGAAATCTTAGAACCAAAATCACCAGAAATAATATTGATAAGTGACGACAAAGAAGTAGTTTCATGAATCAAGAGATAGCATCCCCAAAGCAAAAGGAACAAGCAATCAATGATAGAGTAGAACAAGTCAGATTTGACTTAAATTTGTAATCTCTTCTTTCTTCCTTATTCTTATTTTCTTATTTCAAAATAGTAGAGTGCTTTATTGTAACCGTGAAATAAAGAGTTTTTTAGTAACTATGGCCTCACACAATAGTTTACCTATACCAGAGTTCAATGGTTATGACTACGAGTATTGGTCTATAAAAATGAAGACCCTTCTCATAGGAAGAGGTTTGTGGGACATAATAGAAGAGGGCTACACAAAACCCTCAGACTGGACAACACTAAGTGTCGTAGACAAGAAAACACAAAAATAAGGACAAAAGAGCAACTCTTCTGCTCTTTCTCATCTCCAAGCTGCATTGGAGAAAAGCATATTCCCTAGAATCGTCGCTTGTACAACTGCACAAGCTGCATGGAAAGCTTTAAAATATGGATTCCAAGGTAGTGATCAAGTGAAGTAGGTGAGGCTTCAAACACTAAAAAGAAATTTTGAAAATCTCAGAATGAAAGATGATGAAAAATTCGATGATTATTGTGTTAGAGTAAAAGCAATTGTTGATAAAATGGTTACACTTGGCGAGGAAATTAATCCTGAGATAATTGTAACAAAAGTCTTGCAAACACTTCCACAGAGATGGAATCATATTGCCATAATTATAGAAGAATACAAAGATCTTTCCACTTTAACATTCGATGCATTAATCGGATCGTTAATGTCACATGAAGAGAGGTTTCCTGAAACTCCTTCAACCAGCTATGGGGGCGATGAGAAGGCCTTCACTTCCAATGAAAACAATGGAAGAGGACGTGGAAGAGGTCAAGGTAGAGGACAACAAAGAGGTAGAGGCATAGGCAACTACATAGGAGGCAACCGAAAAAGAGGAAGTAATTCCAACAGAGGAGGCAATCAGAATAAAGGTGGAAACAAAAATCGAGGACATCCAGGCCAAAGTGGAAATCAAGGGCGAGGAAGTGACAAGTCCAAATCAGCTTGTTTCAACTGTGGCAAGTCAGGTCACTTCGCTCGCGACTGTTGGTCAAAATCTTCACAAGGCAGCAGTAGTCAATATGGCAATTATGGAGAAGAAGATGATACATCTAGTCTTTTTCTTTCATATGGACAATCAGAACAACATCTAAATGACACATGGATTCTGGATACTGGTTGTTCAAACCATATGAGTGGCAAAGAAAATTTATTTGCTACTCTAGATTCCACTTATAAATCTCAAATCAAATTAGAGGATGATAAAAAATTGCAAGTAGAAGGTATTGGAGCCATGTAGGTTCCGACCAAAGAAGGACTAAAGAAAGTGCATGACATCTATTATACTCCAAAGCTGCAACACAATCTTCTAAGCGTTGGGCAAATGATGGAGAACAATTACAAACTTGTATTTGATGAAGGACAATGTATCATTTCTGATAAAAATAATTGTAATCGTGTCATCACACAGGTCCCCATGACAAAGAATCAGTTATTCCCTCTCAAATTTGATGAGCCACGAGGAGCTCAAATTACAAATGTAGCTATAACAACTACAAGTGTGCTTTGGCACTTGCGATATGGTCACCTTAATTTCGCTATCTTGAAACTCCTAACTTCTCAAGCTATGGTGATAGGACTTCCTAAAATCAATGAACAAAAGGAGGTCTGTGAAGGATGTGCTTTGGGAAAGCACTCACGGTCGAAGTTTCCAAAAATACAAGCGTGGAGAGCCAGCTATCCTCTTCAGTTAGTACATTCAGACATCTGTGGACCAATGCAAACATAGAGTCTCGAAAATAATTCTTATTTTCTCACTTTCATAGATGACTTCTCTAGAATGTGCTAGATTTATTTTTTGAAACATAAAGATGAAGCTTTTGATTGCTTCATGGATTTTAGAAACAATGTAGAGAATCAAAGTGGGAATTATGTAAAATGTCTTAGGATAGATCGAGGAGGTGAGTACTCCTTAAAAGCATTCTTGAAATATTGTAAAGCAAGTGGGATCAAAAGGCAATTCACCACTACCTATACCCCACAATAGAATGGTGTGGCACAGAGAAAGAACCGCACCATCGTTGAGATGGCAAGAACGATGCTTCATACTAAGCATCTAACTAATATGTATTGGGTTGATGTTGTAAGAACCAGTGTATACATTCTAAATAGAAGTACAACTTCTAGTTTAGATGGTGTCACTCCTTATGAGGGGTGGTATGGAAAGAAACCAAATGTAAAGCATTTCAAAGTTTTTGGTTCTTTAGCATATGCGCACATTCTTGATGAGAAAAGGAAGAAGCTTGATCCCAAAAGTCAAGATTGTATATTTGTAGGGTATTGTGAGTCTACAAAAGCACATAGACTCTACAATCCCAAGACTCATAAAATTGTACTCTTTAGGGATGTAATTTTTGATGGAGGGGGAGAATGGGGTCGTCAAAGAATTTTTGTTGATGATGAGTCCTAAGATTTAAGTTCTTCATAGATACAACAGGTGTCTCCAAAGAAAAGTAAAGGCACACCACTCCCTCCAAGCCCATACAGGAGTACTACATCCAGTACTTCAACCACCACTCCAAGTCCTTCTTCACAAATATCAGTAAGTTCTTCATCGATGGACATTGATAGAGACTCTCCATCGAGAGCAAAATAACATTACAACATCATCCATATTTTCAAATGTTGGATCAAAATTTCCAGAGAAGATTCACTAGAAGCCAAGCTAGTGAGATGAATACAATTTTGCAGCAACTTGAAAATTTACAATTGTATGGAGATGATGACTCCCATGATCCTAGGGGAGATGTAGTTAATTATGCTTTATTGGCTAGTACACATCTAGAACCAGCTAGCTATGAGAAGGCATGTACTCAAAATGTATAGCAAGAAGCCATGAAAGAGGAAATAACCTCTATAAACAATAATGATACATGGGAGCTAGTAAAGCTACCCAAAGGAAAAAAATGTGTTGGGTGTAAATGGGTCTACAAGACCAAGGCCAATGTTGATGTAAGCATTGAGAGGCATAAGGCAATACTAGTAGCAAAAGGTTTTACTCATAAATTTGGTATTGACTATGAGGAAACCTTTGCTCCTATTGCATGACAAGAGACAATCAGATCAGTTCTTTCCTTAGCAGCCCATAAAGGATGGAACGTCCAACACATGGATGTGAAAAGTGCTTTTCTAAACGGATACTTGACATAAGAGGTTTATGTTCAACAACCTCAAGGTTTTCAAGAACAGGGAAAGGAGAACCTTGTTTACAAATTGAAGAAAACACTTTATGGCCTCAAGAAAGCACCAAGAGCTTGGTACTCACGCATTGATGGCTATTTCAACGAGTATGGATTCACAAGAAGCAAAAGTGAACCAACTTTGTACTACCTAAAGCATGGAGTAGACATTCTCATAGTTTGTTTGTATGTGGATGATCTAATATTTATGGGTAGTAACACTAAAATGAATATGGAGTTCAAAAACTCCATGATGAAGCAGTTTGAGATGAAATATCTTGGTTTAATGCGATACTTCCTAGGCATGGAAGTGCATCAATCAAACAAAGGGATATTCATATGTCAACATAAGTATGCTAGAGACATGATCAAGAAATTTGCCATGGAGCAATGCAAATCGGTTGCAACTCCAACTGGACATGAAATCCAATTAAGCAAGGACGATGGAGAATCAAAGGTTGACATGACCACATACAGGAGCATGGTTGGGAGTCTGATGTTTATCACCAACACAAGGCCCGATATTCAATATGTTGTTTCTCTAGTTTCAAGGTTTATGGCTAGTCCATCTGAGCTGCATCTACAAGCAACTAAAAGAATCTTAAGATATGTAAAAGGTATATTGTATTTTGGAATCCATTACCAAAAATGTAATTCTGTGAAATTAGTTGGCTTCAGTGATAGTGATTGGGGCAGCAATATAGATGATAGGAAATCTACATCAGGGAATTGTTTTAGTCTAGGATCAGGACTAATTACATGGAGTTCCAAGAAACAAACTGTTGTAGCATTGTCATCGATTGAGGCTAAGTATATAGCCATCACACATGCTAGTACTCAAGCCCTATGGTTGAGAAAATTCCTTGAAGTGGAGAAATTCAAAGTGGTCCAACTCGACTATATTGTGATAACATAAGTGTCATTCAGTTGGCATACAATCCAATCCACCATAGCATATCAAAGCATTTCGATATGAAGTATCACTTCATTCGAGATATGGTGGAACATCAGATAGTTGAGCTTCAATATTGTAACACTTTGGATAATATTGTAGACATTTTCACCAAAGGTATAGCTAAAGCTCAATATATAAAGCTTAGAGACTGTATAGTCAGTCCTCTCAACTTTAAGGGGGAGAATGTTGGAAGTTAAAGCAGTAAAAAGGGGTAAAAAATTTATTTACAATGGTAAGCTTTGGATCTTACCCTTTTACCTCCTTGGATGGCAGCTAACTGGGCAGATAGGTTGACTTGGACGGCAGTTGACTGGGCAGATTGGACAGCATGGATGACAAGGAGTTCGACATCAATTTCCCTCACTCCTTTCCTCCCTATTTTCCTTCATTCCCTATATATTCCCTAATTTTTCTAAGGTTGTTAAATTCCCTTCTATTTAAGCCTTGTAAACTTTACATTGGTGTGTATTGATTATTATATTAATTTCTATTTTGCTTCTAACTACCGTGTCACATGATCAAGTTTGTGTTGAAGGTAATACCAATATATTGGCAATCTTTGGCTCATTTACTAAAAGGAGTTTTGGATAAAATTAGACAGTTAGCCTATAGGTTTTTATGGATATGGAAAAAGGAAATGGAAGGTATTTTCTTGGTTAAATGGAAATCCTTAGCCAAGCCCAAGGAAAATGGAAGGATGGGGACTTAAGAACATCTTCCTAATTAGCAAGTCTCTAGCAAAAAAGTGTATTTGAAAGATAATATCAAAGGAAGGATTATGGAATAATATTGTACATGAAAAGTATTTAAGGCCACTTACAGATGAGGAGTGGATAAGGGCCCCAATGAAGCAAACCCATAATGTTTCAATCTGATGGAAGGCAATTATTCAAGCCTTTTATATTGTAGGTGATTGGCTTACCTAGAAAATAAGGGATGGTTCAAGGATAATACTAGGTTTAGACCCTTGGATTGGTTGTGGTGATAAGCACAAACTACAAAATAATGCAATTCAGACCCTAAGAGCTCAAGGGATTGGAAATATTGCCCAAGCAACTTACCTAGAATATTCTACAAACTGGAGTCAGAGAAGGAAGGAAGCAATAGTGTTATGGTTTTAGGGCCAAGAATCACACCAGTGGGAAGAATATGTGGGGAGACTTAAAGCTAGACATATCAAGTTGTGAGAGGAAACTAATCAATTGGTCTGGACAAAGAATGGAGCTACATGGGAGTACACTCCAATGTTGGGTATAATACTTTGTTGGAAGATAGCAATGACAATCTAGCATGGTGGTGGAAGACACTCTAGAAGCAAAAGACCTCGTTGAAGACAATATTTTTCCTATGGCTTGCCATGAAAAATAAGGTTCTAACATTGGAGGTAATACAAAAAGGGAATTGGAATAATCTAGAAAGGTGTCATTTGTGTAAGTCAAACAATGAAACAATTGATCATTTACCAGTAGCTTACTCCTTTACTAGAAAGGTTTGGAGGGAGGTTATAGCACATTTAAAGCTTCCTATAGGATGGCAAGAAGATTCCTTAGGAGAGTACTTAATATCTTGGTTTGAGATAGGTTATACAAAGGTTTTATAAATATCTCATTATTTGTGTCATGGGGAGTATGGTTATCTAGGAACACAATAATTTTTTAGGATTACGATAAGCTTACCTGGTAGGTCTCCTCCCAAATCATCAAAATATTTAATAACTATAAGGTTTCGACAACAAAAAAGGTAAGCAGACAAATCATCCCTCCAAAGATCGATAATCAAGGGCCTATGGATATTTTTATGCGATAGGATAAGGGGTCCATGGAGTTTGTGGAGTAGGAGGATTACTATATATTTATGACTCTCATTATTTTAAATTCAAGACTGGACTGGAAGATGGTTCTAATAATTATGTTGAAATTATGTCCCTCAAATTGTTGATTCAATTGGCAGAGTAAAAAAGAATACAACAAATTTAGATTTACAAAGACTAACATGTGGTAACAAAGTGGATGCTTGGTGTTTTTTGGATGGAAAACATGATTCTACAACGCATCTTCTTTCAAATAAAAGTTGTGGATTGAAGTGAAGTTTTTACTTTTTGGCATATTTATAGAGAACTGAATAGGGAAGCAGATGAACTCTCAAAGAGGCACTTTAGATTGAACCAAGTATGTGCTTAGTATAGGATTTCAATGATGGCAATGCACTACAACATATCCATATCTCTATCTGGGAGGATTAATTCACTCTAGTTACATCAAACACAGTTAAAGCACCTTTTTCAAAGAGCTGAGAATCTAGTGACTGAAAGGATACTGGTTGACAAATTGGGAAGGTGTCTAAGGATAGAACTTAGTCTGATAGAGATAACTAGTTATGATGTATAAGTGACTTGAATTTTAGGTCATTATTGAAACTTTGAAGAAATGCCAAAGAGGCATTTGAAGAATGTAATTTCATATTTGCTTAATATAAAAATTTAAACTTTTTTTGGAGGAAAAAAGCTGTTTTAAATAAAAAAATTAGAACATAGATAGAAAAAATATTGTGTAATGGGTAAATCCCCAAATATTATAGCTATTTTAGATACGAAAGCAATTTCAATAACATCATTTCAAACATAAAACTAACTCGTATAAAAATAAATAAACAAATAAACTATAGATCCATAATCTAATGAAACAAAAGAGAGATCATTTGTGAATGCTAATGATCTATTAAAACTTCTCTTTGGATGCATGTATTAAACATACATATGATTTTTATTATTTTTAATTAGTGATTTAGGTATTTCACTGTTGTTAGCAATAAATACCAAAAAAGTTATTAACATTGAAATCCACACCATTTTATATCACTATGAAATATCTAGTTATAACTTTCCTATCGAATGACATGAACTCGTGTGGTTAAATACCTTGACTTTCAAGGAGACATGGGTTTAAATCTTGTCAAAAAATGTATGCATAATTGAAAATTTTTATCTTATAATCATTTATCTGATTTGTTGAAATTAAAACGCTATGGTCAAGTGATCATGTTGTAATACAAGTGGGACCCATTGCGATCCCATATAACACTATCTATTTATCTATGAAACTTTGTGCATGTGTGTGTGTATATATATATAAGATATTTTAAGTCCTCTTTTATGAGAAGGGTCTCCATGGAAAATGTATGCATAATTGAAAATAATGATATTATAATCATTTATGTGGTTTTTTGAAATTGAAATGCTATGGTCATGTGATCATGTTGTAATTCAAGTGGGACTCATTTCGATTCCATATAACACTCTATATTTATCTATGACACTCTCTCTCTCTCTCTCTCTATATATATATATATATATATATATATATATATATATATATATATATATATATATATATATATATATATATATATATTATAGAAGGTCACTTATTTGAGAATATTTTCAAGGATATTTTTGGGTATAATGTTTTAGAATATATTTGAGAATAAAGCCATATCTAAAACAAGGCCACGTGCCTAGATTATATGACCCCCTTAAAAAGCAGTGGTCCCTATTGCATCAACTTTTAACATTAGGTATGGAAATTATTTCTTTATATAATTTTTTGTGAGTTATTCCCCTTGGTGACCAAGTTGTCCTACTTTGACCACTCTATACATCTGAACAAACTATCTTATAGTGGTCTTAATTATTATATCAATAATTTGTTCCTCCTCTACTAGTGCTAAACTATTTGGATCAGGTTCCTCAATGTCCAATAGTTCTATTGTTGCAAAAATGTCTAATAGAGGTGGATGATAAGGCCTAAGAAGATCAACATTGAATATTGGATGCAAAACAAGATAGAACGAAAGATTCAATTCGAAACATTCTCTCCCATAATTTTGGTGATGGTGTATGGTCTATAGCAAAGACATATGATCTTCTTATGGTTTCTTGTAAGCCATTCCTTCTAAAGACAACCATATACTTCATCCCCAACCTTAAATTGATGTGAGACTTGATGTTGGTCATGATGTTGCTTATAGTTCCAATTTGTCTTTTATAAGAGTTCATGAACTTATTGTTGGACATGTTGAATATATTCTACAAATTGTACTGCCTTTTTTGCTTCCATCTATCCATGAGAAGAGTACTCAATGGGCTACATAAGGAGAGATCCATTATTGGGTGCAAAGGATTGGAACCCAAATCAGGTATGAAATATGATTTTTTTGGTGGAGTTTTGCAAAGCTCAAATGTACCCACGTTGAATGTAAGGGAGGCTCTCATCCCATGTGTGTGGATACTTAGAATTGTATACTCAAAGATGTAAAATTATCTAATTAACAATTCAATATAATCATTAGTCTAATGATGGAAGGTTGTAGACATGCTCAACTTGGTATCCATCATACTCCATAGGACAAAGTAATATGTTGTCCTTGTCAGAGAAAATGATCTTTGAAAAACCAAAGTTAAGCCACACATGATTAAAATAGAGTTTAGAAGTATTCTCAAATAAAATGAAATTTTCACAAGGAATCATGTTAGTCTTTTTTAAAACAATCAACTAATACAAAAATACAAGCATTGCCATGCTTAGATATGGATATGTTTGATAATAAACCAACGAATATGAATACTCAAGGTTTGGATGACACTATCAATGTTGTATATAGTCCTTTCTTCTTCTTGGTTAGTTTGGCACCAACATAAGGGATGCATGACTTGATCTACCTGCCAACATCATTCCTCATCTTGGGCCACTAGTACTTTTGAAGAATTGATAATGTTTTTCCCGCCTCAAAGTGACATGCTACTTCATTGAAGTGGGATTCCCAAATCACCTTGAATTGCTCACTAAATAGTACATAAATATGTCCCATGTGGTAGAGGAGATTATCTTGAAAAAAAAAGTCACGAACATACTTATTGACACAAAGAGTTTGATATGTATCTATGAAATCAAAATCAACTTCATACAAGATGGACCAATTAGAATTCTCATGCTCATAGGATTCAAGAATGATGGTGAATGAAATTATTAGTAGTTAACCCAAACAATATATTGTTGAATTGGTATCCCTTTCTTATACTTGATAATCAAATAAAATTGTTGTAACTTGTAGATATGTGACCCAATTCTAATGTCTCCCATTTTTAAATTACTCTATGTAAAAGAATTCCAAAAGTCTATGATTTGTATGGATGATTATTTCCTTGCCCAAGAAGTAGTGTTTCCATTGTTTACATGCTTGTACAATGACATAGATCTTTTTCATATGCAAGGTTTTTTCAAACTACTTCATTAAATCCCTCACTATGATAGGAAGTTGGATGTCCATTCTATTTGAGGACAACTCCCAATGTGTACTATTGTGCATCAATCATTACCTCAAGAGGATATTGTAAATTAGATAGGAAAAGTCTAGGAGCTAAATTTTATTGGTCTTTCAACTTCTCAAATGCTCTTTGTTTTGCGTCTTCCCAATGAAATTTGGTTTTGGCACCTCTCTAGTCACTTGGTGTAGTGGCTAAGCAATGTGTGAGAATCCCAATACAAATTTGTCAATAGAAATTAGTAAGATCTAAAAATATGTGAAGCTCCATCAATGTATTTGGGGTAGGTCAATCTCTAATTGCCTAAATCTTCTCAAGCTCAACATGAACTCCTTTGTCGACAATGTAACCAAGGTATTGAATCTTCATCATCCAAAAGAACACTTATTCCAAATTAGCACATGACTTGTGTTTATATAGGTTTAAAGTACCTATTAAATATGATGTAAATGCTCCTTCAATGTCTTACTATATATTATAATGTCATCTAAGTAGAATACTACAAATGAGATGTAGGGATACAAGATGCCATCCATCAATCTCATGAAGGTGGTTGGTGCATTGGTCAAGCCAAAAGGCACAACAAGCCACTCAAATAACCATCCTTGGATTTGAATGCAGTTTTCCATACATTAGTAGGTTCGATGAATAACTTTGCACCATAGAGTTGGTCTAACAAGTTAGTTATCTAAGGAAGTGGATAGTGATTCTTCATAGTGATTTTATTCAAAGCTATATAGTCAATACATGGTCTCCAAGTTCCATTTTTCTTTGGATCTAAGAGAACTAGACTTTCACATGGTGAAGCACTTAATCAGATGTGCTCCTTTTGGATCAATTATTGGATTGTGATTCTATCATTCTCAAAAATAGATCTACAATACATTGGTGTGCTAGGCAAAGAACAACTAGAAACTAAATCAATGGATATTTTACCTTGCAATGAAGTGGCACCCCAATTGGTGATTTAAACAATTCATCAAATTCTACTACAAATTGATCCATTAATTTTTGTTACATAGATCCTATGATCAATGTGATCATAGCAACAATCCTCCTTGTGCTTTGTGACTTGACCATAAAAAGAATAAATTTCCTTGTTTTGGATATCATCTTCCTCCATTATTTGGCACTAAGGAAACAAAGGTAGGACAAGATACCTTTGGTATTGATGTGGATCCAAATGAAGCTAATATTGCATTGCAAACTTGTGCTTAAATAAGCATGAATTACATATAAGCATATCTTTTGAATTTGCAACAAAAGGATTAATTTAGAAGATAGTTAATAACAACTAGCTAATTGTAGATAGATACTGATAAACAGGTTATTCTAAGGAGATGCTAAAATAAGCTAACTCTAGAAGATATACTAACAATCTACATCTAGAAATCCAACATGAGATTTTTGGAGTCTCAAGTTTTACATAGATGAGAACAATAATAATAATAAGCCTAACCCTAACAAGAAAATAAGCCTAGTTACTACATCATATGGTGTTCCTCATCGTGCCTTCTCACAATAGAAGCATTGGAATCTAATGCTTTCAAGAGACATCTAGTGATGAGATAACTCGTGAACCCGACGTGGAAATTGACCTTGTCGAGCAACAATGTAAGAAGTAGAGGAACCCTGGTGTGTCTGGTGAGTCTTCATGTCAAACCCTTAGTCAAAATCTAGCGAAAGCTAAAATTAGGTACCACATCGACAAAATAGTTGATGATAGGTGCAGTCTCTAATGTAGAGCCATGGTATAGCTTCAAAAGATACACATTTACGATGTCATGAATGCCAAGATGAGCTAGAAGATCAAGGAAAAATGCATTCTCTAAAATCTATTAGAGGATAGTATAAGGTCCATAGCGAATCGGTTTGATCTTACTATGTGCCTTCTTTGAAAAAAATCACTTGTCCAAATAGAGCCAAACTTTATCTCCAACCTGGAAAGGATGAGGAATGCAATGTCGATCCATAGCTCGATTTTGTTGTTAATGAGTCTTCTCCAAAACCTAGACCACCTTGGACTAAAGACTCTACAAGTGTTGAATGAATGAGTGTGCCTTATCTTGCTATTTTTGGATGCGCATGGTATTTGGATAAGGCAAGGATAAGGGTAACTCATAACGAGCCAAAGGCTAGAATCCAAGACAAACTTCAAAAGGAGAGTGTCCTATGGAGGTGTATACTACCCTTTTGCATGCATTATCTATATGAGTGAGACAAATCCCACTTAGTTGGTGAAGTGTTGTGGTAAATATGCAAGCTCCAAACAAGGGTGTGATTCACAACTTTGGTCTATATGTTTGACTAAGGATGAAAGGTAGTGAAGAAGTTAAGAGACTCTTAAAATCTTCCACAAAGAGCATCAAAAGTGACCCAAAAAGCGTGAATCACAGTTGAATACAATGCTGGTAGGTAGACCAAAGGAGCACCACATAGAGTAAAAGGAAAGTTGGGATAAGTCAGGCATAGAACTTGTCTTGTGGCATGGAATAAACTTAACCATCATGTTGAATCTATCCACAACTACAAAAACACAATTATGTTATCGTACGATCATTGGGAAACCACTAACCAAGTACATGGAAATGCTTTCCCAAGGATGAGAAGGAATGGGCAAAGGAACACTTAAGCCTAATTTCTTGATGGTTGGCTTGGAGTGACAAAAAACAACACATTACCTCAAGCATTTCAGGACATCTTGCTATATGCGAAATGAGTAGAAGAATCATTGCAAAAAAAGTCTTGTATTTTCTAAAATTAACATCATAGAGCGTAGAAAGTGCCTCTTTGAGAAGAGACAAGTGGTGCTCCTATGGAACACAATTTATCCAACCTATATAGCAATCCTTCCTTCCTATGGAAATCCTGAAAAGGATTTAGATTGGATGAGGCAGAATGTTGAAGGCATTGGTAAACTTGTCCAAAATCTAGGTCAATAGCATACTATGCATGCCAATTTTGGAAATTAATGTGTGAAGTAGTGACAATTTTCAAGACACAAGCTATTGGAGGATGACTCAAGCAATCTATCATTATGTTCTTCTTCTTCTTGTACTTGATCACTAAGTGAAACTGGTGCAAATATGATACCCACTTCATGTGGCAAGCTTCTTCAATCTTGTTTTGTGATTGAAGAAGCTTAAGGGGTAAATGATCAATGTGAACAATGGTTTATTTTCCAAGAAGGTGGTGTCTCCAATATTTGACAGCTTGCACCAAAGCATACAAATCCTTATCACAGGTAGAATAGTTTTGTTTTGTAGTGGAAAAGGTCTCTGAGTGATAGGGCACTAGATGAGCATTCTGCTTCAACATGGCTCCAAGGGAAAATTGTGAGGCATCCATACCAATCTCAAAGGGTTGTGAGAGATCTGGAAGGACAATAATAGGTGTTGTATATAGTTTTTATTTCCAAGTATCAAAGATACGAGCATATGATCCTTTATCCATTGAAATACAACTTTGGATTTTGTCAAATTATGCAAGGGGGCGACAATGGTGGAATACCTAGGAATGAACTTGTGGTAGAAATTTACAAGCCCAAGGAAACTCCTTAATTTTGTGATGGTAAGTGTTGGCCAGTTAAGTAAGACTTTGATTTTGGCTAGGTCCACTTGAATGTCATGCTCATTGATAATAAAACCAAGGTAAGAAATTGAAGTTTAGGCAAAAGAATACTTGGGAAGGTTGGCATACAATTATTTTTTTTAAGAGTACGAAGGACCTGATTTAGATGCTCAAGGTGAACCTCCAAAGTGGGAGAATAAACAAGGATATCATCTAAATAGATAATCACAATTTTGTCCATACTGTCTCTAAACACTTCATTCATCAGCATCATGAATGTAGCAAGAGCATTAGTGAGACCAAAGGGCATTACAAGCCACTCAAAGAGGCCCATTTTGGTCTTAAATGTTGTCTCTATGTATCCTCTACTTGCATACTGACTTGATGATACCCACTTTTGGGATCTATCTTAGAGAAAGCTTCGCTCCTTCAAGTTGACCAAATAGATATCAGTTCGTGGAAGTGAATATCGATTTTTTATTGTGATTTTATTCAATGCCCTAAAATAAATACATAGCCTCCAAGTCCCATCCTTCTTGAGCACAAGTATAATTGGCAATGCACAATGGGATGTCCTTAGCTTAATAAATCCTTTGGACAACAAATCCTATATTTGTCTTTTATTTTCATGATTTTGAGGTACTGATAGTTTATACATTGGGCACTAAGAAGAGGAGCAGCAAAAACAATCTCAATGCTACAGTTGATGGCTTGAATAGGAGGAAGTCTTGTGGGCTCCTAAAACACATGAGAGTAAGATTACAATATTTTATTTAGTGAAGCTTGTCGAGAAGACTTAGTGATTGGTGTTTGTAATCCTTCATTTTATGGCCTTACAAAAATTAATTCCAATTCTTGTGCTTGATTTATAGCCTTGCATGCTTATTTGCAACTTCATACCAAATCGGTGGTGTGATTAGTGCATTTGATTAGATATGATTTGTTATCTAGCTACAAAGTGTATGTGTAGTTGAATGCATCATAGTGAGCCTTCCTATCATATTGATAGGGCTTCCCAAGAAACAATCCATAGGGGTCACATCACAAGTGACCTTATCCACAAACTTGGGACCAAAAGCAAATGATACGGTGCAAGTGTGTGTGATGTTTGATGTAGTTCCACTATCCTTCCATCCAAGTGAATATGGAAAAGGATGTGGGACCATCAACAACTTCAATTTGACAACAATGGGTGTCACAATCATATTATTTTGCAAGCCATTGTCAATTATACAATCTACTAAAAAATCATGAGTGAAGTGAGCACATGTGATGAACAAATTATCACGGTCACCTACTAATGAATGGTGATTCATTAAGGTGACTTTATTAATTCGACCATTTAACTCATTGTATGTTTCATCTTCCCCTAAAGTCTCGATAGAATTGTTCTTTGGGTCCTCATCTTAAGACTATACAATCCAAGTTTTCTTCTTTAACAAAACATTCAAACTTCTCATGTCCTTTCTTATAATAGTTACAAATCTTTTGAGATTTAGAAAAAGAAGAATAATTGGAAAAATAAGAGGAAGAGGAACAAGAAGGGAAGAAAGAAGGAGGTCTTTTCACCTTCGTGGCTTGTTGTTGCTAATTTGGAGACGTCAAAACTCCCATGGAGTTGGACTAGAGTGATCCCCTTGATTGTGCAACAAGCTTCTCCTCTGCAAGTTGAGCTTGGTCGAAAGCTACATCCAAGGCTACGAGAAGTATATTTCAACTCTCTAAACAAAGATTCCTACAATCCATTCTTAAATTTGATGATAAGACCAATAGTTTAGTCCTAAATGCAAATTAGTATCTACAACCGATTGAATTAATAGATATAAACTTGAATAGTCATACAACTTTCTTCTTTCAAACAAAGTCATTTAATGATTAGATGCTCCCCATAGTTTGAAGAATAAAAAGTATCATTTATAATTAGTCATTTTTAAATCCTCTCTTTTATCTCCATTTTAAATATAATGCACTATTAAGCCACACTTCACACCTATAAAACATCAATAATATTATTAGTAATGTGAAGAAAACCTATATAATCATCTAATTCCATAATTGAACCTCTTTTATTTTCATTTTGCAATGTAAAAAGTACTATTTATCTTGTCAATATTCTCTTTCTCAATTTAACTTATTAAAAAAAATTAACTTAAAATATATAATACTATATTATTTCTTTCAATAATCCTTCAAAATCAAAATATAATAAAATTTCTTTTTAAAAATTTTAAATCTTAACTTTTAAAAAATTAAAATATAATTAATTTTTTTTTAAATTAAAATCTTAATTTTACTAATATTATAAACATAATACTCATAAAACTTTTAAATGTCCTCTCAAACCGTCTATGAACATCAGAATCGTAATTAAAATAATATACAATTAAAATTTTACCATTCTTCTAATTGAGACTTCTCATATATGCATGAGATATAACGGTTAAAGTCCTGGTGTGAAAGTCTATAATTTTCTAGTTCTTTCACCATTATGATATATTTTACGGTCTGCTAATTGAGGCTTCTCATATATGCATGAGATATACCGGTTAAAGTCCTGGTGTGAAAGTCTATAATTTTCTAGTTTTTTCACCATTATGATATATTTTACGGTCTGCTAAAAAAAGGGACGTGTATAGGCAAAGTCTCCTTATTAGAGGATTACTATGACTACCATGTAGTCATTTACAGTTTTTTTTAAAATATAAAAAATCGATTATTATAAACTTTAGGGAGTTGGTTATATGGTATGTGATTAGTGTAGGGACTGCTCTCAACTATCTATTCGTCTCGTCGGTTCGAGATAAAAACTACTGGTCTCTCGGGGTTTGTACCATCATCGTCGATTTAGCGTGCATTCAAAGGATTCAGCATGGATTAGTACCTTTGATAAAGTTGGCAACGCGCCCAACAACTTATTTGTCTCGTCGGCATGAGATGAAAACTACCGATCGCTCGAGGTTTGTAGCGTCATTGTCGGTCTGGCACACATTCAAAGGATTCAGCACGAACTACTACCTTTGCTAAAGCTGGCAACGTGCCCCCAAGGTTTGAACCTAGGTCTCTTCTTGGCAAGTACTTGGCCAGTCAAGCCTTTACCAATCCACTAGATTTTTTTTTAGGTTACATGGGAGTTGGTCACAACCACACGCAGGGTTCAAACCATAGGGGTTGTTCCACTAAACCTATTTCGTTTCGTTGTTGTTTCGTTATTGTTAACCTGACATGAAGGAAACACCAATCGCTCGAGATTCGTACCATCATCATCGATATAATGCGCACTCAAAAAATTCAGATATGAGCACTCAAAGGATTCAGATCAGACTACTACCTTTGAAAACAGACTGCCCTCAAGGTTTAAAGATGGGTGTCTTCTTGATAAATGCCTGGCCAGACAAGCACTTACCAATCCACCTAGCCCTCGGGGACTCAGTAAACTCTATTGGATAAGACGAAGTCAATAGATTTGGATCCTCCTAAAAATTAAAATGAGATAGCTAACCAACAAACACTCTAGCTAAACCTTTCAGCCTATCCCCTTCTAAATTCGTTATGGTTTAAACTTAGGTCTTCCAAAAAAAAATCCAACCTTTATTACTGTACTATAACACAGAATAAAAAAATCTTAAAATAAAAGACAATTTTTTATAAAATGTTTTCAATCGCAATATTCTTGTAAATTGGTTATTCATATAACTATCACATTGATGTTTTATCCCTTAAAGGTTTAGCCCCTCAAAAGTGAAGAACAACCTTTAGTGGTGCATTAGCACAGCCACTAAGACATTTTAAGATCTCAAGTCTTATTCAACCTTTTTCATTTCTTCCTCGTATTTTAATATTTTTTAATTTTTAATTTTTTTAAAATATAATTGATAGTATAATTAAGACTATATTCCATCCTTTAAATTTAAAATTTATATCATGGTACTTCCAATTAAACAAATAAATTAGTAAACAATGCTACAATTAGAACCACATCCTTTAAATTTGGAATTTATATTATTATACTACATAAAAAAATCCTTTTGTAATCAAAATATTACGGTTAAAACCACACACCATTTTGAGAATTTATTTATGTCCATGGTACCCTGCCAATTAGACGAAGAGTCCTGGTCATAAAGACTGTACTCTTCCCTTATCTCGAAGGATTGGACTTACGAACCACTCATGAAGATCATATGGTGCGAATTACAACCACATGTTAAACCCCGATTCGGCCACCAAAACTTGTCGTAAGCGCTAGCGTGGGGATTCGGCCATCTATAATATAATATTACAATACATTTAAAAGCATACATACAAGAAAATTTGTTAGATGGTCTATTTACAATACATTTAAAAGCATACATACAAGAAAAGTTGTTAGATGGTCTATTAAAGTTCTACGACAACATAAGAAAAAAACAATGTAACATCACCAATTAAAAATATTTATAATATATTTTTTTGTTTGATAGTAGAATTGGTTACAATCACATTATTTTTAGTTGAAAAGTGCAAAGTTCAAATCACATGGGCTGCTGCATCCACCAAACCCATTCTACTTATTGTTTCATAGCCCGACATGAAATGGATCATCAGGTGCTCGGGATTCATATTTTGATGCACACTCAAAGAATTCAGATCAAACTACTACCTTCAATAGGCTTTCCCATGGTTTGCATCTAAGTCTCTTCTTGATAAGTGCCCAACCAAACTAACACTTAACAATACACCTACACCTAACCCTTTGCACCCAGGTCTCTTCTTGATAAGAGTCCAACGAGACTAACACTTAACAATCCACCTAACCCTTTGCACCTAGGTCTCTTCTTGGTAAGTGCCCAACCAAACTAACACTTAACAATCCACCTAACCCTTGAGGTAAAAACATTTATAATATTACAATACATTTAAAAGCATACATACAAGAAAAGTGATAAGTTGTTAGATGGGCTACAAAAGTTCAGAAGAAATAATAAAAACATTTACTATAAGTCTAATTAAATGGAACGAGATTCAAATATTGTAACAGCACGATATATATATATATATATATATATATATATATATATATATTTATTTTTTAATTTGGTTAGTATGAGAATCCTCTATAATCAATAGGGTTGGACATCCCATCTCACCATGATCTGTGGTTAAGCTTATTACTAAGCAATTTCACACACAATCCCACACACGCATATGAGTTTTAAACTTTGAACCTTCCAAAAAGCCAAAGCCCAAACTATTGTGTTGTCCTCAAGACTATATTATAACTCATTGGAGAAGAGCTAAGCTTATCAATAAGGAATTTCACACAACCCCACATGCATATCGGGTTTAAACTTTGAACCTCCCAAACAAGAGCCAAATCCCGAACCATTGTGT
Organism: Wollemia nobilis; assembly: GCA_028583015.1. NCBI lineage: Eukaryota > Viridiplantae > Streptophyta > Pinopsida > Araucariales > Araucariaceae > Wollemia > Wollemia nobilis. The sequence goes on from JAQPPZ010017110.1 coordinate 6,277,600, forward strand.
TGTCCTCAAGACTATATTATATTATTATTAGGTCATTCATTGAAATTTCATGACAACACTGTCAAATATTAAAATGTAATACTTCCGGGTTTAAAATTTGGACCTCTCAAAAAATAACCACAACCCGAATTATTGTGTTGTTCCCAAAACTATATTATAATATTATTAGGCCACATTTCATAACATAATAATATATTAAAATGTAATATTTTTTGAAATTTTCATTATAATTCTACCATAATATTAAATGGCATTTGTTAATGTAAGAAATATTAATGTTTAATATTTTTTAAGATTCTTGCATTGAGTTCATACTCTCAGCAAATATTATCAACATGCTATTAAGTTTTGAGTGTTATAGTTATCACCACATAGAGGGAATCATTCTTGTTCGTTGTTGGAAATAACGAACCATGTAATCCTATTATCTAGGTAAAATTCAAGGTAATCAAAACCTTAAATTTAGGATAAATTTGGTAATTAACCAATTGCTACTCACAATTTTGAAGTCAACTTTGCTCGAAGGAAATTATGGCCACCTCACCAAAGGGCTGAAGTTCCTACAACTTAAAAACATGTGCAAAATCTAGATGTTGTAAAGTAACTCTATTTGTTATAAAATAACAAAGATTTGTTATGGAAATGGGTGATACTCTTCCATTAACAATGAATGCTTTATTAAAGCTTATGTCCCATAAATTAGAATTTAATAAGATGATAATGCAAAGACTAGATTATAATTCCATTCTACATTAATACCTCCTTCTTTGCTTTTACAAAATTTAAAATATATGTCAAACATTTAATGACAATGAATAGGAGAGGTGTACAAAAAAATGAAGAGATATTGCTAAACCCTTTTTAAGATGAGGTAGGAGCTTGCCTGCAATTCTTTAAACCATGATGATTTTTCATTAAATTTTTTAAAATAAGTAGAAAATTGTTCCAAATTTGCATGGCATAATGTTGTTTATACAAGGATCCTGGTCAAGTTAATATAATTGAAAAAGTCATAATAGCTTCTCTCTTTCCTAGATTTATAGATGAGGAAGCTAATGGTGAGTTGATTGAGGAAGTCTCAGAGGAGCTCAAAATTGTTTTAACCTCCTTTCAAAAAGATAAGAGTCTAGGACCTAACAAGTGGACCATGGAATTCTTTCTCAGGCTCTATGACCTTTTGGAATCTGGTCTAATCAAGGTTGTGGAGGAGTCTAGGAAAACAGGAAGGGTAAATGTAATCTTCCACTCTACCTTCATTACTCTTATTCCAAAAAAGGATAATCCTTCTTCCTGTTATGATTTCAGGCCCATTTCTTTGTGCAACTGTGTACAAAATCACAACAAAAGTAATTGCATCAAGAATTAAAAGGTTTCTCTCTGCTTCTATATCTATTGAGCAATTCAATTTACTACATGGTAGACAAATTCATGAAGCAATTGGTGTTGCTCAAGAAAGTCTTCATACCATAAAATCAAAGAAAATACTAGCAATGGTGATAAAGTTGGTTCTCTCCAAGGATTTTGATAAAGTAAACTGGCTATAGTTAATAATGATACTCATATTGGGTTTTGTGTGCAGATGGTGAGTTGGATGGATTATGGGATGTCTTTGTTATGTTTCTTTTGCAGTTTTGGTTAATGGGTCAGCCTCTCAATTCTTCAAAGCTTCTCAAGAGATAAGACAAGGTTGCCCCTTGTCACCACTATTATTTCTTTTGGTAGTTGAGGGATTAAGTAGATGCATTTTAGAAGCCAAGAGGGAAGGAGTAGTAAAGAGAATTAGAATAGATAGAACAGTGGAAATCACCCATCTACTTTTTATAAATGATGTTCTCCTTTTCATATATGGAACAATAAGAGCTCCAAAGAAGTTAAAACAATCTTTAGATCTTTTCTGTCTGGCAATATGCAGATAAATGCATAGAAGTCAAGCATCTCTTTTAATCGTGTGGATCAATATCAAACCATATCAATAGGTCAACTTTTACCCTTTATTGGATTTGATCTTTAAGAGGGGTTTAAATATTTGAGGTTCTTTTTTTTTTTTTTGAAGAAAATGAAAAACTTATATTAATACAAAGAACATATACAAAAGGGAGCAAGAACATCCCCACCAGAACCAAGAAGCAAGAGAACAGGAGCAAAGTGCAAGAAAATAACACTTTCTACCACAGAACTCAAAGAGACAAGAAGGCGCGAAAACGCGACAAGTCATGAAAACGCGACATGTCACGAAATCGCGACAATCAGACCAGCCGAGGCCTTACCCGAGCAGCCAGTCGCGATTTCACGACATGTCACGAAATCGTGACAGCCAAAACCAGCAGCACCTGAACACCAAAAGCGTCGCGAAATCGCGACGAGTTCTTCACGTGGCGCTCAATCCTCAAAATTGTCGCGAAATCGCGACCAGTTTTCCCCATGCCATCAATTCGCCAAAAGTGTCACGAAATCGCGACGAGCTTTCCTTTCAGCAAAGAATCCTCCCAAGTGTCGCGATATCGCGACGGTTTATCCACTTGGCGACCATTCTTCAAAAGAGTCGCGAAATCGCGACGGTTTTTCCATGAAGTGCCATTTCTCCAGAATTGTCGCGAAATCGCGACCACTTTGCGCCTTAACCCCGAAACGCCAAAAGTGTCGCGAAATCGCGACGACTTTGCCTCATGCCGAAAGAGCTCCAAAAGTGTCGCGATTTCGCGACGTCTTCTCCCAGAGTCGCCAGTCCGCCAAAGGTGTCGCGAAATCGCGACGGTTTTTCCGTTTGGCTCCCAGTCTTCAGAAATGTCGCGAAATCGCGACGGATTTTCCCCTTTTCTCCGATTCATCAAAATTGTCGCGATATCGCGACGATTTTCCTCCTTGGTGACCCTGCTCCAAAAGCGTCGCGAAATCGCGACGTTTTTTCGATCAGCTCTCTGTCTTCAAGAATGTCACGAAATCGCGACAGATTTGTCCCTTTTCTCCGATTCTCCAAAACTTGCGCGAAATCGCGACGGTTTTTCCATGAAGTGCCATTTCTCCAGAATTGTCGCGACATCGCGACCACTTTGTGCCTTAACCCCGAAACGCCAAAAGTGTCACGAAATCGCGACGACTTTGCCTCATGACGAAAAAGCTCCAAAAGTGTCGCGATTTCGCGACGTCTTCTCCCAGAGTCGCCAGACCGCCAAAGGTGTCGCGAAATCGCGACGATTTTTCCTTTAGGCTCCTAGTCTTCAGAAATGTCACGAAATCGCGACGAATTTTCCCCTTTTCTCCGATTCATCAAAATTGTCGCGATATCGCGACGATTTTCCTCCTTGGTGACCCTGCTCCAAAAGCGTCGCGAAATCGCGACATTTTTTTCGGTCAGCTCCCTGTCTTCAAAAATGTCACGAAATCGCGATGGATTTGTCCCTTTTCTTCGATTCACCAAAACTTGCGCGATATCGCGACGATTATCCTCCTTGGCACCCCTGCTCCAAAAGCGTCGCGAAATCACGACAGGTTCCTTCCAAAGGCCGCGACAACGAAACCTGTCGCGATATCGCGACAGAAACCCACCAAGGGTCGCGACAGCGCAACAGGTCGCGATATCGCGACAAAAACCGCCCTTAGGAAAAATTGTGTTCATTGACTCAAGAATTGGGAAAGCCCCTGCCTAATCTCTGCATCCTCCACAGGCATGTCACTATGCAGCTGAACCCCAGCCTCTTTCTCCGCACCCCTCTTTGCAAGGAAATCGGCCACAGTATTTAGATCTCTGCTTACATAGACGGGGATCACATCTTCTAATTCCTTCCAAAGGGCCTTGATTTGAGAGACTAGAATCCGAAGCCTCCAAGCTTTCGCAGCAAAGTTCCTCATGCAGTCAAGAGCACCAACCAGAATTTGTGAATCGGACTCAAGGATTATCTTCCTGTGTCCCTGATTGACCGCCCAGATGGAAGCAGTTTTGATAGCAAAGGCTTCTGCTTCATTGTTTGTGGCTCTTCCCAGACCTTGAAGTTCCCAGTAAAGCACAGACCCAGCATGATCCCGGCACACTACCCCAATTCCAGCACTACCCGGATTGCCTTTAGCAGCTCCATCTGTATTGATTTTAACCCAGCCTTCAGGGGGAGGTTTCCAGCTAGCTCTGTCCTTCCTTACTTGCCCACCAGCTCCCTCTTCCAGTGATCCAGGAGCAATCAGATTTTTCTCTTCAGCATATATGGCAACCGTTTTGCGACTTTGCTCCAAATGACTTGCCAAATTCCATCGAGCGAGGAAAAGGTTTCTCTAAAAATACGAGCATTACGTTCCAGCCACACCTGCCACCAAATGAAGAGTAAGCCAAGCTCCCAACCAATTCGGAGAGCTTTAGACTTAAATCTGCCTTTCTTCCATCTTTCCCAAATATTGTTTCGGGTCAGATCACCATTAAACTGAAGCTTGTAATGGGAGAACCAGCGCTTCCAAATCTGACACGTGAAAGGGCACTCAAACATCAGATGATCAGCAGTCTCCTCATTCTTATGACATAGCACACACTTAGATGGGCCGATGATTCCCCTGTGTCTGAGATTGTCAAAGGTGAGGATGCCTTTGTGCATAAACTGCCAGGCGAAGAAATTCACTTTCGGCCAACCCTTGGAATGCCAAATCTTCCTCCATTCTTGAATCGGGAAAGAATGCGGGGAAGGCTCTGGGAGAATCTGATCGTATCCATCCTTCACAGTATAAACCCCAAGGTTCCCATGTCCCCAAGCTAGCTCATCCTCCTCGTCTCTCCCTGAAAGAAACCTTGCTGTCAAAATTTTAGTCAGAATGGGCGCCAGCTCTGGAGGGATAGTGATTGGCCACTCTTCCAACCGCTTAAACTTCTTGAACTTATACTCACCCGGTTGGCTAGTATTGAAGTAATTTTCAATATTGACCCAGCCTTTGGTTTCTATGGCTAATTTAATTGGTTGCAATTCAGGATACTCAGCAATGATGGGTGGGAACTGGTCCCAAGAATCAGTCCAAAAACGTGCCTTGTCCCCTTTGCCCACTTTCCAAAATAGTTGATCCTTAATGACTTGAGATCCCAGCTTAAGAGCCTGCCACACTAAGGAACCATTACCATCCAAAGGAAGACGACTCACGTCATTGGGGTGAACAAGGCCCAGATACTTACTGGTTAAAATTCTACTGAATAAGGATGTTGGCTGTGAAATCCACCTCCAGTACAATTTACCAGCCAAAGCTTTGTTGTTAAGTTTGGAACTTCTCAGTCCCAACCCACCTTTTTCTTTGGGCTGAGTAACCTTATCCCAGCTAACCAAGGCCCATTTCTTCTCACCTTTTGCTCCTTCCCATAAGAATCTTCTAGCCATTTTGTCCAGCTCTTTCCAAATAGAATGTGGGGCAGCCAGAATAGAGAATTTATAGATTGGCATGGCCTGAATAACTGATTGTAAGAAAGTTAATCGGCCCCCGTAGCTTAGCCATTTATGAGACCAATGGTTCATTCTATCTTTGATGCCGTCCAGAAGATCCTTCCAGATATCTTTTTTTAATTTCTTGAAATGTAACGGAACCCCCAAGTAGACTACAGGAAGAGAGGTCCTAGTGAAGCCCAAGATCTCTAAAACTCTGTCCTGAAGCCTTTGGTCAAGGTTGAAGAAGACCACTTTGGATTTTTTGTCATTGATAACTTGATTGGAGGCCCTAAGGTAGACATTAAGAGAATCTCTGATTCCTCTAGCTTCCCTGAGACTGGCCACTCCCACCAAGCCTGTATCATCCACAAACTGTAAATGAGTCAAAATTTCCTCACCTACCTTGATACCTGTTAACAGGCCTTGAAGTCTTCTTCTCAAGAAAAGTCTACCTAATCCTTCAGCCAAGATAAGGAAGAGATAGGGAGAGCAAGGGTCCCCTTGACGAAGCCCCCGAGAGGCTCCAAAAGGAGGCGAGGGAAGTCCCTTAATTAGAACAGAATAAGAAGGCGTAGAAACACAGCTCATAACCCAGTCTATCCAATCCTGGGAGAAGCCAAAGGCAGCCAACATCCTTGACAGGAAGCCCCACTCAACCCTATCATAAGCCTTGGACATATCCAGTTTAATGAACATTCCTTTGTTACCAGATTTTTGCATTGTATGGATTGCCTCCTGGGCGAGGACCACCCCATCTAAGATCTGTCTGCCTTCAACAAATCCCCCTTGCTCTGAGGAGATGATATTATGTAGGAGAGGTTTAAGCCTTTCAGCCATTATCTTTGTGATTATCTTATAAATCACGTTGCATAAGGCAATAGGTCTGAAATCAGAGATACGAACCCCTTCCTCTCCCTTAGGGATTAAAGTGATGAATGTATGATTTATAGCCTTAAGCATTCTTTTATTAGTTCTGGACTCCTCTGTGACAGCCAAAACGTCCTCCTCCAGTGTATCCCAAAAGGCCTAAAAAAACTCAATAGGAAACCCATCTGGACCTGGAGATTTGCCTGTGCTCATTCCAAAGACCACATGCTTCAGTTCCTCTTTATCAATGGGTCTGAGCAGGGCCTGATTTTCCTCTTGGGAGATAATAGAGGGAATAACGTCAATAATTTCATTTTGAGCCTCCACATCTTGCTCCCTACTTTTCGTAAAAAGTTTAGAGAAATAGTCCACTGAGTGGGAATGCAAACCAGGAAGAGTATCAAAGGAGTGTCCATGCTCATCTTGAAGGACTTCCATGTTATTCATCTGTCTTCTAGCACAGGCTGATCGATGGAAAAATTTTGTATTTCTATCTCCTTCAAGTAACCAAGAGTTTCTTGCTCTCTGTTTCCAATAAGTTTCCTCTTGGTTATCGATGTCCTCAACCGCTTTGCGTAAGGCATCATCCTCGGTTTTAAGCTGATCAGTAATTGTTCCTTCTCTGAAGTGTTTTTGCACCTCCTCCCAGCGAGCCACCAAGGGAGCTCTTTGCTGCTGGAAATCAGACTTGTTTGCTTGCCTCCACTGTTTCAACTTAACTTTGACAAAATGAAGCTGTTTGTGGAATTTAAACATTGTTGTCCCAAAAGATGGGCGGCCTTCTTCCCACCACTGTGGAATTTTCTCTCGAAGATCCTCCTTTTGTAACCAATAATTCTCAAATTTAAACGGTTTGTGGTGCTGCCCTGTCATAGTCCCTCCCTCCATCAGAATGGGAGAGTGATCAGAGACAGGGCCTTCCAAAATCTGGAATTTAACATTCCACTTAACAAATGCCTCCTCTGAGACCAGGAAACGGTCTAACTTTACCTTCCTACTGTGTGGCTCCCTCCTCTTGTTAGTCCAAGTAAAGTAAGTTCCAGGGCCTTTGATATCCACTAAGTGAAAGGCCTGGACCTGGGCTATCAGCAACCGATCCCCTGGATCCAAAACTGGGGTGCCACCTTCCTGATCACGAGCAGATAGCTTAGCATTAAAATCCCCAGCAATAATCCAATCTAAATTTTGTCTTGAGGACCTCATGTTGTGAACAACTTTCCATTGAAGCCTCTGGCCATCAATGCATTGAGCCCCATAAAAATTTGTAATTAAAACATGCTCAGCTGTGACAATATTCCTGAAGTGAGATGTGAGAACACCCCTCCAGGCTATATGTTCTAATGCAGTCCATTCCAGGGGGTTCCAAAAAGTGACAATCCCCCCTGAGGCACCTTGGGCAGCCACATCCATATAACCAGCTCCCCTCCAAATTCTATTAACAGTTTTACACATAAGATCTAAAGACATTTTTGTCTCCTGGATGAGCAAAAAGTCTGTTTTATACTTTCCTAAGAGTCTTTGAACAGCAGATTGATGGGTTCTATTGTTTAAACCCCTAACGTTCCAAGATTGTATAATCATTGAAAACCTTGGGAGCAGTAAGAATCAATTGTCCTCACCGATCCTCCATTGATCAGCTTGTCTCCTTGCGCTGTTAGTAGATCCTTATTGGACTTTCTTCCCGCTCCTTGAGAGTTACTATTTTTAGATCTCTTCTCCACCTGAGTGATCCCTAAAGTTGGCCTTTCTCTGTTCTTGTCTGCATTTCCCATGGTGACATCCTTAATAGCTGGCTGTGCTGGGGAGTGTATTACCAATGCCCCTGGGTTCTCTGACTGTAGACTCTCAGAGGGTACAGTCACCTGTTCTACTACAGGAGTAAATGAAGGAGAAACTTGAGAGTGAGTGTTATTATTCTCACCATTCCCATCCACTCCCTCCATGACTTGGTCTTCCTGATCCACTAATGACTTAAAAATTTCATACCGATTGTTTGGCTTGAGTTGTACCTGCTCCTTGCCATTTTTCTTTTTGTTTCTCCTTCGTTTCGGCTGTTCAAAGCCATCCTTCTGAACATCAGGACCTGGAGAAGTGTTAGAAGGTTCATTGACAGGAGTAGGCTTACCCTCTCTGGGGCGGTTTGGCATTCCAAGCGGAGCCTCCGCTTTTGTGCTCAAAATATTTGGACAAAACCTTGCCAAATGTCCATGCTTATGGCACACTCTGCATCTGAAAGGTAGGGCCTCATAGTCTAGCTGCTGGATCCAGGGTACTCCTGCCAACTCAAGTTCCACCTCAGCTGATAGAGGCTGGCTAATGTCCATTTCTACACAGATTCTGGCAAAGACAGTTGTATTTCCCTCTATGGTATCTTTGGAGACTCCTAGATATCTGCCTAGGGAATTGCCTATTATTTCCAGAACCTGCTCACCCCAAAACTCCATCGGGAGAGCGTACAGCCGGATCCAGACCGGGACAGCCGTGGGTTCAATGCGAGGATCGAAGCCCACTCTCCAGGGTTGAACAAATAACCCTGCTGGTCCGTGGTTCCTCTTCTCTGATTCAAATGCTCTATTTCTATCTGCTAAAGAAGAGAAACTAATGATGAAATACCCATTGCTTATAGGCCATAAGGAGTACTCACCGTGTGGCTCCCAGTTCTGTCGAACCCAGGTATGCAAAAAATTCAGAGTAGGTCGGATGCCCATGAATTTGCAGATCAAGTCATGGTTAGCTCGGTAGGTGATTGTATCTTCGACCAGCTTTGGTTCGATAACAATCTTAGGTCTGGAAGCGGATTGCGGGAGGCATCCATTAACGCGGTGAGCATTTGGGCCCTTGCCAGCATTCTTGAGTAACGTTTGAAAAGCATTCCGCTGAGCTTCATCAGAGGAAGGCGAGGGATTTTCTTTCAACATCTCAGCATATGAACTCTTTCTCCCAGCAAGAGGAACTGGAGGAGACCCCATCGGGCCCTCCCGGAGCAACGAACGAACCTTCAGAGTAGCACAAAATCAATCCACCAAAGTCTCTGGTGAGTTCTTCGGATCAGAAACCCTCGAGCATCGCCCGACGCCTGTTCAGAAATTTTCCCGCCAAATCGCCAGAGCTCAAAATCCAGAAATTAGATCCATTTGAGGTTCTTTTTTAAACCCAATAACTACACTAAAAAATACTATAATTGGTTGATAAAGGTGGAAGGAAGAGTTAATATATAGCGCAACAAATGGCTCTCTTTGGGAGGGAAACTGACTTTGGTCAAGTCTATGTTGAAGGCAATACCAATATATTGGCAATCTTTGGCTCATATACCAAAAGGAGTTTTGGATAAAATTAGACAGTTAGGCTATAAGATTTTATGGACATGTAAAATGGAAATGGAAGGTATTCCCTTGGTTAAATGGCAATCCTTAGCCAAGCCCAAATAAAATGGAAGGATGGGGACTTAAGAACATCTTCCTATTTAGAAAGTCTCTAGTAGAAAAGTATGTTTGAAAGATAATATCAAAGGAAGGCTTATGGAATAAAGATCATACATGAAAAGTATTTAGAGCCACTCATAGTTGAGGAGTGGATAAGAGCCCCAATGAAGCAAACCCATAATATTTCAATTTGTTGGAAGGTAATGATTCAAACCTTTTATATTGTAGGTGATTGGCTTGCCTGGAAAATAGGGGATGGTCCAAGGATAAGACTAGGCTTAGACCCTTGGATTGGTTGTGGTGATATGTACAAACTACTAAATAATGTAAATCAGACCCTAAGAGCTCAAGGGATTGGAAATCTTGCCCAAGCAACTGACCTAGAATCTTCTATAAACTAAAGTTAGGGAAGGAAGGAAGCAACAGTGTTATGGCTTCAAGGCCAAGAGGCACACCAGTGGGAAGAATATGTGGGGAGACTTAAGGCTGGACATACAATTAGCGAGAGGAAACTGATCAATTGGTCTCGACAAAGAATGGAGCTATAGGGGAGTACACTCCAATGTTGGGTATAAGACTCTGTTGGAAGATAGAAATGATGATCCAGCATGGTGGTGGAAGACACTCTTGAAGCAAAAGGCCCCATTGAAGACAACATTGTTCCTATGGCTTGCCATGAAAATTAAGGTTCTGACATGGGAGGTATCACAGAAGAAGAATTGGAATAGTCCAAGAAGGTGCCATTCATGTAATTCAAACCATGAAACAATTGATTATTTACTGGTATCTTGCTCCTTTACTAGACAGGATTGGAGGGAGGTTATAGCACAGTTAAAGCTTCCTATAGGATGGCAAGAGGATTTCTTAGGAGAGTGCTTAAAATCTTGGTTTGAAAATAAGTTATATAAATATTTTATAGTTCTCTCATTATTTGTGTCTTGGGGAGTGTTGGAACCGATTCTTGCATCCGTAGGAAATCAATTGTCACGCTACAAGAATCCATTTGAAACCAACGAGCTATTACAGGCTCTGGTCGACTTGCCTCATGTTCTGCTAAATCCGAATATTGCTAAAGAAGACGACAGAACGGGTAAGGAAACCCCAACGGTAATTCTTTAATTAAGCTTCTAATTTGCACGCTCAAGATTTGTATTAAACTATAAGTATTCTTATTAAAATAACCAAGCATGAAAATAACCGACTGTTATGCCTTATGTAGACCGATGTCTAGATTCATTGGGTTGTTATGGCAATTTAATAACAATTTCAATTATGAACAAAGAGAAGGGGAAAAAGAAATTAGCGTTGTTGATTTCATTCGAATGTCGTAACAAAACCAAAAGTTAACTAACGAAAGAAGCGTGTATAATGCATTCAAATAATGTAACCCATTATACAGATACACACAATACTGAGACAAAAAAATGATAGGAATAAGATTCAGAATTGTATTGATTCATGGAAAAATTACAAGCAGAGTGGGCATAATGCCTTTTAACTCTGTTTTTCTCAAAATAATACACAATACGATGGAGAAGACTATGTTCAAATGATGTAACAGGTCTCTTCTACTCTCCTTATTCCAATCTGGTAACAGAAGAATCTCTGAATCCTAGGCTTAATAAGACTAGAAATATTCTCAGCTTCTTGAACACTTTCCTATCATACAATCCTGCACAACAAGGGGAGGAAGAAAGAATGAATAAAAGAAAATATACAAAAAGAAATACAACACAACTAACAGGACACTCAATTATACCTCTTAGCAAAAATGCTATTCTCTAATTTCTTGATGCAAAATCTGAACACGACAACTTCTTATAGCCTAAGTTTCTTGATTTTGTTATTTTTGGTCAAATTCTGGTTGTACACTTGCCATCATTTGATTGAATTTCCAAAATTGGTGCTATCCAGCTGGCTTTGAGGTTTTGATTGTGCTCCTTTATTTGACTTGTTCAAAAAAATTCCTACTAAACTGGTGATTTAAGTATGAGGGGAACTTTAATCTGATTCAACTACTTCTTGGTGCGTTTAGCTGCTGCTTTTTGAATTGACCTCTTTTGAGTTACCTTTCATTGATTATTTGACCCTTTAACTGCCCTAGATATGTCTCATGTTATTGCAGTTGTCTGTGATGTAGAATCTACTTTTTGCTAAGTGCAAGTATTGACCTCTTTTCCCTTTAAACTCCTTTGCAACCCTTTAATATGCTCATCAATCAACCTCCATATTTCTATGTCAAAAGTGGCTACAATCCTGAGCATATTGATTTCTTGCAGAATTTTGTTTTTCTGTATAACAATAATAGACATGTTTTTGTCATACTAAAGTAGTAAGGCTTCTGTAGCATTCACCATGAGTGTAGTTTGTTTAATCATCTCCTCCTCATCACCTTGTTCACATTCAAATCTCTCAAGGGTTTATTTGAATATTCCTTCTATGTCTGATGCTTCCAGGCATTGATCTAAGGACAGGCCAATACCTGTCAGTTTATATGTAGCATATTTTATCAGGTCATTCACCTCAATCACAAAATTTGTCCATTTTTCTTGGTTTGATGCAAACAGGACTGCTTTGAAAAATTCAAAATTGATTTGAATTTTATTGCCTTCAGGTGTTGTTATTCCTTGTCCTTGCAGTTCTTCAAAATGATCCTCTATGTAGTCTAGGGTTGGGTGAATGAATTTAAAATCTTTTTCTCTTTCCCTGCATCAAGGTCATGATTTCTTGAGCAGCTTATTTGAATCACCCTTATTTGTCCGAACATTTCGATAGAAACCTTTGGCTTGAGATTTTATTCTTCTGTACATGTCCTTTTTCATTACATTCAAATAATATACATGATCTTGAACCTTGGTTACTACAAGGGGTTGGGTAATTGAAGCATCTTATTTAATTCTTCTTGTTGCTTACTTATCACGGATTTTAATTTGGCCTTTTTCTTTTCTTCTTGGTCCAAATTTTTTTTAGTGTTTCAATATTTTCAACAAATTGATCAATGACCTGAGCATTCAATATTTTGACAAGTTTTGCTATATCAGCGTCTTTACCCAATACTGATGATCCTCTTGTTTCCTCATTGGTACTGAGAACCATTGGATCTTGCAGAGGATGGAGATTAATCTCAATAATATTTGACATAGTTGTCTTTAAATTTGCTTTTTCTAAAGATTGTTCTTCTGTATTTCTCATCCCTGCTACTAACTACAACTCTTGTTCATCTATAACAGTGAAAGCAGTCTGCTCATCTGCTCTTTCCAAAACAACCTTTGCAATTGGTAAAGACAATATGGGCTTCTTTGCTTCTACTGGAGTTATTTTTGTTTGACTCTTCACTAAGTAACTTCAAAAAAAGCCACCCAGTCCACTAGTTTTTCTAGGATTCATTTGTATCACTGATGGGATTTTGATCTCCTGTCCCTTTATGGTTATGGAGGTAGGGATGGCCATGGGTGCCAATTTTCTCACACTGGTTACAGCTAGCACATTATCAGATATGAGAGCTACAACTTGCTTTGTAGGTGATGCTTTCTAAGAAGAGGAAGTTACTATTTCTTTGCCTTTGTTTGTACAAGACTGTTGAGGAACTTCTTTTAGTGCTGCTTATATTCTGAGTTGATCATTCACTAGGAGTTTAACCTGTTGTTCTACTACATCAATATTTCTAAGAGTGACCTCCATTAAGTCTATGTTCTGCTCCTCTATTAATTCCAGCAAAGGGTCTTTTTTAATTGCTGGGTCTATCCTTGGCATAACAGGTGTTGTAGTATCTACTAAAATTTCCCGAAGCCATCTTAGTTCTGTTGGGTAGTCATAGAATTCATAAACCTATGTGCTACCTCTCTTTCCTGGAGGGAAATTATCTCATATTGTCTGTAAATCTGATCTGTGCTTTATATATTCTAATAAGCTTTCTTCAAAAGCATCTTCTCAGTACTTGATTCGAGCATACTCTCTCTTCTCCATCATCTTGTTGTTAATTCCTTTTGGGTCATAAATCCTTGATGAAACTTAATCGAATCCCATATTGTCCAATTCAAACATTCCCTTTAGTATGGAAGGATATCCAACAAATACATAATCCCCAAAACTGCAGGGAACATCAAGCCAGGGGTCTTTTCCATGCTTCTTAACCAGTCTCATTTTACCCTTTTTTGCCACTTGTCTGCATAATTCTAGGGCTGTTATGGACAATGGGCAGTACTGGGATAACACCTTAGGAGGGATTTTAGCTCCATATAATCTGATGTAAGTAAAACCCTCTGTGAAGAAGAAATCTCCTATCTCATTTTATTTAATGAATGCTCTTACCCTTGGCCCTAATCTTTCTGGAATTAGCCCAGTTAAGACCTAATGGATTTCTACCAGGAAGCGATCACAAAACCAGCCCATGTGAATTCATCCTTCATGAAGTCTCCAGAAGCTATTATGTACATAGGGGCTATCTATGGCTTTTAATCTCTTATGGGCTTCTTCCCCCAATTGGTCCACTATTAAGTGAGTGAGAAAAGAATATTGTAAAAAATGAGGCATCTCCTGCCTCTGTTTGAAAATTGCTCTTTAGTTCTACCATTTCTCTATGTATTTGTGAGCTCAATTCCAGTTACCAGACGTAGATTGGGGTGTTATGTCCTATATTACATTGTGTAGCTAAATACAAAACCTTTTTCATTATTCTACTCATATCCTGTACTCCCAATACTATGTTTATCATGTCACAAAAGTCTTGTACCTAGGGTTTAAAAGCATTTTTATTAATTGGGAAATTTTTCTCTATTGCTGCATGCGTATCAAACAATTTTTTAAAAATTTCCATATCAGTGAACATATGATATTGGTGTTCGATTACCTAGTCCACCAAAAATGTGGTATACTTCGTCAGATTGAACACTTCCTGGATATCTTCGACTTTGGCGCTAAACACCTTCCTATTCTTGTGGTATCGAAAGGTCCTGTTGGTCCAAAATCTGCCACAGGAAAGGATTTTACAAGTGCGCCCTAGACCCGGCCAACATTGAAATGCTGGAAGCAATAAATGGCTCCCAGACCAATCTCCAGAGTGGGCTGGTTCCCTTCACTATTCTAAACTTGGTTAAGATAAGGGTTACTGGAAAAAAATTGAAAAGGTTACAGAAAGAAATGGGAAATATGGCCACAGGCCGAAGTGATGGGATCAGAAAATAACAGCAGGAAACTACAAGTGCAGCAACAGCAAGCAATAAGAGTCATTAACTTTACTTTCGCACAATGCATACAAAAAAACCCTCCAAAATCACATTCCAGGAATTTATACTCTTACGGCAATATTCAAATCCAATATGTAGAATTTAAATGTAACAGCCATGAAGACATACAAATGCTATTAGAAATGCAACACGAACAGAAAGGAAATCACCAATGCAACCGCTTGAAAAATTAGAAGCCAATCCTTTATTCCTGCAATGAACTTCCAGTCTCTAGCAGAGAATTTTTTCCAACCCCTTGAAATGAAGTATGCATTGGTTTTTATAGAGGTCCGTCCTCTCTACAACATTAAATGTTTGCCACCACCATTCTCGTGATCTACAATTTCGCCTTGGAAATTAAGCACACGATTTCCTTGATTACAGCCTTGAAGAAACAAAAATTAAATGCAATTAACATGTCAACTAGACTTATTACAAGAATCATTAAAATATGTCAAAGAGAATGAAAAGGATCCTACCCAGACAGTTTATGCCCAAACCTTAACCACCTCTGCTACTGGTAAGAACAGACCACCTCCATTTTATTTGTCATTGCAAATAGAGGGTTGTATTGTACATAATTGTATGATTGATTCTGGAGCCGCAACCACGGTCATGCCTAAGGGAGTCTGTGAAGCAATGGGAATGGAGTATACCCAGAGTAGTCCTGGAATCCTGCAATTGGATGGTACCCCTGTTAAAACAGTAGGTGTCATTAAGGATGTACCAATTATCCTGCATACAATGCCCCAGATCACTGTCATTCAAGAAATCGTTGTGGTAGATTTAGAGCCCTACTTTAGTATGTGTCTATCCAGGGAGTTTACTGCAAAGTTAGGGGGTTATTTGGCATTAGATTATTCCCATCTAGAAATTCATTTTAAGGGTAGATGTCTCAGGATACAAAATGAAAAGCCTTCCCCTTTTCACATCGAGAAGTTGGAAGATGCTGAGAAAGATATGCAGTCTGTCCACATGCTTACCGAAGAGTCTGAAGATTCTATTTTGATGAGTGAAGTTCTAAACAATCTTCAGTTGAATGATCAATTTTCTATGCTTAACTTCAATGCCATGATGGAGACAGAGATTGGCTGCTATGCCATTCAAAAACCTGAGAGTGTAACAAAGCAGGAATTGTCTAGTCAAGCCGATCAGAATGAGGTTACAGATCAGTTATGGAAGCTCTATTTCGATGGAGCTCGATGCAAGAATGGTGCTGGGGCAGGTATTGTGTTAATTTCCCCATCTGGTGTACAAAGAACTTATTCTTACCGGCTCACATGGAGTTGTACTAATAATGCTGCTGAATACGAAGCATTGTGTTTGGGTCTGAAAAAAGCAAGGAAGTTAGGAATAGAACAGCTCAAGATTTTTGGTGATTTCGAGCTTGTGGTAAATCATATCACAAATAGATGCATTTCAAAGCAGCATTACCTGAAAGCATATCGTAATCAGGTTTGGGATTTGTTTGAATTTTTCACTGCTTTAAATATTCAAGCTGTCTCCAGAGAGATGAACAAGCATGCTGACTTGTTAGCATCTCTTGGAGCTAATTTTTCCCTTGTTGATCAAGTGGTGAACAAACCCAAGACAGTCTGGATGGTATACAGACCCAGTGTGCCAGACAAGGAAACTTTCTGGCGAGTTTTCGAGAATGATGATCAGATTGTTAATTTCTTGATACATGAAGCTGCTACTATCGAAGGTAGAACTCTGGAGGATGAAGAAGCTGAAGGGCTAATTCAATTGAGGAATAATCATATTCCAAAGGGTCTGATAACTCTGGAGAGTTTGTTTGACCAGCATGATCGATCTTCTAAACATCGAATCGAAATTGACAAGAAAGAATACATGGAGTTAGAGCTTCAGCCTAACAAAGTGATCAAGATTGGAAATGACTCAACCCTAGAAGAACTGTAGAAAATCAAGCAGCTGTGTGAGGAGTTTTCGGACATTGTAGCTTGGAGTTATGAAGATTTAAAAGGCTACAATAAACAGATTGTGCAGCATACGATTGAGTTGGAGGAAGGAGTTAGGCCTTTTCGACAAAAACAACGTCCTGTTAATCCAAAGATTGAAATGTTGATGAGGGCTGAGCTTGTTAAGATGCTGCAGCTAAAATTATCAGTCAAGCACTCCACCTGGGTTGCCAATCTTGTCCCAGTTCGGAAGAAGAATGAAGATATTCGATTGTGTGTTGATTTCAAAAATTTGAACCGTGCTTCATTAAAAGATCATTATCCTTTGCCACGAATAGATCAAATACTGCATGTTGTGGCTGGAGCCCAACGTTTTTCATTATTGGATGGATTTTATGGATATAACCAGATCTGGGTGAAAGATGAAGATCAGTATAAAACAACGTTCACTACAAAGTGGGGCACTTTTGCTTATCAGCGAATGCCCTTTGGACTGTCAAACACTGGGGCTACTTTCCAGAGAGCCATGGACATTGCTTTCAAGGATTTGTTGAATAAGATCATTGTGATATATCTTGATGACATGACAGTATTTTCATAGAAACGAGAAGATCACTATTCTCACCTGAGACTGATTTTTGAAAAATGCAGGGAATTTAGAATCTCCATTAATCCAAAGAAGTCCGTGTTTGCAGTAAAAGAAGGTAAGCTTCTGGGCCATGTGATTTCTGAAGATGGATTAGCAATTGATCCAGCCCGGGTCGAAGCTTTGAAGAAGTTGTCACTCCCTGCAAACAAGAAGGAACTACAATCTTTCTTTGGACAGATCAATTTCATAAGAAAGTTTATTGCTGACTTTGCCCAGGTTGTTAAACAAATGACAGAGTTGTTGAAAAAAGATGCAGATTTTCAGTGGACAGCTCGAAGAAAAGATGCATTCCGGGAGATCAAGGAAAGAATAGCACAGGCCCCTGTCTTGATTAATACTGACTACTCCAAGGATTTCATATTATATGCAGTTGGAGAGGATGACAGTTATGCTGCGATTTTGACACAAAAGGGAGATGATGGGAACGAAAGGCCCATTGCCTTCCTCAGTCAAGTCATTCTACCTCATGAAGCCAAGTACAATTTCATCGAAAAACAGGTATATGTAGTTATGAAATCCCTGAAGAAGTTTAAGCATTTTATTTCTCAGAGCAGAACAATTGTGTATGTGATACATCAAGATGTGAGAAATTTCATTCTCCAAGGAGAGCTGGGTGATAAACGTGCTGGCTGGGTCACCAAGATCCAAGAATTTGATGTAGAAATTCATCCAACTAAGCTAGTGCGTGGTAAAGCTCTGTGACAGCAGTTGGCAAAGATGGCAGCATCTGATATAGAGGAAGATCAAGTAGAAGCTCCCGCTGGTGATGACAATTTAATGAATTTCTTAATTCAAGAAAAGGATTGGACAGAGGACCTGATTGATTATTTCACAACTGGAAGATGTCCTTCACAGTTGAATGATTCTCAGAGGAGGAGATTTCGTTTGCAGGTTCTGTAGTATGTTTTGTTATCAGATGACTTATTTTTTAAAAATATTGACGGTGTTCTTTTGAAATGTGTTAAAGAGGCAGACAAGGCTAGGCTCTTGGAAGAGTTTCATTCGGGTCTCTCAGGAGGACACTATGCAGGAAGACCGATGGCCTTGAAGATCATTCGAGCTGGTTATTACTGGCCGACTCTGTTCTCAGACTCTTTCAAGTTTGCACAAGCCTGTGATAAATGCCAGAGGTACTCAGGAAGAGTAAGGAATGCAGCATTACCTTTGCATCCAGTTTAGGTTGGAGCACCCTTTCAGCAGTGGGGATTGGATTTTATTGGAATCATTGATCCCAATTCCTCAGCTGGTCACAGGTATATTTTGACAGCTACAGACTATTTCACAAGGTGGTCTGAAGCTATTCCTACAAAAGTTGCCAATCAGACTATAGTGATATCATTTATTGAAGGCTTGATTACACGCTTTGGTATCCTTGATGCCATTATTACTGACAATGGGGCTCCATTCATTGGAGCTAAACTGGCTGAGTTTGCTAGCAGGTATGGCATTTTCCTTAAGACATCTTCCAATTACTATCCACAGGGAAATGGCTTGGCGGAGTCAACGAACAAAAATTTGCTCAGGATTTTGAAGAGGTCATTAGGAGAAAACAAGAGGTCATGGCACCTGTTATTAAATCAGGCCTTGTCGGCAGAAAGGATTTTAGTCAAGAAGTCCATTAAAACCTCACCCTATGCCCTAGTCTATGGAAAAGAAGCAAAGTTGCCAGTTCATCTTGAGTTACCAGTTTTACAGCAGTTGCAGTCTTTCCAGGACGATGAGACAGACTTGAATTCTATGGATTTGCGGATAGCACAATTATTGGAGTTAGAGGAGCAGCGTTCTAAAGCATATGATGAATTTGCCAAACATACACAGGATATTTCAAAGTGGTTTTATAAGCATTCTGCAGCTCGTCCATTCAAAACAGGCGATTTGGTGTTGAAGTGGAATGAAAACAAGGCTAAGCCTGGCAATCATAAGAAGTTTGATGCATTCTGGGAGGGTCCCTTTTGCGTTACCAGCACAGGTGCAGCAAATTCGTTCTACCTGGAAGACATGAATGGCAGTCCACTTCCAATCTCAGTAAACGACTTTCATTTGAAGGCCTATACTTCTTGAACCGATACTTCAGTATGAGTTTCTATATAGAAGATATATATAAATGTATGTACATGTTTTACTTTGTATGCTATCACTTTGGCTCTTGTTGCTTCTGAGCTGTAGGTGCTTATTTTTCTTTTGTCTTCTCCTTACCCAACAGTTAGTGGCTTTACCAACTTCTTCTTCTTCCCTTCTCCTTTCTCTCTTTCCTTTCTTCATTTTTTTTCCTTCTTCTTTTTTCTTTTGCAGTAGTAAGAGTACGCCATAGCTGTTGTTTCTTTCCCCTTTTCTGTCTTTCCCCGTTTCTTCTAATCCTTTTCTTCCAAGTTTTTTTTTTCTTTTACGCATTTCATTTACAGTCCAGCTCATTTCATTCCACAGCCTTCATACTTTTATCCCTCCTCCATAACTTCGTTCATTTTCATTTCATTTCCATTACAGATGGCAGTACAACAGCATTCTGTTGTTGTTCTACTACATCACTTGTCCACTTCACTATTTCATTATTATCATCATTCCATAGCAGCCACCGCTTGCGCAATCGCAAGATCTCACTCCATCCTCCCATTCCATTTATTTCATAATCATTTCTATGCAGGTTCTTCCAGTTTCGGCTTTGTAGCAGAAGAAGGTGTTGCAGCAGTCCCTTGCGATGTATTTCAGCAGCTGACTTTAAGTTTTCATGACTCTGTGCCCAATGGATTAAGGCCTGGATTCTTGCATACAGCGAGCTGTATACCCCGCGAGCCGCCAAGAATGTTGGCATTTTTGCCACATTGATTTTCATTGAAATACTAATGTTTATGAAGTTGCAAATCTCACTTCGATACTAGCTTTGATGCAACCTTAGAGAAAAAAAAAAGAGAAGAAAAAATGAGCAAAAAATGATTAAGTCCAAAAACCGCAGCGATTCGCTGACATGTTGCAAAATCACGGTCAATGCGGTCAACGCATGCATCTAAGCGAAACCGTCGCGATATCGCGACGTGTTCCATTTTCGCGACTTTCGGAAGGCAAAGGAGGAACAGCGGCAAATTGTCGCGAAATCGGGACAAAAATCTCAGCCAAAGACTTAAAGCGAAAGTTGCAGAGTCAAGTGGTAAAAGTGCAGCGATTCGCTGACGTTTCGTTTTCGTGATGTAGAAGGCTTCAAAAGGACTAAGTACCGAAATTGCAGCGATGCGCTGCACATTTGTTTCAAAGGCCTAAAGGATAGAAGTTGCAGCGAGTCGCTGCAAGTTTGTTGAAAAGGTTGTGTAAAGTGAAAGTTGCAGCGATGCGCTGCAAGGTAAAAAGAATGCAAAATGCAAAGAATGCAGTGATGCGCTGCACGTCCTCTTTTCACGGAGAGTTAGGCATAAGCTGCAGCGATGCGCTGCACCTTTTTTAGGAAGCCTTGCAAAACAAAGATGTAGCATTTTCGCGATGACAAAGTGGCAATTGGTACGGAGATTAAAAGACGTAGCGATATCGCTACTTGTCTTAAAATCGCGACAAAGTTAGCTCGAAGACATTCAAAGGAAGAAAGTGTTGCGTTTTCGCGACTCGTTCATCAGGCCGTACAAGGTGCCCGAAACATGTAGTGATATCGCTACATGTTCCGTTTTCGCGGGTCAAAGGTGGTCAAAGCGTACGGAGTCAGAATATGTTGCGATTTCGCGACCCGTCGCGTTTTCGCGACCTGCGCAGTTTCCCGCCAAGTGCAGTATGAATGGCCTGAGGGATTGTTCTCGATTTCCAAGGATTAAATGCTGCCCCGAATTAAATATTTTGAAGATTTCCAAGGCATTCAAGGTCAAGCGCTCAGGCCACCAAAACTAAAGATCTAATACGTTCAAAGTTGCTGTTCGTGGATTGTCGTAATGGTTTCAGGCACATGTTTAAAAAAACAAATTTAATGAAGGGGTTTCTTCGAAGTTGACATGTTAATTGCATTTAATTTTTGTTTCTTCAAGGCTGTAATCAAGGAAATCGTGTGCTTAATTTCAAAGGCGAAATTGTAGATCACGAGAATGGTGGTGGCAAACATTTAATGTTGTAAAGAGGACGGACCTCTATAAAAACCAATGTAAACTTCATTTCAAGGGGTTGGAAAATTCTCTGCTAGAGACTGGAAGTGCATTTGCAGGAATAAAAGAGTTGGCTTCTAATTTTTCGAGCGGTTGTATGGGTGATTTCCTTTATGTTCTTGTTACATTTCTAATAGCTCATATTTCTCAATAGCTGTTACATTTAAATTTTGCCTACTGGATTTAAATACTTACTTTAAGGATATGATTTCTGGAATGTAGTTTTGGAAGGTTTCTCTGCATACATCTTGCGGGAGTTAAGCTAGTGACTTTTATTGCTTGCTATTGCTGCACTTGAAGTTTCCTGCTGCTATTTTCTGATCCCATCACTTCGGCCTGTGGCCATATTTCCCATTTCTTTTTGCATTTTTTCAATTTATTTTCGGTAACCTTTATATTACACCAAGTTTAGAGTAGTGACGGGAACCAGCCCACTCTGGAGATTGGTCTGGGAGCCATTTCTTGCTACCAGCCTTTCAATGTTGGCCGGGTCTAGGGCGCACTTGCAAAATCCTTTCTTGTGGCAGATTTTGGACCAACAGGTCCTTGTTCTTTCGTCATATGCCACTGCTAACCAAGCCATCAAATCTGAGGAGAAATGCACTTTTGGGCATATCAGCTTTCCAAGGTTATTTTTCCATCTATTTTCTTTGGGGAAACCCTTGTACTGCCACCTCCAAGCTTTATGGAACAAATATGCCATTATCCATGGGGTTCTGTTATCGCCTTCCATTACTCGGACGAAACTCTTAATGCAGGCGTTTTCGATTTCGTACAGTTGAGTTGAGTTGGGCTTTTTATCTGCCCCACATTTATGGGTAAAATTATAAATAGTGGTACTAGGAACAGGCGGTCCATAAATCATAGAATAGGGTGATTTATCTATGATAAACTTCACGACTTCTCATGTATCTGTAGGTACAAACACATCTTCCCATGATGCCATTGCTCGCGTGATTGTTGGTCAAGTTTTTCTTTGAGTTCTAAGAATACGAATACTCTCTTCCCTCTTGTGCTTCTAATGTATCAATCCTAATTCTTGGTATACCAGTTGAGTGGCCTTGACTAGTTTCATAAGTTCATATACAGGGTGGTGGAGTGAACTTGATAAATTCGCAGGTTTTGTTATCGACCTGATGCCACCAACCATTGTTCAAAATTGGCCAATGGAATTATGCCAACTCAACCATTTATGGAATTTTATGTTTTATGACTGGTCGATACCTGTTAACTTACGTGCTGGGCCCCTTTGATTCATGTGCCTGCAATCATTCATGCTTTCTATTCATTCGTCAATGAGGATATTTTAATCTGACGTGGAATGGTATGTGCCACGGGGGTAGTGTCCTATTTGAACCTCATGCCACCTCAGATCCGAGTGATAACTAGATATTTGGGATTGACTATGTCTCCTTCGAAATTTTTGTGATATTCGATTCTCGGTGAGTGTTGGTTTTCATATTTCCTATAATGCCCATTTTAAGTCAACCGTGATTAATCACAACCGTCAGATACAAGTGATTGGTTTTGCTCTTGGAATGTCGATTGATGCGCTGTCGTCCGATCTGGGTAGGATGTTGGCACGATCGTTGATATCCCGAGACCTGCATGATGGTTAATGTACCTAGCTGCATATAAACACTTGATATAACATGTTTTTATTGGTCTTCAGTTAACCATGGTTATCCAATGTTTAATCCTTATATTTTTAAACCTTAACAACTTATTATTTAATTGATGGCAATCATATGATACGTGCATTTTTCTTTTGCGATCACCATTAGATCATACTGTGGTGAGGCGCGATCATTGGATTGTATATATGCACATGGTTTTTAATAAATGGGAAACATTTATACGTACCTTGGTTTAATTAATCAACCTTTCGAAATAATAATGCTTAGATTAACCTTCAGTTATCTTCCCGTATGCGCACCATTGGATTTGGGTGATCAATGAGCGCCGCCATCCAATTTGTGTATCTTTAAAGCATCTTTATTTAGCTTTGGATCTTTTGCCGCCACTACAAGCCTTCACGACCGTAAATTTTTGGATTAGTTTGGGCGCTATCGTTAGATTGCCAATAAGATGCCCACCATATAATCAATGTAAAAACTTTTGATTTTCTATTAATCATGATTAAGGTGAAAGGGGGGATTAGTCAACATATTAAACCCTCGCTAAACATAATTAATATTGTTTTTACCTTTGCCTTTCTTTTACCATTCACGGTTTCGGTGCGACCGTCAGATTTCGAGTGGAGACAAGCACAGTCGTTGGATCTAGTCAACCTGCAAGTTAGTTTAATCAAGTACATATAATATTAATCGTAAGACGAAATGGGGAAAATTAGCCGATGTATTAAACCCTTTTTAATTACATGATTAACATTAATTAATTTTTCCGAACCTTAACACTCTTTAATGCATCTTCAATTAGTGCGCCACTGTTAGATTAAAAATCGATCGAGCACGGTCGTTCGATCTTGGTAACTAGCCCGACGATTAATCAAATGGGGCGCATCCTTTTTAATATTGACTTTTAAATTTCGCTTTAATCGAAGAAATCACAACCGTCGATTTATACTTTGTTTGGCACGAACATCCGGTCTGTCGAACTTACTCACTGTTTAATTGGAACCTTTGACCATCAAGTCTTGCATTTAAATTTTTTACTCTTCAGACAGCGCACGGTCGTCGATTTGATCTTGGGGTCAGCGCATCCGTTGATCTTGTTAAAGGTGCAAGGAATTTAATCATGTTTGTTATTGATCTATGACTTAACCTTTGGGTTTATTGTGATAGCATGCTCGTTAGATTTATTTTTGACGCAACGCTATCATCATATTTAATGAGAGATGCTTGATTTTTAAACCCTAGGTTAACTTTATTGACCCTTTTGACTTATCATTCGGATTTTATCGTGAGTGCGCATCCGTCGAATTTTCTCAGGCAATGCGCTATCATTCGATTAAATCTAAGGTGCTCGATTGTTAGCTTAATGGGGTGCATACCCTTAGGCTTTAATTAATTAACACTTGCTTTAACCTTAGGTCTTTTAGATCATGAGACTATGGTGAATGACTTAACCGACTTTAGATTAAAAGATTTTTATTTGTCGATTTTTAGGCCCAAGGAAAGTTTTAATTGAAGGTCGGACCTTGGCTTTAGGTTTTTAATTTGAAATTTTCTTCCCTAACCATTTGAGGTACTTTTATTTATACAATGAAGCCCACATTATAAAAAAAAAGGCTAAGGTTAGACTTTATCAAACCAACCAAGGAAAAATCAAATTAATCACAACAACTTTAAGTAATGACCAACAATATAAGCAGTTTGATTAAAACCAAAAATTTAAATTTGGGGGTTTCAAAGTTGAGTCAAATTTGGCTGCAACATAGGCTCTGACTAGGACAATGTGTTGAAAACATGAAGCACTTGAGAACCACAAAATCTCCTAGTTTTATTTTGCAAAAAATTAACAAAAAAAAACAAAATTTTGATTGCTAAGCAAAACTTGAAATGCATAACAGAAAAAACTTCCTTCCTCTTTTTCTTTCTTTTCTTCATCATTTTTTTTTTATATATATATATATATACTGAAAAACTGTATGAATAACATGATATCAAAGCAAGTAGAGTATGCAAAACTGTAGATCCCTTTTTATTCAATTTGGAAACAAAGGTTTAGAAATTTTAGAAATCAATGAGTTTTATTTTGAAATATTGTAATGCTTGTTTTAGTTAAGTCATAAGATATGATTACATAGACTGTCACAGCCATTTGTCTCATCATATTTTTGCCCGTGTGTGTGTTTGTGCATTCTTTTTTGGATTTCTAAATATTTTAGAACTTTATCATATTTGAACAAAATAGCCAAGCCTAATATGTGATTTCACTCTTTAAAAATTTTCACCATTATGTAGGGCTCCACTGTCAGTCAGGCATCTATAGCCTCGGTGGAGTTGCTTCTAATACCATCTTAGTTTTACCCTACTGCAAGTCAAGCATCTATAGCCCCGGTAGAGGTTTTCCAAGATATCTCAGGCAGTGACTCAATTTTAATTTATTTTTTATTTTTTATTCTCATGAGAGAAGTGTTTGGATATATAAGCAAATTGTGCAATAAATATGCCTAAGTTGAGGATTAGTTTCTGGCTATAAAAGATGAGTGTAATAATTTTTGGCTCAACTACCCTCTCAAAGATAACTAGGTTCTTTAGACCTTTGAAGTCTCTTTAAATATCATTTGTAATGTGATGTTTGACATAATGTTTCAATCAGCTTTGTTTTCTATCTGTTTTATCTCACATCAAACGACTATTGCATAAATACTCATTTTTGACAGAATTTTAAAGCTCATCAACATCTAAAATATATCCCCTTTTTTATTTTTATTGTTTTTAGTGGAATCAACAGTTAGATATACTCATCCAACTAAGATATCATGTGTACAGTAAACTCAAAATTATTCAAGAACAAAAGGGAAGCTTAACTAATAAACAAAAAACACCACTTTGTTTTTGGATTTTTGTTTTTCTATATATATATATATATATTGACAACACCTTCAACATGGATTGTACAGGTGTTGGCCATTGATAGAGATAGCCATTATTTCTCCCTACAAAGTCTGTAGCTTGTAAGTATTCTGACTGATAACATGGGCAATTTGGTATTGGCCAATCCATTTAGGTTCAAACTTACCTTTTTCACCATGCTTATTATTTTTAGGATCCCAATAGATGACTATATCTCCTTGAGAAAAAGGAGTACCCTTGGCTTTCTTATTAAAAAAATTTACAGTTTTATGGATTTGTTCCATCATTCTATTGAGGGTCTCTCTTATTTGTTCTTCTAACAAGACAATTTGGTCAAGCCTTCTTTGAATGGGATTAGGGTTTTCATGATCTTGCAATAAAAGGGAAAGTGCCATTTTTTCCATTTTTGGGGGTCGTAGAGCTTTTTCTCCATAAACCATCTCATACGGGGTTCTTCATGTGTTTCTTTTAATAGACAACCTATTAGCCCATAAAGCAAATTTAAGTTCACTGTCCCATCCCATTTTGTTTTTGCCTAATGACATTTTTATTCTTGTTATTACGTTTTTATTTGATGACTTAGCTAGACCATTTCCTTGGGGATAATAATTAGCAGAATGAGATAATTCAATTCCATATTCAACACAAAATTCTATCATTTCATATGACACAAAATATTGAGCATTATCGGTTACAAGATTTTTAGGTACTCCATACCTGGTCAATATATTTTTCTCTATGAATTTGATGACTGCATCAGATGTAAATGTTCTCAAAGATGCAGCTTCCACCCACTTTGTGAAGTAATCTGTTGTAGTTATGATCCACTTATGTTGGTTAGATGAATTAGACTTGATCTCTCCAATCAGGTCAATACCCCATTGAGCAAAAGGTGCTTCAATGATTACTGGCTTGAGGGGCATGGCTGGTAGATGCTTTGTCCCTGTAAAAACTTGGCAATTATGACAATTCCTAACATATTTATATACATCCGTAAAAAGGGATGGCCAATAATATCCCACCCTCATAATTTTATTAGCTGTAGCCCTTGGGGCAAAATGTCCTCCACATAATCCATCATGAAATTCATTAATTATTTCTGGGACTTCTCTTTCATATAAGCAGACTAATAATACTCCATAAGGATGTTTTCAATATAATACTCCATTTTGGATATAATATTTTTGAGCTTGAAGTTTGACTGACCTCATTCTGTTTATTGACATGTCTTTGGGGAATGAAAAAGTTTGTAGGGAATGAAAAAGTTTGTAGATAAGACAATTTCTTCATACCATTTACATTCTTCATTTTTTATTTTTCTGTCATCATATGTTTGATCTATGGTAAGAATATTTTCAGATCTTGCTTCTTCTTTGTAAGCCAACAGTTTAGCTAAACCCTGTCCTTTGACTGTTTTAACAATTTTGAATTCAACATCGTATTGCAAAAGTTTTACCATCCATCTTACTGGTATTCCTAATGGCTCTGATTGACAAAAGATATCTTTTATTGCTATAAAGAGAATACAACAGTAAACTTTGTTTGAACCAAATATACCTTTGAAGTGTTCTAAAGATTGGATGACTGCATAGGCATGTTTTTTCAGCAGGGTGTATTTAAGATTTGCTCCTTTTAGTCCTGAGCTCATAAAGGCTATTGGCCTTTCATTATTTTCTTCATCTTTTTGTGAAAGGACTGCAGCAATAGAGTGTTTAGAAGCATATGAATAAATATTAAAATCCTTTGTGTAATCAGGACAACTTAGGACTGGTGTGGTTGATATGGCTTCTTTGATTTTGTTAAATGCTTCCATATTTTCTAATGTCCATTTTATTTCTTCAGTTTTCTTCACCATATCATTTATGGGTTTGGTCATTTCTACAAAATTTGGGACAAATATTCTGATAAAATTTATTTTGCCAACGAATGATCTTACTCCTTTTAGATTCTTGGGTGGGGGAATTTTATAAATGGCTTCTATCCTTTATGGATCAATGCTTATTCCCTTTTCTGAAACTATATGACCTAGCAATTTTTCTTGTGTAGTTCCAAATATGACTTTTTTTGGATTTAGAGAGATTCCAAATTCCTTGCACCGGGAAAAAATTGTAGTCAAATATTCTAGATGATCTTCCAGATTTAAAAAAAAAACTGTGATATCATCTAAGTACACTACTACAATTTTGAACATTAGTCCTTTGAAAGCAAAGTCCATCGCTCTTTGGAAAGTAGCACTTGCATTCATCAATCCAAAAGGCATTCTTAAATATTCAAATGTGCCCTAGGATGTGGTGAATGTTGCCTTGTGTCTATCTTCTGGATTTATCATAATTTGATTGTACCCTAAAAATCCATCTAACAGGGACAATCTAATTGAACCTACTACTGCTTGCAGCAGTTGTTCCATGTTAGGCAATGGGTAATTATCTTTTAGTGAGCTCTTGTTTAAATTTCTAAAATCCATGTAGTCTAATGTCCCCATTATTTTTCCTAACTGGTACTAAGTTGGATATCCAGGAGGAAAATTTGACTTTTCTTATTATCTTGGAGTCCAACAGTTTTTGAACTCTTTTTGCATTACTGGGTGCAGAGTTGGATTGTACTTTCTCTATTTTTGTCTAAAACGCTTAGCCTCTTCTTTCAAGGGTATTATATGTGTCATCACATCCGTTTTGAAATTTTTGAGATCTTCATAGGTCCAAGAAAAATGTTCTTTGTTCTTTTTTAGAAAATTGATATATCTAGCTTTTTCTTTAGCAGGTAGTGCCATGTCTACTTTCACTATTTTGGGTTCTTTCATTAAGCCAATATTACTATCCTCATATATCACTTCTATGCATATAGGTTTATAGGCTTTATCAAAATCGTCAAATAGGCTTTCAAGAGACACCAATCCTTTGGGTATTCTATTAGTTTTCAATTGGATTACTTCTACTGGTTCTTTTTCATCACAGATGACATCTGCATACTAATTTTGCAAAGTCATAAAATCCTTAATATCTATATCATCTTGAAAGACCTGAAGATAGACTATGTTATCTGGCACAAAAGGTTTATAGATTGAGATAGTTGAAAATCTGTCCATATATTCTGTAGTTATTTCTGGATGATCTAGTCCTGAGGCATTCACAACTGAGAGATCTGCAACATGATTTTGTTCTCTAGGAATATATGAAATATTGAAAGCCAACAATTTATCAATTTTTTTCAGTACTACATTTCTATATTTCTTAAGTCTAGGATGCTTGGTCTGATATTTGCCTTTTATTTGCAGTATAATAAGTTCTGCATCTCCTATTACAGTTAAGTAGTTAATACCTAACTCTTTTGCTTTCCTTAGCCCTAATAGTAAAGTTTTGTACTCAACTACATTTTTTGTGCAAGGAAATTGCAATCTGTAAGGTATACCAAGGTAATTTCTTTTAATATCAGTCAAATTTACACCTACACCTGCTCCAAATTGGGATTTAGCCCCATCAAATGACATGGTCCACATTTATTGGGTTAATACTCGATTTGATTCAGCATCAGTTATTCTCATATCCTTTGGATCAATGTTCTTTACATCTGGTACTTCTATCAGGAATGGGTTGTGCCATATTGAATAGACTCCCATCCCTTTTTTTTCCATCGAGTTAACTAAATTAATCATGGTTTCATCTGTTTGAATTAACTCTACGGAGTGTTTTTTGAATGGTTCCCTTCTCAAAATTATATTCTCCTTATGTGATATGGGGATGGTAGCATAAGACCAGTCTAGTTGTATTGATCCCCTAGTTGTTCTGCCCAATGCCTATTGAGTAATAGTGAGAAGAATGTGTCAACATCAACTACTGCTACATCCATGACAATGCCCTTTTTGGGGTGTTGTTCTAGGAAAACTAATAATCCAGTTATCACCCCTACACAAGGAATTTGTCTGCTATCCATTACAAAAATAGGAGCAGAATCTCTAGTACATATTAATCCCATTTGGTCAGCTATTAACTTAGGCATGATATTATGTGAAGCTCCACTGTCAAGCATGCAATTATGAATCACATATCTTTCTCCTTCATCTGAATTATATCTTAATGACATGTAGAAGGGTCTGACAGAAGATGGTGATCTTGTATCATGTTGATTTTGTCTAGCAACATGACAAGTAGGGTCTTCTTTCTGCTCAACTAATCCAAAAGCTCTGCATACTTGTTCTCTGTATGTTTGAACTTTCATAAGTTCACCAAATGTGATATTAACTTTTTGCTTACTGAGTTCTAACCCAACATCAAATTATATCTTCTTTATATCCAATGGTTTATTACTTTCTTCTTTGGGAACTTCTTCCGTTGATTCTATTACCTCAAGAGTAAATTTTTTAGGGTTCTTATCAGTTTTCTCTTTACTGATATTTTTATTGGTGAAATATTGTCTTCTTGTTTCATTTGTAGATAATTTATATGTTCTTTTTGTTAGATAAAACAGCAGTTTGATTCATGTCCGGGATGGTTTAAATAATAAAATTGCAGGACTATAATAGCCCGGAGGTTAAGAAACCATCTGAGGCTGAAATAGAACCTGTTATAACAAATAACAAGTTCTGCCTAATTAACAATATAATGTAATAACAAATATACTAACAAATATACGCTAACATCCCCCCTTATTACATTATTTTGGTAATGATATAACTATTAGCTATACTAACATCCCCCCTGATTACATCATTTTGCAATACAAAGAGAGCTGCGAAACAATTCAAATTTGACACGTGCAAGTGCCTTAGTGAAAATGTCTACAACTTGAGCATCGGTGGGAATGTGCTGAAGCTGAATTCGATGCCTCGAAACTTCATCTCGAATGAAATGACATTGTGTGTCAATGTGTTTTGTTCTTTCATGATGGACTGGATTCTTGACTAGGTTCAGAACACCCTGATCGTCGCAAAACAAGTGTATTGGAGATTTGGATGGATGACCCATACTTGTGAGAATGCGATGCAACCATATCACTTTGCACACAACTTCACGTGCGGCGCGATACTCTGCCTCTGTTGATGAAATAGCAACCACCTGTTGCTTCTTGCTGTGCCAAGAGATAGGACTGGATCCAAGATGAAAAATATATCCTGAAGTTGACTTGCGATCATCAAATGATCCGGCATAGTCGGAGTCCGTGTATCCTTGCAAGAAGAATTTGTTGTTCCTCTTGTATTCTAGGCCATATTCCATTGTGCCACGAACATAGTGAAGAACACATTTTTTTGCTTTCCAATGAGTGGTCTTAGGCTCCTGCATGAACCTCGAAAGATAGTTGACAACAAATACGATATCTGGCCTAGTATTGGTGAGATATATGAGACTCCCAATCAACTGTTGATAGAGAGTACCATCTACCTAAGGTGAATCATCATATCGCGATAACTGAAG
Source organism: Wollemia nobilis (assembly GCA_028583015.1). NCBI lineage: Eukaryota > Viridiplantae > Streptophyta > Pinopsida > Araucariales > Araucariaceae > Wollemia > Wollemia nobilis. The sequence goes on from JAQPPZ010017110.1 coordinate 6,309,130, forward strand.
TCCAGTCTCCATCGGAGTTGCCATTGGCTTGCAATCAGTCATGCCATATTTTTCTAGCAATGTCTTGGCATATTTTTTCTGAGACACTTTGATGGAGTGCTCCTTTTGGCTGAATTCTAGACCAAGACAGTAATGGAGAAGTCCGAGATCTGACATCTCAAAAGATTGACACAAGTCTCTTTTGACGAGTAGAGATCATAGTTTTGAACTCCCTATAATGAGCATATCATCAACATAGAGTACAAGCAACACTATCTCGGAACCCTGTTTCTTGAAATAGAGGTTTGCATCTGACGGACATCTCTTAAAACCATGCTGCAGGAGGTGATTGTCCATTTTTATATACCAAGCTCGAGGAGCTTGTTTCAGGCCATATAAGGATTTGACCAATTTGCAAACTTTTTGCTATTGGCCTTCCACTACAAATCCTTCTGGCTAAGTCATATAGACTTCTTCTTGGAGATCACCATTTAGAAAGGCACTTTTGACATCCATCTGATGAATTTTCCACCCAAAATATGCTGCCATAGCACAAATAACTCGAATTGTTGTCATCCGAGCAGTAGGTGCAAAATTTTCCTCGTAGTCAATGCCTTCCTTTTGAGCATAGCCCTTTGCAACAAGACAGGCCTTATGCTTATCAATTGTCCCATCTGCTTTGTACTTGACTTTATACACCCATTTGTAGCCAATGGGTTTCTTTCCATGCGGCAGATCGACAAGCTTCCAAGTTTTGTTTTTCATCAAAGACTTATACTCTGCATCCATAGCAACCTTCCACTGAGGCTCATCGAGAGCAACTTGTACTGATGTAGGTTCAAGATCGTCTATGGAAGACATAAACACCTTATCACTATCAATATCCATATCTTCTGTATCTCTTGCTAGATCTATAGAAAGTTCTTCAAAAGACTGACACAGATCATCAACCCCAATATTCTCTATTGCAGATTTCTCCTGTCGAGCCATGCTGCGAGTACGAGGCCTATCCAAAGTCAAATCTGGTGGAGTAGATAGCTTAGAGTCTTTGATTGTATTTGTATACCACTTTGGATTCTTCTTCTTAGGTGTTGAAGAAGATCCAGAAGAACCTCCAACCTTTGATGAAGTAGATTTAACAACCTGAGTTTCCACAAGGTCTAGGTATACATCTGATGTGTTTGCTGATGTGAAAGCCTCATCAAAAACATCTCTACTTATGTGAATCTTCTTGGTTAAGGGATCAATCAAACGATAACCCTTAGAGTGCTCATCATACCCAAGAAGAATACACTTCAATGAATTCTCATCTAGCTTCTTCCTTTTCTTTTTTGGTATGTGCATGAAAGCTTTACACCCAAAAATGCATAGATGAGAAATGGAGGGTTTCCTACCACTCCATGCTTCCTGTGGAGTCATTCCTTGTAGGGACTTTGTGGGTGCCCTATTCAACAGATATACTGCTATGGTGACAGCTTCTGCCCAATATAGTTGCTCAAGTCTAGCTCCTGTGAGCATGCAACGAACCATTTCCATGATGGAACGATTCCTCCTTTCAGCAACTCCATTTTGCTGAGGAGTATAAGCAGTAGTTAACTGTCTTGTGATCCCATTTTCTTTCAAGAATGCAAAAAATTCTTTAGAGGTGAACTTGAGCCCATACCATGTTAGATAAAACAACAGTTTGATTCATGTCCGGGATGGTTTAAATAATACAATTGCAGGACTATAATAGCCCGGAGGTTACGAAACCATCCAAGGCTGAAATAGAACCTGTTATAACAAATAATAAGTTCTGCCTAATTAACAATATAATGTAATAACAAATATACGCTAACACTTTCAAGGACTGTTCTATTCCTCAAATTTAAAACATGGGTTGCCTCTAATTCTTCAAACTCTTGAGCAGTGGGAATCAATTTCCCTTGCTTCATCTTATCATATCTTGACTCATGTGATTTCTGCAAGATTTTAGTTCCTTCAGTTACTAAGATATGAGGATGATGATTTGAAATATATTTATCAATGTCTTCTTCAAACAACCTTTCTCTGGATTCATCTTCAACGGACCAACATGCATTGATTCTTATATTTTCTTCTGATTCTACATGCATATCTACATTACGTTGATCACTTAGGTGTATTCCACATTCATCAGGGTTATGGGATGCATCACAAGTACAACAAAAATAAGGAAAACCTTTAGCTACATTGGCAGATGGCATTGGGTTAGGGACATTTTTCTGATCCCTGTTAGAATCTTTGTTTTTCCAGTTGTTATTCCCATTACCCCTATTCATATTCTCTTCTTCAAAACCATTGTTGTTTCCCCAATTCTTGTATTTTTTCTTAAATGGGAGACGATTGTCAACATGTGGTCGTTCTATCTATGAATATTCACCGCTATTTCCATTTCTTTCAATTCTCACTAACCTGTTACTCATGTTGTTGAACATTTCTATCATTTGACTGGTCAACTTCTCCACAAGATCAATTTCAGTTCTTCTTTGTATATCAAAAACCACTCTCTTAGGTTTTCTCTCAGGCATGTTAACTTCTAAAGAATAAGGTTTCGTATTATCATTGTCAAGCATATTTCTTTCTATATCCATTGCTTTTTCCATACAACCATCAATGGTAGTGGATTGTTCTTACCTTAATTCATAGTTAAACTCTCCTTGAAAAGCATTCTTATAAAAACAAATAGACTGAATATCACTAGGCCTGAGGTTGGCAAGGATTTTGTTTCTTTTTTTGAAAATATTATGTTAAAATTACTAACAACCTCATTTTCTTTCTTCTTCATAGTGGCTAGCTCAGTTAACAATGATTGTTCATTTTTTCTTTCACCAAACTTCTTTAAGAACACCTCTTCCATTTTGGTGAAATCTGGGATATCATTGTTAGGAATAGAATTAAACCATTCTCTAGCATCTTTTTCTAAAGTCTATAGAAACAGTCTTAATACTACATCTTCATGTTCAACTTCCAGACTGTCCATTGCATATAAGAAACTTTTGATATGATCCTCTCCAATTATTGCATTGTTTCATAAAAACATAGGGAGGTATTTGTGAGCTTTACTGGGTAAGGCATTTAAATTTACTGGTAATAAAAAAGGCCTATATCTATTAGTTCTCCATAAATGAACATTACCCTAAGCCATAGATACTGTTGAATTTAATTTCACAGATGTAGTACCTATGGTGGTATGGGTTTGGGCAGTTTGAATGTATATTGATGAGAATAATCACATATATCTTCTACTACTAATTTTAAAAGTTCATCTATAGTAATATCTACAGTAATAGTATTCTAGATTTTCTTCATGTATATTTTACCACTACAATTTAATTTACTATTATAAACAGTATTCTTAAAAAGTGGAGTTTTCTTGGTATGTATAAATACCTTTGGATTCTCGAGTTTTGGAAACAGCTCCTTGCCACTTCTCTTGGTGTTCGCCAGCACGTTTTGTTCTCTCCTTGTTTATATTTTTCTTTTGGGTTCATCCAGCAGAGTCACTAGCAATGGGGTGTAGAAAGAACAATGTATACTCTTATTAAGAATGCTTGATATTATCTCTCATCCTCACAGGAGTGGGTTCTTGGGGAAATTCAAGAAAATCAAGTAAAAAAAATTTCAAGAAAATCAAGAAAGAGAAAACTTACTTCAAAACATAAACTACAGACATAGAAAAAATAAAGAACTTCTAACAAAGTGAAAAATAAAACATTGGTTCTTGACTTTAACTGATCATCCGTTGATTAAAAATAATCGTTGAAGAAAACTTCAAGAAGATAATTGAATCTTTCTAAGAAGTCCTCCCCGACAATGATGCCAAAAAACTGTTGGAACCGATTCTTGCATTCGTAGAAAATCAATTATCACGCTAAAAGAATCTGTTTGAAACCAACGAGCTATTACAGGCTCTGGTCAACCTGCCTCATGTTCTGCTAAACCCAAATATTGCTAAAAAATACAATAGAACTAGTAAGGAAACCCCAACGACAATTCTTTAATTAAACTTCTAATTTGCACGCTCTAGATTTATATTAAACTATAAGTATTCTTATTAAAATGACCAAGCATGAAAATAACCAATTGTTATGCCTTATGTAGACCGGTGCCTAGATTCATTGGGCTGTTATAGCAATTTAACTACAATTTTAATTATGAACAAAGAGAAGGGGAAAATGAAATTAGCATTCTTGATTTTATTCGAATGTCGTAACAAAACCAAAAGTTAACTAACGAAAAAAGCGTGTATAATGCATTCAAATAATGTAACCCATTATACATATACACACAATACTGAGACAAAGAAATGAAATGAATAAGATTCATAATTGTATTGATTTATTGTAAAATGTTGAGCAAGGTGTAGCAACGATATTGTCATTGTTGTCAACACAGTCAGATAGATCTGTTGATGCAGTGGACAGGAAGTTCAAAAGCTATTCAGATTCAGAAGACAGGAGTTCAAAGGTTATTCAGAGTATTTATAGTGATTTTTCAAGAAGACCGAAGTGGCCCATATGCAAAAGATCAAAGAAAAAAGACAAGTAAGAAAAGTGTCGCAATTTGGCGACATATTAGAAGAGAGAAAAACAGGAAAAACTGTAGCGATTTCGCGACATGTTGGAAGAGAGAAAAAACAGAAAAAACTGTTGTGATTTTGTGACATGTTGAAAGAGAAAAAGGCAAGTGGAAAAACTGTCACGATTTCGCAACATGTTAGAAGAGAAAGAGAAAGCAGCAAAAAGTGTCGCGATTTCACAAGTTCGAAGAAAGAGAACAAGTAAGAAAAGTGTCACGATTTCACAACATGTTGCATTTTCGCGACTAAAATAGGATAGAGAAAGTAAGTTTGAAAAGTGTCGCAATATCGCGACATGTCGCATTTTCATGACAAAAGAAAGAGAGGAAGCGTACGGAAGCAGAACTATCACGATTTTGTGACAAAAGCAAAAAGCAAGACTTCGAAAGCAGAAGTGTCGCGATTTCACGACAAAAGCAAAGAAGTACGGAAGCAGAAGTGTCACGATTTCGCGAAAAAAGCAGAGAAGAAGACTATGAAGGCAGAAGTGTTGCAATTTCGCGACAAAAGAAAAGAAGCTAAGTATGAAAGCAGAAGTGTCACGATTTCACGATAAAAGCTAAGTTGAAGACTACAGAGGTAGAAGTGTCGCGATATTGCAACAAAAAAAAAGACGAAGTATACGAAGGCGAAAATGTCGTGATATCGCAACAAAAGAAAAGACGAAGTTTGTGAAGGCAAAAATATCACGATATCGCAACAAAAGAATAAAGAAAGCGTACGAAGGCAAAAGTGTTGCGATATCGCGACATGTGTTTTCGCGACAACAGCAACAAAAGAAGCTACAAAGGCAAAAATGTCACGATTTTGCGACATGTCGTAAATGCGCAAGTCAAAAAGGAGAACCCGACTGAAATGAGAAGTATGATAGTGGACCGACATCACTACGAAATTTATAAGGGCAGTTACAGAGTGATTTCATACTGCTGAAATACGAAGAGTGATCAAAAGTCGATATGGCGGTTACTGAGTGCCGTCCAGAATGAAATCATCAAGTGATGGATAAATCGAACATCTTCTTGATTTGAAGCCGAACGAAGACCGATGACGACCGACTAAAATTAGGGTTTACAGTTGTTATGAAAGCCGACTAAGATTAGGATTTACAGCCGACTAAGATTAGGGTTTTCATCATAAAAAATATTGTTATAAAAGGAGGGTTGTTTGGAGAATTGAGTGTGTGTCGAAGGTGTGTGAAATACGGTTGTTGTGCGTAGAGAGCAAGTCGTGTCAAATCGTGCTAAGTGCGAAATTCGCAAAGAGAGCAAAGTGCGCAAAAGGGAGAAGACGATCGTGAAGTTCGACTATAACAAAGTAGTGTATGAAGTGATTACGTAGAGAGAGCAGAGTGCACAGAGAATACAAAGGTGAAGAAGACCAGTCAGGGTCTTGCAAAAGAAAAGGTATCTTACTGTCAAACTTATAGATTCAAATTGAAGTCCAGGTTGCAGCTTGGCATAAGGGATTGGTGTTCCTTTCTATTGGTGCAGATAAATAAGGGGTTGGTGCTCCTTTCTGTTGGTGTAGATAAATAAGGGGTTGATGCTCCTTTCTGTTGGTGCAGTTAAATAAGGGGTTGGTGCTCCTTACAATGGGTGCTGGTAAATTGATTATAAAGTTGGTGTTTTGCAAAGGTTGGATTTGGATGGTAGTCCAAGCAATCAATTTTTGAGGAGTAGCCACATTGGTGAACCTCGTTAAATCTTGTGTTGTGTGATGCTCTTTTGTTATACTTGCTGTATTTAGTAATAAGTTTTAATTGCTATGGTATTAAGAGCTGTAAATTTAATTTTAAAGAGCTACACTGATTCACCCCCCCTCTCAGTGTCATTGTAAAACTAACAATTGATATCAGAGCTAAGTTCCTGTACAAGCTTAACCGGCTAGGGTGATCTTGGAAGTAACACAATGGCAAGTGGTGAAGGCTTCTCATCAAACAAAGCACCATTGTTTGACGGATCTAATTACGCATTCTAGAGAATCAGGATGCAAACATATCTTTGTGCTTTGGGATACGACATCTGGGATTTAGTAGTTAGTGGATACATAATACCCATCACTCCTCCAAAAGAGGCTGACGAAAAGAAACTGCTTGAAAATAACTCAAAAGCAAAGAATGCTATCATGTGCGGATTAGCAGACAGTAAACTAGTAAATATCATGAGTTATAAAACGACAAAAGAAATATGGGACACATTGAGGAGTATTCATGAAGGATATGATAAGATCAAGGAGGCCAAGTTACAAACACATTGAGCTTAGTTCGAAGCATTAAATATGAATGACGATGAAAACATTGAGGCATATATGTTGAGAGTTAATGGAATCATTAATGCGATCAGAGGACTCGACGAGGATATCAAAGACTCTACCGTCGTGAAAAAGGTATTAAGATCTCTTCCTCAAAGGTTTGATTCTAAAGTCTCAGCGATAGAAGAAGCTAAAAATCTAAACTATTTTAGTATAGATGAGATGTATGGTTCTTTGATTGCATATGAGATGAGGATAGGAAGATCTAAACCCACAAACAGAGAAGCGGCTTTTAAATCCCTTAAAAATAAAAACACAAAACAAGAGTCCGAGGAAGAAGAGACATCAGATGAAATGGAAGCAAACTTTGTTAGAAAACTAAAAAGGGGAAAAGAAAAATACAAAGGAAAGCTACCATTTAAATGTTTCAACTGTGGAGGCGTTGGGCATTTTATGACTAAATTTCCACTTAATGAGAAGAACAAAAATGATGATCGCACCAAGAAATAAGTGACTGGAAGAAGAAAACAAATTTCAGAAAAGCCAACTTCAAGAAGAAAAGTTTCATCTCCAGGAATGTCAGTTCATCAGAAGACAGCTCCGATGAGGATTCCGAAAAGGAAACAGGTGAAGCTCTTTTCATGGCATTTGAAGAAGTAAAATTAGAAGAGGAAGAAGGAGTGAACTCCGAAGTATGTGGTGAAAACCACGAGGCTGAAGTAGATCTAGAAGGTGAGTTGATCTCTGCACTTGAAGAGTGGAAAATAGAGAGGAAAAAAAATAAGAAAATTTCAAAAAGCTTGAGGATGCAAACAAAATCATAACCAGTCTGAAAGTACAGACAAAAGAATACAAGAAAATATCTAAAGATCTCAAAGTACAAATTACCATGAAAATAGATTATTGCTGCAAACTAGAAGAAGAGAATGTTGGTTTACGGACGCAGATAGAAGAGATGAATCACAAAATTAGTTGCTATCACAAATGCGAAGAAATTTCTATGAAGCTGGATAAGATTTTAAATTACCAAAGTCCTGTCGACATCAAATTTGGTTTGGGTTTCATCGAAAGAGAATCATCAAATGGATCAAAGGCCAGAAATGTAGAATCCATAAAAAATGAAGATAAGAAACAGGTTGATCAAGGAAAAATGTCATGCAAAAGAAAGCAATAATGCTAGGCACGAAAGGAGAATTGACAATGATGGATTCACCAATGTCACACATCAAAGAAGAAGAAGACCTATGGCTCCTACGGCAACATGGCAAAGACCATCACCCAGGTTCAATTATCCCTTTTATGGTTTCTATTTTAAATGCAATGGCTATGGACATAAAATCTCAAACTACAAATATAATGTAAGACCAAGGAATTTCACCTAGTAGAAATGTTTTTCTCCTCTCGATGAATTATACGGTAGAATGTTATAAGCTGTTATAATTTTGGGCACATTGCAAGAAAGCTGTAGAAGTACATTTGCATCAAATCGGTTTCAGGGAAGAAAATTTCAACCAAATAGGATGAGACAAAATAGAAAACTTTCCGAAAAACATGCACAAGCTATTGATAAGGGAAAGGCAAAACAAGAGCCCAAAACTACTATCAAAACGGAGTGGAAAGAAAAAGAGCGACTTAAGGAAGAAAAGGAATCCTTAATCGTACAAACAACATTTAAAGCACAAAATAAATATGTACCATGGATACTTGATAGTGGATGCTCTAGTCATATGACAGGTGACAAATAGAAATTTGAGAAGTTACAGAAATATGAAGGTGGTTCAGTAAAGTTTGGAAATAATGATGGAACTAAGATAGTTGGCAAAGGTTCAGTTAAAATTAGTGACAAAAAAATTAAGTCAAAAGAAGTCTTGTTTGTGGATGTTTTGAAACATAACTTGTTAAGCGTAAGTCAGATTTGTGATAAAGGTCATGAAGTAGTTTTTAAGAAGCAGGGTTGTGAAGTCAAAAAAAAAACAGTGGAAAATTGATAGCAACTGGATCAAGGACATCTGACAACCTGTACACGCTCTCAAAGACTTCAGAAGGAGCTTGTTTTATTGGATAGGAAGAAGAAAATTGGTTGTGGCACAAGAGACTTGGTCATATTAGTTTTGATAATCTAGTAAAAATCAACTCAAAAAGGGCAGTGAGAGATATTCCCACCATCAGCAAACCTACAAACAACATTTGTGCTTAATGCCAAAAGGGGAAGCAAACTAGAGTCACATTCAAAACAAAAGAGTACTACACAAGCAAACCTTTGGAACTAATACACACTAATTTATGTGGACCCATGAGAACACAAAGCATAAATGATAAATATTTTATGTTGTGCATTGATGACTATTCCAGAATGACATGGATATTTTTCTTGAAGCATAAATCAGAAGCTTTTGAAATGTTCAAGACTTTCAAAAACCAAGTTGAGAATGAAACAGGAAAGATGATCAAATGTTTAAGATCATATAGAGGAGGAAAATTCATTTCAGAGGAGTTTACAGAGTATTGTGAAAAATACGGTATTAGGAGACAATTTTCAGCCGCCAGGACACCTCAGTGAGAATGGAGTGGTAGAAAGAAAGAACAGGACGAGTGCGAGGAAATGACACGGACTATGTTGGCTGAAAGCAGAGTAGCAAACAGATTTTGGAAAGAAGTAGTCTATACTGTGGTGTATATCCAAAATAGGTACATGCTAAGAACACACGAAAGTAAAACTCCTTATGAGTTGTGGTTCGATAAAAGGGCAACAACAAAATACCTCAAAGTTTTTGGCAGCAAGTGCTACATCAAAAGAACTGAAGATAATCTTGGTAAGTTTGAAGATAGAGCGGATGAAGGTATTTTTGTTGGTTATTCGTCAAAAAATAAAGCTTCCAAATGCTACAACAAGAAGCTAAAGAAATTTGTGGATAGTGCCGATGTTAAATTTGATGAAGGTAGAGAACGAGTAATTAGATATGAAAAGAACTACCTAATTTATGAAGAGGTTATTGAAGGAGATGAGAAAAACGAAACAAAAAATTGACTCAGATGATTTAAGTTGTGATGCAGAAGTGGAAGAAAATAATAAATTCAAAACAAGCAGCTGACAGCAAAATCATCCTAGAGAGCAAATAATTGGAGACCCCAAAGAGGGTGTTCAGACAAGAAGAAGAGTAGTAAGTAACTACTCTCTATTATCCAGCATTGAGCCCAAAAATGTTGCTGACGCAAGCAAATATGAAAGTTGGATGAAGGCAATAAATAAAGAATTAGATCAGATCGAGAAAAATGAAACTTGGGATTTAGTACCTAGACCTGCAAATAAAAATATAATTGAGACTAAATGGATTTTTTGATCAAATTGAATGAAGACGGACAGGTAGTTAGAAATAAAGCAAGATTGGTATGTAAGGGTTATGCACAAGTTGAAGGCATTGACTTTGAGGAAACTTTTGCACCAGTAGCTAGACTAGAGGCAATTAGAATGTTTCTGGCTTTAGCAGTCTACAAGAATTTCAAAGTTTATCAAATGAATGTGAAATCAATGTTTTTGAATGGGAAACTTGAAGAAGAGGTTTATATTGAGCAACCGGATGGTTTCCAACTTGGTGATGATCCCAACTTGGTTTGCAAGTTGAAGAAAGCATTATATGGCTTAAAATAGGCACCCAGAGCATGGTATGCAAGGCTAGACAACTATCTCACTCAACAAGGGTTTAAGAAAGGTATGGTGGATAGTAATTTGTATGTTAAAACAAAAAATGGGCATCTTATTGTTCTTGTTGTATACGTAGATGATATCATATTTGGCAGCAACAAAGATGAGTCATGTAAAGATTTAGCAAATAAGATGCAGAAAGAATTTGAAATGTCAATGATTGGTGAACTTTTGTATTTCCTTGGGTTGCAAGTTAATCAAAATAAGGACATATTTATTTCTCAAGTTAAATATGTGAAAGAGATGTTAAAAAAGTTCACAATGGAGGATTGTAAGCCAGTTAGAACTCCCATGACGACAGGTTGCAAGTTGAGCAAGGATGAAAAATCTCCACCTATTGATCAAACCATGTACAGATCTATGATTGAGAGCTTACTGTACCTGACAGCTACCAGACTAGATATTTTGCAGGTAGTATGCATGGTAGCACGATTCCAGGCTAATCCCAAGGAGACTCATGTGACAACAGTGAAGAGGATTTTTTGATACCTCAAGGGTACTATGGAGTATGGGTTATGGTATCCGAAAGGTAAAGACTTCACCCTTATTTCGTATTCAGATGCAGATTGAGCAGAAGGTGTCGATGATAGAAAGAGTACCAGTGGAGGTGCATTCTATCTTAGAGATAGATTGGTCGCGTGGTACAGTAAGAAACAAGAGTCAGTTTCTTTATCGACAACAGAGGCAAAATATATTGCAGCGACAACATGTACGCAGGTATTGTGGATGAAACAAACCCTGAAAGATCTTGGTATTAGCTTCGGTGAGCCAATATCAGTTAAGTGTGATAACACCAGTGCCATTAACATCTCCAAGAATCCGGTTATGCATTCACGCACAAAACACATTGCTATTAGGTATCACTTTTTGAAGGAGAAAGTTGCGAAAGGTGAGGTTAAGTTGGATTTTGTTCCAACTACAAAGCAAGTAGCAGATATCTTCACAAAACCATTGCCCAAGGAAGTTTTTGAGTACTTTCACAATAAATTGGGAGTGGTCACACTTCCCAAGAATTGGCTAGCTACAGGGATCACATTCTCAGGGGGAGCATTTAAGTATTTGATTATCTTTTTGCTCATGTTCATGATTTTTGCTAAGTGTAATAAATTTTGCTTGAGAATGTTGTGCATGGAATTAGGGGGAGTCTGCAGTAGCCCTTTGGTATTATTGTCAAAGGGGGAGAAGAGTTACAAGAAATTGCACATGTGTTGCCAAAAATTTCAAAGGGGGAGATTGTTGAGCAAGGTGCAACAACAGTATTGTCATTGTTGTCAACACAGTCGGATAGATCTGTTGATGTAGTGGACAGGAAGTTCAAAATCTATTCAGATGTAGAAGACAGGAGTTCAAAGGTTATTCAGAGTATGTACAATGATTTTCCAAGAAGATCGAAGTGGCCCATATGCAAAAGATCAAAGAAAAAAGACAAGAAAAGTGTCGCGATATCGTGACATATACAACAGACAAGAAAAACTATCATGATTTTGCAACATGTTGGAAGAGAGAAAAAACAAGAAAAACTATCACGATTTCACGACATGTTGGAAGAGAGAAAAAGCAGAAAAAACTGTCACGATTTTGCGACATGTTGGAAGAGAAAAAGGCAAGTGGAAAAACTGTTGCGATTTCACGACATGTTGGAAGAGAAAGAGAAAGCAGGAAAAAGTGTCACGATTTCACGACAAGTTCGAAGAAAGAGAACAAGTAAGAAAAGTGTTGTGATTTCGTGACATGTCGCATTTTCGCGACTAAAATAGGAGAGAGAAAGTAAGTTTGAAAAGTGTCGCGATATAGCGACATGTCACATTTTCGCAACAAAATAAAGAGAGGAAGCGTACGAAAGTAGAACTATTGCGATTTTGTGACAAAAGCAGAAAGCAAGACTTTGGAAGTAGAAGTGTCGCGTTTTCACGACAAAAGCAAATAAGTAAAGTACGGAAGCAGGAGTGTCACGTTTTTGCGACAAAAGCAAAGAAGAAGACTTCGAAGGCAGAAGTCTCACGATTTCACAATAAAAGCAAAGAAGCTAAGTACGGAAGCAGAAGTGTCATGATTTCGCGATAAAAGCTAAGTTGAAGACTACGGAGGCAAAAGTGTCGTGATATCGCGACAAAAGCAAAGTCGAAGTCTATGGAAGCAAAAGTGTCGCGATATCGCGACAAAAGCAAAGACGAAGTATACGGAGGCGAAAATATCGCGATATCACGACAAAAGAAAAGCCAAAGTCTGCAGAGGCAGAAATGTCGTGATATCGCGACAAAAGAATAGAGAAAGCGTACGGAGGCGAAAGTGTCGCGATATCGCGACATGTATTTTCGCGGCAATAGCAACAAAAGAAGCTACAAAGGCAGAAATGTCACGATTTCGCGACAGGTCGTAAATGCGCAAGTCAAAAAGGAGAACTCGACTGAAATGAGAAGTATGACAGTGGATCGACATCACTACGGCATTTACAGGGGCAGTTACAGATTGATTTCATACTGTTGAAATACGAAGAGTGATCAAAAGTTAGTATGGCGATTACAAGGTCTGTCCATAATGAAATCATCAAGCGATGGATAAACCGAACATCTTCTTGAGTTGAAGCCGACGAAGACCGATGACAGCCGACTAAAATTAGGGTTTACAGTTGTTATGAAAGCCGATTAATATTAGGATTTATAGTCGACTAAGATTAGGGTTTTCATCATAAAAAACATTGTTATAAAAGGAGGGTTGTTTGAAGAATTGAGGGTGTGTCAAAGGTGTGTGAAATACGGTCGTTGTGCATAGAGAGCAAGTCATGTCGAATCGTGCTAAGTGTGAAATTCGCAAAGAGAGCAGAGTGCGCAAAAGGGAGAAGACGATCGTGAAGTTCGACTGTAATGAAGTAGAGTGTGTGAAGTGATTGCGTAGAGAGAGCAAAGTGCACAAAGAACGCAAAGGTGAAGAAGACCAGTCAGGGTCTTGCAAAAGCAAAGGTATCTTACTGTCAAACTTATAGATTCAAATTGAAGTCCAGGTTGCAGCTTGGCATCAGGGGTTGGTGCTCCTTTCTGTTGGTGTAGATAAATAAGGGGTTGGTGCTCATTTTTGTTGGTGCAGATAAATAAGGGGTTGGTGCTCCTTTATTTTGGTGCAAATAAATAATGGGTTGGTGCTCCTTACAGTGGGTGCTAGTAAATTGATTGTAAAGTTGGTGCTTTGCAAAGGCTAGATTTGGATGGTAGTCCAAGCAGTCAATTTTTGAGGAGTAGCCACATTGGTGAACCTCGTTAAATATTGTGTTGTGTGATGCTCTTTTGTTATACTTGTTGTATCTAGTAATAAGTTTTAATTATTGCGGTATTAAGAGCTATAAATTTAAGTTTAAAGAGCTACATTGATTCACCCCCCCCTCTTAGTGTCATTGTAAAACTAACATAAAATTGCATGCAGAGTGGGCATAATGTCTTTTAACTTTGTTTTTCTCCAAAGAATACACAATACAATGGAGAAGGCTTTGTTTAAATGATGTAACAGGTCTCTCCTACTCTCCTTATTCCAATCTAGTAATAGAAGAATCTCTGAATCCTAGGCTCAATAAGACTGAAAATATTCTCAGCTTCTTGAACGCTTTTCTATCATAGAATCTTGCATAGCAAAGGGAGGAAGAAAGAATGAATAAAAGAAAATAGACACAAAGAAATACAACACAACTAACAGGGCACTCAAGTATACCTCTTAGCAAAAATGTTATACCTCAAGTATACTTCTTCTTATAGCCTTTGTTTCTTGATTCTGTTATTTCTGGTTGAATTATGGCTGTACACTTGGCATCATCTGATTGAATTTCCAAAATTGGTGCTATCCAGCTGGCTTTGAGGTTTTGACTATGCTCTTTTCTTTGACTTGTTCAAAAAAATTCCTACTAAATTGGTGATTTAAGTATGAGGGGAACTTTCATCTGATTCAACTACTTATTGGTGCGTTTAGTTGCTGCTTTTCGAACTAGCCTCTTTTAAGTTGCCTTTCCTTGATTCTTTGACCCTTTAACTGCCCTAGAGATGTCTCATGTTATTGCAGCTGTCTGTGGTGCAGAATCTACTTTTTGCTAAGTGCAGGTATTGACATTTTTCCCTTTAAACTCCTTTGCAACCTTTTAATATGCTCATCAATCAACCTCCATATTTCTGTATCAAAAGTGGTTGCGCAATCTTGAGCATATTTATTTCTTGCAAAATTCTGTTTTTTTGTATAACAATAACAAACATGTTTCTGTCATACTGAAGTAGTAAGGCTTTTGTAGCATTCACCATGAGTGTAGTTTTTTTAATTATCTCCTCTTCATCACCTTGTTTACAGTCAAATATCTCAAGGGTTTCTTTGAATATTTATTCTATGTCTGAAGATTCCAGGCATTGATCTAAGGACAGCCCAATATCTGTCAGTTTATTTGTAGCATCCTTTATCAGGTCATTCATATCAGTCACAGAATTTGTCCATTTTTCTTGGTTTGATCCAAACAGGGCTGCTTTGAAAAATTCAAAATTGATTTAAATTTTATTGCCTTCAAGTGTTGTTATTTTTTGTCCTTGCAGTTCTTCAAAATGATCCCCTATGTAGTCCAGGGTTGGGTGACTGAATTTAAAATATTTTTTTCTTTCCTACATCAAGGTCATGATTTCTTGAGCAGTTATTTGAATCACCCTTATTTGCCTGAACATTTCAGTAAAACCTTTGGCCTGAGCTTTTATTCTTTTGTACATGTCCTTTTTCATTACATTCAAATAATAAACATGATCTTGAACCTTGGTTACTACAGGGGGTTGGGTAATTGAAGCATCTTTCTTATTTAATTCTTCTTGTTGCTTACTTATCACGACTTTTAATTTTGTCTTTTCCTTTTCTTCTTGGTCTAATTGTTTTTTGAGTGTTTCAATATTTTCAACAAATTGATCAATGGCCTGAGCATTCACTATTTTGACAAGTTTTGCTATATCAACGTCTTTACCCAATACTGATGATCCTCCTATTTCCTCATTGGTACTGAGAACTATTGGATCTTACAGAGGAGGGAGATTAATCTCAGCAATATCTGACACAGTTATCTTCAAATTTGCTTTTTCTGAAGATTGTTCTTCTGTATTTCTCATCCCTGCAAGTAACTGCAACTCTTATTCATCTGTAACAGTGAAGGCAGTCTGCTCATCTGCTCTTTCCAAAACAACCTTGGCAATTGGTAAAGACAATCTGGGATTCTTTGCTTCTACTGGAGTTATTTCTGTTTGACTCTTCACGATCGTTGATATCCTGAGACCTACATGATGGTTAATGTACCTAGCTGCATATAAACACTTGACATAACGTGTTTTTATTGGTATTCAGTTAACCATGGTTATCCAATGTTTAATCCTTATATTTTCAAACCTTAACAACTCGTTATTTAATTGATGGCAATCATATGATACGTGCATTTTTCTTTTGCGATCACCGTTAGATCATACTATAGTGAGGCGCGACCATTGGATTGTATATATGCACATGGTTTTTAATAAATGGGAAACATTTATACGTTCCTTTGGTTTAATTAATCAACCTTTCGAAATAATAATGCTTAGATTAACCTTTGGTTATCTTCCCGTATGCGCGTCGTTGGATCTGGGTGATCAATGAGCGTCGTCGTTCGATTTGTGTATCTTTAAAGAATCTTTATTTTGCTTTGGATATTTTGCCGCAACTACAAGCCTTTGCGACCATCGATTTTTGGATTAGTTTGGGCGCTATTTTGCTTTGTATCTTTAAAGCGTCTTTATTTTGCTTTGGATCTTTTGCCACAACTACAAGCCTTTGCGATCGTCGATTTTCGGATTAAATTGGGTGCTATCGTTAGATTACCAATAAGATGCCCACCATATAATCAATGTAAAAACTTTTGATTTCCTATTAATTATGATTAAGGCAAAAGAGGGGGATTAGTCAACGTATTAAACCCTCACTAAACATAATTAATTTTGTTTTTACCTTTGCCTTTCTTTTACCATTCACGGTTTCGGTGTGCACGTCGGATTTTGAGTGGAGACAAGCGTAGCCGTTGGATCTAGTCAACCTGCAAGTTAGTTTAATCAAGCACGTATAATATTAATCGTGATTAAGGCAAAAGGGGGAAAATTAGCCAATGTATTAAACCCTTTTTAATTACATGATTAACATTAATTAATTTTTTCGAACCTTAACACTCTTTAATGCATCTTCAATTAGTGCGCCATCGTTAGATTAAAAATCGATCGTGCGCGGTCGTTCGATCTTGGTAACTAGCCCGACGATTAATCAAATGGGGCACATCCTTTTTAATATTAAATTTTAAAGTTCGCTTTAATCGAAGCAATTGCAACCGTCGATCTGCACTTTGTTTGGCACGATCGTCGGATCTGTCGAACTTACTGTTTAATCGGAACCTTTGACCATCAAGTCTTGCATTTAAATTTTTGACTCTTTAGACAGCGCACGGTCGTCGATTTGATCTTGGGATCAGCATGTCCTTTGATCTTCTTAAAGGTGCAAGGACTTTAATCATGTTTGTTATTGATCTATGACTTAACCTTTGGGTTTATTGTGATAGTGTGCTCGTTAGATTTATTTTTGACGTGCTATCATCAGATTTAATGAGAGATGCTCAATTTTTAAACCCTAGGTTAACTTTATTGACCCTTTTGACTTATCGTTCAAATTTTATCGTGAGTGCACATCCGTCGGATTTTCTCAGGCAATGTGCTACCGTCCGATTAAATCTAAGGTGCTCGATTGTTAGATTAATGGGGTGCATACCCTTAGTCTTTAATTAATTAACACTTGCTTTAACCTTAGGTATTTTGAATCATGAGACTATGGTGAATGACTTAACCGACTTTAGATTAAAAGATTTTTATTTATCGGTTTTAGGCCCAAGGAAAGTTTTAATTGAAGGTTGGACCTTGGCTTTTAGGTTTTTAATTTGAAATTTTCTTCCCTAACCATTTGAGGTACTTTGATTTATACAATGAATCCCACATTATAAAAAAAAGGCTAAGGTTAGACTCTATCAAACCAACCAAGGAAAAATCGAATTACTCACAACAACTTTAAGTAATGACCAACAGTATAAGCAGTTTGATTGAAACCAAAAATTTAAATTTGGGGGTTTCAAAGTTGAGTCAAATTTGGCTCCAATAGGGAGTATGGTTATCTAGGAACACAATAATTTTTAGGATCAATAGAAAGCTTACTTGGTAGGTCTCCTCCCAAATCATAAAAAAAAATTAATAACTATGAGGTTTCGACAACAACAAAGGTAAGCAGACAAATCATCCCTCCAAAGATCGATAATCAAGGGCCTATGGATTTTTTGATGGGGTTGGATAAGGGTGAGGGTTTAAAATCCCCAAAAAGGCCTTTTATTTCTAGAGATGTCAGGTGTCGCTCCCACGGCTAGCGACCGCGGGAGTCACTGACTTCCTACAGTGACTCTTAGTGTCGCTCACAAGTTGAGCGATAGTTGGCGGTCGCTCGAAAAGATAGCGACCGTGGGAGTCGTCGTCAAGGAGCAACGACTTTGGGCAGCGCTCGCTGCTTGCGACGACGACAAGCGTCGCTCGCTAAGGGCAGCGACAACAACATTCACGCGCTGTTTGTGACAATGACACGCGTCGCTCACCAAGGGCAGCAATGACGGGAGTCACGCACTATTTGCAGCGACGATGGGTGTCTCTCGCCCCTCCAAGACTTAGAACAAATTTCACAACCAATGCTTGTGATCGCTCCCAACAAGAGCGATGACAGAAGTCACTCTCTGACTTGAGCGACAATAGGATTTGTTCAGAAAGACAACGATCGCTGTCTCTCAAACACTTAGCACGAAAAGTGCACAAACTGAGTTTAAAACAGTTGCAAAGCTAAGCTTGAAAGCAGATGAGCAAAATGGATTGAAAAATAGAGAAATTAGACAAATCAATCCAAACACCTGAAATAGAACTAAAATTTTATTTATATGGATGAACGAAATACAAAACACCTCAACTAAGGGTTTACAATCATCTGCAAAGACTAATGCATGATAAACTATGAAACAAAAAACACAACCAAGACTGTTGCTCGAAACTGATACAGTTCTGTTCTCTGCTCCCCTAATCCGCTCTTCTTCTGTTGCTCTGCATATATCTGCATCAAACTGAAAATGCCAACTGCACTAGGGTTTATATAGTTGGGCTTGGAACAACTCGCACGTGGGAAATAATGTCGGATGTGATAGAGAACACGTGCGACATCAAATCAATCGTTTTGGCGGGAAGCCCTTCATCGCTGCGCTAGGCGAGCGATTCCCGAAGTCGCTCACCTCCGGAGTGATCTTTGTCTAAGGGTGCAAAGCAGGTTTAATATTTCTAACACCCTCCTTTAAACCTGATTTCATGAGAACTTTGACTCCCAACTGCTCACACAATCTGCTGAAGTCTTCCTCCTTCAAAGGCTTCGTGAAAATGTCAGCTATTTGCTCCTTGGATCTGCAAAACTGTAGCTGAATTTCGCCCGACTTCACCAGCTCTCTGATGAAGTGATACCGAATGTCGATGTGCTTCGTTCGGCCATGGAACACTAGATCCTTCGACAGTGCTATGGTAGAATTGTTGTCACAAAATACCGTTGTCGCGCCTTCCGATGGATGGTTCAGTTCACCCAAAACCCTTCGTAGCCAAACTGCCTGGCATGCGGCTGATGTGGCGATGACATACTCTGCTTCAACAGTGGACAACGCAATGATCGATTGCTTCTTGGACACCCATGACACTACTCCCGATCCGAGATGGAAAGCATACCCGAAAGTGCTCTTTCGATCATCAGTGTTGCCAGCCCAGTCGCTATTTGTGTAGCCCACCAATTCCAGTTGGTCTTGCTTGGCATAGAAGATGCCATGGTTTTGCGTCCCATTGACATAGCGCAAGATCCGCTTGCCTACTTGCCAATGTGTGTCCTTCGGAGTCTCCATAAATCGGCTGATCAAGCTGACTCCGAACATCATATCTGGCCGAGTTGCAATCAAATACATGAGACTGCCAACTAGCCGCTTGAACAGAGTTGGATCAACATTCCTACCAGAGTCCAACTTGCTCAGCTTCAAACCTATGGCAATAGGTGTGATGGCAGGTTTGTTGTCCTCCATCTTGAACCACTTCAGGACATCCTTCGCATACTTGCCCTGAGAAATGAAGATGCCATCTACCGATTGGTCAACTTCAATGCCGAGAAAATACTTCATCAGCCCTAAGTCCGTCATCTCGAACTCCTTCTTCATGGCTTGTTATGAACTGGTCGAATAGGGCATTGTTATTGCCAGTGTAAATCAGATCGTCCACATACAGACATACGATTATCAGCTCCCCTACTTCATTTGTCTTCAGGTACAGGGTGTGCTCATATGGGCATTTGACAAACCCATTCTCCTAAAAGTAGTTATCAATCCGGTTGTACCATGCCCTGGGTGCCTACTTCAACCCATATAGGGCCTTCTTCAACTTTAGGACCTTGCCCTCCTATCCTTCAATCTCGTAACCTGGTGGCTGGTCTATGTAGACCTCCTCCTCCAAAACACCGTTGAGGAAGGCTGACTTGACGTCCATCTGGTAAACACTCCAACCCTTCTGAGTAGTGCCAGGATCATCCTGACTGTGTCAAGTCGGGCTACAGGCACATACACCTCATGATAGTCAATGCCTGACTTCTACTTGTAGCCCTTCGCCACCAATTTGGCCTTATGCCGATCAACTTCTCCTTGGGCATTGAACTTGGTTTTATACACCCACTTGACCCCAATGGTCTTCTTCCCTGTTGGAAGATCTGCTAGCTGCCATGTCTCATTCTTCTCAATGGCATCTATCTCCTCATCCATCGCCTTCACCCACTTCTGATTCTGACTTGCCTCTTCAAACTCAACTGGATCACACTCAGTAAAGAATGCAAAGTCAGAATGTTCCTCATCTTCATGATTTTGGGTTGCCTCGTAGATGTCTTGCAAGCTCCTCGTCTTCGCGGGTGTCACCAAATTTGAGATCCTGCTTGCAAGTGGAGGTGATCGAGATGGTGAGGTTGTGTTGCTGTTGGCACCACTACTGCTGCTTGAGGCTACAGGTGGTTGCACACTGCTCTCCTCTAAGTCAATAGACTCAATGACTATTGGCTCAGGCTGGCTAGTCTTCAATTTCTAGTTCCAGGCTTGATCCTCCAAGAACTTCACATCGTGGCTGATGATAAGCTTCTTCGTCATAGGATTATACAATTAATATGCCTTCACCTGCTCACTGTATCCTGTGAAGATACACTTCTTTGCTTTGTCATCCAACTTCTGCCTCTTCTCTTCTAGAACATGTGCATATGCAATGCACCCAAACACATGCAAATGAGCCACACTCGGCTTTTGATCGCTCTAGGCCTCCTGAGGGATCTTGTCCTTCACGCTTTTGGTGGGACATCTGTTCAGCAGGTAAACTGCACATGACATAGCTTCTGCCCAGAACTCATGCGACAAACCCTTCACCTTCAGCATGCTCCGTGCCATCTCCATGATGGTTTTGTTCTTCCTCTCAGCTACACCGTTCTATTGCGGTGTGTATCTAGTAGTGAGCTACCTCCGAATTCCATGTTGCTTACAAAAATTTTGGAATTCATTGGAGATGTATTCACCTCCACCATCTGTCCTGAGGGTTTTCACCTGGTAGTCACTATGTTTCTCCACCAGAGCCTTGAACTCCTTGAATCTGGCAAATGCTTCTGACTTCAACTTTATGGGATAAATCCATGTCTTTCGGTTGAAGTCATCAATGAATGTCAAGAAGTATTTGTTGTCGGCAAACGTGTTGGTCTGCATTGGACCGCAAATGTCTGAGTGCACCAACTCCAATGGCTGTGATGCTCTCCAAGACTACCTTGAAGGGAACGAATCCCTGTGTTGTTTTTCGACTAAGAAGCCCTCACAAACTTGATTCGGCTGCTCAATGAGGGGTAAACCCTTCACCATCTTGCTTCTTGTGCAGCAGATTCAGGCCATTGAAACTCAAGTGACCGAACTTGAGATGCCACAACCAGGTAGCATCCTTCACAACTGCACTTAGAGACATTAGAGACTCATTCTGAATCTGCAATGAAAACATATTATTTTTCATCATGGACACAATTGCAATCTGCCCATGCACTTTGTCTTTGATGGTGCAGGTTCCATCCTTGAACTGGACAGTGTGTCCCTTCTGCACGAGCTGTCCAACACTCAATAGGTTGTGCTTCAGACCAGGCACATAGTAGACGTCACAGATTTGCTTCCTTTCATCGTGCCTAGTGCGGATGAGGATTTTGCCTTTTCCCATCATGGGAACCTTGTTGTTGTTCCCCATATTGACCTCGGACTAGATTATTTCATCCAGTTGTGAGAACATCTCCTTGTTCCCCGTCATATGGTTGTTGCACCCACTGTCGAGATACCAGACATTCTTCTGGCTCTCCTCCT
Source organism: Wollemia nobilis (assembly GCA_028583015.1). NCBI lineage: Eukaryota > Viridiplantae > Streptophyta > Pinopsida > Araucariales > Araucariaceae > Wollemia > Wollemia nobilis. Next base: position 6,331,147 of record JAQPPZ010017110.1, read on the forward strand.
CAATATTGCAAGTCAATAGCACGTTCCCACCTACATCTCTGCACCCCATAGTTTCGACATCATCCGTGTAATGGGCTTGCTACTGGTTCTCCTTGGCCATCCTTTTTCTGCACTCGAAGATGTAATGGTCGAATTTCTTGCAATAGTAACATTGGACCTTTGATTTGTCCTTCTTCTGATCGGATCCACCTTGCTGATTTTTTGCATTGCCTCTTCCTCCTTGCTGATGGAAGTTGCAGTTGGTCTCTCCCTCATTAGGGTTTGATCGTCCTCCTTGCTTGTTTCCTTTCCCATGCCTGCCTCTGCCTCTTCCTCCTTGAGAACTAGAGGCGCCTTGGTGGGAATCTTGTCTGCCACTGTCTCGGAATGAGACTTGTGCCTTGAATGCCTACTCCAGAGAGGATTGAGATGAACGGCTCAGCCTCTGCTCATGCGTCTACAAGGAACCCATGAGCTCATCTACTAAGAGGGTTGTTAGATCCCTCGACTCCTCTATCGCTATCACAACAGAGTCAAATTTAGCAGGTAGGCTTTTGAGAATCTTCTCCATGATTCTCTGGCTCTGCATGATTTCTCCATTCAACCGCATCTGGTTGATGATGTCTATCGTCCGGGTGAAGAAGTCACTCATGGACTCCAATTCGCTCATCTGCAGTTTCACCAACTTCACCTTGTTGGTGCCCTGATACGAACTGGCCAAAATCTCCCAGGCTTGCTTCGCCTTGGTTGCAGATGCAATCCGTGGGAATATCGTCTCCTCGATCGCTTGCATGATGTAGAACAGGGCCTTCTGGTCCTTCTTCGTGTTCTCCTTCAATAGGTCCTTGTCTGCTTGGGAGAGGGCAGCCAATGCTGCTGCATCTGCCGATTCTGGGTAGCCATTCTCGACCAACTCCCATAGCTCCTGAGATCCAAACAGGATCTTCATCTGGATGCTCTAGTAGTCATAATTCTTGTCATTGAAGCGCGAGATCTACAACTGCAGAGAATGGTTGCTGTCGGAAGCCATTCTTCAGTCTCCACGTCAAGGCACTAATCATCTTTGATACCAATTTGAGGGTTTAAAATCCTTGAAAATACCTTTTCTTCCTAGATATTCCAGGTGTCTCTCCCACGACTAGCGACCGTGGGAGTCGCTGACTTCTTGCAGCGACTCTCGGCGTCGCTCACAAGTTGAGCGACAGCCGACGATCACTTGAAAAGATAGCGACCGCGGGAGTCACCGTCAGGGAGCAGTGACTCTGGGCAGTGCTCACTGCTTGTGACAATGACGGGCGTTGCTCACCAAGGGCAGCGACGACGAGAGTCGTGCGCTGTTTGCGATGATGACGGGCATCGCTCACCAAGGGCAATGATGATAGGAGTCGCTCACTATTTGCGGTGATGACAGGTGTCGCTCGCCCTCCAAGACTTAGAAAAAATTTCACAACCGATGCTTGTGGTCACTCCCAACAAGAGTGATGACAGAAGTCACTCTCTGAATTGAGCGACGACAAGATTCGCCCATAAAGACAACGATCGCTGTCTCTCAAACACTTAGCACGAAAAGTGCACAGACTGAGTTTAAAACAAATGCAAAGCTAATCTCGAATGCAGATGAGCAGAAGGGATTGAAAACACAAAGAAATTAGACAAATCAATCCAAACGCCTGAAATAAAAGTAAGATTTTATTTATATTGATGAAGAGAATACAGAACACCTCAACTGAGGGTTTACAATCATCTGCAAAGAATAATGCAGGATAAACTATGAAATGAAAAACACAACTAAGACTGCTGCTCGGAACTAATACAGTTCTGCTCTCTGCTCCCCTAATCTGCTCTTCTTCTGCTGCTCTGCATCAATCTGCATGAAACTGAAAATACTAGTTGCACTAGGGTTTATATAGCTGGGCTTGGAACACAAAAGGCAGGAAAACTTAAACAACTCACACACGAAAAATAATGTCGGATGTGACAGAGAACACATGTGGCGTCAAATCAATCGTTTTGGCGGGAAGCCCTTCATCGCTGCGCTAGACGAGCGATTCCTGGAGTCCCTCACCTCCGGAGTGATCTTTGGTTGAGGGTGCAAAGCAGGTTTAATATTTCTAACAAAGGGGTCCCTGGATTTTGTGGAGTAGGAGGATTACTATATATTTATGACTCGTTATTTTAAATTCAAGACTAGACTAGGATATGGTTCTAATAATTATGTTGAAATTATGGCCCTCAAATTGTTAGTTCAATTAGTAGAATAAAAAAGAATACAACAAATTTAGATTTACAAAGACTAACAAGTGGTAATAAAGTAAATGCTTGGTGTTTTTAGGATGGAAAACATGATTCTACAACCCATATTCTCTCAAATAAAAGTTGTGGATTGAAGTGAAGTTTTTGCTTTTTGGCATATTTATAAAGAAATGAATAGGGAAGCAGATGAACTCTCAAAGGAGGCACTTTAGATTGAACCAAGTACGTGTTTAGTATAGGAATTCAGAGGGCAACATACTACAGTAGGTCCATCTCTATCTGGGAGGATTAATTCACTCTAATTAAGGCAAGCATAGTTAAAGCACCTTTTTCAAAAGTCTGAGAAGTCAATGATTTAAAGGATATTGGTTGACAAATTGGGAAGGTGTCTAAGGATAGAACTTAGCTTGATAGAGATAACTAGTTATGATGTATAAGTGACTTGTATTTTAGGTCATTATTGAACCTTTGAAGAAATGCCAAAGAGGCATCTGAAGAATGTAATTTCATATTTGCTTAATCTAATATTATGACTTTTTTCAAGGAAAAAAAAGTTTTAAATAAAAAATTATAACATAGATAGAAAAGAGATCGTGTAATGGGTAAATCCCCAACTATTATAGCTATTTTAGATACGAAAGCAATTTCAATAACATCATTTCAAACATAATACTAAATCGTATAAAAATAAATAACAAATAAACTATATATCCAAAATCTAATGAAACAAAGGAGAGATCATTTGTGAATGCTAATGACTATTAAAACTTCTCTTTGGATGCATGTATTAAACATTCATATGATTTTTATTGTTTTTTATTAGTGATTTAGGCATTCCACTATTGTTTTTTTTTTTTGAGTAATACTTCTTATATACAAACGCCATGGGGATTGAACCCGCATCACCAATAATGCAAGTGGTGTCCTTGTTGGTATTCCACTATTGTTAGCAATAAAGACCAAAAACGATATTAACACTTATCTTTGCACCATTTTTAAGTCCTCTTTTAAGACAAACAATATATGTTAACTTTAATTAATTTAATATGAATTTACTAATTTAATGTTTTATTAAATGAAAAAAAAAATATTTCAAATTTATTGACTAAATCATTTTAACACTTATTTAAGAAAAAAAATCCACTTATTTAAGAAAAAAAATATAAATTTACTAACTTAATCTTTATAAATATTTGTTTAACTAAGAGAAAATAAATCAAAATACCCTTAGTAAACCTTTATTTATTTATTATTTAATAAGACTAAATGAATCCAAATTCACTAATTAAAGTAATATATATAATTTGTAACCCCATTGGATTTAGACCAAGTGATCGAAAGCAAAATGTTTCACATTGTAAGCCAACGTTCCAATCGCATAGATGAACCTTAACATTTAAAACATGCAATGAGAAGCAAGGAGTTGCACGTTGTAAGCAAATATTCCAATCCCATGGGTGAACCTTAGCATTTACCTCTTTCTTCTTACTCAGTTATCTAAAACATAAAATTTTGGTTTAAAAAAAACCAAGATAAATTCCAAGTCAAACAACAAGAGAGTATAACAAACCAAAACATAGAAAACATATGAGACAAATAACAAAATCATTTTATTGCTCAAAATAAAAAGTACAATGCAAGCAATCTTTGAGAAGAGATGTGAGACTATAATATTGCATTCATTATTCATGTTTGAAGAGATGTGAAATTATAATATTGTATCCATTATTCATGTTTTTTTACAGTCGAGGGTACATCTCTCTTTATACCATATTTGATGGGTCCAAAATACACCGTATTGAATATGGGAGGTCACTTATATGAGAATATTTTCAAGGATATTTTTGGAAATAATGTTTTAGAATATATTTGACAATAAATCCATATCTAAAACAAGGCCACGTGCCTAGATCATTTGACCCCCTTAAAAAGTAATGGGTCCCCATTACATCAAATATTAACATTGGGTATTGAAATTGTTTCTTTATTGAAATTCCAAGTCAAACAACGAGAGAGTATAACAAACCAAAACATAGAAAACATATGAGACAAATAACAAAATCAGTTTATTACTCAAAAGAAAAAGTACAATGCAAGCAATCTTTGAGAAGAGCTGTGAGGCTATAATATTGCATCCATTATTCATGTTTGAAGAGATGTGAAATTATAATATTGTATCCATTATTCGTATTTTTTACAGTCGAGGGTACATCTCTCTTTATACCATATTTGATGGGTCCGAAATACACCGTATTGAATATGAGAGGTCACTTATATGAGAATATTTTCAAGGATATTTTTGGGAATAATGTTTTAGAATATATTTGAGAATAAAGCCATATCTAAAACAAGGCCACGTGCCTAGATCATTTGACCCCCTTAAAAAGTAGTGGGTCCCCATTACATCAAATATTAACATTAGGTATTGAAAGTGTTTATTTATTGAAATTCCAAGTCAAACAACAAGAGAGTATAACAAACCAAAACATAGAAAACATATGAGACATAACAAAATCAGTTTATTGCTCAAAAGATAAAGTACAATGCAAGCAATCTTTGAGAAGAGATGTGAGGCTATAATATTGCATCCATTATTCATGTTTGAAGAGATGTGAAATTATAATATTGTATCCATTATTCATGTTTTTTACAGTTTAGGGTACATCTCTCTTTATACCATATTTTATGGGTCCGAAATACACCATATTGAATATGGTGGGTCACTTATATGAGAATATTTTCAAGGATATTTTTGGGAATAATGTTTTAGAATATATTTGAGAATAAAGCCATATCTAAAACAAGGCCACGTGCCTAGATCATTTGACCCCCTTAAAAAGTAGTGGGTCCCCATTACATCAAATATTAACATTAGGTATTGAAATTGTTTCTTTATATCATTCGTTGTGAGTTATTCCCCTTGGTGACCAAGTGATCCTACTTTGATCACTCTATACATCTGAACGAACTATCTTATAGTGGTCTTAGTTCTTATATCAACAATTTGTTCCTCCTCTAATAGCGCTAAACTATTTGGATCAAGTTCCTTAATGTCCAATTGTTCTATTGTTGCAAAAATATTTAATTGAGGTGGATGATAAGGCCTAAGAAGCTCAACATTGAATATTGGATGCAAACCAAGATAGAATGAAAGATTCAATTCGAAACATTCTCTCCCACACTTGTGGTGATGGCGTATGGTCTATAGAAAAGAGGATGATCTTCCTATGGGGTCCTGCAAGCCCTTATAAAGACATGACCATATACTTCATCCCCAACCTTAAATTGATGTGAGACTTGATGTTGGTCATGATGTTGCTTATAGTTCCAATTTGTCTTTTCTAAGAGTTCATGAACTTATTGTTGGACATGTTGAATCTATTCTACAAATTGTACTACTTTTTTTTCTTCCATCTATCCATGAGAAGAGTACTCAATGGGCTACATTAGGAGAGATACATTAGTGGGGTGCAAAGGATTGAAACCTAAATCAGGTATGAAATATGATTTATTTGGTGGAGTTTTGCAAGGCTCAAATGTACCCATGTTGAATGTAAGGGAGGCTCTCATCCCATGTGTGTGGATGCTTAGAATTGTACATTCAAAGATGTAAAATTATCTAATTCACAACTTCAATCTAACCATTAGTCTAATAATGGAAGGTTGTAGACATGCTCAATTTGGTATCCATCATACTTCATAGGACAAAGTAGAAAAAACAGAAAAAATATGTTGTTCCTGTCAGAGACAATGGAATTTGAAAAACCAAAGTTGAGCCACACATGACTAAAATAGAGTTTAGAAGTCTTCTCAACTAAAATGAAATTTTCACAAGGAATCATGATAGTCTTTTTTAAAAACAATGAACTAATACAAAAATACAATCATTACCGTGCTTAGATATGGGTAAGTTTGAGAATAAACCAATGAATATGGATACTCAAGGCTTGAATGACACTATCAATGGTGTATATAGTCCTTGCTTCTTCTTAGTCGGTTTAGCACCAACATAAGGGATGCATGACTTGATCTACCTCTCAACATCATTCCTCATATTAGGCCAATAGTACTTTTGAAGAACTGATAATGTTTTCTCCACCTTAAAGTGACATGCTACTTCATTGAAGTGGGATTCCCAAATCACCTTAAAGTGCACACTAAATGGTAGACAAATATGTCCCATGTGGCAAAGGAGATTATCTTGCAAAAAAATTCACAAACATGCTTACCGACACAAAGAGCTCAATATGTATCTGTGAAATCAAATTCAACTTCATACAAGATGGACCAATTGGAATTCTCATGCTCATAAGGGTCAAGAATGATAGTGAATGCAATAATTGGTATTTAGCTCAAACAATCTATTGTTAAATTGGTTTTCCTTTCTTATACTTGATAATTAAATGAAATTGGTGGAGATGTGGCCCAATTTTGATGTCTTTCATTTCTTAACTTACTCTATCTAAAATAATTCCAAAAGTCTATGATTTGTATGTATGATTATTTCCTTGCCCAAGATGTAGTGTTTCCACTATTTACATGCTTGGACAATGACAGATATTTGTCATATGCCAGGTATTTTTCAAGCTACTTCATTAAATCCCTCACTATGATAGGCAGTTGGATGTCCATGCTATTTGAGGATAATTTCCAATGAGTATTATCATGCATCAATCATTACCTCAAAAGGATATTGTAAATTATATAGGGAAAGTTTAGGAGCTAAATCCAATTGGTCTTTCAACTTCTCAAATGCTCTCTATTTTGTGTCTTCCCAATGGAATTTGGATTTTGTACCTCATCTAGTCACTTGGTGTAGTGGCTAAGCAATGTGTGAGAATCCCAATAGAAATTGTCAATAGAAATTAGTAAGATCTAAAAATTTGTGAAGCCCCATCAATGTCTTTGGGGTAGGCCAATATCTAGTTACCTAAATCTTCTCAAGCTCAACATGAATTCCTTTGTCAACAATGTAACCAAGATATTGAATCTTCATCATCCAAATGAACACTTATTCCAAATTAGCATAAGACTTGTGTTTCTATAGGTTTAAAGTACCTATTAAACATTTTGCAGATGCTCCTTTGATGTCTTATTATAGATGAGAATGTAATCTATGTAGACTACTCCAAATGAGATGTAGGGATACAAGATGTCATCCATCAACCAAATGGTGCATTGGTCAAGCTAAAAGGCATAAGGAGCCACTCAAATTAACCATTCTTGAAGTTGAATGTAGTTTTTCATACATTAGTGGGTTCAATAGATATTTTAGATAGATAGACTTGAGATCAATTTTGGTGAATAAATTTGCACCACGGAGCTGGTCTAGCAAGTCAGTTATCTAAGTGAATAGTGATTCTTCATAGTGATTTTATTCAAAGCTATGGTCTCCAGGTTCCGTCTTTCTTTGGATCCAAGAGAACTAGACTTCCACATGGTGAAGCACTTAATCAAATATGCTCCTTTTGGATCAATGAAGTGGCACCCCAATTGGTGACTTAAACAAGTCATCAAATTCTACTACAAATTGATCCATTTTTTTTTGTTGCATAGATCCTATGATCAATGTGATGGTAGCAACAATTCTCCTTGTGCTTTGTGACTTGATCATCAGAAGAATAAATTTCCTTGTTTTTGCCATCATCTTCCTCCTTTCATTGGCACTAAGGAAACAAAGGTATGACAAGATACCTTTGGTATTGACATGGATACAAATGAAGCTAATATTGCATTGCAAACTTGTGCTTAAATAAGCATGAATTACATAACAACATATCTTTTGAATTTGCAACGGAAATATTAATTTGGAAAATAGTTGATAACAACTAGCTAACAATAGATAGATACTAACAAATAGGCTATTCTAAGGAGATGCTAAAATAAGCTAACTCTAGAAGATATACTAACAACCTACATCTAGAAATCCAACATGAGCTGTTTGGAGTCTCACGTTTTGCATAGATGAGAACAATAATAATAATAATTCGGACCCTAACAAGAAAATAACCCTAGTTATTACATCATATGTTGTTCCTCATCATGCCTTCTCACAATAGAAGCATTGGATTCCAATGCTTTCAAGAGAGAGAAAAAATCAGGAGACATCTAGTGATGAGATAAATAGTGAGCTTGACATGGAATTTGACCTTATCGAGAAACAAGGTAAGAAGTAGAAGAACCTTGGCATGTTTGGCGAGTCTTCATGTCAAACCCCTAGTCAAAATCTAGTAGAAGCTAAAAATTAGGTACCACATCGGCAAGATGACTGATGATAGGTGCAGTGTCCAATGTAGAACCATGGTATAGATTTAGAAGATCCACATTGACAACGTCATAAATGCCAATATGAGCCAGAAGATCAAGACAAAAGGAATTATCTGAAACCTGCTGGAGCATAGTACAAGGCCCATAGCAAATTAGTTTGATCTTACTATGTGCCTTCTATGAAAAATATCACTTGTCCAAATAGAGCTAAACTCTATCTCCATCCTAGAAAGGATGAGGAATGCGATGTTAATTCATAGCTCGCTTATTTTGTTGTTGAGTCTTCTGCAAAACCTAGACCAACTTGGACTGGAGACTCTATGAGTGTTGAATGAACGAGTGTGCCTTATATTGCTCTTTATGGATATGCATGGTAGTTGGAGAATGCAAGGATAAGGGCAACTCATAAGGTGCTAAAGGCTAGAATCCAAGACAAACTTCAAAAGGAGTGTCATATGGAGGTGTATACTACCCTTTTGCATGCATGCTCTATATGAGTGAGACAAATCCCACTTAGCTAGTGGAGTGTTGTGGTAAATACACAATCTCTACACAAAGGTGTGATTCACAACTTTGGTCTATCCATTTGATTGAGGATGAAAGGCGGTGAAGAAGTTAAGAGAAAATCCTAAAATCTTCCACAAATGGCACCAAAAATGACCCACAAAGCGTGAATCATGGTCAGATGCATGCTAGTAGGTGCAACAAAGGAGCACCACATAGAATCAAAGAAAAATTGGGATACAACTTCTCTTGTGGAATGGAATGAACTTAGCCATCATGTCGAATTTTTCCACAATTATAAAAACACAATCATGTTATTGTACGACCATCATAAACTACTAACCAAGTCCATGGAAATGCTTACCCAAGGATGAGAAGGAATGGGCAAAGGAACACTTAAGCCCAATTTCTTATTGGTTAGCTTGGAGTGGCGATAAACAACACACTACCTCAAAAATTTAAGGACATCTTGCTATATGTGAGACTAGTAGAAGAACCACTGCAAAAAGAGTTGTATTTCCAAAATGAACACCATAGAGTGTAGAAAGTGCCTTCTTGAGAAGCGACAAGTAGTGCTCCTATGGAACATAAAGTTTATCCAACCTATATAGAAATCCTTCCTTCATATAAAAATATTGAATAGGATTTAGATTGGAAGAGGCTGGATGATGAAGGTGTTGGTAAACTTGTCCAAAGTCTAGGTCAAGAGCATACTATCCATGCCGATTTTGGAAACCAATGTGTGAAGTAGTGACAATTCTCAAGGCATGAGCTATTGGAGGACAACTCAAACAATCTACCATTGTGTTGTTGTTCTTCTTATTGTACTTGAACACTAAGTGAAACTACTGCAAATATGATGCCCACTTCATGTGACGAGCTTCTTCAATCTTGTTTTGTAATTGAATAAACTTAAAGGGACAAATAATCAATGTGAACAATGGTTTCTTTTCCAATAAGGTAGTGTCTCCAATATTTGATAGCTTGAACCAAAGCATACAACTCCTTATCATAGGTAGAATAGTATTGTTTTGTAGCGGAAAAGGTCTCAAAGTGATAGGCCACTAGATGAGCATTCTGCTTCAACATGGCTACAAGGAAAAATGGTGAGGCATATGTCTCAATCTCAAAGGGTTGTGAGAGATCTAGAAGAACAAGAATAGGTGTTGTATACAGGTTTTGTTTTAATGTATCAAAGACATGAGCATATGATCCTTTGTTCATTGAAATACAACTTTGGCTTTTGTCAAATGAAGCAAGGGGCAACAATGGTGGAATACCTATGAATGACTTGTGGTAGAAATTTGCAAGCCCAAGGAAACTCCTTAATTTTGTGATGGTAGAAGTTGGCCAATTGAGTAAGACTTCGACTTTGGCTAGGTCCACTTGAATGCCATGCTCATTGATAATAAAACTAAGGTAAAAATTTGAAGTTTGGGCAAAATAACACTTGGGAAGGTTGGCATACAATTATTTTTTTCTTAACAGTATGAAGGACCTGCTTTAGATGCTCAAGGTGAACCTCCAAGGTGGGAGAATAAACAAGGATATCATCCAAATAGATAATCACAAATTTGTCCATACTATCTCTAAACAATTCATTCATCAGCCTCATGAATGGAGAAAGAGCATTAGCGAGACCAAAAGGCATTACAAGCCACTCAAAGAGGCCCATTTTGGTCTTAAATGTTGCCTATATGTATCCTCTATTTGAATCCTGACTTGATGATACCCACTTTTGAGATCTATCTTAGAGAAAAACTTCGCTCCTTGAAGTTGATCCAATAGACATCAATTTGTGAAAGTGAATATCGATTTTTTATTGTGATTCTATTCAATGCCCTAAAAGAAATAAATAGCCTATAAGTCCCATCCTTCTTGAGCATAAGTAGAATTGGCAATGCATAAGGGGATGTAATTGGCTTAATAAATACTTTGGACAACAAATCTTGGATTTATTTTTTAATTTCATCATTTAGAATTATTGATAGTTTATACAGTTTGGCACTGAGAAGAGGAGCAACAAGAACAATCTCAATGCTCTGGTTGATGGCGTGAACAAGAGGATGTGTTGTGGGCTCCTAAAACACATGAGAGTAATATTACAACATTATATTTAGTGAGGCCTATTGAGAAGATTTAGTGATTGGTGCTTGTAATCCTTCATTTTGTGGCCTTACAAAGATTAACTCCAATTCTTGTGCTTGATTTAAAGCCTTGCATGCTTGCCTGTAACTTCGCACCAAATTGGTGGTGTGCTTAGTGAATTTTATTAGATAAGATTTGTTATCTATATACAAAGTGTATGTGTTGTTGAATGTATCATAGTGAGACTTCCTATATTATTGGTAGGACTTCCCAACCAACAATCCATAGGGGGTACATCACAAGTGACCTTATCCACAAAGGTGAGGCCAAAAGCAAATGACAGGGTGTAAGTGTGTGTAATGTTTGACGTAGTTTCACTATCCTTCCATCCAAGTGATTATGGATGAGGATGTGGGACCATCAACAACTTCAATTTATTGAAAATGGACCTTGCAATCATATTCTTTTGCGAGCCATTATCGATTATACAATCTACTAAAAAATAACGAGTGAGGTGAGCACATGTGATGAAAAAATTATCACGGTCACCTATTGATGAATGGTGACTCATTAAGATGACTTTATTAAGTTGACATTTTAACTCATTATATGTTTTATCTTCCCCTAAAGTCTCGATAGGACCATTCTTTGGGTCCTCATCTTAAGACTGTACAATCAAAGTTTTCTTCTTTAAATTGAAAAATTTAGACTTCTCATGTCCCTTCTTATAATAGTTACAATTTTTTTGAGATTTAGAAGAAGAAGAAGGATGTTTGGAAGAAGAAGGGGAAGAGGAAGAAAAGGGAGAGAAAAAAGGAGGCATTTTCACCTTCGTGGCTTGTTGTTGCTAATTTGGAGACTTCGAAACTCCCATGGAGTTGGACTAGTGTGATCCCTTTGATTGTGCAACAAGCTTCTCCTATGTAAGTTGAGCTTGGTTAAAAGCTACATCCAAGGTTGAGAGAGAAGTATATTTGAACTCCCTAAACAAAGATTCCTACAATCACTCTTAAATTTGATGATAAGACCAATAGTTGAATCTTAAACGTCAATTAGTATATGCAATTGGTTGAATTGATAGATATAAACTTGAACAGTCATATGGCTTCCTTCTCTCAAGAAAAGTCATTTGATGATTAGATCCTCTCCATTGTTTGAAGGATAAAATGTATCTTTCAATGCTTTTACAAGTTCATCCCAAGTGTCAAAGAGGATTTTGGGTACATTGGCATTTAGTAACTAAAAACTTAGCCACTCCAAAAAGTTTTAGTTTGGAAAAGTGGACTCTCTCTTCTTTAGGAACTTGACTATATGCAAATCAGGTGTCCATATCTAGGATCCAACTATTGAGGACATCCGGATCCCTAGAGCTATCGAAATCTTGACCTATATTTACTTTGGGGTGAGGGTCATTATTATAGATTTTGACATCAGGGGGTAAGGTTTGGACACTAATATCATTGACCTTGTCAACCAAGGCACTAACTAGATTGGTCAAATTGGACATATTTTAAGCCAAATTTGTGGCCATGGCAAAGGGAGTGAAAGCCAAATGCAACAAAAAAATATGCCTAAGTTCACCAACAAGTTTACAAAAGGGATTACAAAACTTTTGTAGTTCCAAGTAATTACAAAGGATTGGCGTTGACTATGATGGTGTACTCAAAAGTCAAAATTACTTGGTAATATTTAAAATGTAATCTCCATAAATTGTCATTATAAAGGAGTGGCGTTGACTATGATGGTGTATTCAAAAGTCAAAATTACTTGGTAATACTTAAAATGTAATCTCCATAAATTGTCATGCACTATGCAATATATTAATTAATTAATTAATAATTATTGTGCATGAAACAAGATAAAATGCACTTAGAGGAGAAACTAATTAAGCTTGCATGAAATTATTCTCTCCTTAAGCTTAATACCTTTGATCAATTTTGATTTGACTGAATGGCACCAAAACATGAAGTTAGAAATTTGCCACGTGGCATGCATGAAAGGTATACAGTATTATAGTTCAGCTCCAAACAGTCAATGTGTGCAATAAAATTATGAGCACACCAAAGTTGTGCCAAGTGGTGCATGCAAAAGTCAAGGGACAGTTGCGTGAATTTTTGTTTTAGGCTAAGGCGAAAATCACACAAGAATATGCATACAAAATAGGGAAAAATCATCCAACCAACGTCTAATGTACATAACAATGAAACATTGATAAGCACGAGAGATTATTAGTTGGTCGATATGATGCACAGGAAAATCCCCAAAATTTGAAGGTTGGTGTCAGAGTGACGTAGCACAGGAAAAACCATCTTCGATGTCACACAAACTTTTGCCTCGACTACGTAATGAAGAGCTTTTGGTTCCATGAATATTTCTATCCACCTGATTGACATCAGTGAGAAGGAAGTAAATGCTTCAATGTCTCCTCCAGTATATCGATGTCGTCAAAATTACTAGTAATAGATATAAAGCATCAAGGTTGTTGATGGAGGCCAAAATCTAACACAAGATTGTGTTGTCAAAAGGTCGTAAATCAACTGGGAGGATGTACCTCGACATCACTGGTACGATGAATGTCACTAGAATGTCAATTCACAATAGGACATTGGTTTGTTGTCTAAGGAAAAATAGAGAGCGACTTCAAGGTCAAGCTAGAAGGCTTTCAAGTACTTGCTCGATGATTTTCTACTTCGGGGTCAAGTTGATGATATTAAAATATGTGCTTGACCAATTTGTCATGGTTTAGGACATTATTGTTGATCCTAGTTTATAAAAGCACCAAGGTTGGTGAAATATTGCATCACAAGCAACAAAAAAGGGATGATGGAGGTTGTGGAAACAACAATCAATTTCAAGCAATGCGTCGAGGGAGGAGGCATGGCCAGCATCAATAGGATGCACTAAGAGACCTTCAAAAGGTAATACACACCAAAAAATGTGTGTTCTACTCCATTCAACTATAATTGATTGAACAACAAAGTCGTATGTTGAACAAGTTGGATGTCGAGGTAAGTTGGATTGCACTATTCGAGCCTATCACTTGCAGAAAGAACCAATTTGAAATAGGACATAATGGTTCTCAAAACCCAACAAGCAGACTAAGCTTAGCAAACAAATTAGAGACTAGAAATGGCCCAAAGTCCATTGATAGTTATGCTCTGATACCACTTATGTGGATCCAAACGAACCTAATATTGCATTGCAAACTTGTGCTTAAATAAGCACGAATTACATAACAACATGTCTTTTGAATCTACAACAAAAGGATTAATTTGGAAGATAGTTGATAACAACTAGCTAACTATAGATAGATATTAATAAACAAGTTATTCTAAGGAGATGCTAACATAAGCTAACTCTAGAAGATATATTAATAACCTGCATGTAGAGATCCAATGTGAGCTTTTTGGAGTCTCATGTTTTACATAGATGAGACCAATAATAATAAGCCTAAGCCTAACAAGAAAATAAGCCTAGTTATTACATCATATGTTGTTCCTCATAAGTTATAATGAAGTATTAAACTCCAACATTGATGAGAATCCTTTGAGGTCTTAACTCATATACCATGTCTTCCACATGCATGGTTCACCAAAGATCACATCACAAACATCCGAGGGCACAACATTACATAACTTCATCTTTGAATGATTGGATGTCATAAGACGAGACATTGTTGAGTGACACAAATATCTCTTATTACAAACATACAACATTATATGGTTGTTGATGTGGTGCAACAAGTAGATTTAAATCCTTTACAATCTCAATAGATATTGTATTCTTTTAACTCCCACTATCAACAATGAAGTCTAATGGCTTACCCTTAACCCACGTCTATGAGTGAAATAAGTTTCCCTCCTCTTATGACTCCTCTAGTGTGGCATCTGTGGTGGCAATTGTCACATTCAATTTAACTCCTACGATCTACTTCCCTCTATCCTCAACCTATAGATGTATAAGCAATGGTGCAATGGATGTAGAGGGTTGTGTCATATCGAACAAATGAATCTCTCAAAGCTCCTCTCCCAAATGTCAGTTGCTCTTAAGATAATTGCACTATTCATTAATCGTGGTCTTTTGGGGATTCTTGTCTTGGAACTTTTTCTTTAGGTTTTAATTCTAATTTTGTGGTTGTCCCTCTTACCTTGCTACACTAGTACTTGGTGTTTTGGTTCTTTTTATTTGCTCCTCTTCCTTGTCTGCTTCTACTCAATTTGACAACAAATTTGTATGTCTCCTCCAAGTTCTTGAATTTAAAGAGGTCTATGTCATCTCAGATGTATCATTATAGCCAACTATAATACTTAATGATTCAATGGCTTTTGGTATCTTAAATACCTAGTTTTGTTGGTATGGAGTGAAAAGCATTTGTAAAGTCCTGAACATGTTGGTATTTATCTTGTCGTAGTTATGTTCATCGCATGTATTGGTCATCGTAAGCTCCCACAAGATAATATTCTTCCTTGATAGCCTCCATGAAATCATTACATGTGAATCCTACTTTGCCTTCATTCCTGTTTAACCTTGTTACAATATGCTTCTCACCAATTTTGAACAAGTAATGAAGCTTTCAAGAATGCAAAATTGATTTTCTCATTATTGATGAATTTATTTATAAACAAATATAAAAATAATTGATTCAACCAATTTTATAGGGCATCAACAATAAATTTTCTTTCAAAAATAGGAATATCAAAATTCACCTACACCTTAAAAGGTATGGGAGCATCGAATGGTGCAAGGGCAATGAGAGACTATGTAGAGGAGGAGATTGTAGAATTTGCAACATGAAGTCATTGAAGAATTTGAGTAAACTAATCCATCATCTTGTTCCTTTATTTCATGAGTGCTTTCATTCAACATCTTGAAAGGATCAATTGTCTCAATGTCATCCATTGTATTTGTCATCTAAGATCATTTTGAATGGTAAGGGAAGTAATTAAAGGGATATCATGTCTAATACCCAAGCTTCTGATAGGTTAATCTTTTATTTATGGACATACATAAAAGACGAAGCTTAGAATTTTGGGTCAAGGAAAATCAATATAAATTGTAATTCAAACAACAATAGAGTATAACGAACTAGAACATAGAAAACATATGAGAAAAATAACATAATGCTCTTATTTTTCAAAACCAAGTACAATGCAAGCAATATCTAAGAAGAGATGTGAGGCTATGACATTTCATCTATTATTCATGCTTTTATAAGTCAAGTACACATCTCTCTTTATACCATATTTAGTGGGTTGGATTTCCACCATATTGAATATGGGAGGTCACTTGTATGGGAATATTTTCAAGAATATTTTGGCATATTTTTTAGAATATTTTTGGGCATAAAACCATATATGAACAACATTTTATGCTTAGATCAATCGATCCAATGGGTTTGGGGAAGCAATGGAAACCAAGGAGCCTCACAATGTAAAACAAGGTTTCAATACCACAAGCAAACACCTTATAAAAAACTGACTTTACGTTAACATGTTATAGATCCAAGCCCACCTTCATGTTCTCTATGATCTTTGTCCAAATGTTTAACCTTCATACTTGTCCAAGGTATTGTGGAGCAACAATAAGCCATGTATTTATGTAAGCGCAACCCAGGTTCAAATCCTCACATTATAATGGATACTTCCACAAGAATACGGTGTGTAATAATATCATGATAATGTAATCATTACGTAATACAAGTGGGTCTTGTTTCAATGTTATATGACCTATGAACTCGTTTTAATTCTACACTAATTAATTGCAAGGTTCATAATCAATGAGATACTAATTTCAAAATTATTACCATAATATTAATAAATTAATTAGCTTAATATTAATATATTTATTAACTTCATAAAACATTAGTTGTAAAACCATATATATATATATATATATATATATATATATATATATATATATATATATATATATATATAATTTAATAAGTTGTGTGGCTTCTATTGATACGTAAGAAGTGTAACTCATTGAATCAAGGCAAACATCACAACACACTAGAGGGTATCAATAGTTTCAATCCTCACAATATTTAGGATGATGCCACCATGAGTTCCTCCTCTACTTCTCCCAATGAGAACATCCCTCACAACAAGAATGTTTAATAACACATTGAAGGATTAAGATCATAATTGCATAAAAGAATTACCATTGTGAATGATAGTGTGGATGGTGTTCAACATACTGTCAACAAGATGCAACAACTATTGAAGGACATTATTGCTACAATACAAGGATTGAAAGAGCCTGAGGTTCCTAAGACCGAGCATGCTCTTGAAGCTAACTTGCAACAAGTTGTTTTTGAGCAAGATCTTGAAAAATAACAACTTTGATAAGATACATACACATTCATTTTTAGGGGATTGTTCAAGGAATGAAGATAATGACTCAATTGTAGATCCTAATTTGGATAATATAGATAGAGGCACACCACATCCCCCCATCCCCTAGAGTGGCCTCCTAATGTTCATATCCCAAAGCTTACTCTTTTGCCCTCCTACTGAAAGGATCCTAGAAGGTGGATCTCTAAAATGCAATACCTCATGCATTTACATAGGATACTTGAAACCGGTAAGGTCACTCTGGTTGCTTTCCAACCAGGTACCCATACCTGCCATTGGAATTTGTGGGAATAGAGGAATAAGAGACGTATTATACTTTGGTTAGAATTTAATAGGATGTTCTTGAAAAAAACTTCTTCCATTATGGTCACATTACATCAAACTAAGTAAAGAGGAGCAGTTGATGAATATTGCACTTAATTTATAAGCATTCTCACCTACACCTATACTTTGGACCCATTTAAGGCAATTTTAGCATCCAAAAATGGTCTCAAGGAAGAAATTCCATCACAAATTGATATGCATGATCTCCACTCCCCCATGATGCAGAAAAACTAATCAACACAATAGAAAATAAGCTCAAGGTGTCTATGTTCAATTCCAAAGAGACTTCGATACTTTTAAGCATTAAGGATTATCACCCTCAAGGAATTTTCCATTTCAAATGTAGATCTTGACATCCCCAAGATCAAGCATGTGAAGAAAGGAAGGATTTACACATGGAAGCGAAGGAAATTGATCTCGATGAGGACAATGTACCAACATCTCCATACTAGGAGGATCCAACTGAACAAGATGAGGCTACAAAAGGGAGGATCCACTTCACATTTTATTATTTGCACTAATGGAGGTACAAAACCATCACACCATCAAGGTACATAGTTTTATTAAATATCAGTGAGTCAATATTTTGATTGATTCTAATAGTAGTCACCATTTCACTAATCAAGATGTGGTCAAACACAGAGGGTTGCATGTTAATACTTCTAATAGATTCACTTTACTGATTGCCAATAGTGGTAACATTACTTATGTGGGATGATTTTCTAATATTAGACTCATAATGGGTAACTGTACTTGAATACAAAACAGAGGCAAGAGTATCACATTGTATGAAAAGTCGTGTGCGAAGCAATATGGTTATGTCGCATATTGTCAGATATGGGTGTTCCTGAAAAACAACCAACAATATTGCATAGCAACAATCAAGGTGTTCTAAAATTGGTCAAAAACCCATAAAAGAACAAAGCACATTGAAGTTTAATGTCATTTCATTCAAGAACAAGTTTAGAATAACTAGATTCAACTCTAGTACATTGCCACCAAAGAACAACTTGTAGATATTTTAACAAAGGCACTTGCACGTATCATGTTTCACAATTCTCTTTTTATACCAAATAATGTAATTGGGGGGGTGTAGAATGTTAGGAAGTTATTACATTGTTATGATTGTTCTACTAGTTATAATAGTTTGTTATTACACCTCACGTTAGAGCGGGAGGTTAGAATGGTTATAACTAATAGCTTATATTTGATTATGGTCATAAACAGTTTGCTACGGTTATAGCCTTTTGTATGTATTTAAATATTTCACACTGGATCAATAAAATTAGTTTTAATTCTTCCCATTAGCGAAGTATTTAGTTTATGCTAGAGATCCATATGAGAAAAGGAGGGAATTGAACTTCATCTAAAATTCGAAGGAAGCCTTTGGCAAACCAGTCCAACCTTGTTGAAACTCAGATTTAGGGGTGCAACACTTAAATTAGAAGTCGGGATAATTCCCCACATCAACATAGTTTTCTAGCACATTCGTTGGGACAAAACCCATTTCTATGCATTTTCATTGAATTTTTTATTATTTTCAAGCCTAAAAATGCATGTCATGGACAGAGTGATGCGCTCAAAATCAAAGAAATTTGTTCGCAAATTTTAATTTTGTGAGCAATTATTTTGATTTTGGGAAAGTTTGGGATTATGCTAGAAGTGAGAGATTCTCTTGACTAAGTAAGCGAATTGCTCAATTTGACTTGCACTTTCATAAGTCAAATTCATAGCAATTAGCCTAATTTTTCAAATTCAAAACCAATTTTGCTTGAAATTCACCATTTTTTTTGTTATTTGTGCTTCAATGTTGTAGGTACTTTGAGAATATTAACTCCGACATGAACTTCCAAGAACTAATTTTTTTGCAAAGACGACTCCAACAACATTCAAGTGATGTCATAAAATTGAATCTGACCTCGTATATGCATCTACTATGGGTGGAAGCACTTACGGAAGATTTCGGGTCAACTTTTGCATAAGTCTAAGATGGCCACCGATCCACTTGATAAAATGAGTGATTTGCTCCAAAAAAAGGTGAAATATTTTCAAGATAGATCCAATGAGATACACTCAAGGACTAGGAAGTGATTTGCTAAGAAAGACAACTTTTTCCTCCCTCCCTCATGGGGAGGTGAATTGTTGCAATCCTACAAGCAATTCACTCCAAGTGATCCACTTCGGCAATCTTTTCTTTTTTGCAAAATTTTCCAAGTTCAGATAGACGACTATTGGCAATTGTGCACCTTGCCACATTAAAATTTTGATCAAATTTTGTTGAATGGTTTTTTGATTGTAAAAGCAGAAAATATAATAAATTCATGTTGCAGTATTTTCTATAATACGATGCAGTTATTTCTGTGTAATTATCTCCTTTTATTTTTCATGAAGTCTCAAGCTTCGAAATAATGGGGATTGAAAGGTAAATGGTTATGGGAATTGATTTGTGATATCGGTTGAAATTGCCCCTAGACATCTACAACAAATGACGCCCGAGGACTAAGAGTATGAAAAAGGCCTTACTACCAAGCAAAGAAATAATCAAAATCGTGTTCACCTCAAAAGCTAGATGAAGAGTCCATTTGCCTCATTTTGGGGTGAATGTGAAAATTAAAAGGAAAAAAATGTGTTAAGATTGCAAGGCGCTTTCGCCCCGGGCGAGGGGCGAAACACAAAAAGAAAGGTAATTAAAATGGCACTTTCAACAATTAAACGGACCGAAGGTCGACACATTAAAGGGAGCGTGTTCACCCCAAAGGAGAGGCGAAAGCATCATTCACCCCAGTTTGGGGTGAAAGCATTAAAAGGCGTTGACAAGTCAAAAGACTTTCGCCTCAGGTGAGGGGAGAAAGTAACTTTCGCCCCTCCCTGGGGCGAAATCTCGATAAATGGTGAGTTCAGGTGAACACAAGGGAAGTACCAAAGCGCTATGATAGCGTTGAATATTCAAGGCTAAGTTCGCCCCAAAGGAGAGACGAAAAGCCCTTTCGCCCCTCCCTAGGATGAAACTATATTTAAAAAGGGGATAAGTTGTGTAGGCCCACGTTAGAAAGCAAAGGCAAATATCTTTTCAAATCCGAGGTAGCAAGGGGACACGTCAGTGGCAGGTTTGAAAGTTAAAAGAGTTTTCGCCCCAAGTGAGGGGCGAAACTCCCTTTCACCCCTCCTTGGGGCAAAAGCGTAATAAAGTATTTCGGAAGGCGCGTGTGGGGCCCGATGTGGAGTTGCCAAAGTAAAAGAATTAAAGGGTGTTTTCGCCCCAAAGGAGAGGCGAAAGCTCCATTTGCCTCTCGTTGAGGCAAAAGCATTTTAAAAGCCAACAAAACACTTTAACGCAAGGTAGAAGGATTGAACGAAACTGAAAGGATTGCTGATTTTCGTATTTTGGTGCACACTCCAAACAAAGGTATGAACGAAAATAAAGCCAACACAAAGGAAATAAGAGCTTTGGGCACATAATAGTTTGCATAATGATACGATTGGGCTAGTGATCGCTATATCGGGGAAATCTTTGCACAGGGTATTTTCACCCAACTTCATTCTAGTCGCCTCGTTATAGGTCGAAATAAATTTTGAACAGCAAAGGAGACTTTTTTACCCATTGTTGCAAATTCTCTCGGGAAAAATCAAGGGACCATGAAATTTAATTTTTGATGCAATAGGGGTTGTATTTCCAGAATTCCCGCTTCAAAGATACAACATTAAATGCTATTATGGCCTATTTCCAATGCATCGTCACCTAACTGTGTTGTTTTCGAAATGAGATTAACACATAGTAGACTATCTTGGCGAAAGTCGATTTCCAAGGCACAATGGATGCACCAAGTCAGCGACCATCTTCGCAGTTTTCCATGCACCAACGCCCGAATGTGCTGATTTCCTAGGGGTTTTTCCTTAAAACCTAGATCGATGTCTCAAAAGGTGGATTTTCAATATTTCCAAGGAGGAATTTCCTCACCAAGGTTCTTGATATGTAAGCATTTTGTCTTCTGTGTATTAAATGAACAGAGGCGAAAACCTCTATAAATACTAGACATTTTCAATGTAAAAGGGAGGATAGACACTCCACAGAAAAAACTATTCAAGTTTTCTGCGTATATAGAAGGAATTTGGCTTATGATTCTCGCAAGAAATTTTTATGTGTGATTTCTTTCTATTCAAGCATTTCTATTTTATATTCATGTATGTTATCTGCTGCTAAGTTCAAATTCTGCATCTGGATTTGGGCATTGTTGGTGATTGTGTGAGTACTGGAATGCGATTTTGGAAGTTGTCTCCAAGAAACTGTAAGTGGATTCTCTCGCCTCATTTCTATTCTATGTTGCTATAACACTTGGTTGGAATTCATGCTGCTGGTCTGTCCCTCATCCTACATATTTGGCCTGTGGCTATATTTCCCATTTATTTATGTCATTTCTATTTCTTTCCTGCAACTCTAGTCTTAAACCGATGTAGGATTAGTAAGGGAGCCAACCCTCTCTGGAGATTGGCATAGAGGACATTTCTTTCCTTCGACCTTTCAATGTTGGTCGTGTCTAGGGTGCACAAACGTATGTTTGTATTTTAGGTAGATATTTGACCAACAGTTTTTGGCACGCCCGGTGGGACCTTCAAAAGTTCCACTTTCAACAGCATTAAGGTTTGATGTTCACCTTCATATTGTTAGATTAGAACATCTGGCAACTCAGCTATACCCAGAAGCCTCCAAACGTGAAGTGAGCGAATGCTGTGCTTCATGATCACAAGATCGAAGGCAAAAAATTTCGAAAATCTCATTGAGTTTTTCAAACTCGACACCCAAAAATTAGAACATCCTATATTAATTACTCCGCCTCATACGTCAGTTACAACATCTTCACAATTAGCTAGTATGTTTTTCGTGCCTTCAAGTCCAGCTAGTACTGCTACTAGCATCCCACATCCTCAACCTCATACACCAGTTCACATGGCTCAGAATCCACCACCACAGCAACCACAGCCACCAAGGCAGTTTCCAACTTGGAATAGCTCAAGAGCCTTGAATCTACAAGCACAGAACCCAGTCCCTTAAGCAGCATTGAAGGCTTTGCCTACCTACGATGGTACTGGTAAAACTGCTTATGACCATATCCAAGATGTGGCTTCTTTGGCGACGATCCATGACATCGTAGACAAATATATTATATTAAGATTGTTGGTATTGTCACTCAGAGGAAAATTGTAGTATTGGTATCGATCCTTGCCACCCGCTACTCTTACCACATAGGACAAGTTGGTGGAATTGTTGATTAAGAACTTTTATGAGCAAGATGATCCATTTTCCTTGTTGCACCAATTCACGAATATCTAGAGACATCCGCAGGAGGAAATAGTTGACTTCAACGTCAGATTCGCCCGAATTTGGTAGATAGTTCCTGATGGCCTTCGGCCTACGCATGAGCAAGCTACGTTTTACTATATTTGGGTATTTAACTCAGACATTGGTATGGTTGTCTAACAAGCCAATATCAACACATTTCCATATATTTACACGCAGACACAGAAGGCCAAGGCATATTTGATTGACATAGGTAAGTTGCCTCCAAAGGTAACCATGCCCATTCTTCTTGATCTCCTACAAAATTTGTATTCAAGTGCATTTTCATAGCCTATGCCTTCTATACACAAGGTCCCCTCATGGCGCTCGGGTCTACCTCAAATTGCTCTAGTTTCGGTTCCACAACTCCCCACTCCAAGTATTCTGCAATTACCGATACCAGTTGTGCCATAGTTGCCAGCCCTAATTTCATTCCTAACGTTACCAGATCCACCTATTTCATTACAGTCACCTGTTCAGCCAACGCCTCTGCCTTTACCAGCACCTCCAACGCCCTCAAATACTGATCCCTACACGAAATTATTACAATAAATACAATATGTTAATTCAATCGTTTAGACAATGTCAAATGAAATCACGACAGTTAAGAAGAAGCAAGTTGAAGTAGATTTTCGATCAAGGAGATTTCAAACACCACCAATTACTAGAGAGCAACCAACTACTAGCAAAGGTCTTGAAAGAAATACAATGGAGAAAGCATACTGGTGCTCCACTTGTAATGATCCTCACGGTGAAGATACATGTATGGTTCATTTGAACTATGTACAGACGTTAGCAGAAAGTTTTGTTGGTGGACAAGTCAATATGATAATGGAAGTTTATCATAATTGTATGGTCCCATCCTTGGAGAAATTTTTAGTCCTTACGAGGGCTGGAAAGAAGCCGGTAATTGTTGATCCAGTTGAAATGGAGCCTCTGAAAGTTCCTACTGAACCAAAGGTAAAAAATGAAAAAGTATAACCATAAGCAAAAGTGCCTGGTGCAATAGCTAAACAACAAGATTATGTCTTGTTAAAAGATCTATTGCCAAACAAGCTCAAGAGAAGTTGCAGACGAAGCCGTCAACTTCACAGGCCGCTCAAGTACAAACTGAGACAAAAGAACAAGCTAAAGAGCGCCTCAAGTACCCATCATTGACTAAGCGGCAAAGGGTGGAAGCCACTCAATAATATAGGAACAATTATGAGTCGACTATAGAAGAAAAAGTTCCTAGTACTTCTAATTATAATATTGTTGAGGAAATGAAGATGCTTGCAAAGGTGATTCTATATGATGCACTACAGTTACCTGGACAGGTTGACCTATTGTAGGAGTCTCTCAAGTCTGCTAAAGATCAAAAGAAAAACCTTTCCCAAAAAGTGTTAGCACAGACACTGCCGACCTCTGCCACTGGAAAGAACCAACCACCTCCGTTCTATTTGTCTCTTAGAATGGAAGGGTGTATCGTCCGTAATTGTATGATTGACTCCGGTGCTGCGACAACTGTCATGCCAAAGGCAATATGCGAAGTCATGGGGATGGAATACATAAGGAGTAGTCCGAGTGTCTTGCAGTTGGATGGGACCCCAGTTAAGAAAATAGGTGTGATTAAGGATATTCATATCGTTCTACACAACATGCCGCAGATTACTGTCATCCAAGAGGTAGTGATGGTTGATTTGGAACCATATTTCAACATGTGTCTTTCAAGGGAATTCATAGCGAACTAGGAGGATATCTTTCCTTGGATTATTCACATCTGGAGATTCCATTCAAGGGAAGAAGAATACGCATCTATAATGAAAATCCCTCCACTTTTCATATAGAAATACTTGAGGAAGAAGAAAATCTCGCTGGTGCAATCAACGTGATGATAGAGGAAGTGCAAGAAGTGGGTTTTATGGAGGAAGCTCTTGGTGAGCTCCGCCTGGAGGATGAGTTTTCACTAATGGATTTCAATGCTATGGTAAAAATCGACATCGGTTGTTACACCATAACGAAACCTGAGCATACTGAGGAAGAAGTTTCTGATTCCCCAGATCCTATCTCTGATCAGTTATGGCAGTTATACTTTGACGACGCAAGATGTAAGAATGGTGCAGGAGTCAAAATTGTCCTTGTTTCACTTGCAGGGTTACAGAAAACCTATTCATATCGGTTAACCTGGAGCTGCACGAATAATGTTGCCGAATACGAAGTGTTGTGCCTTGGTTTGAAGAAAGCTGAAAAGTTGGGCATAAAGCAACTGCAAATTTTTGGAGATTCTGAACTCATCGTTAACCAGACTACAAACAAATGTGTGTCGAAGAAGCACTATTTGAAGGCCTACCGTAACAAGGTATGGGATATGTTTGAGTCTCTCACAACATTGAATATTCAGGTGATTTCACAGGAGCAAAACAAACATGTAGACATCCTAGCTTCCCTTGGTGCTAATTTCTCTCTGGTAGAGCAAGTAGTCAGGAAACCAAAAGACTGTGAGGGTAATTTATAGACCTTCGGTCCCTTATAAAAACATTTATTGGAGACTTGCATTACGAGTTTCTTGTGGGTTAATATGGATGGTTCCAGGCGTGTTCCCCTTATTTCTTGAAAATATTGCACTGTTTCTAAGGAGGGTGGTTTGGGACTTTTGGACATTCATGTGCACGGAAGAGTTCTTGCTTCTAAGTGGATTACCAGATGCCTGGAGGGTAATTTTGGATGGCAAAATTTGTTGAGATACCAGATTCATACTTGTATCATGGGGCTTTCATCTTTGAGGATATTGTTTGGCATCCTAGTCGATTCAAAATTAGAGGAGCCATCTTGATTAAAAGGATTTGGGAGGTCTGGAAAGAGGTTGTTGGAATGGTTAAATGGGATTTTTTGGATGATAGGAGAGGTTGGACTCTTTCTTCCAAAGCTATTTGTCTTTGGCAGGAAAATGATATGTATGTTGTGGACAGGCCAATTCTGCAATGTAAGAGGCTTAGTAAGAAAGGTCTCTTTAAATGGGCCGACCTATGGGATGGGAATGTTGGGCAGTGGATTCCTTGGCAACAGTTGCTTGTTAAGTTCAAATTAAAACCTTATGATAAATTCGTTGTTCAACAGATTCAAGGCCTTCTTCCATCTGAGCAGCTATATAAGCTTTTAGGTGGCCTTTCGGGTCCAATTGGAAAGACTAGAGGTGGAATTATGGGAAGTCAATTTGGTGCTTTAAGGCTTCTAAAATTTATCAGCTGATGCTTCCTAGTATCCCTCTTGGGGACATATTGAATGGTAGATGGAGTCTAAATTGTACATGCAAGAAATGGAAGAAACAGTTGTCTAGAGTTTGGAATTTTAGGGTCTCAATGCAGCTAAAGGTTTTTTCTTGGTTGGTGATGATGCAAGGTCTGCAAAGCAAAGCTCGGTTAGCCAAGTGGATGCGTATTTCTGATGCTTGCGCTAGTTGTGGTCGGAGTGAAACTATTAAGCACATCTTTTTGGAATGACCAAGAACAAGGAAGGTTTGGAGAGCAGTGGCCTGGTTTCATGGCAGTGTTTCTCAGGGACATCTTGGGTGGAAGAAGGTTGTCTTTGGTGACTCCCTTGATTGTGCTCCTCATAGAAGGGTGTTTTGGCATATTATCAGGATCTCTATTCTTTTCAGCATTTGGAAGGATAGATTCAGCTTGGTTTTCAGGAACGAGGAGGCCCATGTTGATGCTACTATTGGCAAAACAACTAGTTTTGTTTATGGTCAAATTAAGGTTTTTAGGGATGAAATTTTGAAAGACTACCTTAGAATAGATAAAAGTGCTAGATCTGATTGCTTGCTTTTATTTCACAAGCTGATGTAATAGCTCTCTATTTTCTGCTGATGTATTTTTTATCCTTTATTTAATATGAAGTATTTATTCAACAACAAAAAAAACTTTTATTGGTAAGTGTTCGACAATGATGAACAAATAATCAATTTTATGATTAAGGAAGTTGCAAGCACAGAAGATAGAATACTGGTCGAAGAAGAGATGGAGGGAATGATCCAACTGAAGAACAACCACATTCCTAGGGGACTAATTTCGCTTGAGAGTCTGTTTGATCAAAAGGATAGGGCATAGAAATATAAGATCAAGGTGGACACGAAAGAGTACAAAGAAATGCAGCTAGAACCTGAAAAGGTTATCAATGTTGGAACAGACTGTACGACAAAAGAGATTGAAGATATTAAAAAACTATGTTATGAGTTTCCAGACATCGTTGCTTGGAGCTACCATGATTTGAAAGGATATGATAAGAACGTGATTCAACACACCATTGAATTGCAGGAAGGGGTAAAGCCTTTTCGACAGAAACAACAGTCTGTCAATACGAAAATTGAAGTGCTTATGAAAGCAGAGCTGCTAAAAATGTTGGAGGTAAAAATAATTTATCCTATCAAGCACTCGACATGGGTGGCAAACTTGGTTCTAGTTCGGAAGAAAAATGGGGATATTCGTCTATGCATGGACTTTCAGAATCTGAATCAAGCGTCCTTGAAAGATCACTATCCTTTATCGCAGATCGACAAGATTTTGCACGTAGTTGCTGAAGCACATAGATTTTCATTGTTTGATGGATTTTCCAGCTACAACCAGATCTGGGTGAAGGACGAGGACCAACACAAAATGACATTTACTACAAAATGGGGCACTTTCGCCTATCAGAGAATGCCATTTGGTCTTTCCAATGTTGGCGCCACCTTTCAGAGAGCTATGGATGTCGCTTTCGGTGAGTTGTTGAATCGGATTATTGTAATTTACCGTGATGACGTGATTTTTTTCTCACATCGCAAGGAAGAGCACATCTCTCGTCTGAGGCAAGTGTTCAAGAAATATCGAGAATTTGGAATTTCCATTAACCCGAAGAAATCCATTTTTCGCGGTCAAATAGGGGAAACTCTTGGGACATGTGATTTCATAAGGACTGGCAATTGATCCTACAAGAGTTGAAGTGCTTTTGAAGTTGCCCCTATCAACTAGTAAGAAGGACCTGCAATCATTCTTTGGTCAAATCAACTTCATTCGAAAATTCATTGTTGATTTCGCTCAGGTTGTAAAACCAATGACCAAACTTCTGAAGAAAAATGCAGACTTCAAGTGGACGAAAGTAAGAAGACAGACATTCCAAGAAATCAAGGAGAGAATCACCCAAGCGCCAGTGTTGATTAATTCAGATTATTCAAAATATTTCATCCTTTATGCAGTAGGAGAACATGAGAGTTATGTTGCGGTCCTCACCCAAAAGCAAGATGATGGGGATGAGAAACCGATTGCTTTCCTGAGTCAAGTCATTGCGCCACACCAAGAGTACAACTTCATCGAGAAACAGGTGTATGCGGTCATGAAGTCATTGAAGAAATTTCGACATTTTGTTTCACAGAGTAAGACAATCATCTATGTTATCCATCCAGATGTCAGAAATTTTATTATTCAAGGGGAAATGGGCGACAAAAGAGCAGTCTGGGTGTCAAAGTTTCAGGAGTATGATGTGGAAATTCGACCTACTAAGTTGGTTCATGGTTGGGCACTCTACCAAGAGTTGGCCAAAAGCGCAACTTCTGGATCACCGACTTTGGTACAGGATGAGGTTATCAACGAAAGCAACTTTGCGAATTGAACTGCAGATCATGATTGGACAGAACCTTATTCAGTTCTCTACATATGGGAAATCTCCATCACATCTGGATGCTTCACAGTGTTGAAGATTTAGATTACAAGCCCTTAAGCATGTCATGTTGCCAAGTGGGTTGTTCCATAAGAATATAGACGGAGTACTCCTCAGATGTGTGAAGGAGTCAGAGTAGCAAAAAATCTTGGAGGAATTCCACTCTGGCTTATCTGGTAGGCATTATGCAGGAAGGCCTATGACCTTGAAGATTATCTGAGCCAGGTATTTTTGGCCTACTCTTTTCACAGATGTGCACAAAGTGAGCCAAAGTTGCGATAACTGTCAGTGGTACATTGGCAAGAATAAGAAAGCATCTCAACCTCTACATCCAATTCAAGTGGAAGCACCATTTCAACAGTGGGGCTTGGATTTCATTGGAGTTATTGATACTCATTCCTCCATCGAGCATAAATATATCTTGACAAAAACTTATTATTTTACCAGGTGGGCAAAAACCATTCCGACCAAAAAAATAGATCAGGCTACAGACATCTCTTTCCTTGAGGGACTGATTGCCCATTTCGGTGTTCCAGATGCCATTGTAACAGATAACGGGACTTCATTCATTGAGGCAAAGATCACCGAATTTGCAAGTAGGTATGGAATTTATCCGAAGACTTCTTCCAATTATTACCAGCAAGGAAACGACCTGGTCGAATCCACAAACAAAAATTTGCTTCGAATCTTGAAAAGGACTCTTGGTAGCAACAAAAGGAGTTGGCATCTACTGTTAAATCAGGCTTTATGAGAAGATTGTATATCAGTTAAGAAGTATATCAAAGCCTCTCCTTACTCCCTGGTATATGGAAAAGAGGCAGTGTTACCCACTCACATTGAGCTACCTGTCCTCTAGATGTTGTAGTTGTTCAAATATGAAGATGATGAATTTGATCCTATGAGTGCAAGATTGGCTCAATCGTTGCAGCTGGAAGAGGAGAGAGAATAGGCATATGAAGCTTTCATAGAACATGCAAAAATGACGCAGAAGTGGTTTGGTAAAAAGATAACAGAACGCAAGTTTTAGGTGGGAGATTTGGTCCTCAAGTGGAACGAGAACAAAGCTAAGCCAGGGAAGCACCACAAGATCGATGCAATCTGAAAACGTCCATTTCAAGTTTCTGCAATGAATTCGGCGAATGCGTATTATCTTCGAGATATGGATGGTTGGGATCTACCGATTTCAGTTAATGGTCTTCATCTAAAGACCTATTTTCAATGAGGCAATCAAAAGGTACAAGTGTGTAAATATGTACAAATTTCATTTACAAGTATTTTATTACTTTATTAAAATATATATTAAAAAAAGAGGGAAGTACGAGGTGGACTCTACTGGAAGACGCCAAGCTTTCCTTAAAGAGAACTTTTCTTTGAAAATTGATCTCTTAGAAAATCAATTTCGCCCCAAATATTTCCGTGAGGACATATTACGATTTCGGACATAATTAATGGTTGCACTAAAAATTTTTAACAGATTTGAAAATTTTTGAAGTTAAAAGGTAGCTTTACTTTCCAAGTCTTCAAGTTAAAAGGAAAAATATTTCAAGGAAAGCGTTCGAAGACACAAAGCGAAAAATTTTGGAAGCACAAGTAAAGTGCCTTAGTTGAAAAATAAAAGCACAAAAGGCAAATCGTGGGGCTTTATTTCAAAATTGTGGAGTGCAACAAACTAAAAGTGCTTTCGCCCCAAGGAAAGGGCGAAAGCCCCATTCGCCTTCCAGTAGGGCGAATGCATTCTAAAAAGAGAAGAGTTATATGAAAAGTGTTAAGGCTCGTGATAAAAAAATCGAAAGGTTTTTTTCCAAAAGTGAGGAGCAGAACCCCCACTCGCCTCCATGTCGAGGAGACGACACATACGCCCCAAGGCAGATCGTGGGCCCCGAACGCAGTTTCAAAGTCAAGAACGATCAGCAACACTTTCGCCCCATGTGAGGGGCGAAACTCCCATTCGCCTATCACAAGGGCGAAACAATATATAAAGTTTTTTTTAAATGTGGGGGGCGCGCTTCGAATTTACGAGCAACTGCACGTACAACGAATTCTGTCAAAATTTTAATTGGGTTGAGCAAATAAATATAAAAAAAAATGGATGGCGAAAATAAAACAAAGGAAAACGCAAAAGCTAGAGTTGTCATAGCCCTATTATTAAAAGCTTTGGAAAGAGAAAAAGAGCAAAGATTAAAGTTTTTTAAATTTGATTTTCTTTTTTAGTATGGCATGAAAATAGAACAAAAAGAAAATAAAAAAGCTTCAGTTAAAAAAAAAAGCTTTAAAAAAGTGCTTTTCTAAATATGGGGCGAAAAGAAAGGCAAGAAATTGTTTTAAAAGGAAAAAGTTCGCCATGAATTGAATCAAACAGTTTGAAGGCGTTTTGGGAGGAAGAGAATAAGAGCCCAAGTGCGCCATCAAAGCACTTTCATTGTTAGGGAAAAACTTCAAGATTTATCACCTGCAAGAGGAAGTACAATAACAAAAAAAGAAACACGAAAACAGTAACACAAGTGACATAGAGATTTACGTGGAAACTTGCAATGTGCAGGAAAAACCACGGGGTAATGGCAACTTCTCTTTTATTATTTTCAGCAAAATTTACATCCATGTCTTTCAACGTTTTCAACAACCTCTCTCATATGCAAGGGATCAAGCCCCTTTTATAGAGCAGACAAGGAAGACCCCAACCGTTCGTTTCCTCTCCCCAAGGAGACCTCCACAAAACTATTCCTCTTCATATGGAACCGAAACGATTCGTCTTCCGCAACCTGTTGTCTACCTAGACATCCACTACTTTGACGTCTACTTGGCTTGACGTCTGGCCTAGACGTCTACTTGGTTAAACGTCAAGCCTAGACGTCTACTAGCCTAGACATCTGGCAGCCCATATGTCAGGCCCAAACGTCTACCACCCTAGACGTCTGGCAGCCCAGATGTCTACCATCCTAAACGTCTGGCAGCCCAAACGTCAAGCTAAGTAGACGTCGACGTCTGCCAGCCTAGACGTCTACCAACCTAGACGTCTAGGTTGCTTTAACCTGTTGCAATCCTTTTATGGCTGTCTATACTGCATAGTGACTTCACTTCCTAACATTCTCCCACTTGAAGTCAATATTCAGGAATTCTTCTGCCAAAGGTCTTCATCCAGTGCCAATTGCCCCAATGCTGCCCTTGTTACCTTTTTAGCAAGCCCAGAGAAGTTTTGCACCACTCAAACTTCTCTACCTTGATCGAATTTGTAAGCATATCTACAAGATTCACTTCAATGTCGACCTTCTACAACATGATCCTACCTTCTTCCACCACATTTTTGATAAAGTGGTACTTGACATCAATGTGTTTCGTGCGATCATAGAATGTTGGATTCTTCACTAGATGAATAGCACTCTGGCTATCACAATGCAGTGTAATTTTCTCTTGCATTACCTTGAAGTCACCCAAAAATCACTCTAACCAAATTGCCTCTTTGTTGGCATGAGTTGTTGTAATATATTCTGCTTTAGTGGTTGATAAAGCCACAACAGACTGCAACTTTGAAGCCCAACTCACTGCTCCTCCTGCAAGAGTGAAGGTATATCCTGTAGTGGATTTTCTCCCATCTCTATCTCCACCATAATTAGAATCCACAAAACCTGTAACTTGCAAATTTTTCGATCCAAAGTAAATGGCAACATCTGAAGTGGCTCTTAAATATCTGAATATCCACTTCACCGCATTCCAATGCTCCTTACCAAGATTTGCCATGTATCGACTGACTACTCCCACTACTTGGGCAATATCAGGTCTGGTGCTCACCATGGCATACATAAGTCTTCCTGCTGCTGATGAATACGGTACACGAGACATGCTTGTCTTCTCTGCTTTCGTTCTATGACATTGGTTGGAAGACAACTTTAAGTGTGGAAGAAGTGGGATACTAACTGGTTTAGCATTATGCATATTGAAGCGCTGCAAAATCTTTTCCACATATGACTTTTGACTTAACCAGATCTTTCTTCATTTTCTGTCCCTGTGTATCTTCATCCCTAAAATTTGGTTTGTTACTCCTAAATCCTCCATTTCAAATGTCCTAGCCAATTGAGCCTTAAGATCAATGATTTTCATGTTGGGGCCTGCAACCAACATATCATCAACATACAATAGCAAAATAATAAAACTGCCATCATCAAACCTCTTATAGTATGCACAATGGTCAGCTTCACTCCTACTGAAACCTTGGCTCTTCATGAAGGTGTCAAATTTCTTGTACCACATCCTTGGCGCCTGTTTCAACCCGTACAGTGATTTCTTCAGTCTGAAAACCAAATGCTCTTTGCCTCTTTCTTCATAGCCCTCAAGCTGCTCCATATATATCTCTTCCTCAAGATCACCATGCAAGAAAGCAGTCTTTACATCAATCTTCTCCAATTCTAAATCTTATGCAGCTACGAGTGAAAATAGAACTTTAATAGTAGTCATCTTCACAATTGGAGAGAAAATTTCATTAAATTCAACACTTGACTTCTGCACATAGCCCTTTGCCACCAAGCGAGCTTTATAGCGTTCCAACAACCCATCGTTGTTCTTCTTCACTTTATACACCCACTTGTTTCCAACAGTCTTTCTTCCAAGTGGGAGATCCACAAGTTTCCAAGTTTTATTCTTTCGAAGTGCCTCGAGTTCCTCCTCCATGGATTTCCTCCACTTTCCTGCATTTTCAAACTCTCTAGCTTCCTGAAATGAACTAGGTTCACCATCATCAGTTAACAAAGCAAAAGAGGATTGATACACATGAGAATACTTTTTCGGACACTTTTGTGGACGTGTAGATCTTCTAACCCAATGATCTGTCGGTTGTGGCTCTTGGTCTTATGACCGTTGTGGCTGCTCTACTTTTTGTTCTACTTGTTGTTTTGCATGTTAATCAAAAACTTCAGCATGTTCATCTTCACTCAATTCTACTTCAAATACAACATTAGGATTTTGCTATACCTTCTTCCTTTGCATGGATTTTTCATCAACAATTACATCTCGGCTAATAATTACCTTGTGGGCAGTAGGATCCCACAGTCTATACCCCTTCACTATATCTCCATAGCCGAGAAAAACACATTTGCTTGACTTCGGGTCAATCTTGGACCTTTTTTCTTTGGGTACATGGGCAAACGGGTCACAACCGAAGGTGCGCAAATGAGAGTAATCAACTGGCTTACAACACCAAACCTCTTCCGAAATCTGTCCATCCAATGCAGTTGTAGGTGACCTGTTAATAAGCTAAACAGCTGTATTAACAGCCTCCGCCCAAAATTTTTTCTCCAACATGGTTGCGCTAGGCATGCTTCTTGCACGTTCCATGATTGTGCGATTCATCCGCTTAGCCACACCATTTTGCTATGGAGTGTATGGTACAGTCTTCTGGTGCTTAATACCTCTATCATGCAGAATTTTTAGGCCTTTTTCACTCATATGGCCTAGGCGTTGATGCCATAGCATTACTGCATCCTGAACATAAGTTGTTGCTGCATGGTTTGTCACCATATCACCGCATAAACGATATAAAGTCCCATAAGATTCTCCCTTTGATACTACAATAGCTCCTCTGGTAATCTTGCAGTAGTTGTTACAGAAGGTGACAAAATACCCTAGCTTATCCATAATTTTGATTGAGAGCAAATTCTTCCTCAAATTGGGCACAATTCGCACATCACATAACATCCTTTCTCTACCATCGTCGAGTCTGATCCTTATATCCCCTCTTCCCACAATTTATAAAGGATGATCATCACCCAAATAGACATTTCCAGCACAGTATGGCTGATATTTGTCAAACCAGTCTGTGGGGAGACATGTGGAAGGATGCACCTGAGTCCAAAACCCAGGTATATAAAATTGATTTTTTGTTACTGATACAGAAGGCTTCACATGTTGTCGTCTCTCCTGAATCTACTGCATTGGCCTCAACTGATGGTTGATTTTTCTTTTCACCATTCTTTAATTGCCAACAGTCCTTGGTGTGTCATGGCTTCCCACAATGCCAACACTTCCCTTTCTGCTTACGTCCTTTAGACTTAGATCTAGATTTTTTTCTACCTTGTTTACTCCCCTCGAAGGATCAACCTCTCATAGATAGGGCTTCATTGATCGAGGGTTCCAGAGACGTTTTTCGCCTCAACTCTTCTGCCAACAAAGCGTCTACCAAATCATCAAATTTGAGAGTTCCTGATGATGAATTACTGATGGTCATCACCATATGATCCCAAGTGTCCGGGAGGGAACAAAGTAGGGTGATAGCTCTATCTTCATCCTTCATCTTCACATTAACTAAAACTAGTTTATTGATTAGAGTATTAAACTCATTAAAATGATCTACTATGAATGAACTTTCCTTCATCCTTAAGCTATAAAGTTGCTTTTTAAAAAAAACCTTATTTATTGTTGATTTTGTTTCATACAACTTTTCAAGCTTTTGCCAAAGGGCTTCCGTGGTTTTCTCTTCAGCTATATTGAACAAGACAGAGTTCGCTAAGCAGAGACGGATTGTAGAAACTGCCTTCCTGTCAAGCGTTACCCACTCCTCATCTTTCATGTTGCTTGGTTTACTTGCGACCCCTTCCAAGGCTTGAGCTTGGACATTCTGAACCAAAAAATCCTCCACCATCTTCCATAGAGCGAAGTTCCTGCCATCAAATTTCTCAATTTCGAACTTGGGTACACCTTTTGTCATTGTTGCAGCTCCCACTCACACAAAACCTTAGCTCTGATACCAGATGTTAGGGAAAAACTTCAATATTTATCACCTACAAGAGGAAGCACAATAACAAAAATAGAAACATGAAAACAATAACACAAGTGACAGAGATTTGCGTGGAAACCTGCAATGTGCAGGAAAAACCACGAGGCAATGACAACTTTTTTATTATTTTCAGCAAAATTTGCATCCACGTCTTTCAACGCTTTCAACTTCTCTCATATGCAAGGGATCAAGCCCCTTTTATAGAGCAGATAAGGAAGACCCCAACCATTTGTTTCCTCTCCCCAAGGAGACCTCCGCAAAATTGTTCATCTTCATATGGAACCGAAATGGTTCGTCTTTCGCAACTTGTCGTATACCTAGACGTCCACTGCTTTGACGTCTACTTGGCTTGATGTCTGGCCTAGACGTCTACTTGGTTAGACGTCAGGCCTAGACGTCTACCAGCCTAGACGTCTGGCAGCCCAAACGTCATGCCCGACATCTGCCAGCCTAGACGTCTGGCAACCCAGACATCAGGCCCAGACATCTGCCAGCCTCGATGTTTGGGTTGCTTTAACCTACTGCAATCATTTTTCTGGCTGCCTATACTGCATAGTGACTTCACTTCCTAACATTCACCTCTCCATTGCTTTTTGGGCATGTGACGATTTTTCGACACCAACCGAATTTTTCCCATATTTTTTTGAGCACCCTTTCAAAGCGATTTCGCCCGTCGGCACGTGGTGAATTTTGAAAAATGATCATGGACGTCAAGGCACATTTTTGGAGCATTTAATTTAAAACATGCGCCCGGATTTGTGTTGGGAGGCATTTTTGCATTCCCAAGGACCGAAATCCCACAAAGTTGAAAGAAAGGACGCCCATTGGTCCACAGGTGGTGGATTTATTTTTTCAAGGCAGTTTTAGCAGCCAGGTTACATTTTTTGAAGGCGTAACACACCAAGAAAGGCACACTTTTCAAAAATGATTTTGTGGCAAATAACAGTTAATTGTCGTTAAAGCATCGATAATAGTGCCAGGTGAGTGAAATAAGACGCATGCTCTCCCGAAATTGCCAAGACGAAGTGTTGCATTTACTCCGGTGGTTGAGAGCTCCATCTATAAATAGAGCACAAGTAATTTCGCTCAGCGATTACAATTTTAAAATTTTCTGCCAATGCATTTTCGAGATTTTGGTTGCAGAAGTTGCAGAGCGCCTTTAGGGTTGCCAGGATTTAAAATGGGGAAGAAAAGCGCAGAAGCAAATGATGCTGCAAAGCCCAAACAGTCGAGAAAGAAAGCAAAGGGCGGGAAAAAATCCAAGAAACCACGAAGAAATGAAAAAGTGGATTTAGACCCATACTCTGACACTATGGCCGAGGTTGAGGACTGCATGATTACCAACAAGGGCGTGGTGAAGCTTCGGCAAGATGTGGACTTCGCAGTCAACCAAGGATTGACGTCGGAGAGCCCTCTAACTGTGTTATTTTATGCGCATTTATTTTGGTATCTATGTACACCCGTACACCCTTGTCCAGAGCTGGTGAAATTGATTGCCAGATTTTACAACCCAACTACCAGGGCAGTTCGAAAAGTGAATGGGGAGGTGCTTTTCTCTATCTCCATCGTTGAAGTGAGGGAAGCATTTTCCTGTGGGTTAAAACCCCCCTCTGACTTGACTTTCAAGAAGTTGCATATTAATGAGCAGAAAAAGAGATATGTGTCTATTATAACAATGCGCCAGTTCATGGAGATGCAATTGATCAAGGAGCCGTAGCTAGGGCAGTTGCCAAATCTGCCAAAATAACTATCCGAATTCAAAAGTCCAGATTTATTTTCGATGCTAGCATGGGTTGCCAGCCTTTCGGTAGATTCCACGGTTCACAAGTGGCAAGCGGTGATGGTGCAATGTATATCCCAGATGGATTTTTACGCTCCAACGACCATGATAAAGGGGACAAACCCAATTTATTTTGACTGGACCAATTTCATATATCAAAAAATACATATTCAGTTGGAGAAGTTAAATACCGGAGAAGAGACTTCATTCAAGCATACCTCCTTCCTTGTTTGGTATTTTTTCTTTTATTTACACCAGCATTTTTCGTTTATTGCAGTTAGACAGGTTGATGAGGAGAATGAGCTCTTGCTAGTTTATATGTGGACTCTCGTTCTGTCAAGGAGGGAGGCATTCTATAGTTTTAATCGCTTATTTTTGGGGCCCGCAATTGAGTTAATTTTTAGCAAAATTGAAAGAGTGTCACGAGAAATGAAGGAGGCGGTTGTCACAACTGAGAAGGGTGGCATCTTTTTGTTAACTCAAGGCGTAGTTGTAAGAATTTATGGCTTCACGGGCAAGCCATTCCTGCTTCCATATTTCACCACCGAGCATGTTTTCACCATGGAGGTGGTGCGCCTGACGGATTATACTAATGATGTTTATGGAGCAGGGCACAAAAAAAGAACGTGCACAATGTCGTTCAAGTTCGGAAGCATAGAGGTGAACCAGGTCGGCCAGAATAGGTTACTCACAAAGGCACTTCAAGACCTGGGTCTGATAGAACTGTCGCAACGATGGAGATATGACCAATTGGGTAAATTTTTGAAAATAATCAAGGCAAAGCATTTTCATTGCTGCCCAGGCCCAGATATTCAGGAAAGGCGCAACAATTTTTATGGGCACGATTTAGAGTGGCACATCGAAGCCATGATGTCACTTTCGCTGTGGCACGACTTTTATGAGCAGGAGGCCGAATATAACCCCACAGTGCACAAAGATCAGATTCCTCCGTCGGGACTATTTGGTCATATGAAAGAACAATTGCCCACGTGGACTGAAGAGAAGATTATGAACTGGTGGCTTGTGCGTGTCCACAGAGGAAAAATTGCGTCGTCGTATGGGTTGATGATGGACAAGGCATTTTTGAATGCGTACAATGAATTTGTTAACGTCTATAAGCCTATCGCTTTTGCCAAGATCGTGCCTCAGTTTTCAAAAGTCTGACAGCGAAGGAAGTGTAGCTAAAGAAGAGCGCCCGATAGTTGAGGAGGCAACACCTGAGGAATAAGAGCAGCAGTACGTGTTTCAACGAAGATCCCAGCAGGTGAAGCGAAATATGGATGAGATGCTTCCTTTGGAGAAGCAGAGCGTAAAAGAGGCCTTTCCTTTCTTGAAGGCTGCAAAGAAGTTGAGGACTAGTGTTGTTTCCTCATCCACTACTATAGTTTCTGTAACTGCAGTTGCAGTTGCTGCTGTTGCAGTAAATTCCCCTCCGCCAACATCATCTGCTCAAGGTGAAGTTGCCCAAGAATTTCCATTATTTCATGAGCAGCCATTGGACCAACAGGTGGAGATTGTAAACCTGGAGGTAGAAGCCGAACATGAACACGAGGAAAATGTTACGCAGTCGCTTCCATCACCAGGACACACGACGCCCACGCCCGAAGGTACATCTCCCCTTCCCTCTTCTACTTCGAAGCAAGTAGTGGATGTCAGTTTATTTCCATCAGTCCCTACTTCTTTTTCCCCTCCATTTGGTATGCCTTATGTTTCCATTTCGCTCCCTTCCTCCCATCCGCAAGTCACTACTGCTCCTTTTCCCCTCTCTTTGGCCTCCCTTTCTTTTAGTTTGTTTGCATCGGGTCTGAACCTGTTTTCGCGTCATTCCCCTTCCATTTTTGTCACTACATCTACTGTAGCTGTAAGTACGCAAGCTCCTCCAAGAGTGAGTGTAATTGCAATTGAACCTGGTTCTTCCATTCACTTTTTCGTTTCAGTCCCCCCTCTCATTTTCGTCTCCTCTTCTTCTTTCGAGCCAGACCGTGCACAGATCCTGGTCCCCTTCACGCCATTTTTAGAGATGCATGTGCTTCCCGAATCTGAGTTGATGCCCAAGCAACCCGATGTATAAAATATTAATCGTGCTCATCTCAGTTCGTCGTAGTGGCTGAAGAGATGTAGGAGAAGAGAGGCACTTTCTCCAGCTATGTCGTCCAAGAAAGTCGCCTTCGATCCGGTTGCTATGGAGGCTCATACTACTAAAATAATTCCCCTAGTCCAAAAGCCATAAGGAGAGATGATGTCAAGCGATTGCGCTTATGAGACCGTGATGGAGGACCTGACGAAGATTGATCCTAATGAGAAAATGGGGAATATCCAGGGATATGAGCTCAGTTTATTTGCACGACGAATATTATAAGCAAATATTTTATGACGTCGAGACAAAAATTGTTGAGCTTGAGGATGCCTTGGTAGCAAGTAGAGCGTAGCTGGAGAAGATGGCAGTAGAGGTTGAACAATGACGTCAACAAGCAAGGATCCATAAGAAGGTGAAATATGCAGCAGAGCAGCAGGTGCAGTCATTGAAGGCCCAACTTGATTCCATACAGAATCATCTGGCAAAGAAGGCTACACAAGCTGCAAGCTTCTCTCAGAAAACAGTTAAGGAGGCTTGCCTTCGATTGGCTCAGAGTTGTGAAAAGTTGGCGGCGAGGGTAGTTCAGGTTTTGCAGTATCTCTATAAGGCTCGAATTCAGATTCGGTTGAGCCAGCAAGTAATAGATAGTATTGAGGAGATGTTGGAGCCTCATATGGAGATGGTTGTAAAAATTCAAGTCTTGCTCAGTCCAATATGCGCATTCACCCCATGAGTGAGATGGACCGAGCCTGGTCTACCGCCAAGGTTATGTTGCGCGGCTACTTCCAGAGGTTGGATCTGGTAAGAGAAGGTAGG
This sequence comes from Wollemia nobilis, assembly GCA_028583015.1. Classification (NCBI taxonomy): domain Eukaryota; kingdom Viridiplantae; phylum Streptophyta; class Pinopsida; order Araucariales; family Araucariaceae; genus Wollemia; species Wollemia nobilis. Next base: position 6,371,362 of record JAQPPZ010017110.1, read on the forward strand.
AAGCTCCTCAACACAATGGAGCGGGATCATACTGTTTCCATGATTCATTTTGATGCTATCTCCAATATGGGGTTTCCATATTTTACCAATGAATGGGGCAAGCCTCTGCCCAAGGAACAGTTGGAAGCAACATGGAAGAATTTTGTGGAGGACACTTCAGAGATTGACAAATGGGAGGAGCCAATCACAGAGGAACAAGTGTTGTCGCTTATGAAGAAGTCCACCCGCATGGATTTGTCTCTGTTCGATTTAGTCCAGCGATCTAAGCGCCTTAGCCTAGAGGATACCGAGAATCTACGGTATATTTATGAATCACTTAATGTTCCTTGGTTGTTCACCACACACACTTGGGTCGAAGCAGTAACAGTTTATGAAATCACCTGCGAAAGTTTGGAGCAAGAGGAGCAAGCTGCAGCAAAACAGATAACATCAGCACGGACAGTAGCAAAGAAAGAGGCGACTGAGAAGGCTGCAGTTGAACAGGCGCAGAAGAAGACGTCCAAATCAGAAGCGCCAGCCAAGGCAGCCGAAAAAAAGGATCACTGAGGAGCCCAATGGATAAACGTCTGGGATCGCTTGCATCCATGCGAGCTGGACACCCTGTACCACCAAAAATATTGGCAATTTTGCACCCTGCCACATTAAAATTTTGATCAAATTTTGTTGAATGGTTTTTTATTGTAAAAGCGGCAAATATAATAAATTCATGTTGCAGTGTTTTCTATAATATGATGCAGTTATTTTTGTGTAATTATATTCTTTTATTTTTCATGAAGTCTCATGCTTCAAAATAATGGGGATTATAAGGTAAATGGTTATGGGAATTGGTTTGCGACATCAGTTGAAATTGCCCCAAGACATCTGCAACAAACGGTGCCCGAGGACTAAGAGTATGAAAAACATAGGGGTCTTACTACCAAGCAAAGAAATAATAAAAATCGTGTTCGCTTCAACAAGTAGACGAAAAGTCCATTTGCCTCATTTTCGGGCGAATGTGAAAATTAAAAGGGAAAAAATGTGTTAATATTGCAAGGCGCTTTCGCCCCTCCTTGGGGCGAAAACACATTAAAAAGAAAGGAAATTAAAATGGCCCTTTCGGAAATTAAATGGCCCTAAGTTCGACACATTAAAGGGAGCGTGTTCGCCCCAACGGAGGGCGAAAGCATCATTCACCCCACTTTGGGGCGAACGCATTAAAAGACGTTGACAAGTCAAAAAGACTTTTGCTTCAAGTGAGGGGCGAAAGTAACTTTCGCCCCTCCTTGGGGCAAAAGCTCGGTAAATGGTGAGTTCGGGCGAACACAAGGGATGTAGCAAAGCGCTATGATAGCGTTGAATAGTGAAGGCTACGTTCGCCCCAAAGGATAGGTGAAAAGTCCTTTCGCCCCTCCCTGGGGCGAAACTATATTTAAAAATGGGATAAGTTGTGTGGGCCCACATTAGAAAGCAAAGGCAAATATCTTTTCGAATCCGAGGTAGCAAGGGCACACGTCAGTAGCAGGTTTGAAAGTTAAAAGAGCTTTCACCCCAAGCGAGGGGCGAAACTCCCTTTCACCCCTCCTTGGGATGAAAGTGTAATAAAGTATTTCAGAAAGCGCGTGTGGGGCTCGATGTGGAGTTGCCTAAGTAAAATAATTAAAGGGTGTTTTCACCCCAAAGGAGAGGCGAAAGCTCCATTCGCCTCTCGTTGAGGCGAAAGCATTTTAAAGGCCAACGAAACATGGTAACGCAAGGTAGAAGGATTGAACGAAACTGAAAGGATTGTTGATTCTCGTATTTTGGTGCACACTCCAAATTAAGGTATGAACGAAAATAAATCCAACACAAAGGAAAGAAGAGCTTTGGGCATAGAATAGTTTGCAGAATGAGACGATTGAGCTAGTGATCGCTATATCGGGGAAAGCTTTGCATAGAGTATTTTCGCCCAACTTCATTCGAGTCGCCCAGTTATAGGTCGAAATAAATTTTGAACAGCAAAGGAGATTTTTTTACCCATTGTTGCAAATTCCCTTGGGAAAAATCAATGGACCATGAAATTTAATTTTTGATGCAATAGGGACTGTATTTCCAGAATTTCTACTTTAAAGATACAACATTAAATGCTATTATGGCCTATTTCCAATGCACCGTCACCTGACTGCGCTATTTTCGAAATGATATTAATACATAGTAGACTATCTTGGTGAAAGTCGATTTCCAAGGCACAATGGATGCACCAAGTCAGCGACCATCTTCGTAATTTTCCTTGCACCGACGCCTGAATGTGCTGATTTCCTGGGGGTTTTTCCTTAAAACCTGGATCTATGTCTCAAAAGGTGGATTTTCAAGATTTTCGAGGAATTTCCTCACCAAGGTTCTTGATCTGTAAGCATTTTGTCTTCTGTGTATTAAATGAACAGAGGCGAAAACCTCTATAAATGCTAGACATTTTCACTGTAAAAGGGAGGATAGACACTGTAGAAAAACTATTCAAGTTTTCTACGTAAATAGAGGGAATTTGGCTTGTGATTCTCGCAAGCAATTTTTATGTGTGATTTCTTTCTATTCAAGCATTTCTATTTTCTATTCATGTTTGTAATCTGCTGCTAAGTTCAAATTCTGCATCTGGATTTGGGCATTGCTAGTGAGAGTGTGAAAACTGGAATGCAATTCTGGAAGTTGTTTCCAAGAAACTGTAAGTGGATTCTCTCGCCTCCTTTCTATTCTATGCTGCTATAACACTTGGTTGGAATTCCTGCTGCTAGTCTATCCCCAATCCTACATCTTTGGCATTTGGTTATATTTCCCATTTCTTTCTGTTGTTTCTATTTCTTTCTTGCAACTCTAGTCTTAAATCGATGTAGGATTAGTAAGGAAGCCAACCCTCTCTAGAGATTGGCACGAAGGACATTTCTTTCCTTCGACCTTTCAATGTTGGTCGTGTCTAGGGCACACAAACGTATGTTTGTATTTTAGGCAGATATTTGACCAACAACGAGCAAATTGCTCGGTAAAGTAGGCAAATTGCCTAAATTTTTCAATGGATCATTCGATTTTTTAGTTTACTGAAAACATGTGTGTTGCTAACTATGAGCGAATCACTCCAATTTGCAAGCGAATCACTCAATAGTTTACTAAAAAACTATGTCCTACTAGCAAATAGCCTAAATTTGCAAGCAAATTGCTCCAATTTGCAAGTGAATCACTCAACATACAATTTTTTTAGTTTTTAAAGATATTTTCACATATTTTAATGTCGAAACTTTATTTGTATAGGTACGTATGCAAAAGCATATGAATCTACAATCTAAGGCTTCGAAAGCAGGTAAAGAACACCAAACAATAGACATTGTTGCTGCTTATCATCAAAGGAACGCTAAAAGAAACAGAAAAGAAAAAATCGCCATGTGGGTGCGTTAAGAAGATAAGTTTGAGGAAGTATCCCATCCCATGTCATCAAAAGGAAAAAGTCCCATGGTCGATTAGGTTAGCCTCGAATTCACACCACCACCAATTGGCTACCTAAGTTTGCAAATGAATTATTCAATAGCCCTAGTAAACCCTACTTGGTCTAATCAAACTCCTATGGTGACTCACACCAATCTTTTGTACCAAGTGCCAGTTGATGTAAACAACCTCATAACTAACTCACTCTTTACACATCAGCTTTATAATTGACCTACGACTCCTGGTACACAAAATGCACCTCCTACGAACACCCCTCAAGCAAATATCCCACCTGGATCTAGTCTAACACTTCCAACGTTCCTTTAGTTCAATCCTTAGCCCCATGAAGATCATTAGGTTTAAACTTGAACCTTTCCTAGAATACACAAGCGATGACTAGACAAATGGGGTCACAAGTGTCCCCAAGAAACACCATGTATTAACACCGTCTTTATCCATCCAAGCGCATAAAAATGTGCAAGCTCCACCTCCTTGAAACCAATAGATCCCACAGATAGAATTGAACTATACCATTCGACAATAGAATATTCAACCACCTCCTAATTAGCAGAAGACTTACCAAAATCCACCACCTCAATATCCACTATATTACCCTCCATACCTGTACCCTCCCTACCACCCATACCCAAATTTCAGCTATGTGATGCACCCTTCTCATCAACAACATGGTTGACCTGAAATGGAAGAATTCCCTTGTATTCCAATAGCAGTAATAAACACAAAATTTTAGATAATCACGAATAAGATAAATCATCAAATTGTTGGAATATGTAATGCAACATTGTGTAAATTATTCTTAGACTAAAATATAAAGTCTAAAGAATAATATTTGAATTAGAATATAATTCTATCTTATGTAAAATATTCCCACCCAATTAATAAATAAATTAAGGGTGCTAAGAATATTTAATTTCTTGGGAAAAAGTTATTTCTCTTTTCTAGCAAATATTAGAAAGTAACTAATCACTTTCTAATATTTGATAGATGTCACTTATCACATATCTCAAAGATTAGATTGTGATAAAATTAGAAAGTAACTAAAGCACTTTCTAATATTTGATAGATTATGATAAGATTAGATTGTGATAAGATTTAGGGTTGTAGTAGAAAAGCTTCTCTTTAAATAGGGGTGTTTTCTACTACATATCTTATCGTATCTTGTCATATTGACTTGTGTTGTAGGTTATGTTGATGCATATTGTTGCATAACATTGAAGCATTCTTGTATTGTTGAATCATTGAGTAATATAGTGAGCTTCATAGTGGATGTTTCCCTTCTTCATTTGAAGTAGGGTTTTACCACTTAATATTTGTGTTGTGGTTTTTACCTTTTTTATGTGTGATTGATCTTGTGGAGCATTCTTCGATCTTGGGGAGACTTTGCTTGTCTCACATTTGGTATCGAAGCGGTTGGGATCTCCATCAAGTGTCTTCAATCCTTTGAGGTGAAAAACCCATTAAGGTATATATATATATATATATATATATATATATATATATATATATATATTGCATGCATTTGATATTTGGGTATTTTATGTAAACTTATTTTGCAAATCTGCCATTAGGGTTTATAGATTTATTATGTTTTTAGATCTAGTTGTTAGATCTTTTGCAAATAGTATTTTCATTTTAAATCTATAATTTTTTTTTGGCATTAAGCTTTTCTTTGGGAAGGTTTTTGGAGCCAAACGGACCCCATGGTTGCGTCCGGAAGACCCAAAAACCCCTATTTCCATATATAGTCATTTTTTTATTTATTAAAAAAAAAACAGTCGGCTATATATATAAAAAAAAAAAACAGTTTTGCTTTATAAAAAAAAAATATTTTACTTTATAAAAAAAAAAACAGTTTTGCTTTATATAAAAAAAAACAGTTTTGTTTTTTTGAAAAAGTTTTGCTTTATAAAAATCTTTAAACTTTTTCATGACATTTTTTTTATTAATAAAATAAATTTTATTAATTTAATTGCATTTTTTTAAGCAATTTTTTGTATTAAAAATTATTATTATTCTCCTTAAAATGCAATATTTTTTTGTCTCACATTAACAATGGTTGTTTGTGAGTTTGCTTGTTTTGCAAGGTTATCCAAGTATGTTTTGGAGTATACAAGGCAATTTCGGATCAATTTTTTCACTCTCTTCCCCTATTTTTATTAATTTCTTCTAATCTCTCTCCAGTATTTGCTTGAAGCATACTGTAAATTAATGTAACTTGTATCTCTCATTATGAAAGTAAAAGAGAATGAAAGTGAGAGTGAGAGAGAGAGAGAGAGAGAGAGTGTATTTGTGTTTTGCTTTGTGTCTCCACTATCTCTTGTTCATCTTTCTTACATTTTGCATCTCAACTAATCTAACTACTAACTTGCTACTAAACAATCTACTAACCAACTAACTTGCAATTTACTAATTTTCATATTAATCAAGAAGGTTAAAAATGAATCAACTTCCTAACCACAACTTTAGTATTTGATTAAAATTTACTTAATCTTGCAACACAGTTTATATTTGCTAAACACCTATTGAATCCAAAAGAATCCGCTCTATCGGTAGCAAGTCCTTTTCGGGTCCTCGTACCCGTACCCTTTTGGGTAGCTTGGTTGACCTTGGGTGAGATGAATTGGCAATTCATTAGGCTATAGCAAAACCTTAAAATGAACACTAACTTACTAACTTATTGACTATCTAACATTTAACAAATGTTTTATGGTTCAATTCAAGTTAGTTTATTTTGTTGCAAGATGATTGTTATGGTTAGTTACCTTCTTATTGCAAGTTAATCTATTGCAAGTTGATCTTGGTTTATTCAATTGCAATATGGTTATAGTTGTTTATTGCAAGATGGTTATAGTAGTTCATGATTATCTTTCATGATGATCAATCAACTATTGCCTTGGCTAAAAATCTTGTAATGCATCAAAGGACAAAGCATGTTGAAATCCAAGCCCATTTTATCAGAGAGAAGGTATTGGATGGGACTATTCAGTTGGAGTATTGCCCATCATCTTCTAATTCTGTTGATTTGTTCACCAAACCTCTTCCCAAGGAGCAGTTTTGTAAGTTGAGGGACTCACTTGGTTTGGTGAAGTTGTCCTCAAGGGGAATGAAGTGTAGTTACACTTGTGTGATGACAACTTCATCCTTATGAGGTGTTTTGTGCTATATATATGAGTTGATATTTGGTGGTATAATTGCTTTTTGCATCTCTTTTGAACATGGTACTTTCTTGTTTGCCTTGTGCAACTTTTGTACATGTTACTTTGTAGATGGCATTGTGCAATTATGGTATATGATGCAATTGCTTTATGCGACTCTTTTACATGGTACTTTCTTGTTGCCTTGTGCAACTTTGTACATGTTTTTTTATGTAGTTGGCATTATGCAATTGGTTTATCATGGTACTTTCTTGTTAGCATTTATGCTACTTTTGTACATGATATTTTATGGTTGGCTTTATGCAACCGGTGTGCACACTTTATTATTTTCATATACCTTATGCAACTCTTGTACATGGTACTTTTTTGTTAGCCTTGTGCTACTTTTGTACATGGTACTTTAGAGTTTGCATTATCATGGTACTCCTTGTTTGCTTTATGCAACTTTGTACATGATATTTTTTGATCAACTATATAGCACGTGACTATAAGTATGGCTTGGCATATTTTTGTGATGACTTATAGTTCACTATTTGTTAGATCAATTTTGTTATCATCTTTGGATATTCATATATGTTGTGGTGAATATATTTATGATGATGTATCTAACTGATCTTATGTTGAGCTGCTTGTAGCTTGCAGGTACTTCCATTTGGGATTTTGTAGGCTTACTGAAGACACCCTTGTGATGTTTTCTTCTTGTCATTTGCAACCACTTGTGGTTGATGGATGGCTTTGTAAGCTGCTTGTATCTGAAGCTACTCCGTTGGGGGCTTGTAGTCTCATTTTGGCCCATTTTGTATTGGTGCCTTATTGTAGACCATTCTTGGTCATAGAAGCTCATTGTAACTATATTACTCATTTGATTCTCATCCCCGTTTGTATCTTTAGGGGGAGAATGTTTCTTTGTCTCATAATTCCTTTCCCCAATATTGCATTAAGGGGGAGTGTTGGAATATGTAATGCAACATTGTGTAAATTATTCTTAGACTAAAATATAAAGTCTAAAGAATAATATTTGAATTAGAATATAATTCTATCTTATGTAAAATATTCCCACCCAATTAATAAATAAATTAAGGGTGCTAAGAATATTTAATTTCTTGGGAAAAAGTTATTTCCCTTTTCTAGCAAATATTAGAAAGTAACTAATCACTTTCTAATATTTGATAGATGCCACTTATCACATATCTCAAAGATTAGATTGTGATAAAATTAGAAAGTAACTAAAGCACTTTCTAATATTTGATAGATTGTGATAAGATTAGATTGTGATAAGATTTAGGGTTGTAGTAGAAAAGCTTCTCTTTAAATAGGGGTGTTTTCTACTACATATTATCATATCTTATCGTATCTTGTCATATTGACTTGTGTTGTAGTTTATGTTGATGCATATTGTTGCATAACATTGAAGCATTCTTGTACTATTGAATCATTGAGTAATATAGTGAGCTTCATAGTGGATGTTTCCCTTCTTCATTTGAAGTAGGGTTTTACCACTCAATATTTGTGTTGTGGGTTTACCTCTTTTATGTGTGATTGATCTTGTGGAGCATTCTTCGATCTTGGGGAGACTTTGCTTGTCTCACATTTGAGCGTAGTCAATGCAGAGACACAGATCTCGAGGAGCATGGTCAATGCCAAGTGACACACAAATGATCAATCATACAATGATCAATTTGATTTAACAACAAAGAATACAAACAGAAATTAAAGGAGTAAATGATTGCCACTTCCAATGGGCACACCCTCGCCATAAAGGCACTTATGCGAATACGTAGATGAAAGAATATAAAAAACGAATGGAAGATTTTCAATAAAATTTTACTTTCACATGGAGAACCTAGCCGACGGGCTAGGTTTGGTATGTAGCATGACTCCCCTCCTCGGAAAGCTTTGTCCTCAAAGCTGGAAATGATTGGAAAATACTTTCAGATTCCCAGGTTGCATCTTCTTTGGGTAAATCCTGCCACTTGATGAGAAATTCCTGGATGTGACGAGATCTGAGTCTGCGTGTTCTAGTTTGTAGCACTTCTTCTGGTTGTAGATAGATACGCCCTTCTTCATCCAACACTGGTAATTCCGATTGAGAATGCACTTTTTGGCCAATCACCTTTTTGAGACAGGAGACATGAAATATTGGATGTATGCGAGAGGATTGGGGTAACTCCAGTTGATATGCTACCTCGCCAATGCGATGCACAATTCTATAAGGACCATAGAATCGTGGGGCCAACTTCTGACTGGATTTGAGCTTCAATGATAGCTGCTTGTAGGGTTGAAGACGTAAGAATACCCTATCACCAATATTGAATGTTCTTTCTGAACGTTGCTTGTCCTGTTGCTGCTTCATACGATTTTGTGCTTGGACCAAATTATCTTTCAAGATAGTGAGCATTGCTTGTCTCTTCTGTAACCAATCGTCGACTTGGGCCACTTTGGAAGATCCTGGTACATAATCGGCTATTGTGGGTGGCTTTGTTCCATATAATGCTTCAAAAGGAGACATCTTAGTGGAAGAATGGTAAGAAGTATTGTACCACCATTTTGCCAATGACAACTATTGACTCCATTGATATTGTTTATCTCGACAAAACATCTTAAGTAGGTACCTAAACATTTGTTAACTACCTCCGTTTGACCATCTGTTTGTGGATGGTAGGCAGAAGACATATTTAATTTGGTACCACTAAGTCAAAACAATTCTCTCCAAAAATTGCTAGTAAATATGGGATCCCGATCACTTACAATATTTTTGGGCATTCCATGTAATTTAAAAATTGAATCCATAAATACCTTGGCCACTTTGCTTGCTGAAAATGGATGTTGTAAAGCCTGAAAGTGAGCATATTTGGAAAGGCGATCAACTACCACGAAAATTACTGTTTTACCTTCTAACTTAGGAAGACCTTCAATAAAATCCATGGAAATATGTTCCCATTGGCGATCCGGAATAGGTAACGGTTGAAGCAATCCTGGTGATTTGACTGTTTCTCCCTTATTGTGTTGGCACACTTCACATTCAACTACCCATTGCTTAACCTCTGCTTTTAATCCTTTCCAACAAAAGGATTGTTTAACCCGCATGTAAGTTTTCAAAAACCCTGAATGTCCTACTGAAGGAGAAGCATGTGACTCCTCTAGAATTTGTGCTTTGATTGGTGAATTGTGAGGGATGTAAATGCGATTTTTCTTACGTAATATTTGGTCGTCATATGTGAAAAGAGGGTATTTAGAGGAACCCATAGATAATTCTTGAATTATTTGAGTTGTTTCATTGTTGGACAACCATTTTGCCTGTAACTGAGACACCCACTGTGAACATGGTCCTGAAATGGCATTAATAACTACTTCATCTTCGTATTTTCTAGATAATGCATCTGCTGCCACATTTTATTTCCCTTTCTTATATTCAATCACAAAATCATATCCCAATAATTTAGTCAACCACTTATTTTGTTCGGGATACGAGAACCTTTGTTCTAGAAAATGTTTGAGACTGTTGTGATCGGTTTTAATAATAAAACGACTATTGATTAAGTAATGCCTCCATTTTTCCACTGCATGTAAAATAGCCAACATTTCTTTTTCATAGGTGGATCTACCCAAATTTTTTCTTGAAAGTTGTTTACTTTCAAATGCCAAGGGATGACCCTCCTGCATGAGTATTGCACCAATACTTGTTCCTGAGGCATCGCATTCAATGATAAATGGTTTTTGAAAGTCTGGAGTGGCCAAAACTAGAGTCGTACACATTGCCTCCTTGAGAGCCTCGAAGGCTTTAGTAGCTACTATTGACCATTGAAAAGCATCCTTCTTGGTGAGAGCCATGAGAGGACCCGCAATTTTACCATAGTCACCCACAAATTTGCGGTAATATCCCGTGAGACCTAGAAAACCATGAAGTTTCTTGATGGTTTTAGGCAAAGGCCAATCTTGTATTGCCTTAATATTATTGGGATCTACCTTAACACCTTCGTGAGATACTATATGACCGAGGTACTCAACTTCTTGAACACCAAAGGAGCATTTAGATCTTTTGACAAACAACTTTTCTTTGCGTAGGATAAGGAGAACTTTGTCCACATGTACTAAATGATCTTTCCATGATTTACTATAGATGAGTATGTCATCAAAGAAGACTAGAACAAATTTTCGTAGGAATGGATGAAACACCTGGTTCATGAGACTTTGGAATGTAGATGGTGCATTAGTGAGACCAAAGGGCATGACCAAGAATTCATAATGACCTTCATGAGTTCGAAAAGTTGTTTTGGGGATATCTTCTTCCCTAACTCGGATTTGGTGAAACCCTGAACGTAAGTCTAATTTGGTGAAGAATTTGGCACCATGTAATTCATCTAGTAAATCATCAATGACATGGATAGGAAATTTATCTTTGATCGTGATTTTGTTGAGAGGACGAAAATCAGGACACATACGCCAAGAATTGTCCTTTCGACGAGCTAAGACTACTGGTGAGGAGTAAGGGCTCGTACTATGATGGATGATGTCATGGTCTAATAGCTCTTGGACAATATTTTCAATTTTTGATTTCTGGGGTTGGGGATATCGATACGGACGACCATTGGGTGGAAGACTACCAGGCACTAGATGTATGGCATGGTCATGAGATCTTTTGGGAGGTAATCCTTTTGGTTCTTGAAAAATCTCCTCATAGTTAGCCACAATGATTTGGAGATCATCTTCTTTGATTTTAGGAATATCTTGATCTAATTTCTCTATGCAATTGATTCAGGCTATGAATCCCCCACCATATTTTCTTAATATATTTTCCATGCTATGTGAACTTACAACTTTTGATGGAGGTGTGGGTAGTCCTTGAAGACGAATAGTCCTCCTATTGGCTTGCCATTCGACAAAGCGATGTTTGTGGTTAAAACCCACAGTGGTTTCTAATTGTTCCATCCATGCAACGCCTAAAATAACTTCTGAATTTCCTAGTTCCATAACAAAAAGAGGACCTTGCCAAGTATACGTACCCATTTGTAATGAAACTGAAGATGTCTTACCTAGACAGTAGCTAGGGACACCACACGAATGGCGAAGGACAAGGTAATGTTCGACACGTGACTTGACTCTCGAGACGGACAACAAGACCACTCGACACGCGAGGAAGGACCCATGACCAGTAACAGCACGCAACACGACTTACGAAACGACGACTCGAGACTATACGGAAAGACCCAATAGCAAAGCGAAGGACATTTCGACATGGAAGACCCTCACAACTAGGCGAGTGTAGAAGACCCTGACAACTGCGACCGAAATGACACGTAACAACGAGGATTGACACGTGCATGGGAGAACGCTAGCTATTGTGTGACCGCAGTCACACCTCAATTGGTGCGACCAACACCTTATAAATGCCCTGCTCTATCCCACACCGTGAATGTGGGATAAATGCCCCCAAAAAAATTAAAAATTAAATTTGGTACCTTAGTTTAAACTCGTTTTCGGTTTAATTCGTGTTTCTGATTAGTCGGCGGTTTCGAGCTTGCGCGCTATGAGTTCGGCAACTTCTCTTCTACGATTTGAGTGGTAGGTGAACTGTTTTGAAACGCGAGAATTTGGTGCTTTGTCCCTTGGCTTCCCATCCCTAAAAATGACGCCGAATTTTGTGGACTAACCTTGGATGTATACGTTTTCCTGCGATCGGTTTCCTACACTTTAGACGAGCGATATTTGTTTCGAAGGAGCTCGCGAGTACGTTGGTGCTGACGCCTGCGTTCTTTAATTGATTTCGTCCAGGAGGTATGCGACTTCCCCCTCCCACAAGCAGTGTCCCTGAATGATACGCGACCAAAACGCCTTGATTGCTTACGCCGTGAGATCGATGACACCTTCCCTGGATCCCAGACTGATACCACATGAAAGGGAAGAATTCCCTTATATTCCAATAGCAGTAATAAACACAGAACTTTATATAATCACCAACAAGATAATTCACCAGATGATTAATTCGATTTAACAACAGAGAATACGAACAAAAATTAATGGAGTAAATGATTGCCACTTTTGGTGGGCACACCCTCGCCATAAAGGCACTTATGCGAATACGCAGATGAAAGAATATAAAAAATGAATAGATGATTTTCAATAAAATATCTACTCTAATAAATATGAATTACTTTCACATGGAGAACCTAGCCGACGGGCTAGGTTTGGTATGTAGCATAACATCCTTTGTAAAATAATCTAGGTGCACCTACTAGAATCCAAAATCAACTTCCTTATTAGACCTATCAAGGCCTATTGAACCTGTTGGTCTACCCTTTTATTTCCATGATAGTTATGAAGGCTTTTACCTACCTTTTATAGCAACAGAAACAAGACAGCACGGGATCACCTTAGCGGCTATCGACACTCAAGTCAATCCACCATATTCAAGAGGACATAATAGTCGATATACTCTCTTCGTGATAAAGTTATTTTATGGTATAAAGAATTGCCCGATAATTCGATGACCAGTTGAACCATTCATATGTAGGTTTGAAAGCATAAAAAATGGGTATTCAGTTTTTGTTCCAATTAAACACAATGCAAAGACACCCTCAAGAAAATATTCATGGTTTCAATACTAAATTCTAGTGAATCTTGAATTTAATTCTGCAAAATGTTAGGCCAAAATAAAATGAGCATTGCCATACTATATCAAGGGCTTGCAATCTAATTTAGCACTAATGGTTTGTAATGCGAACCATTGAACACTAGCTGCAACATTTGAAGTAGCAACTACAGACGAAGATTCTCATCAAGCTACGAAAAGTACCCCTTGTCCCACCAATGGCCTATGCAACCCAAATTTCCTAGAATAAAAATACACAAATGTCAAATGCTACGCCCAACTTTTCTCTATCCCAAATCCCCAACGGAACACCTTCATCTGACCTTCCAATCACCATATATCATTACTCATTCGGGCCAAAACATATCATCCTCAATAGCCTTTTCAGTTATCGCTTCCAGCCCTCCCCACTCCATCTAACCCATATAATGAACCCAAAAATAATTTTGTGATGAACAAATTGTTGGAGGTAATCAAGACCTTGGTGAATCAGAACAAAGCTGTGAAACAACTACAAATTGGCAGCCCCGAGTACTTGACAAAGAATCAAGTGCCTCGGCAAGGTACTAGCTTCGGGGCAAACCAGGTTCACAATCACATGGTGAACTACAACACAAATGTTGAACCAATATGGTGCCTTCTGTGCAATGACAAACAATTGCATTGAATGTGTGAGTGCCATCAGGCATTCTCAAACTATACAATATATTCAACAATGTTAGGCTTAACAAGTTATCGCCATTGGTCAAGTTGCACCCACAACAAATCCCACTATGTATCAGTAGTGTCAGGCTGCACAATCAATACCTACCTTTCCCAACACCAACAATGCAATACTGGCATATTTCAACATTACAAAAATAGAAGAAGAGTCAGCTTTTGAATATGATGCCATATTTGTGAACCACAAGGGTGTAGAAACCAAGGATAAAGGACATTGATCGTAGAGAAATCAACCAATAAGCAGGCCAACATTGAAAAGGGGACTATGGTCCTTAGAAGGGGAAGGCCCCCTTTGCATGTAAAAGACAAAGGACCTATTGTAGCACAACAAGAAAGGCAAAAGGAAAAGGAAAACATTGGAAGAGAAGCAACAAACTACCTTCCAAGGATAATCAAGGAACATCAAACGACAAAGATCAAAGAGTAGACAAAGGGAACACACTAATATCCAACAATGAAAACAACCAAACAATTGATAAGTGAATCGAAAAGGAAGATGGCAAAAGGAGGAGTCCACTTCAAAGGGAAGTCGAAAGAAGACTGAAATACCCATCCCTTACAAGCAAAGGGCGAGCAACAACTCCTAAGCAAGCTCTTAACTTCTATACAAAGAAATAGGCCCCCTACACCAAATTCAATATCGCAAAAGAGATGAAGAAAAAACACCAACCAAGGTCAGTATGCTAGAAGCGTTGGCCTTATCTGGGCAATGGGGCCTACTTGAGAAGCCCTAAATGAACAAGAGTAGAGTTAAGCCAAAGGTAATTAGGCATAATCTGCTACAGTTCATGTAGCCAAATAACTTAATCTAATAACATAGCAACTATTAGACATCTAGGTTGATGTTGTCATAAACTGCCTCTATTCTATGTAACGCTTAAGATCAAGAACTACATACTCAAGAGTTGCATACTTGATTTTGGAGTGGCAGTGATTGTTAGGCCCAAGGCTATCTGTGAAGAGATGGGTCTTCCTTATACTGAGGTAGCTAGACACTCATACCAAATGGATGGGATGAGAGTCAATGCAATAGGTGTTTTCAAACATCTGGTGACCATAACCCAATACCCAAAATTTGTGGTAATTCAAGAGGTGATAGTCATAGATCTACCCCATACTTTGAAATGTTGTCCAAGAAACGGATACGAAATATGACATGGGATGGTTATCTAGCTATGGATTATATGCATATGAAGTTTCCTAAGGACGAAAAAATCATAAGGATTGAGAATGAATTGCCTTGTAATTACCTCCTACACAAGCTTGAAGATGAAAATGTAGTAAACTAGAATAAACTCCCAAAATACATCGATCATGATGAGTATCAAGAAGATGACCATGACTTGGATGTAGAAATGATAATTTGTGTGCTACAATATGATGAAGATCCAAAGGTGGAGTACAAAAAAACAAAATTGGGAAACTTCCTAATAACAGAAACTCTTAAAATTGTTGCCTTGGCAAGTCATGGGACCAAAAAGAGATGGACTATCTAGTTTGATGTTGCTAGAACTAGAAATGGAACAAGTGTTGGGGTATAGTTCGTTGACCATCAAGGAGCATAGGTTCATTATGTCTCTTGGTTTCTATTTAATTGCACAATGTAATTGAGTATGAAGTAATTTGTACTAGTTTAAGAAAAGCAACGATGGGAATCAAAGACCTAAGAATATATGGTGACTCCAAACTAATAGTAAACCCGGTAAATTCCCAATGCACCACAAAGAATAAACACCTAAAGCGTTATGGGATTTGGTTGAAAGCTTAAACTCTTTTGAAATAAGGGTGATACCTAGAGAACTGAATGCAAAAGCATGCTTTGATCCAACTAATAACATGTGGGATAAACCAAAGTAGCTAGAAGTTGTTTTCAGGCCAACAATTCTAGATAACTCTGGTCACTGACAAGTCTTCATAATGATGAACAAATCATGGAATTCCTTATCTGAGAGACTCAATACGTCGAAGAACAAACGAACATAGGGACAACATCAAGGATGGAGTCATACAACTAAAGTCAAACTAGTTGCCTAAAGTTCTGATTATGCTAGAAAGATTATTTAACCCAGATGATAGCTCAAGTAAAAGCAATCTTAAGGTGGAATCTTATCTTCCACATATCACCTAATCGAGGTAGTTGAAGGAAAGTCATTTTGGAAGGATTGTACTTGGGAATAATAGGATCTTTTCAAATAGTTTTGAGGTAAATATGAAGACATAATTGCTTGGTAATACGAAGATCTAAAAGTCTACGAACGCAACGTGATAGAACACAGCATTAAATTAGAACCTCATTCCAAGCCTTTCCAACAAAAGCAAAGACCAATCAGCCTTAAGATAGAGGTTGTAAGGAACAAAGAGTTGTTAAAGCTCCTACAAGCTCAAATTATATTTTCTCTCAAGCATTCCACATGGGTCACGAATCTAGTCCTTAAGAAGAATGGAAATATGAGGATATGCATTGATTTTAGAACCTAAAAAGGACATCATTGAAAGATCACTACCCATTGCCTTCTATTGATCAGATATTACAAAAGGTGATAGTGTAACAAATGTCATTCCTTGATGGTTTCTTAGGGTATAACCAGATTTAAATTAAAGATGAAGACCAACATAAGATAGCATTCACCACCAAGAGGGGA
This sequence comes from Wollemia nobilis, assembly GCA_028583015.1. Taxonomy (NCBI): domain Eukaryota; kingdom Viridiplantae; phylum Streptophyta; class Pinopsida; order Araucariales; family Araucariaceae; genus Wollemia; species Wollemia nobilis. The sequence continues at coordinate 6,387,918 of JAQPPZ010017110.1, forward strand.
ATCTTTGCATATTAACACGTCTTTTGGCTTGTCGAACATCTAAGCAACCTTCTAGACAACTATTAACATACCTTTTTTAGGGCTTGTGGGGGATATCATCCTTATATACCTTTACGATTTGACAGTCTTTTCCAAAAGAAGAAACAAACACATCAAACATCTAGAGTTGGTCTTCCATAAGTGTACGGAGTTCAGTCTTTCTCTAAACCCTAAGAAATCTATCTTCAAGGCCCCGAAAGGCAAAATGATAGGTCACATGTATCAAAAGGAAGTCTAGCCATAGATCTCGATCAAACCCACGCCATTCAAGACCTATCGTTGCCCACATCGGTTAAAGAGATTAGGTCATTCTTAGGGAAGATCCATTATGTATCCATATTCATTACCTATTTCGCTCAAATGAATAAGCCTATAACCAAGATGCTAAAGAAATATGCCTCACTAGATTGGACCAAAGAGGGGAAGAATGCTTTCCAAAAAATCAAATATGCCATCACGAGAGCTCTTGTCTTGATTAACCCAAACTTCTCCAAGGAATTTAGAATGTATGTGTTTGATACAGATGAAAGTATCACAACAATCCTAACTCAAAGGAACAACCAAGATGAAGAACATAATATATCATTTATGAGTCAAGCCCTCCATAACTATGAAGAGAGATATACCTTAATTGAGAAGCAAGTATTCGCCATCATGAAATCCTTGAAGAAATTCAAGTATTACCTTTCACAAAGCAAGACCATTATTCTTGTAGTGCACCTTAATGTCTAGTCTAATGTCTTACATGATGAACTAGGATGAGAGAGTTGGATGGATTAATAAGATACAAGAATTTGAGATTAAAATCAAGCCTACTAAGTTGATCAAGGGTAGGGCTTTGTGCAAAATATTAGCAAGGAAAATGTTTGAAGAATAAGTTGCTTCAATTGAAGAAATGGCTAGTGACAAGGGCACTCGATGAATGAGCAATATATGCAAATATATGGCTATAGGACAGGTCCATGAAAGATTATTCGACAAGGAAAGGGCCAGGTTCAAACAAAATGTGACACTACCAATGGCTAGACGTCTTGTTTAGAAAAGGCTACAGTGACATTTTACTCTACAACGTAGAGAAGACAAACAAGGAGTCATACTCAAGAAATATCATGACGAAGGGGACACTTCTCTACATGTACAACAACTCACAAAATTTTGAGGGCTAGATACTATTGTCCCACCATGTTCACTAATTGTTATCAACAGGGCAAGAATTACAAATCTTTTTGCATGTTCCAAAGAAGAAAAGAGCCCTGATACCTTTTGAAATAGATCATTGTAACTGAACAATTCCAATAGTGGGGTTTTGATTTCATAGGAAAGATCAATATTTTTCCAAGCACAAGTCATGGATGGATCCTCACCACCATAGATTACTTCACCAAGTTGGTCGAAGTGGTCCTAGACAAAGCAACCAATCAAGAAACAATAGTGCAACTGCTTGAAGATATCATCACTAGGTTTGGAACCCCTATCGCCATTGTTACAGATAATGCCACCTATTTCAAAAGGGCTAAAGTGACTAAATTTGCTCTTGAACATAAATTCCTACTCAAAAAAGCATCCAATTATTATCCTTAAGGGAATATATTGGCTTAATCGACCAACAAGAACATCACAAGAATATTGAAAAGGATTGTTTTGGAATCCTAGAGAGAATGGTATACAAAGCTACATAAGGCATTATGTTTAGAGAGTGACACCAAAGCGTCTATAGGGTCATCTCCCTATAAGTTGGTGTACAACGAGGAGGTGGTATTGTCGATTAACCTCAAGTTCCTTTTTTTCCAAATGTCACAACTCGACGTGGAAGACACCAACATCGAGCCTATGCAAGCTAGACTAAACGTGTTGTTGACTCTAGAGGAAGAGAGAGAAAAAGCTTTTAATAAAATTGCTCGATGGTAGAAAGTCAAGAAATGGTTCAACGAGGGCAATAGAAGTAGAATATAAAGGAGACCTTATGCTCAAATGGGACGAAGATCGTGCAAAACCAAGTGCTCATCAAATATTGGATTCGTTATGGAGCAAATCATAGAAAATAACAGTATCAAACGCCTATAAGTTCATCTCTATGGAAGTAGTGTTGTCTATCTTAGTAAACAAGCAACATCTTTAACCGATACAGCAAAAAGTTTTGGCCAAACATCTATGTACATAGTGTTGGTTATTTATTCGATAAGTACTAGCCCGTTTTTTGCTATTCTCATTTTTCTCCTTTTCCTTTCTTCCAAAATTTTTGATTCCCTGTCAATTTATATTTCTTTCCCTGAACCAATAACACTAGCTCTGTTAAGGATAAATTGATGTTAACAAAATATATATATATATATATATATATATATATATATATATATATATATATATATATATATATATATATATATTTATTGCAATTCGCTTGCTAAAGCAAGCGACACTCTTGCCCGATTAGCCGGCCTTGCATGAACTGCAAGGTCATGCTAACTGGCCCTTAATAGGTTGATTGTTCCAATCGAGTAGCCCATGCCAAGGCACAAGCAAAGCGTGTCCTACCTAGGGCCTATATATATCAAAGGCCCCTCATTTGCATGAGAAGTGCGCAAGGAACAAACAAACTTCCCACGCTCCATCCTAGCAAACTACATGCCCTCTAGAAAATCACACGCCAAAGTACGACTGAGTCGCAATCCCACAAAATCTCCTCGACTGCCGAAATACCAAGCAAATCGCTCAAAAACAAATCACCAAACCTTCCAAAATTTGCCCAAGTGAAGCACTTGATCTCACTAGCAAATCGCTTGACCTTTCAAGCGATATCCTCCTTTGATCAAGCAAATCACCCCTTTTTCCCAAGCAAATTACTCCACCTTTCGAGTGAATCACTCCCCCTACCAATTTGTAGTAAAACTCCTCCAACAAGCAAATTGCTTGCATTTTCGATCAAATTGCTCCAAATTGCAAGCGAATCGCTCCAAACCTCAAAAAACCAATTTTCTCAAATTTTCCCATTTTTTACCTTTCTCACACCTTTTCTCATTGTTCTTCACCATGGACACCTCATCTACCTCTGCTAGCCCTTCACTCCTGAAGCCTAGGTGGCATCACCACCCTCCATGACTGTCACCCCACCCATCGTCATTCCATTATCGCCTATTACAATCACCACCATAGAAGTCAGGCCATCAAAGGGATAGGGCCAAAAAAGAAGAGGTGGAAGAGGAAGAGACAGGATTCTCCATCTTCCAAAAGACCAAAAGAACAATTTGAGGACCCTTACTAGAAGGTTGTGGAGGGTGCATAAACATTCCACAAAGGAAGTAATGAGGGAAGCATTAAGGAGGTTTAACTTAGGCCCCTGATAGACTCCTAGACAATAAGTCGGACATAAACATTTGGCTTATCCATAAACCTCAAGCCACAACTGTGGAATTGCCTTGAGCTAATAGAAATTGTGGCCAAAAGGTATGATTCCATAACAAGGAGGTTTTGCCTCCCGCGATAAACAAAATATGTCTTCTACATCAAGATAAGAGTCATAAGGAGTATACTAAAATCCATTGTTGACCCGACCATCTGGATCTCTTGTAGTCCTAAAACCTAGAGATTATTTCTCCTATAGGCAATCCATCACTTATTAGCAAAGCTCCCTAATATTGTACCTAAAGAAGCTTGATTTGTCATCCAACTTCAATATCCCACTAAAGTTGGACCAATTCAAATATGACATTCAAACAGTGATTATTAGGTATAGCAATTGTCATTGGGGAAAATACTAAGAAGAAAATCTATGAGGAACATGTTTTATGCATGCAGTCTAGACCTACCCGAGGCATTCCCAAATAATTGAGTGCATCAAGTACATCTCGGACCAAATGGACAGTCAACGAAAAGAATTTAAGGAAAGTTCACATACACCTACCTGATCTAGTTGATTTTACACCAAAAGAAGAGTTGGTTTTCCACTCTCCAACGAGATCAAATAGAGGCAGATGGATGACCCCTAAGTATAGTGAAGATCATGAATGTACCCTATCGAGAAGCGGGAAAGACCTCCTACTACTTCTATGACAAGGTGTATGAAGTCATAATGGAAAAGTTCAGGGGAAAGGCGCCAAGGTTGACAAATGAGGCGTGAAGGATGTTGATAGAGGGGAAATGACCACAAGGAGACTTCTATTTGTAGATGATCAAATCTTTCATCCACTTTTATGGCTTTTCAGTCATGCCCTTTGAATTGCATGCAAGGGTCTCGAACTACAGATTCAACCTCGAGTATGTCAAGCAACTCGACTACATAGATATAAAATGTTTCCAAGAGCAAAAGAAGCTCATTCTCTACCCACTTAAGCAACACATAATGAAAGTCACTCTTCAGGTGCATAGGTACAACATAGTGATTTAGGCAAGGTTGAAAGAGATATGTCTCAAACAACTTAAATATCGATGGTCTAATGATCCAAAGGGTATTTTCAAATAGACTCTCAAAAACAAGAAACTAGATACCTTCTTCACTCATCAAAAGAGATATAATGTTTAGCAACACGCCAATCTAGACAAGGAGACATCCCTTACTACTCTAGGGAGTAACAAGGGTTACGAAGATAAAATTCAAAGCTAGTATGACTACCCCTTAGAGTGGTCGACCTTTTATCCAAAGATGAATGATGGCTTCAATCTTGACATCAAGCCAAACCATCAAAGGTTGGAGGGGCTTCAAAAAATAGGGTATACATATAAGAAGATCCTAACCCAACATAAGATGAGGTATGATGCAGGAACAATGACCAAATCCATAAGAGATGGTACCTTTTGTGTCGAGTTGTTTGTCACCTGGGACAAGAAGCTCACTAGAGGCACCAAAAGGACGAAGACCTTCACAAAAGCAGCAATAATATGAGGCACCTCGACCCCACACAAGTTAAAGCCTAGGAAATAGGTAGCATCAAAAATCACCATATCAATTGCACCAACAACTCAAGCAGTAGTCAATGTTGCAATCAAACAAACGATAATCAAAGGACAAAAGGAGTTCCAAAGCTATGGGTTGATGTTCAATGAGGTGGTTGTAGCAATAGAAAAGCAGCAACAAGAGCAAGAAACCCAAATTGATGAAGGAAAAATCCCTCAAGGAAGCTCTCCTCTAGATATGGGAATGGCCAGTCCAAGGGTTATGACTACACATTCCCCCCACACATTCACCCTCTATTATTCCACCTCTCTTTATCACTTCTCCTATATTCATCTCCCTCTCTCTTCCCACTCTTATCCCCTCCCATTCTTTTGTTGTCCTTCCATCATCCACCAACATAGCACATGTTTCTCTAAGGTGTAACTCATCCCACAAGTCATCATAATGCACTTTGCCTCCTACAATTACCATCACAGCAAGAACTACCTCCATCATTTCTTTTCCATCCCTATTCGCTCAAACCCTCACGTCACAACCAATAGTTCCACAAACCATGACACCCCTTTCGACCACCCAGGTCAGATTAGTGTCACATCCCACTCCCCCCACTTCCACTTCATTTCCTACCGTTACCACTTAGTTCGTAGCCCTCACCATACCTACCACATCCACTTACTCTTCGTCTCATGCACAACTTTTATAGGTAATGACACCCACCATCCCTACTCAAGGAGTTGAGTTTAAAGGAGCTTCCCATCAACAAGTGCATCTGTAGAGCCTAGGCCCATTATGCATACCAAGACGAAGAATATGATGTTAAAAAGGCACTAGATATCCTTCTTGTTGAAGAGAAAGGGTGGAAGAAAGAGTACAAGCGACTTAGTAGGAATACCTCCAAGGCCTTAGTATTCTTCTACTCGCAAATATCGAAGAAATGGAAGAAAATACTTTGTTGAGGCTTTAGAGACTGACCCCTCCAGGATAGCATCAACTCCTACTGACTTCATTGTTGGAGTGTTGCAGTTGGATCTAGACAAGATGGACCTATACCAAATGGTCCAATTGGCTAACCAAATCACAATTGGCATGGCAATGAAATATGGTCAACAAACAGTTGATGATGAAGCAGTATAGCTCAAAAACAAAGAGCTAGACACAGAATTGGCTCAGGTCAAGGCAAAAAGAGAACTGCAACAAGAAAATGAAAGGCTAGCAAAAGAGGTTGCTAAGAAAGAGCAATTGAAGACCTCAAAGTCCAACTTGCCAAGTCTAAACAACTCACACAGGAGATGACTGACGAGCAAAGAAAACTGCTAACAAAACTAGAACAAAAAGACCAACAAACCAAAGATTTTGAAGCTTCATGGCCTGAAGAAATGGAGGTGGACCCAAAAACCACACAAGAAACTCATATGGTTAAAACCTTGTGGGACCAAATAAGGGAGGATATAAAGAACGTCTTCGAATACTTCCGATTGTCATTCTTCATAAAAGAAAGCTTGGAACTAGTCGAGACTATCATCAAGCAAGTGGAAGAGAAGCTTTCTACAAGGGGTGAGCATTGAGAAGTCATTAAGCTCCTTGCCTCAATGACCACAACACAAGATAAATTGTAAAGATATGGTCAACAAAATAAGCAAAAACCCAAACATTCAAAGGAACATCCAAACATGCAAAGATAACCTAAAGTCTAAGAAAACCCAAGTGCAATAGACAGACAAAGAAATTTGGGGGTTGATTATTGTTAGGATGTAAGACATCTTCAATGATAGGAAGAATGTCCTAGATGATAATGTTTTCGATGTCATGATTGAAGAAGAAACGGACCACAACAATCAAGGGAATGCCACTAAGATGTATGAGAAGTTGAAGCTAGCTCATGCCAAATTGAAAGAGCTAGTTTTTCAAGGAGAAGAATTGTCTAAAAATACTTTTGAAGACCTGATAGGGGAGGTCAAAGATATTGGGACAATATAGTTGCCTAATGACAGTGAGTTGCAGAAACTACAAGAATTGTTGCCACCAAAAATAGGCTAAGGGGTCAAAGACAACAAGGAGAAACAACAATTTTGCAACGTAGATCCCAATTTTGTAGACTTCGTGTCCAAGGATAAAGGTAGGATCTAGGATCCTACACCAATCGAGTTTGGCGTCCCATGAATTCGGCATAAATGTGGTACCTCGACACTACCTTTGCCAAATTTTGTCCATTTTGGAAGCCCCAAGTAGCAACAGGCGGCCAAATAGCAATAAAATACTCAAAAAAACTAAAAATATGGCTCAACTTTGATAAAGTACCAATTCGCCTGCAAAATCTATTGATTGGCTCAGAGGATTTGTTTGCTAAACAAAGGTGGTTAGTTTACTTGCTAATGCACGTGAATTGCTCGAACAATGCGCAAATGTGAATATCAGCACAAATTACAAGGAAAATCTTCCAAAAAGCAACTTTTTTGGTGTTTTGTGGCACACTAAGTATTTTTAGAGCCTTCTAAGCCTGTTAAAGGTACAATTAAAGGGATGTAACATTTGGAGGTGTAACATCTTACTAAAATTGCCCGAAATTTTTATTTGTACTAAGAGTAATTGTTTTCCACCCCAAATAACTTAAGGGTAAACTATTGCTATACATAGGGACCTAGGGCCCTCATTGTAACTATTTTTTCGCCATATGAAGCTACACTCTATGAAACCCACATTGTGCTTTATGCTCATGAGGTTGTAAGAAATTGGCAAGTCCTTATGCATTCCATCAATGGCACTACCCTCTTGGTATACATAGGAACCTAGGGCCCTCATTGTAACTATTTTTTGGCCATATGAAGCTACACTCTATGAAACCCACATTGTGCTTTGTGCTCATGAGGTTGTAAGAAATTGGCAAGTCCTTATGCATTCCATCAATGGCACTACCCTCTTGGTTTTCTAAGTGCACAACGATGGGGTACGACATTTCTAGCCCATCTTGTCATTCTTTTATCAATTTTATAATCAAATGAATGGGTGGACATTGATGTTGCTCGAGTTATCATGTGTTGACTGATTGAATGATATCCTTGCTATGGTGTAACAGCCATATTTGCTTTCATTTCTTGCACTCTAAGATTCACAAATTTTCTTTCTAAACTTTACACATTTTAAAACTTTGCCCTCTCTAAGTGGCTAAGATTTGCTTTTGTGATTTAGATCTAAGATCTATTGAAGTCTCACAAGATTTGCAATTATAAATATTTTATTTCGTATTGCAAATTCTTGGTGGATGTAGAATTTTTTATTTTCTTGAAGTTGTTTGGTTGCCATTACCTCTACAACGCCTCAAATTCCTCCTCAATAGACATAGGCTTCACATCGATTATCATTATTTGTTTGGCTCAATCCCTTTAGGTTAGGATGAGTTGCCCTTGAGCATTAGATTAGGTTTGTTACTTTGGTAATCTATATATAGGAAGAGATATGTTGTAGTTGAATCATCAATACATTAATCTTTCTTCTATCACCTAGGTGCACATATGAGACTTTGCCCTCCCTAAGTGGCTAAGATTTGATTATATGATTTAGATCTAAGATCTATTGAAATCTTATAGGATTTGCAATTATAAATAATATATTTTATTTCCTATTGCAAATTCTTGGTGGATGTTGTAGAATTTTTGTTTTTTCTTGATGTTGTTTGGTTGCATTACCTCTCCAACTCCTCAATAGACATAGGCTTCACATATTCAACAATTCAATCTAAAATAGGTCTGAGGTGTAGACCAATTGGTTCATCCAAACTCCATAAGGGGGGCGAAGGTCCAAGGTTCAAATCTCGGGCCTCGCCGGACTGAACGCTTGTCCCTTTCCTGGTGCTTTCAGCGACGTAAAAGGTTTAAAATGATTGTGTCATGGTGGTTATAGGGGCGGACTGCGCGAAGATCTGTGTGGCAACTTCAGGGGCAGACAACGCATAATACTGTGGCGGCCATAAAAGCTAGACAGCCTGCCTGGATTCGTGGCGACTACTGATTCCACCATGTAAATACAAAAACAAAAAACAATTCAATCTAAAATTTAATTCAACGATCATCCAACTCAATTGTGTTGTATGACTCAATCAACTCCACTTGTTTGACAAGTTCCTAGGTTGACCAATTGCACTTCTTGATATGTATACTCTTAAATAGAAACCAATTATGCTCATATCTAGAGCAATACGAGGCTAACTCAAAATAGAGAGTATTATCCTTTAAAGATGTGGTGTTCTGGCACCATAATCTTCCCACTATAAATATGCAAATTTTGAAGTTAAATTATAAGTTTTAAACTATTTTACAAAAAAAACTAAAACTTTTATGTAATGTAAGGTCAACATTAATTAAGTCGAAGAGACTAATAAAAAAGCTTCCCCTTAACTTGTTTGTGTGCCTACAACTTGTTATGGATTTAGAGTCTCATGTCATGGTCGACTACCATCTTCTCTATATGACTATTGAGGTCATCCATGGCCTCATCATCGATGGTAAATGTATCACTAAAAACGAATTTGAGGTTCAAGTAGTACCTCACTACATATATGAGCATACGGAGTTATTTAGTTCATAGCTTATCTATAACATACCAATGAAATAAAATTTGTGTTTGTTTCCTCCATAATAGTTTTGGATGGCCTCCTTTGCCCTATCCATGGCCTCATAGATATAACACATGGTAGTTAATCTCCATCTACAAGGTGAAGAACCTTGACCAAATATTATGTCACTTAACGATGAAAATTGCCATAAAAATTTTAATTAAAATTAAAATTTACGATTTAAAAAAAAAAAGGCATAGAAAGCTAAAGAATTTTAAAAAGTTATAAATTACCTTGATTATCTCCTACACATTCTCCTCAAAATTATCGTCAAATACTAGTTTGAAAACCTCTCAATTGGCAACCCTAACCATTGTTTGCTCACAAACATCCCCATAATAGGAGTGAATGCAACTACAAGGCTCTACAAGGTGATCAAATTAAAGGTAGGTAACTCTTGGTCGAATAATGTCCTTTACATCAGTATGGTCCCTTATCAAGTTGAGCATCCATGTATGGTTGTAATACATTTCATAATATTTTTCCCTCGTCAACCAAAACACTTCACTTAGGACAATTTGCCAATGTCCTAAAAAATATGGGCAATGCAATGGGCAGCACATAGGCTCCAAAAAATTGAGTACTTTCTCTCAAGCAATACATAAGTTGTTGCATTGCCCATCACTACTCCTACAATGTTCTTCACTCTCCCTTAACCACTACATCCTCCAACAAAGTGAACAAAAGTTGGACACTCTTTTACCTCTCAAAAGGCATCAACCGACTTCAAGAAGACCAATGATCAACCCAAAGCCACTAAAAAGTTGAGGGTGTAACTCCTCACATATGTCCACCCACAAAAATGGTGCTTGTTAGAAACTCTGGCAAGAGCCTATTGAATTTTTTTGTGGTAGAGGGCTTCACCCCTTTACTAACTACACCAATTACTTTCATTAAAACATCCCAATAAACATTGTTCATATCATTGACAAGAATGTTGCAATAGTACAAGAAAATTGGCGCAACCATTTGAGCTTCCTTTACCTTCCCTAGGTTTGTACTCTTCAAGGGAAAGTTGCATCTTTATGCAAGAAGCAAAGAAACCACTATGCTTGTTCTCCCCCCTAAGGAATGTTGAATGTACGGGCCAAGGTTAGACTTTGATTCAAAGATAGGGCTATTAAGTTTTCTTTCTTCTTATATTTGTTGGCAACTTGGGATTTTATCTGCCTTAAAGTTTTTTGGTCCACACTAGGGCACAAGTCTCCATAGCAGCTTGGAATCCTTTAGATATAAAATTTAAGGTAATTGATGCCTCCCCTCATGTCTTTGTCATAATAGTTGCAAATAAACTAATTTAGAAGAGCACCCTTTATGCCATATATCCAAGTCGAGTCCCTCCCTTGACTTGGATCAATACCACAATTCCATCACCTGAAATAGCCATCTAAAAATAAATAAATAAAAACTAATGTACTCTAAAGCCCTAGAGATATTTAAGAAAACAAAGGAATAGAAATATAAATATTTAAAAATATATATTGCAAAAAAACAAAAATCCTACCTCTCAAATCTCTCCTTGTGAAATATTAAACAAACATGATAGAATCCATAAAATTTTATTTCAAACACATTGGATAATGTGTGTAATGTCTTCAACAATATGGTATTGAGAGATTGGAGGAGAAAAAGAGAAAAAGTGAAGCTTCCTCCTTTTTATGCCATTTTTTGCCCTTGGTTGTGCACGGTTGCGTTTTCGCAAATCCTCACACATTTATGGGCAAGTTTTTTCATGATTGCTCACCTAAAATTTTCGCAAATCCTCACACATTTATGGGCAAGTTTTTTCATGATTGCTCACCTAAACCTGACAACACTTAAATGGGCAATTTACTTGCCAAACAACAAAACTCACAAGTTCAGCAATTAATTGCAAGAAATAGACAATTTTTCAAACAATTTTCTTCTATGGCAATTAGTTTTACTAAACAAGACTCTAAGCAAAGGAAAGCCCGACAATATATTGGAGGCATTATCATATTTAAGGTCATCCAAGCTTTAGGTTTTGCAAGCCATCAGCCTTAGTATCAATGTTATAAATTGGAAACTATTTTGGATCAATTGTGTCCTACTATAAATAGAAACATCCATTTGGATATCTAATATAATTGTCAACAATGGCTTGGCTTTTGTTGTTCAAGCATAGAATTTTATAAATATTCAACAATGAAGATAGGAACCATTTTAAAAGTGTAATCTAACTTATGGCCAAGGCCGACATTGTATAGTGTACTTTTGTATAGGCCTACGGGCATTCATTGTACAATGTATTTAATTATTCATTTGTGTTAAAGCCCTATGGACCGCGGTTAACCTTGTTATGGTTAAACCCATCTTATATTTTGTAACTAACCAAAAGCCCTCTTGTTATGTTGGCTTAGGCTAAGTTAATTATATAATTAGGGTTTCCGGGATTGGTATAAATATCCCCCACCACTCCATTCATAGTATCGTAGTGTTGTGATTCTTATCCACAGATAATACGATTATTTACGGTGCCTAAGGGCACCCATTAATTCTGTGTCTCTTTCTTTCCTTTTCATCCTTTTATGGTTTTTGTATAATATTTGAGTGGATGGATTGCTTTCGTTTATTTCTGGAAATATGTGTGAAAATTAAAAAACCATTGAACAACGAAACAGAGTATATTAATACCTGATACAGTAGCAGACATGCAAACAGAATTTATAAGAGCATCAAATTCTTCTTAAATAGTTACTGATGGCTAGCCACAAGAATAAAGCAAAGCTGAATAATAAAAGTAAATGGTAATTGACCCTCTACAGATGCAAAGTAAATCAAATACGGTAAATGAATATGCATGTGCATTTGTACATTCTTGATCCTTAAAGATGTTGGAAGGTGATGTCCATAAAGAAATCAATACAGAGGTCCACAAAAAGGTGAATGAATAGAAATTGGAAACTTCACAGCATATGATTGCTTCAAAGATTAAAACGTCCTGACAGAAGAAGCATGGATCTGCATGGAAATGGAAAAGCATTACAATTGTGCTTACTGGAAGGTAAAGACAACAGATATGATAGTGTAATAGTGATACAAGTCATTTTGATTGAAAAGAGTTCAACCCTAAAACATATTTTCAATATGCTGCCTCTTCTATAACAGGTTTGGAATAATAACTACCAGAATTCTGTTTGCTGACAAACAATTGTCAGGACATACAAACAAATTTAAGGGATAAAGCATTTTGCAGCTTGCATAAGGACTTAAAGCCATTTGACTCATAGAGAGTTATTATAATAGTTAAATCAATCTGTGATGTGGTCACAATCTGCTTTGCTGCTTTTGAGGAAAGAGATCATATCTGCATTAATTGCTCTAGCTAGTACTACCTGTCCTGTCCTTCAGGAGGTTTTCCTTCAATAGATTGCAAATATCTGCAAAAGCAACTGCTCTTGCTGCTTGCTGCATGTGAAGCTGGGATTGAGAGTCCCTATGGCAAGTGAAAGAGCATGTGAGTTTGATCTAAAGGTCTATGATGAGGTAATGATTCAGATATTCACAAACCACATGCCCTTATTCAGCTTTCGTATGAAATCTTGCAAATAATTGAATCAAAGTGCTTTGTAGAGTGTTTTGTTAGTAGGCTTCCTTCTCTATCAAGGATTCACACTTCGATCCAATAAGAGCCTTATAGCCTGCATGTGTCTAATATTAAAAACCACAAAAGATTTCCTCTCATTTTAATTCCTGGACCCAATGAATATGGCCGCTGCCATTGATTGTGGCCCACAGGTTTGCAGTCCCAGCTTTCCCTGCAGTTTTGGTCCTAACTGAACTGTGTAGTTCAATATGTTGGCATTTTCACTTGTCATAAACTCAAATCCCTTTCCAAGAAAACCCGGCAAGTCTATATCTTTATTAATGTTTTCAACATTCCTGGGAGTCCATTAAGGTCCAGGTTGAAAATCATCATCTCACATAACCTGTGTACTCTATAAATTTGCTGAACCAGTGTTTCAGATGCCAAAATCTGGATCATAATAAGGATTTTCCCCTGATGCCTAAGGTCCCTGTGAAATCTCTGACCGAGGACTCACCCCTCGCTTCAACTTTGAGCAAAGAAGGCTGGAGCAGTGGAGCAAGAAAGACCCCCTTGCCCCATTTTAAGACCCAATCTCCATAAGCCTAATTGCCCAAAGCTACAGAAATCAAAAGGCCCCCAACAGAAAAATATCGAGTTCTCAAGCAACCCAAAAGCTCACCTCTTTTGTGGAATCAAGCCAAAGAAACAAGCGTCCTGAATGGAAGGAGAAAGAGTCAAAGCAACTGCAAATTACTCTTCCAGATTTTATGAGCGAATGCCAAAAAGAGCAAGGGATACCAACAGGCTCACAGATTCCCACAGAACGGTAATAAAAATATCCAGCTGACAGCTTGTGGAACAAAATATTTAACCAAGGGAAGAAAACACAAGCAAGAGCATAATGGTTTTAAGAGAAAAGGGCAGCGAAAACACAAAGGAAAGAAAGACAAGAGTCAATTTGAAGGAGGAAGGTAGAGAGAATGCACCAAAAATATGAAGACAAGCATATGAATAAGGCAAGGAGATGAGAAAGGAAGACCATTTGCATGCTAGATGGATAAAAGAGCGAACATTGCAGAGCAGTAGTAAAGATGACAAATTGTAGCTCAGAGAAACTGAAAGACAAAATAGTGGATGAGAAAGCGAATGTTCCAGGGGCAGAGAACCAACTCTATACTTAGTTTGGGAAAACTGTGAGAATAGACAGAATAGTTGTGTTGATCATAACCTTGATTAAGCTAATTAGAATTTATGAAATTATAAAGACACAGAACAGCACAAATAAATTCTTGAATATCACAGTAAAATATCAATATATGTTCACTGAATTTGCAGTATAGAAAGAACTGGAGTATGAATGAAAATTGCTGGCAATTTGAGTTAGTTTTCCTCATTTCATTGACCTTCAAACACTGTACATCTAATTTCCAACACCAGTTATGTCACAGACTGAAAATCATTAGTAATAAAAATTGAATAACTGCATTCTATATGGAAAAGAAAAACAGAAAGCTACCATTTGGTTACATGGGCCTGTTGATCCAAATTAGTAGGGTTTATGCATAATCTGGTATCAAAGCCTCATTAGACACGTAGGTTGAAATTCACTGAAACTGGAACGAAAAACAAGCAAAAAGTACAAAAATATATATTGTTTGTTGGTTTAAGAGGAAGCAAAGCGCTGGAGGAATATTAACCTGCAAGGAAAGGAATATGAAAAATTGGAAGCACTGCAAAGAAAGTTCAAGCTTCATAGCAAGGTTAGGACTTAATAGTCAAACGAAAATATGATTGAATACATTAAATACCTGAATACAAAAATTAAAGGGCATTACCAAGGACAAGACAGAGGTCATGGGTATAGAGATATAAAATTATATTAATGTTTTGTTTGGAGTGGACACAAGGCAGTTGATTGCCTGCATAACCTGAAGAATGCAAATGTGGACCCTGAGAAGGATAAATAAGGTAGTACAGAAGTAATAGAAGAGAGAGGGATCAAAAAAAGAAGAGACTCTTCCAGATAAGATGCAAGAGCCAGGTATAACTCACAAAGGTAGCTGTACAGGGTTGATCCTGGAGATTACAAAGATTATTGTGAAATGGATTTTGGCATGCCAAATCTTAATCCATATAGAATTAAATGGTTTCAAGGTTAAATGATGCAAAAGGAGAATGGAAGAATACTAGACCCTGTCTTTCTTTAAGATGAAAAGTCATCGCTATGCATGAATGGGACTCCACTGCCAAGCCAGGCTGAAGTGTGACTTCAGCTCACATGCATAAATTGTCATCCAGACCTATGGAAGACCATGTCCAAAGAGATTGGATTGGGTCGATGTGCACCAGTGCCAGGCAAGGTTGGAATGTGCGGGGCTTGTCTCAGGGGGACAAATTGTGTTCCATGGGGACGCGTCCCCCCCCGGGGGACGCGTCCCCCCGTTTCCCGCGTCCCCCCACGGGGGGACGGCAAGGGGGACGTTTCCCCCCGTCCCCCTTTTTGGGGGACGGCTGGGAAACGTCCCCGGGACGGCTGAGGCCTGTGGCCTCCCGTCCCTAGGACGTCCCTCTTTTTGGGGCGTCCCCGGGGACGGTCTGAGCGTCCCCCATGGGGCCCAACCGTCCCCCACGGCTGGGCATCCTCACCCAAGGGGGAAAAAAAAAAAAATTAACTTAAAAAATGGTAAGGGGTGGGACCCATTTTGAGTCTCACCCCCCATCAAACCCTAAACCTAACAAAACAAGGAGTGAAAATAGAAGACTTCACTTATTTCCACAGCAGCATGAAAAACTCTTTCTACACAGGTTTTTTCCATCTCAACATGAATGGTAAACAAATAATTTAACCAAGGATAGTACCTGGTTCTATTTGCAACAAAACCCTAGATGTTCTTGGCAAAATTTGCACAAGCTTTCTCTATTCACTGTCTCGCTTCCTCTTTTTTTTTGCCGGTGTCCCAAACCTCCGAGGGTTTACTGTTATAAGACCAAAAATGGTGCATTTCCAGCACCAAATCCATCTCATTCCATGTACCCCTCTCATTTCAATCAGAATCCACAAATGGGTTTTGCAAGAAGTCAGCAAAATCAGAGGTTTGATTAGGGCATGGCTTCCATGAGGCAGTGTCATTGCATCCTCTTGCTAGTTTGCAGTGATGGTTCAGACCTCCACTCTCTCTTTCACCAAAACTTAGGGTTCCAATATGAAGGCGTGCAAGAAAAGAGTTGCTTTATATTGATTTGTATAAGGTTAGCCCTAATTTGGTTCTTGTCCCTTACTTAAAATCAAACTTTCATGCTTACAAAATTTCCCCACCAAAGCCAACACTAAACTAATTCACTTGTGGGGTCTAATCCCCAAGGACCTATGGTAAGGGTCTTTGGAATTATGCTATAATGCCATCATTACAAGACTAAAAGGAGGTTTATTTAAACAATACCAATTCTTTTGGTATAGTGACTGAAAATTTGAACAGTTAGTGACAGTTAGTGACTGAAATTTTTTAAAAATGACAGTCTTTGTTTGAACATTGGTGGCTGAAAAAATGATGACTGTTATTACTTAAAATGATGACTGTTTGAACATTGTTTGCACTTGATATCCTTGGCTGAACCTTCAAGTTATAGTTGTTGAACTTGAAACAATTAAATGGCTGCATATTAGTAACTAATATGAATATGAAAATGTTAAATGACTCAATTATGGCTGCACTTATGTGTTAGTAACTAATCTGAATATGAATGGCTGCACTTATGTGTTAGTAACTAATCTGAATATGAATGGCTGCACTTACATAATTGATTAGTAATATGAAATATCATTTTTGTTGGGTGTAGAATTCTGAATGTGTAGATTATTCTAAATTTCTAAAAAAATTCAATTTTTATAGTATTATACTAGCCGTCCCCCCAGCCGTCCCCGAGCCGTCCCCTAAAATCGGCCTGCCGTCCCCCACCGTCCCCGGAAACCCGTCCCCCCGTCCCCCAGGCTCGTGGAACCTTGGGAACAATTGAAATTGTAGCTCATAGAGGTTATAACAGAAGACCCAGTAAAACTAATAGCAGTTAATACGGCACAAACGAGATAAGACAAATGTATCAGCAGCCAAATATTCAAGAAAGGAAGAAGCTAATCCTTTTCATGCTCAAAATTAAGTAAAGCAAATTTTTCACTAAAGGCCTGCTGGAGAATGTCATTTGGAGTGTGTTTGGATTCAAAGCGCTTTAGAAGCAATACTGCATTTCCAACAAGAATTGAAGAAAAAGGCACTCCTGGGGTTGAAGAACCTCAAATAAAAGCAAAGAACTTGATAATACAAGTTGAAATTGACGCAGACCATTCAGAGGAGTTAAGCACTCGACCAAAGGACCCTTAGGTAGGTGCTTAACCGATAGGGTCCCCTCGACCTATTTATTGATGGGTCCTTGAGATCAGCACTAGACAGAACATGGAGAACAATTGGCCTGAGAAACAGTGAGAGAGCAGCAAGAATATGAAGTGGAAAGCCCATGAGAAAAGAACTGTCAAGAAGCCAAGTGAATAAGGAGTATTTAAACTTCACATGTTTGATATATTGAAGAGGGGTCTCAAAAAGAGAATTTGTGAATTAGTTAAACTTAAGGAGGAGATCATAGGTTAGAAGACAAATGCCTCAAAAGGAGCCAACCAAAATCATCAGTGCATATATTAGAAAAGAACACAATTACATTAGTTAGAGTCACTTAGAACCTTGTTAGAGTTTCTCATATTGCTGCACCTAGAATATTGTAAATCAGGTATTCTGCCCAAGTCAAACTAAAAGCCTAATGGAGAACAATTAAGTCTGTTTTTAGCTCAAACAAGGTTCTAACAATTGCAAATATGGTATACCCAATCTCCATTGGCTCGTGCCCATGGCTTTTTAAACTTCCCAAGCAACAAGTAAGACGGCTTCTCAGCAGCTTCCTTAGCTGCAAATTCTTGCTTTTTCTACAACTCCTTCCCCCCTCTCTCATGATTTCCTCTTTAAGTTCCCCAAGCTTCAATGCTGCAATATACATGGTATGGTCATAGCTCAAGCATATTTTCTGCTGCCCTGATAACATTCAAGCCAGAGTAGTGGCTTTCCTTAAATCAATTTGCTGGCTGCCAATGTATTTTCTCCAAAGCAACTTTTATGCATTGACGATTGCACTTGCAAATCTTAATTATGCTCAAAAATATAATCCAGCAAAACTAAATACTGCAGGAAACAACAGATGTGCTGCATCACAAAGCAAACGATAAGTTATCGGCCAATAATAGAGATACTGAGAAGAGAGTAATCACTTGAGTGTTCTCAGTCTATATGTTGTGACACCAAAGGAAAGAGAAATTAATTTCAGCTCAAGAGAAGTTTCTTGCACTTACTGCTCAGGCAAAGACTTATCTTAGGAGCATAGATTTGCATGTTGCATGCTTTTTAAGAGATAAAGGACACATCTATTTTAAATAAATTAGGATTTTCTTTTCTTTGTTTATCATTTCCAGATTAGTTAATATTCTTTTAAACATAGTTCTTTCCTATCTTAGCCTATTGTTATCTTGCCTAATTATGACTCAGTAAATATCTATTTAAACACGCTCATACATATTAGAGAAATTTCCGGATAACTTATTGTGCAACTAGTCTTATAAAGCCTATTCTTCTTGGCCAAGCGCAGCTCATACTGTTCTTGGAGATCCTAAACACAATTAGGCACCCATACTGTTGAAAGGATCTTAAGGTTATATATTGCTTGATGTTTTTGCTCTGAATAGTACAAAATATTCCTTTGGATCCTTTTCAGTTTTTATCATTCTTTCCAACTAAATAAATCTTATAATCTATGTATAGTAAAATAAATATTAAAAAACGCCCATGAGGTTTAAAGCAATTGGTGGGGGTGAGGTATTTCACATCCTAAATCAAGATTTAAATCTCATGGGTGAACCTTAACGCTTTGCCCAATGGGTTTAGAGCAATTGGTGGGGAGTGAGGAGTTTCACACCTTGAACCAAGGTTCAAATCTCTGGGGTGAACCTTAACTTTTAACCAAATAGCATGAGCTGAAACAGTTACACACCTCAACTTTCAAGAAGGAGACCCATGTTCAAATCTTGTCAGGCAATACATGCATATGATTGCCAAAAAGTTGTAATAAGACTATGTGGTCACGATGTAATAGGGGTGGAGCCTATTCAAATCCCATATAACCAATTTTTAAAAATAAATAAATAACCAAAAAACAACAGATTATATATTTAAGTTATGTCTCACATATTTGTAGGTGGTCAAAAAAAGTCAGATTTTATGTTCAATTTGCAGCATCTTAAGCTTAGATTATAACAATGGTATCAAAGCACTTTCCTAGCCTCAAGGTGAAAAATTCCCATCCACTGATAAGTGGAAAACTTGAAATTGGAAAAAGTATTATATATGGAGGAAGTGACTAGGTCTCCAATAGACAGGCCAATGGAAACCACGACCCAAATGAACAATGATATGACAGCCATGAAGAGTACCCATGATACATTGGTTATATCATTGAATAGAAGAAGAAGAGGTATTAAAGTGGAACGAAATTCCAACATAGGAATATGCCACTGGAAATAAACATCTTGTATGGGAACAACATCACATGAACCCGGTCAAAAAGCAAGAGGACCAACTACCCCCCACACACATGTCACGACTCGATGTTAATAGGGGTGAGGAGTTCCACATAAGCGGGACCAAGGACTTCCACCTTCAAGCCTGCTACCCCATTGGCAAAGAAAAGAAGGTCACTGTGCACCTCAGAATTAAAGAAAAGAGGCAAGATGACATTATGACTTAGAGAACCCCTTTGCCATACAAGATAATTGCAAAGATAAAAGATTAACAGAGATGACACCCATCCTCAAATTTGAGGGCTTAGATGGCAGCATCAAGCCTAGGACCTGGACTGGAAAATTACACCATTTCTTTCGATTAAACATTATGGAAGACAAGAAAAAAAATCCAACTGGCCACATCACACAGAGGGCCTACATTTGAATAGTGGCAGATGGTGCAAAGTGAGATAGAGTGAGCTGAGGATGTAAGTGTTGACCTTAATAATTTTGAAGCCTACACACAAAAGGATAATTTCTTGAGCCTTCAAAACATAAAACAAGGTGCAAAGGCACATTATTCTAGAGAAATTCATCAAGCAAGTTTGCTGTTAGAGAGGATATCTTTCTAACATGAGGTTTATGTATATTGACAGACTACTGACTCAATTTTAGGATACATCAATGCTTTCACGCCAAGTTCTTTAGAAGAAGCCATTCAACAAGTGAAGGCATATTCAGAAGTGGTAAGAAGTACACCACACCTTCAAATTCTAGATTTGAATCAACAAAGGATGAATCATCGGTCAGGCCTGATTCAAGAGGTATGGATAAATCTAAATTTCCTTGTAAATCATCTACTATTCAAACTAAAGTTAGAGTCATAGATCCAATAGTTATTGCTAATTTAAGATCCTACAGACTTTATTATACATGCAAACAGCCTTCATCCAAAGTTGACAAGTGCAGAATACCTAGGGGAATCCAAATGCTTGAAATTCTAGATGTGGATATCATGGAGTAAAGCTATGTGAAAAATTAAGTAGCTTTTAATGTCCACAAGGCCATAGGTAATAAGGGGCAATCTTCATAGAGGATGTTATTTACCCAAATATATGTTTATCCAACCACACTCCAGTTATGGGAGCATGGCATACAACCCTACCCCCCATTGGATTTGAACCTTGAACCTCCTATTTCGAGACGATAATTAATCCAAAATTCAACTAAAGAGGAACATGAAAAACTGAAGGTATATTTATAAGGAACTAAAAAACAGGATAATCCTACAAATCTGGAAGTTGAAGATGTGATATACTGACTCCTTGCCACTTTAGAATATGCCTTTGCTTTCTAAATGCTTCTTCCAAAGTACTTGGCTACAAAGCCTTGGCATACCTTTAGATTGGATCATTTGGTTCATCAATATAAATAGCAACTAGACACTGGGCATATATCCTCTCTACCAACTAACTTGCTTGACAAAATTTTCTAGAATAATATGCCATTGTGACCTGTTGTTTTTTTTTTTTTCCAATAAATAGTCTTCCTAGAATTATATGCCACTGTGCCCTGTTGTTTTATATTTTTTAGTGCCACTAAATAATCTTCTTGAGTGTAGTATTCAAAATTATTAAGAACGAAAGTTATAAGTCCTTCTCATGCGGTTATCCATGGGCAATCACCACCTTCATCAATGCCTTCATCTCACATTCCAGCATCTGCCACAGATCAAACAGTAGCCCCTCTAAGTGTAATGCAACAAATTTTGATTATTTGATAATCTCCCATAGGTTTCCCCCAAAAGAAGGGGTCCAATTTTTTGCCAAGTCCTAGGCTTCATACTGCCATCTAAGCCATTGAAGTGAGGAATAGGCACCCTTTCCATTAATCTTTGATTGATGTGCTTACCCTTTATACAAAAGAGTTTTCTAAGTCACAATGTCATCTTGCATCTCTTCTTGATTTCAAGGGGCTGACTCTATTCTTTGTTTCTCTATTCTCTATCTATTGATAGAACCAATGCCTCAAGGGCTATGTTCATGGCTGTAATACCCTCATGCATATGGGTTATGGATTCCATTAGCCTGTGTTGAAAACCTAGTAGCTTCATCCACAAATAATAATATTTCTAATTTTCCAGTTTTCCCCTTCATTAGTGAATGATAATGAAGCCATTACAGATGTTCTGCCACAAGGCCAAGTATGTAATCAGATACCACATTTATAATCCAAGCTACAGCTACGTCAAACTGAAAATTTGGGAAAAAAAAAATATTTTTTTAGATCTTCTAGAAATATCTGAGACAGAACTCAAATCTAACACAGATTTTAAGACAATTACTTAAAAAATCATACAAACTAAAAAGAATCCAACTAATCAAATGGCATTAGCTCAACTAGTTAAATTCATCGACTTTCAAGGAGAAGACCTTGCCAAGCGATACATGCATAACAGCCAACTTATGTAATACCATTATGTGGTCATGATGTATTATGGGTGGGGGCTGTTTTAATCCCATATAACCATTTTAAAAAAAAAAAGGAGGGGAATTCAACTAAATATTTTATTGTATTCACAACATATTACACATATTCAAAGGAAACCAAACCCTAGAATGGGATCAAAATAAGCAAAACTGTTTTCCTTCAAATCAGCAGCAAACAAGATGTGGAAGAGAAGAGTTGATGGCAGCAGAGAAGCAGCATGTTTTTATTGAAACTTAATGTAAGAACTATCCACTATAATTGCATTTCATCTTGATTTAGTAACAAGAAACAGAATGATTACCCAGTTCTGACTCGTAATTCTTGAATTCATTGTATTGACTTGTGATAGGTCATTGATTATATAACCATACCAACATACTTTGACATCCCATAAAATTTGGGTGGTCTCCCCAAATGTTCCAGTAGCATCCCCACAATCCCATGTCCTGTCTTCAAAATTTTGAGTAACATGAACTAAACTACATCTTTCACTTCTGATACATAGAGGGATACCAAGGACAGTGAAAAATCACCATATTAGTTGATAGGAATTTAGTCATTCCAAAGTCAAGTTTCCCTAACGAATTCAAACTACAGGATGACTAAACTGACTCCAAGAATGAAAATACAAAAAGTAAAAGGTAAAGGTGGTGTTTTAGGTCACAGCCAAGCCAGCACGGCTCTTGGATGTATGAGAGCTCCTTATCTGACCAAGGAAAAGATATCTATTTACCTTATACTACTAGTTTAACAGTGTAACTTCATGGGTTTTTATGCTTTGATCAAATTCATGATAAATCATGAATCTTGCCAATCCATCTAAGCCTGAGGTACCCTAACATAATTCTCAAGATTATAGGGTGCCATTTCAGCTCATGAAAAGTTACAGTAATATGTTTACCTTTATACATTTGTTTCATCGTGGTGCAACCATTCTAGATGTCATTCTATATCAATTTTTTCAAGGGTGTCAATAATGCATATGACATTCAGGTGTACCATTCCTTAACATGTATATCTCCTAATAGTAGTGCACTTTCTGTTGAAGGCATAAAACTCCACAGAGGTGCCATGTTGGCACCCCAAAATTGACCTGCACTGAGAATGCAATGTGACCATGCCATAACTGCCTTTTTAAAATCCCTTGATATATGTCCCATAGGGTGCAAAGAAGCTTTCTCACAATGGCATGTGCTCACATATCTGACTAAAATAAGTTCCTGTTTAATTTGTTAGTGTTTCACTGTTTTGCTTTTCAGGTGATGGGTGAAAAGTACTTAATGACCAGATTGTACTTCATCAACTACTATCACAAGTTCACTACTGGTGCCCCCAAGATATTGACTCATTTTCCCTAATTATCTGCAAATTTGGATTAAAAGCAATAAGTTATCCTCTTGAACATATGAATTTGAAAGAAAAACAAAAGGTTCGGTTGCTTGTATTTTTCAAATACAACATATACATCACTACTTTGACATCCAAATATGCTACCCTTAAATCAGACTGCATGTGCTTATTTGTCCCCCTGCCTACAAGCCTTCAAAAGAGAATTCTATAGTCAACAGTACGCATTAACAAAAATACAGATAGAGATATATAGATGCACAGTTGTTCTGAAACATGTATAGGCGCACCTTTACTGCTGAGCTCTTGTAACTTGCTACAGACCCAGAGACTATCCAGGACTGGTCATCATTACGTGCGGTGGCTAAAACAATATTTGGAGCCGCCTTCCCATGTTGTGTTAAATAAACTAATGAGCTCAAGCTTAATCTTGTTAGGCTTCCCAAACTCCGAAATACTTCAATGTACAAGAAGATTAGCTTCTAGAGATTCTGGAAATGTTTCCAAAGGCCTACGGACCTTTCAATATCATGTTCCCTGCCAAATGGATGGCAACCAGCAAAACCTTTAACAACTTTTTTTTTATTGAATAACAAAACTTTAACATTTGACTTTTAATTTTATTGTATTTTATTTTTAACCAAATTTTTAATACCTTTCAGTTTTCAGTACCATTCCTCTGTTTCTTAGTTGCTTTTTCGTTTTTTTCTCCTATGGAAACACACCCTAAGTATAGGCCACTTGCTAGCCTTAGCTGTCTTCGCTGGAGTTTCGAAGTAACCTCATTAATTTCCAAAGAATATCGGCTTTACATTCCTTTCAAACAAAAAAAAGAAAAAAGAACCCTAAATCCGTACGAAAGGATTTCTTTCAGAGGAATTGGACTTCAAGCTTAGGTGAAATTACAGCCTACCACATAGAAGGAGTTGTGGTGTAATTATAATAACCACAATAAAAGAATGTGTTAAAATCTCAAGAATGGGGCCCAAACTTACCCATCTCTAAAATTAACTTCACCCAAGATTTTACCCAGAGAAAAATTTACAGTCCACAATAAAAACATAAGAATTATAATAATAATTAGAAAAAAAAAACTTCATGAAAATAGTACTCTTTATTTTATACTGTACGTGAGCATAAAATTTGATAATAATTTGATTTGAAATTAAACCTCATTGCGAAGTGGGCACAGGAATTTTTCAACCAGAATTGAAATTGAAAATTCGTCTCAGCAAAAACTTATCACTGCGTTGGCTCGGGGCTTTGTCTGGCATTGTGACGCTGTAGGAAGGCGTGGAAATGCATCATCTGACCGTAGTAATCGGGATTCATGTCCAAACAGACCTGAAGCAAAGCTGTCGTCTGACGACATTTATCCACCGCATCAGCTCCAGATTTTTGGGCTTCGTTGATACAGTTTGTCCAAAACTCAAATCGTCGTTTGCAGGGACCTCCCTTTATGAACTCCCCGAACACCCCATATGACCCTGCCCCTGCGACTTCTTTCATTGCTGTCGTTATTCGAGTCTGCAAGCCCTGCAGATTTCTGATGAAAGTGTTTCCAGAGTTTTCTGGGTGTTCAGTGGAAGGAAATATTATAGTTCATGCCGACAGTGTCAACGGTGGTGAAATGCTTACACGAGGGATGGCCAATGAATTTTCCCGTGGATTTTTTTTTTTAATAAATCTCGGGAACTTTGACATTGTAATTCCAAGACTTAGATTTAAATTTTGGTGGTGTCAGTTGCAAGTTTGCAAAGTAGTAGTTTGTTCTGAATCCCTTGAGTGCACCCCAAACGAAACCAAGCCACCTTCGGTCTCATCTCATGTAGGTCAACAATTAACAAGACGGATAAGTTTGATGATTGAAGTCAACAATTAACAAGACGGATAAGTTTGATGATTGAAGTCAACAATTAACAAAACCGATAGGTTTGGTGATTGCAGTCCCCGTAATTTGAACCCTGTCCTGTTAACTATTAAAAAAAATAGTAATTGTGGTTAAGTTATTTGTTCGACCAACTTCGATTTATGCATTAAGATATTTATATGTTCCACCCTTGCCGCGGCTCGACAAACTTTAATTTCCATTGTACTATCAAATTCCAGAATATTCTTGAATTTTAAAATAGGTCGGACGTTTTAGTTTTCTTTGTATAGAAGCTCACTATACATATATTGTGTGTATGTTAATTTTATTAATTTTTTTTATGAGAAATTTTTTATATACAACATATTTCCAATATGTGAGGGGAGAGATTTGAACCTGGGCTTTTCGATAACTATAGAGTTTTAACTACCCACTTGCTCTCCAACTCTTTTACATGGGCGAATAATTTTATTAATTTTATATGTATATATATTTCATATTGTAATGGTATGTTTTTGGATTTTCTAAGACTAAGATCCTTTCGCCATGACCATGGTTGAAGACCTTTTTATAAAGTAAACAAACTTTAATTTCCATTTTAGTGGCATATTAAGATATTTATATGTTCCACCCTTGCTGCGGCTCGACAAGACCTTTTTATAAAGTAAACAAACTTTAATTTCCATTTTAGTGGCATATTAAGATATTTATATGTTCCACCCTTGCTGCGGCGACAAACTTTAATTTCCATTGTACTATCAAATTCTAGAATATTCTTGAATTTTAAAATAGGTTGGACGTTTTAGTTTTCTTTGTATAGAAGCTCACTATACATATACACACAATATTTTACAAGGTAAGTGGTGTATGTTAATTTTATTAATTTTTTTTTATGAGAAACTTTTTTATATACAACATATCCGCAACATATGAGGGGAAAGATTTGAACCTGGGCCTCTTGATAACTGGAGAGTTTTAACTACCCACTTGCTCTCCAACTCCTCTACATGAGCGGATAATTTTATTAATTTTATATGTATATATATTTCATATTGTAATGGTATGTTTTTGGATTTTGTTTTTGAATTTTCTAAGACTAAGATCCTTTCACCATGACCATGGTTGAAGACCTTTTTATAAAGTAGATAAACTTTAATTTCCATTTTAGTGGCATATTTCATGATTGGAATTTCTTTCCACCTTAATACCTATCTATTTATCTATCAAATTTTAGGTTTGAATTTTAAAGTAGGTTGGACGTGTTTGTCAAATCCATTGATTGTGTCAATTTTATATATATATATATATATATATATATATATATATATATATATATTTATTTATTTATTTATTTATTTATTTTAGGTAAGTGGTGTATGTTAATTGTATTAATTTTATATGTATATATATTTCATATTGTAATGGTATGTTTTTGGATTTTCCAAGACTAAGATCTTTTCACCATGACCATGGTTGAAGACCTTTTTATAAAGTAGACAAACTTTAATTTCCATTCTAGTGGCATATTTCATGGTTGGAATTTATTTCCACGTTAATACCTATCTATATATCTATCAAATTTTAGGTTTGAATTTTAAAGTAGGTTGGACGTGTTTGTCAAATCCATTGATTGTATCAATTATTTATATATATATATATATATATATATATATATATTATATTATATTATATTATATTATAGTATATTATAAGTGGTGTATGTTAATTGTATTTTTATACGTCTATATATTTCATATTGTAATGGTATGTTTTTGGATTTTCCAAGACTAAGATCCTTTCACCATAACCATGGTTGGAGACCTTTTTATAAAGTAGACAAACTTTAATTTCCATTCTAGTGGCATATTTCATGATTGGAATTTCGTTCCAAGTTAATACCTATCTATCTATCAAATTTTAGAATAGTCAAGGTTTGAATTTTGAAGGACGTGTTTGTCAAATCCATTGATTGTGTCAATTATATATATATATATATATATATATATATATATATATATATTTCACGAAGGATATTGTAGTGGTATGTTTTTAGGTTTTCTTAAATTATGACCCTTTCAAAACTTGACTGTATTCTAAAATTTTAGATGAAAAGAATAGATTGGTTGGTAGTGACTCAGTGCTTACTAGTGGATTGCTTGGTTTAATTCTATGGACGGTCAGTGGATTGTTTGGTTCAAATCTATAAACAGTTAGGATTGTTAACTTCGTCTTCACTCAATACACTAAAGTTTACAAAAGTAAAAAAAAAACTATTAAATAATAAAATTAAATTAAATTAATAAGATATTTTAAAAAATACAATTTTATATAATATTTTAATTATAAAAATGTATTTGTATGTATATAATTAATTAAATTGACAAAAAAAAACCCTCAACTAAATTAACTAGTTTTATTTATTTAAAAAAAAAACCTAAAATTTTATTTTAAAATAGAAGTTTTTAAAGTAAAGTAATTTTTTTTTTAGATTTGGGTAGTGTGATAAATTTACATAAAATAACTTTTAAATGAAAAGCAACATTATTATATTAAAAAAAAAAAAATTGTTTTTTCAATTAAAATAAGTGTATTTGTGTTTTTTCCATATAAAAGTAATTTCTTTAAGTAAAAGAAAAGCTACATTATATAATAAAAAGAAAAAGACTAAATTGTTTTTAATTAAAATAAGTGTATTTGTGTTTTTCTAATTTTTCTTTGATTTTATAGTGAAACAATGGTTTTTTTAATTTTGATGAATGAATAAGTTAAAGAAGTAAAGTAGAGATGAACTTTATAAAGGACGTTATTTATTTAATATGTGTTTATTTAACTAAATTTTAATTACTGAAGTATGATATAACTCTATTTTTTATTAGATTTGAATCTTGAACCTTCTATCCTAGTTTTAAAGTTTTATTGTTAAGTCCAATCAAGTTTATATGTATTATTGTTATGTGCATCTATATTATATTAAAAATAGAGCAATCAAATATAAAGATGGCTAAGGGAAGATCATTTTATAGAAATTAGGGAGCAAGAATATAATAGAGGATCAATCATCTTTATCATGCAAGAAAACTAAAAAAATCTAAAAACTAACTTTAAAAAAAACAACTTTTATTATGCCACTTTGCATCTTGTTATTTATTTAATCTTAGATTAACTAAAAATTTTAATTGGCATGAATAAAGCACCCAATTTAATATATTTTTGCATGTGCTTTATTTTAGTTACAACTCACATATTAAAATAATAATTATGGGTGACTTTTGACATCACCCTCAACAATCCTCCCTTTGATGTCAAAGGAAGAAATATCCAACATATCTTTGAGTCTCCCATGAGTCACCTTTAGCAACCCCTTTATGAGTATATCAGCAACTTGATCCTCACTCTTAACATATTTAATGATAAAAGCTTTCTCATGTACCATGTCTTTGACAAAATGGTGCTTCAACTCAATGTGTTTGGTCCTTGCATGAAAATTTGGATTTTTGAACAATTGTATTGTCCCACTATTATCACAAAATATTTTAGTAGGCTCATGTTGAGTCTCACCAAAATCCTTCAATATTATCCTTAGCCAAATTCCTTGAGTACAAGCTGAAGTAAGGGTTGCATATTCAGCTTCATTAGAAGACAAAGCCATTGTACTTTGCTTCTTGGATAACCAAAAAATCAACTCACTTCTTAAGGTGAAACAATTTCCTATAGTGGATTTTCGATCATCAATAGAACCTCCCCAATATGAATCAACATACCCAACCAACCTCGAAGATATTGTTTATTTGTAGTGTATGTCGTGATCAAAGGTTCTCTTCACATATCTAAAGATTTGTTTCATTGCTTGCATATGCCTTTGAGTTGGAAAGCTCATAAATCAGGAAACTAGTGAAACTACAAAGGTAATGTCAAGTCTTGTGGATGTAAGGTACATCAATCCACCCACCATACTTTTGAGAGTTTTATCATCAACAAGAGGACTCTCATCCTCTTTAATAAGCTTTTTCCTACTAGCAATCAAAGTATCAACCGCCTTGTAGTCTAGAAATAAAATTTGTTCAACATGTCTTGGGCATACTTGGCTTGGCATATGAAGATCTCATCTTCCCTTTGATGTGCTTCCATACCAAGAAAGTATTTCATTTTTCCAAGATCAAACATATCAAAATCATTTTTCATGCTCTCCTTGAAGGCTTGCATCATAGCTTTGGAATTTCCTGTAAAAATGAGATCATCAACATAAAGATAAACATACAACATGTTAGTGTCAATAATTTTTATGTAAAGAGTTGGCTCATTTTTGCTCTTTAAGTACCAAGCTCTTAGATCTTGTTTCAGCCCACAAAGCATCTTTTTCATCTTGTATACCCAATGCTCTTTACCCTTTATTTCATAACCTTTGCATTCTTCTAGTTACAATCAAAAAACACATTATTCTCAAAAAAATTGCAATCCCTCGAAACAACAGTTTTTTTACTAACAGGATTGAAAAACATTTAAGCCTTACTACCATCATCGTAACCTGTAAAAATGTGAGGCTCACTCTTGGGGTCTAATTTTTCCTTTTAGCATCATCAATGTGAACAAATGCTAAACAACCAAATACTCTAAAATGAGCCACCATGGGCTTATTACCATACCATGCTTCATAGGGTGTTTTTTTTTTCACTGCCATTGTGGGACTTCTATTCAGTATGTAAGTTATTATTCGCACTTCTTTGGCCCAAAAATTCCTCTCCAACATAGTTCTTATTGACTCCATTATTATCCTAATATTTGTCTCTACAATACGATTTTGTTGTGGTGTGTAGGGAGCAGTAAAATGCCTTTTTATTCCATGTGAAGAGCAAAAATCTAAAAAAATTTATGAATAGAATTCCCCACCTCTATTAGTTCTTAACACCTTGATAGAACAACCTGATTTCTTTTCAACGAATGCCTTGAAGATATTGAAGACTTAGAATACCCCATATTTGGCATTCAATAAGAAAACCCACATTATTCTGGTAGCATCATCAATAAAGAAAATAAAATACTAAATTTTGCCTATGCTACGACAAGACAAAGGCCCACACAAATTTGAATGTACCAATTCCAATTTCCCGGTAGCTCTCTATTTTTTGGTTGGAAATCTTTCTTTATGGTGTTTTCCAAGTATACATACCTTGCATGCTTCCATCAATTTAGATTCAATCCTTGGAAGACCATCAACCATCTTGTTCTTAAAAAGAACATGCAAACTTTTGAAATTTAAATGACCATATCTAGAGTGCCACAACATGCTTGATTCCTCAATGGTATAAAAGCAAGAATTATGATTTAACATATTTATTCTCAATGGAAACATTCTATTTTTTGACATAATAGAATTTCCAATCAATTTTTTACCTTGCTTTTTATCATATATCAAACATTCTCCATTGTTAAAAAGTAGCTTGAATCTTTTCTCTACTAGTTCTCAACACTCATGAGTTTGTATTTCATGTTTGGAGCCAAATAAATGTTGTTGATATCACTCTTACCATGCTTTGTAGTTATAGGCATACTCCCTTTCCCTTATACATGAATCACCTTCCCATATCCTAAGTGAACTTGAATCTTGAATGAACCATCTAGCTTATCAAAACAATCCTTAAAACATGACATATGGTTAGAAAATCCTAAATCAAGAAATAACATATTTTTTATCAACCAAAACTGAATTACATGCGAGAGAATAATTAATTTGATCATCATTATTCTCAGCTTGGTAAGCCTTTTTCTCACCCCCATCTTGGTTTGCTTGATTTTTGACTGCTAGTTTCCTACAATATTTTATCATGTGACTTGGTTTCTTACAATAATGACAAGTGATGACCTTCTTACCCTTCCACTTTGAATTTGATTGGTTTTTCCCTTTCTGATCTGAAATTTGAGAAAAATCTGCATTCTGGTTTGAGGGCTTTATATTTTGTTTCGAAACCCATACTTTGGACTCTAATGCATGATTCAATTTATTTGAGTAAATTTTCATTTTATCCTCATGGGACGATAAAGAACCCACTAACTCTTCAACATTAATTTGGTCTATATATTTACACTCCTCAAGTGTAATGACAATATGCAACCACTTTGGAGTTAGGTATCTCAAAATATTTCTTACTACTACTTTATCTTCCATTACTTCACCATACACTCTCATTCTATGCACTATGTCATTTACTCTAATACAATAGTCTCCAAAATTCTCATCATCATTCATTTTCATATTTTCAAAATTGATTCTTAATGTAGAGAGCTTTATTGATCTTACCTTTCTTGAGCCTTGATATGATGTCTCCAATGTTGTCCATGCCTCATGGGTATTCTTACGACCAACTATCCTTGGAAATATGCTTAGATCTATTACACTTTACAAGTAGAAGAAAGCTTGAGCATCATTATTTTCTTCTTCTTTCAATGTCTTCTTTTGATCTTGAGTAAGAGATGTCCAATCATTAGGTGGAGTATATGGTTAAAGTATGCTATTCCAAACTCCCTTCCATATAAATATCCTTCTCATTTGATCTCTCCACTACTCAAAGTTGTCTCCTTTGAATGTACGTATATTTAAGAATGTATTATTTATTTCCATGATAGCAAATGAATAGCCACAAGTATTTCTTATCCAAAATCTTGTAAAGGATGTTGGGAATAAAAAATATTCACCCTCTCTTGTTGTAGCTTCACCTGCAAATTTTGAAATCACACAAAAAATCTGCTCTGATATCAAATGAAAGTTCTTGAGGTGGAGAGATCCAAATAAAACAACAATAAAACAATTTTGATCTAAGACAAAAAAAACATTAATGGAGCATGGATATCACCCAAAAATGATCCAAGAGTGTTTAGTGATTAAGGTAAACCAATTATGAATACCAAACGATGATATATCCTCAACCAAAAACTCCAATTTCAACAAACTATGTTGCTGATCCAAACCAAAAAATTAGATCTAGAATTGAAAAAAAGCGCACACATATAAAATTTAAAAAAGGGGCAGCCCTCCTCTGGAAGGGCAAAGGGATTGATTGGACCTCGCTCCTTGGGCCCTGGGATGTTGCCATAGTCCCTGTCCTCTAGTACATTACTGTGGACAACCCCGTTAAGCCCCTCAGGGCTTATAGTCTGGCTTTTGTGAATCATCTCCGCGATATCCGCCCGATTAATGTTCTCAATTTTTTGTTTCACTCCATATCCATCTCGGTCTCCAGCTTTAGGGAATGCCAAAACCCCAAGCCCCCTCGACACCAGGGCCTCTTCCTCATTCTCTACAAGCATGCCCTCGGCCACAGGCCCTCTAGCAGTTTAAGTACATCGAAACCTCTACCCCCCTCTAAGTCGGTCCAAGAAGGAGGTTCGTCGTCAACTCAGTCTCTGAGTTTGTCCTTTTGGGAGTCCAATCCACCCCCTCAATCCTCTTCCCCAGCCCATGCATTAGTATTTGCCCAGCCTGATCTTATCTCCCCTCCCCTGAAGAGCGAGTCGAGCTCTGATCAGGAGCAGAAACTCTTTGTTCACAAAAGAGCTCGCCCCAAGTAGAAATTTGTTAGGCCTAAGCAAAAAAAGACGAATTTCTAGGTGGTTGATAGTGGCCAACATTGAGGTTACTCTTGAGTTCCAGAACCTGTCCAGTGGTGAGGAGAAATACCAGCCCGAGGATCTATCCAAGCTAAGCGAGAAAATCGAGGAGCAGCTAGTGCAGGGCGAGAAGAGCGAGATGGGGGTCCATGACTAGGAACGGGATGTCCACAGTATTCTCCACAATGTGGCTATCAGTCGAGTCTCAGAGGCTATCGATCAGTACCTATCAATGGCCAACATCCTCAAAGAAGGAATCAACCTCATGCATAGAGCTACCAAAGATCTTCGTAAAATCCTAAGCATGTTGGAGACTCTCCTTCAGGAGTGTAGAGCCCACGGGCCTGGGAACTGAACCTCGGGGTGGGACTAGTGTTGTCTATTGTTTTTGCTGATGTTTAGTGTGCTAGGGTCAATTTGTTTTGGTTTAGCTCGGTTGTTAGTTTTTATTGGTTTTTGACTGTGGTGCTGGTGTTTTTCCCCTGCATTACGAATGCATATGAACTATTGTAAATTGGTGTTTTTGGCCTGCATTTCGAATGCAAACGATCTTCTTGTAAATAGGGGTGGGTCCCTTCAACCTGTAAGTAAATAAATTTTACTTTACCTACAAAAAAAAAAAGCTCCATAATAGTGCACTTTGAAAAAAATTTATTCTTCTATTTTTCAAAAAGAGTCCAATTACAAAATATATAATGATCAATCAACCTTGATCATGCAAAAAAGCTAAAAAAACTAAAAACTAGCTTTAAAAAAAATGCTTTTATTATGCCACTTTACATGCTATTTTTTATTTGTTTTTAAATTAACTAAAATTCTTAATTAGCATGAATAAAGCACCTGATGTAAGATATTTTTGCATGTGCTTTATTTTAGTTACAACTCACTTAATAATTTAATAATTATGGATTACTTTTGACATCACCCTCAATAATAACAAGAGGGATTTAGGTTAATTATAAGTTATAAGGTGGGTTTAATCATAACAAAGCTAACCATAATCCACAATTTTTACATAATAAAATAATACAATAAATTAAATATATTTATACAATAATTGCTCCTAAGCCTATACAAGATTATATCATACAATGTTAGTCTTAACCATAAGTCAGATTACACTTTCAACACCCCCTCCTAATTTGAAGTGAGGGCTCAAAGAGAGAAGATATTAATGATTATAATATCTCCCCC
Organism: Wollemia nobilis; assembly: GCA_028583015.1. Taxonomy (NCBI): domain Eukaryota; kingdom Viridiplantae; phylum Streptophyta; class Pinopsida; order Araucariales; family Araucariaceae; genus Wollemia; species Wollemia nobilis. The sequence continues at coordinate 6,422,102 of JAQPPZ010017110.1, forward strand.
CCATAATAGTGCTCTAGTGGACCTTTGCACTTGAAGAAGACTTAGCTAGATCTCCTTCATCATCTAGAAATTTGTTATGAAACTTTATTCTCAATAATAGAAATCATTCACCAATATACAAAAAAATTAAATTATTCATCTACAAATAATTATCCACAATAATCCACACAATGAGACAAAGATATATAATACCCTTAAGTTAGGGCAACACCATTAATACTCCTTAAGGAAGGAAAACTCCACAAGATCTCCCAAGATGAGAGCATCACTTAGAGATGGTAAAGTATCATAAGCCACTTCATGGGCAAAGACAATTAAAAGTAATAATTTATATGAATGATCGCCATGATGATTACAATGGAAATATTCCTTCTTTATATACCCACTTCTAATTATACTTGGAGAGTCGACTATTAAAACCTCATTCCACTCATTATTATAAAATATAATCAACCTTGGGTTATGTGTAGCCCTTGCCAACCCTTATACAATGTAATATCATATCCCCATACACCTATTCCTAAGAACCATAACATTCCACCCTCCTTACAAATGTTTCGTCCTCACAATATGAGAAGAAACTAAATAATATGATCTTCTAAGTAATGCTAACAACTAGTACTAATCTTGATCATCCATCCATCCAAGTGAAATCTTGATTGATGGTGGTCTTTGATGATGCCAAGTTGTCATTGTACCACTTTAATATCCATAACTACATTATTGGCTCCATACTCCTGCTACTCTACTCTGATAATTCAAATTATGGGTCCATTTGTTCCTTGATGTTGTTGCACAACTTTGAAAACTAGAATCACTATGTTTTCTTTGTCAAACATTATCATACTTGGTACCTTTCTAAATCCATGTAGATCCAAAATAGTATTGATGTCCTAAGGTATACCTCCAAGATTGTTGTCATTCAAAGTGTTGTGGATGGAAATATGTTGCCAGCTTAACCTAACATTTTGTTTCCTTTGATTCTTCAATATTTTATTTATCTATTTTAAATTCTTCCTCATGCTCTTCTCTCTTGTTCCCTTATTTTGGTGTGTCCTTGTGCACTTCTAACACAGATTGTGTGGACTTTTTTGCTACTTCTTCCATGGATTTTGTTGTTGCTATATTGTAGATTCAAATTTTGATTCATCTATTGGTTCCTTAACTTGTTTTGCTACCATAACTACTTCTTGCTTCTCCTTGGATCCTTGCTTTATAAGCTAGAAAATGTCCTATAATGTTATCTTCTTTTTCCTGTATAAAAACTTCATAAAAAAAATTTGCACATTAATGTTAACAGTACCCGATGAATCCAACCAAGGATAACCAATAACAATATCCACATCATCTATCTTAACATGAAAATATGAATGTAAAACATATTTATCCATGGTGATCTTCAAATATTCAAAATTTTGAACATTCTTACCCTCAAGTTGTATGTCCTTAGATTTTATTGTCTAAACCTATAACCTCTTAGCCAAAGCATTATTAATGAAATTATATTAACTGTTGGCCAAACCTATAACCTATAACATAATTAACAATATTGTTCTTCTGAATGTTACCATGAACCTGTAAAATTGACTTTTTAGATTCAAACAAATTCTTTTATCCACTTTTTAGCTTATCTGCTACCAAAGGTGTGATTTCCTTTGCCTACACACTGACATATTTTTTACCTTCTACCACTTCTTTGAAATTTGCTAGCTCTCTTTTTAATTCCTTTTGTTATTTCTAAAGAATGTTTATTTCTTCTACATAGCCTTTGAGTGAATTCTTCAAACTAGCTATATTTTATATGGGTCCCATTGACTCAAGAATGATTACTCTATTTTATTCCAAGTCAATTCACAATTATGGGTGCTATAAAAACCATAAAACCAAGAGATAACTTATTCTTTAAGACAACAAATAAGCATAAGGTGCCAGTAAGAATTATTAAAATACAAGAATTTAAAATGTTGTCACTAATCCCTAACACCAATATCACCTTCTTTGAAAACCTTGTGTAGCTCCATAAGTTCACACCCAAAAAAAAATACAATGCAAACTAGGGTTTTATGACCTAGGGTTTCACAAAGATATCTCCCTCTCGATTTGAAGGTAAACCTCCAAAAGAAAAAAATACCCTTCATACACAACAAATGATTTGCTTACCTGTAACTAAAAGATATATCAATTTTTTTTTTTTTAAATGTGATTTGAAAAACTACCACCACCCTTATTCTAGATTACTAACTTCATAGGGTCTTATATCTCTCAATAATACTCAAATTCCTTCATATGACCACTCATTTTAAAGCTCTTCAAATTTTGTACAAAATGGTTCAAAAATCGTTTGAATCAAACAACCTCTTGTGGAGATATGACTCCTAAAATATGAGACATTTTTCTAGAAAATATTATGTAGAACTCAAATGTGAAGTTGTTTATTCATTATGAATAGTATAATATATAAGCTTACAAGGAATATCATGTAGGTTAAGTGGTTGCAACAATTTACCAAACATTGCTAACCACTTAACTAACAAATAACAATTTGCTAATCTAAAATGACAACTAATTGTTAGAAGATAAAGGATAACTATAACAACTAACTGAACATCCAAGCAACTTAATAACCTATTTCCAACATGGGCATACTATGCCTCGCGTGAATACAAAGTGCAAGAAATAGGAGATAATAAAATAATAACTTAGGCTTATAATTAAGCCTAAGGTACAACATCATATCCTCAACACTCCTCCCAACCATAGAGACATTAGACCCAAATAATCTCAAAAAATGTGGAAAGTCATGGGCCATCTCATGGTGAGGAATCTAGCGAGCCATGTGTGGAAAGTTACTACGGTAGATGACAAGGTAAGAAATGGAAGAACCCTATCGAGTGTGATGAGTCTTCATATTAAAAACTCTATTTGAAATGAGCGAAAGCTGACGATTAGGTGCCACTGTTGCTGTAGGGCCGATGACAGGTTTATGTACCAAAGGAGGATCCTGAAATGGTATCTCCAAAAAGTGTCGCTTATCCAAAGGAAGCCAAACTCTGTATCCAACCTGAGATGAGTGAGGACTATGATGCTTGTGCACCATGCTCTGTTGCTCCTACAAAGTCTCCTACAAGTCCTGTGTTATCTTGCCTTGAAGGCTCTACCGGTGTTGAATGAAGGAAGTGACCTTAGCTTGCTCCTCCATGTGTGAAATGGTGAGAGAAGGCAAAGCCAAAGACAACTTCTGTGGAGCAAGTGGTTGTGTGTCCATAGGTGTACCTGAAATGATGTCAATAAAATGATTGGTATATTTCTCATGAGTGAGAGTGATGGGTTCCTTAACCACTTGCTCTTGTGATTGTTCATTTTGTGGAAGTGAAGCTTCTTATTTATCATGTGCCTTTGATGGTGCTTGTTATTCATCATGTATGGAACTTATGCAAGTAGGAGCCAAAATAAATGCTTGAATTAATGGCTTACAAAATTACCTACAACTTAACATCAAATTTTATGTGGGTGTAGTTCTTTGTATCAAGTAGTTTTTATCATGCAAATCTAATGTGTATGTGTTATTTTTAGCATGATATGCAAATTTCCTATCATATTGATAGGGTTTACCAAGCAATAGTCCACAAAAATCCATCTCTATGACATCACACCTTACTTTATCCACAAACTTATCCAAAAGTTAAGGTGCAAGTGTGTGTGATGTTAGATGTGGAGTCTACATCCTTCCACCCAAGTGCATAGGGTTGGTGATGTGGCTTTATGGGAAGCTTCAACTTCTCTACAACAGACTTCACAATGAGGTTCTTTTGTGATCCGTTATCTATGATACAATCCACATAAAAATCATGTGTAAGGTGGGCTCTAATAACAAACAAATAGTCATGACCCCCTTGAGAAAACACATTTGACATAAGGGTAACTTTGTTTAGCTTACCCTTTAAAACAGGATATTCCTTTTTTGTCCCTGTAGTCACAATGGGACCATCATGTGGTTCCTCATTTGTAGGTAATACAATTAGGCAATTTGGTAGGGTACCTAGGAATAAATATTTGGGGATATATTATTATATTGTATAAGGGTTGGTATGGGCCACACATAACCCAAGGTTGATTTTATTATAATATTATATTAGTAGTAGGCTCCCCAAAGTAGAATAAGAATATAGATATATAAAGAAGAGATATTTGTCATTGTAATCATCATTGAAGAAGAACTTATATAATCGTCTATGCCCACGAAGTGGCCTCTCACCTTGGGAGATCTTGTGGAGTTATTCCTTCCTTAAGGATTATTATTGGTGTTTCCCTACCTTAAGGGTATTATCTATCTCTCTCTCATTTGTGGATTGTTATTGTGGATAATGTATTGTGGATGAATGATTTGGTATTTATGTATATTGGTGAATGGTTTATGTTTATAATAATGATAAAGTTATGCAACAAGTGGTATCAGAGCAATGATTTTTGCAAAGTGGGGATTTTTGTGAAATTGCAAAATTAGGGCAAATGTTTTTTTAGAAAAAACATCTCATCTTTTAGGAGCCATATCTTTGCGCAAGTTTATCCAATTCAAGCGATTCTTGGATCAGATTGTGCAGAATTTGAAGAGCTTTAAAATGAGTGGTCCTATGAAGGAATCTGAACATTTGAGGGAGATACGACCTTTTGAAGTTAGTCATCCGGAACAAGGATAGTGACGAATTTCATAAATTTTTTCTAGAAAAACGTCTCATCTTTCAGAAGCCATATCTCTACGAGATTTTATCTGATTCAGGTGATTCTTAGATCATTTTGTGCAGAATTTGAAGAAATTTAAAATGAGTGGTCATATAAAAGAATTTGAGTAGTATTGAGGGAGATACAACCTTCTAAAGTCAGTCGTCTGGAACAAGGGTAGTGACAAATTTTCAAGTCGCAAATTTTTCAAAGATGAAATTTGTTTAGTTCGGGTAAGCAAATCAGGTGCACTTTATTTTTTTTGGAAGAAAAATTGTAGATCTAGTTGTCTATGTGAATTTTTAGCTTCAAATCAGTGGGAAGTTATTTATTTCCATAAAACCCTAGTTTGCATTAGGGCATGAACAATGGCACTCCAAATTTTTTTTGGAGAAGATGATATTGATGCTAGAGAATGGTAGAAAAAATTTACTCTACATTATAATAATTATCAATGAAAAATCAACCTTCAATTGAGTCTCGAAGGAGAAGCTTGGTCTTGGTTGAAATTTTTTTGTAAAGAAAGGAATAATGATTACACTTGGGATGAAATAGAGCATGAATTTTTGGGTAGATGGGATCCATATTATATAGATAGACTAATGGATGTCATAAAAGACCTTGAAAAGAAACTACAAGGAATTCAAAATGAGCGGAATGAAATAAAAGGAGAATGGAAAGTTTTCAAGAAACAAAATGAAGACTATGAAAAAGAAATAAAATTACTCAAGAAGGAGAAAGAGGAAAATGTTAAGAAATATAATGAGAAGAATTAAGTCACATCTATTGGTAATTTGAGTTATTTTATGTTGTCATTGATGTCACATGGATCATTGATGTCACGTGGATCACATTGAGTTTTGGTGGCAAAAGCACTTCATAAATAATCATTTATGATATTTTGGAGAGCTTGGATATATAAAGGGTTTTTGTGAAAATCAAGGCAGGAAAAGTAAAAGGTTTTATTTAAAACCATGGATGGCAGATTTGAAATGGGTTTTTATTAAAACCCAAGTTGGCTTTTCATTTCATTGAAAAAGGTGCCCCAATGATGGAGATATTTAATTTTAAATATTTAGTTTAAATTTTAAATTATTTAAAATTAAAAATAAAATTAATTCGCCAACGTTGTCGAATATGAGGGAGAAAACTATATAAAAGGGTGCCTAAGGTTTATTAATCGATAGCGAGCGCTCATGAATTAATGCGATTGTTGGAAAGCGAAAAGAGCTCGTGCAAAAGAGGGTTAAGTGATGGAAGCAAAGAATAAATTGGATGACGTGTGAAACCCTAGTCACCTTGGGCAGTGTGGCGCATTGGTAATTGGCTTTTGGATAAGGTAAGTGGCAGAACGAACGTCAAGGTTTTGAATCCCCTTGGCTGCATTAGAAGGCATTGGAAGAAAGAGTGCGCGAAGCATTTTTGGTTTGCGTGAGAGGGAGGAGTGTTTTGAAGCACGTGGTGCCTTTCCCTCCCAAACGATCCTATAGCTCGTGCAGAAGCTTGGCCGCAATTAAGGTGTTGATCAAGGAGGTGTCGATGGATCGAATCATGTCAAGGACAAAGGCAAGTTAATATTTTTTTTAATATTTTATTTTTTCTAAATTTGCCCTAGGAGAAATAAGGGTTGTGATGCACTTTAGGAAAAAAAGAGATTTTTGGTGATTTTCCTTTTGGAAGTATATCATATTATATATCGTTGGAAAGCTTATTTCTGTTGGAAATTACCATCAGTAAAAGTTAAAAAATTTGATTTTACTTGGGGTAAAGGTAACTTACCTTTTACCTTACCTGGACGGTAGTGGACGGCAGCATTTGGGCGGCAAGAGAACTCAAGTTAACTTTCTTTTCCCCCAATTTCTCCTTTCCCCCCTTTCTTTCTCGAATAGGTTATTTACCTTGTATTTAAGCTTTGTAACCTTTGATTCATGTTAATTCAATTTAATCCTATTTGCAAATCACTCACATTTCACATTTGGTATCAGAGCGATGCGATTCCCGAGGCGATGGGGCCCACAGTTCGAGGTGGCAGCACGGATCTCGAGGCAACCCGTAGGAGCCGAGGCGGCATGGATCTCGAGGCGGCCCGTAAGAGCTGACTGGCACATTTTTTAAGGTGTTGGTGGAACTGGATGACGTGGCCCGCAGGAGCAGCAGATCTGCTGCACGCAGCCCGAGGCCCGAGGAGGCTGACGAGAAGGTGACGTGAGACTGGCATGCGGCCCGAGGAGGCTGACGAGAAGGTGACGTGGCGCTAGTGCGCGGCCCGAGAAGGTGACGTGGCGATCTACAAATTATGCTGACGTGGTGCTGGTGCGCGGCCTGAGAAGGTGACGTGGCGATCTGCAAATTATGCTGACGTGGCACTGGTGCGTGGCCCAAGAAGGTGACGTGTCAACTGCGCGTGCATCATCGGTTGCAAAAGGCTACGGCGTTGGTGACTGCCCGCAGGTAGACAAAGCACAGTGTGTGCTTTGTTGTTTTTAAACAACAAACACATCGCTCTATGAGCGATGTGGGACTAATAGTCCCAAAGAAAAAGAAAGCTTTACGCCGAAGCGCAAAGCCAAAACTTGCTTCGCGCTCGATGCGAAAGCCAAGAGGCGGGGAGCGCGCGTTGCTCCCGGATCAGCCCGGGTAGCGCAGCGGCTACCCTCAGCCCTGAGACCCGCGAGGTCGTAGGATCGACTCTCGGCGGGGTCGATAGAAAATCAAATTTTTTTTAATCAAAAGAAAAACTAAGGAATAAGTTTAAAATTAAAAAATATATATAATATTTTTTTTAGTTTTCTAAACTATTCATTAGCTTTAAAAAAAAAAAATTTAGTTGATTGAAATTTCCTAAGAGGAAATAAATGTGAGTTTTTTATTTGATTGAAATTTCCTAAGAGGAAATATATGTAAAGTTTAAAAAAAAAACTTAGAAAGTTAAATTTTTTTTAACTTAGAAAGTTAAATTTTTTTACTATTTCCTAAGAGGAAATCCTTGTAAAAGAAAATTTCTGGGAAATTTTCTTAAATGATAAGATCGGAAGGTTGTTATCATGCCCTCTGCAAGTTTTTACTGAGAACAACTCCTGAAGACTTTGATAGGCACATGAAAACACTAAGTCTTAATACAGTTTTTTCACAGTTGCAAAACGCGGTTATTGCACACCAGAGAAATCCTGATCAAGGATACGAAGCCGATTCAGAAGATAACTCCTTCGGCAGCAAGTTTGAACAATCTGACACAGTTGCAATTGCTGCACAAGGATCCGAATATACTCATTATAGTAATTCAGTTGAAATTCTACAACCTCCTTCTCCTGAAATAATATTGATCAGTGACGATGATGAACAAGTCGCTGACAATTTTGTAATTGCTGAACAAGTTTGAGTTGTTCATGATTGTAAATCAAGCAGGGCTTGATAGTTTGTAAAGTCTTTTTGCAATAAGACTATTAAAGAGAGGTTTCTTGTTTTAGTAGATTAAAAATGGGATCACATAATAATCTACCTATTCTCGAATTCAGAGGGGATAATTATGAGTACTGGTCCATCAAGATGAGGACATTACTCATCGAAAAAGGACTATGGGATATTATTGAATACGGTTACATTGCTCCAACAGATTGGACTACCTTAAGTGCAAATGATAAAAAGATCTACAAAGATGCACAGAAAAATAATTCATTTGCCTTATACCATCTTCAATCAGCACTAGATCCTAGTATCTTTTCGAGAATTGCATCTTACTTAACTGCTACAGATGCATGGAATGCCTTGAAAGAAGGATTCCAAGGAAGTGATAAAGTAAAGCAAGTCAGGCTTCAGACTTTGAAAAGAGATTTTGAAAATCTCAAAATGAAGGACAATGAAAGAGTTGGAGACTATTGTGTTCGTGTTAAAGCAATAGTTGATATGATGCAAACTTTAGGTGAAGACACAAAAAATGAAACAATTGTGAAGAAAGTGTTGCGAACACTTCTTCCTAAGTGGAATCACATTGCAATCATAATTGAAGAATCCAAAGATCTTTCTACTCTTACATTTGATAGTTTGATTGGATCATTAACATCACATGAAGAGCGATTTCAAGGTGCACCTTCAACAAGCTATGGAGGTGATGACAAAGCCTTCACTTCGAATGAAAGTGCAAGACGAGGTCAAGGAAGAGGACGAGGCAGAGGACAACAACAAAGAGGCAAGGGACAAAGCAACTCCTACAGAGGAGGTAATCAAAACAGAGGTGGAAATCAAAACAGAGGAGCCAATCAGAACCAAAGCGGCAATGCAGGCCGTGGAAATCAAGGACGAGGAAGTAATAAGCCTAAAACAACTTGTTTCAATTATGGGAAACAAGGCCACTTCGCTCGTGACTACTGGTCAAAATCTTCAAAAGATCAAAGCAGTCAATATGGCTCATTCTACGAAGAAGAAGAAGGTCCACCAAATCTTTTTCTCTCTTATGGACAGCCAGATCAAAATCTAAATGATACATGGATTTTGGATACTGGTTGCTCCAACCACATGAGTGGCAAAGAAAATCTCTTTGCTACATTAGATTCAAATTACAAATCTCAAGTTAAGTTAGGGGATAATAAATCCTTGCAAGTTGAAGGCATAGGAGCTATGGAAGTTCCCACAAAAGAAGGCCTTAAAAATGTGAATGACATATACTATACTCCACAACTACAACACAATTTGTTAAGTGTTGGCCAAATGATGGAGAAGCATTACAAATTAGTTTTTGATGAAAGAAAATGTACAATCTTTGATAAAAACAATTGTAACAGGGTCATCACTGAAGTACCTATGACAAAGAATAGGTTGTTCCCTCTAAAGTTCGGTGAGCCAGGGGGAGCTCAACTTGCAAACATTGCTATTACAAATCCAAGTGAATTGTGGCACTTGAGATATGGTCACCTCAATTCCGCTAGCTTGAAAATGTTAACATCACAAGCTATGGTGACAGGACTACCAAAAATACCATAACATAAAAAGGTATGCGAAGCATGTGCTTTGGGAAAGCACTCGAGAACGAAATTTCCAAGAGGCCGAGCGTGGAGAGCAAGCTATCCTCTTCAACTAGTACATTCGGACATCTGTGGTCCAATGCAAACAAAGAGTCTTGGAAAAAATTCTTATTTTCTAACATTCATAGATGATTATTCTAGAATATGTTGGTTGCATTTTCTGAAACACAAAGATGAAGCATTTGATTGCTTCATAGACTTCAAAAATAATGTAGAAAAACAAAGTGACTACTATGTCAAATGTCTTCGCACTGATAAAGGAGGAGAGTACTCCTCAAATGAATTTCTTCATTATTGTAAGAAAAATGGGATAAAAAGGTAGTTCACTACTGCCTATACCCCACAACAGAACGGTGTGGCTGAGAGAAAGAACCGCACCCTTGTTGAAATGGCACGAACAATGCTTCAGGCAAAACATCTCACAAACAACTATTGGGCAGATGCAGTGAGAACAAGTGCATATATTCTAAATAGAAGTCCAACTTCTAGTATATATGGTATCACTCCTTATGAAGGATGGTATGATAAGAAACCAAATGTCAAACATTTCAGAGTATTTGGTTCTTTAGCTTATGCACACATTCCTGAGGAGAAGCGAAAGAAGCTTGATCCAAAGAGTCAAGCATGTGTTTTTGTAGGGTATTGTGATTCAACCAAAGGGTATAGATTGTACAATCCCACGACACATAAAATCATTATCTCCAGGGATGTGATTTTTGATGAAGGGGGAGAATGGGGTCATAAAAAATTTGTTGATTTTGACTCTAATTCGGACAATACCACACCAGTACCTCCCATAATGGTACAACCCAAGAAAAGCAGTGTAAAAAGTCCTTCTTCATAGATTCCACATCAGGAAACTTCATCAAGTACATCAAGTGGTACACCAAGTCCAAGAAGGAATTTGTTGGCACCCCCAAATTCTCCAAAACGATTTCAAAGATCTGTAAGCGCTCCAAGTACGATGGATATTTATTCAGTTTCTCAAAGGAAAGAGACAAATAGAGGAAAGCGCATACTATAGAGTCATCCATCTTCTCAAATGTTGGATAGGAATTTCCAACAAAGATACACTAGGAGTCAAGCTAGTGAGATGGATGACATTTTGTCAAGACTTGAAAATCTTCAAATGTCAGGGGATGATGAGTCTCATGAACCAAGGGGTGATGTAGTCAATTATGCTTTGTTGGCTGCTGCACAACTAGAACCATCTAGCTATGAAAAAGCATGTACTGAAAATATATGGCAAGATGCCATGGAAGAGGAAATATCCTCAATTAAAAAGAATGATACTTGGGAGCTTGTGAAGCTTCCCAAGGGAAAAAAATGTGTTGGATGCAAATGGGTCTATAAGACCAAATTCAATGCTGATGGAAGCATTGAAAGGCACAAGGCGAGATTAGTAGCTAAAGGTTTTACTCAGAAATATGGAATAGATTATGAGGAAACCTTTGCTCCAGTTGCTCGACAAGAAACAATTAGAACTGTTCTTTCCTTGGCAGCCCATAAAGGATGGAAAATACAACACATGGATGTAAAAAGTGCATTTTTAAATGGATACCTGACAGAAGAGGTGTATGTTCAACAACCTCAAGGTTTCCAAGAACCAGGAAAAGAGAACCTTGTTTATAAATTGAAAAAAGCACTATATGGCCTCAAGCAAGCACCAAGAGCATGGTACTCAAGAATTGACGGCTATTTCAGCAAATATGGTTTCACAAAAAGCAAGAGTGAACCAACATTATACTACCTGAAAAATGGAGTAGATATCCTCATAGTTTGTTTATATGTGGATGATCTAATATTCATGGGTAGTAATGATAAAATGAATATGGAGTTCAAAGACTCCATGATGAATCAGTTTGAGATGAAGGATCTCGGATTAATGAGATACTTTCTAGGAATGGAAGTACATCAATCAAAGAATGGGATCTTCATATGTCAACAGAAATATGCTCAAGACATGATAAAGAAATTTGCTATGCGACGAGTGCAAATCGGTTGCAACACCAAGCTGGACATGGAATCCAGCTAAGCAAAGAAGATGGAGCACCAAATGTTGACTTGACCAATTACAGAAGCATGGTTGGGAGTTTAATGTTTCTCACCAACACTAGGCCAGATATACAGTATGCTGTTTCTCTTGTATCAGGATTTATGGAATGCCCATCCGAGCTGCATCTTCAAGCAACCAAACGAATTTTACGATATGTAAAAGGTACATTGGATTTTGGAATCCATTACCACAAGCCTAACTCTGTGAAGTTATTTGGTTATAGTGACAGCGATTGGGGCAGTAATATAGATGACAAAAAATCTACATCAGGAAGCTGTTTTAGTCTAGGATCGGGACTAATAACTTGGAGTTCCAAGAAGCAATCTGTTGTAGCATTATCATCTACGGAAGCTGAGTACATAGCCATCACACATGCAAGTACTCAGATCCTCTGGTTGAGGAAAATCCTTGAAGAGATTGGCGAAAAACAAATTGGTCCAACCAAAGTGAATTGTGATAATATAAGTGCCATACAGTTGGCATATAATCCGATCCACCACAAAAGGTCAAAACACTTTGATATGAAGTATCACTTCATAAGAGATATGGTGGAACAATAGACAGTTGAGCTTCAATATTGTAGCACTTTAGATAATCTAGCAGACATCTTCACCAAAGGCATGGCTAAAGCTCAATTTATAAAGCTGAGAGACTATATAGTTAGTCCTCTCAACTTTAAGGGGGAGAATGTTGGAAATTACCATCAGTAAAAGTTAAAAAAATTGATTTTACTTGGGGTAAAGGTAACTTACCTTTTACCTTACCTGGACGGCAGTGGACGACAACATTTGGGCGGCAAGAGAACTCAAGTTAACTTTCTTTTCCCCCAATTTCTCCTTTCCCCCCTTTCTTTCTCGAATAGGTTATTTACCTTGTATTTAAGCTTTGTAACCTTTGATTCATGTTAATTCAATTTAATCCTATTTGCAAATCACTCACCTTTCACAATTTCGAGGGATATTTGATTAACTTATTTAGAGGGAAAAATAAGATGTGTGTAAAGAGACATTTTTGATTTTGTAAAAGGGTTCAAAAGTGAAGGTTGCTTTGTTATTTTTCAAAGGGGATTAATTCTTTCATGAGGGGACATGGTGTATTTTATTGAGTAGGAGTAATAAGGTGTTATTTGGATATTATTGTTATGTTATTAATCAAGATCTCTAACCCTTATTAAAAGTTGAAAAAGAAAGTTTTTTGAGTGTGGCAGATTTAGTGGACAACTAATAAGGCATCAAAAAGGTATGAGCAATATTCTCCATTGACTTTGTTTATGGTGGTTGATTTTTGAAATATCATTAGAGAGAAAAGGATTGATTGTGGTTTCATTTTCAAAAGTGGTTGGTTGAATGCTTCAAGGTTTTCTAGTTTGAGAGTTGTGATTAAACCTTGTTTTATAAGCATTATTGTTGAAGCCCATTGGTTGTGCAAAGAACTTGAACTTGAGTTAGAGAAGAACATGAGTATCATTGTTATGTGAGATTTTTTGTTGAAAATTTTGAGTTGGTTGATACATGCTTGGACTAGGGTTTGTGAGAAAGAGTTGTTCCTTATGGTGATTGGTTGAGTAGAGTTGTTTGAGCCTAGTCAAGTGATTGTGTGAAGTGGTTGTTCAAGTTCCATAAAACAAACTATTATATATTCTGATTTGACTTGAGTTGAGAAAGAAATTGGATCCGAGTATAGAACATATTGAGTCTCTAAAAATTATCTTTATGCTTCTATGAGATTGCTGAGTTGAGATTAATTTGAGTTGAGTTTGAGTTGAGAAAGAAATTGATTTTGTGAATAGAACATATTGAGTCTCTAACAATTCTCTTTATGCTTCTATAAGATTGAGCTAAGTTGAGATTGATTTGATTTGAGTTGAGTTGAGATTGATTTGAGTTGAGATCATTATGGATCATTGTTGTCATCCATTGAAGAGTGCATTGCCATTCATTGTTGAGTTCATCATTGAGCCTTACCTTCATATATTTGTGGATGAGATTTGAGTGCTACTTGAGCATGTTTGATTGAGCCTTTGAGAAGGCTTTTGGGATAGATTTCTAGACAGATTTGAGGCAACTTTTATGCATGATTTATTGAGCCTTTGAGAAGGCTTTTGGGATAGATTTTTGGACAAATTTGAGGCAACTTTTGTGCATGATTGATTGAGCCTTTGAGAAGGCTTTTAGGATAGATTTATTGATAAATTTGAGGTAGCTTTTGTGCTGATTGATTGAGCCTTTGAGAAGGATTTTGGGATAGATTTGGGATATATTTGAGAAAGTTCTTGGTGAGCTTGTTGGAGAAGATTTGAGCAAGTTCTTGGTGAGCTTGTTGGAGAAGATTTGAGCAAGTTCTTGGTGAGTTTGTTGGAGCATATTAGTGGATTGCCTAGTTGAGCAGATCAATGGATTGCCTTACTGAGAAGATTAGTGAATAGCCTACCTAAGTAGATCAAGATTTCCTAGCTAAGAAGATAAGTGGATTGCCTGGTTGAGAAGATCAGTGGATAGCCTTGTTGAGCAGATCAAGATTGCCTAACTGAGTAGATCAGTGGATTTCCTAGCTGAGTAGATCAGTGGATTGCCTACCTAAGCAGATTAGTGAATTGCATACCTGAGCATATCAAGATTACCTAGCTAAGCAGATCAGTGGATTTCCAAACTGAGCAAATCAGTGGATTGCCTTACTGAGTAGATAAGTGGATAGCCTAGCTTTAAGCAAACCAAAGTAATCATTTGTATTGGGCTAAGGATCCCTATTTCTTTATGAAATATTATAAGGATATTATCTTATGGACTACCCCACATTGGAGGAACCACATTAAATCTTGTGTCTCAATTGTGTGTGGTGATTTGTGCTCTTGCTTACTATTGCTATCTATGTCATTAATGCACACTGCTATATTTGGTTATTGCAATTAAGGACACTAATTGATATTGGTTTGGAAATAAAGTAAAAAGTGGGTACTATACTGTTCACCCCCCCTCTCAGTATAAGCTTGTGTTCTTCAACATCATTGGATTTTTTTAAAATTCAATTAAAAAGTCTATTTTGCAGGTTCATGGAAGCATTCAAAAGGAACAGGTCATTATTTCCATTGACCCTGGTAGCAAATATAATTTTATTAATATTGCTTTGGCTAAGAAGTTGCAATTTCAAGCAACAAAAATTAAGGACATACAACTAGAGGGTGAGCATGTTCATATTTTTGAAGATTTGAAGATCACTATGGATAAATATGTTTTACATTCAGATTTCTATGCTATTGAGATAGATGATGAGGATATTTTTCTTGGTTATCCTTGGTTAGATTATTTGGATATTGTTAACATTAATATGCAAAAGAAGTTTATGAAGTTATGGTACATGAAAACGAAGATAATATTGTAGGATATTTCTCAGTTTAAAGAGCAAGGATCCAAGGAAAATCAAGAAGTGGTTGTATAGAAATAAACTGAAGAACCTGAAACAGAATTCAAGAAGGTAATAGCAGCAACATAGTCCATGGAAGAAGTAGCAACAATTTATTCCATAGAAACCATAGTAATGGAGTCCAAGGAAGCTTTTATAGAAGAGCACAAGGACACACCAAACAAAGAGAATAGGAAAGAACAATATGTAGAAGAATTTAAAATAATGGAGCCAAATGTTGGGAAGTCAAAGAAGGTAGAACATCAAGTAAAGGTTACACCATATCGCCATCCAAACCACCATGAGTTATAACATTCTTGGAGGTATGGCTCAAGGCAGCAATATTATGGTTCCACACGAAATCTTAAGGGCACCAACTATGGCAGTGTTTAGCAAAGAAAGCATAGTGATCCTAGTTTTCAAAGTGGATCATCAACATCAAGGAACAAGTGGACCCATCATTCAAGTTATTAAAATACAACAGTAGAAGTGTGGAGCCAACGAAGCAGATTTGGATACTCAAGTAACAAAATGAAATACTAGCATCAACGTGTTTTACTTGGATGGATGGATGATCGAGATTGGTACCAGTTGCTAACATTGCTTAGCAAATCATATTATCATGTTTCTTCATATGTTTCGAGGACGAAACCTTTGGAAGGAGGGTGGCATGGTAGGGTACCTAGGAATAGATATTTGGGTATATATTATTATATTGTATAAGGGTTGGCATGGGCCACACATAACCCAAGGTTGATTGTATTATAATATTATATTATATTAGTAGTAGGCTCCCCAAAGTAGAATAAGAATATGGATATATAAATAAGAGATATTTGTCATTGTAATCATCATTGAAGAAGAATCTTATATAGTCGTCTATGCCCATGAAGTGGCCTCTCACCTTGGGATATCTTGTGGAGTTATTCCTTCCTTAAGGATTATTAATGGTGTTTACCTACCTTAAGGGTATTATCTATCTCTCTCTCATTTGTGGATTGTTATTGTGGATAATGTATTGTGGATGAATGATTTGGTATTTTTGCATATTGGTGAATGGTTTATTTTTATAATAATGATAAAGTTATGCAACATAATTCTTCTTAACTCTTTTAAAATTAAAGCATTTAGCCTTTCTATGACCTTGCTTTTTATAAAAATCACAATACATTGTTGAAGAAAAAGAATCTTTAGAATGTGCTTTAGGAGAAGTGGGAGGAGAAAAAGAATGAGGGGAAGAATGAGAAGTGTTCTTCACCTTGTGTTGATGTTGATTCACTCCTTTGGAACTATTGTTATCGAGATATTTGAGAAGCACCAACTTTATCCTTTGTAAGAATGACATGCTTAAATGCGACATCCAAAGTGAGGAAATCGATGATTTCACTAAAAATCTAATATTGCAATCCATACATGAACTTGTTAATCAAATCATGTTCTAAATAATTCACACCAAGAAGCACCCTTAGCCTATTGAATTGGAAAATATAGTCAACAACAAACATACTATAGGCTTACCTCAATCTATACCACTTGGTTGTGAGGTCATTTTGGTAATTTGGTGGAAAAAATATGTTTTTCAGAATTTGGATCAATTCTTTCCAATTCATGGTAGCATTATGGCTTTGTCTTTCTACAATTAAAACTTTTGATAAGCCTGTGAGTTTGACTATAACAAAGGCAACTTGTTCATCTTCAGGAATTTCAACATAATTGAACCAAGTTTGCATATCTAAAATCCATGTAGACAAGACATTAGGATCCCTAGATCCGTCATACAATTTGACCTCACATTTAGCTTTGTTGGCATGATTGTGACAAATTTTGATATCACCAGGAGTCAATTGCACGACAATATATTTTACCTTATCTGACAAAATGTCTACTACAACAGTAAGGTTTTCCATGTTTGATTTGAGGTCATTAGCCATGTTTTTCGTGTATATGCCAGACTAGGAGGATTACAAAATGTTTGCAAGAACTATCTAGGCTTTAGGAACAATTTGATAGTTTTCCTAATGCAAAATTTGGCTAGATTTTACAACAATTTTGCATTTACAATTTGCAAAAATGGCTAATTTTAGTGCTTTGCAAACATTAAAATAATTTGCAATTACAAAATAGCACTTAAAAATGATAAAATCAGCCCTTCACAATGCAAAAATTGGCTTGGGAGGCAAAAGAATTAGGTGGTTTTACAAAATTGCTGAAAAAATTGCAAGAAATTGCTGAAATTTTGACCAAAATTGCATAATATCACCTTGTTTTCTGTTTGGTGCCAAAATTTTTGAATTTAAAATTTGGTGGGAACTTTGGTTTTGGCACCAAAAAAATGGTTTTGAATTTCCCTGATCAATTGCCCGAGCGTCAATGCGAGTTTCAATTTTTTAAATTTCATGAGCTTGTTCCAACTATCAAATGGATAGGTCTTGTGAATAGGGTGCCACAATAATGGTGCAAGGCCCAACACCATAGGGTCTTCCTTGGAAAGGGCACCACCCACTGGTGCGGGCTTGCATGAAAGCAGGCCTAGTGTGAGGTGGTCACTCTCTTACGTGCACGGTGGCCCCTTTAAACTCTACTTGGGTTATCGCACGATAAATATGGGATTTAAAATTCCAAAACAAAAAATTAACCTTCGTCCTTCTTATGGAACCCGTGCGACTCTATTGACAATTTTTTGAATTTATTTGCTGTATAATTTCTTTCGTTTACCAAATTTTTGAACGTTCACCGAAAAATATTTTTGATTGTCGGGTTGTACGAGAATTACCAAAATTTTGAAAACATCGAGAGTGCATATTTTTCTATTAAAAAAAATGAATCTACCATTGGAAACAGACAGTGCTCTGTCGAAATTCTTATTTCATCACCGAAAAACATAAACCGCCAAAACCTATGTGCGAATCACACTTTGTCGGGTATTCACGCACGATAGGAGCTCGCTGAGAGGCCACGTGCTCTCCACTGATTTGTTGATAAGATTCTCCAGGAAACATGCTCGCATGCCATATGTCCATCTCTCGTTGGTGAATGATTTTAGGGTTTATTTTGGAGATCTGAGTGGCTAGAGCTCGAACCTTAGGGATTTATTTAATTTTTCTCCTCGTCATCTATTATCGCCTATGACTGCAATTTTTAGTCTCGAACATGGGGTTGAATTGCTATCTCCTCCCGAGGTCAATTGGGCAATAATTCCCTCTAACTCCGTATTCTATCTACACGTTACAAACAGGTTGGGAGCTATGTTGTAGTTCACAACACTACGACATTCACCATGGAGTATCGGGTGGTACCGCTTGGGAGGACATCAGTCATTCACTGACGTCAGGCTAATCTACAGCTTGTAGCAGGGTGGCATCGAGGTAAGATATGGAGGAAAGGGGAGGGGATGAGAACGAAGAGGAGGGATAAGAGAAGAAGGGGTGGGGGTGGTCATTATACCTCCTCCTATCGACCGGTAAGCAGAGCCATCAGTGTGCCAAAATTGGTAAAGGGATCCCAAATAGGCAAAAGCCTATTTTAATTAAAAATATTAATACTAATAAAATATTAATATTAATATTAAAATTTAAGATTTATTGCATGAAGTGGATTTTATGATTTTAATGCAATTTTTAGTTCTTCATGCAAACCCAACCTACACACCAACTAATTTTCCTCGGTAAATGCTATAAATCCTCCCTCTTGGCCATAATTTAACCTCAAAATTGGTGCAACTACTTCTCAAGTATGTCTTTCTTCTAATCTTTGATCTTTAGAATAAATAAACAATTTCTCTTCAACCAAGAAATTTTTTCTTGCCCTCACAAGGCAAGTAGATTTACCCTCTGGTTTCTTCTAGGGGTATTCGGTGTAGGGGTAATTTTTACCCTCTACCACCTCCTGAGCTTCACAAATTGATGTTGTGGTTGGCCTCAAGCCAATTTCACACAAGCATCTACCTAGGATCTTGATGAACTAGCTATAAAACTCAACTAGACACCTAGCAAAGAAGTGGTAAACTTGCCCTCCTTCTTGCAAAAAATTATCCTTGACTCTGATTACCACTGATGTAGAACTCGATGTGAAGTTTTTTATTCATTAGAAATAGTAGAATATATAAGCTTACAAAGAATCTCATGTAGGTTAAGTGGTTGCAACAATTTGCCAAACATGGCCAACCACTTAACTAACATATAACAATATGCTAATCTAGGATGACAACTAACTGCTAGAAGACAAAGGACAACTCTAATAGCTAACTAAACATCCAAACAACTTAACAACCTATTTCCAATATGGGTATACTATACTTCATGTGAATACAAAGTGCAAGAAATAGGAAATAATAAAATAGTAACTTAGGCTTATAAGTAAGCCTAAGGTACAACAATCATATCCTCAACAAAAAAATTTCCATAATTCTACAATCCATAAAAACAGAATCCTCACTTTGCTATAATTGTTTTTCTGATACCACTTGTTATAAAAAAATATTCTTATCAAAAACATTATTCACCAATATACAAAAATATTAAATCATTCATCCATAAATAATTACCCACAATAATAATCCACATAATGAGATAAATATAGATAATACCCTTAAGGTAGAGCAACACCAACAATACTCCTTAAGAAATGACTCCCCAAGATCTCCCAAGATGAGAGTGCCACTTAGAGAGGGCAAAGTCTCATAAGCCACTTCATGGACAAATATGATTACAAGTAATACTCCATATGAATGATCTCCATGATTATTACAATGACAATATCCCTTCTTTATATACCCATATTTTAATTCTACTTTGGGGAGCCGAC
Organism: Wollemia nobilis; assembly: GCA_028583015.1. Taxonomy (NCBI): domain Eukaryota; kingdom Viridiplantae; phylum Streptophyta; class Pinopsida; order Araucariales; family Araucariaceae; genus Wollemia; species Wollemia nobilis. The sequence goes on from JAQPPZ010017110.1 coordinate 6,442,097, forward strand.
TACTAAAACCTCATCCCACTCATTATTATAATATAATATAATAATATAATCAACCTTGGGTTATGTGTGGTCCATGCCAACCCTTATACAATATAATGTCATTTTCCTATACACCTATTTCTAGGTACCATAACAAAATTTGTTTATGCGAAGATGTCTTTGCACAAGAATATCCTTAGGTTGGACTGTAGTCTTCACCACTAATATCAAATACTTTGCATAAATCCAAATAACCTCTCTACTATGATTCCATATGAGGAAGAAAAGCCAAGAGTACTCCCTCTAAAAAAATTATCTAATCTTCTATAGTCGCATAAGGTAAGATTTAGAAACATAACTTTCCCTTTTACAACATGCATCACCTTGTTTGGAAACTTCAACTTACCCTTATGCCACCTAATTTCTATCACCAGAAGAGGCTTTGCATGGAATTTTTTATAGCAAGAGCCATCACAAAATTCCAAAAGCACTTGGAAAAGGAAAAGAAGAAAGAAGAGGCCATTAAATATTATATCTTCATGTATAATATGAATCAATAACCCAAAAGAGGAAGAGGGATTGACTAGAGCATATTTTGAATCCTTTTTTGTATGCCTCTAAAAGACCCAAAAATTATTACAACTATCACAAATCCAATTGTATCTCCCATAAATATAGACCAAAGATTTTGATTGCATAACATATTGTAAATTTACCCTTTTGAAATAGGGCAAAATGTTTTGAGGACCATCATGCACAATTGAACCCTTAAAACTTTAATAGGTCCTTGAACTCATGTCATCAATGTCAAGAGCTTGAAAAATCGTGTAATTTGAAAAAATAGGTTCAAAACACTTCTATATGCAAAAGTTATGGCTTCTAAAATATTTCCCCAATTATCCCTCAAAAAATAAAAAATTAACCAATCAAAACTTAGAAATGGTGTATCCAACCTACATCTGCCACTTGGAATCCATTAATTCATTGATGATTGACATTGATATTCTACCACCTATTTGACACTAGACATAGATAGTCAATGAGGTTTCAACATATGTTAAAATCTTATTGGTTGATTTGGTATAAATAAGTGAAAAGTTAGTTTGCTAGCATGCAAAGGTGTCATATTGGCCATCATGTCGGTCAAAAAATCCATAGCATCCTTTGATATATTCTAATGGAGTTAAAGGGATTTAAACCTAGGTATTTGGTGGATGAGACACCTTGCACTATCCAACTTGTTGGAACTTTGGATATGCTTCATATCCCATGTTCCCTTAGAAGAGGGGCTTGAGTGCCATAGCACTTGGTAAAAATCTCCAAAACATTTACCATGCCATAGATTCAAATACTGATGATCTGTCTATCAATGCCTCAACATGGTTGGCAAAACCAATTCGACCATTGATTTCACATTGGTTAATCCATGTGTTTCTCCCTAGATAATGCCACACCATCCAAGCAAAATATCTATAATACCTATTGTTTAGTAATATGGAAGGTATTGTATCTTAAACTTGAGACCTCCCTTCATAAGAGTGCAAAAACACACTATCTTGACCATGTTAACATGCATTTAAGATGCAATGCTTATGAGAATCACACTTGCACATGTTTTCTTGAATATCATGTTGCCCAAAAGAGTTTCATGCAAATGCGAATTCATGACCCATGAATTATACATATTATGCAATGCTTGTCTAGTTAGTGTGATGCCTCCCGTTATGAAAGAACATACACCTTCTTCATGAAGACAAGTGTTGTACCTTGCATAAAAAAATAAATGCCAAAATTTTGAAGGAAAAAGCATCCACAAGAAATAAAATATTTTGTAGATTTGAATTCAAAGAATGGTTTCTCCTCCTAAATTTCCAAACAAGGTGCCATCGTGACTTTGTGAGGAAGAAATAATACGAAAAATAAAATTAAAATGTGCATGCATACCTTGATGATAATAACATTCAAAATGGAGATGACACAAATTATTCAAAGTGAAAGGAAGAATGAATGAAAAACCATGGAATATCTCATCTTTTCCTCTTATGCTAAAAATACTTATGACGTTTTAAAGAGTAATCTATTTAGGAGTTCGTAATAAGGATCAAAGGATCCAAATGAATTTTCTATATGACCAAGTGAAGTTGCTCCATATGTGCTTTGATACTATGTTAGAGTTCACACCTATTTCCACAAATGAACAGTAGAAATCCATCCATTCAAATATAATATAGAAAGCATGAAAAGAGATAAAAGAGAGATATAGGTACTGAGCAACCATATGTACCATTTTTATCAATAAAAAAACCCTAATTACATTAATTAAGTTTAACTTAAGCCAACATAACAAGAGGAATTTAGGTTAATTATAAATTATAAGGTGGGTTTAACCATAACAAGGTTAAATGCAACACACAACCATGTACACCATAAATAATCACTATATTAGCTATAGATAAGAATCACAACACTTTGATACAATGGACGGATGGTGGAGGGTATTTATATCAATAAAAAACCCTAATTACATTAATTAAGTTTAACCTAATCTAACATAACAAGAGGGATTTAGATTTGTAAGCTTATTGCAGTGGTAAGGGCTTTGGCCTCTCTTTGGGAGGTTCAAGGTTCAAACCCTACTCAATATGAGGGGACTGGACCCCTCATAAAAACTTGTATAAACTCATTGAAAAAAAAATAGGGCTTTAGTTTAATTATAAATTATGAGATGGGTTTAACCATAATGAGATTAACTGCAACCCATAGGGCTTACATACTAAAATAAATACAATTATTTATTGATTTTCTGCATGCCTAGACAAGATTGCATCATACAATGTTGTCCTTGACCATAAGCCATATTACACTTTCAACTCTACTATGCCTGGAGAAACCATGTATTATGAATTCAAGACTGCTTTTAGTTGAAGTTTGATTTTTCCTTCTTCATCAAGTAGTAGAAGCTTTGTCTAATATTAGAAATTTGACTAAATAATATGTTTAATACAAAAAAAATGAAAAATTGGGTGGATTTTGGAATACAAAGGAAGCTCCAACTAATATGTCACTTTCTTAGTTTGACAATCCACCTTGAATGGGCCATAGCACTAATATGCCAACTAATATGTCACTTTCTTAGTTTGACAATCCACTTTCTTAGTTTGACAATCCACATTGAAAGGTCCCATATCTAGAAATGAGCGTGAAATCATGACCTGAGTCTGTGTCATGGTTGCCAAGAATTGAAATGACTTAAGGGCAAAAAAGTGTCATGAAATCATGACATGAGTCGTTTTCATGGTTGCAAAGGCCCAAAGAACCCAAATATAGAGAAGTGTCATAAAGTTACAACTTGTTTCCCTATCGTAGTCACAAAAGGTTAAGGAGGCTCACAGTGAATAACTGACATGGCATCGTGACTTGTCACAATGTCATGATCATGAAGGTTAGAAAGGACTCAAGGGTAGAAGAGTGTCGTGAAATCATGAAATGAGTCTCCATCGCAGTCGTTGAGTCCTAGGAGTATTTCTAGTTGAAAATTACAACAACACCATGACTTGTCCCTATGTCGTGACCATTAGAACGTTAGAAGTGCATAAGACAAAATAATAATGCGATAATACGACGTATATCCTCGTTGTAGTCATAGAAGTTTGAAAGGCTGCAAGGTAGTAAAAGAGGTGTGATATCATGACATGTTCCCATATCATGATCACAGAAGCTATAGAAGCCCAAGGATGAAAAAGAGATACGACATCGTGACATGTCTCTGTGTCACAGTCATCGCAGGTTACAAAAACAAAATCTTCTATGAAGGTTTTTAGTCTGCTATGGTCATTACAAGATCCATGGTAATAGGTATTTCAAAAGAATGAAGGATGGATCAAATTTTAAGCTCACCTCCACTACTTGTTCACGTGCATAAAATATTTAATGGGCAGTTAGAAGCTGAGCATTCTATTCCATTTTTGGACCAACGGTACTGCATGATGGATTTATCGGCCTAGTCACCTGACATATTATTGTAACGGGTTTGAATAAAGATATTTTTTATATTTTGAATATTGAACCATAGAGGCATTATAAATAAGAGTGACAACCTCTTGTGTAAGGGTCGGCTCTTAGGCGTTTACAAGTTGCATGTATAAATATTTTTGGAGAAGTAATACAAAGGGAATATTTGTTTGGTATTTGGTTCAACATCCTGCAGAAAATGTATGTATGCATGGATGAACATTTCTATTTAGCTAGATGCATGTGCATGACATTAATTTTACTTTTTGGGATTTTGTCCATGTTTATTCTCTGGTTCTGGAACTTATAGTCTGCTGACCTAAATATTGACTAATATTGTTTTGCACGAGATAAAAATTGGTTGGTCTGTTAGGAGAAGAAACCCTATGATTATGCTTCTATCAATAGACCAGTGCCTTATCCATTATTAATTGTAGAAAAAATTTAGAATATTAATGATAAAGGAAGAAGAATAAAGGAGTAACTGGGTTAATTAAATCCGTTCAAATGATGTAACAAATGTAATTAAAACACATAATGAAAGAAAGAAACATTCATACATTCAAATGATGTAACATACAAATGTGATTACAGATACATAATTAAGCCAAAGAAATGTCTAGGAGGAAGTTGGATTTGTATAATTTTCTTGAAAAAATATTACAATTCAGAGTCTGATAGAATTCTCAGATTTCATTGAAAAAATACAAATGGTTCTCTCTATTGAAGTGATGTAACAAAGGAACTCCATTCTTCATCCTAATATTAGTGATAAAGAATATCCAAGCTTCCAATACAATAGTTGGAAATGATCTCAGCTAATTGGGTATCCTGAACAAGACTTCCATAATCAAGGAGAGGAATGAGGGATGGAAAACAAGACATGAAAGAAAATACAATTAAGAAGGCAAGGGAACTTAGTATACCTATGACAAAAATATGGCTGTGCAATTTTTTTTTTATCTTGGTTGTAGCTATCTATCTTATAGCCTCAAGGTGCCCTATTTATGTTATAACAACCTTCATATGAGCCCTCCATTTATCATCATTCTCTGCCCTTGATTGGTTGGATGTGCTACAACATAATTACAATTGTCCTGGCCTATTTTATTTCAAAATAGGTACTTGCCTACTCCAAGATATTAGATCCTCAAAAAAGAGTACAACTGTGTGGTGTTTAGGCTCTATGGTTGACCTGCCCCTCGAAATTTGTATTTTTCTTCTACCTCTTTATCTTCTTCTATGGTGAGATCTACAATATCTTGGTTGACTTCCTTTATTTTATCTTTTTTAAAACTATACCCTTCTTCCATAATATTTACCTCAGAAACTCTAAGCACTCTGATAGATATTCTGATATTGTCTGTCTTGACACCCTTATTTTTCTCCTCTATATGAATATCATTTATTATTATGTTTATGAGCTCCCATGCCTCATCACAAAAGGTTCTAGTAAATTTTAACATATTTAAATCTTGTAATATTTTGACTTTTTGGTTTCTGACCACTCTTTACTCTCTTGAGAAAAATTGCATAGGTGGTTAACTGTCTTTGTTAGAAAAGTAGTTTGCCTAGCTAATTCTAAATCATCATCTGGGTCATAGTTAAAATCTTGAATTCTATTTATGATGAGATCTTCAAATTATCCACCTGTAAGCATTCTTCAAGGGAGAATTCCACTTCATCCAACTCATCACTGATTTCAGTCTCCCATATCGCTACTTCATTGATCCAATTGTGCCACCCGACTCTATCCCTTATGAACATTGATACCTTTATGGGTTCTTCAGAGCACTCCATGGTTGTGCCATCTTCCAAGATCACTTGTTTTTCATTCATTTCTTCATAATATTTTTTAAACTATCAGAATATGGAATATATTGTGCTTACCTTCCTCTTTGTATGTTCCAAAAGGTGCTTCATGATTTCTGCCAAAAAGTTGATTATTTTAATATTATGAAATATCTCCTTTAGACTTTCTATCTTGTCTTGTATTTTATTGAGCATTTCTCTCTTATATTTGGTGATATAATCTAAACAATCAATGCTCTTGATGATGATCTAGGGTTCTACCTATTGAGTGACCACTTGAGGGACTAATTTTTGGGCTTTGAGTTTATATAGTTCAGCTTGAAGTTCTTTATTTTGTTTAAGCATAAATATCAATGTTGCAAAATTTAGTTGTTCTCATGATTTCACTATGGCTTCTATGTCTCCTATAACGCGTATTTCCCCTATTTTTGGGTTAATTTGGATTTCCTATAATTGAGGTGTGGGAATGTTAATCTCTATTATTTATGTTTGAGCTATTGGCTCCAAGGTTATGCATAAGGGGTAGTACCAAAAAAGTAATTATAAAATCGAGGTGAATCTAGGTGAATGGTGTATAAACTTTGGGGCAAATTTTTCAAAATTTTGAAGAATTTTTTTCAAAATATGGTGATTTTTTTTTTTTTTGCACAAAAATTATCAATAAAATTTTATGGCTACTGGTAGAAGGCGAGTGGCAGATGGTGAGTGGTATAAGGTGAGTGGCATAAGGTGAGTGACAGAAGGTGAGTGGTAGAAGGTGAGTGGTAAAAGGTGAGTGGCAGAAGGCAAGTGGAGATGAGTGGCATAAGGCGAGTGGCATAAGGCAAGTGGTAGAAGGTGAGTGGCAGAAGGTGAGTGGCATAAGGTGAGTGGAATAAGGTGAGTGGCATAAGGTGAGTGGCATAAGGTAAGTGGCAGAAGGTGAGTGGCATAAGGCGAGTGGCATAAGGTGAGTGGCATAAGGCAAGTGGCATAAGGCGAGTGGCATAAGAGTGACTAGTAGAGGGTGAGTGGCATAAGGTGAGTGGCATAAGGTGACTGGTAGATGGCGAGTGGCATAAGGCAAGTGGCATAAGGTGAGTGGTATAAGAGTGAGTGGCATAAGGTGAGTGGCAGAGGGCGATTGGTAGAGGGTGACTAGCATAAGGTGAGTGGCAGATGGTGAGTGGTATAAGGCGAGTGGTATAAGGTGAGTGGCATAAGGTGACTAGCATAGGGTGACTGGTAGAGGACAACTGATATAAGGTGACTAGTATATGGTGAGTGGCATAAGGCGAGTGGCATATGGCGAGTGGCAGATGGTGACTAGCGAGTGGCAGATGGTGATTGGTATAAGGTGAGTGGCATAAGGTGACCATCATAGTTCATCAATTAGATGATGCCATGTGTCCTCTCCTCTACCATGTGTCACACATCTATTAACTTTCGCCATGCAAACTTCTATAAATTCATATGCAGGGTCATTTTTTGCCTCTCCCACACCATTTTCCAAAGCAATTTTAGACCTTTTTCCAGCATTTTTAGGGTGTTTTCCATAACGATTTCCAAGCATTTTCAGAGCATTTTGGCAGCATCTTCAACAGGTTTTGGTAGCATTTTTAGCAGGTTTTGGCAGCATTTTTAGAAGGTTTTTTGGCAGCATTTTTGAAAGGTTTCGACAGCATTTTTTGAGTGTTTTCCAAGGCATTTTAGAGCATTTTCCTAGGTTTTTTAGAATATTTTCCTGCATCTTTTTAGAGATGGCTAGCTGTTCCTCTCCTCTTCCCTCTAAAGTGTATTTCAAGAACATCTTCTGCCCCAACATCAAGAGCATTTTCAACACTCTTGGAAGAGATTCCCAATGGCTTTACACCATCGGACTTGCTGGTGTGTTGAAGATGCCATAGTTGAACATTAACGTTCAGTTGATGCAATAGATCATTAATTGTTACAACCATGACGTGTCCACTATTTCGATATGACTGGATAACAAGGACATTATTTTTCTGTTAAACCCTCCGATGTGTAGTGACTAATAGGGCTACCATTTTTGGATGGTGTACTGGTGAACAACCAGTACGCCTTAACCGAAGATGATAAATCCACCCTAGCAGTCATTTACTCTATTCATTCTGACAATTTGAAAGGTATAATTTTAAAATTTATTTTTTATTTAACATTAAATATTGATGTATTGTAGTTTCCATTCTCTAATAACGTTCTCCTTGTTGTACTTTTTATTTTCTAATAATGTTGTCTCTTTTTTTAGTTAATTCTTCTAAGTCCAAAAGGGGCTTAAACATTTCCAATGTTGCAGACAAATTTCTATATGCTTGCATTGAATTTTTTTAGGCAAGGCTTATTCTGTAGGGGTGACCTACAGAAATGCCTTTTTGGGCACTTTCTTTATTGATTCGTTGTATTGGTGGTGGTAGATTTGACTGGTCCACGCACATTTTTCCAACTGCCTAAAACACGACCTTTTGAGTGCCCAAAAAATTCAATCTTCTTATACAGTGACTACCAACAATTTTATTCTTTGTCTATTTTAGGAAGCTTATTTCAACCTTCAACAAAGTAGTCCTCCCACTGCATTGCACCCCAGTTTGTTGTCTATTGGCATGACTGATGATGAGATATAGGTAAACATATTTTTTGGAATATCTTTGTTTTCTTTTTATCATTCTATCTTGTTATTTTCTAATTTTATTTTGAAAATAGAGAAGAGCATCTCAGTCTTCAAGTAAAAGGGATGTCACATTTAGGGTTCAGGAAGTATCTGCTGATTCTGACATGCAGTCATAGTCATCACCAATAACTCCCACCAAACGTGCGAGGTCTCATGGTGATCGGATTCAGCATACACCTACGACACCTTTTACTTCTCAAATTGTTACTGTCGACGTAGAAGAAGTTACCTCCAACCCACAAGGTAACCTTATTCTTCAAAAGTACTATTTTAAATGATGTATTTTAATGACTTAAAATTATGTTTTTTAAATGTATTTTAAATATTTTTCAGAGAAAGGGCAAATGGTTGAATCATCAATGGTTGTAGAGTCTGAGTCTGGTATGTATGGTTAAAATAAATATCTTTTTATGATATTGTTATTTACACAAGATTAAATTTATGTTTTTGTGTGAAATTTTGCAGAGAGACCTGCTAGATTCAAAAGACTAAAAAAAATATGGCTCCACCATCTGTCCATCCACAACAACAACCACACCACAACAACAACCACAACAAGTTCCACTATCTGTCCATCCAAAGCAAGTTCCTGTCCATCCACAACAGGTTCCACCAATGAGGAACCAATCACGCATGCATGGTAAAATATTCCTCACACCATCGTCTCATCATGCAAGAAGTGCTACAGAGACACAAAATGTGTCATCATCTAATGTTTCTATTTTACCGATATTAACCTTAGAGAATTTTTCAAATGTTGAGAGTGCATCTCAAATGCCCTTGGGAACTCTAGATTGTGATTTTCTTTATCAAGGTATGAATCCTAAAAATTACCCTTTAAAGGCAAGTGATATTCTTGAGGATGATGAGGGCATTGATGAAGAAGAGGATGTCAATGTAGATGCCACCCCACAACAAGTCGTCACCCATCATCTAACAGATGATGATATAGTAAACTTTTCTAAAAATGTGTTATTAGTCGATAGATGTAAAGTTGTAGTTCATAATACTCTTCTTTTGGATATTGATAAATTGAAAGAATGGGAATATCGGGCCAAGGTTTTGATTAAAGCAATCAATGGCCGATATAAGAATTTTTCAAAGAGAAAAGAGTTGTTTTTAAAGGTTGAGAATCAGCCCCAAAAGCTCGATGCTTTGCTACATAAAGTTGAATATGGCACTATGGAGGTCGAGTCTGCATACACAGATGAAATTTTGGTAGTTGTTCTGAATCATTTGGAAAACCTCAATGCAGAGGCCCAAGCATATTTCAATGAATGGGCACTAGATCAGAACAAAGTAGCAGTTGTAGAAACAACATGACTTACAGTTGATGTAAGTTTTACATCTAACTAAAAAATCATTTTTTGTTAAATATGTTTTGTTTATAAATATTAACCTTTTTCCACTTCTGTTTTGCAGTCTAATTTCTAGCACCTAAAGCAATAGGTCGGTGCCATGAAAACGTTGATCAAGACTGCCAAAATTAGCATTAATAATGCTATTGAAGTGAAGAAAAGGTTACAACAAATGGTTAGAGAAAATAATTGGCTGAAGAAGTTTATCAGAGATAAGGGCCTGGATGTCGATGCTAAACTGAAAGAAAATGAGAAAGAGTTGAATGCACCTTTCAAAGAAGATCCAATGAAGGAAGAAGGTTCATTGTTATCGAGGATCAACACTACAACAGAAAGTTTGGTTAGGGTTGGTGCATTAGAAGAAAAGGATATTGAGATAGATGTGGGTGAACCTTCAGGAAACATGCAAAAAGAATAGAAGTTTGTTGTGTTGAATTTGAAGTGAAACAAAAACTCTTTGATATTTTTATAAATTGTTAAAGACTGGTATCTTTCTTGAAGTCAATGAATGAGACAATTTCCTTAAAATTTTTATTATAATTTTCAAATTTGTTTTAAATATTGTTTTGTTTTGATTATTTGTGTTGATGTAGAAGTTTGTTGTTTTTAATTTGAAGTGGAAAAAAATGTTTGATATGTTTTGTAAATTGTGAAAGAATGGTATTATTTTTCAAAATTGAAATCAATGAAAGAGACAACTTTTGAAAAAATTGTATTATCATTTTGAAATTTTGTTTTTAATTATTGTTATAGTTTGATTATTGTTATGTTTTAATTTGAAGTGGAAGAAATAATGTTTGATATGTTTTGTAAATTGTGAATGAATGGTATCTTTTTTAAAATTGAAATCAATGAAAGAGACTATTTTCGAAAAATATATATTATCTCTTGGAAATTTTGTTTTAATTATTGTTATGTTTTGATTATTTATGATGATGTAGAAGTTTGTTGTTTTTAATTTGAAGTGGAAGAAATAATGTTTGATATGTTTTGTAAATTGTGAATGAATGGTATCTTTTTTGAAAATTGAAATCAATGAAAGAGACTATTTCCAAAAAATGTATAATCTCTTGGAAATTTTGTTTTGAATGTTGTTATGTTTTGATTATTTGTGTTGATGTATTAAGTAATTTTGAATTATGTGGATGCAATAAGATGTTTTTTTTATGTTATACGAATTAATTTGAAATGACAGGAAATGCAACATAGATATTAACTTTGACAAATTGCCAATAATGATTTATACAATACAAATCTACAAGAAAAATTGAAACTTTAGACTAATACTTCAATAACAAGGCTTATGTAAAATGATATACAAAATATCCAGTAACACATTTCTAATATTAAAGATAATGCAGTGTTCTAATCAACATCTGTAATCAAATAATCCAATTTCATTCAAATATACATAATCAAATCAGAGGGCTATGCTATACAGAGTATCCAATGGCAAATCTAATATCATATTATATGATTAGTGACATCAAAATTACATGTAACAATATAATCTCAATATTCCTTTCATTACAATGTTGAACTCAAATCAAATCAAATGAAAGCATCCTTTCATTCTGATATGTGAAATCAAATCAAATGATAATATGTGAAATCAAATCAAATGAATGCATCCTTGCATCATAATGCTAGAAGCTAGAACAAACTCTTTTCAGATTGTACAAAATATTCTGCACTCATACCCAAAATTTCTATCATCACAATCTGACCAGTGTTACCATCATCCTCATCATCCTCAGTATTCATTACACCTCTTCTCTCTGCCATAGATTTCCAATGTGATAATGCTCTTTCGTAAGGAAACTTCTCCACCTCATAGGTCGACACATATACTCTCAAACAATTTTCCAAATTTTTGTCCAACCTATTTCGAACTTTAGATTTTACATATGATAATGCACTGAACACCCTTTCATCTTCCACAGATCCTAAAATCATCATTTGACATAATTCATATAAATGAAAATATTCACTCATAGTATGTTGTAAGATAGTACTAGGTTGTAATCTTCTCCACAAACGTGAAATAGAACCTGCTTCATGATGGTTAGAGAGTTGTGAAACTTGAGCAGACATTGTTGTTCCAAAATAGTTTGATTGTTTTGTCAAAAGATCTCTGTTGAGAATGCCATTGATTTCAATACCATTGACTACCACACTTTTACTGAAATGGCCAACAAGAATGCCCATGTATTTGAGAAACAAACCATTTATAGTTTGGTATTCACTACAAGGATCCCAAAACATCGGATTAACCACACCCATAGCCTCTAGCAATTCATCTCTTTGAAAACGGTCTCTTATTTCTTTTGTCAATGATTCTGCTATTTGTTTCAGTTTAATTTTTGTATCGTCTACAACTACATGAAATCTATTGTAGGTTATGGGCATTTTCTCAACTTCATTTGTAGCTATATCCATTCACACGCCATAACAATATAAAGGTATTTCCTTTCCATGGACATTAATACATAGATGATCATTTATATTGAACTTCAGAAAGCTTTGAGGATCATTCACGTTTATTAATGCTCTCCAACTCTCAAACATGGGATCCATAAAATTTTGACCAGATGCGTACATCATATCAATATGCATGCAAATTTGTATTCTCACCCTGATGAAATCCATAATATAAATCGATCTTTCTTGTGCAATTTTGATCAAAGTATTCATTTTTTCCAACATAGGAAGAATACCACACAATGTGAGAAGTGTTTCAAAGTCACTCATTCAAAAAAGTAAATCTTTAGCCTTATCAACTGCCCTACGATTTGCATACATAAACCCTATCAGGGATTGATATTCTTTGAAAACTCTTAATGTCGGTTGATACATCGAAATCCACCTAGTATCCACATCTTTCAATAGTTTTTTACCTTCAGTAACTCCTAGTGCAAACTGTTGAAACTCTAAAAATATTTTTGGACTACGTGAAAAATAATCATGAATTTCATGGATAAGCTCTTCCACTCTCGCAACATTTGTAAATGTATCCACAATTTTGTATGCAAGATTCATTCTATGGGCCATGCAATGAATAGGGATCAAATATGGGGCAACAGATGTTTGTAGTCTAACACAAAGACCATTCCTGTGTCCTTGCATTGTAGCAGCACCATCAGCTCCGACACATATTAACTTAGAGGCTATTTCAATTTCATTCATTCTTGCTTCTTCTTTTAAACTAGTTACAACAACATTGTAAATATTTTTTGCATTACAATTTTCCACCATCTTGCGTATTCCAAGTAAATGAGGTTGCCTTAAATGATTTTCCAATGTGTAAACATGCATGCAAATCCAAGATGTATTGTCAACAACAGTCACCTCATCAATTGAAAGTGAAATGAATTTGGCCTTTTTTACTTTCTCTCTGAGGTCATCCTGCTCAACCAATGAGAGACATTTTGCCATTTCCCAACCACTTCGATCTGACCAATGGGCGTTGGGTAAGTTCTGCACATCAGCTAGTCAAAATAGAGATTTATAATCCATGAAATCAGACATAGGTCTACCCTTCTTAAGAATAGAGAATACAACAACAAACTGCAAACTTTTTGAAGCTAAAGTTAACTTATTCATTTTTTGAAATTGGGCTTGAATCGTTGCACCTTTCTCAACCAAAGTTTACTTTTGTTTCATTTCTTTATCATATTCTTGCGCATATCTTATATGTGCGCACTCTGATGCATCCTTCCACCTATAATTTTTTGGTATTGGTCGATCACCTTCTTTTGTTTTGATATAAACCTTTCCACAATGTTTTTCTACTGTATCTTTCTTAAGTTGCAATCTATGATCCTTTTCGTGTTTCCAACTGCAAATTACGCATCTCAATTCTGTTATATCATCACTACTATTCTCTAGCAGCACTGGCTCAATAAATGGAAATTCTAATATCCAATCAAGCTGAAATGATCTGTTAATTGTCCACCTAGATAACCTTGCACGTTTAGGTTTTTTAGATGAAGATTCTCTAGAAGTAGGGACTGCATAAGAACTATTAGTTTCTTTTCCACTTGGCATGTTAGATTCAGGAATCTCTTCATGTTGTTGTTGCATTTGATTAAGAATATTTTCATCTGTGGATTGTTCATTAACGTGGATATGTGGAAGTGGAGGCATATCAGGGTAAACAATGTTTTCTGTAGAGATAATACTAGTGTCAATAGTAGGGTCATTATCACTATGGCATTTAAAAGCATACCTTCTATAGATAAAAATGGACAAGCCATCAACCAAAAAGCACACTTCTTTATGAATGAAGATATTTATATTTAAAATTAACAATGTAAAAAAATTAACTGGTGAGTAAAGGCGTTCATACCTTCAGTTTGTGCAGATGTTGATGGCTGACCGGATTTTGAAATATTATGAAAGTATTTGAGGATACTCCTTTTATTGGAAGACTGGCCTCCCTTCTTTCCACTACCTGCATTTGACATTTTACCTGTATGAACAGAAGAATAACATGAACAATGAACATCATTTTTAAAAATGAAAATAACTGGTATAAAAGAGAACTACTGCTAGAGACAACAGAATATCTGTCCCAAGAATATCGGTCCCAAGCAGAATAAACCTCCTTATTGAGTGTCCATGAACAAAATGTTAAAAAATGAAATTTAATGGTAAAAGAAACTTATCGATAAATTGAGTCGCCTTATGCCAATCGCCTTATGCCACTCGCCTTATGCCACTCGCCTTATGCCACTCGCCTTATGCCAGTCGCCTTATGCCACTCGCCTTCTGCTAGTCACCTTATGCCAGTCGCCTTATGCCACTCGCCTTATGCCACTCGCCTTATGCCACTCGCCTTATGCCACTCGCCTTATGCCAATCACCTTATGCCAGTCGCCTTATGCCAGTCACCTTATACCACTCACCTTATGCCACTCGCCTTATGCCACTCACCTTATACCACTCGCCTTTTTCCCTTGCCTTCTACCAGTCACCTTATGTCGATCGCCTTATGCCAGTCACCTTATGCCACTCGCCTTCTGCCACTCGCCTTATGCCACTTGCAAACTGCTTGTCGCCTTTCGTAATCCATATTTCGATAGTCACCTTCTGTCAGTCGTGGACTCGTGTTTTGTCAGTCGTCTGCTTTGTATCGCTCGCTATCCAAAAAAATAATGTTGCAATTGTATGAGAGTCATTGTCAGGGTTAGCTATATATAATGGGGTACAAGGGGTGAATTGGGTGGGATATTTTTTATTTTTAATAAATTTAGGGCGAAAATTAGGCGGGAAACCTTATGACAATGGGGCGAATTTACCCTTAAAAAAATTGGATCCCAAAATTTTTGGGCGAACGGGCCGACCTCTATGGTCCCAAAATTCATAAAATTAACATTTTGAAAATCTGAATATTCATGCTAAATTGCAAAATTCGCCACTATGCAAAACCCTATTGGCTTTTATCTATGTGTTGGATGCTCTTGAGATGGATTTTGAGTTGTTTTGTTTATAATTCTAGATTTTGTAATCAAATATTCGGGTGATAATTATTGTTGAGGGAGTTGGATGGTCTGTTCGATAGTTCATGCATATTTCTTGTGTTTTAGATTTATCTCCATATGTATCTTGATTCGGCGAAGTCTGTCCCTTTATATTCTATGAGTTTTATTTAGTTTTCTCTCTTTCCCTTTTCCTTTTACAAGCAAGTTAGTTAAAATCCTCTAGGAACTGACCTTCTCTAGAGATTGATCTCAAGAATTTTAGTTCTGAGGTCATTCAATGTTGTGTGGGCGAGTTTTTTGCATCCACTCATTTTGTTTCACAAAGAGAAGAGGGGGGTATTTTGAAATGCGACTAAGAGAAAATATGGATGAAGAAATGAGTCACTTTTGGGCCATCCGCTATCAAAAATTTCCATCTAAGAGAAGACAAGTCAAAGAACGTACCTTATGGAAGAATGGGCTGCAAACATATCATGGGCTCTCCCAAAAATCTGTCTGTAAGTGAAAGGAATCAGATGAAATATCAAGAGAATGATATAAAGGGAAATGATCCTAGATTTTTTCCCAAGTGGTAAATTCATGTAGACAAAGAATTGAGAGGTAAACTCAGAAGGTGGCAGACCTAAAGTTCTACTCGAGGTTTTCCCAACCATAAGGAAGATGAAAAGAGAAGGAAGAAGAAGATAAGTAATGGCTCCCATTTCTCCATCCCAGGGGAGTGTGATTCGGATGTAATATTAGGGTTAAGATCTAAAGCCTTGTCCTATCTATTTATAAATGCATAAAGGTCCAACTGCATAGAAGGCTTCTTAGTTCAAACTTCTCCTTCCTACCAATGTTGTTAAAATGTTGGATCCAAGGATGCAATAGATGGGTGAATTTAGTACGTAAGATGTTAGATGAAGAATTGATGCAACGTGGCTACCTCAGCTCACAAAGAAACATGTGTAGGTAGTGGTAACATCAAATTCATTAATTAAACAAGACCTAGACATAGAATATTAGTAGCTCCTATCTGAACATAGTGGAGAATGTTCCGTATGTGAGAGTGATAGTAGAAGAAATCATTTGAACCAGCTAGATACTGACATTCCAATATATCATTAATAAAATATTAATTTATATTTTTAAAATATCACTCCTGGAAGGGGCTATATATACATATTTGTAATATGTGTTTTAGTTTCAGCTCTCCAGTCATTACAACCTGCATGTATAGTTTGATGCATTCGGTAATATAAGTGGATTACTATCTAGCCTTCACTTGTTTTCATGTATGTATGATCTTGCTTTGTTGATTATTTCTACTAAAGTTAAATGAATGAACTAGATTTAATTTTTATATTTATATTTCATGTTGTTTATTCTTTAATTCTAATATTCTCGGTAGGGTTATGTATGTAAACGATTAATGAAATCAATGGTTGATCTGTTAGGTAGTCCATGAATGTTGTTTATGTTTCAAACTTATCTAGCATGTATCTTGATGCGATTGGATCTACACCACATTATGTTCTAGCTTTACATTCTCTTTAATATCTTTCTCTTCCCTTTTTCCCAAGCATTTAGTTAGAATTTACAAGGAGTCAGTCTTATCTGAATATTGACCCCGAGATTCATGATCTTAAGGTCATTCAAAGTTGGTCGAGGTCTAGGGGTGTGTAATCCTTACCATTAGATAAAATTTTGACCAAGATGTTGGTGGGGGGCTTGTGGGTGCGCAATTCTTTATGTTAGAAAAACTTCTTATCAACAGTTTTTGGCATGCTTGGTGGGACCCAAAAGTCCCTTTTTTTGAGTAGCTTAAATTTTGGTGATTCCCCGCTCTACTCAGTCATCTACTAATAACCTGGTGACTCCGCTGGTGTAGTAGCCCAAAAAGCTTTTTTAAATGTAATTATTTTATGATTACAAGGCATAGAGCTAGCTTGTCCAAAGAGCCTATTGAGTTCTTTGAGCTAACTTTCACAAGAAGACAATCATATACCCCTACTGAATCTATTTTATTGCCATATCTATCAAAAAATCAATACCACAATGATTCAAATTCTAAGGAGTTTCTTACCCCTTTAGAAGTGATGTCTCAAAATTAGAATCAGAATCAAGGATATCCCAACTAGGACCACACTGGTCCCCTCAACCTTACAAAATAAAATACCATTCTAATGATAGCCCTCAAAGCCCTACCTACATATGATGGCATGAGGAAAATCGTGTATGAGCACTACCAAGATGTGGTGGCATTGGTTGTTGTTCATAATATTTAGGAAGAAGATATTATGATCAAGTTACTAGTCATCTCCTTGAAGGAAAAATTATTTTATTGGTACAAAACCTTACCTAATGGAACTATTAATTTATAGGATGACATGGAAGGAAAGTTGATAGTAGAATTCAATGAACATAATGACCCTTTCTCCTTGCTCACCTAGTTTACAGTTATACAAAAGCACCCGCAAGAAGAAATAGTTGATTTCAACATTCAATTTAGTCAAACCTGGTAAAGAGTGCTAGAGGGTCTTTGGCCAACCAATGATCAAGTTGCATACTATTATCTAGGAGCTTTTAGCTAAGATATAAGTCTGATGATAAGGCAGTAAAATTTTCTTACATTTTCACAAATATTCCAAGAAGCCATAAAAGCTAAGAAAATATTGATTGTTATTGGTCAGCTACCACCTAAACCCATAATACCCATTTTTCCAAACCTTTTTTAGAGTCAGACACAACTAGCCTCCTTAGAACCATCTTACTCGACAATGTCTTATCTAGTAAATCTTCCACACTGTCTTATTACATTCATAGATCTAACCCTACCAACAATACCTATATTGCTAGCACTCCCTACTCCTCCCCTAGTCCCTACACTTATGACACCAGACCCACAAACTACCCTCCTACAAGAGATGCAGAATACCATGAAGAACCTCACCAAGGATATCACCTTGATGAAAATAAGGAAAGCAGAAAGGAGATTCTAGCCTAGAAGCTTCCCATACGTAGCCAAGGACCAGGCTACATCTACAAGTAAGCCTATTGAAAGACCAAGGACCATCTATGTATTAATCAGATTACTTGTGCTCCAAATGTAACGATCCTCATGGGTAAAACACCTGTATGATACACCAACATTATCTACAAAAGGTGGTCATAGAATGAGCAAAGAGAACTCAAAAAGGACATATTAACATGATCAAGGAGTACACACATAATTTTATGATGCCATCCATCGAGCAAGTATCTATTCTAACTAGATTTGAAAAGAAGCCATTGCAGGTAAATCCAGAAGAACTAAATCCCTTAAAGGTTCCTATTGTTGAAAAATACAAGGAGGATGAAAAGGAGATTTCATTGAGAGTCCCCATTTAGAAGTCAATCACCCAAAACAATAATGAGATCAAAACCGGTGGAATACAACAAAAGGAGCAGAATCCTAAGAAGAGGCTAGGAAAAAACTGAAATATCCATCTCTAACAAAGTGTTAGTGGATTGAGGCTATGCATGAGTATAAGAATAGGTTTGAACCACTCTTGAGAGATAGGGAAAGGTAAGCCATAACTCCTACCTTCAATATTGTTGAAGAGTTGAAAAGAACACCTTCAAAGGCTAGTATGTACGATACCCTAATGATCCTCGAATAGATCGATCTGCTCCAAGTAGCACTCAAGATGATCAAAGGCCAAAGTAAATTACATCCAAAATAAAATCTATCTCAAGGCAACTATGTTATGGAGGTAGGTAAGAATAGACCTTCTCCATTTTATCTATCCTTGGAAATGTAAGGGTGGGTAGTTCACAACTGTATGATTGAATCTGGAGCTATCACTATAGTCATGCCTAAGGTTGTATGTGATGTTATGAACATGGAATATACAAGAAATTACCTTGGTGTGCTACAATTATATGGTGGGAGTCATCAAAGATATCTCCATGGTTGTTGCATAGGTTTCTACAAGTTATAGTCATACAAAAAATTATGGTAGTTGATTTGGAGCCTTACTTTGGAATGTGCCTTTCTAGATAATTCACTACCAAGCTAGGAGGCTATATTTCCTTGGATTAATCTCACATGGAGATACCTTTTAAAGGGAGAAGAGTAAATATTTACTCATAAAAGCATTCCTCATTTCATATAGAGAGATTGAAGGAATCATAACAACAGGTTGACATGGTTAATATGATGGTAGAAGAGGTATACCTAATGGAAGGGGTATTGGAGGAACTTCACTCTAAGGACCAATTCTCTTTAAAGGATTTAAACATTGTAATTGATATGGGAATGGGCACCTACACTATTTAAAATAAGAGATAAACAGACCAAATTCTTATGAAAAACTGCCTCTTCCATCCAACTACTTATGGAAGCTCTATTTTGATGGGGCTAGGTGCAAAAATGGTGCAGGTGTTGGAGTAGTTCTGATTTCACCCACTGGAGCTCAAAAAACTTTCTCATATATATTGATATGGAGATGCACTAATAATGTAGTGGAATATGAAGCCCTATGTCTAGGTCTGAAAAAGGAGACAATTAGATTCAAGCAGCTCCAAATATTTGGAGAATCTAAATTGGTGATCAACCAAATTACCGAGAAATACAGTAGCAAGCAACATTATCTTAAAGCTTATAGGAATAGAGTTTGGAACCTGCTAAAAGTTTTTGAGGCCCTCTACATCAAAGTTATCCCAAGGGATTAGAATAGGTATACTGATATATTGACATCTATAGGATCAAATTTTTGTCCAATTTCTAATACTATTCACAAAGCAAAAATAGTCAGATTGGTATACAGGCCCTCTATTCCAGAAAAAAATATTTTTTAGAAAATATTTGAAAGTGACGAATAGATAGTGGATTTTTTAGTCCAAAAAATGAAGATCAAGAAGAAGGATTTCTATAGTTAAAGAATAATCATATACCAAAGGGATTAATCACCCTTGAAATCTTGTTTGATAATAGTGATCGACCAAAAGACCACATGATCAAAATAGATTCCAAATGCTATAAGGAAGTTCAAGTTTCATGAGGTAGGAGATTGAAGATAGGAGTGGATTGTTTAGATGAGGAAGTCTGTTAGATCTAGGAATTATGTAGATAACATGATGATATCATCACCTGGAGCTATGATGATCTCAAAGTATACAATAAGGAGATTATCTAGCATACCATAGAGTTGGAGCCAGATGCAAAGCCCTTTCAAAAAAAATAGAGACCATTAATCCCAAAGATAGAGGCTCTAATGAAGTAGGAGTTGTTGAAGCTATTAAATACCAAGATAATGTATCCCATCAAGCATTCTACCTGGGTGGCTAATCTGGTTTCAATCAGAAAGAGAAATAAAGATATCAGGTTTTGTGTTGATTTCTAAATAAGGTCTCTTTGAAGGATCATTATCCTTTATCCCAAATAGATCAGATAATGCACACGGTAGTGGGAGTAGAAAGATTCTACCTGATAGATGACTTTTTAGGATTCAACCAAGTCTATATTTGGGATGAAGACCAGTACAAGATGTCATTCACCACCAATTGGGTAACATTTTCATACCAACGAATGTCATTTGGGCTATCAAATATTGGTGCTACCTTCCAGAGAGTAATGGACTTGGTATTCAATGAGTTGGTGAACAAAGTGATTGTTATCTATCTAGATGATATGACTATCTTCTCTCACAAGAAGGAAAACCATGTGGAGCATCTCAGACAAGTTTTTGAAAAATGTAGAGAGTTTGGGATATCATTAAATCCAAATAAATCTATCTTTGTTGTACAAGAAGGTAAACTCCTAGGACATGTGGTATTGAAATTTGGGATTGCTATAGACCCAAATAAGATAAGCACCATATTGGATCTTCCATTACCTATGAACAAGAAGGGACTTCAATCATTATTTGGATAGATCAACTTTATACAAAAATTTTTATCTCACTTTGCCCAAATAGTCAAACCCATGACACAGATGTTGAAGAAAGATGAAGAGTTTAAATGGATAGACACCCAAAAGGATGCTTTCAAAAGCATCAAGGAAGCTATTTCACGAGCTCTGATTCTCATCAATTTGGATTATTCTACAAATTTTATTTTATATGCTTTTGGAGCAGAGGAAAGCTATGCGGTAGTCCTCACACAGAAATGAGATGACGGTAATGAAAGACCAATTGCCTTTCTTAGCCATACATTGTATGATCACGAAGAAAGGTACAATTTCATTGAAAAATAGGTCTATGTCATTATGAAATATCTTAAGAATTTTAGGTATTTTATCTCCCAAAGCAAAATTATTGTATATGTGGTGCACCCAAATGTTAGAAATGTTGTGATTCAAGGAGAATGGGGTGACCGAAGAGTTGGCTAGATAATGAATATTCTACAATTTGACATAGATATTCTGCTAACAAAGCTAGTAAGAGATCTAGCACTTTGTCAACATTTGGTAGAGTCTGCCATTGTGGGTTCTAATATTTGCATAGAAGAAGTGGATACTATTGAGACATAAAAAGTGCAAGCACCATCGAACCCCTGGATCTCCAATTTAACTTGTTATTTCAGCTCTAGAAGATGTTCAAAAGGATTAACAGTATCCTAGAGGTGCAGGTATAGGCTACAAGAAAAAAATATGTACTAATCAATAACATTCTCTATCGAAGAAATTTTGATGGAGTCCTATTGCGATGCATACCTTTAAAGAAATCCCAAAAGGTCCTTGAAGAATTTCACTCCGGGTTTTCAAGGGGGCATTACTCTATCGAGACCATGATAGCCAAAATCCTAAGAGCATGATTCTATTAACCCTATGTATTTTCATATGCATTCAAATTGATCAGAGGCTATGATAAATGTCAAATATTTCTTGGAAAAGGAAAACACCTTGCCATGCCTTTATGACCAATGATTGCAGAAGAGCCATTTCAACAATGGGGATTAGATTTCATTGGAGTTATTATTCCAAATTTATCAGGTGATCATAAGTATATCCATATTGTAATATATTACTTCATGAAGTGGACTGAAGTTGAAGCAACTAAACAGTCTGACAAGTAGACGGTCATTGATTTTATAGAAAGGTTGATTACCAGATTTGGGGTCCCTACCACTATCATATTAGACAATAACTCCTCCTTTATAAGTGCTAATACAATGGACTTCACCAAAAGGTATGAAATCTACTAGAATGTATCTTCATGTTACTTTCCATAGGGAAATGGTTTGGCTAAGTCTACAAATAAAAACCTACTAAAGATTATGAAAAGGAATATTGAGCAGAATCCTAGAAGTTGGCACCTCTTGCTCAACCAAGTGTTATGGGAAGATAGGATAACTCCAAATAAATCCATGAAAACATCACCATACTCCCTCGTGTATGGCAAGGAAGCCATTTTTCCCATTAATCTTGAGCTCCTAGCACTTAAATTCTTAAGTGAGATAGAAGGTGAAGACTTTCCAACAATTGAAAAGAGGCTAGTGCAACTAATACATTTGGAAGAATAATGTGAGAAAGAATTCAACAACATGAATTAACATTAGAATTTAGTCAAATATTGGTTTGAAAAGAGGGTGACATCAAAGGAATTCTCTAGAGGTGACCTTGTCTTGAAATGGGATGCAAATCAAGCCAAGCCAGGTGCTCATGACAAGTTTGATTCATTTTGGTTGGGTCCATATTTCATTGAATACTGCAAGGATGCAAACACATACCAATTGCAAGATTTGGAAGGGCAACTACTCCCTATCCTGGTGAATGACCAACACTTAAAGCATTATGCTTAACCTTCATGTGGCAATGATTGTATATATATAATATATATATATATATATATATATATATATATATATATATATATATATATATATATATATATATATATATATATATATATCCTTTCTTTTGTATAGGTTTGAAGGAGCTAGAAAGTGTCTAGTTTAAGCTTCATCCTTGAGCTCATTTTTCTCATCTCTCATGACATCCTTAGTCAAACAAGGCGGTAAGGTTTGACCTGAGCAGTTAAATGGAATAACATTCAAGATTTAGGGTTAGGCGAATGAATCAAAAGTGTTCTGGTCATGGGAAGATCCCAAATATTCGCTCATATATAAGTTGGATGACTAAACATAAATAGCTTGATACTTTCTAGCTCCCAAAAATCTACCCTCTTAGGGTAGGAAAATGTAAAGCCACTCATGCAAGATGCAGCTAAAAGGCCCACCCCAACCAAAGCCAAATATCTTAGGGTGGAATATTGGGAAGCTTATCTGAAACGCGCGCATCCTAAAATCTAGCCTGCTTGTAGCCTAGCTTGCAATCTATAGAAGGGAAAAAATGGGATCCTCTCCACCCAAAGTTGATCCAAAAATGTCATCTAGGGAAATAGAAAAAAATGGTGTAGTGTTGGCCTATAACTATCAATTTCTAGATGTAAGCATGCAGGCATAGCTAAGGATCACCTTAATCTTGTCAATAGAATTAATTCCTGAATTGAGTTGTGTGCCCGACGATAAGGTTACATATGTGAAAACAACTACTTATCGCCCCAATGAAACTGAATTGAATTAATTAGGTAAGCTAAGAGTACACATAGCAAGAGATTCTCTACATATAATGGCTAAGGAAAAATAGAAACCCAATTGGCACCTATGAAAATTGACTTATAATTGAGCATCACCAAAGAAAGTAGTGTAGGCACACTCTCCAAGACAATTCAAACATGCATTATAAATGGTATAGTCAGCATGATCTAAAGCACAATCTACCTAGGGAAGTTGTACCCTAACAAACCATAACTCCAACATGGTAGAAAATGCTCCAATGGCGTACCCAATTGGTTCAAAAGGATGTCGTGGAGGTGATCTCATTGGCCAATTGTACACGGACCAATAATAATCAACACTATTTGTTTATTAGATGGAATAATCGATAGAGGATGACCCCAAAGCCTAGATTATGGAGGTATTGAATTTGTGAAGGTTGTCAAAATATTATTTGGAAAGAACTTGGCCATTAGTGGAATTTAAGTTGAGACTCAACCAATTTTTTCTATGTTGGCCATTATGAAGGGGTTGGCAATAGATAAGATTATGTATTCAGACCAGATAGCTATGGCACATGCTATATTTAGAGCCTACAAGTCACTAAGAATGGATTGGGTCGACTTCCTGGCAAAAAACATGAGAAAACAAATGGTAAAATACCAATCCAAAGTAAGCATGAAATTCCATTACCCCTCATATTTTGCATGGTTTTTTTTTATACTCCATGCCCCAAGCGAGGCATTTTTTTCCTATTGCAAAATATGACCCCTTCCCAATCGTGGATTGGATGCATATGCTAAGAAGGAGCAATCCTTATCTATATTTCAACAAGAACTTCCTTGGTCTTGCTTTAGCTTACATTTATGAGGTTTACCACCATTTATCTAAGAAGGCCAAGGGTTCCTTAAGGATGAACAATCTCGAAACAGGGGATTGGTATTTTCTAGCATAAGGTACATGCATTCGGCTACATGGTTTCTTAGGTTTCTCTTTCCTTATCCTCTACTATGTTACAAATTGGATTTTTGGTTTGGAAGTGTGTAGGCAGGATCTGGTAATAGAGAATAAGTATGGACAAGGAGCGAAGAAGAGGGTGATATTCCAATTTCTAGTGTCTCATGGGCTTATCAATAATTCGTTGAGATATGCACCCACTTATAAAAATTTGGATAACTAGTTATCTGCTTTGGGTCTCCCAGTGGTGCCTCCCAGATGTCACTATGACCTGGATGACATCATCAAGGAGAAGCTTGCAAATAATGTTAAACCCCGATAATTTAAGCACCAAAATAACAAAATTAACCAAAAGTTTCTATAATTTATAAACCTATAAGATGATGAGGTGGTGCATTTTACCATATTCCAACTGCATGAACAATCCCCATGGAGGACCCCATATCCATACAAAATGGTCTTTGATCCTGAGAGGAATCTCGACCAGAAGATGAATTCTAGTTTCTTCCAATTAGTGGAAGAATAGAAGGGTTGGGACAGTGAAGAAAAAATTGAGCAATGGTGGATAATGAAGTGTGAAAAATATGACCTTAGGGAAATCCTTCCAAGCAAAGCAGATGCAAAATTTGAGATAGAATTCAAAGCTAACTTTGTTGCGTGGAAGAAGAGAAAAGATGATATTTGTCCAGAAGAGTTGAGAAATTCAAACGTTGTTGATATTGTAATAGAAGGTGAGAAAAAAGGACAAGAAGAGGGTAAGTAACAAGAGGTTTAGATCCCACTCTAGGTGCCAAGAAGCCCAGTCCATGTGAATTTGGTTTAACTAGAAGTCTCATATTCGCAAAAGTAGTAGACCAATTGGAGGACAAGGTTAGAAAAGCCTCGTTGGAACAATTTCTTGCATCCATAGGGTTGAGCTATCACACTACAAGAATTTTTTTGGAACCAACGAGCTATTACAGGCTCTGGTCAACTTGCCTCTTTATTCATTGGTAATATGTATTGCTATGATTTTAAAAGAACCAAAATGGTTAAGGAAACC
Organism: Wollemia nobilis; assembly: GCA_028583015.1. NCBI lineage: Eukaryota > Viridiplantae > Streptophyta > Pinopsida > Araucariales > Araucariaceae > Wollemia > Wollemia nobilis. Next base: position 6,467,927 of record JAQPPZ010017110.1, read on the forward strand.
CTTTGTGAAAAACTTAAGATATTACAAGTTTAAGCAGTATAGATTTTAATTATACACTACTTATATTAAAAGTTACCAAGCATGGACAACAACTCTAATTATGCCTTATATGTAGACCGGTGCCTAGATTCATTGGGTTGTTATAGCAATTTTAACAATGCTTATCAAATGAACAGAGAGAATGGGGGAAAGAGAAATTGGCACTACTAGGATAATTCGAATATCATAATAAATCTAACAATTAGCCAAGAAGAGAAACATTCATAACACATTCAAATAATGTAATTTGCAATGAAGTCACACATAGAACTGAAGACAAAAGGTATGATAGAATCAAATGAGACCCATAATTGTATTAAATTTCAATGAATATTACATGTAGAGTTGGCAAAATGCCATTTAACTCTGTTAAAATGTGTTAATACAATGAAGAAGTTTTGTTCAAATAATGTAACAGAATCCTTCTACTCTCCTTGTTCCAATTTGGTAAAAGAAAAGTCTCTAAACCTCAAGCTCAATAGATCTAGAAATAATCTCATCTTCTTGAGTGTTATTCTATCAACACCTGCACAACAAAGGGGAAGAAATGAGGGATGAAAAGGAAAAATAGACACAAAGGGGATACAACAACACAACCACAGGGCACTCAAGTATACCTCTTAGCAAGAATTTGCTATCTCTAAAGCTTGATGTTGATTTTGATCGTGGTTGCTTGATTTTATAGCCTTTGGTTCTTGATTCAATTATTTTTAGCTTCATCTTGGCCTTATAGTTATCACAATATCTCTTGATCTTCAAAAACTACATAAATATCCCCCATTGCTTTGTTTTACTTGGATTTGATTATGATCTCTTTCAAAAAGGTGACACTCATCTACATTGTGATTTATTGTTGACTAGTCTTACTGATTAGTTGATTGTACCTCTGATGAATATTCTTCCCCTGTTTTTGAACTCTAGCCTATTTTAGTAATCTTTATTTCCTCCCCTAGAGGTGTTTTTAGCTTCCACTGTAGACCTCGTACTCTAGTTTCTTTCATTTTTTTATTCTGCTAAAGTCTTCTGATTTGTTTCTCAATGAGCACCCATGCATCAGTATGAAAGGTTATAACAAACCTCACTATGTTCATCTCTTGCAGGATCCTATTTTTTTGTATGTTGATAAAGACTTTATTTTTCTCATACATAGTAACCAGGGAATCTACAGTGTTGACCAAGAAGGTAGCTTGTCTGGCCATCTCTTTTTCATCATCAGGTTCACAGTCAAACTCTTCAACCTTGTTCATGATGAGGTCTTCTATGCTGGCAGTTTCTAGGAACTCTTCCAATGATAATCCAATCTCTGCCATCTTTTCTTTTATGTTATCCAACAAGAAATGCATTTCTGCTGTATCGTTGTACCACCTCCCCAAGTTTACTTCAAACATTGATGCCTTCATGAATTCCAGATTATTTTTAATTTCAGAGCCATCTTCCAGGAATACTTCCTTATTCTGCATCTCTTCAAAATATTCTACCATTAGCTGGAGAGTGGGAAGAATGATCTCCAAGTCTTGCTCTTTCTGATATAGCAAGCTTTCCATTTCTTTGGTAGTGAATTGGATCACTCTGATCTGTTTGAACATTTCTGTGATCCCATCAATTCTATCCTATATCTTAAAAGAGATTTCTTTTCTAATTTTGGAGAGGCAGACTGCATAATCTATTTCGGAGGCTCTTGTGTGGATTTTTCTTGAGACAACTATTCTTGCAAGTTGTTGATCAAAGCTTGCATTTCTACCTTTTCCTTATCCCTTGTCTCCAATTGGCTTCTCAAGTATTTGGTTTTCTAGTGTAGAAGGTCTACAGTTTTCTCATGCATAGCTTTATTCATTCTGACCATGTCATCTTCTTCTCCATGCATTGAAATATCCCCTGTTTTATCATCAATTCCAAAAAAAAAGTTTTTTGTGGTGCAGGTATGGATATCTTTGCAATAGATGTTCTGGAAATGTCTTCATCCACTCCCGTAGTAGAGCTTTCTTCCATGCCACCCATTCCTACTACTATCTGTAGTTCTTGCTCACTAGCAACACTAAAAATTGTTTCTTCTTCTACCCTTTCTAGTGTGACTTTTGTTGAGGTTAGAGCTAGCTTAGACTTCTTTGCCTTAGGGGCAAGCACAACTTCTTGTATGTTTAACCCTATTCTCTTGAAGATGTCCCCAAAGCCACCTGCTCTCCTCATATTCATTTGTATCATTGATGGAATTGGTACTTCTCTGTTATTAATCTTTAGGGAGTTGGGAATGGCCCTAGGGGCTAACTTTCTCACACTAGTAAGGGCTAGTAACTGATTAGAAATAGGATCTATGGCTTGCTTTGGAGTTGTAATCTCTTGGGTAGGTATGATAGAAATCTTCTTCCCTTTATCTATATTAGATCCTATAGGAATTTCTTGGGAAGAGTTGGGTGCTACCTCTATTATGAGGTAAGGGCTATCAGGGACCTGGACTTGGTGTTCTATGATATCTGCCATATCTACCATAACTCCTATTTGATCAATACCTTGATCTTATATAATTTCCAATATAGTATCTTCACGGATTGTTGGGGTAGCATTTGGTAAGAGGGGGCTTGTTGCATCTACATAAACCCTTCTTACTGCGACTAACTCTAGAGGGTAGTTGTATGGTTTTTGAATTACCTCTATCATTATAGGGGAATTTGCTCCATATATTTTGCAAATCCTCCCCTTTCTCTATGGATTCCAATAATGCTTCTTCATACCAGTCTTTTATGTGTTGGACCCGAGCATATATGTGAGATTTCATAATTTTCTGATACTTTTTATCTGGGTCATAGGACCTCCAAGTTACCTCTTCAAAATCCATGAATTCCAAATCATACATCCCCTTGAACAGGGTTGGGTACCCTAAAAATATGTAATACCCAAACTTACAAGGGACGTTGAGCCAGGGGACCCTGCCATGCTTCTTCACTAGTCTCATTTTAGCTTCTTTGGCAACCTGTATCACTATTTCCAGGGAATCTAGAGAGAAATGGCAATACATAGGTAATAGCTTAGGGGGAATTTTTGTCCCGTAACACCTAATGTACATGAAATATTCTAAAAATAAGTAATCCCCTATTTATTTTTCTTTAATAAAAGCTTCGACTCCAAGTCCTAGTCTCTCAGGGAGGTTGCCTGTTAGGATCCAACAAATTTCCACCATAAAATTATCATAAAAATATCCTAAGTGTGAGCATCCTTCATGTATTTTCCAAAATCTATTCTAAACATAAGGACTCTCAATGGCCCCTAGCCTTCTTTTACTTTCATCCCCTAATTTCCCAGCTAACAAGTGCATGAGAATTGAGTAGATGGAGAACTGGGGCATGTCTTTCTTCTCCTCCAAGACTACCTTTTTTAACTTTGTCAATTGTGTGTGCATTTGTCTACTCAACTCTAGTTCTCAGGCATAGATGGGGGTATTTATCATTATGTTACTCTATAATATTAGGTACAAAACATCCTTCCATACCACACTGAGCTCTTGCACTCCCAAAATAATGTTAACCATATCACAAAAATCCTTGACCTAGGGTTTGAAAGCAATTTTTCTAATGGGGAAATCGAATAGTACAGGCTCAAATAAATCAAACAATATTTTGAAAACTTCTAAATCAGTTAACCTTCGAGACTATATTTCAATTATCTTATGAATTAGTGGCATGTTTGAAGGCATCAGGTTGAAGACTTCCTAGATGTGTCTGGCCGCGATGCTAAACACTGGTCGGTCCTTGTTGTCTCAGAAAGTTTTGGTACTTTCATTATAGGCCACCGCCAACCATGCCATTAGGTCCGAATAGTAGTATACTCTAGGACATATTAGTTTCCCTAGGTTGCTGGTCCATCTATTGCTCCTGGGAAAGCTCTTATTTTATGACTTCCTTGCTTTGTGGAATAAATTAGACAAAAGCCATGGGGCTCATTGCAGATTTTCCATGGTGGGTGCAAAGCTTGGAATGCAAGTGTTCTCAATCTCGTATTGCTAGGCTGGTGCGAGCTATTTGTTTGGCCCAAAATTCAAGGTAAAATTATACATTGCAATCCTAAGTACAACTTCTCCAGGGAGCTCAACATAAGATGACTGGTTTGTCATAAATTTCACAGCCTCTCTGGTATCCTTAGGCATGAAAGTATTTTTCCAAGTGGCCAGTTTGTTTCTTATAGGATACCACAACTCATAGAAACACACTTTCCAAATTCTCTCCAACTCTTTTTTTATCGATAATAGTTCCTCGCTTTGTAAGTCCTTTACTCAAAACAACCAGGGTGGCAGTGACACTCAAGAGTGGGGGTTTAAGTAGTTGGTAATGGAGTGGTTTCATTATCTTCATACAGAGTATTATTTATGCAGTGTCACCAATTGGCTTTTTAATCTAGCCAATGGATGTCTGCCATTGCATCATTTATAACATCAGACATTTATGGTATGCGATCTTCCTCGACCTGTATGTCTTTGGGGACTTTGATTTGTGTACTTTTAATCATTTACAATATTTTCATTGGTTGTTGGGCTACACCCTCTTCTGATATGGAATTAAGAAAGTGGTGGTAGTAGCTTTTGCGAGGAATTCATAATAAAAATTCTGCCACCTTGGTCTTATGAAAGAGTTAGCTCGAAAAGATATATCGTTAAAGAGTGATCATCTTTTTGGACGTTGATTGTTAGATTTGTTCATGGATGTGCGCATCCATCAAGATTTACTAATCTGCACGTTGGTTTATTTAAATAAATAATGTTTCGCAATTGGATTATCTTAGCCTAATATTTATTATTAAAATTAATTAGAGATTAATTAACACTTAAGGCGCCTTATCCATAACACTTACCCTTTAAAGCCAGTGCATCAAAGATAGTGCTTATCGTTAGATCTAGTTTTCTCTGAGCATTGTCATTGATACCCAGGAACCTCATGATCTTTAGTCCAATAATGTATAATTGCATGCCAAGTTAATTAGATTAATCATGTGCATTAAGTCGAAAAACTTAGGTTAGCAGCAATTTGATTAAAAATACTTAGGCTCAAAGCTTCCTAATTCTCGGTGTGATCATTATTAAATGGCACATTAAAACCTCTCATGATACTGGTTTATTAAGGCTAATCAACAATTAAAACATTAATAATTTTCCATTAAAACATAGACATTTAAAAACCGATTATCTCCCCATGCGCTCACCGTTAGATCAAATAACGGATGCGCGCACCCGTTGGATCCTTTAGATATGCGCAAAGGATAGCCAAAAGAAAGGGGGTTATCAACAATGTATTAAACCCTCCTTTAATCTTGATTATGCATGGATATTAGTTCTAATAATACCTTTAATTAATCATCCGACAAAGAACCTAGCATAATTAACCTTCGAACGCCTTGGAAAAGCATCACCATTGGATTTGGGTAGGAGTAAGCGTTGTCGTCGGATCTACATAGATGTGTGCTTTATATCCCAAGGGAGAAATTTTAATATGCATTTAGACCCTCGCTAATCATAATTATATTAGCTTAATCTTGCTTTTACCATTAGTCTTCCTCGATGATTGAATTTTTAATGCTTGACAACTTTAGCGAATGCACTGAAGTTAAATTTAATGAGGGTCACATGCTGCCATTGAGATCTGTGAGATGCACAAAGTTTACCTGTCACTTAGATTGAAGCTTTAATGGTCAGTCATCCTGATGCATGCGTCATATCAATTGATGATTCAACATAGCTACTCAGATTGCATGATCTGCATGATCTTTAACCAATGGGTGCATACCCTTATCCTTTAATGACTTAGAACCTTATGTCATAGTTTTTTTCTTGGACCTTGGTAATATTTTAAAAGTGATGATTAAGGAAGAGGGAATGACTAACCATGTGCTTAGGACCCTCATTAATCATGATTATATGAAGCTAATGAAGTTTATTTAAAATTTAATCCTTGAGTGCTTAAACCTTTCAATGCTAAGGATGATTAATCTGAGTGGTGCACAGTCGTCATATCTTATCAAGATTGTGCACTGTCGTTCAAATCTAGGAAGATGCATGCTTTTTAATTATCATATTTTTTAGTGCGGTTGAACTAAAATCTAAATTTAATCATTTGATAATTAATGTTAAGCTCAGTATTATCCATTGAGAAATATTTGTGATTAAGCTTGATTATATTTAGTGAGTGTGCATCCATCGAATTGAGATAAGGGTGAGCATTGCCCTCATATTATTCAAATTTACTTGACATATAGCCAAAGGGGGCACATGACCCTTACTTTAGATTTAATTAAATTGATTGCTTTAATCTTTATGTTATAATATTACAACCATGGCAATTATTTAATTATTCTTTGAGCTATTTATGAGCGTGCATCCATACAAATATTGGGTGATGAAGTGATTCCATCAAGATCTTTTGAACTTGCATGAATTTTACCACAAAGGGGGCGCATACCCTCATTTTCCCACATGATTTAATTCTAAACCTTAGGATTATTTCTTTTTACTTAGGACCCTATGTTCCAATTTATTTTCTTTTAAGGACCAATGGACTAGGGGGAGCTTTTTAGTGAATATTTTATTACTTCAAGTTTTATAAGCTCTTTGATTATCGGATAAGGTCAACGGTCACTTTCTTAAAAACTAAGATGTATTTAATTAATGGTTAAGGCTATGGCTTTAAACATGATTTAGGTGAATGTTTTTAACAGTTCTTAAGGGCCAAAAATTAAAAACCAATCTTTCAGAAGTGAATGCAACAAAGACCAATAAATTTGGATGAAGGCTTTGAAAATCAAAAGTTTAAATTTGGTGTATGTTGAGTCAATTTTGGATCCAACAAGCCCATTCAAATAGAAATGCAGTAGTCATACAAACCTTCCCTACAAAGGTTGGGGTAAAGTAGAAATAAAAGAGCCTACCATAGTCCCCATACCTCCTAGGTGCAAGGTCCAAAGCACAAGCGTCAACGGTCATAATAAAAGGCATTGCAAGTAGAGGAGGTAGGAATAATAGTGCACAATCATAAAGGCAAGAACAAAGTTGCAGAGCCTAATACAAACCAAAGAATAGACTTCTCTTTAGGTGAGTTGAACATTCATTCCCCAAACCAAACCCTATGAATGGATTCATTGGATAATTCCCTCATTTCTCATACTTATACCACCCAATTCATGGGGGTAATCCCAATTATGGTTTCTATGTTAAGTAATGAGTGTACCAAGTCCCTGTTGGTTCCCCTACTATGTCCAGTACAACCTTCTAGCCTTCCCCAAAACCTGTCAGAGTCATCTACCCCTTTGCCTACAAGTGACCCATTGATTACTCCATCTCCACAACCTCAACCTTTGAACCCACTGGTACTTTTAGCTACCCCACTACCCCATCCATGGGTGTTACATTAACAAATCCCATCACGTATCCATAACCCATTACCAAAAACCTAGGCCAAGCGATTGGTTTAACTCAAGGTCAGGCACTAGTGACACTCTATTTAATCCCACTACCATCCCTTTTGTCCTTTCTACTCCCTACTCATGAAACAAATGAAGGTGAGCCATAGATCTTAAAGGTTGTACGAGTGGAATGAGATAATAAAAAGAAGTGGGAATATGAGCAGCTACAACAAGAGTATGATGACCAGGAAAAGGCCACTTAAATGATCATGCATGAGCTTGACCTGATTGAGGGTAAGCAATATAAGGTGATTACCAATTCAAAGGTGAAGAAGGCAAAGGTTGACATGAGGCTTCATGAGTGGCAATTTGAGCATCACACCAGGAATATTGATGATATCTCTTCAATTAAAGTGTTGAATGTGGTGCATGTAGACACTGACACCCTATACCTAAAATTGAGGAATACTGAAAGGAAGCTAAAGACTACAGAAAAGAGGGTAGAAAATTTTGAGATCCAGATCCATTGAGCACAACTAGAGAAGACCCTTGAGAATATGAACAAAACACTAAGCGATGCTCTGAATAAGACCCCCACCTTTAGAAATTTTTAATAGAAATATGAAGAGATTACTAAGCTTAAATGTGATTTATAAATAATTAAAGATACATTGGAGAAGCAGGGGAAGAGCTCAAAGCTAGGCTACAACAGTAGGAGGATTCACTGAGTTAATATAAGCAGAAGGTATAGTAGTAGTAGGCTGAGCTTAATCATGTTCTTGAGTATCTTCTATTGGGAGAATCCTGCTAGGTTGATCATCTCAAAGGATAACTTGAGAAGAATTAGACTTGTTCCCCTAATTAAAGGTTAGGTGGCCTTGAAAATAATCTCTCCTTTTGCATTGGCAATAGAATACTATCTGACAGTATCAGTAGAAGCAAAATCTAAGTTTGATAGAAAAAGGAGTATTATGTAGAATATGCCCCCCCAAGCAACCACTTTGAGAATAATGCTTATGAATAAGGATATTAGCCTTTATGCTTGCTCAAATAGAGAACTAGAGCATTGCTACATCATGATGCAATAAATACTTCATGTGATGGATCTATATTGCAAAGGGATGAAGCTTATGGCAATACTCAAGAGAGAGTTGAAAGGGATTGATATACTCAATGCTCAATTCAAATCATATGGGTTGCAAGGTTTTTGGAATAACAAGAATCGATTGTATACAGAGGATAATATTTGAAAGTTGTTTAAGGACCTTGAAATAGACGAGGGTGTGATTGTGGTATTGTAGGAGTCCATAACACCATATCAACTCTTTAGCATAACACTAAAATTATTTGACCTCTTAACTACCTCTGATAAAATGGTTTAAAGATGCAATGATTGCCCTTGCAAAGAGAGTTGTAAGCTAAGGTATATTGTGGACTAGATGAAAAGTGTTCTTGTTCCTACCATAGTTGTTTAGAGAAAAATATGTAAGAAGCTACAAGTTGGAGTAACTCAGATAATGTCTCCATAAGCCAAAACTTTTGAAACTCAGGAGCAGCAACCAAATGTTCCACAAGGCCCATCTTGAGTCATAGTTGGTGGCTCTTAAGACCCATTTTTGCCATCAGCCCTATTTTTGATGACTTCATTGCCAAATGAATAAAGACCATGAGAGCTATTTTTTATTTCCTTGATAGCATCACAAAATCCATCAAAATACTGGTTTCTTTGCCATTCCAATGAGTGAAATCCCCTCACAAGTTGTCAAGAGTGTCGGTAAATTTACTGCACCCACTAACTCCCTAAAATAGAAAGTTTGAGGCTGATTTGAAAAATGATTAAGTAGAAGGATGGGTAAAAAACAAGCTCACTTAAAAGCATTAGACCCATTCCAAATTGTTGCCCTAACAAGAAGAGTCAAAGGAGTACATTGGGAAAATAATTGGGATAAAGGCCTACCATAGGTGTTCCCAAAAGCTTGCCCTAATAGGTATTGCAATGGGCAGAAGTTTGGGTAGGTAGTAGCTAGCGTGTGATCCAAAATATTTGCTCCACCCTCCAGGAGGAAGAAGGTTTGGGAAGATAATGGATGGCAACATGATCCTAAATTATCGCCTGATGAAAAGCAATGTGGGTGGAAAAACCTAAGGCAGAATTCATGAGCGTAACCTAAAAATATCATCCATCAATGATCGAGCACTAGAGTGGGCAGAAGAATAGAATAAAATCAAACTATATAATTGGCATGAAGCTCCATCCCACACACGAATAGTTGTCAAATAGAGGTGAAATAGACCATGGGCCTTGGTAGCATAGGAGAGGTTTCATTATGGTAGCAACATTCAAATTTCCCTTCTTGCCAACAAAGTCAAAACATGAGGTTCAACGTTTTGAGTAGATAGATGATTTTAAAAATTGACCAAAAATTGGTGCAATATGTGGTAGTTGAATTATTTATATAATTTAACCACCTCAGCTCTCAGGTAGATGCATCCAGGCATTAGTAGGTTTGAGCCCATTAATGGTCAAAGAAGACTTGAGCAGATGTAATCAATGTGATAAGTTTGAATGTTGCAGAAAGTGTTATAGCCAAGGCAGAGGAGTTGCAAAGGGAACATATGGACTAGTTGTGCACTAGCATTACCATCCTTCATTAATGTGGATATTAATTAGCTTGTAGTAGCAAGCATTCTAAAAAGGCTATATATATATTTGTAATACATTTTAAGGGTCGACTCCTTGGCTATTACAATTTGCATGTAAGAATTTTGAAGTATATTGAATGCAATTGGACTATTATCTGGCCTTCAAGCACTCTCATGTATGTATGATGAATGAATGCTATGATTATTTATGTTAAAGTTAGCAAACAAATTAGCCTTTAATTTTGCATTTTGGATTTCAAGTTGTTTTGTTCATTAATTCTGGAATTTGCAATCAAATATTTGGGTGATAATTGTTGTTGAGGGAGTTGGCTGGTCTGTTAGATAGTTCATGAGTATTTCTTGTATTTCATATTTATCTCCATAATGTACCTTTATTGGATTGGATATATATCTACTAACTACTTCCAATATTTCATAACTTAGAACTAGAAAGGCCAAACATAGATGATTGTCTTGAAATTGAATACATCAAACATTATAGAACCCCAGACTTGGAGCGAGTCCTAAAGATCTAGTACATACCATTGCATACATCAGACTACCAACAATGCTAGCATAAGGAACACGATGCATTTTTTCAATTTCCTCATTTTTTCTAGGATATTTTTTAGTAGATAACTTTTGACCAACAGGATATGGAGTACATATTGGTTTACAATCATGCATCCTAAACCTTTGTAGTATAAAATCAATATATTTCCTTTGATTTAACCACAAATTTCTATTTGCATGATCCCTTATTATTTCCATACCCAAAATAATTTTTTTAGCACCCAAATTCTTCATGTCAAATTTAGAAGATAACTAAAATTTTAGTAACTTTATCATCTCCTTATTGTTACTAATTAACAACAACTCTTCCACATACAAAAAAATGATAATAAAATCTTTAACTTCTTGTTTAAAATACACACATGGATCTACTTTACTTTTTCCAAGCCCAAGTGTCAAAACAAACCTATCAAATTTTTGGTTCCACATTCTTGGAGATTTCTTCAAGCCGTAAAGAGACTTTTTCAACTTGCATACCAAGTCCTCCTTACCTTTTACCCTAAAGCATTCTAATTGTGACATATATATATATATATATATATATATATATATATATATATATCTTCATCAAGTTCACCATGTAGAAATGTTGTCTTTATATCCATCTATTCTATTTCAATATCCAAAACAATAGAAATAGCCAACATAAATCTAATTGAAGTTAGTTTAGCCATAGAAGAAAAAATCTCACCAAAGTCAATTCCCTCAACTTGAGAAAATCCTTTTTCTACCAAGTGAGCCTTGTACTTATCTAAATTTTCTTCTACATTGCACTTCTTCTTGAATACCCACTTACAACCAATTTATTTTCTTCTAGGGGGTAATTTCACCAAGTCCCACATCGTATTTTTATCTAGGGACTCTATTTCTTCCTCCATAGCCCTTTTCTAGGACTTATGCTCACTTGATTGAAGTGCCTCCTTTACAGTCTTGGATTCTTAATTAGTAATTGATATATTAAATGTAGATCAAATATTTAAAGGGTTATACATTTTTGAGAGTCTTCTCACTCAATATGATCTCCTCAAAATTAGAGTTCCAGGTTTTGCATCTTTAGCTTCCTCCTCACCTTATTCCTTTGAATTTTCCTCTTTAGACTCTCTTTGTATTTCATATTCTTTTGTAGCACCAGGTTCTACCATAGGTTCTTCCCCCATTCTAATTTTACTTGAACTATTTTATGTTCTTTGCTTGGTTGCATTTCATATTTTAGAGCCTATTTTGTTTCTTTAAAAATAATATTATGATTGTAAACAATCTTCTGTGTTTCTGGGTTTCAAAAATTATATCCTTTAAAACCAATACTATAACTCATAAATATGCATTTTTTATATTTATAGTCTAGCTTAGTCCTTTTCTCTTTTGGGACATACATATAAGCATCGCAACCAAAAAACTTTATATGATTGAGAGAGAGTTTCTTAATAATCTACACTTCCTATGGAGTCTTGTCCACGAAATTTGAGGTAGGGAATATATTGATGAGGTAACAAGTAGTTAACACAACTTCTGCCTAGAATTTCCTTTCTAATCTTGCACCACTTAGCATACTTTTGGCCTTATCCATCAATGTTATGTTCATCTGTTCTACAACTTCATTATATTGTGGAGTATATGAAGTTATTTTCTACCTTTCTATTCCATAATCCTTGCAAAAATACTCAAATTAATTAGATCAATACTCACCACCATTTTCAATTCTCAAAACCTTTATCTTTTTCTCTATCTGATTTTCTACAAGAGCCTTAAACTCTTTAAATTTATTGAAAACATTAGATTTGTTTTGTAAAAAATATACCTAGGTCTTTCTTGAAACATCATCTATAAATGTAACAAAATAGATAGATTTACCTTACGATGAACTTTTGCAGGTCCAAACACATCACTGTGAACTAGATGTAAAATTACTTCAGATCTTGTAGCACTATTAGAAAAATTGACTCGGGTTTGTTTCCAAAAAACAATGCTCACAAAAATCAAAATTTAATGGGAAATCAAAAACTCCTTCAACCATACATTTTATTTTTAATATTTTAAGGCCTTTCTCACCAATATGTGTCACGTGTTGATGCCATAATATTATATTTGCTATAGGAAAAATCGAAGTCATTTCTACCGTATTATTATCCTCTACAATTGAAGAGTTATTGCAATCAATACTTAAAGTGCTAGCCTCAAGTTTGAACATAGTTCCTATACAAACTCCCCTTTCCAACACCAAGACTCCACGAACCATCTTATAACTATCCTTATTAAATACCACAATCATACCTACATCATTCATCTTACTCACATATATCAGATTCCTTTCCAAATCCAGAATATGTAACACACCAAGAAGGGTTTTAATTCTTCCATATTTTAACCTCAACTTGAATCTTCCTCGACCTATTATTTTATATGTCAAATTATCTCCCAAGAAGAATTCATCTCCATTTATCTTTCAATATTCAAAAAATCCCTCCCTATGAGGAGTCATATGAAAGGAAGCACCTAAGTCAATCAGCCATGAATCATGGCATTCGATTGAGTACATTGCAACTAAGACCAAATCCCCTAAATCTACATTTGTGGTCTTCATTTATTAAAAAGTTCCTTCATCATATGATTGACTATTATCAACCTTTTTATATATATATAGTTTCTTTTATAATGCCCTATTTTACCACACTTCCAAGATTTCCCTTTTTTTTTTAGCAACAAATTTACCCCTAGATCTTGATTTTCTTTCTATTGATTTATTTTTGCTTATTTCTCAAGAACAACCTCTTACAACCAAGGCATCCTTCTGATGATAATACTTAGAATATTTTTATCTCATTTCCTCAGATAACAATGTTCCTACTATATCCTCTACTTTCAATGTAGAAGCAATATTGGTGATAGCCATAACTAGGTTATCCCATGAATTAGGTAATGAACAAAGTAAAGTAATACACTTTTTCTCTTCAACCTGTAGATACCTAAAACATTTCATGTGTAGGGGACTACTCATATGGGCATCGTAACAGACCATATGAATGATCTTGGACCATTCCAAGGCAAAGTAGTGGTTCTAACCACTCAAATTAGGTAACTTTGGCCTACTCAACCTTAGCCATGGATGGCATCCGTAGCTAAGATCTCAAATGTGGCTAACACCCATGACTAGGATTCTAGCTGCGCTTAAGATTTATGGCTAGCTCTACAACTATCATGAATTCCTAAGCCAAACTAAAATTGGTTACAATGGCCATGGCAATGGATTTTGAATGGTTTCAAGCGAGGAAGCTTCTGGATTCTTCCTCCCAACTTCTCCAACCTCCTGGTTCTTGATATTGGCTTCCCAAGGAAGCTAGGATTAGGAATTGAGAGTGCTATAAGACCCTCTACAAAATTGGGGAGAAAGACTAGGAGAGCTTTCAATTTGCATGCAACGAAACCCTACCAAATTGGAGAGCTACCTATAACCCTTGAGGAGTGTCTACATGCTACCAATTTGGAGAGTCATGACTACATTTGAAGCTATGGAGGTTTCAAGAGTTTGCAAGTATTTATGCTTTCTTTGCATATTTGTTATCTTTCATGCAAATCCTTCATAAGAGCCTCATCATGAGAGGCCTCCTTTGCTTCTAATCATGCTATGTTGTTTCTTGAATGTAGATTTATAGGATCTTGACATATTCAAAGTATTCTTGGCATCATATTCCTCCAAGCAAGTGAGAAGAAGGCTTCCTTGAGCCTTGAGCAGTTCGTGTCTACTCTAAGAGCCTACGGATTGTACCATCCCTATTTAGGGGACTTCAAATTTGTATCAATTGTATCAAGAATTTGGTATCCCTAAGAGGGACATACTTGTAACTGGGATTTGGCAAAGATTTAATAAAATAAATATGCACATTCTTGTTCAATTCATTGTTATTCATGTTTTAATGCTTGGTATAATTGATGCAATAGTCTAGGTGCATGCTTTTTAGGATGGTACAGATGGTGATCACGATGGAAACCCTACAAATTGCATGCTGCTAGTTACTAATATTTTTGTGTTTTTGTGTTGCAGGTCTTAGCCATGCTTAACATGTTTGACCCATAGTCTCAGCTACACTTAACAACCATGACTAGCAGCAAAGCAAAAAAATAGATAGTAAGAAGCTTATATCTCCATCAAATGAGGATTTCCAGGTAATCATGATCTTCTTACTTTGTTGTTTCTACATGTCAGTAATTAAGTAGATCACATAGAAAAATTTTAAGGGCAAAATTTAATGCATAATCTCATGTTCCCTATCAGTCATGCTTGACAAAAATGACTAGCACTTTTAGCTGATGTTGTCAACAATGACTAAGATTTTGAGCTATGACTCTATCCAACGGCTAGATCTGTTGCCTTCTATACATAACATCGACTAAAAACTAGCCTAATTGTTAAGTTTGCATGCTTGGGACCCAATTAGAGGCCATTTATTTCATGTTAATATGCATTCTCTAAAATTTATATAGCAGTATACATGCATATTTCTGAATTTAAAACATCCTTTTATAGGCATATAGGAAAGAGCATGATTGCTTGGTGATGCATTTTATTTTTACATGCAAGATTAAAAATGAACAATCACACACCACGAAACATCTAAATGCTAGTGAGTTGGAATTCACACCCAACCACTAGTAGAGTTCAATGATGGTGGTAGTCATTTCCATCCATTGGCTCAAATCCCATGAACCTTATTCTATTGGCCAATATCGACTCCAAGATCCATCCTATCCATGCAAAATAGCATACATTCCTCTTCGAAGGGGTGTATCACTATGCACGATGTGTTAGGTGAGGATCGATAGGACCTGTGCTCCCTAACCGGGTGTGGGCTTCATCTCCACACTTTGGTGGGTTTACGTGATCATGAATTTCATTGTCGGTTGTCGAGATACGAGCATACAGGTGAAAACCATTAAACTAAACAAGTATTTCATCAACAAATTTTCAAACATGATGAGAGTTAGTTTAAGTTTTCAACACATCTGAAACACACTAAAACCAGTTTTAGGGCTCACAAAAACTTTTAAAAGAGATAATCATAATTGTATACTTTGTTTGCTCTAAAATCTACATAGGAGATAATTCACATTATGGTTAATACATGGAGAGGCCAACATCGTGCATAACCGAGGTCGAAGTCGAAGCTCCACCAAACACACAAAACAATGCGTTGAACTCTCAACCATAGAATCCTCCCGAACGATGTTCGATGAGTATTAGAGGGGATAATTCAATGCATGAGGATTCTATTTAGAACACCCTAGTTAGAGGAGGTAATGCACACTCCTCGAGGGATAGATATAAGGGTGGCTCAAGGCCCCCACCATCCCAAGATAGACAACAAGAAAATCTACCCAATCAGGGGTAGGAAGAGAGGGCTGCTTCAGAGCATAGGCCCTTGCAAACTCCAAACAATAATGAACTTGGGAAGTTCATGATTGACATGGCTAGACTTGGAGAAAATGGTACTCCACCAAATGAACCATGGAAAACTAGATAGCTTGATGGACTTGATCGAGTCCTAGGGCAATTAGGATGTAGAGCCTCATCTGCACATTCTCGTTCTATGAGTTCACGTAGTGAGGGCACACGTAGGACTATCAAGGAACCAGGAGAATGCTCAAAGCATTCTCGAAGCATACGTGCCCCATCAACCCATGCGAGCATAGATCACAGACAATAGCATAACGTGAATGTCATCTATACAGACAAAGGCAAGAGCATGGTAGACAAGTCTATTGGGGTTCACACCAACAAAGCTGCCCGAACAGAGTTGTACCACCAGAGACCACATACTACCGATCTTATAGATCGATCGCAAAAACTGGTGTCAGAGAAAAGGCAACGGATCTTCCAAGATCAATTGGAAGATGTACGTATAGAGCGTGAGCACCTTGAAAATGAGGATACTCAATGGCAGAGGTTGCTAAGGCAACATCTATATGAGAAGCGCATGCACGAGCAATGCATCCTTGACCAAAAGGAGCATGTAGAGAGAGAAGATAGGTTGGCTCATGCTAATTTACCTCCTCAAAGTGAATATAAGGAGTGCCATCATAGACGAGCTACTTCATAGCCTGAATTGCACCCTAAGCATATTGGAAATCGTACTCATTATACGATCCAAAACATGTTACAATGCCAAGCGCTCGAACACCATGGGCGTACTCAGTATGAAGAAGCAGAAGGAGATGACCAAGAATAGGAATATCCTAAGATCTCCTTAGTGGATGTGGAGGATGAGCCTAGTCCTCCACCTCGATCGAAGAAGAATCTACCTCCAAAGGCTCCTCAGAGACCTCTCAGGGAAGAGGAGATTCTATCTTTAAAGGCCTACAAGGCCTTGGCAGAAAAGGTAAGAGCCATTGAGAAACAAGGGATGGCTTATCAAAATCCAACCTTGAACAGGATCCACAATGCGCCTTTATGCCCCTCAGTGCCTACTCCAGCGTATCCCGATCACTTCGAGATGCCAAAGCTAGATAAATTTCTAGGAGATGAAGATGCCCAAGAGCATGTCACGTGTTTCATGAACATGTGTTTTCAGATACAAAGTGATGATGCTTTGTTATTGAGGACCTTCATCATGACCCTTTTAGGCCCTACCCTGGAATGGTTCAACCAATTAAAAAGGCACAACATAACCAACTTTGAAATAGTTGGCTAATGCTTTTCTTGAACGCTTCTCCTTCGACATCAAGAAGAAGATAAATTTATCTGATTTGGCTACTTTAATGCAATACGATGATGAGCCAATCATGGACTATGGAAAGAGATGGAGAAAGTTGATGGTAAAGTTACCATTTTCTATTCCAATAATGAAACTGACTCGAATGTTTACAAAGAGTTGTGTGAAGCACATCTCACTATTGTTGCAGCTACAACAATACCAGATATTTGAGGAGGCTTTGGCACAAGCCAAGGTAATTGAGGATATCAAGTTACAAGAGGGTAACTTGAAGCTCTAGAACAAAAAGGATTGGAATAAGAAGAACACTCAAAATAAAAATCACCAAGCCAAGCTGACCCACGTGAATCAAGTAGTGTTGAACCTCCAGAAAGGGGACAAGGGTCAACAACAATAGAATTATCAGGCCCAACCTCCTCTTATACAATACAACCAATGCAATAATAAGAAATAGGGTAAGAATAAGGAGCAACACCCTCCTCACTAGTTCACACCATTATCGGAGACAATGACATCGATCTTTCATCAACTATGTGAGGCTAAGGCTATCAACTTACCCGAGATCAAGTTGCAAGACCCTAACCAACCCAAACCAAAAGGGTATAGGGAGGATCAATATTGCTCATACCATAGGAAGAAAGGACATGACATTGAAGGATGTTATAGTTTTAAACATGTGGTACAAAACATGATCGACAAAGGTGAGCTAATTGTTGATAACCCTCAGGCTTTAGATAACCAAAACATGGGGATTTTCAAAAATCCTCTTCCGAACCATGAGCCTCCGAGGAACAATGTTGGCCAAGTGAACCAAGTGCGGATTGAGCCACCTACACAAGGCTTCATCGGTATGGTAAACATTATCACAAGAAAAGGGAGGTACGAGTGACCAGATCTACCTCCAACTCCAATCAGGGTTCAAGATACGCCCTCACAAAGGCCAACATAAAACAATATGCCAAGCCCACCAACTAGACCGGTGGTGACCATCAGAAATAGGCTTGTGCAAAGCCTTCAGATAACTTCAACAAAGTTGTCAATTTATGAACTGATACAATAGTCTCCTAAGCACAGGGAGATGCTAATGGACATCTTGAGGTCCATTGAAGTTCAGTCCCAAGACCCTAAAGCATTTACAAATTTTATGGGACATGTGCAGTAGTGTCGAGAGCCGATGATTCAATTTCATGATCATAAGATTAAAATGGTTTCTACTACTACAATGGACCCACCACTCCACATAATTGCGTGTGTCAACCACACACCTTTCAAATGGGTATTGATCGACATAGGGTCTTCGATCAATATTATTACTACCAAGGCATTAGCATATTTGAAATTGCCAAAATCACATATTGTACCATCAACCTTCACTTTGAGAGCATTTAATGATGCATTATGCTCAACGGTCAATACTATAGTCTTACCTATTCAGGTTGGATTGAAGACCATCCCTATGATGTGTCACATACTAGAAGGTGCAATGCAGTATAACATCCTCTTAGGGAGACCTTGGATCAGAGAGATGCATTGTGTTCCCTCAATTTTACATCAATGTATCAAGTATATACATGAGGGACAAGTGCATGTGGTTCCTTTCGATGAGGAGCCATTTAAATATGTGAATCAAGTAGATTTACCTAGAGATTTCATACTCCCTTCAACACACCTGGATATAAGGCCAACATCACCTATTAAACATCCAGAAGGTAAACTAAAGGAAGTGTGTGCTGGACCTTCGACATCAGCACCATGACCATCTGTGCATACAACAATAGCTTCGACAAAGCCTACAACATCGATGATGCTTAGAAATGACCAGAAGCTCAAGGTAGTAATGGGTGAGAAAGAGTCAAAAGAAAAGCTCGAAGTAGCCAATGCTAAAGTCTCTTGTCCCATGGATGAAGGAGATGCATAGAATGAAGTCGAGGAGGTACATCAACCTACTTCACCTATTTCTTTAGTTGGGTCATCTACACCATAGGTGACCATCCATTTGGTTAATCCTGGGCTAGTAGAGTATATAGTGTAGAATGTGATATTCACACCTTTTATCGAGACTGCACAAGACATGGGTAGACCTCAAGCCCATCACTTTCCCATAGGGATGGTGGTACCACTAGGGGTGCCACCCAACCAAACAAATTTCATCTATGGAGGTCTTGACCAACTTGCTAATCGCACGCCCATAGATGAAGATGATGATGAACCATTCTCGGTGAATGTTCATTATTTGTCCAACCTAGAGTTCACCTTGCATTATTTTGAATGTTACCATTGGCATGGTTACGATCTAGGCTTATTCGAGCAAGGGCATCGAACTCCCTATGAACCATAATATCAGTTGCCAACTGATAGGTTCAGGTTGGGCTACCATATAAGAGGATAAGATGAGATTTTAGCAGCATCTCTCGATCACCTAAACCTCAATTTAGGGGATAATGTGGATTGGAATCCTTATCACCCTAACCCTTCCTACATATGAAGGGGTAATAGGCTAGTGACTATGGTTGCTATTGAACCACCTACGATTTATCATGATAACATCTTGATGGAGGTTAATCCAGAAGATATTCCAAGAGCTAACTTGGAGATTGAAAGTCATGAAGCTACCGATGACACAAGCATGCAAATCTATAATGATAATATAATGATAGATACTGAATTAGAAGTTGCTTCTGAGGAAGTTAAAGTAGAATCTATTTTTAAAAGAGATGGACCAGAATGTGATTCTAGAATAGATGATGATGAGGACTCCTCAAACAATGAACAATATGAGGATGAGACTGAGTTGGCCTACTTAGGCCCTCGACATTTATATCATCTATTACCCATGGAGCCAGTGGGTAGGAATGATGGATACTTCATTGATGATAGTGACTACGAAGATGAGACCGAGATGGCCTACCTTGGGCCTCACTATTTACGTCATCATCATGAACCATTCGACATCGATGAAATGTATCAAAGAGTTTATCCTAGCCCACGCCTTAAGGGGAGATCGACTAATGTAGATGAAGTTTATCACATAGTCTTCCCTAATCCACCTACATATCGATAGCTCCTTGAGCCAAATGATCCCATTTTCTAATCTATTCATAGACCAGATCCAGAGATCCCCATACCCCTAGAGCCACATCTCGGGTATGAGAATAACACTGATAATGTAGAGTTGCACACATGTGGTCCTAGAGATCTAATCCATTCCATCAATATGATCTCCATTGATCTGACCACTCCACTCCACAACCCAGTAGATCCTTCCAAACCATTGTGTCTTAATCTAGATGCTATTGATTGGGATCACATTGATTCACCTCTAGAGCCTGAATATTTCTTCCCCAATGAAGAAATGTTACAACCATTTCACTTTGCACCAGGTTGTGCACATGATGTTTATCACGCTGAGGGTAATTCTGAT
This sequence comes from Wollemia nobilis, assembly GCA_028583015.1. NCBI lineage: Eukaryota > Viridiplantae > Streptophyta > Pinopsida > Araucariales > Araucariaceae > Wollemia > Wollemia nobilis. The sequence goes on from JAQPPZ010017110.1 coordinate 6,488,687, forward strand.
GTGGAACCTTTAAACCCAATGGATGACATCCACATGATTCCTACGCCTCACCAACTTGAGGAGGGATCACACATGTCAGTAGAGGAAACCTTTGATGTGGATATCAGTGATGATCCCACTAATCCTAAGAAGGTTAAGTTTGGAGAGAGTCTATCTCCTGATGAGTGTGCCAACCTCATCCCTCTACTGAAAGAGAGACCTGATCTCTTTTCTTGGACATACAAGGATATGCTAGGTCTAGATCCAAAATTGGTTACCCATAACCTTTCGCTAGATCCCTCTAAAAATCTAGTCAAGTAGAAGCTCAGGAAAATGCATCCAACCATCGCTTTAATGGTTAAATATGAGTTGCAAAAGTTGTTGGATGTAGAGTTTATTATCTCCATCGACTATCCAGAATGGGTATCAAACATGGTACCTATAGGAAAACCTGATGGAAGGATCCGTATTTGTATGGATTTTAGAGACCTCAACAAGGCAACACCAAAGGATTCATTCCCATTGCCCAACATAGATGCTCTCATAGATGCAACTATGGGTCATGAGATGCTTTCCCTTATGGATGATTTTTTTGGTTACAATAAAATTTGGATTAAAGCTGAAGACCAACACAAAACCACATTCACAATGCCATGGGGAACATTTTGTTATAAAGTTATGCCATTCGGCCTTAAAAATGTTGGTGCCACATATCAATGAGCCATGACATACATCTTTCATGACTACATGCACAAAATCCTAGAGGATTATATCGATGACTTATTGGCAAAGTCATTGCTATGTATGAAGAGCATGTTGAGGTTCTCAGAAAGGTCTTCGATCACCTGATAGAGCATAATGTCAGGTTGAATCCCAAGAAGTGCGTATTTGGTGTAACTTCAGGAAAACTCTTGGGATTCATCATTTCTAAATGAGGGATCGAAGTTGACCCAGAAAAGGTCAAGGCCATACTAGAAATGCATCCTCCCACCAATATCAAAGAGCTAAGAAGCCTGCAAGGCAAAGTAGCATCCATAAAGTGATTCATCACATAATTATCGAACAAATATCGACCCATGAATCGACTGCTACACAAGGGGGTCCCATTCAATTGGGATGAGGACTATCAAAAGGCCTTTGCTAAAATTAAGCAATACCTAGCAATGCCGCCAATACTAGCTCCACCAAGGCCAGATGTGCCATTCCTGCTTTATATATCGGCTACTAACTTTGCACTAGGAACCATGTTAGCCCAAAAGAATGTGCAAGACAAAGAGCAAGCGATATATTATATCAGCCACACCTTGGTGAGTTATGAGCTAGGGTATGCATACATAGAAAAGTTGTGCTTAGCAATGGTGTTTGCAATGAAGAAGTTGCATCATTACATGCTAAGTCATACGACGTATGTGATATCCAAACAAAATCCTTTGTAGTATATGATGAGCAAGACATATCATAATACACGTACTACAAAGTGGATCATGCTATTGATAGAATTTGATTTGGAATTCATCAGCCAAAAGTCCATCAAGGGATAGGTCATAGATGATCAGTTGGTAGAGGCACCTCTTGAAGATAGTAAGCCTCTTGTCATAGAGCTTCTCGATGATGCAGTCTTTGCATTATCGAAATCTCTCAAACCCGAAGAACCAGATAACAAAGCTGATATGACTTTGTTCTTCGATGGTTCGAAGTGTGAGCAAGGGGGTGGTGCAGGAATTGTCTTTTTCATGCCACAAGGTGCTCCAATGCCCTTGTCATTTAAACTAGACTTTCCTTGTACCAATAACAATGTTGAATACGAGGCCCTAATCTTGGGCCTCCAAACAACAATCACCATGAAGATTAAAAGATTAAACATCTTTGGTGACTCCCTTCTCATTGTCAACCAAGTTAAGGGACTATTTCAATGTAGGTGTCCTATCCTAAAAGCTTATAAGGATCTTGTTGACACTTATCTAGCCCAGCTAGAGTGGTACGACATCGAGGCAATCCCTCGTACATCAAACAGATTTGTAGATACTATGGCATCTTTGGGATCCTTGATCCCTCAGAATCCATCTACCAATTTTACTACCATTCATGTGAAGATGCTTTCACAATCTATGATGCAGCATGAGGCTTTTGATAATAAAGAATCAATCAACATGATTCATATAGAACCAAACCATGAGTGGTTCTATAAAGCCAGATACTTTCTTAAGAAGGCACCCTAGGGGTCTTTGATCTCGTAGGGTCCTATGGGGAATGGCACCACCATTCACCACAAGGTTGTATCCCAGTCTGCATTCATGCATAGCGAACCGCAAGGGGAACAAGTCATCTTGTTAGTCAAGGTAGAAGCTTATCAAGATTGGATGTCACAATTGCATGACTTCCTTAAGCTTGGTTTAATCCCATAGGGATTATCACATGTCATAAAATGCACATTCAAATAGAAAGTGATAAAGTATGTCTTGTTAGGAGACATCTTGTACCATCAAAGCTATGATGGAGTTCTCCTTCATTGTCTTGAGCCCCAAGAATCAGCTTGGGCAATCTCACAAGCTCATGATGGTACATGTGGTGGCCATTTTAATGGCATGGCCATCATCAAGTGCATCCTTTGAATGGGTTATTATTGGCCCACTATGGAGAAGGATTGCACCGTGTATGTCAAGAAATGCATTAAATATCAGCATCATGCTAATCTTACACACTTGCCATCATAGGCCTTACAACCCATTCAAGTGGCTTGGCCATTTTCTCAGTGGGGTTTAGATCTAATTGGCAAGATCTCTCCCCCATCATCAGGCCGACATACATTCATTATAATGGCTACTGAGTATTTTACAAAATGGGTGGAAGCAATCCCTTTAACAATGACAATAGGAGCACGTATTGTGGAGTTCATACTTCATAATATCATAAGTCATTTTGGGATACCATCCAAGATCATATCGGATAATGGAACATCATTCAAAAATAAAACTGTGAGGGCTTTGACATCCAAGTACAATATACAACACAGTTTTGTGACTCCATACTATCCACAAGCAAATGGGCAAGCTGAAGCTTCTAACAAGATAGTGGTAGCTATCTTGAAAAATATTGTTCAAGAGAACCACAAAGATTGGCATATACAACTACCCCTTGCATTATGGGCTTACAGGACTAGTATACGGATGCCCACTGGGGCAACCCCATTTTCACTAGTATATGGCACTGAGGCCATTATGCCCTTAGAGTTGGAAATTCCAACCCTACACATCACATTGAAAGAGTTCATCGATGATGACACTGCACGACAAGCTCACCTCAATCAACTTGATGCTTTAGGATAGGTTGTGTTTGCAATCTTACAAATGACACCATATTTGTATTTCAATCATGCATCTATGCATCATCATCATCCATCACCCTTGTGAGTAATTGTGTTTCTCAACACAACCCCTCCCTATTGCTATGAAGAATATACTAGGGTTTTTCAGTCATTCAGCCATACCTAGTGATCTTCTCAGATTTTGTAGAAAGCTTGCTTTGCTTTTGAGGATGAGGTCTAGTTTTGATAGCACCTAGCATATATCAAAATCCCATCACTAATCAAACACATTAACAATCCTAATTAGGACAAGGAAATATGAACACTACAAAGTGGTCCTAGTCACCTTAAGCGAAAGGTTTTGTTACTTGCTCATCTTGTGATGCGCATGGTCTAGAGTGTTGATCATTGGAAAAAGGACAAGTTCCCCCCTACCCAAGAAATCCCTTGCTTACAAAAAGGAGCAAAATCCCAAAATCAAATCAAATCCCTTGCTCAAAACAAAAGAAAAACAAAAATACAAAATAAACAGTGATTTTTATCACTATACATGAGCAAGTATCCCAATAAATAAAAATAAAAGAAGGGGGTGAAGAGCTTGAATCCCTGGAATGGTCAATACTTGAAACCATAGAGTGATCCCCAATACAACAATGGGCTGAATGAATCTTGCCTGGCATTGGGGTAGGTCTAAGCAATTTACAAATGAGCTAGCTTTAGGTGGCATGTATTGCCTAGTGGTCTAGTCTAACTGCGTCCAAACCTAGGATCATGGTGGACATTTGGTGATCCTCATTACAACAATGGGCTGAATGAATCCTACCTGGAAATGAGGTAGTCTTATGTCTCATCTAATATATTCATTTGCACACATAGGGATAATGAATATCTTGGTCTTTCATAACAAAAACTTTATCTTTCAAGAGTCTAGTATAGTCATTATACAACTTTTGATAAGTCAACTAGGGTGTTTGAGTCTCATGGAAAACCTCAAAAAATTCTTAATAGCAACAATACATCTCATATCATAAATCATTACATATCTATCCAACTCATCATTTCATATATGGATGTTAAAATGATTAATTCTTATGATAAGATTTAACATTTTCATTCATGATTTTTATACATTTGGTGGTGTCATCCATTAGATTGTTAAACTCAAATTGCATTCATTCCTTATGTTTTAAGTGATTAAAGCATACAAGTTCATTTACATTAGATCATCATCATGTAAATAATGCATTACATACATTACATTCATCATATCATAACAACATAAATTAAATGCATACAATTAAATCAAATCAAACATGCATTTAACATCTAGCATTACATCCATATATGCATACATAAGTAGTCCATCTACACATCTAGATCATAATATCTAGTCATACATCCATCATCTAGCTAGTGCATGTCATCAATACATCACATCATATAGCATCAAATCAACATAGCATATAAACATTGCATCCATGTGCATCTCATAAACATAAAACAACAAAAATATACACATGTAATGAGACATCAAAAGTCATATCATATATATATATGTATGTGTGTATGTCAAAAAGTACATAGAGAGGTGCATCAAAAATACCTATAGGCTACAACTGTGTAGGTCCTCAAACCTTACACTAAAAAATGGTACATATATCTAAAAATTTGTACTAATATGGGCTTGCACCCCCTGTAGCACCTCTACCATCTCTTCCCTCTTTGTGAGTTCACCTGGAGCTAGTGCCCATGGACCTCTCTAACCTACCACCTGTCTTGAGTCTCAAACGCACTAAGGAGTGTCAAGACTCACTTTGAGTCTTGGACCCACCTACCATAGACCACTCTCTAGGAGTGCCACCAAATAATCTAACCTATGCTTGTGGTGACATAATGAGCCCAACATCTATGACTTCCTGGGCGTAGCATCCTCCAATAATACCTGTAGGTGTTTGATATCTACATAACCACTCAACCTTATGGGTCCTTGAGCTACCTATACAACTATTTTAGCCTATGAAGTGGAAGGGGCACCACTAGCCACCCTAAGCGTATCTCGATCTACTATCCTGAGGTCTAGATGCACCTAGAGAACGTCCTACTGAACGGTGATATTCTTAATCTCTATAGTGGAAAATTCCACTTGTGTTTGGATAGTAGTCCTCTCCTCCTCTAAACCCCACAACTTTATCTAACCCACTTTTTGTTGTGCCTGTAGTGCACCCATCTGAGCCTGAAGGGTAGCAATGGAAGTATCCCTCTCCATGATCTGTGCCTGAGCTATCTATAGTTGGATATGTAGGATAGCCACCTGGGCCCTAAGCTAAGACATATCATCATCAAGCTCCTCCTCACCCTCCTCATCTTGGATCTCCTCTACTACAACAGCCTAGCCTCATCCACCCTCTATCCTTTGACGAATGCATCGCCCCTTAGGATCAACACCTACTGCCTCTACGATAACCCCATCTCTAGATCTACCTAGAGGACCACCACCCTACCATAACATGGTAGTCCACCAGGCATCATAATCTACTATCGTCCCTACATCAGCCAACCCCGAGTCCTAGTAGTCATCATCCTCATCATCTAGGGGGGTAACCTGAGGCCATGCTAAGTGTGCCTCCACCTTAAGGTGGTAGTAGAGGACTAGCTCCTCTAGGATATCTTGGTAGATCCAAAATTATTGAGTGACATGCGAGAAGTGGAAGAACTCATACACATCGGGCTTGCACCCGATGAGCCATCTATCATATCGAGCTCACCTCAAATAGTGGTCTGCATCCTCCCATGTGAGGAATCCATATAAGGGCATCCAGATGACCTACCCTACCTATAGCCTTGTAAGTCGATCCATATAATACTAGAGATCCCCTACATAGGACCTGCTCCTATAACCCTCGACCTCTCTAGGCCAGCAAGCAGTATAGCATTGCGACTCCTCTATGATATCACCAATCCATAGGGGTAAACCTCCTAGGTGATCAATGCTGATATGCTCCCAGGCCCATATCTAGAGTAATAAACTACACCCAACTCCCACTTGCCCCCATTGAGTGATGTGATACAACTCATCATAGAGTTGTGCAAGGAGAGCACTCCCCCAAGATAGAATCAATGGCTCACTATAGTGCTAGCAAGAAGATCCTATATCCTCGCTAAGAGGTTCCAAGGGAACCTCACTCCTAAATGTATCAGGTAGCACAACCTACATGATGATGTACATCAACATGGCCTACCACCATGAGAAGACCCATGCTCTATACCAATGCTCAATCGGCACCCCTCCATGGTCAGTATCCTCTAGCACCTCATCACTCCTAGCATCAAATATCCTCTAAAAAATTATAGCCTTCATCATAGTAGGTGAAGATGTGATGGCCTCACCATCAATGGGGATGCGGAATATGTGGTAGACATCCTCTAGTGTCACTATGATCTCACTTATGGGTAGGTGGAAGGTGTTGGTCCGTGCATCCCAACGGTGGACCAAGGTAGTCATATAGGCCTGATCGGCCTGGATAGAAGGTAACTGCAACACATAGCCAAAGCCTATGGCCGTGAACCAGTCTTGATCAACATCGTCCAGCACCACATAGAAGCTCATGGAGGAGATCAGGCTCCCGTGCTCTAGCAGTCAAGGTCTAAGGGAAAATAATAATTAAATGATTAAAATCAAAAACATCAAAAATACACTTCAAAAAGCCAAACAAATTCAAAAAGCCTTTCAAAAAGAAAAACAATAAAAAATACAATCAAAACATTCAAAAAAATTAAAATTGCACTTGGAAAATTAAAAAAAATCAATTAATTCCACCAAAAAATAAAAATTAAAATTTTCTAAAGTTGCTCAATCGCGGTTGTCACCCGTGATCGGCATCAACGATCAAATTTTTGACCATTGAGGTTTGAAGTCAGCTGTGACCCCCAATTTGTCAATTAGGAGCCGCTGCCACCCACGACTATAGGAAAAACCTCTTTCGAGGTCATTTCCCACCCCAAGCAACCCCAAAAATTAAAACCCACCCACTAACTAGCCTAGTCTAAATCCTAACTACGGTGTGGTTCATTGCCAATAGTTTAATTTGTTCATTAAGCCCATTAATTAATGTGGTTCATTTTAAAAGTTGGTAAATTCAAAGGGTGAGGCTCGTGATGCTACCTTTGTAGCACCGGCTCCACCACTAGTGGATGCCTCCAGTTGGTCAGCCATCGGTATAGGTAGAAGTTTTAGCAGCATTTCGTGTCAAGTTTTCAGCTTCACCTCTTAGAGCTCTCTCTAGAAGCTAGGGCAAACTGGAAATAATGAAATTAAAAATGACATAATTTTCTTTTATATTTCCTATTTTACCCTTAACCATGATTGGTAACTACGGATGCATAATTAGGGTTTTTTGACTGCTAGTGTTAGTCACGGCTAAGGAATTTGTCCAAACCAGCTATGTCTGACAACCGCGACTAGCAAAAAATAATAAATGCCCTCAAAATTTCACCATGAGGAGTTTCAAAATGCAAAATTAAAAATATTCAACCATCTAAAAATCTCAAAAATTTCAAAAATAACAAAAAAATCATATAATTCAAAATTCAAATGTGCCTCGTATCCAGTTATTTACCCTATACACTTGGTGGTTGCAGTGACTTGCGCTCCATGCAATCTGACAAGATGAGTAAATTACCATAAGGCCATTTGGGGTAAATTAATCATCGTTGACTTGAAATGACTTCACTTCAATCCCGAAGAAGGCCATGGCGGCTGGACTACCCCATGGGAATGAGGCATTCATTTCATTTCTTCTATGACATTTTTAGCAAATCATCGACCATAAGTGATTCAACACAAGCCTAATTGGAATTGCTATCATCTTGATTCCCTAAGAAGGCCATTGTGATCGGATTGCTCCATGGGATAGAGATGTACAATTACTATTAATGGTTGAAATCATGGTTGAATTAGGCCTTGCCATATAACAAAATGCAAAAGTCTTAAATCATCCAAATTATTCATCTTGGTCAAGCGACACGTCGCTTCATTAATTGTCCTTCCCTCATCGACTCGTCGCTTGAGGGGGTAGTCATAATATCAATAATCATAATCAAATTCAACAAAAGATCACTCGATCTTGTCAAAATTGTGTTCGTCTTACGAATCATTGCCAACAACTATCATAAGCTTACCCTTTGCTGGGGCAAAAAGCAAATATGATAGTTAAGCTTGAAGCTCTCCACCTATCGAAATGATTGTAGCACTGACTACTCGATCGTCGTGGACACGCGAAAGCTTTACAAATTTAAGCCTTCCCTCAGTTGGAAGCAATGATTCTAAGATGCGCATCCTTTTGTAGGACTGGGCATCTAATGTTGATCAGATCAATGATCATCATTCGACCTACAACATGGCTTTAGGCGGTCTATTTTTTCTCAGTGTTGTGTTCCCACAACACATCCCAAAAGGGGCATCTATAGACACCTAAAACATGTCATGTGTAGGGGACTACTCATATGGGCATCCTAGTAGACCATATGAATGATCTTGGACCATTCCAAGGCAAAGCAGTGGTTTTAACCACTCAAATTAGGCAACTTTGGCCTACTCAACCTTAGCCATGGATGGCATCCATAGCTAAGATCTCAACCGTGGCTAGGATTCTAGCTACGCTTAAGAGCCGTGGCTAGCTCTACAACTATCATGGACTCCTAAGCCAAGCCAAAATTAGTTACAATGGCCCTGGAAATGGATTTTGAGTGGTTTCAAGCGAGGAAGCTTCCAGATTCTTCCTCCCAACTGCTCCAACCTCCTGGTTCTTGATCTTGGCTTCCCAAGGAAGCTAGGATTAGGAATTGAGAGTGCTATAAGACCCCCCTCCAAATTGGGGAGAAAGGCTAGAAGAGTTTTCAATTGAATGCAGCGAAGCCCTACCAAATTGGAGAGCCACCTACAACCCTTGAGGAGTGCCTACATGCTACCAATTTGGAGAATCATGACTGCATTTGAAGCTATGGAGGTTTCAAGAGCTTGAAGAGATCATTCATCCCCAATTGAACCACTTCCACTACAAATTCGAAGAATCTACATCACCAATTCATTCTAGAACATAGAGGTGACCCTTGATCATCAATTCCTCAGAGGAATTTCAAGATTCAAGCCCTGGTTACAAGAGAAAGAGCACTTTCACCTCAACCACGGCTAATAGAGCCAGTTGCGCTTGAAACCCGTGGCTAGGGTTTGATTCTCAATTTCCCTCATTTTAGCCATAGGAATTTTATTTCAAGTATGCAATTAGGTAGATCTACCTTAGATTAACCTTCATTTATGCTTTTGTATGGTTAATTCTAGAAATTAGAGGTATCTTTGCTCTTATTTCATTATATTTTCTAATTTGCACTAATTTGCTTAGATTAGTCATATTTCAAGTTTCTATTGCAAATCATGTCTTAGATTAGCTAGATTTACTGTTTTCCTAGCAAGCTTTATCATAATTTAGAGATTTTGTGATTATATTTGCAAGTCTTTATGCTTTCTTTCCATATTTGCTATATTTCTTGCAAATCCTTCATAAGAGCCTCATCATGAGAGGCTTCCTTTGCTTCTAATCGTGCTATGTTGTTTCTTGAATGTAGATTTACAGGATCTTGACAAATTCAAAGCATTCTTGGCATCATATTCCTCCCAAGCAAGTGAGAAGAAGGCTTCCTTGAGCCTTGAGCAGTTCGTGTCTACTCTAAGAGCCTACGGATTGCACCATCCCCATTTAGGGGCCTTCAAATTTGTATCAATTGTATCAAGAATTTGGTATCCCTAAGAGGGACATACTTGTAACCGAGATTTGACAATGATAATATAAATAAATAAGCACTTTCTTGTTCAATTCTTTGTTATTCTTGCTTTAATATTTGGTATAATTGATGCAATAGTCTAGGTGCATGCTTTTTAGGATGGTACACAACCATTTTTACTTCAAAAAAATTTAATTGACTTACCACAATGTTAAAAGCATTCAGATGTTTAGCCATAGAGTCACCATCATTCATCCGAAGTGAATACAACTTATTTCAGAGAAATTTTATTTACCAACTTTGTTTGATACAAAGTTCCCAACTTATCCCATAACAACTTTGTCATGGTCTCTATCGATACATTCAACAATATTGAATCAAATAAGTATAATCTGATAGATATCCTTGCCTTCATTTAGATTTTAGCCAATACTCATCTATCATTGATGTTGGTTTTATTCTTGAGACCACAATCCACTGATATATATCAACCAAAAAATTCTCCATCTTCAGTTTCCATAACTCAAAATTTATGCATTAAGTTTTTCAATCTCTACCCATGTGCTTCCCATCATTTTTTCTTCACCTAGATTCTTTTGTGTATAACTCCAATTCAAGAATTAATTTATCACAGGGTTGAAATCCATACTCCTTGAACAAAGCTAAAAAACTTAGCTCTAATACCAAATGAAGAGCAAAAGTCCCCCGATAAACTAAATCTAGAAAATAGTAAATACATAATCAAAGGAAAAAAGAAGAAGATAATAGATACACACATAACATAGTATTTCACCTAGAAAACCCTTATAGGAAAAAACCCAGTATAGTAATATCTCCTTATTGTAAAAACTTAACTATCTCCATTACAATAATGTGCATATCTCTTCTCTCTTTAAACCCTAATGCAAGTGCAATTAAATAAAAATATCACTGGAACAAATTTTACAATACCATAGATGAAAAACCATGGGTTCAAAATATTTAACCCTAAACAACCCATATGGGTCTAAAAATAGCTTAAGAAACCCTAAAAATTCCAAATCCCATCAAAATAACATGGAAAATATTCAACAATTTTTCAACAAAAATCATCTATGGAGATTACTTCTTCTGTTCTAACCAGACTGATGTTCTTTATACTCCTTGAAGTAGGGCTAGCTTTAATTCTTGCCTTCTTATGTTCTAGAGATTTAGAAGGATTGGGCATGTTTATTTGATGTTCTCTAAGGAGGGTGGTCAATCCTCCAACTTTCTCAATATTATTTTGCACAAAAGATGATATTTTTCTTTCTTTATTGTCTATTATCATGGCCTTAGGCACAAACTTTGGTCTTTGTATTACCATTTTGAGTTTATCTTCTTGATACATTTGGCTCTCAGTGGATATTTGAACAATGGATTGTTCTTGATGAGAATAAGTAGAGGCAACTTCTTTACCTTTGTCTATTGGTATTTCTTCAAGAGGTATGACTTCAAAAAATGTTGGCTCAAGAGGTCTCACTTTAAGAGGAGCTGAAATGTTCTCTAAACTAGTCAAAGCTAGTTGGACCACTCTAACTGTCGCCTCGGCTAAATTAATTGTATTCATGAGGATCTCTACTTGTTGAGCATCAATATTGATAACCTCCAATATTAGATATTGAAATTATTTCGAGTGCATGGCTGGAATTATGGGTGCACAAGTCTCAACTAAATTGCTTCTTAATAATATTAGGTCAGTGGGATAATCTCTAGGAAATTCAATTTGATTATGGATCGTTTCCTCGATTTAAAATTTCTCCCAAACATATTTTAAAGATTTATTTTCTCTAATAGTTGTTTGTAGGAGATCTCCAAATGTGTCAGACCTATGAGTAACCTAGGGATATTTCATGCCATCTATAGTTTCATGATAATAGCCATGGGGGTCATACAGTCTCCAAATGACTTATGGGAAACTGTACTCATTTATTCTCCATATTTATTTTAACAAGTTGGGATATCCTTTAAAAAACATATGTGCCCATTTTACAAGGGACATTAAACCAAGGAACTGGTCTCACCTTCTTACCAATCCTCATTTTGGCCTCTTCTATAATTTGTTTGCCAATTTCTAAGGTAGCTATAGAGAGGGGCAATATGATGGGAGCATTTTGGGAGGAATCTTGGCCCCATATAGTCTGATGTAGGTAAAATTTTTAGTAATGAAGAAATCTCTTGCTTTGTTTTCATGCAAAAAATTTACAACCCCTTTACCCATTCTACTAGGAGAAAAACCATAGAGGTACTCATGGACTAGGGGTAAGAATATTCCTAATAATTGGGTATGATTGGACCCTCTCTCATGAGTCCACAGTAATCTATCTTGCTTCTCGTCCTAGATATTTAATTTTATTTTTTCTAGATACCCAATAAATAGATGAATTAGGATAGAGTAATGCGTGAATTGGAGAATTATATATTTGAATACTTTATGTAGTGCTACCAGTTCTTTATGCATTCTTTCAGTAATAACGTCCTCCCAATGATAGATGGGTGTATGATATTTTCTATTGCATTGAATTATTAAATACACTTCTTTAGATATTTTAGACAAATCCTGGGAGGCTAAAGCTATGTTGATCATGTCAACATAATACATAGGCCATGGTTGTAGAACGAGGTATTTCATAAGACACTTATACATCATACCTAAAAAGCTTAGGGTAGGAGTCCATAAGCAAAACCTGGTTGGCTTGAGTTCTTAGCATCATCCTATCTAATGCCAAGTAATCTTTGTCTAGGTTGAAGACCCTTCAAGAAACGCCAGGTGTGATTTTCATAGAAGGCTTACCATCAAATGTTTTAAATTGCATCTTGTCGAGGTCATAGGATACAACTACCCAAGATATCAGGTTTGCTAAGAAATAGACTTTGGGGTAAGTCAATTTACCCAAGTTGCTGGTCCATCAATTGTTGTATGACTTCTATCTATTTTGATTCTTTTGGGCCCATTTAAATAGACGCATGAGAAGAGCAGGGTGTTTTTTCTCATTCTCTTCCACCAACTTGTAAGAATCTGAGTGTTATTCTCTTCCTATTTTTGATCTGAAGTGATCCGATTGTCGGACTCAAATTCCTATATGTATTTGAGCATCTATTTTATGTTGGCCTTCCTTGAGAGTGATTGGTATGAGCTGTCATAAGTGAGTATTATAATATGAGTGACCATACCTTAAAATACCACTTCATGAGCACTAGAGGAAGCCATGTTCTCTTGGTTACAAAACTCTTCTTCTCGTTCTGAATTTGATGCTATTCAACTCTAGCTATTCTTAAATAAGATGATAAAATTTAGTGAAGTTTTTCTTACCTTTAGACCATATACTTATAATTGGTTGATGAGTTTCTTTGCATGATTTATCTTTTATTATACCCAACCACTACCTTTCTACTTTGCCCCCCTACATGCACCATCTTATTATCTTCAATGGTATTAATTGCTCAATTATTGTATTGTTGTTTCATCATTGGCTCATCTAATTTTGAATCGTGTACCATCACTTTAGAGGTAGATATGGTCACGTGGTATTTATGGCTAATGATTTTTGTATACCTAAACTGAGCTATTCATAACACGTGCATCGAATTTATCTGCACATTTTTATTCTCAAAAAGGGGTCCTTTGTTGTGATATGGACTTCATCACAATGGAAATCAAGCAATCGTTAGTTGAAAAATGGAAATGAACTTCTAACTTGTCAAGACTTACATATTTATTATTGGTATTTTGCTTTATTTGACCTAGGCTCACAACCTTAAAAAGGTAAATGTGAATAGGGGACTTTGGATAATTAATTTAAGATTAGGCTTAGACATTATACTTAGACACATAACCTTAGGCTTTTTAATTTTTCTAGATACGATTGTTTATTGTCAGATCTCTTGGTCTTGTTTTTGGATCATCTAATATTTCTTAATAAGATAAATATTTTTGACTCAGGTGTTGCTTTGGAGACTTTTTGGACTACCAACTACGCTTCTTAGCCTTTCGATCTCTCGACTGTGACTCTTGATCATTAGATATTTTTGAAAATGACAAAGCTTTGACAAGTCAAGTGTAATATAATTCCATGGCTATGCTTATGAGCCACTCAATCTTCTAGCTAGGTTTCCTGACCGTTAGATCTAGCATGGATAGGACAAAATTTTGACTCAATTTATGTCCTCTTTAATATGTCAGTTATGCTTCCTAGTCGTAGATATGCTGACTATCCTTCTCTACTGTCCAATTTCCTCATGAATAGGACAAATATTTTTGGCCCCGATAGAAGGTGATATTAAATTTTGATCTATCGACTATATTTTCTAACTATAGATATATAGGCTACATTTCTTGGTCGTCCATCTTAGTGCGCATAGGACAAAATTTCTTGACTCTAGTGAAAAGCTTAGGGACTATTTTTGGACATTTTATTTTTCAAACCTTAGAAAATAAAATCATGACTTTAGAATGGTGCAAGGGACGTAAGGACATTTTGGAATTTAGGAAAATAATGACTAGGGAGAGCGGATGATTTATTTTAGTCTAAGACTTAGGCATAAAACCTTAGGGTGTATTTTAATACTAAAAGCTAATATGAAGAGGGAAAATTATATTATGTCCTAACGACCCATGGACCTTAGGTGATGGAGGACATTTATTTTTTAGAGGTCTTCTTAGGCATAAATTTTGCATGGTAGCATGAAATGCAAAGGGGGAAAAGAGATATATGGATGACCTAAGGTTTAGGACTCAGGAAAATATCATATGGAGCTTAGACTTAGGGACTTCTAAGGGGAAATTAAAAGGAGTCCAACGGCTATAGATTTTTCAAAAGTGACCTAAGGGACCAAAATTTTAAATTTTAAGGACTAAGACCTATGGACTTACGACTTTACAAAAATACAACTTTGAGGACAATTTAAGGAAAGACATGCTATTAATTAGGACAAAAATTAGCAAAGGACTACTAGACATGACTATATATAAAAAGGGAAAATTTGAAGTATGATGACCATATTAGGGATCATTGCTACAATTTAAAAGCCACCAAATTTAGATAAAAATGACATTGACTCAGATGTAATAACAAGTCTAGTCTACATGCTTGAAAAGAACAAACAAAAAGAAAATTTGAAAACAATCTTACCAAAACCCTAGTTTTTGGGGAAAAACAATGAAATATGTAAAAAATGATCAAAATATTCTTTAAATGATGTAAAATATTTGATGTGATCTTGAAAATTGTTTTAGAACTAGTGTGTTGAGCTTTGAGAACAATGTCCACACAACCAAATAGAAAGAAACATGAGCAAATGAGGCAAAAAACCTTTTTTTAAAGAAAATTTGGCTTATTATCATCATTGCATGTGTAGCCAAGAAAATCATAAGAAATCAAAGAGTTTTTATGCCAAACATTGTTGTAATCCAATGATTTTCTTAGTGTTAAGAAATTTACAAAAAATATTACTACCCATAATTTCTCGTGAATTTTTTGAAAAATCATGGGATAACAACAATGTTTTTAACTATGCTTAAGAGCTTCATTGTAATAATTCACTAACACCAACGGTGTTGCATTACAACTGAACAATATTATTATATCTTGAATGTAATATGAAACAAAGATATTTATCGTCATAAACTTAGAACATTTACTTGTATATGTTTTGCAATATCTTAAAAGTATGGATTTGCTTTCCTAAAGCTAGCTCGCATTTGTGTTGTGCATTGATAATGGTAAGGTAATATAAACATCCTTTTTCTCATGGAAATGCATTCCCAAATTCTTTCATTTATAGCACTTTGTTCGTTTATAGTCTTAAAACATTAACTTGGGTTCACAATAGTACAATGATAAAAAATATCAATGAATAATCTAATGTTTAAGAACAATTCTAAGGAATGTTTTTTTTTTTTTAGATTATAAAATAATAAATGAACTTTTCAATTTTCAATTCAAAAAATAAAATATATATTGTAAGTTAATTTTAAATAAAAACATAGAAATTTCTATTAATTTGTGTAAACTATGGAAGATTAATAATTGTGTACATTTCATAAGATTTAATAAATGTTCCTTGGTAATTTCTTTATATATATACTAAATAGGTTATATGGGATTGAAACTTGTCATACCCATACTATATCATGACCACATAGTGAAATTATAATAGTTTTACAACTATGCATGTCTTGCTCGACAAGATCTAAACTTGGGTCTCCTCGTTGAAAGTTGAAGAATATAACCAATTAAGCTAATGTCATTTGATGGTAATTTTCTTAAATTTGAATTTATTTTTTATTTTTGGTAAAATATAGCCTACTTAGAGTATATTATCTTATAGTGAAACTAATTTGGTAATTTGGAGTTTCAAGGTCTTACCATAAGGCTCAATCAGGTCATTGACATAAAAAATAAAATATACTTTTATTTAATTTTTATAAGTTGACAACCATTAAAGTAACAATATCTCTTTTATAGGTTTATAATGGTTGAATTTGTTATAATACTATGTTGTAATAATTTGTTGTTTCAATTTCATATAACAAATCAAAAGAAATATTATATGATAGTACATAAAAATTATAGGTAAAATTAGTTTTTATTTATTTGTAGACACCAAAATCTAGCCATTCATCCTCCATCCAAGCTTTCCTGCCATTTCCACCACCAAAGCATAGCCAATTTGCCCACTATCCCTATTTTCCCACCATTTTCGATCATTATTCACTTATTATTTATATATATTTAAATACAATATTTTATATTATATTTTAATATATATTTAATAAATATGTATTTATTTAAGTGAATTAATCCCAACCATCCAATTTCATTTAATCCCGACCACCCATTTACATCAATCCATGCCACACCCTAGATTTATTATCTACCCTTGGATATGCTTTAATCTCAACCACACGATTAGTGTCATTGAAACCCTAGCATGCCTTAGGTTAGATTATAAATAGGAGCCATTTTGATGGCTCAACCCCTTAAGTGCTTGAGTCTTTGAATTTCTTAGATTTCCTAGGTTCTAAAAATTTCCTAGGTTTTAGAGTTATCTAAGTTCCTGATTCCTTTGAGTTCCTAATTTCCCTAAGTTTATGAGTTTCTTGAGTGCTTAAAACCCTTAAGTGCCCTAGGTCACCTTGCACCACTTCTACCATCATTCTCACTCATCGTAACCTCCCATCGCTGTCAACATCCTTCCTCCCTCATCGGATCTGCTTTTGCAAAATCCTTCCTCTCAGCCCCATGCACCCACGGGTGTTTCTTGTAGTCGCTAGGTGCCCGCGAGCATTTTACGCTCCCACTCCTAAAGTCCCCCTAGCCTTCGGGTGATGCTAGGGCATCACTGTACCGGTCCTCTACATCAAATTTCTCACATTAGAACATAGTACATAAGTAAAATAGATCTACTATTTGTTATTTTTATGAATGTGCTTTATGTTTCTATTCACTATACTTACAACATCTAGTTAGTGTCTTTATTATTGCATATAGAGGGCCTCACGCTGTGGAGCCCTCGCATATACTACTAACTATTTTTGTGTCATTGTGTGCAGATTTGAAGGTGCTATATCAAAATCTGGAGTGGCCCAACCTTGGATATCAAAAAGCCCACTCAACCCTATTGGGATCAAGACGCGCTTGAAGACACCACGACTTTGCTTATTAGGGTTTTGGAGAACCCTAAATTGTTGTAATATTGTATCAAAAGGATTCAAGGATCCAAGCTTGTAAACAATGGAGTTTCTAGGCTCCCCCCATCAATAAAGAATTTATTCTATTGTGCAATCTTGTGTTTCCTTGCATTTTATTTTGTTCAAAGCATTGTTTGGGTGTCACGTTTTGCATCTTTCAAATGGCGATCACGGTGGGACCCCCTAAGGGTTTCTATTTATGATATGTTTTACTAATTCGCTTTCTATTTTCTGTCATCTTGCAAGTTTTTCAGAAGTACAAATTTCATTAGATCTAGGGTTTTTTAAGTCTACAAAAGTTTACAGAAGGTGCATGAAGCGCCCAATGGCATCCGAAGGTAATCCAAAAACACCTAGAGGTGTTTAAATCCATATAGAAGCACCCACAATGTCTCAGCAGTGTTTAAAATCACCCAGAGGTATTTACGAAGAGTTAGGAGCAAAAACGTAGGCTTTCCAGTAAGTCTATTATTTAAAACCCTAGTTTTATGTTTTACATATTTTGGATATCTTCTATATTTTTTAGATGTTAAACAATAAAATGAGTCATCATTAATAAATCTGGAAATGAACTCATATTAGTTTACATTTTTAGATCTGCATTCATTCACATATTCAGATTAGGGTTTTTGTTTTTTGGGTGTAAACTACTGCATTTTGTCTGCATTTGAACTGAAACTTGCATAATCTAGTGTTGCATCTTAGGGTTAAAGATATTTTCTTTTGTATATCTAAGTTGGAACAATATTAGATTTCCAAAATTATCCCTGCTAGTTGGGTGATTCCAGGAAGAGGGGTGGATGAACCCTCCAATTGTTATTTAGACAGGGTGTCTTAAGCGGTGTACTTCATGCCCTTTGGAGAACTTGGCACTCTTTTGTTGGCTTTTGATTTAGGTTTATGAAATTAATTATTTTTAACATTATTTGTATACAATAGAAAACATAAACCTTAAAAATAATTCACACACATCATGATTCATGCAAAACAGTAGTGGTTGGATTTCATCACCAACCATTGCTTGAGATTTGGTGATGGTGGCATTCATCTCCATCCACCAATCTCTGCCCTTAGACACCCTAGGAACCGAAAACTTGTTGGATTTCATCACCAACAAGAATCTCGTTGCCCTAGCTTCACCATAGTTTTTCACCTTTGTTTCATTAAGAAATATTAGAAAATCAAAACACACAAAACTGGCACATAAAATGAACACACATTAAAAGGAGATAATTAATGAATGAGGTAAGCCACATTGGTTGAGACTTAGCATTGTTTGTTTATTTCCTTAAGCATTCTAGTTTTTGTGTTACATTTGGTATTTTAATTTACATATTGATTTACTTTGCTTATGGTATTAACTAGAAATCAAAATAAAGCAATAAGTCAAGAAAAATTAATGGAACCTTCATTCACCTTCCCCACCACTTCAGTGGTAGATTCCCTGAATGTGACACAGGTAGATTTATCTATAGGTCCCTCACATTCTTTACCATCCACAACCTTCCACATGGCCATACCCCAAGAGGAGTCAACCTCCCCTACCATTGACAACCACATCACCCATATAGATATGGCAAGAGTAGAAGCCTTCATGAAGTCTTCTAATTATGCCTTAGAGTCTATCCCCAACTCACCTAGATAGGATTTTTCTTTACAACAAGAGCCTATCTATTCCCAACCCCCATCCACCTTTACCCAAGTGTATACTAACCCTCTTTTTGAGGCATCAGTTGCACCTTCATCCCATACATCCATCCCTCAACCTTCAGGTGCTCCTAGCACCTCATATACCTCCACCTACACCAACCCCTTGTATGAAGCACAAGTTAATGTTGCTTCACAAGTTCCAGCCTCACAAGTTGCCATACCTAGTGTAACTTGTATCCAAGCCACATCTTCCATACCATCTACCTCCATACCCCTAGCCTCTTATAGAGATATTAGTGAAGCATGGGAACATCTGAACAAATTTCTTAGACAACATCAAAATGCTCAACAACAAGTACAGGTTAACCCTATGCCTTTACATAACTCTACTCAGACTGCCCTTGTCAACTAAGGTCCATCATGGGCACCTCAGTCTTTGATGGTCTCTATCCTGATTCCCCCATAAAGCCATACCATTACCCATCCTATTCCCATTGGCTAGCCTAGCCATAACATTCATCCATCAACATCATTCCATAATTCCCCATATTTTCATCAATAATATCCCATTCATCATATTCCATCCAATTCACCTAGCCATCAATATCAATATCCTCATCATTTTATCACTCCACAACATCTCTCCACACCACCACAAACCCATCAAGTAATTCAGGGCTTTCACATTCTTGAGGAAGACCCTAGAATTAAGGCCATGCAAAAACAAATAGATTAATTGATGCAATTCACTCCTGGCTTTTCAAATCAGAAGCCAACTTTATGCCAATTGATCAAACAACCAATTCATCCTTCGGTACCAACCCCACCATATCCGGCAGACTTTACGATACCCAAGTTTGACAAATTTAAGGGAACTAAGGATCCCAAAGAACATGTGAGCACCTTTATTCATGCATGCTTTACAATTCAAGATGACAATGCTCTCATGCTCTAAAATTTTCCTCAAACATTAGGAGGGGATGCCATAGAATGGTACAATCAATTTCCAAGCCATAGTATATATACTTTTGATCAATTTATTGATCAATTCTTTGATCGTTTCATCCTAAATATTAAAAATAAGATCTCATTATCTGACATCTATGCCTTAATACAACAAGATGATGAATCTATCTATGATTTCAAAAATTGTTGGAGGGTTATCATCACTAAATTGCCATTCACCCTACCAATGGACGAGCTAATTAAGCTATTCACCAAGAGTTGCTTAAAACCCATATCTTGGATGATCCAACTAAGAACTTATCAATCCTTTGAAGAAGCTTTAGCTCAGGCTAGTGTCATTGAGGATATCAAAATCCAAGAAGGCATCATTAAGCCCAAGAAGAAAGAATGGCAAAAGAAGGCCAATACAAAATTAATTATTCAGGCCAACAAAAATCAACACAGGCTACCCCAACCACCCAATCCAATCAAGTCAATAAAATGGTCATGAATCTGTTGATAATGGCTCAACAACAATAACCTATGCAACAAGTACCGTAGAAATTACCTATCATGTGATCCACTCAACAACACAAGCTCCAACAGTTCAAAACACAGTGCCACCTATGGAAAATTATCCCCAGTGATAGTCTTTTCAATAGAATCACCAATATACCCCAATAGATGAGTCATATGCCTCTATGTTTAGAAGGTTGTATGAGACAAATAAACTTGCTTTACCCGATATTAGACCGGATGATCCCACAAAACATGGTAAAAATTATTGGGAATACTTATTTTACCCCTATCATAGGTAAAACGGGTATGACATCAACAACTATCGTGTGTTTAAAGACGTAGTCCAAGACCTTATTGACTTGGGAGTGATCAAAGTCGGTAATCCCCTCACTTAACAAAACCAAAACCTTGGTATATTTCATACACCACTTCCTCATCATGAGGAGGTACAACCAAACATAGAAGGGTCTAACACTAAAACTCCCCCTAACCAAGTCAACCATATTAAAAAATACCAAGGGTTTGTAGGGGTCATCCATGTGGTCACTAAAGGTCAATGAAATAACCAACAAAGGCAACCACCTCAAGCAAGTGTCTCACAACCCTATACATCGCCACCCATCTAAGTTTCCTCCATTGCATCATCACCCATTCATATACCTAGTCAATCGAATCCATAAAATCCACCCATCAATCGTCCACCCCGACCAGTCATCTCATTGAGTAGTCGGTTAACCACAAGTTTGAAAATGGTATCCACCAAATTGTCAATATATGAGCTAATCCAACAATATCCCCCACATCATGAGGCATTAATGGACATTTTAAAATCCATCGAATTACAATCACAAGATCCTAATTCCTTCAACAACTTTGTGGGGAGCATTCAAACATGCATGAAGCCTTCCATAACATTTTATGACATTGAGATTAAGCTAATATCAATAGGATCAGTAGACCCTCCATTTCATATAATGGCTCTAATTGATAAGAAATATTTTAAGAGAGTCCTCATTGATACCAGTTCCTCTATCAATATTATCACCACATCCGCTCTCCATCATAATCTTTCTCCATCTCACATCACCAAATCATCCTTCACCCTCAACGCATTCAACGATGCTTTATGTTCCATAGTTGGCACTATTGTTTTACCCATTGAAGTAGGGGCTAAAATGTTGCATACAATGTTCCACATCTTGTAATGATCCATGATGTACAATGTACTCCTTGGAATACCTTGGATGAGGGAAATGATATGTGTCCCCTCCATTTTACATCAATGCTTGAAATATGTCCATGAGGGATAGGTGCATTGCATACTAACTGATGAGGCCAGGAATTGCCTCATCCATGAACACTTTTTGATTCATTTTAACTCTTTGAATTACCCTTTTTACTATGATTTTATGTTAATTATGAGAAAAATGCATTATATAATGATGTTTGCATATTCTGAAATGACAAAGTGCATATACTCTGTTTTACTATTTTTATTGCAATTTCACCTATTTTTCAGTTAATTAATCAGTATTTTTATAGAAATTTAGACCTTGTGTGAATATTTTATGCTTGGTAATATGGTGTTCCTTTGGTTAAACTAATTTAAATGGAAAATGGCACCAAGAATTTGTCCACTGTAGCTGACTGTGCAGGAAAACAGGCTATAACTATGACAGTTCCAACCAGCTGTACATATACAACAGGGCTTGGAATTAGTCACTCCAACACATGCCACCGATGCAGAAGGGTGTGAAAGAGAGAGGATAAGTCAACATGTTACTCCCTATGTGTTTGGACCACAAATAAGCAACAAACGGTCACCTGCCTGTTGTTCCGGAGCAGTGCAAGAATAAGCGACGTAGGAATAGGGAATAGCGCAGGAACAACTAAAAGTGATCAAAAAGCGATAAATCAGTGGATGAAATTATTGGAAATTGACCAGGAGGTTGTCCTAACTCATCTTAACATGATTTCCTCAACAAATGTAGCCCAACAATAATGAATGGATAAATTTTTGACAAAGGAAATTCCTACAGTCTAGGAAACAGTTATGTAATCAATTGTAAATCCCTACAAAGCAGTAACCAAGCATATCAGTATTAGATTATAAATAATAAAGCTCCTAGATGGTCGAGCATAGATATAGTTATATACATATAGATAGATAGGCAATAGAATACCGAAAATAGCATAGAGTGAAGTTTTCTGTAGCATAATAGTAATTTGCAGGTTTTTCTTGCATTACTGTAATGCATTTTCAGATTGAATAAAAAGGTGCAATCTTCAGTTTTCAATTGACATGTTGAGGTTGATGATTAACAGCTAGATTATCTTAGCATAACTCCTCACCTTATTCTGGTTCTGGAAGCAAGGGCCACTTGCAGACCAGAGGAAGGCAGTTCTTGACAGAATTTCTTACTGAATTCTTGCTGCAGCAGGTTAGCAGAATTCTGCCAATTTTCATTTCTTTAGTAGCTTTCAATACAGTTTTCAGCAGTAGACAACATTTTTTGTATTTATAGAAATTCTTAGATATTTTGTCATTTTGCAGTTTTATAGTAATTGTTGATTCAATTTTGCATTACACAACAATTTCCAAATATCTTGTCATTTTACAATTTGGCAGTTTTTGTTGATTTAGTATTACAGTAGTTGAAATTCTATTTTGACATTCTTCAGTTGATTTACTTTCATGCAAGAATGTGTGTGTTTTAAATTTTGCACTTTACTTTTCTGTCATTTCAATTTAGCAACATTTCATTTTTTATTTCAGATTTTGCAATTTCATTTCCTGCAATTTTGTTTTTGCAAAAGTAAACAGGAGTTAATTTTAGTTCTTAGAAGTTAAAGGTCACAACAAAACCCCCAATTGCTAACTAATTCACCAATAAAACCTGTTCTTGGATAAACTAAACCTGCAACTATGACACTTCCTATCGTATACAGCCTTTAGACACCACCATGGATTGACACACATAATGATTAAATGATGAATGATCAACGACCCTCATCACTAACAGACATCAAGCAATTTAAGTATTACAATCTCATCTCAAATCCTTATGATTCCATGCTCCATTCCACTCATCTTTTCCTATCATCATCATCCAATCCATCCACAACTCTGCCAACCTCTTAATCAAAGGATATTATTATTGAAGAGCTCCCCATCACCAAGCCTCAACCAACCACCATACCTTCATCATCGTAATCAATGACTACATGCACATGTGGTCATATTCAGTCCATGTTATCAACATCATTGTTGTCCACATCATCATTAACCATTTCATAGCCTTCCTAATCCAATCCATCTCCTTCACCTAATGTCTCACAAGTAGAATTTATAGATTGTGAGATACCTCTATTTTCATCCTTTCCTGATCCATCACCTAACCATGATACTCCCATATCATCCTAAGTCAAAGTCCATCTCACCAATCCTAATATTGGTGAATACATGGTCGATGACATCACCATCACACCCCTAACCATCCCTAGTGCTAAGGATTTTGGTTGCCCATGTGACCAACCTTTAGCAATAGGAGTAGTTTACAATATGGGCTCAACTCCAAATAACATTAATTTTGTATATGGAGGCATTGAATCTTCATCAAGTCCAACACCCATAGAAGAGCCCAAAGAACCAAAACTTGTCAATATTTCAAACATGTTGGGATTTCCATATCAATATTTTTATATTATCAATTGTCAAGGCCATGGCCTAGGATTGCATGAATAGGGCATGCATCAACCTATCTATGTTCCATATCAAGAGGTGTACGATCGTTCAGGTCTAGGTTTCCACCCACTTCCTACTATCTCTTCTTTTGAAAAAGCCTTCCAAAGGCTTAATCTCAGTTCAGGAGAATAAACCCTCCATATCGATAATTCTATGAGGAAATATATGAAGAATTCAATTTTATGTCGATTATTTTGGATGAATCTGAAGAAGAGTCATAACCCATCATTCCCCATACCGAACAAGACGAGTTTTATCTCAACATGTTCCCCATCCATGAGCCCATATTTCATTTTCTTCTTCCACAAGAGCAAGTTGCCCCTATCAGTGAACCACCACCTCCATTCCATTAAGACATTCCATAAGCCAACTTGTAACATATGTACATAATTCAAAATAGTGGTTATCACCACAACAAAAAAAATCAATAAAAAATTGAAAACATGTTTGCTTTGTTTGCATTACATATGTAAATATACCATTTAATAAAATATGTTTTGTTTTGCTTGCTACTATTTAGTTTAACCAAGCTCCTAGCACCGATTCCTATATTCCATCCATTCCATCCAACCGTGTACACCTTACCCATAAGTCAACATGAATCATGTTGATTTATTCACCCCGCTCTACAATCCATAAGATTTGGCTAAACCAATTCCAATTGACATAAGCCTTATTGATATGGACAGAATTTCCTCACCTCAAACCTTTACCAATTTTGTCTTGTCAGAGAAATTGTTAAGGTCTTCCTCCAACTACATTCCTCCCTTCCCTCCGCCTTCGCCTTCACCTTTGGATCTTGAGGTTTTTCAAGCATATATAGATGAGGATAGGCTAGAAGAGTTTGACGACATCTTATATGATATTCATCTGATTCCTACACCCCATCAACTTGAGAAAGATTCTCATATGTTTATTGAAGATACTATTGATGTGGACCTTAGTTTAGACAAAGAAAATCCTCAAATTGTCAAGCTTGACAAAATCTTATCACCCGATGAATAGAAGAAATTTATTTCTCTCCTCAAGAGGAAGAAGGGTATATTTGAATGGTTATACAAGGACATGCATGATCTTGACCCTAATTTGGTTGTCCATAATATCACCTTACAAATTTATGCTAAGCCAGTCAAAAAAAAACTTAGGATAATGCATCCTACCATGGCCCTTTTGGTAAAAATAGAGCTTCAAAAACTCCTAGACGTGAAATTCATAGTTCCTATCGATTATCTTGAGTGGCTCTCAAACATGGTACTTGTTCGTAAGCCTAATGGGGTGATACACATATGCACTAAATTTTGAGATCTCAAAAAAGCATGTCCTAAGGATGAATTCTCTCTCCCAAACATCAATACTCTTGTTGATACCTATGCTGGCCATGAAATGCTTTCACTCATGGATGATTTTTTAGGATACAACCAAATTCGAATAAATCTTGATGACCAACACAAAACAACATTCACTACACCTTGGGGAACTTTTTGTTACAAGGTGATGCCCTTTGACCTCAAAAATATAGGTACCACTTATCAACGTGCCATGACATACATTTTCCATGACTACATGCATAAGATTATCGAAGACTATGTGGATGATCTCTTGGCTAAATTCAAAACTTGACAAGAACATATTGGTGTATTGGAGAAAGTTTTTGATAGACTCCTAGAGCATAATGTAAGTTTGAATCCCAAGAAATGTGTCTTTGGTGTTACCTCGGGCAAACTTCTAGGATTCATTGTATCTAAAAGAGGTATTGAGGTGGACCTTAATAAAGTCAAGACCATCCTAGAGATGCCTCCCCCAAATAACTTAAAGGAATTGCATAGTTGGCTACCTAGAGGTGCTCATCAAATTGCATAAGCTCCACTACCTAGTGATCATCCCTTGATTATTGAGCTCCCAGATGATTCGGTATTTGTTGTCATTGAACAAGAAGAAGATGGCATTTCGAAGGAAGATGTCAATATCACATTGTTCTTTAATGGATCTAAGTGCACAAAAATTTAAGGTGCTAGAGTTGTATTTCACACACCACAAGAGGTACCTATACCTTTGTCATTCAAACAAGACCTCCAATGCACAAACAACACCATAGAATATGAAACCTTAATATTAGGTCTTGAATCAGCTATAGCTATGACCATTAAGTGTATTTGGATATTTGGTGATTCTCAACTTGTTGTAAAGAAAATCAATGGAGAATACCAATGTAAAGAACCTACCATTAAGATTTATCACAAAGTAGTAATGAAGTTGCTCTCTAAGTTTGATTGGTATAAAATCAATAGTTTGCCATGTTCAACTAACAGATTTGTAGATGCAATGACCTCCCTTGGATCCTTGATTCCAAAAGACTCCTTTGGGGAGGTACAAATCCTTATCATTTCAACGGTCTCTAAATCTACAATTTCTCGTGATGATTCAAAATATGAAAAGGATATTTGCTTTATCCAATCGGATTCATATGAGCCTTAGTCAAGCCAAATAGTAGCCTTTCTCAAGTTTGGAACACTCCCACTTGATATGTCTTGAACTGCCAAATGAAATTAGAAAAAAAAGATAACCCATTTTGTTCTTTTGGGGGATGTTTTGTATAAATGTGGTTATGATGGAATCATCCTTTGTTGTCTCGAGGCTAGTGAAGCTCAAAGATCCATAGTTGAAGCCCATGATGGTACTTGTGGTGGTTATTTTAGTGGAATGGCCATTGTAAAGCGTATTCTATGCATGGGTTATTATTGGCCCACAATGGAACGTGATTGTTGCACCTATGTTAAACATTGTAAAAAGCTCCAAGAACATGCTAATCTAACTCATGTACCATCATAAGATTTACAACCTATTCAAATCCTTTGGCCCTTTTCACAATGGGGCCTATATCTAATTGGTAAAATTGTACCTCCTTCCTCGGGACAACATACTTTCATCATCATAGCCACTAAATACTTCACAAAGTGGGTTGAGGCAATTCCTCTAACCAGTATGACAAGACCTAGAATTGTGGAGTTCATTCTCCATCATATCATTTGTCATTTTGGTATCCCCTCAAAAATCATTTCATACAATGGCAAGTCTTTCAATAACAAGAATGTTCGAGCACTTTGTGAGAAATATAAAATTCAACATAGTTTCTCGAATCCTTATTACCTACAAGAAAATGGATAAGCTGAAGCTTCCAACAAGATCTTAATTGCTATTCTCAAGAAACTTGTCAAAGAAAATCATAGAGATTGGTATACACAAATTACCTTGGCATTATGGGCTTATCGAACAAGCATCCACACGCCTACAGGGGCAACACCATTTTCATTGATCTATGGAGTCAAAGCAATCATACCTCCTAAGCTCAAGATCCCTTCCTTGCAAATTTCTTTGCAGGAATTCATAGATGACGACACTGCTAAACAAGCACATCTTGACCAACTCACACTTCTTGATGAGAGGTAAGTCAATACTTTAAAGTATTTATGAGTTTATCAAGACCACCTCAAACGTTCTTACAATGCCAAATTTCATCTACATGAATTTCAATTAGGAGATCTTGTCCTTAAATAGAACCAACAAAACACCAATGCATTACCACACTTTCATGATAAATTTATGGCTAATTGGTTAAGTCCATACATAATTACACAAATACTGGGTAATAGTACTTATAGGCTTGCTAGTCTAGAGGGAGAGGAAGAATTCAAACCATTTAATGTTATACATGGCTAATACACAAAAATATTTGCATACACTTCATTCATAACATTGCATTTCATTTGCATTCACATTCCCAAAACAATGCATCCACTTACATTTCATAAAATTGCATGTCATACATTGCATTCACATACACATTTCATATTTAGGGATCATTTATTAAGTTCATGTTGCCTTAATTAGGGGCACCTTCACAATGTCATCCAAAAAATTTGACAAAGTCAACTTGCCATCAACACAAGCCACATTCACAAAATCCTAGGTGTTTTCGGTCACTCATCCACTCCTAGTGTTTTAATAAATCTCCAAATATCATGTTGAGTTCTTCTTAGGACCATTGCACATATCACATTAAGGAAATCTTGAGTTTTGGGAATTGACTCCAAAAAAATCTTGAACCAAATACAATTGTCACACATTAAAAACATCTTGTGTCAAAAAGAGATAACACCATACTTGGTATGAACCTTGAAGTGAAAATGGTCATCCTTGCT
The DNA here is from genome assembly GCA_028583015.1 of Wollemia nobilis. Classification (NCBI taxonomy): domain Eukaryota; kingdom Viridiplantae; phylum Streptophyta; class Pinopsida; order Araucariales; family Araucariaceae; genus Wollemia; species Wollemia nobilis. Next base: position 6,517,516 of record JAQPPZ010017110.1, read on the forward strand.
AGTCCCATAATGCAACATAGTCCATAAAAATAGTGGTTCTCACCACTATCACAATTTAAAAAATAAAAGAAAGATTAGGGGAAAAACCCCTAACAAAAACTCTAAATATTTTTTTATCACACACCATTGATAAATTGGGTTGTAAGGATCATACTACATTTCCAATCAGACGGTTAGGTAGTCATCCCCAAAACTTAAGAGATAAAAAAAAAAATCATGGACTATGGATTTAGCTTCCACTAGAACTATAGATTCTTTACTGGTAGTGGAGTACGCTCATGCATGGCGACATGTCTCTTTTAAAAAAGAGACCTCTAATTGCTCATACAAACAAGATAGATTTTTGGTTTGAACCATAACAGGTTTATCCAATTTACTCGAGATGAGTTAATGAACTCACTTGCACACACACTGGTTATTGATTGTCTAAAGTCATTACCATGTTCTTGATTTGGTAAATGAATTCATTATACACATTTGGTCCTAGAAGGATTAGGCAGTTTTAGTGGGTTTGTTTGATGCCACTAGAATGTTTGAGTCTCTACAAAGCATGCAATCTTCCATATCAACATCCATATCTTCTTCCATATCAATATCCATGTCTTCTTCCATGTCAACATCCATGTCACTTCACGAGTCATTCATACCATATGCCACCAAGTTTGGTGCCCCTGATTAAACAATAATACTAGAAAAAGGGTCAAGCAAAGATCTAAACTATAAATGATCATTAGCACATGCCATCTTGCATTAATAATCCATATATTCCATCTTGCATTAATCATCTATAACATCTCATATGCATTAATCATAAACATAAATATGCATTCCACAAAAGCATTCACACTAAATATGACACAAAAAGTAAAAGCCATGAATATATATATATGTGTGTGTGTGTGTGTGTGTGTGTGTGTGTGTGTGTAAACATCACATGTACAATGAGTGCCAAAATGCTACATATAATGGAGAACCAAGGCTCATATACAAAAAGTGCATCTAAGCACTATCTACATCCTCCAAGAAGACCCCTATGACCTAGCAGGAGCCTCAGACCTAGAAGGAGCCCTAGACCTAGAGCTATGCCTAGACTGACTATGCCTAGAACCCTCAGATGCATATGAGGTTGGAGGATCAAGAAGTGGAATATGATGTTCCATCAACATATCCTCCAATGCCTTGATATATCTATGTCGAGATCGAAGACATCGTAAGTTGACCTCATACCAACACTCCTTCTCTTCTAGATCTACATGGAAAATAGCAATCCTCGCATCCTGCTTCACCACATATTACTCTAGTTGTAACCAATCCACCTTGCTCTGGCCTAGGGGTACATATGGAACCTCCTCCATATCCTACCTATCTCCACTATCTTCCCAAAACTTGGGTGCCTACTTCATTGCACCCTTCACCTTCCACCTCCAATTGTCAGATCAAAGGTGTTGTTACTTCTTACGGGTATCTTGGGCCTCCTATATCGTATTAGCTCATCAGGGACATCTTGCATTAGCCCAAACCGGTGGAGTACTCACGAGAATTGGAATTACTTTGTCTCACTACGATGCCTCCCAATCAACCACCTACCCTGATGCACCCATCGTAGATGCTCTCCATACCCAATCCACTAGGCATCCAACCATGGCCTCCACACCACTTGGGCGAATGTTAATCTAGCCCATAGATACTTGTACCATTGACTCATCCTCATTGGGTGACTCAGTTGTACCTCCTTTGCCAATGCACATCACCTAGCATAGGGCTACTCCCTATAAAAATCCTCCATAAGAAAGCCCTTCGATCGAGCAACTCTGAAGTGCTCCCATCCCCAGCATTGCAAAAATAAGCTACACCCTAATCCTTTCCATCCCCTACCTCATCACATTGTATAGATCTAGATACACCTACACTAGTAAGGCAGGAGCCCATGCATACACCTACCTCATTGTGAGCATATCGTTCACCAACCCTATCAGGTTCCAAGGGAACCTACACCCGGTATTGTTCGGGACCACAATGTTGGACAACATGAACATCACCAAAGCCTAGAGGGGATCTAACTTCTTATCCACATACATGGACAAATAGGGTATGCCTCTACACTCCACCTTCACCCCCTCCCATGCATCTCCAAACATCTACCTCATCTCCATATTTTGATTGAGCCCAACCTCAACTTGAAGATCCTCCATCGACATCTTGAGGATGCGATATGCATCCTCCAAGGTAATGGTCACCTCACCTATGGGGAGATGAAATGCCCTCCTATTTGCATCCCACCTCTATTCTAGGGTAGAGAGGTACCCCTCATCCACCCTCACCACATCCAATCGGGATACCTTTGCTAGCCCCACCTCCTTAAGCAGTTCTCACTCATCCCATGTAATCACCTTCCTCATACCGAGGATGTAAGGTAAAAATCAGTGTCGAGCCTCCAAAACTCTAAGCTACAACACAACACAAAAAATTTATTAATAATTCAAAAAATAATAAAAAATAAAAACTTTGTACAATACATAATAAACAACAGGTTAGCTCAGTCGCTCGTGCCCCAATCGTAGCCCCAACCCCCACATCAGCTCCCTCCATCGCTATAGCTTTTGCGCTCCAAATGTCTCACCTCATCCTTCACTCCTCAAATGCAACTTCTCAAACTCCTTATATGCACAAATGAGCTTCAATCTCGCCCAACAAGCTATTTATAGCTGCTTCAAGTGCTTTGAGGCACCCATGTGTGTTTCCTGGCACACTAGAGTGCTTGCAGGTATTTTTGCAGACTGTAAGTACCCGCGGGCATTTTGTGTTAGCATTGGAAAAGCCAAATCAATGCAAAATAGTAGCTTCCCCCAACCAAATGACTCCAAATTTCAATCACCAATGCATTCCATCATTTTATCAGGTTTTGTGAAGATTGTAACTGATTTGGACGCATAAATCTCATTTGCGACCACATTGACAAAAATTCACCAAAAAAATTTCCAAAGCACCTAAAACGGACCAAATATTCACAAAACTACCATCATCATTCATATCATCACTCACACATCATCTTCACCTTATTTCACATCATCATTTACATATTTGCCAAGTTCACATAACATGCAAGTGAATCTTGTATCTAGTGGGTTATTCTATATAATTGGCAATTGCAATGATTTGGGTCCATGCAATTCGGTAATATGAATAGCTTACAATAAGGACACTTAATCATGATCATCATCACTTATCTCCTTGCTCAAAATCACAATCATGTTTGGTATTTCCTCATCTTTAGAGTGAAACATTACCAAGAACAATTTGCACAACCATTGTCATTGATGGCCTAGTTCGTGAGGCTTAAAACATGGGCAAAAATCAAATTTCATCATTTACTTAACATCGTAGATATAGGCACTAGCTAGGATGATTGGTTCCAATCATGGGAATTATTCAAAACAGTCACTAGTAGGCCATCCAAGGTTGATTCTTTTTCCTTTGCATTATCATTTTGCATATCAATGATGCCGAAAAGGCAAAGTGTTTCAACAACATCAAATCACCCCAAATTTGGGGACAACCATTTTTTGTTATGACTTTCCCACAACGGGATACATCTTAAATGATCATGGCATCTAAAATTGGCAAAAATCCCTTCATCTATTGGGGCAAAAATAGACACAATCATATCACCAGATTTCAAAACTCCCCTTCCCACCATTGGGGAAAAAATAGTATCAAATTTTACATCATTCATATTATCCTCATCACCTCACATTTGCACAAAATCCTTCATCTGTTGGGGTAAAAACATACACATCATATCACATTTCTCACCAACCCCCTTCCCACCGTTGGGGCAAAAATGATATCACATTATCCATCATTCATTTGCACAATTTTTTTCAATTGGCTCTTGAGATTCATCCGTAACCTCATTCACCAATTGAGGGGGTAAGCTATGTAAAACTTTGAATTCTTTTATTCTTTTATCTTCAATCTCGTATTCCAACAAGAGAGAGAAGTTGCTTCTACACCTGGCCAAAACAAGTGTCTTGTGTTTTTGCACTACATTGTGTTTCACGCAACGCAGTACAAAAAGGGACATTTGTAGACACCAAAATCTAGCCATTCATCCTCCATCCAGGCTTTCCCGCCATTTCCACCACCAAAGCATAGCCAATTTTCCCACTATCCCTATTTTCCCACCATTTTTGATCATTATTCACATTTATTTTTATATATTTATTTTTTATATTTAAATATAATATTTTATATTATATTTTAATATATATTTAATAAATATGTATTTATTTAAGTGAATTAATTCCAGTCATCCAATTTCATTTAATCTCGACCACCCATTTACATCAATCTCTGCCACACCCTAGATTTATTATCTACCCTTGGATATGCTTTAATCTCAACCACACGATTAGTATCTTTGAAACCATAGCATGCCTTAGGTTAGATCATAAATAGGAGTCATTTTGATGGCTCAAAACCTAAGTGCTTGAGTCTTCGAATTCCTTGGATTTCCTAAGTTCTCGAAGTTTCTTAGGTTTTAGAGTTCTCTAAGTCCCTGATTCCTTCGAGTTCCTTGAGTGCTTACAACCCTTAAGTACCCTAAGTCACCTTACACCACTTTTGTCATTATTCTCGCTCAATGTAACCCCCCATCGCTATCAACATCCTTCCTCCCTCATCGGATCTGCTTCTACAAAATCCTTCCTCTTAGCCCCAGGCACCCACGGGCATTTCCTACAGTTACCAAGTACCCATGGATATTTTACGCTCCCACTCCTGAAGTCCCCCTAGCCTTCGAGCGACTAGGACATCGATGTATCAGTCCTCTGTATTAGATTTCTCACATAAAAACACAATATGTAAGTAAAATAGATCTACTATTTATTATTTTTATGAATGTTCTTTCTATTTCTGTTCACTATACTTGCAGCATCTAGTTAGTATTTTTATTATTACATATAAAGGGTCTCACGCTGTGGAGCCCTCACATATACTACTAACTATTTTTTGTGTCATTGTGTACAAATCTGAAGGTGCTATATCAGATTCTAGAGTAGCCCAACCTTGGATACCAAAAAGCTCACTCAACTCTATTGGGATCAAGACACATTTAAAGACACCATGACCTTGCTTATTAGGGTTTCAAAGAACCCTAAATTATTGTAATATTGTATCAAAAGGATTCAAGGATCCAAGCTTATAAAAAATGGAGTTTTTAGGCTCCCCCCATCAATAAAGAATTTATTCTATTGTGAAATCTTGTGTTTCCTTAAATTTTATTTTGTTCAAAGCTTGTTTGGGTGTCATGTTTTGCATCTTTTATTATTTATTTATTTATTTTTACTATAGAAGAGAATCGACAATGGTCTCCATCATATTATCCCCATGGGTACAGTTTGAATCTAGAAAGCTACACTACCCTTGTCCCACCTCGGTAAACATTTACTCCAAGTGAGGGGACCTTGGAGGGGCTTGGGATTAGAATCGTTGACCTCAAGCTAGGAAACACTCAGCAAAAACCAATAGATCTACTACCTTTGCCCAATTAATTTTTATTTATTATAAAAGAATAAATTTATTTTATTATATGGTATGAGCTTAATAGGTTAAATTCTTCAACTTTTAAGGAAGAGACTTAGGTTCGAATCTTGCCAAGTGAGACATGAATGTTTTCTAGCAAGAAATGCATAATTTTCAAGTTATTATAGTACCATAATGTGGTCATGATGTAATATAAGTAGGGCCCATCTTATCCCCATATAACCAATTTTAAAAAAAGACAAAATTATTTTCAACTCTTCACTATTTTAAGATACTAAAACTACTTTTCTATTAAAATAAGAGAAGCCATTCAATTTGGTCCTCATTTCCATAGGATTTGTAGATAATATTTTTTCAATGAGTTTACATAGGTTTTTATGAGGGATCCCAGTTCCGTTATACTGAGTGGGGTTTGAACCTTGGACCTCTCAAAGAGCAACAAAAGCCCTTACCACTACAGTAAGCTTACAACTATTAGGAATTTTAGATAATATTTCTCATTTATATTTGAATTTTTAATAATCTATAAGGATCCACAAAGCATATAAGTGCATGTTAATCTTGGAGAAAACTTTGTTACATCATCTTAGGACTTTCACCCTAATGTCTACTCACTATTTGCTCATATGACTTTTTTGTGAGTGATTATTTCTCCAAAATATCATTTTGAGTTTTAATTTAGTGGTAACTATAAGCTACAAGGACCCGTGAACCATATATGTTCCTTAAATGATCTTATTACTAGAGGATTTTCACCCTAATGTCTATTTTTTTAGTATCAAAGTTTTTAATATATCCACTTAAGAATTCGCATACCAATACCTAATTTTATATTGGAAAATATTTTATTATTGTAATGCCTTATGAACCCATCATGTCTCACAACCATTACAAATATGAGATAATCCACTTATATTGAATAAGAGATGCTATTCATACAAGTATTTTAAAAAATATAGGGTTAGGATTATTTGTGTAAATATTATTCATGATTTCAAATGAATTTTAATGGGTTGTTTTTTATCCAAATGATCTTATCAAATCTCATTTAATGTAAGAAAAATTGTAAGCTACATGATACCACAAGACATAAAATTGAAGGAGAGATGGTTTTCATGCAAGTACTTTTAAGAAGATAGGGTTTCATAGCTTCAAATGACTTTTTAATGGGTGATTATTTCTCTAAATAATCTTTTCAAATCTCATTTAGTGTAGGACTAAGTGTAAGCTACAAGGGACCACAAGACACATGAATGCCTAAATTAATGTTAATAATATAGAGAAGAAAGATGTTAATACATCAACCCAGGTGTTTTAAACCCAATATCTTCTTTTGTATTGACAAGTCTTTGAGTACATGTTATGCCTTATAATTCCACCATATCTCACAACCATTATGATTATGGGATAAACCATTTATGTAATATATTTATTTTACATTGCTCATGATTATGAGATATGGTGGGTTAATAAGGTATTACATTTACTAATAGCTTTATCAATTTGAAATAAAATACTAGGTTGAGAGTCTTGGGGTGATAATTGATGCATGACTTCTAGTGTTGGATATGTGGATATACTTATGTTAAAATTAAATGATTGAAGTTGATGGTAGGAATTAGCACCTAGTGTTTGATTGAGTGTTAGCACTAACATATAGGGCATGAGTGCTTACAAAAAAAATTGTGCTAACATTAGCGATTACAACTAACACTAGCACTTGGTATTGCATTAATGCTAAATAGACACTAGTACTAAGGGATGAGAAGGGATGTTACTATTGGACGATAAGCTTTAGAATTTATATGCAATATTTTGATGGGGTGCAAAACCAACATATGTTAGATTTTAGTATTTATGATGATGAGGAATTAAGCAACCCTTGACATCAACTTCATAAACAACAAGTATGAAATATAATTAAGGACTTCAACTTAAAGCAAAGCATATTAAGAAATTATCATTAAGAAAAACTAAGATATTTTACTATTGGAATCTCTGCATTATTGAGATACATAATTTTTTAAGATCGTAGAGATAGCTCCATGCATGACCGATGTGTATGCTACATTTTCTTGCTCAATATCATTGTGTAAGCAACTTATTGAACAAATTACTAGGTTATAGTAAAATTGACATCAATATCTACTATTTACTTATTCAAATTCTTCTTTTATAGAATTACATTATTCAATTATTCCCTCAATTTAATGATATATTATGTAGCTCAAGGTTTTGGAGAAAAATTTAGTAAATTTACTTCATAACAAAAGCCATATATAACAAGAAATTAGAGTGGAGCCTTAGAATAAAAATTCTAAATGGCAATTGATTTTTATAAAAACAATTTCAACATCTACTTTCCTACAACTTTTTAATAAAAAATGACCAAAATAAAAATAAATAGATTAAATAAATTTCTAGCTATATCCAACAACACATACTTTTGTGAAGGACTATATAGAAACATGGCTTGAAAATCATTCTTTAAAGTATTTCACATAACCTTCGTGACACTTCAAGATCAAAATATATTATTAAGAGTCTTCGTTATGTTGCTAAGAGGACATATATTAGAAGATATCCTAAGTATAGTAAGCAACACCTTTAAGGATAACTTAAGGTGGAATAGATGTTAAGTTATTAATCATGAATTCAAATTTTCTTTTATCCTCTAATTTTAAAAATTATAATGATATCATATAGCCTCTTTGAATTTACATCTATGTTTTATTATTCACCTTGAAAAAAATTTAAATATAAGGAAACATAAACCTACATGTAATTTTCTAAGTGTCACAATTCCTTACTCAGGATTGGCTCAAAATAACAATAATATTTTTAGAATCATTACCATAATTCATATATGAATTTCCACTTGGAAAGCTCCAATCATATAAATAATGGAGTCTAATCACAATCCACACCAAACCTTAATCAATCATTCACTATCACCATTGAACTGGATATAATCCACTAAGCTAATAGATCATTGTAGTGAGTTCTTACTACACTTGGGAGGAGTAAGCACTTTGGCTAGTTTTGCAAAGGGATCTCAGGTGGAAAGCAAGATGACTAGATCCAAAAAAAATAAAGACAAGTGCATAGGACTGATAACTAGACTTGTCCAATCAAAGCTAACAATAAAGAAGACACAATCGAATTTTTCATTAAAAACCAAAGTGGTAATGTGCACAACCAAAAGGAGAAATGGCCCAAGCACATCTGCCCAACATAAACATCCAAAAATTATAGGAAAACATTAAAAAAAGATAGACTGGAACTTAGTAGTAGGATATATAATCATACCAGTTATAGAAATCTCGAATACCAAACAAAGGCACACATATAGGTTTCGGTCGATCTTGCACCACTCGAGCTCCTAAATTTTGAGACCAAGTTTTGTTTTGGGAAGTCCTTCCCTAGACCCCACATATAGTCCAGTCCCTCAAAAAGTATGAATTTATCTTTGCAATGAGGTATGATTATTAAAGGTGTCATCATAAGACATTAAAAGAGTGACCATGCATCTGAGAGCATTAATGGTAAGATATCTCTATGTTAGATCTCTAGCATAAAAATCATCCACAATCAATACAAAAGTACCCTGAGCAAGAATTTTGAAGTGGGAATTTTGAATTTTGAGGAGGAAAGAAATTTGGAAATTATCTATAAATATGTATGTTCTCTCCATTGTAAATCATCAAAATCCAACCATTCTTCTAAGGGGGCTTTCATTAATTTTCTTTTGTGTCTAAGCCTGGATCAAGTATTATGTTGTCAACTGATTAGGTTTTAAACCTTTTTTCTTGGTATGTATGTAACCCAAGAGTTTACATTAATAAGAAGTTCTGACTATTAGGAAATCCTTATCTTGGTTATGATGTGGATGTTTTATTTTATGTATATTTTAGGAGAATATTTTTCTCGTGCATTATCAGTTTCTATAAATATGTTCACTTCAACCCGCCACAACATAAAGAGTCTCTAGATATTTGGTCATCACCACATGTACCTAGGCTAGTTAGGCTAGTTAGATCTCATTTCCTACATTTTAATTTCCAAATATTTATAACTTTCCTCTTTTCATTTTCCTTGGAAATACATTTATTACTTTTCTCTTTTCCTTTTCCCTGGTAATACACATAGTAGAGTAGGCTAGAGCAGGAAGGAAGATGAGCACCAAAAGATCACACCTAGTCAAGGAGTTGATATTGGTAAAAAATATTGGAGCTCATCCAAAGGAGCTGTATTCCACACTCCCCAGAATTCCCAGGATTGGCATCCTAACTGAGGCATAGGGTATTAGATGTGACCACTCAAAAGGAAGAGAACATTGCAACCATAGGGGGTTACGATGCCTAAGGTACGAGGGTCATTTTAGACCCTCAATAGTTGAAACAAGCATGCTCAATGAGACCTAAATTATAAAAATCTATTCCCTGATCAAAATTTATGCTAAGGTCCTAATGAAGGCCTCAGTCATCAACATGTTGAAGCACAAAAAAATCACTTGGAAACTCTTCTATAAGATAACCTAAATAAGTTGCCTAGAAAGACTCATATTAGGATTCTAGTGAAGGTCCCAGTCTATCGACTCTTAGAGAAAATGCAACATTTACCTGGTGACTCTACTCTAAGTAAAAGTTCTAGAAGATTATAAGAGACTTTCTATCATATCCACATAATTGAACATGGTTTCTTCCCACTTGATGAGCTTTATCATATGGAGCAAAAATAACCCCTTACAATCTCCTGTACCACTAGATGCATGGGACTATATTTCAACATCAGTGCTTGAAACCATTCCAAATTATACTGGAAAAGGATTATCTAACCTATTGATGCATCTATGATATGGTATACTTCTACCAACTAAATACTATCATGAAGCAAAACATGGCTCTAAGGTTGCTTTTGGCATCATTCAAAGGGAAAGCTCAAGAAGGGCAAGACTCTCTTCTCCCACAATCAATATATGAATGGGATCAACTTGCTACCCTATTTGTGGATGGGTTTAAGGAGAAAGAGAAACCTACTCTAGCTATCCAACCTATCACCACTCAGTCCTCTTTCACTCAACAACTTACTACCCTCAATCAGGTTACAATAATCCTAAATGAAGAGGAAAATTATGCGAAGGCAAAGGGAGAAGTATACAATAGGTTGTTAAGCCAAACCAAAAACCTAATAGGCCAAAGAATAATAGAGGCAATGGACTCCACCCCCTATAATATGCTCAAGCAAGAAAGTGAAGGCATCTTATAGGTCTGGGAAGTAATCTCCTCCACCACCAAAAGCTCAAAGGAGACAAAGAATTTGAGCTAGGGATGGAGAATAGGCTTTGAGAGGATCAAGGGTAGAAAATGAGTTAGCACTGGTACCAAATGGTCTACATCAAAGAAACCAAACATTCCTCGTATCAGTCTACTTACAAGAAGGGGGATGCTCAAGAGCCCTAGTTCATTAAAGGTATAATTTTTTTACCCCTAAAACTAGAAAAATATAAAGAAGCAAGCAACTCAAGCAACCACCCAAGGGGTTATCAACTTCATACCCAATGGATAGAGGCTACCCACAACCACTTGTACATATGTACTATAATTTATATTTTTTTGTATGCAAGTATCGACATTTACAAGTGAGCCCAATTTCACAAGTGAGAAGTAGTTTAGTGACTGGGATTTCCATCTTCACCTCCCTCCCAACTTCCACCCCCATTTTTTGAATCTACACCCAATGGATAAGGTAGTGGCTTTCTGGGTTCCTTATCCTCATCGAGCCAAGGATCCCTTATGAGCTACCAAAATTATAGTGTATTCTCACTACACTTGGGAGGAGTGAGCACTTTGGCCAATTTTGGAAAGATATCTTAGGCAAAAAATAAGACAATTGGATCTAAAAGAAAATAGAGACAAGTGCACATGATTGATAACCAGTCTTATCCGGTTATAGCTAACATCAAAAACGACACAATCAAAGTTTTTATGAAGACCCAAAGTGATGATGTGCTCAACTAGAAGGAAAACAATTTTGGGCACACCTGCCCAACATAAACATCCAAAAATCATAGACAAATAATAATAATTGGAATACCAAAAAGACATATCGAAATACAATAAGATATACCAAGTAGACCAGTTGTGGGAAACTCGAGTACCAAAAAAAAATAGACATCTGGGTTTGTTTGATATTGCACCACCATGGCTCCTAAATTTTGAGGTCAAATTTTGTTTTAGGGGCTCCTACCCTAGACCTTGCATATTGTCCAATCCCATAGAATGTATTTTTACTTTATAGGGAGGTACAAGCATTAAAGGTACCATAATAAGACCTCCAAAAGAGTGACCAAAGATCTAAAAGAATTAATGGTAGGAGGTCTCTATGTCAAATATCCAGCAATGGTAGAAAAATTTCATCTCAAATGGCTCTAAAAACTAGAGATATCAAAATCATGCATCATCAATGCAAAAGTACCTTGAGCGAGAATTTTAAATTTTGAGAAGGAAAAAAACTGAAAATTATCTATAATATGTATGTTCTCTCCATTTTAAATCATCGAAAGACATCAATTCTTCTAAGAGGGATTTTATTCATTCTCTATTATGTCTCATCCTTTCTCAAGCCTTGTATTGTCAGTTAACTAGCTTTCGAACCTCTTTCCTTGGCATGTATGTAACCTGAAATTCACATTAATAAGAAGTTATAATTATTATGAAATTATTGTCTTGGTTATGATATGGGTGTTATATTTTATGCATGTTTGAGGAGACCATGTTTCTCGTGCACTATCAGTTGCTATACATGTGTTCACTTCAACCCATCGTAGCACAAAGAGTCTCTAGATATTTGGTGCACTACCACCCATAGCTAGGCTAGTTAGATTTCCTTTATTGCATTTTAATGTCTAGTTGTTTATTATTTCTCTCTTTCCCTTTTTCCTAAAAAGACACCTGATATAGTAGGCTAGAGTAGGAAGAAATACAAAAACCAAATGATAATACCTATTCAAGGAGCTAGCCTTGGTAAAAAATCTTGAAGGTCATCTGAAGGAGCCATGTCCCACACTCCCCAGACTTCCTAATATTGGCACCCTAAGCGAGGAACAAGGCACCAAATGCATTCGCTGAAAAGGAAGAGAACACCACAACCATGGGGGGTCATGATGCCTGAGGTGCAAGGGTCATTTCAGCACCCCAACAACCATTCTAATCTTTGAAAATCTACTTTGGAACCCTAAAATATCCATCTATGTTCAAATGGATACTTGTCACTATCGATTCCAAGAGAACTAGTGAATATACTTCTTCCTAAAGTGTATTTGACATTCTCTTCAACTTGAATCGATCACTTATGAGTAAAAGTATTGCTTAATCCCCTTGTGATTCTTTTCATTTAAGATATGTTTCCTTCTAGGCTCTTAACAACCCACTCCTTATAAATACCTCTTTGAGGTACAAACCTAGATGACTATTCTCTAAGGTTTATTTAAAATTATTCCAAATATGAACCAACACAATAGTTTAGGCATGCAACATATCATGTATTTGTAGTCCTTTAAAATCAATACTCAATTAAGATTACTCACTCTCATACAAAGGCAATTACTCTTATCATGACAACCATACTAAACTCACATAATTGTGAAGGTAGCTATTTTGGTCAAATAGAAAAACATTTTTCACCATTCATGAGTTACCATCCTATTATTAATTAGGAAAATACAAGGTTGCTTAGAATATGGACTAAAATAACTAATTTCTAATAAGGATCCATCAATAAAATATTTCAACCACCCATTCACTATTCAAACCTAAGCCAAAAATATTCACATAATATAGATATTCTTATTAGATATGTATCCACACAATTAGGTTTAGATTTTGAAATTATCATATTCAAAAGGGTGTAGGGTTGTAAATCATACACCATATTTTATTAAAGCTCTTGGTCCCATAGATTATTTTAGTCTCATAGATGTAATTAAAATTATTTCATTTTATTTCAAGTTTAAAGTTTGACTAGTGAAGTTAAAGTATAACAATGACCATAATTTTCGTGAAACATACAACCAATAAATATATGATTAAATTCACTAATCAAATTTCCAACATAATAGCCATGACCATATGTATATCCAATAAAACAATTTAGATTCTATCCATTGTTAAATCAACTTATTCTAGTAAACAAGTAGTTACCATATTCTCATCAGAATACTTCATTGTATACATTTTTTATTCTACGACATGAAATATTATAGAACTAAGTACAATAAAGATTCAATAAATGCTTTTGAAATACTTATAGGTAAATATCATGAATTATTCTATTTCAAGCATATGTGACTGGAAAGAATGAAGAGTCTGATTACCATATACTAAAAACTTTAGTTGATCTCTAGTTTAGTCTTACTTCTAAAAGTTTTGCTATCATAAACTATAGTAAGCAAGTATCATTGAATTAAAATAAATACTCCATTGAGGTTAAATAAGTATCCCTACAATTGCATGCAGTCTCATGGATGAACAATCTTTAGTTCAACATATAAAATATCCCAAACCTTTAGTCCACCAATCATATAAAGGCTCCACATAATAAAAATATATTTTATATAACTAATTCAATCATTTTGCATACTCTGTAGGTTGATTGTTAATATGTATACACATGAGTGAATTATAGTTGTATTTGTTTTTATTTGGACAACCAATAATAGTTCCATCAATTCTAGTAGAAAAATTGATACATGCATATGTAAAGTTTGATTTAGCAGGTACATGCAAAATTATCAATACCCCAATGGTTTCTCTTAAGCATTGTAGAGTCATACAACTATATTTGGAGGTGATATGACAATTTTTGAAATTTGATTTTTACAAAGATTAAATAGGAATTCATTGTATTTTTAGCCACCAATCATTAAACTATCTACCTAATTGTGAATAACTCCATTGAAGTCCACAAAATTTCTCTTTTACATATACTTGGTTTTTCTCACACAAACAAATTTATATCTATCAACTATAAATCTTGATTTGTCCACTTAATAGTGTATTTGATCAATATTGATAGTTAATAGATGTAAACCTTTTATGAGAGGTTTGTTCAAAACTATATATATATATCTTATGTGAAATTCAATCAAGCTAGGCACGAGATAGCAAACGCCATTACCTATTGGGTCAAGAGGAGGGAAAGCATCATTGGAGCAATTTACCACCTAACTATAATATTCTTACAAAGAATCCTATTTTATTCTATCTTGTACTTGAGACAGTTGAAACTTCAATGAGGATATAAGATACAAAGCACTAACTATTGGAATATGTGGCTACAACTAACTTTCGTACTTATATTGATCCAAAGCAAGCCCCTTCACACGTTACTTTTTGAGAGAGCAAAAAGGATGAATGCTAGAATAAAATCTAATACCTCTTAGATTCCAACTATCTAACATGCTTACAAATGCCATTCTAGCTAGAAGTGTTATTGTGAGAAGTTGGCATACTACTCCTTAAATATACTAGTATCCCATTATGTGCATTTATTATCATAAAAATGATATAAGAGGGAATTTGACCTTAAAATATCTTAATGATAAATATCAACACAATAATGGGACTGATCCACCAAGAAGGATTTTGAGAAGATATTAAGGAATCCACCTTTGTAGATGCACCCCAATCCTCTCATAACTATAACCCCTTCAACTACAAAAATGGACTCGGGTATTAGTTTGACCTTAGGATATCATGATCCTAATGAAACAATTATATAAAACATTTTGAGTAGAAACATAAGGAGGAAAATTCCATACACCTTAATGTCCAATTTCCTTAAAATGCTTTCGAAATCAGTTTTCCGTAGGTGAATAGTTGAACAAATAACAAACAAAGAGAGATAAAATAGATTTTTATGGCACTAAAATATCTTATAAAATACTAAAACTTGACCTTAAATTTTTGAACCACTTTTTCCAAACCATGAATTTTATTTTCCAACTTCCCAAAAAAGAAAATATCAAGATATGGATCATCCTCTAAAGAAACATGCAAATTTTGAAAGCTTTAAATTATTTTGGAAGGTGAATTTTATAGACTAATTAATGCTTCCTTATTATGAAAAAGAAGGCTTCATCTATAATGCTATATTTGTCCCATGAATTTTAATGCGTGACATGTCCTAAATAAAGAGTCACCCTTTGTTCTTATATCACTTATCTTATAATGATTGATGAACTTTAGATGAGACAATTTTATCTATTATTAGAAAGAAGAATGGAGGATCCAAAAATATTCCTCGAATGTCCAAGAAATAACATCTCATACCCATTCTAATACCATGCTAAGTTTCACAATATTTGTCAAGACAAACCAAAAATCACATGAATCAAATCATATATCAAAGAGGAGTAGAGAGTCTGAAAAGATAAAAAAATACTCAAAATATGAGAGAATGCCCTTAGGCATCCTTACACCAATGATAAATAGATTACAATGGATTGGTGGAAGATGTATATAAATACCTCTTACATAAACCCTAATAAATATATAATCAATATATTATTAGGTTAAATTACAAGGTTCACTTTATAAGGTGAATTATGTGCTCATAGGGCTATACAGTAAACCCCATTCCATAGTATATACTATTACCCTATAGGTTTGCATAATATATTACATTATATATTGTCAATCATATCCACTGAGAAAGAATTACTCATTTCAACAAGAGATGAGCACAGATTCAACCATTGAATATGGAATATATAACAAGGAAAGATAATGCACAAAGATAGATGAATGCCTAAATGGAAGCTTGTCAAATTTGGAGGTATGTTGGAAGGCACATTAAAGAGAAATGCGCCTTCTTACTATGGAATTGATATGTGTTTCACAACTAAATGAAAAATGATGTGGCTACTTAGAGATGGTTTTATAGATATGTTGTTAGAGATAGAGGAAATGGAGGACCTTTAGGAGTATGGGGATGGATTAAAGGATGTAGAGGAAGTTGGGATTTAGGTATGAAGGCGAGAACTTAATTTAGGTATGTTTCTTTCTATTAAGAAAAAGAGTCCTTGGAATTTTTTCTTCTACCATGAAGAATGTTGATCTCTTTCAATCGAGGCCTTGAGAAGAAAAGTGGTTGTTATAAGACTTCAAATGGTAAAAGATCATATTACAACTTGTGAGTAGAAAACCTTAAATTTTAAAGGCCATGGAGGTATTTACAAATAAATTTGATGCTTTGGAAGGAGGTATGGAGAATATGATAACATTAATTATGGCTATCATGGTAAGGAATGAAGAATTTATTAGTTCTATGGTTTGGATGAAGAAATATATGATACTCCTAGTTAAATAGGATTTCCTAATGAAAAGGATGAAGATTTTGAACTACAATATTTACATCCCATTAGATTATAGGTTTTTCACAATGGCGGATGATTCTTCCTTAAAAGTGCCTTGCAAGGCACTAGAAATGGTGGAGGCAATGCCTTTTTGACAAATTCAAATTGAGATGATGGTATGCAATGGGAAGATGGGGATAAGTCATGGAGAGTCTAATTGGAGAGATCTATGTGACGTAGCAATGTTTAAAAGTGGTTATTGTAAACTAGTGGAAGTGAAAAGAGAAATGAGATGACTTTTGTGGCATATAAGGGACAATAATTGGAAGAGTTATCGTACTTTTTAACTAAAATATAGGAAGCATTGGAAACTATTATGTACAAAGTGGAAAAAGTAAGATGTAGTAATTACAAGGTTGTGATGTAAGTGATATTGATGAGGTGTACAATGAAGTGGTCTAGGCTCTTTGAGAGCAAAGGGATCTGCATAACTATATATATAAGATTCTTGATTGAATGAATAGTAGATGCATAGACTTTTATAAGGATCAAGTTAATCCTTCTCTCTCATGGTGAATGTAATGCTATCTTTAGTATGGACTATATGTGACATTTGATTCTAAGTGTTTTAATTTATAAGTAGGTTATTGTAAGTTGTATGGAATTTTTTTTATTTTAGTGAGTTTTATACCATGAAATCATGAATATCACAATCAACATAATAAATCATATTTTAACAAATATAATAACATTGTAGAGTAGTTAAAACAATGGTTGTTTTGGCCTCGTGATAATAATTAAATCATAAATATCACAATCAATACAACAAAACATATTTTAACAAATATAATAACATTGTAGACTAGTAAAAACAATGGTTGCTTTGACTTTATGATAGTAAACTATGGACAAACAAGACTTGTATTAAGTGTACTCAACTCTATGTGGCTTTTACCAAGCTTCCTCTTTTTGCACCCAACCAATGACCTTTCTTTAATAGTAATAATATCTAAAATAGAAAGATTTTAATGTCAATGAGACCAAAACAACCTATAGGACAAAAAAAAAAAAAGCATTGTTATTAAATACAATATGTTCTTTAAAAATAAAGATACTATGACAAATTATGGACAAACAAAACTTGTATTAAGTGCATCCAACTTTATCTAGATTTTACCAAGCCTCCTCTCCTTGTACCCAACCAAGGATCTTTTTTAATAGTAATAATATTTAGAATTTTACCAAGCTTCCTCTCCTTGTACCCAACCAAGGATCTTTTTTAATAGTAATAATATTTAGAATAGAAGATCTGTAAGTGTGGCATGTTGGTGATTGGGAACAACTCCCTCCATTTGAGAGGTCTCAAGTTTGAATCTCTATACAAACGTGAGATCGAGCGAACAAAAAAAAAATCTCCTATGGCTTCCCTCTAGATAGTGGTATATCCGGATGGGACGACACTATCAATCACCTTTCTTTAACCAAAGAGTTTTAACCTTGCAAGGGTGGCATGTTGGTGATTGCAAATAGCTCCTTCCATTTAAGAGGTCTCAAGTTCGAATCCCTATATAGACGTGACATTTGAGAGGGTATCAAAAAATCTCCTATGGATTCCCTCTAAATAGTGGATACTCGGATGGGATGACATTGGTGACCACATAAGACCAGCTCTGGAGATTTCTCTTTACCCAAGAGTTTACCCACAAGGATGGCACGTTGGTGATTGGGAACAACTCCCTCCATTGAGAGGTCTCGAGTTTAAATCCCTATACAAACGTGACATCCAAGCGTGGCACGTTGGTGATTGGGAACAACTCCCTCCATTGAGAGGTCTCGAGTTTGAATCCCTATACAAACGTGACATCCAAACAAGTATCAAAAAATCTCTTGTGGCTTCCCTTTAGATAGTGGTATATCTAGATTGGATGACACTTCTGGCTACCTAAGAGTGGCTTTGGAGGTATACAAACGTGACATCCAAGCAGGTATAAAAAAACCTCTTATGGCTTCCCTTTAGATAGTGGTATATCTAGATTGGATGACACTTCTGGCCACCTAAGAGTGGCTTTGGAGCTTTCTCTAACCAAGAGTTTTGTCTTAGAAGGATGCAATGATTCGAGCTTTGGCTCTTCTTTGAGAGGTCCAAAGTTCAAAACGCAGTGTGGGTGATTGTGTGTTAAATTTCCTATTGATAAGCTCGACTCTCCCATTTATAAAAGGTCATAATAGAATGAGAATGAAAGATCTTTATACTAACCAAATCTTATAAAAAAATTAAAATAAAAACTTAAAAAAGAAGATTATCATTAAATACAATATGTTATTTTTTACTTGTTCCTTCAAAGAGAAACATGTTTTTTCAAGGACCAACGCAGTTAATTGTTCCTTAAAAAAGAAACATGTTAAGTCTCAAGGACCAACGCAGGTTAATTGTTCCTTAAAAAAGAAACATGATAAGTCTCAAGGACCAACGCAGGTTACTTGTTCCTTAAAAAAGAGACTTAACAACAACGCAGGCTTAACCTCATTTTCAAGCGGATGTCTTAGCCATTAGTTATAAACAATTTTTTTTTTTAATACTTTAACACGAGAAGAATATAACTGAACCATAACGAAAAACATTCTTCCACAATTTCAATATAGATCTCTGCAATGAAATCCAACGCAACTAAAAACATTCTTCCACAATCTCTGCAATGAAATCCAAC
Source organism: Wollemia nobilis (assembly GCA_028583015.1). Lineage (NCBI taxonomy): Eukaryota > Viridiplantae > Streptophyta > Pinopsida > Araucariales > Araucariaceae > Wollemia > Wollemia nobilis. The sequence continues at coordinate 6,537,124 of JAQPPZ010017110.1, forward strand.
ACTATACTAATGCGCTTCCCGACAGAGACACTTTAAGCAATTTTCGATTTTGATTGATGTACGTGAGGGCCCTTCTGTACCATCCAATCGAGAAAAGACAAAATGTTCAAAGGGTGGAAAGCTCTCTTGTGCTGTGGAGGATGCATCACAAACGCAATTGAAAAAAAAAATCACCTTTTTTTTAACATTATATATGTCAACATGTCCGCCCAGCTTAAGCTCAGAGCACTTCTGGTCTTTTACATTATATAATTAAAAAAAAAAAAACACTGTAAACTGATATCCCACTTCCAGATTGGAATGGCGATACACAAAAGCTACAAAAGACCATTATCAAGTATGGACCACTGGCGCCTCTCGACACTCTTGACTGCGACACAATAAAACCCCAAATCCTGCCACTAAATAAAGAAAACCTAACCGGCTAACATTTTTTCACCTGTATTTTATTTTCATATACGGAAAATGGGAATGGTCCGCCACACCGGAGCTTCGGATTCCCTCCCAATTTTGCAGGCATGTATAAATTTGTGAGGCTCCAGATTTCTGCTGCTTTGCAATTCCTTCGGGCAATAGGAGGGCCCTTCAAATATATGCCAACAAGAAGTCTCACACCACACATGATGACATCTACACCAACTTTCAGAGTGCCCACAATCCAACACCCACAATTCACTCCCAACCGGACATAACTGCCTTTTGAAAGAATATTTACAGTCAGGATCTGGCACGCTGTCCACACAAATCCATTCCCCCCTGGATTTCTCATACCTCATGAGGCATCCCGACGGCTCCGCCTCCGACCATTTCAACATGTAGAGCTCGTTTTTCATGACGGCCATGCTGAACCTCTTCAAATTGTTTGGCAGAAAGTCGGGAACGAACGTCCACTGGTCGGTCAGGGGATCGAATATCTCTGCCGAACGGCACACCTCATGCCTAACCAAAAGAAAGTGAAGAACAAAGAAACGACCGTCGAGGGCGAAACCCTTTCCCAGGGTATGGGGGTGATGCATGTCGGAGATCGTTTCCCACTGGTTGGTGCGCAGATCGAGCCGCTCCGCCTTCGAAATCCCCTTTCTCAACCACATGCCGCGGCCGTTGTCGCGCACTCCCCCGGCCACGTAGAAGAAGTCGCCGATGACGGCCCCGGAAAAGGAGAGCGGATCCCTCGAAACCTTCATGGCCGGCAGGGGATCCCAAGCGGTGGAATCCGGGGAATATTTACAGAGGATTGGCCTCTCCGATTTCGTGACCAAAGCCAAGATTTCCCCGGAAGAAGGTGAGATGGAAATGACTTGAATTTCTCCGGCCGCCTGGGGAATGGCAAGAGACAGAAATTGTTTGTCCGAGACGGGCCTCGCAAACCACTGATAAGCAGTAGTTGTTTCTTTGTGTTTGTTTCCGGTCTGGACGAGGGAGATTCTTTGGAAGACGCCGCCATGGCCGACGGGGAAGATGGAATTGACCAGAGCCCAATCCAATTGGGATTTTTCCCCGGAAGGGAGTCTTGCCAGGTACAGCATCGTTTCTGTATCAGGAAGCTTTGGAATGGTCCAAGAAGGTACACAAGGATGTGTAGTGGCTAGATCCTGGTAAAAGCCTTCTTATAGGAAAAGATCGTGATAATCCCTGTGGCGACCATTTCTTTGTTTCGTCATGGTTTGATAAGGTGAAGATACCCATACCCCACAAGTCCTTTGCTTCGGAACCACGAAATGAAAACACGGTAGAAACAAAATTCATGTCACATCTACGTGGACGGCCGTAGATATCTTCAGATTTCGAGGATCAATTTCCACTGAGATTTAAAAAAAAAAGAAAAAGTTACTCATCAACCAGAGTTACATGGGTATAACCTGTATAGGTAGTAGATCGATATTTTTTTTAGTCTCGTTAATTTGAAGCTGGTAGTTCCAATCCTTAACTTCTTCAGATTTTTTGAAACAAAAATTAAAAAGAAAAAAGTTGAATATGATTAAAATTTATTTTAAATAATACAAAGTATATATTTTTATTATAAATTTTAATATTATATATTAAATTTGTAGTATATATATTTTTATTAAAGTTAATGTAAGAAACTTTGGCTATCCCAAAACAAGTTTATTAATATATTATTTTCAAATATATTTTAAAAAATTTACTTATTTTGCTTCTCGTATTGACGAATTAGAGGAGATGTTAACCGGCAACCGTCTCTGGAAATAACGATTAGTGGGTATCGGTACTGTCACTGCACGACAGACAAAGGATTCTGGAAATAACGATTAGTGGATATTGGTACTGTCACTGCGCGGCAGGCAAAGGATTGGGGATTTAGTGGTGTAATGCCAAGAGGTTCGGGAGTATGCTGGGATGGTTGTCTTGATTCTCTTCAACATCAATTTAAGGGTATTTGTGTTTACCCACAAATAAGAAAAGCGGTATTTGAAATTATTCAACCTCATACAAAGTGGTAATCATGCAAACCAGAAATTTAGTTTCAAACTTATTCAATTAACACCATGACCACATCACAATTCAAGATTTTATGATATGGAGAATATACAATGCAATGACATCATAAAAGTCATTTCTTTTTTATTGTTAAGCAAAATTATTAGCAAAATTTTGAGAATTAATAATTATATTTAATAAAAATAAAAGAGGTTATAATAAAAAGGGAGTTGAGGGTGGAAGGCCACCCATACTATCAAAGGCAAATACATAAACTAATTAAATATAAGCATTTGATCAATCAAATGGTATGCTACTAAACCCATTCCCTTGCTCGTTCCCAATAAAATAAACATTAGAGATTTTAACACAAATACTTGTCAAACTAGAAACTGGATATTGTTATTATACAAATTAAATTAATATATAATATCTTTATTTTTGAAAAAGAAAATACTTATTTTAAGATTTTTTTTCAAGTTATTAGTAACAATATTATGATAGAAGTTGTAAATTTATGGGAGTGGTAAAGTTTTTGTCTTTTTATTCAAAAGACCCAAGTTTAAACCCCACTTGGTGTAAACTTAAATTTTTATCAAGTGGTTTTATACAGGTTAGATTCCTCAACATTTAAGGAGAAGACTCAAGTTCGAATGTTGCCAATGATACATGGATAATATTCAAACTTTGTTGTAATACCACTATCTAATGACACTGTAATACAGGTGGGATCCATTTCAATCTTATATAACTATTTGAAAAAACAATATTACCAAATAATTTTGGGACCCATTTCAATTTATAAAATTAATTAAAAAAAAACAATATTATCATATAATTCTTTATATATTATATAGATAGATGGAACGAAATTCCAATCATGGAATATGCCATTAAACTTGCATCATCACATTAACCGATTAGAAAGCAAGAGAGCCACCCCCACACACATGCCCAAACTCGATGTTAATAAGGGTGAAGAATCCCACAAAGTGGGACCAAGGACTTGCACCTTTAAGCCTGTTACCCCATTGGCAAAGAGTATGGCAAGTGTTGGGGTTTATAAACCACTCAAATCCCACAACATAGTGTAATAGGGGTTTATATATATGGTTAGTGTGAGAAACCCCTACGATCAACACATAGGGTTGAGTAGTCTCCTTTCAACCATGACCCCTTGTAAAGCTGAGATCTATGCTTATAAATAGGAAATTTAACACACAACCATCACACGCCCACCCCCTCACACACTCGCCCACGTCGTGGTTTGAACCTTGGACCTCTTGAAGAAGAGCCAAATCTTGAACCGTTGCGTTGTTCTCCATGGGACTGATAATATATATTTTTAATACTTTTCCTTTTTAATAATATATATATATATATATATATATATATATATATATATATATATATATATATATATATATAGATATTTTAGCTGGTTAGTGTGAGAAACTCCTACGACCAACGCACAGGGTTGAGCAGTCTCCTCCCAACCATGACCCCTCGTAAAGCCGAGAGCTATGCTTATCAATAGGAAATTTAACACACACCCACCCCCTCACACACTCGCCCATATCGCAGTTTGAACCTTAAACCTCTCGAAGAAGAGCCAAAGCCCGAACCATTGCGCTGTTCCCATTGGGACAAAATAATAATAAATATTATTTTAATAAAAAATATAATTTTATTTTTTTGATTGGTCAAAAACCCCTACAACCAACACTTAGGGCTGAGCATTCCCATCTCAACCATAACCCCTCATAAGGTCGAGATCGAAGCTTAACAACAAGGGACACACATACCGTGGTTTGAATCTTAGACCTCCTAAAAAGAAATCAAAGCCTTAATCGTTGCATTGTTCCCCAAGACAAAAAAATACAAATTAATAATAAATAATATTTTATAATACAAATTAAATCAACTTATAATATCTTACCAAGAAGAGACCTAAGTTCAAACCTTGGAGGTATGCTTGTTTGTGCAAAGGTAGTAGTCTGACTTGACTCCGCTAAGTGTGCAACAACCCGAAAATGATGGTACTAATATTGAGCCATCGGTGGTCCCCCTCACATCGGGTCAACAACAACAATGTGGCATAGGGGTTATATTAAAGTTCAGGGTGCAAGGCCACCCATACTATCAAGACAAAAGGGCAAATACATAACTAAACATAAACCAATTAAATATAAGCATTTGATCAATCAAATGGTATGCTACTAAACTCATTCCTTGCTCGTTCCCAATAAAATAAACATTAGAGATTTTAACACAAATACTTGTCAAACTAGAAGCTGGATATTGTTATTATGCAAATTAATTTAATATATAATATCTTTATTTTTGAAAAAAAAATACTTATTTTAAGATTTTTTTTTCAAATTAGTAACAATATTATGATATAAGTTGTAAATTTATGGGAGTGGTAAATTTTTTGTCTTTTTATTCAAAAGACCCAAGTTCAAACCCCACTTGGTGTAAACTTAAATTTTTATAAAGTGGTTTTATACAGGTTAGATTCCTCAACATTTAAGAAGAAGACTCAAGTTCGAATCTTGCCAATGATACATGGATAATATTCAAACTTTGTTGTAATACCACTATCTAATGACACTGTAATACGGGTGGGATCCATTTCAATCCTATATAACTATTTGAAAAAAACAATATTACCAAATAATTTTGGGACCCATTTCAATTTATAAAATTAATTGAAAAAAAAACAATATTACCATATAATTCTTTATATATTATATAGATAGATATTAACATGGAACAGAATTCCAATCATGGAATATGTCACTAAACTTGTATCATCACATTAACCGATTAGAAAGCAAGAGAGCCAGCCCCCACACATGCCCAAACTCGATGTTAATAAGGGTAAAGAATCCCACAAAGTGGGACCAAGAACTTGCACCTTTAAGCCTGTTACCCCATTGGCAAATAGTATGGCAAGTGTTGGGGTTTATAAACCACTCAAATCCCATAACATAGTGTAATAGGGGTTTATATATATGGTTAGTGTGAGAAACCCCTACGACCAACGCATAGGGTTGAGTAGTCTCCTTTCAACCATGACCCCTTGTAAAGTCGAAAGCTATGCTTATAAATAAGAAATTTAACACACAACCATCACACGCCCACCCCCTCACAGAATCGCCCACGTCGTTTTTTGAACCTTGGACCTCCCGGATAAGAGCCAAAGCCCGAACCGTTGCGTACTTCTCCATGGGACTGATAATATATATTTTTAATACTTTTCATTTTTAATAATATATATATATATATATATATATATATATATATATATATATATATATTAGTTGGTTAGTGTGAGAAACTCCTACGACCAACGCACAGGGTTGAGCAGTCTCCTCCCAACCATGACCCCTCGTAAAGCCAAGAGCTATGCTTATCAATAGGAAATTTAACACACACCCACCCCCTCACACACTCGCCCATGTCGCGGTTTGAACCTTGAACCTCTCGAAGAAGAGCCAAAACCCGAACCATTGCGCTGTCCCCATTGGGACAAAATAATAATATATATTATTTTAATAAAAAAATACAATTTTATTTTTTGATTGGTCAAAAACCCCTACAACCAACACGTAGGGCTTAGCATTCCCATCTCAACCATGACCCCTCATAAGGTCGAGATCTAAGATTATCAACAAGGGACACACATACCATGGTTTGAATCTTAGACCTCCTAAAAAGAAGTCAAAGCCTTAATCGTTGCACTGTTCCCCAAGACAAAAAAATACAAATTAATAATAAATAATATTTTATAATACAAATTAAATCAACTTATAATATCTTACCAAGAAGAGACCTAGGTTCAAACCTTGGAGGTATGCTTGTTTGTGCAAAGGTAGTAGTCTGACCTGACTCCGCTAAGTGTGCATCAGCCCGAAAATGATTTCTACTAATCTTGAGCCATCGGTGGTCCCCCTCACATCGGGTCAACAGCAACAATGTGGCATAGGGGTTATAAGGGGCAACCCCAAGATTTGGACCTTGCTTGGTAGTAGAAAATGACTATCCTTCTTTAGTTATGAGGTAAACCAAAACACACAATCAAAGAAATATAACATCAAGAAGGTCAATTCACAACAATCATACTAGAACAATTAAGGTGAAGACTTAAAATATAGCCCAAATTGTAATTTTCATGGAAAGTGTAACTACTTGCTACAAATACCTCATGCTATACCAACTGTGAAGTTAAAAATAAACTAAAAAACAAATAAAAGAACAATGTTTCTTTTGGGTACTGGATCTGGTCCTTATGCTCTGAGCACCATGATCATCTATATGTGGTTTGTTGGGTGCAACTAGTGCTCATGACTCACATGGAGCACCAGGTTGGAAATTTCGAGGAGCATAGGATACGACTCCTCTGAACGACCTTTGAGGTTTTTTACCAATGCCAACTCCTTGTTTGTGTGTGATCTTTGATGCACTTTCTTTCCTCCTAAGCTAACCTAGACTATCGAGTTCTTGCCAAGGAAAAGGGATAGAGAGAAAAGCTAGTAAAAACTAACTAGCCTAACCTAGGAACGATGATGTACCAAAGATTACAAACTCCATTCTACATATTAGTGGGATTAATGAACACATGCATCACAACACAATAGTTAAAAGTGAACACGGTCACAATTCGATATGACTGTACATCAAATGATCCTCTATGAAAACCATGAAGATACTAGTCACAAACCTTCATAGAAAAATATATGCATACCAAAACCAAGATAGAAATTAGAGTAGTCTTCACTCCTTGTATTCATATTAATAGAACAATTATAATCATATTGAATTGAGAGAGGTGTTAGCTTTCTTAGTATATTAATTCATAAAAAGCTTATTTTAGGATCTAGTATAAATCAAATATATGTCACTAATCATAAATAACAATGAAACACACTATAGAAACAACAATATCTCACAAGTAGAACTCATATGCAAATAGTATCATAAGATTACATGAATGAAACAGACTTTACCTCCAATATATCATTTTACATGACTTTTTAGTACTCTGACTATTGCTCTCCTCTATCATCTAAGAGATGCAACCTTTCATATTCTTCTCATAAAGACAAAACTCTCATCTTGCCACATATCAATATGACTCTCCATTCTCTATCTTGACACCTTGCACTTTCTCTCATATTAATATATACAATATACAAAATATAAATCATCTACCAAACTATTATTAGAAGGGGGCCAAATAATGTAATATCTCCAAAACATCATTAAAAAAACTCAAAAATTGATTGACACAATTTTAGAAGCCCTACTTTGGTTCAAACTCTCTTCTAGTCTAAGTTGAAAAAAAAAAAAACTTCTTCTCCTAAAGAATGGTGAGAATGGTCTAAGATGGAATTTGCTAGGGTTTTAATGCTTAAACCACTTCAAAACCCACCAAAAGGTATATTCTCACCATTATTTTCATGGGTGTGTCCTTGCACTTTCCCCATTTAATTATGAAGGTGGCTCATGACTTATCTAAAGAAAAATGCCCCCTTCTTATTATCCCTCGTGAAAGCTTCTTAACTTGTCACGTGAACACACTTTTAATTATCAACATTAATTCATAAGTGAACTAAGCCCATGGTGTATTGATGTGAATTAAGCCATAACACATTCATTTAAAAAAAAAATGATCAATCTTCTATATGCTTGCAATGATATTGAACCATATACAATGTATTCCATTTAATTTTTAACCTATTAGGCTATATAGATACAAGAGATACAAGTTTTATTGATGATACGGGCATATGAGTTTGATATTTATGCTCATGTTGCTAGTAACGTCAAATTACCTCTCTTTGATGATACTCTCCCTCCTGCCCTCTATTGAGGGCCACCCTGGTCAAAACTCTAAACAAATTTATCGCTAAACACACTAAATGTATCACTGAAAAACATGCTTTTTCCATGTCATGCATAAATAACTGAAAAACAAAATTTAAATCTACGAACAGAACGCGTGGCAATCCATCTGCCCAACAAATTTTCTTCCACAAAATCTACGTCGATCCGAGTCAGTGAAAAAGACAACCGTGTAAGCAGGGAAAACGGAGAAATTCATTGCAAAAAATGAAACGTCTGCGTAATTGGGACGATGGGCAACAATTCCTGATCATTTTCCAGGGTCTGACTCAATAAATAGTGTCGTAAATAACAATTTATATTGATTTTTATTCGATCAAAATTGCAACAACAATTTATTTTAAAAATTTACTTTTCAAAGAACCGAATTCAAAATTAGTCGACCCTAAAGATTTTAATATGTGTGAAAATGGATACTCCAAAAAAAACACTTAATTAATAAAATTTTCCTTGCCCTGGCTGACACGGTTGCCTTGTTGACTGGCCCACAATTGCCACAGTTATTGAGTTTTGCACGGCGCATTCAATGGAAGAGGAAAAGTCTATGCCGTTTTGTCTGACCCGCATCGACGTAGACTTCAAAATGGAGAGTCCAAAAGAAACATTTATTTAATAAAGACTAAATACATAATTATATGTATTTATCAGTTACCTCTTCACATTTTTGTCTATATTATTGTTTATACTTGTTACTGATAAGTAACTTTGGGGTGTGTTAATCCCACCACCCAATCCTAAACTATTTTACTATCCCAAAACAGATTTATTTATATATTATTTTTATATAAATTTTATATAAAAATATTGCAAATATATTTTAAAATTTTTAGTTATTTATAACTTTACACGGAAATTCTCGTATTGACGAATTAGAGGAGATGTTAACCGGCAACCGTATCTGGAAACAACGATTAGTGGATATTGGTACTGTCACTGCGCGGCAGGCAAAGGATTGGGGATTTAGTGGTGTAATGCCAAGTGCTCTTTTCGAAGAAGGATTTAAGGTCCGTACAGTTATCAAACTAGATAGAACTTACATTAGAGGTATCAATCATCATTTCATAAAAAAAGCATAATAAAATTTAGTTTGATAGAACTTGCTCACCCCATCAAAGTTGTGTAGTTAAAATTATTTTAATATTAAGTATGTTTGTTTAGGTGTCACATGTGGCATCATCCCTAAGACAAGTTTCCCTCCATGAATAAGTTCCTATTAACCTTTTCTTATTATATTTATATTCAAAGATATTTCTTCATTTTATACTTAAATTTTAAAATATTAAATAGACAACATTTTTACTATTTAAAACCATAGTAAAAACAATAGTAAAAACAGTCAATATAAAACACCACTTATATGAAAACAATAATAAGTTCTTATTTGAAAATCTAATTAACCTTCCTCAACAATTTTTTTTTAATCAATTCTCAAAATTTCTAAGAATATCTTCATGTTTTAGAACAACATATGTAAGAAAAATGTGATAGAATCCTTTCCCAAAAGACAGGACTCAAAAGCACAATCAGTCAATAGTTTTCCCTTTCCCCATTACTGAAATTTAAATAAATTTTATTTTTTAAAAGAGAAAAATGCAATCTTTCTTTAAATTTTTTTAAAAATCAAACAACTCAAAATAAAAAATAAAGAATAAAGAATGCACGAATTTAAGCCATAAATTCTAATTAATGAAAACTCATGAAAAAAATATTATAATATGGTGAACCAACATATGGCTGCATGTAAATTCGTCACAAAAACTTTCCATTAAAGATAAAAACAAAAACGGTGGTTACTTCTTTATTTTTAGATGCAAACTATAAATGAGTGTCTGGAGTTGAAATCCCTCTAGACCTTATCTCTACCCAATTTTTTTTCCAAAGTTTCAAAGTATTATCTTGTTGACCCTCCTACCAAATTTTTTTTCTAAAGTTTCCAAGTATTATCTTGTTGACCCTTCCTTTTTTTTATCATGTCACTGGAAAACTGTTTTTGCCATGTCATGCATAAATAATTGTAAAAGAAAGTGTAAATCTACGAACAGAACGCGTGGCAATTTTTCTTCCACAAAGTCTACGTCGATCTGAGTCAGTGAAAAAGACATCCTTGTAAGCGGGGAAAAAGGAGAAATTCATTGAAAAAATAGAAACGTCTGCGTAATTGGGACGATGAGCAACAACTCCTGATCATTTTCTAGTGACTCAATAAATGGTGTCGTAAATAACAATTTCTATTGATTTTTATTCGATCAAAATTAAAACAACATTTTATTTAAAAGTTTAAGAAGAACCGAATTCAAAATTAGCCGACCCTAAACTTAAAGATTTGAATATGTGTGAAAATGGATACTTTTAATAAATTTTTCGTTGCCCTGGCTGACACGGTTGCCTTGTTGACTGACCCACAAGTGCCACAGTTACTCGCATTCAATGGAAGATAAAAAGTCTATGCCGTTTTGACTGACCCGCATTGACGTAGACTTCATCGAACAAACATTGCAGGGCAGATGAATTGCCACGGGTTTTCCGTTTTCCACGGCGCATTGGATGGAAGACGGAAAATCCATGCAGCCTCTTTTGGTAGCCTGACCGTTCTTCTCCCTCCTCTGGCTTCTCAACTTGATGTCTGAGTCAAGTTGGGTGTTCTGTATTTGGCAGCGGTGTTTGTTGTCAACGAATTGTCAACGAGATCTTCTTGAGAAGATGTTCTGGGCACTTCTTTTTAGATAGGAATAAGGTTCAACGGTAAAGTTCTGGGTGGAATTCGTGTTGCAGTAGCTAAACCCGAGTAATGGTTCTTCATAATTGCAGTGAGGGAATTTATTTTATTTTTATTTTTTTTGCTTGGTCGAGAATTTCAAAAAAAATTATATGACGATCAATAGAAATATTTATGACGGTTAAATGTTTTTATTAACTTTTAAAATTTTATTTGCCTTTTACTTTTGGTGGTTTTACAGCGAGTAGTTGGTCGAGAGTTTGGTTCAGTTGAAAGAAGCACACACATTGCGAATCTCGCCTTGAGAGCCTGTCTTCACTCCAATATTGCTCATCTTTACCATTGCCTCTGTGAAAGCCAGGCTGAACAAACCCCATTCATGGTATTTCTTATCATTTCTTCTGGTTCGATTACACGGATCTGTAAAGTTTCTTGATCTGTTTTATATTATAATTACAATAAAAATATAATAGATGAATATATAAGACATTATATATATAACATAAAAGTTTAACCAGGGCCTTACCTGTGTTATATTATAATTATATTTTTATAGCCTCCTTCCGTTCCTGACCTGTGTTATATTATAATTACATGTTTTTCCCTTGCAGGCAATGCTGTGAAATTAAGTTGAGAGCTCTAGCAGTTTAAATAGCTACAGTTTCTACCATCATGCCACAAACACATACGAGGTAACCATAAAAGCACACTAGTCTTCTTCAAGGCGGGCTAATACAAAGGGACAAGTACATGCAGACACTCCATAGGGATGGCAGATAAAACACTCAGGTACGGCAGCAATAGGAAACTATTCAGATATACCATCGAAATCACACAGAAAGTTTTTAATAAACTTACCTTTAAAATTGTTTGAAAACTGAAACCAGGCGCAGCGCCTCACTGAAATGCAGTACTGAAACCCAACAGGAGCTTATCTTCAATTTTTACCAACGGGGATTTACTGAAACCCAACAGGAGCTTATCTTCAATTTGAAGCCAGTAAAATATAGGCTTCAAGCGTTTATAAGCTATCACGAGATGTTTGATACGAGATGTTTGATGTGCATGCAGGCAGGAGACGTGCATGCAGACCTGGAGACGTATATAAGATCAACTGACAAACTTAATTAACCACTTACCCATTTGCCAAACTTAATTCACCACTCACCCACTTGCTGGACAATAACTTATGGAAAAAAAATTAATACAATTTTAAAATCTTGATAAGTAAAATCTACGGTTTGTAAATATATCTACATAAAATTTAGAGTTTCTAACAAGTAAAAATTTACGGTCGTTATAAACCATATTTTACGGTTTCATATGCAAAATACGGTCATATGTCTGTCAAATTCCAGGGCTGCTCATGTGACATACCTTCAGCCATTGTTTCATTGTTTCATCATTTTTAGTATATAATCATTTTTTAGTTAGTTAACAGTGTCTGCCCGTCAGCCAGATCTTAGCCATCATTTTCAGTATGTAATCATTGTGAGCTAGTTGATAGTGTCTGAGTTAATTTATAGTGTCTGCCTGCCAGATCTCAACCATCATTTTCAGTATGTAATCATTGTGAGCTAGTTGATAGTGTCTGAGTTAGCTAATAGTATCTGCTTGCCAGATCTCAACCATCATTTTCAGTATGTAATCATTATGAGGTAGTTGATAGTGTCTAGCTGCCAGTTTTCAGCCATCTTTTTTTAGTATGTAATCATTATGAGCTAGTTGATAGTGTTTGATGACCAATTTTGTAAGAAGGTTTTCTTGGTTTTTCTGGACTATTTTTTAGGCTGTAGTTATTTTGGTTGGTGATGTTGACTAATTAGAATGAGTTTTATTTGGGTTTTTTTTGAATGTATTCTATTTTTTTGTACATAGGTTAGAATGGTGTTTATTTTTTTAATGTATTTTTTTTTTTTGATACATAGGAGAGTTGGGTACAACCACTATTTTTAGTATTTGTCAAGGGTAAGATTCAAACCACATGGACTGCTTTCAACAAACCTATCTGTTTCGTTGTTGTTGATTCATGGCTTGAGATAGGAACCATCGATGATCGCTCAGGGTTCGTACTATCACTATCGAACTACGCACTCAAAGGATTTGGAGCATACTACTACCTTTACAAAGGGTTAGCTTCCCCCAATGTTTGAACCTAGGTCTCTTCTTGGTAAGTGCCCAACCACACCAGCACTTACCAATCCACCTGAACCTTGAAAATTTTTAATGTATTCTATTACTTCTTTAATATAATGTGTGTTTTCGCGATAAGTTGTTGTAACAGACCTATCAGCTCTCTCAGCTAGCTTGGTATTGGTTCAAGAGATTTGGATCCAGTGCAAATCTTCCTCTTCTCTTGTAATCATGTGCTTTCATTATTTTCAGCTGGGATGTGTCTTATCCCAATTGTAACTGATCAATGTTTTAATACAAGTTTAAAAAAAAAAAAAATATAATGCGTTTCTACATTTAACAAAAACAAAAAAAAACTTTAAATGTTTATGTAAACATTTACTAAAGTTTTTTAGTTGTAATTTTTTTTTATCACAAATGTTCTATTTATTTTTCAATTGTAAATTTTTTTTATTTTTTATTTTATTTATTTAAAAAACTAAAAGCATAGAGTGTGTCTTGTGTAATAAAGAGGGAGTTTCTTTTAGAAATTTATTTGGTTATATTTTTATTATTTTTGGATATTTGCTTATTTCTATAGGTATTACTAGATTGTTAGATCCAGAAGTAATTTTATTTAGATATTCATTTAATATTGATTGTCTTAGGTATTATTTTTGTAGGCATTATTTGATTTGATTGTTAGAAAATATCAATTTTTAATAGACTAATAAATAATGCAATGTTGATTGAGTAAACTTTTTGATTCAAAGATAAATTTGGAAACTATCATTTGTAAGTGATTTTATGTTAAAGTAACTAATAACTAAACACAACATCTAAGTTAAACTTGTCAAGAAATGGAAGTTGGAGATAAGATTGCAAGTAGCATACAACAAACCTTTCTTTTAAGATTATTGTTGTAATATGTTTGCTAATGTTTTATCCTATTTTTTTCTCACATTTTAGTGGTTATTTGGCATTTATTATCATGTTGTCAAATTCCATATTACAATGTTTTTTTTTTGTATTGTTATAGTATGAAATATATTATAAGTCAACATCTCATGTAATTATATGATTATATTACCTAATAAATTTGTCTGCTGGTGGTGTTAAATCTTCTTGAATATAAATTACACATTCAATTTTTTTTGACTTCTCTTATTAAAGACCCCAAATATAAATATAAATATATATATATATATATATATATATATATATATATATATATATATATATATATATATATATATATATTACATGGTGGAATTGGTAGCCGCCATGAATTCGGGCAGGTTGTCCAACTTTTATGGTCGCCACAGTATTCTGCGTTGTCCACCCCAGAAGCCGCCATACAAATCTTCATGCAATCCGCCCCTATAACCGCCATGCCACAATCATTTTAAACCTTTTATGCCGTTGAAAGCACCAGGAAAGGGACAAGAATTCAATCCAACAAGGCCCGAGATTTGAACCTTGGACCTCCGCCCCCTTATGGGGTTTGGATGAGTAAAAAGACCCCAAATGTTATGTCTACTCCTAGTATATAAATATTATAAGAAAAATAAAGAGTTGTCATGGTGTTGATCAAAACAAAATCATTTCATGTTCTGCATTAGTCATGAAGTTGTGCTATTATAATTGTTATGTTGGATTTCACTGAATGTTATTATGAAGTTATACAACTTGAGTGAACTTGATGATGAAGACTTTGGAACACCAAATGGGATGTCTAGGATTTGAATTTGATGGGGTAAGGGTTGTACACCAAGCTTCAGTAACCAATATTTGGTTGGATAAACACATATTAGATAAAAAACATCCTCCACAAGGATCATCCTATATGGACCATGGCCTTGTAGATGCCAAAAACTATTTTATTATTTACTCTATCCTTAAAATTAGGTATATTTTTTCCTTTATAGTTTGCCTTCTTTTTTAGTGTTGAGAATTATCTAATAAAACTTACTAATTCACATTATTAACATGCTGGATAAAAACATTTAATAATTTAATGAAGAATGGTTTTAATATAAATTAAAAAAATGTAAGCTTATACAAATATCAAATTTGATGCTTAAAATATTTGAAAGTTACTCGAGATGTTGCTACTTTGCTTATAATTACATGTAAATATAGTTGGATATATTCTACAACTACTTAATTTTTTTTCCAAATGATTGCTCAAAATTATATTGGCTTTCTCTCCATAACCAAATTGGTCTATTCTTTATAATAGTTGTTAAAAAGAACTTAAAAAAATCTAGGGAACTATATTATCTTAATGAAGTTCTTTAAAAAAATTAGCCATGCTCATGAAGAAATCTATAGTAGTCACTCTCCATGTGACCACTACATGAGTCTTAATTTTTAGAAATTACTAGGGTTTAGTAAATAGATCATAAGGAGCATTGTCTAAAGGTTCAAAATTATTAGCTTTTATCTTATAAAGATCCTGTTGATCAACAAGGTTATCCTCCAAATTTCAAATGCTTCGATATTGTTGTTGATATAAGACTATAAACATTTGTTCAAATATTAATTGTAACATTCATTTATCTTGAAATGACAATGAGCCTTTGTAGGCAAGTTAGTGATAATTGACTTGGCACTATGTCTCTCTAGATATAAAAGAGATTATATTAATCTAAATGAGTCTAAAAATTTAAATTTTTGTCTTTAATGTAAACTCTTTCTTCAAATATGATGGCTCATAAAGCTGCACAAATAATGAAGTATGCACAAAAAATTCTTGATGCTTTAACAAGCCAATGAAGCTACCATGAATGACCCATTTATCTTATTATTAACAAATAATAAGAATAGGTGTCCCTTGTAGATGCTTATGACATGACATTTATGGCTCCTTTGCAATGAACAAGCATAGCAACTATTTGGTGCCTTGTATTTATATTAAACATATGAATAATAGATTTGATAATGCATTAAAGAGCCAATATGTGTTTAGTTTAGAAATACAATAAATTTATTAAGAGGTCAAAATACTTAGTTGTATCATTATAAAACTTAATTTATATCCACTTAATTTAGGTATAAATTTTATCCAAATACAATATTTAAGAGATTCAACTAAGTTTATTCAAATATACCATATAGGAAAACTAATATTGTTTAGATGGGTATATTAATGATTTTAAATAATTGAGAGAACTATGGATTTGTGAAGTTTTTTATAAATGCATTTTTACTTTATTTCTCTTTAAAGTATGCTTACAACTTGTAAAGATAACGATAATTAGACTTAGAAGTAAATATATTACATATTTAGATCATAACAAATTATATAATTTTATATTTCTAGCTTACAAGAAGGGTTTATTCTATGAACTTATGACACAATACATGCATTTGTAAACACATATATAGTATATATTTATTTTTATTTGTTAATACTCCTAATATATCTAATTTTAATTAAAATAAGTTGAAGGTGAAGTTGGATTTCACTGAGCCTTGCTAAGGTTTTCATGCATTGCCACCGCCAATCCACTCACACAACATCCTTATCTCAAGTTTTTTATAGGATTTTTTTTTCATTGCTTTTACTATCAATCCCTTTGTGGTTTCTCTACCTTGGTAAGATAATATCCTTTAATATGGCCTCAACTATCACCGATACTCCACCCCTTGGTGAAGTTATTTTTGTAGAGTGCCATGGCTCCCAACAAACGTCTATGTAAACTCATTTTAAAAGTATACCAAAAGGTAATGTTTCTACTGTTGATATTGTGCTTCCTATGCAAGATTTTGATAATGTATGTAGATAGCTTGAGCGACACATCCTTATTGGGTATCTCTTAGGGTGTAACCCAATGACACCCTCATCTGTCAATGGATGCAGAATACATGGCATCCCCATGGTATTAAAGCAGATCATATACAAAACCTCACTAAGTGGTTTTTTCATTTTTAGTTTATTGATCCTCAACATGCCATGGTCATCTTGAGTAGAGGCCACTAGTATATTAAAAAACACCCTTTTGGTTTTTTAAACTTGGTACCATAATTTTACTCTCTGTGGATGTCTCCTTACAAGTGTTGATGTGGGTAGAATTCCTTGGTCTCCCTATTTTGCTATGGTCTTTCTACAATAATTGGTCACCCCTATTAGCAAAATTTATTTTTTTGGAATAGCAAAAATTCTATCATCTATAGGTAGAAAATCCACCTCCTAGAAGTGACACGAGGATTTGCCCAGTTTTGATAATTTTGACAAGTTTTTGTAAATCGTACAAGTAGGAGCAAATTGTACAAGCAAGAGGTAAACTGTACAAATTGAAGGGAAAACAGTATAGTGTCATGAAATGAATGAAATGCAATTCAAGTTGTAATTGAGCATGAATTTGATAAATGATGTGTTTAGACTTAGTAAAAGGTATAATTATATATTATGTTATGCATGGGCAGTTGTGAATAATGAATTGCCTTAGGAACAATTTTGGAACGGCTTGGGCAATGTTATATAAGGCTCCCTTTTCATTTTCAATAGTCTGGTTAGTCTGGTTAATGCTTGTGAGTGTTGGCTATATTCTAGGCTAAATAGTAGGAAGCATTGATGTATACCTATGATTATTGAGTATCTTTTATTGATTGTATGACATTGTTGGAAAGTAATGAAGAAGAATCACAATTTGCAGTTTACTCTCATGTACTATATGATCATGGGATGGTAGAATGATGTTTTGTAGTTTATATTTGTTGCATGTACTTCTTTAAGGTTGTTGTTGATATTTGAGGCCTTGCTATGGAAGAATTAGATTAAACCAGCACTGGTGTGAACCTTATGAACGATCTATCATGAGGATGATATCAAGAAATCTGTATTGAAATTTTTTGTACGATTTCTAGAAATTTCCATTGGATAGAACTCTCTCAAACCTTGATGATGGAACTTGCATGTTGGTAGAAATGGATTAATTGCCATTTTAGACCTTTCCAAAACTTAGCTGAGAGAGATTGACATAGAAAAATTATCCAATTTAACACCCTATTGCACTTTTGTTTCATATAAATAGTACACCAGAGCTCTTACAAATCGTACAGAAGAACCTTACCCGGTTTATGTGATTGAGGAAAACTTACCCGATTTGGCAGTATTGGGAAATCAAATAATTTGGTTACAAAATTATGTACGATAGATTGCAAAATAGATTATGAAGGATTGGCTGAGTGTGAAATCATACAATCCCTATCACTGTATGATTTGGAATCATATAGTGGTACGATTTGGGTTTCATACAAGCTGTTTATTGTCGTAAATTGATAGTTGTGAAGACTGTATGATTGTACGATTTGGTCCATTGATTGAGAATAGTAAATTGATCATTCTAAGCCCTTGAAAACCACCTCCCCACCAAGAATAATACACCCATGTTCTAAATTTGGTACCATTTTCATAGTTGTACGGACCCATTGCCATATGATAGGTTGCGCCAAAGTGTGCTACATTTGGCGTCGTTGCCTTATCGAACTTAGCATTTTTGTTAAAACGGGTCAAATTGACAAGTAAGAATATTACAAAATTGGAGGTGAATGACAGAAACCAGTGTGCAAAGATGTAGGATATGGGAAGTACGAGAAAACATTCCATTAAGGAGCACGAGAATTTCTCAAAGAGAGAATGCAATTAACTCAAACCATAGTACATATGAACAAAAAATAGAGCAAGTTTGGGCATCTGAAGAAGGAGATTTTGAGGTGCTATTGATAGAGACAGAAGAGGAGGTACCAGAACCACCTAATGTAGAGGAGCGAGTTGACAGAGAAGTAGTGCATGAGGAAGGAGAGTGGATGGTGACACCTGAGAAAGCGATGGAAGGGTTGCAAGGGAGTGCAAAGAACGAGAGTCAGGCACCAAGGCAATAGGGCATGAGGTATCAGTAAGAAGGACAAAGACCATCTTCTTCACATAAGAGAAGGAAGTCACGGAGTGAAGACGCATGTGAGTTTTTTCAAAGATTGGTGGGATAGAATAAGATACCGTAGATAGAAAATTCTAATGATAAGTGTAGTAAAACACCCCCAAGAAGGAATCAAACAGAGATTCCACAGGATACCTCAAGTGATGAGGATGATTCTTCAAAGATGGCTAACAAGGAAGCCAAGCAAATATGTCCACCTTTTACATGTGAGGCTAAGGAAGACCCATAAGATATATCGAAACATGTATAACCATTTGGAGGGAAAATGGTGTAGATCATCCAGATGACTGGGTGGCTTTATTTCTTGGTACCTTGAGAGGATTGGTTATGGATTGGTATCTGAAAAGGGAAAATACAGTATATTTTTGGACTTGGAATCAAGTAAAGGAGAAATTCATTGATGAATTCTTCCCTTTGAAGGATGATGGAGACATTGTTACTAAACTTTGTATGATGAAGCAAAATTTAGATGCAGATACCTTGCAGATGTATTGGTGAAGCGGTGGTTTGTATATGGATTGCTACTGAAATATAAGAAAAATATGAAGGCAGTACCATCAGAAACGTATGAGGAAGCTATAAAGCATGCAAAAAAATTCAAAAGTGAATCAAAGCAGACGTACACAGTAATATTATCTCATCCCAAGTCCAATGATTTAGATAGTGGATAAGATGACACTATACAAAGAATAGTAGCATAATTTCATTAGGAATTCGATAGGATCATGAAAAAAAAAGAAGAAAGCCTGAAAAGAATGACATTTGATGCATAGAATACGAAACTGAAGGTCATACAAATGTAAATTACCCATAGAATGATTACTATCATATTTGCAATGTGATGGGACACGAGGTGATGCTATGTCTATATAATGCAAGAGTACATCCATAGGTTCTGATAATCTAGGAGCAGGAAGAGAAACCAAAGACCCTAGGAAGTGGGTAACAAGCAGCAAGTGGCGGTTATAGAAATAGTCAGCAAGGTGGAAGGCCAAACCAGGGTAATCAACAAGGAGGATAGAGTCATTTGCAGTATGATTTGTAAGAGAGGTCAATCATACAATTTTGCAATTGCCAAGAATGGGGGCATTTCGCAAAAAATTGCCCTTCACCTCAGAGACAAGAAACGAGCAAGAGAACACTACACACATGTGTAGGTGGTGTGGTTCGGGTAACCACAAGGAAGAAAATTTCCCCAACTATAAGAGTTCAAGTAACCCATAAAATGTAAATTATTTAGATATTGAAGTTCCTCAAGTTAAAGAGGAAACCCAAGAAATTGTAGCCATAATAAGGAATCAGGCTAAAAAGTATAAGTATCCTAAGCCAGCAAAAGAAAAGCAGTGCTGATAAGTAGCAAAGAAAGTACTACAAGAGGAAGCACAAAAAGCTAAACAAGTAAAGTTAGCAGAAAAGGAAGTAAAAAACCCAGTAGAAGAGGAGGCAATTGTGTAGAATCTAGCAGCACAGGTTTTGGACACCACAGTAGAGATCAAAGTGGCTAACCTATTGGAAGCTATTCCATCATTACAAAAAATAATGGTGGAAGAGATACAACCTCATAAGGTGATGGAAGTGCAAATTCAACCAATTCAAGAAAAGAAAAAAAGACCAATTCATGCACCCAACCATATTGATGATTGATGTGGGAAAGAAACCTGCATTAGTTCATATGGAGATCCTAGGGCACAAATTGGGCACCTAGTTCTCCTATGGAAGAGATACATGAAATTGAGATTAGGATATAAACATCTCCTTTGGATAGAGGTCCATAAACATTGTAATTGGGAAGGATTCCTAGAGAAATTGGTTGAGAAAGTTTTAGTAAAATATTTTCTCTATGGAGTAGCCCACATTGGGTGAACCACATAAACTGTGGTTTCTCTATTGTATTTGGTGTTT
The DNA here is from genome assembly GCA_028583015.1 of Wollemia nobilis. NCBI lineage: Eukaryota > Viridiplantae > Streptophyta > Pinopsida > Araucariales > Araucariaceae > Wollemia > Wollemia nobilis. The sequence goes on from JAQPPZ010017110.1 coordinate 6,558,148, forward strand.
TGTGCATTGCTTGATTACTGCTATTGATACTACTATCTATACACTGCATAATATTGAATTGAAGAGAAAAGTAAAAAGTGATCTTATACTATTCACAACCCCCTCTCAATATAATCTTGTGTTCTTCAAAAACCATAATCATTGTTGATTACGATAATTAACCGCTTGTGTGTATGAATGCAATTGTTTTAAAAATTTATTTACCAGCTACTATGAAGTTATCTTTAGAGATAAAAAAAATTAGTGAGACATAGTAGTAATTCAAATGGGAAATAGTAGCACTGCTGAGTGAATTATGAACTAAAGGTAAAGCTTGAGGGGAAATCAAAGAATCATGACCTCAAGAAGAGTGATCCGATCAACTGTGTAGGCATTTTTGTAGATGTAAAAACATAGTTGAATGTTGTAGAACGGATGAACTATGATCGACTGGTCAGTCAAGGCCATGATGCGATGATGGCAAATGAATTTATGACATTGATGAGAAATAGGGTCGTGTGCATGTAGGGGCTGGAGATCCCAGTCACTGAAGACTACATAACTAGAGTTACGGGCCTCACTCTAATAGGGGAGTGCATGTATAAATAGGATAACCTTACCCTCTATACATAGATATTTTTGGAAGACTAACCGAGTACTAGACAGGTGCTGGCTTGCCAAAATGACACATTCTCAAGCTTTGGAGGGTATTTTTTGAGCAAATCACTCATTTATTCACATGCTTTAGTAAGTACTCTCATCTGAATTCCAACCACTTCTATTTTATCAATCACATCCTGCATAGAGATAAAATCAACATCCCCCACTACCTTACATGCACCCTAAAATATGAGGCCAAACGATACCAAGAAGGTACCACCTTTGCCCTGGCTCACCATGGCCTAATTTTGTATTTTGGCATGATATGTAGAGTCACATATAAATGTGATAATTGAGAAATGTTTAGGCACTAGTGCAGCAATAGGGGCACAATTAGAGGAGAAGTTGCCAATTAAAAATGAACAGTCAGCCCAAGAGGTGATAGAACGAGAAGAGATGGTGCCTACATCCTAGCCTACAATACATATAGGGAAAGCAAGATAAACCTCATCCCATGATTTTCCCCAATTTTAGGAGGAAGTAGGGTAGACTTTGTCTCCTTCTACACCTCAATTCGAAGATGAGGTAGAGTAAGATTTTATGCCTATCTCCACTAGGAAACGAAGCAGAATAATGAAGCCATCGAGGATGGTTTCAAGCTCATACAATGAAGATACACCAATCGATGATCTAAAAAAGGAGTATATGGCCCAAATTTTACAAGAAATTTCTAGTGGGCCAACTCATCAACAAGAGGTGGCTATGGAAGATGTACCACCAGAAGGCCATGCAGAGGATTTGTAGCAATAGTTGTAGGTTTTGAGAGAACATGATTCCACTTGGGAGACTAACTTTAAATAATAATAGGCTCTATTTGAGGAGTCCAAAAAATAGGTTGCATTAAAAATACACGAATTGTATCAAATAATTCGACAATTGCAGAGATAATTGCAGTTGTAGGGTAGACCAAGAGGAGTTGAGAAGCTGACTAGAGTTGACGCAGTAATGCAGACCGTTGGGGAAATAAAAGTACCCTTTACTGATATAGAAATAGAACAGGGAGATGTTGCTCCAATGGAAGTGGAGCATCCCTGTTATATGTCTCCCTCTGTAGAGTAGATACTCCAGGAGGATGAAGTTGAGGTTGAGGAATCTCAAAATGCAGAACAACCTACAAAAGAGGGATATGAGAGAGAAAAAGAGATGGAGGTTGAAGAGCCTTAAATTCTAGGTAAAGAGGGAGGCAGACCAATATCCAGTTGATGTAGGGGTTGAACAACCTTAGGATAAAGAAGTTGTCCCTATTGTGCAATAAGTTGTTGCAGAGGAAAAAGAGGCTCAACATCCAGAATCCTATGTACCCTAGGAAATAGAGGTTGCATAAACACACCTTGGGGTAAATCAAATCAATATGAGATCAAAACAAAAAGTTGTGAGGCCATCTCAGTGATGACCTAGAACTAGAGCAAGATTTTCCAAGTTGAAGGCACTAGGCATTGAATCTTATAAGGAATCAAAGATGGATTCTGATGAAGAACAGGAGATAGCAAAGAATCTATTTTCTACCCTAAAACAAGAGCTTAAGGAGAAAATTAAGGTAGATAAGAAGAACTAGAAGAATACCTCCAAGAAATCCCTCAAGGAATTAGAAAAGGAGGCCAGGGAGCAATCTGGCAGGTCTCACAAGAAAATTCCAGTTGCCTAACCTGAGTAGTTCTAGTATTTGTATGGGTTAGAGGATGGAAAACTTTCAAGGATGCATACATATTTTAAAAGGATGGGATTTTTAGGACTTATGCAATAGGAAGATCTGGATTCAAGCAGTAGAACTCCCCCTATGGCAAAAAAAGAGGTCCAAAATGAACTTGAGCTTGACCCAATAAGGGTAGATTTACCCACATCCAAGGTTGGTAAGGAGTCAAGCATCGCATTTGGAAATAAAGAATCTATGCTTGTGGCTGAAAATTTATCACTTCATCATGAGTACTGGAAAATGGTTGAGCCTATATTCCAAAAGTATGCCACCAGTTTCTCTAGTTATTATCTGAATTTTGATAAGGGCAAGATGGCCTGGACCAAAGAACCACCCAAGAAGAGAGCAGAGCCAAGTGAACCACTTTGGTGCAGTAAGAGCCAAAAACATAAAGGTCAAGAGACAACCACTCCCAACGCTCCGAAGGGGTGGAATCCCTAGGAAAAAGAGAAATCCAAGGCTACTAAGAAGAAGAGGACATAGACCAATAGGTTCTATTGGGATGAAGTGAATAGAATTGGTAATTACCAGTTCAAAGCAACACAGGGATGTGCCATCCCTTAAACATGGATGGATGATGAGCCATAGAATTGCTCATTTTTTGTACTCTTTTCCTTATAATATATGACATATATTATTGTAGATATAAATGTTTAATAATAAATTATATATAATTAACAATTTATTTTGGATGTTTTCTAATATTTGTTTTTAAGTGTAATTTGTGTAGATTTAATGGAAATTATTGCATTTTGGTATGTTTTCATCGAGGTCCCACTCAGACCTAGTACTTGCAATTTAGTAAAGAAAAAATATCTGTGGAATATTAGTGAAAGGTATGAAGTTAGGTGCCAAATTCCTTTGAAGCGTCTGACTTCCATTCGACACTTAACTGATAGGTATCTACTTTTCATTAGGTTCCTGCTTCACATTGTATGATGAAAGGTACCTAATTCTCATTGTATGATCAAAGGTACATACTTCCTATTATACAACGAAAGGTGCCTGCTTCCCGAATTCTGCATATAAGGTGTTTGCTTCCTAACTTCTTCAAACATAGTGCTTGATTTCCACTAATACCAAACTTTAGCACGACTCTATGGTCGATAAACAGAGTGAAAATTTGGCAACCAGTGTGAAAGGAATTACAACATTGCAACCAGACATGGGATAATTTCAAAGGTGAATCGTCACCCATATTCCACCTAAAACGTAAATCATTTTTGTAAATCAAGAAAATAATATCAGTGTATTCTAGAAATAAAATACGTTGAAATATCACGATGTTTTGCTCGATTCCTATAATTAAGCAAATAGTTGTAACATCAAATCATTTTTTGATTCATCCTAGAAATTGTAATAGGGTTGGCCACATACATTATAAATATATAGGCTACCACTAAAGAAGACCCCCAAACTTTTAATGTAATTTTCTTCTACTGCAACTGTTAATACAAATTCTAAGTATTTTCCTGTAAAAGTTGTCTAAAGCGTCCGATGATCATTTTACCGTGGGCAGAACCTGTTGGAAGCGTGGGCCCACTTACAATAGATTTATTTCCTATTTCATCTATTTTTTGCATTTATTTTCATAGATTAATTTATTTCCAGTTATTTCCCCTGTTTTCTGTAATTTCTAGCAAGGTAGTCATTTAGATTTTAAATGTTTTCACAATTTTTTTCTTAGACTTAGCATGATATTATTGGTTTAAACATAAACTCCAATGAATACCAAATACCCCCTAACTGTAATCCAATGAATTCATCTCTGAAGGAGAAATTACAAACATAGATTTTGCACGTCTGCTCACAAGACTACGAGCTACCCTAGGTTGACAATTAAATGGAGGTAATTAATTGAACCTTAGAAAAACTAACCAATATTTTGCCTAACATAATGCAAAAATGATGACAAATAGATGAAATAAATGAGGGTTCTCTTTATATTAATCCATTTGTTAAATATATGGTTACAAAACTTCCCCTTAAGGGTTCTTAATTGATACAATTCATTACAAAAGTTCAAAGGATCTAATCCTTTCATAAACTCAAGGTGTGCTTCAGTGTCTTCCTTGCACTCATGAATTGAAGAGTGGGTTTTTGGTACCATTGTGATGATCTATCCATATTAAAACTTGTAGCTTATTTCTTGCGCATTGAAATACCTGGATCTAGACACAAAGAATTCAGATTTTTTAATAGCATGTGTGGATTGAGATGAAATCAGAAAGATGCATGCAATAGTGAATATGAAAAGTGCAATAGAAGGTGCAAAACTAATAGAAGTTGAACCAAAACTTATTATAATGCATGTAATCTACTTTAGATATGATCTATACTAAAATTACAATAAAATTGTTTGCAGAATCCATGGTCATCCTTGGGTGTTCCAATTGGGACTTTTAGAATGAAAAACCTAATTGAAGGTCCAAAACTACTCCAAATTGCACCAAATATTAATATGATGCATATAATATACTCTAGAAATGATCTATGCTAAAATTGAATTGAAATTATATGTATATTTATGGTCATATTTGGGTGTTCCAATTGGGACTGTTAACCATCCCAGGTAGGAATAACCACCAAACCTGGTGGTTTTTACCACCAATTCCTATGGGATCTTATTCAAACTACTCCTAGGGGTTTTTTCATAAAATTTGATGATTTAATTCATATAAACAGGTGGGTTTTGGAATGGTTTTGTGTATTTAGGATCCCTTGGCAACCTCCTTCAATTGATGGATATTTCAAGGACAAATACGTAGGTGAAAGGGAGAGTGAATCTTGACAACACTTTATTGCAAAATATTGCAAAGACCTCTCTCTTAAATTGGGTGGAATACCTCAAATTTATATCCCAAGAGAGACATAGGGTCAAATGGGCAAGTTAGGACATGTAGGGCAAGATTCACCACTTGTCAAAACCATGCCATGCATAGGGTGGGAGAAGTATCCAAATTGGGCCTCCCATTTGTAGGTTGTGATGGATTTGACAGACCCTCAATATATCATAAATCATTGGGTGGGATAAATGGTATAATTTGATTGCCATTTGTCCTTCCCTTGACTTTTTAAGGGGCCTAGGTCATGTCCATCCCACCCAAGGATGGTTGCTAGTGGCCTTACCTAGGTGGGATAACCATGAATTGTGATCGTCCTATTGTGGGATAGTGATGGCTACATAGCCCAAAACTTTCTAAAAGTGATTAGGACCACTATTTAACCCTTGAGTATTTCCCAATGGGGCCATATTGTGTTGATAAGAGTATGTCATTGTAGTCTAATTATATTGATGAGATTTTAGTGTCTACAGATACCCCCTTTTGAGATGCATTGTGTGAATCATAGTGCAGAGAAAAAATAGATGACTAAAATATCAAATAATTAAGGTTATTCAGTAACCTAACCAACTTTAGATGCCTCCATCATGGAATCCTTTCTTTTGACTAAACTGAAGGATTTGATTTTTGTATACCTTTTAGTCACACTGTAATGATAATTTTTGGGGCTTAGGATATACTTGGTCTTGGTTCATTGTTTTTCTTAAAAGTCTATTCTAGTACAAGTGTCCAAAGGCTTCAAGGACATCAAGAATTTTTTTTTTTTTAACTGATGCTAAATTATATACCCCAACGTGGGATTGAAATTCATATTTGGCAATGATTCTTTTGAATGTATGCAAGTTACAATTTTAAGTGTTTGAGTGTTGATTTTGATTATAAATTCGTTAATTATGACTACCCATAAAACAATGAGTCGATGAGAGTATGAAAAATGATGAAAGCAATGAGTCACTTGATCAATATGACTTGACTAGGGTTCCTTTAGCTTTACCCATGGTAAAATTTCTCAGTTTTGTTAGGATTTTAATGATTTTGTCAATATTTCATGGAAAGGAAATGAATACCTCATTCTCGTGGAGCGGTCCGACCACAATGGCCTTCTTGGGAATTGAGGTAGATATTTTTCAATTCATCTATGAACAATTTTGGTTCAATATTGATCCTTTGTATATTTTATCATTTTTAACATGTTTTTGGTGGTTTTTAAGCCTTTTTCTTTGTCTTTTATTCTATTTTTGTGGTTTTTTTTATGATATTTCATGGAAGAAAGGAAATGAATACCTCGCTACTATGGACCAATCCAACTACAATCACAATTGAGAGGGAAATATTTGCCATGTGCTATGAATACTGTGATGGCTTGATTTTCAAGGGAAACATGAGCCATGGAGATGCCAATTTAGATGGCTTAGTATGTGTAAGGTGTCACCAAAGGAATCTAGTCGATTGGGATACCTATCTAGAGAAAAATATGCATGAAATACTGATAAAGATACCTAAGAATTTTGGAATAAATTTCCATGCTATTGGATTGTTATTAAATGCTATTACGGATATGAGAATCCACTTTCTGGGATTGATAGAACCTAGGAATATTTAGGTAAGACAACCAACCATTTTGAGGTGGGCAAAGTCAATACTGATTCAAAAGGATACTCCAGATAAGTCTCAAAAAAAGAAAGCGTAGTAGGCCACTGTAGTACATGAGGATACTTCTTCAAAGGAGGATGTACACCCTCAAAGGAAAAGGCCTAGGCAGTTGGAACCTGAACTGGAACAACAAGCACTTCATCAATGACAGTAGGAGAAACCGTCAGTTTAGGAAAGGGAGGAAATGGTGGGGAGGCAATCTTTCCCAGTACAAGTAAGAACAAGAAGACAACGAGAAATAATGGAAAATAAGCCCATTCCAAAAAAACAAGTCAAGCCTGTACAAAAGAATCAGTGAGAAGAAGGACAGTCAAACTTAGAGATGATGGAGTTGCAAATTGGAATTGGGCAGAAGTAGAGGAGATAATGAAATCCCCATAGATTTTCCAGCATGATGATTTTGAAATTTTGGACTCTTCAAAAATTTTGGATGATACAGAAGTGAGGCAAATAATACACAAAGTAGTAGCCAATACTCATGAGGAAAAAGAGAAAGCTAAGGCGATAGTGGAAGCCTCAAAAGAAGATTCTAGAGAAAAGAAGAAGTTGTGCTTCAGATTCATGATGGGAGGAGGTATGAATCAAAATGGTCAGAGTGATGCACAAGAAGATACGAAGGTATCACAGGAAAAAGAAGATCCTATTGTTGAAAAAGTCACAACAATGGAAACTCAAAAGAATAAGGAGGAAGAGCAGGTGATAGAAGAACAATAGGTGGGCTTAACTGAACAAAAAGAAGCCCATAAATCTATAGGATAGCAGTAATCTCATCAAGATATTGTGAATGTGGAAGAAGATGTGGAGGTGGAGAGGACTATGGAATAGACTCCACCATAGGAAAAGATAAACATAGAAAGAGCACTAATAGAGCTTGGGGGAAGTTCTGGTCACCACTTGGAAGAAGAAGAACAAAATCCTACATAGGAAGAACTACGAAGGATGTAAACAAGTTACCTCTTGGAGGTATCGTAATTCACAAAAGTTGAAACTGAGGAGGATGCAAAAATAGTAGAAGACTAGGTGGAACATTTCTTCTCTCAGGTAGGCAATGCCATGGCTAGCACCAAAGTACAGTTTTGTATTGGACACGTGGGAGAGTTGAAGCTAAGGGAAGAATAAGTGTTTATCAAGTTGGAGAAGATAATAGAATGGGTGAGCAGTGAGGAGTGTACAAGGAAAATTACAGATATTCATGTACAAAACCCATGGAAGCTACCCAAGGAAGAGGTAACAATGATGTTAGGAAGAGACGACTTGCCAGATGGAGTGAGAACCAATTACAAGCAGTATTCGAGGTTGTATCTAGATAGAGCCAATCATTCAATTTATCCTATGAATATAGCGGAGTTGGAACATAAGAGGGTCACTATATGATTGGCTATCACTCTAAGTAAGTTGAACTTCCTAACACATTGGATAGAGTGGTTGAGCATAGGATTGGAGTAGATCTATTAGCTCAAGGAAGCTCAAAAAGAAGAGACAGAGGCCACTCGAAAGGAAATGGTTGCAATGGAGGAAGAATTATAGAAGAGTAAGGTTGTGACAGAGGAGAAACTAAAGAAATTGGAAGAGAAACTGCTAAGTAACATGGTTGATTTTGAGGCTAGAATTAGTTCGCTTGAAGAGGAGAATCGATAGGTCTCACAAATGGTAGAAGATAAGATTAGGGAGTTGGAAGCTCAACTAAAAGCAAAGGATGAACATATGAGAATACAACTATCCTATAAATATGAGCAATTGGTAATACAGGAGAAGAAGATAAAAGAGCTTACACAGGACAATAAATGATATAATGATATGGTCTTGGATAAGCAAGTGCAATTGAATGCTAAGGAAGAGACTATTCATACTTTGGAGGCTGATATTAATCACCATTTGAAGACCATTGTAGAGAAGAATGAAGATTTAGAAGAAGCAACTCGAATAGAAGCACATTTTTAAGAGAAACTAAAGAAGAGTGCTACTGAGCATGAACAACAATTGAGGGAACTCTTGAATACTTCTGAAGAGAAAGCCAATCAGTATGGTATGAAAGCAGTAGAAATGGGCAACTATGCAGTCAAGTTGCAAAATCAACGCGTAATTCTTTGCACCCAGGTGGAAAACCTAAAATCTATAGTCAAATATTATGAGGTGCAACTAAAATAGAAAGATGAGTCAGTGAGGATGTCAACCAAAGTAAAGGGGAGGGTAGATGTAGACATCAAATGCACCTCCCAGAAGAAGTGACAAGAGGATTTACCCAGTTTTGACAATATTGACAAGTTTTTGTAAACCATACAAGTAGGAGCAAACTGTACAAGTAGGAGGTAAACCGTACATACTGAAGGGAAAACTGTACAAAGTGTCATGAAATGAAATGAAATGAAAGGGAAATGCAATTCGAGTTGTAATTGCACATGAATTTGATAAATGATGTGTTTAAACTTAGTAAAAGGTATAATTATGCATTTAGTTATGCATGGGCAGTTGTGAATAATGAATTTCCTCAAGAACCACTTTTTAATGGCTTGGGAAACATTATATAAGACCCCATTTTCATTTTTGATAGTCTAGTTAGTCTGGTTAATGCTTGTGAGTGTTGGCTATATTCTAGTCTAAATAGTAGGAAGTATTGATGCATACCTATAATTTTTTAGTACCTTTTATTGATTGTATTACATTGTTGACAAGTAATGAAGAAGAATCACAATTCAAAGTTTAATATCACGTACTGTATGATCTTGGGATGGTAGAATGATGTTTTGTAGTTTATCTTTGTTGTATGTACTTTAGGGTTGTTGATATTTAAGGCCATGCTTTGGAATAATTAGATTAAACCAACACTAATGTGAACCTTATGAATGATATGTGATGAGGATGATATAAATAAAGTTGTATTGAAATTTTTTGTATGATTTTTGGAAATTACCATTGGATAGAACTCTCTTAAACCCTGATGATGGAACTTGCATGTTGGTAGAAATGAATTAATTGCCATTATAGAACTTTTCAAAACTTAGCTAAGAGAGATTTTTATAGAAGAGTATCCAATTTGGCACCATGTTGCACTTTTTTTTCATATAAATTGTACACCAGAGATCTTACAAATCGTACAAAATAACCTTACCCGATTTGGTAGTTTATGCGATTGAGGAAAACGTACCCAATTTGGCAATATTGGGAAATCAAACTATTTAGTTACAAAACTATGTGTGAAAGCTTACAAAACCGAATATGAAGGATTAAATGAGTGTAAAATTGTACAAGCCCTATCACTGTATAATTTGGGATCGTACAGTAGTACAATTTGGGTTTCGTACAAGCTATTTGGTATCGTAAATTGATAGTTGTGAAGACTGTACGATTGCACAATTTGGTCCATCGATTGGGAATAGTAAATTGATAATTTTAAGACCTTGAAAACCACATCCCAGCTAGGAATATTATACCCCTATGCTACATCATATATCTCCACACGTGTCTGTGTGTTGAGGTTGACCTCTCTAAGGACCTATAAGAATTTATTGACATCCAAGTCAAAGATACCCATTTATAGCAAAGGGTGGTTTGTATTAACCTTCCAAATACATTTTATAGATGTCATTCGATAGCTCTTAAAATTAAATATTTTTCCCTCATGGATGGTCACTTCAAATCCAAATCCCATCCGACGACTACTCCTACACCTACACCAAAGTCAACAAATATCAATGGGTTAGAAGAATAGACAACAATGGAAAACAAAATAATAATAAAACCTCACACAAACCCTCACCTCCCACTACTTTAGTTGTACCTCCGCATCTTCCCCACCACTGTCACTCCTAGCTCCACCTTTGTAGTTATCATTCCAAACCCCTCACAACCTCATGTTGAAAACCCTACTAGCTCTCCATTGTCTGCCATACCCCCTTTCCAATATCATCTTCTTCCTCACTCTTATCGCCTCTAAGTGGTCTACCCACAAGGGTGACTCACCACTCTTGAATTCCTATTATAGACCACAATGGAGCTCCATTGGAAAAGAGAAGACAAAGTTGAATTCATAAGAAATAATCATCAGTGTTTTTATCTCAAACAACTTTGGTTCTCTCATTGAATTTGGAGATACTAAGAAAATAGAGATGCTTCTAATCCTTGAGTATTCCCAATAAAAATATTTCATTGAATGTTTGTGGTGTGACAAACCCAATTATAAAGTACTTGGTATACCATAGTCTTGTAGATATCTCTTCAATATTTGACGATATTGACAATATTTGTTTGTAAAAAGTCAAGGTAACAAATTTTATTCTACATAATACTTGTTAGTTTATCTAGTACTAAGGCCACTTTTACTCCACCTCTCATACTCATGGTAGAGGAGCAATTATTTGTGTTAGATAGCTACCACTTCCATTTTGTGACTTGGGTAGTGGACCCAACCTCTCATGCAATTTGGATTATTCAGGAGCGTATGGGTTAGCCCCTTGGCAGTATCAATGTTTATGTTCCTAATGATGCTTCAAATAGATCCAAAATTTGGTGGTGGATTGGTTTGTCCCTTCCCCTTGCCACCTAGATTATTAATGACAACTTTAATATGATTGAATATGCACATGATAAAGTTGGGCTCCTTCCTATGTATTGGGTTGTAGGAGGACACAGGGCTTGCTACTTTATGAAGAATAAATTAGGGTGATATAAACTTAATTCTTGTTTATTTTCTTCTCCTCCAATCATAATTGGTTCACTTGGTCTAGTCAGTAGCAAGGAGAAAATCGAGTGTTGAAACAACTTGATAAAGCTATGATTTTTGATCAAATTAGGTTTTACTTTTCTTCCCTGTCTAGTTTGAATCCTTTTATAGAGGCTCTCCCTAATGTCAACTTCTTTGATAATTCCCCTATCTTTTTCTCCATTGAAATATCCAACTCCACTCCAAGCTAGTTCACCTCACAGTTCTTTCTAAATACCTCCTTTCTTCATCATCCTACATTTCTTCTATTTATTAGGAGGATATGGAATTTGGTTCCTCATTCTTATTGTACCAGTGGTTATATTGAATGGTGGTTAGACATAATCCATAGAATGACCTCCATTCTTAGATATTTTTGACAAACATGTCAATTTTAGTTATCGATCCAATGCTACTCTCAAACAAGAATTGGTTTAGGTTTCTCGAGAGCTTGAGTCTTGCCCTTTTAATCATGATATCTAGTAACATGTGGCATGATTTAATCACCAACTTATGTTGGATGAACATTATTATGTCAGGGGAGATAAAATCAAGGCTAAAATGCATTGGCTCAAAATTGGAGACAAGATCTCTAAGGAATTTTTCAATTGCCTTTGGCCCTGCTATCACAAAAATTACATCAATATCATTCAAGAGGCTAGGTTCAAATTACCACCTTGCCAGAGGTTTTTTAGCCCTTATCTGACACTAGAGGTAGATCTTTGCCTCACAAGAGCCTTAAAACTAGAGGGAGCAAGCCCTCCAGGACCATCTTGTTGTGGTCCCTAGCAAACTCTCTAATGCTTAGAGGGTTGCCTATGATTGACCACTCTCGATTGAATATATAAATAATGCTCTCTCTCAAATGGCAAATTATAAATCTCTTAGGCTAGATGGATTCCCCTACAAATATTTCAAAGCCTTTTGGGACATTGTAGGCCCTAAACTTCTCCAAGTTTATCGAGAAGCTTTCGCAAATGGCTCTCTTGGACCAAAAATTAAAAAAGGTAATATCAAATATATCCTAAAGGCTAGAGACCCTAAGTTGATCACAAATTGACATCTGATAACACTTATTAATATTTCCTACAAGATCATCACCAAAGCCTTACCCTTGCATCTGCACCATTTGCTTCTTTCCACCATCAAACCAGAGCAAACAAGTTTCATCAAAAGTAGATATATTTTAGATTATGTCTTGGTTGTTTGGGAGGGAATGGAATAGGCCAAAAAATCCAAGCAACCTACCATTTTTATCTAAATTATTTTTGAGAAAACCTATGACCACATTGAGTGGCACTTCATTTTTGGCATGCTCAAAGCCTTAGGTTTTGGCAATGGTTTTATCTCTGTAGTCAAGATACTCTTTGTAGATGCCTTTGTTGTCCTCACTATCAACAAAACTCAATCAGAGGCTATTGGCATTTTTTGCTTAATCAAACAAGGTTGCCCTCTTGCCCCCTCTCTCTATGTCATTGTAGCCAAAGTTTTCAGTTATCTCTTGGCTTATCAAGAGAGAGATCTTATCATATGAGATATCTCTCTTGGTCACATGATAAGGATTTTTTTGGATGGAATAACACTACTAAGGGTGAGTATATTGTTACTCAAGGTTATTTGTCCTTATACCACAATAATCCCAACCAGTCCTATGATATATTTACATAATTATAGGATCAAAATATTTGGCCTAACGTGAGGTTTTTCATTTTGCTTTTATTGTATTGAAGGTTGCTCACTGGTGAGCAACTTATGAAATGTGGCTTTCATGGCCCGTTTATATGTGAAATGTGTGAAAATAATGTGGAAAATCTTAGCCATATTTTTATTGAATGTCCCTTAGCCTCTGAGCTGTGGAGGAGAATGATTATCTTAATTAGTTTACAATGGTCCAATTTTTCTACTCTTAAAAAACTTTGGAGGGATTGGCCTAAAAAGGAGGTTATTGATCATTTTGTTAGGTAGTTAGTTTGGATGGGAACAACCATCCTACCTTGGAATATCTAGAAGAAAAGAAACAATCAGATTTTCAAATAGGAAAGGAAGGATATTCAATACATATGGAAAAAGACCATTGCTAACTTAGCTGAATTAGTCCAACAACTCCTTAATCATGCCCAAGACTTCCACCAAGTATGGGATCAAGTTATACAAACATTAAATATTCAATCTACTATTGGAAACCAACTTAAAGGGAATGTATGTAATCGAAACATGGATATAACAATGAATTGAAAGCCTTCTAAGAATTTTGTAAAATTCAATATGGATGGAGCCTCTAGGGGGAACCTTAGAAAAGCTAGCATGGGAGGAATTGGTAAGCTTTCATATGGTTCTTTGGTTTTCACGTTTGCTGAGAATTTGGGTATCCTTTCCAATAACCTTGCTGAGGGGTATGGTATCCTCAAAGGCCTTTGTAAGGCTGCTAAGGTTGGATGACAAAGGGTAATAGTTGAATCTAACTCCTAAGTCATGATTAATCTGTTGAAGACTTCTCCTAAGAATCATAAGGTTAATAAGAGAATAAAAAGAATTGCTGAGAAGATTCAATTAATATAGATGGGATTTTTTAAAGTTGATTACAATCATGTGGTTAGAGAATAGAATATGATTATTAATGTTTTAGCTAATTGGGCATTAGAAAAAGGTGATCTTACTTGTGATGGCCACCCTCTTAGATGGTGGGCTTCACAAATCAGGGATCCTCTTCTATCTATCCTTTCCCTGGATGGCTTTAGTACTAGAGGTACCTAGTTCATTTTTACTTAGTATTAGCTTCTCTTTGGTTTTGTCAGGGATTTTCAGTTTCCTAGCTCAGAAATATCATTCTTATGTTTCTTGTGTTGATTCTTAATTAAAAGGTTTTTGGTATAGAAAGGTCGTAGATGTAATCTATTTTTTCCATCAAAATAATTTTCTAGTGTGTGTTTTTTATTTGTTTTTTATTGTGTTTTGTCTTTGTGTTTTTTTTATCGTGTTTTATTTTTGTGTTGTATTATTTTGGTTGTTTTTGTTGGTTTTGTTTTTGTATTTTTGTTGTTTTTTGTGTTTTTGTATGTTTTCATGTTTTGTTGTTGTTTTTGTGATTTTTTTTTGTTGTTTTTGTGTGTTTGTATTTTTATGTTTGTTTGTGTTTGTATTTTTGTTGTTTTAGGCATGCTCCTTGAGTGTGTCGAAGGGGGTAGGCCAAGTGCGAGCCCTGGGCGATTTTGGTGGAATAGATACCCCAACCTCCTTGGGTCTTACCCAAAAGTGGTACCTCAAAAGGGGTTTTTTCCACAAATAAACAAATAAAGTATCATGTTATATTTATAATAAATCCTTTCTTGCACATAAATTGTTTTGATCTATACAAGTTAAAGCCTTCTATTCTCTATTTTATTTATTGAAAATTTAAATATTAAATTTATTTTTAAAATATTAAAAATATTGGTAAAAATTTAAAAGCAAGTATTTTAATTCTTTTCTAAAAGAATTTTAAAAACAAAATGCTTTTTTTTAGAATTGGGAGAGCAAGGGCAATTTTTTTCCAAAAACAAATCATCTTTTAGGAGCCATACCTTTGCATAGAGTTGTCTAATTCAAACAATTCTTACGCCTTTTGTGCAGAATTTGACAAGATTTGAAATGAGTGGTCATTCGAAAGAATTCAAGCAATATTGAGGGAGATATGACCATGTGAAGATAGTCATTCAAAACTAGGATAAATTTAGGGTAAATTAAAAAGATCTCATCTTTTAGGAGCCATTTCTTTGTGAAGGGTTGTTTGATTCAGAGGATTCTTGGATCAATTTATGCAAAACTTCAAGAGCTTTAAAAAAAAGTGGTCATTTGAAGGAGTCTGAGCTATATTGAGGGAGATATGACCCTGTGAAGTCAACCATTTATAACAAGGGCAATTACATTTTTTCAAGTCATGGAAAATAAAATTGTAGATATCTATCAGCTAGGGTTTCAATGATGAGAGGAGCAACGAAGGGCTAGGGAATCAACGAGGTAGGATATTCTATCTAGGCATATAATGTTTTAGTTAAGTTTATTTTTCCTCTTTATTATCTTAGACATTTTACGTGCAATTCCTTATAGGTTTATTTTCAAATAATATAATCGATATAGGATATCCTAGTAAATTTTAATAGTTTTTGAGTTACAATTTTCTTCCCATGGATCGATTTACAGCTACCTTTAGAATCATCCCTAGTAGTAGAGGTTAGTGAGGACCTCAAAGAGAAACAATCCTTATTTCTCAAAGATAGGATAATTTTTGATGAATTAATGGGTCTTGAACAAGGGCTTCGACCTTGAGAAAATGGATTGATAAGAATTGTAAGTCTATTATTTTTTCCCAAAGGTTTATTCCTAGCTATTCTATGTTCCAAGGAGGAAGAGATAGAATTATAAAAGGGGGTCCTTGTTTTATGGGAAGAGCAAGACTCTTCCTTAGCCACTAGTATGAAGGCTTTACATCTAAAAGCATAATTTTATCCCTAGTACCAATCTATATTAGGATGTATGGGTTGCCCATTGAATTCGAGGAAATGGATTCTTGGCTATTTATGCTTGGATATTGGACATGATTAATATAACTAAATATTTTTTAGATTTAATTATTCTCAAGTATGGGGTA
Source organism: Wollemia nobilis (assembly GCA_028583015.1). Classification (NCBI taxonomy): domain Eukaryota; kingdom Viridiplantae; phylum Streptophyta; class Pinopsida; order Araucariales; family Araucariaceae; genus Wollemia; species Wollemia nobilis. The sequence continues at coordinate 6,574,302 of JAQPPZ010017110.1, forward strand.
AGTTGTGGACCCAAACCATATATTATGAAAAATATATTTTAGATGTAGAAGGTGTCATGAGGTGGGGCATATATAGATATCATGTCGTAAGAAGATTCCAATGTAAACATATGTAGAAAATTGGAAGAGAAACTTACAAATGGATATAGATGAAGATTGTATTCAACTTCAAAAAAACAGGTTCAAACAGATGAAAGTAAATAAATAATAGAGACTAGTAAGGAAGGATGTTGGAGGAACTACTAATTCTTTTAAGGTTTTAGCCCATTAAGAAAAAATAGTGCAAACATTAGAGGACATGATACAATAAGATCTGAACATTAACAAAGAACCTTTTATTAAGTATGATCCTGATTTAGAGATGAACATTCCCATTGAACCTAAGGAATGCACCTATCAGATTTTGAAGACTCTCTTGAATTACCATGCATCATTTAGGAGAAGAAAATTGGTAGAGAATATGTTGTGTTAGATATTAATACTTCTACCATTAATAAGAAAATACCAAAAAATGAGCAGAACAAGTGAAAAGCTTTCGTAGCAAATCCAGGAGAGGATAAATCTAATGAAAAGGAAAGTTATAAAAGAATATTGAGAAATAAAATAATAAGACCTATTTTTGATATAGGCACGAAAAAAAGAGGAAACCCCTTAATTTATCAAGCGAGAGTTAGGGAAGCAAGAGCAATCAGAGAGAAAAGAACACAATCTAAGTTGGTTGAAATTCTCTTTACCAAATAGGAAAATGATATTGATAATTTACAGGCAAGGCTAGTATCCCCTAACGAGACATGATTACCATCTCATGGAATATAAATGGTGATAATTCCCCCTCAAAGTAGAGGTGTAACAAGGACTTATATTTAATTAATAAGCTTGATATTATTTGTATCCAAGAAACTAAATTAACAAAGGGAGAAGTTTCCAAAACTACGAAAGTAGTATGGATAAGATGTGAATAGGATGCTATGGATTTTGAAGGAGCAATATGGGGAATTATAACATATTGGAATCCTATTAGGACCTCCTGTGCAACCATTCATAAAACTAGGTATTAGATAGCCTCAATAGTCACATGCTTCTTTGTAGATATTCGGTTCATCCTTATCATTATCTATGGACCTTGATGAGGACCACAATTGATGAATGTAATAGTTAGGCTTAATTATTTATGTTGTAGTTAGACTTATTTATTTTTAGGATTCATATGTTAGGCCTATGCTTGTATTGTGTGAAGCTTCTTACAACTCACGTTTGTTAGTTTGTTAGCTTCTAGCTAGCTCATATTTTGATTTCAGGTTTCTAGATATTGTTTCATTGGTTTGATTCGTTCCATTTAAGAGGTTATTTTAAAGGTTTATTCTAAGAGCTAAAGCTCTTCCTCCTCATTTTAAACAAACTGCCCTCCTCCCCTTAAAATAGAGAGGAACCTTCACACTGCCCCCTCTATTTTAAAAGCGAGGTTCAGGGGTCACACACATTATTTAAAAGCGCAGGCAGTTTAAGCTCTTTTTCTTATAAGGAAAGGGCTCCTCCCCTTAAAATAGAGAGATCTACTCTTTAAGGAAAAACTTCTATGCCCATCTCATCTTGAGTGAGGGATCATGTGAGGGATCATCCTTACACCAATCTATTTATATTGATTTTTAACCCTTCCCAGTCGACCTCTCTGTCGAGGGACACGAGACTTATCGACCTACCCTCTCTATTTCAAAGGTCCCTCTACTGTCGGAGGTATGTTTGTTGGTTGGTTAGGATGATAACTATATTATCTAGTTGGTTATGCTTATTGGATAACTATTTATCATCAATTTATGTATATCTTATGTGCTTCTTTAAGCACCATGAATAATGCATTTCATAGCTTCTTTGATCTACATCAAATTGTTTTTAAATAATAGACCAACCTTGGGTAGGTCCACCTAGTGTCAATATTTGTTCATGTTGTTGCATTGTCTTGTGCACAACTTGTAGAAGCTCTTGTTGCTAGGATTAGGTGCATGAATTCTTAGCAAAATTTCACAAATTTCCAATTTTAGATTCAAAACTTGTCCTCCATCATATTTTTTGAGTTGCAAGCAATAGTTCCATGCAAAAAGATTTGAAAAATTGGGCCTCCTTGAGCATTGTTTTGTGTAACTTTAGTTAAACCTAAGGTTTCTAAGGTTTATTTAAATATTAATATTAAATTTATAGCAAATCGAATGCACCCTGCCCAATTTCCCAGTATTTCCTGATTTCTCCTGTCGATGGCTCAACATCTAGCCGACGGTGCTGCTTATCAGCCTCTAGGCCATCAATAACCTGTTTCAACGATGGCCTGATGTATAGTTGATAGTGTTGCTTTCTAGTATTTAGGCCATGGATGACTGCATATCGATCTATTTCTCATTGACCACCGGCTCAACGGTCTACCTCCAACCAACAATGTTGAAGACCCTTTTTGGTGCCATCAATTTTTTATCTTTTATTGACCAAATTAAACCAGACCATCAACGACCACTATGAGCTCACAATGTTTGCCAATGTTTTCCATATTTTATAGTGCATCCATTCCTTAATGATAGTTCTATTCATCTGATGTTAGGTGAATCTAGCTTCTTTTTTGTTAATTTTCCTTCGACATCAGTTGATCATCGATGCCCAAACATTTTCTAATACCAATTGAACAAATAATTTTGTTGATTGCCACAATCCCATCTTGCCAATGTGAAGAAGCCACATGGCTAATTGAGATCTACAGTACCAACTTACCACATAAGGAAATGTGGACTTGTCAAGAAACCCATGGATTTGAATTATTGTTCTCAACTATCTAGTCTCACATTTGGGACGCAGAGGACTACATTACAGTTTAAAAGATTTAATACGTGCATAGTATCATAGCTAGCCACATAGGCTAGCTAGTGATATTGTTTGTGTTATTCAAATGCTTTGGCGGTGTCTTGTTTCATTTGATAGGCTATCACGACATTGATGGTTCCTCGGTATGAGTGGCAGATTTTATTAACTTGTCGATGGTTGGTAATAATTTTGTTTTATGTGTATGTAAGAAATTATCCCACATGCAACATGAATTGGCATGGCCTATGTTTAAAGGGAACGTTGCATAAAAAAGTGAATACCATTCTCTTCAAGCTAGTCGTGGTGTTGTTTCTTGCATACAGAAGTCATACAACCAACACCTATGTTGTTGACTATGTTGATAGCTTGATTGATTTTGTTGACCAGTGCTTGTTGGTTGAAACACATTGCGCTTGTTAAGATGATAGAGTCATAAGGGATAAAATATTTTTAAATTAAGTTTAAGAAAACCTTAATTAATTAATTTTATGATCTTGTGCTAATGCTTTTTATATTTTTACTAATTTACCATTTTCTTGACTTTTAACCTAGAAAATTAGCAAGTTAGTTTATATATCTTTGTAAGTTGTCACAAGATATTTTGTAATTGCTTGGAAGCAGTCCAAGTTCATAGCCCCTTATTGTACAACACCATTTTTTGTCACCTTATAATTCACTTTTGTAACACTCCAACTGGCTTATAATCAGTCACAAATGACCTCAAATTTAGTAGATCAGATGACTGATCTCACCTAGATAGTTGGTCTATTAGCCAATAAGGTTGAAGATATCATATTCCAAAGTGCCCTTGATTTAAAGATCTATAATAATGATCCAAAATCCAAGACAAAATGTGATGTAAAAACTTATGATGGGTCTAGGAATCTTGATATCCTAGGAAGTTGGATAATGGATATGGAGATTTGGTTCTCCTATACTGAGGTTCTTATTGAGGAACAAGTACCTTTTGCTAAACTCAAGTTGTCAGGGTTAGCCAAGCTCGTGATTATGGAAAGACAAGAAGGACAAAATCCAATTACCACATGGGATGGTTTAGTCCAAGCTTTGAAGGATACTTTTTACCCTTCCAATTATGAACAAGAGTTAAATGTCAAATGGTATAGATTAAGATAAACTTATAATATGCATGTTCAATATTATGTCTTCCAATTCAACAAATTAAGAATTTTGCTTCGTGTGAAGGATCCAACAGAAGCCCTTATCATCAAATTTACAAGTGGTCTACTTGAACCCTTGTATCAAGAGTTGAAATATACTCCCTTGGATACTTTGGATGCAACTTTCAACCATGCACAATTGGTAGAGGAGAAGCTTGCTAGCCAATCGAGAGGAGCTCGATCTTCAAGACCCACCAAGGTGTCAAATCAGCCACAACAAGTGAAGAAAACATCTTCTTCTCCTTCCCCTACTCGTTCTTCTTCCTCTAAAAAGTCTTCTTATTATTATTTTCAAAAAGTTTGTACTTATTGCAAGAAGCAATGACATCTTAGGCATCAATGTTTTTAATTGCATAAGATGAAGAAGAAATCCTTAGTTGTAATATCTCCTAATGGGGACCCCATAGATGGCCCTATTGAGACTATGGGAGAAGGAAAAACATATCAAGATTTAAAGGGTAAATTGAATAATTTAACCCTTATGCATCATAATTATTTTATAAGTGGTCGTGACAAATTGTTCATCACTAGGGCCCATTTGACTCATGAATTTTTCATAGATTGTATTATTGACAATGGCTCATAAAAAAATCTAATTGCGAGTTTTATTGTCAATAAGTTGAAGCTTCCATTGAGCCCTCATCCTCATCCTTATTCTTTGGGATGGAAGGATAGTGGGAGTACTTCAGACGTCACACACACTTGCACTATCTCCTTTGCATTTGGTCCAAAATTTGTGGACAAGGTCACATGTGATGTCACATCGATGGACTGTTGTGGTTTGTTGCTAGGAAAACCCTATCAATATGATAGGAAAGCCACTTATAATGCCTTCAAGAACACTTATACTTTGTAATTGGATAACAAGGAATATCTAATTAGGTGCACTCAACCTACTACCAATTTGGTTTTAAGTTATCAACAAGCACGCAAAGTAGTAAATCAAGCATAGGAGTTGGCATTAATCTTCATAAGACCACAAAATGAAGACACTCAAGAATCACTTAACAATTCTATCAAGAATGCTTCACTTAACAAAATTTTGCAATCTTATGCACAAGTGTTCAAGGAACCTTCTACTCTTCCTCCTATAAGAGAAATCAATCATAGCATAGATCTTATTCCTAGAGCATCTCTTCCTAATGCACCCATGTACAAACAATCAGTGCCTCAAATGGAAGAAGTAAAAAATAAAATTCATGATTTGTTATCTAAAGGCTTCATTAAGCCAAGTACATCTCCTTGTGCTTCACCAATTTTTTTTGTACTTAATAAAGATGGTACTTGATGACTATGTATTGATTTTAGGGCCTTGAATAAAATCACCATCAAGAATAGGTATCCACTCCCTAGAATTGATGATCTTTTAGATCAGCTACAAGGGGCAAAGTTCTTTTCAAAGATAGATCTAAAAAGTGGGTATCATCAGGTCTAAGTGCAGGTAGATGATACATGGAAGACAACATTTAAGACCAAGTTGGGCTTATTTGAGTGGCTTGTTATACCCTTTGGTCTTACCAATGCACTAGCTACATTCATGAGGCTTATGAATGAGGTGTTTAGGGATAGCCTGGACAAATTTGTGATCATTTATCTTGATGACATTCTAGTTTTATCACCTACTTGGAAGGCTCATCTAGCTCACCTAGAACAAGTTCTCCAAACCCTTCAAGAGAACCAATTGTATGCCAACCTTCCAAAGTGTTCTTTTTCTCAATCCTCCATCTCTTATCTTGGCTTTATCATCAATGATCAAGGCATTCAAGTGGATCCTGCCAAGGTCAAAGTCCTCCATTGGCCCACTCCTATTATCACTAAATTAAGGAGTTTTCTTGGACTTGCCAATTTCTACCACAAGTTCATTCCTAGGTTTTCCACTATTGTAACCCCATTGTATCATTTGACTAAGGCCAAAGTTATGTTTCAATGGACAAAGGATCATGTTTGTGCCTTTGATACATTGAAATACAAACTATGTACAACCCCTGTCCTAGTCCTTCCTAACCTTTCTCAACCTTTTGAGATAGAGACAGATGCCTCATAGTTTGCCCTTGGAGCCGTATTGAAGCAAAATGGCCATCTAGTGGCCTATCATTCTGAGACATTCTCAGCTGCCAAATAGAACTATTCCACCTATGATAAAGAGTTATATGCCTTGGTGCAAGCTATTAAGTACTGGAGACATTACCTTCTTGGTAAAGAGACTATTGTACATACTAATCACTTACCCCTTAAGTTTCTACAATCTCAAAACAAGATTGAAGAAACACGCCACATGAAGTGGGCAACCTACTTGCAACAATTTCACTTAGTGATCAAGTACAAAAAAGTAGTAACAATGTAGCAGATTGTTTGAGTCACCCTCCAACAACTTTTGCATTGATAGTGGTGACTACTTCTCACATTGGTTTCTAGACTTGGCCTACCCAATATCCTCTTGATTTATATTTTGGCATAGTTTACCAACATCTTTTACATCCTTCTTCTAATCTAAGTCCTTTTCAATATTATCATTTGAAGGATGGATTATTGTATAAGTTGGATAAACTTTGTGTACCTCAGGAGCATCGATTGTCTCTTCTCAAAGAGGCACATTCTACGCTCTATGGTGGACATTTTGGGAAACACAAGACTCTTCATCACTTGCAATGATTTTTCTACTAGCCTCACATGCATAGAGATGTGTTGAAATTTTTGAGATAGTGTGTTGTTTGTTGCCGCTCCAAGCCAAGAAATAGGAAATTGGGCCTAAGTGTTCCATTGTCCATTCCTTCTCATCCTTGGAAAAGCATTTCCATGGACTTGTTGAGTGGATTCCCGATGATTGTTTGATAACATGATTGTGTGTTTGTGGTTGTGGATCGATTTAGTAAGATGGCTAAGTTCATTCCATGCGAAAGACCAGTTTTGCAACTGACTTAGCCCAACTTTTCTTTGAGACAGTATGGCATTCCTTTGGTCTACCTACTAACATTATATCTGATAGAGATTCATATTTTGTGGGTCATTTTTGGAGATCATTGTGGAAGATTTTAGGAGTTTCTCTTAACTTCTCCATGACTTTCCATCCATAGTCAGATGGGTAGACTAAAGTGGTTAATCGTACTCTTGTTCAAAGTTTGAGGATTTATCATCACACTTCTCCAATGAAGTGGGATTTGAGCCTCACTCACATTGAGCACACCTACAACAGAGCCATTCACACATCCACTGGACATTCCCCCTTTGAGGTTTGCCTTGGGTTTCAGCCATTGGCACCATATGAGTTGCCTTTATCTTTTCCTTCTTTCGCTACTGTTCACATTTAGAAGGAGCAAGATAAGGCAACATATTTCATCTAGAACTTGCAGAGTCTTCAGTCTAGAGTGGTTCAGATTTTGCAGAGAACTAAAAAAAAACAAGGTATGGATAAGCATCATGTTCCTCATCCATTTCAGGTTGGAGATAGAGTTTGGCTCTATTTGGATAAATGATGTTTTGTAGATAAGGCACATAGTAAGATCAAACCACTTTGCTATGGGCCTTACACCATTCTTCAATAGGTGTTCGAGAATACCTTTCACCTTGATATTCTAGCTCATCTAGGAATTCATGATGTCATTAATGTGGATATTTTAAAGTTATACCATGATTCCACTTTGTAGACCAATCATATCGATGTGGTACTTGAATTTCAGCTTTTGCTTGATTCAAACTGAGTGTTCAACATGAAGACTCATCAGACATGACAATGATCTTCCACTTCCTACCTTTTCACCCACTACGGTTATCTTCAACACCAGACTCATTGGATATCACATCATCAAATGTCCCATGATTTTCCTTTCCTTTTGAAAGCATTGGAGTCCAATGCTTCTATGGTGGAGAGGGATGATGAGGACCACACTTGATGAATGTAATAGTTAGGATTAGTTAGAATTAAATATTTATGTAGTTAGAATTATTTATTTTTTATGCTTTATATGTTAGGCCTATGCTTGTATTGCATGAAGCTTCTTACAACTCACATTTGTTAGTTTGTTAGCTTCTAGCTAGCTCATGTTTTTATTCCAACATAATATGTTTGTTGGTTGGTTAGGATGATAACTATCTTATCTAGTTGGTTATGCTTGTTGGATAGCTAGTTGTCATCTATTTTTGTACATCTTATGTGCTTATTTAAGCACCATGAATAATGCATTTCATAGCTTCTTTGATCCACACTAGACCTTCTTTAAGTGATCATTTGTTTGAAGAAAAAGTGAGCATCTAAATTTTATATCATTGGAAGTTTAGAGGTTCATTATTTTTGTAAATATTTATGTAAAATTTTAATTATATAAGGCATATTTTTTGTGATGATCGATAACTTAATTGTTAAATAATTTTTGTATCAAAAATTAAAAAAAATTGAACAAAAACTAAAATCCATTGTGTTGAAGAAAAAAAATCCAAAGACTACAACAAGAAGTGTTCACATCATTAGACAACATGGGAAAATCAAAGAGAAAGAAAATAAAGAAGCATAATGATATTGAAAAGTGTGCATCATAAAAAGTTAGTATAGATGAAGGAAAGCAAGCAAAAATTCAAAAACATAGGTAATCAAAAACACGTGGAGAAGAGGAACAAGCTAGAGATATCTATTTTAAAAATAAAAATTAGGGATTAATAAGACTGATATCTTGCTTATATTCCATAATGAAAAATGCTCAAAAGTATGTATCAAAAAAATTAAAGAGATACTTGCAAAGGATTCTCAAAGAAGATGGAGATGGAGACTTCTCAACACTTAAGGACTACTTAAGTATTATTCTTGAAAAAGCTAATGACTGCTCTGAAATATTTGTTATATTACCTATTGATGTGGGGAAGATAATATACATAGCATTACTCACCCTTAATATCCTTAATATGAAGTACAAAAGGCAAGAGGAAATAGTTGAAAGGTTGAAGGAGAAGCCCATGATGAAAAATGTGTGTTGTGACACAAATGATCTTCTTCAGAGGATAGATGTCAATTGTGATACATGTGATTTGAGTCCCATTATGGTAAATAGTTATGATATTTGAAGTCTATAGTGGCTAATGTGAGTTGTGATACAAGAGATCTCATCAAAAGAGGAGATAAAGGTTGTGATTTGAAGATTGTGTGAGAAAATAAAGGTGATGTAGAAGTTGTTAGTGGTGGCTATGAAAAAGGTTCTATTGTCGTAATGGATTGTGACAAAGATAGTGGTAATTTAGAATGTGTTGAAGGTCATTTTAATGAAGACATCTTTGAGCATTTAAATACTATTAGTGAAAGTGATAGAAAGCAAAGTAGATATGAAAAAGCGTAATGTTTGAATGACGGTGACAAAGTTTAGAGTAATGATGAAAATACTTTGTTTAGTGGAAAAAACCATAGTGGAAATAAGAAAACTGGGATTTTAGACATCAAGTCTTGTGACAAGGGCCATAAAAATGGTAATGAATAATTTAGAAAATTTGAAAGACATACTAAAGGGATTGGTTCAAAATTGTTAAATAAAATGGGATACAAAGGTACATGTTTGGGAAAATATGAGCAAGGCATGAAAGAGCCCATAATACTAGAAATAAGGCCAAAGTGTGAAGGCCTTGGATATACATGATAGGCTAATGAAATTGTGATAGGGACCACTAATACCAATTTTGTGATAGGTAACAATGAAGGACAAACATGTAATAGTGAATCAAGGAATATTAATAACAATTTTTTGTTAGTCATGAATACTATAAATTTTTTTTAAATAGAAATAAATAAAGGGAATAAAATTCATAGTGTGAATAGTTGTTGCTGTTATGGTAGATATGGACATATGATAGAGAAATTTTGAGACCTTTATTATTGTGAAATTTGTGGAGGCAATAATCATTCTCAAAAATCTTGTCAACATAAATAAAAAAAAATAAATAAATAATGGGTGGATAAGCATGTGTGAATGGGATAAGATAAAGAAAATATTGTGTGGTTTCTATAACTATAAGAGGAGACCAAGTGTGATGAAACATCAAAGTTTTTCCATGGTGAAATATGTTGGGAAACTTGAGATAAATTATTTTAGAAGAATATTATCCAAGCACAACTTCGAAGATGATCTATAGTGATAGGACCTATAGAAAAATGCTTATGTGAAAGATTTTGAGGATGTGGATGATTCTAAGGATATGTTGCAGTGGTGATTTCCTAAAGGTGATGACTGGATGACTATTCTAGTAGCTAACCTAAAGGTGATGTTGACCCAATGGGAACCAAAGAGGTAACCCAAAGGTATTGTTGGCCAAATGGTAGACTTAGAGGTAGACCCAAATAATTCATAGAGGTAGATCTAATGGAGGTTAAATAGATTTTGTTGAGATAAATCTAGAGAAGCTAGAGCCAAAAAGTGAAAGTCAACCAACAAATGACAATGATGGAGCCAAATCCAAAGCTAGTGCTAGAGCTAGAGAATAGTTCTAGAACTCTTGAATGCATGGGGGATGATGATGTTTTTACCAAATAATATAATCCATGGGGGTGTTAGACCTTATAATATTATTTAAAATTGTGTACTCATTTGACTTATATAATCATTTAATATTATCGAGAGATAAATTAATATTTCTCCCATGTGAGAAATTTAAAGAGTTACATCTCCCATGAGATTGTGGGGAGATGAAGAGACAATTGAAGGTGAAATGCCAAGAGTTGAAAAATAATGAAGATTCTCCTGAACATAAAGAGGATCTCTGATGTATAAAATTACCTACATACAATAGATTTTGGCTAGTGGAATGCATAGCAAATTATTAGAAAGTATTGTTAGTGATTTTTATTATTTTATGCATTAATTATCCTAGCACTTAGGATAAGCTTGCTTAGGTAGGTGTTGACTTATTTGTCTCTCATAGATGCCATGTGTCATGATCTCACTCATGGTGTTGACTTCTTTGTCTCTCACACATGTGTCATGATCTCTCACATCACATTGACTTCTTTGTCCCTCACACACATGTCATGATCTCTCAGATTATGTTGAATTTTTTGTCACTCCCACACGTGTCATGATCTCTCACACTGTGTTGACTTATTTGTCCCTCACACACGTGTCATGATCTCATTCATTGTATAACTTTTTTGTCACTCATTGATGCCATGCACCACATTATCGAGAAGATTCCTTGATGGTATTTTCTTATAAATACCCATCTCATGCTTACACTTAAGTGCATGGTAGTATGGAAGAATGTGAGAATACTTGAAACTATAGATTTAATTTTGCATATTGCCTTATATACTAGAGTAAGCTTATAATTTTGCTTATGTAACTTATTTCCTTCACCTAGATCTTAGGTCTTGTACATTTGTCTCAATCCATAGATAAATCTTACAAATATTGATGAATATTGATGATGAATATTATTGAAATATTATGAAATTATTGTGTGTATATTCATTCTAAAACATTATGTTTATGTTTATCCCCATATCCAATAGGTTTGTCATAGTCAAATTTTCTAAGGTTGATAAAGTTATCGAATCCATAGGTAGCAACTTTTATTTTCTCGCACATGGTCTTTAAATTATATGGGTAGATGGATATACAACATATGGTGCAAAAATATCTCAATTTTTTTATTGGAACCAACAGTTATATTCAATAAAAATAAAAGAGGTTATAATAAAAAGGGAGATGGAAACCATCAAAACTGAAACCAGCCCCTAAAAGGGTGAATAAAACTAAACTAAGCATACAAAAAGAAACTAGAGTAAACAAACCCTAAATTGTAGAATTGTAACTCTAGGCACCAAGTAGACTTATTGCTCTATCATACTACATCCGTTCAAATCCAATGCCCCAAAGATGTTAGAATTATTGGGTAAAATAGGTGAAACCAATTTTTGGATAGACTATCTCCATCTTCTTTCCCCTATCGAGGACTATAAGAACATCGAAACCGCATAGAAAGAGAGGGATCTTTAGATTTTTCTTCTGCCATATGAATCACCATTTCCATTGATGATGGTTCTACATCCAACAACATATCCTCATCGTCGCTAAGATACTCCAACACACTACAACTATTGGATGAATCAGGAACATAATTGTCCAACTGAACATTGGTCATATAAAGTCGCTTCTTTGGAGTGACATCTTCTTTTGTAGATCCCCTTCTTGGGCTATAGGAGCACCTTATACTAATCGAGGGAAATGTACTGGAGGACTGGCCGATTGGGAAGACTGTGAAGCAACCATTATTGCATCCCTTGGGGTATGAATCTGTTGAGACTGAGGAGCCTCATTGTTGGTAGTTTCAATTGGGGGACCAACTTTTTCCTTTTCATACCCTTTTTCTATCGGTTTTGAGACATGTGTTGACTTGGACTGTGTACCTTTAGAAGCAATTAAATGTGCATTCACCCTCCCACAATTGTCTAACCATACTCTTGAGGTTGAAGAGTGGGTGCACTCGGTGTGGCGGGGCTTTTCTTGTCTTTGTTATGCGGCATAAAGAGATAATATTTGATCTTGTGTGTTGAGGATTGGCACTGAAAATATGTATTGGACAAATTAATGTAGGAGACTCGCTAGGATAGCATAGTGTCACCAACTTGTATGTCAATAGTCTCCTTGAGATCTTGAGAAATATCAATCTCGATGCAAACATGTTTTTGAGGGCATGCATGGAAAAATTTATCCGCCTCCACCAAAATGACATGCCTTAGAGGGGTTGCTATGCAATTGAGAAAGGACCACAAAGGTAGAGGGAGTGTTGGGAATTACACCCACACAGGGACTTTGGTAGATATTTCCTCAAAAACAAAAAAGTCACGAGTCCAAGGAGAAAAAACAAGTAGAGAGCTTCTCATGTACCAGGGACCATGCTCATAAATCACCTTATCATGGGTTTTTTTCGTAAAGTGAAAAAAAAGTCCTTTGTAAGATTTTGAACCATCGTTAGCTTGACTCCATAAGGAGTCCAAGCTGCATTAACCTAGACCCTAAGAGAAGACTCATTAGGGATGTGTCCAACGAAATACATGACAAGGGTGAATGATTCTAAACAATGACATACAAAATCAAATTTAGGCAATGGAAGAATTACATCAAGATAATGAGGGTTACCTTGTAGACCATTCTTAACATAAACCTGCACAAACGGTTGAGAGGAGCCTTTATCACATACATTCCCTTCTGCGGTGCCAATGTTATGCATTAGTCAATAGGACCATATTAATACTCAAACCCTAATCCAATCTCCATCCAACCTCAATTTATTTGAATTTATATCTTAAGCATATATAGAATGCCTTAGTATTCATTTATAGAGATACAATCCATATTCTTGAAAACTTCCAAAATGTATATAATATCTTTATTGAAGAAAAATAAAAGTGTTAGTTGTAAATCAATACCAAAATAAAAGGCTTTAAATTCATTTAAAAAGTTAACTACATTACAATATTATAAAAATTGTTTATTACAAACTGTTAAACAAAATTGAAACTATAAAACAAGCTTTCTAAACAGAGTGAAGTTTTCAAATTCATAAGTAACAACTTTTAATCTATAACCTTTAGGTTATAGAGATAGATGGATATACAATGTATAGTGCAAGAAGGTCGCTATTTATCAAGTATACACCTTGAGCTGGTCTAGAAGGTCTTATTATTCATTTGCACATATATATATATATATATATAGTCAAAATTACTAAAAGCTTGGAGAATATGTACAATGCCTTTTTGAGGAAGAATAAAGGTATCATTTGTAGAGTTAGCATACCTATATTTTTTAAAATTCAAATCCAAACTTAACTGCATAACAATATCATAATATTATATAAATTATTAATAAACTAAAATTATTGAAAAAATAGTGGATTTTTTAAAATAATTTTTATTTTATTTTATTTTTTATAACTAATGTTTAGAGTTGAGTTAAGCTTATCAATAAAGGTCAAACACATAGCCATACACACCCGCCCCTCACACACTCCCGTCTCAAACCTCTTTAAAAAAGAAAGACCATTGTACTATTTTTTAAACTCCTTTAAAACTTTGACCTTCTCTTCGAAGTTCTATGGCTAATATATTAGTAGTTGTTTCTTCAAAGACGTTTGAGAGGTCTTGACGATAGAGACAATTATGTGCTTTTACACATTGGGCGTGTTAATGATTGACACAATTTTATAGGCTTTAATGTATGGGTCAAAAGTTGATCGACAATTTTTAGTAGATTAAAAGTCTTTCCAAATTAATTATAATTTTTTTTTTTCTCTAGATTCAGGGTAATCATACATTTGAACATAATTTTTTAATTATTTCGATTGTATTTTTAATATAAAAGAGATTGATAATCACTATAAATTTTAGTTTATTGGATTTGGAAAGATCTTAAAGAAAGGTCAAAGTCCTGTAACCATCTAACCTATCCTTAACTATTCCTATATTGATGAGCACACTACCATCCGACTTATCCCCATTCCACCAACCTATCCCCTCCTCGGTAACCCATGGTTTGAACCTTATACCTCACCCAAAAAAAACTAAAACCACTAGATTTTAACCTCAAATCCTCAAAGTTTTTAATGTCGGGCGGGACACAGCAGCGGAGCAGAACCAACAGGGAATGTGGCGGGCTGGAGCACGCGGGCGAGAGCACAAGGATTCACGTGGATGTCAGCGGTGTGGCGCACTATTTATTGCCGCGGGGTACAGCATACAGAAATGCCGCCAGGTGGAGCAACAAAACGGACGCGGCCTACAGTACGGAGGAAACCCGCTGGCGGCCACACGAAGGAGATATGCCGCGGCCCGCGAGTGCCACACAAACCAACGTTCAGCGGACGTGGGATATGAAATCGATAAAGTCAGCGGGCTCGGAATATTACATCAAAAAGTCAGCGGACTATAGAGAGGTCAGAGGAAAACAGCAAGGGATGTTCTAGCCCGCGATCCTTAATCGCTTGCACGCTTTTCAATACAATTATCGCGGGCTAGTAGCATACGCGATATAATAACTCAAGCGAGCTAAGACATACTCGTTCTAAACCGCGATATAGAAATGCTTTCACGCTTTAAAAAGCACAACACAAGCAGGATATAACATGAACTATTAAGAACGGGATACAACACATTATTTTTTTTCGTTAAAATTATATTTTTATATAGAAGGGTTACAGTCACTATTTTTAGTAAGTGGTCAAGAGACTGTTCCCAACAAAACTATGACCCAATATGAGATAGGGATCATCGGTCTTATACCGTTTAAGGGTTTATACTGTGGTCCGAGAGGATTCGGAGGAGACTACAGTTTTATACCGTTGTTGTCGGTTTGAGGATTTGGAGGAGACTACCGTTGTCGTCTGAGGATTTGTGGGTTTGAGGATTCGAAGCAGACTACGACCTTTGCAAAGGGTTAGCTTCCTTTAAGGTTTGAACCTAGGTCTCTTCTTGGTAGTGCCTAGCCACACCTGCACTTACCAATCCACCTAACCCTTAAGGTGGATACAATATCTACTACCTTTGCAAAGGGTTGGCTTCCCTTAAGGTTTTAACCTAGGTCTCTTCTTGGTAGTGCCTAGCCACACCTGCACTTACTAATCCACCTAACCCTTAAGGTGATACAATATCCTAACCTTTAGGGTGGATACAACACATATATTATTTAGCGGGATGGAACACGAGCAGCTTTGAAATAAAAAAAACTTAACTGATGCGTACTCAGAAGATTCGGAGCAGACTACTACATTTGCAAAGGTTGGCTTCCTTCAAGGTTTGAACCTAGGTCTCTTCTTGATAAGTACCCAACCACACCTGCACTTACCAATCCATGCAACCTTTAAAATGGATACAGCACATATATTAACTGAGTTTACTTTAAAACACAACGATCAAATTTATAAGAAAATGTGTTAAAATGTATTAGATTAGGTGTGAAATCTGGTTTAGAAACTTGTTAAGCTATAACTCTATACTCAACAAAAAATCTTTCGTTGCTTATAGTTTGTGTAATAAAGGGTACAAAGATTGCATCATAATAAATCCCGGCCTTGAAATTTTCAATTATTCCAACATGTTTGAATTCTCGACACATACAACATTTGGCAGGATTCCGTAATGATGCCTCAAAAATGCCATGTTCTACGTATCCTTCTGACTTTTCCCTCTCTTAACATTGACTCAATGTGCTCCATTTTTTTAATTTTCCAACAAAACATTCTTCACTTCAGTCCTGCACGGTAGACAAGCATCTGACATTATCAGACCCGCTTCTCGGCATTCACATCCGTTCCAGCATTATTAAATATTTTCAGTTACTAATTTAATGTAAATGGCCCGTAAGAGCTGAATCACTTAAATTTTTGAATTTTTACGAAAAATATTCATAAACCAGGCCTACAAAATTATAATAACGTGCTACTAATAAAATCCGTTTCAATATATAACAAATAAAAAACAAAACCTACATGGATCACGTTTATTATAGCAGGTTGAGCAGGTTACTCTGTGTCGCCAGATTTCTCCGACTTAGAACGTTCAACGCGCTCTCCAGCACTTTGGACCTGTGCATATCCTTTTTCAGTTAATTCATGACTTCGATGTCTTAAAAAAATATATACATTTCAAAAATGATTCAAAAACTAATTTTCATTGGTAATATTTTTGTTTAAGGTAGGTATGATTTATTTCAGATGTTCTGCTTAATATCATCAAATTAAAGTGAAAGTAACACGTTCATGGCTTAATAAAATGATGACCATGACCAACTGCTAGTTATTTCTTTATAAAAATTTAAATGATGATGTTTTAGAATTATGTCGCTTTATGTAAATCTACTGTGTAGCATCATTGGTTGCCTGTACTTATGAATTGAGGTAAATACAGATAAAGTTTACGAACTGTTCAGGACAGTCTACCTACTTCTACGGGTAAATTTTTTAAAATAAAATATAGAGTTTGGTTTGAACTTAAATTTTTTAAATTAAATTTTAAAATTAAAACATAAATCTAAGTGAGTATGGTCTACTCACAAGAATGCCACTTATAGCTGATGTCACCGGGTTCATCAACAGGCATAATTTATTTGATGGAATAGTTACCTTTACGCCCAAGCTGGTCTTGAATCCCAGAACGGCTCCAATGGGTAGACCAATGCAGTAATATGTTGCCAAGTTGACATAAGCCACCACAGCCTGCCATCCGCACCCAATTGCCACACCTGCCATTACCGGCTCTTCTGATTAGCATTCTAGACAGATTAATGTTTTCCATACATGAAATTGAAGCTAAATATAGATATACCTGAGAGGATTGGGTGGGTGCCGTTCAAGAGAACAGATATGGCCAGCAACGGCGTCAACGCAAACACTGCACGCATAACCACAGTGCTGCTGGTGAACGCCATGCTCAGCTCTTTCTTCAACACCAAAACTCCAAGGGCGAGTATCACGCTTATTATGAAACATGTAATCACCACTACCAACACCGAAAACCTCGCCGTCTTGGGCCGCCGGGCTCCCAACTCGTTTCCAACTCTGATGCTGCAAATAAAATCACAACCCAAGAAATTGTAAGATATGAATGCCACAAGCAGAAGAAAACATTATAGTCATCAATAATTAAAAAAGGTTTACTACCTTGCAGCATTGCTGAGGCCCAACATTAGCATCAAGTCCCAATTCAAATAATTCATGCTGAGTCCCAATTCAAATAATTCATGTTGCACACCAAGTCAGACAACAAACATTCCTCGGTAATTGTGGTCAAACACATAACAGTTGTTGTGTCCACACGACTTGTTGGCCTACAGTCGTGTAGAAAGAGTGTCTAACGTACGATGAATGTTCGTTGAAGATGAAAGGTTAAGTAGGATTTTAATATGATAAATGTTTTTTAATGCATAGGAAAATGGTGGATGGTTTTTATGCGTAGGAAAACAGTGGATGTTTTTTAATAAATTTTAAAGTAAGGAATTTTATTTTTTTAATAAGTTTATAGAAGTTTTTATGAAGAATCTCAGTTTTCAGGGTTTGAATTTTGCGTCCTATCAAAATTAACAATGATTTTTCCTAAAGTTGAAAGCTATGCTTATTATTAGGGAATTTAAGACACTCATTCCTATCAAATCGCTTTGAACCTTAAACCTGCAAAAAAAAACCAAAGCCCTAAACATTGCACACAATGAATCTTATTTATATGACACTAACATTTTTAACTTTTAAACTGAAGATTTTAAAAAAAAGTTTGTTTATTTTAACATCAATTAATTATTTCAACCATTAAATTTAAAACATGTTGTTTAACATTTTTAACTTTTAAACTGAAGATCTCCTGAATTGTAGGAGATCTTCCTTAAAAGACAATAAATGTTTAACTGCACTTTTAGCAGAGGAATGTCAAACTAAACCGTTTTACGGTTTTCCTCTCTCACAGCAAGTATTATAATAATATCGCTTTTAAATCTTTGATTCGTTCAAAAACGTCAGCATCCAATGTTCGAATTGCCTATAATAGTATCTAGGTTATCACCTTTGTGTATGGACTAATACGGGAGACTGTCGTTTATTTATAACTCATATTTTCAACGACAAGTTTTATTTTAAAATATTTAATTAAAATTATGAATATTTTATTTATAATATTTTTTTAATTTTATTTGGTTGGTTTTGTTTAATGCATTATAATTGCAAATTTCTTTATAAGAAGACTGTTCATGAGCATAGGGTGTGCGGGTCAAAGTAGAGGTAAATACGAAGATGTGAGGACGTCAAAGTGTATTTTTAAAAATCTTTGCATTATAAAAATACTTTTGTTTTACAAATATATTTAATGCATGTGTTTCACATATTTAATATAAATTTATCTTTATAATGTTAATCAAAATTATATATATATATATATATATTTTAAATGAGTTTGTATATGTATTTATGAGGGATCTTCATCCCCTCGGTTTGAATCTTGGATTTCTTAAAGAGAGGTTAAAAAGAGAGGTTAAAGTCTTTACCAATGTAGTAAGCTTGTAGCTTTAATCATATATTTATTAAATTATATGATTTTTTAAAGTGATTTTATTTTATCAAAAATAATAAGAGTATAAATTCACAAAAAAAGTGACCCCGAAGTCTATGCAAGAAATTAAACCAAGGTCAAAAGGGCCTAACAAAACTAAAAAACAACAATGAACAAATCACCAAGAGATCTATTGCTTCCATTGTGGAATTGAGAAACTGAAAATAAACTAGAGCAAAAAACCATAATTTGTAAATTTGTAACTTTGGAGAGATCTAACTCTCAGAGTGGTTGGTTCCTTTAGGCGCTTGTATAAGTAAATCTTTCCAAGTAGACTTATGACCCTCAATATCAAATGTTAAGACTGGTTGCTTAGTTCAGACTCCATTGTCCTACTTTTGTTCAAGCAATGCCAATGCCCTAAAGTTGTTAAAACTGTTAGGTTTGGCACTCGCCCACCAAAGTCTAGATGGGTGAAACCATTTTTAGATAGACTATCCCCATCTACTTTCCCCTGTCGAGGACTATGGGAATGTCGAAACTACGTAGAATGGGAAGGATCCTTAGATTTTACTTCCTCAATAGGAACCACCAATTCCATCGATGATGTCTTTGCATCTAGTGTTGCGCCCTTCAAGGGTGAGCACTATGGAATATAAAAAGTAGTTGTCTGTGGAAGTAAAGACATTGAGCTTGTGATGATAGCTAATTGTGGATAAAAAAAATCGTCATCTATGGAACTAAAGGTTGTGAGCATGTGACAACCACCGTATGTGAATAAAAAAAATATATCATTTGTGGAGTGAGAACAACATGAGAACACAAATTTTTGCGATGGCCCATAGTGGTCCAATTATCCACCTTAGGTTGAGTGGTTACCATAGGGGTGGGCATGAAAGTCGACTTCGATTTAGGATGCAACATACGCGGACAATCCTTCACCTTATGATTGGGTGCTTGACAACGAAAATAGGTGTTCAGGAGATTAATGTAAACCACCCTTTGAGAAATGATGGCCTCTTCCACTTGAATGGTGATGGAATCGGGTAGATTTCTTGATAAATCTACCTCTAGACATACCTTCCTAGTCAAACGGGTATTGAAATTTTTTCAAATTTAGTGAGAACCACACACCCAATCACATCATTGATTTGGTCTAAACCAACCCACAAAGGAAGGGGAAGATCAAGAAACTCCACCCAGGCTAAAACTTTGGGGAGTTTGTTTGTGGAGATAGTAAAATAATAGGTCCACAATGAGAGAATGAGCAAAGAGCTTCGTAAATGCCAAGTACCATGCTAAAAAAGAGTTGTGACATGAGTAGGGTTAGAAAAATGAAAAAGAAAAAAACCTCTTGTGAGAATTTGTACTAGTTGAACATTAATGCCATGGGATGCTAAAGATATCCAAACCCTTAGTAACAACTTGGGAGGGATACGCTTAAAAAAATACTTGTCCAAGGTGTGTGACTCTAGCCAACTACATGTAGATTCAATAAACTTGGAAGGAAAAACAAGATCAGGGGATGAACCTTTACCACAAAAAATTGTTGTAAAAGTCATTTCTAAGGACACCCTAGAAGTGCCATTGATAGGAACCGTTTCCCCTGCAACACCAGTGCAAACCGTTGGGTCATCAGGTATGGAGGCCATGAAAAGTTTCAAAAAGAAACCTAATGTAGCTCACACCAAAACCCCGAGTAGAGTTGTATTACCCTCATTGACCCCACATCAATTGTATGATTTTTGTTAAAGTAATGGAAAATTCAATGAGTAGTACCACTTGGGGTCACACTTCCCAAGGGCATCAATAAAGGGCCTCCCTCACCGTGATTGGAACTGAGGTCATTGAGATGTGTTAGGAGGTGAAGTCACTATCCATATCTCTAATGTTCTTCAGTAGAGAGGTGCATGATGGTGCAACTTATAATGATCCATCCCCACACGCTAAGGTAACTGGCGAGATGGGTTGTCCCAAGAAGGGTAACCCTATACGGGTAACCTTAGACAAGTTACCTCCAAATAGGTAACCCCATATGAGTTACCTCCAAATAGGTTATCTTTAGATGGGTAACCACACAATCATGGAACGTGTAAGAATCATGCTTAACGCATCCATGTTGGATAAAAGGTTTTGGGTAGAGGTTGTTAATACAATTATTTACCTTATTAATAGGTCACCTACATATGCATTGGATGGATAAATTCTAGAGGAGGTTTGGTTTTGTAAACCAATTGATTACTCTCATTTGCGTACATTTGGCTATGATGCATTTGCCCATGTGCCTAAATAAAAATGGTCTAAACTTGACCTAAAGTCAAGCAAATGTGTTTTTATCGGCTATGGAGATACAGTGAAGGGGTATAGGCTATGGGATTCTACAGACCACAAGGTAATTATTAGTCGAGATGTTATTTTTGATGAAAAATCCATGCAAAGAAAGGAGGTACGACAAACACCTAATGTTGCACTAGTTGAATTAGATATGAATGAAGATGAAAATGAAAATCAGTATGCTAAAGTTTTTGATCAACATACAGAACAACAAGTAGAACAACCACAACAGTCACAATACCAAGAGCCACAACCAACAAATCATTGGGTTAGAATATCTACACGTCCACTAAAGTGTTCAAAAAGGTATTCTCCTATTTTTTAGTCCTCTTTTACTTTATTAACTGATGATGGTGAGTCTAATTTATTTCATTGGAAACAAGTGGGTGTACAAAGTAAAGAAGAACAATGATGGATTGTTGGAACTCTTTAAAGCACGCTTGGTGGCAAAATATTATGTGCAAAATTCAGGTATAGATTTTAATGAAATTTTCTCTCCAGTTGTGAAGATGACTATTGTTAGAGTTTTACTTGCACTTGTAGCAGCACAAGATTTAGAACTAGAGCAACTTGATGTGAAAACTACTTTCTTGCATGGTGATTTTGAGGAGGAGATTTATATGGATCAGTCTGAGGGTTATGAAGAAAGAGGTAAAGAGAATTTGGTTTGCAAACTCAAGAAATATCTATATGGATTGAAATAAGCACCAAGGATGTGGTACAAAAAAATTGATACCTTCATGAAGAGCCAAATTTTTAGTAGGAATGAAGTTGACCATTGTGCAAACTATAAGAGGTTTTGATGATGGCGGTTTTATTATTTTGTTGTTTTATGTTGATGATATACTATTTGCAAGCCCCAACATGAATAAAATTATTTATCTTAAGGATTAGTTGACTAGGACATTTGAAATGAAGGATTTAGGAGCAACAAACCAAATTTTAGAGATGAAGATACATAGGGACAAAACAGGAAGAAAGATATGGTTAAGTCAAAAGTCATATATAGAAAATATTCTACAATGCTTCAATATGTAAAATGCAAAACTAGTTAGTACCCCACTTATTTCACACTTCAAATTGTCTTTCGAACAGTGTCCTAGAATAGAAACAAAGATGACAAGCATGTCTCGTATACCATATTCATCAGTAGTAGGAAGCCTCATGTATGTCATGGTGAGCACCAAATCAGATATTGCCGAAGCAATGGGAGTTGTCAGTCGGTACATGATGAATCCTGGTAAGGAGCATTGGAATGTAGTGAAGTGGATATTTAGATATTTAAGAGGCACTTTAGATGCTAATATTTACTACGGGTCGAAAAAATTTCAACTTAAAGGTATTGTGGATTTTTAAAAATCTACGCATTAAAAAAATATTTTTGTTTTACTAGAATATTTAATGTATGTGTCACTATTTAATATAAATTTACACCTATAATGTGAATCTAAATTATATAAATATTTATTAATTATATTATTTTTGTTGAAGTAATGCGAAGTACAACGAGTGACTCAAGTGGGGCCACATTCCTTAGGGGCATAGCAAAAAAGGGTCTTCACCCCTATGATTCAAACTAAGATCACCAAGATATAACACTAACAACATACTATTTGGGTATCCCTATAAGGACTAAATTGTATGATTTTTGTTGAAGCAATACATAGTACGAGTGGTACAACTGGGGCCAAACTCCTCAAGGGCCTAGCAACAAATGACATCCCTCCCTTTGATTCCAACTAAGGTCACCAAGATAAGTAATGCAAAGTACAATGAGTGGCACAACTAGGGGCCATACCAACAAGTGACACAACTAGGGGCCATACTCCCTAGGGGTATAGCAACATAGTGCTTCATTATCTATGATTCCAACTAAGATCATCGAGATGAAACACACAGTTGGGGACCACACTCCCTAGGGGTATAGCAACATAGGGCTTCCTTCCTCATGATTTGAACTAAGATCATTGAGATGAAACGCCAATGACATACAATTAGGGTGTCCCCTTAGGGACTAAATCGTATGATTTTAATTGGTTAGATTCTTCTATTTTTAAGGAGAATGTAACAACCCCAATTGTTGTGCTTATTATTGCTTATATCATCTTCAAGGACAAGGTATTGCTTAAAGTCTTATGTGATTGCAGGAACAGGTGACCACTTAGGCGGATGCAAGACTAAAGAAACTGATGATTCAACGAATTGGAAACCAGTGGAAGGTAAGTCAAGGGAAATGATGAGCGACGGAGTGTTTGATAAGGAAAAAGAAATCGTAGAATTCCTACCAAAAATGCATTCGCCAACGACGCATTTAGTTGCATTTCATATAGTTGCATTTTTAGGGATCTTGTCAAACTTTTGCTAAATAAAATAAGTATATATATATATATATATATATATATATTTATATAAAATAATAAAATAGTTAAAGGAAATATAATAATAATATTTAAAAAAATAATGAGAGTTATAATAATAAAAATAAAATATATTTAAATATAAATATAACATTTACACTAGGCCATATGATGGAATCAAAACTTTATATAGTAAGAAAAATAAAAGAAAATTATTTAAAATTAAATAGACAAAGTAAGGAGATGTTTAAAATATGGCGTGACAAGTGGAAGCGAAAAATCTTACACAAGTCAACAGGTGTTGTAATTTAAAAATAATCATCTGTTTATTAAACTGGAGGAAGGAGGAAGGAAACACAATCATCGTTGCCATTCGAAGAAAATGGAATTTTTACGGAGAAGATCGTCTTTGGAAAAAAATTTGAGGATTTCATCTGCGACCTGTGACACGGAAAAGAGGTCGGAATTCTCTTGTTTTCTCATCCTGGTAATTAGGAGTAAAGTGTTTCTCCTCTTTGTTATCTAGGTTTTAAAAATTTTGGAATATGGTTCTCTGTGAATGACATTATGTGTAACAAAGAACTAGAAACTATTTTGTTAAAAGAACTAAAGAAAATAGAGACAATAGGGCATTGTAATTGCATTGCAATTCACTGAGGAAAAAAAAAATACTGCACTCAATAGGTTAGTTGCATTGCATAGCATTGATTTAGGGGTTGTTCTGACCCTTGTTGTCCGTCGGTTTTTAACTTTGAAGAATCGAGGGAACGCGATCTGGTGAACCAGAAATATCCCAACACTAGTAGTATGCTCTTCACTTGTCGTGTAATACAATTTGATGAATCAGAAACTAGCACGTTTTTTTTTTTAATAGAGTACTGCTACGCCATGTTTCCTTCTAAGCTAGGAAAAAAAAACTGCACTCAATAGGTTAGTTGCATTGCATAGCATTGATTTAGGGGTCGTTCTGACCCTTGTTGTCCGTCGGTTTTTAACTTCGAAGAATCAAGGGAGCGTTGAAGAACTGACTGATGGCTGAATTTATCTTTGTTGTTTTCAAAATATCTTTTGAAGAATTCAGTTGCAACGCTTGTTGTGTGGCAATATAGTAAAAATATTATATGTGGTGTAATATGTTACTGAGAGAAGCGTATCTAGAATAAATTCCTTTTATTATAAAAAATCCCTAACACTGGTTGATGTTTTTGTTTCATAATGTTTAGATAGTGTTTGAGTAAGCAACGAAAAAAAAATTGTTTTCATAGTTTTCTTTTTAAAAATAAAAAGGGCTCTGTGTGGATATGTTTATTGGACAATATGAATTCTTATGCAGTCTCAATTGGAACATAATGTTGTTTCATTGAAAGTTCAACTGTTACGAAAAATTTATTTTACCGCGTATTGATTATTGTTGTAAATTGGTTTTTAATATTACAACCTGATAGTATATGGGGCGTTATAATCCCTTTTAAGTGTAGGAGAAATGAATACAAAGAAGAAAGTAACGGAGTCAAATGTAGGCGCTCTGTTTGTCCCAACCTGTGCAATCCAAAGAATTTAGTTTTATTTTATTTCTAAAAGAAAAGCAAAAGACTTAGGTTATTGAAGATTTAAATTTTAGGAATTTTTTTTGGCTTCGTAGACCTTAATCATAAGTTTTTGAGAAAACGAAGTTCTCAGGTCAAGTGTTAGTGAATATAAGAAATAACCATACGCTATTTGATGTAGTCTCGAATAGAGGAAATGTAACATCAATTTAGGGTTAGAACATGTCGTCAACACATGGAAGCCCATTTCTAGGGTTGGTACATAGTAGAATCCTTTGGCATTGGTCGTTTAATCAATTTAGGAAAATTCTTCCTCATTCGCTAGTTGAAGATACATCATTTGAAAATTATTTAATTTCAATCCAAAACACATATTTTTGTTTAGCTTGAATTTGCACAGGGTGAATACTTAAGTTTTAATTTTTAGTAAAGCTAAATCCATATAAATGAATGAAACTTTGGAAGGCAACTATTGGGTTTTAAAGAATGATTTTCTGTTGTTAATGATTATTGAATTATGAAGAACTGCAACGAATTTTTACTTTGGATCTTCCTGGCTGTGTTTAACCTAAACATTTACTGGAGTACCCTTTGAGAATAATTTAATCTTTATCGATAGCACCACCATCGAGATCACTATGGGCATGATGTCTTTGATGTCCGTGGAAAGACATTATCTTGTAAATATTGTGGTTAAGGCTTAAAATATTGAGTAATAAGACACTAGAGTATGTCTGAGCAGTAGGGAAACCTATCATTTTATAAACTCTTTTATTAACAATCTAAAGACTAAAGCTCAGGCAAAGTATATGCCATTATTAAAGCCATCATTTAAACAATTCATGAAAGGAGAAAGTATAAATAGGTTTAATAAGCCATATAAACTGTAAAACAATTCATCATTATAAAACTGGTTTAGGGTTGCCATCTGGGAAAGCAATGCTGGATTCTAAGAGGAATTGGATGTGTAAACATTAGGGCTCATACTCTAAAATGAAGAAAACAATTTGGAAAAACAAAAGCAACCATAAGTACATTTTAGGGCAAACTCTTGAAGGTAGGGGAAAAATGAAATTCTTAATATTAGTTTTAGTTTAACTTTTGCTTGCTATTAATTGATGGATATTATATCTAATTTAGGGATAACGTTTGATAATAAGGTGGAAGCCTCACAAGAGAATTATTAGGTATTGGAAACTTGGCCAAAGGAGTTTATAAAATAATTGTTAATTTACTTGTATTAAAGAAAAATAGATAAGTCTTAGATGAGCAAAGCTAAGTATTGGTTGAGGTTTGACTTTCTATTTAAGTTTTACTTTTGGATATAAAATGTTATTTTAGAATAACTTGATTAATGTTTAGTATAGGGTGGTATTTAGTATTCACGAATATATCTAGTTTATATTAAGACTTACTTTAAAAAAAATGTTCTATGGTTTAATTAGGTTAGAAATTTTAATTTGGATATACTTAGATAATATATAAATGATTTGTGCCCAGCTTTAGACAATATTATTTAAATAGTGGCATATCTTGAGATGATTCCCAGCGTATATATAATAAAGGAAAATAATACAAACTTGGCATACAAACCATAATGGATTATAATTGTGGGAAGACAATTTAATTATTAAAAAGTTTGTGGGCAGACAACCTATACAACTTGAATGTGGGGAGACATTCATAATTCCCGCCATAGATAAGGAGAAGAACTCTCAATATAATTGGTTAATTCAAGCTCCAATGATGTGAGGAGATTTAAAAGATTTATGATATGGGCATAAATCTTAGACTTAACCCATCTAGAATTCGGGCATGAAGTCTTATGGAAATCTGCATAATGATATGGGCTTACGTAGAAATAAGACTTCTGGGGTATGGTCAAGGTAAGACAAACTC
Organism: Wollemia nobilis; assembly: GCA_028583015.1. Taxonomy (NCBI): domain Eukaryota; kingdom Viridiplantae; phylum Streptophyta; class Pinopsida; order Araucariales; family Araucariaceae; genus Wollemia; species Wollemia nobilis. Next base: position 6,601,462 of record JAQPPZ010017110.1, read on the forward strand.
ATGATACAATTTAGGATAGTGAATTGTCATCCGCCCTGGCATGCCACACTAATATCTCATAGAAGATATGAGAAAAATTAAGCTACGAGATATGGAGAAATATGCATTCAAGCTTCAGGTGATATGGGCCCTGAAGTAGGAAAACCCCTCGCCATAACATACTTGGGTACTCGGGAAGGAGTGGTAGTATGACAAGGCAATGTAGACTAAGATCTGGCCAATCTCACCTTTGCGAAAAATTTTATCTGCAGCGGAATGGGTTCTATAAAGAATAAGCATGCTTATCTGGATGTAAAACTAATGAGGGTGGCAAATAACTAAAAAATTTTCATTTGCCCTTTTTAAGTACACTTGAAACCAAGTGAGTTGACTTGGGTTATTACAGTTGGTATCAGAGCCACATGAATTATTAGATAATAGACAATGACATCTAGACTATGAGCTAGTTCCTCAAAATATCGATGGTTGCGACTCAGCTGACAGAGCTGACCAAGAACCCAAAATGAGTCCTTAGGAAAATTGTAAGAATAAGTGTTGCTGAAGAAACAACTAAATCCCCTCGGATAACAAGAATGGAGATGGAGCCCATGGCCAAGGAGGATAAAGTGACTTGAAATCTTCTTAAAATCTTAAATAAAACAGCTAACTTAGCCCTTGGTAAGGAAAGTTCAACAAAGAACCCCATGATAGTCTAAAAATACCGATGGATCAGCTAGCTCAACAACATGAATTAATGGCTCAATTTGAATGCAAGTATGGGTTAAGTAGACTAAGGATATGAAAAATAGTAGCAAAAGACCACAAATCTAATTAAATAAAGGATGATTCCAATATGATCCTAAATAAGTAACAAAAATTCTTTGAAGAAGTAGGGATTTCAAAGTCTGGATATGGCTTCAATTTAAAACCCTATACATGACTTCTTTATCATGGGACGTACCAACATTTTTGGGTTGAAAAAAAAAACTCTCGAAAGCCTTATATTTTCAAGGAGCCAAGTTATTCACAAATAACGCCAAAGGGAAATATCTATATAATCAGTAATTTAGGCATTCATCCGTATTTTGAAGCTCAATATCAGACAATGTGCTTGGAATATTTGCTTGATATTTATTTATAAATGTCATATTAACATACGGTTTGAATTAAAAACTGATATGTTTTTTTTGTAATCAAGAGAAATGGATGAGCTTGTAGCTATAATTAAAATGATCCAGGGATAGATGGAACAATTGGTATCAATAATTAAGTTATTAACAGAGCAATTAGAGCAACAAGAAAGGACAATGGAAGCTTTTATTGAACAAGGCAATCAAAACAAGGAAAGGAACATCAAGAATCCTAAAATAAGTATTGAAAGTAAAACCTCGAGCATAAATCCTCGAGCACTGAAGTTAAGCTGCTTCACCTGTGGAGAACCTCATTATGCACATGAATGCCCTTTTAAGAAATTCAAGGGCAAAGGAAAGTTATCAAAAAGTCATATCACTGAAAATCGTGATCATTAAGTAGAATATCCAAGATTTTTGCTACCGAACTAAGGAAATGGGCAAAAGGGATAGTAATTCATATAAGAACCAATGCTATACATGTATATTTTCCTTATTTTGAACTTTAATATATATATATATATATATATATATATATATATATATATATATATATATATATATATATATATATATATATATATATCTGTGTGTGTGTATTGAATGATTTTTTGCTATTGGGTTGCAACTATTGGGTTTTAAAGAATGGTTTTCTGTTGTTAATGATTATTGAATTATGAAGAACTGCAACGAATTTTTTTGCTTTGGCTCTTACTAGCTGTGTTTAACCTAAACATTTATTGGAGTACCCTTTGATAATAATCTAATACTTATCAGTAGCACCGCCGTCAATATCACTATGGGCATGATGTATTTGATGTTTGTGGAAAGACCTTACCTTGTAAATATTGTGGTTAAAACTTAAAAGATTGAGTAATAAGACACTAGAGTATGTCTGAGCAGTAGGGAAACCTATCATTTTATAAACTCTTTTATTAACAATCTAAAGACTAAAGCTCAGGCAAAGTATATGCCATTATTAAAGCCATCATTTAAACAATTCATGAAAGGAGAAAGTATAAATAGGTTTAATAAGCCATATAAACTGTAAAACAATTCATCATTATTAAACTGGTTTAGGGCTGCCATCTGGGAAAGAAATTTTGGATTCTAAGAGGAATTGGATGTGTAAAAATTAGGGCTCATACTCTAAAATGAAAACAACAATTTAGAAAAAACCAAAGCAACCATAAGTACGTTTTAGGGCAGACTCCTGAAGGTAGGGGCAAAATGAAATTCTTAATATTGGTTTTAGTTTAACTTTTGCTTGTTATGCATTGATGGAGATTATATCTAATTTAGGGATAACGTTTGATAATAAGGTGGAAGCCTCACAAGAGAATTATTAGGTATTGGAAACCTGGCCAAAGGAGTTTATAAAATAATTGTTAATTTACTTGTATTAAAGAAAAATAGATAAGTCTTAGATGAGCAAAGCTAAGTATTGGTTGAGGTTTGGCTTTCTATTTAATTTTTACTTATGGATATAAAATGTTATTTTAGAATAACTTAATTATGTTTAGTATAAGGTGGTATTTAGTATTCATGAATATATCTAGTTTATATTAAGACTTACTTTAAAAAAAATGTTCTATGGTTTAATTAGGTTAGAAATTTTAAATTGGATATACTTAGATAATATATAAATGGGTTGTGCTTAGCTTTAGACAATCTTATTTAAATAGTGGTATATCTTGAGATGATTCCCAATGTATATATAATAAAGGAAAAGAATACAAACTTGGCATACAAACCATAATGGATTATAATTGTGGGAAGACAATTTAATTATTAAAAAGGTTGTGGGCAGACAACCTACACAACTTGAATGTGGGGAGACATTCATAATTCCAGCCATAGATAAGGAGTAGAGCTCTCAATCTAATTGGTTAAGTCAAGCTCCAGTGATGTGATAAGGTTTAAAATATTTATGATATGGGCATAAATCTTAGACTTAACCCATCTAGAATTCGGGCAGGAAGTCTTATGGAAATCTGTGTAATGATATGGGCTTACGTAGAAATAAGACTTCTGGGGTATGGTCAAGGTAAGACAAACTCATGATACAATTTAGGGTAGTGAATTTTCATCCGCCCTGGCATGCCACGCTAATATCTCGTAGAATATATGAGAAAATTTAAGCTACGATATATTTGGAATATGTGTTCAAGCTTCAGGTGATATGGGCCCTGAAGTAGGAAAACCCCTCGCCATAACATACTTGGGTACTTGGGAAGGAGTGGTAGTATGAAAAGGCAATGTAGACTGATATCTGGCCAACCTCACCTTTGCAAAAAATTCAATCTACAGCGGAATGGGTTCCGTAAAGAATAAGCATGCTTATCTGGATGTAAAACTGATGAGGCTGGCAAAGAAACTAAAAAAATTTCATTTACCCTTTTTAAGTACACTTGAAACCAAGTGAGTTGACTTGGGTTATTACAGTTGGTATCAGAGCCACATGAATTCTTAGATAATAGGCAATGACATCTAGACTACGATCTAGTTCCTCAAAAGATCAATGGTTGCGGCTCAACAGATAGAGCTGACCAAGAACCCAAAATGAGTCCTTAGGAAAATCGTAAGAACAAGTGTTGCTGAAGAAACAATTGAACCCCCTCAGATAACAAGAAGGAATATGGAGCCTATGGCCAAGGAGGATAAAGTTACTTGAAATATTCTCAAAACCTTAAATCAAACAGTTAACTTAGCCCTTGATAGGGAAAGTTCAACAAAGAACCCCATGATAGTCTGAAAATACTAATGGATTAGCTAGCTCAACAACATGAATTTATGGCCCAATTTGAATGCAAGTATGGGTTAAGTAGACTAAGGATATGAAAAATGGCAGCAAAAGACCGCAAATCTAATTAAAGAAAGGATGGTTCCAATATGATCCTAAAGTAATAGAAATTCTCTGAGGAAGTAGGGGTTTCAAAGTCTAGATATGGCTTCAATTTAAAACCCTATACATGACTTCTCTATCATGGGATGTACCGACACTGTCGGGTTGAAAAAAAAAACTCTCGAAAGCCTTATATTTTCAAGGAGCCAAGTTATTCACAAATAACGCCAAAGGGAAATATCTATATAATCAGTAATTTAGGCATTCATCCGTATTTTGAAGCTCAATATCAGACAATGTGCTTGGAATATTTGCTTGATATTTATTTATAAATGTCATATTAACATACATTTTGAATTAAAAACTGATATATTTATTTTTGCAATCAGGAGAAATGGATGATCTTGTAGCTATAATTAAATTGATCCAGGGACAGATGGAACAACTGGTATTAATAATTAAGTTATTAACAGAGCAATTAGAGCAACAAGAAAGGAAAATGGAAGCTTTTATCGAACAAGGCAATCAAAACAAGGAAAGGAACATCAGGAATCCTAAAATAAGTATTGAAAGTAAAACCTCAAGCATAAATCCTCGAGCACCGAAGTTAAGCTGCTTCACCTGTGGAGAACCTCATTATGCACATGAATGCCCTTTTAAGAAAGTCAAGGGCAAAGGAAAGTTATCAAAAAGTCATATCACTAAAAATCGTGATCATTAAGTAGAATATCCAAGATTTTTGCTACCGAACTAAGGAAATGGGCAAAAGGGATAGTAATTCATATAAACCAATGGTATACATTTATATTTTCTTTATTTTGAACTTAATATATATATATATATATATATATATATATATATATATATAAGGTTTCCTGGCTTTGTGACTAAAAAGAAATTATAGTAAATATACTATTGCTCGTTCTGATAGATTGCTCTGTTAAGCTCTGCATTTTGATGATTTTTGATATATTTTGGATACTTGATAATATTTGCATACTGGGCATAGGATGCATTGCAATGATTAGAGACTGGTCTGAGTTTTGGAATTGGTCGGATGCTCAATGAGGATTGCCAAGTTCGTTGTGTTATAGTCCATGACAGTGGAGCACGACAATATAAATTGGCTTTTGTAGCTCATTACGGAGACAAGCACTAGCATTCCCATTTATGTTTTAATCTTGCAAGCCGAAAAAGAGAGATAGTTGTGACTGAACCTCACTAATATTCTGCTTACAACTTGTACTACGACATACCTTGGTTAAGCTATCAAATATTTCTTTACTTAAGCATGCTAAAATTAACGAAAATACGAGCTTGATAGCGCCAGTTTAACATTAAAAATGTGTATTGGGCAAGATTATGAATAGTGTTTGAGAAGAAATCGTAACATTGATAGTTTTTTGGAAATCCTTGATAACAAATAGAGAAAGAATGGTCATAATAATATTTTGAAATTAAATTATGGCAGAATGCTTTAAAAGGTAAAACAGTGTAGGCGACATCATGATCATAGAATATTAATGAACAACTATATGCAAATGAAGGAAAAATCTTAGTAAGGTTGGTTTAATCTTTGTGTTTTATAGTTAGGAAATCATTAGTGAGTAACATAAAGATAAGCACGCCTAAGTCAGAGGAGAGAAGACGAAACATTTTAGAGAATGAAAGAGAATAGAGCATCACTACAGGCTGAATAAGGAGCAAATTTGATAGTGTCATCAGAGTAAAATCAATTCTAGGCTGGGAATGAAATTTATGAGATCTGCAAGCTTAGCGCTGCGGATATTCCCGAATTTTGAAGATATTTTTCATGGACAGCTAGAAAGATATTTTGAAAGAAAAACAACAAATGGGTAAGCAGGGTCATCATTTAAACATTAACATTGCTTTAGACACATTAAACCACCTAACCAAGTTAATGGTTATCTTTAAATGCTCGGATTGGAGATTAAAGTGTTTAAGAGTTATCCTTTTGTTATGCTCTTTAAGGTTATAAATGTCATTTCCGCTTCTTTTAAGAGAAAATAACTTTTTTTTTACATATGTGTTTGTTGGGTAAAAATTTATTACATATGTAGCATATCACAACCTTTGTTTATATAAAGAGTCAAAGAAGAAAAAGGTTTAAAATTTACCTTTCAAATATGTATTTAGCTTTGATTTAAAGATTTATCTTTTATATGTGTATTTAACCTTAAGGATTTTAAGCTTGTCTTTTATGTGTGCATTAACTTTAATTTAAATTAAATCTTATTTGAGTTCGTAATATTTTTCTTATGATTCTAATCAAAGCCTACCCAACTATAAAAGTAACAAAAATCACTATGTAAACTATGAACCAACCAAAACGAGAACTATGTTTTATAGTTGTGGGCAGACAACTATAATAACTTGGATGCCGGAAGGCTTTCATCTTATCAGACATTAGGATGCTGAGGGAAAAAAGCTCGCACCCTATTATGAGTCGCCAGTCACCATGGGGTAATGGTGGACAAAGAGAATAGAAATTTTGACTTGTTCAGTGACAGAAGTGCTTATGGAAGAGCATGCTTAATGATATGGGCTTAAGCATGATAAGGCTTCTGGGAAAAGCCAGTGAGAAGATTTAAACATGCATAACTAGTTGTAAAGTCTGAAATATGAAAATTTGGTGTGATCATTACTATTAAAACTATGATTGGCAAAAAATTATATGTCAGTCCCCCTTTTTTTTTTTGGTAAGTAGATTAATTTATATACAAAACGAGTTTTTTAAGAGGATCCCAAAACCTTATAACAAGAGAGGTCGTAGCCTTTACCATTAGAGAGAGCCCTTTGGGCTAATACATTAGGTACCATATGAAGATTTCCCAAAAAAACAAAAAAACACAGTGATGCCCGTGAGGGCTACATCAACCCCTCCCAACGGAGGTCAAAAAATAGCTGAAAAACCATAAAAAACACATAACCATCCATTATATAGATCGCTTCCACTAGACGACAAAAAGGAAACCATCCCAGGAAAATTCCTTACACGTCCGGATCCTCCTGATCCTCCTGGGTCTCACGCCCCTTGAAGCGCTTGAGGATCCTCACCATTGCATTTGTAGAGGAGAGGATGTTGGTCGTCATGTCTAACAGAAACTGGGGAGACAACCCCTCGGCTTCGCTCTCAGTGTCAGAGTTGATTTGTTGCGGTGGGGTCCCTTTCTCCTTCTTCACCTTCTTAAGCCGCAGAGATGATCGAGATGGGGTCGGGGCATCAGTCTGCCCTCTCTTGGCTGGCTTGCTATGGGAAACTCTTTGGAGGGACGCAGGATTGGCCATTTTAGGGGGGCTATTACGGATAGGGCTGGAAGTCCCATCCTCTTGGACAAAACCAGGACTACCCGGGGCTTGGGTAGCAATAGGAAGGACCGCCTGGGGCAGAGGATGATTCGCAGTGACATGGCGGAAGATGACACTCATTAACCCCTGGTGGATGGGAGGGTAAGATGATTTCTTGCTCTTTTCGATAGTGAGGCCAAGGGAGTAGACAAGATAGTCGAGAATACAGACCTGCTTGGCATCCCTCAGGTGGTTTACAAAACTGATGTGGAAACTACGGAGAGGCTTGTCGGTATCATCGCAAGTAACATATTGAAGGATGGGGATGATGGCAAGATTCCAAGGTTCAGGGAGGGCCGAGCGAAGGAGGGCCGACTTATCCCACCCAAGGTTTCATCCTTTGTCAGGGAATTGCTCCAATTCCTCTTCCCAATTGTGATGATCGCGTCGAATGTTACGACCTACCACCGACAACCCAGTGATCTCACTCATAAGCTCAATGGAGATTTTAAAATTTAGCCCCCTCACCACAACCTCGCCCTGGTTCCAGGAGTCCACAAAGGCACGGGTGACATCGTCTTCGGGTCCTTGGAATTTTTGGAGGAAAGGGAGCATACCCTTGGCCTTCATAAACATCATGGCTTCGTCACACAGGGAAAGATCAACCGGCTCGACATAAGGAGAAGCCATGGATTCAGGACAAACACACATGCCAGGAGGGAAGCCAGATGACTCTGCACCACACTCCAGGGGACACCTTACACCAAAATACAAGGCTCGCCCAAACACCACTAGATTAAATAGATTTTCTTTGGATATGAGCCTCGCATGCATGCAGAGAGAGCCATCATTACCAAAGATAGCGTTAGATCCAGGATGGTGGCAAAGATTGATGCTGAGGTGGACACGCAACCTCCGAAGGTGCCACGTGTTGCCGAAGGTAGTGGCGCCTTTGGTAGTTATGTCTAGAGAGGTGGGCCGGAGCGTCCTCTCGATGTGCCCGGGAGAGGGCCAATGGTGATCTTTGCTTGGGCATGTCGGGCCCATCCAAATCTCAGCAGGGGAGATGAACAAAACATCCACCTATCTTCGACCTTTGCCAGGCACGAGGGACAGGACCGGAGATCTGTTGGACCACCTTTCGAGGGACTTTGGGAAAATATCATTCCCGTCATACCTGCCATGAACCATCATGACGGGTGTGCCAATTGGGTCCGGTGGCGCAGGTGTCATGGCTCTCCCCGAGCCCGACCACCTAGGCCCGGTCCTTACATCACGCTTATGTGGAGACATTAATAATATCCTGGCTGGCGATCTTCTCAATGTCCACTGGAAAACTCTGATGCCACACCACAAGACATGTGGACTTTAAACCTTTGTTTGCTAAGTGGTCAGCTAGACCATTGCCCTCCCTGTAGGTATGCTTGAACTGAACCTGGTTCCTCCGACGAAGGATGCTTCTGGCCTGAGTGATGATATTGTAAACCTTCCACGTCGAAACCTTGGAAGTTGTCATGTAGTTGATAATGTTCAAAGAGTCCCCTTCAACAACCAAGGGACGGGGATCCTCCGTCATGAGCTCGAGTCCTCTCAGCAATCCTCTAGCCTCTACGACATGATTGGTTTGATGCCCTAAGTTTTCACAGAAAGCCATTACAAGCTTTCCATTGTGATCTCGGACTGACCCACCCGCAGCGGCCGCTCCTGGGTTGCCGCGAGATGCCCCATCAAAATTTAGCTTCAACCACCCGTGAGGAGGCCTGACCCACCTGACGTCCTTCCTGGAAACCCGTGGATCCTCCCGCTCCTTACTCTCCCCGGATAACTTAAAGGATTTGAACAAACCTTCTTCGAACACATGTTTGGGCCAAGGGCTAGGGATAAGCTTGGCATTCTCAATGGCAAAGGTGATGGCCCTATGAGCGACTGAGGGAGGATCCCTGGGGGGGTGACCGAAGATCCGACCATTGCGTTCTAACCATACCTACCACAAAAAGTGGTGGAGGCAAGCATTCCACAGGAAACGGAGCTTGGGGTTTTTAAAAGGATTGCCCCATTGGAAGAAAGCCTCCTTGATGGTCTTGGGGGAAACCCATTGGATCTGGAAGGCGGAGAGGATGGCGCCAAGGACCGACCCAGTGTAGCCACAGTGCAGGAAGAGATGGTCAGAGGACTCACAAGCAGACTCGCACAAGTAGCATCTATTGGCTAAAGCAAACCCCCTCTTGTGAAGATTGTCAATAGTGAGGGCTTTGTTCTGAAAAGCAATCCAACAAAAGAAATTTACCTTTGGGATAACTCCTTTCCTCCAGATCAAGTTGTAAGGAAAGTCCAAAATTGGTCCTTTGCACTGAAGCCCATAGGCAGTTTTGACAGAGAAACCCCCATCATCGGTCCCCCTCCATATCAATCTGTTCGGTCCTCTACTAGTGGGTATGATGATGTCCTTGAGGATTGAGGATAGGAAGCCGGCCTCCGACTCTAGCCCTTCTGCATTGATGACTTTCCACTGCAGGGAGCCGTTTCTCCATTCAATGAAATCGGCCACCTTCTGCCCAACATTGTTATCCAGGAAACTTTTAAGTTGAGCCAACCCGGTCTGTTCTGACAGAGGATCCTCTAGGGCCCACCTGTCCTTCCAAAAGTCTATACTTTGACCATCCCCAAGGATCCACCTGATGCCATTTTGGATCAACTATCTGGATTGACCAATGGCTTTCCAAAAAGCTGACCCCTCGGTGGGAATTCCACCCTCAAGAAGGGGAGTGTTGTTGAGGTATTTCCTCCTGACAATCCTAACCCATTCGACCGGTTCTTCGACTAGGATCCTCCAGGTGTGCTTGGCAATGAGCGCAAGGTTCATCATGGCCATTCTTCTGAGCCCTAACCCACCTTGCTTTTTGCTTCTGCACACTTTGTCCCAGGCTACCAGAGGGATCCTAGATTTATCTTCATTGCCTGACCAAAGGAAATTCCGTTGAGCCTGCTCGATCTTGAGAAGAACTGAGGCAGGCACTCTAAAAATAGACATGAAGAAAGTCGAAATCCCTTGGAGGCAAGCCATGGTAAGGGTTGCCTTGGCAGCTTGGGACAGGAACTTGCCTTTCCATGATGCCAATTTTTTGTGGATCCTCTCAATCACCATATTCCACATCCCTTCCTTTGCACGCCCACAAAAAAGTGGGAGGCCAAGATAGGTGGTGGGAAGGTAGTCAATTGAGCAGCCCAGGATCCTTGCAATCTGGACTTGACGCCTGGCCGGGGTGTTGATGAAAAAGATCTTGCTTTTGATGTAATTTACTTTTTGGTCGACAGCCTTCTCATAGAGACCAAGGATTCGTTTGATGGATTTAGCTTGAGCTACTGACGCAATGGTGGACAGAAGTGTGTCATCCACAAACTGCTGATGGGTGATCGCATCACCCTCGGAGGCAGGGAGGATCCCCGTCACCTTCTTTTGACGTTGGCCATCCTTGAGAGCTCTTCCCAATGCTTCTGCAAGGATAATGAAAAGGATGGGGGATAGAGGATCCCCTTGGCGTAAACCTCTTGAACTTTGAAAGAACCCGACGGGGGAGCCATTGACTAGAATTGAGAACCAGGGAGAGGAAATGCAGCCCTGGATGAGATCGACCCACAAAGGGTGGAAGCCGAACTTGAGAAGGATTTTCTGAAGAAAGCATCTGTCAACCCTATCGAAGGCTTTATTCATATCCAACTTAAGAAACATGGCAGCCTTCTTAGACATTGAGGCCGAATGCAGGGTTTCATGGATCGAGATGACCCCATCCAGGATGTTCCTCCCTTTAACCGAGCTGCCTTGGGATTGGTCAATGATGAGGGGAAGAATGGCCTTCAGCCTGTTGGCCATAACCTTGGTCAAAACTTTGTAGATGACATTGCATAGGCTGATGGGCCTATAATCAGAGATGGATTTGCAAGCAGAGACTTTCGGGATGAGGGCCAAGAAAGTGGAATTGAAACTACGAGGGACGACTTTGGTTTCCTGAATTTCTCTAATAGCCTTACAAACATCAATCTCCACCACATCCCACATAGTTTGGAAGAACCTTGGCGAGAAACCATCCGGTCCAGGGGCTTTATCGGGTTGCATTGAAAACAAGGCCTCTTTAACTTCATCGCGGGTGAAGGGATCCACCATCTGGAGTTCAAGTCCTGAGGAACGATGCTGGGGATATTAGCAAGGAGAGTATCCTGAGCTTGACTGTCATCCTCCGAGGCACTTCCCAAGAGGTTCTGGAAGAAAGACACTGCTTCGGTCCTGATCTCCACAATGTCAGTGGACACTGATCCGTTGCTGCACATGATCTCCCTGATCTTGTTGGATGCCCTGTGCCGCATGGTGGAGGCATGAAAGAACCTTGTATTGGCATCGCCTTCCTTGACCCATAGGTCTCTTGACTTCTGCCTCCAAAAAGTTTCCTCTCTGGCCAAGATATTATGGAATTCTGCTAGGAGGTTTCTTTCCTCCTCCCTAGTGGGGCTGTTGTGGTCCCCTGCTTCGATTCTCCTTTCTATGTCCTGAAGTTTCTCAGTAATAGCTTTCTTGTTGGCAAAAAGGTTGCCAAAGACCTTCCTATTCCAGATTTTTAGGTTTTCTTTGACCATCTTCAACTTCTGAGCCAGCTGAGAAGTGGCAGACCCTCTGACACTTTGATGCCACCAAGAGGACACTTGATTTTTGAAATCCTTGTGTTGGGTCCACATGGCTTCGAAACGGAAAGGAGTTTTAAAGGAGGGAGGCCTACCAGATTCAAGGAGGATGGGATTGTGGTCTGATCCGATCCGAGGTAAGGCCAATAGAGTGGCATCGCCAAACCATGGGATAGCTTCTTGAGAAATTAGGAACCTGTCCAACTTGACCTGGATGAGTCCGCTATCAATCCTCCTATTGCTCCAAGTAAAAGAGGATCCTTTGAGCTGAACATCCATGAGCTCATTGGTATTGACAAACCCTCTGAAGTCCTCCATGCTTCTGCTGTAAGAATCATTGCCTCCTCTCTTTTCAGATGGATGCAAAGGACTATTGAAGTCCCCTGCTAATATCCAAGGAAAGGTGTTAAAGTTGGTTCTCATTTGAGTTACTATTTCCCACATCGTGGCCCGCTCACTGGGTGAGTTTGGGGCATAAATATTTGATAGAATCCAAGACTGCTTGCTGGTCTTGGAGAGAAACAAAATGTTTAGGATCCTATTCGATGATGACAAAAGCCTTCCTTCGACCAGGGTAGGATCCCACAGACACATAAGCCCCCCCGACGTGCCTTGAGCAGGACTGAAAAGGCAGTCTCCACTGGCCCAAATGGCCTTGGCAGCCTTTCGAGAGTAGAATTCATCGATTTTGGTTTCTTGCATGATGAATATGGAAGGATTAATCCTTTTCCTTAGGTCAGCCACCAACCTCTGCTTGGCTGCCTCATTTAGGCCCCTCACGTTCCATGAGAGAACCTTCATCTCAAGGGTTTGGGGTTTTTCCTGCCTCCCTTCACCAGCTGGAAGGGGGGTTTGGTTCCTTGCTTATCATTGTCGGACTCATCGAAAAAAAGCATCGAATGGGTCCCATTTGTGATATCCTCCATTGTTTCCTTGTTTCTTTTCTCATTGTCAGAGGGTCTCCCTCTTTTCCTTTCACTGCCATAGTCTATTGCCTATTTCCTGCTCCTGGTGTTCCTGGGGCTGATCCTTCCCGAGAGAGAAAGGTCTTCTTTTTCATCTGAAGGAGAAGGGGGTGCCTCTCCCCTATTCGAGAAAATTTGGGATTTTTTGTTGCTCACCACCAGGTGTTCATCCGAATGAGAATTTGGACATACCATTTTGGGAGGGGTTTGTACCTAGGCCACTGGATCCTCTATGGTGGGACTGATGAGAAACAAAAATTTTGGGAGTGCCTCCTGCTCCTTTTGGCTTGGCAGGGATCCTTCTCCTTGCTCACTGGTTTGCTTGCCTTGTTCTACAGTGGCGCTCTGGCCAGCCTCCTGAGGTGCTCGGTGAGCAGGATTACGCATGATGTGTTTCGGCCCTACCAGCGGTTCCTTGTTGAGAGGGGGGATGCCCTGGTTCCTCTGCATGCCCTTGGTGGGACCTGCCGCCTTTTGGTTCTGGGTCCTCAAACCAGGGCACTGATTCGGTAGATGACCTTGGGTGCAACAGTGAGTACAAAAGGTAGGCTTGTTTTCATACTCGATGGGCTGCCTCCTGATCATATGGGATCCTCTGTACAAATTGATGAAGGAAGGTAGCTCTGTCTCCAAGTTAGCGGAGACACAGAAGCGGGCATGGACCATCCTGGATCGGACTTTGGTGGAGGGATCGATGGCAATGAACTCGCCTATGGAGCGGGCTATCCCTCGAATGACATCCTCATGCCAGAACTGGAAAGGGAGGTTTGGCAACCGAACCCACAGAGGAGCTACATTTATGTTTTGAGTTTCGGGGTTAAAATCATCCCCCCACTTTCGGAGAAAGAGGCTCCTGTGTCCGAGGAACCAGGGTCCCCCAGCTAAGATGTTGCAACAGTCCTCTTGAGTATTGAGTCTGATGGCGAAGAAACCTCGAGAGAGAGCAACGATTTCCATGTTTCCACTGGTTTTCCACTTGGAAAATGCCCATTTACGAATGGTCTCCATGTCTGGTCTCCCTCCAACAAACTTGCCAACCAGAGTGAAACGCTCAAGCTCCATGTAGCTATCCATTAGGTCTTCCGGGATAACTAGGTCTGTTCCACAAGGAAGCAGTTCCTGGGAGGGTTGCTTTGTTGATGATCCTGGCCTCAGGACCTGAGCGTAGGACCCTTTTTGGTTTAGGTTAAGCCTGCCCTTTTGTCCCTCCTTGTCAGGAGGGTCTTTTCCACTCCTGTCCGACCCGTCCGCCTGGGTCCCTGATGCATCAGCCACTGCCCCGTCAACCGCATCATGACTGGTCCCTCCTGGACACTCGCCTGACCGTCCTGCCTCCTTTCTATCGTATCCTCCCTGTCGCTCTCCATCCGTCGCTCGATCGCTACCTTTCCCGCTCTCCATTTTTTCGTCATAGTTCCTTTTATGTGCAATAGAAACTGGATGATTTTTGATATAATATGCTGAAAATTATACTGCATGTAATCACTGTTATATGAAAAGGGAAATCGAGGAAAAGAGCCTAAGAAACCAGAACATAGGATTTATGTTGCGGTAGATGCCCAACCATCACCGCATTAAGAACCATTCCACCAAACTTTGAACTGGTCAAACTGAAGGAAAATTGAACCAACAAGAAATATGTTGTATAAAAAAAAAATTGGTTGAACAAAGATATGATAATGTTTTTGATAATTTGTATGAATGCATATGCTTAAGAGTTGATCAAATATTTTGGTGTTGTATTTCATTTTACATTTGGATGTATAACTTTATATTGTGCACTGCAAACACAGGGACTGTGTTTAGTCTTAGGGGGAAAGTATGTAACAACCCCAGTTGTTGTGCTTATTATTGCTTATATCATCTTCAAGGACAAGGTACTGCTTAAAGTCTTTTGTGATTGCAGGAACAGGTGACCACTTAGGCAGATGCAAGACTAAAGAAAATGATGATTCGATGAATTGGAAACCGATGGAAGGTAAGTCAAGGGAAATGATGAGCGACGGAGTGTTTGCTAAGGAAAAAGGAATCGTAGAATTCCTACTAGCAATGCATCCGCCAACGACGCATTTAGTTGCATTTCATATAGTTGCATTTTTAGGGATCTTGTCAAACTTTTGCTAAATGAAATAAATATATATATATATATATATATATATATATATATATATTTATATAAAATAATAAAGTAGTTAAAGGAAATATAATAATAATATTTAAAAAAAACAATGAGAGTTATAACAATAAAAATAATAATAAAATTAAAATATATTTAAATATAAATATAACAATTACACTAGGCCATATGATGGAATCAAAACTTTATATAGTAAGAAAAATAAAAGAAAATTATTTAAAATTAAATAAACAAAGCAAGGAGATGTTTAAAATATGGCGTGACAAGTGGAAGCGAAAAATCTCACACAAGCCAACATGTGTTGTAATTTAAAAGGAATCATTTGTCTATTAAACTGGAGGAAGGAGGAAGGAAACACAATCATCATTGCCATTTGGAGAAAATAGAAATTTCACGGAGAATATCATCTTTGGGAAAAAGTTTGAGGATTCTGCCTGCGACCTGTGATAGGGAAAAGAGGTCGAAAATCTCTTATTTTTTCATCCTGGTAATTAGGATTAAAGTGTTTCTCCTCCTTGTTATCTAGGCTTTAATTTTTTTGGAATATGGTTCTCTGTGAATGATGTTATGTGTAACAAAGAACTAGAAACTATTTTTTTAAAAGAACTAAAGAAAATACAAACAATAGGGTATTGTAATTGCATTGCAATTCACTGAGCAAAAATTTAAAAAAATATAGAAACTATTTTTTTAAAAGAACTAAAGAAAATACAAACAATAGGGTATTGTAATTGCATTGCAATTCACTGAGCAAAAATTTAAAAAAATACTGCACTCAATAGGTTATTTGCATTGCATAGCATTGATTTAGGGGTCGTTCTGACCCTTTTTGTCCATCAATTTTTAACTTCGAATAATCGAGGGAGCGTTGAAGAATTGACTGATGGCTGAATTTATCTTTGTTGTTTTCAAAATATCTTTTGAAGAATTTGGTTGTAGCGCTTGTTGTGTGCCAATATAGTAAAAATATTGTGGTGTAATCTGTTACTAAGAGAAGCATATCTAGAATAAATACCTTTTATTATAAAAAAAAAACGTATTCATAGTTTTTTTTTTTAAATAAAAAGGGCTCTGTGTGGATATGTTTATTGGACAATATGAATTCTTATGCAGTCTCAATTGGAACATAATGTTGCTTCGTTGAAAGTTCAATTGTTCTGGAAATTTTATTTTGTCACGTATTGATTATTGCTTTAAATTAGTTTTTAATATTACAACCTAGTAGTATATGGAGCGTAATAATCCCTTGTAAGCATAGGAGAAATGAATACAAAGAAGAAAGTAACTAAGTCAAATGTAGGCGATCTGTTTGTCCCAACCTGTGCAATCCGAAGAATTTAGTTTTATTTTATTTCTAAAAGAAAATCAAAAGACATGGACAGGTTATTGAAGATTTAAATTTTAGGAAAAAAGTTTGGCTTCGTAGACCTTAATCATAAGTTTTTAGGAAAACGAAGTTTTGATGTCAAGTGTTAGTGAATATAAGAAATAACCATACGCTATTTGATGTGGTCTTGAATAGAGGAAATGTAGCCTCAAGTTAGGGTTAGCACATGTCGTCAACACATGGAAGCCCATTTCTAGGGTTGGTACATAGTAGAATGCTCTGGCATTGGTCATTTAATCAACTTAGGAAAATTCTTCCTCATTCGCTGGCTGAAGATACATCATTTGAAAATTATATAATTTCAATCCAAAACACATATTTTTATTTAGCTTGAATTTGCGCAGGGTGAATACTTAAGTTTTAATTTTTAGTAAATCTAAATCCATATAAATGAATGAAACTTCGGAAGGCAACTATTGGGTTTTAAAGAATGATTTTCTATTGTTAATGATTATTAAATTATGAAGAACTGAAACAAATTTTTACTTTGGATCTTCTTGGCTGTGTTTAACCTAAACATTTACTGGAGTACCCTTTGATAATAATTTAATCCTTATCGATAGCACCGTCGTCGAGATCACTATGGGCATGACGTCTTTGATGTTCGTGGAAATACCTTAGCTTGTAAATATTGTGGTTAAAGCTTAAAATATTGAGTAATAAGACACTAGAGTATGTTTGAGCAATAGGGAAACCTGTCATTTTATAAACTCTTTTATTAAAAATCTAAAGACTAAAGCTCAAGCAAAGTATATGCCATTATTAAAGCCATCATTTAAATGATTCATGAAAGGAGAAAGTATAAATAGGTTTAATAAGCCATATAAACTGTAAAATAATTCATCATTATAAAACTGGTTTAGGGCTGCCATCTGGGAAAGCAATGTTGGATTCTAAGAGGAATTGGATGTGTAAACATTAGGGCTCATACTCTAAAATGAAGACAACAATTTGGAAAAACCAAAGCAACCATAAGTACGTTTTAGGGCAGACTCCTGAAGGTAGGGGCAAAATGAAATTCTTAATATTGGTTTTAGTTTAACTTTTTCTTGTTATGCATTGATGAAGATTATATCTAATTTAGGGATAATGTTTGATAATAAGGGGGAAGCCTCACCTTGGCCAAAGGAGTTTATAAAATAATTGTTAATTTACTTGTATTAAAATAAAATAGATAAGTCTTAGATGAGTAAAGCTAAGTATTGGTTGAGGTTTGGCTTTCTATTTAAGTTTTAATTTTGGATATAAAATGTTATTTTAGAATAACTTGATTAATGTTTAGTAAAGGGTGGTAATTAGTATTCACGAATATATCTAGTTTATATTAAGATTTACTTTTTAAAAAAATTCTATGGTTTAATTAGGTTAGAAAGTTTAAATTGGATATACTTAGATAATATATAAATGGTTTGTGCTCATATTTAGACAATCTTACTTAAATAGTGGTATATGTTGAGATGATTCCCAGCATATATATATTAAAGGAAAAGAATACAAACTTGGCATACAAACCATAATGGAATATAATTATGGGAAGACAATTTAATTATTAAAAAGGTTGTGGGCAGACAACCTACACAACTTGAATGTGGGGAGACATTCATAATTCTAGCCATAGATAAGGAGCAGAGCTCTCAATCTAATTGGTTAAGTCAAGCTCCAGTGATGTGAGGAGATTTAAAATATTTATGATATGGGCATAAATCTTAGACTTAACCCATCTAGAATTCGAGCAGGAAGTCTTATGGAAATATGCATAATGATATGGGCTTACGTAGAAATAAGACTTCTGGGGTATGGTCAAGGTAAGACAAACTCATGATACAATTCAGGGTAGTGAATTGTCATCCGCCCTAGCATGCCACGCTAATATCTCGTAGAAGATATGAGAAAAATTAATCTACGATATATGGGAAAATATGTGTTCAAGCTTCAGGTGATATGGGCCCTGAAGTAGGAAAACCCCTCGCCATAACATACTTGGGTACTCGGGAAGGAGTTGTAGTATGACAAGGCAATGTAGACTGAGATCTGGCCAACCTCACGTTTACGAAAAAATTTGTCTTCAGCGGAATGGGTTTCATAAATAATAAGCATGCGTATCTGGATGTGTTGAGTGGTGTTTTCACCCAGTTGTGAAAGCACACTCTCCGGTAGGATCTGAGTCCCAAAATCCTCTGCTTGCAAAGAAATTTCACAAATAATTTCTCCAAGGTTCCTGTTATGCTAGTTCTTTGTATACCAATGATGTTGTTCAATTTAAATGCTGGGAATACCTTAGTGTTGCAAGTGGATGTTAACAAGGGGCACTATGGTTTATTTTAATTTGAAATTGCAATGGACTCAAAGTGAATAAATCTAAGAGATGAATCTATTTCGATCTCGAGCTTTGATGGATTTTCAGTTATTTATTTAAATGACGGTAATAAAAATGCAGGAAATAAAATAAAGGATTGAAAATAAAAGAAATGCAAAGAAGATGAACTAAACTACGTCCAGAATGCTACCATCTCGATTTGACAAAACCGAAGATAATGAGGTTTTCTGCATGCAACCTAACCTATTGAATCTGCAAATTCGCACAATCCAGATAAGCTAGGTGCGGGTTTCTAGGGTTTTTACTGTAATTTCAGATTTAGACATTCGCATGAAGCAACCAAGAACACTTGCATTAAACTTCACCTAGAAGCCTAGAAATCTGAAAGGGAAAGGTAAAACATTAAATCTTGCATGCAAAAATGACTCCTTCTTTCTTATCAATGAGATGCCAACTCTCTGTATTTTTGTATTAAAATGATATATCAGTTACAATGACAGAATGTTCCAGGTTTAACAAATCCAGAACAAGTGGAGGAAATTGCTCCAATAGCAGGCCCAAAATGGCTTGTCGCCCTTGGCTCTGCAACTCTGCTAGCAGCAATTTCCAACCCTCGTATCAATCTGCTCTTCTGATTTTATACTATCTGATACGGCTCTCTGTTTTGCCCTGCGTCGCTTCGTTTCACCTCCCAGAATGCATCGTTTCGTATTCCTGCCTTTTCGTTGCTTTTGAATTTATGCTCGATGCCGAAACGTTCGATATTTTCTGTTGACATGTAACGCTTCTGTAACCCTGACACCTGTATGCCACGTGTTTCGCGCTTCCTATGCACATTTTGTAATGGCCCCATGTAAATCATGACATTTTTATGCATGCAACTTTGCTCCTTTGCTTTCACCGTGAAAACGCGACATGTCGCGATATCGCGACATTTTCCTGCCAGCAGCCTTGCCAATGCAACCTGTCACGAAATCGTGACGTTTTTCTTGTTTCGAGCTTGAGTGCAACTATCATGAAATCGTGACTTTTTCATCTCCGTACCCTGCCTTCCTCTGAAATCCTGACTTTTCATTACATCATAAATCGTGACGTTTTTCACTTGGTACTCTCCGAAATCGCATTTTTCACTTGCTTCGTCACAAATCGACGACGTTTTCACTTTCTTTTTCACGAAATCCGATCTTTTCTTTCCTTTTTCGTGAAATCGTCGACTTTTTCACTTCGTCCCTTCCGCTACTGTCACATATCCACCTTTTTTCTTCGTACCCCTTTTGCTTTTTGTCGCGAAATCGCGACGCTTTTTTGCTTCTTGCCCTGTTTGACTGTTTTGACCGCGATTTTGTGACATGTCACGATTTTGCGACAATTTTCCATTCTATCTTTCTCTCTCCTCTCTGGACCGCGACGGAGCAACATGTCGCGATATCGCGACACTTTTTCATTTTCGGCCGCGACGGAGCAACATGTCGCGATATCGCGACACTTTTTCATTTTCGGCCGCGACGGAGCAACATGTCGTGATATCGTGACACTTTTTCATTTTCGGCCGCGACGGAGCAACATGTCGCGATATCGCGACACTTTTTCATTCTTGTGCAATTTTGCCTTTTTCTTGATTTTTAGCATCTGGGTCACTGAGATCTTCTTTGAAAGCATGCAAAAAAGGTGGGTCCCCAATTTTGGGGTGTGTTGTGGATCAGCCACAACAAATGGCGACTCTGCTATCAAATGCTCTTGAGCATTTTAGTGAGAACCCTACCTGGAAGTATACAAACATGAAAACATGTGTTAGCACATAAGAAATATAAACAAATGCCCAAAGATCAGAAGTACATGAATCATCAGAATCATCAAGTATTAGCTCGGTGTGTGCAATGTATTTCATTCCCTATCGTTTGAAATTGATCAACATTCCATTGTCAGTTTTACATGAATGCCTATGTGAGATTGTGAATGATTTGTGTAACCCGATAAATATGCTTAGAGATTTTGCTCTTGTAAAGGCCTAAACTTTCTAGTATCATGCACAAACATTCAAGATTACCAAACCCTCTTAGGATCCACTAATGAATTGCTTTATTATATCCCAAAGTTGGTTATGAGTCCCTACTATCTTGAACCCATGTGCAAGTGAACGTGAAATCAGAACTTTGGGGAATCAGACTCCCAACCTAACCGAGATGGGAGTTTAACCCTATCCTTACTATTCTGATTTGGAATTCATTACCTCACTTTGAGCAAAATAATTTAACCAATTATGGAAGAAATGGTCATGCTAGTCTAACCCTTTGGACAATCGGTGGTCTTGTTTTTTAGACAAGACATGTTGCCATGCATGGGCATACCTAACCCCATAATCCAAGACTTACCTTCATTTCTTTGGACCTTGGGGATGACTACCCATCCTTTGCAGAGGACAAGTAGTACGATCCTTCCAATCCAATATAAATATGAGATGGGAAAAATTAATTTTTTACTTCTTGGACCTTGGGGATGACTACCCATCCTTGCTAGGGACATGTAGTACGATCCTTCCAATCCAAGCTTTGGATAAAAATGGAAAATATTAATTTTATTGCTTAGACCTTGGGGATGACTACCCATCCTTTGCAGAGGACAAGTAGTACGATCCTTCCAATCCAAGATTTATCATGAAATGAGACATAGGAGCTTTGGGGAATCGGATTCTCAACCTAAGCGAGATGAGAATTTATGCCCTATCCTTACTACTCCATGTAGGTCAAATCAAAGCTTTGGGGAGTTGGATCCTCAACCTAAGTTCGATGAGGATTTAGCCCTATCCTTACTACTCTGATTTTAGGCTTTAAGCTTTATGGAAGTGGTCAAAACCACTATTTTAAGGATCATGTTGCATAATAGGATAGACATGAAATACTTCTTTCGCCCAACCTTTTCTTCCAAGCAAGGTTTTGATCATTTTGCTCAAGATCCTTTTTAATGTGTATAAGATGTGCTTAGTTCTAGATATCACAAGACTCAGTTTCCAACCTTAGGATTTTTTCACATTTATGTTATAGCACAACCCTAAGAGGATTTGACACACTTTAATGATTTGTACCTGAGATGCATATGCAACTAAGATGGAATGTATATGTAAAGTGAGATGTAACATGAATGCATTATCTCTTGAATTGCAGATGAAATATTTGCCATACAAAACTGACTACTTCATGCATCACAAGTTTCAAACGATATAACTTAAAATGTTTGTGTTACTTGTGGAGCTTTTACAAGACAATTCCAATGTTTCATATTCTCCTAGTCTTAAGCATAAGTTGACATCTCAATTTTTATTTTCTTTTATTTTATTTTTTATAAAAACAAACAAAGCATGTCAATTGAAATCAAACACACAACTTAAATCATGATTAAACTAAGAATCCAAAAAATGAAACTTGAAAAACACAAACCAAAACCAAAACCCAAAAACAATCCCAAAAACAAAAACTTGAAAGCCCACACCAAAAAACCAAAAATTATATACACTATTGTACAAGATGATGCCAAGCTTGGACTATTACTTTCCTGGATCCCAAACATGATTAGAACATATCAAAAAACATA
Source organism: Wollemia nobilis (assembly GCA_028583015.1). Classification (NCBI taxonomy): domain Eukaryota; kingdom Viridiplantae; phylum Streptophyta; class Pinopsida; order Araucariales; family Araucariaceae; genus Wollemia; species Wollemia nobilis. Next base: position 6,623,793 of record JAQPPZ010017110.1, read on the forward strand.
TGACACAATACACATGCCAAATTTTGTAGGAATCCAACAACAATAAGATCAAACCAAGCAATGCAACAAATTTCAACTTGCCATGCTCACCATTCCACTTTGATTTAGTTCTATTACCAACATCATAGGTGAGAATCAAATCAAATTGATTAGACAATGGTTGGTATTCAATTTTATCTTGTCTATTCTTTAAAGTGCAAGTTTCATCGTTCCATTCATGATTTAGAAGTAGGCTTTCCTTTTCAAATGTGAGATGTTGCAAACAAGAGCCTATTTCTAAAAATCTTGAATTCAAATCATTTTCCAGGATTTTAAAGCAATCAAAATCATTCAAAACTTGACAAGCATCAACAAAATTTGGCATTTCCTCATTAATGATGTTAGCATCCAAAGGGACATCATGTAACCTATCACTTGAAATTTTTGTAGCTACTACCAAAGGTAAAGATTTCCCCTTGTCATCCATACTCAACCCATCATGATTAAAATTTATCATAACTTGATGAGTATTAGTAGCCTTTTCTTTTTTCTCGTTGTCTTCTTCATCGTCCAATACCTGTTCAAAAACACCAAAGTTAGGCACCCAATCAAACATGCGTCCATATTTTTCAAAACAAGAGCCTAATTTTTCAAGATATGTGTCACGTGACACCTTTCCACGATCAATGGCTTGAGTTGCCCCAAAATCCATATTTTCATTAAGATCATCAATAGCATCCAACCCACACCACTTAGGTTTTGTAATTTCATCATTTTGAGATGGCATAGACATTGTAGAAACAATAGGTGGATCAAGATTTTCGATTTCTTGCCCCCCAAGGGGAACAAAAACAATTGATTCTCCTTCTTCATCCATGGTAGTAGAATCATTATCCTTCTCCAACCTTTGATGAGATTCCAACCCTTCTTCCAAAGCATTCTTAGATTGTACAGGACTTGTAATATCCTCATATGAAAGGGCAATTGTATTATCCTGCATATCAATAGGCACACAAATTTCATCAGAAGGTTTGGAGTGAGCATACTCTTCCAAAGAATCATAATGATCATCTTTCAAAATCAAATTGTGATGCTCAACTATTTCTACATCATCTTTTAATTCATCAACATATTTCTCATCAAATTTATCCTCTCCTTCCTTAGATGGTTCAATTACTTCCAAAATTGGGTTATTGCTTGTATTCAAATTGATAAGGTTATCATAATCCACATGTGTAACCCATGATTCATGTTTAACATAATTTGGAAGGTGTGAATTTTCTGGGCCATTACTTTCAACAATGTCATCCAATGTGTCATCCGAATCAGATTCATCCTCATAGAATTCATCTTTTGGTGAGTCAAGGGTTTCCAATCTGTCACATGTTTCCATACTAGTTGGATCTAGTACTCCTCCCTTGCCTAAAATCATATTCTTATGAAAATCATTGAAATTGATTTTAGCAACATCTTTTGAATCAAGATGAGTATTTTGAAGTTGATTCATACTTAAGAAAGATGGTTGATCTTGCATAGTAGGTTGAGGATTTTGAAATTGATTGAAGCTTGGGAATGATTGTTGATTCTGAAATTGATTCACACTTGAACTTGGTTGAGGTGGATAAATCATTGGGTGGGTAAAGGAGGTATTAAATGATTGAAGATTACATGATCCAAAACCCACACCATAATTTTGACAACTCAATTGTTGCTCAATTGCCATTGCTTGAGTATAGGCTTGTGACAAAGATGTGATTTGAGGCATCCCTCGCAAATATGTGGACATGGGTGAGTCAAGAGCATTGATGTATATTTGGAGAGCCACTTCTTCTTGAAGAACATAAAATGTCACTAATTGCGTATATAATCCAAAGAACCTTTCAGAAAATGACTTCACATTTTCACTTGGTCCTTTTCTAATATAGACCAACTGATTGTACATGAGGATTGGGTCAACTCGCTTTTTGTTGAATTGATTGAGAAATGTTGCCTCTAGCTGAGCCCAAGAAGTGATAGACCCTAAAGGCGGACTTGTAAACCAATCATATGCCACTTTGTCCAAGGTGTAAAGGAACATTTTACAAGCAACATCATCATACCAACTTGTTAAGTGATTCACAACAAATTTGAATGCTTGAATATGTTCTTCTGCAGTATTTGTCCCATTAGACAAAAATCGAGGAAGACATCTCTCAAAACCAACGGGCAAATAATGTTGAACTCCCGGTATATTCAATGGGCTACCTGTCATCCACGGTGTAAACATAGCCATTAGTGAATCTTAAAGAATATAACTTTAATACCCAAAAATTCCTTTTTATTTATTTATTTTTATTTTATTTTATTTTTTTAAATCAAATCAAATCATATTATTCCTGTATGAACAATCAAAGCGTTAAGAACAGTGCATAGCAATTCTCTTAATCTAAAATCGTAAAATAAACCGTTTCAGCTCCTCCTTCTAGCGCCAATCTGTTGAGTGGTGTTTTCACCCAGTTGTGAAAGCACACTCTCCGGTAGGATCTGAGTCCCAAAATCCTCTGCTTGCAAAGAAATTACACAGATAATTTCTCCAAGGTTCCTGTTATGCTAGCTCTTTGTATACCAATGATGTTGTTTAATTTAAATGTTGGGAATACCTTAGTGTTGCAAGTGGATGTTAACAAGGGGCACTATGGTTTATTTTAATTTGAAATTGCAATGGACTCAAAGTGAATAAATCTAAGAGATGAATCTATTTCGATCTCGAGCTTTGATGGATTTTCAGTTATTTATTTAAATGACGGTAATTAAAATGCAGGAATTAAAATAAAGGATTGAAAATAAAAGAAATGCAAAGAAGATAAGTTAAACTACGTCCAGAATGCTACCATCTCGATTCGACAAAACCGAAGATAATGAGGTTTTCTGCATGCAACCTAACCTATTGAATCTGCACATTCACACAATCCAGATAAGCTAGGTGCGGGTTTCTGGGGTTTTTACTGTAATTTCAGATTTTAGACATTCGCATGAAGCAACCAAGAACACTTGCATTAAACTTCACCTAGAAGCCTAGAAATCTGAAAGGGAAAGATAAAACATTAAATCTTGCATGCAAAAATGACTCCTTCTTTCTTATCAATGAGATGCCAACTCTCTGTATTTTTGTATTAAAATGATATATCAGTTACAATGACAGAATGTTCCAGGTTTAACAAATCTAGAACAAGTGGAGGAAATTGCTCCAATAGCAGGCCCAGAATGGCTTGTCGCCCTTGGCTCTGCAACTCTGCTAGCAACAATTTCCAACCCCTGTATCAATCTGCTCTTCTAATTTTATACTATCTGATACGGCTCTCTGTTTCACCCTACGTCGCTTCGTTTCACCTCCCAGAATGCATCGTTTCGTATTCCCGCCTTTTCGTTGCTTTTGAATTTATGCTCGATGCCGAAACGTTCGATATTTTTTGTTGACATGTAACGCTTCTGTAACCCTGACACCTGTATGCCACGTGTTTCATGCTTCCTATGCACGTTCTGTAACGGCCCCATGTAAATCGTGACATTTTTATGCATGCAACTTTGCTCCTTTGCTTTCATCGTGAAAACGCGACATGTCGCGATATCGCGACATTTTCTTGCCAGCAGCCTTGCCAATGCAACCTGTCACGAAATCGTGACATTTTTCTATTTCGAGCTGTGAGGCTACATCTGTCACGAAATCGTGACGTTTTTCATCTCCGTACGCCTCGGCTGCTTCCTGTCACGAAATCGCGATGCTTTTTCATTCGGAGCTATCTTGCGGCTTTCTGTCATGAAATCGCGACGCTTTTTCACTTGGTACGCCTTCGATCGCAACCTGTCGCGAAATCATGACGTTTTTCACTTGGTACGCTTTTGGCCGCAACCTGTCATGAAATCATGACGTTTTTCACTTGGTACGCCTTCGGTCGCAACCTGTCGCGAAATCGCGACGTTTTTCACTTGGTCCTTTGTCACGAAATCTGACATTTTTTTGGTCCTGTCACGATATCGCGACGTTTTTCGCTTCGTGCCCCTTTGCTGCTTTTTGTCGCGAAATCGCGACGCTTTTAGTGCCTTGCCCTGTTTGACTGTTTTGACCGTGATTTTGTGACATGTCGCGATTTCGCGACAATTTTCCATTCTATCTTTCTCTCTCCTCTTTAGACCGCGACGGAGCAACATGTCGCGATATCGCGACACTTTTTCATTTTCGGCCGCGACGGAGCAACATGTCGCGATATCTGACACTTTTTCATTTTGCGGCACATGATATCGTGACACTTTTTCATTTTTCGGCAGCGACGGAGCAACATGTCGCGATATCGCGACACTTTTTCATCTTTGTGCAATTTTGCCTTTTTCTTGATTTTTAGCATCTGGGTCACTGAGATCTTCTTTGAAAGCATGCAAAAAAGGTGGGTCCCCAATTTTGGGGTGTGTTGTGGATCAGCCACAACAAGATGTAAAATTGATGAGTGTGGCAAAGAAACTAAAATTTTTCATTTACCCTTTTTAAGTACACTTGAAACCAAGTGGGTTGACTTGGGTTATTACAGAGAAGACTCAAGTTCAATTCCGAGTGTTGTATGTATAATTATTAAATTATTGTCACTATATGATCACAATGTAATACAAGTGGAACCTATTTCAATTCCATATAACTAATTAATATATATATATATATATATATATATATATATATATATATATTATATTTTAAATAAAACATAGGATTTTGAAAGGGTTGCCCTTTCCTTTTTACATCAAATTAGTCATATTAAGCTATATAGCCTATTTGGTATCCTTAGGATTTGAATCTTGGTGTGAGCTATGTCATCCATATATCTCAACCATTGAACCATAACCCCTTTGGCAAATTTTGAGTCATATTAAGCTATATATCCTATTTGGTGTTCCTAGGATTTGAACATTGATGTGAGCCATGTCACCCATATATCTCAACCATTGAAACATAACCCCTTTGGCAAGTTTTGAGTTTAAAACACAAGTTTTTTTAAAGTGGTCCCAAGTCCCTCATATCAGGGTTTGACATTGGATCTCCTAAATGAAAACCCAAATACTTACCACTATGATATCCCTTACGAGATAAAATTTTGAGTTAAAAATATGAGTTTTTACAAGGGGTCTCAATCCCCTCATGCTAGAGTTTGAACTTGGATCTTTTGAATGAAAACCCAATGACATACCACTAGGTATCCCTCACATTGTGATATATAAATACATTTAAAATATTAAACTTATATTAAATAAATTACAATGATATACTAAATTTGAAACCATTTTCTCCACTCATCCTATGCCATTCCATCCTCAAAGGTCATGTGGTAAATCATATGTTAATAAATTATTTTTAAATTAAAACATATTATTAAAATAATCACTTCAATGTGATTGTCTACTTGTCATATGTAAAAGGTAAAAATACAATAATTTTTAACATCCACAAGGATATAGGTCATATGGGATGATCCTTTTAGAAGATGTTGTATACCTAATATATGATCATCTAATCATACTCCAATTCCCAAAGTATCCAATCCACTTGGGATTAGATCAGAGCCGATGTCTACGTCAGTCACCAGGTAGTCATACTTAGTCACCAATCAACAAATACACACCCAATCAAGAAAATGGCATGCATTCAAAGAATCATTGACAAAGACAATCACGCTCCTACTTGCGGCAACAAACAAGCAACAATCACAAGCTGATAAAACAACTTGGCATTCGTGAATCATGAACTCAAGGTTCCCACAAACAAAAGGTTGTGCCATTTGCCTATTCATGACTGATCAATGTCCAAGATCAAGTAACACCTCACCGAAAAAGGTTGACACTTGAATTAAGTTCCTTCGCTCGTCAGAAGCAAGGATTCAAGAATACATGCCTTTTCCATACTTAGGGCATAAAAAGTTGGTTAGGTTACTGAGAAACCCTAATCATTAGTGTTTTGGTTATCTATTTTTGCTCAGCACTGTGCCACGCACAACGCATCCCAAAAATGGGGCATATGTAGACACCAAAACAACACCAATCCGATTATGTGACTGCAAACATTGATCGCATTGACACACATAGCCCCCAGGGCAGCCCCCAAAGGTTAAACAGTGGTCCTAACCACTCACATAGCAGTTTGGAAGGTCAGAGATCAATTTGGAACCTTTTTGGCACTTTGCTCCCTAATCGTCCCACCCTAGGACGATTACAAACTGGTATTTGTCTCACCTAGGTACGATTAGCAGCATTCGCTCTAGGGTGGGGCAAATAGCAGGTTTGACTGGCAAAAAAGTCAAACCTCGATAGGTCCACCACTTAACTGCAACTTCAGGACATGCAATTGCGAGGAACGGCTTTAAATCAGAGAGAGAGAGACTTCAGTCATGCATGCCTTGATTTTTTGGAGGCCTCATGCAAGGAGACTCTAAATCAGGAAATAATCTTTTCTCTCAAAATAGGACAAGCAACTCAAGTGGTGCCCTCGCATGCGCATTCAAAGAGAGAGACCCTAGGTCTATAAATTGGTGAGTCTTCTCACCCCAAAAGAGAACAGAGAGGAGCTTTTGGAGCAACGAAGTGCTGCCAAATTATATCCTCACCCATCGTTTGTGCTTTTACATCCTTGATCTCTCTCTTGGAAGGGAGGTTATTGGGTGATTATTGGAAGCGCAATTAGGACCCAAACCCAAAAATTTGGCCACAATATCCTATCAAATTTACCAACACAACCCCATAAGAGGTTTTGGACCCATCCCAAGTGGATTTGTTCCGAAACAGAGTCCCAAACGGTGGGCATCCTGCCCTCGGGCGCCCCCGCATTGTCACAGTTCTAATCGCCCCACCCTAGAGTGATTAGAAATCTATGGCAGATTTCCTTGATTTTTCTTTTGCATCTGATTCTAGGTTTTTTACATATGCTGTCATTTAAATTTCATGGGATTCTGACAAGTTTTGATCATGCTTTTGTTATTTCCTGCTTTCACTAACATGCAGATAGCATCATCAGATTATGGGCAATAGATGTCGAATTGGAAAAATCTGACCATCTAGGTCGTCCCAAAATACCCCGTTTTACCTAACCCCAACTTTGCAGGTGATTTGGAGGCCTCAAGACCAAAAATTTGAGAGGTGGCTCTCGGACAGGTTATGACAGTCATAATCGTCCCACCTCGGAGTGATTAGAAATCTATGTAAGATTTCTGGACTGTTCCTTTTGCAATGTCTTCCTGGTAATGTTTTATTATTTTTTTTTAAGTTTCAACTCATTCTGATATGTTTCTGTTATCATTTTAATCATTTTATGCATATACTGACTGTAGGCCTTGGGGATCGCATGTTTCATTTTATCTATAGGTGCTACTGACTGTTTCTTGTTTCCTTGAACGTAGGGTCTCAACATTAAAGGAGCAGCAAGGAGTCAAGACTCATCAATGCAAGCGACGATGACGTTTGGTCACATGTGGGCATGCAGAAGAAGGAATAGCATCCATTGATGTGACAAGAACACATTTAACGCTCCTAGCCCCTAAAAATGGAGGAGGCGAACATCCATTTATGTGCTGGTTTTTAGGGTTTCTCAGTAACCTAACCAAATTTTGATGCCCCAAGTATGGAAAGGGCATGCATTCTTGAATCCTTGCTTCTGACGAGCGAAGGAACTTAATTCAAGTGTTAACCTTTTTCGATGAGGTGTTACTTGAGCTTGGACATTGATCAGTCATGAATAGACAAAGGGCGCAACCTTTTATTTGTGGGAATCTTGAGTTCATGATTCATGAATGCCAAGTTGTTTGATTAGCTTATGATTGTTGCTTGTTTGTTGCCCCAAGCAGGAGCATGATTGTCTTTGTCAATGATTCTTTGAATGCGTGCCATTTCTTTGATTGGGTGTGTATTTGTTGATTGGTGACTAAGTATGACTACCCATCAAGCGACGAATCAATGAGGGAATGAACTACATGAGAAAAATGATGATTTGCTTGACCCAAGATGACTTGTGTAAGGTTGTCTTTCAGTGGTTTAGTTGTGAATGTGTGTGCAGTTTCCCAATATTTGAACCTGTTTTTGGTGGGTTGGAACCCTTTTGTGACACCGTTTGGGGATGAAATTGGCAAAAATTCATCTTCCCGTGGAGCGGTATGGCTATGGTAGCCTTCTTGAGGAGGAGGATAGCGACAATTTGTGACCCCAACATCGTTTTTGCATGCCCAAAATGTCAGGCGCAAAGGCGCCTTTGTTCGGTAATGTTATTGCTATTTTTGGTTGGGTTGTGACCCTGTTGGTGACGCCATTTAGGGATGAAATTCTTGACAATCCGTCCTCCCATGGAGCGGTCCGGCTATGGTAGCCTTCTTAGGGAATAGGATAGTGAGGATTTGTGACCCCGACGTCTATTTTGCATGCCCAGAATGTCAAGTGCAAAAGCACTCTTATTGGACAATTTTATTGCTATTTTTTGTGCATTTTGGTGCATTTTTTTTGTTGTTTTTGAAATTTTTGCTCTGCAATCGTCCCTGGATGGGACGAATACCAGTTTTGTAATCGTCCCAGGGTGGTAGGAGCACCAACCAGCATACTCGTCCCAGGGTGGAATGATTACAGGCTAAAAAAGCCTATTTATGGGCCAAAACTAGGTTTTGGGCTCATTTGCATTTGTTTTTCCTGGCGTTTGAGAGCTGTGAGAAGGAGGAGGTCAAGGCTGCGAAGCGAAGCGCTACTGAGATTTCAAACACCATGAGTTCACGGATCAGGTCATCAAGTTGCGGAGTCGAAGCGAGACCGGTGAGTGCACTTCCTCTTTATTGTTTGTTATTACAGTTTTAAAACCGCAATTTGTTTGCTTTTGTAGGTTGTTTTTCAAATTAAAAAATTAAAACCCTAGTTAAATGTGTGTTGTTATGGGTGAATTTTTGTGTGTTTTGTATGGCTTCAATAGAACTTAGAGTGAAACCCTAATGGAAACCATGTTTATTTCACATTTATTGTAAACTAAAAGAAAACCTAGTTTAACAAAGATCAAAACTTAGCTTTAAAACATAGTTGAAAACTTAGCTTAACCCTAGGTGAACTGAAAAATGTTTTTTTTTTTTTGTAGTTATTTGTTAGTGTAGACTAAGGGAAACCCTAGGTTAACTAAAAAAATTGTTTTTGTTTGTTTGTTTTTTTTTTGTTGAGCTTAACCTTAGGTGAACTGAAAAATGTTTTTTTTTTTTTTTTTTGTAGTTATTTGTCAGTGTAGACTAAGGGAAACCCTAGGTTAACTAAAAAATTTGTTTTTGTTTTTTTTGTAGTTATTTGTCAGTGTAGACTAAGGGAAACCCTCGGTAGACTAAGACAAATTGTTTTGTGAATTTTTTTGTTTTTGTTAATTTATCAGTTTGAACTAGAGTTAAAAACCTTAGGACTGATAAATGGTTTTGACTATTTTTTTTGTTTTTAATTTATCAGTTGAGACTTAGAGTTAAAAAACCCTAGGAACTGACAAATTGTTTTGTGAATTTTGTTTTTATTTGTCAGTTTAAACGTAGAGTTAAAAATCCTAAGACTAAGAAACTGTTTTTTGAATGTTTTTGTTTTTGTTTTTGTTAATTTATCAGTTTGAACTAGAGTTAAAAACCCTAGGACTAACAAATTATTTTGTGAATTTTTTTTGTTTTTGTTAATTTATCAGTTTGAAACTAGAGTTAAAAACCCTAGGACTGACAAACTTTTTTTGAATGTTTTTTTTTTTGTTAATTTATCAGTTTGAACTAGAGTTAAAATCCCTAGAACTGAAAATTGGTTTTGTGAATTTTTGTGTTTTTGTTAATTTATCAATTTGAACTAGAGTTAAAAATCCTAGGACTGACAAACTATTTTTGACTGATTTTGTTTTTGTTAATTTATCAGTTTTGAACTAGAGTGAAAAACCCTAGGATTGACAAACTGTTTTTGACTGTTTTTTTTTCTTGAATTTTGTTTATCGTTATTTGTCTGTTTTTAGCTGTACATTGTTTTATGCATTGATGTATAGTCATGTTATTATTGTACAATGTATCATGTTTTTAATGTTTTTGTTTGGTTTTCTTTTACAGGTTGTGAAGAGTCGGTACCGTGTGCCTACGATTTTCTCTGAAGCATGGGAGGCGCTGACATTGGCTGACTGGGAGTGGCTTAATGCCCTTGGGCTTAAGCAGGTGAGTCTGCTAGAGCCTATGGTCAGGGATCGGGCCTATCTGATGGCCTTGATCAACTTGTGGGATCCTTGGACCAATACCTTCCATCTCCCAACCGAGGAGATGACAGTGACCTTGGAGGACGTCTATCGGATTCTACGGATCCTGATAGACAGACTACCGATCAGGACGACGTCGGGTGATCAGCGAACAACTATACTGAAATGATGCTTCAGGCATGGGGAGGACATGACCTTCCATCTCCCAATCGGGGAGATGACAATGACCTTGGAGGACATCTATCGAATTCTATGAATCTCGATAGATGGCCTACCGATCAGGACGATGCCATGTGATCAACGAACAGTTGTACTGATGCGATGCTTCGGGTATGGGGAGGAGTTGGGTGTGGATAGCCCAGTGGAGAGGGTAGAGGGCGACTGCCAGATTGGCAAGATTTTGGTACTATGGTGGCTAGATAGGGGCATGTTGGGAGTGAGGCACAGGGTGGGGTGAATGCTACTAATCGTCCCTGGGTGAGACGAATACTAGTTTGTAATCATCTTAGGGTGGGACGAGTAGGGAGAAAAGTGCCAAAAAGGTGCCAAATTGATCTCTGACCTTCCAAACTACTGTGTGAGTGGTTAGGACAACTGTTTAACCTCTAGGGGCTGCCCTAGGGGCTGTGTGTGTCAATGCAATCAATGTTTGCAGTCACGTAATCAGATTGGTCTTGTTTTGGTGTCTACAGATACACCCTTTTTGGGATGCGCTGTGCGTTGCGTAGTGCTCAACAAAAATAGATAACCAAAGCACTAATGATTAGGGTTTCTTAGTAACCTAACCAACTTTTGATGCCCCAAGTACGAAAAGGGCATGCATTCTTAAATCCTTGCTTCTGACGAGCAAAGGAACTTAATTCAAGTGTTAACCTTTTTTGGTGAGGTGTTACTTGAGCTTGGACATTGATCAGCCATGAATAGGCAAAGGGTGCAACCTTTTGTCTATGGGAACCTTAAGTTCATGATTCACGAATGCCAAGTTGTTTGATCAGCTTATGATTGTTGCTTGTTTGCTGCCCCAAGCATGAGCGTGATTGTCTTTGTCAATGATTCTTTGAATGCGTGCCATTTCCTTGATTGGGTGTGTATTTGTTGATTGGTGACTAAGTATGACTACCCCAATCCAAGTGGATTGGTGCTGAAACATGACACCAATCCACTTGGGATGGGTCCACAGATTTTTTGTTTTTGTTAATTTATCAGTTTGAACTAGAGTTAAAAACCCTAGGACTGACAAAATGTTTTTGACTATTTTTGTTTTTGTTAATTTATCAGTTTGAACTAGAGTTAAAAACCCTAGGACTGACAAACTGTTTTTGAATTTTTTTTTTTTGAATTTTGTTTATCGTTATTTGTCTGTTTTTAGTTGTACATTGTTTTATGCATTGTTGTATAGTCATGTTATTACTGTACAGTTTATCATGTTTTTAATGTTTTTGTTTTGTTTTCTTTTGCAGGTTGTGAAGAGCCGGTACCGTGTGCCTACAGTTTTCTCTGAAGCGCGGGAGGCACTGACATTGGCTGACTGGGAGTGGCTTGATGCCCTTGGGCTCAAGCAAGTGACTCGGCTAGAGCCTGTGGTCGGGGATCGGGCCTATCTGATGGCCCTGATCAACTTGTGGGATCCCTGGACCAATACCTTCCATCTCCCAATAGGGGAGATGACAATGACCTTGGAGGACGTCTATCAGATTCTATGGATTTCGATAGACGGGCTACCGATCAGGATGACGTCGCATGATCAGCGGATAACTGTACTGACACGATGCTTCGGGCATGGGGAGGAGTTGGGTGTGGACAGCCTAGTGGAGAGGGTAGAGGGCGACTACTAGATTGGCGGGATTTTGGTACGATGGTGGCTAGAGAGGGGCGTGTTGGGAGTGAGGCATGCAGTACTGATGGGCCTCATTTCCAACATGCTGCTACCCGACTCATCAGGTGCATGGTTCCCTTGGAACCTGCTAGAGGTGGTCTTCAGACTGGTCGAGTGTCCCATGGAGGCACCTATTATTATGAGATGGGGATAGACTCTACTGGCACAACTCTATGATGAGTTGTACGAGGTCCGCTGTCGGAGGTGGAAGGGTATTGGATGCAGTTATCTGCTGTAGTGCTGGGCTTGGCAGCACATAGCTGTGGAGAGGCCGATGGGGTTGCCATGGATGACTCGAGCGGAGATGGTAGACAGAGAGATCGGGTACGGGGCACTATGGTGGAGGTCTGAGGAGCAGGGACAGAGTCGGTGGTGGGCAGGTGTCGTAGGGCACTATGTCGATGCCTTCGCTCGGCTTGCTCCTGGGGATGTGGTATGGTGGCCATATCAGGATTGTCCCGCTTGGCCTGAGGTGGGGGAGTGGCTCTGATGGGTACGTAGGGGGAGGTGGCTGATTGGGTGGCACGGGACTAAGCAGGAGTACTTCCCGTACGTCCGGGTGACATGATAGTTTGGGGTGCGCCAGGGGTTGCCTGGTGAGCCCTTGATCTATCGACGTCGGGGGGACGAGAGGACCTTGGCCTGGCCGATCATCGAGCCACTAGGGGAGGAGGCAGATACAATTATTGATGCCCCTGACATGGACAACATTGGGGTGACGGCTGAGTATGAGCAGTGGTGGACACTGCGGTAGTGGTGGGGAGAGGGGCCACTAGGAGGCGCAGAGGCAGCAATGGCAGGTAGGGAGGGTGTAGAGGCACCAGGAGAGGGTTGGGGGGCTCCACTAGAGGACATGGACATGGTGGAGGTGGATGACGTGGGTGAGGATTTTGGGGTGCCAGATCAGAGATGCAGGACGTCCTAGAGTAGTGGGAGCCAGAGCAGCCTACCTTTTCGGAGATGTCGATGCCTCAAGCAGTCTTGGGGGATATTGAGGCAGGGTTGCGCGCTAAGAATGCACGATTGGAGGGGCTACTCCAGAGGTGGGATGAGGAGCTCGGGGATGCATTGCGGGAGAGGGATCTCCTACGAACGCAATTGGTAGAGAGGGAGAATGCATTGGCTGTGTACCACCGATGGGATGGGGATACCGATGCTATGCGGGAGAGGGATCTCCTATGGACGTAGCTGGCACAGTGCAACGAGAATTTGGCTATGTATCGCCAGTGGGAGATGGACTTGGTGCGGCATCGATTGGAGCTGGAGGTGGAGATTAGCCACCTCGATGGGTGGATCCCTGCGGTTAGTGGAGGTGGATCATCGCGTCGCTCGAGAGGGAGTGATACGGAGCAGTCAGCATCCTCTCGACGTAGGCAACTGGATGAGGGGGGCTCTAGTAGGCGTGATGTGGGGGCTAGCAATAGCCACCCTGAGGGGTCCCATAGGACCCACACCACGGGGGGTAGTTCCCGTCGCACCGATCCTACGTGATCATGGTGGCCGATGCCCTAGGCTTGGGGGTTTTTGAGCTTTTGCATTATTGCGAGGTCAGAGGACCGGTTTATTGTAGCCTACGGGCATTTTTGATGATATATATATAGATGACGTTCTTTTTTATTATACACTTGTCATGATTTATTTTTTTTGTTTATGCACATTTATTTATGATGATGTATGCATGTGTTATTATGAATGCGATGTTTCTAATGATATGATGTATGCATATGGAATGAATGAAATGATTTGTTGGTAACTTGTCGATGGCACCATAGACTGTATAGGAGTTACTGGCTTTCTGTATGATGTGATTGCTTTGTGGAATGACTTTTGCATGTGATAATATTGTTTTTGTATTTTTCGTATTATCTGATGGTGATGTACGTAATAAAATGTACCAATTGTTTTAAAATGTAGTTAAGCTTTTCTGAGATTCAGATATTTTAACTAACTAGCCAAGACTGTACATTTATCTCGCAAGACTTTTGAACAAGGTATAAATCAGACTTGAGTTTGACCAAGTTATTTCACATCCTTGTGTGTGCAATTGAGTTCGTTTATGTGGTATTTGTCAGGATACCGCCAATGCCAGATAGGGTGTCAACCAAACCTGTACTGAGGATCACCTAATTAGCTCCACTAACTCCGTTGTTGTATTTAGTAAGATTAATCCATGGGACAATCTAAGGTACCATAAGCTAGCTCATCCACATGCAAACATTGGTCTGCTCACACGCAAAGCTAATGTGATAGACATATCGTCATGCATTTAGGATACCGCCATTGCCAGGTAGGTTGTCCACCAAACCCGTAATGAGGATCACCTAGATGGTTTTCGAATGCTGAGAATTCCAAGGATTCAAGCTTAGGCATCTTTTATTTGCTCAACGTGTTAGGATACTTGCTCGTATACATAGTGATGAAAATCACTATTTATTTTTCTCTTTTGTTTTTCTTTTTGAGGAATAGTGGTAATAACCATTGTTATTTGATTGTGCATTTTAGGTTGCAAAGTTGAGCTCATAGGTTTTGGGCTTCTGAATGGCCTTGATCCTTTTGGTCTTGGGGATGACTACCCATCCTGTTCAGGGACGTGTAGTACGAATCCTTACGACTTTGGGAACCAAAGGGGATTAGGGATATTATGAAGTAAGGGCATTGATATTTGAGGCCTTGGGGATGACTACCCATCCTTGTCAGGGGTGTGTAGTACGAATCCTTACGACTTTGGAGACCAAGGTGATTGGAGATGTTCGTGATGATGGCTTGTTGGGATTTTTCTTTTGAATGGCATTGATCCTTTTAGGCCTTGGGGATGACTACCCATCCTTGTTAGGGGCGTGTAGTACGAATCCTTACAACTTCGAGGACCAACGGTGATTGGGATTTTTGCTAGTGGTGAAAACCACTGTTTATTAGGGGGAATTGATGGGGAAAAGCTTGTCCTTTTGTCAATTCTCAGCACTCTTGAACCATTCGCACAGGGGGATGAACAGGCTAACCTTTCGCCTATGGTATCCTAGACTGCTTTGTAGTTTTCATCTTCCGTTCACACAACTTGGGAATTATTTTATTTGTTTTAACTTGTGTAGGGATGTTACATAACGAGGCGTGATCCAAGTAAAACTTTCCCTTGTAAAATCCATTTAACTTTGTACAGTTTTTGGCTAGAAATTTAAAGACAACTGAATGACGAAAACCCGACATACATTAGGAGACAACTGACTATGCTAAAAATGGGGATGGTGTTATTCTGGATGTATGTGTTTATAAAATGGATGGAATGTGGAAAATGATGGAATTGCCGAGTAATTACGGTCTATGGTGCTTGGGACATGTATGACCAGTAAATATGCAATGTATGGATGCGATGCCTAATGCAACTTATATTTTTGTATTTTGATTTTTACGAGTATGCATGGAATTGAGATGCAATTTTTTGATTATTTTTGAGTTATTTTATTGTTTTTGTGTGTTTTTGAATATTTGTTTTGACCAAGCGGTTATGGGAACCCTTGGAGCTTTTGGTTTGACCAAAGGGTTTATGGATACCTTTGGGGCATTTTAGGTTGACCAAGAGATTGCGAAAATCCTTGGAGTTAGAAATCCTTGGAGCTTTTGGTTTGACCAAAGGGTTTATGGACACCTTTGGGGCATTTTAGGTTGACCAAGAGATTGCGGAAATCCTTGGAGCTTTTGGTTTGACCAAAGGGTTTATGGATACCTTTGGGGCATTTTAGGTTGACCAAGAGATTGCAAAAATCCTTGGAGCTTTTGGTTTGACCAAAGGGTTTATGGATACCTTTAGGGCATTTTAGGTTGACCAAGCGATTATGAAAATCCTTGGAGCATTTGGGGTGGACTATGGCTCTTTAAATGTGGAATGGCCTCAAATGACTGATGTTCAAGGGTTCTAGTTCCTTGATTCCTTCAAGAGAGGTGAGCCGGTATGTTCCAGGTCCTATTTTACTATTGATGACATAAGGACCTAACCAATTTTCCGTGAACTTGTCCCTTAGATGGGGCGGCAAGTTAGAATTTTGTTGGTTCTCTTTTAAGACCAAGTCACCAACCTGAAAGTCCCTCAGGTGAACCTTCATGTTGTATGCTTTCTTAAGTCGCTCTTGATAGATACGCAAATGCTCGAGAGCATTGATGCGTCGTTCGTCGAGCAACGTAAGTTGGTCTAAATGGGCTTGCCACACAGTGTCATCATCGATGAACTCTTGCATTGATATGCGCAGTGAAGGGATTTCCAACTCGAGAGGCATGACAGCCTCGGAGCCATACACCAACGAAAATGGAGTTGCCCTAGTGGGCGTTCGAATGCTAGTGTGATAAGCCCATAGGGCAAGCGGGATTTGAATGTGCCAATCCTTGTGACTATTTGTGACCATATTTTTGAGGATAGCGACTAGCATTTTGTTGGACGCCTCTGCTTGCCCATTTGCCTACGGATAATAGGGTGTTGAAAAACTATGCTGAATTTTGTATTTTGTTGTCAAAGCATGCACATCTTTATTCTTGAATGACGTCCCATTATCCGAGATAATCTTGGATGGAATACCAAAATGACATATGATGTTATGTAAAATAAACTCCGCAATGCGGGTTCCAGTCGTAGAGGTTAGCGGAATTGCTTCCACCCACTTGGTGAAGTACTCTATGGCCGTTATGATGAACGTGTGATGACCTGACGATGCAGGGGAGATCTTTTCGATTAGATCAAAGCCCCACTATGAAAATGGCCAAGCCGATTGGATCGGCTGTAAGGCCTGAGAAGGTACATGTGTCAAATTAGCATGGTGTTGACACTTCATGCACTTCCTTACATACGTGCAACAATCTCGCTCTAAATATGGCCAATAATAGCCCATGCAGAGAATGCACTTTGCGATGGCCATACCGCTGAAGTGGCCACCGCATGTACCATCGTGCGCTTGGGTGATCGCCCAAGTGGACTCTTGTTGGTCCAAGCAACGAAGGAGGATTCCTTCATAACTACGATGGTACAAAATGTCTCCTAGCAAGACATGTTTTGCCACTTTCTATTTAAATGATATTTTCGTGGCATGTGTCAATCCAAGTGGGAGGTTACCTAGCTTGAGGTAATCCCTTATGGGTGTGTACCAATCCTACTGATCAGAAACCTCGATGGTATGAACGGCCAATCCCTCTTGAAGTTCATCCCTAGCAAAAGTCGAGCGGGAAAGAACTTGTAAAAATAGCATTGTGTTGCTATTAAGAGGGGTCGGGGAGAACAAGGACCCCCAGTTGGCTTGAGTCAGACAATCATGGATTCGAGAGAACCTATCCTGAGATGGTTCAATCTGGATCAGGTGGATTCCTGGTGTTAGGTCAGAGCTTGCACGCTCCATCATGGATTGCGATAATGTTTTGACCTGAATGGTTGTCATCTCACCGGAAGGGTCTTGCGGGATTAGTGACCCCAAGGAGGCCATAGTGTCCACAAAATGATTCGATGATCGAGGGAGTGCCTCGATGTCGTACCATTCAAGTTATGCCAAGGAATTTGTCCACAAGGGCTTTGTAGGCCTCGTAGAACTGGGCATTTACATTGGAATACCCCCTTTACTTGGTTGACAATTAACAATGAATCACCAAAGATGTTTAAGCATTTGATGTTCATGGTGATTGTTGTCTGAAGACCTATGAGCAAGGCTTCGTATTCGGCATTGTTGTTGGTGCATGAGAAATCTAATTTAAATGATAGAGGCATTGGAGCCCCTTGCGGTGTGAAGAATACAATTCCCATGCCACCCCCTTGCTCACATTTAGAACCATCGAAGAATAGGGTCATGTCGGCCTGTGACTCAAGCTCATTAGAATCTGGTGATTCTGAAACATGGAAGACCCCATCATCAGGTAGTTCTACGGTCAGAGGCTGATCATCTTCAAGAGGAGCCTCTGCTAGTTGATCGATGATGACTTGACCTTTTATGGATTTTTGTCCAATGAATTCTATGTCAAACTCCATCAACAACATGATCCATTTCATCGTGCGGCTACTATGATAAGTATGACTCATCATGTATCGCAATGGATTCTCCTTAGACACAACATACATCGTATTGTTGAGCATGTAGTGGCATAGCTTTTTGGTAGCAAACACCACTGCCAAGCATAGCTTCTCGACGTATGCATAGTTAAGTTCATAACTGACCAGGGTGCGGCTAAGATAGTAAGTAGCCTATTCTTTGTGTAGTTCATTTTTTTGGGCTAGCATGGCGCCTAGTGCCACCTCAGTAGCTGAGATGTATAAGTAGAACGACACTCCTGGTCTAGGTGGTGCCAATACTGGTGGTGAAGCCAAGTATTGTTTGATGTCGTCAAAGGCTGATTGGCACTCGTCATCCCAGTGAAATGCTACCCCCTTGTGCAATAATTTATTCATGGGTCGGCACTTGTCAGATAGCTGTGCTATGAAGCGCTTGATTGACGCGACCTTTCCCTGTAGGCTTCTGAGCTGCTTGATGGTAGTTGGGGGAAGCATTTCAAGGATTGCCTTGACTTTGTTTGGATCCACCTCGATTCCTCTCTTTGAGACTATGAAACCCAAGAGTTTTCTAGATGTGATACCAAATACGCACTTCTTGGGGTTTAGTCTGACTTTATGTTCAATGAGGTGACCG
Organism: Wollemia nobilis; assembly: GCA_028583015.1. Lineage (NCBI taxonomy): Eukaryota > Viridiplantae > Streptophyta > Pinopsida > Araucariales > Araucariaceae > Wollemia > Wollemia nobilis. The sequence goes on from JAQPPZ010017110.1 coordinate 6,642,535, forward strand.
AGGATCTTGCTTAAGTCATCGAGATGATCTGGGCACAAAAGAGATTTGGCCAACAAATCATCCATGTAATCTTCCAAAGTTTTATGCATGTGATCATGGAAGATGTATGTCATGGCACGTTGGTAGGTGGCGCCAGCATTTTTAAGGCCAAAGGGCATGACCTTATAACAAAATGTCCCCCAAGGCGTTGTGAACGCCATTTTTAGTTGGTCTTCGAGATTAATACGAATTTGATTGTATCCCGAGAAACCATCCATGAGGGAAAGCATTTCATGGCCCGTTGTAGCATCTACCAATGCATCGATGCTAGGCAAGGGGAAATCATCCTTGGGACTCGCTTTGTTTAGATCTCAAAAATCAGTGCATATGCGAATCCTTCCATCAGGCTTCTTGATGGGTACCATGTTGGACAGCCATGGTGGGTAATCCATGCAGATGACAAACTATGCATCCAACAACTTTTGTAATTCATATTTGACCATTAAGGCCACTATTGGGTGCATCTTACGTAGTTTTTGCTTAACTGGCTTGACTGTCGGATCAAGCGTTAGATTATGCATGACTAGCTATGGATCTAGCCTCGACATGTCTTTGTAGGACCATGCAAAAACCTCCTTCTTCTCTTTGAGAAGGGCAATGTAGTCGGCTTGCTCTTCGGGGGATAGACTTACCCCCAGCTTGATAATCTATGGATTCATTGGATCAGAGCCGATGTCTACGTCAGTCATCTCCTCGATCGACATGTGGGATCCGTCCTCCAACTGGTGTGGAGTTGGGATCAAGTGGATATCATTTGCTGAGTTTAGATCTACATTGGGAACCTCGGGTTCCTCTTCAGCATGGAAGATATCCTGAGTTGGCCCTGGGGTGAAATGAAGCATCTCATCGAAAGGCCAGTACTCTGATGGGGATGGTGGTGAATTGACGTGATCCTAGTCTATGGCGTCTATGTCTAGATACAATGACTATGTTGGATCGGCTGGATTATGGATGGGGGTGGTTAAGTCAATGGAGATCATGTTGATGAAATGATTTTGGTCTCCATTACCGTAGGTGTGGTTACTCGGACATCCTGAATGATTTTTGTGCTCCGGATCTGGCTTTGGAGGTATTGGCATGAATGGATCAGCCCTATGTGTAGGGAGGAGGACAGGGTCTACCCTAGGCACTGATATCTCTATAGGGTCTCTGGGTGGTAGGTGTTCTCTATATGCCCAAAGTGGTGGATGCAACACTTGGTCCCACTGCGCTGGGTTTAGGTGCCACTCATGCCTTGGCCTTATGTTTAGTTGTTCAAATATGTCATCAATATTCATGGGGTATTGTTGCTACATCTGTCGCATGTGATTGAGATAGGCCATCTCAGTCTCATCTTCATAATCGCTATCAGAGATCCAGAGGCCTTCGTTGGCTTTGATAGCTATTTGTGACATGTGAGGCTCGTCTTGCTCGAGCAAATTAATGTGGTCCCATCGAGGTTGTTTCGCTCTGGGCGGGGGGACCTGATTCTCTTGAGGTGGTACTTGCTCACTTGGAGCATCCAAAGGGAACATTGTCATGAAGCTCTCCTGATAATCATCTATGGGTGTCACTTGTGAATGATTGCTATCAGACTCGAAAGGATCCCAAGGTGCTACCTCATACTCTGACTCATCTTCTGAAGACCCTTCTTGGTCTTGTCTATATCCCTCTTGCAGGTGAGTCCTCGAACTTTCTCCCTTTTCGATCGAAGGGAAAGGGTTGTTAAGGTCAACAAGGTTGGTGGTTAGCAATGGGAGATAATCCCCCAATGTATATGTTGTGTTAGGATTGGCATATGGATCTAATGTCGACCCATCCTTGTTGCCTATCCCTAGGCCTTGCATGTTCTCTACCAAGATGTCGAGGGGCAGGGGGTGGTTGAACCCTACTCCTGACTTGTCATACGACATTTGATATCTTGGTTGGCAAAGAACGCGCACTCCTTGCTCATACCTGCCCAACCCATATCCATGCCAGTTACATTGGCCAAGATATCTCAAAGCAAAGTCTGGGTTGGACAAATAGTTGACGTCCTCATCAAAGGGCTCTTCATCTTCTTCTTCTTGCATGTAAGGTTCAATGCCATTATCGAGGCCCCCATAAACAAAGTTTGTCTGATTGGGTGGGTAGCCGAGAGGAACCACAGTGTCGATGGGGAGTCGAGGTCTCCCCATGTCCTGCATGGACTCAAGTGCGGGTGTTGCTACAATGTTCCACACTAGATACTCCCCCAGGCCCGTACTGGCCATTTCAATGGTGATCGTTGGTGGTTGAGGGGGAGCGAATGGGAGTTCTTCCTGAGTCCACTCCATGTAGGGTGAACTAGGCATCTCGACTTCCATTCGGCTAGGCATCTCTTCGGTAGAGATGGTTGAGACTAACGATGGTGCCTCTTCTAGGGGTTTCTTCCCCTTGTCCTTCGGTGTGGCCACCGTAGGTGGCATTGTTGGTGAAGGACCAGATGATGAAGATGGACCCGACTGGGGATTTGATGGACTTAACAATGGGGATGCATGTGGAATCGGACCCTGGTTAGATGGATTCAACTAAAAATCCAAATGTGTTGATGGAAGGGTCGACTACGGCATCAGTTGCACCGTATTGCAGTACTTGAAGGGCTCTAAATCCATCGGGACTACATGCACCTACCCTTCGAATGTGTACTTTAGGCACTGATGAGCTATTGAAGGGACACACTTCATGTCCCTGATCCAAGGCCGCCCCAACAAGATATTATAGGCCATCTCACCTTCCAAGATGTGGCACAACGTATGAATAGTCTTTTGTCCCACTTGGATGGGTAGGACAATAGTGCCAACCATTGAGCATATCGCATCATTGAATGCTCGCAGAGTGTAGGTGGAGGCCACGATGTGAGATGCTGGCAACTTCAGATGTTTCAATGCCGTTGTTGTAATTATATTACTGGACGAGCCAGTGTCCACCAACACCCTCTTATACGGAATCCCGTTGACCCACGCAATGACGTGTAGGGGTGGATCCGCCATATCACCAGTCATCGATTTCAGCTCGTCTTCTCTAAAGGTGATGACCGGTTATGTACATTGTTTTACATGTCCCACAAAGTTGTTGAAAGAGTTTGCTTCATGGGGCTGTAGCTCGATGGCTTTTAATATCTCCATTAGAGCCTCCCGATGGGGCGCTGATTGTTGAATGAGCTCGTAAATGGAGAGCCTAGCCGACGTGGTCCTTAGACTTTGGGTAAGTCTAGTCCGAATCATGGCCACTGGTCTAGGTGAGGGAGGTTGCGTAGGGTGTTGTTGAGGTTGTGACGTCGATGGAACCTCTCCTATGGCCGCCACGGGGGCAGCTCCTGGGTACCTCTTGTTCCTAGTCACTATGCTTATCATCCCTACATACCCCTGCATGGGGCAATTCTATGTTACCTCATTGACTTGAAGGTTCTTTGCCTGCATATCATGGGCAGGCAGGGGGTCTTTGAAGACTCCCATCTATTGGTTGTTTGGTGCTACGGGGTTGTCCACCACCAGCGTCTTGTTGTCTATTAGGTCTTGCACCAAGCCTTTAAACTTCCAACATGCATTAAGGTCATGTCCCTTCCATCTATGGAACCTACAGTACAAGTCTTCCCTATAGCCCTTAGGCTTTGGTGCATTGGGGTCTATGGGTTGAATCTCGGGTAGGTTGATCAAATTTGTTATTGACAAGTGGTCAAACAAGGAGTCTCTGGACTCTGTGTAAGGTGTGAATTGTCGCCTAGGGTGACGCTACTAATTTTGTTCTTGCCTCTAATTTTCTCTGTCATAACTGTTAAGAGGCACCACCTGATAGTTAGCCTTTTGGGGTTGTGTTGCTTGTGTAGGCTTAGGGACGTTTATAGCAACCTGATTGACCGCAATGGGTTTCTGTTGCGTGGTCCCTATCTTGGTGTTTTTAGACCACTCTTTCTTCTTTGGCTTGGCAATCTTGCCATCCTGTATCTTGATCTCCTCAATGATTCTAGCTTGTGCCAGAGCTTCCTCAAGAGTGGCATATTGTTGCAGCTGCAATAGCATGGAGATCGATCTCAAACAACTCTTTGAGAACATTTGGGTGAGATCGGACATAGGAGGGAGGTAGGGTAGCTTTGAAAGCAAAGTCCTCCATCGATTCCCATAGGCCACCATGGTTTCTTCCTCATACTGCCTGAGGCTAGCTAGGTCACTTAGTGATGCCTTCTTCTTGGTGTTGAAGGTGAAGCATTCGAGGAACGCATCCACTAGCTGATCCAAGTTACTGATGCTATGTTTTGGCAATTGAGTGAACCAATCCGAGGTAGGGCCTACGAACATGGTGATAAATGTTCTTAGCAACAAAGCATCATTGTCCTGAATGCCAAAGCATTGGCTCAAGAATCTAGTCACATGCTCTTGGGCATCTTCCTCCCCTCTAAAGATTGCCAACTGAGGTAGTTTAAAGTGTTCAGGGTAAGGGGGTGCCGGCACTGATGGATGCATAGGATGACTATGGAGTTGGCGTAAAGTGGGCTTTTGGGGCCCAGAAGTCTTGGTCTCCATAGACTCCAAGCGCTCTAGCAGTGCTTTATATGCATCGGAAGATTTAATCTCTTCCTCCTTAGTTTGTTCCTGTTGTGGGTTACGGGGAACTTGAGGCCTATAGAGGGGTGGCCGAATAGCGCCCCCTCTACCTTGGTAGGGCATTTCCGCCCACTCTTCTTCTTGCTCATACTCCTCATAAGCTTCTTGAGGAGTTCCTGGGTGAGACCCATGACCATGGGTGGGCGCCTACGGAGGGTACCCCTCATTGTTCCTGGGAGTGGCCTCCCGCTCAGGTCTAGGGGGTCTCGGAGGCAGCACTTGGTAAGGTCTTGGAGGCCTATCTTGCACTAGGGGGTTATGCCTTTCTGCCCTCTATGTTCGAGGGGTTGGAACCCTCTCAGGCATAGTGTTGTGGAGCAGCTCATCTATTTGGCATCGGATGCGCTCTTTGCTAAGGTGATATAGATGCTCTAGTTGTTGTTGGTCTTGCCTGAGCTGCATGATTTGCGCTTGGCGGGCGGCATGTTTGGCAAATTCCAAGTCAATTTGTTCCATCATCTTGTGTTTAGGAAGCCTAGATGCCTCTCCTATATGTCTATCTCGGTCATGATGATCCGAGATCCCTATGGGTTGCTTTCCTCTATCGAGGTTAGCGGCATTCACCCGAGGCTTTGGCCTCAGTGGGTGATCCTGATACATAGCAGGTGCGGAGGTGCATTGCTCTCACATTATGTATTGCTCTTGAGGAATGTAGTGGTCTTCCTCGTACTCCCTTTCGTATGTGTGAAAGGGGTGGGCAGAATTGGCTTGCCCTGTCTGAAGAGCCTTGTGCTCTGGATTTGGCCTAGTGTTTTTGATAGTAATAAGGGGTAAAGGAGGGATGACGAAATCATGTGGCCCCTCTTTATGGACCCTATGTTGCTCTAGCACTTCCTCGCATGGTGGCCACTCATAACGAGCATCTAAGGGAGCCCTCCCATCTATGTTGAGTGCCACGTGTAGGGCTTCCTCATGAAAGGGTCTATGCTGAGTGGGAGTGCCCCTCAAAGGGGTGCCTCCATAGTCCCATTCTATAATGGCATGATGTGGACTATCTTGTGGATCAGGCCGCCAAGGCGGTATGACCAAGTCCTCAGGACTATATCGGAGGTGACTTGTCCCCCTTTGTACACTTTCTGTAGCTCCTGCCCGTGATTGGGCTCGACTACGGGTGTACACCATGTTGATGTTTACCTAAATATGTGTACATTTTTATCTTCTTTAGGATTTCTTATGCTACACTAAACAAAATGGAAACACACAATCAAAGCAATGATTATCTTGTTTATGGATTAAAAGTGTGCCCTAAATCTGGTTCAGTGTGTTTTGATGTTTGTTTTGAGAACCTTGTAAAGAAATTTTTGTATATGCAATATGAGGGCTCTTATATCTCCCAAAAATGGTCGCCCCTTCAATATACCACTGCTCGACCATTATACCGAACCTCTCTATATACCCGCCCTTACGTGAGGGAGACTATAGGTACGTGAGAGCAGAATAGTACATGGAACATAGGTGGTACGAAAGGGGAATCACTCTATTTATGACACCTACCATAGAAGACTTATCCTCATGCACTGGGAATCACCCCAGCTACACTTGGTCAGCTTTCATCAGGATTTACGTCTAGCAATAGTCACGATCGGGGTTATGTATGCAATATTTCAAGCCAAGGTGGTGATGAAATCCACCGTTGGTCTTGATCAAGGGTTGGGGTTTTACGACCAACTCCTTGGTGTTCAGATTATCTCATGATGTGTGAGGTTATTTTTATTTTGCATAAATGAAGAAAACAGGCATTAAAACTCTCCTATGCAAGCAAATAACCAGAAAATAGAAAACAGAAAGCTAAAAATGACAGAAGGTGTTTAGGACCCCTACCTCTTCTCTGCCCAAATCGGATGCCTCTGAATTTTTGCCCTGAAATTGCACAGAGAGCTATTCATCCCGGGGTGAGATGAATAACAGATCTGTATTCATCCTAGGGTGAGACGAATTCCTATTCATCTCAGGGTGGCATGAATTCCAGCTCTGTATTCGTTACAGGATGGAACGAGCAGCAGTCCAGTGCTTGAAATATTGATACCTGTAAGCAAAAACACACAAATTTTGATCAAAAATTTAATCTTAAAATCAAGGGACAGAGGTCCCACCATGATCGCCACTGAAAGCATGAGGATACGGAAACAAAAAGGAAATTCCAAGTGCGATGTATGCAAAAGCGAAACATAACGCTAAGTCCTATGAAATGAAATGCATGAAAGGAGAGAAGCATAAACCAATTGAAACAAGATAGAAAGCAAATATCGAATACAACCCTTTTTATTAATTTTCTTTAAAATCATGTTACAATACGTCTCCTCCCTTTTGGGGACTAGGAGCGTTAAGTAGAGCTCTATTACACCATGGATTGATATTCTTTCTTCCGCGTGCCCACATGTAAAATGGGTGGACCAAACGTCACCGCCGCTTGTGTGAATATGTCTTTGATTCCTTGCTGCTCCTCTGGTGTTGATATCCTACGTTCAGAGAAACAGAAAAGGATTAGTAGCACCTACGGATGGAGAGAAACATGCGATCCCCAAGGCCTACGGTCAGTGTATGCATAAAATGATTAAAATGATAACTGAAACATATCAGAATGAGCTAAAACTTTGATAGAAGCAATAAAACATTACCAGGAAGCCACTACAAAAGGAACAGTCTAGAAATCTTACACAAATTTCTAATCGCTCCGGGGTGGGACGATTAGGACTGTCATAACCTGTCCGAAAGCCACCTCTCAAATGTCTAGTCTCGAGGCCTCCAAATCACCTGCAAAGTTGGGGTTAGGTAAAATGGGGTATTTTGGGATGACCCAGATGGTCATATTTTTCCAATTCAGCCTCTATCACCCAGAATATGATGATGCTATCTACGTGTTAGTGAAAGCGGGAAATAACAAAAGCATGATCAAAACTTGTCAGAATCCCATGAAATTTAAATGACAGCATATGTAAACAACCTAGAATCAGATGCAAAAGAAAAATCAGGGAAATCTACCATATATTTCTAATCACTCCGGGGTGGGGCGATTAGAACTGCGATAGTGCGGGGGCGCCCGGGGGCAGGACGCCCATCGTTTGGGACTCTATTTTGGCACCAATCCACTTGGGATGGGTCCAAAACCTCTTATGGGGTTGTGTCAGAAAATTTGGTAGGATATTGTGGCCAAATGTTTGGGTTTGGGTCCGGATTGCGCTTCCAATAATCACCCAATAACCTCCCTTCCAAGAGAGAGATCAAGGATGTAAAAGCACAAACGATGGGTGAGGATATAATTTGGCAGCACTTCATTGCTCCAAAAGCTCCTCTCTATTCTCCTTTTGGGGTGAGAAGACTCACCAATTTATAGACCTAGGGTCTCCCTCTTTGAATGCGCATGCGAGGGCGCCACTTGAGTTGCTTGTCCTATTTTGAGAGAAAATATTATTTCCTGATTTAGAGTCTCCTTGCATGAGGCCTCCAAAAATCAAGGCATGCATGACTGAAGTCTCTCTCTCTGATTTGAAGTCGTTCCTCGCAATTGCATGTCCTGAAGTTGTAGTTAAGTGGCGGACCTGTCGAGGTTTGACTTTTTGCCAGTCAAACCTGCTATTCGCCCCACCCTGGAGCGAATGCTGCTAATCGTCCCTGGGTGAGATGAATACCAGTTTGTAATCATCCCAGGGTGGGACGAGTAGGGAGAAAAGTGCCAAAAAGGTGCCAAATTGATCTCTGACCTTCCAAACTATTGTGTGAGTGGTTAGGACCACTGTTTAACCTCTAGGGGCTGCCCTAGGGGCTATGTGTGTCAATGCGATCAGTGTTTGCAGTCACATAATCGGATTGGTGTTGTTTTGGTGTCTACAGATGTACAACCATAACCCCAATATTTATGTCATTCCTTCTTTATAGGTTGTGTAGTGAATCAAATGATAACAATTTATTTTTAAGTTATTATTTTTTTTGGTAAAAAGGATTAAAAAATTAATTTAGTTGAAAACAAAATTACATATCCTGCATTTCCAGGATTAACGGCTTGTAAGCCAAGTTTTAATAAAGGATGTGGGATTATTCTCTCTCACATCTAATCTACTACAACTATTTATGCAAAAAAAGAGTAACCAAGTAAAACAAGGATATATAAAACTAGATACAACAAGCAATATTATCATCAATGGTAAGAATGGAGAAAAGAGCTTCCCTAGTTTTCTTAGGCCACCATCTGGGAGGATATCCATAGTAAGTGAGGTCTTCTCGATCAAGAGCCCATTTAGCCATTACATAGGCCACCTTGTTTTGATCTCTAAAAATGTATATAAACTCCACTATTTCAAATCATTGTTGGGCTATATGTATTTGCTCAAGTATTCTCTGTATTCTCTAGTCTATATTATTTTGCTTACCTGGTCCTTTTAAGTGATTAATCATAATTTGGGATTCCAATTCCACATGAATTTTCCTCCATCCCAATTTTAAAGCCTCCTATAATCCCCTTAAGATGGCATATTGCTCTAACAAGTTAATGGATAAGATACCTAGGTTTTTGCAAAGATAAAAGCAAGAACGTCATTTGAGAGGTGACGTATTCCCCCATACTCGCTCTTCCTAGATTTTCCCTTGAGGCTCCATTCATATTAATATTACCAGGTCCCTCAAGAGAAGGTTTTCAATTCCTAGTTTTGATTGCTTGTGCACAATTTGGGTTACCCTATTTGATACGACCATCGTTGGAGACACTTGTAATCTGGATATTTTTTTAATCCACTTTTGGTTAGGATTTTGGGGCACTTTTAATAGGTATTGGATCGACTTCCTCATATTTCCTATGATCCTTTAAAATAAAGTGGTTGTCTCTATACTCCTAGTTGAAGATACAATTATTTTTCTTCTTCCACAAATTCCATAGAAGGAGATTCGTCCCTAATCAAAAAATAGGATGAATGGGTTGGTACATTTCCTCATGTTTAGGCCACTCTCTCCAAAGTTGTTCTATAGAAGATATATCAAACCAACAAATGCTTAATAGAGAAGCCATATGTTTCCATAATTTGATTATGATGGGGTATTCTATAAAAATATAAGATATCATTTTTCTTATTCTCTCAATACATCTCACATATGAAAGGTCCATGCCTCCCTCTTTTCATCAAATGTTCCCTTGTTAACATAAGATAGTCTTAGGGTACTCTAGTAGAGGGTTAAGTATCCAGAAGTAACTGTATATCCACTTTGATTTTTTTACCCCATCCATGAGTATCCTCCCTTTGAGACCACAAAAATGATCTCGTCTGGATGGTTTTATAGATTTCATTTCTCTGATCCTCCAAGAGTTGGATTAGCCACTCCTCTATTGGGATCCATTACCTTCCTACCTCCTAGATATTGCTTTTAGGCTTACAATATTTGGCTACCTTAACCCAATTATTTCTATGTAGATTCTCCATCAACGATCTCCAAGTTAGAAATTGATTTATTAGAGGAGGATGAAAATCCCATGAATATGTCCAAAAGTTAGCCTTATGTCCATTATGAATATTCTAGAATAATATATTCTTGATCATACCCTCTCCTATTTTGAGGCCCATTAAGATGGAAGATCCTCTTCTATGAAGCAAAAAACAGATAAGCTCTGTTAGGATTTTATTCTTTGCATATTTGGCCCTCAAAATTTGAGTCCATAATTTCTCAAGGAATTTAAGCAATCTAAAATGTAACTTAGTTGCCAATGCCTTGTTATTCTCGACATTTTATTTTATTCCTTATCGTCCCTCCTTTTTATAGGTATAAAGTATCCCATTTTACTAGTGTCTATTTTTGTTCTTCCTTGAATTTTGAGGAATATATAGCTTATTTGATCCAATTATTTATGAACTACCTTAGGGATGGCTAGAACTGATAAGACAAATAGATATGTCATTGAGGATTGCTTTTATTAGGGTTGTCCAACCTCCTATAGAAAGCCACCTATTAGTCCATTTCCTAATTTGGATTTCACTCTCTCTGATAGCCAATTCAACGTCTCTTTTTGTCTCCCAACTGTAAGTGGAATTCCCAGGTAGGTTATTGGAAGATATGTCTTCTTGTATCTCAATTTATCAAACAAAATCATCTCCTACCTATGTGAGCAATGGAAAAATACGATCTAGGAATTTTCTTCATTTATAAGTTGTCTAGTCACTTTTGTAAACTATCCTAGAATCATTTTAAATATAGAAGCCTCCATTGTTGTTTTTATTTTTAATAATGTAGAGTCATCAACAAATTGTAGGTGAGTAATTGGTTTAGCTCTAGTTGCTATTATTATTCCCTCCAAATCTTTGGTTTTCCTATCCTTAGCTAATGTTTTACCCAAACATTTAGTCAATATGATGAATAGGTATGGGGTTAAGGGGTCTCCCTGCTTAATACCTTTGGATGTTGTAAATAACTGGGAAGAAGCTCCATTTACTAGAACCAAATAAGATACTAAGGAAATACATCCCTTTATCCATTCTACCCAATTCCTTGAGAATCCAAATTATCTCATCACCTTTAGTAGAAAGTGTCCATCAAATCTATCGTGCTTTGAATTGGTCTAACCTAATAAACTTTGAGGGTATTTTTTGTACATGCATAGAGTGGATGACCTCCTGCGCTAAGACTACCTCATCCAAGATCTATCTTCCTTCCATAAAACCATCCTATCAAAGAAATCATTTTATAAATAGGTTTGATGCTTTCTGCCATGATCTAAGTGATAATTTTATAGAGTACATTACAAAGTGCTATCGGGAGAAATCCAAGGATGTGTTCAGAATCCTAGGTTTTTAGAACCAAATTTATATGTCTTGTTCACCTCTTTGAGCATCAATTTGGTTGTCCTAGCCTCTTCTACCACTTCCAATAGTTCTTCCTTAAGGATATCCCAAAATTCTTGGTAGAATTCTATGGGAAATCCATCTAGACCTAGAGTTTTGCCTATTTGTATCATGAAACTATCTATTGAAGTTCTTTGGTAATAATTAGGGCAATAAAATTTACATTATCTTCCTCTATGATGAGAGAAGGAATCACTTGGAGTACTTCTTGTTGTACCTCTTGGTTTAGTGGTTCTGCCTTAAAGAGTTGGGCAAAGTATTCTCTTTCTACATCTTTCATCCCATCCCATGTGTGCATTTAATCACCCACTATTGTTGTGGATCAAAATTTATAGTTGTTGGTCACCCATCACCTTTTTGCCAAAAGGTCCAAGTGTTTCTTTGGTCTGATTGAAGTAGAGTATCTGGGACACATTGTCTCACAGGATGGCATCAAGGTTGACCCTAAGAAGATTCAAGTAGTTCAAGAGTGGCCGAAACCTCGCACCCTCAAGGGACTTCAAGGATTTTTAGGGCTTACAAGCTATTATCACAAATTTGTCTGCAATTATGGGAAGATAGCTGCCCCCCTCACCTCCATGTTGAAAAAATATTCCTTCACTTGGACAGGGCCTACTGACCAAGCCTTCATTGAACTCAAGCATGCTATGACCACCACTCCCGTCTTAGCCATGCCAGATTTCTCTAAACCATTTGTCATTGAAAGTGATGCTTCTGGTTGTGGTATTGGGGCAGTATTGATGCAAGAAGGATGACCTATGGATTTTACTAGCAAGGCACTCTCTGATTGTAGTATGGGGAAATCCACATATGCTAAGGAAATGTTAGCCATATTGCATGCAGTCACACATTGGCGACCTTACCTCATTGGGCGTCACTTCTCCATCAAAACCGAACATCAAAGTCTCAAATATTTTTTGGAACAAAGAGTTGTCATGCCTGACCAACAAAAGTGGGTGTCTAAACTCATGGGCTATGATTATGATATCACATAAAAAAAGGGAAAGGAAAATATTGTGGCTGATGCTCTTTCTCGCCAAATGGAGACTGTAAGTATGTTGTGCGCCATCTCAACACCAGTTCCCCAATGAATTGATTCCTTGTGTCAAGAAGCATGTCAGGATGCAGATTTGTAAGCTTTGATAGCCTCACTAATGGATGATCCAGATTCTGCACCAGGGTATAATTGGAATGACCATGATCTGTGCTACCATCAACGCCTAGTTCTACCTCATAAGGTCCCACTTCGAGAGCTCCTCATGAAGTAATTGCATGCCACTCCCTCTACAGGCCATTCAGGGTTCCTTAAAACATATGAGCGACTCAAGTGCACCTTCTTTTGGAAGGTATGAAACGTGACATCTGCTCTTTTGATGCTGCTTGTGACACATGTCAAAGGATGAAAGGTGAAACAATGCGCTCTCCGGGCACTCTTCAACCATTACCTATCCTAGATCAGGTTTGGACTAACATTTCCATGGAATTTATAGAAGGGCTCCCTAAATCTGGAGGCAAGTCAGTTATTTTCGTGGTAGTGGGCCGCTTTTCAAGGTATGCTCACTTTTGTGCCCTTGCCCATCCTTATATGTTGCACAATTTTTTCTTGACTCCATCTTTTGCCTTCATGGCATGTCCACCTCCATTGTATCTGATCGTGATCCCACCTTCACTAGTCATTTTTGGCAAGAGTTGTTTAAGTTGCAAGGGACTTATCTCAAAATGAGTTTAGCCTACCATCCCTAAATGGATGGTCAAGCAAAAATTGTTAATAAATGCTTGGAAACCTACCTTCGCTGCTTTGTCTCAGATCATCCCACTCAATGGGCCAAATGGCTATCCTTGGCCGAATGGTGGTACAACACTTCCTATCATACCGCAACCAAACTCACACCATTTGAATCAGTCTACGGGTGCTTTCCACCTATGCCTTCCTCATACATTTTTGGTAGCTCCAAGATCCAGGCCGTCGGCAACACTCTGAGTCAACACACCGAGGTCCTTCGCCAACTTAAGTAGAATTTGAATATGGCCCAAAATCGGATGCGCCAACAAGCTGATCAACATCATTCTGAGCGTAGTTTTGATGTAGGTGATATGGTCTTCCTTCGCTTGCAGCTGTATAAAAAATCATCCCTACAACTTCGCAGGTGCCAGAAGCTTGCTTCAAAATTCTATGGTCCTTACCAGGTTCTACAAAGGATTGGCCCTATAGCTTACAAATTGGCGCTCCCATCTACTTCCAAGCTTCATCATATTTTCCATGTTTTCACTCTCAAGAAAGTTGTGGACACACACGTACAAGTTCAATCCACACTTCCTGAATTGGATGAAGAAGGTTCCATATTAATTGAACCTGAGCAGTTGTTGGATCGTCGGACTCACACTCTTCACAACCGTACAATTACAGAGATTCTGGTTCAGTGGTGTGGACTCTAACCTAAAGATGCTACATGGGAATCTCTCCACCAACTCCAGCAACAGTTTCCTCATTTCAGCTTTGAGGACAAAGATTCTTCAAGGGGAAGGACATGTTAGGATTCCATCCTAACCCTTAATGTAATAACTTCCATGATGTAATAATTCCTAAATAACGTGGGTAGTACCCATGATTAATATTTTGTAATGTTCTAAGTTTTAGCTTATATAGTGCCTATGACAAATGACACCCTTTTTATGTAACACATGGTAGATAGGTATGTAAGGTGGCCTTGTGCATGTAATTCGAGTGGCATTGTGCATGTAATTCGAGTGGCACTATGCATGTAATCCAGGTGGCATTTTGCATGTAAGCCAACCATGGAAGGGAACTCTTTAAATATTCGAGAAGGCACCGATGTATTCATATTTTTGCAAATTAATGAAGTGTTGAAGGAGGTTGCCCCCGTGAAGAGGCTTGCGATTCTATCTTATTGTGAGATTGTTCATTTATGGAAATTTCTGTTATAATGTGTATTTTGTTCCGAATATTAATATGATGTTTATGTGAGTTTATTTCCAAACAATTGTGTGAGTGTGTTTATTTGAGTTTATTTTATAGTAGGATCCTAACAACCAATGTGTAGGGTTGGACATCATTATCCGAACCATGATCTCTTATAAGCATGAAAGTTGAGTTTATCAATAAAGGTCAAACACACAACCATACACACCCATGCCCAATTTGAACCTTAAACCTCGTAAAAAAACCAAAGATCATACCATTATGCTATCTCCCAAACTCTGCTAAAACAATATTAATAATTATTAAAATACATTACTTTCTTCGACTTTGAGCTTCTCTTCGAAGTTCCATGGCGGATATATTAGTTGTTTCTTCAAAGACGTTTGAGAGGTCTTGATGATTGAGACAATCATGTGGTTTTAAGCATTGGGCGTATTAATGATTGACCCAATTTTATAGGCTTCAATCTATGGGTCTAAATGTCAAAAGTTGATCGACAATTTTATAGATTAAAAGTCTTCTCGAATTAATTTTATAGGCTTCAATTTATGGGTCAAAAGTTGATCGACAATTTTAGTAGGTTAAAAATCTTCCTGAATTAATTATATATTAAAAAAAAAATTGTTTTTCTCTCTTGATTCAGGGCGATCATACGATCTCAACAAATTTTTTTAATTATTTGGATTGTGTTCTTTTAATATGAAAGAGATTGATAATACTATAAACCTTACTTTGTTGGGTATTGAAAGACTTCGTCAAAAAAAAAAAAAGTCAAAGTTTTGTTACCATCTTACCTATCACCGCCTATTCTTATATAAGTGAGCACACTACCATCCAACCTATCCCCTCCTCAATAAATTATAGTGAAAACCAAAACCACTAAATTTGAATCTTAAACCTTAAAAAAAACCAATTAAAATATTAAATATATCAATTAAAATAATAAAGGATCTCCAAATCTAGTTTCTGAAAACTTTTAACGTCGGGCGGGATACAGCAGCGGAACAGAACCGCCGCAGGCTACAACAGGGAATGTGGCGGGCTGGAGCACGTGGGCGAGAGCACAAGGATTCACGCGGATGTCAGCGGTTTGGCGCACTATGTATTGCCGCGGGGTGGAGCAACAAAACGGACGCGGGCTAGAGTACGGAGGAAACCCGCTGGCCGCGACACGAAGGAGATATGCTGCGAGTGCTAATTGCAAGCACACAAACCAACGCTCAGCGGGTGTGGGATATGACACCAAAAAAGTCAGCGGGTTATAGAGAGGTTAGCGGAAAACAGCGAGGGATGTTCTATCCCGCTTCTCAATACAACTATGGCGCGGATAGGACATACTTGTTCTAAACCGCGAGATAGAATTGTTAATAGAATTGTTAATCGCGGGATATAGCATGAGCTATTATGGGAGGGATACAACATTTTTTTTTTTTGTTGTTGTAATTGATCAATCTAGGGTTCAAGGATTGTTTTTAAAGAATTTATTTTTCTTGTTGACTTAGTCTGAGATGAGATGGAACGACTGAAGCAGTGTTTTGAAACTCGCAACTCGGCTATCAAATTTTGGCAAGTGCTCGGTAAAAACTAGGCTAAAAATTAAAGAAATTAAACTAAATAATTAAAAATTTATATTTAATAATTTATTGTTAAAATAAAACAAATAATCTCATGTTTGCGATACATTTTTCGAGCATTCGCTGGTTTTCCATCTGCTACTAGAGAAGACTTAAAATTAACAACATTGATTGATGACATTGAACAATATGGAACATGGAACGACCAGCTTCCACCATTGCCAACCTCCCCTGTTTCTGCCCATGGCTCCCCTGCCTCTGTCCGTAGGAGTCTCGGCGAATAATCGCCGAGTACTCGGCCAAGTAACTCGCCACGCGGCCCGAGTTTTTCCCTACATAAACTCGCAGGGCTCTGACCTGCGAGATTTGCGGGTACTCGTAGGAAACCTGAAAGTTTTTAAATACTGGTTTGAGGTTTGTATCATTCTTGTCGATTCAAATACAGGTTAACTTTTCTTCAAAGTTTGAATTTAGGTCTTTTCTTGATAAGTGTCCAACCACACTTCTACTTACCAATCCACCTAACCCTTCAAGATAAATACAATACATAGTACAACACATAAATTACCGAGCAGAATAACCGTTGTTAAGTTAAATCATTCAATAATCCAATATTACATGAAGGCAAAAAAATATAGGAAAGTATTATCTATTGCTTAATAATGGAAATAGATCTGCATACATCTACATTTGCGACTAAACAGGTTTGGAGGTTACATTTAGAGAAGAATTTGTGAAGGTTACGACTTTAACTTTTGGCTTATCTTTACGTTCTACTTTTACAGTGCAACTGCTTTCGATTTTTCTATCTTGAAAAATGGTATCGACATAATATTAAAGGAAAAGGCTTACCAATCTTGGTGTTTATCTAATCGCCGAACAACTTCAACTACCACTAGAAATAACTGCCTTAATAACTATACACTTTTAAATAAAATATAGCGGTAATAACCATGTACACTTTAAAATATAGTGATTAGATTTGTAAGAAGATTTGTGAAATAATTAAGTGTGAAATTTGATTTAATTTCTAAGAGTTCCAAGGTTTTAAGTTATAACTCTATACTCAACGAAAATCTTTCCTTGCTTATAGTTTGTGTAATAAACGGTACAAAGATTGGATAATAAGTCCCGGCCTTGAAATTTTCAATTATTCCAACATGTTTGAATTATCGATACATACAACATTTGGCAGGATTCCGTAATGATGCCTCAAAAATGCCATGTTCTACGTATCCTTCTGACATTTCCCTCTCTTAACATTTGACTCAATGTGCTCCATTTTTTTAATTTTTCCAACAAAACATTCTTCACTTCAGTCCTGCACTGTAGACAAGCATCTGACATTATCAGACACGCTTCTCGGCATTCACATCCGTTCCAGCATTATTAAATATTTCCAGTTACTAATTTAATGTAAATGGCCCGTAAGAACTGAAACAGTTAATTTTTTGGATTTTTAAGAAAAATATTCATAAACCAGACCTACAAAATTATAATAACGTGCTACTAATAAAATCCGTTTCAATATATAACAAATAAAAAAACAAAACCTACATGGACCAAGCTTATTATAACAGGTTGAGCAGGTTACTCTGTGTCGCCAGATTTCTCCAACTTAGAACGTTCAACGCGTTCTCCAGCACTTTGGACCTGCGCATGTCCCTTTTTCAGTTAATTCATAACTTAGATGTCTTAAAAATTTATATGAAGGTAAGGTAGTAATCTAAATTTTTTTGTTGCATAAAGGAATTGGTAATATTTTGCTTAATGTAGGTATAATTTACTTCAAATAATTGAATTGGGGTAAAGACAAAGTTAATGGACCTGGCTGTCCAGGGAGTAGGACAGTCTACCTACTTCCTAGGTCCTATTTACAAGTACAACGGGCCTATACTTTTCTGATTAAATTTTTTTAAAGTAAAACACAGGATTTGATTTGAACCAAAATCTTCTAAATAAATATCATTTAAATTTCAAAATTTTAAATAAAAAATCAAAGATATACTAATACCACTATGATATTTAATGAAAGAAAATAAGTTTGATCAAAACAGCTCCTATGATATAATTTAAACCCTAAACTTATCTATTACTTTAAAAAAAATGTAACAAAATTTAAAAGGTCATTGCTATTGCTATTATTAGGACTGCTACTTGTGCGGTTCTCCCATTTTCTGAATGCCTATCCAGAGCAGAAATCATCACCTCTTTGTTCCAATTAGTGCGTGATGTTATTACAATAAGCGCCAACGTCTGAAGCGCAACTCCAGCAATCATCCCCCACCATATACCCTGAAGTTAAACACTCAACAAGTTAATAGACCATTTTACATATACTATCGAGGGATTTTTAGAACAACTCAGATCATCAACAGGCGTAATTTATTTGATGGAATAGTTACCTTTACGCCCAAGCTGGTCTTGAATCCCAGAACGGCTCCAATGGGTAGACCAATGCAGTAATATGTTGCCAAGTTGACATAAGCCACCACAGCCTGCCATCCGCACCCAATTGCCACACCTGCCATTACCGGCTCTTCTGATTAGCATGTTAGACAGATTGATGTTTTCCATAAATGAAATTGAAGCTAAATATAGATATACCTGAGAGGATTGGGTGGGTGCCGTTCAAGAGAACAGATATGGCCAGCAACGGCGTCAACGCAAACACTGCACGCATAACCACAGTGCTGCTGGTGAACGCCATGCTCAGCTCTTTCTTCAACACCAAAACTCCGACGGCGAGTATCACGCTTATTATGAAACATGTTATCACCACTACCAATACCGAAAACCTCGCCGTCTTGGGCCGCCGGGCTCCCAACTCGTTTCCAACTCTTATGCTGCAAACAAAATCACAACCCAAGAAATTGTAAGATGTGAATGCCACAAGCAGAAGAAAACATTATAGTCAACAATAATTAAAAAAAGGGTTTACTACCTTGCAGCATTGCTGAGAGCATCAAGTCCCAATTCAAATAATTCATGCTGCACACCAAGTCAGAAAACAAACAGAAAATGTTAAGGATTTATTCAGAACCAGGATAGTGATAACAATCTTTTGGCTGGTCCTGTGACATACCAGACAGAAATCGAATCCAAAGCAACCTCTGCGTCTGGCAGCAATCCAGATGTGAGCACTAACCCCTGTGTGTACCATATCTCCAAGCTGTCCAGTGATATTTGAAAAATAAATCAGTTTACATGAACAATATTTCATACCTATATGTAAATTAATGATTAAAAGCAGCTACCCCTCGTGAATAACACTTATACAACACTAATTTCATGCTTGGATCAGTTTGTAATTTATCCCATTTTGGATTGCAGAATAATGTAAAGGGCATACGTTAGCATAAAAGCGGAAGCCACGGTTAACTTGAAGTAAGGCCAAAGGCCCGTAAATGCCTTGAGAGAGAAGCCAGTCCATGTCTTCTTGCAGGAAGGGCTGAAGAATATATAAATGGCAGTAGTAACGACCAGTATCCACCACGACAAGCTCAGCACTAAAGCCGCCCCTAACAGGCCGAATCCCAGCTTATCCACAGCCAGCCATGTCATCAGAATATGGAGGCAAAATGTCCCCACAGCTATATAAGCAAGGGGAGCAACTATGTTCTGAGCTTGCAAGAACCTTTGCATGGGGCAGTTAAGGGCAAAGGCAAATAATTGAGGTATTAGCCCTCTTGCAAACACCCCTCCTGCAGCAGCTATATCTTTACTCTGCCCGATTGCAGATAATACAGGCGCTGCATACCAATAGAGAAAAGCCAAAAGTAATGCCGTTGCTGTCATAATTACCATGGACTTTTGGCATATGATTCCCATCATGCTATACTGCTTGGCGCCGTAGGCCTGCCCGCACACTGTTTGGACTGCGCTCGCCATTCCCAACTAGAAAAAAAAGGAAGAAACAAAACCTTTGAAGTTACAAATACAGAACTAAATCATGGTATTAACATGCTTTGGATATTTCTAAGTTAGTAATGTACTGACCATTATGCCGTAAGCAAGCCCTTGGATGCCGACGTTGGCTATGGAAGCTCCGGCGAGTTCCAGCTCTCCCAGGTGCCCAGCAAACATCTGAGAGATAGCGCTGAGCATGAAATTGAAAATACTGACAATTACGGCAGCCCATGAAAGAATCCACAACTTTTTTGACTCCATCAACGCGGCACGCACAATTCCAGACCAAGGGATTCGTTCCTGGGACAAAAGTTGTTCCATGAATATCGATTCCTCCTCGGACTTGCTGTCATCTTCCTTATTCTGAATCAACGGCTCAGCAAGATTATCACGACTATTATCGTCGTTATCTGCCATTGCCAAATCTCAGCTATCGTGGTCTTACTGAAAATTTCAGGCCTGATTCTTCGGCTCTTAGAGCCGAAGGTTTGCTGTCTTTTGTAATACCGATACCTTCAACAACCATTCCTCGGTAATTGCGGTCAAACACATAACAGTATTGTTTCCACACGACTTGTTGGCCTACAGTAGTATAGAAGTGTCTAAAGTACGATGAATGTTAGTTGAGGATGAATGGTAAGTAGAATTCCAATATGTTTGTGAGGTTAGTTGGATTGCCTTACTGAAAAGATATTTAAATTTAAATTTAGAGTAATCTGTTTAGATAGTAGTCTGGTCTGAATTTTATAAGTGTGTATGGAATTGACAATGATTTCTAGTGACCAATCACACTGGGTTAACAATAATGATAAAAAATTGGTTTGGCGAAACCAATGAATTATGCCCTTGTAGTTATTAAAAGTAGTGTGGTGACTGGAAAAAATAGATTCCAATATGATAAATGTTTTTCTATGCCTAGGGAAATGGTGGATGATGTTTTTATAAAATTTAAAGTAAGGAATCTTATTTATTTATTTTAATGATTTTTTATCCAATCTTTAAGGTTTGAATTTGGACTTGCAATGAACCTCATATTAAATTACAGGTTTTTATGAGGAGTTCCAGTCCCCAAGCTTGAATCTTGGACTTTTGAACCTTAGACCTACCAAAGGTAAGTCCAAACCCATAATAAATAAGTATTAAGGTGAAAGGAATTCCAATAAATCTTATTTATATAGTAATAACTTTTTAAAGCTGAATATTTAAAAAAAAAAAATTTTAATCAACTAGTTGCCAACAGTTAAACTAAAAACATATTAACAATATGGCAATGAATTGTAGGAGATCTTCGTTAAAACAATGAATGTTAACTGTACTTTCAGCAAGGAAATGTCAAACTAAACCGTTTTATCACACCAAGTATTATAATAATATCGATTTTAAATCTTTGATTTTTTCAAAAACGTCAACATCCAATGTTTATATGGATAAACGAATTGCCTATAATAATATTTAGGTTATCACCTAGGTGTATGGTGTATGGACTAATAATGGAGGCTGTCGTCTATTTATGTCACATATTTTCAACGACAAGTTTTATTTTAAAATATTTAATTAAAAATTATGAATATTTTATTGATAATATTTTTTAATATTATTTGGTTGGTTTTACTTAATGCATTATAATTGCAAATTTCTTTATAAGACGATTGTTCATGAGCATAGGGTGTAAGTGTCAAAGTACGGTTAAATACGAAGATGTGGGGACGCCAAAAGTGTAATTTTAAAAATCTATGCATTATAAAAATATTTTTGTTTTACGTGTATGTGTATCACATATTTAATATAAATTTAGGTGACCAAGATTATATATATTTATTATTTCAATGAGTTTACAAGGGTCTGTTATCTTTATTCTGAGTGAGGTTTGAATCTTAGAAAAACCTTTATCACTTTAGTAAGCTTGCAGCTTTAATCATATATATTTATTAAATTGTATTATTTTTTTAAAGGTGATTTTATCTTATTAAAAATAATAAAAATATAAATTAAAAAAAAAATGGGTGGTATGGAAGCACATTTAAAAGTGATTTTATCTTATTAAAAATAATAAGAGTATAAATTCACAAAAAAAAAAGTGGGTGGTATGGAAGCACACCCCCAAGCTTATGCAAGAAACTAAACCAAGGTCAAAAGAGCCTGACAAAACGAAAAAAACAACAACAAACAAATCACCAAGAGATCTATTGCTTATATTGTAGAACTAAGAAACTGAAAATAAAATAGAGCAAAAAGCTATAAACTGTAAAATTGTAACTTTGGAGAGATCTAACTTGCAGAGTGGTTGGTTCCTTCAGGTGCTCGTGTAAGTAAACCTTTCCAAGTAGACTTATGACCCTTAGTATTAAATATAAAGACTGGTTGTTCCTCTATTGTTCTGCTTCTATTCAAGCAATGCCAATGCCCCAAAGTTGTTGAAACTACTAGGTCTGACACTTGCCCACCAAAGTTTGGATGGGTGAAACAGTTTTTTAGATAGGTTGTCCCCATCTGCTTTCCCCTATCGAGGACTATGAGAACATTGAAACCGCATAGAAGGGTAGAGATCTTCGAATTTTGCTTCCTTGTAGGAACCATCAATTCCATTGATGATGGCTTTCCATTTGGTGTTGTGCCCTCCGTGGGTGAGGACTATAGAACAAGAAAAACAACAATTTATGGAAGTGAAGGCATTGAGCTTATGACGACTACCAATTGTGGATCAGAAAAAATCATCGACTATGGAATTGAAGGCTGCGAGCATGTGATAACCATACTCTTTGAATCGAAATAAATTGTTGTTTATGGTGTGGGAACAACATGAGAATGCATATTTTTGTGACAACCTATAGTGATCAAACCATGCGCCTTAGGTTGAGTGGTTGCCCTAGGGGTGGGCATGGAAGTTGACTTTGGCTTGGGATGTGACGTACGCGGACAATCCTTCACCTTATGATCAGGTGCTTGAAAATGAAAATAGGTGCTCACGAGATCAATGTAAATTATCTGCTAAGAAATGGTGGCCTCCCCACTTGAATGGTGATAAAATCGGGTAGATCCTTTGACAAATCTACCTCTACACATACTCGCATCGTTGGACGGGAATTTAAAAATTTTCTAAGTTTAGTGAGCACCACATGTCCAAGCACATTGGCAATTTGGTCTAAACCAATCCACAAAGGGAGGGGAAGACCAGGGAACTCCACCCAGACTAAAACTTTGAGGAGTTTGTCTGTAGATATAGTAAAATCATGGGTCCACAATGAGAGAATGAGCAAAGAGCTTCATAAATGCCAAGGACCATGCTGAAAAAGAGTTACGACATGAGCAAGGTCAACAAAATGAAAAAGAAAAAAAACTCTAGTGAGACTTTGTATCAGTTAAACAGTAACGTCATGGGGCCCATGTTGAAGAGATCTAAGCCCTTAGTAACAACTCAAGATGCATACAATTGATAAAATACTCAACCAGGGTGTGTGACTCTAGCCAGCTACATGGAGGTTCAATAAACTTGAAAGGAAAAACAACATCAAGGGATGAACCCTTACCTTAAGAAATTGCAACAACAATCATTTCTAGGGATACCCCAAAAGTACCATTGATAGGAATCGTCTCCCTTATAGCACCAACGCAAACCATTGGTCCATCAAGAATGGAAGTCATGAAAAGCTCCAAAAAGAAACCTAACGTAGTTCACACTAGAAACCCCAGGAGAGTTGTATTAACCTCATTGACCCCACATCAAATGTATGATTTTTGTTAAAGTAATAGAAAGTACAATGAGTGGTACCACTGGAGGCCACACTTCCCAGGGGTATAGCAATAATGGGCCTCCCTCCCCATGATTCGAACTAAGGTCACCAGATGAAACCCCAAAGTGTATTTTTAAAAATCGATGCATTAAAATATATTTTTGTTTTACTAGCATATTTAATGTATATGTATCACGTATTTAATATAAATTTACACCTATAATGTGAATCAAAATTATATAAATTTTTATTAAATTATAAGATATTTGTTGAAGTAATACGAAGTACAAAGTACAATGAGTGACACAACTAGGGCCACATGCCTTAGGGGCATAGCAACAAAGGGCCTCCCTCCTATGATTCGAATTGAGGTCACCGAGATGAAATTCTAACATACTATTAGGGTATCCCTATAAGGACTAAATTATATAATTTTTGTTGAAGTAATGCAAAGTACAAGTGGCATAATTGCAGGCACACTCATCGAGGACATAACAACAAAGGGCCTCCCTCTCTTTGATTCGAACTGAGGTCACTAAAATAAGTAATGCGAAGTACAATGAGTGGCACAAATGGAGGCCATACCAACAAGTGGCACAACTAGGGGCTATACTCATCGGGGGTATAGCAACACAGAGCTTCCTTCTCCATGATTCAAACTAAGATCATCGAGATGAAACACATAATTGGAGGTCAAACTCCTTGGGGGCATAACAACATAGGGTTTCCTTCCTTGTGATTTGAACTAAGGTCATCGAGATGAAATTCTAATGACATACAATTAGGGTGTCCCCATAGGGACTAAATTGTATGATTTTAATTGGTTAAATTCTTCTATTTTAAAGGAGACAACTCAGGCCCAAGGTGTACACTAATTGATTCGACCAAACTTTGTAAGGGATGGAGGTCCAAGGTTCAAATCTTGAGCCTCGTCGAACTGAATACTTGTACCTTTCATGGTGCTTTCAACGAAGTAAAATATTTAAAATGATTATGGTATGGTGGTTATAGGGGTGGACTGAGTGAAGAACTATGTGGTGGATTCTGGGACGAACAACACATAATACTGTGGTGGTCATAAAAAGCTGGACAGCCTGCTCGGATTCGTAGCGGCTACTGATTCCACCATGTAAATAAAAAAAAGAATAAGATAAAACTCAAGTTCAATTTTAAGCGAGTGTTTAATGTATAATTATTAAATTATTGTCACTATGATCACAATATAATACAAGTGAAATCATTTCAATTCCATATAACTAATTAAAAGATATATAAACATATTTTATATTATAAATAAAAAATAGGATTTTGAAAGGATTGTCCTTTCTCTTTTACATCAACTGTCATATTAAGCTATATATCCTATTTGGTATCGTTATGATTTGAATCTTGGTGTGAGCTATGCCATCCATATATCTCAACCATTGAACCATAACCTCTTTGATAAATTTTGAGTCATATTAAGATATATCCTATTTGGTATCCCTAGGATTTAAACCTTGGCATGAGCTATGTCACCCATATATCTCAACCATTGAACCATAACCCCTTTGGAAACTTTTGAGTTAAAAACAAAAGTTTTTTTAAAAATGTCCCAGGTCCCTCATGTCATGGTTTGAATTTGGATCTCCTAACTGAAAAGCCAAAGACTTACCACTACGATATTCCTTACATGAAAAAATTTTGAGTTAAAAATATAAGTTTTTACAAGGGGTCTTGATCCCCTCATATTAGGGTTTGAACTTGAATATTTTGAATGATAACCCAAATACATACCACTAGGGTATCCCTCATGGTGATATATAAAAATACATTTAAAATACTAAACTTATATTATATAAATTATAATGATATACTAAATTTGAAATCATTGTCTCCACTCATCCTATTTCATTCCATCCTCAAAGGTTGTGTGGTAAATCATATGTTAAAAATTTATTCTTAAACTAAAACAATATTATTAAAATAATCATATTAATAATCACTTCAATATGATTGTGTCTACTTACTTCAATATGATTGTGTCTACTTTTCATATGTCATATAATATTAAAAGGTAAAAGTAAAGTAATTTTTTAAAATACGAGTTTTTACAAGGGGTATTGATCCCCTCATACTAGGGTTTGCACTTGGATATTTTGAATGAAAACCCAATGGCATACTACTAGGTATCCCTCACATGGTGATATATAAATACATTTAAAATACTAAACTTATATTAAATAAATTACAATGATATACTAAATTTGAAACCATTGTCTCCACTCATCCTATGCCATTCCATCCTCAAAGTTCATGTGGTAAATCTTATGTTAATCAATTATTTTTAAATTAAAATAATATTATTAAAATAATCACTTCAATATGATTGTGTCTACTTGTCATATTTCATCTAATATTAAAAGGTAAAAATAAAGTAATTTTTAACATCCACAAGGATATAGGTCATATGGGATGATCTTTTTAGTAGATGTTGTATGCCTAATAAATGATTATCTAATCATACTCCAATTCCCAGACTATGATGTTCAACCATAACCCCAATATTTATGTCATTCCATATTTATAGGTTGTGTAGTGAATCAAATGATAATAATTTATTTTAAATTATTAGTTTTTGGAAAAAAAATACAAAATTAATTTAGTTGAAAACTAAATCCATGTCATGTCTTTCTAGGATTAAAGGCTTTTAAGCCAAGTTTTAACAAAGGATGTGGGATTATTCTCCCTCACATCTAATCTACTACAACTATCTATGCAAAAAAAGAGTAACCAAGTAAAGCAAGGATATATAAAACTAGATACAACAAGCAATACTATCATCAATGTTAAGAATGGATAAAAGAGCTTCTCTAGTTTTCTTAGTCCACCATATGGGAGGATATCTATAGAAAGTGAGGTATTCTCAATCAAGAACCCATTTAGCCATTACATCTACCACCCAGTTCTAATCTCTAAAAATATGTGTGAACTCCACTATCTAAAAGCATTATTGAGTTATTTTTATTTGCCCAAATATTCCATGTATTCTCTAGTCTATATTATTTTGCTTGCTTGGTCTTTCTAAGTGATTAATCATAATTTGGGAGTTTGATTCCACATGAATTTTACTCCACCCCACTTTCAAAACCTCCTATAACCCCTTAAGATGGAATATCCCTCTGATAGGTTATTGGATAAGATAACTAGGTTTTTTGCAAAGATAGAAGCAAGAACACTATTTGAGAGGCGACCTATTCCCCCCATAATCGCTCTTTCTAGATTTTTCCTTGAGTCTTCATCCATATTAATCTTACCCAGTACCTCTAGAGGAGGTTTCCAATTCCTAGTTTTGATTACTTATGCATGATTTGGGTTTTCCTATTTGATATGACCACCATTGAAGATACTTGTAATTTGGATATTTTTTAATCCACTTTTGGTTAGGATTTTTGGGCAGTTTTAATAGGGATTGGATTTATTGTCTCATATTGGCTATGATCCTTTAACATACTGTTGGCCTTCTTGCAACATTTTGTAAAATTTTAAGTTGTGTGTAGTTTTGGGAGTTATCATTGTAAAACTTCTCTTTTTCCATAAAAATGGTTAAGATGTTGTTATGTATGCTGTGTTTTCACCAAATGTCTCCTTTCACTTTCTTCCTTATATCTATTTTCTTTCAAATTCTGATTTCTACTTAAAATATGATTTCTACAGGTTCGTTCCACTCGGTGCAGATGGTGACAGTTTTTGGTGACTTAAATAATTATTAGAGCATGCTTCCATTTCGAATGCAAGGAAGGGGCACTTTCACTCCACTGGTGGAGCAAAAGTGTTTTCGCTCCTAGTTGTGGAGTGAAGGTTCCTATTAAGAGGAGGGGGGGCGCAATATTTTTTAAAGCTAAGTCTTGGCTAAGGCACAAGGTGGTTTCGCTCCACTAGTGGAGCGAAACTCTCTATCGCTCCACTAGTGGAGCAAAACTCTCTATCACTCCAATTAGAGAGCGAAAACCATAAAGTCAAAGTCATGATCAAAGGTGGTGTCGCTCTAAAAGTGGAGCAAAACTCTTTGTCATTCCACTTGTGGAGCGGGACTCTCTGTCACTCCACTAGTGGAGCGAAACTCTTTGTTGCTCCACTAGTGGAGTGAAACTTTGTATCGCTTCACCTAGGGAGCGAAACTCAAGTAAAAGCATAAAAGTGTAACGCCAAGGGTGCTTTTGCTCCACAAGTGGAGCAAAAGCATCTTCGCTCCACTTGTGGAGTGAAAACTGGCTAGAAAATGAATGCGTGAAGGCTTAAATAAAATAAAGGGATGCTTTCACTCCACCTCTAGAACGAAAGTACTTTCGCTCCAGTTATGGAATGAATCTCCAGGCAGGCCCCAAGCATAGTGAAAGATGTACAAAATAATCATTGATAGCCCAACCGACCCTGAAGCTATGTTCTGAGTCGTTCGATCATGGTAGATTAGGTGAACCTTCTGCATTCAATGCTAAGTTATCTGCAAAATCAAGTTGATGTTGTTAAGTTAGTTTCAGATCAAATCTATTTTTTGCCATTGTAGAAGTGGTTGGGCATTAATATTTTGAGAGGCGAAATTCTCTATAAAAACTAGGATTTTTGTTGTAACTAAGGATGGACAATCTCTGCTAGAAAAGCAGTTGTGTATCTTGAAATCTACTTCTAAAAAATAAACTTCTGGTTCCAGTCTTGAATTTTCTATCTTTGTGTATGCATTCTATCATGTTATTTCTATTAAGTTAGTCACTTTGTCATATGGTTTAAATTATGTTTATGGATGTAGTTGTTAGTGAAGGATTAATGCTGGAGTATCCCTTGAGGTTATGCGATTGAGATGATTTAGCATCAATTTTTGTTAAAATTCTATTATTTTTATTGTTGTTGGTTCGAGTGAAAGTTGTGTATTGTGCTTCCTATCCATCACCCCCGTATTTCAGGCTTTCAATCTCTTTTCCTATTCCTTTTAGTAATTTCCTTCTCTTTTTGCATCTTACCTAACTCATATCTCAAACAAAGCTTTTATTTTATTTTTGGATCATCCCTACCAGAGATTAGCACATAGGAAATTTATTTCCTTCGGCCATTCAATGCTTGGCAGCGGGTCTAGGGCGTTGTAGACTTAGAAAATCTATATCTAGGTCGATTTGTTCACCAATAGTTTTTGGCACGTCCGGTGGGATGTAAACGTCCCACAACAAAAATAATATTAAGAAGTTGATATTCATCTTATTACTATCAAAACATAATATCTGGTCACTTAGTTGAACTTAGAAGCCTTCGAGTCTTGAAAGCTGATTTAAAAGTCTACACCTTCATGTACACAATACGAAAGGCTAAAAATACAAAAGAATCAGTCCAGTTCTTAAATATTGAAATCGATGCTTTGGGAGAACATCCTAGAGTGGTCTAGCAAAATATACCGTTAGACGAGACATCTTTGTAAGTAGCTATTGTTGCTTCGCATACTCCAAGTCCTGTCAACACAACAACTAGCTTACTCCAAAATCTGTCAAATCCAGCCAGTTCAACCAAATTCGCTAGTCTAGATGGCGCAGTAAGCTGCCCCCAGGAAATTCCTCACATGTAATCATTCGAGTTCTCTATATTTGATGGCTCAAAACCAAGTACCGCCCACAACATTGAAGGATTTTCCTACATATGATGGTACGGGGAAGACAACTTACAAACATGTTCAAGACATTGTCGGACTAGCAACCATCCACCACATCATCGAAGAAGATATTATGGTGAGGTTGCTGGTACTTTCGCTGAGAGGTAAGCTCCTTTATTGGTACCTTTCGCTCCTGATTGGTATCATCACTACATGGTACCAACTAGAAAAATAGCTGATAAGGGGCTTCAATAAACAAGTGGACCCCTTCTCTTTGTTGCACTAGTTTACCACCATCCAAAGACATCCTCAAGAGGAGGTAGTCGATTTCAATGTCAGGTTCGCTCGAACTTGGCAGAGAGTCACTATCGGCCTTCAGCCCACTTCGGAGTAGGTGACGTTCTATTACTTAAGAGTGTTTCATTTTGATATAAGCATGGGCATCCAACATGCTAACATCAATACTTTCCCTACCTTGAACGAGCAAGTGCAGAAAGCTGAGGCTAATCTAATAGCTATCAAAATGTTGCCTCCCAAGGTGACTATGTCGATTTATCCAAATTTCCCTCAAAACATGTATCCTAGTGCATCTTCTCAGTCTATACCTGCATCCTCGATGTATCCCAACCAATCATGGAATCCTAGATCTCAGAATCAAGCGATACCCACTCCTTAATTTTAGGCTCCCGCTGTTCCTCAGCTACCTGCTCCTATTTCATATCCAACATTACCTGCACCATTGGTGCCATTGCCATTACCCATACCTTAGAAAGTTTTAAATACATACCGGGTCAAGGAATTGCAGGATTTGTGAGAATCAGTGAAAATGATGGAAAATGAGATGACTATCATGGGGAGGAGGCAAAATGATCAAAGCTTCTAATCAAGAAGATTTCCTCCCTCAATCACTAGGGAGCAAGTCACTTCCACCAGTAGGGCTCTTGAAAGAAATTTAATGCTATAAAGTGAAGAAGCCGGTTCATCCGATAGAAATTTTTGGTGTACCAATTGCAATGATTTGTAGAGTGAAGAAACCTACATGGTGGACTTCAACAATATCTAGACGCTGGTCGGTAGTGCTTACGACGAGAAAATCAACATGACCAGAGAAGGTCATAATTTCATGATTCCTTCCATCGAGTAGGTCTCAACCCTCACCAAGTCTAGGAAGAAGCCTATTGAGGTAGACCCAACCCATATGGATCTGCTAAAGATATCTACCACATTCAAACCGTAGAGAAAATAGGTCCAGTCATTGGTGAAAGCTCCCGATCCAATGGTGACCTCAGAGCAGTTTGAGTTATTGAAGGACTTCCTACCACCATGAGCTAGAGAAAGGGGTTTCCAACCCAAATCTTTGAATTCTTAGCCATAATATGAGACGCGATATCAAGCCAGGGAGAAGCTCCGATACCCCTCATTGACCAAGCATCAAAGGGTGGATACCACACAATAATACCTAAAAATCTACGAGTTTGCAAAAAGAGTGGGAGAATCTGGCACTTTGACCTACAATATAGTCAAAGAGATGAAGAAGTCTCATGCTAAGGTAAGCCTTTATGATGCCCTCTAACTTCTCGAACAAGTAGACCTCTTGTAGGAATCTCTCAAGTCTGCCAAAGACAATGTGAGTAGACCAACGCAGATGATCTTTTCTAAACCGTTGATGACTTTGGCCATGAGAAAGAATAGGCCCCTGCCATTCTACCTTTCTCTTTGAATGGAAGGGTGGATCATATGCAACTTCATGGTCGACTTTGCTATTGTGATGAGAATCATGCCCAAAGCAGTGTGCAACATCATGGTCATGGAGTATACCCAGAGTATCCCTAGGGTGTTGCAACTAGACGGGACTCCCATAAAGATGGTAGGAGTGATCAAAGATATTCCAATCCTCCTGCACAAAATACCGCAAGTCATGGTCATCCAAGAGATCGTGGTGGTCAACCTTGAGCCATATTTAAGTATGTACCTCTTGAGAGAATTCACGATCAAGTTGGGGGGCTACCTCTCCCTCGACTACTTACACTTGGAAATTCATTTCAATGGGAAGAAATTTAAGCTCTTCAATGAGAAGCCTACCAGTTTTCATGTCGAAAAACTTGAATACGAAGAGAAAGGCTCAGGTTTTGTCAACTTGATGATAGAAGAAATGCAAGAAGTGAACCTGATGGAAGAATCTCTCGATGAACTCTGAGCTGAAGATGAGTTTTCCATGATCGATTTTAATGCCATCATCGAGACAGATTTAGGGTGCTACTCACTCACAAAGCTTGGAAAGGTTGAAGCAAAAGCACCTATAGAAAAGTCCCCGATATTTGATCAACTATGGAAGCTTTTCTTCTATGGTGCATGATGCAACCAAGTCACCAACAAGTGCATATCCAAGTAGCATTATCTAAAAGCATACCAAAACAATGTGTGGGATTTACTTGAATATTTCACTGTACTGAGCATCAAGTTGATTTTACAAGAGTGAAATAAGCTTGCAGATATCTTGACCTCCATCGGTATCCAGTTCTCATCAACAGATAATCTGATGTATAAGTCAAAAATGATGAGGCTGATCTATAGGATTTCTATACCAGATAAGAAGATCCAATGGCAAGTGTTCGATAATGATGAACAACTTGTCAATTTTTTGGTAAATGAAGTGTCCTCAATTGAGAATCAAACTCTGGACGACGAAGACTACGAGGGATTACTTAAGTTGAAAAATAATCATATCCCCAAGGGTCTAATCACATTAGAAAGTTAGTTTGATTGAAACGACAAGTCTGTCACCCACAAGATCATAGTAGACTGAAGAGAGTTCGTAGACTCGAAGTTAGAACCGAGGAAAGTTATCAAAGTAGGGGTAAATTGCATAGCCAAGGAGCTCCAATAGATTCATGCCCTATGCAAGGAGTACCCTGATATCATCACTTGGTGCTATCAAGATCTAAGGGGGTATGACAAGAATGTCATCCGGCACACAATTGAGCTGGAAAAAGGGATCAAAGTCTTTAGGTAGAAACAAAGACCTGTAAACCCAAAGATTAAGATGCTAATGAGAGCTGAGCTTCTGAAGATGCTTGAATCGAAGATCATATACCCAATCAAGAAATCCTCCTGGGTGGACAACCTGGTCCCTATATGAAAGAATAATGAGGACATTCGCTTGTGTATTGATTTTTAAAATCTTAACCAAGCGTCACTCAAGGACCACTACCCGCTACTTCAGATTGACCAGATTCTTCACATAGTGGCAGGAGCGCAAAGGTTCTCTTTGTTGGATGGCTTCTTTAACTACAACTAGATATGGATCAAGGATGAAGACCAACATAATACTGTGTTCACCACTAAGTAGGGAACATTCACCTATCAGTGTATGCCCTTTGGCCTCTCAAACACTGGAGCAATTTTCCAAAGGGTGCTGGACCTCACTTTTGGTGAACTACTAAATCATGTCATCATGATATATTTGGATGATATGAAAGTCTTATCCCATAAGAGGGAGGAACAAAACCTGTATTTACAATAATTATTTGAGAAATACCAAGAGTTTGGGTTCTCCATCAACCCCAAAAAATAATTTATGAAGTGAAGGAAGGTAAATTTCTTGGGCACTTGATATCTGAGAAGGGATTAACTATTGATCATGCTCGTGAAAAAGTACTCCTATGACTCCCACTGTCATCGAATAAGAAAGCCCTACAATCCTTTTTCGGATAAATAAACTTCATTAGGAAGTTCATAGTTGACTTCGCCTAAGTGATGAAGTTGATGATCGAGCTTCTGGCGAAGGATGCCAAGCAAAAGTGGACCAATGTAAGGAAGCAGGTATTCCAATAAATCAAGGAGTAGATCACTCAAGCTCCAACCCTCATAAATCCTGACTATGCAAAATATTTCATCTTGTATGCCATCGGGGAACTAGAAAGCTACGTAGCTATTCTAGCCAAAAATGGGGAGGTATAATTTTATCAATAGAAAAGTGCATGCGGTGATTTAATCGCTTAAGAAATTTAGAGATTTCATCTTCCAGAGTAAGATGATAGTGTACATGGTACACCTCGACGTCAGGAGTTTCATTATACAGGGAGAGCTTGGTAATATAAGGGCTGGATGAGTCTCCAAGATCTAATAATTTGATATCGAAGTACGCCCTACCAAGTTGGTTCGAGGTCGAGCACTCTGTCAGGAACTAGCCAGAAATGTTGTAGTCGAAGTGGCAAAACCCAAATAGGAAGACTCTACACCTGAAAGAAACCTTGCCAATTTGTTGGTTAGCTATCTATATTGGATGGATGACCTTGTCGAGTACTTCAACATGGGAAAATGTCCTTCTCGCTTTAATGCTTCACAAAGAATGAGATTTTTATTGTAGGCTGGCCAATATGTTCTGACACCTAACAGATTGTTCTATCAAAATATCGATGGATTCCTCTTGAGGTGCATCAAAGAGTCAAAGAAATCAAAGATCCTTGAAGAGTTTTACTCTAGGATTTTGAAAGGTAATTTTACGAGTAGGCCAATGGCCCTAAAGATCATCAAGGCTGGTTACTACTTGCCCACCCTCTTTGTTGATGCTTTCAATATCAGTCAGTGTTGTGACAAGTGCCAGTGCTACACAGGCAAAACCTGAAAGACCTCATTTCCTCTCCTACTCCATTCAAGTAGAAGCTCTGTTCTAGTAGTGGGGCTTAGAATTCATTGAGATCATTAACTCCAACTCCTTAGTTGACCACAAATACATTTTGATCACTATAGACTATTTCACTTGGTGGTTAGAGGCAATGCCAAGTAAGCAGGTCAACCAAGATGTGGTTATCTCTTTTCTTCAAAGGTTGATCACTCGTTTTGGCATGCTTTTTATGATCATAAATGATAATGACACTCCTTTCACTGGTGCAAGGATCTATGAGTCCGTAGTCAGGTATGATATTTATTTGAAGACCTTGTCTAACTATTACCCGTAGGGTAATGGATTAGCAGATTCTACGAACAAGAACCTGCTACAAATTTTGAAAAGGTCCCTAGAGGATAATAAGCTAAGCTGACATCTGCTCTTAGACCAGTCGCTTTGGGTAGATCACATTTTGATCAAGCTCTCAATCAAAACATCTCCCTATTCACTAGTGTACGGGAAAGAGACAGTCTTGCCCACACACATAAAGCTATTCTTATTGCAGTTGCTCAAGTGGATCGATGGGGAAGAGGGCAAATTCGACCCGATGGATGCAAGGTTAGCCCAGCTACTGCAGTTGGAAGAAGACAAGAAAAAGCTTACAATTTTTTTGCAAAGAATTTCAAATCCATCAAAGGCTGGTTCAGTAAAAAGACTTCTGATAGAGCCTTCCGTGTTGGAGACTTGGTCTTGAAATGGAATGAAAACAAGTCTAAGCTAGGGAACCATGATAAATTTTATGCCTTCTAAGAAGGCCCATTTCGAGTGTTTGACATCAATCAGGTCAACTCCTTCATCCTGCAGGACATGGAGGGTTTTACTCTCCTAATTTCGATGAACGGATTTATTTTGAAGGCTTATCACCAATGAAATTCCAAGAAGGTCTGTTAGTGCTAGGTGTAATTTTTTGTGTATATATGCTCATTTTCATAGTTCATTTTTTTTAAAGGTTGTTTTTTTGCTCCACTTTTGGAGTGAAAGCACTTTCACTCCATTCGTGGAGAGAAGATATCTTCTAAAAAAACAAATAATAATAATAAATGTGCTTTTGCTCCACTAGTGGAGTGAAAGCCCCTCCTTTCCCTTATTTTTTTTATTTTTGTCTTTGTTTTTTTTTTTTATTTCTTTTAAGGCCATCCGTTCAAAAAGTGCCATGTGTCAGGAAAATATATGTTTTCTAGTCTAGCGAATGTTATAAAGGGGGGAGTCATTTGACGTTTTTATCCAAGCAAGCTATTTCACTCCATAATGCTTCAAAGTGCATCTTTCCATGGCAAGTCTAAGTGAGCGCTCCTCCCAAGAAGTGCACATACCCCAAGGAGGATTTTTCTAGCCGACGTTGTTATTCATCATAGAAGAGGGTGAGCTACCGACACAAGGGCAAATAAAGGGCACATGATATTATGCAAAATATCCACCTCCATTAACTCCCAATATTGACATTTAAAGTGGTAGATTTGATTGTGGTGCTATAAGGAGAAGGGTTTACCAGAGCCATTTTGTGCCCATCACTCCATTGCAATCATGTTTTCGTACATCCCCTACGCCATTGCAATTTTTTGATTGTTTCTCAAAGCAATTCGTTGTTTGTAATGGGCAAGAAGAGTGGGGAGCATAGAGGGAAGGTGTCCAAGGAAAATGAGCGCACCAAGGAGAGTGGATCAAAGAAGCCACGAAAGCATGATAGAAAGCTTGTAAAGCTGACGACATTCGAAGACAAGCTTTTCAGACATTGGGATTGTTTGATGATGCACAAAGACCTTGAAGAATTGCACCAAGACATCAAAAGGGAATTTAAATAAATCTGGTTGGAAATGCATTGGCTGTAGTTTACCACACACACATTTTCTTATACATGTGCACACCCATGCATCCGCGCCCAAAGCTAATGTGGTAAATGTAACAATTTTATGATGCCCAAACGAGAACATTGCAGGATTCCAGGGGAAATAAGTTGTTCTCCATTACAACTGATATTTTTTGAGAGGCTTTTGCCTACAAAAAGAAACCCCTAGTTGATTTCCTCCCTAGGAAGATCACCAATTCTAAGTAGGGCGAGAGGTATCAACCCACACCTTAGATATTTTAGTTCATGAGAGAGTAGTTGGGAGGAGTGCCCTCATCTTAAGACCTTCCCAAACTACCCAGGCACATGATAGAGTTTATGCACCGCAACATTTATTCAATTATAGCATGGGTGATGGGTCTCTCTACTGACACTATAGTTTAAAACTGGTAGGTGTCTATGGCGGAGTCCATTTTCATAATGAAATCTATTTCTTGTCCAAGATGCAACTGAATACCCTACAAATTTTCTTCTACTGGGTAGAGTGGGTGGCATGGCATATGCACCTCTTATTATCCTATTTGCAAAGTAGCA
The DNA here is from genome assembly GCA_028583015.1 of Wollemia nobilis. NCBI lineage: Eukaryota > Viridiplantae > Streptophyta > Pinopsida > Araucariales > Araucariaceae > Wollemia > Wollemia nobilis. The sequence goes on from JAQPPZ010017110.1 coordinate 6,678,814, forward strand.
TAGATGATCAGTTTAAACATTTCTCTTGCCTCACGTGGTATTTCTTTGACCACCTGCATGAACGCTTCCATTTCATCACCAAGAATCAATCTAACGAAGAAGGTAAGGCATTACCAATCTATCTCTGGAAGCAGAGCTTGCCCAGGGATGAGTCATTCTATAATTTTAATCGAGTTTTCTTGGGGATGGTGCTAAAGCTGATCTATGGCCACTGCAAGCAAGTTCTAGTGGAGATGAGAGATAAAGTGGTGGACGAGAAGTTGGGAGACATTTTACTGCTCACCCAGGGATTAGTGATCAAATTTTTTGGGTTCATAAGGATAACCTTCCTATTGTCCTATTATGCCATGTTGTACCTATTTTCCTTCTTATTTTTTGAGATTGTGCCTCGAAGCACACAAGGCCCTAATGAATTGGAGGACCTAGAAGTAAAGAAGCACATGGTGCAAGGCAAGAGCAAAGCAATCCTGAGAGGTTTAAAATTGGCTAGAGAGAGTGGGCCATCACCTCATAAGAAGCAAAGAATCTTCATAAAGATAAAAGCTAAGGAAATACCCCTCTTATTGCACATAATGAAGAGACCACAAACCAATGCTCTGAGGCCCCCAAAATGAGCTTCTCTACATCACCGGTTCTCCCTTCATCGAGCGCTCCTCAAATGCCTATCATGGAGCATTTGTAAAAGTAGGAAGAAGAGGTGGAGGTGATTTACGTAGAGAGAAGACCCACACATGCAGTGTTCCACTTCCTTAAATCCTTTGATCATGAAGCTTGAAGGTACGTGTTCACTCTTTTCCTTTTATTTTTCTTTGTCTGGTAGTCATTTCCTCAATGATTGAAACCCTAGTCACTGCTCCTTTTTCCTCTGACCTCTCCATCCCTTATACTTTTCTTTTGCTACCACACACCATGGAAATTTCCATATATCAATTTCCCCATAATTCTCTTCGCCCCCAGTAGCATTCGCATCTTACACAACTTGCCTCAATGCTTTCGTAGTCTCTGCACCTGTCGGCCCCACTTCCTCTATTTTAGAAGACCCTATTGCTGAATTTTTCATCTTCGTAGAGATAAATCCATTTTCTCTTTTATCACCCTCTACTATCATGGCATTAGTTTCATCTAAATTTTTAACACCTAAGCCCACCATATCTACAGTTGCTATCTAGACCCAAGTGCCCTTGAGGTTTAGCGTAGTAGCTTCCCCTCCTGTTTCCCATGTTCTATCTAAACTTGAGCCGTAGTGTACTCTCTTTCCTTACACGCCCATCCTAGGAGCTCAAGAGTTACTTGAGTCTGAGTTGGAGATGATGCAGTACCTGGCAGCCACAGAGAGCATTCGTAAGGTGCATCATAGCTCATCACGTTGGTAGAGGGACCGCAGGAGGAAGAAGGTGCAGACTCTGGTGCTAGCTGAGAAAATGTTAATTATTGATCCTAAAAATATGGAGCTCCACATAGTGGAGAAAGTGCCCATTGTTCATAAGTCCCTATGGGAGATGACCTCGATTGATTACACTTACCGCCATACCATAGAGGATGTGAAAAATATTAATACAACGTATAATATGGAAAACATTCTCAAAATGGGCTCCATCTATTTTCATGGTGAGCACTACAAGGAGCACTTCTTTGAAGCGTAGGCCAAGAACTTCGAGCTTAAGGAGGCCTTGGAAAATGTGAGTGGATAGCTGGAAATGCTCAAATCCAAAGTTGTGCGGTTGAGATAGTGCGTGGTTTTGTTAGAGGTAGAGGTCGGTGAACATTCCAAGGTGTGCATCCAAGAAGATTAGTAGATACAAACATTGGGAATTCAGGTCTAGTAGTTGTAGGCCCAATTATCAAAGAGGACATCATAGACTTATGTTCTCTAAGGATCACATCAAGGAGATGCACCTACAGTTCCTGACGAATTTCTTGACAAGGGCTACATGGGGGGTCACGATTTTAACTTTCTTTAGGGAGGCACAAGAGGTAGTTTTCGCTAGTAGCTCCATTTTAAAATTTGCTAAAAAATATTAATCTTTAAATAGAATTAGCCACACAGCTCAAGAAATTTGAAAATATGGATGCCCAATTTACTCCCATGAGCCCCTTGGATTGATCCTCTACAACAACAAAGATGACCCTATGCTCTTTCTTCATGAAGCTCAAGCTAACCAAAGAAGCTCGTAAGATCTCAAACACCATCGAGTAGGAGAGATACATTTTGTTACAATACTTTAATTCCCTCGCACAAATTGACATCCCTGGCTTCATAAACAACGAAGGATCCATTCCACCACTCGAGGAGTTAATGCAGATATGGGTGGAATTTGTTAATGATGCCTCAAATGTTGATGCTTTGGAGGATCTGATATTAGATTCACATGTGATACCTTTCATGGTAAAATAGGCCACAATTGAGTCTTACTTGCAGGAGTTCGACCGGAGGTTGGATCTTGCTGATATTGAGCAAATTGAGACCTTTCGTTACCTGATCCAAGAGCTCCAAAAACAACCAACCTTTTGCCTTGACCACTAGGTCAATGCTTTTGTGGTGTATGAACATGTGTTTAAGAGCTCCCTGGAAATATTTCTCCCTCATCCACATGAGCTAGATCTCTAGGAGGAGGTAGAAGGCGAGCAAGAAGATGAAGAGGAAAAGGACCGACTTGAAGAAGAACTACTAGGTAGTAATGATGAGTAGTATGAGGAAAATGAAAGTGAAGATGACTCTGCAACCCAAGGATAAGGTCTAGGATCTTTGCATTGAGGTAGGATCAATACCCCACGAGCCGCTAGAGATGTTGGCCTTCCTACCATATTTTGTAAAATTTTAAGCTGTGTGTAGTTTTGGGAGTTATCATTGTAAAAATTATATGTTTTCATAAAAAATGGTTAATATGTTTTTACATTTACTGTGTTTTCACTAGATGTATCCTTTTAATTTCTTTCTCAAATGTGTTTTCTTTCATGTTCTATGGTTTCTCTGGTTTTTTTGTGCAATTCCTATCGTTTTGCATGCAAAATTGTGAATATTTTAGCATGAGGCAATGTCATGGATGTATTTTCTGCTTAAAATCTGATTTTTGCTGGTTCATTCCACTTTGCATAGATGGTGATAGTTTTTGATGACTTAAATAATTATCAAAGCATGCTTCCCTTTCGAATGCGAGGAAGGGGCACTTTCGCTCCACTAGTGGAGCAAAAGTATTTTAGATCCTAGTTGTGGAGCGAAGGTTCCAATTAGAGGAGGGGGGTGCAATATTTTTTAAAGCTAAGTCCTAGCTAAGGCACAAGGTGGTTTCACTCCACTAGTGGAACAAAACTCTTTGTTGCTCCACTTAGGTAGCGAAAACCATTTCTTAAAAATCGTAAAGTCAAAGTGCAAAGCAAGTCAAAGTCATGGTCAAAGGTGACGTCACTCCAAAAGTGGAGCAAAAATATTTGTTGCTCCACTAGTGGAGTGAAAATCTCTGTCGCTCCACTAGTGGAGTGAAACTCAAGTAAAAGCGTAAAAGTGTAAGGCCAAGGGTGCTTTCACTCCACAAGTGGAGTGAAAGTTGGCCAGAAAATGAATGCATGAAGGCTTAAATGAAACAAAGGGATGCTTTCGCTCCACCTTTGGAACAAAAGTACTTTCAATCCAGTTGTGGAGCGAAACTCTAGGCGGGCCCCAAATGTAGTGAAAGTTGCATAGAACCATCATTGACTACCCAACTGACCCCAAAGTTGCATTCTAAGTCATACGATCATGGTAGATCAAGGGAACCTTCTACATTTAATGCTAAGTTATCTGCAAAATCAAGTTGATGTTGTTAAGTTAGTTTTGGATCAAATATATCTGCCACCATTGCAGAAGTGGTTGGGCATTAATTTTTTGAGAGGCAGAATCCTCTATAAAAATAGGATTTTCACTATAACTAAGGATGGATAATCTTTGCTAGAAAAGCAGTTGTGCATCTTGAAATCTTCTTTTAAAACACGAACTTTTGGTTTTGGTCTTGAATTTTCTCTCTTTGTGTATACCTTCTATCATGTTATTTCTATTAAGTTAGTCACTTTATCATATAGTTTGAATTATGTTTTTGGATTTAGCTGTTAGTGAAGGATTAATGCTAGAGTACCCCTGGAGGTTATGCGATTGAGAGGATTTAGCATAGGTTTCTATTAAAATTCTATTGTTTTTATTATTGTTGGTTTGATTTAAAGTTGTGTATCATGCTTCTTGTCCATCACCTCCGTATTTTAGGCTTTCAACCTCTTTTCCCATTCCTTTCAGTAATTTCCTTCTCTTTTCGCATCTTTCCTAACTCTTATCTCAAAAAAACCTTTTATTTTATTTTTGGAACCAGCCCTACTGGAGATTGGCACGAAGGACATTTCTTTCCTTCAACCATTCAATGCTTGGCAATGGGTCTAGGATGTTGTAGACTTAGAAAATCTATATCTAGACTGATTCGTTCACCAACACATACAAAGTGATTATCTTTGTACTCTTAGTTGAAGATACAATTATTTTTCTTCTTTTATGAATTCCATAGGAGATTCATCCCCACCCAAAAATTTTGATGAGTGGGTTGGTCCATTTCCTCTTGTTTAGGTCACTTTCTCCAAAGTTGTTCTATAGAAGATATATTAGACCAACAAATATTTAATAGAGAAGCCATTTATTTCCATAATCTGATTGTGATGGGGTATTCTCTAAAAATATAAGAGATCATTTTCCTTGTTCTCTCAACACATCACATCTAAAAGGTCCATGCTTCCCTCTTTTCATCAAATTTTCCCTTGTGAGCACCCTTCTATGAAGTAGTAGCCAAATAAAGAATATCACTTTGGACCATACGTTTTGTGCACAAAATTGCATGAATATATCACGTAACAGGCTTAGGGTACTCTAGTAGAGGGCTAAGTATCTAGAGGAAACTATATATTCACTTTGATTTTTTTACCCCATCCAAGAGTATCCTCCTCTTGAGACCACAAAAGTGATCTCATTTGAATGGTCCTATAGATTTCATTTCTCTGAACCTCCAAGACTTGTATTGGACACTCCTTTTTTGGGATCCATTGCCTTCCTACCTCCTAGATATTACCTTAAGGCTTACTATATTTGGCTACTACACCCAATTATTCTTATGTATATTCTCCATCAACGGTCTCTAGGTTAGAAAATGAGTTATTAGAGGAGGATGAGCATCCCATGAATTTGTCCAAAAGTTAGCCTTATGTCCATTATGGATAATCTAGAACAATATTTTCTTGATCATACCCTCTCCAATTTCGAGTCCCATTAAGATGGGTGTAGACATGGAAAATTGACCCACCCAAATGAGTCAATCTTCCTAGAAACCTTGGGAGGGCCCTCAAACTTGTCCAAGCATAAGTTTAGGCCTCTCTTCCCCCCTTTCATTTTTCCTCTAGTTTTTTTTAAATCATGGTCGGCCCTTATGGGGTGCAATTTTGACAAGTTAGGGGTTTCTCTTAGAAAACCCTATTTTTTAGGCCAACCCTAAGAATGTCAACCCTCCCTTAGGTTTTCCTACTCTTTTGCCCTCCAAACCTATTATAAATAGAGGGTTTGGATCCTCTTTTTTATTAGAGATAGAAAGGGAGTTCTTCTAAGCAATTTTTGAGATTCTAAGAAGTGTGATTTCAAGTTCTCTTTGGCTAAAAAATATTTTGGTAAGCAAGTCTTCTAAAAAGATCAAGTGTATTATGGTATTCTGCTTGCTCTATTGTTGATTTGATACCCTTGGTGGACAAGTGTGGGAGCCTTGAGGAGGAATCTACCGTTTTGTGGATAACTTCATCATTTTGTCTATTCTTTCACTGCCACTAGGTTTATTCTTTCATTATGTTATTTCTAAATTCATTTATTCTAAATTTTGCATTGAAATTCACATCCATTTGTCATTTTTGCATTTTTATCCCAAAATCACGGTCCCCCCTTTTAGGGTATGATTTCAATAGAATCTAAAATCGTGTCATCCATTACGAGGCATGATTTTGATTTCACCAGGTTTGGGGGTAAGGTTTTGCTCCCAAACCCTCATTTTCACTTGCATGTTTCATTTAGGCCATATCACTATTATCTACATTATGTTTTTCACACTATTTCATTTCAATGCATCTTGTCTTGTTCATTTACAAAAATTTCAACAATCGCTTTTGTTTTCAAACAATTAGCGAAAAGGACCAAGCAGGTTTGTTTGTTGTGCCTCCAATCTCAGTCTTATAGTGGCCTAAGCAGGCCCCCAAATGTTGATCAATTTTTCTAAGATTTTATGAAGTTGTTTTATAAGTTTGAAGCTACTTGGATATTCTAGACACAAGTAAAAGATGAGGTGAACCGTTGGATCAGATAAGTGTTCTAAGTTAATATCTTAGGTTGTTTGTTGTTTGATTTATTTTCATTCCTTTTCAAAACCTAGATCTTAAATAAAAGAGAAAATATATTGATCATATTCTATGCATTTGAAAGAGAAAAGCATATAGTTTACATTCTAGGGTTAATTCTGTTTTTGCATTCTATTAAAACCCTTTCTAGAAAGAAAATGATCTATTTTATTGTAATTTAAGGTTTGGTCATCATTGAAAATTAAGAATCATTCTAGGGTTAGTCCTTGCTTGCTTGCATTTTTGTTTGTCTTGCATTATCCTTTCATTTCTTAGGTTAGACTGTAGAAAGGTCAAACATAGGTGTTTGCTCAATTGAAACATCAGACATTCCATCCCTAGAATTGGAGTGAGTTCTAAAACCATTCTTGGTGAACCCTTCAATCCCCAAGCCCTCAAGTGTAGAGAATATAACATACCTCCATGGTCACCTTGGCTCCCAGTGGATCCAACCAAGAATTATACATGACAGGGCAATTTTCCCCCTCTACATCTTTGGTGAACTTGATGTGAACACACATATTAGTGGCCAATATAGGAAGCCTCTTCCTTTTCGTCTTTTAAAAATTTTAAGTAAGACCACTAAATATGTTTGCTTAGAATTAGAAAATATTAAAAACATATTATGATGATTACACAATGACACTGAGAGGGGGGGTGAATTAGTGTAGCTATTAATTTTTATATCTACAACATTTAATATGAAATAAAGAGAACTTGACAACTGAAAAACAACTTGAACAAGAGAGCACACCACAAAACTCAATATACCGAGGTTCACCAATTTGGCTACTCCTCAAAAATGACTGCTTGGACTCCAATCCAAATCCAGCCTTTGCAAAATATCAATTTTACAAATACTTTACCAAGCATCAACTGGAAGGAGCACCAACCCTTGTAATTTTCTATCGCAATAGATGGAGCACCAACTCCTAGTACCAAGCACCAACTTGGACCGCAAATCCGATCAATTTAGAATGACATAAAAATGTCTTCACTTCATGCACGACCCTGACTGGTTTGCAATTAACCCAACTCTACACACTCTCACGACTCTGCTTATTTTTCTCTTGATTCTTTTCTAACCCTCCTTTTACAGCAATTTCTCTCTAACAGTAGCAACATATCTGTACGATTATTCTTTTGTAACCTTTCAATCCTGCATGCAATCGAATCACATACTCTGACTGTTCGAATCCATGCAATACGACTGTTCGGTTCCATGCACTTCGACTGTTCGAAACCCTGTAATATGGCTGTTCGGTTCCATGCACTTCGACTGTTCGAAACCCTACAATACGTCTTTTAGAAAGCTTTTCTGATTCTCCATATTCGGCTGTTCAATTTCTTCGAATACAGCTTTTTGAATGCTTTTTCGAAACTCCATATGTGATGCATCGAATGCTTTTTCAATCAAGAGTATACAACTGTTCTAGTGCATGATCGACACTCGTCAATTTGTAATCGTCGATCGGACATCGCTACTTTTTACGTAACTGGCTGCATGATTTTCCTGTCTACTTTTTTTGACACATGTCACCTTGCATGCTCCTACGGGTTTTACCTGCCAGACTGTTACCTGTCGCGATATCACGACACTTTTTGAAGCCGCACACTTCATGCCCTTGCTGTCGTGAAATCACGACCATTTTGGCTTTGAAAGCTTTCCTTCTGTTCATGTCGTGATATCGCGACACTTAGAACTTTTGCTGATGTCATCCTTAAGCATGTCGCGAAATCGTGACTATTTTGGCTCTTGGAAGCTTTCCCTGCATCTTGTCGTGATATCGCGACACTTTCAACATTTGCTGACGTCATCCTTAAGCATGTCGCGAAATCACGACCGTTTTGGCTCTTGGAAGCTTTCCCTGCATCTTGTCATGATATCGCGACACTTTTTGGCCTTTGCTGACATCATCATCCTTCTTGTCACGAAATCGTGATGCTTCTGGCTTCCGTACACTCTCCTTTGCCAGCAACAGCGAAAATGGAACATGTCGCGAAATCACGACACTTTGGGCTTCCGTACAATCCTCCTTGCAAACTTTAGCGAAAATGGAACATGTCATGAAATCGCGACGTTCACTGCTTCCGTACACTCTTTGTTTCGTGTAGTAGCGAAATCGCTACAACTTTGTGCCTTGTGCTTTTGACTTGTTACATCTTTAATTTTTGCAACTTTGAATGGTAGCGAAATCGCTACACCTTTGTTTTTATACATTTTGTCATGCAACGAAATCGCTACATCTTCTTGTTTGTGTCTTTTCACTTGTAGCGAAATCGCTACATCTTTGTTTTCTGCACTTCCTAATTGTAGCAAAATCGCTACACCTTTGTGCCATGTATTTTCATCATGCAACGATATCGCTACACCTTTGTTTCCATTCATTTCAACATGTAGCGATATCGCTACACCTTTGTTGTCGAGCATTCTCTCTCCTCTTCGGGTCGCGAAAACCCGATGTGTCACGATATCGTGACACTTTTCATTGCTAGCTCCTTTCCTCCATTTATGTCACGAAATCGTGACATCTTTTCACCTTGCTTCCCTCTCTGCAAGCATGTCACGAAATCGCGATAGTTTACCTTTCACTTTCTCTCTCCTCTACCATGTCGCGATATCGCGACAAATTGGCATGCACTTTCTCTCTCCTCGGCAATGTCGCGAAATCGCGACAATCTTCCTTGCATTTTCTCTCTCTTCTGTTTTGTCGCAATATCGCGACACATTTTCTCTCTCCTCATCGAAAACTCGACATGTCGTGAAATCATGACATTTTGGCGTGCATTTTCTCTCTCCTACTTTTTGTCGCGAGATCGCGACACATTTTATCTCTCCTCAATGAAAACTCGACATGTCACGAAATCGTGACATTTTGGCGTGCATTTTCTCTCTCCTGCTTTTTGTCGTGAAATCGCGATAGAAAACATGTCGCAGTACCTTAGGAATAAGTTGGGAGTGGTCACAATTCCCAAGAACTGACTATCATTAGGGATCACATTCTCAATGGGTGCATGCATGCCTATACTTAGAGTTTTGCTTATATTTATGATTTTTGCTAACTATAACGATATTTTCCTGAGAATGGTGTACAGAGACTCAGGGGGAGTCTGCAACAACCCTTTGGTATTATTGGCAAAGGGGGAGAAGAAGTTGAGCAAGGTTGCAGTGTGTTGCCAACAATTCCAAAGGGGGAGATTGTTGAGCAAGGTGTAGCAAAATCATTGAGAAAGTATTGTCATTGTTGTCAACACAGACAGATTGATGCAGTTGATGTAGTTCAGAGGTCAGTCAGATCAAGTGCAGAAAGTTTCAAGCAAAACAGAGGTGACCCAGATTCAAAAATTGGCAGAAAGAGACAAGGAAGAAAACTGTCGCGATATCAAAAACATCCTTGGGCAATGGTTTTGTGAATATATCAGCTACTTGCTCTGTAGTTGGAACAATATCCAACTTGACGTCTCCTTCTGCAACTTTATCCTTCAAGAAATGATATCGGATTGCAATGTGTTTGGTTCTTGAATGCATAATTGGATTCTTGGATATGTTGATAGCACTAGTGTTATCACATTTTATTGATATTGGCTCGTTGAAGTGGATACCAAGATCTTTTAAAGTTTGTCTCATCCATAATATCTGTGTACAGCAAGTTGTGGCTGCAATGTATTCTGCCTCTACAGTGGATAGAGAGACTGATTCTTGTTTCTTGCTGTGCCATGCTACCAGCCTGTCTCCAAGATAAAATTCTCCTCCACTTGTACTCTTTCGGTCATCAATGCACCCTGCCCAATCTGCATCAGAATATGCAATCAAAGTGAAGTCTTTGCCTTTTGGGTACCACAACCCATAATCCATGGTACCTTTGAGGTACCCGAAGATCCTTTTACAACTCGTGACATGAGTTTCTTTGGGACTTGCCCGAAATCTAGCAACCATGCATACCGCCCGTAGTATATCTCGGTCTAGTAGTCGTTAAATACAACAGGCTTCCAATCATAGACCCGTACATTGTTTGATCCACATCCTGGAGATTTATCATCCTTGCTCAACTTGGCACCGTTGTCATGGGAGTGCTCGACCGGTTTATTGTCTTCCATTGTGAACTTTTTCAGCATTTCTTTTACATATTTAACTTGAGAAATAAAAATGCCTTTTTCATTTTGATTGACCTGCAATCCTAAGAAATAAGAAAGTTCACCAATCATTGACATCTCAAATTATTTTTTCATTTTAATTGATATGTCTTTGCAGTATTCATCCATGTCACTGCCAAATATTATGTCATCTACATAAACAACAAGAACAATAAGATGACCCTTCTCTGTTTTGACATATAAGTTGCTATCCACCAAACCTTTCTTAAACCCTTGTTTAATTAGATAATTATCCAGCCTTGCATACCATGCTCTGGGTGCCTGTTTTAATCCATATAAAGCTTTCTTTAACTTGCAAACAAAATCTGGATTGTCACCAAGTTGGAAACCATCTGGTTGTTCAATGTAAACCTCTTCTTCCAGTTTTCCATTCAAAAATGCTGATTTTACATCCATTTGATATACTTTGAAGTTTTTATGAACTGCTAATGCCGGAAACATTCTGATTGCCTCTAGTCCTGCTACCGGTGCAAAAGTTTCTTCAAAATCAATGCCTTCAACCTGAGCATAGCCTTTACATACCAATCTTACCTTATTTCTAACAACCTGCCCATCTTCATTCAATTTATTTCTAAAAACCCATTTAGTGCCAATTATGTTTTTATTTGTTGGTCTAGGTACTAATTCCCGGGTATTGTTTTTCTCTATCTGATCTAGTTCTTCATTGATTGCCTTCATCCAACTTTCATCAGTGCTTGCTTCAACAACATTTTTAGGTTCAATACTAGATAACAGAGAATAGTTCCTCACTCTCTGTTCTTCTTGTCTGAATACCATCTGTGGGATCCCCATTAATCTGTTCACTTGGATGATTTTTCTACCAGTTGCTCTGTTTTAAATTTCCTGTTTTCTTCTTCTTCGATTCGGCTTTTACACCATCTAGATCAATTTTCCGATTCTTCTCTGTTTCTTTTTCATCATCACCTTCAATGACTTCTTCATACATAGGGTAGTTTTCTTGATAAGTAGTTTCTTGTTCTCTACCTTCATCAACTTTCACATCAGCACTTTCAACAATTTTCTTCAACCTCTTGTTGTAACATGTGTAGGCCTTGCTTTTTGTTGAGTAACCAAGAAAGATACCTTCATCAGCTCTATCTTCAAATTTATCGAGGTTATCTTCAGTCCGTTTTATGTAGCACTTGCTGCCAAATACTTTGAAATGTCTTGTTGTTGCCTTTCTCGCCAAACCACAACTCATAAGGTGTTTTGCTTTCATGTGGTCTCAAAGATGCACCTGTTTTGAATGTAAACTGCAGTATGGACTGCCTCTTTCCAAAATCTGTCAGCTATTTTGTTTTCTGCCAACATTGTCCTTGCCATTTCCTGCACTATTCTATTCTTCCTTTCTACAACACCATTCTGCTGAGGTTTCCTAGCTGCTAAAAATTGTCTTCTTATCCCATGTTTTTGACAGTATTCTGCAAATTCTTTGGAGATAAACTCTCCTCCCCTGTCTGATCTTAGGCATTTAATTATTTTTCCTGATTGATTCTCAACAAGATTTTTGAAGGTTTTAAACATCTCAAAGGCTTTTGACTTGAGTTTCAAAAATAGTACCCATGTCATTCTTGAGTAGTCATCTATACACAACATAAAATATTTGTGTCCATTTATGCTTTCAGTTCTCATGGGTCCACATAGATCAGTGTGAATTAGTTCTAATGGCTTGCTAGTGAAGTATTGTTTTGCTTTGAAAGTGGCTCTGGTTTGTTTTCCCTTTTGGCATGACTCACGATGTTATTTACAGGTTTGCCAATGTTTGGTATATCTCTAATTGCTCTTTTTGAATTGATTTTTGCCAGATTGTCAAAACTAATATGCCCAAGCCTCTTGTGCCATAGCCAGTTTTCATCTTCCTGTCCCATCAAGCATGTTCCTTCTACAATTTCTGAAAGTGTATACAGATTTCCTGAAGTTATCAGTCCAGTGGCTATTAACTTTTCTTTTTTTGTCTTTCTTACTTCACAGCCCTCCTTCTTGAAGATTACATCATGACCTCTATCACATATTTGACTTACACTTAGCAAGTTATGCTTCAGGCCAATTACAAACAAGACTTCTTTTGATTTTATATTGCCATCACTGATCTTGACTGATCCCTTTCCAACAATCTTTGCTCCATCATTATTTCCAAATTTCAAGAACCACCTTCATAATTCTGTAAATTCTCAAACTTTTGCTTGTCACCTGTCATGTGACTGGAACAACCACTGTCAAGTATCCAAGGTGCTGATTTGTTCTGAGCTTTAAAAGCAGTCTGGACAATCAAAGATTCCTTTTCTTTCCATTCTAGTTTGATAGCAGATTTTGCTACTTGTTTTGCCTTTGTCCTTTCATTAGCATGTGCCTGTTTTTTAGGAAATTTCTGGTTTTGTTTCAACCCACTTGGCTGAGATTTTCTACCCTGATAATTATTTGATGCAAAAGTGCTTCTATAGTTTCTAGAAATATGTCCAAAATTATGACAATTATAACATTCAACTGTATAATTCATTAAGGGAGAAAAAACTTTTCTGCTGGTAAAATTCCTTTGAGATACATTATGCCTGCAATCTGAAATCTTATGGCCATAAGCATTGCATTTAAAACAATAACCAGAAAATGCATGATTAAACCTGGGTGCCGATCTTTGCCAGTTTGAAGTAGGAGCCATGAATCTTCTCCTCCTTGGATTTGTGACTTTTGTGAATCCATCTTTGTCAGTATTCTTCTTGAATCTGGCATTATTATTTTCTTTTGCATGATTTAGTTTTTCTGGTTCAACCCTGATCTTTTCTTCTTTCTTTATGGGTTCTATATTCAAGTTCTTTGAATCCTTTGAAGATTCTCCTTCATCAAAGCCTAAACCAAATTTGATGCTAGAAGGCCTTTGGTTATTTAAAATTTTATCCAGCTTTACAGTACTTTCTTCAAACTTATGAAAATAGTTCAATTTTCTATTCATCTCCTCTAATTGCATCCTTAACTTAACAATGTCTTCCTCTAGCTTGATGCATTCAACTGTCTTTACAGTTAATTGTTCATCAAGAACTTAAGACATTTTCTTGAATTCCTCTGTCTGTATTTTTAGATTGTTTATTATGTCTGTGGTATTCTCTAATTTCTTTGAAATTTTTTTATTCTTCTTCCTTTCTACACTCAACTCTTCAAGTGCAGCAACCAATTCTCCTTCCAAATACACTTCAGCTTCATCCTTGGAATTTTCATCACCTTCCCCGATTTTCCTCTCGTTCTTTATTATTCAAGTGCCATGAACAGAGCTTCACCTCCTTCTTCTTCGACTCCTCATCCGTGCTTTCTTCGAACTCGCCGACATTCTTGGTTATGAAGCTTTTCTTCTTGAAGTTGTTCTTTCTGAAATTTTGTTTCTTCTTCTAGTCACTTTTTTCTTGGTGTGAACCTTCACCATTTTTGGTTCTCTCCTGCATTGGACATTTGGCTGCAAAATGACCGACTCCTCCACAATTAAAGCATTTAAAAGGTATCTTCCCTCTATATTTTCCTTTTCATTTTGTGAGTTTCCGAACAAAATTGGCTTCTGTTTCATCTAGTGTTCCTTCATCCTCAGATTCATGTTCAGCTTTTACATTCTTGTGTGCTTTAAAAGCTGCTTCTCCGTCTCGTAGACTTGGTTTGTCCTATTCTCATTTCATATGTTGTCAGGGAACCATGCAACTCATCCATGCTGAAGTTGTTTAGATCTTTTGCCTCTTCTATTGCAGAGACTTTGGAGTTAAATCTTTTGTGAAGTGTTCTGAGAACCTTTTTCACAACAACTACATCATCAATTTCTTCACCGAGTCCTCTGATTGCATTAATAATTCCATTGACTCTCAACATATAAGTCTCTATGTTTTCATCTTCATTCATTTGCAGTGCTTCGAACTGTGCTCGATGAGTTTGTAGTTTTGCTTCCTTAATATTACTGTCTCCTTCATGGATGCTCTTCAGTTTATCCCACATGTCTTTTGCTGATTTACAACTCATGACTCTTATCGCTCACCGTCAACAAGCCCACACATTATAACATTCTTAGCTTTGGAGTTGTTTTCAAATTTCTTTTTCTCAGTAGTATTCGTTGGACGGGTAGTGGGTGCTGTGTATCCAATATCTACAGAATCCCAAATATTGTATCCCAATGCACTCAGATATGTTTGCATTCTGAGTTTCCAGAAGGTGTAATTTGTTCTATCAAATAAGGGAGATTTGTTGGATGAAAATCCTTCACCGCATGTCATTATTTTTTCCAAGATCTCCTTAGCTGATTAAGCTTGTACAAGGAACCGGCTCTGATACCAATTGATGATTACACAATGACACTAAGAGGGGGGGTGAATCAGTGTAGCTATTAATTTTTATATCTACAGCATTTAATATGAAATAAAGAGAACTTGACAACTGAAAAACAACTTGAACAAGAGAGCACACCACAACACTCAATATACCGAGGTTCACCAATTTGGCTACTCCTCAAAAATGACTCGCTTGGACTCCAATCCAAATCCAGTCTTTCCAAAATATCAATTTTACAAATACTTTACCAAGATCAACTAGAAGGAGCACCAACCCCCGTAATTTTCTCGTCGCAACATGATGGAGCACCAACTCCTAGTACCAAGCACCAACTTGGACCGCAAATCCGATCAATTTAGAATGACATAAAAATGTCTTCACTTCATGCACGACCTTGACTGGTCTGCAATTAACCCAACTCTACACACTCTCATGGCTCGCTTATTTTTCTCTTGATTCTTTTCTAACCCTCCTTTTACAACAATTTCTCTCTAACAGCAGTAACATCTTCTCTGTACGATTATTCTTTTATAAACTTTCAATCCTGCATGCAATCGAATCACATACTCTGACTATTTGAATCCATGCAATACGGCTATTCGGTTCCATGCACTTCGACTGTTCGAAACCCTGCAATATGGCTGTTCGGTTCCATGCACTTCGACTGTTCGAAACCCTGCAATATGTCTTTTAGAAAGCTTTTCTGATTCTCCATATTCGACTGTTCAATTTCTTCGAATACAACTTTTTGAATGCTTTTTCGAAACTCCATATGTGATGCATCGAATGCTTTTTCAATCAAGAGTATACAACTGTTCTAGTGCATGATCGACACCTGTCAATTTGTAATCGTCGATCGGACATCAGTTACTTTTTACATAACTGGCTGCATGATTTTCCTATCTGCTTTTTTTGACACATGTCACCTTGCATGCTCCTATGGGTTTTACCTGCCGTTACCTGTCGCGATATCGCGACAGTTTTTGAAGCCGTACACTTCATGCCCTTGTTGTTGCGAAATCGTGACCATTTTGGCTTTGAAAGCTTTCCTTCTGTTTATGTCGCGATATCGTGACACTTAGAACTTTTTCTGACGTCATCCTTAAGCATGTCACAAAATCATGACCGTTTTGGCTCTTGGAAGCTTTCCCTGCATCTTGTCACGATATCGCGACACTTTCAACATTTGCTGACGTCATCCTTAAGCATGTCGCGAAATCGTGACCGTTTTGGCTCTTGGAAGCTTTCCCTGCATCTTGTCGCGATATCGCGACACTTTTTGGCCTTTGCTGACATCATCATCCTTCTTGTCACAAAATCGCGATGCTTCTGGCTTCCGTACACTCTCCTTTGCCAGCAACAGCGAAAATGGAACATGTCGCAAAATCGGGACACTTTGGGCTTCCGTACAATCCTCCTTGCAAACTTCAACGAAAATGGAACATGTCGTGAAATCGCGATGTTCACTGCTTCCGTACACTCTTTGTTTCGTGTAGTAGCGAAATCGCTACAACTTTGTGCCTTGTGCTTTTGACTTGTTACATCTTTAATTTTTGCAACTTTGAATGGTAGCGAAATCGCTACACCTTTGTTTTTATACATTTTGTCATGCAACGAAATCACTACATCTTCTTGTTTGTGTCTTTTCACTTGTAGCGAAATCGCTACATCTTTGTTTTCTCGCACTTCCTAACTGTAGCGAAATCGCTACACCTTTGTGCCATGTATTTTCATCATGCAACGATATCACTACACCTTTGTTTCCATTCATTTCAACATGTAGCGATATCGCTACACCTTTGTTGCTGAGCATTCTCTCTCCTCTTCGGGTCGCAAAAACCTGACATGTCGCGATATCGCCACACTTTTCATTGCTAGCTCCTTTCCTCCATTTATGTCGCGAAATTACGACATCTTTTCACCTTGCTTCCCTCTCTGCCAGCATGTCGCGAAATCGCGACAGTTTACCTTTCACTTTCTCTCTCCTCTGCCATGTCACGATATCACGACAAATTGGCATGCACTTTCTCTCTCCTCGACAATGTCGCGAAATCGCGACAATCTTCCTTGCATTTTCTCTCTCTTCTGTTTTGTCGCGATATCGTGACACATTTTCTCTCTCCTCAGTGAAAACTCGACATGTCGCGAAATCACGACATTTTGGCGTGCATTTTCTCTCTCCTACTTTTTGTCGCGAGATCACGACACATTTTCTCTCTCCTCAGCGAAAACTCAACATGTCACGAAATCGCGACATTTTGGTGTGCATTTTATCTCTCCTGCTTTTTGTCGTGAAATCGCGACAGAAAACATGTCGCGATATCGCGACAGTTTTCTTCCTTGTCTCTTTCTGCCAATTTCTGAATCTGGGTCACCTCTGTTTTGCTTGAAACTTTCTGTACTTGATCTGACTGACCTCTGAACTGCATCAACTGCATCAATCTGTCTGTGTTGACAACAATGAAAATACTTTCTCAATGCTTTTGCTGCACCTTGCTCAACATATTAAGCTTCCTATTGTGTATCTTTTTCTAGTTTGCTCCTCTATCCTTTCTCTTCCTCCTAATGGCTCCCAACCTTAGGAGTAAGTGAAAGCTTTTAGAATATGATCATATTCTCCAAGAAGATGATCAGGTTGATAGGGAGAATCCCAATCTAGATGCAAAAGAGGAAGAACATGAAGAAATTGGTACTAAATTTGATCCTTTTGAAGGGCCTAATGGAGGCTTCACTTTCACATCATTTGATCATATATGGGGTTTTATGAAACACCATAAGGAGGCTTTGGTTAAGGCTATGGAAGAGGAAGCCCGACTTGAAAGAGGTGGGATGCCTCCTCCTCCAACCATCTCTCCTAGGAATGTTCATAACAACCCTTTGTTTGAATCTTCACATCATGTTAATCCTTTTCATAAACCAACATATGCTACTACCATGACCACCAACGTTGGGGGAATTCCACAAGTTCCTCCAACTAGTAGTGCATCCCAAAATTATGTTCAATTTCCTCCTCATTCTACTCATCTCAACATTCATGCTTCTGTTCCACCAAATGTCAGTTATCCTCCACAACAAGATACCACATATCATAACCCATACCATAATAGTGTCAATACCTCCAACATTGGCCAAGTTCCCTTTCAACAACCTACCTATACCCCTCCCCTAGGGAATCTAGGGGTATTGCACAACAACAATCATGATATGTAAAGTTTAACAAGTGTGGTGAAGCAATTGGTTTCAAGAGTGGATATGATTCAACCTCCAAGTTTCACCTACAACTATAGAGAAATGTGCAATCAACCCTTAGACCCTATTGTCGCTTCTAGGCCCTACCCTAAGCATTTTCCAATGCTAGTTTTGCCTATTTATAAGGGAACAGAGGACCCAATTGAATATTTAAGGATGTTTAGGATAACATGCCATGATATTATATATGATGACATGTTGTTGCTAAAGATATTCCCTAAGAGCCTTGGTGGTATGGCATTGGAATGGTATTATCAATTGCCTCATCATTCTTTGAGGAATTTTGAAGAGACAACATAATTTTTTGTTCAACAATTCGGAGCTTATGTTGAGAAAAATGTGACTATGAAAGATGTTTATATGTTGAAACAAGGTAAAGAGGAAAGTTTTTCAAAATTCTTGTCTCGTTGGAGAAGTTTAGTTGGATGGTTAAGATATACCTTACCTCCTCGAGACATGCTTGAGATATTTATTGGAAATTTACAAGAGCAAATATCTTATGAATTGGAAACAACAACTATTACTTCTTTTGACCAAGTAATAGATCTGGCAAGAAGGGTAGAGCAAGCCCTTATTCAAAGAGGTCAAATTAAGCCAAAGAAAGAAGAAGATAGGACCACAAAAAATTAGTATAAGAACAAGCATGTAGTTGGTGATGGGGTAATAGATAGTAGGTCTATTAATAGTGTTGTTAACACCCTACAAAATATGGTGCTTAGCCAACCTCAAAAACCCCACCAAGGAATTTTACAAGACTCAACATGCCTATGAATGTGGTCCTAAAGCAACTTTTGAAAGCTAATATGATAGAGTTACCTCCCATAAGGCAACCCGATACAATTAATTGGTATAAGCCTGGTCAACATTGTGAGTATCATAGAGTGGAGGGGCACATGAAAAATTCATGTAAGAGGTTGAAACATGTGGTTAAAGACTTAATTGATGAAGGTCACCTTGTTATAGAGGGTCCTCAACCTAATCCTCCAACAAAAAATCAACCTCCTACTCAACAAGCACCCACAACTAATCAAGACATGGGGATCTTCCAAGACCCCCTACCTAAGCATGGGCAACAGATAGCTAATCAAGTGTCATATCGTAATGTGCCACCTCCCTACAACAATATGGTTGGTATGATAGCAATAACTACAAGGCAACAAGCTCAAGCTCAACCGACTCAACAATCTTAGCAGGAGATGAGTTCTACATCCAATCAACCTTCGAAACCACCCTTAGTTTTGAAGAGTACCCAAAAAAGGAGCACAAGAGTAGAAAACCCACCTTTAGTGTTGAAACCACAACCTAAAGTCTCCTTTGACATTCAACAATAGTTAGCTAGTACCCCATCTAAGATCTCTCTCTTAGAACTTTTGCAAACTTCTCCTATTCATAGGGAAGCCTTGTTGAAGCTTCTAAGACAACAATCTGTTCCTCAAGACATTTCCCCTAGTGCTATAGTTGATGTTGTAGGCTCTCTTGGGATACATCATATCACATTTTTGGATGATGATATTCCTTCCTCAGACTTACGAGGGGATTCTTCCCTCTACATCACTACATTTATTGGGGAAACATTTATCAAACAAATTTTGATAGACAATGGTTCTTCCCTCAATTTATGCACTTATCAATTTTTCCAAAATTTTGAATTAAAAGAGGAAGATTTAACTAAATCTGATATCATCATCAAAGCTTTCAACAATGAGTCCCAAGAGGCCTATGGTATTATATCCCTTCCTCTTAGGGTTGGACCTAAGATCTTAGATACCTTGTTCTATGTGGTATCTTGCCCTACATATTTTAATCTTCTTCTTGGATGCCCTTGGATTCATGCAATGAGGGTTGTCCCTTCTAATTTTCATCAATGTTTGAAGTTCGAATTCAAAGATCAACTTGTCACCATTCTGGGTGACCCTCATCCATTTCAATATTGTTCAATGGTTGAGCAAGCTCAATCTGATCTCAATCTATGTCCATCAGTCTCTTCATCTCACATCACCAAGCAACTTGAAAATCTAAAGGTGAGTGAGGAACCATTAATCAATGTTTCATCATAGGATCAAGTCAATCCTTTTCTTCAAGAACCTCTTCTAGATCTTGCCAAGCTACCACCTTCATCGAGGACTATGGGTTTACCCTATAAGAAGGGTGAAGTTGTACACATTGGCACATGTACCTTTATCTTCATAGGAGTCTCCCTCAAAGAAAAGATCTATGGTAGAAACCCTCTTCCTATAGAGCATTATTTTACCCATTGTTACCTATCCAATGATTACCCACTTCCCAAGAAAATCCTATCTAGCATGGGATATATAGGTAAAGGTTTGGGGCCACAATAGAAAGGTATTCAAGAGCCTTTGGAAGTTGAGCTTTGGCCTAGGAGATGTGGCGTAGGCTACATCCCTAATAAAAACCAACCTTTACCATTTGATGATGATGATCACCTCATTACTTATGCTGAATATTTAGATCATCAAGGCTTGGAGTGGAGTGATGAGGATGAGGGACCCCTTATCCCTCTAACATTCTATTTTGCAATGTGGTAACTTTGGTGCATCCTGAGTTAGTTGTGACCCTAGAGGAGTACGCTAAAGGGGATACCCTTTGTGATAGGGATCATGAGGATATCCTCCAAAACAACTTCTTCTTTGATGGGTTAGTCCCTTATGTTGTGCATGTTGAGTCCTCTAGTTCTCAAGGGGACCCTATTCCTCTATCTCATAGAGACCTTGCAAAATTAGGAGTCTCTCCCCTTTCATCAAGAAGGATGGCATAGTCAAAGTTTACAATGACTTTCATGCAACAACTCCAAAATAATATGCTGTGGATGATCCTCTTTATGATATGAGTCATGAAGATATCCTCCATAATAGCCCTTTCTTTGATGGGTCAGTTCCTTGCACTACCATCCTTTTTATTAAGATAGGTGACACAATCAAAATTTGTGCCGACTTTAAGAATTTAAAGAACCAATGAATATAACAACAAAAAAATAAAGATACTATGCATGACTTTGCATTTTCATTTAGCTTAGTTTACATATTGCATCTGGTTTGCTTGTTCATACTACATGATTACTTATCATATTTTGCATGGTTTACCTAACATTTTATTCCACTTTGCATTTTGCTTGTCATATAATTGCATTGCTACTTGACCATATTTGCATGACTACTTGATCATATAGATTTTTGGGGACTTCATGAGGATGGCAAGTGATGAAACCTAGTTAGGTCTTAGCTCACATGCATTGCACTCATACTAGGGCTCTGATGCCTAGTGAATCCCCAACCTAGGGCTCATCTCCATGCATTTTCATCTTTGCATTTCATCCATATCTTCTTCTTCTCTTTTCTTCTCTTATATTCCTTGACCTTGAAAGTCTAAAATGATCATCAAATTTCTCTCCAAGTCAAGGGATATAGTTCTTCATCTCTTGTATATCCTTTGTCCTTGAAAGTTTTAATCATTTCTTATCCTCCCCAAGACAAAGGATGTACATTCCTTCTTCTCTACTTTTGCTTTTGCTTTGCTCACACCTTCTCCTTCTTGATATTTCACCTATTAAGGGGTCCTCGTGGGATAGGATAGATACCACATGAATATCATTTATGATACTCATACGACCACTGACTATCTTATGCACACCTCTTAGCTCTTGAAATTTCACTAAGGATGCACACACACACTATATTTTACTTCTTTCCTTCTTTTCTTTCTTCTAACACATGCACACACTCACCTCATGCTTTGCTTTGCTCATTCATATTTTGCACACACCACACCCCTATCAGGTGGTACTCATCTTGGAAAATCAATCTCATATTTCACCCCATACAGGATAACTTCATGGCCACACATGAGGGGTAGCCTCCATCTCGACCATTTGTGAGCATACATCCTAGTGGGTACCTCTTCATTTCTGGCCACTAGTGAGCACCACACCCATGGCGGGTATCGCTCCATATTTGACCATATTTATGAGCATAACACCCTTATAGGATAGCTTCATGGCCATAAGCGAGGGGTAACCTCCATCTCAATCATTTGCGAGCATACATCCTTACAAGGTCCCACTCCTTTTCTTTTATTTTCACTTGGTCTATGATCATTTGATCACACTGATCTTTCACGATCTACATTGATTCAAACATCATATTTCAAGCACCTTTTTTCTTTGTTGACCTTCTCCATATTATATTTTATCCTTTATTATTCTTCTTCTTTTCTTATTTTTTTGAAATCGCACCATGTCTCTATGAGGCACGACTTTGCTCTATGCCAAAATTATGATTCATATTTATGGGGTATGACTTCAGCTAGAGGTGTGTTTTTCTCCTTCTTTCTTTCTCCTCTTTCTTCCATCCTCTATTTCTTGCATTCCTCCATTCATCCATGCATTTTCACTCATTTAGTTTAGCTTCATCTCCTCATACATTGCATTAGCTTAGTCCATTCATGCATTCCATAATTAAGTTTCATTTATTCATGCATAGTCAAAACATAAAAACACAAAAAAATATAATCACATAAGTGCACACATTTTAATTAAAGTAGCATGATATTACTCGAGAAAGAAAGGGTACATAGGTTTATTCAATTAGTGTGCCATAATACAAGCCTAGCACACTTGACCCTCCCTAAGGATGCATGCCACACTCAAAATTAGCATGTCACCTCGATCCTAACCCTAGCTCTAGGAGCTTATCTCCTTTGCTATACCCATTAAAGGTGGTCCTAGTGGGGGTATGTTCATGGATTACATCCCTATCCATGATCTAGACCATGACCAACCCTATGTATGAAGGGAGGATGATGGAGGTACCCTTTGCTCCACTAGCACCACCTAGAAGTACAACATCTAGAAGGTCTCCCTCCTTACCAATGCCTCTATCCTCTCTCCCATCCTCTATAGCTTCACTTGTAGTGGGTAGATCCCCTTACCCTATTGGATTCTAGTCACAATAGCCATCCCCTCTACCTAAGCCTACTATCACTCCTGGTCCAATCAGCTCACCTCACCCCTAAGATGATCTACCTCAGCTCACATTGTGTCCTACTCTATGAGTGTCATGCTCAAGGCACTCCACAACCCCTCGATCCTCTTGGACCTATCCTCTCGAAGTAGGTCCATCTCCCTCTGCATGGCCACTATCCAAGCCTACAATACCTTTATCTCCCTCATTGGGTCCTCTTGACCCATGGTCCCACTTATTCGAACTACTATTGATGTGGATGTCTCTTGAGTTACTTTGCTTAGTTCAACTTCAATCATCATGGTGAAACCTACTACTGCTCCCACCTCCTTGATCTAATGGTAGTAGTGGTTGTTGTCACCAACTCTACTTGGATCTACACTTGCATCTACCATGGGGTCTCCTGGTCCTATTATCACTACTCTATGGTGTGGAGAGACCTCTCAAAGTGCTAGCTACACCTATTAGCCCATAACTCAATGCCTCTACACTAGCACTAGTGGGGAGATCCTTGAGGGTACAATACCCTTATACCATCTCTAGTACCCAAGAGCCACCTTGATGTCATCCACCCTTGGATCCACATAGAGTGGGTCATCCAGGTCCTCCTCTACCCATCTCCCCATGTCAAGGTCCCCTCCGACTCCTGATGGGTCCCTCCATACCTACCTATACCAATAGTCACCTAAGTTTGGTATCTCTTGGAAGATACCAAACTACCATTGGACTCGGTCAAACCTAAAGAGCTCCAGCTCTTCCCTCTCCATAGAGATCCACTTGACCCTCCTCACCTAAGCTAGCTCCTCTACATCCTCTATCCATCCTAGGTGTAGACACCATGACTACTAGATAATCCTCTGCTCCCATAACTCATCTATCACCTACCTCCCTAGTGGTAGGTTCTCAATATATGTCCTCTAGACTCGCTCAAAGCTCCTAGACCATATGTATGTTGTTGGTCACTCTAGGTTAGGCAATGGCCTTGGTAGTGTATATGGTCTCCTAACCACTATGTGCTCCCAGCACCACACCTAGAGAAAGGTCATGTAGACCAATCCTATATGTCATTTGTACATGACATTGTATAATATCCTATACAAATGGGCCAACACATATGGACCCCATGTGAACCACACCTACTAGTCCCGCATGTCTACCACTACTCCCACTAGTACCCATGGTAGGTATCACCTACTAGTATGGCATACCAAGAATCCCACCACCACCCCATAGAGCACGGTCATCAGAGCATCAACACCATAGCACCCCACCAACTCATCGACCGAGATCCCACTCTCTCAAACCTGGTGGGCCTAACCCCTAATAGTCTCTATAGTGTTATCTACTGCCCTTAGGCTCTGTAAACTACCCTCCCCCTAATGGGTATGTGCAATATGTGCCACACATCCTCTAGTGTGATTGTCATCTCCCCTATTAGTAACCAAAAGGTCAATAACTCTAGATACCATCTCTTCGCCAATGCTGTTAGAAGTGCTCTGTCCACCTCAACTCGAGGTATCTCCACCAGGTGATGTAGCCCCACTACCTCTAGAATGTCCCTCTATTCTTGTGAGAGACCCTCTAGTTCCTCCTCCAAGGAACTTGATCACCACTCTCGACTCTCAAGTACGTCATGTTGCAACAAAAAATATAACAAAATTTTAATTAGTTCCATATATATATATATATAAATATAATTTATTTTTCACACAACAACAAAGAGCAACATCTCAACACCTAAGTTTGCTTGTCTTGGCCCCTTTTTATTTCTCTTTCTTCTCTGTTTGTCTCCTTTGTTCTTTGTTTTCTCTTTGCCAAAATCGTGCCCCGTCCTCCTAGGGCATGATTTCACCTTTTTCTCTTCTTCCAAAATCATGCCCCATACTTGTGAGGTGTGATTTCATGAAAATATGCCCTACATTTTTAGGGCATGATTTTGGTCACCATGACAAACTAATACAAATCATGATCAACCCTCAAAATCGTGTTGGGGTCGCACATGGTGATTTCTTCCAAAAATATGAAAAAAAATGGCAAAAAGAGCTAAAATTTCTAATCTAGCCTAGTCTAGAGGAAGGATTTTAGTCCTTACCCATGCTCACTCCATTATTGCACTAGCCTTACCCCTCACAATGGTTGAACGGTGTGTGGGTAGCACCATTTGTCTTTTTCTCCAGAGCTCTTCTCTTCTTTGCGTGGTGAAAATGAATTAGGGTTTTCACCCCTTTTGCCTTTTATCTTCCTTTTTTATTTTTTCTCCCTCCTCTTTTATGCTCTTTTTCATTGTTGTTCACTCTATTTTCCTCTAAGTTAGCCATTTCGAGTTTCCTTAGGAATTTGGCATTCCTTCTGAAACTCGAGGGGGCATCCCGACCTGAGAGGCATTAACATCCCTAATGCCTCATTTTGCATGTAAAAATATTTAAGTGTCTGAAATGGCACCATTTTTGCACCACCCCTTTCTTCTAAACTAGCTACCTCTTTTTGTGTTCATCATCTCTCACCCATAGGTGTCTACATATTTCTTTGATGTATTTATTAGGCCATAAATGCATCAAAGAGGGGGTAAAATGTAGACATGGAAAATTGACCCACCCAAGTGAGTCAATCTTCCTAGAACCCTTGGGAGGGCCCTCAAACTTGTCCAAGCACAAGTTTAGGCCTCTCTTTCCCCCCCCTCACTTTTTTTCCCTAGTTTTACCAAAATCGTGGTCAGCCCTTAAGGGCATGATTTCAGCAAGTTAGGGTTTTCTCTTAGAAAACCCTATTTTTTGGGCCAACCCTCAGGATGTCGACCCTCCCTTAGGTTTTCCTACTCTTTTTCCCTCCAAACCTCTTATAAATAGAGGGTTTGGATCCTCTTTTGCCTAGAGATAGAAAGGTATTTCTTCTAAGCAATATTTGATATTCTAAGAAGTGTGATTTCAAGTGCTCTTTGGCTAACAATTATTTTGGCAAGCAAGTCTTCTAACAAGATCAAGTGTCTTATGGTGTTTTACTATTGCTCTATTATTAATTTGTTACTCTTGGTGGACAAGTGTGGGAGCCTTGAGGAGGAATCTACCATTTTATGGAGGACTTCATCCTTTTGTCTATTCTTTCACTACCACCAGGTTTATTCTTTTATTGTGTTATTTCTAAAATCATTTATTTTGCATTTTGCATTTGAAATTCGCATCCATTTATTATTTTTGCACTTCTATCCCAAAATCATGGTCACCCTTTACAGGGCATGATTTTGGTAGAACCTAAAATCATGGTCACCCCTTACAGGGCATGATTTTGGTTTTTCCAGGTTTGGGGGTAAGGTTTCACTCCCAAACCCTCATTTTCACTTGCATGTTCCATTTAGGCCATAGCATTGTTATCTGCATTCTATTTTTTGCATTGTTTCATTTCATTGCATCTTGTCTTGTTCATTTCCAAAAAGGTCAACAATCACTTTTGTTTTCGAACGGTCAACTAAAAGGACCAAGGGGGCTTGATTGTTATACCTCCAAGCTCAGTCTTACAGTGGCCTAAGCAGACCCCCAAATGCTGATCAAAATTTCTAGGGTTTTGTAAAATTGTTTTACAGGTTTGAAGTTGCTTGGATATTCTAGACACAAGTAAAAGTTAAGGTCAACCATCAAATCAGATAAGTGTTCTAAGTTAATCTCTTAGGCTATTTATTGTTTGCTTTTTACCCATTTCTATTCAAAACCTAGATCTTAAATAAAAGAGAAAATATTTTGATCATATTCTAGGCATTTGAAAGAGAAAAGCATATAGTTTGCATTCTAGGGTTAATTTTGTTTGTGCATTCTCTTAAAACCCTTGCTGAAAAGAAAATGATCTATTTTATTGCAAGTTAGGGTTTAGTCATCATTGAAAATCAAGAATCATTCTAGGGTTAGTCCTTGCTTGCTTGCATTATTGTTTGTCTTGCATTGTCCTTTCATTTCTTAGCTTAGATTATAGAAAGGCCAAACATAGGTGATTTATTTAATATACACATCAAACATCTCCATCCTAGACTTGGAGTGAGTCCTAAAACTATTCCTGGTGAACCCTTTGATCCCCAAGCCCTCGAGTGTAGAGAATATAACACACCCCCATGGTCACCTTGGCTCCTAGTGGATCCAGCCAAGAATCGTACATGGTAGGGTAATTTTCCCCTCTACAATGGGAGATCCTCTTCTACGAAACAAAAATAAGATAAACTTTGTTGGGGTTTTATTCTCTACATAGTTGGTCCTCAGAATTTGAGCCCACAATTCCTTAATAAATTTTAGTAATCTACAATGTAACTTAGCTACCAATGCCTTTTTATTATCGATATTTGATTTGATTCCTAGTCCTCTCTCCTTTTTATAGGTATAAAGTATCTCATTTCACTAGTGTTTATTTTTGTTCTTCCTTGACTCCACTCTAGAGGAATCAATAGCTTATTTTATCCAATTATTTAAGAAATACCTTAGGGATGGCTAGCACCAAGAAGACATAAATAATTATGTCATTGAGTATTGCTTTTATTAGTGTCATCCTACCTTCTATAGAAAGCCAATTATTAGTCCATTTATCAATTTGGATTTCACTCTCTTTGATAACCAAGTCCACTTCTCTATTTGCTTCCCAACTATAAGTGGAATTCCTAGGTAGGTGATTGGAAGAGATGTCTTCTTGTATCTCAATTTATCAAACAACATCATATCCTACCTAGGTGAGCAATGGAAAAATATGACCTTGGAATTTTCTTTATATATAAGTTGTCCAGTCACTTTTGTAAACTATCCTAGAATCATTTTAAATATAGAAGGCACCCTTGTTATTGCATTTTTTAATAATGTAGATTCATCAACAACTTGTATGTGAGTAATTGGTTTAGCTCTAGTTGCTATTATTATTTCCTCCAAAGCTCTGGTTTTCCTATCCTTAGCTAATTTTTTACCTAGACATTTAGCCAATATGATGAATATATATGGGGTTAAGGGATCTCCTTGCTTGATAACTTTGAAAGTTGTAAATAGTTGGGGAGGAGATCCATTTATTAGAACCAAATAAGATACTAAAGAAATATATCTCTTTATCCATTCTACCCAATCCCTCAAGAATCCAATTTATCTCATCACCTTTAGGAGGAAGTGTCAATTAACTCTATCATATGCTTTGAATTGGTGTAACCTAATAAATATGGAGGGTATTTTCTATACTTGCATAGAGTATATGGCCTCCTAAGCTATGAATATATCATCCAAGATCTATCTTCCTTCCATAAAACCATCCTATTTTGAAGAAATAATTTTGTGAAGAAGAGGTTTGACTCTTTTTACCATGATCTAAGAGATAATTTTATTATAGGACATTACAAAGAGCTATTGGAAGAAATCCAAAGATGTGTTCAGACTCTTGGTTTTTTAGAACCAAAGCTATATATGTCTTGTTCACCTCTTTGATCACCACTTTGGCTATACTAGCATCTTCTACCACTTCAAGAGTTCTTACTTAAGTATATTCCAAAATTATTGATAGAATTCTATGGGAAATCCATCTAGACCTAGAGTTTCACCTTTTGCATCTTGAAAACTATTTGCTAAAGTTCTTTAGCAATAATTAGGGCAATCAAATTTATATTATATTCCTCTATGATGAGAGAAGTAATCACTTGGAGTACTTCTTGTTGTACCTCTTGGTTTAGTGGTTTTCCCTTACAGATTTGGGTAAAGTATTCTCTTGCTATATCTTTCATCCCATCCCATGTGTGTATTGAATCACCCACTATTGTTTTTAGGGATGAGATAAAACTATGTGACCACCTTGATAGAAAATATTTATTGATGAAGCTAGTGTTCCTATCTTCCTCCTAGAGCCATTGGATCCTAGATTTATGTTTCCATAAGATCTCTTCTCTTTTGTACCATTTCTCTAACTGAGCAATAAGCCTAGCATCCTCCTTGATTTGGATCTCAGTAGTGTCATCCATTCATATCTAATCATTTAGGTCCTTAAGTTTGGTTAATATATGTTGTTTCTTTTCCTTTATATCACCAAATATCTCCTAGTTACATGTTCTCAATTTGAACTTGAGGTATTGAAGCCTCCTAATAAATATATACAACTTTGTACCATGCCTAGGTTTCCCCTTCTACCACCATTGCTAAATCCTATCTCAAATGCTACTATCTCAAAACTACATTAGCTAGAATTTAAAAGAAGTAAAAATAGATCTAGTCTTCCACACTTCCACCAATATTCACCAATGATATGATCCTACATTATTCAACATATAGGCTCTTGGAATATATCCATTGCTCAAAAAATCCTCTAATAATAGAAACTTGCCAAGTATTTCTAGAATACATGTTGGGCCCTAGCTTTGTTAGACAAAGTAATCATACCATTGTTTGGTTTAATATCTACCAGATAAAGATATCTAATATTCTCTACCATGAGGTTAGTACTACTTTCTAGAGTACGATTTCCACTATCTTCTCTTCCAATGAGAGGATGATGTTAAAATCTCCACCTACAAGTGACCAAGCTCTGAGGAAATGACCAATAATATAGGCTACATTATCCCATTTTTATCATTTTCATATAGGTTTATAGGTGTGTGTATATTGAGACATAACATATGTTGAGAAAAAATTCTACTAAGGGAAAGTAAATCTAGAATCCCCTAACTTCCCATTTTTTGGTGTATCACTATCTCTTTCGGATCCTACTGACAAGCCACTTCTCTAGATGCTCCTTGGGAGCTTAGGTGTTCCATCCTACATGTAGGCCAAATATTTTTTGCAATTATCTACATCTCTTCTACTGCCAATTTTATTTCTTGGATGAAAACCATCTATGGATGATGTTGTTGAATCATTCATTTTACTTCATTATGCTTTATTGGGTTACCCTTAAGCCCTTGATATTCTAGATGATGCACTTAATCAAGCATAGGGACTTATAATATGCAAAATATCCTTGACCTCATCCATTATCATCAATTTTGCACCTTCTTTCCCTATTTGATGTTGAGTAGTCTTCCTGCCTACTCTTTGGTGAGTGTCTAGCTTCATATTTTTAGTAGACTATGGACACAGTCCTGTTGGTTTTAGTATGAACTCCAAACCTGGCATAGGTGAGAATACCACCATGGTCTTATCAGAATATTCTTGGGTGTCACGTCCATTATCTATTCCTTTATGAGTTCCTCCATTTTATTGGTTAGAGTCATTACCTTTATTTTGAATTTTATTTTTCCTTTAGGATCTCTTCAACTATTGGGTTGAGTTCTCTTGTGGGCTACTTGGTATACCTAGAATTGGTTTTGTGTTGTGATATATTTATTCAACTATTGGTTCCATTCTTAGGGTTTGCAGAGGATTTTATAGGATCTCAATTTCCATTATGTTCTCCTCATCATCCATTGGGAGGTTAGCAAACTTATTGGTGAAGATGATTGCTTGCTCTTTATATATTTTATTTATCTATGTGTTCTTCTATTTAGGTGATTGTAAACCTCCAAGGTCATTCCCTCTTATGTTTGATCTAGGATCTAATATTTGCAATCCCTAGCTAATTGACCATATTCATAAAAAATCTTGCACTTGAAGGGGATGTTCTCATAATCCATGTGTTTTTCCTAGGTATACTCCCTAAAATGTAGAGTAATATTTTTTGGCAAGGGCTTGTCATGGTCTATGAGAACATAAATTATGTCATAAATAATTTGTTCAAATCAACTTGGAATATCAATTGTCATCATATAAGATCCTAGAGTATTGCATATTTCCATAAAACCATCTTGGTTCCAAAATTTAGAAGGCAACCCAAAATATCTCACCTAGACTAGAGCCACTAAGGGCATTTCCTCTTCTACCTTGAACTTAGTATGTCAAGGATTAATGAAAAGCCTTGCCCTACCTAAAAACTAAGCACCCCCTTGGAATTGTTTTTATAGAAATAACCATTGGGGTAAGCAAAAATATTTATCTCACCTCTAGTTTTCCCTTGTCTTGTAGCCCACATCTTGAAAGCATGGAGGCTTGTACAAAGATCCAAAAATTGATACATTAATCCTCTATGTTCCATAGCATCAATCCTAGTCTGTATGCACAACATCTAAAGTTGGACTATAGGAGAGCCATTTGTCACTTTCATGCACCCCAATGCTATTTTTATAGGGTCCATTTTGGGCATTCTCAAAGGTCTATGAGAAATTATAGAGCTATTAATTGTAGTTATTATCCTCTCAAGACATCCTAGAAGGTTATATTTGATAAATTTGCATCAGAATATCTTTCCATACTAGGGATCAACTCATTTTTCTTGCTACGATCAACAAAATTGGCCCTTGCTTGATTATTTTCCAATGGTCCAAGTTTATTTCCATTTTGAGATATTTCCACTTGTTGCAATATAATCCTAGCTTTTAAAGTCAAGCCTCTACATCTTGTTTTATATTTCTCTTCTTGGAGTGGGATCTTATCACTGGCTTGTACTATTTGTTTGACCTACATGCACTCATGGTTATTTTGGCCCTTCTTGGAGTCCATGTCCTTTAGCTTATTTTACATATTGGTCCTGTTCCTATGAAATCCTCCATCCACCATCCAAGGCTTCATCATTCCATTATCAATCAATATATATAAACCCTCAACCAAGGGTCTCTGAAAACCCTCATCTAGGGATCTTTGTAAACCCCCATTTTTGGCTTGCATTTTGCACCTACACCTGTAACTCATTGTAAACCCCCTATTGATTTTTTCTTCAAAATTCACCTAATTTACTTAGTCCATTTTTTGTCATCTTAAAATTTTATTTTAAAAACATGAGTTTTTATGAGGGGTTTGGTCCCCTCATACTAGGGTTTAAACTTGGGTTTCCTGAATGAAAACCAAAATATATACCACTACAATATCCGTCACATGAAAAAATTAAGAGTAAAGCACAAGTTTTTTGAAAGGGGCCCCAATCCCCTTGTACTAGGGTCTGAAATTGGGTCTCCTAGATGAAAATCCAAAGACATACCACTACGATATCCCTCACAATTACTTTGATACTATTGTGAATGTCATCCAATATTAAAAAATAGAAAATGAAATAATTTTTAACATCCACAAGGCCACAAATCATATGAGATACTCAAAGAGGATGTTGTTTACCTCATATAATTATCCAACCATATTACAATCGACAAAGTATAATACATAACCCTACCCTTAAAATTCAGATCTCCTATTCAAAATTTTAAAATCTTCATTATTAAAACCACTTAGGGAATCTAAAAATTAAATTAAAAGAAATATTACTATAAACTAATTTTACTCAATATAACAAACCTATCACTTGTATGTAACTAAAAAATTCATTAAAATTAAAATTTTAATTTGAATAAATTATAAATGTAAGCTAAGAATATATAAATATTGTGTAGAGACATGCTCTACATTAACAATGCAAAATATATTATTAGGGAAATTTTATTACAAATTTACTTTTACATAAGAATATTTTAAATGGGCTACCAAGGTTTATATATTTATATATAATAATTTTTTAAACTTCCTCTTCATTAAAAGAATACATGTACCGAGAGAGGTTAAAGAAGGTTATGATATGTTCCCATCAAGGTAGGTAGGGAAGAGTAAGATATTTACTATAATTTTTTATAAGTTTTGTGTGGTTTTTATTAGGGTATTTTTATTAAAATAATAAGAATTATATTATTGTTAAGTTAATTAAATTTTATTTATATTAAAGATATTTTTTTTATCTTTTTAAAATTATTATGTTTCTACAATTAAGTTTTTATTAATTGAGAGATTTTCACTTGACTAATTACCTTCTAAAAATTTGAATTCCATTAAAACAAATATCAACATTGTAATTGATTAGATTATTTGCTATTTGGTTTCCTTATTAATAGATATGCTCAAGTTTTTAAGATATTACCTAACAATAGTTGATGAACATCAATAATAATATTATTTTTTATCCAATCCCACATCCTTTGTTGATAATATTAACATAATTTATGAACCCCCCTCGATTAAAATATATTTCTATCGTTTTCAATTGCAATGTTAATCCGTGTAATACGTGCCTTAGCGTTTACAAACATGTTAGTTGAAGTTCCATGTGATTTTCAATAAGTGAACTTTTTCTTCATTATTTTGAAAAACATCACCTCCACCAACGTTTCCTATATTTCTTTTAGAAGCAACATCAAAATTAATTTTGATAAACCCAATTTCTTGAAATATCAATTTTACCACAATTCAAAATAAATCCTATTTGTTAAGTTATATTTATGATCATAGGATATTTTAATGCCATAACCAAGCTAGATGAAAAATTTGGAGGAATTAGGAAATTAACCCAAAGTATGAGAGATTTCTCAACTTTTATTCAAAAAAATAATCTATGGGAGGTTGAGTTTGAAGAAGACAACTATACATGGAACAACAATAGGAGAGGCCAAAACTTAATAGTAAAAAAATTAGACAGATCCATACTCTCTAATCATTAGCTAGACGAAGGAACTTGTGCTAAAATTAATACCATAATATTAATACCTTAAATATAAATACCTTAATATTTTGAGTAAGGAAGAGAAATTTTTGAGAAGAAAGAATATTTTTGGAAATTAAATCTATGCAATGCTTATGGAAATATTTTTGAGAAGAAAGAAGAACTAAAAGATAAACTTTCAAAATTCCAAAAAGGTGATCATAATAATCCAAGCTCGGAGGAAAGGGAGTTTCTTAGTGAATATCATAATATTTTGAGTAAGAAATATTTGGAGATTAAAATCAAGATAAACTTGGTTAAAAGAAGATAAAAATACAAAGATTTTCATAGGATGGCTATAGCATAAATATCAACATCCATAATTAGTAGAATTTAATCAATATAAAGGGTTTGGATTGAACATTAGAGTGAAATTTGAAAAGAGACAAAGTTATTTTATCAAAAAATTCTAAGATCAGAGGAGATTGAAGTTCTTAATGATAAACTTCTTCAATATGCACCTTTAGTTATAACGAATGAAGATAATAGGAAACTGATGGAGCCTATTACTCTAGAAGTTCATTTAGCTCTTTTCTCTTTTAATAAGGATAAATACCCAAGTTTATATGGGCTCTCTATAACGTTTTACCAACATAATTGGGATATAGTGAAGGATTATTTATTGGTGGTAGTGGAATAGTTTAGGGTAAAACAATACATACCTTATAAAATAAATGCAATATATCTTACCCTAATTCCAAAAAAGAAGGATGCTAAATTGTTTGATTCTTTTAGAATCATTAGCCTATGTAATATGGCATATAAAATTATCTCCAAAGTGAGGGCAAATCAATTAAGGCCATTTTTAGACAAAAATATTTCTAAACAACAAGGAGGATTTGTGAAAGGGAGACATGTTATGGATGAGATAAAAGTAGCTCATGAAGTTATACATTCAACTTCAAGAAAAGAAAAAGCAATGACCTTAAAACTTGATATGAGTAAAGCCTATGATAGGGTTAAATGGGATTTTCTTTTTACAATTTTAGAAAAGTTTAGATTCAAGAAGAAATGATTTAGATGGATTAAAGCCTATGTCTCTATAGTTTCTTATCTAGTGTTGGTCAATGTGTTAGTAAAAAAATATTTTAAAACCAAGAGAGGTCTTAGATAAGGAGATCCTCTACTTATTTGTTCATTATTTTGGCATAGGTGTTGAGTAGGAACTTAAATAAGGCTTAAAAATATGGGTTTATAAGTGGACTTAAGGTTAGTAATAACATCGAAATCATCACCCATCAACATTTTGTAGATGATACAAACCTTTTTGGAAGGGAAAGGATAAATTAGGCTAGATATATGAATAAATTTTTAAATAAATAAGAAAGGCCATCAAGATAAAAAGTTAATAAGAAAAAATCCAAAATTTACCTCCTTAACACTCCAACTAATATCAAAGTAAGAATTTATATGTTACTTCAAATGGAAGAGGTAATTTACGATCAACTTATCCAGGGATACCTTTAGTTGAGGGGATAATGAGGATAGAATTATAGAATATAGTTATTAGTAAAGGAATGGAGGATGCATTTAGATGGTTATGTTACCAGGAAGAGTGCATTTAATTTACTCCTACAGGCCATTCCAACATATTATATGTCATTGTATACTATGCCAAAATCAATTTAAATTTTTTTAATCTATATTAAGCGATCCTTTTTATGGTTAGGTTTACATGATAAAAGGAAATTTCCTTTGGTGAAATGGAGCAAAGTGTGTGATGATAAAAGTAGGGGAGGTCTTCGTTTAAGAGTTCTTACAAATGCAAAATTAGCTCTTAGGGGAAATATGGAGATTATACAAAGAGAGTCAAAGACAATGGGTAAGAATTCTTCTATGTAAGTATGTTGAGCCTAGTGACCCAAGTTTAATATTTACTACATTCTCTCTACCAAATGGTTTTGATCTTTGGAATGGTTTAAAAAAATATATTGATCTAATGATTAAAGTTTTTATATGGGTGGTGGAAATTGGAGATTTGTTTTTATTTGGATGGATACTTGGTGTGATAAAAAACCACTCAATTTAGATCCAATTTTGAAACCTTGGATGGTATTGCCTTAAGACAAATATGGTGATAGGGTTTCGAATATTTTGTACAAGGATCATGAAGGAAGATACAAATGAAAAGTATAATTTTTTACAAGTATACAAGATATTGATGCTAGGAGGCAATTGAGTAGAAAGGTAA
Organism: Wollemia nobilis; assembly: GCA_028583015.1. Taxonomy (NCBI): domain Eukaryota; kingdom Viridiplantae; phylum Streptophyta; class Pinopsida; order Araucariales; family Araucariaceae; genus Wollemia; species Wollemia nobilis. The sequence continues at coordinate 6,714,610 of JAQPPZ010017110.1, forward strand.
CAACTATGACTATTCCAAGGGGAGCTAAGGATAAATTTATTTGGTAGTTGAATAGCGTAGGAGAATACACAACAAGAAGTGGATTTAATATAAAGCACCCAAAAAATAGTAATATCAATAGAATATGGAGATATAATTGGGATAACCCAAGCATTCCTAAAATTAAAATGTGTGTCTGGATAGTAGGTCATAGAAGAATTTTATCCTAGGATAACCATATGAAAAGGGGTTCTCATGGCCTCTCTCAATGTGTTCTTTTTAAAAAAGAGGAGAGTATAGACCATCTCTTGGGACATTTCTCAATAGTATGGAAACTATGGCAATGGATTCTTAATATGTCTGGTAAATGCATGGTGATGAATAGTAAAATTAAAGATTGGTTAAAGCAATGGTAAATCACTTATAAAAGTGAAGCTTTATATGTAATATGGGATATATCAAAAAATACAATACTTTGTATTGTATATCTAGAAAGGAATAGAATAATATTTATATAAAAGAAAATTAGTTTAGAGGTAATGAAAAGTAAGATATGTTTAGCCATAGAGGAGTCTAAACCAACCTTATCAACTCACCTGGTCCCTAATCTGGAAGCAAAAATCCTTGATAGATAGAGTCAAGTCATTAAATGGAATTATTATGTTGGGTACAAGAGAAGCAAAAAGAAGACATATAATATAAAGTGCAAACCACTAGATGTGGATTTTGTTAAATTGAATTTTGATGGAGCATCTAAAGGAAATCTAGGAGCAACAGAGGAGGATGCATACTTAGAAATAATAGAGGAGGTATTTTGTCTCATTACCCTTTCAATAGTGGATTTAAGACAAATAATGAAGCTAAATATTGTGTGGATTTAAAAGGGTTAAAATATGTAAACAAATGATATGGAACAAAGTATGGATGGAAGGTGATTCTCTCAGAGGAATAAATGTAATTTTGAGGAAAGCAAAGGCTAAATGGAACATACAAGAGATAATTGTGGAAATTCAAGATCTTGCTAAAGAGTTTGAAAAAATCAAGTTTACATATACATTAAGGAAAGGAAACAAATGTGCGGATAGGCTAACCAATAGAGGGATTTTGATTGAGGATCATGAAGTTAAATTCTCCTTTCCATGGTTAGAAGAAGTAGTAAGTTTAGTTGAAGTTGACAAGAAAATGTTGATTACCTAAATTAAATAATGATTAAGATTTACTTTAATGTTTTCCATTGGCTATATCTGCTTTATTTTATAATAGTAATGTATTTTTCTAAAAACTATTTATTATAATTTTTGTGGTTGCACTTGTGTTTTAGGAATGAAACTAGCAATCTAGATTTAGTAAAATGGACTATGATAGTGCAATTTTTTGGAAATATTACTCTACTCAACAACAATTCATAGATAGTAGAGGTGAAGTTTTGGTATTGTGAAGGCTGCTATAGAAAAATGTCAAGAAGGATGTTGAATTCTAGAATATTTGTATTCATACAAAAAATTGAAAAGATCTAGAAAATGAAAATCAAGAATTTAGATATTTTATGTAAAATGATGTATATTTCTAGCTATAACATCTCAATTGAGATGAGAAGTGTATCTATTTGTAAACTTCAAGCTCTAAACAAGAGAGTTGTAATTTTTCAAGGGTGGAGGACCTGAGTACAATACCTTTTTATCCAGTCAAACAAACTTTATTATCATAGATAATGTTTCCATGAATATTAAAATCCTATAACCAAGAGGGTATCACCTCTTTTGTACACATGAGACTTCCTATAATAAAAACTATAAGTGTAAACATTTTGCATGATAGGCAATAATACAGTTCTAAACTTAGACACGATTTTATTTTTAAAAATTATATTATTCTTTTTAATCCATTAATTTCAATAAATGATATAAAGACCAATCCTCTATAAAATATAGAATGATTTACTTTTGAAACAATTATTCTAACATTTCAACTTTTTCAATGTTAATGGAGCTACCTAGTATATTCTCATATTTTTAAAAAAGTGACTGCAAATTGTGTGAGCAAAGGGACAATGAAGAAGCAAATGATTTTTTGATTCTAAATCCTTCTCATACAAAGAACAAAAAAAATATCTATGATATCCTCATATTTGCAAATTATCTCATGTAGAGAATCTTGCTTTGAATTTTTAACCAAAGGAATGTTGAGGCCTAAGGGAGGACCTCCAAATGCTAGACATTTTTCCAAGGAAAAGCATTGGGAGTGGGAAATTTTGATTGCTCTAAATCCTGATATCCAAACATTATATATTATAAACCAACTCATCCTTTTATAAAAAATAGAAAAATACAAAATTTGAAGCGTCATTTAAACCTCATTAACTATTTGTTTGAGTTCCTCTCCTTCAAACAGGTTACTAATAGAAATCCATGATCTAGAGTTTTTGCTTATATTGATATAATATTTTAGCTTTGGATATTTACAAACTAAACATGGTCAAGAAAATAAATTTCATTTTGGATTAAAAATAAGAGAATAAGGATTCAACTAAGCATTGGAACCAACGTTTGTAGAATAGCCCGCATTGACTAACCATCAAATATATTTATTTCAATCAATTGTAGCCTATCTAATATGAAGTTCCATGCTGGTGATCCTTTAGGTAGGTGTTGAATCAGGGAATTATATTGACTTCTATTTTAAGTGATGTGCCTGATAATTTGAGTTTCAACAAAGTTTGATGTGTGTGCCATAGGTTTCCCCCAACATGCGGATTAAGGTTGGCTCCTTGCTTTCCTCATTTGGGCCTCCAATATGAGCTAATTAACTTGTAAAAAATGAAATACACACATGAAGGTAAATGTAGAAATTAAAATGTGTAAGTGTAGAAAGTAACTGCATGAAGTTTAGAGTGTGAGGAGCAAATACAGTTGTTACATTAGAGTGAGGATAGCATGTGATCAATTAACACACAAGAATTCAAATAACATCAATGTTCACCCATTAATTATATTATAAAATTTATAGGAGAATGACATGATGGGATAGAAGGGTTTAACCCAACCACAATGCACTTGACAAACCACAAGGACAATGCCTCTAGTGGGATGAACAAGGACTTGCAAATTTCTTACAACCTTATAAGTACAAATTACAATATGGATATCAAAGAGTGTAGCTTTGAATTTTCATGGATAAACAATGATTACAATGAGGGCCCTAGGCCCCTATTTATAGAAAACATTTATCCCTGAGTTACCTGGGGTGAAAAACAATTACTCCTATTAAAAGTAAATATTTTAGGGTAATTTTAGCAAAATGTTGCACCTTCAAATGTTATATACCTATAGCAAGCTTAGAAGGCTCCAAAAATGCTTAGTATGCCATAAATTACCAAAAAGTTTACTTTCTAGAAGATTTTTTCTTGAAATTCATGTTGATTTTCACTTTTGCACCCTATCTAGGTGATTTTCTTGGTTTGTCAAGCTATTCACTTGAGTTAGCAAGTTGATCAAATTGCTCACTGAGAAAATTGACACCTTTGTGAATTTCTCCTTTGAGCCAATCAATAGATTTTGCAAATGAGTTTTAAATTTTTTATAAAGATAGCAACATTGAGAATATTGAGGATTTTCCTACCTTCTCGTTCCTATCTAATATTCCTTGCTTCAAAATGTGTAAAATTTTGCAAAGGTAGTGCCAAGGTATTAGATTTTTGGTGATTTTTATGGGACACCAAGCTTAATTGGCATAGAATCCTAGATATTACCTCTATCCTTGGGTGCAAACTCTATAAAATTGGGATCCTCATCACAAAAATGACCATTTGTCTCTTCTTGGTGCTTTGGATCTGCTTAGCTAGTCTTGCATGGCAACAAGTTCAACAAATTTTTCCATTCACTATCATTAAGAAATTATACCATCTTAAGGTCTTTAGACTTCCCTACTAGATCTTCAAAAGTATTTTTTGAATGTTCTTCCCCTTGGCCGTTATCTCTTTTAGTTTACAAAGGATTGGTTTTAGCTTCTCACATAATTTAGAGGTATTTCATTCATTGGCTTGATATTTTTCCTCCTTATTCATGGTAGAGACAACATCATCATCTAGGATGTGTTTCTTATCATCAAATATGTTTGACATCCTAGTAGCAATCAACACCTAAATTTATTTTTTCATTTCTTGGACCTAAGTCTTAGGAGACACTAGGTTATCTTTGTATTTTTGTAGATTTATTTGAACATCTAGCATTTTTTTATTCTTTTCATCATATCTTTATGATCTATCCCATGCAGCCATGCATTTGTTGGGATCATCAATGCAAGAAAATTGAGACTTCTTGGTGTTCACCTCTTATGGAAAGTTGTTCTTCCACTTGTCTTATGAGGTTTTTGGCTATTTCCAAGCTTTCTCCTATAAAGGATGTTAATATAAATAATTCAAAGGTATTCTTTATCTCTTCCTTGATCTGGTCCCGCATGACCTTGGTCATCTATATTTATTGTACCAATTTAGGGTCTACCTCAATTCTACATGGTTCAAGGCTTCCAACTCCTTAATTTGTTGATCCTTTTGTTCTAGGCTTGGTAGAAAATTTTCTTATTCTTCAATAATTTCTTGTACAATTTTTTAGATTTGGTGAGTTGGGCTTTGAGGTCCTCCACTTGTTTCTTGAATTGATCCTTTTTTCCACCTCTTTCTTAAGATATTATCTTGTCAAATTTGGTCCCACTCAGTCTTAAACTTCACTAGTTTTACCTCCAATCTTCTATTTTTGAACTACATTGCTTCATTCTCAATTTCCAATCAACCATAATTCATGGTTGTGCCTAGTGTGAGCTAGTTTGCAAATTGAACCATATGGTAAAAATCTAACTTAAGTAGGTATAATTGTGACACTCTAGCACTTAAGTTAGTAGGGGATACCGTTATTTTGGAGAGATTATTCTTTGAATATTTCATAAAGTTTACTTTATCTCCATTCTATTGAATAGAAGATCATTGAAGCATTGGAAGTCATTCTACTCATCTATTTGTATTATTTCTTCTAAAATTTTTCCTCAAAAAATATTAGGTCAAGCACTTAGATAGTGCTAAAATATAACCTTGAAGGAATGGATAGGCTTAGGTCCTTGTGTTGCACTAGTAATATAGGAAAATCCTACAAAATCAACTCCTTGGATAGGGGTTGTATGTGTCATCACCTACAATAAAAGTTACGTTGCATGAGATGGAAAGAAAGTGGAAGTGATGGGAATAATGAGAGGTGCAAACTAAGTGGTGATAGAAGGAAATGAGATGGAAGTGGGAGGAGTGGTTTGTAATACAAATTTGACCAGGATGGCCAAAAGTTGTGTCATGGTTTGTTAAACTATAGGATGTGATCCAAGGACTTGTGCAAGTTAGGATTAAAATAAGGAAATTGGCTTGGATCCTATCGTGATAGTGATGATGGGAGGTAGGGTTCCTATTGGTGACTTGTGATATGAGTAGGAGGTATGAAATATGTGGTGCTGGTGGAGGATGAGATAAGCATAGTAGAATAATGGGAAAGAAAATGAGAGGAGATATAAGGAGGAAGAAGAAGAGATAGAGAAGTGGAAACAAAGGAAAATAAGTGGTAGAGGGAGAAGGTGGGATGGAATAGGATGAGTAGGTAGGAGGGGGTGTTTGAGTAGTGATGGCCACAATCTAGCCTATCCTTGGTGAGAAGAAGGGCTTCCTTGAGGGATTTCCACCTCTTCAATATGGTGTCTTGCTCCCTTTATTGCTTCTCTATCATTGTAGACACCTTGCAAAATATTGATCCATACCTTTCAAATCTATTATCCTCTCTAATTTTCATTTGTCAAACTATTGCACTAACCATTGCTAGTATTGAAGGTGCAACTTATATGGTAATATCTGGAACCTACTTATTTTGTGGAGTTTAACTTCTATGAGGCCAAGGTGCATATTGGTGTTGCTATCTCTTTAAATGTGTTTGCTCTCTTTGTACCTTTGTATGTTGCTTATCCATGTGGATAAGAATTTGGCACCAAATGGACCATCCTTTATGGATTTGGTCATAGTGTGTATTTCATACCCCACCTTCTTCCATTCTAGGATTTTCTATGTTTGTGTACCCTAATTTTTAAAGGACTCCTAATATCTGATGATTTGGATTGATGTGGAGGTTAAAATCACTTTTTAATTTAAGATAAAATGCATGCCACTCTGGGGGTTGTATGAGCTTTGAATTTCATCTTCATAACCCTTGTTGATCCCTAGAGTGGTGAAGGTAGTTTCTTTATCAAAGTTAGCTTGATGTTGTACATTGTACCACTTATCATGGATAAAGAAGATATCTAACCATTTTTTCTTGAGGATCTAGTTGAAGATCCCTTTTGGGTCATAAGACCAACAAGCTTTGAGTTAATTGAGACCCATTTCCTTCAATCATACTTTGATCACTGTATTATACCCACATATTTTAGGGGTAATATTCATTATTGTTTGCTCGAGTCAGTAGAAGGTGGTCTTCTTTTTGCCTTTGAAATATTTTAGGTCTATAAAATCAAGTTGGCTAATATACTCAAGTTTGAATATGTAATTAGGTACTTTTATAGTCAACTCAAAGGGCATGGTCAAAACACCATAGAGGCAAATAAAGGATATAGTGCTTCTCAAGTAGAAATCTCCTCGAGGCCATTTTTCCTTTGTCAGTAGTGTTTGTGCCCCACCAATTATCCTTGGCACCTTTACCCTAAAATTCTCCATGATAACTTTGTATACTTTATTATAGAAACAGTGTGAAGTTATTTTATTTTGTTTGTAGGGCACACATGCATTCCATTATGCTTTGGGGTTTCCTATAATTTTTTACCTATTTTAGTTGGAGGATAATAAACCAACTTGTCTTCTGGTTTAGCACCAACTAGATCAGGTAAGAAGTATAAATGAATTTTATCTCCTTAAATCCTCTCAACTAATACATTTGGTTGGATATGTATTTTGCACAATCAATCATCTAACAATGTCTAGGATGTTTGTATAACATGTAGTAGGGCAATGTGCTCCTCAAAAATTTTCTTATCACTCTTATATACAAGGATTGTGGATATTTATAACATAACCATTTGAATATACTCATTTAATTGGTCCAACTCTAGGGACTTCTAAATTCATATGGTAGATTGGTCCTCTTTAGATAGGGAATCAGGAAGATTCTCTAGTAGTCATTTTGGTATATATAATAGAAAAATTTGAGTTTTGGGATATAGGAGATTCACATCAATGGATCATTAGTGGCTTTGAGCATCTCCATTATAACTCTCATTTTAATCTAAAAGGTATCCTCCAACCTTTAGAAAACTAGGAAACTCTTGTAGGTGAGGTTGTATCTTCCTACCACTATCTCTATCAACTTGGGGTAATTTCACACTTGTAGTACTATGTTCATGGCTAGGTCAGATGTCAAATTCTAGATGATACTCTAGAATTCTATTTAGGGCCCTAGGTTAAGCCTCCTTAATGAATCCTTCCTGACCTCCCTCATGGAGTGTGTATATGTGATTTTTGTCACCTTCTAGTAGCGGTCTTCAAATTGCTCTTTTGGTCTCTTAGAATGTGTAGGATCTGACCTCCTTTTCTCCCTATTTTTCTGACAACCATAGAATGAAGATGAAACTACTTCTATGGTGGTAGCTAAAATGGGTAAACATGGTATTATAATGGGTAAGGTGACATATATAGTTGGTGGTGATACTACCAGAGTTTTTGGTAGTGAAGGTATAGAGGAGGTGGATGAAGTGTCCATGGTGAAAAAGGTTAGAAATATAAATAAAAAGACAAAAATAGGAAAAAAGGATCAAGTTTTGGCTATTTATGCCCAAGGCAGTTCCCTTACAAAATGGAGTGACTCACTCAAAAATGTGAGTGATTTGCTTGTTCGAAGTGGTTGGGTGTGGTTTGCTATGGGAAGCAATTTGCTTGAAAACTTGAGTGACTCATTTGTAAGAAGAGGTGATTGGATTTTTGGAAAGAGGGAGTATTTCAATTGATGTATCAACTGATTCACTACCTAGGTTGAGTGACTTGGGTTCTACAACCTGAAATTTTTTTGAAGTTTTTATTTTGGAGATATTTTTTGGTTTTATCGTTGAGGAGCTCCTTTGGGACTACAACCTACTAAACCTTAAACACTCAATTATATGATTTTCTCTAGTTATAGTCCATTGGAAATGGGTGCAGTTGATTCTAGATGTCATATACACAAGTGAGGGCCTCTTTGATCCCCATTGAAGGTATTTATAGACCTCAAATAGGGTGCACCTTGCCTGTGCATTAGTGTGCTTTATTCATGCTGGGGAATAGGTTTCTCAAGTAGGGAAATCATCCCATTAAGGGCCGATTTGATGAGGAATAATCACATAACTCCTTTTTATTCTAGTTAGGCTTAGTTTTCATTTAGTTAATTAGATTAGGTTGGAATTCATATTTGTTTACAATAATTGTAAACATGAGAATAATATTCTTATGTGCACCTCTAGATGCCTAGATGGTATATAGGTTGCAATCTAGACACACAGTCTAATTTAGAATATTCCAAATTTAGTAGGATATTTATAAGTTTAGTTAGAGTTAATTTTGGAAGCATATTTGGTAGATTTATCCTCATTGCAATTTTAGATTCTGCTGGAAATATTGGCAGAGATTTGATTGTAATTTAGGCAAGTTTTTGCCTATATAATGCTTTATTGCAAATAAAAGTTTAGTTGAAATTTCATATCTTATCACAATTGACCTTGTCTTGTGGCTACTATGGGTAAGACAAGAATTTAGTTTATATTTTCAAGTAAATTTCTTGATTTTGTGAGTGAATCATACTTTTTTTTACAACAATAGTGTCATTTCTCAAATACAATGAAACACATTTTTTTTAAAAGGAAGAAGACACAATTTTAAAATGGGCTAGAAGAATGGAAGAAAAGAATGAGAAGTAATTGGGAGTAGCAAAATGGAAAGTACTTGCTACATTAATAGCCAATATTATATACATATATATTCTTTTGATTGAGAACTTTCATTATACCATGAGGTGTTTTCCTTGCACAAAAATCTGAGCATAACTTTTTCCATGGAGGTTAGTCTAAAGGTATTTATATCCACAAATTTTGTGATCTGGTAAGTTCCACTTTATAAAGAATTAAACTTCTAATAAGCACTTGAATTTGCATGATCTTCATCCCATTTGAGAATAAGGTATCCTTCTCTATTTTCCATTTCTATTGATCCTTTGTCAAACCATTTCTTATTAGCCTTTTGTTGTTGGGCAATCATTTTGAAGGTCTTTCTCTCTCCTCTTCTAGGGCTAGTACGACATCTAATATTGATTTCTTAGGTTTGATGTTGGTATATTTTAGCTTAAGCTATTGTGATATTTTAAGGTAAAAGAAACTCAAGGTTAATTGGTAGCACAACCTCCTTTCCATTTACTGACTTGTAGAGGGATGATCATGTAGATGATTTTGGTGTCACCCTACCCATAATGATTTATGCAACTATGTGTTCCAATCCATTTTTAATTTCAAAATGGTTCTCTTCAATATCCTCATGATGTTCTTATTGGTTGATTCAGCCAACCCATTCCTCTAAAGATAGTAATTGGGTAATTTTTTGAGTAGGAACCCATGTTCAAGGGTGAACTTCATCACTTTTCATACCTTGAAATAGGTAATATTGGTAGTCACAATAGCTAGAGTTTTAAACCTAGTGATATAATATTTGAGTAGTTGCATCATTATCTCTTCATTATCTACTTTGGATGGGACCACCTCGGTCCATTTGGTGAGGCAATCAAAGGCAGTGAGGATCCATCCATGATCAAAATTTTATAGTGGGTTTATATTACTTATGAAATCAACACCCCACTCATGATATGGTTTAGTTATAACAACTAGTTTTAATGGAACCAAATATCTTTCCTTCCCTAGAACATGTAACAAGATTTACAATTCTTAACCCATTGATAGCAATTAATGAATAAGATAGGATAATATTATCCAACTATCAAGATTTTTTAGGTTATGGTAGGCATAGAAAATATTCCTCCTTCATTATAATACTAATTTATTAGGGTTACTTGTATGTCTTCTACACATTAGAGAAAAATATCATCGTAGCTATTTCCAAACAAGACATTGTCTAGCCATTAGTAGTGTGTTTCCTTATGTCTAAACTTGGACCTTTCTTTTGCGGTTAATTATTTAGGGAACTATCCTATATCAATGCACTTGTGTATATTACTCATCCATTTATATCCCCAATTGTTATTTATTTCTTCGACTAGAGTGACCTATTATTCATACAATATTCTTGCCAATATTTCACATAGATCCCTCCAACTAATTAGCTTAGTAGGCTTGATTTCAATATCAAATTATTGTATCTTATTGATCCATCTAACCTACTTCTCTCCCAATTCACAATGTAACATAATGGATCAATTATCAAGGTGTAATATGAAGATAGTGATGTTGCTTTGTGAAAGATAGTAGAATTTTTTTAAACTTTCTTGATGGAAAACACCTTTTCAATTAGGTTATACCTCTCTTAATAGTTGTGAAGGTCTTGAATATTAAAATATATGGGATGTTCTTCCTCTTGGTCATTTTTTTGCATCAATATGGCTACATTGATTTCATCTATCTTGAGTATGTACATCTTAAATTCCTTGAAGAAATGTTGGTTGATTAAAATAGGGGCTTTAATGATAGTCTCTTTTACATATTAGAAATATTTCTTCCATTATTAATCATAATCTAATGAGGTGTCTTCCTTAAGCATATTGGCTATGGTTCTGACCATGTGTGTAAATTTGATAATGGATTTTTCTACAAATAGGATTTTCCATAAGAATGATATGATTCTCTTAACTGATGAAGGCAATGACATGTCTTGAGTAGCTTTGATTATATGAGGATATATGGAAAGGCCCTCTTTGGATACTATATAACCTAATATTTTTTCTTTCTAAAGCATGAAGTTAGACTTCTCAAGATTTAGAGAGACAATAAATTTCTTGCATCTTTGAAAAACTAAATCTAGATGCTCGATGTGCTTGCTTTTATCTTTGTAAAATATTGTCAAATAATCTAGGTATATTAGAAATATCTCATCCAAAAACCTTGAGAAAGCTATATTTATCACCTTCCAAAATATTGTGTAGGTATTTGATAGACTAATAGGCATTCATTGGTAGGCAAAAGTACCCCTCTTTGTGGTGAATGTCATCTTATGTTGGTCTTCATCCCTAAACCAAATCTAATTATACACAAAGAAATAATTTGGAAGTGAAAACATCTAGGAGCTTGTCACTTTTACAATATTTTATTGATGGAGAAAAAGAGGTAGCGATCCTTTAACAATGCCATGTTTAAGTTTTTGAAATTGATGCATAACATGATATCCTTATTCCTTTTACATACTGATATAGGGTTGGCAACCCACGCAGAATGCTTGATCAAGAATATAATAAGGGCCTATAGGAAATTTAACAACTCTTTATTCATTATGACCTCCATTTTGGTATTGAATGGTCTTTGTTTTTGGTGAAAATTCCTTGCATTTGGTTCCAATTCAATAGTGTGCTCTATCAGATTATAGTCAAATAATATTATTTCTTTGTATGACCAAGAAATTATCTCTATATTTGTTGAAAAGTTATTTGAAAATATCTTGTTCTTATCAAGTACAATCCTTCCCAAGAAAAATAATTTTTCATTTCAACAACTTTAATAGGGTGATATGCAAAAGACTTCACTTTGAGACTACCTTTCTTTGAATTATCATTTAAATTAAATAAACTTTCTAGCATGGTTGGACGCTTAGAAAACTTATTTGACTTCAACTATATGATTCCATATTTGACATCATCCATATGTTCATTCTTATCTTCAACATATTGGACCTCTCTAATTAGGAATTATATGACCTACTCATCATTATTGAAGACCTATCAGTGATCACAATTATCTAGAAAACTTGGTCTAAAGACAACCTCTAGCTCCTTCAATATATTCTACATATCATTTGTAGGATCAAAAAGCACACCACCATTCCTACAAACTTATATAATTTTGTAATTATCTCCATAAGTATCATTTTGATATCATAGGAATCAAACTTCAAGCAGGTCCCAGACCCTATGTTTATGGGACTTCAAGTGTTTATTATTTATGGCATACTAGGAATTTGACATGATTCACTATTAATTCAAAGTCACCATAAATACTCAAATATTTGATTTCCATATTTTTATTTTCTCAAATTAGTACAAATATCTTCATACCCAACCATGTTGTTTATGTAATTAAACTACAATCTATAGGAGTAATGAATTTATGATCCTTGAAGATCAACAAACTGAACCCCATGTCTATCCCATTTATGGTTCTAGTACTATCAAAAGATATCTTCTATGTCTTGTTAGCTCCTTAAATTGTTTGGATAGGTATATTAGGATTAAATTCTATGATTAGTTAGTTTCCTAACTCTATTTGTTTGTATTCTCCACATATATGCCCATCATCTTGTAGCATGTTAATTATCATTTCTATTTTTGGGTCTTGGCCATATTCTGAATACCTATTGTCAACAATATATTTGAGAAGTTCATTCTAGTTTATTGCATCATCATGTTCCATATTATGTTGGAGATAATTGGAGGGTGGTTTATTCTCAATTATAATGATTTAATCATCCCTGGGTACCTTCATGTGTGGAAGCTCCATTGCTAGATAATCGTCCCTTGATCATTTTTTTCTATTCTCTAAATAGTAACATTAAGAAGTATGGTGATAGATCAACATCTATGACCTCTTGTACTACCATGAATTTTGAGTACCTAGCTATGGCCTAATGTATTGATTCTTATCCCATGCATTTGTATTAGGTTCCTAGCTATTTTAGTATAAGGAAGATTCATTTCTTTGCACACTGCCTTAGGCATGACTATGATCACTACTCTTTAATTGACTATACAAATTTCGAGGATGTAATTTTTAATCTTTAGTATCATGTAGAATGATGGTAGCTCTTAGTTATTTATTTTTGGACCATTTTTCACATCAAAGGCACTAAATTGAATATATGATGGGTTGTTCTATGATCAAATTATGATGCTCGAATACTTGAGATATGGAGGATTTTTCCCGCTTACCTTTGGCATAACCTTTCTACTATTATTTTAGGGCTTCTTAAAGTAGATATCATTATCTAATTAGGTCCAAGGATTCCAAAATCTAACCTTATTCAATGTCTTCTTTTTTTGAATTGGTTATATGGGATTGAAACGGGCCCCACTTGTATTACATCATCAACACATAGTGGTATTATAACAAATATTAGATATTATCCATGGACCATTTGGCAATATTTGAACCTTGGTCTCCTCCTTGAATGTTGAGGAATTTAACCGGTTGAGATAATGCCACTTGATAGAAAATTTCAATGAGTTTACATAGGTTTTTATGAGGGGTCCTAGTTCCCTCATACTGAGTGGGGTTTGAACCTTGGACCTCTCAAAGAGAGGACAAAGCCTTTACCACTATAGTAAGATTGTAGACTTATTCAATGTCTTATTAATTTTCTTTGTGATATTGAATTTTGTAATAGGGGCTTAATATTCTATAGCAAAACTTGAGGCTTGTTATAACAACTCCAATATAGCCATATTGACTATCCATATTTTTATTATATTGGAACATAGTATTAGATAGTTAACCCTTGAGCATATATTTTTTTGCTTGATAATAAGGGGTTGTACCCAGGTCCCCCAACCTTAAAAAATTACATATATCTTATTTAGAGCTTGAGATTTTACAAATAGATACACTTCTCATCTCAATTAAGATGCTATAGCTAGAAACCTACATCATTTTACATAAAATGTATGAATTCTTGATTTTCATTTTTTGGATCTTTTCAAATCTCTGTATGAATACAATTACTCCAGAATTTAGCATATTTTTTGACATTTTCCTATAGCAACCTTCACAATACCAAAACTTCACCTCTACTATCTATGCCTTACATCTTAGTAGAGTAATAATTCCAAAACATCACACTATCATAGTTCACTTTACCAAATTTGGATTGCTAGTTTTCTTCCTGAAATACAAGTGCAACCACAAAAATTATAATAAATTAGTCTAAATGAACACACATTATTGTTATAAAATAAAACATATATTACCAATGGAAAAAATTAAAGTAAATCTTAATAATTAATTTATTTAGGCAATCAAAATTTTTTGGCAGCTTCAACTAAACTTTCTACTTCCTCTAACCATGAAAAGGAGATGTTAACTTCATGATCCTCAATCAAAACCCCTCTATTGGATAACTTATCTGCACATTTGTTTAATATATATGTAAACCTAATTTATTCAAAAAATTTAGCAAGATCTTGAATTTCCACAATTATATCTTGTATGTTCCATGGATCCTTTGCTTTTTATAAATTTGTATTTATTACTATGAGAGAATCACCTTCCATCCATAGTCTATTCCATTTCATTTTTTTAATCCTTCTAAATCTTCCCAAGTTTTAGCTTCATTATTTGTCTTAAATCCACAATTGAAAGCATAATGAGACAAAATCTCTCCTCTTTTATTTCTAATTATTCCTACTCCTCCTATTGGTCCTATATTTCATTTACATGCTCCATCAAAATTCAATTTAATCCACTCCACATCTGGTGGTTTCCACTTTATATTATTTACCTTATTTTTGCTTCTCTTGTACCCAACATCATAATTCCATTTAATGACTTGACTCCATCTATCAAGACTCTCTACTCTAAATTAGGGATTGGGTGAGTTAATAGGGTTGGTTTAGACTCCTCTATGTCTAAACATATCTTCTTTTTCATTACCTCTAAATTGTTTTTCTTTCCTTTAAAAATTCTTCTATTCCTTTCTAGCCATATAGTCCAAAGTATTGTATCTTTTGATATATCCCATATTGTTTGTAAAGCCTCACTTTTATAAGTGCTTTGCCATTGATTTAACCAATCTTCAATTTTTCTATTCATCACCATGTATTTACCAAACATATTAAGAATCCATTTCTATAGATTTCAGACTATTAAGCAATGTCCCAAGAGATGGTCAATACTCTCCTCCTCATTATTATAGAAAATAATTTGAGAGGGGCCATGAAAACCCATTTTCATAAGGTTATATCAAGATAAAATTCCTCTATGACCTACTAGCCAAACAAACATTTTGAATTTAGGAATGCTTAAGCTATCCCAAATATTTTTCCATATTTTAGTGACATTATTATTATGTTGGTGTTGAACATTATATCCACTTCTTGGTGTGTATTCTCCTGAGTTATTCAACTCCCAAATTAGTTTATCCTTGGCACTCCTCAGAATAATCATAGTTGTTATCTTTCTGCTCAATTGCCTCCTAGTATCAATGCCTTGTATACTTATTAAAAAAATATTCATTCCATTTGTATCTTCCTTATCGATCCTTGTACAAAATGTTTGAAACCCTATCACCGTATTTATCTTGAAGCAATCTCATCCAAGGTTTCAAAACATGATCTAAATTGAGTGGTTTTTTATCACACCAAGTATCCATACAAATAGAAAGTTTTTCTCCAGTTCCCACCACCCATATTAAACATTTAATCATAAGATCAATAGATTTTTTTAAACCATTTCAAAGAGCAAAATCATTTGGAAGAGAGAATGTAGTAAATATTAAACTTGGGTCATTGGGATCAACATACTTACTTAAAAGAATTCTTATCCATTGTCTTTGAATCTCTTTGTATCTCCAGATAACTTTACCCCTAAGAGCGAAATTTACATCTATAAGAGCTCTTTAACCAAGACCTTCCCTAGTTTTGTCATCACACAACTTGCTTCATTTCACCAAAGGAAATTTCCTTTTATCATGTAAACATGACCATAAAAAGGATCGCATAATAAAGATTAAGATTTTTTCAACTAATTTAGGTATATAATACAATGACATATAATATGTTGGAATGGCTTGTAAGACCGACTTAATTCAATTCACTCTTCCTGCTAATGATAACCATCTACCTTTCCAAGCTGGAATTTTATATTAAACTTTACTAATAACTGGATTCCATAAATATATCCTCATTCTCCCCTCAAATAAAGGCATCCCTAGATAAGTTGTTGGTAAATTTGCCTCCTCCATTTGAAGCAACCTACAAATTCTTGCTTTGATATATATATATATATATATATATATATATATATATATATAATTTACAAGGTGGAATCGGTAGCCACCATGACTCTGGGTAGGTTGTTCAACTTTTATGGCTGCCATAGTGTTCTGCGTTATCCACCCTGAAATCCACCACACAGTTCTTTGTGCAGTCCATCCCTATAACCACCATGTCACAATCATTTTAAACATTTTACATCATTTAAAGCACCAAGAAAGGAATAAAATTATTTCTTTGATATTAGTAGGAGTGTTAAGAAAGTAAATTTTAGATTTAGTCCTACTAATTTTTTTCCCTAAAGCTCTTTCATACTCTTTTAAAAAGCTATTCAAAGCTCTAGCCTTATTTATCCTTGCCCTTCCAAAAAGGGTTGTATAATCTACAAATTTTTGGTGGGTGATGTTGTCGATGTTATTACTAACCTTAAGTCCACTTATAAGCCCATATTTGTAAGCCTTCTTTAAGTTCCTACTCAAAACTTCTACCATAATAATGAACAAATAAGGAGATAGAGGATCTTCTTGTCTAAGTCCTCTCTCGGCTTTAAAAGATTCTATCACTAACCCATTGACCAACATTGAATAAGAAACTGTAGAGACATAAGCTTTAATCCATCTAACTCATTTCTTCCCAAAACCAAACTTATATAAAACTACAAAAATAAACTCCCATTTAACCAT
Source organism: Wollemia nobilis (assembly GCA_028583015.1). Lineage (NCBI taxonomy): Eukaryota > Viridiplantae > Streptophyta > Pinopsida > Araucariales > Araucariaceae > Wollemia > Wollemia nobilis. The sequence continues at coordinate 6,731,507 of JAQPPZ010017110.1, forward strand.
ATCATAGGATTTACTCATATCAGGTTTGAAGATCATAGCTTTCTCTTTTCTTCAAGTTTCTGAATGTATAACTTCATGAGCTTCGATGATCCCATCCAGAATTTGTCTCCCTAAAATGATTTTGTCTAACAATGGTCTTAATATATTCACCATCACTTTAGAAATAATATTATAATCTATATTGCATAGGCTTATGGGTCTAAAAGAATCAAACAATTCAACATACTTCTTTTTTGGAATTAGGGTAAGATAAGTTGAATTTATTTTATAAGGAATGTATTGTTTTACCCTATATTGTTCCATTTCCACCAATAAATAATCCTTCACTATATCCCAATTACATTGGTAAAAAGCTGTAGAGAGTCCATCTATACTAGGGGATTTATCCTTATTAAAAGAGAAAAGAGATAAATGAACTTATTCTAGAGTAATAGGCTCTATCAATTTCCTATTGTCTTCATTTGTTATAAGTATAACTGAAGTAACATCTTGAATAAGTTTATCATTAAGAACTTTGGTCTCCTCTAAACCTAGAATATTGTGATAAAATAACTTTGCCTATTTTATAATTTCACTCTGATCTTCAATTCAAACCGTTTATTTATTTATTTAATTCTACTAATTCTTGAAGATGATATTTGTACTGTAGCCATGCTTTGAAAGACTTTGTATTTTTATCTCCTTATTTTAACCAAGCCTATCTTGATTTTAATCTCAAGAATTTGTCTAACTCAAAATATTATGATATTCACTAAGAAATTCCCTTTCCTCTGAACGAATATTATTTTCATCACCTTTTAGGAATTTTGAAAGTTTATATTTTAGTTCTTTCTTCTCAAAAATATTTCCAAATGTGTTCTTGATCCATTATTTTAATCTAGATGTCATAACTTTAAATTGGTTTGGAAGAGCTTACAACCCACCATTACCTAAAGAATTCCACGTTTGAGCTATCATACCAACAAATTGAGGATGACCTTCCCACATCGACTCATATTTAAAATATGATTTTTTTTTAAATTCACTTACCACCATTTTAACTCTTATTGGCCAATGATATGAACCAATCCTTGTTAAGGTATTAATTTTAGCACAAGTTCCTTCATCTAGACAATGATATGAGAGAATGCATCTATCTAATTTTTCTATTATTAGGTTCTGTCCTCTCCTATTGTTGGTCCAAGTATAGTTATCTTTTTCAAACTCAACTTCCCATAGATTGTTGTTTTGAATAAAAGTTGAGAAATATTTCATACTTTGGGTCATTTTTCTAATTTTCCTAAATTTTTCATTCAGCTTGGTTATGGCATTAAAATATCAAATGATCATGAAACGAGTTTCTTGGTATTTAATTCTCATAAGGGCTTCAACCCCACTCCAAACTTCTAATCTACCTAACTGAGTTGTAGGTCCATAAACATTGATAAGGATGAAGTGAATATCTGCAAAGTAGCAAGTGACTAAAGAGGCTATCCAATACCTAGTTTTATGAATGGTTCCACAAGAGGTTCTAGAAAGATTCCAACAAGTTAGAATTCCCTCTGCTACTCCTTTAGAATCCATAGCATCTTATTCACATCTTGCCCAAACTGATTTCATACTTTTTGAAACTTCTTATTTTGTCATTTTAGTTTCCTGGATACATAGAATTTCAAGTTTATTACTTAAACATAGGTCCCTAATACACTTGTTCTTTTAGGGGGCATTACCACCCCTTATATTCCATGATATCATAATCATGTCTCATTAGGGCCTTTTGGCCCCTCTTGCATATTATCAATATCATTTTATTGTTTGGTAAAGAGAAGTTCAACCAACTTAGTTCGTGTTCCTTTCTCTATGTTAGCCCTTGCTTCCCTGGATCTTGCTTGATAATTTGAGGGTTCTCCTTTTTTCCTTACCTATATCAGGAGTAGATCTTATTATTCTATTCCTCAATATTCTTTCACAATTTTATTTTTCATCATATTTATCCTCTCATGGCTCTATTATAGAAGCTTTTGACTTGTCCTACTCATTTTTTGGTATTTCCTTATTAATAGTAGAGGTATTAACTTCTAAAACTACATTTTATTTACCAGTTTTTTTCTCTTGAATGGTGCATGGTACTTCAAGAGAGTCTTCAAAATCTGATGAGACACATTCCTTAGGTTCATCGAGAATGTTCTTCCTTAAATTAGGATCATATTGAATAGATGGTTCCTTGTTAATATGTTGAAATTGTTATACTATATCCTCTAATTTTTGATATACTTTTTCTTCATAGGCTAAAGCCTCAAAAGAATTGGAATTTCTTCCAATATCCTTCCTTATTTGTCTCCACTATTCATGTTCTTTTATTTTTCTAGATCTATTTTTTGAAATTTGATAACCATCTTTATCCATAACCATTTGTAAATTTCTCTTATGATTTTCTACAAAGGATTCTGTTGGGTTCCTCTTAGGGCATGATCTCTCAATATGCCCCACCTTATGACATCTTCTACATATAAAAGATATTTTTCATAATCTATAGTTTGGGTCCACATCTTATCCCCATACTTAATAATGATTGATTTTGATAAAGCTTTACTTATATCAATCATGACCAATATTCAAGCATAAATAGTTCAAAATCCATCTTTTGTTGTATCTAAAATCTTAAGGAATTCTCCTAGAGTGTTACTTATTGCCTTGAAGGTATATATTTTCTAAAATTCAATGAGTAACCCAAATATCCTAATCTAGACTAGTACTACAGATAGATTTATATTTTCAGGTGAAAAGCCTTCATACCAACTTCCCATAAACCAAGGGCTTTTAGGATTCTTTCTCTTTCTTCCCTAGAACAAAAAATGGCTAGGAAGAAATATTTGGGAAGAAATGATAGAATCACTCCTAGAGACTTCCAACTCCTATCAATCTATTTTCTCGAGGTTGAAGCCCTTGACCAATGCCCATTAAATTTACCAAAAAATGCCCTATCTTGGAGAAATGAGGATCTCTTTGAGGTGTGCTTCCTAACATCTACTACTAGGGATGATTCTAAGGATTTAAATATAAATCAATCCATGGAAAGGAAAAAAAAACTCAAAATCTAATGAAATTTATCTGAAAGTTCTACAACAAATATAATATTTGATAAAAACTTTATAAATTTTTCATGCACAATTTCTAAGATAAAGAAAGGGAAAAAAGAACTTAGCTGAAAATATCTTTTTCTAGATAGAATTTCATGCCTCACTGAAGACCTATCCCTTCATTGCTATTCCCATCATTCGAATCCTAGTTGGCAAATATTTACAATTTCATTTTTTCGTGACTTGAAAAATCATCACCACCCTCGTTCTGAATGGTTAACTTCATAGGGTTGTATCTCCCTAAATATTGCTTGAATTTTTGCATATGACCATTAATTTTAAATATTTTCAAATTCTGCACAAGTTGGTCCAAGAATCAGTTGAATTGGATAACTCTTCATGTAGATATGGCTCCTAAAATATGAGATTTGTTTTAGGGAAAAAACCTAATCCTTCGCACTTTGCAATTTAATTTTTCATGACTTGAAAAATTGTCATTGCCCTTGTTCCAAATGGTTAACTTCATAGGGTTGTATCTCCCTCAATATTGTTCAGATTTTTACATATGACCACTCATTTTAAAGCTATTCAAATTCTGCACAAGTAGGTCCAAGAATCAACTGAATTAGATGTACCCTTGAGCATTAGGGTTAGGGTTAATAATTTATTTAATCTATAAATAGGAAGAGTTAAGTTCTAGTTGGAATCATATTTCATATTAAAATCTTAGTCACTTCTACTATGCATATGAGACTTTGCCCTCTCCAAGTGGCTATGATACTTCACTCTCTTTAAGTGGTTAAGGATTGGTATTGATTTGAATCTAATATTTGATTTTTCCATATTTGGTTTTATGGCAATTGGATTTACATTATTGTTATCATTATTCTAGGAGGGGAAAATTGCCCTACCACATGATTCTCTATTGGATCTACTCGGAGCCAACGTGACCACAGGGGTGCGTTATATTCTCTAGACTTGGGGGCTTGGGGATCAAAGGGTTCACAAGGAATGGTTTAAGGACTCATTTCAAGGTAAAAGAAAAGAGAGCAACAAACTAAGAGAAATAGAGAAAAATATGAACAAGAGAGAGAAAAGTAGGGGTATGAGAAGAGAGGAGGGTGAAAATAAATTTATTTTCACTATGCAAGATAAGAAGAAGAAGGGATCTAACTAAAAGGACAAACGAAACTTCCCACACACTGTTCAACCATTGCGAGGGGTGAGGTTGATGTAGTAGTGGAGCAAGCACATGTAAGGACTAAAATATTTCCTATAGACTAGGCTAGATTAGGTTTTTAGTACTTTTAAGAATTTTCTTTACTTTTTAGAAAAAAATTATGTGCGTGACCCCAATGTGATTTTGGGGATCAACTATGATTTTGATTGGTTTGCTATAGTGATCGAAGTGTACCCTAAAATTATGGGATGCAACTTCATGAATTTGTGCCTCATAAGCATGGGGTGTGAATTCAAAAAAATAAGGAAAATGACAAAATTATGCCCAAAGAGGATGGGGTACGATTTTGGCCAAAAAAGAAACAAAGAAAAAGAACAAATAAAACAAATGAAACTAGAGGAAGAGAGAAGGAGAGATGAGATAAACAAGATTAAGTGTTGATTAATTAAAAATTCTATTCTTACTATTTTAATTTGCATTTGTTATGGTGTTTTGATTAAAATTTTATTATATTTTTGGTTGCATCATGACGTACTAGAGAGCTAAGAGTGGTGATCAAGCTCCTTGGAGGAGGAGCTACGAGGGCTCACAGAAAAATATAAATACCCTAAGAGTGGTGGGTCTACTGTATCTAGTAGATATACCTCAGGTTGAGGTAGATAGAGCGCTACTCATGATGCTAGCAAAGATATGGTACCCAAATTCATCGACATTCTAGTTACCAATAAATGAGATGGCAATCACACTCAAGGATGTGTGGCACATCTTACACATCCTCATTAGGAGGGAATTTTATAGGATACAAGGGTAGCACACTACATTAAAAATATTGCTAAGGAACTAGACCCACCAGATCCAAGAGAGTTGGATCCCTATCATTGAGTTAGTGGGGTGCTATGGTGCTAATGCTTTGATGACCGTGCTCTGTAGGGTGGTGGCAGGTTTCTTGGTATATCACACAAGTAGGTGACACCTACCATGGGTGCTAGTAGGAGTAGTGGTAGACATATGAGACTAGTAGGTGTGGTTCACGTAGGACCCATATGTGCTGGCCTAAATATACAAGATGTTATACAATATTGTGTATAAATTACATACAAGGTTGGTCTATATGACCTTGCTCTAGGTGTGGTGTTGAGAGAACATAGCATTCAAAAGATTGTATGCACTACCAGGGCCATTGCCCAACCCAAAGCATCCAATAAAATATAGGTGGTCTAGGAGCTTTAGGTGGGTCTAGAGGATATATGTTGGGATCCTAATACTAGGGAGGTAGGTGGTATATGACCTGTAGGACCACATGATCATATGGAGAGCATGGAACCTACACCTTGGATGGATGGAGGATGCAAAGGAGCTAGCAAGGGTCAAGAGGATCAGGTGGGTATTTACAGAGAGAGGTAATTTGGATATCTTCTGATTTGATTGAGTCTAGAAGTAGTTCAACATCTTCTAGGAGATACCAAACCTAGTATACTACTAGTATAGGTAGGTTCAAAGGGACCCATCAGGATTTGATGGAGATCCTCATATGGGGATATGTGCAAAGAAGGACCTAGATGACCCACTATATGTGGATATAGGGATATATGACATTGGGATGGTCCTTGGGTACAAGAGATGGTACAAAGGTATTTCATCCTTAAGGATTTCCCCACTAGTGCTAGTGTAGAGGTGTCAGGTTATGGGTTGGTGGGTGCAACTAACACTTCAAGAGGTAACCCAATTCTCCATATAACAATGATAGTAGGGCTAAGAGACTCCATTATAGGTGTGTGCATAGTATTGAGTAGATATAGTGGTATAAACTATCATTTATCCTAGGACTAGGAGGGAGGAGCAGCTAGAGATACCCCCATAATGGCTAATGTTGGGTCAAGAAGGATAGCCAAAGAGGCCTCTACATCAGTAGCAGTGAGGTCAAGCAGGACCATGGGTCATGGAGACCCAACAAGGGAGATAGAGGGTATGTAGGCATGGATAAAAACCATGTAGAGGGATATGGACCTACTCCAAAAGTATAAGTCCAAGAGGATAGAAGAGCTATGAAGTGCCTTGACCATGATACTTGTAGAGCGAGATACAGTGAGGGATGAGATAGACTACCTCAAGGGAGAGGTGAACCAGCTAGACTAGGATTGATAGTAGGGGATGACTATCATGATCGATAACCAATAGAGTGAGGTGATCCACCTGCTAGAGGTAGATCTATAGATTGTAGAAAAGAGGCTGGAGGTATTTGCATGGAGGGAGACATTCTACCAGACTATATACTTTTAAGAAGTTTTGATAGAGTAGAGGGTGCCTCCACATTCATCACTTCAAAAATAGGGCTAGTCATAGTCTAGATCATGGACCATTTAATAATCTATGAACATGCCCCCTCTAGGACCACCTCCAACAGATGGAGTAAATGAGACAAGCTCCTAGAGCTAGGACTAGGTTCGAGGTGACATGCGAATTTTAAGTGTGGCATGCATCCTTGGGGAGGGTTGAGTGTGTCAAGATTGGAATATGATATACTAATCAAACTAACATGTGTACCCTTTCTATTTATTAAGTAATATCATACTGCATTATTTAAATGTGTGCTTTTATGTGTGTTTGTAATTTTTATATATTTTAATATTTGATTATTGCATGAATGAATGAAAAGAACTTAACTATGAAATGCATGAAAGTACTAAACTAATGCAATGCATTATGAGATGAATCTAAGGCATGAAATGGATGGATGGATGAAAGGATGAAAGAAAAATATTATGGAATAAGAAATAGAAGAAAGAAGAGATAAAAACACAACTCTAGCGAAAATTGTGCCTTGTAAAAACGAACCATAAATTTGATGTAGAGCAAAGTCACATCCCATATAGATAGGGAATAATTTTGAAAAAGAGTAACAAAAGAAAAAAATAATATGGAGGAGAAGAAGAAGAAAAATAAGAAAATGAAGAATATCAACAAAGAAAAATGTGCTTGGAATAGGGTGTTTGAATCAGTGTAGACAACGAAAGATCAATGTGATCAAACAAGTATAGACCAAGCAAAAATAAAAGAGTGGAGTGGAACCCTAAAAGGATGTATGCTTGAAAATGATCAAATGTAGGCTTCCCCTCACTTGTGATGATGAAGCTACCTCATAAGGGTGTTGTGCTCACAAAATATAAAAAAATTGGTCAAGTGTGGAGTGATACCTACTATGGGTGTAGTGTTCGTTGATGTCTAGATATGAAGAGATACCTGCTAGGATGTATGCTCATAAATGTTTAAATGGAGGCTACCCCTTGCTTGTGACCATGAAGCTATTCTATATGGGGTGAAATATGAGATTGATTTTCCAAGGTGAGTACTACCTGATAGGGGTGTGGTGTGTGCCAAAGATGAATGAGCAAACAAAACACAACAAAACAATGTGAGCACGTGCAAGAAGAATTCAAAAGAAAGAGAGAAGCAAGAATCAAAATATATAGTGTGTTTGTGTGTGTGTGCATCCTTAGTGAAATTTTGAGAGCCAAGAGGTGTGAGTGAGATAATAAGTGGTTGTATAAACACCACTCTTGTGATGAAACATTGATTACTGGTTCCTCACTCATATTTATATTTGCAAGCTGCTTAGTGATGTGAGATGAAGAAATTCATGGACATAAATTGAGATTAGATTGAGATTTATCAACCATTGAACAATATTAGAATGGATGAGGGTCCCCCAGAATGGTGATAAGTTTATCTTTAAATTTGAACTTCAAACATTGATGAAGAGTAGAAGGGATAATCCTCACCACATGAATCCAAGGGTGTCCAAGGAGATTAAAAGATGCGGGGTAAGGTACCACATAAAACAAGGTATCTAAGATCTTAGGTCCAACCCTAAGGAGGAGAGATATAATGTCATAGGCCTCTTGGGACTCGTTGTTGAAAGCTTTGATGATGACATCGAATTTAATTAAATATTCCTTTTTTAATCCAAAATTTTAGAAAAATTGATAAGTGCATAGATTGAGGGAGGAACCATTATCTATCAAAATTTTCTTGATAAATGTTACCTAATAAATACAGTGATGTAGAGGGAAGAATCCCCTCGTAAGTTTGAGGTAGGAATATTGTCATCCAAAAATGTGATATGATGTATCCCAAGGGAACCTACAACATCAACTATAATTCTAGGTGAAATGTCTTAGGGAAAAATTGTTGAGTTAGAAGATTTAACAAGGCTTCTCTATAAATAGGAGAAGTTTGCAAAAGTTATAAGAGAGAGATCTTGGCTTGGGTATTAGCTAAATATTTTTGAATGTTGAAGGATACTTTAGATTGAGGTTTCAACACTAAGGGTGGATTTTCTACTCTCATGCTCGTTTTTTGGATACTCTTCAAAACTAAAAGTGGTTTCAAAGGTTGATTGGATGTAGAACTCATCTCTTGTTGATATTATTGAGTCGATTGAGCCTAAGCTTTTTGTCTTGTATTTGTTGCTATCATACCAACCATATTGTTATAAGAAGGTGGCATATTGTGATATGACACTTGATTAGGTTCTTGTTACCCATGTTTGGGTAGGGGATCTTGTAAAATCCCCATGTCTTGATTAGTTGTGGGTGCTTGTTGAGTAGGAGGTTTATTGTTTATTGGAGGATTAGGTTGAGGGCCCTCTATAATAAGGTGACTTATGTCAATTAATTCATGAACCATATATTTAAAACTCTTACATGAATTTGTTATGTGCACCTCCACTCTATGATATTTACAATGTTGACCAGGCTTATACCAATTAGTCATGGTATTAGGACATTGTATGGGAGGTAACTCAATCATATTTGATTCCAAGAGCTATTCTAGGACCACCATCATAGGTGTGTTGAGTCTTGTAAAATTCCTTGATGGAAATTTTTGAGGCTAGCTAAGCACCATATTTTGCAAGGTGTTAGCAACACTATTGATAGGTCTATTATTTGTTACCCCATAACCAACTACATGCTTGTTATTATACTGATATTTCATGGTACTATATTCTTCTTTATTTGGCTTAATTTGACCTCTTCAAATAAGGGATTGCTCTACCCTTCTTGCTAGATCTATTTCTTGACCGAAAGAGGTAATAGTTACCTCCAATTCATTTGATATTTGCTCTTGTAAATTTCCAATAAATATTTCTGACATGTCTCGAGGAGGTAAAGTATATCTTAACCATCTAATCAAACTCCCCCATTGAGATAAGAATTCTGAAAAAATTTCATCGTTATCTTGTTTTAACATGTAAACATATTTCATAGTCATATTTTTCTCAACATAAGCTTTGAATTGCTGAACAAACAAATTTGTTGTCTCTTCAAAATTTCTCACAAAATAATGAGGCAGTTGATAATACCATTCCAATGCCATACCACCAAGGCTCTTAGGGAATGTCTTTAGCAACAACATGTCATCATATATAATATCATGACATGTCATCCTAAACATCCTTAAGTGTTCAATTGGGTCCTCTATTCTCTTATAGATAGGTAAAACTAGCATTAAAAAAATCTTAGGGTAGGGTCTAGAAGCAACAACATGGTCTAAGGTCTGATTACACATTTCCTTAGAACTGTAGGTAAAACTTGGAGGTTTAATCATATCCACTCTTGAGACCAATTGCTTCACCATATTTTTCAAACTTTACATATTAGGAACGTTGATGTGCAATACCCCTAGGTTTCCTAAGGGAGGGTTATAGGTAGGCTCTTGAAAGGGAAATTGGCTAATATTGGAGGTATTAACACTATTATGGTATGGGTTATGATATGTGGTATCTTTTTATGGAGGATAATTGACTTTTGGTGGAATAGAAGCATGAATATTGAGATGAGCATGATGAGGAGGAATTTGAGCATAATCTTGAGATGCACTACTAGTTGGAGGAATTCATGGAATTCTCCCAATGTTGGTGGTTATAGTAGTGACATATGTTGGTTTATGAAAAGGATTAATGTGATGCAAAGATTCAAATAATGGATTGGTGTGAACATTTCAAGGAGAAATGATTGGAGGATGAGATGTCCCAACCTCTTCAAGTTGGGCCTCCTCATCCATAGCCTTAACCAAGGCATCCTTATGATGTTTCATGAAATTCTAGATATGATCATATGATTTAAAGGTGAGGTCTCCATTAGACCCCTCAAGAGGATCAAGGTCAATACCAATTTCTACATGTTCTTCCTCTTCTAGATTAGGGTTATCCCTATCACTTCTTGAAGAATATCAAATTCTAAAAGCCTTCGCTTAATTCTAAGGTTGGGATCCATTAGGAGAAATAGAGGATAGAGGAGAAAAAGAAGGATCTAAAAAGCAACGAAAAACACAAAAATAATTCTTAAGATGTTTTTAATGTTTTCTAATTCTAAGCAAATAAATTTAATGGTCTTGCTTAAAGTTTTCAAAATAAAAACAAAAGGAAGAGGCTTCCTATCTTGGCCACTAATATGTGTGTTCACATTGGGTTCACCAAATATGTAGAGGAGGAAAACTATCCTACCACATATGATTCTCGGTTGGATTTTATGGGAGTCGAGGTGACCACTGGGGTGTGTTACATTCCCTGCACTTGAGGGCTTGGGGATCGAAGGGTTCACTAGGAATGGTTTAAGGACTTATTCCAAGTCCAAGGATGGAATGTTTGATATATACTATGCAAACACCTATGTTTGGCTTCTCTAAAATCTAAGATATGAAAAATGAAAGAACAATGCAACAGAAACAATAAAGTAGGCAAGCAAAGACTAACCCTAGAATGATTCTTGATTTTCAATGCTTACTAAACCCTAACATGCAATAAAATAAATATTTTTTCTTTTTGGCAAGGGTTTATGAGAATGTACAAACAAAGTTAACCCTAGAATGCAAACTATATGATTTTCTCCTTTGAATACCTAGAATTAAAATCAAAATATTTTTTTATTTATTTATGATCTAGGTTTTAGAACAAAAATGGATAGAAAACAAACAATAAAAAACCTAAGAAATTAAATTAGGGTACTTATCTAGTTTTATGGTTGACCTTAGCTTTAACTAGCATCCAGATATATCCAACAACTTTAAGCCCTACAAAAAAACTTCACAAAAACCTAGAAAATTTGATCAACGTTTGGGGGCCTACTTAGGCTGCTATATGACTGATCTTGGAGGCACAACAGTCAAGATACCTTGGTCATTTTAGTTGATCATTCAAAAATAAAAGTTATTTTTGACCTTTTTAGAGATGAACAAGACAAGATGTAATGAAATGAATAGTGCAAAAAATAGAACACAAACAATAGCATTATGACCTAGATGAAGCATGCAAATATAAATTGAGGGTTTGGGAGCAAAAATTTACCCCCAAACCTGATGAATTTTAAACTTTGCCTTGTAAGGGGTGACTACAATTTTGGATATACCAAAATCATACCTTGTAAAGACAAGGCATGATTTTGTAACAGAATTGTAAGAACAACTAATTAATGCAAAAATTAAATGCAAAAAATATAGCGGATGATCTAGAAATATTAAAAAGCAAGAATAAACATAGTGGTAGTAAAATAATAATTAAAAGGATGAAAACCTCCACAAAGTGGTAGAATTCTACTCAAGGCTCCAACACTTATCCACCAAGAACTACAAATCAAAATAGATTAGCAGAATAACACTTGATCTTGCTAGGAGAATTTATCAAGAGAATCACTTATCACTTGAGAGCTTCTAAGATCACTTCTAGGAGAAAATAGGATCCAAACCCTCTATTTATAAAATTTTTGGAGAGGAAAAGGGTGGGAAAACAAAGGGTAAAACATAAGGGAGGGTTGAAATCTTGCAGGTCAGCTCAAAAGTTGGATTTTATAAGACAAAACCCTAACTTGCCAAAATCATGCCTCGTACTGGGCAATCATGATTTCCATAAAACTAGGGAAAAAAGAAAGGGGGAGAGGGAAGAGAGGCCTAAAATTGTATTTTGATAAGTTTGAGGGTCTCTCTAAGGCTCTAGGGAAAATTACTCACTTGGGTGGGTCAATTTTCCATGTCTACAATTGGGTATTTTTATTTGTGCATTATTGGATTGCTACTGCTATTGGTATAATTTTTGAAGTTGTTCCATAACAAATGGTATAAGATATTTGATCTCAACCCCTTATGGGGTGCAAATTTGTATCAAAAGGGTACACATACTATTCTAGAACTTCTACCAAAATTTACTATTGCCTATTTTCTAGTAATTTTTTCATATTTTTTTCTATCCATATTCTAGTGTAATTATCTTCTAGAATATTATGAGTTCACTATTGTTAATTGCTTTTCTATAACCTGATTAAAAAAAATAGTATTAGTTGTTATTAGATCCTTGTGAAATACTTATACCATTATGATCATCTCTTTGATAAGGTCAAAATAAGGGGTATTTCCTATCACACATTTTTGGGAGATCAGTGTGTCAAGACCCTTATGGGAAACCTATATTTTCGTGATCATATCTTCAAGCTGATAAAAATAAGAGGTATTTTTCACAACATTTTTATTAGTAGCTCTCCAAGTATTTTTGAGTTTTGTAATTACCCCTAGTGTATGAATGAACCTGTTATCATTATCTATTGATCACAAGTCAATAATAAATTACAATACACTATTCATTCAAAGGATGTGTGTATTAATAGAATGAAGTCCTAACCTAGAAATATTGGTAAGCATCACATCACTCCCCTAAATATCAATAGTTTTAATTAGTAGCATTTTTTCCCTTAAATTCCATGGATTTACTTCGTCTCTACACCTTCGAATTTCCTCTCCTCTTTCCAATAAACCTCCCTCAGTCACTCCTCATGCTACCCCTTCAATTGGTAATCCTCTTCCTAGTTTTATTAATCTTGACCTACATGCATATCTTCTGAGTCAATAATAGACTATTATTTCCATTACTAATTACTTAGATAACATTTAAAGAGTCCTACAAATATCCACTATTATACCTCCCCTTGTCCACATATCACAATAAACCTTGAGACATCATCTTTTGATCATTCATTAGGCACCAAATACAATTCTTCCACAACTACCACCTAGTCATAGTAATTCATATTTTTCTAGTAGTCATTCAAATCCTTATGCTACCCAATTTTCTCCTCTAGATATGGATGGTTACAACCTAGTATTTGCTTTTGGTCTAAATTCTATGGAAGGAGGTGCTTATAATTTTCTTGATTGACCTCATTAAGTTCTTGTTCCTTGGGCGGTTGTCCAAGATGGATAATATTATCCACCTATAGCATGTTCCTAAAGTAGGTCATCTCACATTAGAAACTTCTAAGTTGGCAACCCAATCTCATTAATGGTTGTTGTGGTATATTCACCAATAACAAGGTCCTCTTTTGTGGCCTAACTTCAAAGAATTATTTCTCTAAATATTATACAAATAATTTTCTACATCATATGTGGTATATCTAATCCAAATAAAGAAAATAAGAATAGTGGAAAAGTATTGCACTGAATTCACAAGTCTTCTCACCTACATCCACCAGGTGAATTTGTCAATTGTAGTCCCAAGATTTTTCCATGGTCTTATGGATAAAATTTGTTGAGAAGTCTATATGATCAATCCTTATACTCTTGACGATGCCCAATGTATAACTTTGGCAATAGAACAAAATATCTAAGATTCCAATCCCTAACATTGACGTGACTTCAACTATCAATGTTATTACTATAATAATGAGGATTATCAAGTATTATTTCATTTCAAATGTCATTCTCACCATACTCAAGATAAGGCCTATGAATAACATCATAACTTTTAAGTGGAAGGTGAAGACACAACAACATATGAAGATGAAAATTTGTTAGCATATGCATTCAAAATAAGTAGATGAGGTGAAACATGGGGATGCTACCATGGCTCTCTCAACTCATGCTCTTATGGCGCTCCAAGATTACCATACTCTCAAGGCACAATGATTCATTAAATTATAATGCATCAATATGTTAATTGATTCAGATTGCACATGCAACTTTATAGATAGTAAGATAACAAAGTCCTTGGACTTGTATATCACTTCTTCAAATTAGGACAAATTTTAAGCCTTCATTATACTTGGTGATACCACTAAATATGTGGGTTGAATGACTAAATTGAACTTGCAACCGTGGAATTATATTTGGTTAGGAAATCTCTTTTCCATGAACCTAGGTAGTGCATATGTCCATCTCAACTTGGTGATTTTACTATTAATCTACAAATATTATATATCAAATGGATAGATAAGGGAAGAGTCATTTGTCTCCAATGAATCCAACTCCACCCCTTTAATATGGTTAGTTCACATAGGATAGAAAATATATTTAATAAAGGTGGTTATGGATTCTTTACTCAAGTCAATTGCATGGAGCTTTATTCTTCAAATCCACTTCCTCTAGCTCTTCCTTTGGATTTACAAAATATCATGGATTGTTATAAGGAGGTATTTAGTGAGCCCAAGGGTCTTCCTCCTAAGTTCATAGATAATCATGTTATCCACCTTGTTATAGGAATTCAATATCCTAATGTACATCTTTACTACTATTCTAAGCCCCAAAAGTCTAAAATTGAGAAATTAGTTTAGAAAATATTGGAGCAAAGAATAATCCATCCAAGAATATATCCATAATCCTCTTTGATGGTGATGGTACAATGTAAGGATAATTCATGGAATATGTGTCTTGATTTTTGTCCTCTCAATATGATTACTATCAAAGATAAGTTTCCTATTCCTATTATAGATGATTTACTGGATGGTGCTAAATACTCTATAAAACTAGATTTGCATTCTAGGTCTCAATAAATTAGTACTAGATAAGAGGATATTCTTAAGACTGCTTTTCGTACACATGAGGGTCATTACGAATTCCTATTCATTTATTTTATTCTCACTAATGCTCCTTTCACTTTCTAAACTCTCATGAACTTTGTATTTTATATTTTTCTCTATAAATTTGTCTAAGTTTTCTTTGATGATATCTTAACTTATAGTAAGTTTTGGGATGATCACCTAGTTCATGTGGATAATTTTCTTCACCTATTACAGAGGGAATTTTGTTTTGTCAAAAGGTCCAAATTTTCCTTTAGGGTCCAAGAGATAGAGTACTTGGGACATATAGTAACTCATGAGGAATTCAAGGTCTATCCTAACAAGTTCATAGCTATGAAATATTAGCCCTTGACCAAATCCCTTAAACAACTCCATGGATTTTTAAGACTCATAGACTACTACAAGAAATTTATTTGCAACTATGGTAAGATTGTTGCTCCTATCACTGCTATTACTAAGAAGGATGCCTCTGTTTTAAAGCCACTTCCCAAGCATTCCAAGCCCTCAAAGAAGCTATGTGTACCACTCCTTTTTTGAACACTCCTAACATTATCTAACCTTTTGTCATCAAATGTTATGCTTCTAACATAGGTACTAGAGCTATTTTGATATAGGATGGGCACCCATTAGTCTTTAAAAGTAAGAAAAATTTGTGGAATAATCTAGGATGAAGGAAATGCTAGTTGTTAGAATACCATAAAAAAATAGAGGTCTTATTTTTTGGGGTGTTGCTTCATCATCAAGACTAACCATAGTGGCCTTAAGAATTTTTTAGCATATTGTCTCTCATACCCTGAGCAAAATAAATGGATAACCAATAATTTAAGATATGATTTTGTTATTAAATACAAGAAAGGAAAGGAGAATATGGTGGTTGATTATTTGTATTGCAAATATGAGGATGTTATTATTGTCAATGCCATCCCAAGTCCTCTTCCGAAATGAATTTCTCATCTTCACGAGGATTAGATTTCTAACCCAAATATTGCTTGAATCATTTAGGAAATGGAAGTTGTATCATCATTGCATTCTTGTTTCTTATTTCTTGATGGAGTGCTTTGTAATAAGTATGGCATTTATCTTCCTTAGTCCTCGACTATTAATACAATTTTTCTTCAAAAAATGCATTCATCTTCTTTGGTGGGACATTTGGAATTTCAACTAATCTAATAATCCAATAATAACCCTAGATTTTAGAAATAATTGTTTCATCTTAGTTGTACTAAGTTGATTATCTCCTCTTCTTATCCCCCTTAGTTGGAATGCAAGATAGAGATTGCTAATAAATTTTTGGATACTTACATCCATTATTTTACTCAATATAAGAATTATTTTTGGGTTCATTGACTCTCATTATCTAAATTGTGATACAATAATATTTCCATTCATCCCTTAAGATGTCCCCATTTGAAGCATTGTATGGTCAAAAACCTCCATCAATGGTAGACTATGTTTCATGATATTTGAAGGTTGTCCAAGTAGATGATTTATTACAACAATGATGATTGTGCTTTAGTTTACCAAAGATAATCTGAAATAGACCTAGAACTGCATAAGGAAACACTAGGATTCACATTGTTTTGAATGATAATTTGTCTTAGGTGATATGTTTTTTTTGTTCCTATAACCTTAAAAATAATTACTATTGAAGACCAATACTAGTCAAAAGTTAGCTCTTTAACTATATAGGTCCTACAAGGTGGTTTTTCATATTGGTAAAGTGACATATCAGTTGAAGCTTCCACCATATTTCCACATCCATATTGTCTTTCATGTATCTTATCTCAAATAGATTATTGGCCAAAAGGGGTAGTTCTAGATAAAGCTTCTATTACTTGATGAAGAAGGTCAAATCAATTTATGATTAGAAGTAGTGTTATAGTCCATAGTTTATCATATTTTATCTCAAAAAATTTAATAGTTCCTCATTATATGGGGGATCTTTTTAAATAAGATGCTATGTGGGATCTCACTTTCTAGTCTTTTGCAACTTTGAGGACAAATATTTTTAAGGGAAGCCATGTAATGGCTCCAATGTAGGCACATAAACTATCCTTATGTTTATTAGCTTGGTCCATAGGATTAGATAGTTGACCCTTCAGTATTAGGGTTATGGTTTGTGATTGATTCAATCTATAAAGAGGAAGAGTTAGGTGATAGTTGGAATCATTTTTCATATTTGAATCTTAGTTGCATTTGATATATATAAGAATTTATCCTCTCTAAGTGGCTATGACACTTTTTCCTCTCTAAGTGGCTTAAGGATTTGCATTGATTTGAATTTGGCATTTTAATATTTGCATATTTGATTTTTTGGAAATTGCATTTGATTTATTGTTGTCGTTGAATATTATTATTTGGGAATTATTGGATTACTACTATTTTTTTGTCAAAGAAAAGAAATTATATATCGATATTCAAATTTTCAAGGAACAATAATCCAACAAGTAGCTTGGAGGTCACAAAAATATTATCCAAAAGGAGGAACAAGCAACAAAGCAAATTTAAAATCTCCAAAAAGTGCAACGTTATACCAAAGGTGCCAGAGATGCAAAGGGTACCATAATCACGGAGAAAACTTAAAACATCAAAAGCTCTAGAATAATGCAATATTCCATGGTTGTCCATAGGCATCAAAGTATCCAGGGATGCCAAAATTTTTAAAGGCTCCAAAATCTCCATAGGCTCCAAAATTACCATGTGCTTCCTATCATCCATGCCATTCATGTTGTCTACTTTTATTTTTTATTATTACTCTAAGATGTAAATAGGCTATGCTTATGGTCTCATTTGAAAGGCGGTCAACCACCATATTATGCCTCCTTCCAATGTGGTATTATTGTATATATTTAATGTTTTGCTCTAATTATCTTAGTCTTCTTTGAACTATCTATGGCTAGACTTATGGGAAATTCTTCCCCTTAGATATAATAGAGATCACAAGTCTCAAATCACTATACACATGGAGTTGTTTAATGCCTTGTTCATGAGCCAATATTTGTCCCATTTGTCAACCTATAAATTATGTAACATTATTGGTTTTTTTCCCCAAATTGATTTTGAATTGAAGCATTTCATAGTGTTGTACCACTAGTATCACACCACTAGCCATTGCATGACCTGGGTTTGATTTAGAGGCTCCATCAAAGAAAACTGTAAGGAAATTTATCTTTGGAGATTTGATTGTTCTAACTTGTGGCTTAGAATTTAGGATATTTTGGAGATCCATTTTGTGTAATAGTTGTATCTCTATTTTTCTTAATATCCTACTGTCTTGTTGTTTATGATATATAGATTTTGTATTTAAGACTATCTCCCTTAAAATTCTATTGGTAAACACTTGAAAATTGGTTCTTTTGTTATCAAATATTGTTCTGTTTCTATCCTTCCATATGTTCCAAATGATGAATATTGACACTTTGAATTTCTATTGTTATTGCTATAATTTTTAAGTTGTTTCATAACACTTACCTAGATTTTGCTTGACATTATTCACATGTGAGAAAGGTGTATTTCAACCTTCTTTCAACATATATTTGTAATATATTTTTTCCTTATTTTTTCCCTTTCTATTGGTTTGCTATCTACTTATTTGTCCCCATCATTTATTTTTAGTTCCTTCCCTTTATAAGCCATCTAACTTTTATTACCTAGTGCTTTTTGGACCTCATTTTGAGGTGTTTTTGTGGCCTCTCTCCCTATGTTTTATTTATCCCTTTGATTATCTTGCCAAGTTGTGATATAACCTTTCATATTTTAAGTGCAAAATACCATCCAAATACATATTGTACCTTTCTTCTTATTTTTGTTTCTTATTAGACAATTGATTTGCCATCATTTCCTTTTTTCCCTAGTCTCTACACCTTGATAGATGGAAAATATGGAATATTCCTTGATTATTGAATATTCATTCATCTTTGTAGCACTAAAATTTTCTAGTATTGCATTTTGGGTTTAGGCAAAACAGGTTTTGATTTAATATCTTGAGTTTGCTAGTACATGATAGCAAATTTTTCAAAGGTTGTAGTTCGTTAAATTTAAAATTGCTGAGTGTATTGCCTAATGGTGCTCATGCATTCAATAAATTTATGTCTATCATTACAAGGGAGGCACCACACATGTTCTAATTCTACAATGTTGTTGACCATATTATTATGAACTTGGTTCATTCCCTTATTAGCACCTTGATGAGGAACCTGATATTTTTTCAAGTATGGGATATTTCATGGTTACCAATTATTTGGCTACTTTCATTATTGTTTCCAAGCATTATTTTTGTTTCACCAAGGTTTTGATTACCTCTAGATTTTTTTTATTACATAATAACTATTGAAATCATTGCTAGGATTAGATGGGATAGGGAGGGTTGTAAGTGATGGTTGAAATGCAACTATGGGTAACATGTTTTGGATAGAATGAATAATGATAAATGGTGATTGAGAAGTATGGAAGGATTTATTTGATCAAGGCATTGGAATAGGAGATAACTTGGGCATTATAATAATCATAGGGATGTTTTGAGAAATTTGGGTTACATAAGTAGTTATGGGGTAGGGGGTATTTTCCTTACCCTAATAAAAATTATTTATCTCTTGTTGCTTCTTCAAATATTGTAGCTAGTGTGTATCATGGTAAGCATTACAAATGATTAGTGATAAATAAGATTGTAAACCCTTGATATAGTATGGGAATGCTTGTTCTTCATTTGGTCTAGCATTCTAAAAATTTAAATTTAATGTTCTTAAGAATCTAGTATTCAAATCATGGATATTTTCTTGAGGGCCACTTTGCATGGTATTTAGTTGAAACAAAATTGAATATCCATTCTCCATGCTTCCAAATATACATACGAAGGGTTCAAATATAGATGTCAAATTGGTTACTGAGCTATCTAGAAATCACCTATATCATAATGTAGCATATCATGAAGAGTGTATATCAGTAAATCTATCATTATATCATCCTCTTGAATGTGGTATATTGGCTTGAGTGTAGACAATTTGCTAAGGTGATTAAATGTAATCTTGTTCTTATTCCTACCAAAGGTGGATAAATATTTCATAGAAACCAAAGGAATAGGTGAGCGGACCAATAGGATTAAGGAGACTTGGTAGGTCCAATAAAGAAGTTGATTTTGGGGTCTAGTAGGCACACCAATATTATTTTGTTGTGGAGGAGGTTGACCATATTATTTATGAGGAGGGTACATTGCCTAGCCTAGATGGTGCTATTGGTAAGGGAGGTAATATGGTGGATATTGAGAAGGTAGATTTGGATACACCATTATTGATTAGGAGGTATCTATAAGTTTTATTATGGAGGTCTATACTTCAATCCTAACTACTAAACTTGATGGTTTTGAGAGGTGGTCCTTGCATATTTTGTTATGCTTGGCTAGTTAGAGGTAGTATGAATCCTTGGGTGTTTACCTAGGACACCTATGACCATATTTATCTAGCCATAACTTGTGTATTTTGTGTGAGGCTCAAGTTTAAGCCTACTAGTCCTATTTGGGCTAATGACTAGGTTGGAGGAACACTAGAGGTACTAGATAAATTAGATACAAGTGGGCTCTACATGGGAGGTGTACTTGTGGAAGGTATATTTATGTGTTTGAAATCATAGTCTAGTTATAGATTTGATGTGTGAAAGTTGGGTTGTTCATTAGGTTGTTTACATCAACTTGTATCTAGTATAGAGGGTTTGTGTGGGTCATTGTAGGTTCCTAATTATCCCAAGTAGGGTTTACAAAGATAGATAAATAGCTCATTTACTATGCCAAGAAGTCTATTTGGGATGACATGAAGCCTTGGATAATTTGGTTAGCCATAGTTCCTTTCCCTTTTATGAGATGGGATTGGATACTGGAACCTCTTCAAATTCACCCTCTTGATGCACATATGAAACAATTAGTTTTATTTTTCCCTTTGTGTTTCTTCAATGAAATGCAACTATATCCAAAAATTTATGCTCTTTTACCACTTCTAAACTTTAGATCATGTATTTATGTGCCCACACCTACATGAAAATATCCCAGAATAAAAATCTAAAATATTTAAAATTTTCTAAAAGTTGCCTATTTTGGTCAATTTTCTTACTAACTAGAGTGATTCATTTGTAATTTAAGGTGACTCACATATAGAATGCAATTTTCTAGTAAACTATCAATTCAAGTGATTGCTTACAAATTAGAGCAACTTGCTTGCAATTTTGGATGAATTGCTCATTACTTATGTAATTTTAGTCAATTAAAGAAAACTGAGCAATTTACATGGAAAGTCAAGCAATTTGATCTTTTGTCTAGAATAAAAACAATTATAGGTAAAGAAGTAGTTTTGGAAAATAAATTTTATAAATTGCTTGATTGATGTGTTGAAAGTATTCCATCCTTTATTAAGCAAATCACTTGCTTTTATTGTATCGGACTTGTGCAAAATTAACTCAAACATTTACCTTAGGTGCTTTTGCCCATGGTGGGTGCACATACAAGGTCAAATTCATGTTTTTTTAGCTTAGATATTATCAAATTCCTCTGTGGAGAATTTTATTTTTTGAAGTTCAAATTGGAGTCATCGTCTATAAAGTACCTATAAAATTTGAGCACAAAATAAAAAATGGGTGAACTTAAGTAAAATTGGATTCAGATACAAAAATTAGGCAAATTGATGTAATTTTAGTTTTTTTGGAAGTAGAAAAAACTAAGCAATTTGTTTGCTATGTCGGGTGATTAACTTGCTAAGTTGACCAAATCATTTAATTTTTTGCAAATTTTGAACTTATCCAAAATTTAAGCAATTTAGTCGCTTTGTCAAGCAAATATATTAGAGAGCAAAAATCAATATTTTCTTTTATTTTTTATTTTAAGCCAATTGCTTCATCCATGACAGATGCATTTTTGGGTACCAAAATTAGGAAAAAAACATAAAAATGGGGGTCGTCCCATTGGGTGTGCTAGAAACTATGTTGATTGATGAAATTAGACTGAATTCTATTCTAAGTGTTGTTCTTCCAAGTCTAAGTTTCAACAAGGCTAAATAGGTTTGATATAGGCTTCTTACAAACTCTAAATTAAGTTTGATTCTTTGCTTTCCATTTGGACTTTTAATCTAAACTAATTAACTTGTAAAAAAATTAAATGCATACACATGTAGACCAAGATTTTGGGATGTTGATATCAAAACCTAGGGGTCCACACTTGGATGAATATTCTTGTCTGAATGTCATCAATTGTTTGCATTTATTTGGTGGAAAATTATGGTTCACCAAGATTGTTATATGAATTCACTCTAAATTCTATGTTTTGATGTGTTCAATTAAGAAAACACCTATGTTTTGATTACTAGGAGTTTAACAAACTATGAGCTTTGAAATAAATATTTGAACTACAATGCAAGGAAGATAATAATGTAATAAGACAATTTGTCCTATATGCTCTTTTGATTTCTTTGTATGAAACAATTAGCATAAACTTATCCTTTATGGAGGCAAGGGTGCAAGAGGTCAATGCATTAGACAAATTTAGCCTAAATGTGCAAAATTACATGTAATTTGGGATTTAATGCCTATAGTGTGAAAATGATGGTATTGAAAAAATGTAAAAGAATCTATGTCCTTTTATTTACCTGTTTTTAATGTACAATTTTAACTAAAATAAAGAACAAAAATTGGTTTTAAAAATTATAATTGACATAAGAATAGAATGATACGTACCTAAAATTTGCAAATCATAGATTTGAAGTTTGAAATTAGGTTTATCACCAACACATAATCATTGCCTATGAACCAAGTTTATTGTCTGTGACTGACAAATTTATCTGTTGATATGCAAACCAACAAAAGAATGTTGAAGAGGGAAAAAAATAGATGAGTTAGGTTTAGGGGTCTTGTATGGTTCTTGGGAAAGTGTTAAATTTTATTGTCTATAGTCAAGCACCTTGTTCTTTTTACAAAATAAATTTTGAAACCTTTGGAAGACGGTTATCTGCATTGAATTAAAATTGGTACAAAATCAAGTTGAACTTGAATGAGAAGGTTATAGGATATCCCTAATCTTGACTAAGATTAATTTTGATGCTAAAACTAATAAATTTGTCGAATCAGAAGGGTTTGTAGCCTATAGTATAGATTCATAGCCTATAGATCTTGTGACCTACAAACTTGATTTACAAGGTGCAAAAAGAAGACTTTATGATGCAAAATAGAAGATAGATTAAAATAATGCCAAAAAATTATAAGGAAAAAAAATTCTCAAAAAATAAAATAGAGTGGTCTAAATAAATTTGTTGTCTGCTAGTCCTATTGGTAGCGAATTTACAAAATGTAGTTATAGAGGTGAAATTAATGTTGAATAGAAGGTGTTGTCCTAAGGACACAAATAGGAGATCCCAACTGATGCATATATCCTACAATATTATTAAATAAATTTAACAAGTTTGATGCAAAAGTGGGTTAGCATACCAAAAATGGATTAGATAGGCGTCTAAAAACCTATAAAAGGAGGTTAGATGAAAGGATACAAAGTAAATATATCATCATAAAAGGATTTAATAAAGAATTAAAATCCCCTAATGTAAAAATCATAATAATGGAAACTCCCCCTTTTACCACAAGGAATGAGCTCCTGCATGTAATGTTTGAGGAGGCATGGAGGCAAAAAAGTGTTTTGAAGAGCAATAAAGCACAAGAGAATTTTGTTAGAGATTCACAATTATTCAATCACTTGTCCTTTTTGGATAGGAGGTGCCTCAATTTATAAAATTTTAGGGCTTAGAGGAGAAGAGAAGGATGCAATATTGTGTGAAGAACACAAGCTTATACTGAGAGGGGGGGTGATCAGTATAAGATCAATTTTTACTTTCTTTCCAAAACAATATCAATTAATGTCCTTAATTGCAATAACCAAATATAGCAGTGTGCATTAAGAACTTAGATAATAGTAGTAAACAAGAGTACAAGTCACCACACACAATTGAGACACAAGATTTAACGTGGTTCCCCCAATGTGGGGTACTCCACAAGCTAATCTCCTTATAATATTTCACACAAAAATATCCAATACAATGATTTCTTTGATCTGCTCAAAGCTAGGAAATAACAAGTTCACACAAAACTTGTCCAAATCTGAATAACAAGCTCACATAGAACTTTTCCAAAGCTAAATAACAAGCTCACACAAAACTTGTCCAAATATGAATAACAAGCTCACATAGAACTTGTCCAAAACTAAATAACAAGCTCACACAGAACTTGTCCAAATATGAATAACAATCTCACACAGAACTTGTCCAAAACTGCTCTAGCAAGCTCACCAAGAACTTGCCCAAAATTGCTCCAACAAGCTCACTAAGAACTTTT
Source organism: Wollemia nobilis (assembly GCA_028583015.1). Classification (NCBI taxonomy): domain Eukaryota; kingdom Viridiplantae; phylum Streptophyta; class Pinopsida; order Araucariales; family Araucariaceae; genus Wollemia; species Wollemia nobilis. The sequence continues at coordinate 6,755,938 of JAQPPZ010017110.1, forward strand.
CCAAATCTGATCTAGCAAGCTCACCAAGAACTTGCCCAAAACTGTCCCAAATCTGTCCACAAATCTGTCCCAAAACTGTCCCAAAACTATCCCAAAAATATCCAAAAATCTACCCATAAATCTGCCCCAAAACTATCCACAAAGCTTTCTCAAAACTATCCACAAATGCCTTCTCAAAGGCTCAATCAATCATGCTCAAGTAGCACTCAAATCTCATCCACAAATCTATCAAGGCAAAGCTCAAATATGAACTCAACAATGAATGGAAATGTACTCTTCAATGGATGACAACAATGATCCACAATGATCTCAACTCAACTCAACTCAAATCAACTCATAGAAGAATAAAGAGAATTGTTAGAGACTCAATATGTTCTAGGCTTAATCTCAACTCAACTCATAGAAGCATAAAGAGAATTGTTAGAGACTCAATATGTTCTAGGCTCAATCTCAACTCAAATCAAATCAGAATAATGGAATAGTTTTGTTTCATAAGACTTGAACAATCACTTCACACCTCACTTGACTAGGCTTATTCAACTCAACTCAACCCAAGTCTTATAGAACCATAAAGACAATTGTTAGAGACTCAATATGTTCTTAAACACAATCTCAACTAATCACCATAAGGGACAATTCTTCCTCACACAACCCTAGTCCAAGTATGTATCAACCAACTCAAATTTTTCCAACAACGCTCAATTACAAATCTCACATAACAATAATACTCATGTTATTTTATAACTTATGTTCTTTCACAACCAATGGGCTTCAACAACTATGATTATAAAACAAGGTTTAAACACAAATATCAATTCAGAAAACCTTGAAGCATTCAATCAACCACTTTTGAAAAGGAAACCACAATCAATCCTTTTCCATCCAATGATATTTTAGAAATCAACCACCATAAACAATCAATAGGAGAATGTGCCCATACATTTTATGAATATGAAGAAACCCCTTTGGAAATCTGCCACACTCAACACACTTTGAAAAGAACAAAACAACCTTCACTTGAACCCTTTTACAAAAATAGAAATATCTCTTTATGTACACCTTATTTCTCCTTCTAAATAAAATATCAAATAGCCCTCGAAATAATCTTTCCAATGATATAATATGATATAATTCTAAAAGGAAAATCACCAAAAATATTTCTTTTTCACATGCACCACAAACATTATCTCTCCTAGGGCAACCTTAGAAAAATAAAATATTTGAAAAAATTAATAACTTGCCTTAACCTCAGCAGGATTCGATCCCCTATAACTGCCCCTGAACCACTCAAACCACAGTGCCAACAACCACGTGAGCCAACCACTCACATAGAAACCAAGAGCGCAAGACCTCATTCTTGCTTCCTCTGAACTTGCCCTAAAAAACCACGTGCGCAAAAGGTGCTCCCTTTCTACCTTGCAAAAACCAGCACTGTCGGGATTCAAACTTCGGATATGCTGGTGCTTAAACACCTTACGTGCCTTCCTCTTGCCGCTAGGCCATAAACACCTATGGTGATAGGTAAGGAACCTCCCTTACCTTTGTTCCCTCTTCTCTTCGCTAGTTTTCGAACGAATACAACACTTCTGCTCCCTTAGCGCTTCGAACGGATTATCTTCATCGAGGACTACGTGAAAATAAAAAGTTTAGTGGCATATTTATATATGCCCACATTTTTATTTTGACTTTGGCTATGACTTAATATTATTTACCTCATATTTTTTGATGTCGACAATATTAAAATATTAATTTTAATTTTAATTTAAAATTTAAATTTTAAATGATTAAAATTTAAACTTAAATATTTAAAATTAATTATCTCCTTCATCGGGGCACATTTTTCAATGAAACGAAAAGCCAACCTAGGTTTTAAGAAAAACCCATTTCAAATCTGCCATCCATGGTTTTAAATAAAACCTTTTATTTTGCCTGCCTTGGTTTTCACAAAAACCCTGTAAATAGCCATGCTTTCCAAAATATCATAAATGCTTATTTATGAAATATTTTGGCCACCAAAACTCAATGTGATCCATGTGACATCAATGACAACATAAAATGCCTCAAATTACCTCAAATTTCCAACATTGTGAAATCAATGTGCAATTAGAAAGAATTTAGTTCCAATTAAGAAAAAGGTAAGATTGAATAGGTGGCATGCTTTGATCATATTGGTGTAGGCAAAAACATGCCAAATTGGAAAGATTTGGAGGCGCATCAGTCCAATCTTCATTGTCAAATTATTGGCATGAATAGAAATGAGTGCCAAAAAGGGAAAATTTCCAATTTGTTATTTTAGAGATAAATTCACCATGTAGGCAAATTCATGGTTGTGACTTATCTGGGTAGTGAATTCATTCATTTAGCCATTGAAGGGAAGAGAAACTCTAATTTTATCCCCAAAAAGGGTCATTTCCAAGGGGAAAATTTTGCTATCTACAAAATTTACTATGAGTGGTAAACTTGTTTTGAGCACTTAATATCTATTGTGAAGGATGAAAATGTTGGACTAATCTCCAACATCCTCTGATATTTGTGACATGGTTTAACAACCTCTCGAGGTTAACGCTCTGGCTTGTATAAGGAACCACCAGGTCGACCTTTTGGCTCAACGATAAGTTCTTTCTAACAAGTGGTATTAGAGTCGGTCTCGAGTTTGAATCCCTTCGGGTAACATTGGGGGGATTGTTAAACTAATCACCAGTATCCCCCTTCAGGATTTGTGACATGGTTTAACATCCTCTCAAGGTTAACACTCTAGATTGTATCGAAAACCACTAGGTCGACCTTTTGGCTCAACGACAAACCATTCTAATAGAAAAATGACTTGGTTAGGTTGCCAATATTTACTAGAATCTTGGGAGGTAATAGAGTAAGAAAAATTGGGTGTCTATATTTTGCTCCCTTTTGAGGCACTTATTGCAAAATAAATGCTTCAAAAGTACTTTTTAATAATCCCTAATTTTGTGAAAGGAGTGGTTCTAAGGTATTTACTCTTTGGTATAGAGATAGCTATGCAATTTCCAAAAAAATGATCCCAAGAGCCTAAAGGGGCTATATTAAGCAGTGAAAGGGTGAAACAAAATTCCTTTTCACCATGCAATTTAGAGAATCGAAGCTCTAGGTATTTTTTTGACATTTTCCATGGCACAATAGCAGTGATCCACTCATCGTATGAATGTGATTCGAGGTACAGGTGGTGCCCAAGGTGTACCTCTACAAATATGTACTAAAAATTAAGCTATTTTCCATCATTTTGAACTTCAAAATTTGATTTTTGTTTTAGGGTGGAAATTTTTGCATTTACGTGGCAAACTCATTGGTGATGAATTCATCAACAAGAAATAAATTTACCAATTTAAAAAAAAAATTACCATGCATTGAACTCATTTAGAGGCAATAAATTTGTTGGCCGATGATTTTGTAATTGGGAGATAAATTCATTGAAACCCATAAAATTGAAGTTTTATTGAGGTAGGGTAGGCTAACAAGTATTTTCGTATGTAGGTGGGAATTTTGATGCATCGATCCCATGCCCTCATATCCACTTTCGATATGATAACCTTATTTTATAAGGTCATGTTGGATATTATGGGACTTGGGTATCTAGCACAAATATACAAGGTTGAGTTTGACCATGCCCTTTTCACAATATTGGCTAAGGGGCAGCACTTTAAGTATGACATGTTCTTCCTATTGATGGGTGAGATGACTGTCACCCCCGAGGATGTATGGAGGATTTTGAGGATACCCATTTTAGGGGTCTCTATTAATATGATGGTGGATCAAAGGTTGAATCTTTAGAGCTATTATGGACATGCTAACTAGCAACTGATATGACATGGATTGCATGTCAACAAGATGTTTTTTGGTGGTTGCATTGATGTATTGATAATATTGTTGAATGCTATCATTCTTACTTGTTATTGGGAGATATGAGTAGTTTCATTTTGCCATGGTGATGGTGTGGGATGATCATAGGGATGAGGGATCAAAATGTTAGATATGCTTGAGGTCCTTTTTTTTTGGATCACCTTTACAAAGTGCTACATTGGATTATTTACATATAGATGAAGAGTCTCATTTGTTGTACTCTCCTCTAGATTTGGTGTTGGAGGCACATTGCCATTCAATGTTCTTTTGGTTTACCTTATAAAATGGTAGATATAGGGGCTCCAATAGCATACATGTGGGCACATTATTTTGAGCTCCATCATTGTCCTTTTAGGGGTATGTTGATGGCATCTAGGTGGACCACAAATGATTTAGAGCCCGATCAAATAATTTGGAGGCCATAGAGGCAACATAAAGGTTGGGTCAAGGATGGCTTTGAGTTGTATTACATTTGGAGGATTTTATGGATCATTGACCCCAATGATAGTAGAAATATATATAGGCCTGATCAAGTTTTGAGGTAGTTCGGTCTATAAACGGATCTCCTATAGATTGGGGGGTATTGATCTTGGTGGGAAGAACAAGATGAGGGACATGGGATAAACCTAACCCTAATTTTTTTACAACGGATGATATCTATGATACTCTAGTGTTTATTTTGGTCATGGATGATGTAGGATGTACCATTGCATATGGGAAATGATATAGGAGTGTTCAATATTAGAGATTGATACTAGCTCCACCTAGATGAAGAGCAAGATAATTTGTTATGAGATATTTCAAAGAGGTTAGGAGGTGATAACAAGAGAGAATCTAGTAGTACATAATGTTTCTCCATTGAGATCCATACCTCCACCTTAGGGAGGTGATCTAGGAGTAATTCCAACAAGACTATGAAGGATATGGATGACTCAAAGAGATTTGCTATGCATCAAAATATTTATCCTATGGCTATAGAGATAACTCATCTTCAAGATAGGAAACACTAGGTGATATTATAGGCCTCTCAATTTGTATTAGAAAGAGATGAAACCATAGCCTAGGTGGCTCAGATGACCCTAAAGCATGATATTACCAAGGCAAAAAGAGATTTTGGGATAGCCCAATTAAATTCTTAGAGGTATGTAGAATTGTCTCAAGTGAAATAGATGACATGTGAGAGGAATGATTTTAGGGAAGAAGTGGTAAGTTTAGATGTTCTAGGGATGTAAGACCTTTGTACATGGTCAGGTATGAGATAGAGGTAGAGTGGTTTAGGGTTTCCCACTATCAGCCATTATATAATTATGGAGTTCCTCTAGAGTAGAGGTAGGATTCCCCATGTTGTGCCTCTTCTAGGTCTCATTCTAGTTCATAGTCTACCGCTCGAGCATCTCAATGATTTGTGCATAGGCCAACACAGGTTACAAGGTCTCAAAGTTGAGATTTTTGATCAGATTTTTGTAGGCCTTTCAGCCAATTTTAGGAGAATGAGTGCATCACTTATTATGATTGTGGTGCACTAGTCATTATGACATGTATTTGGCTAAGCATACCAATGTTTTGATATTATGATATGTTGGACCACTGGGATGATGTATATTATTCATATAAACACACACATATGAGACCATTATTCTTTGTTGATTTACTTTTGTGTATGTGTTATTTTGATGATGTAATGACATGTCTAAAAGTTTGATTACTTCATTAATATTTTAGAATTTTATGCTTAATAACAATTAATTGGTTTGATTATTATAGTTGTGATTTTATGCATTTAAGATAAATTTCTTATTATAGTAAACAAGTTGTTTAAATGACATCAAGTATTTTCCTTGAGGTAAAACCTTTTATGGAATTTGAAGAGCCTTTATTTTCCTAGAATGAGATAGTTTGAAGGACTTTAATCATGATAGGTTTATAGAGCTCAGGGGTCTAAGGGACCTTTGTGTATACCTAGGTTTGCTAGAGCTTTGAAAATTTTGAAAGACTATAAACAAGTGTCCAGGCTTTCTAGGAATTTAATTTGGCTAGACCTCTAGGGCTTTGACTATTGTCAGTCTATAGAATCATTTCTATGTTCCTAGACTTTGCTAGGGATTTTGATTTGCATAGACCTCTACGAATTTAGCCATTACTAGTATGTAAAATTATTTTACATGTTCCTAGGGAAATTTTCTAGGGAAATTTTATTTACCTAGACCTCTAGGAGATTGAATATTGTAATTCTTGTAGAATTATTTACATGTGCCTAGAATTTGATAGCGCCTTTGATTTTTATAGACTTCTAGGAATTTGACCAATGTCAGTCTTATAGATTTGTGCCTATGCTTGCTAGGGATTTTATGTGTGAAAATATTGCCTTAAGGACTTAGTTAGCATTTCCCATAGGACTTAGTCAATATTGCTCGGAGGGCTTGTAGTGCCTAGAACTTGTTTTTTCGAAGGACTTTAAGCATGATGTGTGCCTAGACCTTATGGATTTGAAGGATTTTAAACATGACATGTGCCTAGACCTTGTGGATCTAAAGGAATTTAAGCATGACATTTTAATGTGCCTAGGCTTAACTAGTACTTCTATGATAGGTCCTCCTATTAAGAAATAGGAAGTTCCATGATTTTTTTACAAGATTTCAAATGATTTGGATATGTTTGTTCTTTTCTAAATATAAATGTGTTAATAAGAGTTGTTTGTTAAGGCACTTTCCAAATAATTAGAGGCATTGGAAATACCTGACCATCTTGCTAGGCACATTGATAGTGCTTCATGTAATTGTGAAGCAATATGGATAGGTTACCACTCTATTTAAAGAGAGGAAAATATTGCTTATATGATATTGATGTGATATTTGTATTGTTCAAACTTTAGGATTATTCAAGTTGCAATTTGTACAATGATCTTGTCTCCCATAAAAAACATAACAAATGAAACAATATTATACCATCCTCTGTTGATGATCTAAATATATTGCTTTCATTTAGTTAGGGTTTATTGATAATGTTATTTTACCTTTGTAAAAGCTATTGCAAGGGATAATATTGATGGGATAAATCTTCAAGTGATGAGTCGATATCAATGAAGAAGTAATTAATATAAGAAATTAAAATTTGATGTATACAAATGCATGATTTCAATAAAACCAATTTATGCAAATAGAAATGTAAATTACATTAGCATTTGATGCCCTTATGCATAATAAATTATGCTACTATGGAATATACTTGCACCCTAGTGGGTGCAATCATGCATCAAGCAAGCTAATGACCTAAGGATGGGGATCCACTAGGTGGGTGTAATCATGCATCAAGAAAGCTAATGTCCTAAGGATGGGGATCCACTAGCATCAAAGTCCTAATACAAGTGAAATGCAAGTGTAAGATATCCTGACTAGTTTTCACCATTGCATACTTGTAAAACCCCTTGATTATGTATTCATCAGGCAACCAAACATACATGTAGCATGCAATCATGCAATTATGCAGACAACTAGTCATGTAGGTGAAAGCAAAAATCCATTGGTGTAAATAATGTGTTTTGATGGATTCCTCTCATTAGAATATTTATGGATAGGAGGTTTTGATCGAAAGTTTATCTAATGGAAAGGTTTGTGCACCCACATACCTCGACCAAATTTGAATGACTACAAGGCCAAGCGGTTGAAGGTTGGATCCTTGTGAATCCTAGCTAACTATACCTAGGGAAAAGGGTGTTGAAAGAAAATAAATAGAGTTGAAGCTAGAACTTACAAGGGTACATATTCAGTCACATCAAAACATATGCACAACCAAACTTAAACCATTGCAAGAAGCACAAATGAACCACCTAATAGACCAACCAACCTTATTCTCATTTAGCATCTATCACACTTGATTAAAATCAAATTTTAGAACTATCGAATGAAACACCAAAAATCTAGATTGCAAAATTAAAGAAGTTTCACTCAACTAGTTTTAGTAGAAATAAACATTCAACATTCACACATTTATGAGACAATTTGGAGGTCAAACAGTAATACACTTGCATTTATTGAAAATAAAAAGCTTTACATATGAGTTGTAATAGCTAAATATTTGACCCTTAGAATGACTTACATTCTAATATATATAGCCTTTACAATAAATATTTTTATAGGTATTGATGATGTTTGGTCAGGGAATGCGGTTGTGTCAGAGGAGTGGCTAGGTTGTAAATATTTTTTGATCCTCTATATTTTTTGATGAAAGGTGGTTGTTAGGAGTACGTTGGTTGCATTGCATGAATCTAAACCCTTTATCTACCTAATTACTTTGACAACTCTAATGTATTACAGTTTATATCCCTTTGCACCTGAAGGAAGTTGGTTATTGACAGTGTGAAAAGACCTCTAAATTTGACCGCTCCCATGGACCTGAAGCTCAACCCATTACCCATTGGATAGACATTGACCTCTTTCTCACTGGTCATTTACCATGCATCCTCGTAATTAAGCCTACCATTCCATTTCTTTAAAGGCTTCTCTGACATCCTTGGAAAGGGTAGGGATTTTAGTATTAGCAATTTTTTAGGATCCATCCATCATTTTCTAATGACCCGAAATCTCATTAGACATACTTATCCTCCTTCAAAGTGGACTTTTTGGATCTACACCAATCTTCTAGAATTGTCGAGCTTTTGTGCCTCCTCAAAGCTACGATGAATGCCTATTTTTCTATTAGGTCCCTTAGGTAATTTTTGGTCCATTTATGCGGTGGAGTTTTGGGTGTTGGTCGAGGCCCATCAACATCCCATTTTTCCTCTCATTGCTTTCGCAATTGGTTTTTGGAATCTCATTCTTATACCTACTATGCTTGTGGTGGGCTTTTAGGGCCTACCTAGAATCCATGAGTGCCTACTTTTTTGCTAGTGGTGACACTTAGCCAAATTTTACATGTTCTACTGGCAAGATTTTGGGAACCATTTCAAGACCAAAAACAACTAATATTTTTTCCAATGATAGGATTTTTACCCTTTATCCATGGCATATTTTTGGAATCCGTCGTACGCCCCATAGTGATCCATTTTTCCACCACACTTGGCACTTAGTCATTTTATCGTAGCATTAAATTTTTTATTTCTTATTAGATGCCAAAGGAGTAAGGTAGTAAGTCCTCTCATTGCCATACACCCACCGCCTGTATTACAACATGCACATCCTCTAGAAGCCTTCACCATGGATGCATCTGATATCGAAGGCTCTTTTAAAATATTCATCACCTGATGCTCATAGACCTAGCTCCAAAACTTTATTTCTCTAATATTGACATCTTGTTTATCAATAGGGAACAAGTGGGTGAACACATTCAAAATTTCACCCACACTTTTGATGGCTTACAAGGGTTTTTCACTTTATGGAAATAGGAACACAGATGGTCTTCTTCTATAAAAAGCACTTTCTAACAAGGAAGAGAAGGGGAATAGAATAAAAAATAAACTAGAGAAGAAAATAGTTAGGGAAAGTTGCAATACAAAGGAGGGTGATGGGAGATGGGGTGGAAACTACACACACAACAAGGTGGGACAAATTGGAGAAAAGGAAGGGAAGAGACACACAAGGGAATAAAAAAGGATAAAAGGAGAGAGATAGGAGGGAAAGAAGAACAAGAACACATAGAAGGAAAGGAAATAGGAGAGGAGGCAGTAGTAGGAAGACTACAAGTGTTTAATCGAAGGAATTAGTGACAACAAGCATAAAGGGAAGATAGAATAAGATGAAGGGCAAAATAAAACAAAGAAATAAAAGAGAAGGCAGTATTGGGGCTATCCCACCATAATGTTAGGATATATTTCCTGATCCATGGGACACCCCATAGACTGTACTCCCATAGACATAATCCACTGTAGCCAAAGGCTATTTCAAGAATAGATAGAGTGCAAAAGATATTTGTCCACCTTACCACAACTTTTCTTTCATACGCAGTTCAACAAGAATTCACTCTTCCCATCACAGTTCATCGTGAGAATATTCAATTGTGCTCTCATACCCATCTTTCTCTAGTAGATTTCCACTGATGTGCATGAGGAAATATATATAGAGCAGTTCTCTTAGCTAACCATGGAATGGAAATTATTCTTGAATATTTTGATTTTATGTGAATCGTCTAGTAGCACCTTTAGTAGGTGAGTCCATATATTTACTTTAGAGCATCCTTTAATCTTATGATTACACATCCATATTGGTATGGTGTGTTAACTTGCTTACACTGGTCTTGATAGTCTTACCTCATGCGATCATAGATTTTTACGAGTAGTATCTGAAGATTTCTATACTATGCTACTTTTATCCATTGGGCTTTGGAGTCACAACAACAAAATGCAAATAAAAAAAAAATAAACAATAAAGGAAGAAGACGAGAAAATGGGAAGAAAGTGCTACAAATCAATGCTACCACCTAGAAATCCTTTTACATTCTCTACTTCGTAAATTCTGGCACCTGTGCCAACTGGTAATATGTTATTGGAACTAATACTTTTGCAAACTTTGTACAAGATGATGTCACCTTACTGCACTGCCATGTACTTGCCACATTTTTTATTCAATTGTTGACTATTTACACAAAATTATGTTACACTTGGCACACCTTGGTTGATAAATCTTCTACAAATTATCCAGTGAACCTGCAGTATCCAAACCATATAGTACCAAATCTAAGTTGTTCTCCATGTTCAACTTGACACTGTTTGTAAAGGTCATCAACTACCATGGTATTCCAGTCAATATTTTGAATTACCTTTGAGCCCCCATATTTTAGCCATAAGTGATTGGTGTGTAAGCCATTATCACCATGTCAGCCCCTCCTTTTAGTTCTAACTTCCTTGAATATAGATGCCAATGATGATCTTTCCTAAAATCCAACTAGTTAGAAACCCATATTTCATTCTCCTCTACCTTTGCTACATTTTGAATCCTTATATAACCACCAAAATTACCATCCTTTGGATCCCATTGGAATTGAAATCCAAATGTTGGATTATCACAAAGTATCTAGGTAGAGGGTCCATAACAAAAATTAGGTAGGGATGACCATGTTGTTTGCATATCATATGAATTTGTTCTTGGCTTGCTTAGTCTCATTTTTGGCTCACCATATCTTTCAATGCAGAAAGGGTGTTACCCATGATTCATTATTAAAACAATTTTACCAACCAATGGAATCAATATCTAGTCATGCTCTTAGGTTATACATCCTCCCATTCGATTGAGAAAATATGGAGCTAAGCATAATCCAAATAAGAGAGGATTCTCTACCACTTCTATATCTTGGATGATAGCTAAGTTTGGATGGAACCCTACATAGATTCCCTACCTTCTTCAAATACTACCATCTAAAAAGAAAAGTGTCTGGCTTCTACAACTCTAGGTGAGTCCCAAACCTCTACAGATTTCTACGGGTATGATTTATACCTTAGCCTCTGGTTCGACCACACAATGATGTAATATATGCTTTTCTAGTGAGAGAGATAGATATAATGGGGGAGGATGGCCTCCTAGAGAATTGAGGAGGGATATTTTGGCATGTACACATGTATCATTAGCCATTAACGTTCCTCCCAGGGAAATATCTATCATGTTGACCCTTTCAAAAGGCAACAAATCTTTTCTTGACCCTACTAGCATAGGGATAGAGATTTTGAATAAAATATGAAAATGCTCTATCCCTTATGCTCTCTTCTAAACACTAATAGCAAGTAAGTACAATCTCTTATATGCCTCCAACCTCTTCTAGCATAGTGATGGGATTTTTAGAGGGGAATTTTGTATAGGTATTCGGTCACTTGCATCATCAGTTTGCACTGGTGAGGAGGGAGCATCTTCATCCATATGTCTCTTCAGTTGAGATAATGCCAGAAGTGTGCTCTCTTGATGATCATACTCTTGCTTTCCATTATAGACAATCATATTTTTCATCACAGGATATATTCTTCCTCTTTCATGATGACTAATGACTCCTTCCTCTTGAATTCCACCATGGAAGGAGAGCTTGTATGGACTTGGAACTAAGTCATATCCCATTCCTCCATTATTATTTGGCCACACTACCCTATATGAGCTTGTCCTTACTTATGTTGTTCACTAAAGAGGGGTGGATGTCCAAGGTTGTTGCATAGCTAGCCTCCAACTATCAAGGTTTAGTCTCCTATTCTCTAAGAGTTGTACTTCCATATCCCTAACTTATTTAACCATCCTTTGAATGCTCAACTTGATTTCTTTCTTCACCTGGGGATTGATGCTGACACCATCCTACACTTTTTGATACAAGTATTACTCGACCTTCTCAATGGGTGGAGCATAAAATACATCTATAAATGGGTGTAATGGACATGCATCCTCTATTGGAGGTATCTTTCCCACTTAGATTAATATACTTTCATCTCGTATGGCCTCCTTAAGAATATGTGGGAATATTTTTCTTTGAACTGCTTAATAATAAGGATTATATCAGATCTAAAAGCCTTGGTATAGTATAGGTATGCCTGAGTCAAGGATGGATGGAACTCATGGGGAATCCTTATCCACATCATTTTGAAATGGATATTTAATTTAATAATATTTTCATGAGGGTCATGTATGATGAAGGAGAATTGATTGAGCATCAAGAAGGGATCCCAAAAATCATCAAATGTGATAATGAGTGCCTTTTATAGGTCAGCCCATGTATAGATGCTTCTATCTTCCAAATATTTATACCATAACAATGCACTTTATTTGAGAGAAAGAGTGAGCAACCTAATTATCACATCTTCATATGCGATGTTATGAATCATAGCTAGGGAAGCCACATCTTGACAATGCTCAAATGCAATTTTTTTTATGCCATCAAAAATTGGAAAAGTCTTCAAAGTTACCTTGGGGATGCTATGCAGATTCAGGATGTTAAAAGGGCCTACATCATTCCATAGAGCGTAATGACACTGAGTCATTGGTCCTCTTGTGGCACTGATACTTTAAAAATTTATGGTCCTTCATTCAGATGAGAGTCGCTAGATGAGCATAGTTTCTTCACCAATGAGGTCAAAACTACTCATCAAATTTTGAGCCCTCCAAGAAAAGTGATATTTAATATGACATCAAAGGCAACTGATCATAAAGTCTAGGTTTCACTTGTAAGGGAGTCTCTATGTGATTCTATGAATGGAGATGGAACAAAGTATCACCAGGCTCTGATCTATCCATATGGTGGAATGTATGCATCCCACCAGGAATACCAAAAACTATTGGTCAAAAATTTATCTAACAAAAATGTTTGTGCACTCATAGACCTCAACCAACTTTGAATAACTACAAGGACAAGCAGTTGTATGAATCAATCTCTAAATAAGGTCAACTCCTTGTGAATATAGTTAACTATGCTTGGGGAAAGGGTGCTGGAATAAAATAAATGGAGTTGAAGCTAGAACTTACAGGGATACGGATTTAGTCACATCAAAAAATATGCACAACCAAACTTAAAACGTTGCAAGAAGCATAAATATAATGTTGGCAATTTTGCCACATTGTTTTGTTATTGTTGTTCATGCATGAATTACTGAAGTACTCACTTCACTCCTCTATGTTTCTCTACAAGTTTTGGTGCCAAAGCAGCTAAGTTCAAAGTTGTCGCAAAATCGCGACCAATAAAAAAAGGGGCAGTAGTGACCATGGAGCAAAACTGTCGCGATATCGCGACATGTCGCGATATCGCGGTCAAAGCAAGGAAACAGGAGGGTTGACCAAAAAATGTTGTGTTATCATGGTTTCCAGCAATGAAAAATAGCTAATTCCAAAAACTGTTGCTATATCGCGACCCAAAGCAGCATGGAGAGCAAGGGTTCAAAACTGTCGCGATATCGCGACATGTCGTGCTATCGCAGGTTGTTAGAAGAGAGAGAAGTCAAAGTCGGAGAATGTTGCGATATCACGACGTGTTCCAAAATCACGATCAAAGTGGTCAATAGAAGCAAAGCAGTAAACCTGTCACGATATCGAGACATGTCATGTTTTCGTGACTTGCAATGACCATAGAGCAGAACAAGAGAAAGTGTCGCGAAATCGTGACATAAGGCAGCAATGAAGCAGAGTGATAGAAAATGTCACGATTTTGTGACATAATTGAGCAAAGGGCAATGTCAATGAACCTCGTCGCGATATCGCGACAGAAAAATGAACAAGGAGCAAAATGTAGAAACGTCGCGATATCGCGACGTGTTGCGTTGTCATGGCAAGGTTGAAAGAAATGTTCAAGGCATGAAGGACGTCACGATTTCATGACATTTTTGGAGATGAAGTCCAGCAAAAGAAGACGTCGCGATATCGCGACAGGAAGTGGAAACAATAGAGAAAGCAAGAAAATGTCACGATTTCATGACATATTGGGCAGGAAGGACAAAGTGCGAAGAATTATCATGATTTTGTGACATGTCGCATTTTCGCGAGGCAAAAGGCAAAAATAAGGAGAACATGAAACCTGTTGCGATTTCGCGACGTGCTGAAGATGAAAGAACCACATGAGCAAATAATGTCACATTTTTGCAGGTTGAGAGCTGGACCGTACAAGGCAAATGAAAATTGTCGCAAAATCGTGACATGTCGGATTTTTGCGATGAGGAAGAGAGGATTGAGCAGCTGGGAGAAATCGTTGCGATTTCGTGACTTGTTTGGTTTTCGTGACTTGGAGATAACAACGAAGGTGTCAATGGAAGAATGATGCGAAAGTGCGACCTGTCTTGTTTTTGCATATGAGAAGCAGTGAGAAAGCCAAATGAGAGGAAGGTGTAGCGAAATCGTGACTTCTCATGTTTTTGCAGTTCAAAACAACGAAAGGACAACATGGGGAAATAACATCACGAAATCGCGATACGTCATAATTTTGCGAGGCAAAACAAGGAAGGAGAAGAATAGTACGAAACATCACGATTTCATGACATGGTGAAGTTTTCGTGACTTGGAGGTGATAATGAAGATGATAAGAGAAACATGTCATAGTTTCGCGTCTTGTCGCATTTTCGTAGGACATGAAGAAGAAGGTAGACAGCAAGAAATTGTCATGATTTCATGACACGTCGCGTTTTCGCAACCTAAGGTGACGAAGGAGAACAAAAAGCCAAATACATCGCGATTTCGTGACATGCTTGGTTTTCGCAACCCAAAGTGGCAAAAGCATACGAAGAGGGAAAATGTTGCAATTTCGTGACATGTCATGTTTTCGCGACCCGTCACAGTTTCATGCCAAAAAGCAGTTCAACGACCCGATGAAGTATTGCAATTTCCAAGGATTAAAAGCTCTCCAAAATTTAATGTTTTGCTGCTTTCCAATGTGTGCAAGATAGAAGAACGTGTTTAGGCCTGTAGCTTTCAAAGCCACCAGAATTGAAGACGCCTCCATTATTCAAAGCTTTTGTTCATGATTTTCTAATGGTCCAAGTATGCTCTGAGAATGACCATTTAATGAAGATGACTGGTTCCTTGTTTCCATTCAATTTTTGATTTCTCCGAGGCTGGTTTAAGGGGATCATTTCCTTATTTCTGTTGTATATTTTGTAGATCTCGAGGAAGTCTGTTTCATGTTTTAAATGCTACAAAGAGGCAAGACCTCTATAAATATCAATGTATATCTTAGAAAGAGGGATCGAAAGAGAGACATGTTTTGCAAGAACACTCATCAAGTTCTCTGCGTAAATAAAAGATATTTGGCCTCTGATTTTGCAAGCAACTTCTGTGTGATTTCTTTCTATCTTCTACATTTCTCCTTTACGCTCGTATTGCTTATCTGTTGCTAAATTTAAATTCTACATCTGAGGTTAAATATTGCTAGTGAGGAAGTGAGTTTTGGAATGTGATTCTGGAGGTTATCTATGCAAGTTTGTAAGTAGATTATGTTGCTATATTTTTTTATATGTTGTTCATGTGCTTGAGATTATCTGCTGCTAATCTTTCCTCGATCTGATAAATTTGGCCTATGGCCATATTTCTTGTCTCTTTCAGTAATTTCTCATTTCTTTCTGTATATCTCCTATTTCTTTCCTGCAACTCTAGTCTTCAACAACATAGAATTTAGTAAGGGAACCAGCCCTCTCTGGAGATTGGTCCGGGAGACATTTCTTTCTCTTGGCCTTTCAATGTTGGTCGGGTCTAGGGTGCATAGATGTAGAAAATCCTTTCCTGTGGTAGATTCGTGACCAATAGTTTTTGGCACGCCCGATGGGACAGACTGTTTCTATCTCCCAAAGATCCATAATTGGTGAGACTGATTGTTTCATTGTTTAATACCCGAAGGTATCAAGATTTTTGATGAACTGTCTTGACCTCAAAAGTGGCGATTGTAAGTTCATCTGGCAACTCTGCTGAGCTGAAGATTCGAATTTCTTGATCGTAGATGCCTTTTGAAGCTAAAATAAGACACCCCAAAGGAATCAAGGTTTTGTGAGCAACCTTGACCTCACAAGTGGAGAAAAGAATGTGCACCTGGCGACTCTGACTTAGTGGCGATAATCGTGATCTCTGCAGACTGCTGTTATAATGGCAAGAGTAAGTTGTTCTAGCTGGAATGATCCTGGCCCCCTAAATCTTCAAAGTTTTCATGAAATTCCCAAGGATGCTTTGAAGACATTGACAAAGTATGATGGCACTACGGGTATGGCTCTAGAGCATATTGAAGATGTTGCCACTTTGTCAATCATCCATGGCATAAACCATGAAGATGTCATGATCAGACTTCTGGTTCTGTCTTTGGAAGGAAGGGCATTGCAGTGGTATAGACTACTCGGGCATAAAAGCATCAGCTCATGGGATGACTTAGCGAGAGCACTAATTAGAATATTTGATGAGGATCCCTTTAACGGCTCTCAGGATCCCTTTCAGCTTTTAATGTACATCACGAGATCACCTCTAGAGAGCATCACAGACTTTAATGTCCGATTCTGCAGAAGTTGGAAGAGAATTCCAGAGATGATCTGACCAACACCCACCCAAGCCCACATCTTCTATGTTCGTATTTTCCACCCAGACATAGGCCTCCTCTTTCTGCAATCAGGTGAATGAAGGTTCCCTCAAATCTTTGAGGAAGTAGTGCGAGCGGAGCAGCTTTTGCTCCTATCAGGAAAGTGGCAGTGGGGAGAAATCCCATCACCTTATCCGGTAGTCACCACTCCTATCTACCCTATGCAAGTGTTCAGCCAGAGCCCATTAACTATGCCTCATCAACAGGCTGAACCTGAAGAGATCCTGGAGAAAAGACTATCGTCGAACAATTCTTGTTATCGCATCAAGGGGTTGGAGGAACCTGTACTCAGCCCACAACCAGGGGACTCTTCAAGATGGTGGTATTGGCTTCAGCCATTACTACAACTGGTACCCATAGGAGCCCTCCATGTGGCAAATCTCTTTGCTACATTATTTGTCGACTGTGTGGGTACTGGCATGCAGGATAACTTGCCCCTATTTGCAACATGGAGAACTTTGGGAGGTCATCCCAACTTCAAGGACCGACTCAAGTATGATCAGATTTGGTCCGGTCACTGTAGGTTCACCGGATAATCACCTAAAACTGGGTTTGTGGTGGTGGCATGCCAATCATGTCATAAACTTTTGTATATAGTAAAAGAAAAAGCAAAAAAAAAGAAAACAGAAAAAGGAAAAAAATGTATTGTGAATTTACTCTATGTATGTAAATCATCAACTTCGACTCTTTTTGCATGCGAGTCCACAGGTACGTTATTTCTTTCTTTTTTCCTTTTCCTTCCCAACAACTAGTGGCTTTCATCCATTTATTTCTTCCATTTCCTTCTGTTCATTCCCATCCTCCACTCATTTCTTCTTCTACCATCTGTAATTAAGTCACTACTGTTGTTTTTGTTTTCCCCTCTGATATTACCGTTTCTTCATTTCCCCTTTCTTCTAATCCTTATTTTCTTTTCAGTATTTATCCACAGTTTCCATCGCTTTCACCATCCCATCCACTTTCATTCCATTATTTGTTTTTCCCCCCATCTCATCCACGTCCATTTCATTATCCATTTTTTTTGTTCCTGCAGTCGGTGACACAGTAGCTCCCTCTTCAGTTGTTGTATCTACCGCTTTCACTCTTTCATTTTCACCATTCCATCATTCATCATTCCCATTTTGCAACCTACACATTTGTTGGTCATCACTTCGTTCATTCCGTTCATTTTCATTTTTGCAACCCAGGTGCTTTCATCACTATCATGGAGATCCCTTTACAGCACCTGGTGGTTAAGCTCACTCAAGCTAGGCCAAATACACATCTATTTGAGTTTCCCAAAAGTCAGCAAGAGTTTGTTGTAGAAGTCCATAGAGATGTCCACCATCAGTCAGCATTCATTGATTATGTTCTTCCAGTTTTCTTGACTCTGTTGCCCAATGGATTCAGGCTTGGAGTTCGTGCATCTAGCAGAACTGTATACCCCACGAGCCGCCAAGAATGTTGGCAATTTTGCCACATTGTTTTGTTATTGTTGTTCATGCATGAATTACTGAAGTACTCACTTCACTCCTCTATGTTTCTCTTACAATTTTTGGTGCCAAAGCAGCTAAGTTCAAAGTTGTCACGAAATCGCGACCAAAAAAAAAAAGGGGCAGTAGTGACCATGGAGCAAAACTGTCGTGATATCGCAACATGTCGTGGTATCATGGTCAAAGCAAGGAAATAGGAGGGTTGACCAAAAAATGTTGCGTTATCACGGTTTCCAGTAGCGAAAAATAGCTAAGTCCAAAAACTATCGTGATATCGCGACCAAAAGCAGCATGGAGAGCACGGGTTCAAAATTGTCGTGATATCGCGACATGTCGCGCTATCGTAGGTTGTTAGAAGAGAGAGAAGCCAAAGTCAGAGAATGTCATGATATCACGATGTGTTCCAAAATTGCGGTCAAAGTGGTCAACGAAAGCAAAGCAGTAAAACTGTCGTGATATCGCGACATGTCGCATTTTCGCGACTTGCAATGAACATGGAACAGAATAAGAGAAAGTGTCATGAAATCATGACATAAGGCAACAATGAAGCAGAGTGATAGAAAATGTTGCGATTTCATGACATAATTGAGCAAAGGGCAATGTCAATGAACCTCGTCGGGATATCGCGACAGAACAGTGAACAAGGAGCAAAATGTAGAAACATCACGATATTGTGATGTGTTGCGTTGTCACGACAAGGTTGAAAGAAATGTTCAAGGGATGAAAGACGTTGCGATTTCATGACATTTTTGGAGATGAAGTCCAGCAAAAGAAGACGTCGTGATATTGCGACAGGAAGTGGCAACAATAGAGAAAGCAAGAAAATGTCACGATTTCACGACATATTGGGTAGGAAGGACAAAGTGCAGAGAATTGTCACGATTTCATGACATGTCACATTTTTGTAAGGCAGAAGGCGAAAATAAGGAGAACATGAAACCTATTGTGATTTCACGACGTGCTGAAGATGAAAGAACCACATGAGCAAAGAATGTCACGTTTTCACAGGTTGAGAGCTAGACCGTACAAGACAAACAAAAATTGTCGTGAAATCGTGACATGTAGGATTTTCACGACGGGGAAGCGAGGATTGAGCAGCTGGGAGAAATCGTCGCCATTTCATGACTTGTTTGGTTTTCATGACTTGGAGATAACAATGAAGGTGCCGATGGAAGAATGACGCGAAAGCGTGACCTGTCTTGTTTTTGCGGATGAGAAGCAGTGAGAAAGCCAAGCGAGAGGAAGGTGTAGTGAAATCGTGACTTGTCGCGTTTTTGCAATTCGAAACAGTGAAAGGACAACATGGGGAAAGAACGTCGTGAAATCGCGATACGTCATAATTTTGCAGGGCAAAGTAAGGAAGGAGCAGAATAGTACAAAACGTCATGATTTTGCAACATGGTGAAATTTTTGCGACTTGGAGGTGATAATGAAGATGATAAGAGAAACATGTCACAGTTTCGCGTCTTGTCACGTTTTCATGGAAGGACATGAAGAAGAAGGCAGAGAGCAAGAAATTGTCACGATTTTGCAACGCATCGTGTTTTCGTGACCTAAGGTGACGAAGGAGAACAAAGAGCCAAATACGTCATGATTTCGCGACATGCTTGGTTTTTGTGACCCAAAGTGGCAAAAGCGTACAGAGGGGGAAAATGTTGCAATTTTGCGACATGTTGCATTTTCGCGACCTGTCACAGTTTCGCACCAGAAAGTAGTTCAACGGCCCAATGAAGTATTGCAATTTCCAAGGATTAAAATCTCTCTAGAATTTAATGTTTTGCTACTTTCCAATGTGTGCAAGATAGAACGTGTTTAGGCCTGTAGCTTTCGAAGCCACCAGAATTGAAGATGCCTCCATTATTCAAAGCTTCTGTTCGTGATTTTCTAACGGTCCAAGTATGCTCTGAGAACGACCATTTAATGAAGACGACTGGTTCTTTATTTCCATTCAATTTTTGATTTCTTCGATGCTGGTTTAAGGGGATCATTTCCTTATTTTTGTTATATATTTTGTAGATCTCTAGGAAGTTTGTTTCATGTTTTAAATGCTGCAAAGAGGCAATACCTCTATAAATATCAATGTATATCTTAGAAAGAGGGATCGGAAGAGAGACATGTTTTGCAAGAACACTCATCAAGTTCTCTGCGTAAATAAAAGATATTTGGCCTCTGATTTTGCAAGCAACTTCTGTGTGATTTCTTTCTATCTTCTGCATTTCTCCTTTACGCTCGTATTGCTTATCTGCTGCTAAATTTAAATTTTGCATCTGAGTTTGAATATTGCTGGTGAGGAAGTGAGTTCTGGAATGTGATTCTGGAGGTTATCTGTGCAAGGTTGTAAGTAGATTATGTTGCTATATTTTGTTATATGTTGTTCATGTGCTTGAGTTATCTATTGCTAATCTTTCCTCGATCTGATAACTTTGACCTGTGGCCATATTTCTTGTCTCTTTCAATAATTTCTCATTTATTTCTGCATATCTCCTATTTCTTTCCTGCAACTCTAGTCTTCAACAGCATAGAATTTAGTAAGGGAACCAGCCCTCTCTGGAGATTGGTTTGAGAGACATTTCTTTCTCTTGACCTTTCAATTTTTGCTGGGTCTAGGGTGCATAGACGTAGAAAATCCTTTCCTGTGGCAGATTCGTGACCAAAAAAACCACCTAAAAAACCAACCAATATTATTCTCATTTAGCATCTATCACACCTAATTGAAAGTAAATTTTAAAACTACATAATGAAACACCTGAAATCAAAATTGTAGAATTAAAGAAGTTTCACTCAACTAGTTTTAGCAAAAATAAACATTCACACATTTATGAGACAATTTGGATGTCAAATAGTAAGACACTTGTATTTCTTGAAAAGTAAAATCTTTACATATGAGTTGTAATAGCTAAATATCCAATCCTTAGAATGACTTGCATTCTAGTATATGTAGCCTTTACAATAAATTCTATTATTATGATGTTTGGTCAGGGAATGTGACTATGTTAGACGAGTGGCTAGACTATAAATATTTTTTGATCCTCTATATTTTTCAATGGAAGGTGGCTATTAGGAGTACATTGGTTGCATTGCATAAATTTGAGCCCTTTATCTACCTGAATCCTCTAATAACTCTAAAGTATTACATTCTCTATCCCTTTGCACCTGAAGGAAGCTATCTATTGATGACACGAACAAACCTTTGAAGTTGACCAATCCTATGGACCTAAAGCTCAACCCATTACCCATTTTATATACATCAACCTCTTTCTCATTGGTAATTTACAATTCACCCTCATAATTGAGACTACCATTCCCTTCCTTCAAAGGCTTCTTTGATGTCCCTGGAAAGGGTGGGGATTTAGTATTAGCACATTTTTGGGATTCGCCCATCATTTTTTGATGACTCAAAATCCCACCAAACACACTTCTCTTCCTTTAGAGCAGACTTTCAAGCTCTGCTCCAATCTTCTTACATTTTTGGGCTTTTGGGCCTCCTCAAAGCTATGATGGATGCCTATTTTTTTGTTGGATCCCTTAGGTAATTTTTGGTCCATTTATGTAGTAAAGTTTCAAGGGTTGGCCAGGGCCTGTCAACATCCCATTTTCCACCCATTGCTTCTACAATGGATTTTTGGGATCCCGTTCTTCCACCTAATACACCTATGGTGGGATTTTAGGGTCCACTTAGAATCCATGAGTGTCTATTTTTCTGTCAGTGGTGACACTTAGTCAAATTTTACATGTTCTATTGGCGAAACTTTAGGAACCATTTCAAGACCAACAACAACTAGTCTTTTTTCAAGTGACAAGTTTTTTACCCTTCATCCATGGTGGATTTTTGGGATCCATATTTTTTTTTTTTTAAATTTACATGGTGGAATCGGTAGCCGCCACGAATCTGGGTAGGCTGTCCAGCTTTTATGGCCGCCACAGTATTCTGCTTTGTCCGCCCCAGAAGCTACCACATAGATCTTCGCACAGTCCACCCCTATAACCACCATGCCGTAATAATTTTAAACCTTTTATGCCACTGAAAAAAAATTGGGATCCATATTACATCCCATAGTGACCCATTTTTTCCTCACACTTGGCACTTAGTAATTTTTTTATAGCATTAGATTTTTTTATTTCTACTTAGATGCCAAATGGGTGAGGTAGTAAGTCCTATCACCACCATACACCCACCGCCTGCATTAGACTACACATCCTATAGAAGGCTTCACTATGTCTGCACTGAATACTAGAGGCTCTTTCTCAGCATTCACCACTCAATGCTCATAGAGCTACTGTATTTCTCTAATACCGATATTTTATTTATCAAAAGAGGATGAGTGGGTGAACACATTCAAATTTTCACCCATAGGAGGTTTGGTGATTTTTTGAATAATCTTTGATAGAAGTATTTCTTTGGATAGGAGAAAATAGAAATATTTTTTATCAAAGCACCTTACCCATTATTTAAGGAAGTGAAATTACTTGGTTTGCTTACCTAGAGATTCTATAAAGTTTTATAGATTTACTGAAGTAAAGTAAACTAAGTAACCACTATCCTTTGAAAAATGCGTTTCTTCTTATGAATGTTTATAAAAAAAACTTTAGATGATATCTAAGTTAGAATGTGATGAAATTAGGTCATCAATACTCACAAGGATTTTATAATGTTCATTATACAACCTTGATTAGGGTAGGGGAATCATGACTTGAATTTTCTAATAAATCCCTATACCGAGGAAGGATGGTTGATAAAATCATACCATGCTATTGGGTGTGTAGGTATACTAGATATTTTCCAAGCATTAAATGATTTTATCACTCATCCTTCTTAGGTGTAAGGATGAATCAAATTTTTAAGTCTTGAAGATAATGAAAGGTAATAGAATTTTGTGTCATGACATGGGATTTTTGATTGACCCTTATGCTAAGGGAGGATATTTGATATAATTATCTCATGTTAGATGTATAAGTATATTAGATACTTTCCAAGCATCAAATAATTCTATCACTCATCCTTCTTAGATATAAGTATGAACTAGATCACCAAGTCCTGAAAGTGATGAAGTGTGATACATTTCATATCATAATTTTGAGATATCTAATAGACCTCTATATTGAGGAAGGATGTTTGATAGAGTTATCCCAGGTTGTTGGGTACGTAAGTATATTAGGCACTTTCTAGGCATAGAGTAACTATACCACTCACTATTCCTAGGTATAGGGATGAATCATATAGACAAGATATGTGTGATGAAGTTTGTTGTCAAGGAAGAAACAAGGAATATGATGTTTGTATTGATTGTCCTACAAATAGTAAGGAGATAAATTCTAGTCTAGTCTAGTGCCTAGAACATCAATGATAGATATCATCCAAAAATTGAACATGGCTACAAAAATCTCCCAAGTGTTTATAGTGAAACAAGTGAGGATTGATAATAAGAGATAACTTTGCTAACTTAGGTTGTTCTCAAATGCAATGCATAGACTTGAATTTTAGTATTAATATCATATCGTGCTAGTAGGCTACTACAAAGGATGATGGAAATATGTGAATCTAAGAAGATTGTATATGATTAAAGATATAATAATCACAAATTGATAATTGGATTTATATGACATGAAAGGAGAGTCTTTGGAGAGATCTACTACCTCAACTACCTAGCTAAAATGCAATCTATCCTAACTAGGATCATCATGGGTCTCAATGGATCTCTCAACTCTGTATGCAATAAGCAGTCAAGTAGCAACAAGCATATGAACTCAAGCAAGTAAATTATCATTTAATTATGTAACATGTAATCATTGAAAATAGGCACATGATTAGGCAAATAATGCAAATATAAATGAAGTATTTCTTGATATGCATTATATTCATGGGTTCTTTTAGTTCATGTCCATCAAGGGTATCTAGATGATAGGTGCCTAAGCCATATTTACTAGTTAAAATAAACAGTCCTAACCAATTGGGTTCAAATTTACCCTTGAGTTCATTTTAGGCATTAGTGTTTTTTTTTCTTGAAGGACTAGATCCCCAATATCAAATGATCAAGGTCGTTACTATAATCTCATTTGATTTTTTGATGATAGACTTGAAGGTGCTCCAAGGCTTGAATTCTTCTTTAATTAAGGAATTCTAATTGACTTAGATGAGAATGGTGATATCCATCACTTACTGCTATATATTTTAGAAAAATATGATGAGAGGAAATTTCAAGTTCAAAAGGAATGGTAGAATTTATCTCATAATCCAAGGTATAAGGTGTTGCACCAGTCGGGTTTGAGCACTAATTAAATAAAACCATAACATGGGATATAGCTAAAGATGCCAATATCATCCATTTGTGTTTACTAGTTTCTTAAAAATTTAGGTAAGAGTTTTATTTGAAGCCTCAACTTAGCCATTACCTTGAGGATAGTAAGGAATGGACCATTTATGTTGTATATTGTACTTGTGCAAAGTTTAGCCATCCTTACTTTTGAAAGGAGTGTTATTATATGAGATTATCATCAAAGGAATTCCATAACAAGATAAGATCTAATTGAGGATAAGTTTAGAGACTTGTATGCCCATATAGGGATATAAAGGCATGGATTCAACACATTTGGTAAAATATACAGTTGATATGATGATAAATTTATGTCCATCCAATGAGATAGAATTTATCTTTCCTATGATATCTAGATCCCATGTAGAAAATGTCCAAGGAGAAGCTAAGAATTGTAGTTATTGTGATGGGGCAAGGACAAGATTGTCTTTTTTTTTTTTTTATTGCACTTGTAAATACAATCACAAGAATTATTTTCCATGGAAGGCCAATAATATCCTAGACTAAGGAGATTTTTAGCCATGACATTTATGTTGAAATGAACACCACCTATTTCATTATGGACTTATTGAATTGCTTGATTAAACTCTACATTAAGGCAACGAAGGAGGATACCATCGAAATATCACTTGGATAAGATATTTATTGATGATGATGAAGTAACATGCATGTTGCTTGATATTTTTGTATTAATTATGGTTGAAACCTTCAGGTATTGTGCCATATTTAAGAAATCCATAAGTCTCTTTGTACCAAGAATCTAAAGGTGTTGTTGATTCAATAGTGCCAATTAATAAAGGTGTCTGACTAGATTCAAAGGTTTTTGGTTGCTTAGTTTGTAGAATAATAATATTGGATTTCTCATCCTCTAACTCTAGGGGAGTAATGGAAGCAACAACTACCATTGCTTCAACATAAAAATTACTAGAACTTGGAACAAAATCAATAGTAAATTTATCAAAGGTAGCTAAGAGATGATCCATGATTTTAATATAGGGTTTTAACTTGTCATATTTGGTTTGATAATTTCCTTTGATTTGATTAATGATAAGTTGAGAGTCCTAAAAAATAGATAATATTATGTTTTTGAAGGCTTGAGCAGCCTAGAGCCCAAGTATTAGGGTTTTATAATCCATGGTATTTTTGGTGCATGTAAACCAAAGCTTGAATGACAAGGGGATAACAAATTGTTGAGGAGAGACTTGAACTATCCCTGTCCTTGATCAATTTGTACTTTTGTATCCATAAAAATAGAGAGACCAAGCATTAGATGGATTGGTATCTAGACAATAAATGGCATCATCAAGAAAATAGACCTCAATGGGTTGATGAGCTTCTAATGAGGCAACTGCTAAAAGGTCAGCTATGACTTGTCCTTTTAGGGATATTTTGTTTACAAATTCAAGGTCAAACTCATTAAGGGACATCATCCACTTAGTAGTACCACCTAAGAGGTAGGGTTTTAACATGAGATACCTTAAAGGATCGACTCAAGCTATTACAATAGTTTTTTTGTTGATCATATAATGCCTCAACTTTTAAGAGGTAAACTTCACTCCTACAAGGGGAGGGCTCTGGTCCCTCCCCTGCTCCCCCTCCCATGGCTCCTGGTTCCTGCCCAGTCCCTGGCTCAACCCAGGTCATCCCTCCCGGGGAGTGGTTGTTTGTAGATGATCTCCTGGGGGAGATCCTTCTCCACTATCTGCGCCCCTCCCGGTCGGCTAGGGTTTCCTTGGTTGTTTTTTCGGACTGGTGCTTCCCAGGGATCCCCGTTTGGTTGGGGATCCCTTCCCTTTTTCCCTCAGGCTTCCCCCGGGGTTTTTTGTAGGTTATTCACGTGGATCTGGTCCCCTGCATTTCTCGGTGCGGTGGAGGTGACGGTTTAGGGTTTGGACAGCTTCCCCCTTTTTCTTGTGAATCCTCGACGGGCTCTGTGCTTGGACGGGATTCTTGGTCCCTGCTGCTGGGATCCTCTTCTATTTTCCCGGGGCGGGTTCCTTATGGTACAACTCTTTGGTCACTTCCTGATGGGCTGGATCCTCTCTGTGCTGGCTGTCGGCTTCCTACAGGATGGCTCTCGCTGAACGAAATGTTTTCCTAGTGGGCGGTTGGTTTCTCCATAGGGTGGGATCTGCCAAATCCGCTGGTTTTCCCGCGAGGCGGGATCCTTTCTTTTCTGCTGGTTTCCCGGATGGCGGGATTTCCCTGTTGCTTCCTGCTAGACGGGACTGTTTGTGGTGGTTTTGATTGCTTCCGCGAGGCGGGATTTTATTGTAACGGTTTTTCTTTGCTTCCTACTGGGCGGGATCTTCTCGATGGTGGTTTTTGGCTACTCCCACTGGGCGGGATCTCCAAAACTACTTTCTTTCTTATTTGTTTGTTTTCCGCTGAGAGGGATTGTTTCATGCTTACTGTTATCGCTGGGCGGGATTTCTGTTTTGGTGTTCAGTTTCAAGGGATTGATGCCCCAGGCCCATTGCTTATGTAATCAGGTTTTGGGATCCTTGTTAAAACCTGCTGTAAATACAAACACTACTTACCAAAAAAAAAACTTCACTCCTACACAATGTTTTATAAAGTAATGTAATGGGTTCTATAGCTTGCTAAATTTCTAATTATATGTAGTGGTAATATTAGAGTAATGAAAGGGAGAACCTTTAATGTTATTTAATTATATGTAATGGTAATATTAGGGTAATGAAAGGGAAGAACCTTTAATGTTATTTCATTAACTAAAATGGTAATTTTAGGGTAATGAAAGGGAAAAACCTTTAATGTTATTTTATTAACTAAAATGGTAATGAAAGGGTAATGAAAGAGTAGAACCTTTAATGTTATTTCATTATTTAAAATATTAAAGTAGTTGGCTTTAATTGAATAATGAATGTGAAATATTGTTTGTTTTGTAAATTAAGGGTATGGAACTTTAATTTATGAAATGAAGAAAAAGGTTTATTTGAAGATTAAAGTAGTTGGATTTAATTGAATGAAGTGTGAACCTAGATTATTTAGCAATTAAGGGTATGGGACTTTAATTATTAAGTAAGGGTTAGATCATTTATTGTAAGTAGAGCATATGACTTGATGCATGGTTGAATAACTCTCATGAGTAGATGAGAGGGGAAATAGAAAGAGTAGTTTCTATGATATCAACTATGCATTGGAAAGTTGAATTGCTTGGGTTATTTGTATAGTTGTAATTTGGCAATAAAATAAACAAATGCATTTAGAAGCATGTCTATCTTGATCTATGAGTGTCCTAATCCCCTACTATCCTCACTTGATTGATGGAAGAGCAAGAGGACCAAATTCATGAGATGGACTGATGCACAAGTTTACTCTCTACCTTACATCTTATTTAATTATGCATTAGATTAGATTTATGGGAATATTTCCCTGATGCAATTGATGTAATGTGTCATTTGAAGGTATGGGGTTTACCATACATATTTATGTAATAAATGAACAATGTGATTGATGCACCTTGTATTCCATTACTTGAATGTAGTTGTATTTAATTCCATTCTATTGCATGTTTCTCTTTTAATCATTGCTTTATGTTAGTTATGCTTTGCTTGTAAATATTTCATGTTTTGTTAGATTTAGTATCTTGATCTATTCTTGTATTCTTGTGTTAATTTTCATAAAAACAATTGTAAGTTCTAGGTGAAATTAGAGGATGATCTAAGGTTTTGAGACGCCATTAGGGATATTGGTACTAGGTTTAGAAGATCGTACCAAAGTTAATATAACTTGTTAGAGGATAATATTGATAGCTTAACTTGCAGTATACGTAGCATACCCACACATAATGGCTTGTGTGGAATATGGAGATGCATGTACACATTCTAATGATTGAAGGTGGTAAGTCTAGATCATCAAGATTGATGAGATGGATGGACTTATGTGCATAACATAAGATATGCCTATGTAGAAAGGACTTGCATGAGGGAAATTTGTGGTATAGTTCTTGATAAAATTAGGGGATGTCAAATATTAAGTTGGTATAAGGTTGGTTAGGGATTTATGAATCCCTCTCTTTAGTTAAAAAAAATATTTTCTATCTTTGTGTGTTTTCTTGTTCTTGATTTTTGGTTCGTTAAATTTAGTATCAGAGCTCTAGGTACGAGGGCATAGAGCTTCTTATGTGTTAAAAGAGACTTGGAAGTATCCAAAGAAGGATTTCTTAAGTATTAAGTTAAAAGTTGAGATGACCTATAGTATTTTCTATTTAGAATCTAATGGAGTTGACCCCAAAGGAAGATGTATGTTACAATAACTTAGTATGGGCTTTGGTATTAATGATACATCATAAAATTAGAATAATATCCTAGTTAATATTTCTAAAAATTTGGCAAAAAGAACTTTGTAATGTGGTTGAGTTAGTAATTCAGTTTAAGATGAAGTTGTAATCTAATTATTTTCTTGGTTGAAACCAGATCAAGATGCCACTGAAAGCCATGAGAGAAAGGCCTCCATCTAGACAAACTCGACAAAGTAATATTGAAGAAGATATCCAAAATGAGGATCCAAAAATTCCCAATATGGGAATGGAATATCTCACTACCACAATTGCCACATTGCAAGATTAGTTAAGGTAAGTGTTAGAAACTATTGCAAATCAAAATTTGCAAGCTAGAGATTCAGTAGTTAACCAAGCTAAGAGGTTGACTGCAAAGCAAATACAAGCTAGAATCATCTTAGAAAAGGAAACAGTAAGAGATCTAAAGAATTTATGTATCTCCAAGTTCGATGGAGAAGGAGAGGGAGTTGCAGTTGAGGCTTGGTTAAGGGAACTGAAAGTTTTCTTCATAGTAAAGGGATATTCTTCAAGAACCCAAATAGTTTGGGCTACTATTTACCTTGAAGAAGCTACCCTAGATTGGTAGGAGACTTACTATGAGGAAACTAAAATTGAACCAGTATACATTCCATGGAAGGAATTTGTGGTCATATTCAATAAGAGGTTCCTTATAGAGTATTTCTACGCTCTAGATTTTGAGGAGTTTGCCAGTTTAAGACAAGGAACCAAATTAGTGGAGATATATTACAGGAAGCTAGTAAAATTAGCTATAGTTCAAAGTTGGAAACTGGATCAACTATCTTTGATCTGTGAATTTTGTCAACTGACCACCCTATCACTGTCATGTCACATATACTACAGTTATTGACACTAACGATTTTGTTTCTGACCCTAACCACCTATATTTTTTTACTGGTACAACTGACTGTTACTGTTACTATTTTTTACTTGGTTGTTACTATCATTGATTTGATTGGTACTGGAATATTTTAGACTACTATAGACACTTGCAAACTCTATCCTCACTATTGGTGCATGCAAAGTGCATTCTTCTATGATAGGGAAGTCTTTCTTCGTATGCTCACTTTTTGGGATCGAGAAAGTAGGTTCAATAGAACAAAGATAGGTGAGTATTTTGTAGGTTGAAGTTTTTATAGAACCAGGGTATGCTAGGTAGAGGAGTATTTAACACCCATAGGCCCTATGTTATACCGCAGTGACGAACAATAGTGCTTGGATCAATATTTTAGGCCACTACTCAAGGAGGATTCCACACATACCCTTAAGCACACTATCTGCCTCTCTATAAATATAGGAGGCTAATCGTTTGGGATGTTGTATCCCATGGACTATGGTTGATACAAGGCCGAAAAGATTCCAATTGGATAAAATTTTGTTCACCCTAAAATGGTCTCCCGATACAGCCGAAGATGCATGGGAGCTCGATTTCGTGCGTGAGTGTTGTCTGAGGACTGGGTATTGGAGCCTAATCACCCCTCACTTTACTAGATGGTTTATGGGCTATCTATATTAGCCAATAATGATAGCTCCTTCACAATATTTTAAAACCTCTAGTACAAGGTTTCTAGCCTACTCAACTACGAAAAAAAAGACTATTTTTTTGGGTTTTTGCAGATTTGTTTTTGGCTTTTGAATAAAAAAAATAGAATGGAAACACATAGGAAAATTATACCTAACAAGTGAAAATGGCTAAGCAAGAATTATCACAGTTGCATTAGAACTTGACCCTGGAAAGCGCTCTCATACCACTTATAATATTGAAATAAATCTCACACATACAAAATACTAAAAGATAACTGAAATACATGCAATAACATAATAACATTATGCAAAAAGTAATTGCAAAATTGAAACAATCTCACAAATAACTTTGAATTACAAGCCTCTTCGAGGGGACAACCTCCTTCAATATTTCATTAGCTTGCAAAAAGATACATTCGTATATGGCTTCATGCCTTTTAAAGAGAAAGCTACATGCAATCCTACCAACATGGCTTACATGCAAAATGCCACTTGGCTTACATCGGTTACAATCTTGATAACGGTTATATGCAATGACACCATCGGTTACAATATTGATAATGGTTACATGCAATGGCACCACTTGGCTAGGTGCCTTATTTACCACATACATTATGAGGAATTACAAAATAATATTATAATAGAATCCCCCATGTTGGAAGTGTTTTATTACATAATAATGAGAATTACAAAGTAACGTTAGGATGGGATCCTAACACCTTTGGCCTTTCATCTACCCATGACTCTTCATATACCTAACCTATGACTCATGTAAATGTGGACTACATGCACATATACATCATTGCACATTCCAACACTTGTACATTTATTACATTACATGAAGTAACTACTCAAACCTTACTCTAAGGTAAACTCCTACTCTAGTTATGTACCCAAGGTGGTACATTAGCATGTACCAAATAATGTAATATACTCCAACATCACTAAAGGTTACTCTTCCTTCATCAATGAGGTCTTGGATTAGGCACTTGAGGGTTTTACATTTGTTAGTGGAATGCCTATTAAAGCAATGGTAAGTGCATTATTGTACAATATTAAATCTTGGAAAATTTTCTCTTTCAAGATTTAGGGGTTTTATGGGTGGGATTTCACCTTTGAATTCTAGAAGTTTTTCTAAAAATGATAGGAGGTAGGTACAACCTAGCAATTGGTCTTCTAGGCATTTCTTATTTATTTAAAACAAGTTTTTGAAGAGTTTCCACAATACTTCAACTATTGTTGTTTTGTCTAGAGTTAGGAACTTTATCCCCTATGATATTTTTATTCTTATATTATCCTTTTCACATTTTTAATATTTAGTTATCCCTTTCTAATAATATCATATTCAACTTATTTTGCCAATTGAATGGTGTATTAAAAAGGGGGTACTATGGTCATTTGCAAAGGATGAGAGGTGTTCATTAAGGTTCTTAAAAACACTAAGAAGATCCTTTAGAGGAGGTTTATACTCTATTTTTTCACTAATGACCTCCACATTTTAAAGATATTTCATAGGATTTCTTATTTTCCTTGCTTTAATTGATACGGATCAACAAGGGTAGAGGTTTCTTCTATGTCAATAGTAAATTATTGTATGAAATTATCACATAGTTATTTAAAGCTTATAAGAGAATGATGATGTAAATGATAATGTCATTCTTGTTCTAATGCAACAAGGCTTTATGGGAACAATTTTAGTAGTAGTAGTTCATCGTATGCTATACTAACATATGTAAGCATGAAGAGTTTAACACATCTCATAGGATCACCTAAAACATCATACTTGGGTAACTTAGGGACCTCAAAATGATGGGGAAAATAATGATTAGCCATAAATGATCTAAAGGTTGATTGTACATTTCATCAAATGCACATATTTGTTTTAAAAATCCTTGGAGTGATGAAATTTGAGTCAATTGTTGTACTTAGGGCATGAGATATTGGACTTTAGGATAGGGTTGATTGGTTGGAATTAGTGGATATTTTGATGAGGGAAAATGATTTGATATATTAATCAATGGATGAATTTGAGCATTTTGATTAAAAGAGGTATCTAGTTGAGAGAAAAATGTGTTTAAGGAATTATTGAAAGGATTAGTTAGTGGATTTGTAGAATCAAGCATGGGTACTTTATCGAAGCTACTAAGATTGAATATGTCAAGGTAAGTGGTGCTAGATGTAGGAGGGACCAAATTATAAATATATTCTCTTGGATTTAAAAGGGATGGCTATTTAGGAAATATTGATTGAATAGATGATATACTAAGGATAATTTCCAATTGATTTGCTATTGTAGTTGAAGGAATTGGATGACTAGGAGTTGTTTTCAACAACTCCTCTATATAAGGCAATTAGGTTGTTGCCCCATAAAATTGGTTGGGTTAGAAGTTTCTCCCATTGTAGTGACATTAGGAGGTATAGACCCTGAAGTATTAAGTTTTGAATGCTAGGTACCCTAGAAAATATTTTTTGAATTAGAAGTAGAAGGAATTGACCTAGGTTGTTGGATATGTTCTTCTTGGAATGGATGAGACAACTTGTCTAAATGTTCTAAATTATTTGCATTCATGATCATTAAAAAAGTTTTTATTTTTACAAGCAAAAGTGGGAAGGTGATCCATAGATCCAAATACTACTTCTCCTTTTTTATTATGTATAGGAGTACATTTCTAGAAGAGGGAAGTTGTTCCTCCTCTTCTTCATACACATGGTATTTAAAAACTATCGAATTTTTGAGAAGGGGAGATAAAGTTATATGTTGTGGGCTATTTTATGATCCAAACTTCTATTTATGTATAGAGGTTGTTGTTTAGTCATACTTGAAAAAAATTAGTTAGTTTTATTATGTTTTTTTATAGATTTAATTAGATAATAATGAGAAGATGTTTCAAAAAATCCTTATATCCCCTTTATGATAGCACTATCCCTCATTATAACTCCTATTAGCCCATCAGTTTATATTCACCAAGAGGGATAACCCCAAAGGTTTGTACAACATTTTAATCAAGTGGTTATTAACCTTTCTCTAATAGGACTAAATTTTTGTTACATTCTTATTATCTTTGTTTAATATGATCTACCTAATTAAACAATTTTAAATGCTCTTTATGTTAGCTTTTAAAGCTATAAAATTGAAGGAAATGTAATCACAAGTGATGAAATAAGCATGCAATGTTATATCTATGATAATGACTAACTAATAAGCATGAAAATAACATGAGAAAAATTTGGAATAATTCATGCAACAACCATTAATGAATACTCACAAAAATAGGAAACTAATACAATATATGGAACTCACTAGTGCATGCTATGGATGCATGCTTTCTTAACCTTCACTCTATAGCTCAAAGTACATATATGATGAGTTTATTGTGCTTTACTCTACCTATTTCTATTGGAGGAGAGTTTCTTCCATAACTAATTTCTTCATTATCCATTTCAACATAGAAAAATATACAACTCCCTATTTGCACTACATTTAATTTTTGAGAAGGTAATTCTAAGGTTTTGGGTGATGGAGGCAACCTGGCTAGGTCTAATTTTAATAATATTTTTGTGGATTAACATGGTTAATGTTTTGAATTTATTGGATTTATTCTTGTTGCTTTTTAGGTTGACTAATAGTGCTTGTATCATGGTAATTATTACTTCAATCTAAGGGTAAAGGTTCTATGAAGGCTAGATTTAATTAAGAATGGACATAGATGCATATTTAAACTCCCCTTTTCAATGGATTGAAAATAGGTAAAGGGGTCAAGATCTATAGGGATATTGTGAAGTCCTTGGCAATTGAACTTCAGGCACCGATGATAAGTGGATAATATTGTCTACATAGCAAGGATCCAAGGTCATCCCAATAGAAGGTTATAATTCAAGTCACAAGTTAAGATATGAATTAGGGTGTTAAGTATGCAAGGTCCTACTTGGATAGAAAGGACCAATGTTCCTGCAACTCCTCATTAATTATTATCATATGCTTTGACAATGCCATTAATTGTTTTTAATTCTTGCTTATTTAATCCAATATTATTGATGAATTTGAGATTGCACACATTAATGGTAGATCCATTGTCAATAATCACTCTTTTGATGAAATAATGACCTATTTCATAAGTAATGTGAAGTGGAATTTCCCCAAGCATACATGGGGGTGGGACATCTTCATTGTAAAAGGTGATTTTTGTGTGGTTAATAGCAAGGATTCCTATCATATGAGTTAAATTTCTTGGACTAATATCTTAGGGAACTACCTGCTCATTCAAAACTTTAAAAATAATTTCTCTATGAATCGAAGAAGATTTCAATAATTCTAGTAGATGAATCTTTGCAGGTATGTATTCAAGTTATTGTTGGAGGTTAAACTTCTATTTTCTTTTATCTTGATCTTTTAGTATTAAGGTTGGTTTCTAAGAAGAGAATTTGTTTTGGATTGTATAATTAGAGGAGGATTAGTAGGTGAATTTAACAACTACCCATTTTTTGTTGTCTAGTTACTGCATAAAGCATTTCAACCATATTTTGGTGAGGTAATGGAACATTCTTGTATTGAATTTAGTTAGTCGTACTTTGATCATGATTTGGTAGGGGATTTTATAAAATGCCCAAATCTTGATTTGAAGATGTGGAGGATTGGGAGTCACTTGTTAGCTTTTGATGATATATATTAAAGGAAATGCAACCACAAGATGTAAAATGAGCAAGCAATGATAACTATATGATAATGGCACTATAATATGCAGGAAAAATATATAAGAAACTTCTGCAATAACTCAAAAATATGCCATTAATGAAAGCTCACAAAAATAGTACAATGTAATATAATGGAGGACATGAACACTCCAAAAATACATGAAGGATCTACATTGTACTCACTATACTAACTAGCTACTAATGCTACTTCATTCAACTACACTCAACTCTCTCAAAGGCATATATATAGGGAGATAAGTCCCTTGGCCTTTCATCTACCCATGACTCTTCATCTACCTAACCTATGACTCATGTACATGTGGACTACATGCACATTTACATCATTGCACATTCTAACACTTGTGCATTTAT
Source organism: Wollemia nobilis (assembly GCA_028583015.1). NCBI lineage: Eukaryota > Viridiplantae > Streptophyta > Pinopsida > Araucariales > Araucariaceae > Wollemia > Wollemia nobilis. Next base: position 6,791,496 of record JAQPPZ010017110.1, read on the forward strand.
TACATTGCATGAAGTAACTACTCAAACCTTACTCTAAGGTAAACTCCTACTCTAGTTATGTACCCAAGGTGGTACATTAGCATGTACCAAATAATGTAATATACTCCAACACCCCCTGTATTACATTATTTGGGTATTGAAGACTTTAGTCTTCAATATTGTCTTCATCCTAGTTCTGGAATTTGAGCTCCTCTTCATTTTGTTTCTTGTCTGTATCTTGATCAAGTAAATAGTTAGTATCTTCATAAAATACTATCTTTGCTGAGAGAGCTTTAATTTCATGTTCATCTGTAGGTTCTTCCAGTTCTTAAATTTCTTGAATCTCTTGAACCAAGTGACCTTTCTGTTTCCCTTCTTTATATTGCAATTGAGGATAATTGTATTGGTTCTGAGAAGTATATGGATGCTGAAATTGTTGTTGATGTGGACTATACTGATTCTGATATTGTCTTGGTTGGAATGGCCTATTTGATTGGCTTCCATAATTTGTTTGATTTCCTTGATATTGGTTTCTAGGATTGAATCTGTAGTAATTGGTACTATGTCCTTTCTTCCTGCATACTTGACAATACCTATTATTCCATGGTCTTCATCCTTTTGTGGATGAGGCAACATTTCCCTATGGATTATCTTTTGAAACCAATGCATTGTTAGTCATTTCATATTTAACTATATTTTCCACCTCATATTCTTGAAGAATATTGACTAACTCATCAAAAGATGTATCTTTACTTAGGATTTGTAAAGATGTAACTAAATGCTTGTAGCTATCTGGAAGTGCTCTCAAGGTTACTTGAACAAGAAACTTATCTTCTACCTTTTCTCCTAAGGTTAACAATTTTTCTTTTATATCCACTACTTTCCTTAGGAATAGTTCTATACTTTCACCACTATTTACTTTCAGAGAATGCAATTGAGTTTGAAGATTTAAGATAGTGGCTTTATTCTTCCCCTCAAATATCTTGGCTAAAGTTTTCCAAGCTTCTGTAGATGTTGCTGTTGAACTAATGTAAGGTTGTATTTCATCTGTAATAGCAAAAGTTATTATCATTAGTGCTTTTGCTTCATTTTCTTCAAACTTTTGAATCTCACTATCACCTGAAGTAGGTTTAATTTTTGTTCCTTTGACAATATCCCAAAGCTTTTCAACTATTAGAATTGCCCTCACTTTGTTTTTCCATGATGAGTAATTTGGACCTTTAAGAAGTTGGGATTCAGTGAGAATGAATTTTTTTGTTGTCATGATGGTCCTTGTAGGCTACCTTATATCTCCCTAGTTTAGAATATGTGATCAAGCTTGATAAAACCTTATCAAATCTTAGGTTTTGTAGAATCCCTTATATCTCCCAAGTGTTTAGAGTATGCTATGGTCTTGATAAAGTGCTTAGCATCTATTAGATTTCCTTTTGAGTTGATTCCCTAATGTTTTGAAGACAATGGTAATATAATGATCAACTCCTATTTCACCTTATTTCTCCCTATTGATATATGCACTTTTCAATTTGATGAAGTTCTCTATTTTCAAAAATATGGTTGGATTCCTTTTGTCCCTTTAATTTGTATATGAGATAAGTATAAGCAATAAGTTCCAACTTTAAAGCAATCAATGATTTTGCTTCCTTTATCCTTAATTTTCAATGGTTTAATTTTCTAAATTCCAATAATCTAAAGTTTGATGTAGTACTCCTTATATCTCCCTAATTTGGAAATTTAGAAAATGATAATATTTGCAAAAGAATAATGCTTTAATTTTTCCAAGGTAGAAAACCTTATATCTCCTATTTTAATTATTTGCAAATATTATGATATTTGTATTTCAACTAATGCACTTTTGAAATATCACTTAAGGATATAAACTCCTTGTTTTGATTTGCTTTCTAATTCACTAAGGTTGTTATTTGCTTATATCTCCAATGCAATAATAAATAAACTCAACCTTATATAATGCACCTTATATCTCCTTGCATTTAATAGAAGGTAAATATTAAATTCATGTAAAAATATACCTTCCTTGTAATGTTGTAGGCTGCTAGATGATTGGCTCCTATTTTGACTCCTCTATCCAAGCTTTAGGTGTTGTATTTGCTTGTCTTCAACGTATGATAGTGAGCATTGAATGCTCTTACATTCAATGGGTGCCTTATGACAGTCTTCTCCTCCTTCAATGCACTTTGACCACCATGTAAGCTATATGGGCACACTCTTCTTTAGACTGGGCTATTAATACACCATTCTTCCTTGAAATGCATGACACATGGTGCTTTACATTGCACTAGAATGTAGGATCACTTGCTAGGTGGTGTTTGGAGGTTACAACCTTTTGCAAGTATTATTTTAGGTGGTGCAGGCCTTTGAGCATTGAATTAATGATTAATAATCCTTCTTGGCTTTGAATGGAGCATTACTCCAAATCATATGCTCCTTACCTTTGTGCAAGCATTATGTAAATGGGGCACTCTTCTTCCTTTGTGCCAAGTGGCACAAGATTCCTTTGGTTGGTGTGGCAAGTGGAGGCTCCTTCCCTTGCATGCAACCAACCTCTTCAACATTCCTTATCACTAGTTCTTGCCAACTTTTGCTAGTTGTTTCGCTCAACAAGCTTTCTCCAATGTATGGTGGCTCCTCTCCAACAAATGGTGGCTCCTCTTCAACAAATGTGGCTCTACTCCAATGAAGGTGGCTCTAAGGTGCTTCAACACTATCTTCTTGGTGGTTGTTCATCCAATATTTTATCCTTATCCACTTGGGTAATGCACCTTGCTACTTGCACCTTGATTTTTGCTACTTATGTTATTTCTTTACGTTGTTCTCCTTGCAACTTGCACTACTATTGCGTTATACTATCCTTGCTAATGTTGTTATGCTGCCCTTACTTGGTCTCTTTTTAGTTGCAGGTTCTTCTTGCACTGTGAGCGCTACTTTCATGAGACCGATGGTGCTGAATTTGGTGTCTTTAGACACCTTGAATACTATGCTTTTGAGCCCTTTAGTTGGCTCTCTTCCCTTTGCTTCAAAGTTTTCTCTTCAACCTTGATGATACGACCGCTTGATGACTGTAATTTACTTGTTGTTTTAATACCTTAAGACCCTCTAACTTTTTTCCTCCTTTTGCTACGTTGGACAAGACAAGTATGGTGCAATTATGTAATGTAAATAAATCTGCAATAATTAAGATAAAATACCTTAATTTGCACCAGAATTTTTGAGACTTTTTGGTCTCCTTTTTGAAGCTATCTTCCTTCCTTTAGTATGGCAGCTTCTTCTCTATCCCTTGATGGTAAATAGTGATTTAATGTTGCCTTCTTGTACTAGGAAACTCTCTCCTCTAACTCCTTTGCTTGGTTAACTTTACAATGATAATTCCAAGCTTTTCAATCATGCAAATAGTATCCCCTTTTAGATGGCTTTACTTTGCACTATAGTATATGCACTCTATGCTTTAGAATAGAGTCTTTTTTGCTTTCAATAGAAGGTAGGATGTTGATATTTTTCTTTCTTTTAAAATATATCTAACTCCTCTTTCTTATGTGCAAGTTTTAACCCTTGTAGAAACTATCTTCTGCACTTCCTTGAAGACTTTAAACTTGAAACTTTCTCCTTTGCAACTTTAAACTCTAATGTGGTGCTTAATGAAACTATGAACTTAATATAAGTGTTCAAATAATGAACCTTTTGCACCTAAGTTGCATACCTTTTTAACCTCCATAGATGATGTATTTCTTGGTGATTTGGATCACCTAATTGCTGCCCTATGTTAGATGAAATCGCAGCTCTTTCTTTGTTGTCCAAAATAGCTCTTTAACTCACCAATTTGCAGCTTTGAAACTCCTCTAACTTGCTGCCCAAAAATGTAGTTTGGTGGCTTTAACTCTCCTTCAGAATGCACTCTAAAAATCTAAAACTTAGCAGCTATTAATGCTGCCCAAATTTCTGCCCTTTTGCTATCCTCAAATCTGAAATTTTCAGATTGTAATGCAGTCAATTTCTCCTCCGATATGCTGTCCTTGAATCTCCCAAATTTGGTAGGAAACTCCTCCAAATCGCAACTGAGACTTGTCTCCTAGAGACCTTCAATTTTCTGCTGTAAAATTAGCAAACTCCTTTCTCTGAATTAGCCTTCAAAACCTTCAAAGGCAATCTTCAAATCTCTCAGATTTGGTGGTTTCTTTTAACTCCTTTCTCCTTCAACCTCCTTGTTGAAATCTGGCTTCAATCTTGGCCTATTTGCTGGCCTTCTTCTCAAGAATCTGAATGTCTTGAGGTCTTCACTATTCTCCTTCAAAATTTGGCAAACTCCTTGCCAAATCCTTCTCCTTTTGGGCTTGTTGTCGGATGGCGATAATTGTCCCAAAACCTCCTTTATCAGGAACTTCTCCTTGCTAGTAAATTTCTCCAATGAGTTCTCCTCAAATATCCTCCTAATGGCCTTCTCCAAATCTCCTTCAATGGCCTTCTCCAAAATCTGGAATGAGGCTTTCCTAGCCTTCTCCTTCTTTCTCCTTTCAATTCTTTCTTGAGACCTCTTCTCTTGGGTCTTTTTATTTTTGCAGCTTTTGAAATATTCAATAGGACTTTTCTAGTCCTCTATATTCAATATTTAATCTTCCAAATTTGGAAGTTATTCAATGAGACCTTTCCCTTGGGTCTTCTCCTTTTAGAACTACTTTCTTCTTTATTCACTCGAGGTCTCCAATATTCATATCTTCTATGAGGACTTCTTTCTTGAGTTCCCCTCATTTTTCCTTCAATGGGGTCTTCTTTCTTGGACCTCCTTCTTGATCTGCAGTCTTCAATATGGCTTCTTTGACCTCTTCCTTTCTTCTCAATCTTTAGCTATGGAGTCTTCAATCTACAAATCTTGCAATGGGACCTTTTCCTTAGGCCTCCAAATCTTCAATCTCCAACTTGTTGCTTCAAGTACTGGATTGATTCCAAAGAAGATATTCTTCCTAGCTCTTGTAGGAAGCTTCCCAAATTTCTTTGAATCTCTTTTTTCTGCAACAAAGTATTAGAGAAACTGTAATGGAAAAACTTTAAATCTTGAGATAATGAATCTTCACTAGTTGATTTGTCAATCTAGTGGAATCAATGTTGAGTCCTAGTCTTCACGAGTTTTTTGCAACTCTGTGGAAAGACTCTAGCCAAATGTAATTTTAAAAATTCTGAAAATGAGATTTCTTATCTCCTCTCAATCTCTCTTGTGGCTCTCCCTATTTCCTATCGATCTACCATGTGCTCTGATACCACTGTTAGCTTTTGATGATATATATTAAAGGAAATGCAACCACAAGATGTAAAATGAGCAAGCAATGATAACTATATGATAATGGCACTATAATATGCAGGAAAAATATATAAGAAACTTCTACAATAACTCAAAAATATGCCATTAATGAAATCTCACAAAAATAGTACAATGTAATATAATGGAGGACATGAACACTCCAAAAAATACATGAAGGATCTACATTGTACTCACTATACTAACTAGCTACTAATGCTACTTCATTCAACTACACTCAACTCTCTCAAAGGCATATATATAGGGAGATAAGTCCTTTTGTAAGGAACCTACTATTGAAATAAAGCTCACACATACAAAATACTAAAAGATAACTGAAATACATGCAATAACAGAATAACACTATGCAGAAAGTAATTGCAGAATTGAAACAATCTCACAAATAACTCAGAATCGTAAGCCTCTTCGAGGGGGCAACCTCCTTCAATATTTCATTAGCTTGCAAAAATATACATTCGTATATGGCTTCATGCCTTTTAAAGAGAAAGCTACATGCAATCCTACCTAAAGGCTCAAGAGTTGGCTTACATGCAAAATGCCACTTGGCTTACATCGGTTACAATCTTGATAACGGTTATATGCAATGGCACCATCGGTTACAATCTTGATAATGGTTACATGCGATGGCACCACTTGGCTAGGTGCCTTATTTGCCACATACATTATGAGGAATTACAAAATAACATTATAATAGAATCCCCCACGTTGGAAGTGGGTCATTACATAATAATGAGAATTACAAAGTAACATTAGGATGGGATCCTAACATGTCCTTCCCCTTCAAAAAGCTTTGTCCTCAAAGCTGAAGGTGAGGAAACTGGTTCTGGAGCTGATGGAGAGACTCCCATGTAGCATCTTCTGGCTGGAGTCCACGCCACTGAACAAGGACTTTAGTAATGGTGCGGTTGTAGAGAGTGCGAGTTCGATGATCCAACAACTATTCGGGTTCAAGCAAGATAGAACCTTCTTCATCTAACTCTGGAAGTGTAGATTGAACCTGTACCTGATTTCCCACCACCTTTTTGAGAGAGGAAACATGAAAAATAGGATGGAGCTTGGATGTAGGTGGAAGGGCCAACTTGTAGGCTATGGCACCAATCCGTTGTAACACCTGGTAGGGCCCATAGTATTTTATGGTAAGTTTCTGGCATCTACGAAGTTGGAGGGACAACTATTTGTATGACTGCAAGCGAAGGAAAACCATATCACCCACATCAAAACTACGCTCAGAATGGTGTTGGTCAACCTGTTGGCGCATCCGATTTTGGGTCGCATCCAAATTCATCTTCAGTTGATGGAGGACATCAGCATGTTGACTGAGAGTAGTGTCGACTGCATGGACCTTGGAGCTACCTGGAATGTAGGAGGAAGGCGTGGGTGGAGGGCACCCATAAACTACCTCAAAAGGGGTAACCTTGGTTGCGGTGTGATAGGAAGTGTTGTACCACCACTCGACCAAGGGAAGCCATTTCACCCAATGCGTAGGATGATCCGAGGTAAAGCAACGAAGGTAGGTTTCCAAACATTTGTTGACAATCTCCGTCTGGCCATCCATTTGTGGATGATAAGCTGAACTCATTTTGAGTTGAGTTCCCTGCAACTTAAACAATTCTTTCCATAAGTGACTAGTAAAGGTTGGGTCACGATCGGACACAATGGAGGAGGGTAGACCATGAAGGTGAAAGATAGAATCAAGGAAAATTTGGGCAACGATGGATGTTGTGTAAGGATGGGATAGGGAACAAAAGTGAGCATATTTTGAAAGATGATCCACTACCACGAAGATAACATATTTGCCTCCAGACTTAGGTAATCCTTCAATAAAATCCATAGAAATATCCATCCAAACCTGGTCAGGAATGGGCAAGGGTTGAAGAGTGCCTGGAGAATGCACCATTTCACCTTTCATCCATTGATAGGTATCACAAGCTGCCACAAAATCTTGAATGTCCTTTTTCATACCCTTCCAAAAAAAGTGTGCTTAAGTCATTCATATGTTTTGAGAAATCCTGAATGGCCAATAGATGGGGCAGCATGCAGTTCTTTCATGAGAAGTTCCCATAGTGGGGACTTGTGGGGAACAACAAGGTATTGGTGGTAATGCAAATCCTGGCCATCCCAAGTGTAGCCTGGACATGAAGTAGGCTCAGTGTGTAGGGAAGCAACCAAAGTCTACAATTCAGAATCCTGAAGTACCTCTTGATGTAAGGAATCGATCCATTGGGGAACCGACAATGAAATGGCACACAACATACTGAGAGCCTCAAATTGATGAGAGAGAGCATCGACCACAATATTCTCCTTGCCCTTCTTATAGGTGATATCATAATCATAGCCCATGAGTTTAGAGACCCATTTTTGTTGTTCAGGGGTGGCAACCCATTGCTCCAAAAAGTATTTGAGACTTTGATGGTCTGTTTTAATGGAGAAATGATGCCCGATGAGATACGGTCACCAATGGGTTACGACATGCAAAATGGCCATCATCTCCTTGGCATAAGTGGATTTTCCCAAATTATGGTTGGAGAGAGCTTTACTAGTGAAGGCCAAGGGTCTCCCTTCTTGCATCAACACTGCACCAATACCACGACCTGAAGCATCACTTTCAATGACAAATGGTTTGGAGAAATCTGGCATGGCCAAAATAGGCGTAGTGGTCATAGCATGCTTCAATTCTAGGAAAGCCTATTCAGTGGGTCCTGTCCAAGTAAAAGAGTCCTTTTTTAACATGGAAGTGAGAGGAGCTACAATTTTACCATAGTTACGAATAAATTTATGGTAATAACCTGTAAGCCCTAAAAATCCCCTAAGACCTTTGAGAGTGTGAGGTTTCGGCCATTCCTGAACCGCTTGGATCTTCTTGGGGTCAACTTTGACGCCCTCCTTAGTGACAATGTGTCCCAAATATTCCACTTCTATCAACCCAAAAGAACACTTGGAACGCTTAGCATAGAGTTGATGTTGTGCCAACAGCTGGAGAGTCTGATTCACATGAATAAGATGCTCTTCCCATGAGCGACTATACACCAGAATGTCATCAAAGAAGACTAGGATGAACTTTCAAAGGAATGGATGAAAAATGTTGTTCATGAGGCTTTGGAAAGTGGAAGGGGCATTAGTCAAGCCGAATGGCATTACCAAAAACTCATAGTGACCTTCATGAGTACGAAAAGCAGTCTTGGGAATATCCTCATCCTTGAGCCGAATTTGATGGTACCCCGAGCGAAGGTCGAGTTTGGAAAAATACATAGTCCCATGAAGTTCATCCAGTAATTCATCCACCACCAGAATAGGAAACTTATCCTTGATGGTGAGTTTATTGAGCTCTCGATAATCGATACACAACCGCCAGGACCCATCTTTCTTGCGCACCAGTAAAACTGGAGAAGAGTAAGGACTGTTGCTTGGTCGAATGACACCGACTTGTAACAATTCCTGTACTAACTTCTCAATTTTTGACTTAAGAGCATGAGGGTACCGATATGGTTGAATGTTGGGTGGTGCATTGCCAGGTAATAAGGGAATAGCATGGTCATGAGAGCGATGAGGTGGTAATTCTGTTGGCTCAGCGAAAACAGAGTTGTGCTTGGTCAAAATGAGTTGCAAATATTTAGGAATAACATCCTCCTCTGAAGGATGAGGTTGGATCACAAAAATCTGAGCTATGACACCCCGAGATGATTTTTTTAACTTCTCCATCCGACTGGAGCTGATAATCTGTGAAGGCCCTACTTTTAAGCCATGGAGAGTGTAGGACTATCCATTCTGTGAAAATTGCATCCAAAGCTCGGCAAAGTGCCATGAGATGACTCCTAATGTGCCCAACCATTGAGCTCCCAACACGATATCACATCCCCCTAGTTGAAGTGCAAACATATCCTATTTGAGCTCATAGTCCCCAATATTGACCTTAACATTATGACATTTACCTTTGCAAGGTAAGGTCCCACCATTTGCTACCATAACCTCAAAGGAATTACATGAATGTACATAACAATTTTCCTGTTGGGCAATGCGGGGATCAATAAAATTATGTGTACTACCAGAATCAATCAAGATGGTAAGACGCAGGCCCTTGAAATACCCCACAACTTTCATTGTTTGGGGAGTAGTAATGCCAGCAAGAGCATGAACAGAAATCTCAGCCTGTGGTTCATCTTGGTTGTCTGTCACTGTATTGGATGGTTCCTCGACTGATTCTGTGTCATCATCACTGTGGTCACTGGTGTCAGGCTCATCAGCATCTATGAGGAACAACTTCTTTTGGGTGCACCTATGCCCATGAGAAAACTTTTCATCACAATTGTAACACAACCCTTGGGTGCGTCGCGCATCCATTTCAGCAGTGGTTAGACGTTTGGGTGCAGTAGTGGTTGCAACAAGTTTTTGTTCATTCTGATTTTGGAATCTAGGAGTAAAAGAGGTTTTAGCCTGTGGAAATTTAGATATCCACCTCTGAGCTGCAAATTTGGATTCGGCCAAACGAGCCAACTTGATAGCCTCCATCATGGATTGTGGTTTGAACATAGTAACCTCAGCTTGGAGATCCTCCCTCAAACCACTAACAAAACAACTCATAAAGAACCCTTCATTCATTCCCATGGTTTTGTTGGCCAATTTCTCAAATTGTATTTGATAATCTCTAACTGTCGAAGTTTGTTTCAACTTTGTCAACTGTCCTGTAAAATCATCATACTCACTAGGGCCAAAGTGAGTGAGTAATTGAGACTCAAATTCTTCCCATGAAGGATTAGGGTGAGTTTTTCGCAACCATTGGTACCACTGCAAAGCTTCAGATTCCAAGTTGAAAGAAGCCATTTGAACTTGGTGCCATATGGGTACATCATGGAGGCTAAAGTATTGAGCAACACGACATAACCACCCATCCACATCCTTTCCATTGAACTTAGGAAAGTCTAATTTGGGCATCTTATAGGTAGAATCATGATCATAGGGAAAATGAGAGTCATCTGGTGTCCTTCCTTTACCTCTATTATAATACGAGTGTTCAGTATGGTGCTCAAGTTGCTGGGACCACCAGCCAATTTGGACTCAACTTCTGCAAGTTTTTCTTCTAGGCGGTCTCTGGAGTTAGCATGATCAGTTCTAAGATTTTGAAGCTCTGTCATCATATCTTGACTTGATTGTTTCATGTCAGCAAGGGTGCTTTCAAATTTTGCAATCATTGAGGTGATCGAATCTACCTCTTTCTATTGTCCTCGAGTGCCACTAGCCATTTTGGATAGTCTTGAACCTTTGTAACTGAATTACTAAAAATAGAAGTGTGGGTTTCAAGGGTTACTATTTTTAGTAAGGAGGCCAAAAAAGTGCTTGGGTGTGATATATCAAAATGATCAGTGTGACGAGCTGAACACAATGGGCTAGGACTCAAAAAATTGTTTTCGGGATCAAATTTTGTATTTGTGGAATATTTGGCCAAAGAGGAGTCGTGGAAAATGACAAATTTGAGGAATTTTGAGAAAAAAGGGAGTTAAGACTCAAAAATTCTGTGAGAGGTGCAGGAGGGGCTAACTAAGATAACAAAACAAATTTGAGGATTTTTGGGGGTGTCTAGGGCTTTTTATGACTATTTTAGGGCTATTTTTCCCCATTTTTGGTTTTAAAAATACTCAAAATAGAGTAAAGATAAAACCACTATAACTTCTTCATTATAGCTCTGATTTGCACGATTTTTTATTTTTTGAGTGCAGAATCAAAAAGTAGCAAAATACTTCTGTTCAAAGTTGGAAACTGGATCAACTATCTCTGATCTGTGCATTCTATCAACTGACCACCCTGTCATTGTCCTGTCACCTATACTATAATTACTGACACTGATGGTTCTATTTTTGACCCTGACCACCTATATTTTTGATTATTACAATTGATTGTTACTATTACTATTCTTGACTTGGTTATTACTGTCACTGACTTGACTGGTACTGGAATATTTCAGACTACTATAGACACTTGCAGACTCTATCCTCACTATTGGTGCATGCAAAGTGTGTTCTTCTATGATAGGGAAGTCTTTCTCCGTATGCTCACTTTTTGGGATCGTGAAAGTAGGTTCAGTAGAATAGGGATAGGTGAGTATTTTGTAGGTTGAATTTTTTAACAGAACTAGGGTATGCTAGGTAGAGGAGTATGTAACACCCATAGGCCCTCTATTATACCGTAGTGATGAACAATAGTGCTCGGACCAATATTTTAGGCCACTACTCAAGGAGGATTCCACACATACCCTTGAGCACACTATCTACCTCTTTGATAGTACGAGAGGGTAATCATCCGGGATGTTGTGTCCCGTGGACTATGGATGATACAAGGCCGAAAAGCTTCCTATTGGATAAAATTTTGTTCACCCTAGAATGGTCTCCCGATACACCCAAAGATGTGTGGGAGCTCAATTCCGTGCGCAAGTGTTGTTTGAGGCCTAGGTATTGGAGCCTGATCACCCCTCACTTCACTAGACGCTTTATGGGCTATCTAGCTTAGCCAATAATGACAACTCCTTCGTGATATTTTAAAACCCTCGATACAGGGTTTCTAGCCTACTCAACTACGAAAAAAAGATTGTATTTTTTTGGGTTTTTATAGATTTTTTTTTGGCTTTTGAATAAAGGAAAATAGAATGAAAACACACAGGAAAATTATACCTAACAAGTGAAAATGGCTAAGCAATAATTATCACAATCACAGCAGAACTTGGCCCTATAAAGAAATCTCATACCACTTGTAAGGAACCTGTTGGTCCGGCTTTCATGCACACCCCGGGAAAAAGGATGAAGGCAAGGAAAGCTCCGGAGACACCCACGGGACTGATCCCACTCATCTTTAGGATCTAGCTGGTTATCCAAGGTGCGAGTTATAGAGTTGGGTCGAATGGCAATTCACTCTTTTCCACTTCTGGAATAGATTTCAATATGGATCTGTCTCGTTACCTTACGGGGGTTCCTAAACTTGTTCAGTAGTTGCAAAAGTTGTTGACAATCAGATTTAACTTGAATTCTAGATCTAGCTCTCATGGGTCAGCAGATTTAAATAAAAGGCAAACAAAGAAAATAAAAATGGATCATTCACGGAAAGCAAAGAGAGGGTAGGGTAAGGCAGAAAAGAGAAGTTTATCAAACATCAATTGTAAACCCAAACTGTCAATCTTATCTATGCTATCAGCTTCACAACAGAACAAATCCCAGAAGAAAGTGTCCAGTCAGTCTAAGATCACTTTCAACTAAGAGCACAAGGCAGAGTGAAACAGATCTAGCAGAAAATCATAAATCCAAGGGCAGCTGGTTAAAATCGGTATCTTTCACCGGCAGCCTAGCTCGCACAGTGAAGACAGAGCAATTAGAACAAACTTAACCTCAAATCTGTAATTTCCCCTAGCAGACAATAGAACAACTGAAGCCTAACAGCATATTTAATCTTGACAATGGCAGATTTACAGCATATATCTAACAAACTTTAAATGGAACGGATAACAAGAGAAAATACACTTATCACACTCTGCAAAAGATTAGGCTCCTCGGCCATGCTATCACGGAAAAGCTAAAGCACATCAACTCCAAGTCCGGAAACAAAGGATTTCACAAAATTTGCAAGAAATTGCTTATAAGCCTTTATTTCTAAGTCTCCGCCTCCTGCGATTACATTTAGAATTTGTATTTATAGACTCGGGATGGACCTCGATCTTTTCCAAAATATCTTGCTCAAACCCTAAATCTTATCGCACTTAAACCCTAGGACCCGGGTTTTACAATAAAAATCCATTTAAAAATCAAAGTCCGGATAGAACTTAACCCTTCGGCAAATCGTGCAATCGACTCGCCATAAATGGAGAAGATAAAATCAAATGCAACTTGCATTCATTCACATCTGCAAATAAATGCTTTCATTAATTCTGCTGGTGAGCCGGATGAGTCACCACTTCTCCATCAATTCGATCTCTGCAAATCCATCCCGAAGTTGAAATGGTCTTCATGCTATCAAGTCTGCAATAAATTTGTCGTTGAATGCTCTCACCGGCAGCTTCTCTCCTAGCATGGCGGTCCTTGACTAAATCCGCACTTTATCTTTGCCTTTATGGTCTTTCTCGGTTGTCCCGTAAGTGCCAGGTGGAATCCTGCATGAAAGACAAAAAGATGCATTAGATTAGCATTTTAATTAAATCATAAGCTTAAAACATTAAAAACAGATTAAATCCGCAAAATAAGCTTGCATGTCGGCTTCTGTTTGTCCCATTCACGCTTGACACGTGTCGCTACCCCGGAAGCCTTCTCGTTTCCCGTCGGAATGCACTTTCGGGTCAACTATGACTTTCTCTCTCCGCCGCGATTCTGCGACATGTCGCGATTTCGCGACATGTCGCGAAATCGCGACCCTGCGCGAGCATCGGAAACTTCCTCCCTCGTTGGCCGCGAAAACGCGACATGTCGCGATTTCGCGACATGTCACGAAATCGCGACCCTTCCTGGCCTCCCTACGCTTCTTGATTTTCAGTCGCGATTTTAGAACACGTCGCGATATCGCGACAGTTCCCTTACCTGCATGCGTTGACCGCGTTGACCGCGATTTTGGAACATGTTTCTGACTTAGCCGATTTTTCATTCTGCAGCCCACTTTCTCTCTCCTTCCGCAAAAATGCGACATGTCGCGATTTCGCGACATGTCGCAAAATCGCGCCCTCCGTACTGCCTTGCTAGTCTCTCCCAAAACGCGTCGCGATTTCGCGACATGTTGCGAAATCGCGACCTTTCTGGCACTTAGCTGCATTTTGACTTACCTGTCGCGATATCGCGACATTTCCGAAAATGGAACTGTCGCGATATCGCGACACTACCAAAAATGGAAAGTTTGATTTTTTAGTGAATTTATGCAACTGTTTTCTGGATTTTCTCGGTACCGGTGCAAGATTTTGCTTTTGCATGAATGATTCTAGCATGTAAAAAGTGAATTCTTGGATAACACGACTAAAATGCAAGAAAAAGCACAACTTTAAAAAGGAGGCAAGCAAAATATGGATTTAAAACGCGAAAATGACCAAGAGGGTCCCTGCTGCAAAAATTGAAGTTCATAATTTTCTAAGGATGGAATCTCATTTTTCAGTGGGGGTGTGTTGCTTATCAACAAATGGTGATATCTCATGGGTAAAATAGTAGCACTATTTTAGAACCCAAGACTCTGTTTCAAAACAAAAAGACCATGCATCATGCCTTGCCACAGGCATTCCTCACAATAAATTGACTACTAACTGCCAGCTGTTAAAATTTTCCAAGGACATACTGGGCTGGATTACTTCAAGGAAGATTTCTGATGTGCAATTACAAAGGTATAGAACTTTCTTCAAGGATGACTCGAATTGAATGATAAACTTGGATTAATCAACTTTTCTAGATTGTAAATGGGGAAACCGAGTAGAGCTCTGTTTACTAGTTTAGCTTTTTACAGCCTAGACAGAGTTACCCTTTAGATTTACACGACCCAATTTACAACTGTAGGGCAGAATCTAATATTGGCCGCCTCTTTTAATTGTAACTTTTTTTTTTCTTATCTCTTTTTTTTTATCTCTCTTCTTTTTGAAATATATCACTATCTGGAAGACCTTAGAGAAATTACAATTTTCTTTTAATATTTGATCAATCTGAAATTGTTTCAGTCTAGGCATTGATAGCCTCTAGTGACACCCAAATAATTGTATGAACCATAGTCCCCTCTTATAACCAGCTTTTCTTGGATTCCCCGGGAGTTCCTCCAACTAAACAACATAACAGTTTTTCTATCATTAAAACAACTGTGGCAAGTAAGACACAAGATCCAATCATCTCTCTACCTTCATCCTCGGATAACAAAATAGTTCCACGAGTTCGAGCAAGCGAGACTATCTCAATTAGAATAATGAGCGAGAATGGGGAGGCACTTGGATTGAGGATTTATCGACTAGGAATAAAACAATTTTCAGCGGTCGACTTTTCATTGATTGCTCGAGCAGAGGTTAAAAAATAGAATTTTAGAAGCCAAAGGACTTTGTACGAAGCTTCCAAGGACAGACACTGAGCTTTAAAGCAAAACAGAATCAAAACGCACAGCATGCAAATAAAATAAACTAAACACTGAAAACTGCACAATTGTATGGACAAAGGAATAAAACAAACTGCAAGGCTATTTACAAAGGATGCAAAGCACAGCTGTACAGGCAGCAAAATTAAGAACTAAAACAAAAGACTGTACAGACAGCAAAGAAAAGGAAAAGCAGGGAAGAAAATAAAAACTGTACAGGCAATAAAAGAAATAAACTAAAAGAACTGAAGCAAAAATAAAAAATAAAAACTGCAACTGAAATAAATTAAACTGCAACTGTACAGACAACAAAGAAAAAGAAAAGCAATAAAGAAAAGACTGTACAGACTAAAATAAAAGCAAGCTAAAATAAAAAGACAAAGAAAGGAAATAAAAAGCAATGACAAAAGAAATAAACTGCACAAGCTAAAACTGAAAAACAACTAAAGAAAACTGAAAAACTGCAACTGTACAGACATTTAAAAATAAAACTGCACTGACAAAGAAATAAACTGAAAAACAAATAAATTAAAACTGCAGAGCATTAAAATTAAACTGAAACAGATTAAAACGCACAGACATTGAAATAAAAACGCATCGACAAAGAAATAAAACTGAAAAACTTCAAAGCTTATTTACAATGCATACATATGTTACAACTTCCCTTCATACTCAAAAAATGCAGCAGTTGGGAAAGCAGAGAAATGGTGCTTTAAAATTTTTTTGACCATGCAAGTAATTTAAAAAAAATTACCTTTCGAGTCCTGTTGACGAAATGCACTCCAGATCGTGCTTCAAAAATTTGCTATCTGGGAAAGACTTGGGTTTACTGTCTTCCCTGTCCCATTTGAAAAACAAATCTACAACTCCTTCAAATTAAACAAATCATATAATAACAAATCATATGATAACATGTTTATGCTTCTAATTGAAGGGTTTGCAGAGTTCTTTCAAAAGGACTGAATGTAAAAAACCCCAGGATCAAATACTTTAAAACCTTGACAGACCCAGACCACCACATTTTCAAATTGATGTGACAACTGAAAGAAATCATGTTTTATCTCGTATGCCCTGGTTCTTAACAACTTGAACATTTTGTGGTTGCTGCACTACTTCAATATCCAGGACTTCAATTTTTATCCCTCTAGCAGAATGCTTACAATTTTTCTTTTCACCTGAGCCTTGCTTAGATTTAACCTCATCAATGTGCAATGTCCAAACATCATTGTTGTTATTGATTAGGGCTATAATTGTTCTCACCTTTTCAGTTGCCAAATCATAAACTCCAATATCTGCATCAACACAGTTTATAGCCTTATCTTTGATATTATGTTCGAAGTTGCAGGCTTATGTTGAGACAGTTCATCAATTCCAAGTTGGTCGACCACATTCATATTTACTACCTTTTCCTCCTTTTCTTGAAATTCAACAGGTGGTCCAGAGTAAGCCTCAATCAAGTTAATGTTTTGTCCAACAATCCGAGGCGAGTTCATAGAGGGTGATGTCGGCTTTAAGTTCCCTCATATCCTCAATGATGCTATCCTCCTCGCATTATTTGCATAGTGAGATTGAATCTCACTTTCATCATCCTCTGATGAGGAAGGATCATTATTAAGTTCTGGACTCTGACATCTCAAATTATAACTGTCCATTTTGAACTGTTGAAAATCTTGTATTTCATCCACAGGAGTCTGTACAAGACTTTTTGACTCTTCAAGAAAAGTGACAGAATCTGAAACCCTGGTTGTACTATTTTTGGGTGAACTAGAAAGATCAATATTTCTTTGATCTCTAGGAAAATTTAACTCACCAGGAAAAACTTCGATTTGGGTGGTGCCGGATCACAAGCTGTTCAGTTCAAGCACCTGCACTTTGAACTTGTCAGAACTTTTCTCTGTATTTTGCACATGCTGAGTGGATGTCACAGTTAACGGAGTCTCCTTGGGTAGAGCATGACATGTTGGCATTAACTCATGATGTGGAATGGGGTCTGGAACAGGCATGTTCTGTGTAACATAGGATATCAAAGGGCTGCTCAAAATTTGAGGCCCTAACTGTCTTTCAAGAATTAAGGCTTCTTTATAAGCCCCTGTCGAGGTTGTGATATTAATATCTCTCTTGAGGAAAATAGAGGTCACCGAATCCAATGCATTCTTGTAGATTTCTAAGGCCGGATTTGCATTTGGGATGTAATGGCCGATAATTCTACCGTAAGCTCTTTGGAACCTCATATTGAAAGACCCGACAGTTTCTCCCGACTCTTTCTTGATGCTTGGAAAATTGCCGATATAAAATGCTCGGGATCTATCACTTCACCGAACCGTGATATAAAAGCTTTCTCTAGATCATCCCGACTAGTAATGGAATTGCTTGGTGAGGTTTAAAAACCAGTCATAAGCTCCCTCCTGGAGAGTGAACGGGAACAATCTACGAGGCAACATCTTCATGTCTGTATATTCAATAATCTTAAAGCATTTTTTAAAAGCTAGCGAGATGTTCTTCTGCAGTTCTTGTCCCATCATGTTTGTACCTGGGGAGATATCTTTCTGGACTTCTGGGCAAGTCATGGGCTATACCCGGAATGTTCAAAGCGGTGGAACCCAACCAATTTGCCATTATTACTTGGCTGACAGTGATGTTCTGATTTGTAATTGGATAACTGCAAGTGATGATAGAACTGTTCTTAACAAACCACTGAACTTAAGGCCTTCTCTGGCAATTTCAAAAACTGCACTGACAACTTTCAAAAACTGCACTGACAATTTACAAAACTGCACTGACAATTTAAAAACTGCACTGACAATTTAAAAACTGCACTGACAATTTATAAAACTGTACTGACAATTTATAAAACTGTCTGGAGTTCACTGTGGGTCCTTCAAATGTTGCTGTTATGCCCTTACAATACTTGAACTGAGTTCATGCCCTCCTTCTAGCGCCAATTAGGTGTTGGCTGAGGAGGAGGGGAAAATTGGCTACCAGACTTTGGATAAAATATAGCTTTACAGTTCCACATATAGTCGGATTTCTCAACTCAAGTGCACTAAGAACAGATGTTCTGTGGCCCTCCTTCTAGCGCCAATTAGGTGTTGGTCCGGCTTTCATGCACACCCCGGGAAAAAGGATGAAGGCAAGGAAAGCTCCGGAGACACCCACGGGATGGATCCCACTCATCTTTAGGATCTAGCTGGTTATCCAAGGTGCGAGTTACAGAGTTGGGTCGAATGGCAATTCACTCTTTTTCACTTCGGAATAGATTTCAATATGGATCGCTCTCTGTTACCTTACGGGGGTTCCTGAACTTGTTCAGTAGTTGCAAAAGTTGTTGACAATCAGATTTGACTTGAATTCTTTGATCTAGCTCTTATAGGTCAGCAGATTTAAATAAAAGGCAAATAAAGAAAATAAAAATGGATCATTAACGGTAAGCAAAGAGAGGGTAGGGTAGGGCAGAAAAGAGAAGTTTATCAAACATCAATTGTAAACCCAAACTGTTAATCTTATCTATGCTATCGACTTCACAACAGAACAAATCCCGGAAGAAAGTGTCCGATCGGTCTAAGATCACTTTCAACTAAGAGCACAAGGCGAGTGAAACGGATCTAGCAGAAAATCATAAATCCAAGGGTAGCTGGTTAAAACTGGTATCTTTCACCGGCATCCTAGCTCGCACAGTGAAGACAGAGCAATTAGAACAAACTTACACCTGAAATCTGTAATTTCCCCTAGTAGACAATAGAACAACTGAAGCCTAACAAGCATATTTAATCTTGACAATGGCGATTTACAGACATATATCTAACAAACTTTAAATGGAACGGATAACAAAAGAAAATACACTTATCACACTCGCAAAAGATTAGGCTCCCGGCCATGCTATCACGGAAAAGCTAAAGCACATCAACTCCAAGTCCAGAAACAAAGGATTTCACAAAATTTGCAAGAAATTGCTTATAAGCCTTTATTTCTAAGTCTCCGCCTCCTACGATTACATTTAGAATTTGTATTTATAGACTCAGGACAGACCCTGATCTTTTCCAAAATATCTTGCTCAAACCCTAAATCTTATCGCACTTAAACCCTAGGACCCGGGTTTTACAATAAAAATCCATTTAAAAATCAAAGTCCGGATAGAACTTAACCCTTCGGCAAATCCGTGCAGTCAGTGCCATAAATGGAGA
This sequence comes from Wollemia nobilis, assembly GCA_028583015.1. Classification (NCBI taxonomy): domain Eukaryota; kingdom Viridiplantae; phylum Streptophyta; class Pinopsida; order Araucariales; family Araucariaceae; genus Wollemia; species Wollemia nobilis. The sequence goes on from JAQPPZ010017110.1 coordinate 6,811,038, forward strand.
AGATAAAATCAAATGCAATTTGCATTCATCCGCAGCTGCAAATAAATGCTTTCATTAATTCTCGCTGGTGAGCCGGATGAGTCACCACTTCTCCATCAATTCGATCTCTGCAAATCCATCCCGAAGTTGAAATGGTCTTCATGCTATCAAGTCTGCAATAAATTTGTCGTTGAATGCTCTCACCAGCAGCTTCTCTCCTAGCATGGCGGTCCTTGACTAAATCCGCACTTTATCTTTGCCTTTATGGTCTTTCCGGTTGTCCCGTAAGTGCCAGGTGGAATCCTGCATGAAAGACAAAAAGATGCATTAGATTAGCATTTTAATTAAATCATAAGCTTAAAACATTAAAAACAGATTAAATCCGCAAAATAAGCTTGCATGTCGGCTTCGGTTTGTCCCATTCACGCTTTGACACGTGTCGCTACCCCAGGAAGCCTTCTGTTTCCCGCCGGAATGCACTTTCAGGTCAACTATGACTTTCTCTCTCCTACCGCGATTCTGCGACATGTCGCGATTTCGTGACATGTCGCGAAATCGCGACCCTGCCAGAGCATCGGCAACTTCCTCCCTCGTTGGCCGCGAAAACGTGACATGTCGCTATTTCGCGACATGTCGCGAAATCGCAACCCTTCCTGGCCTCCCTACGCTTCTTGATTTTCAGCCGCGATTTTAGAACACGTCGCGATATCGCGACAGTTCCCTTACCTGCATGCGTTGACCGCGTTGACCGTGATTTTGGAACATGTTTCTGACTTAGCCGATTTTTCATTCTGTAGCCCACTTTCTCTCTCCTTCCGCGAAAATGCGACATGTCGCGATTTCGCGACATGTCGCAAAATCGCGCCCTCCGTACAGCTTGCTAGTCTCTCCCAAAAACTGCCGCGATTTCGCGACATGTCGCGAAATCGCGACCTTTCTGGAACTTAGCTGCATTTTGACTTACCTGTCGCGATATCGCGACATTTTCAAAAATGGAACTGTCGCGATATCGCGACACTACCAAAAATGGAAAGTTTGATTTTTTAGTGAATTTATGCAACTGTTTTCTGGATTTTCTCGGTACCGGTGCAAGATTTTGCTTGTGCATGAATGATTCTAGCATGTAAAAAGTGAATTCTTGGATAACACAACTAAAATGCAAGAAAAAACACAACTTTAAAAAGGAGGCAAGCAAAATATGGATTTAAAACTGAAAATGACCAAGAGGGTCCCTGCTGCAAAAATGGAAGTTCATAATTTTCTAAGGATGGAATCTCATTTTTCAGTGGGGGTGTGTTGCTTATCAACGGAACCTACTATTGAAATAAAGCTCACATATACAAAATACTAAAAGATAACTGAAATACATGCAATAACAGAATAACACTATGTAGAAAGTAATTACAAAATTGAAACAATCTCACAAATAACTCGAATCGCAGGCCTCTTCGAGGGGGCAACCTCCTTCAATATTTCATTAGCTTACAAAAAGATACATTCATATATGGCTTCATGCCTTTTAAAGAGAAAGCTACATGTAATCCTACCAACATGGCTTACATGTGAAATGCCACTTGGCTTACATCGATTACAATCTTGATAATAGTTATATGCAATGACACCATTGGTTACAATCTTGATAACAATTACATGCAATGTCACCACTTGGCTAGGTGCATTATTTGCCACATACATTATGAGGAATTACAAAATAACATTATAATATAATCCCCCACATTGGAAGTGGGTTATTACATAATAATGAGAATTATAGAGTAACGTTAGGATGAGATCCTAACACTAGGCGGGATCCTGGTTTTGATTTTCAAATTTCAAATATTTTCGCTTTTCTTGTAGTGGTTTCTGGTTTTCTTGGACAAGATTCTAGTTTTTATTTGCACGTGTTAGTCTCGACCCTACTTAGACGGGATGGCCTTGATTTTAAATTTTTTAAATTTTCTTGCACGTGTTGATCTCGTCCTTGCAATTTTTTTGTACATGCTGATCCATGTAGTGGTTTCTGGTTTTCCTGGGCAAGATTCCAGTTTTTATTTATTTTTGCTCGTGTTATCCTAGATTTTAAAATTTGTGCGGGATGGCCTAGATTTTAAATTTTAAATTTTTAAATTTTCTTACACATGTTGATCCTATCCCTGCATTTTTCTTGCATGTGCTGTCCCCTGCAATGGTTTCTGGTTTTCTTGGGTGGGATTCTAGTTTTTATTTTTCTATTTGCTTGTGTTAGTCCTAGCCTTGCTTGGGCGGGATGGTCTAGATTTTAAATTTTTGAATTTTCTTGATTTTTTTTATGAAGGTTGTCCTCGTATGATAAATTTGATGGATTTTCTGATGATCCTCTCGAGACTATCCTTTGTTGTAGAGATTACCTTCTTGATCCACTTTGTATCTGTTTTGTAAAAGGTTTTGAAACCCTTTCAAAACCCATTTTAATATAATTACTTTTACCTATCCAAAAAAATAAATATAAACAATCCCAAAATGGCCAATGTTAAGTTTTTGATCATACCACGCAAATAAAAGTTATTTAAATGAAAGCTTAAAATTAAGCTACTCGTCGATTTTTTCCTCTAAATAAATAAATTTATAAGACATTTCTTAAAAAAATATCTAGAAAATATATTTATTTTAATTTTTAATATTTTCATTGTTTAGTGTTCCTCTAGACCGATGCAAGTTGTTAAAGTAGAATAACAAATAGGGTCGAATGGTGGAGCTAAATTCTGCGTGACACTTGTTAAAGTAAGGAATCTCTCTCAAACCACATGGAAATTGCTGCGTAGAAATTTGTAAAGTGAAAGCAACATAAGAACACCCATTTGTTTGGAAAATTTCAGCAAAAGGACTTGTACAGGCTGCAAATTTTCCGTCTCGATTCTTTCCACCCACACTTACCAGAAGTGCGAGTACGGCAAAGTTGAAGGGTCTTCACAATTATGAAGATTCTTTCAATCTCTTTTCAACTTGACGAACACTTTGTTGATTGGTCCAGCCCAAGTATCCACTGACCATTCTTCCGCAACCCAACTCTTTTACCTGGAAATTCGATTTCGTAAATCCTACGCAATGTTTTTGTGTTAACATTACTCCGCTTTGTTGATTGGTCCAGCCCAAGTGGACAGCCCAAGTTTGTTGATTGGTCCAGCCCAAGTATCCACTGACCATTCTACCGCAACCCAACTCTTTTACCTGGAAATTCGATTTCGTAAATCCTACGCAATGTTTTTGTGTTCACATTACTCCGCTTTGTTGATTGGTCCAGCCCAAGTATCCACCGACCATTCTTCCGGCAACCCTACCCTTTTACCTGGAAATTCCATTTCGTAAATCCTACGCAATGTTTTTGTGTTCACATTAATCCGCATTCTCTGTTTCCACATGCCAATTTAACTCCCCTTGTCTTAGCATTGTCCATTTACCCTTTGCCTTCCACACGCGTTGCTCTGCCAGAAACCAAGCCCCAAGCCCATTCTGCCTTTTGTTTCTTTATTTTCCCCAATTCGTTTCAGTTGCGTATAATTCAATTGAATTCCATGGCATCTACCTCCTCCTCTTCCACTGATGCCAAAGGCAAGGGAAAAGCCTTTGAAGATATTCTACCACAACCACTGCTTCCATCTGCATCCTCCTCCTCCTCATCGATGGTCTATGATGTATTTCTGAATCATCGCGGGTGCGATGTCAAAGAGGGACTTGCCAAAGATATCTACCATGCACTCAACCGCATGGGACTGCGAGTCTTTCTAGACAAAGAAGTACTTGAATATGGAGCTTCAATACCAAGAGAGATAGAGAATGCAATGCGTAGTGCTTCAGTGTGTATTGCCATTTTCTCTCCCAAGTATGCAGAGTCTCCTTGGTGTTTAGATGAGTTGTCTTTTATGGTTAAAAACAACACCAAAATCATTCCCATTTTCTATAATGTTGAGCCTTCTGATCTGCGATGGGTGGCTGAAGGAAAAGGAGTTTATGCCTCGGCGTTTTCCCAGCACGAAAAGAAGCGTAGATACACGCCACAAAAGCTTGAGGAGTGGAAAACAGCTCTTTACAATGTTTCATTTCTTTATGGCCATGAGCTGAAGAATAAGGAGTAAGTATAAAATACTCTTATCTTCTAGATCTATTAAATTTTTTTAGCTTACTTTAATTACGTGTAAATGTATTGATCTGATTTTTTATTTTTAATTTTTATTTTTCAGAGATGAAGGTAGGCTGTTGAAAAGTATTGTCAATTCTGTGCTTAAAGATATGCAAATTGTGCCATTAGAGGTAGCCCAACATCCTGTGGGATTGGATGAGATTGTAGAGGACTTTGAAAAGAGTGCATTTAAATCTTCTGATCGTGAGCAGCATGTAAACATTGTGGGGATCGTAGGGATGGGAGGGAGTGGGAAAACCACACTTGCAAAAGAATTGTACAATAGAGAATGTCTCAATATTGATAGGCACAGCTTTATTTTTGATGTGAGAGATGCTGCTGCTAAGAACACCCTACATAACAAGCAGGAAAAACTTCTACGAGACCTCCTGTCTGAAAGCTTCAACTTACGCATTGACAATATAACAGAAGGGAAGGGAATTTTGAGAACACGCTTGAGGTCTCTGCGCGTTCTCATTGTTCTGGACGATGTAGATCATGTGGATCAGATCGATGCTCTCTTACCAGAAAAGGGCATCTTTGCAGCGGGTAGTTTGATTATTGTGACAACAAGGGAGTCAAATGTTCTTCAATCCTCCAACATCTCTTGTATTTATAGAATGAAAGCCCTGAATCCCTTCCATGCCAAGCAGCTTTTCTGTTGGCATGCTTTCATGCAATCCGATCCAGTTCAGGAATTTGAAGACCTGGTCCAGGAGGTTATGAATGCCTGTCAGGGGCTTCCATTATCCCTTAAGGTCTTGGGAGGACAGCTTTATAAAAAGCCAAAGGATTATTGGGTTTCTCAGTTGGATAAAATCTCTAGAATATTGCCCGAAGATATTACAAAGAGATTAAAAATAAGCTTCGATGCTTTGGACAGAGAGGAGAAAGAGATGTTCTTGGATACAGCATGTTTCTTCCTTGGAGAAGAAAAAAGTTTAGCCATTGAAGTATGGAATGGCTCAGGTTGGAGCGGCCTACATGGTTGGGAAACGCTTCTTAGTAAGTGTCTTGTTGAACTCGACCAGCAGAACCGCATACGTATGCATGATCACCTACGTGATATGGGAAGACAGATTGCAATGGAAGGGCCACCCTATCGTCTCTTTCCATCATCGAATCTGGATATCTGGAGACTGGTGCAGGTGAGTTTAATACCTTCTTTTATCAGCTCTCATTAACCATGGAATGGAAACTTGTTTTAACAGCTTTATTGATTTTGCTTTTCCATTCAGGAAAGAATGCCGATTCGGGGGATAATGGAAGCCTCAACTGATCGTTCTCATGGGTTGTACAATGCCCTCTTCAGACTATAGGCCGCTTTTCAAAGAGTACATAGAGCTTAAACCTTCCAGTTGTGGAGTACAACTTCTTGTTGCTGCGAACAATGAGTTTTCTGAAGAATATGCAACGCTGTCAAAAGAACTACGGTGGCTTCGCTTGTTTAAGTTTCAGCATTCATGTCTTCCGTCATGGCTTTCATTAGAAAATCTGAGAGTTTTAGAGCTTTATGATGCTCCGAACTTAGAAGAATTGTGGCAGGATAATATGCAAGTAAGTAATTTGTTTTGCTCTCCAGGTCTGTAAATAGTATATTTCCAATCTAACAAATGCTGCATGTCTTTTGTTTTAACTCCAATGAAAATTGGTTGCAGCAACCTCCTTTGCAGTTGAGAGAGCTGATTATTCATCTTGGATTGAAGAATGGTAGTTTCCAAAGATTTCCAAGGTCAATAGGACGTCTTCGGCATTTGAAAAAGTTATCCTGCTCACTTGGGGAAGTTGCCTTCAAAATCTGCCAAAAGGGTTCTGTAATCTGCAGTCACTGGAGCACTTGGAATTAAAAATATTCGAGGGATCTATCATCACTACCCAGCCGTTTCGGGGATTTAACAAACCTAAGGCATCTAAATCTTAAGGGGTGCAGCAAGTTGAAGATGTTGCCTGATTCCTTCAAGCAGCTGAAACACTTGCAATATCTTAACTTAGAAGGTTGTAGCAGCCTCACATTTACGGAGCATAACGCGGATATTTTGGAAAACATCACAAAGCTAGAGTACTTGAATTTTGAAGGATGCAAGGGGTTGCAAGTGTTGCCTCATCACATCACAAAGCAGGCGTTCTTGAGAGAACTGAATTTGGAAGGAACAAGCTTTAGCGAGCTTCCGAGCAGCATTGGTCAGCTCGAGAGATTGGAAGTGCTGAAAATAGGCTCGGAGGAGTTGGAGTCATTGCCAGATTCTCTGGGAAATTTGTCTAGCTTGACTTGTCTTGAAATCGAGTCTTGTAAGAAGGTGAGATCTTTGCCGGAGTCTCTGGGGCGTCTTGCTCTTTTAGAGTCCATAATTTTATCCGCCACAGGAGTGGAGTCTTTACCCAAAGCATTCGGGCACCTGATTAGTCTTCAAAATTTGTCCATTCATGACTCGCCAATCAGAGAATTAATTTTTGAGTTCGAGGAGTCTTCTTCATTGCCCAGGCTCAAAAGTATACATCTTGGAGAGACGGAGATGTCAACCTTGTCAATTCCCGAAGACTTTTGTCCCAGCCTTGAAAGTCTGAGTCTGCATGGTAATAATTTTTTAGTGGAGATCAGAACCCTACCGAGAACAGTCAAGACTATAACCTTGTGGAATTGTGAAAGGTTGAAGGATATAGCGGGCATTGGTAGTCTGCGAAACCTTCAACATCTGACCATAAAGAGGTGTCCGGAGTTAGCTGAGCTCCCAAGTTTTGCAGAGTTCGCTTCCATGAAGGAAATTGAAATCAGAGAATGCCAAATTTCAGGAAAAATGGAAGGATTAGAGCAGCTGACGTCATTGGAGACACTGGAAGTCCACACTCAGTGGGAGGTGCCGGGTATAACAAGTTTGGAGCACGCGCAGGGACTGAGGAGATTACGACTTTCAGCCGACAAGATAGGGGCTGTTGAACCTTGCATAAAGACATTACAGGTATCCACATCACATCATTCATAAATGGTATCTTTTAATATGAAACTGTTATTATTATTATTATTATTACTTATCGTCTCCATTATTGGCCGAATGTTTTGGAACAATTCGCAGAAATGGCCAGGCGAAGTGATAATATGCGCAAGGGCATTGGGTGGTGTGGAGTCAGTTGTCAAAGCTTTCACCTCTTCCAATCTTATGGTCGTTGAAGCATGTGCTGACGGCGATGACGGGGCTCACAGGAAACACAGAAATGACGAAGCTGATGTGTACGACGAGGACTCCGAAGATGAGGGGGATGAAGAAGCTGATGTGTATGACGAGGACGACGAAGATGACGGGGATGAGGAAGCTGATGAGGATGGGTGCAGATTAAAATATAGGAAGACGTATTGGCCCGTCCAGTCGCATCCGGGTTGGACTGGGTGGAGATTACGAGATCCCTGGATTTTTTTGTCCGACGAGGCGACTATCTTCTGTATTGTCATAAAGTGTCTTTCTCAACACGCTTGGTTGAGGGTACTAGTTTGTAGGACACATACTTTACTGAGGGCATTAGGCTGCGTGAAGGGAAATGGGTATGGATATGTGCCGTCTCCAAGGGTACTCTTAAAGAAAGGCATTTGCAAATAGACTTCCATGGTGAAGGGAATAGGGTGGAGAAGGGGCTTTTAGGGAGGGGCGAAGAGAGAGAAGTCAAAGATGTGTTTTATCAAGTGTTGGACGCCTTAAAAATGTAATATTGTTGTGAAACAGGTTAAAAGGTGTGTTATTATATTAGCTCATGTGAGCACAAGTGCTAAACTCAAGATTAAGATTTTTCAGACACGGAAATGGTAATGCGTTCTTTCTTGGTTTGTTATTTTTTAAAGCAATGACCAATTTATTTATTTTGGATAAAATTAATGTTATTAATTTTTATATGTTTAAATTAGATTATGTTAAGATTAATTACATTTAAATAAATATTATAGTAATAGTTTATATTAAAATAATATATATATAAAATAAGGTAAATTATAGTTATATGTATGAATGTTTTCTTATTATTATTGTTTTGTTTTGGTTGAAAAGGAAGTTTATATTAATAATTAACAATGCAACATATATAATTATAGGTTCTTAGGCTTTGTAAATTAAATTGAATATGAAGTATGTAAGTCTATAAACAAAATGGATGCGTAGCCTAGCTAGTCCCTCAAGGTAATAGTTTATCGTACAATATAAACGCTAAGATAAACACATTAGAATATTAGGGTTGGTTGCAAGGAAAAACAATAGCCAACATATTACCAACAACTCTTCATACAACTTGATAAGAATCATGGTGGATTTAGATTTTAGGCCATTGTCTCAACAGATGAAACATCATGAGATCATTCTTTTATAGTAGGCATCTTACGGTTAAGAATGCAGTGGAGGGTAGCAATGCCTTCATTATGTGTTCCTAGCTCAACAACACAATTTCAATCCCGTTATGGATCTTCATGATGAGATGTTCAAGAACATAGTTTTGATTACGAACCCTATTCACCTATTAATAGGATGTCATGCATGAGGAAGCCACGCTTAGCTCAAGGGAATAGAGCTCCTCAATAAAAACAATATTTGCACTTTACTTTATAAATAAATCATATAACATGTAACTAGGCTAGGAATAGATTTGATAACCTCCTAAAATGCCATTCTATAATGGGGAGGAAGGAGATATTGAAACCTTGTTTGCTACCAAGATAACACTTTCCTAAAGACTCATCCTAAATATTTGAGAGTAGTAATAAACCCTTGGCTACTAAGAACAAAGGATTACATTCTTCATATAATGTTAGCAAAATAATACTATTCTTCATAGGTTAATGAATTCCACATCAATAAACCAATCACAACAATATTAATATCATCAATAACAAGCATCCATAAAATGAACATCAATAGCACATAAATCACACTAAAAACTTTATTAATAGAAAAAAAATTAAGCAATGCATAAAGCAAAGCTTATGCAAGTTATATTTTACATGACTTTGTCTTTATTATAAAGATACATAAGACTTTTCACATTACATGGCTCTTGGTCTTTGGTCTCCTCAAAATCATGGGAGAATTTGACTCTTCATATTCTTTTCTTACATAATAAGTCCCACATATTACATAAATATAAAGTATCTCATAATTACATATAACTTCTTACTTCTAAACTAGACACATCACACTCATAACTCTTCACTTCCTAACTAGACACCTCACACACTTAAATACATGACATATGCTCACACCTACTAACTTGATACATACTTCATACAAATATCAATCTCACACTTTAATTTAAATATTTACAATAGGACCAAATAATGTAACGTCTCCAACACCCCCTTGTATCACATTATTTGGTATGAAGACTTTGTGTCTTTAGTCTCTTCTTAATTCTTTCTTGGTCTTAACTTATGTACACCTTCAAGTTCGGTAATTGAATATGTTATTTGAGGCTAATACCTCGAATCCTTATGATCAAGTCATCACAATAATATATATCATTAATATTATTATTATTATTATTTTATTTATTTTTAATTTACATGGTGGAATCGGTAGCCGCCACGAATCCGGGCAGGTTGTCCAACTTTTATGGCCGCCACAGTATTCTGCGTTGTCCGCCCTAGAAGCTACCACACAGATCTTCGCGTAGTCCACCCCTATAACCACCATGCCACAATCATTTTAAACCTTTTACGTTCTTTGAAAGCACCAGGAAAGGGACAAGTGTTCAGTCCGACGAGGCCCGAGATTTGAACCTTGGACCTCCGCCCCCTTATGGGGTTTGGATGAACCAATTGGTCTACACCTCGGACCTCCAATATCATTAATATTATTAGAATCCCATTATTCAACATTGCTTGAGAGTTTTAAATCAACATTGTATGTAATTTCTTTTTTTATACCCAAATTTATTTCTTGAAGAAGATCATTTTCTATCATGTGTTGTAAGTCATCTATGTCGCAACTGATATCTTTCATCATAGGTTTGTTCTTCTAGATCTTAATCAATTCTTCTTGCCTTTGGTTCTTGTCTTTATAAATTCTCTACATTATACATTAGCATACCTATATCGATAGGAAGAAGAGTTATGTCGATCTAAAGACAACTCGAAGAGAGTACTCGGTGGGAGATAAAGTGTTACTAAGGGTCAAACCAATGAAAAGTGTAATCAAATCCACAAAATTGGTTTCACAATTTGTAGGACCCTTTGAGATCACTGAAAATATTAGTTTGGTTGCATACCAATTCGCTTTACCTCCTAATATGTCAAAAGTCCATGACACTTTCTATATATTTTTGCTTAGAAAATATGTTGCTGACCCTGAACATGTATGGGATGTTTTTAATTTGTAGATGGTAAATCCAAAGGTAATTGAGGTAATGCCAGTAAGAATTTTTGAATTCCGCTCTAAGGCAATGCAGAATCGAACCCTTGAGCAATGTAAAGTCTAGTGGGACTGTTTCTTTGAAAGGAATACCACTTGGGAGAAAGTGGTAGATATGTAAAAGCATTGTCCTTTTTTGTTTAATGATCTCTAAAATTTGTAATAATTTACTTTTGCTTGTGTATTATTGTGTGAAACTGAGAAACACCCAGGACAATGTTTAGTCCTAGTGGGGAAGGATGTCATGACCCTCCCAGATGGACCTTTGGATGTGAGAAAAGCAATGTATTAACTAATGATGTTTTAATACTATATTTTGTGCAATTAAGCAGCTATACAATATTATAGATATTGAAGAGTATGATACTGCTAACAAATTGCCAATGTGTAGGATCAGGTGCACTCGTAAGTGGAAGAAGTTGAGTCATCCATTGAAGACGAGGGTACTTGAGGTTGGGGAAGTGATGATAAGGTAACTCGAAGGTAACAAGGATGGATACCTTCATATAGGCATGTATTTAGTTAAGGGATAATCATCAATAGCTAACCATCTTGAGCCCTAGACTAATAGTCTAGTAGATATCGTAAGTTCTAGAGGCTGAGACATGTGACTAGATATGGAAAGACTCCCTCTTTGTTTGTTGCACATGCATGATTATATTTTACTTTAGCACTATTTGCCTTAATAATTTGTAAGCTATGAATGAATAGGTTGTCTTCATAACTCCTTGTATGCTTTGGTAAATAGTATAAGAAAGGGATATCATTTTAAATAAATAGTTGATTTATTTAAATAGTAAAAGATATCATTTTAAATAAATAGTTGATTTATTTAATTAGTAAAAGATATAATTTTAATAAATAGTGATTTATTCTCGTCGGACTAAACGCTTGTCCCTTTCCTGGTGCTTTCAGTGGCATAAAAAGTTTAAAATGATTGTGGCATGGTGGTTATAGGGGCGGAATGCGCAAAGATCTGTGTGGCGGATTTCGGGGTGGACAACGCAGAATACTGTGGCGGCCATAAAAGCTGGATAGCCTGCCCAGATTCGTGGCGACTACCGATTCCACCATGTAAATACAAAAAAAATAAAATAAAAATAAAATAAATAGTGATTTATTTAAATGGTAAAATATATCATTTTTAAATAGATAGTTGATTTATTTAAATAGTAAAAAATATATCATTTTAAATGAGTAATTGATTTATTGAAATAATAAAGAAATATCATTCTTAAATAAGTAGTCAATCTATTTGAAATGGTAAAGGATTATTATTTTAAATAAATAGTTAATTTATTTAAAATAATAAAGGGATCCTATTTTAAATAAATGGGAGATTTATATTATGGTTATAAAATTTTTCATCTTGAATAAAATATAATTTATTTCAAATTAATAAAGAAAACTTTGGTTGTTTTGTATTAAGAAATAAAAGAACCTTATTAAGAAAATGACTAAAGACTTTAACTAAGTTGAATTAACGTAGAATTTGCTTAATTCAAATGGCCAACCAATGTTGGTTTGAATTTGATAAGACCCCTTCTAAGGATGGGACGGATCATATTCAGAGATTCGATCAGACTAGTTGTGCTAAGGGATGGCTCCTTAATGACAAACGCCTTGGGCAGAGAAGAGGGATATTCGCCCCTACTGCCTGACAGAGGTAGATGGAGAGTTAAGGCAGGTAGGCGGGGGATGAAATCTGAGGAGAGGATGTGGTTAGATAGGAGAGAAGGAGGTTTTTGGAAGAGAAGAAGAAGAAAAAGTAGTAGAGCAGCACAAAGAGGAAGGAGAAGCGAGTAGGAAGGAGAAGTGGGTGATGTGCGTTCTTCAAGAGAAACACAAATAGCTAGCGATAAAAAACACTAGGTTGGACTTACGATAACATAAACTAAAGAGGTGTATCATGTTTTCATTTCACCAATTTTGAATGTCTTTGGGTTGTGGGATTTCGTTGGTTTATGTCAAATCCTTTAAAGCTATGACAAGTCCTTTAAAATCTTATAGTGTTGAGTTTTAAGAGGTGAACCTTTGTTCACCCACCTGTTAGCAATATGAAACCATTAGGTCCTATTACCATGTTTAACCTTCTCAAGCATGCATTAAATATTGCACCTCTACAATTCTATTATTTGATGTAGTCGATTGGTTTATGGTAGCACCCGTGTGTGTAATGTTGGTTTATTGTAGAACATATGTGTGTAATCCTAATCTATGGTAGTACCCCTATGTGTAGTCAGTTGGTTGTGCCACCCTATGCTCACTATTGTGATCATTGCTCTAAAGGATGGACTATTACAGGTTTAGACAATTCTAAGGATATGATAGCACCAAGGTAGTCATTCGCTTGCTTGTAGGGACAACCCTCCACCTTGATGCTCGTAGTCATGCTATGTTTGCATAGTAGGATTCCAACCACCTTAGGTAGCCACCTTCGAGTTTGACCTCATAACATTGTTGGCTACAACGGTGTTAGAATGATCTATCCATGCCATGGTTGATGCTGGCACCATAGAAACACCCTCCTAAATACTTCACATGTACCTAAGTTGTTGTGGGATGAGCCATCTTTGTAGCGTTTATCATCCTCTGTACCGAATACTCCCTTCTTAGCATTTTGTTCTTCCTTCGTGAGAGTCTCGACCGTTGGATAATATTTGCATAGGAAGGCAATTAAACCATGCTTGGTTTGGCAGAACCTAATGTTATTATATGTAGTGGTAATATTAGAGTAATGAAAGGGAGAACATTTAATGTTATTTAATTATATGTAATGGTAATATTAGGGTAATGAAAGGGAAGAACCTTTAATGTTATTTCATTAACTAAAATGGTAATTTTAGGGTAATGAAAGGGAAAAACCTTTAATGTTATTTTATTAACTAAAATGGTAATGAAAGGGTAATGAAAGAGGAGAACCTTTAATGTTATTTCATTATTTAAAATATTAAAGTAGTTGGCTTTAATTGAATAATGAATGTGAAATATTGTTTGTTTTGTAAATTAAGGGTATGGAACTTTAATTTATGAAATGAAGAAAAAGGTTTATTTGAAGATTAAAGTAGTTGGCTTTAATTGAATGAAGTGTGAACCTAGATTATTTAGCAATTAAGGGTATGGGACTTTAATTATTAAGTAAGGGTTATACAATTTATTGTAAGTAGAGCATATGACTTGATACATGGTTGAATAACTCTCATGAGTGTCCTAATCCCCTACTATCCTCACTTGATCGATGGAAGAGCAACAGGACCAAAGTCATTAGATGGACTGATGCACAAGTTTACTCTCTACCTTACATCTTATTTAATTATGCATTAGATTAGATTTATGGGAATATTTCCTAGATGCAATTGATGTAATGTGTCATTTGAAGGTATGGGGTTTACCATACATATTTATGTAATAAATGAACAATGTGATTGATGCACCTTGTATTCCATTACTTGAATGTAGTTGTATTTAATTCCATTCTATTGCATGTTTCTCTTTTAATCATTGCTTTATGTTAGTTATGCTTTGCTTGTTAATATTTCATGTTTTGTTAGATTTAGTATGTTGATCTATTCTTGTATTCTTGTGTTAATTTTCATAAAAACAATTGTAAGTTGTAGGTGAAATTAGAGGATGATCTAAGGGTTTGAGACACCATTAGGGATATTGGTACTAGGTTTAGAAGATCGTACTAGAGTTAAAATAGCTTGTTAGAGGATAATATTGATAGCTTAACTTGCAGTATACGTATCATACCCACACATAATGGCTTGTGTGGAATATGGAGATGCATGTACACCTTCTAATGATTGAATGTGGTAAGTCTAGCTCATCAATATTGATGAGATGGATGGACTTATGTGCTTAACATAAGATATGCCTATGTAGAAAGGACTTGCATGAGGGAAATTTGTGGTATAGTTCTTGATAAAATTAGGGGATGTCAAATATTAAGTTGGTATAAGTTTGGTTAGGGATTTATGAATCCCTCTCTTTAGTTAAAAAAAAATATTTTCTATCTTTGTGTGTTTTCTTGTTCTTTATTTTTGGTTCGTTAAATTTAGTATCAGAGCTCTAGGTACGAGGGCATAGAGCTTCTTATGTGTTGAAAGAGACTTGGAAGTCTCCAACGAAGGATTTCTTAAGTATTAAGTTAAAAGTTGAGATGACCTATAGTCTCTGCTATTTAGAATCTAATGGAGTTGACCCCAAAGGAAGATGTATGTTATAATAACTTAGTATGGGTTTTGGTATTAATGATACATCATAAAATTGGAATAATATCCTAGTTAATATTTCTAAAAATTTGGCAAAAAGAACTTTGTAATGTGGTTGAGTTAGTAATTCAATTTAAGATGAAGATGTAATCTAATTCTTTTCTTGGTTGAAACCAGATCAAGATGCCACTGAAAGCCATGAGAGAAAGGCCTCCATCTAGACAAACTCGACAAAGTAATATTGAAGAAGAGATCCAAAATGAGGATCCAAAAATTCCCAATATGGGAATGGAAGATCTCACTACCACAATTGCCACATTGAAAGATTAGTTAAGGTAAGTGTTAGAAACTATTGCAAATCAAAATTTGCAAGCTAGAGATTCAGAAGTTAACCAAGCTGAGAGGCTGACTGCAAAGCAAATACAATTTAGAACCGTCTTAGAAAAGGAAACAGTAAGAGATCTAAAGAATTTATGTATCTCCAAGTTCGATGGAGAAGGAGAGGGATATGCAGTTGAGGCTTGGTTAAGGGAACTGAAAGTTTTCTTCATAGTAAAGGGATATTCTTCAGGAACCCGAATAGTTTGGGCTACTATTTACCTTGAAGAAGCTACCCTAGATTGGTAGGATACTTACTATGAGAAAACTAAAATTGAACCAGTATACATTCCATGGAAGGAATTTGTGGTCATATTCAAGAAGAGGTTCCTTATAGAGTATTTCTACGCTCTAAATTTTGAGGAGTTTGCCAGTTTAAGACAAGGAACCAAATTAGTGGGGATATATTACAGGAAGCTGGTAAAATTAGCTATAGTTCAAAGTTGGAAACTGGATCAACTATCTTTGATATGTGCATTTTTTCAACTGACCACCGTATCACTGTCATGTCACATATACTATAGTTATTGACACTAACGGTTTTGTTTCTGACCCTGACCACCTATATTTTTTTACTGGTACAACTGACTGTTACTATTACTATTTTTGACTTGGTTGTTACTATCATTGATTTGATTGGTACTGGAATATTTTGGACTACTATAGACACTTACAAACTCTATCCTCACTATTGGTGCATGCAAAGTGCATTCTTCTGTGATAGGGAAGTCTTTCTTCATATGCTCATTTTTTGGGATTGAGAAAGTAGGTTCAATAGAACAAGGATAGGTGAGTATTTTGCAGGTTGAAGTTTTTATAGAACCAGGGTATGCTAGGTAGAGGAGTATTTAACACCCATAGGCCCTATGTTATACCACAGTGACAAACAATAGTGCTTGGATCAATATTTTAGGCCACTACTCAAGGAGGATTCCACACATACCCTTGAGCACACTATCTGCCTCTCTGGCAGTATGGGAGGATAATCGTTCAGGATGTTGTATCCCATGGACTATGGTTGATACAAGGCCAAAAAGCTTCTAATTGGATAAAATTTTGTTCACCCTAAAATGGTCTCCTAATACACCCAAAGATGCATGGGAGCTCAATTTCGTGCGTGAGTGTTGTCTGAAGCCTGGGTATTGGAGCCTAATCACCCCTCACTTTACTAGATGGTTTATGGTCTATCTATATTAGCCAATAATGATAGCTCCTCCACAATATTTTAAAACCTCCAGTACAAGGTTTCTAGCCTACTCAACTATGAAAAAAAAGACTGTATTTTTTTGGATTTTTGTAGATTTGTTTTTGGCTTTTGAATAAAAAAAATAGAATGGAAACACATAGGAAAATTATACCTAACAAGTGAAAATGGCTAAGCAAGAATTATCACAGTCGCATTAGAACTTGACCATGGAAAGCGCTCTCATACCACTTGTAATATTGAAATAAATCTCACACATACAAAATACTAAAAGACAACTGAAATACATGCAATAACATAATAACATTATGCAAAAAGTAATTGCAAAATTGAAACAATCTCACAAATAACTTTGAATTGCAAGCCTCTTTGAGGGGACAACCTCATTCAATATTTCATTAGCTTGTAAAAAGATACATTCGTATATGGCTTCATGCCCTTTAAAGAGAAAGCTACATGCAATCCTACCAACATGACTTTACATGCAAAATGCCACTTGGCTTACATCGGTTACAATATTGATAACGGTTATATGCAATGACACCATCGGTTACAATATTGATAATGGTTACATGCAATGGCACCACTTGGCTAGGCGCCCTATTTATCGCATACATTATGAGGAATTACAAAATAATATTATAATAGAATCCCCCATGTTAGAAGTGTTTTATTACATAATAATGAGAATTACAAAGTAACGTTAGGATGGGATCCTAATACCTTTGGCCTTTCATCTACCCATGAATCTTCATATACCTAACCTATGACTCATGTAAATGTGGACTACATGCACATATACATCATTGCACATTCCAACACTTGTACATTTATTACATTACATGAAGTAACTACTCAAACCTTACTCTAAGGTAAACTCCTACTCTAGTTATGTACCCAAGGTGGTACATTAGCATGTACCAAATAATGTAATATACTCCAACATCACTAAAGGTTACTCTTCCTTCATCAATGAGGTCTTGGATTAGGCACTTGAGGGTTTTACATTTGTTAGTGGAATGCCTATTAAAGTAATGGTAAGTCCATTATTGTACAATATTAAATCTTGTAAAAATTTCTCTTTCAAGATTTAGGGGTTTTATGGGTGGGATTTCACCTTTGCTTCTAGAAGTTTTTCTAAAAATGATAGGAGGTAGGTACAACCTAGCAATTGGTCTTCTAGGCATTTCTTATTTATTTAAAACAAGTTTTTGAAGAGTTTCCACAATACTTCAACTATTGTTGTTTTTTCTAAAGTTAGGAACTTTATCTCCTATGATATTTTTATTCTTATATTATCCTTTTCACCTTTTTAATATTTAGTTATCCCTTTCTAATAATATCATATTCAACTTATTTAGCCAATTGAATGGTGTATTAAAAAGGGGGTACTATGGTCATTTGCAAAGGATGGGAGAGGTGTTCATTAAGGTTCTTAAAAACACTAAGAAGATCCTTTGGAGGAGGTTTATACTCTAGTTTTTCACTAATGACCTCCACATTTTAAAGATATTTCATAGGATTTCTTATTTTCCTTGCTTTAATTGATACGGATCAACAAGGGTAGAGGTTTCTTCTATGTTAATAGTAAATTATTGTATGAAATTATCACATAGTTATTTAAAGCTTATAAGAGAATGATGATGTAAATGATAATTTCATTCTTGTTCTAATGCAACAAGGCTTTATGGGAACAATTTTAGTAGTAGTTCATCGTATGCTATACTAACATATGTAAGCATGAAGAGTTTAACACATCTCATAGGATCACCTGAACCATCATACTTGGGTAACTTAGGGACCTCAAAATTATGGGGAAAATAATGATTAGCCATAAATGATCTAAAGGTTGATTGTACGTTTCATCAAATGCACATATTTGTTTTAAAAATCCTTGGAGTGATGAAATTTGTTGAGTCAATTGTTGTACTTAGAGCATGAGATATTGGACTTTAGGATAGGGTTGATTGGTTGGAATTAGTGGATATTTTGATGAGGGAAAATGATTTGATATATTAATCAATGGATGAATTTGAGCATTTTGATTAAAAGAGGTATCTAGTTGAGAGAAAAAGGTGTTTAAGGAATTATTGAAAGGATCAGTTAGTGGATTTGTAGAATCAAGCATGGGTAATTTATCGAAGCTACTAAGATTGAATATGTCAAGGTAAGTGGTGCTAGATGTAGGAGGGACCAAATTATAAATATATTCTCTTGGATTTAAAAGGGATGGCTATTTAGGAAATATTGATTGAATAGTTGATATACTAAGGAGAATTTCCAATTGATTTGCTATTGTAGTTGAAGGAATAGGATGACTAGGAGTTGTTTTCAACAACTCCTCTATATAAGGCAATTGGGTTGTTGTCCCATAAAATTGGTTGGGTTAGAATTTTCTCCCATTGTAGTGACATTAGGAGGTATAGACCCTGAAGTGTTAAGTTTTGAATGCTAGGTACCCTAGAAAATAATTTTTGAATTAGAAGTAGAAGGAATTGACCTAGGTTGTTGGATATGTTCTTCTTGGAATGGGTGAGACAACTTGTCTAAATGTTCTAAATTATTTGCATTCATGATCATTAATTTTTTTTTTATTTTTACAGGCAAAAGTGGGAAGGTGATCCATAGATCCAAATACTACTTCTCCCTTTTCATTATGTATAGGAGTACATTTCTAGAAGAGGTAAGTTGTTCCGCCTCTTCTTCATACACATGGTATTTAAAAACTATCGATTTTTTGAGAAGGGGAGATAAAGTTATATGTTGTGGGCTATTTTATGATCCAAAATTCTATTTATGTATAGAGGTTGTTGTTTAGTCATACTTGAAAAAAATTAGTTAGTTTTATTATGTTTTTTTATAGAGTTAATTAGAGAATAATGAGAAGATGTTTCAAAAAATCCTTATATCCCCTTTATGATAGCACTATCCCTCATTATAACTCCTATTAGCCCATCAGTTTATATTCACCAAGAGGGATAACCCTAAAGGTTTGTACAACAGTTTACTCAAGTGGTTATTAACCTTTCTCTAATAGGACTAAATTGTTGTTACATTCTTATTATCTTTGTTTAATATGATTTACCTAATTAAACAATTTTAAATGCTCTTGATGTTAGCTTTTAAAGCTATAAAATTGAAGGAAATGTAATCACAAGTGATGAAATAAGCATGCAATGTTATATCTATGATAATGACTAACTAATAAGCATGAAAATAACATGAGAAAATTTTGGAATAATTCATGCAACAACCATTAATGAATACTCACAAAAATAGGAAACTAATACAGTATATGGAACTCACTAGTGCATGCTATGGATGCATGCTTTCTTAACCTTCACTCTATAGCTCAAAGTACATATATGATGAGTTTATTGTGCTTTACTCTACCTATTTCTATGAATCATGTACATGTGGACTACATGCACATTTACATCATTGGACATTCTAACACTTGTGAATTTATTACTTCTCCAATTAACTACTTAACTTTAAAGTAAACTCCTATTCTAATTATGTACCAAAGGTAGTACATTCACATGATCCAAATGATGTACTATACTCTAACATCCCTTGTATTACATTATTTGGATATTGAAGAATTTAGTCTTCAATATGGACCTTTGTATTTGTTTTCATTCTTCAAGTGACCTTGGATTTGATATTCTACTCAAGCTTGATATTTTTACTTGACTCTGTATTATGACTTTGGCACTATTACTGTCTTCCTTCCAATTCTATTGTCAAAGTATTTTATACCTATCCTATGCCCATCTCTGTTTCTTGAGAAATATACTTAAGAAAATACACTAATGAGATTTCTTATCATTGTATATATCTAATAAAAGAATGATTTTCCTTGTACCAACAATATCTTTGTGAATGATTGGTTCCTCCACAAATATTACAACTATGGAGATTCCAACATCTCTCTATATTGTGTTCATATCTGCTACAATGACTGCACCTATTTTATATATCCAAATCCTTTTGACCATTATGCCCATCATAGCAACTGTTCCTATCAATCTCTATTACTAATGTGATGTCAATATGTTCTGATACAAACTCATTCCCTTTCTTATTGCTTCTAGTCTAACCTATACACTCAAAACCTCCATACTTTGATTTAATTTTTGATGTAATTGATTCTTTTATTCCCTATTCATACTTTCTTGTATCTTTATATTATTATCATCCTTGAGCAAAAACCATTAGTATGATATTTGTCAGTATCACTATAATATTGTGCATCATTGTATATATCATCATCTGAATCTATGCCTTCATCAATTCTAGTAACATGAATATTTTTTGAGCAATTATTGCCTGTATCTAAATCACTTTTATCGCATATAACATCAAAATTTATAACATGTTCTTCTAACTTAGTTAAAAATTCTAAATCACTAGTGTTAATGCTTGCATTGCAATATTCCTTTTCATTTTGACAAGAATCATGATTTGCATCTTTATCCATTTGAATAAGATCACTAGTATCATAGCATGCATCAAACATCATTGGTTTTGATTCTATGATATTACAACATGAATCTACCATCATAGGTATTAAGTCATTTGTATCATTAGAAACATATTTCATTTCTATCTTGTTCTTTACCTCTTCAACCTTTTCATGTTCTTCCATATTAGAAACATTAAAAGTGATAATCCCTTTGTAGATTATTCTCCATAGATTGGTAGGTATAGTAACAAAATATTCATAGTAATCATTAGTATAACTTTCTTATTCTCGTTATTCCACTGGTGTAATCTTCGATCATGTTGCTTGGGAAAGGTCTCATTGTGCCTTGTTACCTCTGCCTTCACCAAAGGCTCTCTTAAATTTAAAAATCACTCACCCCCTATATTTTGTGCCTTCATGAAATAGTGTTTTCTCCTCCTTGGTAGTTCTTCTACTCTTTTGTTCTTGTTGAGTCAATGTATCTTGAGGAGTTTGGAGCAATCTTTTACTTCTTTTTTTATGACTTCTTTTTGAATAACACAAGCTTATACTGATAGGGGGTGAATAGTATAAGACCACTTTTTACTTTACTTTCCCAATCAATATTATGCAATGTAAAGATAGTAATATCAACAATAGTAATAAAATTAATGCACACATCACCACACACAATAGAGACACCAATTTTACATGGTTCACCCAATGTAGGTTACTCCTCGCAGAAAATATTTCACTAAAATTTTCTCAATCAATCTCTTGGGAATCCTTTCCATATTACAATATTTATGGAACTTTGTCCAAAGGAGACACCAATCCCCTCATCATGTTCGTGGATCTCTATCCATAAGAGAAAACCTTTCTCCTTAGATCTGACTGGCGATAGTCTAGAAGAACTACTACCCCCATTACACTGGCTAATGGATCTCTATCCACTTAAGACACCTATCCTCACTGCCCTGGCTAATGGATCTCTATCCACTGGAGACTATCATCCTCTCTACTCTATCACCTTTCAAAGTTTGCTCTCATATCTACACTAAATACAGTACTTCGGTCTAGCACAAATCTGCTCAATCTCTGTTTTCGGTATGGCACAAACCTATCCTTAAATTTACACCAAAATTTGTCCTTAAATTAATACTAAACACATTCCTTTTATCTAGCACAAATCTATCCTAAATATCTATCCTCTAACATGTACTAAACACAGTCCTTTGGTCTAGCACAAATCTATCCTCAATCTCTGTCCTCAATCCTTACACAAATATTGACTTAATCACAAATCAAATCTGCTAGATCTGGCCCAAAACTTAAATCAAGGTTTGAACAAATCAATCAACTCTGCTCACAAGTTTTCTCAAAGACTTATCTCAAATCTGCCTTGTAATATTCCACAAAAGCTCACACTAATCTGTCCACAAGTCCTCTCTAGAACTTGCCCAAATATGCTCAACAAGTTCTCACTAGAACTTGTCCAAATCTGCTCTCAATCTGTATTGTAAGCTTCCACAAAAGCTCACACAAATCTGTCCACAAGTCTCCTCAAAGACTTACCTTAAATCTGCTCAATAAGTCCACACTAGAACTTATCCAATCTCATAGAAACATAAAGATAATTTTTAAGGACTCAATATGCTTCACATTCATCACAATGCTCAATCACTTTCAATCACTCTTTTAGAAATATATAGAGAATTGTTAGAGACTCAATATGCTTCACACTCACAAACTCTCAATAAATTTCAATCACTCTTTTAAAAACATACAGAGAATGTTTAGAGACTCAATATGCTTCACACTCATAAAATCTTAATCACTTTAAACCTCTATTTTATCACAGAAATATATAGAGAATTTTTAGAGACTCAATATGTTTCATACTCGTCAAAATTCAACCTCTTTCTCAAATCAATTTAGAATATAGAACAATTTATTTCATAGAACTTGAACTATCACTACACACATCCACTTGACTAGGCTCAACCAACCCTACTCAATCAATCACTTAATGAAATAATCCTTGCTCACAAATCCTAGTCCAAGTATATGAACCCTCACTCAAAATATTTCCAATAATTTTTATCAACCAATCTCACATAATAATGATACTTATGTTCTTTCCAAACCCTAGTTCAATTTCTTCGTAACTTAATCACCTCAACAACAATGCTTATAAAACAATCTTCACAATAGCTCAACAACTCAATAAGGAAACCTAATCAAGTCATTTTCACTCCAAAATTAATTTTCAAAAAATCAACCTATCAAATCAATCAAGGAAGAATATGCCCATACCTTTTTGCTTGATGAGAAGTAGACCACACAAATCTACCACAATCATAAACACTTCTTTGCCAAACTCAAGGAGGTTAGATGTCAAAATACTACTCCAATACTCTCTCAAAAATATTCCTTGGACACAAAAATAATCAATGCTCAAATATACCTTATTTCTCCCTTTTAAAATTAACACTCCTCAAACCATACATAAAAACAATTACTTGGATACACCTTATCAACTCCAACTTAAATAATTTCCAACACTACAAAAATCACAACCAATATTTCTAAAACACCTTTATTTCTTTTTCAAACCTTAAAACAAATAATATCAAAAAATTATTTTACAATAACCTTATAACTCCCTAAAACCTTATATACCACATAAAATATGCAAAAATTAATTTTAATACCTCAACAACCTTCTCCGACAAATTCAGTGCTAAAACTTTAATGCATACCTTATTATCACTCAAAAGGGTTTTGATGTGATTCAATCCACCGTCTCCCCAAGTGCCAAGCGCCTTAGCACTTTGGAGCCCATCGCATGGGCTAGAGGTGCCCACGTGAAGGAAGTCAACCTTCCTTCCCTTTCTACCTTATCCACCACGCTTTCCAGAAAAACCAAAAATGATCCTCTACAAGGATTCAAACCTGCGCTTGTTGCTACCCTAATGACTTGTCACTATCGCGGTTGCCAACTGTTCTACCAATAGTTGGTGACCAAGGCTCCCTCCTTGGTTGATGATATGTTCTCGCCTTCCCTTAGAACTTTAAAAATTAAAAACCTTTGTTGCACACTTGATTCGCATATAGTTCGCATAACATGAACTATCATTCGAAAAGCATTGGGGGTTATGGTAAGGTGGGTAATCCCCCTTTTATACACATGATAAATGTTCTTCCCATGTCGGCGCTTAGAAATTTGATTTTGAATTTCAAATTAATTTTAATAACCCTCCTTAGGGTTAGTTAAAAATTAATATAAATTAATATTATAATTAATATCAAAATTAATTAATAATTAATTTAAATAACTTTAAGTAAATTAAATTATAAATTAATTTATAATAAAAATTATATTAATTAATTTATAATTAATTTAAAAATTCCCTTTGTAATATTATAAAAAATATTATAATATTATTCACTTGGGATTTTTGCACTTTAGACCATATCTGACGTCCTGAAACCGGGTCTTGATCAACTGAAACTGGAGAACCTGAAACTTATGCTGCCCACTGAAACTGCCACTAACTGGTACATAAATCTTGACATAAATGACCACTCACTCTTGAAATCAATGACAACTTATCCACTCAAAATGTTCAGCACTTTTCTAAGCAATATCTAATTGCTTGATTGTAAATGTGTAGGTTTGAATCTTGTAGAAACTATCTTCTGCACCTCCTTGAATATTTAAACTAGAAACCTTCTCATGCAACTTTACCCTTGAATTTGGTGCTTAATAAACTTAATAATGAATCAAATATAAGAGTTCAACTAATGAACCTTTTGCACCTAAGTTGCATATATTTTTCACCTTTATTTGATGATGAAGTTCTTGGTGATTTGGATCACCTAAATTTTATCCCTTGCTGGATGAATTTATAGCTCTTCCTTGTTTTCTAATGAGCTACCTTTAACCTCTAAAATTTGCAGCACTTTTGCAGTCCAATCCTTCTTGATTTGCAGCCCTCGAATCTCTTAGTTTTGCTTGAAAAAAAACTCGTCCAAAAATTTGGCATACTTCTTTCCAAATCCTTCTCCCTTGGGCATGTTGTTGGATGACGATAATTGTCCCAAATTCTTCACTACCGGAAGATTCTCTTGATATCTCCTCCAAGTAGCTTGAGGCCTTTTATCAAAAAATCATGAGGTGACAATTTTTGCATGCAGTGGTGCACAATCGCGGATCCAATTTGCAAAGATGCGATGATGGGTTTAGGTTGATAGTAACAATAGTGGTCCCTTGTGGCTCTCTCTATTTCCTATCAATCTACCATGCTCTAATACCACTGTTAGATTTTAAAACTATAAAATTGAAGGAAATTTAATCACAAGTGATGAAATAAGAATGCAATGTTATATCTATGATAATGGCTAACTACTAAGCATAAAAATAACTTAAGAAACTTTTGGAATAACTCATGAAACAACCATTAATAAATACTCATGAAAATTGGAACTTGATACAATATATGGAACTCACTAGTGCATGCTATGGATGCATGCTTCCTTAACCTTCACTCTATAGCTCAAGGTACATATATAAGATAAGTTTCTTGTGCTTTACTCTACCTATTCCTATGACTCATTACATGTGGACTACATGCACATTTACATCATTGTACATTCTAACACTTTTACATTTATTACTTCTTTCCCAAGTAACTACTTAACTTTACTCTAAAGTAAACTCCTGATCTAGTTATGTACCAAAGGTGGTACATTCACATAATCCAAGTGATGTAATATACCCTAACACTTGATTATAAGTGTGATAAAATTTTAAGTTGAATTAAGGTAAAATATTTTGGCTAAAAGGTGTTTAGGACCTGAGTGATATTCACATCAGGTTCACCAAAGATGTAGACTAGGATTTGGGGATACTGGTATCCAAACCTAGGAATATACATATGGATAAATATGCTTGAATCCCATTTTTTGTTTGAGTTTATTTTATGTGTTCAATTAAGCAAACATGAACTAGGATTTTAATAGACTATGAACTTTGAAATAAATATTTGAAATATGATGCAAGGAAGATAGTAATGCAATAAGACATATCTAAGTTCTATATGCTCTTTTGATTTATGTGTATGAATCAACATATTTATACTTTTATTTATGGAGGCAAGGACACAAGAGGTAAATACATCAAATAAATTTAGCTTAAATGGTGTAGGAGCATTCATATGCAAGTAGGTTAACACCTCTAAACTAGAAGACCAACCATTTGGGATATGAATCATAAAAGGAAGTTGAAGAGTAATTGACTTCCCAAGCGTATAAAGTGGAAAGTGTTTGATAGGGATAGGAGGAGAGGATAAAGAAAAAATATAGTTGATAAATGGAAGAAAGTAGAAGAGAAATTACCAATAAGAATACCAATAGAGTGCAAGGATTATAATTTATGATTACCATGAAAGCATAAATTTAAAACATAATCCAATTCCAACTATATTTTGAGTGTGTATGGGTTTTTGATGCAGGAGCATCCAAAGGCAGCACAACAATCTTGCATCACCAAAAACAAAAGAAAAGAAAAATATTCTAAGTGTTTAAAAGTGTTGCGATATCGCGACATACAAGATGTCGTGATATCGCGACATGTTTTGAAAAATATTCTAAGTGCTGAAAAGTGTCGCGATATCGGGACATAAAAGATGTCACGATATCGCGACGTATTTTGAACAAAGGCAAGGGCCAAAGAAAGTGTCGCGATATCGCGACATAAAATATGTCGCAATATTGCGATGTATTTTGAACAAAGGCAAGGGCAAAAGAAAGTGTCGCAATATCGCGACATAAAAGGTGTCACGATATCGCGACGTGTTTTTACCAAAAGCCGGAGCAAAAGAAAGTGTCACGATATCGCGACATAAAAGGTGTCGCGATATCGTGACTTGTTTTTACCAAAAGTCAGAGCAAAGGAAAGTGTCGCAATATCGCGACATAAAAGGTGTCGCGATATCGCGACGTGTTTTTTACCAAAAGCAGGAGCAAAATAAAGTGTCGCGATATCGCGACATAAAAGGTGTCACAATATTGCGACAGGTTTTAAACAAAAGCCAAGGGCAAGGAAAGTGTCGCGATATCGCGACACATTGACAAAGAAGGACCAAAGCCAAAAAGGTGTCGCAATATCGCGATAGGGTGACTAAGGAGAAAAGGTGTCATGTTTTCGCGACCCGAAGAGGAGAGAGAAGAGCGGGATGAAGAGATGTCGTGATTTTGCGACATGTTACTTTTTCATGGACCATTACATAATGACATTTGATAGTTACCATAAGTCATTACAGTAGTTCCAAAAGTCGGTACAGTAGTTCCAAGGGATTGTGGTAGCGGTTACAGAGATCCTGACGAACGGTTGCTACAACAAGAAACTGATGCTATAAAAGGAGATTGCTCGGAAGATCTTGGGAGGCTAGGAAAGATGAATACTGTGACTTCTTTTATATTTTTTGTACTTTGTAAAATCTTCCATGGTTCGGAACTGTAAATCTTTCCATGCTTCTGAATAAAATTGAGTCTTTTCTTTATGTTAAAAATTTGGCTCTCCATCAGTTTTTATGTTAATGTGTGAGAATATTGGAATTGTGGGTTGCTAAATAACCCATTGCAGGTTGGATTCTAATGATAAATTTTGTAGATTGATGTTGCCGATGAATGTAGACATCTATCTAGGGAGTGTTGTCTGAAGGCTAGTCAAAAAGATATTGCCATAAAGACTATTGTAGTCAAAATATTATCCATTGGAAACTATCATATTTAAGGAATTTAGAGTGGAAACCATCTTAGAATATAGTTTCTAGTTGTTTTCTATCGATCGGGTGTTGTCAGAGAATGTGTTGTCGACAAACATGCAATCTTGGAAAATACCAATTGAATATGTTGTTTAAAAGAAAGTTGTTAGTGGTCTTATCTATCTAGTTGGTGCTGACATTGATGACTATGATGTTCTATCAAAGAAAATAATGTTTTCATCATCATCTAAGCTCTACCGATAAGGATGTGCCATTAGTGATAAGAAGTTTGCTATCATCATCTAAGATTTGTCGACAAGGAATGACTTTGTTGTCTAAGACCATCATCTTGATGGTCATTATTATGATTGAGAGTTGTCATTAAGGACTAAAGAGTACCAACATGAGATTTTATCTTGTACACTATAGGTAAGTCTATTGTCAAAAGGAGGAAATCAATATAATTTTTTCTACCATTTATATTGCCACTACATTACTAGGTTTATTTTGTAGACTAAGGGTAAGTTTACCATCACAAGGAAGGTATTGACACAATTTTTTTTTGTCATCTATATTGTTGTTGTATCATTTGGTATCAAAGCCAAAATATCACTAAGGATTGATATGTGTTAAAGAAACAATGACATAACATGGAAAAAGACCATGGGGACTATGATCTATAGACATAGTTGAGATGCTAATGGAAATTACCACCCAATATCATGTGATCGAAATCACCCAAAGGATATGTGTTCATCTTGAGGAGATTAGTGATAGTGAAGAAGAGGAGATTGGTCATATAACATATCAATATTAAGAGTGAGATGAAGAGCCAGAAGAGCGATTGATATGGAAAATTTCTAATGTCAAAGATAAAAATATTGGCCTATAATGGAAGCTTGAATCCAAAGGAGCTCATAGACTGGATTATCAAAATGGATAAGTATTTTTATTATGAATCAATAGAATATACGAAAGGGTAAATTTTTCCTACATGAAGTTGAAATGGGATTCATCCTTATGGTGGGACCATGTTCAAACTAAAATATGGAGAAAAGGAAAGGAAAGGATTAAGACATAGGATAAAATGGTCATCAAACTATAGGTCAAATTCCTCCCATCATATTACCAATTAGGTCTAAGAAATTGTAGAACTTAAGATACAAGGATATGAGTGTGAATGATTACATAGACGAGTTCTATAGGATCACCATTCAGGATGTTCATGTAGAAGATGATAAAGAGAAAGTGTTGAACTACATCAATGGACTAGGATTATCCATACAAGATAAAGTTAGTATGATAAGGATAAGGATGATAAAATAAGCCTACTAGTATTTGTTAAAGTCACAAGAGAAGCTGTCACAAAGGCAACAAAATAATCAAAGAGGAAGAAGATATTTCTTTAAAATATGAGGAAAAGAAATAGTGGATGAAGACAATAAATGCAGGAAGGAGAAGCTAGTACTTCTCATAGTGATTTTAGCTAGAACACTAGAGGAGGTGGAGACTTATCATGAGGAAGAGGTGGTTTTGATTGAGGAATAAGTAGAGGATTATCTAAAAGGTGTTATATATGTGGAGAGGATGTTCATAGAGAATTTGAATGTCTAACTATACAACAAAGTAGCAATAAAAAAAAGGAGGTCAGAAACCATATTATGTAAGTAGAATAATAAAGTGTTTCTTCCCTAAACCATGTAGAATATCTTAAACAAGGATAATATCTAATGATGAAGAGAGTAGTATTAAAGCTAGAGAAGAGGGAATGTGGACCTATTCAAATAAGAAATGTTTTCATAATAATATGTAAATCAAGAGGTAAATATTGTAAGGCCATTATAGATAGTGAGAGTATGAATAATCTTGTATCTATTGAGATGGTAGAGAAACTAGGATGGAGGAGGATAGAACACCCCAATCCATATAAGATCTCTTGGTTACAAAAGGAACATCAAATATTAGTTAGTGAATAGTGTAAGGTAAAGTTTTAGACAACATCCTACAAGGATGAGGTCCTATGTGATATTATGCCTATGGATGTTTTCCATGTGTTGTTGGGGAGACTTTGGAAATTTGATAGAATGATTGTACATAATGGTAGGAAAAACACTTATACCATTTTGAAAGATGGTAAGAAGTATGTACTAAGTCCATTGAAAGACACAAAAGAAATAGAGGATAATGGTCCTAAAGTATGTTTGATTTTTGAAAATAATTTTTGAAAGGAGATGATAAAGAAGAAAGCATGTTTTGCCTTGATTTCTAAACCCAAAAATAGTGAAATGGAAGATACGAAGGAGGATATTCCAAGTAAGGTGAAGTATTTGTCAAAGGAGTATGTGTAAATTTTATTAGAAGAATTACTAGATGGATTGCCACTGATAAGGAGTAATGGCCATCATCGATTTTAATTCTATATTGAGTTTACTTAATTAGGAAACACATAGATGGATGCTAATGGAGAATGAGAAAATAAAGATACAACTTTAGGAGCTTTTGGACAAGGGGTTGATCAGATAAAGCTTGATCCAGTGTGTAGTACCAATTGTACTTACATAAAATAAGGATGGATAATGGTGCATGCGCATAGATATAAGGGCTATCAATAAGATAAATATTAAGTATCAATTCCCATTGCCTTGCATGGATGATTTGCTGTATTTATTGAATGGATCAAAGTACTTTACAAAGATAGATTTGAAAACTAGCTATCATCAAATCTAGATTAGGTAAGGATATGAGTGGAAAAAAAATTCAAGATGAAGGATGAATTATGTAGTTTATGAAAAAAATTTTAAAGCCATTTCTTGGTAAGTTTAGGGTTGTCTATTTGTATGACATTTTTATATTCAATAAGAGAAGAGAAGACCATTTAATGCATCTGAGGTTGGTATTATAAAGAGTAAAGGAACAAGATTTGTTAGTCAACTTGAAGAAATATAGTTTTACGAAAGAGGAATTGGTATACTTGGATTTTATGATTTCCCAAGAGGGGTTACAGATGGAACCTAAGAAGGTAAAGGTCATTGTGAATTGGCCATCACAAAAAAGTAATTTTGAGGCCAAGATTTTCCATGGTCTATTAAGTTTTCTTAGAAAATTTATCAAAAGTTTTAGTGAAATTCGTGTTCCAATTATAGAAATGATGAAAGGAGGTAATCATGAGTTTAATTTAATGAATGCACATGAAAGAAGTTTTCAAATCCTAAAGGAGAAGATAATATAACAACCCACTCTAGCTTTGTTGAATTTCAACAAGGTCTTTCAGGTGGATTGTGGTGCAAGTGCGATAGTGATAAGAGGAGTCTTGAGCCAAGGAGGCAAGCCCATTACCTATTTTAGTGAGAATATAAATGAAAAAAAGAGGAAATAATTAGTATATGACCAAGATTTTTATGCTGTTATTCAATTTCTAAAGAAATGAAGACATTATTTGTTGCCAAAGGTGTTTGTCTTATTCACAAATAATCATGCTTTACAGTTTATCAACAATAAAAGTAAGTTGAATCAAAGGCATATGAAGTGAGTGGATTTTTGGCAATGATATTAATTTATCTTGAAGCAAAAAAGTGGCCATTTAAAATGAGTAGTTGATGCCTTGAGTAGAATAAATTTATTGGTGAATGCTATGCAGATCAAAGTTGATTTTGATGCTATGAAGGAACTTTATGATGATGATTTAGACATCAAGGAAGCTTGGACAACATGTAGTAACCCTAATATAGAAGAAATGATGGCATGGCTTGATTATCTCATCGAAGAGGGAATTTTATTTTAGGGACATTGATTATGCATACCATGAAGTTCGATGAGAGAAAATTTGATAAGAGGGAAACACACTAGAGGACTTCTAGGACATTTTAGGGTAGATAAAACCTTAAGGAAACTTGAAGAGAGTTACTTTTGACCAAGAATGAATGCAGATGTGAAGATATTTATGCAATATTATCAATTTTTTTAGCACACAAAGGGAATAAGTCAAAATACCAGGTTGTATCAACCATTACCAGTAAAAATGAGGCTATAGGAGGATGTGAGCATGGATTTTATTCTTGGGTTACCGATGACATAAAATGGCAGTGATTATATTTTTATTGTTGTTGATAGATTCTCCAAGATGGCAAACTTCATATCTTGAAAGAAAATGAATGATCCTACTCATATTGTTGATTTGTTCTTTCAAGAAGTTGTAAGATTACATGGTTTGCCAAAGAGCATTGTGTTGGATTGAAATGAAAAGTTTATAGGTAACTTTTGACATACCTTGTGGAAGATGTTGGGTAGAAAATTGAGCTTTAGTCCAGTTTATCACTCACAAATAGATGGGAAAACCAAAGTCATGAATAGAATCCTTATGAATATACTAGAAGTTGAAGTTGTGGGATACCCTATTGGCACAGGTAGAATTTGAATATAATAATTTAGTAAAAACAAGTATAGTCATAATTGTGTATGAAAGTAATCCCATAGGAGTAGATTAGTTATAAAGTACAACTAATTTGAAGAAACCTAGTGATTTGGTAGAGGATTTTTCTAAATATATGCAAGACTTACATCTTGAAGTGAAGGCCAATTTGGAAAATAATATCTTAAAATACAAGCAACATGCTAACCTCAAGCATCAAACAAAGGAATTTCAAGTTGGATATTTGGTTTTGGTGTATTTGTAGAAGGAAAGATTTCCTAAAAGCACTTACAACAAGCTCAACTAGAAAAATATTAGACCTTCTAATATCTTGAATTTCACTGCCAATGCATATGAAACTGAGCTTCCAAAGGGTGTTGACATATCACCAATATTTAATGTAGCTGACTTGTATCCATACTATGATTAACCTAGAGATGATGGAGATCCTATAATTGATATTTTAGCAAAGAAGTGGATAGTGTAGTTACCAAAAAAGGAATGAGATGAAATTGAACCAATCATAGATTATAATGTGGTGAGAAAGATAAGACACAAGGCATATTATGAATATTTGGTTAAGTGGAAAAACCAATAAGTTGACACAACATGGATGAAAGCTTTCAATATTTCCAAATATGGAGTGTCCATTGAGGATTTTAGAAATGTTCATGAAATATTTCTATTAATTGATGAGTATGATGCAAAAGCATCCATGTGCAATTAGGCTAACACATCTAAACTAAAATATCAGCTATCTGGAATATGAATCATTAGATCTAGTTGAAGAGTAATTAATTTCCTAAACCTAAAAAGTGGATAGGGTTTGAAAGAGACAAGAGGAGAAAAATAAAACAATTAGTACAGTTGAAGAGAGGTCAAGCAAAATAAGATGAGAAACAAAATAAAGTAGAATAACAATCATGAAGATAGAATATCAACAAAGTGCAAGGATTGTAATTAATGATTTCCATGAAAGCATAAATTTAAAACCAAATCCAATTTTATTCATGTTTTGAGTGCATGTGGGTTTTGATGTTAAGGTATGAGAATATTAGAATTGTGTAAGTAAATAACCCATTACAAGTTGGAGGCTATTGATAAATTTTGTAAGTTGACATAGTCGACAAATATGGATGTTTTTTCTAGAAAGTATCATTTGAAGGCTAGCCAAAAGAGATTGTCATCAAGAGTGTTGTAGCAAAAATAATTTCATTGGGAGCTACCATATTCAAGGAAGCTAGAGTGGAAATTATTTAGGAATGTAGTGCCTAGCTATTTATCATCAACCATGTGTCTTCAAGAAACATATTGTCAACCAACATGTAGTGTTGGTAAATGCCAATTAATTTTGTCATCTAAAAGAAATCCATAACCAAGATTTCCTATCTATTTGGTGTTAATAGTTATGATTATGGTGTTCCATTAGTGACAAGAAGCTTGTCATCATCATATAAGCTCTATTGACATGGATGTGCATTAGTGACAAGAAGCTTGTTGTTGCCATCTAAGCTTTGTTGATAGGGATTGAATTTTCCATATAGAAGGTTTTTGTCTTGTTGATCACCATCATAATTGGGAGCCATCATTGAGGACTAAATACTAAGGGTAAGTCTATCATCGAAAGGAAGGCATCAATACAATTTTTTTTGTCATCTACATTTTCACTACATCATTAGGTTTGTCTTGTAGACTAAAGGTATGTTGAGGGTGATGTCAAATGTCACCCATAATTATTAAATTAGTGTTATGTTTTTTAGGAGATTTAATTTTATCCTAGAATTAGTTAATAATTCAATCTATATCAGATCGGATAGTTAGATTAAATTATAGTCAAGTTCTAGATTTATTCCTAGAAAATAGGGCCAACAGAGAGTTAATTTCTAGGCAAGTTATCTTCATGAAGAGGACACCTCAAATCAAGGCCATTTAAGTGAGTTGTAATTTAAATAAAGCACATGCAAAAATATCTCAACTTGGGTGCTTTATTTTATGCCAATTAAGAATTTCAGTTAACTAGAAAAAACACCATGCAAAGTGGCCATGACAAAAGCTAGTTTTTTTAGAAACTTGAGTTGTTTTAGCTTTTTTTATTGATCAAGGTTTAATGATCATTATATACATTTTAATTGGACTCATTTTTTTTGTATTGATAAAAAAAGGGTTGAAGGGCCCTAACCCTTTGCACAGAGCTCAAAATATATACAAGAAAAAAATAAGAGAAGATCATACAAATGCAAGATAGCCTTATCTTAGTAAAACAAACAAACCTAGGCTAAACATGTTTATGGAGAAGCTAAAATAATATTCCTACCATTATCCTTATATTTAACGTAGCTGATGCAGTGCTCAATGCTTTACATAATTTATAAAGAGACTACTGACAATAATGTAATTTAGTGTGCTCAAATCCTTCATTGCATGATCTCAATAAGTATACTACTTTGATCTACACTCTTTATCTGCTAGCTTCATTATAAATTCTTATATTATCTTCCAACTCTACGGGGGCATATGACCAGACCTTGAAATTCTTAGATTTAACTTCCATATTTTCCATTTTATCGGCAACTTTGTGTCCCTCTCTATAAATATGTTTAAATTGAATTTCTTCCAGGTTTCCTAAAATACTCCTCACATCTGTAATTATTTGGAAAATACTAGAATTATTTAACTCCCTTTTTTTAAGATAAGTTATAATATTCTTGGAATCCCCCTCAAGAACAATTCTCCTAAAACCCAAATTCGCTGCAATTCAAAAGCCTATAAGCATTACCCTTGCTTCAGCTTGGTGATTTGTGGTAATTCCTAGATCCTCAGCATATGCAGCCACTACCTAAATTTTATCATTCCTAATGAGGCCTCCACCACCAGCATAACCTGGGTTACCTTTTGCAGCTCCATCGAAGTTAATTTTTACCTAGTCTTTGTGGGGACGTTCCCATATGGTATCTAGTCTTATTTTATTGATAGAAGAATATTAAATTGGAATCATTTTGAATATAGAATAATATTAAATTTTTAGAGAACATATTGGATGCACTATTGTGGAGCCTTTATAAAAAAAATTTGTGCTTTTTTCAATTCTAGATCTAATTTTATGGTTTGGACCAGTAACATGGTTTACTAAAAATTGAGCTTTTTTGTTAAGGATATTTCAAATTTGATATTCATAATTGATTTATCTTAATCACCAAACACTCCTAGACCATTTTTGGGTAATATTCATGCTCCATTAATGTTAATTTTTTCTTAGATCATAATTGCTTTATTGTTGTTTTTTGGATCTCTCCACCTCAAGAACTTTAATTTGGTATTAGAGCATCAGTTTTTAGTGTGAGTTTAGTATTTGTAGGTGAATCTACTATATACGAGAATGAATATTTTTATTCCCAACATACTTTATAAGATTTTGTATCAAAAATACTTGTGGTTATTCATTTTCTATCATGGCAACAAATAGTACATCCTTAAATATACCTATATTCAATGGAGACAACTTTGAGTACTGAAGAGATCAATTGAGGAAGATATTTGTATGGAAGGGAGTATGGAAAAGTCTATTTTAGCTAAATTCTCCTCTTGATGATTGGAATTTTCTTCCTCAAGACCAAAAGAATACATTGGAAGAAGAAGAAAAGAATAATGCTTAAGCTTTCTTCTACTTGCAAAGTGCAATAGATCCAAGCATCTATCCAAGGATAGATGGTTGTGAGAATGCCCATGAGGCATGGAAAACCTTGGATACATCATATAAAGTCTCAAAAAAGGTAAGATCAATAAATATATCCAAATTTAAGGATCAATTTTAAAAATATGAAAATGCATGATGATGAGATTATTTGAGACTATTGTATTAGAATAAATGACATAGTGCATAGAATGAGAGTGTATGGTGAAGTCATGGAAGATAGAGTAGTTGTAAGAAATATTTTTAGATGAGGAGTGTAAATATACGAACTAAATTAATGTTGAATATTTAGTGGGTTCTTTATTGTCCCATGAGGATAAAATGAAAATTTACTCAGATGACTTGAATCATGCACTAAAGACCAAAGTATGGGTTTCGAAACCAAATTCAAAGCTCTCAAATTAGAATGATTTTTTTTCTCAATTTTTAAATTAGAAAGGGAAAAACCAATCAAATTTAAAGATGAAGGGTAAGGTCAAAACTTGTC
The DNA here is from genome assembly GCA_028583015.1 of Wollemia nobilis. NCBI lineage: Eukaryota > Viridiplantae > Streptophyta > Pinopsida > Araucariales > Araucariaceae > Wollemia > Wollemia nobilis. The sequence goes on from JAQPPZ010017110.1 coordinate 6,847,152, forward strand.
ATTATTGTAAGAAACTGGGTCACATGGTAAAAGACTACAGGAAACTAGCAGCTAAAAACCAAGCAAATTCAAACCAAGATGCGGGTGAGAAAAAGACAAACCAAGTTGAGAATAATGATGATAAAATTAATTATTCTCTTTCATGTAATTTAGTTTTGGATGATAAAAAAGATATGTGGTTTCTTAATTTAGGATGTTCTAACCACATGTCATGTTTTAAGGATTATTTTAACAAGCTAGATGGTTCATTCAAGAGCCAAGTTCATTAAGGATATGGGAATGTGATTCATGTAGAAAGGAAAGGGAGTATGCCTATCACCACAAAGTATGAGAAGGGTGGTATCAAAAACATTTATTTTGCTCCAAGCATGAAGTAAAATATCATAATATTTGTTCACCTAGTAGAGAAAGGATTCAATATACTTTTCAACAATGGAGAATGCTTGATATATGACAAGAAGCAAGGTAACAAATTGATTGGAATGTAAAAAAATAGAATGTTTCTATTGAGAATAAATATGTTATATTAGAATTTTTTATTTTCTACCATTGAGGAATCAAGCATGTTATGGCACTCTAGATACGGTCATTTAAATCTTAGAAGTTTGCATGTTCTTTTTAAGAAAAAAATGGTTGATGGTCTTCCAAGGATTGAATTAAAATTGAAGGAAGCATGCAAGGTATGCATACTTGGAAAACACCATAAAGAAATCTTTCCAACCAAAAAATGGAGAGCTACCTAGACATTGGAATTAGTACATTCATATTTGTGTGGATCCATGTCTTGTCTAAGCATAGGCAACAAATTATATTTTATTTCATTTATTGATGATGCTACTAGACTAATGTCTATTTTATTATTGAATAACAAATATGGAGAATTCTCAATATTCAAGACCTTCAAGGAATTGGTGTTGGAAGTTAAAGTAAAAAAATTGTTTTTTACCTTTTACTTTTGATCAGACGACAGGTTTCATGTGGACGGCAAGCTTCAACTGGTCGGCATAGATATTTTAGTCATAGTTCTCAATTCATATTCTCTCATTCCCTCCTATTTCTCTGCCTCACTATTCTCTCTCTCAAATACGTGGTATTTCTATATTTAGCATTTCCCAATGCTATATAAACATTGTAACTTATCTATTTTACTTTAATGAGCATGATTTATCTTTCGAAACTAATCGAGCACTAGATTTGGTATCAGAGCTTTCATGGAGGAGCCGAGTGGACAGGATCGGTCATGGTTCCCGAGGTGATAGCTTTGATAGATATGCTTCATATATTTTTGGATCGAGTAGTTCGAAGCACGAGGCGGACCAGGAGGGTAGTTCAAAGCACGAGGTAGACCAGGAGAGAGCCGCAGGCTTGAAACCCAAGGCAGACCAAGAGAAGGCCCATAGGATCGAAACCTGAGGGACCTAATAGGAGCAAACTATGAGGCGACACGTGGTGGCTATTGAGTGGCTAATGTGGACATCAGGCTCTGACTGACGTGGACTATGAGGTGACACATGGCGACTAAATAGTGGAGGACAACTTGGACACAGATGTTGAGGTGGAAATTTGTGGTTGGACAGAGTGTGGCAAAAGGGAGCAGCTTGATTTATCGAAGGCAATAACTTTGCTCTATACATGCTAGACGTTTTAAAAACCTTTGAAGCTCCTTTCCTGATCAATGTGGGATATATAATTTCGTGTTTTTTAATTATAAAAACTGCCATCATATATGCTTGAAATAGATGATCACTCCTCTCGATAACGCAACAGTGGGCGTAGCCTGAGTGGCAAAGGCAGAAGGTTATAGGCATGAAGTCTTGGGTTCGAATCATGCCAGGACTAAAATTTTTTTTGATTAAATATTTTATTTTAAACTTAGTTAAAGTTTTTATTAATTATTAATTTAATAAAATTAAATTCATTTATAGTTATTATAAAAAAACAAAAGTTTTTTTTAATAATTATAAGTTTTTTATTAAATATAAATATTTAACTACTTTATCAAGTTTAAATATTAATTTTTTTTTTTTAGGTCCTAGAGGCTTGAAATTGTGAATTGTAAGAGTTTTACAAATTTCACACTTTGAAAAGGTGAAATTTTAGAGATTTTAAGAGTTAAACTTTCCTAAGAGGAAATATTGTGTAATAAGCCTAAGAGGCTTAGTTTTTTTGTAAAAGAGAGAAAGGATCCAAATTGACAAATTGTAAAGAGGCATTGATGATAAGACCAAATGGCTATTATCATGCCTTATGTAGAATTCTAGTAAGAGAAGGTGCATAGAGGTTTGATAAAAAAGTAAGAGGTTATGGACTCAACATTGTGTTTAGCCAACTTCAAAATGCAGTAATCGCACATCAAAGGCATCCTGACTCAGGGTACAAGGTAGATTTTGAAGAAAACTCATTCAAGAGTCAATTTGAACAATCAGAATCCATACAAGTTGCACCACAAGAATCAGAGTATACACACTACAGTATTTTAGTGGAAATATTAGAACCAGAATCATCGAAAATAATATTGATAAGTGACGACAAAGAAGTAGCAGATAATTTTGTGAATCAAGAGAATAGCATCCTCACATCAAGAGGAACAAGCAGTCAATGATAGAATAGAACAAGTCATGTTTGACTTAAATTTGTAATCTCTTCCTTCTTTCTTCCTTCTTCTTCTTTCCTTGTTTCAAACAACAAAGTACTTTATTGTAACCATGAAATAAAGAGAGTTTTTGGTAACTATGGCCTCACACAATAGCTTACCTATACCAAAATTTAATGGTTATGACTATGAGTATTGGTCTATAAATATGAAGACCTTGCTCATAGGAAGAGGTTTGTGGGACATAATAGAAGAGGGCTACACAAAACCCTCAGACTGGACAACACTAAGTGCTATAGACAAGAAAACATGAAAAGAAGAGAAAAAGAGCAACTCTTCTACTCTTTCTCATCTTCAAGTTGCATTGGAGAAAGCATATTTCCCATAATCGTCACTTGTACAACTGCACAAGCTACATGGAAATCATTGAGTGATGGATTCTAGGGTAGTAATCAATTGAAGCAAGTAAGGCTTCAAACACTAAAGAAAGATTTTGAAAATATCCGAATGAAAGATGATGAAAAAGTCGATGATTATTGTGTTAGAGTAAAAGCAATTATGGATAAAATAGTTACACTAGGCAAATAAATCAAGCCTGAGACAATTGTAACAAAAGTGTTGCGAACACTTACACAAAAATAGAACCATATTTCCATAATTATAGAAGAATCCAAAGATCTTTCCCTTTTAACATTCGATGCATTAATCGGATTGTTAATGTCACATGAAGAGAGGTTTCCTGAAACTCCTTCAACTAGCTACGGAGGCAATGATAAGGCCTTAACTTCTAATAAAAACAATGGAAGAGGATGGGGAAGAGGTCAAGGCAAAGGCAAGCAAAGAGGTAGAGGCAAAGGCAACTATAGAGGAGGAAACCAAAATAGAGGAGGCAACTCATACAGAGGAGGCAATCAACAAAGAGGTAGAAATCCAAATCGAGGAGGAAATCAAGGACAAAGTGGAAATCAAGGGCGAGGAAGTGACAAGTCCAAATCATCCTATTTCAACTGTGGCAAGCCAGGTCACTTCACTCATGACTGCTGGTCAAAATCTTCACAAGGCAATAGTAGTCAATATGGTAATTATGGAGAAGAAGATGATACCTCTAATATTTTTCTGTCATATGGACAATCAAAACAAAATCTAAATGACACATGGATTCTAGATATTGGCTGTTCAAACCATATGAGTGGCAAAGAACATTTATTTGCTACTCTAGATTCCACTTATAAATCCCAAATCAAATTAGGGGATGATAAGACATTGCAAGTAGAGGGTATTGGAGCCATGGAGGTTCCAACGAAAGAAGGACTAAAGGAAGTGCATGACATCTATTACACTCCAAATCTCCAACACAATCTGCTAAGCGTTGGGCAAATTATGGAGAACAATTACAAGCTCGTATTTTATGAAGGGCAATGTATCATTTTTGATAAAAATAATTGTAATCGTGTCATCACACAGGTCCCCATGACCAATAAAAGGTTATTCCATCTCAAATTTGATGAGCTAGGAGGAGATCAAATTGCAAATGTAGCTATAACAAATCCAAGTGTGCTTTGGCAGTTGCGATATGGTCACCTTAATTTCGCTAGCTTGAAACTTCTTACTTCTCAAGATATGGTGACAGGACTTCCCAAAATTAATGAACAAAAGGAACTTTGTGAAGGATGTGCTTTAGGAAAGCACTCAAGGTCAAATTTTTTGAAAGGACAAGCATGGAGAGCCAGCTATCGACTTCAGTTAGTACATTCAGACATCTGTGGACCAATGCAAACACAAAGTCTCAGAAACTATTCTCATTTTCTCACTTTCATAGATGACTTCTCTAGAATGTCTTTGGATTTATTTTTTGAAACATAAAGATGAAGCTTTTGATTGCTTCATAGATTTTAGAAACAATGTAGAGAATCACATTGGGAATTATGTAAAATTTCTTAGGATAGATCAAGGAGGTGAATACTCCTCAAAAGTATTATTGAAATAATATAAAGCAAGTGGGATTAAAAGGCAATTCACCACTGCCTATACCCCACAATAGAACGGTGTGGTCAAGATAAATAATCACACCATAGTTGAAATGGTGAGATCGATGCTTCAGAATAAGCATCTAACTCATATGTACTAGGTAGAGGCTGTAAGAACCAGTGTATATATTCTAAATAGAAGTCCTACTTCTAGTTTAGATGGTGTCACTCCTTATGAGGGGTGGTACGAAAAGAAACCTAATGTAAAGCACTTCAAAGTGTTTGGTTCTTTAGCATATGCACACATTCCTGATGAGAAAAGGAATAATCTTGATCCAAAAAGTCAAGCTTGTATATTTGTAGTGTATTGTGAGTCTACAAAGGCATATAGACTCTACAATCCCAAGACTCATAAAGTTATACTATCCAGGGATGTAATTTTTGATGAAGGGGGAGAATGGGGTCATCAAGGAATTTTTGTTGATGATGAGTCCCAAGATGTAAGTTCTTCACAGGTATAGTAGGTGTCTCCAAAGAAAAGCAAATGCACACCACCCTCTCCAAGCCCATACAGGAGTACTACATCAAGTACTTCAATCGACACTCCAAGTCCTTCTCCATAGAGATCAGTAAGTTCTTCACCGATGGAAATTGAAAGAGACTCTCCATCGAGAGGTAAAAGAACATTACAACATCATCCATATTTTCAAATGTTGGATCAAAATTTCCAAAGAAGATTCACTAGAAGTCAAGCTAGTGAAATGAATACAATTTTGTAGCAACTTGAAAATTTGCAATTGTATGGAGATGATGACTCCCATGATCCTAGGGGAGATGTAGTCAATTATGATTTATTGGCTAGTACACAGCTAGAACCAGCTAGTTATGAGAAGGCATGTACCCAAAATGTATGGCAATTAGCCATGAAAGAGGAAATAACCTCTATAAACAATAATGATACATGGGAGCTAGTAAAGCTACCCAAAGCAAAAAAATGTGTTGGGTGTAAATGGGTTTACAAGCCCAAGTACAATGCTGATGGAAGTATTGAGAGGTATAAGGCGAGACTAGTCGCAAAATGTTTTACTCAAAAATTTGACATTGACTATGAGGAAACTTTTGCTCCAGTTGCATGACAAGAGACAATGAGATTAGTTATTTCCTTAGAAGCCCATAAAGGATGGAATGTTCAACATATGGATGTGAAGAGTGCTTTTCTAAATGGATACTTGATAGAAGAGGTTTATGTTCAACAACATCAATGTTTTCAAGAACAGGGACAGGAGAACCTTGTTTACAAATTAAAGAAAGTACTTTATGGCCTCAATCAAGCACCAAGAGCTTGGTACTCACACATTGATGGCTATTTCAGTGAGTATGGATTCATGAGAAGCAAAAGTGAACCAAATTTGTACTACCTAAAGCATGGAGTAGACATTCTCATAGTTTTTTTATATGTGGATGATCTAATATTTATGGGTAGTAACAATAAAATGAATACGGAGTTCAAAAACTCCATGATGAAGTAGTTCAAGATGAAAGATCTTGATTTAATGTGATACTTCCTAGGCATGGAAGTGCATCAATAAAATAAAGGGATCTTCATATGTCAACACAAGTATGCTCGAGACATGATCAAGAAATTTGCCATGGAGCAGTGCAAATCAGTTGCAACTCCAACTGGACATGGGATCCAATTGAGCAAGGACAATGGAGCATCAAAGGTTGACATGACCACTTACAAAAGCATGGTTGGGAGTCTCATGTTTCTCACTAACACAAGACCCAATATTCAATATGTTGTTTCTCTAGTTTCAAAGTTTATGGCTATTCCATCTGAGCTGCATCTACAAGCAAATAAAAGAATCTTAAGATATGTAAAAGGTACATTGGATTTTGGAATACATTACCATAAATGTAATTCTATGAAATTAGTTGGCTTCAGTGACAGTTATTGGGGCAGAAATATAGATGATAAGAAATCTACATAAGGCAATTTTTTTAGTCTAGGATCAGGACTAATTACATGGAGTTCCAAGAAACAAACTGTTGTAGCATTGCCATCTACTGAGGCTGAGTATATAGCCATCACACATGCTAGTACTCAAGCCCTATGGTTAAGAAAAGTCCTTGAAGATATTGGATAAATTCAAAGTGGTCCAAACAGATTGTATTGTTATAACATAAGTGCCATTCAGTTGGCATACAATCCAGTCTACCATAGCAAATTAAAGCATTTCAATATGAAGTATCACTTCATTCAAGATATGGTGGAACAACAGATAGTTGAGCTTCAATATTGTAGAACTTTGGATAATATTGCAGACATATTCACCAAAGGTATAGCTAAAGCTCAATATATAAAACTAAGAGACTGTATTGTCAGTCCTCTCAACTTTAAGGGGGAGAATGTTGGAAGTTAAAGTAAAAAATATGTTTTTTACCTTTTACTTTTGACCGGATGACAGGTTTCATGTGGACGGTAAGCTTCAACTAGTCGGCATAGATATTTTAGTCATAGTTCTCAATTCCTATTCTCTCATTCTCTCCTATTTCTCCACATCCATATTCTCTCTCTCAAATACGTGGCATTTCTATAGTTAGAATTTCCCAATGCTATATAAACATTGTAACTTCTCTATTTTACTTTAATGAACATGATTTATCTTTCGAAACTAATCAAGCACTAGAATTGGATGACAAAGAATCAGGCTATTCTATCAAGATGATAAGAATGATAGAGGTAGGGAATTATATTCACAGGAATTTCTAGATTTTTGCGCTTCTCATGGAATAAAAAGGTAATTTATCACTCCCTACACACCCCAACAAAATGGTTCTATAGAGAGGAAGAACAAGACCATAATGGAGTAAAAAAGATCCATGTTGGAGAACAAGAAGTTGGAGAGGAATTTTTGAACCAAAGTAGTGCAAACAACAATCTACATCCTGAATAGAAGTCCAACAATGGTAGTGAAAAATAAGACACCCTATGAAGCATGGTATGATAAGAAGCCCATGGTGGATCATATTAGAATATTTGGTTCTTTAGAAAATTTTCACATTTATTATGCTAAAAATAAAAATTAGACCACAAGAGTGAGCCTTACATTTTTACAGGTTATAGTGATGGTAGTAAGGCTTACACGTTTTTCAATCCTATTAATCAGAAAATTGTTGTATCTAGGGATTGTAAATTTTTTGAGAATGATGTGTTTGTTGGTTATACCAAGAAGAGTGCAAAGGTTATTAGTTAAGAGGGAAATCATTTTTATGGATAAATGGAGGTCAATCAATATCCTCCACAAGTTCCTAGTATTAATGAAAATAATACTAGTTCTTCCCAAGAGACTAGTTTACCACCAACTTCAACCCAAGTCAAAAAGAAGAAGTTGTTGGTTCTACATCCAAATAGTAAGATGTTGGATCAGAACTATAAAATGAGAATAAAAAGACTTCAAACTCAATCAAGAAATAATCTTGAAGATATTAAAGATGAAATGACTTACTATGTGTTATCTTGCATTTCTAGTGAACCTAGGAACTATGTAGAGGCTAGTCAAAGGAAAGAATGGGTTGAGGCCATGAATGTTGAGATGGAAGCCATTGAGATAAATTATACATGGATTCTAATTCATAACAGTAATGACATAGATGTCATAGGTACAAAATGGCTCTACAAGACCGAGTTCCATAGTGATGGAACAATAGACAAACACAAAGCTAGACTAGTAGCAAATGGGTATGCAAAAAAATATGACGTAGACTCTGAGGAGACATTTTATCTTGTGGCTCACCAAGATAATATTATATTGATGCTTTCTATTTCTACTAAGAAAGAGTAGAAAGTTCACCAAATGGATTTCAAGAGTGCATTCTTGAATGGTAACATTGAAGAAGAGGTATAACTGGAGCATCCACAAGGTTATGAAATAAAGGGTAAAGAGCATTGGGTATACAAGTTGAAAAAGGAACTTTATGGGATGAAACAAGCTACAAGATCTTGGTACTAAAATATAGATGGATGGTCTCTGAAAATGGCTTTTAAAGGAGAAAAAATGAACCAACTCTTTACATGAAAATTGTTGACACTAACATGTTTTATGTTGATGATATCATTTTTATAGGAAGTTTCAACGCTATGATGCAAGACTTCAAGGAGAGCATGAAAAGTTATTTTGAGATATCGTATCTTGGAAAAATGAAATACTTTATTGGCATGGAAGTACATCAAAGGGAATATCAGATCTTCATATTCCAAGCCAAGTATGCCCAATATATGCTCAAGAAATGTTCACTTTTAGACTACAAGGTGGTTGATACTCCTATTGCTAGTGGGGAGAAGCTTATGAAATAGGATGGGAATCCTCTTTTTGATGAGAAGAATTTTAGGATATGTTGGATGGGTTGATGTACCTTACAACCACAAGATATGACATTACATATGCAGTTTCATTAGTTTCCTATGAGCTTGCCAAATCCAAGGCATATTCAAGCGGTGAAATAAATATTTAGATATGTGAAAGGAACCTTTGATCATGGCATACACTTAAGATCAAAAATAAATTCAAGGCTAGTTGGGTATGTTGATTCATATCGGGGAGGTTCATGATGATCAAAAATCCACTACAGGGCATTGTTTCACCTTGAGAAGTGCGTTGAATTCTTGGTCATCCAAGAAGCAAAGTACAGTGGCTTTGTCTTCCATCGAGGCTGAATATGCAGCCATTTATTCGGCTTGTACACAAGGGATTTGGTTGAGGATAATGTTGAAGAATTTTTTGTGAGACTCAACATGAGCGTACCAAAATATTTTGTGATAACATTGGGGCAATACAATTGTCCAAAAATCCAATTTTCCATGCAAGGACCAAACACATAGAGTTGAAGCACCATTTTGTCAAAGACTTGGTACATGATAAATATTTTGTCATTGAGTATGTTAAGAGTGAGTATCAAGTTGTTGAAATACTTATAAAGGGGGTTTTAAAGTTGAATCATGGGAGAATCAAAGAAATGTTGGATAATTCTTCCTTTGACATCAAAGGGGGGATTGTTGAGGGTGATGTCAAATGTCACCCATTATTATTAAATCAATCTTATATTTTTTTAGGAGATGTTATTTTTATCTCTAATCAATTAATAAGTCAATCTATATCATATTGGATAGTTAGATTGAGTTAAAGTCAAGTTCTAGATTTATTCCTAGAAAATAGGGCCAACAAGGAGTTAATTTCTAGGCAAGTTATCTTCATGAAGAGGGTGCCTCAAATCAAGGCCAGTTAAGTGATTGTAACTGAAGTAAAGAACATGCAAAATTATCTCAAATTGGGTGTTGTATTTTATGCCAATTAAGAATTTTAGTTAATTGGAAAAAACACCAAGAAAGATGGCCATGACAAAAGCTAGTTTTTTTAAAACCTTGAGTTGTTTTAGCTTTTTTGATTGATCAAGGCTAATTGAGCATTATATACATTGTGATTGGATTCATTTTGAATACAAAATAATGAGGATTATTCAGAGAACACATTGGGTACACTATTGTGAAGCCTTTTTCAAGGTTTTTTAGTTGGATTTTTTTAAATTCTAGACCTAATTTTTTGGTTTGGACCAACAACATAGATTTCTAAAATTGGAGCTTTTTGGTGAAGGATATTTCATCATTTGATATTCAAAATTGGTTTATATTAATCATTAAACACTCCTGGACCATTTTTGGGTGATATTAATGCTCCATTAATGTTCATTTTGTCTTAGATCAGAATTGCTTTATTGTTTTTTTTATCTCTCCACCTCAAGAACTTTTAGGGTAAGTCTGTCATCACAAGGAAGGTGTCAATGCAAAACATTTTCTTATTGTATACATTACCACTACATCATGAAATATGTAAAGCTACATTTTTTTGGATTTAATCCCTATAATGCAAAAGAATCTAACTTTTTTTATTTACCTTTTTTTAATGTGCAATTTTAACTAAAATAGAGAACATACATCAACTTCTAAATTTATAACTACAATAAAAATAGAATTATAGGTACCTAAACTCTACAAATGGTAGTTTTGAAGTCTAAAATTAGGTTCACCACCTACATGTAATCACTGCCTACAAACCAAGTTCATTGCCTATGACTAATGAATTCATCCACTCACCTGCGAACTTGTAAAAGAATGTTGAAGAGGAAATGTTACCTTTTAATGTTATATATATCAAAATATCACAAATCCCAATATGAATAAGCCATAATATTATAGGTCAAAATATCAATAATCAAGAGTATAATTATATATGAGCAATCAAATATATATCCATACTAATATAATAATGAAATAACATTCACTTATAATATCAAATATGAATGCGATGAGGAAAGCTGCTTTGCTGGAATTTTTTTGAGACCTATCTGGTGGGCTCTGCGGGGATGGCAGCAGTTTTTGGAGGAGGTATTAACAACTAGAGGAATGTAGTGATGGCATCAGGTCCGTCACAGAGCATGCATGCTAGGGCTGGTATTTCTTTTAAAAATGATTGGAAGGAACAAGATTTCCCATTGCATGCCGAGAATCACTTGTTAAAGAACAATGGATGTTTGGAATGATGTGAAACCAGGCCGGTTCTAGTGGTTCAACCAGACTCGGTGGTAGAAGATGTGGAGTATTTAACCAAACATGCGCTTATTGGTAAATTTATGGGCATCCAAATTTCTCTTCCCTTTGTGGAGGCTTGGGTTAGGAAGACTTGGAACCCTGAAGGTGATGTGGAGGTGATGCTGAGTGCAAACAACTATTTTATGGTGGTTTTTTCTTGTCTTGCGGATCGTAACAAAGCATTTGAAGGAGGTCCCTATTTTTGTAACCAAGTGGGACTCTTTCTTAAACCCTGGCATGTGGGTTTCAACCCATCAGAGGAGCGGCCGTCACGGGTTCCAGTGTGGGTTCGGCTTTCGTGGCTCCCATTGGAATTTTGGAGAAATGACATCTTGCATATGATTGCCCTTCTACTTGGGAAGCCGGTTGGGCCGTCACGACAAACACTAGATAAAAAGGTAATCTCTGTTGCCCATATCTGTGTTGAAATTGATTTAAACAATCCTATTCCAGATTCTATTGAAATACAGTTTGGATCAACCAAATGGGTTCAAAAACTTGACTATGAAGCTCTCCCATTTTGTTGTCGGATTTGCCATGAATATGGCCACTTACAAAGAAAATTCCCTAAGTTTGTCCTGACTATGGCTTCAAATCCTGGGCCCTCTCGAGCTGTACAAAATATGGAAAAAGGAAAAGCCCTAATAAAGGAGGGGGATCAGGATAAGGAAGGCTTTGTTACGGTAAAACCTCGAAACAAAGGAAGAAAGGCAAAAAGAGACATCAAGGATAACCAGCTAGATGCTCAGATCAACTGTTTTGAAATTCTAGAGAATCTTGATCAGTGCGTGGAGATACCTGAAACATCGCTACCTGTTATAGATATAACAGGACCAAATTAGTTGTCTCTTCATGAGGTGGAACCAAGGGAACCAGATATAGGGGGTTTAAATGAAGAACAGAGGGCTTTGGTTCCGAGTATAGGTGATATGGTTGGCCCTAGCCCTGGAAGTGAAGTTATCTTAGAAAATGGCACAGATTTAGACATGCCCTCTCCTACCCAGGCACTGATGCAGTCATCCATGGACTATAAAACTCCTACGGTGCTAGGATTGCAGCATAAAATAATTAAAAAAAATGCTTTAGATAAGAATATGAAGGTGGGTCGAAAGAAAGACTAGGATAAAATTAATTTAATGGGGGAGACTTTGGTAGAGTCAAGTTTGGTGAGAACATTGGACTCCCATTTTTATAACCCCAAAAAATGATTGTACTTTCATGGAATGTAAGGGGGTTGAACAAAAAGCTGTTCGTGATTTGATTTGTGTTCATTCTCCGGATGTGGTTTTTATTCAGGAGACTAAATTAGCTATTGATAGTTTGTTCAATATTGCTCCCAATTTGTGGAGAAAGGGGCAATTTCAGTGTATTGGTGCATGTGGATATGCTGGTGGCCTTGCTTGTTTATGGGATCCAGTTAAGATCTCTCCTCTTACCTGGATTTCCAATAGGTGGTCTATTTCGATGATCGGGCATGATAATGAATCTAGCGAGACCATCCTACTTACAAACGTGTATGCTCCTATTGATTACAATGGTAAAGTAATTTTATGGGAGCACATTGGTTTTGTGAGAAGTCTGGCTCCCCTGTACCCATGGATTTTGGCTGGAGACTTCAATTCTATCACTTGTCTAGAGGAAAAACGTGGTGGGATTGATCGTCTTGAGCCTTTTTCTTCTGTCTTCAATGATCATATCCGAGCATTGAAATTGGTTGACATCAAGTCGGATAATGGGATATTTACCTGGAATAATAGAATATGTGGGGAATATTCCATTTTAGAGAGACTGGATAGGTTTCTGATCTCTAGTTTTTGGATTGGCAATAATAGAAGCACTAGTTCTATGATTCTGGAGGGTAGAGGATCTAATCATTGGCCTATCAAACTCTCTGCTCTGGAGTTAGGGCTAAAAAATAATCCCTCATTTAAGTTTCAACTTATGTGGTCTGCGAGATCCTAAGCTTCATGATTTCATGTGAGGCTGGTGGACTAATGGCAAACCTCCTCATGGCACTGCTATGTACTCCTTTATGAAGCGACTTCAATTTGTTAAGCATAAATTGAAGAGATGGAATAGACTAAATTTTGGGAACCTTTCCTTGGCTAAGATGGCAGCTCTTAGGAGGGTGGAAGAAGCCTCAAGGAAGATTACAGATCAGGGACTCACAGAGGAGCTTCTTGTTGAGGAATTTGAAGCTGTAAAAGACCTTGCTGAATGGGAACTGAGGGAAGAAATTTTTTGGAAACAAAAAGCTTGAGTAGATTGGCTTCAAGAAGGGGATAGGAACACAACCTTCTTTTATAACTCTGTTAAGGCTCATCGTAATGGTAACCTGATTACCTCTCTTGTTAATTCTCAAGGTGCCCTGCTTTCTTCTTTCGAGGATATTTCAAAAGAGACTAAGAGGTATTTTTCCTCTCTCTTCAAGGAGGATGCCCTATCAGATGATGAGGAAGAAAAACTTATTCTAAACTGTATTCCCTCGATTGTTTCTAGAGAGATGAATGAGCACTTGATGGATCCAATTTCCCTTGAGGAGCTAAAAAGTGTTGTATTCAAGATGAAAAAGGGGAAAGCCCCGATTCCGGATGGATTCCCGATTGAGTTTTATCAAGAGTTTTGGGAGTTAATCAAATCTGACCTTTTGGAAGTGGTCCGTGAGTCCCAAAAGAACAAATAGATGCTAAGGGCCCTAAATGCTACCTTTGTGGTGCTTATTCCCAAGAAAGAGGGAGTGAATTCCTTAGATATGTTCAGGCCTATTGCTCTCTATAATGTTGTATATAAGATCATCACAAAAATTATTGCTGAGAGGCTGAAGATATGGTTGAGAAAAATCATCTCTGAGGAGTAAGGTGGGTTTTTTGCTGGCCGACAAATCATGGATGGGGTTGTTATTGCTACAAAAGCTATTCACTCAATGGAAACTTCTAATAAGAAAACTATGTTCATTAAGTTGGACATGGCAAAAGCCTATGACAGAGTTAGATGGTCCTTTCTTCAAAAAGTTCTTGCTGCTTTTGGCTTTGAGGAGGAATGGATTAGATGGGTGATGAGCTGTATTTCTTCTTCCTCATTCTCTATTCTTGTTAATAACGAGACTACAAAGCTGTTTGAGGCCTCAAGGGGATTGAGGCAAGGAGATCCTCTATCTCCTTATTTGTTTATCATTATGGCAGAAGGGTTGGGCAGATTACTCAAGTCTCAAGTCAGGCATGGTCTCATTCAGGGGTTGAAGTGGGATAATAGTTTGCCACCTCTTTTCGACCTTCAATTTGTTGATGATACTGCTTTGTTGGGAGTTGCCACTATCAAGGAAGCTGGAAACATTAGACAATCTCTTGACATATATCTTGGTGCTTCTGGACAGGTGATTAATGAGGACAAGTCCTTTATTTTCTTCTTCAATACCCCCCCTCTTATTCAAGCCAGGATTGCTAGCATTCTAAGATTCCAGGTCGGGACTCCCCCCTTCATTTATCTTGGGATCCCGATTTCATCTCATCCTCTGCCTAGATCTTCTTGGCAGTCTATACTTGATAAGTTTAGAAGGAAGGTAAATCACTGGACTGTCAGATGGCTATCCTCTGTAGGTAGAGTATTGCTTTTAAAATATGTTATTCAAGCTTTACCCATTTATAGATGTTTTGTGCAAACAACTCCTTCTCATTTGATCAAGGACACGGATGCTTTGTCAATATATTTTTTGTGGTCTGACAAACTTGATCAATCTAAATGGATTTTGGTTAGATGGGATTCCATTTGTAGGCCAGTTCAAGAGGGAGGCCTTGGGTTGCGACAAGAAACTCTTTCTGGGCAAGCTTTGGCTGCGAAACTTTATTGGAGATGGTGTACCTCTCAAGATCAGATTTGGGCTAAAATATTATCTTATAAATACTTGAGAGGTATTTCTGAGGCAGATATCCCTAGAGCCAGTTTGGTTGGGAAAGGTTCTATTATCTGGGACACTCTGAAAAGAGGAGCTAATCTAATTAAGCAGGGTTTGTTCTGGATTTGCAATCGGGGATCATATGTTCTTTTATGGGAGGATTATTGGGATGGCCACCCTCCTATCTTGACTCAATATCCCAGGTTACATTCCCTAAGCATTTGTTTCTTGGAAGTAGGCTGGTCTCATGTGGAGGAATTTAAAAAAATCTAGTATTTTGGAAATATGGAGATGTACAAATGGAAAGATCCGCAAGAATGGCCCCAAGGGGGATTGGCCAAGGATAGAGAGGTGCTTGCTCTTATTCTTGCAGGGAGGTACTGTTCTTCATTGAGGGATAAAGACATTCTAGCTTGGAACCCTAATCCTAAGGGAACCTACTCTATAGCCTATGGTTATCAAGTTCTTGATAAGCAAAAGTTTGGGAGTCTCCCTGTCACATGGTGGAAAAAGGTGTGGAATAGATTTGCTTGGCCGAAATGTAACTTTTTTCTCTGGTTGGTAGCTCGTAATAAATGCCTCACTTGGGATAATATGAGGAAGAGGGGATTTCAGGGGCCCTCTTTATGTGTCCTTTGTGGTAAGAATGAGAATGACTCTTCTCATTTATTTTTCCAATGCTCCCTTGCCAGAGACATTTGGCACTGTTGGTGGAGTGCATGGAACCATCCTTGTTTTCATGTGCTCTCCCTAGTGTATTTTTGGAGTAGTCTGGGCAGACCTCCAGCCAAGGCCCCCTTCCTCCAAGTGGCTTGGAATTTGGGCCCTTCTTGCATCATCTGGCAGATTTGGCTCGAACGAAACCGACGCATTTTTGAGGGAAGTCATTTGGATGTTCAACAGATCTGGCAAAGGATCCTGTGTATGGTTCAAGAAACTATCCATAGTAAATGTGATGTGGACCCTCATTTGGACTCTAAGGAGGAGAAGGTACAACAGGCCCTTGGTTTGTTTGGGGTTGGTGTGAATTCTTCTAGCCCTAGTAGGATTCCTCGGCTTAGCAAGAAGGTTAGGGAGAGAGGGTAGATGGAGACTGCCCCCTAGAGGCGTTTTAAAAATTAATACTGATGGGTCGTCCAGGGGCAATCCTGGACATGCTGGAATTGGTGGTGTTGGGAGAGATTCTGCTGGCGTGGTCAATTTTTTATTTTCCATTTATAAAGGTGTTCACTCCAACAATCTTATGGAATCTCTGGCGATACTTGAGGCCTTGCAAAGGGGGTTTTCTCTTGGCTGGCGCAGGATTCTTTGTGAGTCTGACTCTCAAATTTTGGTTAATATTTTAAATAGAAAAATAGTGGAGGATGTTAATTGGTAGTTGGCCTCTGTGACCATTCAGATTCTTAGAATGAGTGAAGAGTTCAAATTTATATCCTTTGTGCACATTCCAAGGGAATGGAATGGGGTTGCTGATTACCTGGCCAAAAGGGCTTCTGAGCTATTGGATACTCAGAGTATTGATAACTGGGAGAGTCTCCATCTAGGGATTCTCAACACCTACAGGAGTTGATCCATAAAGATGTTCAGACTTAATGTGGTTTGTTTTTTTTGGTTTTCTTTTGGAGTTGACCTTGTTTGGTGATTTAGCCTGTCTTGTTGCTTATTTGAGTCCTAGGTGGGGGCTCAGCTGTACTTTGTAATCCAGTATTTTTATCAATAAATTTTTACCCCTTTATTTAAAAAAAAATAATATCAAATATGAATGTAAACGACTAAAATAATTCATGTACATGCATCAAGAATACTTACAATATATATTTCTCAAAATATGTATACAAGCTTTATTATAAATGCTTGTTATGTGGTGATCGCTACAAATAATTTTTCCACTTTTCTTGTATTTTTAGTTACATTGTATTTATTTTTATCTCCATAATATAAATATAGTAATATGACTTCAATACTTGTATATTGCATTCCTCACATATATTGGAGATGCAAACTTTCATATTATTGACCTTTGGCTTATTATCTTGCCACTTGTATACTAGACTCTTCACTCTCTTCTTACATGCATACTTGACTCTATGAAACTTGCACACTTCTACATGACTCTTACTCTCCTACATGCACTCATAATACAATACACTTGTGTACATCCTCACATTACATATTTGTACACTTACATGCATGACACTTGTGCACATTCTCTCAATACACACTTGAACTCTTACTTAAATGACACTTGTGCATATCCTACACACTGAAATCTTACATGAAACTTGTGTATGTCCTACACATAGATACTTACATAAAATGGAAATATAAACCACTCATCTAAACTATAAAAACAAACCATAATCTATTACATATTTACATTTGTACCATGAAGATATCATGGGGGTACATTTGCATGTACCAAATAATGTAATTATCTTCAACACCCCCATTTATTGCATTATTTTGTTATTAAATACTTTAGTCTTCACTCAACTTCCTTCAAGATTTTGCTTGGATCTTCAATATATGTTCTTACTTCATGTTTTTCTTCATGTCTTATGTTATCCTTTCTTTTGTGCTTTCCTCTATTCTTCTTCTTTACTTTTATTTTCTTCAACTTCAGTGATGTACTTGGTGATGTATCCTCTAAATAATGAGTTAGTAAATAATCACAATAATGCATTTTGGATTTTAGTGATTCCTTATTGAAGCTAACATAAGTCTCATTCAGATCATATTGTCACAATTTACATCCTTATTCTATTGTCCTTTTTCTTGAAAGATCTCAAAGGTAAGTAATGATAAATACATCATTGAGCATTCTTCTGAGGAAAATATAATGGTGTTTTGTGAATTCCACCATGTTCTAAAAAGTTTTTCATGAAGATAACTTATAAGTGTTGTGAACTTTTCATCTTTTGCATCCTTGAGAAATAAAGATAATTTTTCTTTTAAACCATTTGATATTTCCTTCTTCCCATCCAAATTATCTATTAAATTATGGGAATAAAACTTTAACTTATTCACTATTCTCACTGAATGTATTTCTAATAATCCCATCCATGATTTTTTATTCAATGATCTAATTCCTTTGAAGTAGTAATATTTATAACACCTAGGGTAAAAGAAAATTCAAATAAGAAATTTGTAAATTTTAAATTTTCTAAAACTTTTGATGTAGTAATCCTAAATTTAATTTACAAAATTTCAAAATTTTTAAAATATTTAAAATGTCTTCAAACCAGATTTCCTCAAATCTTAAATCCTTTTAACTCCTTCAAATCTTAAAAAATCCTTAAATCTTAAAATACCAAATTTTAAATTAAATCCTATTTGAAGTAGAAAACCTTATACTCTACACTTTAATAATTAAATTTTGAAATAAATAAAATACAAATAAAAAACATTAATGTGAAAAAACCTTATAACTCCCCCTTAAAAAAATTAATAATTAGAATCAAATTTTATTTTTGCTTACTTTCCCTCCAAATAATGCACAAGTTGTTTTAATGTACCTTTCTCTGTGAAGCACTTAAATAATGCCTATGATTAATGCCATTGAGTAGGATGTTACCTAAGTTGGATCCTCCTATGCACAATTT
Source organism: Wollemia nobilis (assembly GCA_028583015.1). NCBI lineage: Eukaryota > Viridiplantae > Streptophyta > Pinopsida > Araucariales > Araucariaceae > Wollemia > Wollemia nobilis. Next base: position 6,865,852 of record JAQPPZ010017110.1, read on the forward strand.
CAAGTAAACAACTTACACTTGATCCAACGTTTAAAATTTTAGAAATATGGTGCTCAAAATTCTAGGGTTCCAGCTTGAGTCTCTTTAGCTGAAAAGCATGCTTGGGCAAATTTTGTTATATGATATGCTAAGAGCACACTTAGTTCCTTTTGAATGAGGGATTTTATTCTACTTTGCTATGACATCCTAAAAACCTACTACTCAAGTATTCAACTTTCCTAGAGAGAGCTCTTTGATATATGATGCTTAATATAGCTTATCTCCAATAAGCTAACACTCTGTATAGTATTTCTTAGGTGCTTGACTCTTTTATAAAAGTTGCTTTACTATAGCTTACATGTTGAATGACTATTTTTAGCTCACTATACTTTTGTTTTTCACACACTACTTGGCTATTTTACATAATGTGCTAAGATCATCACAAGATAGATGTGCATTGATAGACATTGCTTAGCTTTGCTACTTTTATTTGTCTACTTATTGTTGTCCTCTTAAAGCTATGAGTCTTGATAACACTTTGCTCCTATCCTATGTATATAGATAATACTATGTTGTTGTTTGTATCAATAGCACTTTGCTATTATATAAATAGTACTTCATTATTATCTATCTCAATAGCATTTTGCTATTATGTAGATAACAATTTTGATGATGTTGTGTTATCTTCTTATGTAGATAGTGCTTTTGATGGCACTTTATTGATGTCTTCTTATGTAGATAATGCTTCTAATGGCACTTTTCTACTATCTTCTTATGTATATAGTGCTTCTAATGGCACTTTGTTGTTGTTTCTTCTTATGTATACACTATATTGTGCTCTGGTAGGGATAATATTCCTTGTTTGTTCTTGATTTTTGTTGTCTTCTATGTTCCTTGCTTGTTTTTGCTTGTTGTAGGACTGAAATGCTTTTTAAAGATTTTGAAAATAATTCAATGCCAAGACTAAAATCCTATAAAGTATTTCTAGTCAGCCTGATCCTTCTGGTCTATATCCTTGAATTACCAAAACTCTAACTTATCTATATGCCTCTATATTCCTTACCTTAAGAGGATTCTTCTTTGTACTTCTTAGAACTTTGGATGCTTATATTGCTTCTCAATATTTATTTTCTTAGAAAGTTTATACTGCTTCTCTTCTCAATCTCTAGAAGCTATGATGCTTTTCAATATCTAGAAGCTATTCTTCTTCTTTATCACTAAAATCTATAATGCTTATCAATTTCTAATGTCTTAGTTTGTACCTAAAAAAATATGATTCTTCTCTTTTCTAGAGAATCCAAAATCAATATCAAGGTGACTATGAATGTCCTCGTACATCCAACTTTCTTCTAAGTTGGCTCTCTCAATCAATTCAAGTTGAGTCCTAGTATTCACTGGTTTTCCTTGAACCAAGTGGAAATACCCTAGCATCCAAATCAGGGTGACTTTACCTTGTCCCCTCAATATCTACTCAATCAAACCTTTAAAAATAGAGTTCAAGTCTTCACTACTTTCAAAGTGGACAAAATCCAATATTATGGTGGCTTTTTAATATAACTCTATCAAAAATGGACAGAGTTAAGTGGTAGCTCTGATACCACTATTGGATTTTAATGTTAAATATCTCAAAATATCACAGATCCCAATATGAATAAGCCATAATATTATAGGTCAAAATATCAATAATCAAGAGTAGAATTATATATGAGAAATAAAAAAAATATATATATATATATCCAAGCTAATATAATAATGAAATAACATACATTTATAATATCAAATATGAATGTAAATGGCCAAAATTATTCATGTACATGCATGAAGAATACTTAAAAAATATATTACTCAAAATATATATATAAGCTTTATTATCAATGCTTGCTATGTGGTGGTTGCTATAGATTGTTTTCCCACTTCTCTTCTTGTATTTTTTGTTACATTGTATGGATTTTTGTCTCCATAATATAGATATAGTAATGTGACTCTTCAATACTTGTCTATTGCATTCCTCACATATCCAAGAGATGCAACCTTTCCTATTCTTGACCTTTGGCTTCTCATCTTGCCATTTGTATACTAGACTCTTCACTATCTTCTTACATGCATATTTGAGTCTATGACACTTGTACACTTCTACATGACTCTTAATCTCCTACATGCACTCCTAATACAATACACTTGTACAAATTCTCACATTACATATTTTCACACTTACATACATGATACTTGTGCATATTCTCTCAATACACACTTGCACTCTTACTTAAATGACTCTTGTACATGTCCTACACAATAAAATTTTACATGATACTTGTGTATATCCTTCACATTAAAATTTTACATAACACTTATACATATCCTACACATCGACACTAACATAAGAGGGAAATATAAATAACTCATATAAACTATACATACAAACCCTAATTTATTACGTATTTACATTTGTAGCATGAAGATACCATGGGGGTACATTTGCATGTACCAAATAATGTAATATTCTTCAATAAGAAAATTTTGTAGAAGAGTTAGATTTAGGGGGTTTGCTTGATGCTTGGAAAAATGTTAGAATTTCTTGTATGCATTCAATCCGCCTATTATTTTTACAAAATTAAATTTGAAACCTCTAGAAGATCATTATCTACATAAAAATAAAATAGAACTACTAAAAAATCAAATTTAATTTGATTGAGGAGGTGCTAGGATATCCCAAGGCTTGAGGATTGAATGAAATTAGTTTTAATGCTAAACTAAGAATTTTGTTTAAATAGAAGGGTTCATAGCCAATAGGGTAATTTTATCACCTATAGGACAAATTCATAGCCTGTAGAGCCTATGACCTAGGAAATTGATTTAAAAGGTGCAAAAATAAGATGTTATGATGCAAAATAGAAGATAGATTAGAATAATTGAAAAGAATCATAAGGAATTAAAAAATCATCAAAAAAAAAAAAGTGGTCTAAACAAAATCAACACCTACTAGTCTTGCTAGAAACAAATTTGCAAAATGTACTTGTAGAGGTTAAATAAATGTCAAATATGTTGACCTATGAAGAACAAAAGATTATATTGAGAGGGGGAGTGAATAGTATAAGATCAACTTCTACTTTTCTTTCCAAATGATAACAACAATAATATCAATGTAGTAAAATAAATAATGCACAAATCATCACACACATGAGAGACACATATTTAACGTGGTTCACCCAATGTGGGCTACATCCATAGAGAAAATATTTCTTCTAAATTTTCTCAATAAATATCTTGGGAACCAAATTCCTATTACAATTTTTATGGACCTCTATCCAAAGGAGAACTCAATCCCCTAAGCTCAAGTTCATGGATCTCTATCCACAAGAGAAATCTATCCCCTTTGCTCTGGTTTGTAGATCTCTCTCCATAGAAGAGCTCTATCCCCTCTACTATGGTTTGTGTATCTCTCTCCATAGGAGCACTCTATCCCCTCTTGCTCTGATTTGTGTATCTCTATCCATAGGAGAAATCTATCTCCTATTAATCTAGTTTGTGGATCTCTTTCTATAGGATAAATCTATCCCATATTGCTCTGGTTTGTGGATCTCTCTCCACAGGAGAACTCTATCCCCTCTTTCTCTAGTCTGCTCCAAATCCTGATATCAAATCTATCTCAAATTTGCACCAAATATCATCACAAGGCTAGCACAAATTTTCTTCAACTCTACTCAAAAATATTTGCCTAAAATCTACACCAAACCTCATCACAAGGCTAGCACAAATCTATCTCAAACTTGCTCTCTATTGCTGTCCAAATCTGCTTCAAGTCTTCTCATAAATTTGTTCAACACTATCCCAAGTCTTCTCACAAGACTTGCTCAAATCTACCTTAATGCTTCTTCAAGTCTTCTCATAAGACTTGCTCAAATTTACCTTAATTCTGCTTCAAGTCTTCTCACAAGACTTGTTCAAATCTACCTTAATGTTGCTTTAAGTTTTCTCACAAGACTTGCTCAAATCTACCTCAATGCTACTTCAAGTTTTCTCATAAGATGCTCAAATATGCCTCAGTGCTTCTTCAAGTCTTCTCATAATACTTTCTCAAATTTGCCTTAGTGTTGCTCACTGAACCTACTCAAATATTTCCAAATATTGCATACAAATAAAGCTTATATCTCTTTCAAAAAATATTTCTCCAACTAGATATATTCTACTCAGAATTTGTTTAACCTCTGGAACATATAGATAATGATACGTACTATCAAATACCCAATATGTCCTTTAAATTCACAAATATTGCATTCATATAATCCAACATTTACCTCTTGAAAAATTCATTTCAAATCAAATCAAACTAGTGTATAACTTTGCTTCACAAAACTGGTCTATCTTTCTTGCAAATTTGCTCTCAAGGATCAAACACAATAATGCACAAATTTCCTTCACAAGATTAATCTCAAGCACTTCACAATTACTTTCAATGTCTTTCAAACCAATGCTCAAAATGTTTCACAATGATGTACAAAATTGATCTCAACCCTAGCACAAGTATTTCATATTTATTTCAACAATGAAGCACAATTTGTTTCACAAACCCTAGCTCAAATATTTCCAACAATCCACACTAATCAAACATTTTATCTCCACATTATGATTCAAAAATACTTGCTCAACCAGACATCTTAGATAAGGAATAATGTCAACATACCTCTTAATTTGCTTTGATGAAAAGATCCCTCAAAACCTGTCTCACAATGTTCTTTCAATCTTATGCCACTTCAAAGGTTAGTTAGCATAGCACTTTTTCAACCATCCACATTAAAACCTTTTGTGCACAATAATATTGGTTTACAACTCCTTCAAACCTTTTTTTCACCATGCAAAAATTACATACAAAAATCAACCACAACACACCTTATAACTCCTACTTGTAAAAACCCACAAGCAATTTCAATATTATCAACCAAAACCCTAAGTCACATAACAAAGTTTAAATCCACTTCCATACACCTTGTATCTCCAAAAATTAAAGTTATTTTAACTTTATAGAACCACACAAAAATATGAATTGCATACAATATTGGATTTTAAAACATCGTCCTTATGTCTCCCTAGGTCAACACTATGCACTTCTTCCAAATAAAAAATTAAACCTTTGTCTTCCTAGATCAAGCACTAAGCAAGCCACACTTTAACAAAAAATATTATTTTTCTTACCATGTCTGTCATTGCCATCACTGCGAGTCAAACTTGTGACCTCATGGAGCCCAAGCTCTAGTGTAAGCTAGAGTGCCATCTAGGATGGCCTACCCGCTAGGAAAAAATGTGCACTAAATTAATTTTATATGCCTTTCTTCTACCTAGTTTGGAAGTCAGAAAAAAACTACCACTTAGATTCAACCACAAGACCTATCTACTGCAAGCACCCTATGCAGGACCCACCTGCCACCTAGGCTAGCCACTTGACTAGAACCAAGCATGCACAGTCTCCCTTTTACTTTGCTATCTTCACCTTGAAAATCAAGCCCCTTTGTATGCCTTGCAAAAACCTTCCTCCAAGGGATTCGAACCCATGACCTATTTTTTACCAGTGCCTTAGTGTTGCCCCTGCGACCAGCTACGCTAGCCTACCAGTTGTGTCCTCTTGACCAACACCTCATCTTTGACCTATCTGATCTATTCACTAAAAAATGTGCCCTTTGTCTTCTTCTATTCGTGGAACGAAATGCATGAGCGGATTATTTGGTAACACTCACACCACCTATTTTATAAGGTTTTTAACCTTAATTTATATGCAAGTCGGGTCCTCCCATTCCATGATGTCGATGCATCCCATTGAAAATTTTATAAATAATTTCAAATGCTTACCTTTAAATTTTGGCACCCAAACTTTATATGAAATATTTAAATCTTTTAAAATATTAAATATTATAACCTTTGTCCTCTAAGCCCATGGTGGTATTTTAAATCCTTTTTTTTACAAACTTTTATCCCAAACTTTGTAAAGCCTTAGTCACTTGCTTTATTTTTGAACCATGGTCTTAAAACTTGGGCCTTCAACCTTTTAACCAAATACTTAGAACTTTGTCCCAAACCTCTTTGGCTTATAATATTTAAAGTAAATATTATAACCTTTTATTTTTATCAATTTCCTTGTATTGGGATGAACCTTGCCTTGTTATCTTTTTGCCATACCAAACTATATTTGACATCAATTATTTGACATCAATGACAACCAATGAAATCAACCTATGCCATCAATCCTTTGACATCAATGAAAACACAATATACTCAAAATTTGCAACAATCTCCCCCTTTGTCATTGATGGCAACCCTTTATAAAGATTCATTTTCCAACCATTGGATTCCAAATCTACTCCCCCTGAGAAATTGCTCCTCATGAATGAATGCTCTCCCCCTTACTTAAATCCCCCCCCCTTTGAAAAAAATGGCAAAGGGAATCCTTTTGGGCTAAATATTGGAATCTTACCTCAGCCCCCTCCCACCTCCTCTCATTGAGGTGATTAATTTTGGGGTGGGAGTAATTCTACTCCCAACATACAATGCTCTTTTTCTTTTTTAACCTTCTTTTTCAACACCTTTGTAGTCATACCCTTTTGATATTTTTGAGTGTCCCTATTCTTGCTTGACTCTAGAAGTTCTAGAAACTCTGTTCTACACCACTTGGCATTATGCCCAAGATTATTTCACTTGTAGCACCTAATATTGTAGTTCTTGGAAGGTTTAAATGATTTGAAGTTCCTCTTGGTGAAGCCATAATTCTTTCTGTCATGAACCCTATAGTGGATCACTTTATGACCAAAGCGATTACATGAGTAGCAATACCCTTGAAAGAATATCCATATTTGAATGAGTTGAAATTCCTTTTAGTGAGACCATACTCCTTTTCATGAACCCCACAATGAATAGCTTTATGGCCAAAATGATTACATGAAAAAAATACCCTTTGAAGAAATATTATTTTGAAACCTCTGGTCTCTTAGTCCTTTCTTTGCCTTCTTTGTGATGATCCCTATTAGTGTTTGTGCATTGTTACCTTTCTTAGTGAAGCTTATATTCATAAATTTATCCGCATAGGCCTTAGTTTCTTCTTCACTCTCTTCCTCTAAAACTTCATTTTCTATTGAGCTTGAGCTTGACCATTCTTTTTGTTTCCCTTGTCCTTCTTCAAAATCAATTCCTATTTTGATATATGAATATCTTTGTGCATTGATAATTTTATCCAAATTTTTTGAACTTTTCCCAAACCTGTTCAGCTTATCCTTAGAATATTTCACTTCCATCCTTAGAGAAACCACTTCATGTTCTAATATTTCACACTCTAACTCTTTTTCTTCTAAATTTTCAACCATGACCTCTTTAAATCTCCTTGCCTTAGCTTTTGATTTTGTGAGGTCTTGTAGAATATTTTCTTCTTCTTCCTCATGTTCTTGAACTTGAGCCTTCAGTCTTGAGTTCTTATTTCTAACTCTTTTCAACTCTCTAAGATAAAAAATAAGTTCTTCTATATCAATTGTGCCTTCTTCCTCTTTTTTTGATTCTTTCTCTAGGTCTTCAATTATAGGAGCATCTTCTACTTGGTATTTAATAGGAGTGTTTTCTTCCTCTTCTATTACCAAAGCAAAATCTCTTCTTATTCACTATTTTAGAGTCTTTCATCACTATCACTTGAACCACTGCTTGCTTTTTTAATATAGAAGCTCTTTTTGTTCCTTTGAAAAAACTTCTTTTCATGCTTGTCTTGACCATACCTGGTTTTATTTTCATGCCTGCATTTTCTTTCTTCCTTCTTCTTATAATCTTGTTTCTCTTCACTACTACTGCTTCCAGCTTGTGGACAATTAGATGCATAGTGATCAAATTCACCATAATTAAAGTATTTCATAGTATTTATATCTTTGTATTTTCTTGAGCTCTTCTTATTTCTTCTCACATAGTTATCTTCTTCATTACTGCTTGACTTATCACTTGATTCTGGTTTCTTATCTTTTGTCTTCTTTTAAGCTTCAAAATATACCTATTCCTTACATTTGTGATATTTTTCTATTCTCATCTCATAAGCTGTGAGGATTCCATGTAACTCATCCATAGTCAACTTATCAATATGACTCATCTCTTTTTGTTGCTGAAACCTTTGCATCATACCTTATAGGGAGTGATCTTAATACATTTTGAGCAACACTGGAGTCTTCAATTTTGAATCCAAGTCCATGCATGGTATTAACAACCTCATCAACACGAATTAAGTATTTCAACAATATCTTCCTCATATTCCATCTTCAACTCTTCAAACGTTTTCTTGTGGTTTTGTAGTTTTGCCAACTTGACCTTGTTATCTCATTCATATGTTTGCTTTAATTTATCCCATATCTCTCTTAATGATTTGTATTGCATAAATTTCACAAATTTTGATTCATGTAATCCACTTAAGATTCCATTCATAGCCTTGGTATTATTCACATGTAACTACTTACCATCCTTATCTGTGGGAGGAGTAGCTATAGGTGTGAACCCATCCTCAATAGATTACCATGTTTCATATCCTTGTGCCATAAAGTAAGTCTTCATCCTTATAATCTAGAAAGTATAATTGTTCCCATCGAACAATGGAGCATTATTTGATGAAGATCCATTCTAATATACCATTTGTGTTCATATAATATCTTCCTTCAAGTTGTTAGACTTTTTGAAGGAACCCACTTTGATACCAATTGAAGAATACAAGCTTATATTGAGAGGGGGGTGAACAATATAAGACAAACTTTTACTTTTATTTCCAAATGATAACAACAATAATATCAATGCAATAAAATAAACAATGCACAAATCATCACACACATGAGAGACACAAATTTAACATGGTTCACCCAATGTGGGCTACATCCACTGAGAAAATATTTCTTCTAAATTTTCTTAACAAATATCTTAGGAACCAAATCCCTATTACAATGTTTATGGATCTCTATCCAAAGGAGAACTCAATCCCCTAAGCTCAAGTTCATGTATCTCTATCCATAGGAGAATTATTTTCCCTTTGCTATGGTTTGTAGATTCTATACATAGAAGATATCTATCCCCTCTGCTCTGGTTTGTGGATATCTCCACAGGAGAACTCTATCCCCTCTTGCTCTGGTCTATGGATATCTCTCCACAGGAGAACTCTATCCCCTCTTGCTCTGGTTTGTGGATCTCTCTCCATAGGAGAACTCTATCTCCTCTTGCTCTAGTTTTTGAATCTCTCTCCATAGAAAAACTCTATCCTCTCTTGCTCTAGTTTACTCCAAAGCCTTCTACCAACTTTGTCTCAAATCTACACAAAATCTCATCACAATGCTAGCACAAATATACTCCAAATCTTCTCATAAATATCTACCTCAAATTTGCACCAAACCTTGTCACAAGGCTAGCACAAATATGTCTCAAATCTACTCTCTATTGTTGTCCAAATCTACTTCAATTCTTCTCACAAATCTATTCAACACTATCCCAAGTCTTCTCACAAGACTTGATCAAATTTACCTTAATATTTCTTCAAGTTTGCTCACAAGACTTGCTCAAATTTATATTAATGTTGCTTCAAGTCTTCTTGTTGGCAATTTTGGGTACTTTGGGTACATTGCCTTTGCTCAAGTGTATAAGTTGTCATTGATGTCAAAAGGCATTTTTGTGTTGATATCAAAAAGAGTGTGATGTCAAAAATATCTTGAGAAGCTTCATAATGTTAAAGGGTTTTTATTAAAACATTGGTGACAAGGTTAAAGGTTTTTCTTAAAACCATTTGGACTCATTAAGGGTTTTTATTAAAACCAAGCTTAACTTAATGCAAAGGTTTTTACTTCTTGAAAAACCTTGAAGGTCCATGTTTATTATTAATAATTAAATTAACTCAAACCTTTGACAAGGGTCTAAGTTTAATTTATTATTAATAAAATAATAATTATTATTATTTTAATTATTATTAAAGGGTTTTTTAACCCTTAAGTGACGGAGATAAAGATTTATTTCGCTGATGTGTTGCCATCGTTGGAGGAGTGCCAACGTCAAACAATTAAGGAGAAATGGCTATATAAGTGGGGATGTTTTTCTAAAGTTATTGTAACTTCGAGTAATGAAAATCGTAGCTTTGTGATCTTCGAGAAAGTTTTCTATTTCATTGAGAGTTGATTATCCATATTGAGTTGCCCAAGTAATTTCTTACGTTTTCAGTTTGCGCTTTGACATCCAATAGATTGCGCTTCACCTACAATTATTGGGACTGCATTCGAATTATGTTTTTAGTTTGCCCTTTGACATCAGACAGATTTATTTCACCTATGATTGTTGGATTTGCACTCGAATTATGTTTTTTGTTTGTACTGTGTGGATGATTATTTCGGTTGCCCAGTAAGTTACGTTTTGGACAGCGCTCACCAGTTTGCATGTGGCTTGAGGAAGACATTTACGTTTTCCAGATTCTTGGTGTCAAAATAAGATAAAATATAGGGCAACACTGTATTTCTTCTTTGGGCACTTGTGACCCAACGGTGGTGGCATTTAAGCGAAGGTGCTAGAAGGCAGAGGTGCCGAGTTCGATTATCTTCGTGGGTAATTTTATTTTGGTCACGGTGTGCAAAGGTTAGTGGCTGTGAAAGCATTGGAGGTATAAGGTTAAGTTATCATATTTGCTTTGACATTGTTTTATTAATGCTTAATGTTTATGTGGAGTAATAAGGTGTAAAGAGGTTTTACTTTGTATGTATATTATACTTCTGGTGGTTTTTATTAAGTTGGAGAAATAAGGTGTTAATTTGGATCCTTATTATTGTATATTGTTGTATAGTTGCTAACTCTAATTGGTGGCAAATTGAGAGTTAGTGTTGTGACAGATTTTGAGTTCTCCTTCTTCATCAAAATAAAGGTATGGGCAACTTCTTCCATGTATATTGTTGATGGTATATTTTCTAAAATTGAGTTTGGAGTGAAAAGGTTGTCTACTAAATGTTTTTGGTGTAAATCCTATTATCTGGATATTGAATATTGTTTATGCATTAAAATCATTGATGATTTTCTTGGTGAATGCATAATTCTGGTTGAGGAAGAGGAAGCATTTTTTGCACTAGGGTTTATGTTAGTAAGTCTTGCTACTTGCATTGAGATGATGAAACCCTTAGTTGGCTGTTTTGATATTGATGGTTGAGTTGCTTCCATAGAAGTTGTTTTGATCAAGTTAGTGCTTTACTTGATACATGATATTGGGCTTACTCCATTGAGTTGATTTGAGCAAGTTATTCTTTGCATTTGGTGATATTGTGTTGGTGGCTATTTTGTTCAAATATCCTTGGAGGGAAAAGGATTTCTACTTGTTTCCTTTTCTTGTGATGATTGGTTGAATGCTTCAAGGTTGATGTTGAGTTGAATGGTGTTGGTTGACTAAACCTTGTTTGATGAGCATTGTTGTTGAAACCCTAATTTGTTGGTGAAAAGAATATGAGTATCATTGTTATATAAGATATTGCATAGTTGGAAATTGTTGGGTTGTGTTTCATATTCTTGAGAAAAGCATACTACATCTATCTTATTCTTTTGAGATTGAGATTGAGTTGAGATTGATATTGGGAGTTAAGTATAGAACATATTGGGTCTATAACAATTCTCTTTATGTTTCTATGAGATTTGAGATTGAGATTAGGAGTTAAGTATAGAACATATTGGGTCTCTAACAATTCTCTTTATGTTTCTATGAGATTTGAGATTGAGATTGGGAGTTAAGTATAGAACATATTGAGTCTCTAACAATTCTCTTTATGCTTCTATGAGGTTTATGAATCACATTGGGTCTCTAACAATTCTCTTTGTGGGTTCATGCTAAGCAAGTTTTTCTTGGTGAGCTTGCTGAGGTTTTGGACAGGTTCTGGTGGGGACTTGTGAACAGGTTTTGGACAGGTTTCAATGGGGACTTGTGAGTAATTTTTGGACAGGTTTCGGTGGGGACTTGTGAGCAGATTTGGACAGGTCCTAGCAGAGGACTTGTGAGCTGATTTTGATAGTTCTATCAGAGAACTTAAGGACAGAGGTGCATTGGTTCTTTGAGAAGAACTTGAGGATAGATTTGGAAAGTCTTTAAGAAGGCTTGTGTGTAGAGGATTGATTTGTTCAAGTGTTGGATAGATCTGACAGATAGAGGAAGACTTGTACTAGATTGATTGACTGTGTTTGGTATAGGTTGCTGAGCTACTGTGGACATGATCATAGAAGGCATAGGTCTCTTAGGCTAAGCATTGAGGACAGGAGGTCTTCGATGGAAAGGAGTTCCATGTGCTAGCAAGAGGTAGAGGCAGTTGATCTTCTGAGGGATATTTTCTAGAGCAGAGGGGAAGGTATCTCCTTTAAGCAGAGGCTCATAAATTTAGATTAGGGGAAGGTATCTCCTTTGAGCAGAGGCTCATAAATTTAGATTGGGGTAAGGTATCTCCTTTGAGCAGAGGCTCATAAATTCAGATTGGGGGAAGGTGTCTCCTTTGGGATGAGGCTCATAAACATTGTAATTGGGAAGGTTTCCCAAAGAACTTTGAGATAAATTTTAGAGAAAAGTTTTGTGGACGTAACCCAGGCATTCTGGGTGAACCACGTTAAAATTAGTGTCACTTTGTGGATGATATTGTGCATTGTTTTGATATTGCTTTGGGTATATTGATTTACTATTTTGAACTATAAAGGAAAAAGTAAAAAGAGGTCTTATACTGTTCACCCACCCCTCTCAGTATAAGCTTGTGTTCTTCAATTGGTATCAGAGCCGGTGCCTTCGAAAATTTTAATAGCTTGAAGGAAAAGCTAGTGAAGAACACAATGGATCATTCAAGTGGCAATGCAACACCTATTTTTTATGGATTAGATTTTGGTATTTGGAGTGCAAAGATGAAGGTTCATCTAATGGCACTTGGGAATGAGGTTTGGGAAGTGATTGAAGATGAGTACACTATTCCTGAACATGGTCCTATTTCTAAAGAAGAAAGGCTCGTACATCACATCAATTCAAAAGCAATGAATGTAATCCTGAAAGGCTTACAGAAAGCAGATCTCACCAAAGTGATTCACTGCAAGACAACTAGTGAAATGTGGAATTAGTTGAAGGTGGTTCATACAGGTGATACAAATGTCGGAAAGGCCAAGTTGAGACACTTCAAAGGTATGTTTGAACAACTCAAAATGAATGATGATGAAAATATTAGTGACTACATGCTTCGTATGGATGAGGTTGTTAACTCCATGAAAGACTTAGGTCTTGAGCTTGCTGAAAATGATGTTTGTGATAAGATTTTAAGATCTCTTCCTAATAGATTTAGTGAAAATATTTTTGCTATTGAGGAAGCTAAATATTTGGATAAGTTGAAAAAGGATGAGCTCCATAGTATACTTGCAGCATTTGAGTTGAGAACTCAAGTGAAGGTTGATGTCAAGAAAGAGGCAGCTTTCAAGGCTACCAAGAAATCCAAGGGTAAACAACTTCAAGATAGTGATGAATCTTCTAGTGATGAAGAGGCATATTACAACAAGAAAGGCAAGTTCTCTAGAAAGCACAAAAATTTGAAAAATGTAAGATGTTTCAATTGTGGAAATTTTGGTCATTATGCTACTAACTGTACTGTTGCCAAGGATGAAAGTGATGAAGATAAACAGGATTGTAAGAGCAAATATTTTGAAAGGCATAGGCGTCAAAGGAAGAATAAAGATGAGCAAAGCAATCAAGGAAAGAGGTACTCTCACAAACACAATAAGAGCTTCTACCTAGACAAGGCAAGTAAGTGTTCTAGTAGTGATAGTGAAAGTTCTTCAAGTGATAATGAAAATGAGATGTTCATATCAAAAAAATAGGAAGAACCAAAACATAGATTCATTATCATGAAATGTCTTAGATGTGGAAATTTTGGTCACCTTGAGGATGATTGCACAAATAATGATTTGGTTTCTAGTATGTATGAGGATGCTTCAGAAAACTATAAGGAAGATGCATGTATGGTTTTTGAAAAAGGTAGCACCTCTAGTGATAAGAAATCTGAAAAAGGCTTTGATGATTCAAAAAGCAAACATATAGAGGAAGGTGAAGTAGATCTTAAAGGTGAAATTATTAGTGCTCTTAGTGCTTTGAAAAAGGAAAGAAAGAAGAATGCTAGACTCAAGGATAAGTTAGATGAATGTTGTATGGAGAGAGATGATCTTATAGAAAGTCTTGACTTCTCTATAGCTAAGACACAATGACTCAAGGATGAGTTAGAGTCTAAGGTTCTTGAGTATAGTGAGTTAGAATAGAAAATGGCTTCTCTGAAAGAGGAAACTAAAGAGTACAAGGATAAGCTTCACAGGTTTCAAGATAGATCCAAAAAGGTTAAGTCACTCATCAAAGGTCAAATAAAGACAACAGATAAAATAGGCCTTGGTTTTGTTAAGCCACACAAAGAACAAGTTGGAGAGTCTAGTAAGAGACTCCAAAAGGAAGAGAGTTATGATGAGGAAAGTATTTCAGATCATGAGTCATTGAATGATAAATGCACAGAAATAGAAAACAGAATTCAGAATGAGAAGAAGAAGTTTTCAAAGCCTAAGAGGTCAAATAAAGGAAAGTTTCAAGGCAGATGTTTTGCTTATCACAGGTTTGGTCACATAGCTTCACATTGCATGGCTCAAGTGAAGAAGGTAAATGACAGCTTCAGAAGTGCTAGTTACTTTCAAGGGTATTGCTACTCTTGTCAATAGTTTGGGCACAAGGCAGTTTATTGCAAAGCAAATAATAGGAACAGGTTTGGTCAGAACAGGTTTGGTTAGAACAGGTTTGGCCAAAACAGGTTTGGTCAGAACAGGTTTGGTTAGAACAGGTTTGGTCAAAATTGGTGGATTCAAAGAACAGGTATGCCTAAAAGAAATAACATTGTTACTTGTTATAAGTGCAACAATGAAGGTCACACAACTAGACAGTGTAGATCTGAACTTCCAAGGTATAGGAACAGAAAAAGTGGTATGATCAGGTCCAAGGATCAAGGCATGGATAAGAACAGGGATGAGAACAAGAATAAGAAAAAGAACAGTGATAAGAATAGGAATATGGACAAAGAGTTCAAGAGAAGGCTAGGCAAGGAAGTTATAGACGCTGATGATGATCAGTGCCTAATGGGAGTTTTACTCCCACCCCAGAATTAATCACCTCATCAGGAGGTGGGGGAGGGACTAAGCTAAGAGAATCATTCTTAGACCCGAGCCCCAAAGGTGGCCCTTTGCCATTGATGACAAAGGGGGAGAGATATGAGTAAGGGGGAGAGCTTCAAAGTAAATAGGAAAGCTTCAAGTCAGGGGGAGCAAAACTTCAAAGAAATATTCTCAGTTGTGGGCACAATTGGTTAGTTGTTAGCATAGTTGGTTTCAATTTTGGCTCTTGAGAAGTGTTTTCAGTAAAGGTTTGCCATCAATGAAAAAGTGGTAGATTGTTGGCAATTTTGGGTACTTTGGGTACATTGCCTTTGCTCAAGTGTATAAGTTGTCATTGATGTCAAAAGGCATTTTTGTGTTGATATCAAAAAGAGTGTGATGTCAAAAATATCTTGAGAAGCTTCATAATGTTAAGGGTTTTTATTAAAACCATGGTGACAAGGTTAAAGGTTTTTCTTAAAACCATTTGGACTCATTAAGGGTTTTTATTAAAAACAAGCTTAACTTAATGCAAAGGTTTTTACTTCTTGAAAAACCTTGAAGGTCCATGTTTATTATTAATAATTAAATTAACTCAAACCTTTGACAAGGGTCTAAGTTTAATTTATTATTAATAAAATAATAATAATTATTATTTTAATTATTATTAAAGGGTCTTTTAACCCTTAAGTGACGGATATAAAGATTTCTTTCGTCGATGTGTTGCCATCGTTGGAGGAGCGCCGACGTCAAATAGTTAAGGAGAAATGGCTATATAAGTGGGATGTTTTTCTAAAGTTATTGTAACTTCGAGTAATGAAAATCGTAGCTCTGTGATCTTCGAGAAAGCGTTCTATTTCATTGAGAGCTGATTATCCATATTGAGTTGCCCAAGTAATTTCTTGCATTTTCAGTTTGTGCTTTGACATCCGACAGATTGCGCTTCACCTACAATTGTTGGGACTGCATTCGAATTACGTTTTCAATTTGCACTTTGACATCCGGCAGATTGCTTTCACCTACGATTGTTGGATCTGCACTCGAATTATGTTTTCTGTTTGCACTATGTGGATTATTATTTTCGTTGCCCAGTAAGTTACATTTTGGACAGCACTCACCAGTTTGCATGTGGCTTGAGGAAGACATTTACGTTTTCCAGATTCTTGGCATCAAAAGAAGATAAAATATAGGGCAACACTGTATTTCTTCATTGGGCACTTGTGACCCAACGACGGTGGCGTTTAAGCGAAGGCGCTAGAAGGCAGAGGTGCTAAGTTCGATTCTCTTCGTGGGTAATTTTCTTTTGGTTGCAGTGTGCAAAGGTTAGTGGCTATGAAAGCGCTAGAGGTATAAGGTTAAGTTATCATATTTGTTTTGACATTGTTTTATTGATGCTTGATGTTTATGTGGAGTAATAAGGTGTAAAGAGGTTTTACTTTGTATGTATTTATTAAGTTGGAGAAATAAGGTGTTAATTTGGATCCTTATTATTGTATATTGTTGTATAGTTGCTAACTCTAATTGGTGGCAAATTGAAAGTTAGTGTTGTGACAGATTTTGAGTTCTCCTTCTTCATCAAAATAAGGTATGGGCAACTTCTTCCATGTATATTGTTGATGGTATATTTTTTGAAATTGAGTTTGGAGTGAAAAGGTTGTCTACTAGATGTTTTTGGTGTAAATCCTATTTTCTGGATATTGAAGATTGTTTATGCATTAAAATCATTGATGAGTTTTTGGGTGAATGCATAATTCTGGTTGAGGAAGAGGAAGCATTTTTTGCACTAGGGTTTATGTTAGTAAGTCTTGCTACTTGCATTGAGATGATGAAACCCTTAGTTGGCTGTTTTGATATTGATGGTTGAGTTGCTTCCATAGAAGTTGTTTTGATCAAGTTAGTGCTTTAATTGATACATGATATTGGGCTTACTCCATTGAGTTGATTTGAGCAAGTTATTCTTTGCATTTGGTGATATTGTGTTGGTGGTTGTTTTGTTCAAATATCCTTGGAGGGAAAAGGATTTCTACTTGTTTCCTTTTCTTGTGATGATTGGTTGAATGCTTCAAGGTTGATATTGAGTTGAATGGTGTTGGTTGACTAAACCTTGTTTGATGAGCATTGTTGTTGAAACCCTAATTTGTTGGTGAAAAGAATATGAGTATCATTGTCATATAAGATATTGCATAGTTGGCAATTGTTGGGTTGTGTTTCATATTATTGAGAAAAGCATACTACATCTATCTTATTCTTTTGAGATTGAGATTTTTTTGAGATTGATATTGGGAGTTAAGTATAGAACATATTGGGTCTCTAACAATTCTCTTTATGTTTCTATGAGATTTGAGATTGAGATTGGGAGTTAAGTATAGAACATATTGAGTCTCTAACAATTCTCTTTATGCTTCTATGAGGTTTATGAATCACATTGGGTCTCTAACAATTCTCTTTGTGGGTTCATGCTAAGCAATTTTTTCTTGGTGAGCTTGCTAAGGTTTTGGACAAGTTTCGGTGGGGACTTGTGAGCAGGTTTTGGACAGGTTTCGGTGGGGACTTGTGAGCAGTTTTTGGATAGGTTCCGATGGGGACTTGTGAGCAGATTTGGATAGGTCCTAGAAGAGGACTTGTGAGCTGAGTTTGATAGTTCTATCAAAGAACTTGAGGACAGAGGTGCATTGGTTCTTTGAGAAGAACCTGAGGATAGATTTGGCAAGTCTTTGAGAAGGCTTGTGTGTAGAGGATTTATTTGTTCAAGTGTTGGATAGATCTGATAGACAGAGGAAGACTTGAACTAGACCGACTGACTATGTTTGGTATAGGTTTCTGAGATGCTATGGACGTGATCATAGAAGGCAAAGGTCTCTTAGGCTAAGCATTGAGGAGAAGAGGTCTTCGGTGGAAAGGAGTTCTACGTGCTGGAAAGAGGTAGAGGCAGTTGATCTTCTGAGGGATCGTTTCCAGAGTAGAGGGGAAGGTATCTCCTTTGAGCAGAGGCTCATAAATTTAGATTGGGGGAAGGTATCTCCTTTGAGTAGAGGCTCATAAATTCAGATTGGGGGAAGGTGTCTCCTTTGGGCCGAGGCTCATAAACATTGTAATTGGGAAGGTTTCCCAAAGAACTTTGAGATAACTTTTAGAGCAAATTTTTGTGGACGTAGCCTAGATAACTTAAAATTGGTGTCACTTTGTGGATGATATTGTGCATTGTTTTGATATTGCTTTGGGTATATTGCTTTACTATTTTGAAGTATAAAGGAAAAAGTAAAAAGAGGTCTTATACTGTTAACCCCCCCCCCCTCTCAGTATAAGATTGTGTTCTTCACTTCTCATAAGACTTGATCAAATCTGCCTTAATGCTACTTTAAGTTTTCTCACAAGACTTGCTCAAATCTGCCTCAATGCTGCTTCAAGTTTCCTCATAAGACTTGCTCAAATTTACCTCAGTGCTGCTTTAAGTCTTCTCATAAGACTTGATCAAATCTGCCTTAGTTCTACTCATTGAACTTGCTTAAATATTTCCAAATCTTGCATACAAATAAAGATTATATATCTTTAAAAATTCTTTCTTCAACTAGACATATTCTACTCAAAATTCGTTTAACCTATGGAACATATAGAGAATGATATGTACTATCAAATATGTACTATCAAATACCCAATATATCCTTTACATTCACAAATATTGCATTCATCTAATCCAATATTTACCTCTTGCAAAATTCCTTTCAAATCAAATCAAACTAGTGTATAACTTTGCTTCACAAAATTGGTCTATCTTTCTTGCAAATTTGCTCTCAAGGATCAAACACAATAATGCACAAATTTCCTTCACAAGATTAATCTCAAGCAATTCCTTTCAATTTATATCAAACCAATGCTCAAAATATTTCACAATGATGTACAAACTTGATCTCAACCCTAGCACAAGTATTTCAAATTTCTTTCAACAATGAAGCACAATTTATTTCACAAACCCTAGCTCAAATATTTCCAAAAATCCACACTAATCAAACCTTTTATCTCCACCTTATGATTCAGAAATACTTGCTCAACTAGACATCTTAGAGAAGGAATAATGTCAACATATTTATTAATTTTCTTTTATGAAAATATCCCTCAAAACCTATCTCATAATGTTCTTTCAATCTTATGCCACTTCAAAGGTTAGTTAGCACAGCACTTTTTCAACCATCCACATTAAAACCTTTTGTGCACAATAGTATTGGTTTACAACTCCTTTAACCCCTTTTTCACCATGCAAAAATTACACACAAAAATCAACCACAACACACCTTATGACTCTTACTTTGTAAAAATCCACAAGCAATTTCATTATTATCAACCAAAATCCTAAGTCACATAACAAAGTTTAAATCCACTTCCATACACCTTGTATCTCCAAAAATTAAAGTTATTTTAACTTTATAAAACCACATAGAAATATGAATTGCATACAATATTGGATTTTAAAACATCGTCCTTATGTCTCCCTAGGTCAACACTATGCACTTATTCCAAATCAAAAATTAAACCTTTGTCTTCCTAGATCAAGCGCTAAGCAAGCCACACTTAAAAAAAATTATTATTTCCCTTACCACATCTGTCGCTGCCACCGTCATGAGTCAAACTCGTGATCTCACAAAGCCCATGCTCTAGCATGAGCTAGAGTACGAATTGGACTGGCCCACCTGTTGGGAATAAATGTGCACTAAAATAACTTTGTATGCCTTTATTATTCCTAGTTTGAAATTCATAAAACAACTACCATCGAGATTCAACCACAAGATCTATCTACTCCAAGCACCCTACATAGGTCTCACCTTCCACCTAGGCTAGTCGCTTGGTTGGAGCCAAGCGTGCATAGTATCTCTTTTACTTTGTTGTCTTCACCTTGAAAAGCATGCTCCTTTGTATGCTTTGAAAAAACCTTCCTCCAAGGGATTCAAACTCTTGACCTATTCTACACCAACACCTTAGCGTTGCCCCTATAACTAGTTGCACTAGCCTACCTACTATGTCCTCTTGACCAACACCTCATCTTTGACCTATCTAACCTCTTCATCAAAAAATGCACCCTTCATATTCTTATATTCGTCGAACAAAATGCATGAGTGGATTATTTGATAACACTCACACCACCTATTTGCCAAGGTTTTGAACCTTGATTTATATGCAAGTTGTGTCCTCCCTTTCCATGACGTTGGCACCTCCCATTGAAGATTTTATAAATAATTTCAAATGCCTACCTTTAAATTTTGGTGCCCAAACTTTATATGAAATATTTAAATCTTTTAAAAATATTAAATATTATAACCTTTATCCTCTCAGCCCATGGTGGTATTTTAAATCCTTTTTTTTACAAACTTTTATCCCAAATATTATAATATTAAAATATTATAATATTATCTCTTTTAAGCCTTAGTCACTTTCTTTCTTTTTGAACCATGGTCTTAAAACTTGGGCCTTCAACCTTTTAACCAAACACTTAGAACTTTGTCCCAAACCTCTTTGGATTATAATATTTAAAGTAAATATTATAACCTTTTCTTTTTATCAATTTCCTTGTATTGGGATGAACCTTGCCTTGTTATATTTTTGCCATACCAAACTATCTTTGACATCAATGACAACCAATGACATCAACCTATGCCATCAATCCTTTGACATCAATGACAACACAATATACTCAAAATTTACAACAAACTAAGGATACGAATGAGAGATCATAACTTATGTCTATCAATCCTACAAGATGATTAAAGTAAATTCAACATGCCTAATACAAAAGGGGGTTAAAATACCAAAAATGGATTAGATATAAAGGATAAAACCATGCAAAAGGAGGTTAGATTAAGGTATCCAAAGTAAATAGATTATCATAAAAGGATTTAATAAAGAATTAAAATCCCTTAATGTGAAAAGTATAACAAGAAAAATCCCAATTTCACCATGAGGAATGAGCTCTTGCATGCAAGGTTTGAGGAGGTGTGGAGACAAACAAATATTTTGAATAACAACAAATCTCAAGAGATTTTTAATGAATAGAAATCATTCAATCACTTGTACTTTTTGGGTAGGAGGTGCCTCAATTTATATATTTCTAGTTCTTAGAGGAGAAAAGGAGGCAAAATTGTGAGATTAGCGCACAACTAAAAATAAGTTATTTCCAATTGGACAAAAAACAAGATTGAATAGGTGGCATGCTTTGCTCAAGTTGGAAAAGGAAAAAATATGCCAAATTGGAAATACTTGGAGGTGCATCAATCCAATATATATTTTCAAACTACTGGCATGGATAGACATGGGTGTCAACGAGAGAAAATTTCCATTTTGCAAGTTTAAAAATAAATTTGTCGTTGAGGTAAATTCATGATCATGAACTTTTTTGGGTGGAAAATTTTCCCATTTGACCATTGGAGGGAAGAGAAATTTAAATTTTATCCCCAAAAAGGTTCATCGCTAGGGGGATAGGATTGTTACCAACAAACTAGACTATGAGTGGAAAAATTGTTTTGAGCACTTAATTTCTATAGTGAAGGATGAATAATGACTTGGATAGGTTACAAAAATTTACTAGAATTTTGGCATGCAATAGGTTGAGAAAAATTGGATGTCTACAAATCAAAAGTAAATGCAAAAATTAAAACACATTAAGTGTCACAACAAAAAATTATCAACTAGATAGAGAGAGAGAGAGATTTTAAAAGGCACAAGAAAGGTTCTCAAGAGTCCCAATATATTTTTTAGAATTCTCAAGGCTTCACCACATTTAATATCAATGTCATTGCAAATGACACTCAGTGGACAATAGTCACCAACATCTCATATTATTTTGGGTTCATATTACTAAACCTCATCATTTAGAAGGATGTAAAAGTGGTCCCCCCACATTTCCTATACCCTCTCTGGTATAGGAAGATGGTGACCATAGCGTAGGGATTATCCTTTAAGGTCCATAACACTTAAATGGGAATGCTTATTCCCTAAACTTACATAGGTTCATATAGATAAACTAATCAAGTGTAATACTTGGTGCTTAGTTACCACACCTATGTGGGCTAACTAATGTCATTAGAACTCATCTTGAAATAGACATGATCACCCAAACCTCCATGTTCAAGGTACCACCACTATTATCTTGTGAATTATTCCCACAAATTCTTGGTTAAGGAACACCAGATCCTTATAATTCAAGATGTATAAAATCACAAGAATTTGACTATTGCATCCAATAAAATCCTTCCAGATTCATGAGTACATAGTTATTACATTCTCACAACTCCTAGGATCCACTTCCTCTTGGTTATTGCACCACCACAACTCCTCCCAAGATTAGGTTAATTTCATTGAATCATGGTCCTAAGAAATATCTAGGTCCAATCTAAGAATCCATTTCCTAACCCAAGATATCATTAAACAATAAATAATAACTCTCTCTATAAAAAAAATACTTCAATTGAAATTAATATGCTTAAGTTATATAACCATGTTGAACTTGATAAGTAGATAAATATATTTCATATCAAATTAATCATAAGCATCAACATAGAACTACTAAAACCATAATTAAACTTGTCTAAGTGCTACTATAAAGATATATAAAAGAAGCATTTCTTTAGAAAAAAAATCAAATAATCATAATACTATCAATTATTTCCTTCAAATACCTTGGGGTGGCTTCTCGAAGTACCAAATATTTATCCCATTATACCCTCTTGACTTGGCCACCTCCAGCTCATGATGTTCTTTAATGAACGTTGGCAAGATCAAAACACTCATGAAGACTATATTAATTAAAGCATGGTTGAGCAAGAATAATATATTTATTTAATAATTTTAAAAATATGCAATATTATATTCTTAATATTTTGACATTAGGAATTCAAAACAAATTAATATTTCAACAAGGCAATTATTAGGAAAGAAACCATTTTAAACAACAATAAGAATTAATCTATTAATTCCATCCTAACCCTATTATTTCTAACAATAAGGTATCTAGATTAATTACTTATCAATTAGTATCAATTGTTAATTATTAACATTGATACTAATATTCTCAAGTATTAATGTCACTAAAATATTAATACTTTTTATGGGCTCCTTGGGAAGTCCTGCACCACTTCCCTGTAGCTCATCCTTGGCCCTGTTACAGATCCTTGGCCTTATCCTGGATCCCTGGTACTTCCTCTGCCCTTCCTCCTCAACTAGTAGGCACTATAGACAATCTCATTGGGGTGGGAGATCATTGTTCCATTTGTCTACCCCTATCCTTGTTGTTTGGTGGGGTTTTCTACTGGTTCCTGTGATCTGGGATGTCCCTAGGTTTTTTGGGATATCCTTGGGTTTGGTTCCAATTCCCTGACACTCTTTTATCCTCCTCCTTGGTTGGATGGTGTTGCAAATGATCTCCTTGGGTTGGGAGATCCCTGATTCACTTATCTACCCCTTTCCATACCTTTTGGTGCCTGTGAACTGGGATGTCCGTAGGATTTTCTAGGTTGTCCCTGGTTTTTCTTGGGTCATACTTTGGGTTTTATGAGTTATTTTAGGAACCCTTTCAATTTTTTTATTGTAGGGTCCTATTTGTGCTAAGGATCAAAGGTTCTTCTAGTGCAGTGTGGTGTGGTTTGGGTTTTTGGCTTCTTGAGCAACTCTTCAAAGTAAATTTTAGCTTGGATGGGGCCTTGCGATTATTCCTATGGTGTTGCTCTTTGGGTTTTTGGTTGCAGGTTTGATGGTGGGTCTTAGATTTTTGTGGCTTTGAGGAGAGACTCTGTGTTGATTGCTGCTATCATGTGGGTCATCCTCTTCTGGTTCCCTGAAGCTACTTTGTGGTGACATTGGAGGTTGTTGTGGAGCTCTTGCTACTTTTTTTTGGCCTTTGGGGGGACCCTGTGCTTTCATATGGTAGCTCGTGCTTCATAGTTCCTCTATTGAGATCTTCTAGGACCTCCCCACCTTTTCCTTGACTCCCATTTTTTCATTGTTGTTTCTTCTATCTTCTTTGGTCTCTAAGTAGTTTCCCTGTTGCAACGGGATTTCATGGCCTATGGAGTCCCATGGTTTTTGTTCCTCTTGCAGGCATGTTCGGGATGATTGGTCCCTACTATGGCATCCTCCTATTGCATCCCTGTGCATCCTCAGGTAGGAATTTTTTGTGTTTCCCACTTTAAGTTCAATTTTGAAATTTTCAAATTGTTGTAATGGGTAGGATAGCCCTGTTTCAATTTTTCCTAGGCGGGTTTGCTTTTTTAAATTTCCTTACCACGTGATTTTTAGGCTGTCCTTTTGCACGTGTTTTTTGGGATGTTCTAGGTAGGATAGTGTTGTCCCAAACTTCTATGTAAAGATTAAAAAAAAATAATAATTTCGTCCTTTAAGGCTATCCTCTAGCCTTTCTTGTAAGGCTATCCTTAGCCTATCCTAAAAGGCATTATTTATGCCTTTCCTCTAGATTTTGGTGTCCTTTTCTATGGCCTTGGGGGCTTGCTCTTAGTATTTTGACATTTTTTAATTAGGTTTTGGGATCCATTTTTAATTTAATTTAACTGACAAAAAACATATTAATACTTTTTTAGTTTAATCCATCAATCTATGCTTACAACACATAAGTATAAAAGCCACTCAAGCAACCAATATTGCACACCATTTTTTATCCTTAAGTAGTTGGCTCTTTTAAGATAGCCAAATGCTATCACCAAACCTATTGAGGAGACTCATCGCAAAAGAAACTTTTTGGCCCAATGGTGTGACCATACAACAAGCATAAATGCAATGCACGTACATGAAGGGTATTTAGTTACCCCTATGTTGTTGATGAACAAGTCATCAACCATCATTTCTCAATTATTCTCTCATCTCGAGTGGTTATCCCAAATTAATCCACCGACGAGAGCACCTAGTCCTGCAACCACACATACATCAATAGTACCATATTCCAAGAATAAAATCAAAACATAAAGTATAATTACCCATTCTTATTGACATAAAATAAGACTATGCATTAGACATCCATATTTTAATACATAGTTCATTGTCAATAATAAGTCTTGCCAAGGAGGATTGTTACATACTCCTCCCCTTGGATTGTGTTTCCTGCAAGTGAGTATACATATACTTCATTAAAATAAATATGGAAATTGCTTTCTCATTTCTTTGACATCTTTCTATGTTGTACAATTTTTAGAATATTTTTCCTCAAAATATTAGAATGAAACCCTAGAATATTTATTGGTCTCACCTCAATGGTTGAGGGATCTACTATCTACAATTTAGAAATATTCCAAACATGAGTAGGATCAACAACATATTTTCTAAGCAAGAATATGTGGAAATTATCATGGATATTTGATAGGTTGGGTGACAAGGTGAGCCTATATGCTACTAGACTAATCTTATCAATGATCTCAAAAGACCCAACATAGTGAAGATCCAACTTAGTTGACTTTATGGAAATTTTCATGGGTCTTACCCTTAAGAAAAATCAATCCCCCATATAGAATTCTCTTGGTGATTGTTTTAGATTAACATAGCTCTTCTGGCAATCAGTCACTTCCTTGAGCCTATGCTAGATTGCTCTAAGTTGTTCCTCCATATCATGAATAGTATCCAGTCTGATCACCACTCGATCCTTCAAATTATCCTATGATGGAGGAGTTCTACACTTCTGCCATACAAAGCTTCAAATGGGGCCATACCCAAAGATGCATGGTACCCATTATTATATGAAAATTCAACAAAATACCAAAAGTCTTCCCACTTAGATTTTTTGTCCATGTAGTACATGTGAAGAATATCATCTAATACTTGGTTTACCCTCTTTTTTTGACCATCTATTTTTGGATCATATGCAAATTGATATTCAACTTTGTGCCCATTGCATGGTGTAGAGCCTGCTAGAATTTTGATGTGAACCTAGAATTCTTTTCTGATATGATCACCTCAAGAAACCCATGTAACCTAAAAATTTCTTTAGAAAACTTATTTAGCACCATTGGTGCATAATCCTTGATGTTTCTTGGTATGAAATATGCAACCTTGGTCAATTTATCAACTACTACCAGGATTGCATCATGTTGGTGCCTAGTCTTAAGTAAACCCACAATAAAATGCATAGATATTACCTACCATTCCTATGTAGGTATATCATGTGGGTATAACTTTCCTATTGGGTTTCATTGTTCTACCTTAACCTTCTAGCACTCTAAATATCTTGCAATGAAACTAGTGATACCTTACTTCATTCCTTCCCAAAAGAAGATTTTTTTCATGTTTTCCCTCATTTTTAACCCTCCTGGATGAGAAAAATAGGGACAACTATGCACCTCTTGCATAATAAATCTCCTTAGTTCACTAATTTTGGGTATAACAACCCTATCCTTGAAGCATAAAAGTCCATATTTTATGTTGAAATCCTTATTCTCTTTAGGATTTCTCTCAAATTTATCCCAAATTTCTATGCTATATGGATCTTACCATTTCATTTCTCTGAATTTATCCATCAAGTCTATGTGACTCTTGGTCAATGATACTGTGTGCCTTCTCCTAATCAAGGTATTTGCAACCTTATTATCTTTTGCTTTGATTTACTCAATACCAAAGTCGCATTCTACTAAGAACTTTATCCATATTTTGTCTTGTATTCAACATAGTTTGGGTAAAAATATACCTTAGAATTTGATGGTATATCCTTAGCTCAAAATATTTTCCCAACAAATAATGTCTCTAGGCCTTTAATGCATGCACAATTGATGCCAATTCTAGGTCATGTGTAGCATTATTTAACTCATGCTTCTCTAGTTTTCTAGACTCATATGCTATATAGCATCTTCCTAGGACAACTCCCCACCCAAACCTTATAAGGAGGTATCTATACACACTATAAAATTCCCAAGAGGATTTGATATATTTATAATTGATGCCTTAGTTTATTTTTTAGGGGTTCAAATGTGATCTCACATTTCTCTATCCATTTGAATTTCTTTTCCTTTTTTTGAAGGTTGGTGATAGAGTAGGCAATATTTGAATAATCCTTCACAAAAATCCTATAATAACCCATTAGCCCCACGAAGCTTCTCACTTTAGATGTATTTTTTGGTGCTGGCCAACTTAATATAGCCTCAATATTCTTTGGATCTACAACATTTCCTTCTATCAATATGATATATCCTAAATGCTGCACTTGTGAGGTATAGAACTCATTTTTCCATATCGTTGATTTTCCTTAGTACCTCCAACACTAATCTTAAATGTTTGTTATGTTCCTCTTTGGTTCAATAATATATCAAGATACCATCTAAAAATACTAAAACAAACTGATATAGATATTTCTTGAACACGTTGTTCATCAAATTCAGAAAGGTTGGCACATTTTTCAACCCAAATGGCAATGTTGTTAACTCATAGTGCCCATATCTAGTCTTAAAAGTTGTTTTATGAGTATCCTCCTCTCATATTCTCAATTGATGATACCTCGATCTTAGATATATATTTTAAAATATAGTGGCATCCTTTAACTGGTCAAAGAGATCATAAATTATTGGTAAAGGATACCTATTCTAGATGGTTACCTTATTCAACATCTCATAATATATGCATAACCTCAAGGACTCATCCTTATTTTTCATAAATAATGTTAGAGCACACCAAGGTGACACACTAGGTTTGTTTAGACCCTTTTCCAACAAATATTGATATTGCACCTTCAATTATTGCAACTCTATTGGGGTCATTCTGTAAGTTGTTCTTGCAATTTGTTCAACACCTAGTATTAGCTCAATAATGAAGTCAAACTTACATTGAGGTGGTATTCTTGGGAGATATTTTGGACATGCATCCCTAAATTCATGTAAAAGTGGATGTTTCTCAAACATTTTCTCATCCCCCTTATCACCAATATTATCATTAATCTTAACTACATATAACATACCACTCCTTTTAATGGCCTTCTTTATCTTAATAGCCTATAGCAAATGGTATTGAAAAGACCCTTGCCTACTTTTAACTCCACCTTTCTTGGAAGTTGATTAAGGCTCCATGAGAATTTAACCAGTCTATACCTAGGATGATATCAAAATCATAGAGTGGTTCTCATACAAGTGTCATATTGTGGATCACTTAGGTAAGGTTATCTCAACTATAAGCAAACATTGATGCATTGAGGAGGTTTATATAGAACCATACTTGACTTTCCACCATTATAATAAAAATATAGGTCTTTTTTGATATATTCCTGATAATACTAGTGGAAATAAAACTATTTATAGCTCAACTTTATTAATATATTGAAATCCTTGTCAAACAACTTATCATTTAGTAATATCAATGTTGCTTGTCCATCTAGGTTCTGATTTTAGTAGTGGCATATATTTGGTGCAACTACTCCTCTGCTTTGTTACTCAACTGTGACCATTGGAGAAACTTATTGGCATAATGAGGACCCCCATGTATGTAGCAACCTCTTCTAGGTTCTTGATATCTCTCCTACCTTTTCTTACCTATTTCCTCTTTTTGTGTTGACTCATTCTACTTCAGAGGAGAAGGTTTGGAAGTGTTATTTTTTTATATTTTTTTCTTATTTTTCCCTTGGTTCCCATTGTTCCTATTACTAAAATTTGTGTTCCTTTTGCTCTTCTTTTTCTATTTATTATCCCATTTCAAAAGCCCTACGCTCTTTCTTTTCTTGAACTCTTGCCTCTCTATCTCTATCAACCTTGAATAATTGAAGGACTTTTTTGTTTGAAGATTAGTCTCTTCTTGTCTAGCCAAATCATAATATTTTTATATATTTTTAGGTTTAAGAAAATTAATTTCTATCCTAATATTTTTTTGATTGGTTAATTTTTTTGTTTAAGCACGGGTTTTAGCAGGAACCGAAAACTTGACTACAAAAAGTACGACAGGATAGAGAATCCAAGAAACCAAAGTAGAATAGAACAAAAGCTAATCCTTCAAAATTGGAGTACAATTAAGGCTATCCATGAGAAGAAACCAACAAAACATAGGAAAACCAAAGGATAACCTTGAACAAAAAAATAAAGATAGCATAGAAAAGACACATTAGGTGGAAGAAATAAAGCCCGCAATAAAACTACATAGGTAAGGATACCCTTAAGCTTCTTCGTCAGGTTCTACTCCAGCCTCCTCGAGCTCTTCGTTCGACGTGTCCATGACAACATCCTTGTCCTCCTATTTGTCTTATTCTGAGGCAACAACAATGTTGACATCTTCAACAGGGGATTTAACATCATTCTTAGAGAAATACTTCTTGAAGAAAAATAAATTTAGTGCATTGCATAGGTCTGCTATTTGAGACAAATAGTTAGAGATAGAATTTATTATGAACTACTACATGCACTGGTTTGAGGCATCATTTTTATCATCCTCTGAGTCAATGATCAGGGATGCCCTTTGTTGAGCCAACTTCTTTAGACAAATAGATGAGTGAACACTTTTTGGCTCTGGTTCAGGGGATTCACTTTTGGGTCTTTTCCTCATCCTATGGACCGTTTCAATCACCTCTAAATTTTTGGTAGAAAGTCTAGGAGTACCAGAGGATTGAGGAGTGGTCTGGGAATAACTAGGCTTTATAGGTATGGGTTTGCATTTAGGAGTAGGATGCGGGATGACACCTTAGGGGCAATGGATAAGCCAATAGTTTTACAAAAATTAAATAAACCTTGGTGAGTAGGCAATTCAGAGCAATTTTTATTTTGGCTATGTTCGATGGTGTAACTAATGGAGTTAAAAAAGAATTATAGGATATTCACTATACTTACATCATGAAAGTGAAAACATAAAATGGAAGCTACAAGGGACTTTATTGGGGTCATCCACTATGACAAACTCCATAATGGGCTTCATTATGCTATTCCATGGGGAGGGGAGCTCCTCACATCGAATTCCCATTTGGGCTTTCCTGCACATCTCTTTATCTTTAATCTCCTTAAGCTCAACATCCCAATTATGTTTCTCCCTACATATATATCTACCCTTGGCTTGTTTCCCAGTGAGTTTCACCAGAGTTTGAATATCAACATCATAAATTCTACCTCAGATTGTCACTCTACCATTATCCAAAAAATTCAGGAATTTAGCAGTGATTTTTGTTGGAAGTTAAAAGGGTAAAAAAGGTAAAATTTTTGTTTTACCACTGTAAGCTTTGGACCTTACCCTTTTACCTCCTTGGACGACAAGTGAGTCAGCAAGATTGGACGGCATGGACGGCAGGGAGTTTGACTCCTAACTTCATTTTTCCTTTCCTCCCTATTTTCCTTCTTCCCTATTATTCCTCCTAAGCTTTCTAGGTTATTGTTAGTAATTCTCCTATTTAAGCTTTGTAATCTTTCAATTAAGATGAATGCAATTCTGGTTAATAATCTAAGTGCTTCTAATATTCATGATTGCTATATCTGGTATCAGAGCTAGAGCTGAGGTCGAGAGGCTGGCGAGGCGTAGAGCCCGAGGAGATCGACAGGCGAACATGGATCCCGAGGTGGTCTAGGAAGCCCACAAGGTGAGGCTCAAGGAGGCCCGTAGATCGAGGTGAGAGCCTAGAGGCAAGGTCGAAGAGGGCCCGCAGAAGGCACACGAACCGAGGTGAGGTCGAGAAAGGCCCGTAGAGAGCACGTGAATCAAGGAGCTAACCAGAAGGTGACACGTGGCAAGTGGACGAAGGCGGACACGCGGACCAGAGCAGACAGGTGACGTGGCAGATAGGCTACGTGGCAGGTGACGTGGCGGACAAAGGGCAATGATGACGTGGCACGCAGTGATAGGCTCGAGTAGGAGGAAAAAGGGTGGTCACTGATTGCCCGAAGGCAATCGACTGAGTAGGGGCGTGTTGAGGCTTTTAAAAGCCTCGCACTATTTTGCACAGCGCATGTGGGACTAAAGTCCCCGAACATTTTTTTCATTGTGCGTGGCCACGACGAGATAAAGAAGGCAAGCCTCCCTTGCCTCCCCGTCGGGCCACGCAGCTCGACTGGCTCGAGGAACCAGCCTTAAGCCGCACGCCCTCCAGGAGGTCACGGGTTCGAAACTCGATGGTTTTGCAAGTTAATTTTTTTTTTTTGTATGAAATCTGCCCGATTATCTTGAAATAGCAGTGTATGCTGCTTAGGTTCCATCTGCAGTTGTAGCCGAGTTGGCTAGGAGGCTTCGCTTGGCAGATAGGAGTCGCGGGTTCGACTCCTGCGGAGTCTAAATTTTTTTATTAATTTGTTCTTTTTTTATATAAAGTTTATTATTATATTATATTAAAAATATATATATCTTTATATTTAATAAAAAATTAAATAATAATTGTTTTTTAAAATTTTATTTTTTAAAGCAATTATATATATTTTTATTAAATACAAATATAGATATTTTTTTATAATATATTTAAAAAAAAAGGACATTGCCTAAGAGGCAATTTATGTAAGCAGAATCAAAATTGCAAAATTGTGACTAAGAGGCTTAAAAGGTGATAGAAGATTGTGTAAAAGACCTAAAGGGCTTTAGATATTTCTTTCTAAAAGTCTGAGAGAGGCAAAACTTTGAGGACTAGAATTTTGTAAAAGAGACATATTGAAGGGCAAAATTCATGATTCGCTCCACAGGATGTTATCATGCACTTTGTGCACTTTTAGTAAGAGAGAATGCTGAAAACTTTGATGAAAAAGTGAGAACTTATGGGCTTCATACTGTGTTTAGTCAGTTGCAAAATGCAGTAATCTCACATCAGAGACATCCAGATTCAGGGTACGAGGCAGACTCTGAAGACAATTCGTTTGGGAGTAGATTTGAGCAATCTGAATCCATAGAAATTGCACCTCAAGAATCTGAATATACTCATTATAGTAATTCAGTGGAAATCCTAGAACCAGAATCACCTAGAGATAATATTGATCAGTGACGATGAAGAAGAAGTAGTAGACAATTTCGTGACTCAAGAAATAGCAGCACCACAACAAGAGGAACAAGCCATCAGTGATAGAGTGAATCAAGTCAGATTTGACTTAAATTTGTAATCTCTTCTTTCTTCTTCTTTCTTCCTTCTTCCTTATTTGAAAAAGTAGAGTGCTTTATTGTAATCGAGAAATAAAAAGAGTGTTTTAGTAATTATGGCCTCACATAACAATCTACCAATTCCAGAGTTCAACGGGTATGACTACGAGTATTGGTCTATCAAAATGAAGACTTTGCTCATAGGAAAAGGATTGTGGGACATAATTGAAGA
This sequence comes from Wollemia nobilis, assembly GCA_028583015.1. Classification (NCBI taxonomy): domain Eukaryota; kingdom Viridiplantae; phylum Streptophyta; class Pinopsida; order Araucariales; family Araucariaceae; genus Wollemia; species Wollemia nobilis. The sequence goes on from JAQPPZ010017110.1 coordinate 6,898,202, forward strand.
GGGTTACACCGAACCCATAGACTGGACAACATTAAGTGCCACAGATAAGAAAACAAAGAAAGAAGCACAAAAGAGCAACTCTTTTGCTCTTTATCATCTCCAAGCAGCATTGGAGAAAAGTATATTCCCTAGAATAGCCGCTTGTATAACTGCACAAGATGCGTGGAAAGCTTTGAAAGATGGATTCCAGGGAAGTGATCAAGTGAAGCAAGTAAGGCTTCAAACACTGAAACGAGATTTTGAAAATCTCAAAATGAAAGAAGACGAAAAATTTGGTGACTACTATGTCAGAGTCAAGGCAGTAGTTGATAAAATGGTTACTCTTGGCGAAGAAATTAAGCCTGAAACAATTGTAAAGAAAGTGTTACGAACACTTATTCAAATATGGAATCACATAGCCATAATCATAGAAGAGTCAAAAGATCTTTCCACTTTAACATTTGATGCATTAATAGGGTCATTAATGTCTCATGAAGAGAGGTTACAAGAATCTCCTTCAATCAGCTATGGAGGCGATGATAAAGCCTTCACATCTAATGAAAATGCTGGCAGAGGACGTGGAAGAGATCAAGGTAGAGGCCAGAGAAGAGGTAGAGGTAGAGGCAACTACAGAGGTGGCAATCAGAACAGAGGAGGCAATTTCAATAGAGGAGGCAATCAGAACAGAGGTGGAAACCAAAGTCGAGGAGGAAATCCAGGATGAAGTGGAAATCAAGGACGAGGAAGTGACAAGTCCAAAACAACTTGTTTTAACTGTGGCAAGCTAGGTCACTTTGCTCATGACTGCTGGTCAAAAACTTCTCAAAGCAGCAACAGTCAATATGGAAATTATGGAGAAGAAGATGATACCTCTAATATTTTTCTATCATATGGACAATCAAAACAGAATCTAAATGACACATGGATTCTGGATACTGGTTGCTCAAACCATATGAGTGGCAAAGAATATCTATTTGCTACTCTAGATTCCACTTATAAATCCCAAATCAAGTTAGGGGATGATAAAGCTTTGCAAGTCGAAGGCATTGGAGCCATGGAGGTTCCAACAAAAGAAGGACTAAAGAAAGTGAATGACATCTACTACACTCCAAAGCTCCAACACAATCTGCTAAGCGTTGGGAAAATGATGGAGAATAATTACAAACTTGTTTTTGATGAAGGAAAATGTATCATTCTTGATAAAAACAATTGTAATCGTGTCATCACACAGGTCCCAATGACCAAGAATCGGTTATTCCCTCTCAAATTTGGTGAGCCAGGGGGAGCTCAACTTGCAAATGTAGCTATAACTAATCCAAGTGTGCTTTGGCACTTGCGATATGGTCACCTTAATTTTGCTAGCTTGAAACTGTTAACTTCTCAAGCTATGGTGACAGGACTTCCCAAAATCAATGAACAGAAGGAGATCTATGAAGGATGTGCTTTGGGAAAGCACTCAAGGTCGAAGTTTCCAAAAGGACAAGCGTGGAGAGCCAGCTATCCACTTCAGTTAGTGCATTCGGATATCTGTGGTCCAATGCAGACAAAGAGTATCGAAAACAATTCTTATTTTCTCACATTCATAGATGATTTCTCTCGCATGTGCTGGATTTATTTCTTGAAACATAAAGATGAAGCTTTTGATTGCTTCATAGATTTCAGAAACAATGTAGAGAAACAAAGTGGGAATTATGTAAAATGTCTTAGGACAGATCGAGGAGGCGAGTACTCCTCCAATGCATTCTTGAAATATTGTAAATCAAGTGGGATCAAAAGGCAATTCACCACTGCCTATACCCCACAAAAGAATGGTGTGGTCGAGAGAAAGAACCGCACCATAGTTGAGATGGCAAGAACGATGCTTCAGACTAAGCATCTAACTAATATGTATTGGGTTGATGTTGTAAGAACCAGTGTATATATTCTAAATAGAAGTCCAACTTCTAGTTTAGATGGTGTCACTCCTTATGAGGGGTGGTACGGAAAGAAACCAAATGTAAAGCATTTCAAAGTTTTTGGTTCTTTAGCATATGCACACATTCCTGATGAGAAGAGGAAGAAGCTTGATCCCAAAATTCAAGCTTGCATTTTTGTAGGGTATTGTGAGTCTACGAAAGCATATAGACTCTACAATCCCAAATCTCATAAGATTATTCTCTCAAGGGATGTAATTTTTGATGAAGGGGGAGAATGGGGTCATCAAAGAATTTTTGTTGATGATGGATCCCAAGATGTAAATTCTTCACAGGTACAACAGGTGTCTCCCAAGAAAAACAAAGGCACACCCCCTCCAAGCCCAAGCAAGAGTACTTCGAGTACATCTGATGCCACTCCAAGTCCTTCTCCATAGATATCTATAAGTTCTTCACCGATGGACATTGACTCTCCATCAAGAGGTAAAAGAACATTACAACATCATCCATATTTTCAAATGTTGGATCAAAATTACCAGAAAAGATACACTAGAAGCCAAGCTAGTGAAATGAATTCAGTTTTGCAGAAACTTGAAAATCTGCATATGTATGGGGATGATGACTCCCAAGATCCTAAGGGAGATGTAGTTAATTATGCTTTATTAACTAGTGCACAACTAGAACCATCTAGCTACGAGAAGGCTTGTACTCAAAATGTATGGCAAGAAGCCATGAAAGAGGAAATAACCTCTATAAAAAATAATGATACATGGGAGCTAGTAAAGCTTCCAAAAGGAAAAAAAATGTGTTGGATGTAAATGGGTCTACAAGACCAAATACAATGCTTATGGAAGCATTGAGAGGCACAAGGCGAGACTAGTAGCAAAAGGTTTTACTCAAAAATTTGGCATTGACTATGAGGAAACCTTTGCCCCTGTTGCACGACAAGAGACAATCAGATCAGTTCTTTCCTTAGCTGCCCATAAAGGATGGAACATTCAACACATGGATGTGAAAAGTGCTTTTCTGAATGGATACCTGACTGAGGAGGTTTATGTTCAACAACCTCAAGGCTTTCAAGAACAAGGAAAGGAGAACCTTGTTTATAAATTGAAAAAAGCACTCTATGGCCTCAAGCAAGCACCAAGAGCTTGGTACTCACGCATTGATGACTATTTCAGCAAGTATGGATTCACGAGAAGCAAAAGTGAACCAAATCTATACTACCTAAAGCATGGAGTAGACATTCTCATAGTTTGTTTGTATGTGGATGATCTAATATTTATGGGTAGTAACAATAAAATGAATATGGAGTTCAAAAACTCCATGATGAAACAATTTGAGATGAAAGATCTCGGTTTAATGCGATACTTCCTAGGCATGGAAGTGCATCAATCAAATAAGGGGATCTTCTTATGTCAACATAAGTATGCTCGAGACATGATCAAGAAATTTGCCATGGAGCAGTGCAAATCAGTTGCAACTCCAACTGGACATGGAATCCAATTGAGCAAGGACGACGGAGCACCAAAGGTTGACATGACCACTTACAGGAGCATGGTTGGGAGTCTGATGTTTCTCACCAACACAAGGCCCGATATTCAATATGTTGTTTCTCTAGTTTCAAGGTTTATGGCAAGTCCATCTGAGTTGCATCTACAAGCAACTAAAAGAATCTTAAGATATGTAAAAGGTACATTGGATTTTGGAATCCATTACCACAAGTGTAATTCTATGAAATTAGTTGGCTTCAGTGATAGTGATTGGGGCAGCAATGTAGATGATAGGAAATCTACATCAGGGAACTATTTTAGTCTAGGGTCAGGACTAATAACTTGGAGTTCTAAGAAACAAACTATTGTAGCATTGTCATCTACTGAGGCTGAGTATATAGCCATCACACATGCTAGTACTCAAGCCTTATGGTTGAGAAAAATCCTTGAAGAGATTGGCGAAAGTCAAAGTGGTCCAACTCGATTGTATTGTGATAACATAAGTGCCATTCAGTTGGCATACAATCCAGTCCACCATAGCAGATCAAAGCATTTCGATATGAAGTATCACTTCATTCGAGACATGGTGGAGCAGTAGATAGTTGAGCTTAAATATTGCAGCACTTTGGATAACATTGCAGATATCTTCACCAAAGGCATGGCTAAAGCTCAATATATAAAGCTGAGAGACTGTATAGTCAGGCCTCTCAACTTTAAGGGGGAGAATGTTGGAAGTTAAAAGGGTAAAAAAGGTAAAATTTTTGTTTTACCACTGTAAGCTTTGGACCTTACCCTTTTACCTCCTTGGACGACAAGTGAGTCAGCAGGATTGGATGGCATGGACGACAAGGAGTTTGACTCCTAACTTCATTTTTCCTTTCCTCCCTATTTTCCTTCTTCCCTATTATTCTTCCTAAGCTTTCTAGGTTATTGTTAGTAATTCTCCTATTTAAGCTTTGTAATATTTCAATTAAGATGAATGCAATTCTGGTTAATAATCTAAGTGCTTCTAATATTCGTGATTGCTATAATTTTGGAGTCCACCCCATTGAATTTCTAAAAAATGGGAGGAAACCCCTGATAGAAAGTATGGCTTCTACAATTGAGTCCATGAAAATGTAGGATGGCTCGATGAAGTCCATGGCTATGATAAATCAATGACATTGACAATGCAATTGATAAGGGTAAATATGGGAATGATCTGGAATAGGACACATATAAAAGGAAATTACCATAGGTTCGAGAATGGAAATAAACCAACCGTCAGTTTGTCTAGACTTCTTTTGGGTATGCACTATTATTTCCACTTGTGCTATTGATCCTTCTTTCTTGGATGAACCTCCTATTAAAGCAAGCACCATCTCCTATCCACACAAAGGAGTTGGGTAAGTTACAATTTCTCTCAATTGTACTTACAGTTAATTTCATTTTCCCCATGAACTAACATAGACCATTATCACTTAGTAAATAATAATCATGGTCACACTTACCTCTATAAGGTGCCATTCCCCAATAAGAAACTATACTCTCTAAGATTTTTACTCCTTGGTCTAACTAGTTCCAACGACATGCAATACTTATTGCATCCCAAATCATGTTAAGGTCCCTAGAAGAGTAAGTCTCCCCAAAGTAGCACATCAATTCAAGGCTTATCCTAGGCATTCTCCATGGAAGTGACTAGTCCTATGACCTAGAGCTCTAATACCAACTATAAAAACCCAAAAATACCAACCAATGAGAGTTTTTATTTTAAAGGCACAAGCAAGGTTCTTAAGAGTCCCAATATATTTCTTTTCAACATTCTCAAGGCTTCACCATATTTGAGTTGAATGTCATTGCAGATAATAGTTAGTGGATAGGAGTGGCCAACATTCCATATTTTTTGGGATTCACCTTACTAAACATCATCATTGAGGACACCAAAGTGGTACCCCCACATTTCCTATACCCTCTATGGTATAGGATAATGTGACCATAGCATAGGAATTATCCTTTAAGGCCCATAACCCTTGAAGGGGAATGCTTATTCCCTAACCTTAACCTATGTCCATCTAGATAGACTAATCAAGCATAAGCCTTGGTACTTCGTTACCACACCTCCAACTATTGTCTTGTGAATGATTCCTACAACTTCCTAGTAAAGGAACACCTGATCCTCATCATTTAAGGTGTATCAAATCACAATAATTTGGCTATTGCATCCTAGCAACTCCTTCCAGATTCATGAGTACCTAGCTATTGCATTCTTGTAATTCCTTCTAGGATCCACTTTTACTTGGTTATTGACCCACCACAACTCTTCCTAGGATTGTATTAACTTCATTCAATCATGGTCATAAGGAATATCTATGTCCAACCCAAGAACCCCTTTCCTAACCTCAAATAGCATTAAACAATAAATGATAAATCTCTCTATAAAAAAAATGCTTTAGTTGAAATTAACATGCTTAAGCTATATCACCATGTTGAACTTGAGAAGTAGATAAATATATTTCATCTCAAATTAATCATAAACATCAAAATAGAACTACCAAAACCATAATTAAACTTATCTAGGTGCTACTATGAATATATATAAAAGAAGTATTTCTTTAGAAACAAAATCGAATAATCATAATGTTATCAATCTAATTGAAGAGCATATGAACACATCCATCAAAAGTATATCACAAGATAACATTTACTTCCTAAAACAATAGGAACATTTGATAAAATAAATATCGTATTCAAAACCATCATTTGATTTTGATAAATATTCAAACTCGCTTCAACTTACAAAATTGCCAAGCCTTTTAATAAATTGTAAGTTTCATTTAAGAAATACAAAGCAAACTCTCATTTACATAACAACTTTTCATTCCAAGATATGTCAAAGCCAATATGCCTAAGTGGCCTCTATACCACCTTATTTTCATGCTCTTCTTCATGAAAGGAATTTCCTGCAAACTCAAGGAACTCTTAGGGATCAGGACACTATTTTTTAAGATTATTCAATGCAACTTAACATGCTTCTATGTATTTTCTAGCAAACATGCACAATACATTTTAAACAAACAAGAAATAACCCAATGCTTCTCTACTTAACAGGTTCTATATAATTGCAAATAAACATGCACAATACATTTTAAACAAACAAAGAGAGAATCCCATACTTCTCTCTATAATGGTTTCCCTACCTACTCAAGTCTTAGGAAACCATTATAATTATTTTCTTCTAAACTAAAGCTTTACTCCCAATTTTTTAAAACCAAATTCCAAACAACCAAAAAAGATAGAAGATCATAACTTTACTTATAATACTATCATTTTTGTAAAGGAACCATCAACATAAATTCTAAAAAGGCTTCTTAAAAAAATACTATCCTTTCTTTTGAACATAATATGAACATCACGATCTTTCTTGTTCCAATTTCCATAAGATGTCCCATTGATTATTCTAATTCTTACTTCTATTCAATTCATTCCCTATGTTTCAAAATGCCTATTTTTTCTAATCCTTTAATTATGTTAAGATTGAATCCACTTAAATTATTGACAACTAAGCATTTATTTAAAAGCATGCAACAAAGGGTAATCTCCTAAGCACAAATAAAAAGATAAGCTCCCAATCATAAAACTTACCAAACTCTGTAATACTTTTAGGGAGGAAGTCAAACCTCAATCATAAAATATAAATGCTTAGGTATATTAATAGCTATGCTCATAAAGACTATTTGAATTAAAGTATGGTTGAGCAAGAATAATAATTTTTTTACTAATTTCAAAACTATGCAATATTATATTCTTAATGTTTTGACATTAGGAATTCAAAATAATTTTAATATTTCAACAAGGCAATTATTAGGAAAGAAACCATTTTAAGAAACTATAAGAATTAATCTATTAACTCCATCCTAACCTTATTATTTCTAGCAATAATATATTTATATTAATTACTTATCAATTAGTATCAATTGTTAATATTAATTATTAACATTGATACTAATATTCTCAAGTATTAAAGTTACCAACATATTAATACTTTATTGGTTTAATCCATCAATCTATGCTTACAACATACAAGCATAAAATTCGCTCAAGCAACCAATATTGCATACAGTAGATGGCTCTTTTAAGATATCCAAACACTATCACCAACCTATTGAGGAGACTCATTGCACGAGCAAATTCCTAACCCAATGATGTGATCATACAAAAATCACAAATGCAATGCATCAGTATCAAGGGTAATTTGTAACCCCTAAGCTATCTATGAAAAAATCATCAGATATCATTTTCCAAAATTTCTCTTATCTTAGGTGGTTGTCCTATATTGATTCACTTGTGAAAAATCCTAGTCTTGCAACCACAAATACATAAACAAAACCATATTCTAAGAATAGACTAAAATCATAAAGTATGCATTAGACATCCACATTTTAATACGTAGTTCATTGTCAAGAATAATTCTTGCCAAGGAGGGTTGTTACATTAAGTCAATTGCAGAAAGTAAATATAGGAAGTTTAGAGAGCAAGATATTTTAAGCAAATATACTCATTACACCATAGCGAGGATAATTTGTGACCAATCAACACATGAGAATCTAATTAACATCAATGTCCACCCATTCATTTTTGAAATTGACAAGCAAATGACAAGATGGGTTAGAAGAGTTGTACCCAACCATGCACTTGATAAACCATGAGCATACTGTCTCTAGTGAGATGAACATGGGCTTTCCAATTTCTTCCAAATTCATAAGTATAAAGCACAATGTGGGTTTCACAAAGTATAGCTTTAAATTCTCATGACCAATAAGATGATTACAATGAGGGTATTAAGACCCTAATTATAGCAAAAGTTTACCCCTAAGTTACTTGGTGTAAAAAATAAATACTCATTAAAGTAAATATTTGGGGGCATCTTTAGCAAAATTTTATACTTCCAAGTGTTACATACCTCTAATTATACCTCTAATAACATTATAAGTATCCAAAGTTATTAGTATGCTATAAAATACTAAAAATATATCTTTCTAGGATTTTTCCCTTGAAATTCATGTTGATGTTCACTTTTGTGTCCTATCCAAGTGATTTTCTTGGTTTGCTAAGCGATTTGCTCACTTTTGCAAGTGATTCACTTATATTAGCAAGTTAATCAAAAATTTTACTCATCAAATTGACACTTATGTTGAATGAATCACCCCTTTGATCCAGTCAATATGTTTTGGAAGAAAATCACAACTTTTCTAAAATATTACCAAAATTTAGAATTTTGATGATTTTCCTACCTTTTGGTCCCCATCTACAATTTATTGCTTCAAAATATAAAATTATTTGCAAATTTAGTGTTGAGGTACTATGGTAGGGATCATATTTAAAATAATTTATTGTATAAGAGAATCTATATATTTAAGAACTGACATTTTTACCCAACTATTTTCTTGATTTTTGAATAATATTCAAGCAAGTTTTATCCATAATTCCAAACTCATAAGTCTATAATTTATGAGCCTACCCTTATTGTTATTTTCTTTGCAAACCCTATCCCACTTATAAATAGCAAGCCTAACCCTTTTGTAACATCCTTTCAAAAAAATCTTTTAATTTTAGCATATCTAAATGTTATACATGCTAGCATCTTGAAAGTGATATCATATATAGAGAGATGGATTACAATGTAGTCTTTATAAGTTGTAGCCTTCTAACCATTGTTAAGAACTTACGTTTCCAAAATTTTGGAGAAGATTTTATTCTATCCAAAATTGAGTCCCAAGGCTCCTTGTTCCTTTATTAGACAAAGAAATACCCATATATTCATGTAAAATTTTCAATTTTAAACACTAAAACATCCACAATCATCCATTGTGAATTTAGCATAGTGTTAATGAGAAAGAACTTGGATTTTTTAGTATTATCCAATTACCCAAAAACCTTCTTATGACATGCCAATATTGATTTGAACTCCATGGCCTCACTAATCGAGGGAAGACGCAAAAGAAATTTATCGTCAATAAAATATAGATAAAATTTAAAGGGACTAATTGTTGCAACTTGAATACCTTTATTTTTTCTTTCATTTTTACAATTAAGAAAGCTTTCCTAATGCCTTCACAAGAATAATAAGTAGATAACAAGATAGTGGGTCATAATAGAAATTTCCACAAGGTGATTCAAAGTATCCAATAGTGGATCTATTTATCAAAAAATAATATATTGGAATGCTATAACAACATTTGATTCATTCACATCAACCTTGATCAAAACCATATTTTTAACAATCATTATGTAGAAAGCTAAAAATATCCCTATCATATGCTTTGTTCATATCTAATTTTATAAGTATATCTTGTTTTTTCATGGAGTGAAGAGAATGCATGGTCTCCTTTATAGTGATTACATGATCAATAATTTGTCTACCACAAACAAAAGCACATTTTTCCTCTAAGTTAACATAATCTAGAATGCTTTTTAATATTTGCAGTAATGTTTGAAATACTCTTACAAGTCATAAGGCTTATTTAACAAAAAATTAAAAAATATTTTGTTTCGCCTTTCTTGGGAACCAATTCAATAAGGTGGCATTGATATCATTTATTGAAGCCTTGTTTTTCCTAATCTCTTCAACCATAGGCAACATATCACTTTTCAACATATATTAAATTTTTCAAAATAAATTTATATAAAATTTATCAGGGTGAGGTGCCCTCTTAAGGGGGAAAGAGAAAAATGCATCTTATAGATACTCCATAGAGATCTCTTTTATCAAGATATTTTATAGAAGCTTACATTAAACCTTCTTATCTAACTCAATATTAGATAGAATTATGTGGAGTCAACTAGATAAGGTTGTGGTATAGCATGTGTGTTCATAGGATACTAAAGAATACTCCTAAATTATGTTTCTACCTCTCAATATTATATTACTAATACACCTTCCTAATATATGTTTTAAACTAATATACCTTCCTAATTCTAGCATGTATCATAGGTACCTTATTTTTTGTGATAAATTTATACCTCTTTCTATTTCTCTCCTTTCTATAACAAGGATAATTTTATTTACAATGGCTTTGTTAACCTCACCATCTATGAATGTAATAGGTACAAGGTTATTTTTTTATTATTATAAAATTGAACACCGATGGAACTTTGATGTAATATTTTTTTCAATCTTTCATTATAGTAAAAATAATAATAGATACCATAATAGAGATACATATTACAAGAGATAAATATCATAGTTACCTATTTAGAATAATTGAGAAATGGAAATTTTTAATTAAGATCAAATAGTCTTCAAATTTTAAAATAAAATCAAATACAATATTGCATATATACGAAGCTAAGCAAGATTATTTATATTTGGATAGTATAAGTTCCTTAATTGGAACTGTTAAAGAATAGAGATAAAGGTACATCATGGTCATAGTTATCATCAATTTTAAAACACCTATAATTAAACCCACTATTAGGAGTTATTACATCATAGACCATGTAAGTATTCAAGTGGTATAACCATCCCTCATAAGGCTTGTGCATGTAGTCTTGGAAAAAGTAGTTTCAAATTTGTTTGAAGGTTTGCTATGCCTAAAATAGTCATCCTATGTACTTAAATGTCCTTGATTTCTATAATAGAATAATTTGAAGCATTAAGATCTAACATGTTGTATTAGAGTAGGTAGAAGGAAGAAAATATTTCCTTCTGATCCTCCTTTAGATTTGACACAGAGAAGACAAAAGTGCACTCTACTTGAGAAAATATTTTCATGTTTGAAGAGAAGTTTCAAGGGTAATATTTTTCTTGTATAAAATTATTCAAAATAAACTTCAAAAGAAAGGAGAAACATCATCATGGATAAAAATTCCATGGTAGATCTAAAATTTTTAGAGGGGAAAAAAAACTTGTCAAACGAAAAAAACTTTTAATGTTCAAAAAGGGTTTCAATCCATGTGGGTTTTTCCCGTGCTTTATTTTTGAAGGTTTTACAGATGGTTCACCCAGGACTATCCTCCATTGTAATTATTCTCTTTGTGGAGACCATCTCCCTATGGATATTTCCTCCCTAGATCTTTTTTATCCATTTTGTAAAATTTTTTGGGACCCTTTCAAAACCCACTTTTTTAATACCTACCAAAAACAAAAATGGGTTCAATCCCTTATAATACTAAATGTCATAAGCCTACAAGCAACAAATGGGGCATTTTAAGCAAGAAATAAAGTTATAAGAAGATCCTAAAAATTAAATAAGATAAATAAACCATTGAAGATCTTCTTGAAAATTTGCAAGGAAGATTGTAGAAGAAATAAGATTTCCCTAAAAAAAACTTGAAAGAATAGTCTAAGGAGGTTCATAAAAGAGGAATTAGAAATTCTCAAAGAGAAGCAACATTACAAAGGATTTTCTATCAAAAATACAACAAAAAATAACTACAATTCAAAAATATGCTTTGAAAAAGGCATTCATTTCAAAGAACTTAGAATAGGATAGAAGAATCCTAAACAAAAATACTTGCAAAATCAATAGAGCATCGAGTGACTAGAAGTAAGTAGCTTTAGGACATTATTGTGAATATTCCATTTGGAATGGATAATTTTTTGAAAGTGAAAAGCATACTTTGTATGGAAAGAAGAATGCTACAAATCATATAAGTTTGGAAAACTAATTTTACATCAAACAACAAGAAAAAAATACGTAAGGAAGGAAGATCCAAGCAATACCAAACAACCACACTTGAACAACAAGTGCAAGAAATTGATGGATATAAAATTAGTAAAAATATTTCAAGCAAAATTATGTATTTCAATGAACCAAAAGATGTTTCAGAATGATACACACACATATATGTGTGTGTGTGTGTGTGTGTAAAAAAAGTACTCAAAAATAGCACAAGTGAATTAAATAATACTATTTACTTGAATAAGAGAATGGAAGATAGCATAGTTAAATGCAAGATAGCACCTACTTGAATAAGCAATCTAAATATTTCACCTGCTTGAATAGAAGAAAGAAGATATCAAAAGTAAAAAAAAAGACACCCACTGGTATCAACCATTATAATGAAAAAACATATATTGGAATAGAAGAAAATAGAGAAGCACCTACTATAGGTATTCACCTGAATGTTGAAAATAACCATCTAACACCCAGACATCGAAGGAACTCGTCCAAGAACCTAGTGCATGTTAAACGAGCATTTATCAAATGTCAAATACAATAATTTAGACTACCAAAGGTTAAGAGAATTCTCTAAAACAACAAGTAGTCATTCACAACCATCCAAAAGATAAAGTAAAGTTGCAATATGAGGTTTTTAGTAGAATGAAGCTTTACAAAATGAGAGTAGGATGAATGCAAAAGCATCTTCCTTGAGAATGAAGCATTCAAGGAAAAATGTGTCAATATCATCCATTTCTCATTAGACATTGAGCAACCTCAAAAATATCTCAAGATGCATGAAAATTAATTTTGCCTAAGGTATTTATGAAGGATGAACACATTGGTAAAAATGATAGGTATAAAAAAAATGATTTATTTTCCATCAAAGTTTGGAAGAAATAATATTTAAAGAAAATTTGATTATTTCATAGTGGGAAGAAGAAAACAAATATACATAAAATTAAAAGATATTTGTGGATTAAGAGAAAAATAATAAGAATAAATATTATATTTTAAAAAGTAATTTTTTTCAAAAAGGAGGGAAAGAAAAAATTCACCTTCGTATTTCCTTTATTAAACAAGACAACTTTCTTGCATTTTGAAACATCAATTAAAGTTTGAGTATAGATTTATATATACTCATTGAAAAGTGTTTTTCAAGGTTGATTTAATGAAAGGAATATATTACAAATTTTATGAAAGTTTACATCAAAGTTTTCGTTACTAGATTCTCAACTATTAAGGGGAAATAATTATGTTTTCTAGAAGACCAAACTCAGGACACAACTTGAGTTTGAAGAAGTATGGAAAATAGTACATGAGACCATTATCCATCCTACTCCACAAGGGGAAGATCAAATAAATGTCAATAAGGAAGATAAAAATGCAAGACTAATCATCATGTTTAGAGTAATAAATGAGGTTCAAGCATACATTATGGATTTGAAAATATCCAAAGATGTATGGGAGATGTTGAATACAATATTTAAAGCCAATAATCAAAATCATATTCTATTCCTCCAAAGCCAGCTCCATTGTCTAAAGATGAAGAGTGGAGAAAATGTGGAGTCATTCATGAGAATAATACAGAGTTACAAGCATTAAAAACTCAAGTATCTAATGAAATATTAGTTCCAATTATTTTAATATAACTTCCATCAAAGTACAATGTTTCTGTGATTGCATTAAATACTATTGAGTAAACACCAAACTTTGAAATGCTAGTGAACCTACCTCAAAAAGTAGAGGTCTCACATACAATAGATAAAAAAATATAGTTATTACTTATAATTCAAAAAGGTATGAGACCATTTAGAAGAGGCATGAGACCTCCACTTCACTTCCAACAAAGAAACATTTTTCAAAGATGTCAAAATCAAATAAATAATTATCAAAAGAACAATTTCCACATGCAAAAGACATATGAACATTATGGCAGGAATGATCACACCATGAGGGAATGTTGGCATAATCTATTAAAAAATGGATCCCCTTCATGAGAGATGAACTAACATCAATATAGGTTATCTTCATAACAACAAAATCATTTGGATAAATACACAATAAAATAATGTAGCAAAGGAGAATCGAGGTGAAGAAGAAGAAGAAGAAGAAAATATGTTTGTTGCACAAGCAGATTCAAGATAGTATAATAATGTTTGGTATGATTCCAAACATAAGACAAGTCGAGAAAATTGGATGCATTCAAATCATCCAAATTATTATACAAGAAAATTTGCATCAATTGATCACTTCAAGCCAAAGAATCAATAAGAGGTAAAACTATGTAGATATAAAGGTAAATATTACAAATGTAAGCCATGGGACACATATAAGGCCACGAAGTTCATTACATTCTTAAATTAAGATGGTACGCTCAAAGTTAATTTATTTTCTACTTATTTTCCCAAGTATAGAAAAAAACATTTGTAGGATGAATGATCTGTTAGAATTAAAGTGCACTATGCCTTCACCTTGACACTTGTCAGTTTCTCTTGACAAGTGTCATGTGTTTCATATAGGCTTATGTCTATATATTGTAACCCATTTGTATCAATAAAATATCTCATCTTGTTCATTCAATTCTAGTCCTAACATTTGTTAGACCTGAATTATAGGATTTGTTTTATGCTGCTCATAGTTTTTTCAGTCACCAATGTCCATGTCTTAAGAATTTTACACGTAATATCGGTTGGAATTCAAACTGATGATAATGAAGAGCAGTGCTATCTAGTGAACTCACTATAGTTTCAGAATCGAGGCTATATATCTTGACAGAGGGAGGCTTGCTAAATTTTTGTGCAGTTGTTAATTACTTGGCACATGATTTTGTATTTTAGTGAAGATGTGTTTGAGATCATAGAAAGTCCTTACAGTAGTGAATCATTTGTTATCTCCTCTGAGGCTATGGTTATAGCTCTCAAATTCTAATATGTCACCCACTCTCGATGTTGTGTCCATCAATTACACGTCGAAGATAAAAGTGATAGTTTCAAATAGAGGATGGCCAAATGCTTACCCTTTCCCAGATTGTCGGTGTCATGTTGTTGTGCAACCCTTGTGTCGATATCATTTTCTAGAGATGCCATGCTCTATTCTAAAGGAGGATTTGCTACAAAACATCCATGATAACCGATTTACTAAAAATATTTGCTAAAATTATGATGGGACACACAGTCTAGGCCCACACGAGATTGGTGGGAAGCACATGAATCCTATGATGATTGTGAACATTGTTCTTCCTTACTGCACTACGAACAAAATTTCTTCAGCCCTTCTGCTTGCCGCATCGGGTTCTTACAGGCAATTCTATAATGATAATATCATGTGTGATAAGCCATTAACATAGCCACCATGATGCGATTGATGGAAGAAAGAGATAGAAATGGCACACTATTTTAACAATGATGTTACCGTGATGTCCAACAATCTATTGATAGCCTAGAGCGCCACTTGTTTGGTGTTGACCTCCATTTAATACTCGCTATTTGGTGATGCCTATATAGGACATCTAAAGTATTTGTGACTATGTTTTTTTAATGGCTAACAATATTGAAGTTGAAGTTGGTTGATGTAAAGTTGGAAGTGTAGGAGATATTTCCAGTGAGTTGGATCATCTGTGGGCCATGATGTTTTTTGAGATTTAAAAAATCAAATGGGTTCACAGCGGTATTCAGATTCTTAAAATTTTTTTTACTGTTAAGTCTAGAAAAACTTGGTGCCAATGAACTTGCTTCAAGGAGATGTTCTGCATTAATGAAACCTATAGTCATTAGAGCCAGTTTTTTGTCGAGGAATGATGGTGAATTGGAGTTGACTGCCCACCACTGAATGATGAATGATGAATAACTCTACAAACGTGCCCTAACAACACCCACGCACACAATTTTTTATTGGTCATAGTCATTTTAAAAGGGGCCAATAATTTTTTATGTGGCGCATGTGTCATGTTAAATTTTTTAAAGTGAAGTTTTTTTTATATAAAATGATGGTCAAGAAATTAATTTTAAAAGGGGGCAATTTTTTAAGTCGAGTGAAGAGGCCCTCATGGCCTTTATTGTAATTTTGAAAAAAATTAGAGTGGAAGGCTTAAATGGTCATGTAATTTCCCTGCGTGTGAAAATTTTAGAGTCTGTGTTTATTCCGCCTAAGTGTGATGCCAGGAGAATATTCCTGAGGTTTTATTTTACTGCCCTAGAGAATGATGTTTTTTATGATGAAGGCCCCTTTGATGGTGGAGTTTAGGGGTATTTATAGTCATCGAAAAGAGTTTTTCGAGATAGACACATTGGTGATGTTCATTTGTAATTCTAAGGCTATTTCATTTAAGTTTTTAAGCCTCAAAGTTTTCTACCTTGGAGTGCACTCTCGGTTGTACCCGACACTCCCAAGGCACTTGTAAGTGAACCTAGTATCTAGTATTCTCCTCTTTCTACTTGGCGGATGCAACGGCTGGTTACCCATGCATTTTGATAAGATGAGGTGACTACCATAAGGACACTTATTCTAGGGACTACAGACATAGACACCCTAGAATCTATCCAAGGTTTTTTCAAATCTACTTTTGAAGACTACAGACGAAGACACTTCAGAATATTCTCTTCTATTACTCTTTCTTCTTCTCCTCCATATTTGGATTCTATGGCTCATTTTATTGTATTGAGTGCATTTTCGGTAGAGACCGACACTCTTATATGGCTCATTTTTCATTTGTATTAAGGTGCATTTTTGGTAGAGACCGACACCTTCTAGATTGAGTTCACCATAAGGAGGGATTTGATATTCATGGTGAATCTAGTTAGTGACCTACGAGAGGCAACATCCTCTGAGGATGACCTGTAGAGGCAACAGACCCAAAAGTGGCTGACCTTGAGGCACCCATGATGACCCTAAGGCACTTAGACGGCTGACCCAGTGGCAACAGACCCATGGAAGTGGCTGACCCTGAGGCAACAGACCGATATGTATACATAGTGAATCTAGCATTATTCATAGTTGGAGATCCAAGCAGAAAGAGCACGATCCTAGACCAAATCAACAATAAAAGAGGATGATAGGTTGCATTTAGAAAAGTCAACATTAAGGGGGAATGTTACCAATGTTGACTTGTTTTTTTTCTTTAATTAGGATAGTGCACTTTAAGGGGGAATGTTAGAATTAAAGTGCACTATGCCTTCACCTTGACACTTGTCAGTTTCTCTTGACAAGTGTCATGTGTTTCATATAGGCTTATGCCTATATATTGTAACCCATTTGTATCAATAAAATATCTCATCTTGTTCATTCAATTCTAGTCCTAACATGATCTATTGTGAATAAATATTTGAAGAAGCATGAGATAGATTGCAAACTAGACCTTGTTTAAATAATATTATCTATATTTTAAAATCAAATAAGAGATCCATACATCATTATCAAATCCCAATATCTCATAAAAATCTTGTCAGTAATTGTCCCAACATTACAAGCAATAAGATACTAGATGATAAGATGAATTGTGACATCATAAGGATTGACAACATAATATGAGATAAAGGGAGATTTATTAGGTTCGACTCTTAAAATCATAGATCACTTTATAGGTTATTACATTTTAGTTCAAGGAAAACTATAGCAGCTATGGGATCATTCAAAGGATTGAAACAAGTATGCATAATTGTTAAATATTGCATTCAAAATATAAATCCCATTTATCATAGCATAGAACTCATGATAAAAGGAGCACTTACAAATAATCCAATATTTTATCACAATCAATGGCTAAGAAAGGAAATGCAACAAAATAATCCATACACAACTTTCATTCCATCATATGCAAGCCAAAAATTGGTGGTCAATCAATTCAATAAGCAATGTTGGATGCATGGTAACACATGCTTCACTTGAAGACATTGAAGAAATAAAATTATTGCATTGAATTCTATTGAATAAATTTATTTGGAGTGTATAATAGGTAGAACCCAACACTCCCAAGTAACAAATTATAAAGTCTATATTAAGGGGGGAATTCTCTCTCAAAATCTATAAATTCTAGCATCACCCTAGATATTATTGTTTGATCATAAGCAAAAATAGATCTTTTAACTATGATGTAATAAGGGGGATATGTTAGGATTTATTACATCATAGATACATATCACTTAAATATAATTTAATCATACATTATAGTTAGCAATATATCACTTCTAATATATTTCATTTTAGTTGTACAATATTAACCCACATGGTATGGTATTGGCTATAATGGACTCACATGGACAAAATGATTAATTTTTTCCTTATATATATATTTTTCCTTTGTGTTTCTTCCATCAGGGGTTGAAATATATTTTATGTGGCAAAGATACAACTATGTTTTGGTTGTAGTATGAAAGAAATTGGTACTTATGTCTCCTTCCTTAAGCCATCTCTCCCTATGTTTTTGAACCAATAAGACTCCTCCTTTCAAAATATATTATGATAATAAAAATGGATTGTTTTTCATGCACATAAGTAAATTGGTCCATTACATTTATTTTTATTATCTCTTGTAAAGTATTGATCTCGGATTCAATTTCCTCTTTTGCTTTAAATATGTTACCAAAATATTTGGGTTTCCAAATATTTATTTGTTTCTTTAGATAATTCATATACTAAACACACCTATATATACATGATACTTCAAACTTTGCTTCATCCTACCATATTATAATCATCTAAAAATAATAAGGATTTTTGATCTAGGCATGTGAATTCTTAGGGCATGACTTTATGTCCAAAAAATATTTTTTTGATCCTAACAAAACTATTGTGAAAGTATATTACATCATTTGTGTTATGTAAATATACCGCCTTTGGTACATAACTAGAGTAGGAGTTTACTTTAGAGTAAAGTTAGTTAATTACTTCAAGTATTGTAATAAATGCACAAGTGTCAATGTGCAAGTTGTAAATGTGCATGTAGTCCACATGTACATAAGTCTTAGGTATAGTAAGGGCCAAGGAATCTATCTTCCTATATAAATAACTCATAGTAAGTGATTTCAAGTTGTAGTTGTAGTAGTAGTAAATATAGAGAGTGTGTGGTATAGTTTAGTGGTATGGTACAATGTAGTCCTTTCATATCTGTTCATGGAGTGTTCATGTCCTCCATTATATAGCATTGTACTATTTTCATCACTCTCATTAATGGTATATTTTTGAGTTATTTACAAATGTTCATATCATTATTTTTCTACATATTATTGTACTATTAGTTTATAGTTAGCTTAGATTAGTTATCTTGCATCTTGTGGTTGTACTACCATCCCATCAAATATTAACAATGGTATCCGAGCACATGGTAGATCAGATAGAAAATAGGGAGAGCCACAAGTGAAATTGAGAGAAATATAGAAATATTATTTATAAAAATTTGAGATTACATTTGGCTAGAGTATTTCCATAGGGTTGCAAAAAACTCATGAAGACTAGGACTCAACATAGATTCCACTAGATTGAAAAATCAATTAGTGAAGATTAATTATCTCTAGTTTTAAAATTTCTTCCATTACAATCCTAATACTTTGTTGCAGGGACAGGCGATTCAAAGTAAGTTGGGAATATTCCTAAAAAATATCTAGGAATAATATCTTATTTAGAATCAATCAAGAACTAGAAGCAAAAAATAGAATATTTGGAGGTCTATAGAAAAGATCCCATTACTACCGATTACAAGCTTGTAGAGTGCAGAAGAAGAAAATGCCATAGTAGCCTCATTGCTAATTCAAGAGATCCATAGAAGGTCCTATTAAAAAACTTCTAATTCTAGAATATTGGAGGTCGGTGATATCTATGAAATACTACATATTTTAGAGTGAAGGACTAGAAAAAGTCCCATTCTAGATTCCAATAGTAGATTTGAGATCCGAGAGGAATATATCATTACCAACACTTCCATAGTAGAAGGTTGAAGGAAAGGTCTCATTTAGAAGACCATAAGAGCTATGATATTGAAGACCTTGGTGAGGTCTCAAGGAGAAACAAGGAGAAGGCTTGGAGAGACTTATTTTAGAATTTAGAGAAGGCCATTAAAGGAGTTCCTAGGAGAACTCATTGGAGAAATTTAGCACTAAAAAAAAGTTCCTGATAAAGGAATTTTTTTGGGATAATTATTGTCATCTAACAACAAGCCTAAATTGAGATAGATTTGGAAAGGAGCTTGCCAAATTTTAGATGATATTGGTGAAGACCTCAAGACTTTTAGATTCTTGAGAAGAAGGTCTATATTGAAGTGAGAATTAGACAAGGAGACTGAAGGAGAAAGGATCCAAATATTACTACCAAACCTAAAAGGTTTGAATATTACATTTGAAGGCTAGAAGGATCATATAAAGATAGGGGTTTTTTGAATCTATAGAAAAATACTGATGGGTTCTTGAAGAAAAACTCAGCTATGATTTGGGAGAATTCCAGATTTAGATCTCTTCAAATTTTAAAAACTTAGCTGCGATCTAGGGGAATTCCAAATATAGGGCTCTTGGGTAAAAACTCAGCTACGTTGGGTATATTTGAAAGGATATAGATCTCTTCAAATTCAAGATCTATGGAGAGGCATACAAACTTTTTATATTGGAGTAGAAGCATAAGAACAAAATAGAAAAGGAGGATCAAGAATAAATAACAAAAACAAAGCACTATGTACTATCTCAAAAAAGGCAAGAGTGACTCATCAAAGAATAAAAACAAAGAGTTCCAATCCTAAAATCATAATTGGAACTTAAGAAAAATACTCCTAATAAAAGAATCCAACAAATACCAAGAATATAAAATAGTGTATTTATATGAAGAGCAACCAAATATTTGAGGGAGGAGTATCGAGCAATTTAGTCATTGTTTGCTAAGTTGTAATCCTCTACATCCATTGTAACATAACCTCCACATACACAAGATGAGGATAGAGGGAAGCAAATCATGAAAATCAAACCAAATGTAACCATTACCACCAAATTATTCACAAGAGTAAGAAGAATTGTTTCATTCACAAATGTGGGTTAAATGCAAGCCATTACATTTCATTGTTGCTAGTGTGAGTCAAAAGTATTTGGAGCATCACGGTTTTGGGTTTGGGGCTTGACTCCATCCTTGTGCTTCTTGGGAGGATTTCACTATTTTTTTGGTCTTGGGGAGGACCATGTGCTTTATTTTTAGTGAATCTTCCTTTCGGGTTTCTTGGTTTGGTCTTCTTGGGGTTTCTCAATATTTTTTCTCGGCTTGGGATGAGGTCATGTGTGTTTGCTACTATTGATATCCCTTTAGAATTCCTATCCCAGTTCTCAGAAGAATTTTTTGGTGGATATGGAGGTTGATTTAGGACTTTGGATGTATATTTCGGTCTGATGAGGGGACCTGTATTTATTGCGTGCAGCCTATTTTCTATGTGCTCCTCTAGTTCAGGTTCCTTGGGGCCTTCTTGGGCTTTTTCTTGAGGTTTGTGGTTCCATTTATGTTGTTGCCTCTGGTTTCCTCTAGAAATTTTGTAGCTCAACCTCATTTGCAAGGGGATATTGTGGCCTATGGAGATCCTCATTTGTTGCTCCATTTTCCAGGCTTAGTGTGAGATGCTGCTTCTTGGACTGCCTTCCTAGGTTGTCCTATGGCGATATCCTGGCTTCTTTGCAAGGGGATCTTTTGGTCTCTAGAGATCCTCATATTTGTTGTTCTATTTTCTAGGCTTAGTGTGGGATGCTACTTCTTGGATTGACTTCCCAGGCTGTCCCATGACAGGATCATAGCTTCTTTCCTCATCCTTTGGATGTTCCTAATTTTTTGAAGCAATTTTTGGTAATCCTATGCGGGATACCAATTTTCCTGCATCCTCGTGTGTGTCCCAGTCCTCCTTCTTGGTGTTTTTAATAGGATTTTTCAAATGGTGGCTTCTCATTGATTGATATTTTCAAATAAGAGGTTTCTCGTTGGGCGAGATTTTTCAAATCAGAGGTTTCTTACTGGGCAAGATTTTTGAAATCAATGGTTTCCCACTAGGCAAGATTTTTCATTTTGGTGGCTTCCTACTGGGTGAGATTTTCAAATTGGTGGCTTCCTATTGGGTGGGATTTTTCAAATTGGTGGCTTCCCACTAGGAAGGATTTTTGAAATTGGTGGCTTCCCACTAGGTGGGATATTTCAAACTGGTGGCATCCAACTGGGTGAGATTTTTCAATTATATTTTTTTTCTATTGGGTGGGATTTCCAATCAGCTTGTTTCCAGGTGAGCATGATTTTTCAAATTGGTGGCTTCTCGTTGGGTAGGATTTTTCAATTTTTGTGGCTTCCCACTGGGTGGGATTTTTCAAAAATGGTGGTATCCTATTGGGTGAGATTTTTCAATTCTCTTTATTTCCCGCTGGGTAGGATATTTCAATCTGCTTGTTTCCCACTGGGTGAGATTTTTCAATTTGGTTATTTTTTGCCATTTGGTTGGTCAATTGACCTTTTGTAAAAATGTTTTGGGGCCCTTTCAAAACCCACTTTTAATATAATTTTAACCAAAAAAAAAATTATTTTTGCTCATATGATGAAGGATTTGAATTTTCCTATGATACTACACCTATAACCATATAATATTTTATGGTTATAATAGAGGAGAAATATTTATTTCACTCAACAATATCTCTTCTCTTATGCCATAAATCCCTTCAAAGATAAAGTTTTATGTGATTTTGTGCCCTTAGATGTTTGTGATGTAATTTTGAGCCAACCATTTATGTGGAAGTGGCATGGTGTTTATGAGTCTAGGACCTAATATTTCAACATCACTACTAGAGGTTACCATTAAAGGATGTCAGATGTATCTATCCTTTCTCTATTTCCTTAATAAGTACTAAATAATGCAAGAAGATGATATCCAAAATAAGGAAATTCATTCTATTGATGATCAAGCCATACATGAGGAGGATGATTGCTACATTTATCATAGGCTTTACATAGTAGAAGTAGATGGGTTAGATTGTAATGGAATATGATGAATTATTCAAGTCACCTACTAGGTTTTCACTTCATTGTGAAGTACAACATTCTATTGATTTAGTTCATGATTTTCCTTTGCTTAATGCATGTATTTATTGAAAATAAGTCCTTGAAATGATGAAGTTAGGAGGTTTTGTACTAAAATATGTTGTTGTTAAGGAAATATATCATGCCCATTTTTTTTATCCAATGTATATTAATTTTATGAAACAAGGTCACCCTATGCTTCAACCTCCGAAGAAGGTCAACTCCTTTAAAGAAGGAGTTTAGGAAAATGGATAAGAGAAGTTAGGGTTAGGAAAAGGAAAGGGTAGAAAGTGGATGGGATATAGTGTAACAACATTGGATCTTACAAAGCAAGACACTAATCTGATCACTTATATGATACTTAATAGATCAACCATGAATCACATTTATTGGTTCATTTAAGCACAATGTATTTATTTTAATCATTCCAAGGATTCGAGCAATTAGCTAATCCAATAGGTAATCACTAATCACTTTAACAAAATACACTAAGTATTGGATGTAATAAAATGACTTAAAATAATACATAAAATCTAATCATTCCAAGGATTATAAATGTTAGCAATCCAATAGGTAATTCATATTCTTGAACTACTTTAACAAAATAGACTAACACCACAATGTAACATAAATAACTTAGAAAAGTATATTCATAAGAAAAACTATAAATGTGAGACAATGGAGACCAAAAAACTACCACTTCATTGATCAACAAGCAAATTACAAAGTAATACCAGGCAAGGACTACATAGTCGACCCTTTGAATGAGGTCTGAACTCATATTTATAGATTATAATTTCAAATTTTCTTGGTGAAGGGAAGTTGAATGGTCATTTGAATGATAGTCTAGTGGGAGAACAAAAAATGATGATGTGGTAGTCTTTTATTTCATCTTGAGCATGAATTTGAACCAGGCTCGTTGATATGCAATTGTTTTATCAATGGTTGCATTATTAAAGTTATTCATTTTATAATTAGAGTTGCCCATTGCCTTTTTGAAGTTACATCTTTTAGTTGGAGATGAGTTAGATCTTAACTGGAGATAACCATGGTGATTGTAGGTCTAAAAGTGACCTATAACTAAAATCTAACCATGGTCAGGATTTTTGTATGTTGCATGGCTCTTTTTATTATGATACCACAATCTCTTTTGAGTTTGGGCATATTTTCTTTTATTTTGTCTTCTTTGTAGGTGTGGTCATGGGCTAAAATATTTTATGATTATTCCATCTTCTTAATTAGTACAACTTTGAGCATCATCATCCTAGATAATATTTGTTTTTCTATCTAGCATAGTCCCAGGTGATTTTATTTTTTTCTAATGTTATTACCTCAGGTGGCCTAGTTTTGGAACTATCACGACGTTGGGGCACACTTTTAGGTGTAGTTTATTTCTTATCCTAATCCTATGTGCTTCACTCCATTTTTTGATGTCATCATTGACTAAAACATGATTTCAAGAATTTTTAACTTTTCCTGTTGTTGTACCTATTCTTATGATCTTGAGGCTTTTAGCTAACATGGAACTTATTGTGTCATAGTCTCGAGACATTCTCGGCCCTATGATAGATTTGTATACTTAGCATTTAACATGATTTTTTAAAGGGATATATTTTGTTCATACAATGCAATGTGGTATAATAGATCCACATGAGAAAAATCCAAAAATTGATTCAAAAGGTGCATATAAGTCCAAGTGCTTCACCATGTGGTAGTCCAATTGTTTTGGCTTCAAATAAATATGGAATGTGGATAATGTATATTGACTATATATATTTTAATACAATAACTATGAATAATTGCTATCCACTCCCTCAAATAGATTAATTACTAGACCAAATCGATGATGCAAAGTTCACCAAACTTGATCTCAAATCTAGTTATCATCAAATACCTATACAACCCATTGCCATATGG
The DNA here is from genome assembly GCA_028583015.1 of Wollemia nobilis. Taxonomy (NCBI): domain Eukaryota; kingdom Viridiplantae; phylum Streptophyta; class Pinopsida; order Araucariales; family Araucariaceae; genus Wollemia; species Wollemia nobilis. Next base: position 6,923,156 of record JAQPPZ010017110.1, read on the forward strand.
AAGACTACATTCAATTCCAAGAAGGGTTTATTCAAGTGGCTAGTTATACCTTTGGCTTGGCCAATGCAGTTACCACATTTATGAGTATGATGGATGATATTCTACATCCCTACACCAACTCATTTATGGCAATCTAGTTAGATGATATTCTCTTCTCTTATAAGACTCAAGAGGAACATATACAACATGTTTGATAAGTACTTTAGGTTTTTTAAAGACATAAGCTATATGCTAATTTGGCTAAGTGTTTATTTTGCATGATAAGTATTTAGTACCTTGGGTATATTGGTGATAAAGTGGGAGTTCATGTTGATCCTATGAATATTCACATAATTAAACATTGGCCTAACCCAAAGACTCTAATAGAGCTTCATAGTTTTTTGGGTCTTTCCAATTTCTATCAAATATTAATATTGAGGTTTTCACACATTGCTTGGAAACTACACCAAGTGATGAAAGGTGGTGCTAAATATAAATTCCATTGGAGAGATATACAGTAGAGGGTATTTGAGAAGTTGAATGCCAATCATATTCAACTCCTATATTTTACCTTCCTAATCTACGTCAACTTTTGATATAATGACTAATGCATTAGAGTACATATTAGAAGTTATCCTCATAAAACATGGGCATATACTTATCGAAGTACTAAATAATGGAAAAAGTAACCATCATCCATATAGATCATAGACCTATGGAGTTCATTTAGACAAATAGTAAGCTAAGATATAAAATTAACCATATATTTGTGTAGTTTTATTTGATCATCAAGCACAAGAAAGGGAGCTCTAACTCAAATGTAGATTATTTAAGATCACCTCCAATCATAGAACTCATTACCATTCTTAATTATTGTGGGTATGATACATACAATTTATCCACCTTATATGAATTAGACTTACATTTTGTAAATGCATACTAAGATCCTTGTGTGTGTAAGCATGTTTATAATTTTTATTTGCAAGATAACCTCCTTTGAAATATGGGATATATTTGTATACTATTTAGTGAGAATTCAAAGATGAATCTGGAAGTGCATTTCAATAAAGCAATAGGTCACTTTGGTGTGGAAAAGACATTGATAATACTCCAATGTATTTCTATTGGTACAAAATAAGGAATGATATCAAGAGGTACATTAATTCATGAAACCCTATGTTATTTCTAAAAAAACCAACAATATGCAGGCACCATATACACCATTGTAAGTGCCATCCAATCATTGGGATTATATCTCCATGAATTTCCTCTTAGATTTTCCCATATCTAAAACATGGTAATGATTGTGTTTTTGCAGTAGTTGATCATATTCTAAAAATTGCTATCATGATTACTTATGAGAGGTCCATTTCAACTATGGAGACTACTAAGTTTTATTTTAGTCATGTATCGCTCAAATTTGGCTAGCTAAGGTTTATTGTATCTAACAGAAATAACTAATTTCTAAGCAATTTTTGGTCCACCCTATGAAGCATGATGGACATTAAGTTAACCATGTTGATAGCCTTCCATCTGCAAACTGATATCTAGATAGAAGTTGTGAATCAATTGATTACACATATTTTATGAATGTATAATTCTAATCATCCATGAACATGGGATGAGATCCTCCCCTACATTCAACATGGATACAATCAAGATTTTCTTATATCTATAAAACACATTATATTTCATGTCTATTTTTGGTTCGCATCCTTGGAATCCACTAATGTATCTAGATAAAAATAAGTGGAAAAGGTAGAACGGTTTGTGGAATATATTTAGCACATATAGTAATAAGTCCATGACCTATTGGAAAATACAAACAAAAAATACAATTAACACCATAACCAACATTAGGTCCACATTAATTCAAGGTTGGATAAAAGGTATGGTTGCATATTTATAAAGAGAAACTTGTAAGACACCATAGGATTTATTATATCTCTTTGTTATGGACCATAAACCATCATTAAGAATGTGGGAGAAAATTTTATTTGAATTGAATATTCCATCTTATCTTGGTTTGTATCTAGTCTTCAGTGTTGAACTTTGCTATGAGATTGATGTTTGTGCAAAGGAACACTTGGATATGTTGGCATACAATTTGTTTTCTTGAAGAGTATGAAGAAATAATTCCAAGTGTTGAAGGAGTGTCTTCCATGTTTTTCATAATAAAATAAAATCATCTAAATAGATGGTAAAAAATTAGTCAAGACATTTACTAAAAAGATCATTCATTAATCTCATGAATGTGGAAGGTGCATTAATGATCTCAAAAGGCATTACAAACCATTAAAAGAGACCCTTTTAGTTTTGGAAGTTATTTTCCATGTGTCTTATTATTTAACTCTAACCTAGTAATATCCACTTTAGAGATAAATTTTAGAAAATAATTATGCACCTTAAAATTGGTCTCTCAAGTCATCAATATAAGGAAGTTGATACTAAACAAGGGAATGTACTTGGCTTGATAAAACATTTGTTTAACAAGTTTTGAATTTACCATTTAATATCTTTACTTTATACCATTGTTGTTTGATACAATATGGCATCAAGAAGAGAAACACTAGGCAGTAGTTCAATTGAGTAATTTATTGCTCGATTAGGTGGAAGTGTTTTGGGCTCTTGAAACATATCATAAAATTATTCTAATATTTTTTAAATATTTGCATACTCTATGGATAATGTGATACTTGTATGCTTCAAATTATCTAGTGGTTTGACAAAAATTATTTCTAGTGATGTGGCTTTATTTTTACTATGCATGCTTGCTTATAGGTGAATACCAATTTTTTTTTTTTAGTGCTCTTTATAAGGTACTTTTTATAAAAAAAATTAGTGTATAGGTGTTGTATGCATCATAATGGGATTTCCTATTGTATTGATAGGGTTTTCCAAGTAACAATCCACAACAAAGCAAATTATTCACATCATAGGAGACCTTATACATGTACTTGGGACCAAAACCAAAGGAGAAAATGCATGTGTGTGTGATCAGTGTGGATGAATCAAGATACTTTCATCAAGAGAATATAAATGGAGATCATGGTGTTAGGACCTCATCCTAACATCATTATGTAATTCTCATATTATTATATAATGTCTCCTTTCCAATGTGGGGACTCCATGATAATGAAATTTTATAATATTTTGTAGAGGTATGTGGTAATTGGGGTGCCTAGACAAGTGGATCCATTTCATGAACCCATTATCAAGAATGTAAATGTTTTTTTGTAGAAATTTCTAGCTCGAGTGGCACTTTGCATGTAAGCCAACTCTTGAGCATTAGGTTAGGGTTGCATGAGGTGTATCTTAAAAAAAAAAGGGTCCATAAATGAATGTATTATTTTGCATATTGAATGAAATTATTGAAGGAGTTTACAAGAGGCCTATGATTCTATGTTGTGTTGTGAGATTATTTTTGCATTTACAATTTGTATTGCAATATTCTACTTTTTATGAATTTTTTATTTTATTGTAGTATATATGTGAATGTGCTTACTTTAATTGGAAGGTTCCTAAAAAGTGGTATCAAAGTGATTTCTAGGGCCATGTTTTGCTACGAATGTGACATTTCTTGCCCTGTCATTTCAACTAATAGGTATGAATTTTGTGTTTTCATTTTTTTGCTTGTTTCCTTAGTAAAGTCAGGTAGCCCTTTTTTTTGCATTATTTTATTAAGTTAGAAACCCTATTCTAGGGGTTTTAAAATATCATGGATGAGTTGTCATTATTGGCTAATCTAAATTGCCCATAAAGCATCTAATAAAGTAAGGGGTGATTAGGCTCTAATACCCAAGCCTCAGACAAAACTTGTATACGAAATTGATCTCACGTATCTTTAGGTATATTAAGAGATCCCTTAGATTTAGGATAAAAATTTATCCCTACAAATATTTTTGATCATGTATTCTCCATAGTACACTAGACACAACATCTAAAAATATCACCCTATCATACTATTAGAGAGATGGGTAGTGTGCTCAAGGGTATGTGTGCAATCCTCCTTGAGTAGTGACCTAAAATATTGGTCCAAGCATTATTATTCATCACTATGGTATAATAGATGGCCTATATGCAGTACACATGCCTTAGCTTAGAGTACCCTATTCGTTTTCATCCCATGTCAAAAAAAACTACATCACATATTGAGCATACAAAGGAGACTACATTATTCCATAATTAATTGAACCTAAATAGTCAACAAGAAACTGATGGTGAGAATAACAGTCACAATAGGGTTATCAGTAATATTTGGGTAGTGTAGACACCAAAATCCAGCCACTTGTAAGTCATCTATACCTTCCTGTCAGCCACGTGTCAGTCATCCATCCTTCCCGCCATTATTTGGCCCAAATCCACACTTTCCCACCATTATTTGGCCCAATTTCACCTTTCCCGCCATTTTTCATCCTCAAATTTATTTAAATTAATATTTTTATATATATTTTAATATATTTTAATATATATATATATATAAATATAGTTTAAGTGATTTAATCTGAGCCGTCCATCTTTCATTTAATCTCATTCGTCCATCCATCTTAATCCGTTTCACAACCTAGATTTATTCTCTACCCTTGGATCCACTTTAATCTTAGCCACACGTTCAAAGTGTCGTTAAAACCCTAAAGTGTGCCCTAAGAGTAGATTATAAATTGAGTCACCTTGATGGCTCAAACCCTAGGCTATCTATCTATGTCTTCTATCTATCTCTTCGGCCAAACCTACCTAAGTTTGGAGTTTAACCCTTTCATCGCATTCATCGCTGTCCCTTTTCGCCGCATTCATTGTCGCATCCATCGCCGAATTCGCCGCCATCCCTTCTACAACACTTTTTTTTTGTAGAATACCTCATCCTTGTCGCCAGCACCGTCGGGCGTTTACCCACAGTCGTAGACGCAGACCGGCATATGCAACCCAGATCCAGAAGCACGCGGGTGCTCACCGAATTCCTCGAGATCACACCAGGGTGCCTTCTACAACCGTTCTGACAGTCACATCACTTCCAGGTGCCGCCTGGTCTCGTCGCGTTAACAGGAAAAGGTATAGATTAGGTTAAAGCAAGTAACCCCTCTTTATGTATTAATCTGCTATTAAATTTTGCATTCTGTTTTATTTTATTTCATAAATCTAGGGTTTTAGACTATTTCTGAGGGCTCACACAGTGGAGCCCTCTTATTAGTTTCTAACCCTTTGGTGATTTTAATGTGTGCAGGATTTTAATGGTAGGTCTGATTTGTTGATAGCAGTATGCTTAAGGCTGGAGTGGTCCGAGCCAAAGGATACAACGAAGCCCACTCATTACGTTGAGGTTAAGGATACATTCTTCAGAGACGCCACCGCATTGTGCCAGCTAGGGTTTCGGAGAACCCTAGCACAAATTGTAACTTTGTATCACGAAAAGGGTTACAGGCCCTGTTGTACTTAAAAGGAGTTTCTAAACTCCATTGATTAATAAAAAAAATTGTTCATTTTGTACAACTGTTTTGCATTCTTTTATCATGATTTATTTATTTTTTTTTGGCGTTGTATCTTTAATCTACAGGTAGCAGTCAATAACAGTTAAGACAAAGTCTATCAACATAGAAAATAATTACCTATAACATTTTAAAATCATAAAATAGGGAATTTATCAATATCAAAGTTAGTTGATATAATTGTTAAAGATAATGAACTACAATGTTTGTGATCAAACAATGTCAGATAGAATAGAGTCAATAATAGACATTATAGTTTCTAGTAAGGGGTTGTTAGAAAAAAATCAATTTTCTAAGTGAACTAAGCCTCTAGGAGAAAAACAAAAAACACTTGAAGATAACACTCCCGTACAAAAAAATGTCATTCTAAGAGCTAGTCCATTGTGCTTATCTTTTCGAGTTGATCATTTTTATATAAATCACCCAAAAATGTTTTTTGGCCAATTACTAAAAATAGTAACTCGTAAAAAAATACTTCTATTTTTAGTAATTCCATCGGAGTGGTCCAAATTGCACTTAAATGGCTCGAGGAACTAGAGGATGCCAAAAGGATATAGAACAAGACACTCTTATGGAGAAAATACATACCGCAATTTCTAATCTTACCACTAATTTAAATAGGTAAGAGACAAAGTATCACTTTTGAGAGGTGAACACATGATATCCAAAGCTACATTTGAAGAAAGATTCCTAGAGGTTGAGGATAAATTTAGGGAAGTCCCAAATGTGTTTGAGCATCTTAACATTGAAAAACTAGATGAAAATTTAGGCAATAAAAGTAAGGGAGTACATAAGGAGAAAGAAGGTTATCATTCTCTTTTTGGCATAGATACTCCATTTAATATACCTAAATTAGACTTTCCTAAGTTCAATGGGAAGGATGTTGATGGGTGGTTCTGTTGAGTAGATCAGTTCTTCAAACTTCATAGTGTCTAGTAAGGGGTTGTTAGACAAAAATCAAATTTCTAAGTGAACTAAGCCTCTACGAGGAAAATAAAAAACACTTGAAGATAACACTCCCCTACAAAAAAATGTCATTCTAAGAGCTAGTCCATTGTGCTTATCTTTTCGAGTTGATCATTTTTATATAAATCACCCAAACACTTTTTATGACCCATTACTAAAAATAGTAACGCCTAAAAAAATACTTCTATTTTTAGTAATTCCATTGGAGTGGTCCAAATTGCACCTATATGGCTCGAGGAACTAGAGGATGCCAAAAGGAGATAGAACAACACTCTTATGGAGAAAATACATACCACAATTTCTAATCTTACCACTAATTTAAATAGGTGAGAGACAAAGTATCACTTTTGAGAGGTGAACACATGAGATCCAAAGCTACATTTGAAGAAATATTCTTAGAGGTTGAGGATAAATTTAGGGAAGGCCCAAAGGTGTTTGAGCATATTAACATTGAAAAACCAAGTGGAAATTCAAGCAATAAAAATAAGGGAGTCCATAAAGAGAAATAAGTGTATCATTATATTTTTGGCATATATACTCCATTTAATATGCCTAAATTAGACTTTCCTAAGTTCAATGAGAAGGATGTTGATGGGTGGTTCTGTTGAGTAGATAAATTCTTCAAAATTCATAATGTACCTAAATATTTATGGATCACCATGGAATATTTCAAATTTGAATATGAAGCCTTACAATGGTATCAATGGATACAAACAAACCTCTAGATCCTTCTTGGGAATATTTTGAGTCTTCATTATTCACTTGCATTGGACCTAGTGAATATGAGAAAATTACATGAGCCTTAACCAAATTGAACAAACCTCTACTATCCATGACTATTAGAATCAATTTGAGAAATTGGCTAATAGAGCAAAGGGATTGAATGAAGGATATTTTTAGAGTTTTTTAATTAGTGGACTAAAATATGATATCAAGTCTAAGGTAAAAATGTTCAAACCATAGTTTATGATGCAAGCCATAGGATTGGCGAGATTAGTATAAGATGTTTTTGGCTCAAGAGAGACCACCTAAATTTCCACAAGCCAAAGCCATATTTCCTTCCAAGTTAACACCCAATATTGGCAATAATTCTACCCATTCAAGCATTTGATTGTAGAGGAAAGGGTTGCTCACAAGCACAAGGCTTATGTTATAATTCTGATGAGAAGTATTCACAAAGGCATAAATTCATCCAAAATAAGTTATTTTTGTTGGATGTAAAGAATTTAGTAAGCAATGAACACCTTTATGAAGAAGCATAATCCCTAGAGGAACAACTTAGGGATGGGGGTGAAACACCAGAAGAACCATAGCCAAAAATTTATGTCCATTCATTTGCAAGAGTTTCTACCTCTTAGATGATGAAGGTAGTAGAATTCTTTAAATTGTAGCATCTAACAATTCTCATTGATTTAGGCAGTATGCATAATTTTATTGATCCCCGTGTAGTCAAACAAGCAAATTGCTACATAAATGCTTACAACTCCTTTGAGGTTATTATGGAAAATGGAAAAGCATTACCTTGTAAGTGTAAATTTTACAATGTTAAGTTGAAGATAGAGGACTATGAAATAAAAACTAATATATTTTATCTTCAACCAAGAGGACGTGATATTGTTTCAGGAGCTCAATGGCTAGGTACCTTGGGAACAGTAGCCTAGAATTTTGAAAAACTATGGATGCAATTTATAAAATGGTAAGTCCTACACTCTTTGGGGTGCACCAATAGCATATCCATAGATTATCAGTCCTAGTCATATGGAGAAGTTAAAAAAATATTCACATTGGATAGTATCTCAAATATTTGAAATTCAACTGCAAACTTCAGATGAAGACAAAACCTAAGAAGATTTGCAGTTCATTCTTACTAAGCATGATGCAATTTTTAAAGAAATAGTAGAATTACCTCTACATCATTCACATGATCATGTAATACCATTAGTAACTAATAGTGTGCCACCTAACATTAGACCTAGTTAGTACCCCTATGCCCTTAAGTAAAAAATGAGAAATTGGTACAAGAATTGCTACAAGCAAGGGTCATTAAGCCTAGTAAAAGTCCTTATTCTTCTCCAATACTCTTGTTTAGAAATAAATATGGATCATGGTGGTTGTGTATAGATTTTTGTGAGATCAATAAGCTCGCAATTAAAGATAAATTTCCTATCCTAGTGGTCAATGAATTGTTGGATGAGCTACATGGTGCAATATTTTTCTCCAAGTTGGATCTTTGCTCAGGCTATCATCATATAAGACTCAAGGAGGAATATATTTTCAAAACAACATGTCGCACTTATGAGGGCCATTATATTGGTCATACCATTTGGTCTAATGAATGCACCATCCACATTTTAGAGCCTCATGAATAAGGTCTTTTGTCTATTTCTTCATAAATTTATTCTTGTTATCTTTGATGATATTTTGATTTATAGTCATTGTTGGTAGGAGCACCTCATACATTTGGATAAGACTCTCTAGTTTTTGTCTTAGAATAAACTTTATGCTAAGCAATCTAAGTGTTATTTTTGTGATGATAGAAGTGGAGTATTTGGATCAAATTGTCATCCAATATGGAGTTAAATTCAACCCTAAAAGGATTCAAGTTGTTTAAGATTATATAAAGCCTCACACTCTCAAGGAACTTTGAGGATTTTTAGGACTAGTAGGGTATTACCACAAATTTGTTAAGAATTACAAAAAAATTATAGCTCCTTTAACAACCATGTTGAAAATAATTCTTTTACTTGGTCAGGCCCAGTTGAGAATTTTTTTTGAATTAAAGAATGCAATGACAACCACCCCCATGTAAGTAATGCCTAATTTTTCCAAACCTTTTATAATTGAAAGCAATGATTTAGGAAATGACATAGGGGCAGTGTTGATGCAAGAGGGAATACCATTGGCTTTCACCAGTAAAGCACTTTCAAGACACAATTTAGGTAAATATACTTATGCAAAGGAGATGCTAGCTACTGTAAATACAATTAAAAATTGAAGGCCCTATCTCATTGGTTGACATTTTTATATCAAAACAAACCACCAAAGTCTCAAGTAATTTCTTGAACAACTTGTCACCACACCTAAACAATAAAAGTGGGTCTCCAAATTAATGGGCTATGATTATGATATCACATATAAAAAAGGAAATGAGAACATCATGGATGATGCAATATTATTATAGTTTTAGTATCCAATTAGGTTACATGCTATATATTCTCCTATACCTCAATTGATTACTTCTCTTTGATAGGATGTGCTCAAGGACTCAGGATTGCAAATGTTGATGACCAAAATTTAAATAGAGCTTAACTCATTCTAGGGATATACTTGGGATGGACATGATTTGAAATATATTGACTTCCTTGTTATTCCCAAAACTTCACAACTATGAGAACTCCTCTTCAAAAAAATGCATACCTCCCCCACCATAGGATATTCTAGGTTCCTAAAGAACTATGAAAGGATTAAGCATATTTTTCCTTTGGAAGGGAATGAAGAAGGATATTCAAACTGTTGTGGATGAATGTTATATGTGCTAGTGAATTAAAGGAGAAATGATGGATTCCCCTTAAACTCTTTAGCTCTTGCCAATTCTAGAACAAGTATACACAAATATTTCAATGGATTTTATTGAAGGCTTATCTAAGTTAGGAGGGAAATCAGTTATTTTTGTGGTTGTGGATTGTCTCACCAAGTATTATCATTTTTTTTCCCTCTCCCATCCATCTACAACCTTAGTAGTAGACCAAATCTTTCTAGAATTCATATTTTGCCTACATGGCATGCTCACGTCTATTGTATCTGATAAATATCCTACCTTTACTAGTCATTTTTGGCAAGAACTATTTAAGTTACAAGGAACTCATATCAAAATTATTAATAAATGCTTAGATGCATACCTTCATTACTATACCTTTGAACATCCTACACCAGTCAGCGACATGGCTTCTCTTGGTCGAATGGTAGTATAATACTTCATATCACACCATGACCAAGGTTACCCATTTTGAAGTAGTCTATGGTCATACTCCCTCAACACCCTCCTCCTACATTCCAATAAGCTCCAAGGTTCACATTGTCACACTATACTCAGCCAACATGCCACAGTCCTCCATTAACTAAATATGAATCTAAAATTAGTTCATAATTGTATGCATGAATAAGCTGATCAACATCATACTAGGTGCATCTTTCAAGTAGGAGATATAGTTTTCTTTGACTATATCCCTATCAACAATCATCACTCTAGCTCCACAAATACCAAAAACTAGCTACCAAATACTATGGGCTCTACCACGTAATATAGAAATTGGCCTTTCTAGCTATGTCAAAGCTCCATCCAAATTTTCATTTCTCCTCTCTCAAGAAGATTATGGGTAAACAAGTATAGGTTCAATTTGCTTTACCAAAACTTGATGAAGAGGATTCCATATTGCTCAATCCTAAATAAATTTTGGACTAACAATCACACACCCTTCAAAATTGTATCATCATTGAGGTTCTTGTTCAATGGTATGTATTACAACCTAAAGATGCCACTTGGGAGTCTCTCCAATACCAACAACAGTAGTTTTCTCATATCCAACTTTGAGGACAAAGACTTTTGAAAGGGAAGGGCATGTTAACATTATTATATAATCTTTATATTATTATGTAATTACCCCTTTCCAATGTAAGGAATCAATGATAATGATATTTTGTAATATTTTGTAAAGGTATGCGGTAATTGAGGCACCTAGATAAGTGAAGCCATTTGATGTAACTGTTATCAAGAATGTCATTGTTTTTTGGTAGAAGATTCTAGCTTGAGTGACACATTACATGTAAGCCAACTCTTGAGCATTAGGATAGGGTTGCATGAGGTCTGTATTTAAAATACAAGGGTACATAAATGAATGTATATTTTACATATTGAATGAAAGTATTGAAGGAGGTTTCCCCTCAAATAGGCCCACGATTATATGCTGTGTTGTGAGATTATTTCTGCATTTACAATTCATATTGTAATATTTTGTTTTTCATTAATTTTTTATTTTATTTCAATAAATATGTGAATGTGGTTACTTTAATTAGAATTTTCCTAACATATGGTCTATAGATAAATGCAATTTTTTGACTATGGATCTCATAACTAAGCTTTTTTGCAAGTCATTTTCAATGATACAATACACTAAGAAGTCTTGTGTGAGGTAGGCATGAGTGAAAAAAATCTTGGCTCCCTAGAGTGCAATGGTTATGCATCAATATTACCTTGTTGAATTTATATTTCAAATCCTCATATGACCTATCTTTAGTATGAGTCTTAATGGGAATTTATGAGTGTCGTTAATGCTCTCACTTTAATTCATTTGTCAATACCAAGACAGTGTCCTAACATTGTATGTAATAGAGGTCATTGAAGAACACAAGCTTATACTAAGAGGGGGGTGAACAGTATAATATAAAACTTTTCTCTTTTCTTTCCAAAGTAATAAATTCAAATAATATCAATTCACTAATGAAACAATGCACAAATCACCACACACATAATTTTACATGAAAACTTCATCTTGGGAGAAAGCCACGACAAAATATTGCTTATATATTTCTTCAATAAATTTCATGGGAACAAACCCATAGGAGACACCAATCCCCTATTACAAGTTTGTGGACACCAATCCATAGGAGACTAATCCACATGAGATAGCAATCTCCTAGATCTAGTTCATGGACACCAATCCACATGAGATACCAATCCCCTTGCTTAAGTCTGCTCCACAACTTGCTCAAAACTTGCTCAAATATGCTCCAAATATTTCTCACTAAACCTGATCAAATTTGCTCATAAACCCTACTCAAATTTTCTCCAAAATGTGCTCACAAAACCTGCTCAAATCTACTTTAAAATCTGCTCATAAACCCTGCCTAAATATTGCACAACCATGGATGAGATTCGATCCCCTGACCTCTAGAAGCATAGTTCCCTAACATGAGATCATGACCAACTAAGATACCACAACAAGTGAAACCAAAAGGTGCAAGAAAATATTTATCTCCTTATTGCATTGTCTCAAATTCTTCAACAAAATGGATATCAAAGAGATTTGATCCTCTAACCTCTTGCACAACAGTGCTCCATGCAAGATAGGAAACCGATTGGGTTACCCCAGTGGATGAAACCAAAGGGGCACAATATGATATTTGAATTTGTCTTTGCACTCTCTTGAATAGCAAAAACCACAATAAAATAGGCATCATGGGGATTCAAACCTTGCACCTTCTGCACAATGGTGCTCCACGTGAGCTAGAAAACTGACTAGGCTACCCTAGTAGATGAATCCCAAGGGACACAATGTGTTATTGGACTTTGTATTTCATTACCACCAAATTTGCACTCCTCTCCTCCTTCATCTTCTACTCACTGCACACTCTCACCTAAAGGATAATCGAATGCCACACACCATAGCCAAAATGAATTAATTGGTCTTATTTATATTCTTTTGTCTTTCATACCCAAGGAGGTCGGTGGGATTTAAATATTTGAATTTCAATTTCTTTTGCATGGTGCACTCAAGGAGGTCAGCCCATTATAATATATAACCTTTTATATATTTAAATTTTTTGATTTAAATATACACCTTCCTACTTTAATATTTAAATATTTCATTTTAAATATTAAAGCATATGCAATCACCTTGGAAGATATATGCCTTTATCATCAATGACAACTTCATTTCATCCTTGAAGATATTTCTACCTTTGATATCAATATTTCATCCTTGAAGATATTTCTGCCTTTGACATTAATATTTCATCCTTGAAGATATTTTTGCCTTTGACATCAATGACAACTCAATATTTCTAACAATATCCCCCTTTGTCATTTATGGCAACCCTACAATGAAACTAACCTTTACTAAACAGGATCACAAGTTGCTCCCCCTGACTAGCTGCTCCCCCTTACTAAAATTCTCCCCCTTTGACATCAATGGCAAAGGCTCCTTGAGGCTATAATATGAGACACTTAACAATGCCCTCTTCCTCCCTGCTCTTCTTAAGACATTCAATGATGAGATGGGAGTGAAACTACTCCCAACTTACTTTTGAGATACTCAAAGATATCTTTTGGAAGTAGCTTGGTAAAGATGTCAACAATTTATTTCTTTATAGCAATGTATTCCAACTTGACTTGATGATCAGTCACTTGCTCTATCAAGAAGTGATACTTGATCGAAATGTGCTTGGTCCTTGAATGCATAACTGAATTCTTCAAAATATTTATGGCACTTGTATTATCACAAAGTATGGAGATAGGATGATCATGTTCTACTTTGAAGTTACTTAAGGTTTGTTTCATCCATAAAACCTGAGTGCAACAAGCAGCTGTTGCAATGTACTCTACCTCTATAGTAGATAAGGACACTGATGCTTTTTTTACTTAGCCAAGAGACCAAATAGTCTCTAGGAAAAAATGCTCCTCCACTTGTGCTTTTCATTTCATCCACACTGCCTACCCAATCCGCATCTGTATATGCAGTGAGAGTGAAATTATTGTATGTGGGATACCATAGTCCAAAATCCAGAATTCCTGTTAGATACTTGAGGATTCTTTTTAATACATGTACATGTGTTTCCTTTGGTACAACTTGAAATCTTACCACTAATCTGACTGCCAGCATTATATCTAGTCTTGTAGTTGTGACACAGTAAAATTCCAATCATATATCTATACAATGTTTGATTAGCCTCAGGAGACTCATCATATTTACTTAACTTACATCCTGTAACCATGGGAGTCCTCACAGGATTACAATCCTCCATCCTAAACTTTTTTCAATATTTCTTTTACATACTTAGTTTGAGAGAAATATACCTTTATCTGATTGTGAGATTCCAAACCAAGCAAGAAGGATAGCTCTCCAAGCATTGACATATCAAATTCAATTTGCATACATTTTACAAATTTTTGACACATCTTGTTGTTACTGCCTCCAAAAATGATGTCGTCCACATAGACTACTATAATTAATTGATCATTTCCTTCATTCTTGATGTATCGATTGCTATCAACTATGTCTTTTTGAAACCTTGTTCTTGGATATATTTATCCAACCTTGAGCACCAAGCCTTGGGGGCTTGCTTTAGCCAATAGAGAGACTTCTTCAATTTGCACACATAATATAGCTTGTCTATTCAAGCTGAAACCATATGGTTGCTCAATTTAGACCTCTTCTTCTAGGTAACCATTAAGAAATGCTGATTTTTCATCCAATTGGTATACTTTGAAGTTTTTAAATGTTGAGAAGGATAAGAATATTCTTATGGCCTCAATACGAGCAACACAAGCAAATGTCTCTTCAAAATAAATTCCCTCTACTTGTGCATAGCCTTTGCACACAAGTCTCACTTTATTTTCGATAACCTGACCATCTTCATTCAACTTAATTTTTTAGACCCATTTGGTGCCAATTACATTCTTGTCTTTTGTATGTGGGACAAGTTCCCAAGCCTCACTCTTCTCTATTTGATCTAAATCTTCTTCCATTACCTCAATCCAATATTTATATTCACTTGCTTCATTGAAATTATTTGGCTTAGCTTTATATAGTAAAGAGAAGTTGGCATGTTCACCTATTCCTGTTATTTTCCTCCTTGTTTGTCTCTCATATATATTTGCAATAATTAAATTTTTAGGATGGTTCTTTTGCACATACCTGGATGGTTTCTTAGGTGGTGCATTTCTTGATATTGTCTCATATTCTTCAGTTTCTTCACCTTCTTCTTATTTACAACTTTCTCCTTCTTGATACACAATCGCTTAAGTTAGTTCTCTTAGATCTATTTCTTCATCAACTCTTACATTTGCACTTTTCACAATTGTATGTGATCTTTTATTGTAGCATTTATAGGCTTTGCTCTTAGTGGAGTATCCAAGGAAGATACCCTCATAACACCTGGAATCAAAATTAACCAAAATTTTCTCTTCTTGTCTAATGTAGCATTTGCTTCCAAATTTTTGAAGTACTTCACAGTAGCTAGTCTTCCTTCCAAAGATCATACGGGGTTTTATGGTGATTTACTCTTACTTGATATCTATTGATGATATAAGAATATGTATGAATTACCTCTCTCCAAAAAACATCATAAATATTAGACTCATTTAGCATAGCCTTGGCCATACCTGGAACAATTTTGTTATTTCTTTCAACTACACCATTCTATTGTGGAGTTCTTGTTGTTGAGTATTATATCTTAATTCCATGTTGTTCACAAAATTCTACAAATTTATTTGAGGTGAATTCACCTCCTCTGTTTGATCTTAGATACTTGATATTTTTTTCTTGTTTTATTTTCTACAAGTGCCTTGAATGCCTTGATCCTTTCAAATGCTTCTGATTTTTCTCTCAAGAATGTTACCCAAGTCATTCTAGAATAATCATCAATAAACAGCTTAAAATAATTCTCACCTTGTAAACTCTTTTTCCCTATAGGGCCACATAGAAATTAGCTCCAAAGGCTTGGATGAAGATAATTCCTTTGATTTGAAACTTGATATTGTTTGCTTACCATGCCGGTATTGTGCGTAAATCACTCTTCTTCCATTCTTGGAGATTTTGCTATCTTGGGAAAATATTTGACTACCTATTTGTTGCTTATTTTCACTAGGTTGTTGAAGTTCAGGTGGCCCATTCTCCTGTGCCATAACCATTTCTAATATTCTTGTGATAAAAAGTATTTTTCTCCCTTAATTTTTCTCAACATGTAGATATTGTTTGTAGTTCTACTAACATCTACAATAAGCTTTCCTATCTTGGATTTCCTGATCTCACATCCATTTGGGTGAAATGTGAGTGTGTGCCCTTGATCACATAGTTGACTTACACTTAGCGAATTGTGCTTTAAACCTTCAACATATAACACAATCTCTATCTTTGATCTTCCATTATCTAGGCTCAGGGTTTCCTTTCCAACAATTTTGGTTGAAGCATTATCACCAAATTTCACTATGCCTCCATTTATTTCCTTGAGAGAAATTTTATTTTATCATCTATCATATGGCTTGAACAACCACTCTCAATGTACCACTGATTTCCTTTATTTTGCACATGAAGAGCTATTTTTGCCAACATAGACTTCTCCTTTTCTTGTTCCATTTTCTTTTTTCAACCTTCGGAGGCCTTTTGAATAGTTTGACATTCCTCTTTCTTGCTTGATTTTGGAAGTTTAGAGAACATTGTTCTACACCATTTGGCTTTATGCCCAAAATTATTACATTAGTAACAAATGATATTGTAATCCATGAGAGGTGCAAATGAATTGAAATTCCTCTTGGTGAAACCATAATCATTTTTAGCACGGACCCTACAATTTACAACTTTATGACTAATTTGATTACATGAAATAATAACCATGGAAGAAATATTGAAACTTGTTTGATTTTCTTGGAGGATATGGTCGTATGGTTCTCTCATTGTTGTTTCTATGATTGACTTCGGTCCATGATGACTCTTAATTTTCTTCCTTATTGATTTTTTTACTTGTCAATGCATTAGCATAGGGTTTAGGCTCTTCTTCACTTGTTTTTTTTTATACCTTTATTTATTTTGAGCTTGATTCCCCCTTTTATTTCTTTTGACCTCCTTCAAACCCAAGTCTAGTATTTATAACTGAAGATCTCTATCCTTTGATAATGTCAAACACGAATTTTGAGATTTTTTGCAACTTGTGTAGCTTATCATTAGATTTTTTAACTTCCTTCCTTAGAGAGATAGCCTCATGTTCCAATTTTTTACATTTTAACTCTTTTCCCTTTAACTGCTATGCCATACCTTCTTCAATTTGCCTTACCTCTTCAATTTTAACTTTCAAGTCAATGAGTTCCTACAACAACTTTACCTTTGTCTTCTCATCCTCTTGTACTTGAGTCTTCAATCTTGAGTTCTTATTTTTAAGCTTTTAAACTCTTCAAGAGCAATGACAAGTTCCTCCTCTATGTCAACCATGGCTTCTTCTTCATTTTTTGAATCTTTCTCTTCTTCTTGGTCTTTGATGATATTCTCACAATGACACTGAGAGGGGGGGGGGTGAATCAGTGTAACTACTTAAAAACTTAAATCTGCAACTTTTAAAACTAATAATGCAAGCTTGAAACTAGATAATGCAAGTATCACACAAGAGCATCACACAACACAGAATTTACGAGGTTCACCGATGTGGCTACTCCTCAAATAATGACTGTTTGGACTTCAATCCAAATCCAGTCTTTGCAAGGATTCAATATTTACAATTGTTTACCAGCACCCACTGGAAGGAGCACCAACCCCTGATTTATCTCGTCGCAATAGATAGGAGCACCAACCCCTTTATCCAAGCACCAACTTGGATTTCTATTTTGCAAGATAAATGGACATAAAAATGCCTTCTCTTTTGCAAGACCCTTATTGGTCTATAGCTCATGCAATTTTATCTCACGAAGCATAAAGAGACTTGTTAGAGACTCAATATCTTCCTTTCAAATCTAAAACCTCTTTGTTATTTTACAAGAACAATATACAGGTTTTAGTTCTCTTGTTGTTCTTCATGCAGCACACTTACCACACTTTGCCTTTTTATTTTTTCAATACAGCACAGTTGCGGTAACCTTCTAACTGTGCCAGTTCGATCCTTATATGCTTGATTTCCTCGAATGGCTCAAATTCAAACGGTTTAACTTTCCCTCCAACTTTTCATGCATTCTCGGCTGTAATTGACGTGTCAAATCCTTCTCTGACCTGATCCGCCTTTTAGCCGCTTTCTATCTGACATTCTGACTTTCTGACAGCCTTTTTCTCTGCACAGTCTGACATTCTACTCTGCTGGAACTGACAACCCTTCTGCGCGTTTCGATGCTCTATTATCTCTACGAAATTGCTCTTTAAAATTCTTTTGCACTTTATTCTAAACGATGTCAATCCTTCTATTCTACCCGTTACTTTCTTGTGAGTCAAGCACAAGCATCGAGAATACTGTATCACGGCCCTGCAACAGCCGTTCTACATTCAATGCATAGTTCCGTGGCAACTCTTTGTAACTGCCACCTTTGCCAGCCATGCTGCAACACGGCCCTGCAACAGCCGTTCTTTTCTTAATTGCAATGCTTCGTAACTTTCCTTTTAACTTCAGTTAACTGCAGCATGAATTTCTCCTATGCATTCTCACCACCTGTCACTTGGAACTGCAGATCTGACTCCAGTTAGGTTTATCGTAACTGGCGCCTTTTTGACACCTGTCACAATGCATGTATCTTTGATTTTTTCTCGCCAAAGCATTACCTGTCGCGATATCGCGACGTTTTCCGCTTTGCTGACGTCATCCTCAACTTTGTCGCGATATCGTGACATTTTTGGTTTTGCTGACGTCATCCTCTAAGATGTCGCGAAATCGCGACGTTTCTGGCTTCATGAGGCTTCTCTGGAAACATGTCGCGATATCGCGACATTTTCTGTCTTGCTGACGTCATCCGCTAAGGTGTCGCGAAATCGCGACGTTTCGGCTTGCAACGGCTTTTTCGGCAACTTGTCGCGATATCGCGACATTTTTAGACTTGCTGACGTCATCTTCAAAGATGTCGCGAAATCGTGACATTTTCGGCTTGCAACGGCTTTTCGTTCACCCTGTCACGAAATCGCGACACATTTTGGTTTCGCTGACGTCATCTTCATAGATGTCGAAAATCGCGATTTTTGCAATGGCTTTTCGTTCACCCTGTCGCGAAATCGCGACGCTTCGGCATCCGTACAATTTTTACTCCATGCAGCCGCGAAAAACCTTACATGTAGCGAAATCGCTACACCATTGTTGCCTTAGCATTTTTCTTTTCTGCTTGCTAGTGAAACTCCGACGTGTAGCGATATCGCTACACCTTTCCAACATGTGTTTCTAACCTGTAGCGAAATCGCTACACCTTCGCATTATGCACTTTCAACCTGTAGCGAAATCGCTACACCTCTGCACTATGCACTTTCAACCTAGTGAAATCGCTACACCATTTTACCTTGCACTTTCAACTTGTAGCGAAATCGCTACATCTTTCTACCTTGCACTTTGACCATGTAGCGAAATCGCTACTACTTTTCACCTTGCAACTCGAAGCTGTATCTAAGTCGCTGCACTTTTGTCCTTAGTGTCTCAAGCTTGTAGCGAAATCGCTACGCTTTTCTTACTTGGTGCTTTTTCTTTGCTTATGCTGGTGAAACTCAGACATGTAGCGAAATCGCTACAACTTCTTCATCAACTTTCTCTCTCCTCCGATGTGTCGCGAAATCGTGACATTTTTCATCCTTGGTGCCTTTGCTTCAAACTTGTCGCGAAATCGCGACAGTTTCTCGATTTGGTTTCTTTCCTTCCAGCATGTCGCGAAATCGCGACATTTTTCCTTGCACATTCTCTCTCCTCCGATATGTCGCGAAATCGTGACATTTTTCAATGCACTTTCTCTCTCCTCCGATATGTCGCGAAATCGCGACATTTTTCAATGCATTTTCTCTCTCCTTCATTAAATCGCGACATTTTAATATTTTCTCTCTCCTCCGATATGTCGTGAAATCGTGACATTTTCTTATGCACTTTCTCTCTCCTCCGATATGTCGCGAAATCGCGACGAACATTCCGATATCCAGAAACATGTCGCGATATCGCGGCAGTTTTCTTACTTGTCTTTTTTCGCAAATTTCTGGATCCGGGTCCCCTCTCGTTTTTCTTGAGATTTTCTGCACTTGATCCGACCGACCTCCGAACCGCTTCAACCGCATCACTCTGTCCGTGTTGACAACAATTACAATCCTTTTGCACTCGCTTTTGCTGCACCTTGCTCAACAATCTCCCCCTTTGGAATTGTTGGCAACACTTTGTAGCCTTGCTCAAATTCTTCTCCCCCTTTGCCAATAATGCCAAAGGGCTGCACAACATTCTCGAGCATAAATAACTTGAATGCTCCCCCTGAGAATGTATTTCCCATAGCTAGTCAATGCTTGGGAAGTGTGACTACTCCCAACTTCTTCCGAAGGTATTCAAATACTTCCTTTGGTAAAGGTTTGGTGAATATGTCCGCTACTTGCTCTGTAGTGGGAACAAACTCCAATCTGACCTCTCCTTCGCAACCTTATCCTTCAAGAAGTGATACCGGATTGCAATATGCTTGGTGCGGGAATGCATGACCGGATTCTTTGAAATGTTGATTGCACTAGTGTTGTCACATTTGATTGAAATGGGCTCATTGAAGTGAATACCTAGATCTTTCAATGTTTGTCTCATCCATAGTATTTGTGTACAGCATGTAGTAGCTGCAATGTATTCGGCCTCGACTGTGGATAAAGAGACTGATTCTTGCTTCTTACTGTGCCATGCAACCAATTTGTTTCCAAGAAAGAATGCTCCTCCACTTGTACTTTTTTTGTCATCAATGCATCCTGCCCAATCAGCATCAGAGTATGCAAAGAGAGTGAAGTCTTTTCCTTTTGGATACCACAGCCCATACTCCATAGTACCTTTGAGATACCTAAAAATCCTTTTCACTGCTGTCACATGAGTCTCTTTTGGACTAGCCTGAAATCTTGCAACCATGCAAACAGCTTGTAAGATATCCGGTCTAGTGGCTGTCAAATACAGCAGGCTCCCAATCATTGATCTGTACATTGTTTGATCAACATCCGGAGATTTATCATCCTTGCTCAACTTGCAGCTTGTTGTCATGGGGGTGCTCACTGGTTTACTATCTTCCATAGTGAACTTTTTCAGCATTTCTTTCACATATTTAATTTGAGAAATAAAGATCCCCTTTTCAGTTTGATTAACTTGTAATCCAAGGAAATATGAAAGTTCACCTATCATAGACATTTCAAACTCTTTTTGCATTTTGTTTGCTATGTCTTTGCATGATTCATCATTGCTACTCCCAAAAATTATATCATCTACATAAACAACTAGAACAATGAAATTGCCATTTTCAGTTTTCACATATAAATTGCTATCCACCATACCTTTCTTGAATCCTTGCTTAGTGAGATAGTTGTCCAACCTTGCATACCAAGCTCTAGGTGCTTGTTTCAAGCCATACAATGCTTTCTTCAACTTGCAAACAAAGTTAGGATTATCACAAAGTTGAAAACCATCAGTCTGTTCAATATATACTTCTTCTTCAAGATTTCCATTTAGAAATGCTGATTTTACATCCATCTGATAAACCTTGAAATTCTTATGAACAACTAAAGCCAAAAACAGTCTTATTGCTTCAAGTCTGGCCACGGGTGCAAAAGTCTCTTCAAAATCAATCCCCTCAACTTGGGCATATCCCTTACAGACTAATCTTGCTTTATTCCTTACAACCTGTCCATCTTCATTCAGTTTGTTTCTAAATATCCATTTAGTACCAATTATGTTTTTATTTTCAGGCCTTGGTACTAATTCCCGTGTTTTGTTTTTCTCAATTTGATCTAGTTCTTCATTTACTGCTTCCATCCAGCTTTCATCCGTGCTTGCTTCAATAATATTCTTGGGCTCAATACTGGATAACAGAGAATAGTTATTTACTACTCTTCTTCTTGTCTGAATGCCGACTGTAGGGTCCCCAATAATCTGTTCTTTGGGATGATTTTTCTGCCAACTGCCTGTTCTGTATTTTCTATTTTCATCTCTTTCTAAGTCCTCTGAATCTGATTTCTGTCTCTCTTCTTTTTCTTGATCTTCATCTTCTTCAATAAATCTTCATAGGTTGGGTAGTTTTCATTATTGCTGATTTCTTGTTTCCTCGCCTTCATCAACCTTCACATCCGCACTCTCCACTATTTTCTTAAGTCTTTTGTTGTAGCATGTATAGGCTTTGCTTTTAGTTGAGTACCCAAGGAATATTCCTTCATCAGCCTCGTCTTCAAACTTGCCAAGATTGCTTTCAGCTTCTCTTAATGTAACACTTGCTCGCCAAACACTTTGAAGTATTTTGTTGTAGCCTTTTTGCCAAACCACATTTCATATGGTGTTTTGCTTTCATGCGGCCTCAACATACACCTATTCTCGAATATAGACTCGCAGTATGGACTCGCCTCTTTCCGAACCTGTCAGTAATTTTGCTCTCTGTTAACATGGTCCTTGCCATTTCCTGTATAGTTCTGTTCTTTCTTTCAACTACTCCATTCTGCTGAGGTGTTCTTGCTGCTGAGAACTGTCTTCTTATTCCATGTTTTTCACAGAATTCAGCAAACTCATTTGAAATAAACTCTCCTCCTCTATCAGATCTCAAACATTTAATTCTTTTTCCAGATTGATTTTCAACAAGATTTTTGAAGGTTTTAAACATCTCAAAGGCTTCTGACTTCTGTTTCAGAAAGAGTACCCATGTCATTCTGGAAAAATCATCAATACACAGCATAAAATATTTGTATCCATTTATGCTTTCTGTCCTCATGGGACCACACAAATCAGTGTGAATCAGTTCTAGTGGCTTGCTTGTGAAGTACTCTTTTGCTTTGAAGGTAGATCTGGTTTGCTTCCCCTTTTGGCATGACTCACAAATGTTGTTTGATGGTTTGCCAATAGTGGGTATGTCTCTTACTGCTCTTTTCGAGCTGATTTTTACCAGATTATCAAAGCTTATGTGACCGAGTCTTTTATGCCACAACCAGTTTTCTTCTTCTTGTCCAACCAAGCAAGCTCCTTCCGAAGTCTCCGAGAGAGTATACAAATTTCTAGAAGTTCTCGATCCAAGTGGCTATTAACTTTCCATTTGTTGTCTTTCTTACTTCACAACCCTCCTCCTTGAAAATTACTTCATGACCTCTGTCACAGATCTGACTTACACTCAACAGGTTATGCTTCAGTCCTACCACAAAAAGAACTTCCTTTGAGTTGATTTTACCATCACTTAACTTAACTGATCCTTTACCCACTATCTTTGCTCCATCATTGTTTCCGAATTTCACAGAACCACCTTCGTATGTCTGCAGCTTATCAAACTTCGTTTGTCTCCTGTCATGTGACTCGGAGCATCCACTGTCCAGAATCCAAGGAGCAGATTTATTTTGTGCTTTGAGAGCTGTTTGAACGATCGGGGATTCTTTGTCTTTCTTCGGTTGTCCCTTTTCTTTCCACTCGAGTTTTGACAGCAGATCTGGTTACTTTCTTCACCTTCTCCCTTTCATTTGCTTGTGACAGTTTATTGAGAAATTTTCTGTACTGTTTTGATCCAACCGAGTGATATTTTCTTTCCTGATATTTATTTCCTGCAAAAGAGCTACGACAATTTCTTGCAATATGGCCGAAGTTATGGCAGTTATAACATTCTACAGCATAATCTATCAAAGGTGAAAAATTATTTCTGCTAGTGAAATTTCTTTGTTCTATATTATATCTACAACTAGAAATTTTATGACCATATGCATTGCACTTAAAACAATAACCGTAAAAGGAACGAGTGTACCTGGGAAATGGATGTTGCCATGTGGAGGTAGGAGCCATGGGTCTTCTTCTTCTTTGATGAGAGACTTTGGTGAATCCATCATTTGCAGCACTCCTTTCGAGCTTGGATTTGTTGTTTTCTTTTGCATGATACGGTTTATCTTGATCAACTCTAATCTTGTCTTTATTATTTATTGGATCTACTATTACAGCCTTTGAGTCCTTTGAGGTTTCTCCTTCATCAAAGCCCAAGCCAAATTTGATACCTGTGGGCCTTTGATTATTCAACATTTTGTTCAGTTTCTCAGAACTGTCTTCAAATTTTTGATGACAACTCAGTTTCTGATTCATTTCTTCTAGTCTGCAGCCTTAATCCAACTATTTCCTCTTCCAGTTTTGTTGCTCTCATTTATTTTCACGGTCGACTGAGCTTCAACATCTTCAGACCTTTTCTTGTATTCTTCAGCTTTGTACTTTCAAACTGATTATTACATTTGCCAGCATCCTCAAGTTTTCTTGAAATCTTTTTATTTCTTTTCCTTTCTCGCACTTAACTCTTCAAGTGCAGCAACTAACTCACCTTCCAGATCTATCTCAGCCTCATCTTCTAATTTTTCTTCACACTCCTGTGTTTCCTCGCTTGTTTGTTCTTCAAAAGCCATGAATAGGGCTTCACCAGTTTCTTCTTCTGATTCCTCACCTGAACTGTCTTCAGAAGAATCGATATTCTGGGAAATGAAACTCTTCTTCTTGAAGTTTCTTTTTCTAAACTGCGGTTTCTTTTTCCAGACATTTCTTTCTCGATGTGTCCCTTCATCATTTTTATTTTTCTCCTTCATTGGGCATTTTGTTGCAAAGTGCCCGATGC
This sequence comes from Wollemia nobilis, assembly GCA_028583015.1. NCBI lineage: Eukaryota > Viridiplantae > Streptophyta > Pinopsida > Araucariales > Araucariaceae > Wollemia > Wollemia nobilis. The sequence continues at coordinate 6,947,858 of JAQPPZ010017110.1, forward strand.
CTCCACGATTAAAACATTTGAACGACAACTTACCTCTCGTACTTTCCTTTTCCCTTTACTAATTTCCTAACAAAGTTTGCTTCATTTTCATCTCGCAGATTCTTCTTCCTCCGACTCTTGTTTAGATTTTACATTTTTCTCGTGCTTGGAAGGCTGCTTCTCCGTCGAGGGCTTAGTTTGTCCAATCCTCATTTCATAAGTTGTTAGAGAACCATGCATTTCATCCATACTGAAAAAATTTAAATCTTTTGCTTCTTCTATGGCAGAAACCTTTGCATCAAACCTTTTGTTGAGAGTTCTCAGTACCTTCTTCACAACAACTGCATCTTCCATTTCTTCCCCAGATCCTCTTATTGCATTGATGATTCCGTTTACTCTCAACATGTAAGCTTCTATGTTCTCATCATCGGTCATCTTTAATGCTTCGAACTGGGCACGATGTGTTTGCAGCTTAGCTTCCTTGATTTTGTTGTCTCCTTCATGAATGCTTTGCAGTTTGTCCCATATGTCTTTAGCAGATTTGTAGTTCATGATGCGTATCAACTCACTGTCGACCAATCCACACATAATAGCATTCTTGGCTTTCGAGTTGTTCTCAAACTTTTTCTTTTCAGCAACATCTATTGGAGGAACAGTGGGAGTGGTGTATCCATTTTCAACAGATTCCCAAATGTCATAACCCAATGCACAGAGATAGGTCTGCATTCTGAGCCTCCGTAAAGAATAGTTTGTTCCATCGAACAGAGGAGCTTTGTTAGAAGAAAAACCTTCACCACCGGCCATTGTATATCTCCCAAGAACACCTTAGCTGATTAAGCTTGTGCAGGTGCCCGGCTCTGATACCAATTGATATTCTCACAATGACACTGAGAGGGGGGGTGAATCAGTGTAACTACTTAAAAACTTAAATCTGCAACTTTTAAAACTAATAATGCAAGCTTGAAACTAGATAATGCAAGTATCACACAAGAGCATCACACAACACAGAATTTACGAGGTTCACCGATGTGGCTACTCCTCAAATAATGACTGTTTGGACTTCAATCCAAATCCAGACTTTTCAAGGATTCAATATTTACAATTGTTTACCAAAGACCCACTGGAAGGAGCACCAACCCCCGATTTATCTGTTGCAACAGATAGGAGCACCAACCCCTTTATCCAAGCACCAACTTGGATTTCTATTTTGCAAGATAAATGGACATAAAAATGCCTTCTCTTTTGCAAGACCCTTATCGGTCTATAGCTCATGCAATTTTATCTCAGAAGCATAAAGAGACTTGTTAGAGACTCAATATCTTCCTTTCAAATCTAAAACCTCTCTGTTATTTTACAAGAACAATATACAAGTTTTAGTTCTCTTGTTGTTCTTCATGCAGCACACTTACCACACTTTGCCTTTTTATTTTTTCAATACAACACAGTTGCGGTAACCTCCTAACTGTGCCAGTTCGATCCTTATATGCTTGATTTCCTCGAATGGCTCAAATTCAAACGGTTTAACTTTCCCTCCAACTTTTCATGCATTCTCGGCTGTAATTGACGTGTCAAATCCTTCTCTGACCTGATCCGCCTTTTAGCCGCTTTCTATCTGACATTCTGACTTTCTGACAGCCTTTTTCTCTGCACAGTCTGACATTCTACTCTGCTGGAACTGACAACCCTTCTGCGCGTTTCGATGCTCTATTATCTCTACGAAACTGCTCTTTAAAATTCTTTTGCACTTTATTCTAAACGGTGTCAATCCTTCTATTCTACCCGTTACTTTCTTGTGAGTCAAGCACAAGCATCGAGAATACTGTATCACGGCCCTGCAATGACCGTTCTACATTCAATGCATAGTTCCGTGGCAACTCTTTGTAATTGCCACCTTTGCCAGCCATGCTGCAACACGGCCCTGCAACAGCCGTTCTTTTCTTAATTGCAATGCTTCGTAACTTTCCTTTTAACTTCAGTTAACTGTAGCATGAATTTCTCCTATGCATTCTCACCACCTGTCACTTGGAACTGTAGATCTGACTCCAGTTAGGTTTATCGTAACTGGCGCCTTTTTGACACCTGTCACAATGCATGTATCTTTGATTTTTTCTCGCCAAAGCATTACCTGTCGCGATATCGCGACGTTTTCCGCTTTGCTGACGTCATCCTCAACTTTGTCGCGATATCGCGACACTTTCGGCTTCCTGAGGCTTCTCTGGCAACTTGTCGCGATATCGCGACATTTTTGGTTTTGCTGACGTCATCCTCTAAGATGTCATGAAATCGCGACGTTTCTGGCTTCATGAGGCTTCTCTAGAAACATGTCGCGATATCGCGACATTTTCTGTCTTGCTGACGTCATCCGCTAAGGTGTCGCAAAATCGCGACGCTTCCGGCTTGCAACGGCTTTTTCGGCAACTTGTCGCGATATCGCGACATTTTTAGACTTGCTGACGTCATCTTCAAAGATGTCACGAAATCGCGACGTTTTCGGCTTGCAACGGCTTTTCGTTCACCCTCGAAATCGCGATTGTGAAATCGCGACGCTTCGGCATCCGTACAATTTTTACTCCATGCAGCCGCGAAAAACCTTACATGTAGCGAAATCGCTACACCATTGTTGCCTTAGCATTTTTCTTTGCTGCTTGCTAGTGAAACTCCGACGTGTAGCGATATCGCTACACCTTTCCAACATGTGTTTCTAACCTGTAGCGAAATCGCTACACCTTCGCATTATGCACTTTCAACCTGTAGCGAAATCGCTACACCTCCCACTATGCACTTTCAACTTTCCGTAGCGAAATCGCTACACCTTTTTACCTTGCACTTTCAACTTGTAGCGAAATCGCTACATCTTTCTGCCTTGCACTTTGACCATGTAGCGAAATCGCTACTACTTTTCACCTTGCAACTCGAAGTTGTATCTAAGTCGCTGCACTTTTGTCCTTAGTGTCTCAAGCTTGTAGCGAAATCGCTACGCTTTTCTTACTTGGTGCTTTTTCTTTGCTTATGTTGGCGAAACTCAGACATGTAGCGAAATCGCTACAACTTCTTCATCAACTTTCTCTCTCCTCCGATGTGTCGCGAAATCGTGACATTTTTCATCCTTGGTGCCTTTGCTTCAAACTTGTCGCGAAATCGTGACAGTTTCTCGATTTGGTTTCTTTCCTTCCAGAATGTCGCGAAATCGTGACATTTTTCCTTGCACATTCTCTCTCCTCCGATATGTCGCGAAATCGTGACATTTTTCAATGCACTTTCTCTCTCCTCCGATATGTCGCGAAATCGCGACATTTTTCAATGCATTTTCTCTCTCCTCAGCCATGTCGCGAAATCGCGACAATCTTACTTGCATCTTCTCTCTCCTCAGACATGTCGCGAAATCGCGACATTTTGGCGTGCTTTTTCTCTCTCCTCGGATATGTCGCGAAATCGTGACATTTTCTTATGGACTTTCTCTCTCCTCCGGTATGTCGCGAAATCGCGACAGGAACCATGTCGCGATATCGCGACAGAAACATGTCGCGATATCGCGACGCTTTTCTTCCTTGTCTTTTTTCGCAAATTTCTCGGATCCGGGTCCCCTCTCGTTTTTCTTGAGATTTTCTGCACTTGATCTGACTGACCTCTAAACTGCTTCAACTGCATCACTCTGTCTATGTTGACAACAATTACAATCCTTTTGCACTGCTTTTGCTGCACCTTGCTCAACATTTGAAAATAGGAGCATCTTCTTTATCTTCTATGCTTATTATGGCTTCTTCATTTTCTATATTTTCTCCTTTTCTTGGATTTCAACTATAGGAGTATTTTCTTCCACCTTCATAGCCATGTGTGTTCTTGTAATATCTTCCTTAAAAGTTGTTAGACTTTCATGAAGGAACCTGCTCTGATACCAATTGAAGAACACAAGCTTATACTGATAGGGGGGTTAACTTTATAAGATAAAACTTTTCTCTTTTATTTCCAAAGCAGTAACTTCAAATAATGTCAATGCACTAATGAAACAATTCACAAATCACCACACACACAAGAGACAAATATTTTACGTGGAAAATATCTCTTGGGAGAAAACCACAAAAAAATATTTCTTATATATTTCTTCAATAAATTTTATGGGCACCAACCCATAGGAGATGCCAATCCCCTATTACAAGTTTGTGGACACCAATCTAAAGGAGACACCAATACCCTATACAATTTTATGGACACCAATCCACAAGATACACCAATCTCCTAGCTCTCGTTCATGCACACCAATCCATAGGAGACACCAATCCCCTTGCTTAATATTGCTCTAAAATCTTCTCATGAAACCTGCTCAAATCTGCTCCAAAATCTACTCACAAAACCTACTCAAATTTACTCCAAAATCTGCTCATAAATCCTTCTCAAATCTGCTCCAAAATCTGCTCATAAATCCTACCTAAATCTTACATAGCCACGGATGAGATTCGATCCCTTGACCTCTAGAAGCACAGTACCATCATAACACGGGCTCATGACCAACTAAGCTACCACAATAGGTGAAACCAAAAGGGCGCAAGAAAATGTTTATATCCTTATTGCACTATCTCAAATTCTTCAACAAAACGAGAATCGAATAGATTCAACCCTCTAACCTCCTACATAGCAACACTCCATGTGATCTAGGCAACCGGTTAGGCTACCCCACTAGATGAAACCAAAGGGGCATGATATTATATTTGAATTTGTCTTTGCGCTCCCTCGAACAGCAAAAACCACAACAAAATAGGCATCGAGGGGATTCGACCCTTGCACCTACTGCACAACAACGCTCCACACGAGCTACAAAATTGACTGGGCTACCCCAGTGGATGAAACCAAAGGGGCATGATGTGATATTTGAATTTGTCTTTTGCTACCACTAAATTTGTGCTTCTCTCCTCCTTTGTCTTCTACTTGTTGCATGCTTTCACCCGAACGATAATAGAATGCCACACACCATAGCCAAAGCGAATTAATTGGCCTTATTAATATGTTTTTTTATTTCATGTCCAAGGAGGTTGATGAGGTTTAAATATTTGAATTTCAATTTCTTTTGTATGGTGTGTTTCTTTTGCATGGTGTGCTCAAGGAGGTCAGCCCATTATAATATATAACCTTTTATATATTTACATGTTTTTGATTTAAATATACACCTTCCTAATTTTATATTTAAATATTAAAGCATATGCAATCACCTTAGAAGATATCTGCCTTTATCATCAATGACAACTTCATTTCATCCTTGAAGATATTTTTGCCTTTGATATCAATATTTCATCCTTGAAGATATTTTTGTTTTTGACATTAATATTTCATCCTTGAAGATATTTCTTCCTTTGAAATCAATGACAACTCAGTATTTCTAATAGTCATTAGAATTGTGGCTTAGGAATTAGGACACTAGGCTACCTAAAAAATAGGGAATTGCAATTTCTTTCCAAAAATACACTAAATTGCATACCTTATGTGATAATAAAAGCTAACTAATTTGTAAAATTGAACATGTTGAAAGTCAAAAAAACTATACTACATTGCTTGAATTGAAAGTGCAAAAAAAACTAAATACTAAAGTTAAAACTAATTTTGACTTAATAGTTACAAGCTTACCATAGTGGTAAGGGCTTTGGCCTCTCTTTGAGAGGTCTAAGGCTCAAACCCCACTCAGTATGAGGGGACCAGGACCCCTTATAAAAACTTGTGTAAACTCATTGAACAAGAAAAATTAAAATTAAATACAAAATGTGTATGTGGATGCTAATAGAGTGAATAAACATGTGTAGGTTATATTTAATCAACCTTTATAGCTTATTAAAAAAAACTACTTTTGACTAGATTGAAAATGCTAAAAATGAACTGCTAAATTGAAAAATATTGAAATAGAATTTAAAGCAAGAAGAGCAAAATTTAAATGTTAAAATTTAAGTGTTGTGATAGAAATGACAAATCTAGGAATAAATTGAAACCAGCTAGCTATTACAAAACATAACACACATGCTTGAAAATAGAGGATTTAATGCTACTGGAACTAAATAAAAAAAAACATGGCATGTTTACGGTTCAAAGTGTGGCATGTGTATTTTTTATTAGCTCTCAACTTTATGAACGATCATAGCTGGAATACATGGTATGTATCATCTGTTTATAAACTAAGCTCTTGATCTTATAAGAAATAACTGAGATAAGAATGCTTAAGCTTTCGATCTTATGAGAAATCATAACTAGATAAAAGCACAACATCTTAGCCTAGAGAATGTTGAACACTTGTGTTTTATCTATGAATCACTTAGTGTTCCCTCCATGTTTACCATGCATGCTTTGGTAGAGGTATTTACAGTCTACGAGGTCACCTGTGAAAGCTTGAAGTAGGAGGAGCAAGCCGAAGCACTTTTTTAGTCAATATACTTATTTGATCACAAATTGGATTCAGGAGCATAATTTAGAAAATTAAATATTAATATCCTTTATTCATACTTAAAATAAAAGATTTAATGCTGCTAGAATTAAAAAGCATCATTTTAGAGAAGAAAATACTACAACAAATTTTCTTGGCCAACCAGGGTATATCCTAGCAAGGATTAACAATTTGGAGGGGTTATTTCCCAGTGGATCTAAATTCTTTTGAAAATGATTTTAGATAAAGCTTATGACTATCCATAAAACTAATAATTTGTGCCACTCGAATTCCCTCTTTCAGTCTTTTGTAATATCCTTTATTCATTTTAAGCATTGTTTTAGAGAAGAAAATATAGCAATGAATTTTTTAGAAAACCAGGGTATATCCTAGCAGGGATTAACAATTTGGAGGGGTTATTTCCCAGTGGATCTAAAATATTTTGGCAATGATTTTATATAAAGCTTATGACTATCCACAAAAATAATAAGTTGTGCCACTCAACTTCCCTCTTTCGAAAATCAGTAGCTGGAAATTTGAATTCCTTGAAGCTCCAGTATTTAAAGTCCTAGGATAAAATAACCCAACAAAAAACAAAACAATAAGAACATAAGAGTAGCATAATACAAAATAAACTTATCTAGTCCATTACAAATAATTAAGGGTATCCAATGCCTCCTTTTATTTGATTTGTATAACTCCATTTTGCCAACATGGTAGGTATACTTTAAATACTAGTGTTTGAAGGAATTTAAATTTCTAGCTACTCATTTTCGAAAGAGGGAAGTCGAGTGGCACAACTTATTAGTTTTTTGGATAGTCATAAGCTTCATATAAAATAATTGTAAAAATATTTTAAATCCACTAGGAAATAACCCCTCCAAATTATTAATCCTTGCTAGGATATACCCTGGTTGGCCAAAAAAAATGTTGTATTTTCTTCTCCACTTTTTTAGAGGATTTAATGCTACTAGAATTAATTATAAAAAATAACAAAAAAAATATAATTTATAGATAAGATCCTTCCACCAGTCCTAAGAGTGGGCCCTTACTCTGAAGTCCAACATAAGGTGAATGTTTCATAAAATGCTAACTAACTCATGAAGTTAAAATTTCATGCAAGAAGTTGAAATAACTAATTCTAAAATTATTGCACTTTTTATTGACTACTTCCAACTTGTACAATGACTACTTTTTAATTTTTTAATTTCTACTTTTCTACTAACTTTTCAAAGGGGAAAGATAAATAGTATTTATAATTAAATCCTCAACTTAACTACCTACAAATGAGGGTACAAATAGGAAATAATCCATTGTCTCATTAATTACAAAATTTTGCAGTCAGATTTGATTTTCCAAATTTAGGAAAAAAAGTTGGTTTGGATATATTTCCTCATATTTGTGCCTCCAATTGCTATGGAATGCTTTAAAATAGTCTTAGGGAAGTTCTATGTCAAATATTAGCCCTCCAGTTCACCATTTTCACCATGAAATTGATCAAAAACTAATTCTATTTGTAATACAGAAAAACTTGCAGATGCCCCAAAACATGCAATTGACTATTCAATTTGTGCAAATTCTTTGGTTGCTGACTATTTGGATGATCCCGGTGTGTGGATATTCTTCTTCCTTATCCCTCATGTGTTGAAAATGTATTTGGACCCTTGGTTTGGATCACTACACTTGTTATTCAATAGACTGCATCTTGTTGCCCGAATGTTCTAAAGCAAAACCCATTAGATTATGTTACAACAAGCCTGCATTTTCCAAAATTTGTGCAGTTTACATAATTTGACTCCAAAATGTCTTAAAAACATAAAATAAGGGTAGGAAATATTTTCAAATATATAGGCAAGTCAGATTTTCAAACCTATAACCATGACTTCCATTTATGATACTTTTTACTATACTTTATTTTATGCCTGATTAATGCTGAAATGATGCAAAATAACCATAGAAATGCAAAAACAACTTATATTAACAACAATATATTATTTTCTATAATTTTACCATATTAACATCAACATTAACATAACAATAATCAAAATACTTGGCATTATACTATAGTATTTCGGCAAATGGGCATATTTAGATGATATATCATTGAAATAATGAGATATTTAATTCTCTTTGCAGACTACCCCAAAACATATGAGCTAGTGAGTGATAACCTTTGTTCCTCCTTATTTCTTCCAACAAGGTCTGAAACTATTAATTTAGCTATGGATCATAGTCAAAGTAGTAAGAATAAAATATAAGTATGGTGGGTGGCCTTTAACAAATGCCTTTCCACTCATGTTTCATTGCTAATATCACTTCCACCAGTTTCATTCCCCTTCTGTGAGACCACAATAAATTAGTTGGTGATATGGGCTCCCTTTTTCTCAAAGAAATGAATAGTTCATCTCATCTATGTATACATGTCAATCTTGCATTATAAAATTTATCCCTATAATTTTTTTGAAAACTAGCTATACTTTCTCTGATATTTTCAAGATAGGTTTTCCTAATATTTGGATTTCCCATCATAGAAAAGTGTGTGAGATATAATGCTTTTATATTAGGTTGGTCATGCTTGAGTAGAAGTCCAGGCCCTATTTCTATTGCCTTATATTGTTTTAATTCTTGTTATCATATTATCTAATTGTTCATAGTGGAAATGAAACCTTTGAGTTGCAAATCTCTAGTATAGATATGTGGCAAGAATTGAACATCCTTAAATAGCATAAACTTGTGTAAATAAAATTCACATAACAAGTTTTTCTACTCTTCTAGACCTTGTAAAAAAGTGTCGATAAAGGTCTAATGAGAAGACAAATCATAAGGGAGTTTAGATAAAATCTTCATTACTTGCCACTTGTAGTATTGCTCTTTCAAGAATAGGCTATTAATTTTGGTAGGTCCCCTGCATTGCACTACTTACTTTGATATGTGCAAAAATTCCCTCACTTTGGTTTTTAGAACTATTATCTCTTCTTTCTATCTTTTGATTTGCTCTTCCAAAGGACATAATGTTGCAATATGCTCTTCCAAAGAATGAGAATGATCCATCCACCTTGCCACTATTGCATTATGATTTATCGAAAAAATCATACCTAGTTGAGGTACAACAACTAGTTGGGGAACTAGTATCTATGACAAATCATCCACCCCTACAACTTGATTTATATTTATAGTTTCCTTAATCACTTTTTTGATTTCCTCTTCCACTACTGCTTCAGATTGATGTACCTCAATCTGCAATTTTGTAACTTTGTATGTTGATACCTCTTTCTTTGGAGTTCTCCTTTGTTTACCTAAATATGGAGCTCCTTCTTGTTCTTGTTGTTGTGGAGCTTCCTCTTGTATTAGGTGTTTCAAAACTAGTTATTGTACTGGTGTTTTTTCCTGTGTAGTCTATTGTTTTTGTTGATCTAAATTTTCTTTTGCTCATTTAGAGATCTCTCCTATTTCCATGGGCTCCTTTCCTACTCATCAAACAAACACTACTTCATTTTTTATCCCCCTTTCCTCTATAGAACCAAGATTCACATCAAGAGTAGGTGGGATTGGTTCCTATTTTGTAGCAGTAATTTCATTTATGCTAGAGTGATGTGGATTTGTCTCCTATTATCTAATTTTTTTGGAACTGATCAACAATTTTGAGTAAATTTTTTTCTTTTTCCTCACCAGGGATAGGTTCAGGGGGTAAAATTTTTGCTTCTTCCTCACCAGGGATAGGTTTAGGGGGTGCTCTTCCTTTTTCTCTATTTCTATCCTTCAATTCATATAACTTTTATAGAAATTAACAAATATACCTATATTTTTCTTTAATTTTCTCTTCTACATCCTCTAACTACTTTTGTTGTGTCTTGACAATAACCTTGGTAGCTTTCACATGGTATTTAGGTTCCATTTCTGCAATATTTTCCAATTTTTGCTAGGGCATCTGATTATGAGGAGTATGTAGACATGGTCATCTCAGGTGGAGAATCTACCTATATTGGTTTCCCTATAATTTTAAAATTCTGCTCATCCTCATCATCTACAAGGACCAGTATCCTCCTCCTTCATTTTTGGGGCTTAGGAAGTATTGACTATTTTTCTAGAGCAGTTGCATTCTGCTTTTATCTTAAACTTATTTTAATGGGAGGTGAAGTTTGTTGTTCTTTTTCTACTTCTTTATCCTATTCATTGGAGATGGCTTCAACTAACCTGACCACCCGTTCAGTTGATTTTATCTACCTCCTAGGCTATTCTATTTCCTTTTCTTGTGTGCTAGTTTGGCCTAGAGTTGTCTCAAATTTTCTTTTAGTGGTAGACCTATTTCTACCTATTCGAATTGGCTACTCTAGATAGTATTCCTCCTTTATGGAGAAATAATCTACCTGAGCAGAGTTTTTCTCTATGGAATACAGTTCTTCCTGAGTAGAGCATTCATATTTTATATATGACACAAAGGATTTACGTTGGATAGGGATATTTGTCTGAGAAGACACCTTTGTATCCCCAACCCTAAGTATCCTTTGGGGGTTCTTAGTAGGCTTTTTAATTTTACCATTTATACGTATATATATGCCAAACATCTAATAATTATTTGTGCAACGTTAGAGCTAATTAATAGTAAAATTGAATAAAATGAATACCTTATTTTTTTAAATAGATTTCATGCATCGTATTGGATTACTTGTTGATTACATAGTTTTTTTTAAATTTGAAAAATTCATAGATGCAGTAATTAGAATTTGTACAATGGATGAAACTTTCACAAAGCAAACAAGCCAAAAATTGGTTTTCATGTAAGCCTTAATTTAATAGCATCTCAAAGAAGTTTTCACTATTGAATAATTCATTTTATTTTATTTATTTATTTTTAAGTTAGAAGGGGCTACCATTTTTGGTTTTCAACCTTTTTATGTCTTGATTGTTTCCATGAAGGATTTTTACAATAAATATTTTTCATGATTCAAATATGTAATCATTCAAAATTTGTGTCAAAAGAGGAAGTCTCTTCTATCATATGTAAATCAAACTATGAAAAAATTTGAGCAAATTCCACCTAGGTTAATGGCTTATGGTACAATAATAAATTATGTCCATTAACTACCAATTTTCTCCTTGAATCATCAATAGGATAAATTCATATAGCTCCATTCTCGAACACTTCTTCAATTTGGAATGGACCTAGTCATTGAGTTTGTAGCTTACTAGAAAATTTAGCATAGCAAGAATCAAACAACAATGCCCAATCACCTGGTTTATAGTTGTTACTCCTAATGTGACTATCATGCCACATTTTTCATTGTTTTTTAATTATCTTTATTTGGTGAAGTGCCTCCAATCAAAGTTCATCTAATGCATTCAATTATAAAATCATTTCTTGTTGTACTCGTGACAACTTACTACCAACTTCCAAAGATGTAAGAAATGTTAGTAATTCAAATTCAATTGGAAATTGAGGTTTCTTAGCATAAACCAATTCATAAGGTGTAAATATTGTAGTGGATTTGCATGTAGTATTGTATGCTCAAATGACCTTTGATAAGCCATTGTTTTAGTTAGAATATTATCTAATTCTCTATTTGTGACTTCTACCTGACCATTTTCTTGGGGGTGATAGGATGATGATTTCTTATATCTAATTTCATATAATTCAGTAATGCTTATATAACCTTAGATGTGAATTGGGGTCCATGCTCTGTAACAATATATCATGGAGTGCCAAATATTTAAAAATTTTGGTTATATAGAAAATTAGCTACCTTCTCTTCTCGAGCATGTTTAGAAGCACCTACTTTGGCCCACTTGGTAACATAATCAGTGCACACAATAATGTGTTATTTTCCTTGATAAGGTGGGTTAATGAGTCTAATAAAATCTAACCCCTATCTCTCAAACGGTTCTAAAACCACTTGAGGTTGTAGAGGCATTTCATTTGTTGCAGTTGGCTTACCCATTCGTTGACATGAATCACAATGTCGTACATGGTTCTTTACATCCCTATGAAGTGATGGCCAATAATAACCTATTCCCAAAAAAATTTGAATAGTGCATTTTACTATATAGTCATCTCTTGTTGATTCATCATGACATGCACGAAGAACATCATACACCTCATCTTATCAAATTAATCAACATAAAATATAATCAGGTCCACATTTGAATAGTAGACCATTGATCCACTTGAATGATGAACCTTTTTAAATTAATTATTGTTTTTCTCTTAGAGTGAAATGAGAGGAGACTTTTCCTATTGCTAGATAGTTGGCAATATTAAAAAACCATGGTTATTGTACTGATATTAGAAATAACCTGTCATAAGGAAAAAAATCATCTATTGGTTCATTCTCACCTATGATGTTTAGTCTTGATAAGAAATTAGCTACTATATTAACTTTGTCAGGTTTTTCTACTATGGTGATATCAAATTCTTGTAGTAGTAGCAACCATCGTATACTTTTCCCACTAAACAATGGTTTATTCATGAGGTATTTAATTATAGTATGAACAATATAAACAAATACTTGATATCCAATAATGTAGTGTTAAAATTTATTAATGGCATGTACTATTGCTAATAATTTATTTTCAATAATAGTATAATTCTTTTCAACTTCTATTAATTTTTTTCTAATCTAGTAGATGACATAATATTCTCTATTTTCTACTTAGCCTACAACTTCTCTTAGTGTAGTGTTAGATGCATCGACTTGAATGTGAAATGGAAGTTTCCAGTTTGGACCTCGTAACACAGATGGAGTAGTCAATTTTTCTTTTAAAGTACCAAATGCAATTTGATACTTTTTTGTCCAATTGAATTTAGAATATTTAGTTAATAGTGTAAACATGAGGCTTGCAATTGTACTAAAGTTCTTAATGAAATTATGATAGAAACCAATATCATCCAAGCAATTCCTAACATTTGTTTGAGTTTTGTGTGGAGGTAAGTTTTTAATAATCTCTATCTTCTGAGGATCTACTTGTATTCCTCTAGATGAGATATGATTTCCAAGAATGATGCCTTTATTCATCATCATAAAATATTTCTAAGGGTTTAAGTTTCACAACGAATAAAAAAATTGTCAAGCTTTTCTAGAGTTTTATCAAAAAATTTGCCACACTATGAAATCATCCATTTAGATCTTAACACAATCATTGGTTAAGTCAGATAAAATAGCAAGAACAGCTCGTTGGAAAGTTGTTGGGGTATTGCAAAGTTCAAAAAGTAAAACTCTATAAGCAAAAGTTTCCCATGGATTTGATCTTCAGGTGCTACCTATATTTGATGATATGCACTAATTTCATCGAGAAAACAAAAATACTTCTTTCGAGCAAGTGTATCTAACACTTGATCTATGAATAGTAATGGAAAATGGTCTTTATGTGTATCTTTGTTTAGTTATCGATAATCAATACATACTTATATTTTTCCATTTTTGTTTGGAATGATAACCAATGGGGAAACCCATTGACTATCTAAAATAGGGTAGATGAATTCCACTTCTAACAATTTCTCAATTTCATCATTAACGATATTGCATAGTGTAGTATCCAATCTCCCGTGTGGTTGTCTTATAGGTTTAACATCCTCTATATAAATATGATGAGTGCATATATCCGGATGAATTTATATCATATCCTTATATTCCCATGCAAAAGCATTGGGATGTTGGCTCAATACATTAAATAAATTTATTTCATGGTCATTTGTCAACCAATTATTGATATTCAAAAATGTTTTTGGTTGAATTTCAATTTGCTTTGTACCAGGTTGTATCGAATTGATTGCTTCAAATTTATTTATTAGTGAGTTGAGAGGACAATGATGTAGTAGAAGAGAATGTAAAATTCAGGTATATTTATCAAAAGCAATTCCTAATGGAATTAGATTTGATATAGGGAAATTAAAATATGAGAGAAGATGATGATTCCATCTATGTGGTAAATTAAAGGAATTATCTTGTATTGGAATGGGTAATAAATATTCAAGTTCTTGTTCTTCATCATCCCATAGTAATTGACTAACAGGAAGTGATTCATCTTCAAGTCTTGACTCATACAAAATGTTGATCAGAACAATCTCTTCTTCAAAAATAACCTTTCAAATGGATCCAACTCTTCTACATAATCCTTTACAACCATGGTGGCCAGAGTTGAAATTTTATCTTCATTTTTCTCATCTAATTAAGGAAACCATAAGTTAGCAAAAATATTTATTGAAGGTTTTGCAGGAGGATTTAAGGAGATTTTATTGGAATCAATTCCATTATAAATGGTCATATATCCTGATCTACAATCAATGAAAGCACCTATCATAGCAAGCCAAGGCCTTCCTAAAATTATTGGGTATCTAATCGTAGTGTTTTGAGGTTGTAATACTAGAAAATCAACTAGATATTTCCATGATGAAACCTTCACAAAAATATTTTCTATGATTCCTTTTGTTTTAGGAACTGACCTATCAACTATATCTAATATTCTAGATGTATAATTTTGGTTGTTTTGTTTTAATTTTTGTATCGTTTCATTTTTCATGACATTAATAGCTACCCTTAGGTCAATCAAAAAATTAAATATTTGCATTGATCCTATGGTTACTGTGACTACTGGGCTTCTAGGATCACCATACTTGGGTGGAATAAGTTTTTCTACAAGCAAGTCTACTAATTTTCCATCCACTTGCATGGTCTTGGAAAATGTTTTCTTCTTTCTTCCTAGTTTATTAATACACATCTCCTAAATAGTCTTGTTAATTATTGGTACATCTTTAATAGCTTGTAGAAAAGGAATCATAATATTTAAATGTTTTAATACCTTTACCAAATCTGATTTTGAAGATGTTTCTAATATCTTGAATCATTCAAGATATGTTACTTTTTGTGATGAATAAGGTTAAACATCTTAAGGGAGGTTTTCTTTTTCTTTCTCTTTTCTAATATTTTGTTGTTGTGGTTTTGGTGTAGATGGGTCATCTTGTTTATTCTAATTAGCTCGCATTTCTACAATGATATGTGGAGTGGATTCAAGTGTTTTTCCTAAATGCAATTGAATGTTGTCACAGTTGATGATATTTATCATAGTTGTATCTTTTTTTTTAGCCATATAGACAAGGGCTACTTGACTAGTATTATTAATATTGGACACTGGTTGAGTTGGAAGTAGAGGTTGTTCTACTTGTTGTTGTTGTTGTCAACCTTGAGGAAAATTTTAGGCAAGGCTGGGCAAAAACTTTTATGATTAATTTTGATACCAACATTACCCTTGGCGTGGTTGATATTGTGGTCCCTATTGTTGTCTTTGCATATATGGGTGCATCCATGGTGGATTGTGTGTATTCCATTGTTGATTCATCCATACAGGTTGAGACCATTCCTAATATGATACCCATGGTGCTTGATCCCAAGGTTGTTGAGGTGGCTCTAAATTAGACCATGGCATATACCAAGGTTTATTTCCCCAATTTGTGAAAAATCAAGAAGCATTTTGGTATGGGTATTGAGAGAAATTAGTCCCTTATATTTGTCCTATAAAGCCGAGTTCTTTCGTAGGTTGAGGCTATTTTTCCAAGACACTTTTGAGTCTTGGTAATAAATGATATTGGTCTGTAGGGTGTCCTTTTTCACAAATGCTACATATAGTAGATATGGAAGTTTTGTTTAAAGGACATTCATGAAGAGCATATTTTTTTTTCATCTTGGATAGTAAATAGCTAAAGGTTTAGTAGATTTTATCTTTGCATTAAATTCACCTAATGTCATGTTAAGATGCACTAGAATATCATTTTTAATATTTGCAAACTCTTCCATTAATTATTTCAAGTCATTTCCATTGCTACCAATTTTTCATCTTCTATGTCTTGTACAAGAATAATTCTTACAAAGTTCCATGATTTCTTCAACTTCAAGTGTACTTACATCTCCTTTTCCCATAATATATAATACTTCTATTGATTCATCCTATAATCCTCTCAAGAATATGGTTTTTCTAAGTTCTAGTTTTACAACTCCACATATTTTATGAACAAAGGCAAATCTATCTAGGTAGTCTTCCAAAGTTTCATCTTCCTCTTGTTTTATCTTAAATAATTCATCCTTTTGATTCTTTACTTGATAATATTCTTGGTATTTCTCCAAAAATACTCTTTCTATTTCATCCCAGGTTTGGATTGAATCAGATGCTAAACTCATGAACCATCATAGGGCAAATTCTTCTAGTATGGAAGGAAATAATTTTAATTTTTGATTGTTATTCATATAGTCATAAGCTTGGCAAATAAGCTTAAACTCAAATAGAAATTGATCAGTATCCTTATATGTAACTCTCCTAAAATTTGATAATGTAAATGGTGAAATGGTTTTTATAGGAGAGTTTTGTGTAGAATTTAGTCAAATAAGATATTGAAAAGTTTTGGTAGGGGTGTTGGTGTCACCCGATTTAAGAATGTTACTACCCCTATCTAGATTTCCTTGTAAATCTACCATTAGATTTTTCCAACACCAAGTATAAATCCTTTTGAATTGGTCATATCATATAGATTTGTTAGAGGTAGGTGATGATGAAATAATAATTTAGTCTTCTTACAATTCCTCCTTATGAGATCTTACACTACCTGAATATGATGATTGTGATTCTAGTTCAGTATTTTTGGAAATCTCAAATTCAGGTAATTCAAGTATAGGTTCAATCTCTCATCATGAATATCATCTTCCTATGGCTGGTGGGAAGTTTGATCTAATAAATATACCTCTTTCATATCTTAACCTATTCATACATCTTATTTAAAAATAAAAACTCCTATTATAGTGTCCTAATGTCTAAGATGCAATCCCAGGCAATGCAACTATTTTCATGCAAAGTAATTATTTTTGTGTTTTGTTGTTTTTGTGGTTTTTGTTGTTTTTTTTTTTGTTTTTTTACAACTTTACAAGACTAATTGAACAAATTATTTATCCTCTAACAACACCAATTTGCTCCTCGATAATGGTGCCAAAAATTAATGAGTGTCATTAATGCTCTCACTTTAATTTATTTTTCAAAACCAAGGCTACATCCTAAGGTTGTATGAGATAGAAGTCATTGGAATTGCGGCTTAGGAATCAGGGCACTAGGTTACCTAATAAAAAAAAATAATCACAACATATTTGCAAAACTACACTAAATTGCACACCTTACATGAAGAGAAAAGCTAACTAATTTACAAAAATTAAATATGTTGAAAGTGAAAGACACTATACTATGTTTCTTGAATTGAAAGTGCAAAAAATGAAAACTAAATACTAAATTTAAAACTACTTTTGACTTAATTGAAAATTCTGAAAATGAAATGCTAAATTGAAAAATGTTGAAACAAAATTTAAAGCAAGAAAAACATAAATTAAATGCTGAAATTTAAGTGTTGTGATAGAAATGAAAAATACAGGAATAAACTGAAACTAGCTAGTTGTGACAAAATAGAACACACATGCTTGAAAATAGAGGAAAAATAGGGAAAAACAAGGGATTTAATGCTATGAGAATTAATTGCAAAAAACAACAACAAAAAAACCTATAATTTGATGCAAGGTAAGTCTAAAGAAATAATTATTAAATTAATCTAACTAAACATTAGGTTTAAGACTAATGTTTATATAATACAATGAAATAGTAAACCTAACTAATTCCCCACTAACCAAGCTAACAAACGCGTTAGGCTAGGTAGAGAGTTAGGTTTAGGATTGACTACCCTAGGATATTTAGGCTAGTTACCATTAGATATTTAGGACAGTAAATATCTATATGGTAGAAAGTAAAACAATAAATGTAGAAATAAATCCTAAGTAGTGTAATGCAATACACTAGCTTATTTTACCTAGTGGAGTAAATGGTAATTATCCCAAGTAATGGAATATTACTCTAACATCCCCCCTTATTACATTATTTGGGTAATACATACATATCCCTCTATACAAAAATATTTGGGTGAAGTATATAACTGCCCCAATACAGTGAAGAAGATGTTGATCTGTTGGTTCTTTGCTCTGTCATAGTGCTCTGGCTGCTCCTAAGCAAAAAGTGGGTCATTCCTCACTTTGTCTTCACGCCAACAAATGTCCTTATGGTAATCACATCATCCAACTGAATTGCATGGGTAACCAACCACTGCAATCGCTAGGTGTAGTAGAATAGATCACTTCATACAAGGTTCATTCATTTACAATATGAATTTTGCAAAAGATAAGGTAGCTAAGGTGTCGGTCGCTGCCGAAAATGCACCCTTATAAGTTTCCCCCTTCTTGTTGCAAAACATAGTGTAATTAATTTTTGAAGGAAGTGTGACTAAGGTGTCGGTCAAAGCCGAAAATGCACCCTTATAAGCCTTCTTCCCTATTTACAAAAAATCAGTGAAGAAAAGAAATTTATATCCCCCCTCAATTGCAAAAAGTGTGCAACTCAAGAGTGTTGTGAAGGATTTTACAAATATTGCCTCCTAGGCAATTTTACATCACAAAAAAGTCACTCCTCTTGTTACAAGTACTTCAAACACCTAGAATTTGCTATTTATGAAGCCTAAAAGAGGTACAAGCACCCCTTATTTGGAAGGTCTTCAAACAAAATACTTATGCTATTTATGAAGCCAAAAAGAGGAGAGAGAGAAAATGGTGCTTTTTCCCAAGGGACACATGTGTTTTCCCTCTACAAAACCGTTCTAGCAATTAGCACTCTATGTGCTTTCTCTGAACCAGAATCAGAATCTGTATTAGACATCTCATTTGCAACATTGCCTTGGTTTTTCTTTTGACCTTTCTCTTTGGGAGGCTTGTTCTTAAACCAACATCGCTTGGTTTGATGAGTGTCTTTGTCATAGATTTTACAATACTGCTTCTTCTTCTTAGTGTCTTGGCCTTGACATTTTTTTTTGTTAGAAGAAGAGCCTTGTTGTTGATTCCACTTTTTCTTTCCTTGTTGTTTATGTGAGAAAAGTGCATTGTTGGATGCATCATCTCTTTGGAATTGATTAGCTTCTTCAGTTTGAAGCATGTTCACCAACTCTACAAAAGTCATTGTCCTACCAGAGACTTGAAGGGATGTAATCAACATTTGATAGGAGTCTGGAAGAGCTCTCAAAATAATTGAGATTAAGACTTTGTCTTCCACAGTTTCTCCTAGGGCTTGCAGTTTTGTTTTCAAATCGGCCACTCTGCAGAGGAATAGCTCTACTGTTTCTCCAGATTTCATGTGAAGTGTATGAAGCTGTGTTTGAAGGTTAAGAATCGTTGATTGATTCTTTCCCTCAAATATGGTAGTTAAGGCATCCCATGCCTCCTTTCCAGTTTTAGCTACACTTATATGAGGTTGGATATCATCAGTAATAGCTAGCAAGATCATTAAGGATAGCTTTTTATCCTTTTTATCAAAGTCTCTTTGATCTTGTCCTTGTGATTGAGGTCTAGTGACACTTCCATCCACTATTGACCACAATTCCTCTACAGTTAAGATAGCTTTCATCTTAGTCTTCCAAGCTGAATAATTTGAACCTTTGAGCAGTTGGCTCTCAGTGAGATACTTGTGTATCATGGCCATGGTTTAGGTTTCAAATTTGATATGACTAAGATGTTGATATCTTGCACTATACCCTTAAAAGAGTATATGTAAATTATTTCAATTTGCTTCTAGAAGATATTTAATGGCACTTGCTTTAACACCCGTTCCAAGGGATGAAAAGTTGGAGGAATTTTAAGCCAAACAAAATAGAGCAAATGAAACAAGGGTAGGTTTGTAAAACTTTTGATTTTGCCCTCTAAGATATTTAATGGCACCTGCTTTAACACCCTTGAAAGAAGGATGAAAATTTTGAGGTAATTAAGCCAAACAAAGAGAGAGTATCAAGGTGATTTGAAGTTTTGACCTTTTGATTGGAGAGGAATTACTTGTTGGAACCTATGCAAAGTTTTAGCATGGATTTTGGAGTGAAGTTTGGGTTTTGTGAAATGCTTCTTTTAATGTTTATATTTGACTTGTTAATTGCACACAAAAAACATGAGTGTTTAGTGCAATAATCAAAAACATAAGAGCAACCCAAATTTGTATCACTCTAGGTGTCGGATGCAACCGAAAATGCACCTAGTACAAGTAATTTTGAAGAGAAGGTGTCGAGTAAAATCGAGAATGCACCTTTCTTATACTGAAATATCCCCCATTTTTCTTTACAATTTTGCAAACAATAGAATCAATAAAAAAAAATGAATTCTATCCCCCCTTAATGTTTACAAAATGTAGAATTTTAGAGCACTCCTTTCAAGACAAGTCGACACACGACCCGCTTTTGAAAGGCTTCCAGAACTAGTCGACACACGACTGAGTTTTGATGAACCCTAGGTTACAATTTCGTCTCAAGTTTGCAAGAAAAATGTGCAATTTTATGTCTTATATCCCCTCTTGGAGAAAACAAATGCACAATTCCAAGTTTGATGGTTTGATGTTTTGCAACAAAATTGTTTGTTTCTTTGTCTCTTTATCCCCAAGTTTGGAGAAAACAAAAGAAATAGAATTGTTGTAGTTGCAAGTAAATTGGATTTTAAAGTTTTCCAATTTGAATGCTAAAAAAAATAAATTTAAAGACTCTAATTGCTAATAATAAAACATTTTTTTTTTTACAAAAATAATCAATTAATGATGATAAAAACTGATTATTTAAATAAAAAAATATGTAAAATTATTAAAATGGAGCTAAAAATTTATTTAATTTAAGCAAAGAAAATTAAAAAAAAAATTAGTACGATAGCCAACTTTATCAAAAATTGCACCTTCAGGTTAAAATTGGAGCGTGCGGGGGTCGATCTAGCGACCTCATGCTCGTCAAGTTTAAACTTGACCACTGCACTACGGGGGCGGCTTTGAAAGCTAGCCCCGTGTGCTAGTATTTGAAGAAAGGGCGGGGACCCTTAAGTGCTGTGGGATTTTTATCCCACATTCATCCCGAAAGGGATGGATGGAGACTTTAAAAACAAAAAATGGTCACGCTATTAATCGTGTGATTTCCTGAGGGTAATCATGTAGGCCGCTTTGCTTCTCTCCCCTCACCATGCGTAACCTCCCCTCCTAACCAGATGTGGCCATGTGTCACGATGTTGCCCAACCTTTAGTCGCCCATGTATACCCTATCTACTCATGCTAGGTGCACTTCTCAGGTCTGCTCGTGCCAGGTGCACTTCTTAGGTCTAGCCATGTGTCACCTCTAGCCCGTCTGCTCATTCCAGGTGTCACCTTGTCTGCTCATGCCAGGTGTCACTTCTTAGGTCTAGCCATGTGTCATCCCTCAGTTCATGCCAGGTGTCACCTTGTTTTCTTGTGTCAGGTGTCACTTCTCGGTTGTGTCCTCGAGATGCAATTTAGGTTCTGTGCTTGTGTGTAACTGAGTTAGATTTTGTGCCTGTGTAGTTGAGTCAGATTGCTCAGTTCTAGCCACATGTCAGTGCCTGGTGCATTGGGCCAGGAGTGTGAGGGCGCTCCTGCCATTAATGCACTCCTGGTTGGCTATGTCACAGGGGAGCATGAGGGCATTCATGCCTATGAAGCTCTCTGCTGGCATAGCCATGGGGTTTGTGTCCTTATGGGTGGAAGCCTCGAGAAGGCCCCGTCCTCTTCACGCTTGCGCTCTCACAATCACCGACGGACTTAGTCTTGCCTGGTCGATCAGCTACGGTCGTCGATGGACAGAGGGCCCCACTGCCTATTGAGTTGGGGTCGAGGAGGGCCTAGAAAAAAAATTCCAGAGCGCCTGGCTCCTCTACCTCCGGGCTTAGTAGGATTAATTAAATAAAAAAAATCAACTATCAAACTTATAGGAACTTAGGAACTGAGGGAGGAAGAAAATTAATTAAAGTCACCAATTGGTGCTTCCTCCTGCGCGATCGCCTTCACCTTCTCCAGTGGAACGAAGGTGTCCCGATGTGCTTCCTCCCTCCATCTCCCTCCAGCTCTGATGCGAATGATGCAAGGTAAGTCTGAAGAAATAATTATTAAATTAATCTAACTAAACATTAGGTTTAAGACTAATGTTTATATAATACAATGAAATAGTAAACCTAACTAATTCCCCACTAACCAAGCTAACAAACGCGTTAGGCTAGGTAGAGAGTTAGGTTTAGGATTGACTACCCTAGGATATTTAGGCTAGTTACCATTAGATATTTAGGACAGTAAATATCTATATGGTAGAAAGTAAAACAGTAAATGTAGAAATAAATCCTAAGTAGTGTAATGCAATACACTAGCTTATTTTACCTAGTGGAGTAAATGGTAATTATCCCAAGTAATGGAATATTACTCTAACATAATTTACATCTAATATCCTTCCACTAGTCTTGAGAGTGGGCCCTTACTTTGAGGTCTAGAAGAAGGTGAATTTTTTAGAAGATGCTAACTAACTCACAAAATAAAAATGTCATGCAAGAAATTGAAATAACTAAGTCTAAAATTATTGGACTTTTTATTGATTGCTTCCAACTTGTACAATGGCTTTTTTTAATTCATATATTTCTACTTTTCTATTAAATTTTTAAATGGGGAATACCAGGACTATTTATAATTAAATCCTCACCTTGACTACCTACAAATGAGGGTACAAACATAAGATAATCTGGTATCCCATTAATTGCAAAATTCTATAGTCAGATTTGATTTTCTAAAATTAGGACAAAAAGTTGGTTTAAATAGATTTCCTCATCTTTGTACCTCCAATTTCTATTGAATGCCTTAGAATAGTCTTATAGAAGTTTTGTGTCAAATATTAGCCCTCCAACACACCATTTTCACCATGAAATCGGTTAAAAACTAATTCTATTTTAAATTTAGGAAAACCTATAGATGCTCTGAAACATGTGGTTCACTATTCAATCCATGCAAATTTTTTGGTTGCTAACTATTTGGTTGATATTCAATGCATGTATATGATTCTCCCTTATCCCTCATGCATTTAAAATGCATTTGGACCATTGGTTTGGAGCTCTACACCTATTTTACAATATACTGCAACTTGTTGCCTAGATGTTCTAGAGCAAAATCTACAGATTATATCACAACGGGCCTATAGTTTCTATAATTTGTTTCAGTTTGCACAATTTGACTCCAAAATGTCTCAAAAAAATATGAGTAAAAAATATTTTTAAATATTTAGGCAAGTCAGATTTTCAAACCTATAACCAAGACTTCTGTTTATGATACTTTCTACTATACTTTATTTTATGTCTAATTAATATTGAAATCATATAAAATAACCATAAAAATGTAAAAAAACTTATCTTAACAGTAATATATTAGCTCTTGCATTTTTACCACGTTAACATCAACAAAAAAAATCAAAATACTTAGCATTAAATTATAGTATTTAGGCAAAATGGGCATATTTAGGTGACATATCATTGACATAATGAGACAATTTGCTGTCTCATCAGGAATGTTATTTATTTCCTCATCATAAGATGATATAATTAGAGTCTTGTTCTTCAAGTGTAAACGCAAAGACCTTACATGTTCTGACTTGTTACAATGATTACAAAACATAATAGATTTTTTTGCATCCAAAGAATAAGAATGAGAAGAAGAAGAATATTTATTTCTTAGATGAGAAAAATATTGTCTTCTTGATGAAGATAAAGAAGCTTGCCTTATTGGAGAAGAAAATAACTATCTACATGTTGTTGATGTTTGTATCAGTATTGAAAATAATGATCTGAAAGTACCAAATGAAAAAGAATGTATGCCTCTATATTTAGTAGAAACTTTCTCTTCTAAAAATTGTTCTTGGTTGATTGCCACATATAGTGTGTCAATTACCACATATTTTACCTCTCAATATAGGTGTTTCTATAAACCACTCTTAAACTTTAGGATAAAAGTTCCTACATTTTTCCACATTCAAAAATATTGGGTCCTTATTTCAAGTAGAGTCATTTGATGCCCAAAACTTCTAATTAATGATATGGAAATAATGTGATATTAATAGTTGTAATAAGTTCATCCGTGTATTGGGATTCTAATATTATTGATGATATGTGATTAGGACTTTGGCCATGCCACTAAGCTTCAATTTTTCAAATGGAACCTTGTCCTCGTCTACAATATTATTGTACTTGCCATGTCTCCATGTCCAAGATACAAGTAGAAATAATCTCAAGATAATGAAATTAATTGTACACTTTAACTTTAAATTTTATCTAGTAGGTAGCTTGGGAGGTAGACACTAAGATATCATTTACTTTTTTTGTCAAACTAGCCACCACTAAGATATCATTTACTTTTTTTGTCAAACTAGCCACCACTTGCCAAAGATATGGTCTAACTAGCAAGTGTAGTGGTCAACATATTATATGTTGTCATAAGTTAGGGTGAATTTTCCTCAAAAAATAAAATTTATGCCTCCTACAACAATTCAAACCTCATAAATATGTCTATACTATGGGATAAACCCCTAGAACAAGTTGTCTAAAATATTTGGCCATTAGATGACAAAGTTATAATGGTTTGAAGCTTTCAACTCTTACCAAGGTGAAAATCACTATCATCGATTGTGATTCTAAATTAATAATTAGTTTTCAATAATTAGAATATGCTACTTGTTATCAAAGAAATAGGTCATACAGTATATTGTTATAAATAATTCTAAATCTATTTTTTGATTATACTAAAATCAAGGAGAAATACACTTTCATGTGGACTTTAGAGCATTGAATGCCTATAAAGGTATAATTTCTAATTTGTAATATAAAATATTGTTTTGCCTCTCTCAATTTTTATACTAATTGCTCAAATGACCACAAGAACACCTTAAAGCTCTCACTTGACCTTTAATGCAACATGTTGGGTGGGTAATAGAAAAAAGCCCAACATAGTTCCAATATATATAGTTTTAAGCTTAGTATAAAAAATGAACATGGATATACCATAAACTTAGAATGTACATGCAATATTTAAAATAGTAATTTAACATGAGGACCCATGATGGAAATTACCTCCAATCTCTAGGATAGCTTGAGGGGTCATTGATCAACATTGGAGAAGACACACTAGATGTCAGAGAAGAAACCTATGGTGCTACCATGTTGAGCATCATGTGCAACATGAGAATTTGATTTGAGTTTAACTTTATCAAACATGTGTTACCCAATTTAATTTTTGAACGAATTTTCCTTAGTAGATCCAATCATAAAGACTCTAAAGTAGGGCAATATCGAGATATAATGCATCATTAATATTATAGATGATAGCCTTCCTTTACATAGTCTAAATAACATGTGCTTATACTGAGAGGGGGGGTGAACAGTATAAGATAAAACTTTTTGCTTTTTAATCCAAATAATAGCATCAGCAATATTAAAGCAGTAAACATCACACAAAGCATCACACACATGAGAGACATGATTTTACGTGGTTCACCCAATGTGGGCTACTCCACGGAGAAAATATTTCTTATAAATTTTTCTCAAATAAATTCTCTTGGGAATCCTTTCCCTACAATGTTTATGGACCTCTATCCAAAGGAGATACCAATCCCCTAAATCAAGTTTGTGGATCTCTATCCATAGGAGACACCAATATCCTAATATCTGCTCTAGTTGGTGATCCTCTAGAAGACCTCTACCTCCACTACCCTTAGAAAATGGAACTCTATCCACAGAAGACACCTATCCTCCCTACTCTAGCTGGAGATCTCTGTCCTCAACTCTATCACCTCCAAAGCTCTATCTCAAATATGCACTAAACACAGTCCTTCGGTCTAGCACAAATATATCCTCAATATCTATCTCTAGTCTAGCACAAACCTATCCTCAAATCTGTACCAAACTTTATACTCTTATATATCCTCAATATCTGTTCTAAAATTTATCCTTAATATGTATTGTAAGCTTCCACAAAAGCTCACATAAATCTGTCCACAAGTCTTCTCAAAACTTGCCTCAAATCTGTTCAACAAGTCAACACTAAAACTTGTCCAATCTCATAGAAACATAAAGAGAATTGTTAGAGACTCAATATATTTCACACTCATCAATACTCAATATTCTTCTCAAATCAATTTAGAATATAGAATAGTTTATTTTATGGAACTTGAACAATCACTTCACACATCCACTTGACTAGGCTCAACCAACTCTACTCAACCAATCACTCAATGAAACAATCCTTGCTTACAAACCCTAGTCCAAGCATATGAACCTTCACTCAAAATATTTCCAACAATGCTTATCAACCAATCTTCACATAACAATGATACTCATGTTCTTTTCAAACCCTAGTTCAAGTTCTTCACACAACCAATGGCTTCAACAACAATGCTTATAAAACAAGGTTTTAACAACAACTCTTTATTCCAGAAAACCTTGAAGCATTAACTCAACACACTCAAAAAGAAACCCTAATCAAGTCCTTTTCACTCCAAACTTATTTTCTAGAAAACCAACCAATCAACTCAATTATGGAAGAATGTGCTCATACCTTTTCTTGATGATGAAGGAACTTCTAAAATCTGCCACAACCACAAACACCTCTTTGCCAAGCTTAAAGAAGTTAGAAAACTCTCACAAAGATACAATGCAAATATCAAACCACACATACACCTTATCACTCCATCTTGAAGAAAACATCCATCAACATATACAAAAATAATTGACCAAATACACCTTATAATCTCCCAATTAAAATAATATTCAATACCAAGAATAATATCAATACAATCTCCTTTTCAAAATAACTCAATGGCAAGAAGTCCTTTCAACACTTTTAAATCTTCAATAAAACCAATGTGACACAAACACTTTATTCAAAAATAAAGCTAACTCCTTATTCCTCCAATTTACCAAAAATAATGATTAATTAAAAACCCTTTTTAACTAACCCTTTTAACTCCCTAAGACCTCATGTCAAACCTTAGGCATCATAAAAATATATTCAAAATTTTATTACCTTTGCCTTGGTGGGACTCGAACTCACGATGCAGCCTCAACCAACATCCTAGCCGTGGCTGCAATCGCTGCGTGAGCTAGGCGCTCGCTTAGGGAGTAAAGAGCACCACGTGCTCTATAAAGCTCCCCTTATGCACCTAATCAAAAAACATACATTGCTCCCTTCGACATTCCAAACACAACCAACAAAACAATGTTGCCACCATGATTCGATCGTAGGTCACTCCGCGCCCAAGCACTCTAGGCTTTGTCCACTTGCCACTAGGCCACGTTGCCTAGATGGCTCTTGAATTTTGGTGCTCATCAATTTATCCCTTATTCGTTGGCGCTAAACACAATGTTCTTGTCTCTTTCTTCGCACGAGTTCTCACAACACATGATTGCACATTTTTCTTTTTGAGCAAAAGGATATCTAAATGCCTCTAAGGCATATAGTTTTTATATCAATTTCCACCTTCAAAATTGAACGTCGGTGCTTCGATTTTTAACTCATTAATTTATAAATTATTTAAATTCTTTAGAATTTAAATTTTATAAATTAACTTTTAAATCCCTTTGGCTTTATTAAAGCCTTTTTGACTTTACCACTTTGTATAAATAATATTTTTGCTCACCCATGGTTTTAATAAAAACCCTTCTAACTTATGCTTCCACATAATATTAAAAATATTATGAAGCTCTTTTGCCTTTAACCTTTGCATTGTTCCTCTTGACATTTTTACATCAATGGTAGCTTGTTCCTTGACATCAATGACAAATTTGACTCAAAATGTCCAACAATCTCCCCCTTTGTCATTGATGGCAACCCAAATTATTTTTACCAGAAACTTAACCTTTTCTTTGTTTTGCTCCCCCTGGGACATTGCTCCCCCTGGCTCAATGCTCTCCTCTTTACTCAAATACCAAATCTCTCCCCCTTACTCAAATCTCTCCCCCTTTGACATCAATGGCAAAGGGTCACCTTTGGGGCTCGGGGCTAAGAATGAGTCTCTTAGCTTAGCCCCTCCCCCACCTCCTCTTGAGGTGGTTAATTCTAGGGTGGGAGTCTTACTCCTAGTTTTCCTCGAAGATACTCAAAGGTTTCCTTTGAAAGTGGCTTAGTGAAAATATCTGCTATCTATTCCTTTGTAGTAACATATTCCAACCTGACCTGTTTATCTATCACCTGTTCTCTCAGAAAATGATACTTAATCGGAATGTGCTTTGTCCTGGAGTGCATCACTAGATTTTTTGAGATACTTATAGCACTTGTATTATCACATAGTATGGGAATAGGATGATCATGTTTTATCTTGAAGTCTTCTAGAGTTCACTTCATCCATAACACCTGTGTACAACTGGCTACTACTGCAATATATTCTGCTTCTATTGTAGATAAGGATACTGAAACCTGCTTCTTACTTAGCCAAGAGACTAAACAGTCTTCAAGAAAGAATGCTCCTCCACTTGTGCTTTTTTTATCATCAATGTTGCTAGCCCAATCTGCATCTGTATATGTTGTTAGTGTGAAATTGTCACTCTTGGGATACCAAAGCCCAAAATCCATAGTCCCTTTTAGATACCTAAAAATTATTTTTATCATTGCCACATGTGTTTCCTTAGGTGCTGCCTGAAACCTTGCCACTAATCCCACTGACTGTACTATGTCTGGTCTTGTAGTTGTAACATACAATAAGCTACCAATCATAGATCTGTATAATCTCTGATCTACCTCTAGAGATTCATCATCCTTACTCAACTTGCATCCTGTGACCATGGGGGTACTTACCGGTTTACAATCTTCTAACCTGAATTTCTTTAACATTTCTTTTATATACTTGGCTTGTGAGAGAAATACCCCTTTCTATGATTATGAAATCTGAAGTCCAAGAAAGAAGGACAATTCACCAAGCATAGACATCTCAAATTCATTTTGCATGTTCTTAGAAAATTCTTTACACATCTTATCATTGTTTCCCCCAAAAATGATGTCATCAACATAAACAACCACAATTAGTAGATCATTCCCTTCATTTTTGATATATAAATTATTGTCTACTATTCCTTTTCTAAATCCCTGTTCCTGAAGATACTTATCCAATCTTGAGTACCATGCTCTTGGAGCTTGCTTTAGACCATACAATGCCTTTTTCAATCTGCATACATGATCTGGTTTATCTGCTAATATGAATCCCTCTAGCTATTCAATATAAACTTCTTCTTCTAGAACACCATTTAGAAATGTTGACTTGACATCCATCTGATATACCTTGAAGTTTTTGAAACTTGAGAAGGCTAAAAACATTCTTATGGCTTCAAGTCATGCAACTGGAGCAAATGTCTCATCAAAGTCAATTCCCTCTACCTGTGCATAACCTTTGCATACTAACCTTGCTTTATTCTTGACCACCTGTCCATCTTCATTTAACTTGTTTTTGAATACCCATTTTGTGTCGATCACATTTTTGTCCTTTGGTCATGGAACAAGTTCCCAAGTTTTGCTTTTCTCTATCTGATCTAATTCCTCATCCATTGCCTTAATCCAAAATTTATCCTCACTTGCCTGAGTGAAGTCTTTTGGCTCAATCTTAGATAGCAAAGAAAAATTTGCTTGTTGAGATGGTGTTATTATTCTTCTCCTTGTCTGTCTTTCATCTGGATTCCCAATGATTTGCTCTTTTGGATGATGCTTCTGTACATACCTGGATGGAGTTTTGGGAAGAAGTCTTTGTGTTTCTTCTTCTTCTTTATCTGATTCCTCACAAAACTCTTCTTGACAACATCCATCTTCTTGATACACAATTTGTTGAACTGGTTCTCTTGAATCTATCTTCTCATCAATTGTTACATTTATACTTTCCACCATAGTACGTGTTCTCTTGTTGAAGCATCTATAGGCTTTACTCCTTGAGGAATAACCAAGAAATATTCCCTCATCACATCTTGGATCAAACTTGCCTAAGTTTTGATCTTCTCATCTTATGTAACACTTGCTTCCAAAAATCTTGAAGTGTTTTACAGTGGTAGGTCTTCCTTTCCAAAGCTCATATGGAGTCTTGTGATGGTTTACCCTCATTTGAGCCCTAGTGATTATGTATACTATTGTGTTGACTGCTTCTCTCCAAAATCCATCTGAGAGCTTAGACTCATTTAGCATAGCTCTAGCCATATTCTCAACAATCCTATTTTTCCTTTCAACTACTCCATTTTGTTGAGGAGTTCTTGTTGCTGAATATTCTCTTTTGATTCCATGTTGTTCACAAAACTCTACAAATTCATTTGAAGTAAATTCTCCTCCTCTATCAGATCTCAGACACTTAATCCTTTTTCCAGTTTCATTTTCAACCAATTCCTTAAATGCTTTGAATTTTTCAAAGGCCTCTCGACTTCTCTTTTAGGAAAGCTACCCAAACCATTCTGGAATAATCATCTATAAATAGTATAAAGTAGCTCTCACCCTGAATACTTTGTGTTCTAGTAGGACCACATAGATCAAGTATGTATTAGACTTAATGGCTTAGATGACATATATCCTTTTGATTTAAATGTTGTCCTAGTTTGCTTTCCATGTTGATAGGGTGCACAGATTGTGCTTTGAGGTCTTCTTATTTTGGGTAAATCTCTGACTGCCTATTTATTGCTTATGTTGACTATGTTATCAAAATTCAAGTGACCCAATATTCTATGCCACAACCAACTCTCATCTTCTTGTGATAGAAAGCACTTTTCCCCTTTGATCTCATTGAGCATGTATAAATTGTTTGGGGTTCTTCTTGCATTGGCAATGACTTTTCCAGTTTCTGATTTTCTTATCTCACATCTATCTGGATGGAAAGTAACCATATACCCTTGATCACAAAGTTGACTTATACTTAGAATATTATGTTTTAACCCTTTAACATATAACACATTTTCTATTTTTGTTTTCCCATTATCTAAACTTAGAGTTCCTCTTCCACCAATCCTTGTTGATCCATTATCACCAAAACTTACTGACCCTCTATTGGTTTCTTTTAGTACAATGAATTTGTCTTTGTCTCCTGTCATGTGACTAGAGCAACCACTATCAAGATACCATTGTTCTTCTTTATCCTGAGCATGAAGGGTTGTTTGAACTAACATTGATCTAGCCTTAACATTTTCCCTTTCATCTTTCCTAGTTGTTGAAATTGTTTTTCTAGACTCAGGAAATATCATTTTACACCATCTAGCCTTGTGCCCAAAATTATTGCATTTGTAACATATAATATCATCTTCCATAAGAGGTGCAAAAGAATTGAAATTTCTATTGACATTGTTTCTTGCATGATTAATACAGTGTACAACTCTATGACCATATTTATTACAAGAAAAGCAATGACCATGGAAGAAATTATGTAACCTGTTTGGATGCCTTGGAGTTTGTGGTGGAGTATTCTTTCTCTTGTGATTAACTCTTATCCAAGGTTCTTCTTTGCTTTCTTCCTTTCTGATATCCTTTGCTTGCTTATCCTTGTTTGAAGTTTCTACTTTTTGAAGACTTGATTCCTCTTTTTGTTCCTCATATTCTACATCTTGTAGTGCCTTGGTCCTTTCAACTTCATTCCTTAGGTAGACAATTTTTGCTTCCAATATTTCACATTATGTTTCTCTGGCTCTTAACAGATCTATCATATCCTGCTCAATTTTCTTTCCTTCTTCCACCCTTATCTTGAGTTCTGTGAGATTTTGTAGAAGTTCCATCCTTGCTTCTTCATCCTCTTGAATTTGTTCCTTCAAGCTTGAATTCTTCTCTCTAATTCTTTCCAAATTTTTGAGAGCAGCAAAGAATTCCTCTTTTATGTCAAACATAGTCTCCTCTTCATTTTCTGAAGTCATGTGTGTTACTGATGGATCCTCCTCCAAGTTGTTAGTCTTTTCATGGAGAGACCCGCTCTGATACCAATTGAAGAACATGTGCTTATACTGAGAGGGGGGTGAACAGTATAAGATAAAATTTTTTCTTTTTAATCCAAATAATAGCATCAACAATATTAAAGTAGTAAACATCACACAAAGCATCACACACATGAGAGACATGATTTTACGTGGTTCACCCAATGTGGGCTACTCCATCGGAGAAAATATTTCTTATAAATTTTTCTCAAATAAATTCTCTTGGGAATCCTTTCCCTACAATGTTTATGGACCTCTATCCAAAGGAGATACCAATCCCCTAAATCAAGTTTGTGGATCTCTATCCATAGGAGACACCAATCTCCTAATCTCTGCTCTAGCTGGTGATCCTCTAGAAGACCTCTACCTCCACTACCCTTAGCAAATGGAACTCTATCCATAGAAGACACCTGTCCTCCCTGCTCTGGCTGGAGATCTCTGTCCTCAACTCTATCACCTCCAAAGCTCTATCTCAAATATACACTAAACACAGTCCTTCGGTCTAGCACAAATATATCCTCAATCTCTATCTCTGGTCTAGCACAAACCTATCCTCAAATCTATACCAAACTCTATACTCTGATCTATCCTCAATATCTATTCTCAAATCTATCCTTAATCTATATTGTAAGCTTCCACAAAATCTCACATAAATCTATCCACAAGTCTTCTCTAAAACTTGCCTCAAATCTGTTCAACAAGTCAACACTAAAACTTGTCCAATCTCATAGAAACATAAAGAGAATTGTTAGAGACTCAATATATTTCACACTCATCAATACTCAATATTCTTCTCAAATCAATTTAGAATATAGAATAGTTTATTTTATGGAACTTGAACAATCACTTCACACATCCACTTGACTAGGCTCAACCAACTCTACTCAACCAATCACTCAATGAAACAATCCTTGCTTACAAACCCTAGTCCAAGCATATGAACATTCACTCAAAATATTTCCAACAATGCTCAACAACCAATCTCACATAACAATGATACTCATGTTCTTTTCAAACCCTAGTTCAAGTTCTTCACACAACCAATGGCTTCAACAATAATGCTTATAAAACAAGGTTTTAACAACAACTCTTTATTCCAGAAAACCTTGAAGCATTAACTCAACACACTCAAAAAGAAACCCTAATCAAGTCCTTTTCACTCCAAACTTATTTTCTAGAAAACCAACCAATCAACTCAATTATGGAAGAATGTGCTCATACCTTTTCTTGATGATGAAGGAACTTCTAAAATCTGCCACAACCACAAACACCTCTTTGCCAAGCTTAAATAAGTTAGAAAACTCTCACAAAGATACAATGCAAATATCAAACCACACATACACCTTATTACTCCATATTGAAGAAAACATCCATCAACATATACAAAAATAATTGACCAAATACACCTTATAATCTCCCAATTAAAATAATATTCAATGCCAAGAATAATATCAATACAATCTCCTTTTCAAAATAACTCAATGGCAAGAAGTCCTTTCAACACTTTTAAATCTTCAATAAAACCAATGTGACACAAACACTTTATTCAAAAATAAAGCTAACTCCTTATTCCTCCAATTTACCAAAAATAATGATTAATTAAAAACCCTTTTTAACTAACCCTTTTAACTCCCTAAGACCTCATGTCAAACCTTAGGCATCATAAAAATATATTCAAAATTTTATTACCTTTGCCTTGGTGGGACTCGAACTCACGACGCAGCCTCAACCAGTGCCCTAGCCATGGCTCCAACCGTCACACGAGCTAGGCACTCGCTTAGGGAGTAAAGAGCACCACGTGCTCTATAAAGCTCCCCTTGTGCACCTAATCAAAAAACATACGCTGCTCCCTTCGACGTTCCAAACACAACCAACAAAACAATGTTGCCACCATGATTCGATCATGGGTCACTCCGCGCCCAAGCACTCTAGGCTCTATCCACTTGCCACTAGGCCATGCTGCCTAGATGGCTCTTGAATTTTGGTGCTCATCGATTTATCCCTTATTCACTGGTGCTAAACACAATGTTCTTGTCTCTTTCTTCGCACGAGTTCTCACAACACATGATTGCACATTTTTCTTTTTGAGCAAAAGGATATCTTAATGCCTCTAAGGCATATAGTTTTTATATCAATTTCCACCTTCAAACTTGAACGTCGACGCTTCGATTTTTAACTCATTAATTTATAAATTATTTAAATTCTTTAGAATTTAAATTTTATAAATTAACTTTTAAATCCCTTTGGCTTTATTAAAGCCTTTTTGACTTTACCACTTTGTATAAATAATATTTTTGCTCACCCATGGTTTTAATAAAAACCCTTCTAACTTATGCTTCCACATAATATTAAAAATATTATGAAGCTCTTTTGCCTTTAACCTTTGCATTGTTCCTCTTGACCTTTTTACATCAACGGTAGCTTGTTCCTTGACATCAATGACAACTTTGACTCAAAATGTCCAACATAGTCATTTTGGTCTCTTCATCATAGTTTAGTAGACTGAATTGGTATACTTGTAGGAATTCCAAGATTGTATAAACAAGAAGTTAATGATGTGGTCAAATGTAAGATAGATGAGCATGCAATTGGTAGGAGTTTTATAGTGGATCAAAATGAAAGGGTGTGGAATAATGTGCTCAAGATGAAATGTCATATTTATTATGGTAATTTTGTGAGGATCTATAGAGAAGGGGTCAAGGTATAAAAACTATAATCTCATGACCTCCAACCTATTTTTTATTAATCATTCAAGCAACTCCTAATTAGCACTATTGACTAGAATAACAATTATTGCATCAATCTCCATGAGTTCATCAATGCAAACATGGGTGACATGAACATATATTGCATAAGTAGCAATATATTAAAGGCATTCAAGCTCATTGAATTAGACAAGAGTAACCATACCATCAATGAAATTCACCACATGCTCAAGCACTTAGGTGATTGATGGATTTTCAAGCCTTAATACTACCACAAGTATCATAGGATTGAATATAATATAGCCACATTACAATAAGGTAAAGATAATTATATGAGTGGAGTAATATGACCAAATTAATATGTTTATCAAGGCTAATAATATATTAAATAACATTCACTACTAAGCAATAATATGAATGTAAATATCCTTAATCGTACATGTACTAAGCATGTAGAACAACTTACAATATTAATTGCTCAAAATCTATGCAATATTTATTACTCCTCTTTCCATTACAAATATGATAATAACTTGCTCTTCTCTCTATTTTTTGATTGATATGTTCTATGGATTATATATCCATAGTAGTACAACTCCGGATACTTGACTATTCTTTTCCATATGCCAAGTCTCATGATTCTTGCCTTATCTATTTGACAATTGCATACTTGATGAACACTTGACTCTATAATGTATGCACAACTATACATGACTCTTATACTTCTATAACTTGCACACTCTAACCTAAGACACTTGTGTACATCTTTACATTACATATTTGCACTCTTAAATATAAGACACTTGTGCACATAGACTCAACTTACACTTGCACACTAACTCACATGATCCTTGTGCATTTCTTGTATATTACCGTAGACATCCAAAAGTGGCACATTACCACTTCTCCCATCATCTCAACTGATCAATTTGTA
Organism: Wollemia nobilis; assembly: GCA_028583015.1. Taxonomy (NCBI): domain Eukaryota; kingdom Viridiplantae; phylum Streptophyta; class Pinopsida; order Araucariales; family Araucariaceae; genus Wollemia; species Wollemia nobilis. Next base: position 6,983,687 of record JAQPPZ010017110.1, read on the forward strand.
AAACTCTTTAAATTTACATACATTAGTCTCAAAACACTATTAATTTATCAAAATCACTATTCATAAGCCCCCTTGGGCCACTTAAGCCCTTTCCTATGCTTAACTTTGGGTCCTCATGCAACCATCATCTTTTCCTAACCATGTTTAAGGTCACCCCACAATAAAATTCCACCCCATGCTCAATCAAATTTTTGGCCACCTCACCTAGTCTACTCTTTGAACAGCCTAGGCTCCTCCTCATCCGTTTGACCTTGGACTAACCTAGGGTCATCCTAAGTAGGGTTAACCTTAACCCTTGCTCCACACATCCTCCTATGTGCATTTAGGGCCTTAAATGCCATTTGGAGACTTTTGTGTCCCAAAGCATGGGAGACATGGTGAGTCACACTCCACCTCACCCAAAAGTCAACACTTGACCTAGGGTCAACCTAACCCTGGTTAAATATAACTCTTGCTCCATTTCAAATTCCCATGTGGGTTTGAATTCATAAATGACTTTTGAATACTTTTTGGTTTTTAAAGCATGGGCAAGGATGACTCACCTTCCTCCTCATCCAAGTCAACTCTCAACCCTGGGTTAGCTTTACTATAGTTAGATTTTTAACCCTAACTCCACTCCACATCCCCATGCTCATTTATGACATGTATGTAGGTGAGGAATTCTCTCACTTAAATACATTTATGAGGCATGCCATATCAGGGGATATCTTATGGTAGACACCTCATAGGGGACACCTCATAGGAGACACATTAAAGGACACCTTAGCCCCCCTAACATCTCCAAATTTTATAAATAGAGGCTATTTTTCTTTATATTGATCCATCAACCATTTGCATACCGAAAATTTGCCAAAATTTAGCTAGGTTGCCCCACATTCCATCATCCACTTTGCCATCAATCTTCATAAATCACCACCTCAAAAATATTTTTGCATCCTTTTTATGTCCTAAAATTGGTCTATTTTACATATTTTGGAGGTGATCCTATGAATACAGGAGCTCCATCAGTTACAAAAGTCTATTTTGAATCATCCAAGATTTGACTAAGGTATAACAGTTAGGGTCACAAGGTACCCTACAACCCAAAATGATCATACACTAGGGTGTGATCCTTTTCAAGGGTCAATTTTAGACACCAAAAGGACTAAAAACCCTCTAGGTAGGTAAGGATCACCATCCAAAATTGGTTTTGTAAATATTTTTGTGTCTTTTGTAATATATTAGCTTCATTTTGAGTCTTTTTATCTTCAAACATGAGGGTGTGATCAAGATACACCCCCAAATGTTCTAACTTCTTTTTGCAGGTCTTGCAGGACTTGATGACATGTTGGATTGAAAGTGGTACATGAGCAGTAAGCCCACTCAACTTGAGGATCTCTTGGAATATTGTTGAGGTGTTGTTGACCTCCTTACTAAAGAAGGGGCTTTCACCTCCCAAAACCCCATATTGTAGCCTTTGAAGACTCTTTTTAAAAATGGACTCTCTTGTACCCATTTGAACTCTAAATTGCAAACAACATCAGTTTTCCATTAGTTCATTTTGGTATACCTAGTGGGGACCCCACCATGTCATTTATTTTTGGTTAAATTTATAACTAGTTAATTGATTTTTATTGTCTTTCTATGCTTTAGATGCTATAAAACCAGTGCAAAACCTTACCAAACCTTGATGACACAACTTAGGTATAAGAAATAGGTCTTTCTAGTCTACAAGCTAGGGTTACAAGACAAGGTGTGACTATTTTTTAGTTGCAAGGTACCCTACAATTGAATAAAGCGCTCCTAAAATTGGTTCAAGAACTAGTTTCTACATAGCCAATAGCAACTCAATAGTTGCAAGAAATTTTTGGGGTTTGATTTACCCCAACAAGAGATTGATATCTCTCTTACCACCATGCCTTCATATGCCAAACTACCCGATGAAAACAACATCCCCATAGGTATAATCGATCACCTTTCTTTTGTTTTTAGGTTTTTGCAAAACTTGATATTGTACCATCTTGCAAAATTTTATTTTGGCTTTCATTTCTATTAGTAGAGAGTCTTTCTATCACCAAAAATAATATTGTATCTTCTATTGTTTTAGGCACCTATACACAAACCAACTATCATGCCACAAAGACTATCAACAAGCCCATATTTTGTAAAAAATCAACTTTTTATTAGATCACGAGGCAAGATGCAACCATTTTTAGTTCCAGGGTAGCCTACGTCCAAAGTTGAGACATAGTTCAACCTCACAAATACAATCACAAGCACTTTTAGGAACTGGAGACCATAGGTAAATCTAAAAAACTTGTCTTTTTGGTTAAAAAATAATAAGTTTAGTTAGCATTTCTAGCATCATTTGCTTTCACAAAAGCCTCGAAATCACTTTGGGCACTTTACAAAACTTATTTATTTTGCTTTTTAGCTTTACAAAACACCCCAAATCCATTTGGTCACACTTAATTTTGCTTGTTAATTGCTTAGAAAGGCTCCAAAATTGCTTTGGTCAAACTTTCAAACTCTTTTCTTCACTTCTATACATGTTAGCTAGTTGAATAGTTACATTATTTAGTTACAAAAATTGCATAAGGTATGAAGAGGCCTTCTAACCCCTTCATCTCCATTCGATGAGAGCGAAATTTTGATTTTACCTCATATATAAAGCTCTACAAATCATCTCGCCATAAACTTAACAGGCATATCTTGGCTAGTGTAAACAAATTTACGCCTAAGAAAATATTTGAATAGCTCACTAAAATCAAATGACTTTTCTTATTTCTCCTTAGCATAATATTTCTCTCTTTACTAAACATAGTTTGCATTACTTCTCTTGCATTCCTTTCATTCTAAAGAGGTATTTCATTTTACAAAAATTAGACAAAAAAAAGGATTTACTTTTACTTAGTTTAGCTTCGTTTTTAGCCTTTCAAGATTTCTAAATTAGTAGATACATACACTTCACATCTTTCACACATTGGTAAGGTTTTATTTCATCACCAACCCCCAATAAATACCAATGATATCAAAAATTTCCTTTCATTGGCTTGCCCCCTAAACACCATAGTAGCTCCTATGAGTGATTTTGTGGACTTCATCACCAAATAATCCCCTAATCATGAGAGAGCCTCAAGGTAGGTTAGCATTAGACACCCTTGCTCATAGGGATTCATATAGTTAGTGAATTTTGAACTTTCATTTGTGACTGAGCCCATCCGAGGGTGAAGAAAAAGCTTGACTGGGCTAGTAGCAAGTCTTAGACAGTGCTTCCTCTTTCATAAGAGGTTCTATATATTTTCTCTTTAGTACCCAAGCCATTGCCTTCGTTAGAATCCATTCACTTATTTGTGTATAATTACCCCTCGTATATCATTGGGTATAACAAGAAACTATGCATGAAGATGCCTTCATAGGTCGCATCTGCCACCTCTTTTTTTGTTTTAGGGTTTGCTACAACATCTCAAATACATTGTGTTACAATAATTACTTGTTGATTAATTTAATGGTTAAATAGGTTGATTTTTATTGCAATAATTATTACAAAACTTTAAAAATAGGATTCGAAACATATCCAAAAAATAGTCTAGGCAACTCTTCTACCTTTGTAACCAATTTTCATCAAATTCATAGGGTAAGGTACGATAAAAAATAGCCACAGGTTAACTTGTAACTGAAACCTCTATTTTATAGACAAACTCAAACACCATAGAAACACTCACACAACTACCATATTGGCCTAAAATTATCAAAAACTTGGTTTCTCAGCCTATCACTCTTCAATCACTATCCTTACCCAAGGTTTAATCTTGAGTGCAAATACTCCTAGCTATGGAGGTTTCTCCCATGATCCCTTCTTCTCCAACCAATTTATCAAAGCATTCAAAGGAAACCACCTCTACCCATTCTCAAAATCCATCTATTTCCTCTCATTCCTCATGCTTGCCTCGTATGTTAGACAATAGTATTTCATCCTATGATCATGACCTTAGGCATCGAGCTAGTCACATCACTTTCTCCTTGAGCTCTCATGTAAGAAATGCTCTCTCCTCTCCACATAAATTTCCATCACATCATCTGTACCCTTTTCAAGTACCACCTTCTCCATATTTTCTTCTATCACCTCATCTTCCATTCCAATAGGGCTAGCCAGTGGGTATGCCTCAATCCCTTTGTCCCTATTTCCCTCCTTCTTCATCTTACTCATATGCACATTCTTGCCCACATAAATTAACCTCAACTCCTCCTTCAATTAATATGCAATACATATTAGAATACCTCAACAATATTGAGCTATGGTTGAGTGACTGGAGGTGTCATACACCCATCCATCATCCACCCATGAGAGGTCCTGCAATGTTTCCACTTCAACAAACTCCTCACCCTCAATGGTGGGGTCCTTTGCAATATAGGTAAGCAATTGTCCCATCACCACCTACCTAGTCTTCCACTCAACTACAATACTTTCTCAACCACCCCACAATTGAACTCCCATATTAGAGCCACTCATCGATGTCGTTTATAAGCTATACAATGTAGGTCACATCACCTTGTCTAATTTAAGACTAGAAGTTCTAAATCTGGTAAAATTTAAATTGTATAACGTACAATAGGTTTCTTCTTACCATAATCAATGAGGGCATGACATCAACCATTGTTGCACCTTTAAGCATCATGTTCAAGATCTGATTGATCAAGGAGTCGTCCAAATTGACAATCTCTTCACCATCTCCTAATCAAAATTCTTCTTCCTCTCTCTTCTCTTCAACTCTACTCTACTTCCTCCTCCTTCCTCACTTCCTACTGAGAAGCAACACACCCCACTGGATATTAAAATTCTCATCTTTAAAATTTTAAATTTTGTTTTTTGAGGGGACCCTCTTGAATTTTGAAATCAGTTGTTTTTTTGTTGTGCTTGCTTTGGCTTATTTTATTTTAAAAATTTAAATCTTGGTGTACAGTTTTCCTTGTCCACTTTAAAATAAAACAACCCTCCTTTTTTCATGCATTACTGAATATTATTTTACTGTTGTTTAATATATTTTGTTTTGATCGTGAAATTTTGATTTAGGCATACTTTGATAGGTTTTCTAACAAATACGTTAAGTATTTATGCATTTTGTAGGTAAATCAAGCACCTATATGCAAGTCATAAAGTGGTACCGGTATTCCAGTTATAGGATAGAGCCTATATCCTAATCATAGGATGGTGCCTATATTCTAGTAACAATTTAGTGCTTGTATTCTAGTATTAGTTTAGCCCTTGTCTCCCAATCACAATCTGGTGTTTGTATTCCAGTAACAATTTGATGCCTGTATTCCTATAACAGTCTATATTTACAAAAAATATATGAGTATAATGCATTCACATAGGATTTTAAAAAATATCTGAATATGTGTGAATTTATTCAAATATAAGGCAACTTACGTTGAAAAGTCAAAAATTCAAAAGGTGTGGATTTTAAGATATTTTTTTGTATTAAAAGCAAAGCTAAAAAGTAAAAAAAATAAATACATCAACTCTAGCTGGAAATTGAAATATTAACAACTGATTGGGAATTAAATACATTTATCATGCTTTGGCTAAAAAGTAAAAGAAAATATCTACAGTTGGCTAAGAAGTGAATGCATCTGCAACACGCGAGGGTTGTTTTGGCTGCAAGTTTCCAACAATTTATGTTTTAAATTATTTAAATCTCCTCTAATTATGAGCTATCTAATTTCATTAAATATTTTTAAGAACTAAAAGTTAGTAGAAATAAATATGTAGAAATCTCCAAATATGCAAAAGAGGATTTTTGTGAAATCTATTAGAAAAATAATTAATCCACATATAATAGTGGCTGGCGAAAACAGAGCTCTTGTTTATAAGAGTAAATTTTTGGATCATTTACAAGGATGCAAGAATTTGTAACAAATTTTTTTATAAGAAATTACTTTTCTTGAACTCCTCTATTATTGACATGGGATTTTGGTTGTGTGATTATGAAGTAGCATAGCTAGGTGCTTAATTTGCTCTCCAATTTTTTACAGTGCCCTCTTCCTTGTTCTTGTTTTCTCTAAACTTTTTATGATTTTAATATTTATGAATCTGATTGATTTTAGTATGTTGTTGGTGTTATTTGAGATTTGAATTATAGTTTAGTATTTCTAAAATTTATTTCTTTTCCTACTAGCCTTAATTTTGCTGCGTGAGCAAAGCTACTAGAAAATTATTCTAGCAAGACTAAAATTTTAGAAGTGTTAAACTATGTTAAGAAATTATTTAAATAATTTTATTTGAAGATATGAATTTATTAGTTCTTGTTTGCATGCATGAGCTTTTTCTAGACTCATCCTGTTAATTTTGGAAAAACTATGATTTAAATAAATTGCCCTATTTTGGTACCTTGTTTTACTCCTTGCTAGATAATGAACTAGCCTTAGAAATCTGGGCTATTTATTATTCTATTTATCCTAATTTGTGAACATAATAGCATGTTGAAATTGAAAGGTGATTGATGATTAATTTGTAGAGTTTCACCCTTCTTTTTTGCCTTACTCTCCCTCTCTATTTTTATTTTTGAAATGAACCATTTTTATGTTTCTTAAAATTATTTATTCTTTTAATTTGCTCAATTGGGAGTCAGATCAAAAAATTAACAAAAATTTGATAAATTAGCAAAACACCATTAAACACCAGCAAACAAAGTTCAAACCCATTGCAAGTAAAACAGGCGATCCCTTGAAAACTATTCCAAAAGTAGAAAAGAGTGAAAGCACTCAACCCAAACCTATAACTCACACCTTGGATATCCAATTAGATCCTAAAGTGAGAGGGATGTATTACCATTGAGGTGTTACTTATTTTTTCCACACTCTTTACTGGATGTGCATCAAAGACAAACCACTATTTTAAATTGTTGCTAGAAGGAGGGCATAATATAGTTTATCTGGTGTTTGTGTGTTTGATTAAGTTTTAAAGTATAATTTTTGGATCGTGTTCTATCTTCAAACATTATAACTCTTATCAACATTAAACTAAAGTTCGTATAAATCTAGATTCTACCTTCAGAAAAAATAGGTCCCACCCAAGGGCTAGAGAGCTCCTTGTACCTAAGTTAGAAACCCCAAGGATAAGTAATCTTAGAAGATCCAGATCCTTGTCCAACATAGTCTTATATTTGCTAGTAGTTCCTCAAGTTGTGACTCAGATTACTACCATCAATCAGACAGTTATGGCCAATTGGTTGGGCTCCACTACTTTGAATATCCCTGGTCTAGCTCATGATATACCCAAGAATCTTGAGAAGTATCTTCCCACCTACAAGCATGATAGAATTATAACAATAAAAGAGTACTTGGTTGTATTCAAAAATTCTCTAAAACTATTAAATGTGCAACACAAAGATGTGGCTTCCAAGTTATTCCTATTCACTCTCCAATAGGGAGCATATTATTTGTTTTTGAATCTTACAAATGACTCAATCACCAACTGGGATGATTTATAAAAGGTTTTTGTATCCCAATTCGATCAAGTGATCAATCCTAGCATGTTGTACAAGCAGTTTTCTAGCATTAAAAGAGAATTCGATGAAATTGTCAGGTGTTTCAACGTGAGGTTCTATAAATCCTATGGTAGAATGACTGGTCATTACGTGCCTAGTGTAGGTCTAGCCTTGGAAATTTATAGGAATGCCTTAGATATGATGAACTTTTTTTCCTTAAGAGAGATACCAACATCACAAATCTAACACAAGCTTACAAGGAAACTTTGGTTCTCGAGAGACAGTTGGGACCTCAACCTCTAGGCACTCCTTTAATACCCTTTGTTACACATAATACACTCATTTTGAATCCCATTTTGCATCAGATGTTGTTGCCAATATGTCAATATCCACCTACAAAAAATTCATTGACTTTGGCACATACTGGGCATGTGCAAACCATGGAGAAAGAATTAGATAAAACTATAGTTGAGAAAGTTTCAAAGATGGCCCAAAAATTGGAAAACGACTTCCTAAGTTTTAAGATACAAGTGTCTATGGGAGAAAGTTAAAACAAATTCTCTTACCAATCAAATAGGTTCTCCAGACCTCCATATGAAGCCAATAAATATTATAATAAAGACAAGGGACCTGAAGTGAATATTTATGACTTGGCTTTACCCAATTGTTGTAGGATTCATGGAACATCCCAACATAGGGAACTGGACTGTTTAGAATTTTGTAATACCTTTGAAGCTTTGTCAGGTGAGTTTGGTTTTCCTAAAAATCAAAGAAATATTGATATTTTTGGTTCATCCAAACATAGTGCTGCTATGGTTTTGGATTTATTCACCTTCTTGGATGAGTCAGAAAATATTGCAAAAATACCCATGGATGAAGTGCAAGATCTTTAGCAGTTCAAAAGGGATAATTATGGTCTCAAAAATAGAAATTCAAATCCCAAAACTATATCTACACCTCCTAATAATGCTTGCAGTATTCCACTTGATCCTTATTTGAACAATAATCCACCTCTATCCAATGGGGGAGATCCAAAAATACATGATGAATTTGTATCTTTGCTCAATAGAGGATATAACATAATGAAGGATATGAAGAAAATCAAAGCTAAAATCACCCTCCATGAGCTAGCTTAGATTACTGAACAAAGGGATAACTTGATTAAAACTTATTCTGATCCCTCTCTTAAATCCCAATAGAAGGGGAAGAAAATAGCAAATGAAAATTTGGAAATCTACAAATAAAAGAAATAAGTTCCACCTTTCCTACTGATAGTTCACATATTTGGGAAAATTTTGGTTAACTATTTGTTGCCTCTAGCCATTTGTCAAAAATTGGGTTTGACTCCAATAAAATCTAATAGGAGGGTCATTCAGTTGGATAAAAATGAGGTAAAAGTGATAGGTGAGATTCAAGGTATACACATCCAGTTGGCATTCATCAGATGCAATCTCGTGGTAGATATTCTTGTGGGATACAATGTTGAGAATTGTCAAAATCCTTGAATGGGTATTTGGCCATAGATTTTCATGTGGTTTCCTTGGAAAGGTGTAGTAAATCAGTTAAGAATTGATAGGGAGCCTCAGTATAAGCTCATGATAACTGAATATAATATCAAGAACAAGACTATTAATTTTGTTGATATAGATATGGGGGTTTATAATTTAACAACTACACTAAAGGTAAAAATAGTTAAAGCCTTGATTGGTCATAATAATGACATTTGGATACTCGATGTTGATGGAGCTAAATCCAAACAAGTTTATGGTATGGGGGCTATTCTCAAAGGGCCTCACAATCAAATACATTTTGTGTCTTACCACCTGCAATTTCCCTACACAAATAATTTGACTGAGTATGAGGCACTAATACTAGGGTTGAAATTTTCTTTGGATAAAAATGTAAAAAATATCCAAGTTTTTATAGACTCAGAGTTGGTAGCCAATCAGGTTAAAGGTAAGTTTCAGTGCAAGACCTCTTACTTGAAGAGATACAAATACCAAGCTTGGGATCTCATTGATGATTTTAATGCTTTCAACCTAATACATGTTCCTAGGGAGGAAAATTCACCCACAGATATTTTTGCATCTTCAACTTCAAATCTGAAACCCATGGAGGATTTCAAATAGATTTTTTTTTTTATATAATTAATTCCTTATCCCTCTATTCTGGATAACGTGGATGCATTTTAGGTATTTTTAGATAACCAAAAAATTATAGATTTTTTATAGAACACAAACACATTTGAAAAATTATAATTGATGATGGTAAAAAAGATGCTCTTCTTGAATATTTTGGTGATGAAGAAGGAATAATGAGGTTAAAAAATTATAGAATTTCCAATAGAATGGTAGAACTTGAGAGGCTATTTGACAGCGATCAAATTAAATAAACTAGTACTAGAAATTCTATTAATACGATAGGAATAAAAATTGAGAAATCAAATGTGGGAACTAAGGAGAACCCCAAGTACATTCAATTGGCTAAAACCTATGATCCCGTAATCAAAAGACATCTCACTGAGTTGTTGCACAGATCCAAGGATGTTATGGCTTGGTCTTATAAAGACCTGAAGATTTTTATTCGAACATGTACACACACACTATACCCTTGAAAGAGTTCTATAAACCCTTCAGACAAAAACAAAGGCATATTAATGCTCTATTAGAGCCCATGATTCTAAATGATGTGGAGAAACTGTTAAGTGTTGCCATTATTTTTCCTATCAGATATTCTACCTGGATAGCTAATTCAGTACCAATTAGACAAAAAAATGGGAAAATTTGCATTTGCGTGGATTTTATAAACCTAATCAAGGCTTCTGAGAAAGACAATTATCCTCTACCCTCCATGGATGACGTATTTTAGATAGTAAATGGTTCATAGATAATATCTTTCTTAGACGAGTTTTCTAGGTATAACCAGATATTGGTAGAAATAGAGGATAGAATGAAAACTGCCTTCACGACCAAGTGGGGAACCTTTTCTTATAAAATAATATCATTTAGATTGATAAATGCGAGCAACTTTCCAATGTGTAATGTACCATACCTTCAAGGGTCTCGTGGGTAAGTGCATCATTGTATACATGGATATCTTGATATTTTTTCTAAGTCTCGATTGACCACGTCAAGCACTTGGAGTCCATATTTGACAAATGTAGAGAATTTGGTATTTCTTTGAACCAAAAAAATGTATCTTTGGTGTGACTAAAGGTAAAATTCTTGGTCACTTAATAATCAAAGATAAAATTTCTATGGATCCCAAGAAGGCAAAAGCCATATCAAAGGTTTATTTTCCCAACTCTAAGAAAGAGTTAAAATTAATTTTTGAGAAAATTAATTTTATTTGAAAAATTATTTTTGGCTTTGCTAAAATAGTCAAACTACTAAATAACATGCTGAAGGAGACTGCTCAAATATTTTGGTCAATATAAGCCAAAGTGACATTTTAGAAAATTAAATCTGCCATCAAACAGATCCTAGTTCTGGCAAGTTTGGATTTTAGTGCAAATTTTTACCTGTACTCATTCTCTTCTAAGCATACACTTGCAGTTGTATTAACTCAGTAAAGAGAAATAATGGAGCACCCCATCACTTTCAAAAGTACTAATTTGAAGGGTGCTAAACTAAATTACTTTCGTTTGGATAAACAAGCCTATGCCTTGTTGAAAGCAGTTGAGCAGTTTAGGCATTATATTCTGAGTAAGGTCCATGCCATCATTCTTGATCTAACGGTCAAATGTTTTCTAAGTCAAAATGAACTGGGTGAACTAAGAGGCAATTGGGTCACTATAGTAATTTGACTTAGAAATTTGGCCTGCTAAATTAATCAGAGGTCTTGGTTTATCCTAACATATCATTGAAATACCTGCAAGGAAATAAATTAATCAGTTGGACTCCAGGTTAGATAATTAATGTGGGGATATCATTTATCTACCAAGGTTTAGAAATTGCCCACCCCATCTAAATAGAACTCATATAAGAGCATTGAAATTGAAATCTACCCATTTTTTACTCAAAGGAAGTAACATGTACAAAGAAAACTATGTTCATATATTTTTAAGGTGCATTTCTCAAAATGAGGTTAACAAAGTAATATCTAGTTTTCATGAAAAATTAGGAGCAGGGTATCCTTCAAGTTCTACTACTGCACATAAAATATTGAGAGCAGGCTACTACTGGCCCACATTATTTAAAGATGTGCATCATCATGTGAGAACTTGCCACCAATGTCAGATTTTTGCAGCCAGGCAAGCTAATAAGGCTTTGCCATTGTAACTTGTAATATAAAAATCTTCCATGCAATGGGGACTTGACTTTGTGGGTGTGATTAGCCCAAATTCATTAGCGGGGCATAAATATGTATTAACAACCATCTATTAATGTATGCAATGGGTTAAAGTCGTAGATACCATGGGGAGTACAGCTCATGAAGTGATTGAGTTTTTGGATTCAAACATCATAACCAGGTTTGGAGTTCCCCTGAATTTAGTTTGTGACAGTGGACCAACTTTTCAATCATTAGAATTTGTAGAGTGGGCATACCAAAAGGGGATAATTTTAAAAAATTTCATCCAACTATTATCCCTAAGGAAATGAACTAGCTAAATCCATGAAAAAATATTTGATAAATGCCATAAAATATAAACTATAGATAAACCCAGACAATGACACACACTGTTGAAGTACGCACTTTGGGCTGAAAGAATAAGATACAAAGAAGTCCTTAAAACTTCTCCATTGTCTTTATTGTATGGCACTTAGCCTATTTTCCCCATTTTTTTAAAATTGCTCATCTATCAATTTGCTTTGGATTATTTTAGTAATAGTGCATATGGAGAAGCTTATGTGTTAGACTTAATTAATTTGCAATATGAAAAACTTTAGACCTTCAAGCATTTTAGCTAGCATTAGGAGACAGTCAAACGTTGGTTTGATAAGAAAGCAAGAGTGAAGGCCTTCAAACTTGCAGACTTGGTGCTCTTGTGGGATAAATACCACGAAAAGAAAGGTAAACACACCAAGTTGTAGCCTTTGTGGATAGGGCCATACCAAATCGTAAAAAATTTAGGTAATAATGCTTTTTGTCTACAAGATCTAGAAGGTAATTTCCTAAACTTACCTATCAATGGTCAATTTTTAAAGCATTATTTCTCTACTTTTCTATCTGCTGCATCATTTGAGTAATCATAGAAGTGTTTTTGCACATATGTACATATGTATAAATAAAAAAATAGAGTATATTTAGTTTTTTTTGCTAGCATTATGTCAGTTATATTTTTTCCATGATTTTTGGTTTTCTTTAATGGTTTTTTGTCCCAGTTTTAGAAATTAAAATATGGTGATTTTGGTGAGATATTTTAGGTGGGAGGATAGTAGTGATGTTTGTTATTTAGAATAATAGTAGAGAGATAGTCTAAATTTTGTACCTTACTTGCCACAATTATTTTAATTATAAGAAGGACTGTTATACTATTTAGCTAAAGAACTCTCAGGGAATCCAAGAAAAGTTAACCATGGAGGGAAAACTCTAATTCACAAATACATTTTAAATACTCTAAATATATTTAATGCACTAAAATAGATAATTGATATATTGTTTTGTTAATAAAACACCAGGGCAAATACAACTTTTGAACCTTTAGTAAGAATTTTTGGCTATCGGTCTTCAAAATAAAAATGGCGGAGTGTGATTAAAAAAATAATAATAAAGAGAGAGAAAGAAAGAAAAGAGAATTGGTTAGCCAAGATTTTTGAAAATGGAACTTTAGACATGTTCACCAGGGCTATAGATGCCCCATGGTTGTGAACCAAGGTCTTGTATAAAAGCTAAGAGTAACTCTATTGAGGCTATAAAATGCTAAACTAGAAGTAGAATTTCATTGAAATAACACTGTGTAGCCCAAATGGTTTGTTTAATCGTTGGTAAGCATTATAAACCATGGTCATTTTTGGAGGAAGGATTTATGCACTCACAATCACACACCAGAGTTTTATTTAAGTGGTTTAACCCAGTATGTCCTTGAGAAATTTTGATAGACTAGCAGATAATAAGTTTAAGCATTTTAAAATTCCTTGTGGCATGGTGTTGTATGTGACTTAAGTTATTTTGAAACTTGAGTTCTGGATTCTAAATAGTACTATTATTTCCTCGTAAATATTGTCATTTGTTGAGAAGCAACATACCCCACTGGATAATAAAATTTTGATATTTAAAATTTAAAATTTTATTTTTTGGAGGGACCCTTTTGAATTTTGAAATTAGTTATTTTTTTGTTGTGCTTGTATTGGTTTGTTTTATTTTAAAATTTATATCTTGGTGTATAGTTTTTCTTGTCCACTTTAAAATAAAACAAACCTCTTTCTTTTATGCATTATTAAATACTATTTTACTTTTGTTTAATATATTTTGTTTTGACCATGAATTTTTGATTTTTGTATGCTTTGGTAGATTTTCTAACAAATACGTTAAGTATTTTTACATTTTACAATTTTATTAGGCACATGTATGCAAGTCATAAAGTGGTGTCTATTTCCCAATTATAGGATGGCACCTGTCTCCTAGTCACAAGATGGTGTCTATATTCCAGTAACAATCTGGCACATATCTCCCAATCACAATCTAGTGCATGTATTCCAGTAATAATTTGGCACCTGTATTCTAGTAATAGTCTAGTGCTTGTATTCCAGTAACATTCTAACGCATGTCTTCCAATAATAGTCTAGTGCTTGTATTCCAATAACAGTGTAGATTTACAAAAAAATATCTAAGTATAATACATTCACATAGGATTTTGAAAAGTATATGAATACGTGTGAATTTATTCAAAGATAATGCAGCTTACATTGAAAAGTCAAAAAGTCAAAAGGTCTGGACTTTAAAATATTTTTTTGTATTAAAAGCTACTAGTTGAAAAGTAAAAAAATAAATACATAAGCTCTAGCTGGAAAGTGAAATATCTGTAGTTGACTAGGAATTAAAGACATATGCCATGCTTTCGTTGAAAAGTAAAACAAAATACCTGCAGTTGACTAAGAAGTGAATGCATCTGCAACACACGAGGGTTATTTTGGCTGCAAGTGTCCTGTAGTTTATGTTTTAAATAATTTAAATCCCATATGCTTATGAGCTATACGATTTCATTAAATATTTATAAGAATTGAAAGTCAGCAAAAATAAATACATAGAAATCTCCAAATCTGCAGAAGAGGATTTTTTAAAATATCTCAAGAAAATAATTAATTTGCATGTAATAGTGGGTGGCCAGAAAAGAGCTCTTGTCTATAAGAGCAATTTTCTAGGTCATTCACAAGGATGCAAGAATTTGTAACATAAGTTTTTATAAGAAACTATTTTTTTTAACTCCTTTGTTATTGACATGGAATTTTGGTGGTGTGATTCTGAAGTAGCATAGCCAAGTGCTTAATCTATTCTCCATTTTTTTACGGTGCTTTCTTCCTTGTTCCTATTTTCACTAAAATTTTTGTGATTTTAATATTTATGAATCTGATTGATTTTAATATGTTGTTGGTATTATTTAAGAGCTGAACTACAATTTAGTATTTCTGAAATTTACTTCTTCTCCTACTGGCCCAAATTTTTTTGCATGAGTAGAGCTACTAGCAAAATTATCCTCGCAAGACTAAAATTTTAGAAGTGTTAAACTATCTTAAGAAATTATTTAAATCATTTGGTTTGAAGATCTGAATTTAATAGTTCTGGTCTATGTGCGTGAGCTTTTACTACCCGTAGATTCATCCTGTTAATTCTGGGAAAACTGTGATTTAAATAAGTTTCTCCATTTTGTTATCTCTGTTTTACTCCTTGCTAGATAATGAATCAGTCTTAGAAATTTGGGCTATTTATTATTCTATTTGTCCTAATTTGTGAACATAACAACATGTTGAAATTGAAAGGTGATTGATGATTAAATTGTAGAGTTTCACCCTTATTTTCTGCCCTACTCTCCCTCTCTATTTTTTATTTATGAAATGAACCATTTTTATGTTTCTTAAAATTATTTATTATTTTAATTTGCTCAAACTAGGAGTCAGATCAAATAGTTAACAAAAATCTAATAAATTAGCCAAACACCATTAAACACCAGCAAACAAATTTCGAACCCATTGCAGGTAAAATAGGTAATCCCTTAAAAACTATTCCAAAAGTAGAAAAAAGTGAAAGCATTCAACCTAACCCTGTAATTCACACCTTGGATATCTAGTCAGATCCTAAAGTGAGAGGGATTTATTTCCATTGAGGTGTTAATTGTGTTTTATGTTCACTCTTTAATGGGTGTGCATCAAATACCAACCAACACCTCCTCCCATTCTTTATTTCATAAAATTTCATGTCATTATTGTACAGTTACGCATGAGCGACTATGTACCTATGATTGGTCATTTTTCTCCTTTCTCCTTCTCTTCTTCCCTCATTCTTCTAGTCCACAATCTTCCTTTTCCTCTTCTCTTCCTTCTCTCTCCATTCACCTACTTTTCATCATAATTTCTACATCTTCACACCAATCACATGATTGGGGGAGTTCCTCCTCTTCCAACAAATTTTTCATAATTGGAGGAGTTCCTCCTCTTCTGATCAATTTCTCACAACTAGGAATTTCTTCCCTCTTAAATCCTTCTATTATTGAGAGACTTCACCATATTTCAAACCATATCTATATCTCAGGGAGTTCCTCCTCTTCCAATATTTTTTTTTGAAGATAAATAATACCCTGATAAATAGAATCTAGAAAAGCAATTTGTGCAAAATCAAAAAGAAAAAATAAAGAAAAAGAACACATTACACACAAATTTATCCTAGGAAATCCTTTTGGGAAAAACCTAGCAAGAATATCTTCTTATTGTATAAACTTGACCATCTCCAATACAATAATATCCTTTCACTCGTTTTTCGCTTACGATTACATTTATTGCAAATTTATTACCAAACCCTCATGCAAGTGTTGTTTTATATACCAACAACACAAGAAGGGGTTTTACAATACCATGGGTGCAAAACCATGGGCTGATATTACATTAATCCAAAAACACCCATTTGGATCTAAAAATAACTTAAATCCTGAACCCCGATGAGGATAGGGATAAAGTGTAAAGTCCTTTCAGAGTTAGCCCCCCTGAATAACATAGAAAATATTCAACACAAGTTCAACATTTAAACAATTTGGGGAGTTCCTCCTCTTCTGATCAATTTTTCATGACTGGGAGTTTCTTCCCCCTCAAATCCATCTATGATTGAGGGAATTCACCCTCTTTCAAACCTTATTTCTATTTGTGGGATTTCCTCCTCTTCCAACTAATTTTTCACAATAGGGGGAGTACCTTCCCTTATGATCAATTTCTCACAATTGGGAGTTTCTTCCCCCTCAAATACTTCTAGGACTGGGGGACTTCACTCTCTTTCAAACCACATTTCTATCTAGGGGTGTTCCTCCTCTTCCAACATTTTTTCACAATTAGGGGAGTTCATCCTCTTATAATCAATCTCTCATGACTAGGGAAATTTCCTCCCCCTCAAATCCTTTCATGATTGGGGGAATTCACCCTATTTCAAACCACATTTTTATCAAGAGAATTTTGTACCCCTTCTAACCAATTTTGTGACTAGGTAAGTTGTAATTTCTCTCATGTCTTGTCATTTATCATGTACTCATGTTAATTCCACCAAACACACTAAATTAGTCAAAATATTTAAAGTTTGTGCCCTTTACCTCGTATTTGCATCTCAAGTCAATCAATTGCTAAGTTCAAAATATTACATCCTTTTGCCAAAGGTTGCACCCTTTGCCTTACCTTCATCAAACAAATAAATTGCCAGGTTCAAAAGTTGCATCCTTTTATCAAAGGTTGCACCATTTACCTTGTCTTCATCAATCAATCAATCACTAGGTATAAAAGGTTGTTCCCTTTACCTCACCATCACAAATTATTACTTTAGATAACAATTTTGCATTTCTCTCTTTCATTAATTCAAAAAAATAGATTCTCCAAAAACCTCAAGCCATTTAGAACATTCATTTTTTAAATATCTTATCATAATATTTTCCCAAAAATCTTAACAAAAATTTGGAAAGGTTTCTCCAAAAGCCTCAAGCCATTTGGAACATTCTTTTTAAATCTCTTAGAAAAATAGTTTTCCAAAAACCTCAACAAAAATAGTAAAAAGGTTTTGTCATAAAACTCAAGATATTTGGTCAATTATTTTTATAATTTCTTAGCACAAGGGTTTCACCATAAAAATCAACCTATTTGGCCAATTCTTTTTATAATCTCTTAGCACAAATGTTTCACCATAAACCTCAAGATATTTGGCCAATTATTTTTTTAATCTCTTAGAAAAAATGTTTCACCATAAACCTCAAGATATTTGGCCAATTATTTTTAGAATCTCTTAGCAAAAAGGTTTCACCATAAACCTCAAGACATTTGGCCAATTCTTTTTAGAATCTCTTAGAAAAAAGGTTTTTCAATAAACCTCAAAATATTTGGCCAATTATTTTTAGAATCTGTTAGCACAAATCTTTTGCCATAAACCTCAAGAAATTTGGCCAATTATTTTTAGAAATTATTAGCAAAAAGGTTTCACCATAAGCCTCAAGATATTTGGCCAATTATTTTTATAATCTCTTATTAAAACGTTTTCATCATAAACCTCAACATATTTAGCCAATTATTTTTAGAGATCTCTTAGCACAAAGGTTTCACCATAAACCTCAGGATATTTGTCCAATTCTTTTTAGAATCTCTTAGCAGAAATATTTCACCATAAATCTCAAGATATTTGGCCAACTCTTTTTAGAAATCTCTTAGCACAAAGGTTTCACCATAAACGTCATGACATTTGGCCAATTATTTTTAGAATATCTTAGTAAAAAGGTTTCTCCATAAACCTCAATATATTTGGCCAATTCATTTTAGAATCTCTTATCACAAAGGTTTCACCATAAACCTCACAACATTTGGCCATTTTTTTGTGGAATCTCTTAGCAAAAAGGTTTCACCATAAACCTCAATACATTTGGACAATTATTTTTAAAATCTCTTACCAAAGACCCCAAACCTATTTGATAAAATTTCAATTTCATTTCAAATTCTTAAAATTCCTTTGATCAATTTTTCATTACTTACTTTATTGTCTTAGCATAGATCGTATACATTCTACATCAAAAACAATAACAATAATAAAAATACAAATAAACCAAAATTGTCCATCAATAGTGTATCTTGCATTTCATTTTCCTTTGTTTCTCTCTATCTTCTTCTATTTTCCTCCACATATACCTCATATAGATCTATGTCAAGGATGTATGGTCATGCTTTGAGTGGCTACATACCTTTGATCTAGTTCTCTTTCTTCTCTTATTTTCTCCTACATTCTCTAGTTCTTTGTCAATGTTGTATGGTCATGCTTTGAGTGGCTACATGCCTTTGATTTGATCCTATTTTTTTCTTGTCCTTCTTCTCTCTACCTCTCTCTTTGTTCCCTATTAATATGATATGGTCATGCTTCAAACGGCTATATACCTTTGATTGGTTACATTTATTTCTCTTTTCTTTTCTCTTTTTTCTTCTATTTTTCCTTTTCTTTTCTCCTTCTTTCACCACTTTCCATTCATGGCACAATATCATTTTTAATTCTCTTCCATCATGATTCACACCCATATTTCATTTTGATACCACCAACCATTGGCATCCCATCCACTCCTCACATGCATTCATCCATACCATAATGATCCTTTTGTATAGATTGGATGACACTTTGGATTCACAAATTTGCGTTAACCTATCTCACTTGGTTTTATTACTAAAGAATTTTTTTTCACATATTAGTCTATATTCATAGGCATTATATCATGTCACTCACCCATGCTTTCCATCATACTGTATTCTTCGTTGTCATGTTAGCATATAGCTCAACATGTACATATGTACATCACATTTTACATATAGCAAACCACTGAAGAGTTAAAAATATACTCATTAGCATGAATATAATGATGTTCAATTATATTCTCAGTTGTATGGTAATAGAAAGTTCTTCTGTTACTCAACCATTCATAGTCAGTCCAATAAACCTTTATCTAATGTCATCAAATTTTGAAAGTATTTTGAAGCTTCCTCTAGTTGACTTGAGTTATTTCATGGACCAATCATGCCTCTTACATATTAAGAAAATTTTTAGTATAGGGAGGACAACACCTTGTGTAAGCCTTGCCATAAAGTGAATGGTTTCCCTTGATCATCCTATCATTTGTGTGATCCAAACTTGAAGATCAACCAAAGGACAAGTTAAAAAAAAAGAGAAAAGAGCAGTACAAGAAAGTAGAAAAAAAAAGCAAAAGCAAAAAAAAAGAGCACCACCACAGAAACAAAAAATAGCATTATCAAAAAGCTTGAATCCTTGAGGTCCTCAGATCCATAGATCATGGGGATAATCTCCATCGGGGCTATAGATACCTGATTGGTAGTGGAGTGTGCCTTACAAGTGGTGACATATCTATCACATTAATGATCTTCTTTTATACATACCACTATGCACTTGTGGATAAGCTAGATTAATTAGCTAAGTTTATAATTGGTTAGTCCAACCTCCCTTAAAATGGATAAATGAACATCATGTACACACATGGGTCCATGATAGGCTTAATCTCAATAAGGATAGTTAAGATTTTTGCAAGATATTGATCGAGTACTAGATGATTTTGATTGTTCAAACTATGGTTTTTGACTTTCTAGGAAATCTTCTAAACATCCAACAATCTTAGGAACAAGGAGTGAACAACATCACCACTAGCTCTACCAATAACAAGTGTTCTCTTCATCACAATTGTACATTGTCATCTATCACATATTCAAAGCATTATTTTTATTACCTACATAGGTTCATTTCAAGTTGCATTCATCATACACATTACATGTTTACTTGTTTCATAATAGGGTACATGGTCAAAGCGACTATTTATTTATCTTTTATTAGTGTTGGTCAACAATCCAACACCATGCATAGGGTGGGGTAGATGGATCAACATCAAGCAGTGTAGAATGGCCACTACATAGAAATTATGGGGTGAATGATATTTGAAGAAGATTGGTTCCTTTGGTGTGATTCTAGCTACTCTACACCGCAAAATAAGGGAAAAGAGAAAGCAAAAAGAAATAAATAAAAAGGCCATAGTTAGAAATCACAAGGATGGGTATAGCCACATCAAGACCTATGAAGGTACAATACCCCATCAAAAATACAAGCCCTACATCTAACAGATTACCCAATGGTATCTTTTTACTAGCTCTCTATCAGTGGTGAGCGGGAGGTGAACTCCAATATCGATGAATAGTTGCATGAGATCTAGGATGTAGAATCAGAGTGTAGCACCCTAAAATTGATGCAGTAAAACCTTAATAATTACAATTACTCTAGTAAATAATTCAAATTCAAATTTTAACCTCCAAAACCGCTCCCAAACCGTCGCTTAATCCGTTTCCTCCTTTCCCATGCCATTTTTAGAGTTTGTTTTGACCGTTTGACGATATCGTCGCCGATCAGACGATATCGCCTCAGATCGGACGATTTCGTCTGGGCTAGGACGTCCAGACGATCTTGTCCCAAAACTAATTTTTCACAATTAGTCTCTGTTCCAACGACGTCTCTAATCCGGGCAGAAGCGTGTCTACGCCGTTAGAGACCCTCCCCGTTGGAGATCTCCCAAATAGGGATGATCTCCAACCTCCTAACCTCCCTCCTAAGCCTATTTAATCCTAAGCCCTCCCCTTAGCATCCCCCTGGCTGATAATTCCCTGTAACTTGACTTCACACGCATTAAGACATCCTAAATTGCTATTTGCATTAGTTCTATCCAAATTTTGTTGTAGGTACCTTAGTATTTTTCAGCCGGAGCAAGCTTACATCGTCGCAGACGATCCTGTTCAGATCGGAGGCGATCCTGTCGAATCAGAGATGATTTCATATCAATGCAATCATCATTAGGGGCAATCAGTGCCCAGAGTTTGCATTTTCCTCCTTTCAATCTGCTATTTTATTCTGCAATTAGCTAGTTTATTTATTATTTTATGCTATCTTGCATTTTGGAGTTCACCCATCTAGATCAAATGCATAATTAAGTTATAATTGTCATTAAATCAGTATAATGCATTCATGTTTCTATTTATAATTCTCAGTTTGATATTGTTATTGTCATTTTACATTGTTTCCCTATGTTAGCATTGTTGTATTTTCTATGTTTTGCACCTATTTCTCTGTTTGTAGGTCTCTGACGAATTCATCAGATCTCAGATGATCTTGTCTGATAGCAGACGATCCTATCAAATCAGAGGCGATCCTGACTGCTTCAAGAATTAGAATCTTCATCAGACATCCGGATCAGGTATGACTTTTAATCTTGCTTAATTTCTCTATTTTCTGTCCTAATTTGTTCTTCTGTATTCATTTAATCTGCATCTTCATATAGAGTAACTTAGATTCATTTGGCCAAACCTAGGACTTGAATGTTTAAGGATAAAACTGAACACATAAAACACATTCCCAACCTAGGCGTGGAAACTGCCATTAAATGTTTCCTGGTGAACCCACCATCCATCAAAAAATCACCATAATACACCTCCCCCGAGAGGCGGGACCTTCGCAAGGCCTCTCAGTCCGAGGTACCACGCCATCCTTTTCACATCCCCCTTTCGGGCACGGATCCTATAGCCTGAAGGTAAGGGTGTGAAAAATTTGGAGCGATACATTTTGGTGAACCCGACGTGAATGCATTTTAAACCTTTTGAAAACAAAAACAAAAAATAAAACAACCAAAACATAGATGCATTTCAAATCATTTAAAATTAATAAGTTGCATATCATGTTTAGATGGTAGCTCCTAAGAAAATATTAGCAAGTTACTATAAATGTTGAAAACCAATTGGCAGCCATAGAAATCAATTATGTGCTTAGTGTGCCCGAAACAGATAGAAATCAACTTTTGTGGGACGAACTTGATAGAAGACTTAGTGTCATTTCATCTAGGTCAACAAAACTTAAACAAATCAAGAGGCTTGTCCTAGATAGAATCCTGGATCCTCATCAACTCGTCTTTTATCATGAACTTCGGAGAGCCTCGCCATAGATGGTTAGCTTATAGGAGAGCTCTTGTGTCTTCAGAATTGTTCACCTTCGAGGAATACCTCGAGAACGCAGCCATTATACACCAGTTCCTAGGTCATGTAGAAGACCAAGAGGTTGTTCTTACGGATAGGGAAATATGGAATAGAGTTCCTAGAGCTATGTTATATCGAGAGTATTGCCATGAGCTTTACTTCTATCAACCAAAATCTGAGACAGATAATATCACTATAGCTCTTTTCATTAAATTTTTGAAAGAAAATTTTCAATTTGAAGAAGAACACTTCATGACTCCTGAAGAACTCGAGCCCATTAATGATATTTATAAATTGTTTATAGAAAACTAGATCATTACTTTCAGTATTATTTCTTGCATTTATTGTGTTGTTTGTTATCTTTACAATATTATTACAAAAACAAGAAAAACTAAAAAAACATAACAAAAACCAAAACCTTTCATTTTAAATATTGTAGTAGGTATATAATTAATATATACCTCTTAAGCTTGTTGCATATATATATATATATATATATATATATATATATAAAATATATATTTGCTGAAATCTAAAATTAAGCACAATGCCTAAACTTAGGAATGGTAAACAAACTGAAGGAGAAGAAGAAGATTGGTTAGAAGATAAAACTAGAGACCCAAATGTCCTTCCTGAAGATCCAATTCCGGAAGGAGAAACTCTAGATCAACCAGAAGATGACCTAGGTGAAGACAATGAACAAGAAGAAAATGTTAAAGAGGATGGATCCTCATCCCCTAGAGTAGCTCCAGATGGAACTATTGCTTTTGACAACGTAGATCATTTCTGGAAATTTTTCCATAATAACATTGGTGTTCTTAATATGGCAGTTCGTATTGATAAAGGGCAAATTAGTGACACTCAAGCAGCCATGGAACATATGTTTGATGTGCGCACTAATCCCTTGTCTTTCATTGATCAAGAAAGTGATAAGGCTGGACCATCCAATAGAGATATGGTCACTATGATTCAAAACATGCCAAAACAACAGGTTACCCAACCTCCTAAGGAACCTGTTATTGAGCCTAAAATCATTCCCACACAAAAGAAAACTTCCTTCACCGCTTTACTTCGCCAAACTATTGATCAATATGCTTCAAGTAAACAAAAACCTAAAATGAAGCCAAACACCAATTTTCAACAATCTGGAATACAACATAATACAACTTCAAAATTCCTTCATAACACCTTTCCTACCAACAATTTACACAATAGCAACATAGCATCTAATCTTCATGTCCCTCCATCATATGCTCACAAATCCCATATCAATGCCCTACCGAACCAATATGGTGGGCAAACTAGTAATCTGGAAGCCATGGTGAAACAGTTAGCTTCGCGTATGGACCGAGATAGATCCTTACCGTCCCTCGTACAATTATCGAGAGATATGTAGTCAACCTTTGGATCCCATAGTTGTAGCACAACCTTACCCTAAGCATTTTCCCATGCCCATCCTGCCTATATATAAAGGAACCGAAGATCCCATAGAGCATCTTCGCATGTTTAGGATAGCATGTCATGATATATCACATGATGACTTGCTATTACTAAAAATGTTCCCAAAAAGTTTAGGTGGAATGGCATTAGAGTGGTACTATCAATTGCCCACTCATTCTTTGAGAAACTTTGAAGAAACAAGTTGAATCTTTTGTCCATCAATTTAGTGCCTACATCGAGAGGCATGTAACCATTAAAGATTTATACAACTTAAAACAAGACAAGGATGAATGTTTTGCCGATTTCTTAGCTAGATGGAGGCAGTTGATAGGAAAACTGCACTTTGTGCTACCTTATAGGGAAATGTTGGACATTTTTATCAATAATTTACAAGAACAAATATCTTATGAGCTATCAACTCCTACTTTAACTACCTTCGATCAAGCTATAGATTTAGCTCGAAGAGTAGAAGATGCCCTCATTAGGAGAGGCCAACTTAGGAAGAAGGATGATGAGAAAACATCCAAAAATCAATATAAAAACAAACAAGTTGTTGGTGACGGAGTCACTGACAGCAGAAATGTTGCTAATATCAATGCAACGAAAACAACAAAAAAATTTATATTGAAACCGCCTGATAAGCCTCCTCGAGAATTTACTAGATTGAATCAACCATTATCAACTATTTTACCTCAATTACTCGAAAGAGGTTTGATCCAATTACCAGCTATCCGGGAACCTGATCCAACTATACCCGGATACAGAGCCGACTTACACTGTGATTTCCATAGAGGACCTGGACACTCTACCAACGCTTGTAAAAGGTTGAAACATAAAATACAAGATCTGATTGATAATAATGAAATGGAGGTGCAAGCCTTCCAACCTAAACAAAATGCTCCTAATAATCCTCAAAAGACCATTCCCCAAAATCAAAATCAAAATGCTAATCAATCATTAGACATATTTCAACACCCTTTACCAAGACATGGTAAAGAGGTGGCCAATCAAATCGAACATCATAATGTTCCTCCTCCTACCCGATATGTAGGGACCATTAGTGGACATTTACTTAATCATGATCCTCAAATATTTGACACAACCTTATCCATGGTTACGACCAGGCCCCTACATAATATTCAAACTCCAGATTCTAGTGATATAGAATCAGATACTGAAAGTGAAATAGACATCACTTCAAACCAATCGAATAGTTCTAAAAATGAATCAGATCCTATTCAACCCATCACAGATGCTATGGTTCCAGAAGAACCATTTCCTAGAAGAGTTACTACTCGACCCTCTTCTAATCAATTCCTCCCAAATGAACAAGCCATAAACGCTCAACCGAGACCAGTTCAACGTCCTCAATATAACATTGTAGGTACCATTGGAGTCGTTACCCGACAACAGGCTCAAAATTCTCAACAAGAACCAAACTAGAATGATGGATCAGCTCCATTTGTTTTGAAAAATCCCAATAAAGGGAATCATGCTTCCAATGTTCAACCTAAACCCCCTTACAATATTAATGAGCAATTATCCAATACTACAGCCAGAATTTCCCTTTTGGATTTATTAAGATCTTCTCCTACCCATAGGGATGAGTTGATGCTTACATTAAGCCAAATGATGGTACCTCAAAACATTCAACCTGAAGCCATGGCCAATACTATCATCACTCGAGAAGTTGATTGTATTGACTTTCGAGATAAAGATATCCCACAACACAGTTTACATAAGGATAATCCCTTATATATTACTGCTCTAATTGGAGATGTAGTTGTTAAACGAGTCCTGATTGATAATGGTTCATCTCTAAACATTTGCACTTTTGACTTCTACCAACGATTTGGCTTTAGAAGTGATGAAATGAAGAAAACTGACATGATTATCAAAGCTTTCAATGACGAAACACAAGAAACGTGTGGAGTTATTACCATCCCATTGCAAGTTGGTCCTCGAACTCTAGATACAACCATGTTTATTGTACATTGCCCCGCATCGTACAATATACTCTTGGGTCGTCCTTGGATCAATGCAATGCGGGCTGTCCCATCAACTTTACACCAATGTGTTAAATTCGAATTTAAAAATCAGTTGGTCACTATCCATGGTGACCCTAGACCCTTTGATATGTGTGCTTTGGCAGAACCTGTTGGAGTGCAATTTTGCCCTGCTCTGTCATCCACACATCCTAATTCTTATTTTTCATCTAAAACTCGTGAAACACACACCCATAGCTTCACCTATTTCTCCTCCATTAATTTCATCCTCATATATAGATCAACAATCTTCTAAACAAACCACTCTAGAACCTCAAAAAGATCTTCAATCTACAACCAATCCTTCATGTTCTATCCCTATAATTTCAAAACCTATAGACCCATCTATTAACACTTCCACATTATCAACATCTATCATACCTTCCACATCTAAAGATATAGGGAATGATCCTTCTACATCTTATGCTCTTTCTCGATGAAATTTTACCAGATTTATCCACAATCTTAATATCAAAAAAACAAATGCTTTCATGCAAGATTCAATTCTTTTAAATAACTTGCCGCCATCTCCTCGTACTTTGGGCCTCCCACAACCTATGGGAAGTACTTACCAAGTCGGGAGTTGTGCCTTCATTTATAAAGGATATGACTGGGGAAGAATCCCTCGAAATATCAAAACTCATCATGAGGGATATGCTCGATGTTATTTTACCAATGAATATATTAAAGCTAAACCCATAATGCTTAAAATGGGATATAAAGGGAAAGGCTTGGGACCTTTCCAAAATGGCATGAAAGAACCTTTCGAGGTAGAACCGTGGCCTCCCCGCTGTGGTGTGGGCCTATTTCCTAGTAAGGGTCAACCCTTTCCTTTTGAAGATGATGATCAACTCATATGTTATCAAGATTATTTGGATAGGCATGATGATTTGCCTCTAAAAAATCAGCCATTTACATGTAACATGCTATCCATAGCTTACCCTGAAATGATTGTTGACTCCGATGAGGAGTTGGAAGGAGATATCTTCCACGATGTCTCCGTTGAAGAGATGTTACACAATGGATTTTATTTTGATGGTTCTATACCAACTATAGCCCAACTTGAGACCACTAATCCTCAAGATGAATTATCCAAATTAACCTTACAAGAATTACAAGAATTGGGCGTTTCACCCGCCCCACCTAATTTTGAAAGAGATCTACACATGGAGGTAGAAAACGTCATTAAAATTAATATTGGAACTGAGGATAATCCTCACATAATCAATATTGGATCAGAATTAAGTCAAGAAAAACAAGAGCAATACATTGCATTCCTTAAAGAATATGAAGATGTCTTCGCTTGGACATACGAAGATATGCCAGGTCTAGACCCTTCTGTAGTCATGCATCATCTAGTGGTCCATCCGGATGCTAAACCTGTTAAACAAAAACTTAGAAAAATGCATCCCAAAGTGGCTCTGCTAGTCAAAGGGGAGTTAGAAAAACTCCTGAATGTTGTTTTTATACAAGCTATTGATTATGCTGAATGGATCTCAAATGTAGTTCCAGTTACCAAGAAAGAAGCCACCAAAGTTAGGGTTTGCACAGATTTTAGAGATATTAACGCTGCATGCCCTAAAGATGATTTTCCTCTTCCAAACATGGATCAAATCATTGAATTTACTGCCGAGAGTGGGATGATGTCCTTAATGGATGGATTCTCCGGTTATAATCAGATCAGGATAGCTCCTGAAGATCAGGCTAAAACAACCTTTATTACCCCCTGGGGTACCTTTTGTTGGAAAGTGATGCCATTTGGCTTAAAGAACGCAGGTGCAACCTATCAACGAGCTATGACTTATATTTTTCATGATATGATGCATGATATCCTACATGATTATGTAGATGATATTATAGCTCGCTCTATTAATGAAGATAATCATTTAGATGATTTGAGAAAAGTTTTTAATCGATTACGAGAATATCTTATTCGATTAAATCCAGCAAAATGCATATTCGGAGTTAAGTCCGGTAAACTATTAGGGGTTTTAGTTTCTTTACGTGGTATCGAAATCGACCCTCTCAAGATTGCGGCTATCACTGATATGCCCGCACCTACTAATATATCTGAGTTACAAAGTTTACAAGGTAAGCTTCAAGCCATCCGTCGCTTCATCGATAAGTCGCGGACAAAACCGGTCCCTTTCTTAAACTCCTTAAGAAGGATGTCCCTTTTAATTGGGATGACGAATGTAGAGAAGCTTTTGAACTTCTCAAACAATACCTCCTTAATCCACCTGTGCTTTCACCACCTAGACTTGATCGCCCATTTCTCCTATATATTTCAGCTTCAGATTCTGCCTTAGGAGCTATGTTAGCTCAGCTTGATGATGAGAAGAGAGAACGTGCTAATTATTATATTAGCCGAACCTTCATCAGTTATGAAACCCGCTACACAACATTAGAAAAACTATGTCTAGCAGTCATGTTTGCTATGCAAAAATTATGCCATTATATGCTTAGTCAGAAAACTTATGTCATTGCTAAATATGATCCCTTAAGGTATCTCATGAGTCGACCTTATTTATCGGGTCGCACAGCCAAGTGGGTTCTTGCTCTAAGCGAGTTTGATCTCACATTCATAGGACAGAAGTCTGTTAAGGGTCAAATCATAGCAGATCAATTAGTTGCTGCACCCTTAGAGTCTACCCATCCCCTCATCATTGAGTTTCCTGATGAATGCCTTCAATTAGAGGCGGACCATATTGAACAATGGTCCTTATACTTTGATGGAGCCCGATGCATGAGTGGGGCTGGTGCGGGTATTATTTTAATATCCCCACAAAAACATCTTATTCCTCTGTCCTTCAAATTAACATTTGCTTGCACCAACAATACCGCTGAATATGAAGCTCTAATCCTTGGATTACGAGCTGCCTTGGCGCTAAAAATTAAACATCTGTTAGTTTTTGGTGATTCTCAACTTGTTATAAACCAAATTAATGAAGTTTATCAGACCAGAGATGATAAACTGCGCCCATATAAAGCCTATGTTTTACAATTAATGTCTCTATTTGATCAAGTTACCTTGGAAGCTATTCCTCGAACTTGCAACCGTGCAGCTGATGCTATGGCCGCAGCTGCATCTCTCCTGCCCTTGGAGTTAGATGACGAATATGCCACTATCATTATTCGTCGACTCCAGGAACCCGCTTCAAATAAGTCATGCTTAGAACCTTTGGATGTGTTTCTAATCAATGAAACTACTCCTGAACCTTGGTATACGGATATATTTGATTTTCTCCAAAATGGGACTTTCCCTGCCAATTCTAATAGAAACCAACGTCGGTTATTACGTAGACGAGCAAGTCGATTTGTAATAATTGGCAATACTTTATATAGGAGATCTTTTGAAGGTATCCTATTAAGATGTTTGAATTTAGAAGAATCCAAATCAGCCTTGAGTGAAGCCCACGATGGATCTTGTGGAGGACACTTCAGTGGTAGTGTCATTGCTAAAAAGCTCCTTAGGATAGGATACTTTTGGCCTACCATGGAGAAGGATGCACATGATTATGTGCGCCATTGCGACAAGTGCCGAAAACATGCCGACCTTGTCCATGCGCCCGCACAAGAACTGCAGGCTATTTCATCTCCTTGGCCCTTTTCAAAATGGGGTTTAGATATTATTGGCAAAATCAATCCTGTGTCATCTGATGGACACAAATTCATCATAACCGCCACTGAGTATTTCACGAAGTGGGTTGAAGCTATGCCTTTAGCTTCCTGCACTGGCACACAAGTCTCTAAATTTATTTTTAATCAAATCATTTGTAGGTTCGAAATTCCTGCAAATCTCATCTCCGATAATGGAACTTGTTTCAAAAATAAAGATGTTAAAAAATTATGCCAAAAATATAAGATTCAACATCGCTGGTCCACTCCCTATTATCCTCGGGGTAATGGTCAAGCAGAAGCATCTAACAAAACCTTAATCAAAATTCTCAAAATATTGGTCAATAAAACTGGCCGCGATTGGCACATTCAATTATATCCAGCCTTGTGGGCCTATCGAACTAGTGTTCGAACCCCCACTGGAACTTCACCTTTTGTTTTGGTTTATGGTGTCTGAAGCCATTTTTCCCTTTGAATTAGAAGTTCCTTCTTTGGCTCTACTACTTCAAGATACCGAAGTAGGAGATGAATATCGAGCTGGCAGACTCGGCCAGCTGGAACTCCTAGATGAAAAATGCATCAATGCTTTGGAGCATCTCCGTGCCTACCAAAACAAGCTTAAAAGATCATATGCTAAAAAGTTCGTCATCGATCCTTTGAGATCGGCGACCTTGTTTTAAAAGAAAATCAAAAAATACTAATGCAACTAAGGACCTTAAAGGTAAATTTGAGCCCAACTGGCTTGGACCATACATTATCACTGCTAAATTTGAATCAGGAGCATACAAATTATCTACCTTAGATGGTAAAGAACTTAAAGAACCCATGAATATTTTGCATCTTAAACGTTACTATGTATAAATTTGGTCATTTCATCCTTGTATATATTTGTTTAAAATATTTCAAAATCACTATCTTGTATTTCTTTCAATTTATAAATTCAAAAACACCAAAAACATTCATAATCATCAAAATCTTCAAAACTATTTGTTGTATTTATTTATGGCACTTGTTAATTCTTTCAAAAATAATAAAAAATAAAAACAGCAATATTCTTGACTCTTTCGAAACCAAAACAACATAAAGAAGAAAGAGAGAGTCAACATTCTCAAAACTTCTCAAAAAGTATTTATATCTATATCTTCTTACAAATATTGCAGTTATATGTTTCAAATTATTTTGGATAAATTAGCATTTATTTGGAATCCCTCACTTTCACACTCACAAAAATAAATATCTTGATTTTATCTGGCATGATTACTAATCTCTCTTATATCAAAGTCCACAAAATTCAATTAAATAAAGTTTGAGCACAGAGAATTGATCTTGTTATTTACTTAAACCAAGCACATCTTTTCACAATAAAATGATTATATTTGTAATTTCCATGCTTTGCTACATAGTAGAAGTGGTTTCTTGAGCGAAAAGTTTCCCCGCTATCCTATCATGCACATGGTCTAGAATCTTTGAGAATTGGCAAAAGGACAAGCTCACCCCTACCCAGAATAAAAATCCCTTGCTCTACAACTAATCCGAGCAAGTATCCCTAGCATAGAAAAGAAAAAGCAAAGTTCAAGAAAAAGAGAAAAAGAAAAATGTTATTTTATATCATTACAACAATGTTTCAAGCATTATCTCAAAAATCAAGCAAAAATACAAAAGAAAGAAAAAGCAAAAGCAAAAGCAATAAAATCCCTTTCCCTACCCTTTGAAAAGAAAAGAAGGGTTGATGAGCTTGAATCCCTGGAATTCTCAATTATTCAAAAACTGTGAGGTAAGCCCCATAACAGGTGGTTTGTGCCCAACCTCGCTTGGCCTTGGGTAACTCCTAGCGTGGCGATATGTCTGTCACATTAGCGACCTTCTTTTGTACAGACCTATGTCTCGCTTATGGATTAGCTAGCTCTTGATAATCCGACTTACATAGTAGTCTAGTATGGTTATATGCATCTACATCATGGTTAATGAACACTTATTTGGTTCATTCAAATCACTTGTATCATATTATCTTGCTCAAAACTGGTAAATGAACATAGCAATTGCACACACATTTTATATTTGAGAGATTTTGTGTATCATTATGATAAATCAAGATTGGAAATGAATTCACATATGCACATGGGATTCCTTATAAATCTAACTTTTGTCTTTAAGATACTTTGAAATATTTTTTGCAAATTGTTTGGAATAATTCATTTTCTTCTTTAAAGTACAGTTGTTTAGTATAAAGACAACTACATGCATAATAGAAAGATCAAAATTTCTTTCAAAACCATACAATCAAAACACACA
This sequence comes from Wollemia nobilis, assembly GCA_028583015.1. Lineage (NCBI taxonomy): Eukaryota > Viridiplantae > Streptophyta > Pinopsida > Araucariales > Araucariaceae > Wollemia > Wollemia nobilis. Next base: position 7,015,724 of record JAQPPZ010017110.1, read on the forward strand.
CACACACACACAAAAAAAAAAAAAAAATATATATATATTATCGACTTTCACGACGATGGTATAGTTCCAAAACCAAAATTGGAATTTTATGCCTAGCGCAAGTCCTCATCTTCATATTTTCTGTTTATTAAAAATCAACCATGCAATAAAACTATCTCTTTTTGGATTTCGCGATGATGGTATAAGTCTATACCTACATATTCTATGCCTAGCGCAAACCATTGTAACAATTTTTATTCCCCATTTATTTAAAAATCATGAAAACCATATGACTTAAATCATTCTATTATACAATTATGTTTTTAAACAAAAAGCATGCACATTATCACTATTTCATGTCATTATGTCAACCTTCAATTTTGCAATGATGGTATAATTCCTAGGGAATTATCCAAAAAATTTATCACACTTAGGAATTTATGCCTAGCAAAAATCATTTTAACATTATTTCATGCATACTATTTTTATGAAAATCTGAAAACAAACCATCATCATCATCATTTGCACCATTGCACCAAAGTCTTAAGACAAGTCTCTTAAGCACTCTTTTACTTTTTAACAATATTTCTATACTGGGATTAGCTTGACGACCGAGTGAGCGGCGACTCCATGAAATGGTCTATAATAGCGACAATGTCCTTTGAAATTATTGTTAGAAGTCTCTTTTTATCTTTTATCACATCACATCACAAACAACCAATTTGTTACATCAGATTATTTCATTTAAAATCTTACAGCATGACATTCAAACCATAATATTTCCAACGACATAATTACATGAATCATCAAATCAATCAATCAAACATTAAAAGCATCATAAAAATACATAAGACACAAGTCATATGATCAAAAATATCTCATCTCATATATATATCAACAATATATACATCATCTCAAAACTGGATTGGTATGCCACAATCTGTACCTCGGCATACTCAATCCTCTATCAAAAATAATAAATACTATATATCAATCTATACAATGCCATGTAGTAGTCTAGCCTCGAGAACCCCTCGAGCTCTCAGCCTCATCTCCTCCCCGCCCTGAGGTGGACGAGGTGGCCCCATCATAGTATGAGTGGTACTACGAGTCCTAGTCGTGGATCGAGATGAAGTCCTCGATGACCCGATCCTGATCGGATCTACGATGTTAGCCGAAAGTGGTAATCTCTCCTCCTCTGGCACCATCTGATAGTATAATGTCTGGTAGAAAGTGATTTGGGCAATAGCCCATGCTAGCTCCCGAGTGCTCGCCCCTCCGCCCCGTGCTCTGAGGCGTGCAATCTCATCTCTGAGCTATGTCACCTCAGCTCGATGTCATGCAGCCTCCTCCTATAAGGTCTGCACCTATGCTTGGAGACGGACTGTCTCCGCTCGAAGAGTCATTGTCTCGCTACTCTCCCTAGTGTCAACACCCTTGCCCTTATCGGGCGATGGTGGCCTCTCTCTCTATGGAGAAGGGGGTCTCTCCTCCCTCCTCTCCCATTATCATGGCCTCTCCTGCGCCTGTGGTCTCCTCTGCTCTCTCCCTCTATGACCCTGGGCCGCCTCAATAGCCGCCTGGCATCGCCTCCCCATCCGATGCACAACTGCATGAATCGGACCCTGAGCCCTCGTCATCCGAGGAGGGCGGATGCCTGCGTACCAGGCATCGTAGCCATCGGCTACCCCTGCATCGTCCCCATCCACTGGCTGAATGGGGGCATCATCCGAGTCCTGACTCCAGAAGCGCTGCATATCTAGAGCCCCGTTGACCGTAGTGTTATCCCGGATAGTCCGAGAAAACTCGTAATCCCTGAGAGATGGGATCCCCTGCTGTAGACCGAACTATCACAAAACTCGGTCGTAGCGGTGGAGCTCCACCTCTCCCCTCTCCATCCTAGCCGCAGACTCGCCTGATGTGAGCCAGCTCCTGTCCATCCTCGGCCCACCCTGGATGATCTCTCCAAGGCCTCCAGGTGATCTGGTCCGGGACAAGGTCATCCAGTAGTCTCCGGGACATCGATAGATCAATCCGCCATTGTGACCCTCTTCGGAGCCACCAGTAGAAAGCTCGGGGCCTCTCCCCATCAACCCCTATCAAAGGAAGCCCTACCGCCTCCGCACTACAATGTGCTCCCAGCACCAAACCTGTAGGAGCGATGTCATAACTAGACATCGGCCGCCCTTGTACACGACCCCATGCAGGATCCTGTACAACCGACATAGAACAAAACTGCCCCAAGAGAACCTATAACCATGGTCTCGCATGTCGTAGATCACATCTGCTAGCACCCATGGTACCCTGCACCCACTCTGGTGGCACAGCAGAAGTCCACCCACCACTCCAGCCAAAACCTGTGTGAGTCTGGATGCCCCAGGCATCTGACATAGCGCCTCGATGTTCACTCCGCCCTTCTCCAGGGCGAAGCTCGGGTCACCACACAACCGCATCATAGCATGGCCCTGATTGGCCATAGGAGTGATCAACCATCCTTGTATGGGGATCCTCATAATCCTCCATACATCCTCCAATGTGGGAGTCATCTCCCCTATAGGTAACCAAAAATAAGAAGAACCCGGATACCACCTCTCTTCCAGGGCTGTCAGTAGCCCCATGTCTGTAGAAACTTGTGGCATTTCTGCCACATGTTGTAAGTCGGCTTGAGCCAGCTGATCCCGCTCTGCCTATGATAGAGTGGCCAAGTCATCTCTCAACCCACCATATTTCCATTCTCTGCTCTTTAGTAAACCTCTCTGCAACATAAACAACAAAACAATAAAAATCATTAATAAAAACTCAAGTGATTAATAATGCAAGTAAAATTAGTTCAATTTTATACAAATGATGATATCGTCCACTATTGGATGATATCGTCCCAAATTTGAGCAAAATCGTCTCCGATTTCGCAAGCCGAAATCGTCCCTAATTTGATGAAATCGTCCCCCTTTCGTCGATTTCGCCCTTAGACGAAATCGGCGAACTTGAGACGATTTCGTCGAAATCGGGACGATTTCATCCCGACGACGTCGACGGCCCAAAAACGGCCGCGATGCTCAAAAATTAATCAAAATTCACCTAAAAAGCATGTAAATTCAACTTAAACCATTCTAAGCTAAGTTTAGACTCTTACCCGTAGCCCGCGTCGGACCTCTGTCGATCTGTGCGTTGTCTCCACCATTTTTGCTTGCAGAGCTCTAAAAACCAAAAAAATGAATAGTAAAAATGAATTAGGGTTTTACCCTATTTTTCTTAATTTTATTCAAAACATAATTAAAAACATTTTAAAATTTTTGCTTTTCCGCGTTTTTACCTCAAACGTTCGATTTGGGTAAAAACACGGAGGGGGCACCATAGTAAGTTGTCGTACGATTCGACCAAGAATCGTCGCCTAAAAATGGGAATAATTTTTGCTTTCTCGTAAATCGAGAAGAACTCATCTTTAACGCATTTTCTTCAAAAAATTCGCTAAAGAGGGGGCAAAATGTAGCACCCTAAAATTGGCACAGTAAAACCTTAATAATTACAATTACTCTAGTAAATAATTCAAATTCAAATTTTAACCTCCAAAACCGCTCCCAAACCGCCGCTTAATCCGTTTCCTCCTTTCCCATGCCATTTTTAGAGTTTGTTTTGACCGTTTGACGATATCGTCGCCGATCAGACGATATCGCCTCAGATCGGACGATTTCGTCTAGGCTAGGACGTCCAGACGATCTTGTCCCAAAACTGATTTTTCACAATTAGTCTCTGTTCCAACGACGTCTCTAATCCGGGCAGAAGCGTGTCTGCGCCGTTAGAGACCCTCCCCATTGGAGATCTCCCAAATAGGGATGATCTCCAACCTCCTAACCTCCCTCCTAAGCCTATTTAATCCTAAGCCCTCCCCTTAGCACCCCCCTGGCTGATAATTCCTATAAATTGACTTCACACGCATTAAGACATCCTAAATTGCTATTTGCATTAGTTCTATCCAAATTTTGTTGTAGGTACCTTAGTATTTTTCAGCCGGAGCAAGCTTACATCGTCGTAGATGATCCTGTTCAGATCGGAGGTGATCCTGTCGAATCAGAGATGATTTCGTATCAATGCGATCATCATTGGGGGCAATCAGTGCCCAGAGTTTGCATTTTCCTCTTTTCAATCTATTGTTTTATTCTGCAATTAGCTAGTTTATTTATTATTTTATGCTATCCTGCATTTTGGAGTTCACCCATCTAGATCAAATGCATAATTAAGTTATAATTGTCATTAAATCGGTATAATGCATTCATGTTTCTGTTTATAATTTTCAGTTTGATATTGTTATTGTCATTTTACATTGTTTCCCTATGTTAGCATTGTTGTATTTTCTGTGTTTTGCACCTATTTCTCTGTTTGTAGGTCTCTGATGAATTCGTCAGATCTCAGACGATCTTGTCTGATAGCAGACGATCCTGTCAAATTAGAGGCGATCCTGACTGCTTCAAGAATCAGAATCTTCATCAGACATCCGGATCAGGTATGACTTTTTAATATTGCTTAATTTCTCTATTTTCTGTCCTAATTTTGTTCTCTGTATTCATTTAATCTGCATTTTCATATAGAGTAATTTAGATTCATTTGGCCAAACCTAGGACTTGAATGTTTAAGGATAAAACTGAACACATAAAACACATTCCCAACCTAGGCGTGGAAACTGCCATTAAATGTTTCCTGGTGAACCCACCATCCATCAAAAAATCACCATAATACACCTCCCCCGAGAGGCGGGACCTTCGCAAGGCCTCTCAGTCCGAGGTACCGCGCCATCCTTTTCACATCCCCCTTCCGGGCACGGATCCTATAGCCTGAAGGTAAGGGTGTGAAAAATTTGGAGCGATACACGAGCACTCATGTTCAAGCGGTGTTAGCAAAAATAAACCCTCAACTGATATAATGAATATACTCTTCCTTAGTCACTCAAGAACATACCATGAAATCCAAATAGTAGAATAACACAGGATGACTTAAGCGGCTAAAGAATTGAATATTCATACATTCAATAAAGAACAAGAGGATGCAATTAGAGACCAAATGGTACATAATTTGTATTTATAGAGGGGACACCTTACATAAAAATTATAATGGCTAAAGAGCCACCCCTGGTAATCACTAATATTCTACTATTTATAATTATATTTACATGGATTTCAAAATCCAAACATTAATGGTGGAAGGTAGGAATATGGCTTTTGCAGCTGACAAGCACCACCCTGATACACTACTCCACTAGGAAGCATCAATCTTCTAGAATAGTGGCAGGTGCTTCTAGATTGATCTAGGCTCTTTGATCTTCTGTTTAGCTCATTATTGCTTAGCTACCTCATCCTTATACTTGACTGGCGATCCTTTTTTTAGCTAATGAGTGATAGACACTGAAGTACCCTAGGAGCATCACACCAAAAATCTATCACTTTCATGTACTACATTGGGTACTCGGACCACTGTGGCAGCAAGCAGGCCTTCCTTTGGATTTTCAAGTGATGGTGGGGATTTTGTGTATTCGGTGGGTGTTTCTCATATGTTCCATCCATCTTACATTCCTAAATTCCTACCTGGGTTGGGCAGGAGTTTTCTTTATTTCTCAAGGGCGGGATTTTATTATTTTTCCATCCATGCTAGCTCCTTGAAATGTTCATTCAATCAATTAAGCGGGTATTTTGGAAATTTTCACCAAATAAATAAGGGTGGGTTTCCACCCCTTCTTTTCACCTACCTTAATTCTATCATCCAATCGTCAGTCTTATCCACCTCATGATCATTGCTGCCATTCTGATATCTTTTGTATGTCCATCAATACCTTCAAAACTTGGTGAATTCCTTAAAGAGAAACATCATCTTTTGCAAAAAATTATGGGGGTGCAAAACACACCCACAATCTTGGTGGCTCATAGGGATTTTCCCCTTATGATAAATGAGGACCCAAAATACTACTTTTTAAAATTCACAAAACAAAAGGAGGAAAGGGGATCTACAGGGCACAAACAAAAGCAATTGAGGAAAGTTGCAAGACAATGGAGGAAGAGAGCCAAATGTGAATGAAAAATGAGGGGTACAAGGGTAGAAGAGAATTGGTTTCACCCAAAGGATCAGACCAAGAATCACCAATACTCTTCTAAAAGAGGAGAGAACAAAAAAAACTAGGAAAAGAGAACAAGAGGGGAAAAGGGGAAGGAGGAGAACACATGAAGCAATAGAAGGAGGAAGATAGCCACCACTAACCTTGACGGTTGGAATAGGTGAAGAACTGAGGAAAGAGAAGGAAGTAAATTATGCACTAAAATAAAAGAAATAAAAGAGAAAGCGATCCATTGGACACCCCCACAGACAACATTCCCACTAACATACCCCATCAAGGATCATGAAAAATTCAAGAATAGACAGAATGTCGAAGGCATTTACCAGCTTTGGTGCAACACCTCTTTTTGACACAATATTGTAAGAATATTGTTTGTCTATTTCCACTCTCCCTAGGAATATTCAATTGCAACCTCATTTTCTTCTTCATGTCTCATGCTACTTCTACCCATTGGGGTCTTATAGATTTCATTTCCCATTGCTCGAGGAGTGGGTGCTATTTCCTAGAAGCGATAGATATCTTATAAAATATTATCCATGGAGATGCTTGAATCATGAGCCTTAGATCCATTGGGCATAGGATCACAACAATTACGTAGGAAACATGAATGTATTCCAATATGGAGAATTTTTATCACCAAGCATTCAAATGATGTCCCCTTAACACGTGCTTGGAGCACTTTTATTTATTAGATGGACTATGTACATAAAATCATGGTGTGAATGGCATGCCACAACCATTGATTCATTTTGGATGTCATCTAGTGAATCTACAATGATCAAACCATATTGCATTGTACTTGAGGCACCTTCTGTAGACTGGTTGACATTGCCAACATTTCCAAGTCATGAAAAATCCATGACTTGGTAGATCATCATGCACACCAGTATTTATGCAAATCGATGATCAGGATGGTAATGAATTTTACCATATGGTAGCTTTCCTTTTGTATAGGCCTACCTAGCAATAGGCTTCAATGTTGCCAAACCTGGGGATTCACCTGCTGTAAAATATCGACTTGGTACACCTTCACCACTTTCACAGGTTTCTCCTTGTAGGCTTCATTGATCAAGCTTGCTGATGATGGGACCTCCTTGGGAACTAGGTTCTGACTAGTTAAGCCATCATGGAGATGGCTTGGCTCTTGGTTTCTACATTTTGGGACACAAAAAGGATGCAAAAATTCTCTCCCTTTGTGCATATAGTTCCCACCCATGTCCAGATCCTCCCCTCCTTGAGGAAAGGTGCAAGCATTGGAGCTACCACCTTCTACACTGATGCTTGCACTTTTCCTTTCTGGGATCAAGATAGCATTTGCCCCTTGTGTTCCATTAAATTGCACCCTTAGTTGTTGCATATCTTAAAATGACATCCATGGGGGATACTATGTAGTAGGGTGGGGAGCAATAGTAGATGGAAATGGGGATGGTAGGGCAGAGTTTGTTGAAGATGTCATTCCTACTTGAATCAGGAGTCACTCTACCCATAAAACCTCTTGAAAGACTTGAGGGAATCTCATTTCCCTAGATTGAAGTAGGAGGAGGCCTATGTTTGAGCTTAGATATCGAACATAGTACAGGTGAGCCTAGGTGGGTGACGGTTGGTACTCAAGAGGAATCCTCTTCTAGCTCCTCTCAAATCGAATATTGAAATCGATTAGAGACTCAAGAGGTGCCCTCTTGATGTATGAGAGATGCATCAAGAGTTGGAAGGGATCCATGGAGCCATAGAATGTGTTGATGAGATCTCCCACCAAGTCTCTCCATGAGAAGATGGTTCTCCGTCCAAGGGTATAGTACCACAATAGCACCTTCCCTTCTAGAGATGCGACCAAAATTCTGATCATGATATCTTTGTCGGTGATGCCATGGAGGGGCACCAGTGCAGTAACATCTTCAACATGCTCTTGAGCCATTTCCAAGGTGTTATTATATTTTTTTAAGGCCTTCAGGGTGCCCTTGGGAATCTTATGCAAGTAGTGGAGGTTTAGTGGACGGGGTCAATCCATTGGAAGAATGACAACTAGTTCATTAAGACACCAGTATTTAGAGCTCCCAATTGTGATGTTGAATTTAGATTTGGAGTCACTGTGTGAGCATGCTATCTTTGCCAATGAGATCAAGGCTTATCACCATACCTTGAGTCCTCTGGGATGTTTGGATCTTTAGCATGGGTGGGTGACTAGTCTCATGATTTGGTCATGCTACATAGATAGAGTCACCAGGTGACTTTGAGAAGATCTAGGTAAGTCAGAGAGTCACCAAACTCTAATTTCCTAAAATACGGGGACTCAGTGAGTTCTCCAGCAGAGTCACCAAAAACTATTGGTTGATGATTCGACATCACATATAGGACAAGATAGATGTATCATCACAAAATATCATAGAACGGTTATCATGTTGAAAGGATGGGTTAGACGATATCTAGAGAAGGCTAGTTCCTTTGGGTGATTCTAGCTACTCTACACCATAAAACAAGGTAAAAGAGAAAGTAGAAAGAAATAAATGAAAATTCCATAGCCAAAACTTGCAAGGATGGGTATAGTTGCATCAAGACCTATGTAGGTGCAATACCCCATTAGAAACATAATTCTTACACCTAACAGATCATCTAGCAATACCTTTTTTCTAGCTCTCTATCAACGGTGGGTAGGAGGTGAATTCCAATATCGATGAATAGGTGCATGATATCCAAGATGCAAAATTAGAGCACTGTTGTTTGGGTTATGTTAGCAAAAAAAAAACCCAATCCATATAATGAATATGCCCCCCTAGTCACTCAGGAACACCCCACAAAATCTAGATAGCATAGTAACATAGGATAACTTAAATGGATAAAGAATTGAATATTCATACATTCAGTAAAGAACAAGAGGATGTAACTAGAGACCAAACAATGTAGAATTTATATTTATAGAGGGGAAACCTTACATAAGAATTGTAATGGCTAAATATCCACCCTTAGGAATGACTAGCATTCCACTATTTATAATTATATTTACATGGATTTCAAAATCTAGACATTAATGGTGGAAGGCAAGAAGATGGCTTTTATAGCTGATGAGTGTCACCCTGGTACACTGCTCCACTAGGAAGCATTGATCTTCTAGAAGAGTGGTAGATGCTTCTAGATCAATCTGGGCCCTTCGATATTCTACTCATTTCATTATTTCTCAACTACCTTATCCTTCTCCTTGACTGATGATCCTCTATTTAGGTGGTGAGTGACAGACACTGAAGTACCTTGGGAGCATCACATTATAAATCTATCACTTTTGCATACAAATTTGGGTACTCGAACCACTGTAGTAGTGGGTGGGCCTTCCTTTGGATTTTGAGTGATGGTGGGGAGTTTTGTGTATCTGGTGGGTGTTTCTCATATGTTTCATCCATCTTACATTCCTAAATTCCCACATAGGTTGGACGGGAGTTTTATTTTTTCCTCAAGGGTGAGCTTTTATGATTTGTCTACCCATGATAGCCCCTTTAAATGTTTTTCTAATCAGTTGAGCAGGTATTTTAGGAAGTTTCGTCCATTCGATAAGGTTGGGTGCCCACCCCTTCTTGTCACCCATATTTCTTGATTTTTCATCTACCCATAAGTCTTGTCCACCCCATGATAAATACTACCACTCTGAGATCTTCCACCCATCCATAAATACATTCAAAACTTGGTGAATTCCTTGAAGAGAAGCATCATCTTTTGCAAAAAATGATGGGGGTGCAAAACACACCCACAATTAGTTGAACCATTTCATATAGTCAAAACCAAATATTTGCTTCCAAAAGTATGACCACATACACATATCTCAAGTACACATATAATGCATGTCTCACATCCATACATGTACATTTTGGCATATCTACAACTAGTCAAATTAATACTACATGTCATATACTATCTATTAAACAACATCATCAATGCATAATCACATGTATTAAATCACCACAAACACACATCATCCACAATCAATACATATCACACCATTATGTGTAATCAAAGGTGCTCATTGTATATCATATAACAAGATGGTTTGTACATAGGCAAAACTACCCGTATGCTACATCGCATATACATCATGTTGTACATCACCATGTAGGAAACTATCATAATATACAAAAATGGTGGCACACTCACCACGCAAAAAAAATAATAATCTTAGCCTTGCTTCCTATTAGGAGTATCTCCACTCCCCTCATGTCTATTATGAGGCTCCTCAGCCCTCCTTTGCACTCCCTCATTGCTCTATCTTAGGAAATATTCCTCTACATGTGATGCTATCGGCTCTACTACCCGAGGCTCTATTAGCACCATTGATGGTGTGCTCCTCCTGCTCTTATGAAAATGATACTTGGACTCTAAATATATTGGTATACCTATCCATTGACTCACTAGTTGTACCTCCAACCTATGCACTCTCCTTCTCTCTCAAAATGAGAGCCTCTCAAAATTGTCCTTCACTCATTGTAGGTCATCAAGCTTGATCTGCAAAGTGGAAACATCACCCTATGTCCTTCATCACTCTACCTCCTCTCATAATCTAGCCATCTTCGCCACCATAACCTCTTACTCACTCTACTACCTTTGTGCCTCTACCATGGCTCTCTCTAACTCCACTATCATATATCTCTCTCTACTACGATAACATCACACTCTCGTTACAACTCATACCCTACCCTCTAAGTTTTTTCATTCTTCCTATCCTTCATATTTTTAAATGCTACAAATTGATCCACTTTTCATCAAACTCCATCAATTCACCCTTATACACTGACCCTCTAACTAGCCAAGCCAATTATCCCTTTCAAAAGCCTCAAATCCAATATTTATCACCTCAAAAAGTAAGGTCATATTTGACTCCATTTTTCCCCATAAAAGCTTCTCTAAAATTCACAAAACAATCACCATTAGATCAAGATCAAAAATAGCTTTTTGACGATATAAGGTTTACCTATATTCTAACATCATTTGGTTCCCCAAATGCAAAAAAAATACACGTGGGTCACATTAATCAAATATTTCAAGTTAAGGTGCAATCGTACTCAGGTTACAACCTACCTTGTGACCAAAGCAAAATTTTCTAAAATTTTGCCACAAAGCATAAAATGATGATTTGCATCCATTCCCATGTATTTTCTTCATTCCACTTAGCCAATAACCACTTTGTCAATCATTTCATCGTTACTTTAATTTTTCTTCTCTCATCAACTCATTGCTTGAGGGGGTAGACATCATGCAAAATCCACCTCACACATGATCAATAAACAAACACTCAATATTTGAGATTGAGTTTATCCAAGAACTTTTCTAAGACCATATTGAAGCCCTCTTTTTTTGGTGTAAACACAAAGCAAAATCTCAATTAAATTTGATATGATCTCTACCAATGTATATATGGTTACTCATGAATACCCTTCATCAAGGTGGCAAGTTAAGTTTGATTAAAAATGGATCAAATCCTCACAAGGACACCTACCTTTAGCTAGTCAATTTATCACATTCAATCAAGCTCAAAAATCTATCAAAGGTATTCACTCCTTTCAAAATTGGGGTATCTTACATTGATCATAATAGCAAGATAATCGTGCATATCCTCCCTCAAAGCAATCATCATGGCTCAATACAAATGCCATAACCAACCATAATCACTCATCATTTTCATCATCCCTAACCACTACATGCTCATCCAATGATATTTCATTGTCAAGTGATTCATCATTATCTTTCACTTCTTCACCCATCAACTCATCATTTGAGGGGGTAGACATCAAACAAAAAAAATTGCCTTGCACATGATCAATAATCAAACACTCAATCTTGGAAATTGTGTTTGTTCGAGAACCTTTTCTAGAGATTATCTCAAGCCCTCCTTTGTTGGGGTAAACAAAATCAAAATTTCTCTTCTCAACAAAACTCTAATTCAAACAAACATTTGATAGGCCCAATGCCTAAGTCTATAGGTTAATCCATGGATTTCCTTCCTCGAAGTGGCAGTCATAATACCACTCATAAATGAAGCACTTGATAAAAACCTACCAAGGGATGAATGACTTACCAAATCAAATCAAGCTCAAAAATGCATCAAATATAAATATTCAAAGACATTCATCCCTTTCGTAATTGGGATATTTTTTATTGATCATGATAGTAAGATAATCTTGCATCTACTCTCTCAAATACCATCATGGTGCAACACAAGCTACAATCATCCATCATAAATTCATACTCTTCAAAATAAAACCACCAAAATGGTGTTCTAATTTTTTCTAGTACACCATGTTTTCACACAACACAGTACAAAAATGGATAAAATGTAGATACCCAAAAGTCACACATTGTCATTTCTCCCATCATCTCGACTGATCAATTTGCAAAACCCATAAAATTTGCATACATTAGTCTCAAAACACTATTAATCTATCAAAATAACTATTTATAAGCCCCCTTGAGCCACTTAAGCCCTTTCCTACACTTAACTATGGGTCCTCATCCAACCATCATCTTTGCCTAACCTTGGTTAATCTCCAACCTTGGTCAAGGTCTCCCCATTGTCAAATTCCACCCCATGGTCAACCTAACCATGGTCAATTAGATCTTTGGCCACCTCACTTAGTCTACTATTTGACTAGCCTAGGCTCCACCTCACCCATTTGACCTTGGTCTAACCTAGGGTCAACCTAAGCAAGGTTAACCTTAACCCTTTCTCCACACATCCCCTTGTGTGCATTTAGGGCCTTAAATTCCATTTGGAGACTTTTGTGTCCCAAAGAATGGGAGACATGGTGATTCACCCTCCACCTCACCCAAAAGTCAATATTTGACCTAGGGTCAACCTAACCCTGGTTAAATCTAACTCTTGCTCCATTTCAAATCCCCATGTGGGTTTGAATTCATAAATGACTTTTGAAGACTTTTTTGTTTTCAAAGCATGGGCAAGGATGACTCACCTTCCACCTCATCCAACTCAACTCTCAACCTTGAATTAACCCTACTATAGTTAGGTTTTCAACTTTAACTCCAATCTACATCCCCATGCTCATTTATGATATGTAGGTAGGTGAGGGATTATCTCACCCAAATACACTTATGAAGTATGCCATATTAGGGGACACCTCACATGGGACGACTCATAAAAGATACCTCAAGGGATACTTCATGGGACACCTCATACCCCCCAACCTATCCAAATTCTATAAATAGAGGCTCTTTTCCTCCATATTGATCCATCAACCATTTGCATACCCATAATCTACCAAAATTTAGTTATTCTTACCCGCATTCCATCATCCACTTTGCCATCAATCACCACCTCAAACATCTTTTTGCACCTTTTTTGTATCCTAAAATTGGTTTGTTTTGCAAGTTCTAAAGGTGACCCGATGAAGACAAGAGCTCCAACAATTGTAGAAGACTATTTTGATTCACCCAAGATGCAACCAGGGTATAACAATCAGGGTTGCAAGGTACCCTACAAGCCAAAATGGTCACACCCTAGGGTGCGACCCTTTTCAAGGGTCAGTTTCAAATATCAAAAGGATTGAAAACCCTCTAGGTAGGTAAGTATCACCATCCAAAACTAGTTTTGCAATCATTTTCATGGATTTTGTAATAGATTAGATTTATTTTGAGTCTTTTTTATCTTCAAACACAAGGGGTCTGATCAAGATAGGACCCCAGACATTCTAATTTCTTTTTATAGGTCTTGAGGATAGGTCGAATAGATAGTGGCACATGAACAGTAAGTCCACTCAACTTGAGGATCTCTTGTTGAAGTGTTATTGACCTCCTTACTGAAGAAGGGGCTTTCACCTCCCAAAACCCCATCTTGTAGCCTTCGAAGGCTCTTTTGTAAAAATGACTCTTTTGTATCCCTTTGAACTCTCAATTGCAAACAATGTTGGTTTTCCATAAGTTCAATTACAACTTTACATGATACTTCTGCATTTACTGCACATTCACACATACATAAGAATGGAAATATAACTCACACTCTAAACTATGACTTAACCCTAATCTATTATTTATACATGTACCATGAATGTACCTGTTGACAATCTTGTCACATTTCTTAAGGGGTAGAAAAAGAAAACAAATTTTGTATAGTGTTGTGTAAAGTTTTGCTTTGTTGTTTTTTATTTTGAAAAGTTGCAGCAATTTTGGCTTCCAATACCACCCCTTTTGTATATAAAGTAGAAAAGAAAGAACTTCGCTGCCAAACAAGCTAGAGAAAAGAGCTTCGCCGAAGGAAAATAAAAATAGCTTCGCACCCGAAGCATTTCCAGCACTACTTCGGGTAAAAGTTTTGCGAAGTAGTTTTCGCCGAAGTAAAATAGAAGGAAAAGAGAATGAAACTACTTCATGCCCGAAGCGTTTCCAGCAGCTACTTCAGGCAAAAATTGAGCGAAGAGGCGTTCAGAAGAAAAGAGAGCTTCACACCCGAAGCATTCTCAACACGGGGAGTTTTGAGAGAAAGAAAAGGGAAAAGGAAAAGTAAATATGGGCGAAAGTTGAGCGAAGGCGTCAAGAAAAAGCCCACCAAGCATTTCCATTCGGGTAGGGTTTTTTGCGAAGTAGTATTGCCGAAGAAGAATACAAAAGCAGCGTTCGAAAGAACAACTTCGCCGAAAAGCAAAGGCAAGAAATCTACTTCGGGCCCGAAGCATTTTCAGAAGCTACTTCGGGTAAGATTTCTACGAAGCGGTGTGCCGAAGAGAAATACAAAGAAAAGGAATGAAACTACTTCGCACCCGAAGCATTTCCAGCATTACTTCGGGAAGGGTTTTTTGTGAAGCGGAACTCAAGGAGCATTGAAAGTACTTCGCCAGAAAGTTGTCGAAGTACTCACTTCGGGCCCCTCCATCAGTGAACCATTTTTACTTCGCCAAAAGCTCATTGCGAAGCATTTGCTTCGGCTAATTTTATGTGAAGTACTTCTGCCCGAAGTGAAAGGATGCAATGTCTTTTGAAGACAATTGCTTCGGCCGAAATCTTCCCGAACCACAGTTTCGAAAGAGGATCGCAGCGAAGCATTTCTCGAGGGCGTCAGTGAAGTAATTTAGTCAGCGAAGTGGCAAAGACGAAGAGGCCCATTTTGTGAAGTGAATATGCTTCGGCACTCCCCACCCCTGAAGCAGTTTTGCGAAGCTCAATTTTGTGAAGTACAAACCAAAGAGGAGTTTTTGCTTCGGCCCAGAACCATTGCGAAGCGAAGTTGTGAATGAAAACTTAGCGAAGCGCTTCACGGGCACGCGTTCCAAGCCGGGTATTTTCCCGAGGTGATCAAGTGCCTCATAAATGCAATTTTTCGTGCCCGATAAGCTCGCTGCTCATTTTTGGCAATCAAAAACGAAGTATCAAGCCATGATGGAGAGCCCGGCGAGCATGGCGGCCACTCGAGCACCGCACCCGGAGACCAAGGACGTCCAGACGGCTCATCAATGCACCTTTCCATGGTTGACCCGGTTGCAGTTGCCAGTTTTGGTAACAGATTTGAAAGCTCGGTCACGAGAGCCTCGGGGAGCCGAATTCTCAGGGCTCGAGGGCGTACTCTTCTTTGCTATGTAATTATGACTCAGAGGCCCGGGTCCTCTATAAAAACCTAGGCATTGTAATAGAAAAAGGGGGGGAACTATCTGCTAGAAAGCTGCTGTAACTTGATGTCCTACGATTAATACTAAAGAGCTTTGAGCTCAATTCTTCTCTTTTATGTTGCCTTCTGTGCTTGATTCTTTTGTCTTTCTTCGTTTGTATACCGAGATGTTGAACCCTGCGTCCAGAGTATGATCGGGGAATGTACCCTAAAACTCGTTCTGAAGGATACATAGGAGTTGAAAGACATTGTGTTGGCTTTCTTTTATGCTGCCTTCTATGCTTGATTCTTTTGTCTTTCTTCGTTTGTATATTGGATGCTGAACCCTGCGTCCGATGTGCGATCGGGGAATGTACCCTGAAACTCGCTTGAAGGATACATAGGAAGGTTGATATTGCATTTCTTTCCGTTATTCTTGGTGTTCTTTGCTTCTATTCAAGTTGCTAGTTAGTGATCGTGCTTCCTATTCTCTCCCACCTTAAATCACCAATCTCTTCCCTACCCTTTATTTATTTCTCTAACCCTTACTCCTTTTATCTCTTTCCTGCACCCTTATCTTCAAACACCCAAGTAGTTTAGCATAGGAGCCGGCCTTTCTCCAGAGATTGGCATGAGGGGCATCTCTTCCCTTCGGCCTTTCAATGTTGGTCCAGGTCTAGGGCGCATACACTCACCCAAAATCCTTTCCTAGGCAGATTTGATGACCAACAGTTTTGGCACGCCCGGTGGGACCGACTGTGTCTGTCTCAGTAAGATCCATAACCAGTCAAGGTCCCATATTTTAAATCTCAAACCCGTCTTCACCGGGGCCAATAGTTCTAACTAGTTCCCGGTGTGACCCGGTCAGTCTCACCTGACTAGTGGTAGTGAGGACCGATGCCCTCATTACTGAAAGACTCTTAGCATCTGGCGACTCTGTTTACCCAAGAATATTTAAGTCGTAAAGACCAGTACCAAAAGTTTATGCCTTCATGCAAACAAGATGGAGAGTTAAGAATAGAGGAGAGGAAACCGAGTTCTTTGAGCTAGATATTGATGCCTTTGGGGAGCAATCAAGGTTGGTCACCCCCGAGTCACTATTACAAGGAACATCCTCTGTTGGCAGACAAGGCTCAACTTTTGATAGTACAACATCTAGTTTTCCTCCCAATCCTCCCAACTCTCCGAAGCATCCTAGTCCCTCCATTCCTATTAGTTGTCCTACTAGCAATCAAGGGGGAGCTTCGAGAATTCCTATTTCTCAAAATCCAGGAGCAAGTATGGCACACAGCAACAACAACAACAACAACAAATGCAGCAGCCACAACCACCCAGGTTGTGCCCAGCATGGGATTCTTTGTCACCACTGAATCTAGCAGGACAAGGGCAAGTGTCGCCTGCTGCCATAAAGAAGATCCCAACGTTCGATGGAACTGGGAAGACTGCTCTAGAGCATATCCAGGACATAATATCTCTGGCGGTGATCCATGACATTATAGAAGAACAAATTATGGTAAAGCTTCTGGTTCTTTCCTTGAGAGGAAAACTCCTCTACTGGTATAGATCTCTACCACCCGGTAGTATTACGGGATGGGACCAGTTAGCTGGGAAAATGATGGGAAACTTCAATGAGTCTTCCGATCCTACTTCTCTCCTACATCAGTTCACTTCGATCAAGAGGCATCCACAAGAAGAGATCATAGATTTCAATGTTAGGTTCGCTCGAACCTGGCAAAGAGTGCCAGTTGGACTTCGGCCAACCGACGAAGCTGCAACACTCTATTTCCTTCGGGCTTTCAATCCTGATATCAGTCTCATGGTAAGATATTCTAATGTTAATACTTTTCTCGAGTTGTATGAGTTAGCCAAGAGGGCAAAAATGGATTTGATAGCTATGGGCAAGCTTCCCCAAAGGATGTCGATGCCCATACTTCCCGAATTCCTTCAATTCCAGTATGCAAGCGCAGCCGCTTCGCAAATCTCTACAACCCCTGCACTCCCGATTTCATCTTGGAACCCGAATCCTATCGTGTCTCAAATCATCGCTCCACAAATCCACTTCCCTACATTTTCAACTCCACAGCCCACTGTCTCTTCGGCATTTCCTGTACTGCCAGCACCACCTCAACACCCCGCCCTTCCTCCAATACCGACGATGGCTCCATTACCACTCGCTCCGAAAGTCGATGATATACAAACTAAAATTCTACAGGAGATGCAGTCTCTGAACTCTACAGTTCAGATGTTGTCCAATGACATGACCATTGTAAAGAAGAAGCAAGCGCAACAGGAGTTCCTACCGAGAAGATCTTATCCTACACCTGCGCTTACCAAGGACCAAGCAGTCCAGCAAGGGAAGGCTTCGACGAGAAATGCTGCGATTGATGAAGCTCCGAGCACTTTCGATTATGTATATTGGTGCTCTACGTGCAATGATCCGCATGAAGAGAATACCTGCACCCTGCACCAACACTATGTACAAACGCTGGCAAATAGTAGTCATAGCGGTCAAGTCAACGTCATTAGGCAGATGAGTCAGAACCTGACAATTGGTGAGGAGGAGCCGGTTGCAGTACTTACCCGAGGAGGAAAGAAGGCAATAGAAGTAGATGCTACTCAGATGACTCCTTCAAAAGAGCAAGTTCGACCCGAGAAAGGACAATCATCTACTTCGGCCTCGAGCGAAGCTCCTCCACCTGCACCAGTCAAAGAAAAGGCTCAAAAGGCCTCTGTCGAACCACCTCAGGTAGAAACTAAGGAACAGGCTAAGGAAAAGCTCAAGTTTCCTTCACTGACTAAGCGAAAAAGAGTTGAAGCTACAGAGCAGTATCGCACAAGATATGAACCTAGAAAGGAGCCCGAAGTGCTCAAATCCCTGGCGTACAACATTGTAGAAGAGTTGAAGAAGATTCCGGCCAAGATCAGCCTGTACGATGCACTGCAACTACCTGGACAAGTAGACCTGCTGCAAGAATCATTGAAGACAATTAAAGTAAAAAAGGTGGCACCGCTTTCTCTTGTGCAGACCCTATCCACATCCATCATGGGGAAGAACAGACCACCTCCATTCTACCTGTCTCTACAAATGGAAGGGTATATTGTGCATAATTGCATGATCGACTCTGGGGCCGCTACAACAGTAATGCCGAGAGCAGTCTGCGAAGAAATAGGGATGGAATATACGCGAAGCAGCCAAGGTGTACTCCAGTTGGATGGTACTCCAGTAAATACTATAGGGGTGATCAAGGACATTCCTATCCGACTACATAAGATGCCTCAGATCACAGTCATACAAGAGGTAGTGGTAGTCGACTTGGAGCCATATTTCAGTATGTGCTTGTCAAGGGAATTCACGGCAAAGCTAGGTGGATATCTGTCTATGGATTACTCTCATCTGGAGATTCCATTCAAAGGAAAGAAGGTGAAGATCTACAATGAAAAGCCTTCTTCCTTTCTTGTGCAGAAGATGTCCGAGGAAGAAAGTAGCGAACCAGTGAATGCAATGGTGGAGGAAATAGAGCAGGTAGACCTGGTCGAGGAATCTCTTGCGCAATTAAGTTATGAAGATGAGTTTTCATTGGCAGACTTCAACGCCATGGTGGAGACCGAGATAGGATGTTATGCGATCGCCAAGCCTAAAAAACACTCCCAACCAGGGAATAGAACAAGTGCCCAGGAAGAACTATGGAAGTTGTTCTTCGATGGTGCCCGATGTAAAAATGGTGTTGGGGTAGGGATTCTTCTAATTTCACCCTTCGAAGAGCAAAAGGAATATTGCTACCGGTTGACATGGAGCTGCACTAACAATGCAGCAGAATACGAAGCATTGTGCCTAGGACTCAAGAAAGCTGACAAGTTAGGCATAAAGCATCTCCAAATCTTTAGAGATTCTAAACTGGTTTGCAACCAGGTCACAAATAAGTGTACTTCAAAGAAGCATTATCTAAAATCATACCGCAACAGGGTATGGGACCTGTTCGACCAGTTCGAATCTCTCAATCTATAGTCAATTCCACGAGAAAAGAACCGACATGTCGATGTTTTGGCATCCATCGCAGCCAAGTACTCTCCAGTAGAAGACATGGTGCACAAGCCCAAAGCTATGAGGATGATCTATAGACCCTCTATCCTAGACAAAGATCTGCATTGGCAAGTGTTTGACAATGATGAGCAGATTGTAAATTTCATGATCCAAGAAGCCGCCACAGTCGAAGACCGAAGCTCTGATGAAGGAGAATATGAAGGGCTGATTCAATTGAAGAATAACCATGTTCCCAAGGGACTAATCACCCTTGAAAGCCTCTTTGATCGGAATGACCGAGCTCTCTCTCACATGATCAAAGTCAATGAAAAATAGTATCAAGATTTAGAGCTTGAACCTGGAAAAGCAATAAAGGTTGGGACCGACTGCACTTCAGAGGAGATAGAACAGATACAGAATCTATGCAGAAAGTTTTTTGATATAATTGCTTGGTCTTATCAAGATCTCCAGGGATACAATCGGTAGCTGGTTCAACACACAATCGAATTGCAGGAGGGGGTCAAACCCTTTCGACAAAAGCAAAGACCGGTTAATCCCAAGATCGAGGTCCTAATGAAGGCCGAACTCCTGAAGATGCTCGAGGCAAAGATCATATATCCCATCAAGCACTCTTCATGGGTAGCGAACCTGGTCCCGATCAGAAAAAAGAATGGAGATATAAGGTTATGCATGGACTTTCGCAACCTAAACCAGGCGTCCCTCAAGGACCACTATCCTCTCCCACAAATCGATCAAATCTTGCACTCGGTGGCTGGAGCTCAACGCTTCTCTCTGCTCGATGGTTTTTCTGGATACAATCAGATCTGGGTCAGGGACGAAGACCAACATAAAACAACATTCACCACCAAGTGGGGAACATTTGCTTACCAGCGAATGCCATTTGGCCTATCGAATGCTGGTGCCACTTTCCAGAGAGCAATGGATCTTGCTTTTGGCGAGCTTCTAAATAAGGTTATCATCATCTATCTGGATGACATGACCATTTTCTCCCGAAGAAGGGAAGATCACCCCACACATATACAACAAGTTTTCAAAAAATGTCGAGAGTTCGGCATCTCGATCAATCCAAAGAAGTCCATATTCATAGTCAGTGAAGGGAAGTTGTTGGGACATGCGATATCAGAGAAGGGCCTCATTGTAGATCCTGATAGAGTCGAGGCTCTAATGAAGCTCCCACTTCCCACAGACAAGAAAGGACTTCAATATTTCTTCGGCCAGATTAACTTCGTAAGGAAGTTCGTCCCCGACTTCGCCCAAGTCATCAAGCCAATGTCCCAACTCCTGAAGAAGGGCGCCGAATTTAGCTGGATGAAAGAAAGAAAGGAAGCATTTGAAGAGATTAAGGCTCGAATCGCTCAGGCGCCGGTCTTGATCAATCCAGATTACAATCGGGATTTTATCCTATATGCTATAGGGGAGCCCGAAAGCTATGCTGTTGTCCTGACACAAAAGGGGGAAGATGGCGAGGAGTGCCCCATCACATTTTTGAGCCAAGTGATCAATCCCCATGAAGAGAAATATAATTTCATAGAACGTCAGGTGCATGCGGTAATGAAATCCCTCAAAAAATTCAAACAGTTCATCTCTCAAAGTCGGGTCACAGTCTTTGTCATTCACCCCGACGTGCGCAATTTCATCATCCAAGGAGAATTGGGAAGCAAAAGAGCTGGTTGGGTGAACAAGATACAGGAGTTTGACATTGAGATCAAGCCCACCAAATTGGTTCGCGGTCGTGCATTATGTCAAGAATTAGCAAAGAGCGCAATGGCCGAAGCTATAGAATCTCAGTGGGATGACTTACCAGCTGAAGGATGCTTCGCTAACCAGGAAGAGGACGAGAAAGACTGGGTCAGTGAAATAGTTGAATACTTCCACACTGGCAGTTGTCCTTCGCATCTAAATGCTTCACAGTGAAGGCATTTCAGGATGCGGTCCTCCCGGTACACCCTGCGCCTCGAAGGCCTATTTTTTAGGAATATTGATGGGGTCCTTCTCAAATGCATCAAAGACGATGATAAAAGAAAAGTCCTAGGAGAGTTCCATTCAGGGCTATCTGGAGGTCACTTCGTAGGAAGAACAACGGCACTAAAGATTATCAAAGCGGGTTATTATTGGCCCACACTCTTCGTTGATGCCTTCGCCGTTTGCCGCAAATGCGAGCAGTGTCAGAAGTTCATCGACCAAAGCAGAAATGCTTCGATGCCCCTTCACCCGATACAAGTAGAAACTCCCTTTCAGCAATGGGGGTTGGATTTTATAGGAGTCGTATCACCAAACTCCTCCGCGGGACATAAGTTCATCCTGACAGCAACAGACTACTTCACCAGGTGGGCCGAAGCGATTCCCACCAAGCATGCAGATCAAGAGACTGTAGTCACCTTCCTAGAAGGATTGATCACCAGGTTCGGCATCCCCGAAGCGATCATCACGGACAATGGCCCTGGCTTCACAGGTGCCAAAATCAATGAATTCCTCTACAGATATGGGATATACCATAAAGTATCCTCCAACTACTATCCACAAGGCAACGGCTTGGCAGAATCCACCAATAAGACTCTTTTGAGGATGCTAAGAAAGCTCATAGAGACAAACAAAAGGACTTGGCATCTCCTTCTAGATCGGGCCTTGTGGGCCGATCGAATTTCTATCAAAAGGTCAATCAAGACTTCGCCTTATGCCCTGGTCTACGGCAAGGAGGCCATCTTACCCATCCATGTGGAGATCCCTGCACTACAGCTGTTAGAAGCAGAAGATGGAATTAGTCCGATGGAAAATAGGTTAGCTCAGCTACTGCGACTAGAGGAAGATCACGAAGAAGCATACCAGAACTTCGCTAAGCATACTCAGGTCACCCGAGACTGGTTCAAGAAAAAGTCATCCGATCGCACATTCAATGTGGGAGACCTGGTATTGAAGTGGGACTCTTGGAAGGCCAAGCCTGGGAATCACGACAAGATGGACGCCTTTTGGGATGGGCCATTCAAAATTATGAAGGTGAACTCGGCCAATTCATTCATCCTCAAAGATGCAGATGGTCAAGTTCTGCCGATCTCTGTCAATGGTCTTCATCTGAAGACTTTTCACCGCTAAAGTACAATTTCTTTCTCTTCTAAAAAAAAAATGAGTGTATATATACTTTTGTATATAGTTTGCATTTGTGTATACATCCTCTTCCAAGATCACAAAAGCCAAGTACTACACTTCAAAATCTCCTTCGGAGACCTTTTACACGAAGAAGCAGTTGCAAGGAGGTTCACCGCGAAGCATGTTACCCAAAAGGAAGCCAAACCAAAATTCGAACAAAGGCATGAAAAGAGCTTCGCACCCGAAGTATTTTAGTAGCTACTTCGGGAAAAAATTTTGCGAAGTAGTTTTCAAAAGGGAAAGCTTCGACGACCTTCGCAAGGCAGAACGACATCGGGTCGAAGGAAAAGTACTTCGGGCCCAAAGCATCAAAAGGCTATCCGAACCAAAGGTTCACCATGAAGCATTTTTCAGCATCAAGTTCCTCTTCGCCGAACCAACCACGTGCGAGGTGGAGAATTTGAAATGTGCCTCGGAGAACGTGTCGACAATGGCCTTGAAAGGAGTACAAAGCGGATGAATTTAAGGCAAAAGGTGGTGGAGCACTTCCCGAGGTAATGAAGTTAGAAAAGGGAGAGGAAAAGCTCGCACCAAGGTACGAGGTGGCAGCGGGTGGCGTCTCCAGTACAAAGTGTAATCATCGAAGCATGCAGCCCTGTGTACCACGTCGCTATAGAATCGGTTTAAGAATACGGCAATCTCTTCCGTTCAAGGTGCAAATTTAATTTTGGTAGGTGCCATAAATTCAGGTGGTTGCCTTTTTTGGTTATAAAAGCGAATTCCTAGCCAGAGGGAAGTTATTTGTCCATCAGTTCAAGCTAGACTAAGAACCTTCAGATACTCTGCAACCCTCCTGTCCTTTGCATCTGGCCATTCGCATTAAAGCCCTCTGTATCAAGAACTCTACTGCTATCACTTGCAACATGGGAAAGAAAAACTCCAAGGAGAAGGGGAAAGAGCCCGAAGTTGCAGGCCCCAAAAAAACAAAGAAGGGGAAGGAAGAGAAAAAGCGTACTCCGAAGAAGCTAAGTCTCCCCCTTCGACCCGAAAAGCAGCCAATGGAAGAGGGGGACGACTCGAAAGAAGAACAGCTTGTGGAGCCACCAATTGATGGGTGGGAGAAGATCCGAGACACACAGCTCTCTAAGGGTGTATCCGATCTTCGACGCACCATAGAGTTCATGACAAGCAGGCTCACACCAGAAAATAAGAGAGCTATCGCATATTACTCCTAGATTTACTGGTTTTTAACCCCGCCTGCTCACCATTGTCCCGAGCTGATCTACGCTATCGCACAGAATTACCAACCTGCATCCAGGCAGGTGTTAGATGCTTCGGGACACAAACTATTTTCCATCTTGAAGGAAGATGTACAAGCAGCCTTCGCACCACAGCAGGGTCCGCCCAAGGGCTATTCTGTTCGCAATGTCATCCTAAGCGAACAAATGGAGAGATTCACCTCCAACAACTACATATTGAAATTCCTGCATGAGAATCTCAAGAGCGGGCTACCTTCAAACAAGCTGCCCCAGATGCCCTTACCCTTGGAGGCCTTCAAAAACATCGATATTTTCTCCATTATTGCATGGGTGGCAGGCTTGTCAACAGATGCTTCAGTACAGCCCTGGCAGGTGTCTTTGGCCGAATGCATTTCAAGAGGGGAGTTTTATGCCCCTGACGCTTCAAGGCCGAACACCAACCCAGTTTTCTTTGACTGGGCAGAATGGGTGGCCCGAACCCTGCATACAAGGCTCACTAGCATGAAGAATTCAGCAACAGGCCAGTACTTCGCACCCTATTCTTTTCTTGTCTGGTTGTACTTCTACCAAGTTCATAAGCGGTTTCCCCATATCGCCATCTCTCCAAGCGGCAAGGATGGAAATCCTCTGCCAGTGTATCAATGGACTCCCCTCTTATTGAAGGAAGAGTCCTATTATCCTTTTAATCAACAATTTTTGGGACCCGCCATGCATCTGTTGAAAGGCTCTTGTCCTCGGGTACCACTCAGTTTGAGAGATAGAGTGGTGCAGGGAAAAAGGGGGGACGTTTTCCAATTGACACAGGGACTGGTGATTCGCCTGTTCGGCTTCATAGGGAAGCCCTTCCTGTTACCAGTCTACCCCTCTGAATATCAGTTCGCATTGGAAGTCGCTCGGTAGAGCGACTCTACAAATGCAATATACGGTCACGGCCGAAAGTGGGCACATACCTGTGACTTCCCCTTTAGGATGGGCGTAATCGAAGTCTTTGCCCTAAAACAGGGCATTTTCCTGGAGGAAAAGCTTGCCTATTTTGGCCTACTCCAGATTCCTCAGCAGTGGCTCTATGATCCTTTGGGCGTGATGAGGGATCATTTAAAATTCAAGAACTTCCACATCTGCCCTCACCCCGAAGTTGTGGAACAAAGGAATAACCCCAATGGAAAAGATCTGGAGTGGCATTTAGAAAGAATGAGGACATTGCCTCCATGGCATGAGTTCTATCCTATGGAGGTCGAGTTCGACCCTGATCAGTATCCCCTCCCGACTCCAAGCTCCACATTTTGGAAGAAAGCGAGGGACGATTTGAAGGAGGAGGTAAAATACTGGAGCGAGGAAAAGCTTCGAGAATGGTGGATAATGAGAGTCCATCATCAAAAAGTGAACTCCTATGGACTCTTAGCATCGGATAAAGACTTCGCAATTCTTTATGACACCAATGTCGAAACCTGGAAGTCTATATCCTTTGCGGATTTTATTCCCCCAGCTACCCCAGGATCAGGCGAAAGCCCAGGTGGAGCTAAGGATGCCTCGAAGGAAGAAAAGGAAGTGGGGGCCAAAGAAGTAGAGCAACCATTGGAGAGAAAGAAAAGGAAAAGGCAGGAGCAAATTCAAGTGCCTCCGAGCCACCCAAAGCGCCCTCGCACAAAGCCTACAAGTACTTCTGCTGGATCCCCTGCATCAGGCCCGGTTGAAGCAAATATTGAAGATGTAGGGCCACCAAGTGCTGAGACGGTCCCCAAAATAGATATCATTGATGTGGAGGAACTCCTCCAACAAGAGAAAGACCCCGGAGTAGAAGTTGTGGAGGTCGGGAGTGTTGAAGCCCAAAAGGGCCAAGAGCCAACCACGCAAGAAGTTACCACAACCGCTTTTCCAGGAGGGCACGCAGGTACGCACTCTCTTCCCTTCACCTTGGTCTCTGACACATCCATGGCAGTCCCGAGTGGAAGCCCTCATCAATCTCTCCATCCCCCACAAGGTCAATCCCCCACTCAGAAACTGCCCATTGCCAGTCCAATCCTGCATAGCCCCACTCCTCCCGAGTCATCTGACCAGGATAAGCCCGTTGAAACCACTTCGCCTACCCATGCCCTCGTTCCTTCAATCCTAAGTCAAGGCGAAGGTAGTGACCCAACACCAAGCCCCGTAACCCACTCTCCCATAGCTCAAAGCATAGTCCCGCTTGCCGAAGTCCCTGCCACACCAGTCTCCGAGCCGTCAGGGGAATCTTTCCCTGTTAGTTCTTTATATTTGTTCACACCTTTGGCTGGAGATTCAGCCTTCTCTGAAATAGATTTATCTTCAATAAAGGAGCGCCCCCTGGCTGAAAAGCTACTCCTAGCTCGACAGAATACAGAGAAGATGCTAAAGGAGGCAAGAAAGAAAAGAGGGAAATCTCTGGCCCAAGTTGAAAAATGTGCGGTTTTCGACTTGAAGGGTGGAAAGTTGCATAAGGTGAGGAAGGTCCCTAAGGTCCAGAAGCCTCTGGATGAAATGACTCCAGATGACTACGACTACCAGGAGAAGACCAAGGACCTGGAGCATTTAAATATAGATGACGAATCCGCATCCATGCATGTCAGGGTTGAAACTTTTCGAGCACATGCAAACATTGCCAACCAACGCAGGTTTGAAGCAGAAAATGCCAACATCAAGTTGGAAGAAGAGCTGGCTAGGATCCGCTCTGAGCTGGAGGATTCACAGAAGTAGTGCAAGTTGCTCAAAAGGGAAACACATGCCCTCAAACAGCAAATTCTACAATTGCAGACTTCGGTCGAGCAACAAGCACAAAAATAGGCCAAAAATGAGCTAAAAGCCAAAGAGCTCGAGAGCAAGATCTTGCGGGCCCAGCAGCAATTGTTCGAAAAGGCAAACCTGGAGCTGTTCGACAAAGGTAGAATCAAGGAGATCCGCTCTCACCTACTCAAAGGTTTCAGATCTCGAGCCTCCAGTGCCCTATCAATTTTAATTTATGTCATCGAAGCTCAGCATGCCATTGCTAAGAAGGGACCAATAGTAGATGAGGTGATCCAAAAAATCAAGAGGTGACTCAAGCTTGCCTTTGAGGTCCAAAGTATTAGATATCAAGACCTGCAGGTCGCTGCTATGAGTCGAACGGCTAGGGATTGGTCTACTGCCCAAGCCACTATTCGTGCTTTCTTCTCCAAGGTGAAGAAAGCACAAAAGGTGAAGGACCTCCTAGATATATTTGAGCAGGAGCAGCGCACATCAATGAGTTACTTTGAAGACCTTTCTTCTTTGGGTTTCTCGAGTTTCACAGACGATGATGGGAACCTTCTCACCCGGGAAGAACTTAAGCCGGCATGGCTCCATTTTGAAAGTGACGTCTCTAAAATTGATGAGTGGGAAGAGCCAGTCACAGAGGGACAAGTCACCGACTTCATCCTAAGACACTGCAGAATCATGGCTTGTCTGAATGACCTAGGTGCAAGAATCAAACACGTCGACATAGGGCAGATTGATCGGTTCCATGTTCTGATCAAGGCACTCGAAGACCAAGAACCATTTCAGAAAGGGGTCTGGGCTCATGTTCGCCGAACAATGAAGAGAATCCATGACCGTCTTGTCCCATCACCACAGCAGGAGGCCACGCCAACAGACGAAGGAGCAGAGGAGGAAGAAGAAGCAGAAGAAGAAGGAGAACAAGAACCAGCTACGGAAACGCTCCCAGGAAGAAGGAGGAGAAGGATCGGGAAAAGACTCTGGCCCAATGGATCAAAATTAAAGGGTCCTCCCACCGAGATGAGCTCGTTGCCCCATGAGCCGCCAAGAATGTTGACAATCTTGTCACATTTCTTAAGGGGTAGAAAAAGAAAACAAATTTTGTATAGTGTTGTGTAAAGTTTTGCTTTGTTGTTTTTTATTTTGAAAAGTTGCAGCAATTTTGGCTTCCAATGCCACCCCTTTGTATATAAAGTAGAAAAGAAAGAACTTCAGCTAGAGAAAAGAGCTTCTTCGAAGGAAAATGAAAAGAGCTTCACACCAAGCATTTCAACAACTGGAAATAGAAAGAAAAAAAAAAAAAAAAAATAACTTCAAAAGCAAAGGCAAGAAATCTACTTCGGGCCCAAAGCATTTTTCAAAGCTACTTGGGTAAGATTTGCGAAGGCGAAGAGGAATACAAAGAAATGGAATGAAACTACTTCGCACCCGAAGCATTTCCAGCATTGCTTCGGGAAGGGTTTTTTGTGAAGCGGAACTCAAGGAGCATTGAAAGTACTTCACCAGAAAGTTGCCGAAGTACTCACTTCGGGCCCCTCCATCAGTGAACCATTTTTACTTCGCCAAAAGCTCATTGCGAAGCATTTGCTTCGGCTAATTTTGTGCGAAGTACTTCTACCCGAAGTGAAAGGATGCAATGTCTTTTGAAGACAATTGCTTCGGCCGAAATCTTCCCGAACCACAGTTTCGAAAGAGGATCGCAGCGAAGCATTTCTCGAGGGCGTCAGCGAAGTAATTTAGTCAGCAAAGTGGCAAAGACGAAGAGACCCATTTTGCGAAGTGAATATGCTTCGGCACTCCCCACCCCCGAAGCAGTTTTGCGAAGCTCAATTTTGTGAAGTACAAACCAAAGAGGAGTTTTTGCTTCGGCCCAGAACCATTGCGAAGCGAAGTTGTGAATGAAAACTTAGCGAAGCGCTTCACGGGCACGCGTTCCAAGCCGGGTATTTTCTCGAGGTGATCAAGTGCCTCATAAATGCAATTTTTCGTGCCCGGTAAGCTCGTTGCTCATTTTTGGCAATCAAAAATGAAGTATCAAGCCATGATGGAGAGCCCGACGAGCATGGCGGCCACTCGAGCACCGCACCCGGAGACCAAGGACGTCCAGACGGCTCATCAATGCACCTTTCCATGGTTGACCCGATTGCAGTTGCTAGTTTTGGTAACAGATTTGAAAGCTCGATCACGAGAGCCTCGGGGAGCCGAATTCTCAGGGCTCGAGGGCGTACTCTTCTTTGCTATGTAATTATGACTCAGAGGCCCGGGTCCTCTATAAAAACCCAGGCATTGTAATAGAAAAAGGGGGGGAACTATCTGCTAGAAAGCTGTTGTAACTTGATGTCCTACGATTAATACTAAAGAGCTTTGGGCTCAATTCTTCTCTTTTATGCTGCCTTCTGTGCTTGATTCTTTTGTCTTTCTTCGTTTGTATACCGAGATGTTGAACCTTGCGTCCAGAGTGTGATCGGGGAATGTACCCTAAAACTCGTTCTGAAGGATACATAGGAGTTGAAAGACGTCGTGTTGGCTTTCTTTTATGCTGCCTTCTATGCTTGATTCTTTTGTCTTTCTTCGTTTGTATGTTGGATGTTGAACCCTGCGTCCGATGTGCGATCGGGGAATGTACCCTGAAACTCGCCTGAAGGATACATAGGAAGGTTGATATTGCGTTTCTTTCATTTATTCTTGGTGTTCTTTGCTTCTATTCAAGTTGCTAGTTAGTGATCGTGCTTCCTGTTCTCTCCCACCTTAAATCACCAATCTCTCTTCCCTTAACCTTTTTATTTATTTCTCTAACCCTTACTCCTTTTATCTCTTTCCTGCACCCTTATCTTCAAACACCCAAGTAGTTTAGCATAGGAGTCAGCCTTTCTCCGGAGATTGGCACGAGGGGCATCTCTTCCCTTCGGCCTTTCAATGTTGGTCCAGGTCTAGGGCGCATACACTCACTCAAAATCCTTTCCTAGGCAGATTTGATGACCAACAGTACCATAAGGGTACATTAGCATGTACCAAATAATGTAATATACTCCAAAATACCTCTATATTACATGATATGGTTATTGAATACTTTAGTATTCAATCATGGTCTTTGTCTTAATCTTCAATCCACTTCTTTTAGATCAATATCTGAACCTACAATATGAGATTCCTCTTTGTCTTTGAATTCAGATTTCCTATTAGCCTTCTTGATGTGATTTCTTCTCTTCTTTCTTCTTCTTCTCTATATTTGCACCTTCATTTGTGATATACCTGATGATATACCTTCTAAGCATTGAGTTAGTAAATCATCACAATAATACAACCTTGATTTCAATGATTCCTCATTAAAGTTAACATAATATTAAATTAAGTAATATGTATCATTTTTCTTTGCTTGCTTTTTTTCTTGAAAAATATCAAAACTAATTAATGATAAATACATCATTAAGCATTCTTTTGAAGAAAATATAATGGTGTTTTGTGAATTCCACCATGTTCTGAAATATTTTTCATGAAGATAACTTATAAGTGTTGTAAAGTTTTCTTCTTTTGCATCCTTGAGAAACAAAGATAATTTTCCTTTTAAATAATTAGTCATTTGTTTTTTTTCATTAAAGTTATCTATCAAATTTTGAGAATAAAACATTAAGTTTGTGCATCATTTCATCATTATCCTAATTGAATGTATTTTTAATCATTTCTTCCATGACATGCAATTGTTTCCTTTGAAGTAGACAACCTTATAACTCCTAGGTTTAAAAATAAATCAAAGTTTCTAATTTAATACCTATGGAGTAGCAAAACTTATGTCTCCTTATTTTTAGAAACTAAAGAATGATTTTTTGAAATTTATGTTTTCCTAGTTTTTGAAGTTGAAAACCTTTTGTCTCCAAAATAAATAAATTTGCAAATATTCAAAAACTTATAATTTTTAATTTTCTCAAAAATATGAAACTAAATCAAACTTTAAAAACTTCAAATTTGAAAAATTTACAAAATTAAATAACCTAGTTGAAAACCTTATTACTCCAACCTTATGAAAATATTTTTCAAAAATAACTAACTTTAATCTTAACTCTACTATAAACAAACCTTATTACTCCAAATGAATAACTTAAAGAAACTTACTTAACTCTATTCTACTTATCACTCCAAATAATTCAAATAACTCAATAACTCTAATTTAACCTTATATCTCTACTTATCACTCCACTCTCTTAATAAATCAAATAACTTTAACCTTATAGCTCCTAATGTCAACTTATTAAAATAAAACCTTAGATTATATAAACCCAAAAAAAATTAAATACCTTTGAGATTTTCCTACTTCTATGCGCCCTTCTTCGCCCTGTTGTTCTTAGAATATTACACCGAAGATCACTCATGTGGAAAAATCTTAATGAGCTTGGACTTATGAGGTGTGTCACCATGCATGTTGAGACATTTCACTTCTCAAGCATTGTACTCAAAGCTATGGTACATTGCACCCCAAACTGCTAGTATAAATGATGATCAAGCACTTATATTATGTTCAGACCTTATACACTACTTAACAATGATTCTATGCATTCGAATGTGTTGGTATTTTGACTCTAAAAATCTACCAACTATTGCCAATATTTTATTTTCCTACCTCACAACTCCATCTAATAAATGCTTTGTCTTCCTTCTCAAATGGTCTAGCTTCCTTTCTATTAGTGAGCACTTTTCTAGATAGAGAGCACTTGTTTAGATAGTAAGTGCTTGTTATTCTTAGGGCACTATTCCTCTTAGGACAACAAGTTTAGGTTAGCATTGCTCAACATTCTTAGGTTGTTACTATTCGATGTTAGTTTTGTGTTATTCAATATTCTTAGGTTGGCATACTCACAAGACGTTGCTCTTCTCAAGATAACATCCTTAGGGAACTACTCTTCTTAGGATAGCTTCCTTAGGGTGTTACTCTTCTCATGATAATTTCCTCAAGACACCATTCTTAGGATAACTTCCTTAGGTTATTTCTCTTCTTAAGGATTGCATATCATTCCCTTTGCTTCTACCTTCTACTAACACATGACACTTGTGAATTTATTGCACATTCACACTTACATAAGAAGGGAAATATAACTCACACTCTAAACTATGACTCAACCCCAATATAATATTTATAAATGTACCATGAAGGTGCCATGGGGGTACATTATCATGTACCAAATAACATAATATACTCTAATAGTGATCTAGATTTTCTAGACGACTATTATCAATTCATATTTGTCCTCTATGATGATGATGATAAAGTTACCTTTAAGGATTTCTAAGTCTTATTTCCCATTGGAAAATCCTCCTAATGAGATCCATTATATGCAACCTCATCCAAAATAGTCAAGGAGAAGGTAAGATAAGGTTGATATTACTAAATGTCCATGAGAGGTCTCTGACATTTCAAAAGTATAACAGGGATAGGGGCTATCCATTTTTTGTGCCATAGATCATATGCCTACCTTGTGGTTTGCTCACAATAGAGAAATAATAGGGATATTTTGATGTCATAATGATGCAATTTAGTATTTTAGTGTCTCACAAGATTCTACATGCTTAATAACTGCTTATGGGTGTCATTGAGCCATACTTTAATTATGTTACTTTTAATTTTTCAAATTTGGAGTGGTTTGTGAAGGCTATATGTGCTAGGAATTTTTTTTATAGTAAGGTTGCTGGTAGGGGTTTCTATATTTTATGCATGCTAAAATTAAATGTTCACAAAGTCTTTAACTCAAATTGCAAAAATAATATTGAATTCATATGGAAGATGCTAAAACTAAACTAATCGATTTTGCTACACATCTTATAAGAAATTTAAAATTAATAATTTAAATTAAGTTTGTACGTTTTAAAAACACATAAAATATAATTGAAACTAATAATATTAATTATAAATATCTATTCAAATACTACTCTTTTCTCCCAAGAGTAATATTATAGAAAACTAAACAACAAAATATAAAGACACAACAATACACAAACTACAACATAGTGGAAAGTAAAAATGAATGATGGAAAACACAATAAAAAATTCTCCTATGGCATACTTGCATCAATGTAATAGAAAAATCCTTTTATTCCCACATTGGAGTGGGCCCAAGATCTATGGTTGTAGAAAATGATATTTAACTCAACACATGAACTAAAATCTTAAAGCTCTTTTTTTTCTTAACAATAATCCATGTAAGTGTTCTCACATATAGAAAACAAGTGATAAATAATATCTTAACTAATAAGTGGAATTGCAAAATAAAATTACTACCAACTACTAACCTTATAATTGTTACATATATCTTTATGTATAATAATGCTAATTATAGGTGAGTCATTGGATAATGGAGATCAAACAAAATGTTTTAGCTATCAGCTAAGGAGAACAAATAAATGTTATTTCAACCATAGTCTAAACAGGGCTGGAGAATATTGTCCTTATTTGTTTACATGTATGAGTATGGGTGTCTCATTACATTGGTTAACTATCCTCTATTACTATTGCTCAAAATCAAATGACCTCACAACTATATAGGGAATAAACTCTTCTAATGTTGGTGACACATATCTAAATTATCGCCACATATGCACGTCCCCTTCATGAATTTAACAACAACCAATGTGTTGGTTTATTATTCTATACCTCATCGATGGTTACTATTGTACCATCTAATTGTCCCTACCTATTATAATCGTACCTCTTGTTAGAGAGACATAGTAGGCTGTAGCCAAGAGCACAGTTTTTGGCTCAATTGGGGGTCTTCAAGAGTTTTTACAAGGTCAACTCCTTGTTAAAATGTGATCTTCAAGGTGTTAGTTGATCTACAAGGAAAAGGGGTGGGAGAAAATAAACAAACTCAACAAATAAAAGTAAAAGGGGGTAATGCACCAGGAGATTCACTAAGATTTTTCTACAAAAATAAGCCTGAAAATTATGTGCCAGTGATGAATACTTCCTCTCCTTGACATAGTGAAGTACAATCAAAATAAAGAAGTTATATGCATATATAAGCAGGTGGATCTCGCAAGAGATCCAAGCTAGCAAGTGACTTAGTTTAAAAATAAACACAGGTCCCTCACACACATATACATAGAAAATATGATATTCAATAAAAATATAACAAATAGATAGACATACATAGCAACGAGTCTATTAGCAAAGGCTAAAAAATAGACATAGGATCCCATGTATACATATAATGTAGGTAAACCTTTACAAATATTATGCTAGAAGTGAGAGTTCAATATTTCCCACAAGCCACTTAGGAACCACAACTATTTTTATAGAGATAAATTAAAGGAAAGCCTACAAATACATAGAATTACAAACTTATCGATCCTTTACAAAGCTAATACTACTACTATTTATAGATTACAAGGGGAAAATTTTCCCTCCAAAATTTGTAGGATGATTTGACTTTCTATCTACCCATATCCTGGGGATTCTGAATATTTAATGGAGTAGCCCTTAGTTATCATTCCTGTCATTCTATAGTTGTCGTGGTTGTAGGTTCCCCTTCCTTTGCCTTTAATGGTTTACCTACCTTCATTTGATTTATAGAGCCAAAGTATTATCTTTCTACTTCTTGGGAAACTATGCAATCACTTACCTCCTCCTTGGTCTTGGTGCCCTCGTCCACATTTATATTTGTCCATTGTTTGTAACTATTTTAGCATCCTTTGTCCACATGATCAAGATATTCTTAATCAGGACTTTTGCTTGGTTTCTTTCTTTGGGAATTTAAAAGTTCTGAGAAGTTGTTTTA
This sequence comes from Wollemia nobilis, assembly GCA_028583015.1. Lineage (NCBI taxonomy): Eukaryota > Viridiplantae > Streptophyta > Pinopsida > Araucariales > Araucariaceae > Wollemia > Wollemia nobilis. Next base: position 7,050,264 of record JAQPPZ010017110.1, read on the forward strand.
TCGGACCTTTTCATTAGAACTTATTTCTTTGTTGGATTTCATCAAAACTCTTAAATACCTTCATAATTTTCATGTTTCTTCCTTTCCTTCTATTTTGTCCCTTTTCATCTGCATGCCAACCTTTGTCTTAGGATGCTTCCATGTCTACTTACTCTATTGGTGACTCAACTGATTCTTTTATTTTTGCAGAGAAGCTTTCACCCTAGTGGCATTTTTTTTAATGTGGGAAAGTATGAGTCTTTAGAATTCGATTATTTTAGAGTGATCACAAATATCCCTCTTCTTCTCCCACTTTTTAGTTTCTCCTTATCATCTCCCATCATCAAGGATATCCTTACATGTCTAGTGGTGAGATGATGCATGAGTTGTTAGAGGTTGCTTACCCAAACTGATGCAGATGATGATGAGCTCTATTGATTCTACCATGGATGATGTTTGGGTTGATCCTCCTCCTATAATGGAGTCTTTTCAGATATCACCAAAAAGGCTCATAAACTTCTTTCAAGAGGAAGGTTTGTCTCAAATATCATAAAAAATATTGTAGATTGCTCATTGTGGTTCATCTTCTTATTAGGTGGTCAACTTGCCCACATAGAAGGAGAGTTTCCACTCCTGTATCTACCCTTTGGAGATATTTATTTGGTGAAATTTGACATGGAATATTTTTAGCTTGGATTTTTCCCTTGGTTTCAAGTTCAAGCTCCTCATCTTCTTCTAAGGTGTAATCTATCAAAGTTATGATTTATCACTATAGTTTTGCTGGCTCTCAGGGGTCCTTTTGCTCGCAAAAGGAAATAAACTCAAAAGCTAAAATTCCTTTATCCATTGGGTACATATTTGCAAAGTGATAGATTTCTAGGGGACATTGGTCTTCTTTTATAGCCTTCCCTTGGGGTTGGTGAGGCTCGTTTTCTAATTTATTTCACCTTACTTGGCTCAGCACCTTCTCTCACTTCTCTTATCTTTTCATTGGGGTGGGCCTCTTTCTTTATGCCCAAAGTGACATGGTAAATACTTTGGATTGAATTTCATCTTATGCATAATTATTTTAGTTGATGCAAGCCTACCACTTCACTTATTTTGATCATTAAATTTGGTGTTGATCTTGAGAATGGCCTTATTAACAACTTTTGTGGCTTTCTCATTTTTTGAAAAATTATTTTGCAAAATGAAAGAAAATAAAGCAAAATTTTAATTAGTTTTTTATATTATCTTATTTTTGTCCATTTTTAGTTGTCTTCTATCCCATGCCTATTCACTTGTGTATCTTTGGAAAGATAAATCCCCACCATTCTATCACCCACTAATCCAATTGCTCATCAAAGAGATACGAATGCATTTCATCAATGGAAACCTCTAATTTATCTTCTTCCATTATTAAGATTTGGTTGGGATTTATTTCTAATGGTGTCTTATGTTCTATGTGATACAAGAAATGTGGTTCAAATTGAAGTTCAAAATTTATCCCATACCATGTTTTAAACACCATGGTGGGTTAGCTTGGATGCATATATCCTCCTATTTCTATGATAAAACTTTATGATAAATATAATATGAATGAAGCTAGAATATCAATTACATGTTTGTCCTATGTCAAAGTCATGTTGGGACAAGTATTCAAGACCAATGGTAATTTTTTTTTTTCACCCAAAATTTGAATTAAGTTTCCATCTGGTCATACTATTTTTCTACTAGCATAATGGTACTCAATGCTCAATGCATCTAAAATATCCTTAGGCATAGTTATTTTAGATATAGGATCCACTATGAAATTGTGAATTATTTTATCCTTATATATGAGAGATATAAAATTGGGGTTTTTTTATTTTTGGTTTAACTTTCTTGAAAATTATCGGATAATATCAGTTTGTTGGGGGCTTTGTTTCTTCTTCTTTCCTTCTTCTAGGGCCTTTTGTAGATATTTATTTTATCCTGTAATGGCCAACATTTCCCATATTGGTGTTGGTATAGTGGACCTTTTTAATTTATCTAATATATTAAAGGATTCCAAAGATACCACTTTTGGAGGAACAAAGAGCAATTTCTCTTGGATTAGCTAGACTTCCTTGGTTGGTTGCAATGGCATTGATTGTTGCTTTGGAACTGCTAGGGAATTCTTCTTGATAGATACCAAAAATTTTGGCTAGAATTTTATTAATGGTTCAAAGTCATTTTTTACTATTCTATTCTAGCTTCTTGGGGCCCTTAGGCCATTTGTTAAGGGATGACAAGGGGTACAGAGGTCATTGACCATTGCAGTGTTGTAGTCAAAGGTTATTGTTTTGAACAAATTGACTTATGTTTACTACCAAGGGTTGGTAGGTTGCTTGCATCCTTTTTCTCCCTGCTTCTTAGACCTCATCAGAGACTTAAGGTATTTTTTCCATTAAGTTTCTCATTTGGTTAGATACTGCATATATCTCTTCCTCATCCCATATCACTAAGATTTGATCTTGAGAAACATGACTAGGTTTTATGATGGTGGTCTGGGAATTGTATTCTAGCATCTAGATTTTAGCTTTGGGATATGAACCAGATGGTTTCATTTCTTGTGTTGAAGTGGCCAATAGAAGTGATGCTTCTCCTAGGTTGAATTAATAGAGGAAGATTTCAAGAGGTGGGTAGTACCATATGGGGGGTTCCTCTATATAATTATTTTGTATAGAAGCCAATTTTCTAGCAATATTGGGAACTATTGTTTGTAGTAGGGTTGCCATGACTATTTGGGAATGACCATTTCCCCAAGTCTTTTGGAACTGGGCTCTAGGATTTCTCATGGGTGAGTTGTTGTATCTCTGGTTCCCTTATGGGGAGGAAGATCTATAGTTGTTTTGTTAGGGATACCTTAGAGTATTTCGCTCCCTTATCATAGCTAGAATTTGGTTAGCTATAAATACAAGAATATTATGGTATAAGTCTTGCTCAAGGTCCCTAGGGTTCAATGGAGTTGGGATTTATGAGGATGTAGTAATTGAGGATGAATAAGAGGATGACTGGGAGAATGTTGGTTTAGCAATAGGAATTAGGGGTCACACATTAGGGTATAGAGGCATGGGAAGCCTAGAGGCTAGTATTCCAATCTAAATTAGATCATCCTTAGCATGGATGGCTAACTTATATGCTTTTGGTAAGTATTTATCTCCTCTAGCTTTTATCATTATTGAAATCTTAGAATCCAAGGATTTCAAATAGTATATAAGTGCCATACCTTGTGGAGGGCACATTTCCTTTGGTATTTTGTGCCAAGATTTATGAAATCTAAGGTTGAAGTCTTCCATTTCCTCCATGGGATCCCTTTTTATTATTACCAATTGTTGTAGGAGAGACACCCCATCTACCTTTTCTCTAAATATTTCATTAAAGATGTTGTCAAGATGATCCCAACTGGTGCTTTAATTGGATTGTAGTGTGATGTCCCATTCTTGGGATTTTCCTTTGAAAAATGTTGCTAGCAACATTAAATCTATATTTTTCTCTGGTATGTTATGGATCATACACAGGGTTACCACATGGTTAAGATGCTCAATGGGAGTGTTGAGATCTTCACCCATGAAATAGGTGGGAGTTTCAATTTTGACTTGGGTATCTCCTCCCATGTTTTGGTGGTGTTAATGGACCTTTATCATTCCAAGCAAGAAATGTTCTAGGGGATGGAAGTGGGGGTGGAGTAGACATATTATGGACTATGGCTCTCTTTTTTTGTGGAATGATTATAGATAGTGATATCAACCCTTATCATGTTTATTGGACACAATATCCTAAACAAAGGATTGTTGCTTGGTTATCTTTGGGTTCTTTCTTCAATATAGAGTTGTCAGGTGAATATGGTTTCTTACTTCTAGAAACCAAATAGACAGAGGTCTTCACCCAAATCTTAGTCTAGTACCTTTAGTAGTAGCTTCTTCTGGTGTTCATTCTAGAGTAGAGTCACTAGGTGAGAAAAGAGGTGCTTCAAAAAGTAGGAATAGACTAAGACCCTCACCAAGTCTTAGCCCTACTCCTTGTTATAATTCTAAGACCAATGATGTGTCACTAGGGTCCCCTTGGATGTGCCATTAAACTATTGCCATATTTGATTATCCTCACCTAGGAAAAGCATACCTCACGTTGGAGTGACACAATGGGCCACAGTCGAGAGCATGGGGTTTGGCTCAATTGGGGTCCTCCAAGAGTTTTTACAAGGTTAGATCCTTGTTAAGATGTGATCTTCAAGGTGCTAGTTGCTCTACAAAGGGAAAGGGGTGCGAGAAAATAAATAAACTCAACAAATAAAAGGAAAAAGGTGATGCACCAAGAGATCCTCTAATATCTTCTTGCAAAAATAGGACTCAATGCTATGTGCCAGTGGTGAAGTTTGAACACTTTCTCTCCTCTGACATAGTGAAGTGTAATCAAAATATACTAGTTATATGCATATATGAGTAGGTGGGTCCCATAGGAGATCCAAGCTAGTAAGTGACTTAGTTCAAAAATAGATGCAAGACCCTCACACACACATACACTTAGCAAATTTAATATTCAGGTGAAAGATACCACAAACACACACATAGATAGCAATAGTTCTGTAAGCAAAGACTAAAAATAGACATAGGCTCCATGTATATATATAATGTATATATAATATAAACACAAACACATTAATATATATAGTAATTACAAATATTGTGCCAAAAGCAGAGGTTCAAAAGTTTTCACAAGTCGCTCAAGAATCACAACTATTTTTATAGGGAGAAATGAAAGGAAATCCTATAAATATAGAATTTCAAACTTGTTGATCCTTTACAAATCTAATACTACTATTATTTATATATTACAAGGGGAGAATTTTCCCTCCAAAATTTGTAGGATGATTTGACTTTCTATCTATCCATCTCCTAGGGATTCTAAATATTTAATGGAGTAGCCATTGTTTATCATTCCTGTCAATCTATAGTTTTTGTGGCTATAGGTCCCCTTCCTTCACCTTTAATGATTTACCTACCTTCATTTGATTCGTAGAGCCAAAGTATTATTGGTAGATAGTCATATTTTCTTAGTAATGGCATACTATCTTTCTTCTTCCTAGGGAACCATGCACTCACCTACCTCCTCCTTGGTCTTGGTGCACTCATCTACCTTCGGATTTATCTATTGTTTCAAAACTTTTCTAGCATCCTTTATCCACATGATCGGGATCTTCTTAATTGATACTTTTTATTGGTTCCTTTATTTAGGACTTTAAAGTTTTTTTATTGTAAGTTAAGGATTTTCATTAAGGGGGAATTTGAAAGGCGCCCCAATGCCTTAGTACAATTAAAAAAAGGGATACATGGATTAACAAAAATGCATCCTAGAGGAGCAAATAAAAAAGATAAGGATGCAAGGAATGCACAAAATGCATCCTGAAGGAACACAAAGACTGACAAAAAAAATACCAAAAGGTGAGGAAACCCCATAGGGTCAACAACAGTAGCAAGGAAGCCAATCACTCCATGATAGAAACTTCAACAGAATCCTTTTTGTCTTCCTTGATTTTGGCAATTTCCTTTTTGCCTTCCTTTTTGTCCTTAGGCACATCCTTGGAAACTTCCTTGGCAATCTCAATGACATCATCCTATTTTAATTTGGATTTTCCAGCAGCAGCTGAATTTGTTGGGGCCTCCTCATCGAAGGTTTCACAGAAAATATCAAGTTGAGTGTGTTCCTTTGATCCTTCAATTGTGATATGGCACTCCCAATAGTGGCCTAGGCGGTATCCAAATGGGCAATGGTAGCAGACGTAGCTTTGATGATGAATTTCTACAAATATTTCTCAACAAGGTCATTGAGGTCATCCACATCCTCTTCCTTTACCTTCTCAGGGCTTTGAGTATCTTTTTTCCTGAGTCACTAGGAACTCCTTGTGGGAGTAACTTCCACTTTAAATTTTTTCTTAGCACTGTGAGGGCCCTGACATTTTTCTTCCTTTCCCTTTCTTTTGGCACTTCTCACCTTAGAAATAGGTGTGGAAGAAGTGTCATCTTCTATGTTGTCCTGAATGGTAATATTTCCCTTGGGAAATTTTTGTAGCAAAAATGCATAAAGGACCTTGAACAGGCCCTGGTGAGAAGGCCAAGCTTCTTCCTTCTTGGCACGGGTTGATATTATAGTGTAATCCATAGATAAATATAAAAATTTTGGAATATTGAACCTTTAAAGTTTTAACAAGTTATTCAGTTAGGCCTTTTTCATTAGACCCTCCTTTTTTGAACCTTATCAAAACTCTCGAATTGCTTTTATACTTTTCCTATTTCTCTCTTCCTTCTATTTTATGCTTCCTTCTTCCTCTTTTTTCATGCCAACCTTTGTCTTAGGATGCTTCCATGTCTTCCTACTTCTCTAATGACTCAACTAGTTCTTTTATTGTTGTAGAGAAGCTTTCACGCTAGTGGCCTTTATTTTTAATATGGAGAAGTATATGTATTTAGACTTCCATTATTATAGAATGATCACAAATATCCCTCTTCTTATCCCACTTGTTTTTTTGCTCTTGTCATATCCCATCATCAAGGATATCCTTGCATGTCTGGTTGCAAGATGATGCATGAGTTGCTACATTTATCCAAACTGATGCAAACGATGATGAGATCTATTGATTCAACCATGGATGATGTTTGGGTTGATCCTCATCCTATAATAAAGTATTTTTAGATATCACTAAAAGGCTCATCAAATTTTGTCAAGAGAAATATTTATCTTAGATATCACTGAAAAGGTTGCAGACTATTCATTGTGGGCCATCTTCTTATCAGGTGATCAACTTCCCCACATAGGAGAGTTTCCACTCCTGTCTCTATCCTTTGGAGATATATATTTGGTGAAATTTGATAGGGAATATTTTTAGGATGGCATGGATTGCACTCCCATGGTTTTAGGTTCAAGATCCTCATATTTATTTGGGGTATAATATAACGGAGTTATAGTGATTTATCACTATAGTTACTTATGTTGTGGACTTTCCCTTGGTCAATTGTCATTGATGCTCGTTCCTTTATGCTAACTTGGTGTATTGTATCTGCCATGGTTTCCTATGTCAATGCTCAATTGTTAGCATGGCATGATTGTCATGTGCTCTACATGGTTTTATTTTTCAATGCTTTTAGCATCCAAGGGTTTTGGCCAAAATGTTTCCTTGTTGATATCTTGCAAAATTCAATATACTTTCTAGACCAAGAATTTAACAATTAGAGGAAAAATCCTTTCAATTGACTATAATCATCCTATCTAATTTAGTATTATTTACCATGCTTTTTGAAATATTCAAGTGAAGTATGTGTCACCACAGGGATAGATAGCACAAAAAAGGTTCAAAATCTACATAAAAATGAGGCAATTTAGTGCCTCATCAACTACTAGTGTATATTAGATTGCTAAGCTATGGAAAGTGGATAATGGAATTCAATTTTATACTTTTAACTTTGATTACCTCATGAGATCTGTGGACTTTTGAGAAGGAGATAAACTTTTGTTAAACACCACTGATTTTTTCATGGAATTGACTTCAACTATCTATGTCAAGCTAATTGAAAAGGATCTTTTAAAATATTCTATGATACTAGTGATATGGTATTCAATATGTCTAATGTTTATTGTACACAATAAGCCTTAAATAGGTATATATAAAATAATCTCATGGTTATAACAAACCATGTAGGAAAAATAAAAGAACAACAAAATGATTTGACAACACATCAGACTATCCCAAATGGGATTAACAACTTACCCAGGTGGAAACAAGAAATTACACAACTTATCCAAGTAGGGACAAGAACAATAGAACAATCTGAAAACACATTGACCCACCCCAAATGGGCTTAAAAACTTACCCAAGTGGGAACACAAATTGCACAACTTGTCCAATTAGGCACAACAAACTAAACACTTGCACGTTATTCCTCATTGTTTTCTCATCCTAAATCTACCAAATTTATCCTTTTAGGATCAATTTATCATGAATTAATTTTAGACCCATATTTCCCCCCTAAGTATCTCATTTTATAAGTTTACTTCTTACTTTTTGACCTAGGAAGCTAACTTCATTGTAGTGTGGTTGTTGTTCTAGTAGATTTTATGACCTCTCATCCTCTTTCATCCATATTTTACTACCTCCAAATTTAATAGTAGGCCTATTGATTTCTTATTGCTAACTTCTATTTTGGTGTCTACTAATAGAAGGACTTAGTTGTTTTATTTTTAATGATTTTTATATTTTTTACTTGTTATAAATAAATTTGTATGTAAAATCCACTTCTTCATAAGAGTTGTGGCCTAGGCCTACTAAAGAATTGGATGAAGTGCATTATTTTCCTTGGTAATAAATTTAATATTTTTAGCAAACAAATTAGAAATGAATTAAGTTTGAATTTTTTTGATGAATTGTTTTTTAGTCTTGAACATGTAGAGTAGGGTTTGACATTATAAATACTACTACTTAGAATATGGTTCAACACGTTAAGTGTGCATTTACAACATAAATATTCATACATATGAGAAACATGACATTTAATTTTAATTTCTCTTAATACAAATACTAATCTTAAAAATAAACATAGTATAGCTATTTTATATATGATTTCCTTCATCTTTATTGACTTTACAAAAATACCCTATGCATGAGGTACACACTTAGATTTTATTGTATTAAGTGCCCAAAATTACTAGTTTCTTTAACTTTGATAAACATAGGATCACACTTGCATTCACAATTTAATGAAATTAAAGTAAGTCCAAACTTAAAATTTTCTAATTTTAATAAATAAAAGGTGTTATGTTTACCTTTAAAATAATCATTTTTTAAATTAACTAATTGTGTTGTTGGATTTTTAGCTAGATTAATCACAGGTCCACTTCATAGGATCTTAATCAAACTTAATATCAGAGCATTAAAATCATTGACCAATATCAATGAACATAACATTCATGAAATAACAATATTAATAAATAATATACGCGCAATATATTTATAAATCAAATATAGAAGATTTATTTTATTAAGATACACTTCTTTAATATTTTGAATTGATACAATACATGGAGCTTTTTCTCCATAATACAACCTAAGAAGATGACTCTTCAATACTTGATTGTTGCTCTCCTCACATATCCATAAGATGCGTCCTTTGTTATTCCACACATATGACAAACCTCTCATGTCTCTTGAATTTACATCTTCACTTGTATACTTGACACCTACACACATGACTCTTGACTTACTTACATGACACATTGCACACTCTCACACTCTACAAACTTGCACACTTTATTACATGACACTTGGAATATTCTCACACATACACATACTTTTTGGGAAATATAAAAACACACCCTAATATAATAATTATAAATATATTGGGGTACTTTAACATCTACTAAATAATGTAATATCTCCAACACCCCCATGTATTACATTATTTGGCTTGAATACTTTTAGTCTTCAATCTATTCCTTTGAGTCCTTTATTATGTTCTTCTTTGTCTTTGGATTTTTTTCTTTGACTCTCTACTTTGTTCTTCTTCTTTTGGTTCTTTTTTTTCTGCTTCATCTTCTTCTTGGTCTTTATTTTGTTTACTAACATGAATTTTGAACATTGAGCTAGTAAATCATCATAATAGTATATTCTATGAATATTAGAATTTAATGATTCCACATTGAAATCAATATATGTTGAATCATCAACATATTCAAATATATTGTATCACAACTGACATCTTTTATTTTAGTTTTTTCTTCTTGTATTTTTTCTTGATAAATAAAAAAAGTGAGTAATACCATGTACATCACTATACCTACTTTAGTAGGTAATATAATAGCATTTTGAGAATTCCACCATACCCCAAAGAGCTTTTCATGAAGATAATTAATGAATATTGTGAACTTCTCATCTTTGGCATTTTTTAGAATTAAAGATAATTTCTTCTTCAAGTCATCTAGCATATCTCTTTGCTCATTGAAATTATCCATCATATTTTGTGTATAGAATTTTAGTTTTTTAACATTTCTTCACTATATTTTGAAAATACATTTCTAATAATTTCTTCCATGATGAATTCCTTTGATGTGGTAATCCTTATTTCTCAAAAATTTAATTCAAGCAATCAATTTTTACCAATAACCTTCAATTCTTCAAATTTCAAATTTCTTCAATCAATTAACAAATTCAATCTTCAAACTTTTTCATCAATTTCAAGTGTGATCAATTCATCAATTTCAATTCTTAATTTTCCTTATATTTCTCTAATAAATTTTTTCTTTCAATATCAAATTCAATTATTATCTTAATATTGTAATTGATTCTAATATCAATGCAAATTATAAATTATTTATTCCCTTATAGCTCCACATTTTCAAAAACTCAAATTCAAATAACTTCAATTTGACTCAGGCACCCAAAATAGAAAATAAACCCTTCTTTAAAACTTTGGCAAATGTGATTCCTTACCTTAATTTCTATGATTTTCACTGTGTCAATTTTGATTTAGGTAATTTGAATGAATGTTATTCTTTTTTTATATTGTAGATGTTAGGCTTCAAGCATTTATTTCTCATGCACTAGGCTTCTTAGGTGTTTACCAACCTGGCGGATACCAAATCCTTTGCTTTATTTCAAACTTAACTCCTTGCTCTCTAGTGGTTCTACTTCTCGCTCTTATGCACCTATGGTTTTTGCATTTAGATGGTATGACTCCGCATTTACAAATAGTTATTTGCTTCTTTAGACAACTTTTGTCTACTCTCTTCGCACTTATTATTTCTTTGTTTCTTCAAATAATGTTTGTCTTCTCTTTTCACACCTTAGGAAGCTCTACACTTTCCTTGGGTGGCTTCACACTTATTTCTTTTCTTCTTTAGATAGATTTTGTCTGCTCTCTTCACACTTAGGTGGATTCCACTTTCACCTTCATCTTCTTTAGGCTTCAAATCAATGATTTTAGTAGCATATATTTCTTTTCATATTCCAAATACCAGTTCTTCTTTTTTGGCTCTAGGATTTGCTACAATTTGGCTTCTCTATATTTTCACTAATTTTCTTCTCAAGGTAATCCTAATGATACACTGTAATCGGTGCTTTCTCTAGTGATTTGAGGAAATAAATCCTTAGTTTTGTATACAAGGGCTTCTTATTTGGACAAGTTATCTACTTTAAGACAACAATCTTTTGCTTATAGAGATAAACTTCTATGTAAATCCTTTTCTAGGAAAGTCTTCTCTCATGAATACCTGAATTTTAATGTCCTTCTTCCTTGTCACTAAATCTCTCACCATCAATTAAACTCTTCTTCAACTTGCTTTTAATTTCCAACAATATAGTAAACTTAATACTTTCACTCAACTCAATGCAATATCAATAGATTTTAAATATGGGTGACTTCAACCCTATCCTTCAAACCTTTCAAATTTAAAATGGCCAGAATATGGCTCTGATACCACTATTGGATATTTAGCCAAATTAAATCATAGGTCCACTTCATAGGATCTTAATCAAACTTAATATTAGAGCATTAAAATCTATGACGAATATCAATGAACATAACATTCATGAAATAACAATATTAATCAATAATATACTCACAATGTATTGATGAATCAAATATACCAGATCTTTGTTATTGAGATATACTTCTTTAATATTTTGAATTTATACAATACATGGAGCTCTATCTCCATTATATAACCTTAGAAGATAACTCTTTAATACTTGACTATTGCTTTCTTCATATATGCAGGAGATATATCCGTTTTTATTCCACACATATGATAAAAATCTCATATCTCTTGATTTTACATCTTCTATCATGTATTTGATACCTATACACATGACTCTTGACTTACTTACATGACACATTGGACACTCTCACACTCTAGCATTAAAATCTATGACCAATATCAATGAACATAACATTCATGAAATAACAATATTAATCAATAATATACTCACAATGTATTGATGAATCAAATATACCAGATCTTTGTTATTGAGATATACTTCTTTAATATTTTGAATTTATATAATACATGGAGCTCTATCTCCATTATATAACCTTAGAAGATGACTCTTCAATACTTGACTATTGCTTTCTTCATATATTCGGGAGATATATCCTTTTTTATTCCACACATATGATAAAACTCTCATATCTCTTGATTTTACATCTTCTATCATGTATTTGATACCTATACACATGACTCTTGACTTACTTACATGACACATTGGACACTCTACACACTTGTACACTTTATTACATGACACTTCATACATTATCGCACTCTACACACTTGTATATTTTATTGTATGATGCTTGGACTCTTCTCACACATTGACACATACTTCAGGGAAAATATAAAAACATACACCCTAATATAATATTTAAAAATATGTACAATTGTACTATGGGAGCACTTCAACATCTACCAAATAATGTAATATCTCCAACATGTTTTCTTTAAAATAAATATTCTTTTTTTTAGGGATGTCATAAAACATAAAAAGCTTGGAGAGATGGTTTTAGTCAATGAATTTAATTTAGGATAGAAAATAGACAAATAAGATTTTTAAATATCAATAAAGGCATAGATGATAATCCACTATGGCTGGAAGAAGAGGTGGATCACGATTGCTTAATATCCTCAAATTATAGTCAAGGACCCATCACACATTATGGATAAGACTTATTAAACTATGTAGCATAAAGGTATTGATAATTTGCAATGGCATAAACATGTGTCAAAAATATAGAAAATATACTTGTCAAACATATAATGAATAAAGTGTAGTTGACTATGCTATTTGCTCATCAAAGTTCATTTCAAGGATAAAAGATCTAAAAATTGAAGTAGTTCCTATGGAGCTAAAATCTTATTACAATCCAATGCACATAGGGATCCAAATGCAAGAAAGTGAGTAACAAGAACATCTTTAAGTAACTGAAGGAAAGACAACATGAAAAATTTATATAATAAATAAAATTTAAAAACTTTTAAAACATCACTCAAGTATATTTCTAAAGAGAGGAAAGAAAGAGGATAGATACGTTTCAAGCTTATACTTTTGATAGTAGTAAATTTATGGATATAATTAAAGAATCCTTAGAATCACGCAAAAAGTTAAAACCCAAGAAAATAAAACATGAAAGCTTCCCTATAAATCCATGGTATGATAAAGAATATAAAGCAATACGGAGAACCTTGAAAGAACCAGACAAAGAGAAAACAAATAACAAGATATATAAACAACTAGTGAAAACAAAAGGGAAAGAATACATATGAGCAAGCCAAAAAGAGTTGATATATCTTGCAAAGCATAGCCTAAGATAATTTTAGAAAAAGCTACAACAAAGGAAAAGGTGTAAAAATAATAATATCACAAGAAAACAATGATTGTACTATGCTAAGTAATCATATGAGAGAAACCAAAAAAAAATATAACCCTCTTATAATTGACATAACTAAGAATTTTTTTCTAAAATATGTGAAGGAGGGCATTAATAAAATAGCAATATGTAAAGCTCAAGATATAAATTATTTACAAGCTTAACATCTCAAGTGTGGGGCTGACATCTTAGCACTACACATCCAAAATATTTTTAATGGCATCATTAAAGAAGGCTTTCCACTAGAATGGATAACCAACATAGTTAAATCATTGCATAAAAATAGAGACACCAACAATCCTTCAAATTGTCACATCATCATGATTAATCCTCTTTTTGGAAAAATATTTGGCAGCATAGGAGAAAGCAAAGAAAGAGGACAATAGCATAAGTAGGATTTAGATCAAAGAACTCAACAATAGATCACAACATTACTTTAAGTCACCTAATAGAAATGTAGAAAGGTTGTGGAATGAAAAAGGAGAAGTTTGTTGTTGTTTTGTAAAATTTTATAGGGATTTTGATATAGTACCTAGAGGGAAATTATAGAAAATAATGAAAGAAATTAGCATACCAACCAACTACAAAGAAACTACACATAGAATTTATGAGCATGTGGTGGCAAAAACTAGAACTCTAGAAGGACTATTAGAGTGTTTTGATAGTGATATCAAGGTGAAATAGGTGTTTTTGCATAGCACAACTCACCCCAATTAGGGACCCACTTGAAAATTTTGGATATATGGTATAAATTTTGTTTGCCTTCATGCTTTTATTAGTGATTGTATTAATTTCTTTTGTGGATTCAGTTTGCAAAACTACATGGTCCATTGAATTTCATTCAAAAATAATTTTTCTAACAATGAATCAATGGCGATAATATTTCTTTTTTTTCTTCTGGGCATAAAACCTTAGGAATGAGCAAAATATTTTGCAATTTGTTGACCAATGAGAGCTCAATTTGTTTTGGATATAGTAGGTAGATTAGGAATAGTTTATTTTATTTTCCATGCATTAGAGTTTAAACTACAATTTTTTATGCTTACTTCCATGTCACTTCAATACCGGTTGATATGGTTGGAATGAATCTAAAAAACTTTCATTTTTAAGTTCAATTTTAATAAGGTCCGAGGTGTAGACCAATTGGTTCATCCAAACCCCATAAGGGGCGGAGGTCCAAGGTTCAAATCTCGGGCCTCGTCGAACTGAACGCTTGTCCCTTTCCTGGTGCTTTCAGCGGCGTAAAAGGTTTAAAATTATTGTGGCATGGTGGTTATAGGGGAGGACTATGCGAAGATCTATGTGGCGGCTTCTGGAGCGGACAATGCAGAATACTATGGCGGCCATAAAAAGCTGGACAGCCTACCCGGATTCGTGGCGGCTACCAATTCCACCATGTAAATTCAAAAAAAAAAGTCAATTTTAATCCAACTTTGTTTAGATAATTGCACTTTATTTTAATTCTCTAAGCAATGGATTTTAAACTGCATTTTTCTATGCTTACTTCCATGCCATTTCAATATCGATTGCTATGGTTGAAATAAATCTAAAAAGCTTTCATTTTGAAAATCAATTTTGATCCAACTTTGTTTAAATTTAATTGTAGTTATCACTTTATAACAGAATAATCCCCTAGGCAATAAATTTTGAGTTGTGATTATTGATAAAAAAGCTAGATAACTAACTAGAGAATAAAAAATATTGACCCCTTGGTGGAATAACATACAACAACTTCTGAGTTCATCCTAGTCAGTCAAGACTTGGCTTACCCAAACCTTGGGGGAATAAAACTTTCTTTTAAATATGGAATGAAACTATTCTATTCCACATGTTAAGTAGCCTTTGGTGACTATGTCATTGCTCACTCAATGAAATTAACACTAGGAGAGCCTAAAATATGTAAGTCTCTAGTTAATTTCTTGTCTAGTAAATTTAACTTGATTATATACACTGGTACAAAGAGTTATTATCATAAGATCTAAGTCAGTTGGTTGTAGCAGCATTGATTTCATTAGTATTTCTCCAACAAGAAGATCTAAAATTCTTAAGGAAACATCAAATACACCTCTATTTTCCCCAAGTTCTCTTCAAGTCATTATACCTTTAGTCAATTCTCCTTAAAGTTCATCAATGGCAATTCATGCTCCATGGCTAGTAGGAAGTAGTCCTCTAAACATACATGGGCTTGCACATGATATGCCTAAGGATGTTTAAAGATATCTTCCTCAATATAGACATGATGGAATGAGATTAGTTGAAGAGCATATTCAAGCATACAGAGACACAATAATTTTTTTACAAATTATACATGAGGATATTATTTGTAGAATGTTTCCATACACATTTGATGAGTTTGTATATGATTGGTATATCAACCTACCTTCAGGCTCTATCACTTCTTGGGCTTAAATAGAAGGAGCATTTATCAGCCATTTTAGATTACCTATTGACCCAGTTGTGATATACCATTAATTTGCCTCTGCTCGTAGAGAACCTAATGAATCCCTAAGACATATCAACACTAGGTTCTATAAATTATACACTAAGTTGGTGATAACATACACCTTGATAGAGAAATTAGCCATCCAAACGTACTTTAGATATTTGAACCCATTGACTTCCATATTTTTTAGGATAGTTCCTCAAATCAAGTCCTTGCCACTAGCATATAATGAGGCTATAACAATTGAATAATAATTAATGCCTCAAGGAATTAGTTTGGATCAATTACCATCACACGAACAACTTGGAGCTTACAATCAGATACCACAAATAAATCAAGCTCTTATGCAACATCTTCTCATGTTACATATATTATTAGGAGTTGTGTATCACAACTAGTACCAACCTTTTAATTTGGCATCCTTGAATCCTAAGATGCCTAATGTGAGTAATCAACAGACCATCCCAACACATTTGGACAATCAAGTGACCATGAGCAATATTTTTAATCATACACCTCCAACACATAGTCAACCAAATGACTTGAATCCTGAGATAGACAACATAAAGAGGATGGTTAAAAAACTAAGCAATGATATGATTCAATTACAAAGGCAAGTTCCTCAAAATCCACTTGCAAATAACATTCAAAATAATAACTTTAACTCCAAATGGTTACTCACCCAAATAATGGAGGAGTTCCAAATACTATTAACTAAAATCATAGCAATGATAGCCCAAGCACTTTTATAATTTTGGTTGATCTTGCTCTACCCAAGCGATGCAAGGTTCATCCCACTACTCAAAATGGTGAAACTGACTATCCAAAGTTTAAAACTACTTTGGATATTATCTAAAAAGATATGGAAAATTCAAAATTAGTGCCCACCAATGAGTATTACATTAATCAATCTAATTAGAAGGAAGATACAACCTTACTTTTAGAAACATATGAGCTCTCAAGAATGGATGAAGAGGAATCTAAAGAGGACCCAAAAGAAGAGGTGCAAACTCACCAATAATTTAAAAAATATAACAATTATATTCTTCAAAGTAAAGGGGAGGAATCACTGACTTCTTTCACACCTGTCAACAAAACACCTATCCCACATTATGAGCAAACCTACAAATACATTATCCCACCTAAGGATCCCACAATGCCTATGTAGTCAAAAATCAATATACTATTACCACAAACAAAGATCTTAGAACAAAATAAGTCTAGATATGAAACTATTGAAGCCATCAAGAAAACTGAGGCAAACATTCTTTCATTTGAGGTAGCTCAATTGAATGATTAGAAATATTTGTTGCTTGAAAAAGAAGAGACTAAAAATATTGTTGATGCTCATATGGTTGTATACAAAGAAAAAATAGAATCTCCATATTTTTTGTTGACTACTAGAATTGTTGGTAAAAGTTTACATAACTGCCTTGTGGATTTAGGTGTTTCTGGAATGTGATGTCATATGTTGTTAACAAGAAATTAGGGTTGACCCCTGCTCACTCAAACAAGAAGGTTGTTCAACTAGATAAAACAGAGGTAAATATGGTTGGGGTGTTAAATCAAACTCATATGCAGTTGGTTGATCAACCCAAGATACAATAGTGCAATAATATTCAAGTTGTGGATATTCCAAATACATTTGGGATGCTACTCAACCATGATTGGTTTAGAATATTGAATGGCTATATGGCAATTGAATTTTCAAACAGAGAGCCAAGGCTGAAGGAACTCATCACTGAGCACAAGAATGATAATGATATTCTATATGCTAAACCAAAAGTGGGAGTGTACATCGTGGTAGTGGAAACTATAACTAAAGATAATTACTCAATAATAGATACCCCATAAAATAAACAAAGAGGAATTGAAGACCATTTGTGAACCCTTAATTTTTGTGGATCAAATTCTAAGTATGGCAGTGGTGATGGGATTAAATTGAGCTAGTGGGGTGAGAGAGGTAAGATAAAAGTCTTTAAGATTCTAGATCTGGTGTTATTGTAGGATGAGACCCATAAAAACCTATATGCCTATCATTGTAGATATTTTCCAAATTATTGTAATCATGTTTGGGACCTTAGGAAATTTGACCATGCAAAATTTGACCCTAGTTGGCAAGATATCTTTCTAGTCCTTGTAAATAGTTATTTTGGTGTGATTTGCTTGATTTGATCATAATTAGCTATTTTTTTATTTCCTTAATGCATTAATGTTATCTTCAATTTAAATATTTTGGATTTCAATTGGATTTTTATTATTGCCTTCATCCCCTTAGTTTTGAGTATTATTATAGTTTATACTAGGCTACTGAAGTATTTGAACAAAAACTGTAGCAAAAACTCAACAAAAAAATTACAACAAAATAACTCTGCAAAAAAATTTGTAGCAAACAACTCAGCAAAAAACATTGTAGCAAAAAACTTAGCAAAAAAATTGTAGCAAAAACTAAGCAAAAACAATTGTAGCAAAAAACTTAGTAAAAAAATTGTAGCAAAAAACTCGGCAAAAACAATTATAGCAACATAGGACAACCAAGATTTGAGGGACCAAAACTACTTAGAATTCAATGAAATTTTGTAGGCAGATTCTACACAAAATAGCCTTTTTAGTGGTGTATGACACATGCAAAATAGAGCTATAAACCAAAATTTATAAGCTCTACAATTTGATTGCAGGTTTCAAAAAAATCAAGGGTAGTAAACAGGTATTTCACAAATGAATAGAAAAGACTATAATTTTATGCAATTTATTACCTTGCAGTGTTACTTGAGTTTGATCATTTTTGGAATAATTTTATTATTGTTTATGTATTTTTCCCTCACTTAGGATGATTTTTCATATGCAATTGACTTCTGGTTATTCTAATCTAGAAGTGTTCTAATGTAAATTGGGAATGAAAGAGTTTACTTTGAAGCTTAGTGAAATTAATGATTGATACAATCAAACTATTTGTGTTTATCAATTGTCTTAGAGCCAGAGCCGATTAAAATTGAGGTATTGTAAAGTAATGTTGAAGCTCCACATTTCAAACACCTTAAGAAAGTTCTTGAGTCATAGGAACGTAACCTTTTAAGTTTCATGATTAGGCCAAAATGAATTTATACACTCTATCCTTAGCCTTATCAATCCTCAACCCAAGGCACACTTATGCATTTACAATATGTGTTCAAAAAAAGAGAAGAAAAAGAGAAGAAGCATAAACTCAAGTGCTTTGGGTGATTCAAATAATCTCTACCGAGGCTATAGATGTCTGGCTAGTAGTATAGAAAGGTCTTAAGACGGATTAAGGACATCTCCACCAGGGCTATAGATGTTTGGATTGTAGTGGAGCAATGTCAAGGCAAATTCAAATAAAAAGTGATCCAAAATAACCTAATTTTAAGCTTAATTGGTGAAGTTTTCATTGATTCAAGAATAGAAATGAATGCACTTACACATACTTGGAGCTAAGGAAAAATGGAGCATTATTTTGAGCAATATTTTTCTAACTTCAGCTATGGATGTATACTAATTTGTTGATTTTTTCTAATAAAATGTTTCACTGGTTTTGGGGAGGGTTTTCATCCCAAAAACATTAGGAGTATTTTCCAACAAATTCGCCATTTGTTGTTGCATATCACAACTCACCCCAATTGGGGATCCACCAAAAATAATGTAAATGTAATATATAGCCATAGTTGTATAAATAAGAGCTCTTGGGATTGCTCTAAGGGGGTCAAAAATCTAGCACTTAGCATGTTTTAGGATTTTTCTTTTAATATATTTGTAGTTCATTGGTTTCTGAACCAAGCATTGTACTGAGTTGAGTTTTATGCTTATAATCCATCTAAATGGTGAATTTGTAAAAGTTCTTCAAAATTATCTTATATAATTCAAGGCATTAGATTTTGTTGTGTCCAATCTGTGCATGTTGATGGTGGTTGTTTTTTGTTGTTTCATAGTCTTATTAGCTCCCTAGAAGATTGCACTTTTTATATCTCAGGTTGTGTGAATGTTGGTCGAATATAGATTATTTTTTTTTACATATATTTGCTACTCTAAAGGATCAAGATCAAAATTTTAGGGCAGTACATGCTTTATTTCATTTTATTTTATTTCTCTAACCCTAGACTTTTGCTTTTTTTTGGAACATCAGGTAGATTAGGAATAGTTTATTTTATTTTTCAAGCATTAGAGTTTAAACTATAGTTTTCTATGCTTACTTCCATGTCACTTCAATGTCGATTGCTATGGTTGGAATTAATCTAAAAATATTTCATATTGAAAATCAATTTTAATCCAACTTTTTTAGATTTAATTGTAATCTATTTTGTTTTCCAAACATTGGAGTTTAAACTACAGTTTTCTATGCTTACTTATATGTCACTCCAATACTGGTTGCTATGGTTGGAATGAATCTAAAAAGCTTTTTGAAAATAAATTTTGATCCAAATTTGTTTAATTTAATTGCAATTATCACTTTATAATAGAGTAATCCCCTAGGTAATCAATTTGAGTTGTAATTATTGATAGGAAACCTAGAGAACTAACTAGAGTATAAAAAACATTGACCCCTTGATGGAATAGCATACAATAACCTCTAAGTTCATCCCAGTCATCCAAGACCTGGCTTACGTGAACCTTAGGAGAATCAAACTTCCTTTTCAAGAGGGAACAAAACTATTTTGTTCCACATGTTGAGTAGCCTTTGGTGATTATGTCATTTTCTCGCTCAAAAATAGGGTTGACCACTATCACCTACTTTACTTGACCTTTAAATTGAAAATTTGGAGAAATGGATAGAAAGGATGGAAGAAGAGGGAATAAAATTGGCTAATTATGTAGTGAAACTTATTTTTTATGTCGATGATCTCATATTGATTGGCAAGACACTTGAAAATTTAAAAGAACATCTAAACTATTTAGAGCATTTTTGTAAAGAGGTTGAAACTATCACAACCCTCCCTTAGCAAGTTCCATTGATGATGTAGACTATCATAATTTATAGAGGTAAATATGTTCAGTAGTTAATTATCATCAATATTGAATATGATATTACTGATAATTTGATGATTTTAGGTACTTCCAAAGGTAACAAGGAAAATAATCATCAAATATCAAAATGTTTGATTATTCTAGCAAAAGATCCATCAAAGAAAGAGGATGTCAATAATTGATATTGATTTTATTTTTAAATTTTCATAATTATTTTAAATACCTAGATGGTATTTATTTTATCATTTTGTAGTTACAAAAATGGAATAAAAAAATAGGAAAAAGTACTTCTAGAAGGAAAAGAAAAATAGGGTTGACTTATAGAAGAAGGGGAAAATTACAGCCAAGAAGAAAAAAATGTGATTTAAGTTCTAGAAGGGAAGAAATTTGGGACAAAAATATCTAGGAGGAATATAAATAGAGCTTTGGTCATTTCAGTCCTAGAATGGCAAAAAATTATCTTGCTAGGAACTTTCCTTCTGTCCTCCTTAGTAAGACTTTTCTTGAACCCTTCCTTTAGTTCACACTTAACTTGACCCATTCCTTGATTGAAAGGGCACCATAGAAAGTCTATAAATACCTCTTTGAAACAATGAAAGGGATATCTTGGATAGGTAACCTTGAGAAGGATTCTTGGGAAGGATGGTTGATTCAAGCTCAAGAAGGAAGCTAGAGGCTAGTAGGGGAATAATAGAAGACCTCTTTGATGGAGGTGTAAGATTTCTAAGATTTACTTTATATTAATTGTATTACACCTATCTACTCATTTGTTGAAGCTTATTTTGATGGTTTCACTCGTTTATTAGAAAATTCTAGCTGTGAAGGCTGCATACAAGTGGTGTTCTTTAGACCCTTTGGTATAAAGGGTTTGAATGACTTATTCAAACCTTCAATTTGAAGTCAATAACATGTTACAACTGCCTAGGTAAGCCTATCTCTTTGGTATATTAGGAATGATACTTTAGGAGTTGTAAACCCTGTGTTATAATTAAGAATTATTCGGATGAGAGGTTGATCTAATTTATGTCCTTCATTAAAATAATTGGGCTCTTGATAGAACAAATTGTAATTGAATTAAACCAATGATGGTCAAACAACCGATTAATAAATCTTACTAGCATCGCCATTTACCACCGTTGTCTCCACAACCACAACACAGTGGATATTTCCTTTATTGGATGGAAATGCTTTTATTTAGTGGATGTTTCCACCATAGTATACATGTGGGATATTTACCCTTGTGTTTTTTTGCAACTACGTAGAGAAATGGTGCTTCATGTGTAATATTTGATATACAACTGTGTTGAACTTAATTAATTTAACCCATGAAATTATATCCTTGATACTGTAAGCACAGTCTACGATGAGGATTATGTACTAGCGATAGGTGGTAAAGATATTTTTTAAGCCCTTTGTAATCCTCCCTATGATAGTCTCTTTAGATAGAAACCTGTAAACTTCTTAATTGAGCTCTGTGAATTGAACCATTGAGATGGAAAATTTATGTGCTTGGTTTAAAAAGAAAGAGTTGGTTTTGTATTTGCATCATAGTTGATCCTTTTTACTAGCTTCTATATGAGTTGCCCTGTAACAAACACTCAAATCATCTTTGTTACAGTCTAGTGTTATGACGATCTAATTTGTCAAATGGATAATAGAACCCCTGCTACCCTTAGATCTATTTTATAGTGTATTAAACATCTTTAGAGGTTGTCTGGATTATCCTTGCGAGGTTTAGAATCTCAAAATAATCGAGTGACTAGGAGGTATTGGTTTATATTTGGTCGTCCAAGAGGTAGCCAATGTAAAAATGTCATCCCAAGCAAAATTCCACATGGGATGTGATCAAGGATTAACAAACTTTAAAGGAATAAAATCTCCCTTAGGTAATTGACTACATGATGGTGGTCGACAGTGCCAGTTGGAGGTACTCACCTTGGGTCCTATTATGCTTTTTGACTCTGAATGAATGTTGTACCACCATATGTTTTACTGTGATTGGTTGAATGTTTGTTTGAATGCATGTTTATAGTTGATTTGGTTAAAACTTTTCATTGTACCATGAAATTAGTCCCACATTTCTCTTACGAGAGTAATGGAGGGATAGAAAAGGATAAATACTCTCCTTAAGGAATGACCACCACCCGGTGGTCGTGTCGGCCATCAAGTGGTGGTCACGTGTTAGATGAAGGATGTCATGGATTGATATGGTTGTGTGCTATAGGTTGACTTAAGGTGTCGGCCATCAAGTGGTGGTCATGTGTTAGATGAAGGATGCCATGGATTGATATGGTTGTGTTCTATAGGTTTACTTAAGGGTTCTAAAATGGACTTAAGGGTTCGATTTAGGACCACGATGGTGGATAAAGTTTTTTTACATTTTTCTACTAAAACCAACAAGAGGATTTTGCCCTAATTTTTTTAATTCATGCTTAGATGGTCATAAAATACCAATCTAAAATGGATGGGCTTAATGATACTGGATCCGTTCAACCTTTTTTTAAATAAGGGATTAAAATGACCCAATGTATTTTAAATAATAAATATATTGATGGTGAATCCTAGCAATTGAGAATTAATATCTAAAGCTCTTTATGTGATGGAACATAAATCAGAGTGACAAATGAACAACATTCTATACACTAGCTTAACTAGAAAGAAACTATTGTGTAATCTTGTTTGATAGATTACAAGACAAATTTGTGATTGAAATGTAATCTTGTTACAAGATAAATTTATTATTTTTATAGGGTAATATTGTTTGATAAGTTACAATACAAAGGAGATATAATCTATTTGATTACAAGGCAAATTTGTCATTAACTATTGTGTAATCTTGTTTGATATATTACAAGACAAATTTGTGATTAAGATGTAATCTTGTTTGATAGATTACAAGACAAATTTATGATTGACTATAGGGTAATCTTGTTTGATAGGTTACAAGACAAAGGAGATGTAATATTTTTTGATAGATTACAAGGCAAATTTATTGATTAACTATTGTGTAATCTTGTTTGATAGATTACAAGGTAAATTTATGAAAACTATAGCATGATCTTGTTTGATAGATTTGATAACTATATTAGGATCTTGTTGGTATATCATGAGATCAATCGGTGATCTAATTGTGAAAACTATAGAGTGATCTTATTGATAGACCATGTGACAATATGATGGAAAAGAATCTAATTTGGGAAGAATGGATAAGGAATATATTCTTGAGGAAAATATAGGGTTTCCTCTTAGTGTGTACTTATGTAGATTACATGGTACTTTAGAAATGCATTTGATGATGAATGCATGTATGCGCTTAAGGATTCATTTTGAGGAAACATGAATGAATGTAGGAAGATTAGATGTGGAATATAATCTTGAAGAGATTATGGGGTCTCTTCTTGTAATACTAAACTTTAGATAACTTCCATTCCATTTTAGATTGAATAGATTAATGATATCTAGGTTTGAAGAATGAATGCAAGATTCATTCTTGAGGAAACCATGAGGTTTCCTTCATTCTCAATTTATATGTATCCAATGAATATTTATTTATGTGCTTCAATTGTAATGATGACCTGAAAATAGGAATGTATGGGATTCTCCTATAGCCATGTATTTAATGATGGTTCAAAAAGAATCTATAGGATTGATTATATCATTGTAAATTGAGACAAAAAGATTAATGAAATATGAGGATGCATATTTTGAGGTTGGGTTTTCCCCATTGGGGTTTTCCCAAGATATATGTGGTGTTATGTGTTCTTATCATGTGATCTTGCTATTAACTCTTAAAATGGATGTTGCATTTATAAGGTGTTATGATTTTTGTTAACAAGCAATGTTCTATATTTAAGATTGGTTTATATTTGCACTTAAGGATGTTGCACTTACTTCTCCAAAGAATGAATATTGAATGGTTTATGTTATTCGTGAAATGATTCAAAAAGTAGTTCTTGAATGGATGAACTAAGCTTTATGCTTTAGTTAAGATTGTATGCATTCCACTGCAAAATAAATAATGATTTATTTATCCATTAATTGAGTGTGTAGACTTAATTAAACTCTCTAGAAAAATGAGAGAGAAGAAACATTATTAACATCATGAAGAAACCTAAGGTTAGATAGGATTTGGTCACTCCTATCATAAGAGTTGACACTGACCATATCATAAATCTCTTGGCTACTTACTACCCTTGATTGATGTTAATATAAACATACTTAGCTATGAACTCTACATTGATGAAAGACATATTATGATCAAAAAAAAAATTCTCTCAAGTTAGGTTGGAAATTGGGGTTGTTACAGAAATATAGGTAAACACTAGCAAGACTAAAATTATGGTCTTTTCTACTAGGAGAGAACAAAAACAACTACACATTCTATGTGAAGGAAATCCTTTAGACGTAATAACATAATACAAATACCTTGTCTTATATTTTTAAAGCAAACTCAATTGGTAAATATGCAAGATGAAATGAATACATGCAGGATAGAAAGCACTCTACTCACTGCTAAATAGGGGTATAAAAGTAGAGATTGTGATTGAAAAACCATTAGGATCCTTTTTGGGTTATTAGTTATTCAAGTGGTGTTATATGGGTGTGAGGTGTGGGTTAGTAATACATCAAATTTTAACTGGAGAAAAATGGAAAGAATTCAAAAGTGGCTAATTACAAATAAATTTAAAATTAAAGCATCAGTCCCATACTAGATTTTACCTATTGAAACATGGAACTTTTCCACTATATAAGTAGAAGTTATGATAAGGCTATTGGAATACTTAAAAAAATACAAAGAATTAAAGATAATAGTTTGCCAAGACAGGTAATCAAAGAAAAATAGTATTGAAAAAAACACATAAACGAAATAAAACAACAAATGGAGTATTAAATTTTATGAGGTCCCAAACTCCAACAAAGAAATTAAATAGTATGTAAAGAAAAAATTTAGACTTGTCACATGGATTGAAAATTAAGAAAGGAAAAAAACTTCTACATCAACGAGTTCAACCCAAACTATAAACATGATCAAAAGAAGTGCATAGATGTAAAGATAAAATGAAAGGAAAAAAAATGCTTATAGCCTAACTAAGATCTAGTTCACACCATCTTAGATGCAAAACAAGGATATGGTCAGAACGAATGTGTCTTTTGCATAAGAGGAGTAGTGGAGACCAAAAAAATATTTTGTTATGGAAGCCTACAAGGACATCATGATTGCATATGAGGACACTCTAAATGTAAACTCACTAATAGAACTTTTTGAAGAATTGAGAATAGAAAAAATAAAATAAATTCTCATCAAATTCAATAAGAAAAGAAACACGATAAGAGGATGTTGAACTTTTTGACTTTGTTGAACAATTTTCTTGATGTTGTTAAATTGTTCAACAAAATAAAAAAGCTCAACATCCTCTTATCATCTTTTGAAGTGTGTTTGAATTTAAAAGAGAGTATGGTTGTATGTCATATCCCATCTTGTAATAAAGCATTTAATCCCTTAGACTTGATTAAAACCATTTCATTCATTCAAAATAAATTAATTATGTGTTAAGGTTGTTAACTGATTAAAAATCTTAATATCGATTAAAAATTTGGACTTTTAAGAAGGAAACCTAAGTTAAAATCATGCCAAGTGATATATGCATAATATAATACAAATGACACCCAGGTGTTGTAGGTGAGTTGGAGAGGAGAGGGCAATCCTCCAAGGGAGGTCCCAGGTTCGAATCTCCACCCTACCAAAAAGCTAAATTGGGTACCCAAAATCCAATTGATAATGTTGGTGTGGGCAGGGCTAGGTGCAACCCTCGGGTGACTTTGACAATGTAGAACCCCCTGTTCGTGGTCTCTTAGACCAAGGCGGCCCCGCAAAGGGTTTTTCGCTTTATATATATATATATATATATATATATATATATATATATATATATATATATATATATATATATATATATATATATATATATATAATACAAATGAGATCTATTTCAATCTATATAATCAATTGAAAAAATTATTAAATTTTTTTAATAAAATCAAAATTTGATTCCTAGAACCAATTAAAAAAAATTATTAAAAATTCATAAGTGTAATTTTGGACCAAAAGCATTTTATTTCCCATGGAATTTTTTAATTGTAAAGTTATACGACGTTCAAATCAAAGTCAAATTTTAATAAAGCCGGGTGCAAATCATTCGGGGGATATTACTTAATATTTTGGGTATGCCTCTAATTGATTCCATGCTGCGTTGTCTTCATCTTTCCTTACACATTCAACAAAAGAAGATATGCTAAGTGGTAACGCATTTCATCGTAGCCTTCAATTAGGCATATGTTACATGATTGAATTCTTCATACGTGAGTAAAAAAACCAAAAAAACTGAAAAAACATGGTAGGATTGTTTGATGCCGCTTTCGTTCTCCTCATAATTAACCCCTGATGCATATAGCGTGAATCTTTTTAATATAAAGTATTAAGTTGTTATATGTATTTATGATATAATATTATAGTATTAACTATTCTTGAATTTTATAAGGCAGGGTTGTATACCATGTTTTAGCTTTTTTTTTCTACAATTTGGATTATATATATTTTTTTATGAGAGGTCTTGGTCCTCTTCCTACAATTTGGGTTATATATATATATATATATATATACAAATATATATATATATATATATATATTTGTATGAGAGGTTTTGGTTCCCTCATACTGAGTGGAGTTTGAATATTGAACCTTCTAAAAAAAAAAAAAAACAAAAAGCCAAAGCTCTTACTACTACAATAAGCTTTGGAGTTAAATGAGCTTTACAATTAAGACTTTATAAACTTTAAATAAAAAATGTTCATATTAAAAAGGATAAGGTTATACACTTATTATGATATAGTTGGATAAACATTTGAAAAACTATATTGTCTCATATATCCTATAGCTTTGTGGATGTCAAAGACTATTTTACTTTATTATTTAACCCTTAGAACATTTTGACTTTTAAGATCTTTAAATCAACTTAACTAAGAAATTTAACAAAAAATTAAAAATTTTATTATTAAATTTAAGATATCTAAATCAACTTAATTAAGAAATTTAACAAAAAAAATTAAAAAGTTTATTACAATTTTCTTTTTTAAAATGATAAGAAATTTTATATTTTATATTTTCTTGTATATATCATAAACAATTTTTTCAATGAGCTTACACAAATTTTTACGAGGGATCTTGGTCCCTGTACTAAGTAAGTTTAACCTTAAACCTTTCAAATAGAGGTCAAAACCCTTACCACTTTAATAAGCTTACAACTATATAAAAATCATAAATAATTAAGTTATAGTATAAACAAAATATATGGAAGAGAGGTTTACATAAAACTCTAATTATTATAACATTTGATATATTAAGTGACAATATATCCATTAACAAATAGTTGATGTAATCACATCAAGATTCAAATCTAGAAAATACCAAATAACTTAATTAAACTAAATCAATGTTAAAAAAACAACTTTTTTAAAACCCTATTTTAAATAAATTTTAAAAATAACTAATTAAAGTATTATCTAATTAAAATATAAGATTATTAAAACTAACAATGTCACAAAGATGGCCCTTTTCTTTTTTCCTTACCAATTTAAATATACGAGTCGAGTTATTAGCGGGCAATAACGGTATGTTTGAAAAACACGTTGCTGTCTTAACTGGGTAACATTTATGGATGTCGGTAAAACAATTTTTAATATATAAAAAATTGGTAACATTAATAAATATTATTTTTATAAATTTTAATTTATTAATTAAGATTAAAATACAGTCAACCAACTGACCTTCTAAAACCTAAATCTCAGACTTTGGAGAAACCAAAGCCTAATAACTACACTGACAAAATGTTAAAATAAAAAATAAATTTTACTAAATATTTCAATCTCTTACCAAATTTTAAACTTGGGACAGTTAAACTTCGCAATGATAGAGTGCCAAGCGGAAACTACCTACTTTAAAACACCTTCGCGCAGTTTTCATTTCCTTAACCAAATGGCAAATGGCAAACATTTCTAGTTTCTAGTCGTAGATGTCTTTTTCATTTATGTTTTTCGTTTGCAATTCAGCTGAACGCGCGATACAGACGTATGGTACCTAAACGCGTTGTGCGAATGACTGAAACGAAACACAACCACAAATCTGTTCTGCAATCTGACCTGAACGTGACCGTATCAACTTTCAATCCGTGAAACGTACATATTCTTCCACACTCATTTGACTACGCTAGAGACTGATAGCTATAAATGCTGTCAATTTGGCAGTTGATAGCTGTATGCACAAGGTGTGGATTGTCATTTCCTTAACTGTTAGTAAATCACTATATAAAATATAGAAAAGCAATTATAGTGTTTCAAACTTTAACAACAGAATTAACAAAATAAGACAAACACACACAGTAGAAGAGACAACGATTTTAACGTGGTTCACCCAATGTGGGTTACATCCACCGAGAATTTTTAGTCCTTCTTTCTCAATCCAAGCAATAGAGGGTTACAACCTACAGCAAACATCTTCTGTAATTTCCTCTCTATATTTTCAAGGAATCAACACAGTAATTTTTTTCATTGTATACTTTGTTTTTCCTCACAACTATATATAAGAAAAAAATTGCTTTTCTTAATACATTCCAAGATTAACACTGAGTTCCCAGCACCTAATTTTGGGATAAAAACAAAAAAACTTTTCCTGGCTGTCCTGTTGTAAATCCGGAAACTTTCTTTGGTAGACTAACAAACTGTAAATCTGGAAACTTTCCCTGCCCGTCCTGCAGTAAATCCAGAAACTTTCTCTGTTTAGCCTCCACATAATTAGGCTCCATTCCTAACAATCTCCCACTTGGAGACTAATTTCATTGCACCATACTGCAACCAAGGACTGAAAAATTCTCATCATGGCCTCTTATTCCTTAAGGCCAATCGAAGTTGAGCAAAAGCTCAAATTTTCTCTTGACACCACTTTTGTAAGCATATCAGCAGGATTTTGTGATGTGTGAACTTTCCCT
Source organism: Wollemia nobilis (assembly GCA_028583015.1). Lineage (NCBI taxonomy): Eukaryota > Viridiplantae > Streptophyta > Pinopsida > Araucariales > Araucariaceae > Wollemia > Wollemia nobilis. The sequence continues at coordinate 7,080,110 of JAQPPZ010017110.1, forward strand.
AATTTCAAAGATCCATCTTCCACTACTGATCTAATGAAATGATACCTGAGTTTGATGTGTTTAGTTTTTGAATGGAATGTCGAATTCTTTGCAAGGTGTATAGCACTCTGGCTATCACTCCACAACCTATTATCCTCTTGCTTCTTCCCCAGTTCTTCCATTAGTCTTTGCAACCAAACCATCTCTTTGCTTGCTTTTGCAGCAACAACATATTCATCTTCAGTGGTTGAAAGGGCAACTACGTGTTGGAGTTTAGAAATCCAACTAACCGCTCCTCCTCTTATAGTAAAGATGTAGCCGTGAGTGCTTCTTCCACCATCAAGATCACCTGCCATATCGAAATCTACAAAACCTTTCAAGCATATATTAGAGCCTCCAAAATTCAAAGAATAATTTGAAGTTCCTCTCAAGTACCTGAGTATCCATTTCACCGCTTGCCAATGTCCTTTTCTCGGATTACTCATAAATCTACTCACTACTCCCACTGCGTGGGCAATGTCTGGTCTTGTACAAATCATTGCATACATCAAGCTTCCAACCGTTGATGCATAGGGAACCTTAGCCATATGCTCTTGTTCCTTTTGTGTCTTGGGACACAAATCTTTGGTGAGTTTGAAATGCTTTGCCAATGGAGTAGCAACAAACTTTGCATTGTTCATGTTGAATCTCTTAAGCACTTTTTCAATGTATTTTGCTTGTGATAATTTCAGAGTGTGACTCTCCTTGTCTCTTGTTATTTTCATACCAAGGATTTGTTTGGCTTCTCCCAAATCCTTCATGGCAAAGGATTTGGCCAACTTCTTCTTGAGCATGTTTATATCTTGCATATTTGTTCCTGCAACTAACATGTCATCCACATACAATAGCAAAATAACATAGTTACCATTTCCAGTTTGCTTTAAAATATACACAGTGATCACTTTGACATCTTTCAAACCTTTGATTAGCCATGAACTTATCAAATTTTAAATAGCACTGTCTAGGAGCTTGTTTTAACCCATACAAGCTCTTTTTCAGTTTACATACCCAATCCTCTTTACCTTTCACCTGAAAGCCTTTTGGTTGGTGCATATAAATTTCCTCCTCCAAATCACCATGAAGAAATGTTGTCTTCACATCTAGTTGCTCCAGATACAAATTTTCTATAGCTATAAGACTCAAAATAGCTCTAATAGAGGTCATTTTTACAACTGGAGAAAAAAATCTCATCAAAATCAATACCTTTTTTCTCGAGTGAATCCCTTGACCACTAGTCTTGCTTTGTATCTTTTATGCCCTTCATTCTCCTCTTTAATCCTGTACACCCATTTATTGGTCAAAGATCTTTTACCTTTGGGTAGCTCAACCAAATCCCAAGTTTGGTTGTGGAATAAAGAGTCCATTTTTTCATTCATTGCAAACTCCCACTTATTCCTGGTATCCATCTGTAATGCTTCCTAAAAACATTCTGGCTCACCAGCATCGGTATACAAAACATAATCAGAGAAACGTTAAGGAATTTTACTTATCCTGGTAGATCGTCTAACAAGCACTTTCCGGAGATTGAGGTGCTTGTTGCTGCTTGTTGTACATTTTGATCTTCTACCACTTTTGGAGTTACCTTTTCTATGTTTCCATCAAGGTCTATGTATTCAGCAATTTCCTCTTTCTGTTTCTTTCCCTGCAACCGATCTTTATACAAGTTTTTTTCATTAAATATGATATCCCTACTTCTAATGAATTTTTGGTTATCACAATCCCATAATCTGTAACCCAAGCCATCAATACCGTAACCAATAAAATAGCACTTTTGGGCCTTAGCATCTAACTTATTTTTGTTCTCTTTGTCTATATGCATAAAAGCCTCACATCCAAATACCTTAAGGAAAGAATAATTTACTGGTTTACCTGTCCAAATCTCTTATGGAATTCCTCCATCCAAGGCACTAGACGGTCCTCTATTAATCAGATATACTGCAGTATCAACAACATGAGCCCATAAAAATAATGGTAAGCATGCATGTATTCTCATGCTCCTAGCACATTCCATGATGGTTCTATTCATTCTTTCGACAACCCCATTTTCTTGAGGTGTTCTTGGAACTACCTTGATTCTTCTAATTCCATTTTTAGAACAAAACACATCAAATTCTCTACTGCAATATTCTCCACCATTATCTGACTTTAGATGCTTTAACCTTTTTCCAGTTTCATTTTCAACTAATGCTTTCCAATTCTTTAAGGTATTAAAAACATCACTTTTATTCTTAATGCAATATATCCATGTTTTCCTTATTGCATCATCAATAAAAAGTACATAGTAAGAGGAACCTCCAAGAGAAGTTACCTGAGTCGGGCCCCAAACATCTGAGTGCACAAGCTCCAATTTCTCTTTCTTCCTTTCCTTGCTATCCTTGAGAAATCTAACTCTCTTTGCTTTACCATAAACACAATCCTCACAGAATTCCAAATCAATATCTTTTAACTTAGGCAATAACTTTCTTGAATGTAAAATTTTCATACCTTTTCCACTCATATGGCCAAGTCTTTGGTGCCACAAAGATGCACTCTCACTCGTAGAAACTAAATTCATGGAGCAGTGAGAAAAATTAGTAAGTAAATAAAGAGTACCCACCAATTTACCTCTAGCTACTATCAATGAACCTTTAGTAACTTTCCAAGCATTTTCTCCGAATGCAACCATGTATCCTTCACCATCAAGCTTACTTGCCGATATAAGATTTCTCTTTAAATATGGTATGTGTCTCACCTCTTTAAGAGCCCATTGACATCCATTTGGGGATTTAATCAAAATCTTTCCAATACCCACGATTTTACATGGTTGGTCATTTCCCAACGAACTCTGTCCATAATCTCCATAAACATAATCTATGAAGTATTCCTTATGTGAGGTAGCATGGAATGAAGCACCACTATCAATTACCCAATAATCACTATTTCTATCAAGAGATAAGATTAAAGCATCTTGTAGAATTTGTCCAGTAATATTGGCTTCTGAAGTGTTACCATTATTATCATTACCTTCATTTTCATCACCCTTTATTTGCCAATAGTCCTTCTTGAGATGACCCTTTTTGCCACAATGCCAACACTGTAGCTTTCCTTTTCCACATGATTTGGATTTGCCTTTGGATTTGCTACGATGTGAACTCTTGCCTCTTTCTCTTCCTCTTCTTTCAACAGTTAAGGCGGTGCTAGATGATTCTCCTGTGGTTTTTCTTCTCATGTCCTCACTGAGTATCACACCAACCACATCATCAAATTCTAATCTATTTGAACTCGAAGCAGAGTTACTTACCGCCATTACCAAACTGTTCCAACTTTTCGAAAGAGAGCATAAGATTAATAAGGCCCTAAGCTCATCATCAAAATCCAATCCTACTGAATGCAATTGATTAGTGACAGTATTATATTCATTTAAATGATCATGCACAGATCCTCCACTCATTTTAATGTTAAATAACCTTTTCATTAAGAATACCTTATTTGATGTTGATGGTTTCTCATACATCTTGGCCAACTTAACCATGACTCCCTTGGTAGTCTTTTCATCAGAGATGTTGAAGGCTACGATGGCTCCCAAGCACAGTCTCACAGTACCCAATGCCTTTCTATCAAGGAGACTCCACTCCTCATCAGACATAGATGAAGGTCTCTCTGTTTCCCCCTTAAAAGGTAAGTAAAGATCCTTCTGGTACAAGTAATCCTCCATCTGCATCTTCTAGAATTGAAATTTTTGGCCATTGAATTTTTGAACTCTAAACCTCCCTTCTTCCGCCATTGCTCCCACTTGATCTAGAAATTCTCTTTCTGTCAAGTGCACCCAACAAAACAACTGCTCTGATACCACTTGTTAGAGTAAATCACTATATAAAATATCGAAAAGCAATTATAGTGTTTCAAACTTTAACAACAGAATTAACAAAATAAGACAAACACACACAATAGAAGAGACAACGATTTTAACGTGGTTCACCCAATGTGGGTTACATCCACCGAGAATTTTCAGTCATTCTTTCTTAATCCAAACAATAGAGGGTTACAACCTACAGCAAACATCTGCTGTAATTTCCTCTCTATATTTTCAAGGAATCAACACAGTAATTTTCATTGTATACTCTGTTTTTCCTCACAACTATATATAAGAAAAAACAGAAAAAAAAAAAAAAAATTGTTTTTCTTAATACATTCCAAGATTAACACTGAGTTCCCAGCACCTAATTTTGGGATAAAAACAAAAAACTTTCTCTGGCTGTCCTGTTGTAAATCCGAAAACTTTCTCTGGTAGACTAACAGACTGTAAATCTGGAAATTTTCCCTGCCTGTCTTGCAGTAAATCCAGAAACTTTCTCTGTTTAACCTCCACATAGTTAGGCTCCATTCCTAACATTAACTTGGCTCGTACTCGGCCACATTGAAAAGGAATCTTAAATCCACCTTCACATTGAATATTATATTAAATGCACTGTATGTTCATAGGCTTCTTGTTAAATAAGAATGGGTATCATCAGCATCACGGTACAGAGGTGACATTAACCAGTACAGCTTTGAATGATCCGTATACATTTCTGAAGGGGTGCTTCTCACTTACCAAAAGTTTATACATTTCTCTTAACCCGTATATGTTAACTCATATATCTATCTTTTAAAAGAGATTGATGAAACAGAAGAGTGTGAATAGTGGAATAAAATAAAGGTTATTTTAATTTTTTTTGTTTTATTTTTTTTTATATATTTCTCTTTTATTTTAGTGCAAAGTTTTATTTATTTTTAATTTTTATGCGCACTTCTGCTTGAATATTATTGTTTTTCAATGAGTTAAATAAAATTAGTGTTATGTAATTTATGTGTATATTTAAAAAATTAGTTTCATAATTATTTTTTAGTGAAAAAGATATTCATTCAGAAGATTTTTAGATATAAATTTATGGTTTTTTATTAAAATAGATGATTTTTTTTTATATACTCGGTGTTTCTTTTTGAACAATTGGTCACAGGTTCAAATCACATTGTCTCCGATCATAGCATCAAATCATAGAGCTACCACTATAACCCCTACCTCGCCTCGGTAAACACGGCCCGGAGTGAGGGAGACCCCCGATGGCTCAGGGTTGGTACCGTCGTCATCAAGTTGGCGCACACTCAACGGATTCTAGTCAGACTACTACCTTTGCCCTAGAGTGGGCATGCCCGCGAGGTTTGAACCTAGGTCTCCTCTTGGTAAGTGCCCAACGTCTTACCAATCCACCTAGCCCTTGCGGATTAAAATAGATGATTTTAAAATATCAAATAAGAGGAGCTAGGGTTTTTTCAGAAGCTAGGGTTTTTCTATAAAAAAGGGTTTTTTCAGAAGCTAGGGTTTTTTTGCAGAAAGAGGGCTCTCCAAGGGGTGCAACATGGAGATTGATGTGAACAGCGTCTCTCCAAGATCTTTGTCAAATGATGGAAATTCATCGTTGGGTGTTGCAGGTGACCATTTACCCAGGACAGAGACTGCAACATTGTCATTTCATGCCAAAGAGTCTGAGACAGTAGTTGACTCAGGGTTCTTTTCTCCGGAAGGTGCATCGCATGCCAGTTATGGTGGGATTCACACAGTTTCACTCAACAAGAAAGAGAATGAGCTCGGGCCACCGATTTCTAGTTCTATCTCTCATCCCCATAGAGAGGGCAAGTCACAGGATGAGGAGCTCTTCATTTCACCTTTCAGCAACATGCTAGCAGACCCCCTATTTAAGTTCAGGAAGAAATCAACCCAACAACTAGAATGGGAGGATGATCATTTGGGGCTCGAGGGAGTCTCTAGCCCTACTCATGGATTTTCCTCTAGATCTGAGCCATACCGCTACCATGACATGCAAAATAGTGTAACTCCAGGAGAGGAACATGATAGAAGTGAGATTTCCAAAGGCAGTAACCCACTTCAAGCTCCCCCACCAGATTGGGTGCCAAGTTGCAGGGGGAGCCAATGCTAGCTCCCCTTACGCCCATGCGTTGCTCAACAACCTGACTTTCAATGGTAGCAATTCTCAAGCATCCCCAACAACTCAACTGGAGGACCTTCATTCCAACATAAGATAGAATAATGTTGACCTCGCACCCTCAACCCATGGACCTAGAGGATCCGAACAAGGAGGTGGTGACCAACATGTACCAAAAGAGGGAACCCTCGAAGCTGGACATGTAGGAGGAAATCAAAGCTCTGAATAGGTAAATCAACAAGCTAAAGAGTCAGGTACCTTTGAGTTTGAATTGCAAGATGATTTTACTAAAGAAATAAAAGAATTAGAAGAGCGAACTATTGTTCTATTTTTTCTAGAAGAATCCCCCTGATGAAGAGCTCAATCGATGGTTTGTCAAAGTCTGGGAATCCAAGGGTTGGATGATTGCCTCTCATCATCACCTTGGTCAATCCTTTGTTTCTATCACTTTCACCTCCAAAGACTCTTGCTTAAAAGCCCTAAGACTCGACACTTGGATGATTTCTAGTCAACTAGTCTTTCTTCAACATTGGGCATTCCAATTTGACCCTGAGAATGTGTCAAACATGAAATACCCCCTTTGGATTGAACTCCCTTTCTTAAACCTGGCATGCACAAAGTATTTACCTCAGATTACTGCTAGGTTTGGAAGGCCATTATTTCTCCCATCCGAGCCATCACACTTCATGCGCTCCCACCCATGCATCTTGGTTGAGACTGATGTCTCCAAGGACCTCCCGAGTAAGATCTTATTCAGAGCCCCTGGTATCCAATTTGAACAATGAATTAATTATCTCAACTTGCCAAACTCATGTTTCTACTATAGACAACAAGGCCATATGATTAAAAATTATCCGATGAGACCTCCCAAACAACAAAACCAACCTGCTAGTACTCCTACTACCGCTACTCAACATGCAAGCAAAATAGTACCTCATGTTCAGCCTTTACAACCTTCTAGTTCTCATGATGTGACCTCTTTCCCTACTCATTCAGTGCCCCAAGCTTCTAACTTGGCAGTTACCCACATCTCCCTTCAGCCCCCTCCAGATTTTGAGGCTCCTATGGAGCAAACTCCTCATGAAACAATCGAGGAGGGTTGGGTAACCCAACATAACAAGAAACATAGGTGCAACTCATCACGGGATGCCTCCCCCTCCTTCTAGAGGTGTCCCAAAAGACCAACACCTAGGAGGTAAGGAATGGAGCCATAAGCCCACCAACTCTTACTCCAACAATACCTCCTTAGCCACACGTCAGTCTAAGGGAACAGGTACTCTGCATGATTATATGCAATTTGTACCCACCCGGAATGCCTATGGTGCTTTAGCTGACAATATGTCAGATTGATGTCTGCAAGAATCATGTCTTAGAATGTGCATGGCATCACGCTATGAGAGTGGTATTTTGTTATTTAGACAATCATCAAGAGAGTTTTCCCATAGATTTTACTATTGCAAGAAGTCAAAATTTTAGGTTTTAGACTAAAAAATACCCTTAAGACCCTATGGGGGGTTGGGGGGCCTTGTGTACGAGTCATGATGAAGGGAGGGGGGTTATCCTATGCCTCTCTCAGGAGTTGTGGGACTCTATTTTATTATCAGGAGAGGATCCAATGCATAGAGTAGTGTGGTGTACAATAATATTTGGTGGTAGGAAATTGGGTATTGTAGTTGTTTATGCACCCAATGATGCAGCTAGAAGGGCAGCCCTCTGGGATTGGATGTGCTTCAATTTTCCTAAAGTAGATTGGATAATAGGAGGGGACTTCAATATGGTAGAGTGGGAGGGAGACATATTGGGGGGTGGCACTCCACTCAAACAACCAGAAGAGGCTAGATCATGGTCTAGGTTTAGAAGGGCCTAGAATCTTTATGATCCCAATTGGAACAAGAGTGCTGAAAATCATGGGGCTTGGTTTACTTGGAGCAATGCACGATGTGGGGATGCTCTCAGAATGGTAATATTGGACCACTTCTATGTAGAAAAAAATATTGATATACTCCAAAATGATTTATCTCATCCAATCTATTCAGTGGTAACTTCAGATCATCTCCCCATTACCTTGAGTATTGGGTGTGCCCCCATAAGGAAACCCAAAAATAGTTTGCCTTTCAAGTTAAACACTTCCTTGCTCAAGTGCAAATATTGTGTTAATGGAATCAAGAAAGTGTGGAATCTCTTGCCAAGGCCCTCAGGAGGGAGAGGGTGGATTATGTGGTGGGAGGAAGCCATCAAAAGAATAGTGGATTACCTTCGAGGTTTTGGAAAAATCCTAGCCTCTCTTCGTAGGAAAAAGAGAAAGAATTGGAGTAGGAAGTTGACCAACTCAGCCACCACCTCAGCCAGAATATTAGTAGCATCCCTTCTCAAAAGTAGTTGGGTGAAAAATAGGTAGAGTTAAGGCAACTCCAAGCTTATAAAGCCCATGGGGCACAAATCAGGGCACATCTTCAGTGGATTCGTGAGGGTGATAAAAATTCTAAATTTTTCTTTAATGCCATTAAGAAGAAGAATAGATCAGAGAGGATAGAGGTTATTAAAAATCCTATATCTGGCCTACAAATTCTATTGGAGGACCTCCCATCCTTCATCCAAGAGCATTTTGTAGCCCTTTTCAAAAGTGAAGGGCCCAACACAGAAGTTGAGTTTTTTAGAGAATGTTGCAAATAATGCATATCTCCCAAAGTATCTGAAGAAGATAGAGCATTGTTGGACAAACCTCTTTCATAGGATGAACTTCATTCTGCCCTCCTCTCTTTGGCAAATGAAAAAGCCCTAGGCATTGATGGGCTTCCGAGTGAATTTTTTAAGACCATGTGGGAGACTATAGGAGCTGATTTTTTGTAGATGTGTGAGGAGGTTATTACTGTTGGAGGCCTTGGGGAGGCCACTAATCAAGGATTGATCAGGCTCATTCCCAAAAGACTTAAGCCAGATCTGCTTGTTGATTGGTGTCCCATTACTTTACTCAATTCCTCTTATAAAATTTTGGCCAAGGCTCTAGCCAGAAGACTCCTCCTAATGGCTACAAAAATTGTTCACCTAGAGCAAACAAGATTCCTTAAAGGTCGCTACATTTTGGATAATCTTCTTACAGCTTGGGAAGGGATGGAGTGGGCTCGAGCATAGGGGCTCAAGGGCCTTTACCTTAAGCTTGATTTTGATAAAGCTTATGATCGATTAGAGTGGCCCTTCATCTTAAGCATGCTCCATTGGCTTGGTTTTGGCAATAGATTCATCGATATGGTAGCTTCCCTCTTTCCAAATGCTTCTGCAAGAGTGGTTATTAATACAAAATTATCTAATAACATTCCTATGGAAATATCAGTTAGGCAAGGTTGCCCATTGGCCCCCTATCTATTTGTAATTGCAGTTGATGCCCTTGGTTATCTATTGGAATCTGCAATTAAAGAGGGGAGGATAAGAGGTATCCCCCTTCCGGATGGCTCCCAACTTATCAACTCTCACTTTGCAGATGATTCTATGCTTTTTCCTTTGGTAGATCAACAAAATCTTGTGAACATCCTTGAGATAGTTCACACCTTCTGTAGGGCCTCTAGTGAAAGAATCCAAGAATCTAAGAACTTTGTTATTCCATTTGGATTTGATGATAAGCCAGATTGGATACCCACAACATGGAAGTGGGTGCAAAGAGGAGAAATCTCTAAGTATTTGGGCTTTCCTTTTGGTGTTGACCTTTCACCCAAATCTATGTGGGATTGGTGTATGGACAAATTTACCAAAAAATTGGAATACTAGAAATCTCTAGAAATGTCTCAAGCAGCTAAAATCCAGATTACTAGAAAAATTTTAGCCCCCTTCCATGTTTACTTCTCTTCTCTTTTGACTCCTAGCAAGGTTGGGTATGATAAGATGAACAATATGCTTCGAGAGTTTTTTGGGCAAAAAACCTAGCCAAACGAGGCCTCCCAATGGTCTCCTGGAGCAATTGTTGTAGACCAATTTCATGCGGTGGGCTAGGAATCCCCAACCTTCAAGCACAGGGCTATGCACTCATGGCTAAATGGATGCAAAGGGTGATCATAGGGAATGATCCATGGAAGGTGTTGGTGAGGGAGCATTTGAAAAACCCTTAGGTGGATGGTAAAATTTGGGTAAATATGTCATACACTGATGTTCTTTTACAAGCCCCTTATTTCTCTATAGAAGGTTGTAATATTCTCAAAGGGATTTGGAAAGCCTGGCAACAAGTGCATCAATTTATTTCATGGCAGACACCTCTAGAGCAAGGCCCCACAGATTTCCTCCAACACAACTTATGGTGGTCACCCCTCCTCACCCTTGATGCACAACCTCTTGGCATGAGTCCCTGGTTTCCTGCTAGGCATCTCTTCAAAAGGGGAATAATTTTGGTGGGTGACATTTGGGATTTTTCTAAGTCCTCATGGAAAAATTAGAAGCAAATCCAATCAGAATTTGGCCTCTATCCTACTGATAAAGCAGTGATTATGTGGATCCTTTCCATCGCCTCCCAAGTGCCCCAACCTCTATCTTCTCCACTAGAAGCTAGTCCCCATTGGTCTCATTGGAAATGGTTTGACAATCATGACTTTGAGCAGCCAATCCTTAAGTTTTGGTACCAAGCCCTGCTTCCTATGAACTATCAACAGTTTGTAGATATGCTCAATAAAAATGGAACTTAGAGCTCAGTTGGGCCACTTGGGCAAGAACCTTCAAGCTTATCAACTCTACCCCAATTCAAGGAAAGTTCTAGATTCTTCTTTGGAATGTAGTCCTTCAAGGTCTACCTACTCAGAGCAGGCTAAAATGGATGGGCCAAGGGTAAGGTGATTGCCCTTTTTGTGGTTTGGAAGAGATAGTACAACATCTATTTTGGAATTGTGCTCATGCCCACCATATTTGGTGTGAAGTGCATCAGTTGCTTTATCCCTTACCACTACCTATGACAAAGGATCAAGCCTTATTAGGGATCAATTTGATGCCCAATCAAAAATTTCTTCTCTCCATTACTAGGGCAGCTATCATCTTTCATATATGGAAGACTCGATGCAAATCTATTTTTGAAATTGATCAAGAAGATATCTCTAATCTCTTAGTAGCTAACATCTTTGCTATTGTAAAATGCCAATTGCAAGTTGAGTCAGCAGGTTGCACCCATAAGGAGAAAGCACTACAAGAAGAAATCATAGCTCTAAAGAGGCGTATCTATGAGACCTCAACTCATAGATCAGATGGTATTTATAGATTACAGAATATGGTAGGTGAATTAACTGAGCAACATAGCTCGGTGATGCATAATCAAGCACACTTGATGAAGCATTTGGGTCAAGTGGAATTAGAAGCCAACAACACTCATTCCAATCCTCATATTAGGCTCCCATCACAGCATGAGGTGGAGCAGGCTCACTTAGACTCATCTCCTTAAGAAGATGTTTTCCCAGCATGGTTGCTCCCTTGCAGTTTTTGTTTTGGTAGTGCAGTAGTCTCTTCTCAGTAGATAGTGTGCAGGCTGCCCATTAGAGGGAGCAACCCAACAGTCTCTAGTCATTCAATTTTATGTCAGCACATATTTTTAGAGTCTTGGTGATGACATGCTTTTTCATCCCCATAACAACCACTGGGGATATCTTAGTTTTTAACATGGGTCACCAGGGGATCATTTGTGTGGTTGTTCACTTCCAATGCTTGTAGTCGGGTGCCCTGAGTGTCATAATATTTCTCAGTTCTCCTCTGTGTTGGTCCTTCATACTAAGTAATGTTTGAACCTTGAACCTTCTAAAAAAATACCAAAGCTCTTACCACTATGGAATGAGCTTTACAATTAAGACTTTAAAAACTTTAAATAAAAAAGGTTCATATTAAAAATATAAGGTTATATATCTATTATGATATAATTGGATAAAAGTTTGAAAAACTAGATTATCCCATATCTCCTATAACTTTGTGGGTGTCAAAGACTATTTTAATTTATTATTTAACCCTTAGAACTTTTTGACTCTCGTGATCTCCCAAATCAACTTAACTAAAAATTTATCAAAAGTTAAAAAAATTATTATTAAATTTAAAATTAAAAAATATATATAATTTTTTAATTTAAAAATAAGCAAAATATTTAAATTAAAAAAATTAAACTTTATGTTTTTTTCTACTATTATGGGGATGAAAAAGCATGTCATCACCAAGACTCTAGAAATATGTGCTAACATAAAACTGAATAGCCATTGGGGATATCTTAGTTTTTAATATTGGTTGCCAGGGGATCATTTGTATGGCTGTTCACTTCCAATGCTTGTAGTCGGGTGCCCTAAATATCATAATATTTCTCAATTCTCCTCTGTGGTGATCCCATCATACTAAGTGGAGTTTGAACCGTGACCCTTCTAAAAAGAGACCAAAGCTCTTACCCCTATAGAATGAGCCTTACAATTAAGACTTTAAAAACTTTAAATAAAAAAGGTTCATATTAAAAAGGATAAGGGTATATATCTATGATATAATTGGATAAAAATTTGAAAAACTAGATTATCCCATATCTTCTATAGCTTTGTGGATGTCAAAGACTTCTTTTATTTATTATTTAACCCTTAGATTAGCTTTGTGGATGTCAAAGACTATTTTAATTTATTATTTAACCCTTAAAACTTTTTGACTCTCGTGATCTCCTAAATCAACTTAACTAAAAATTTAACAAAAGTTAAAAAAATTATTATTAAATTTAAAATTAAAAAATATATATTTTTTGTTTTTAATTTAAAAATAAGGAAAAAAATTAAATGAAAATAATTTTATGTTTTCATTTAAAGGTCATTAATAATTTTTTCAATGAATTTACACAAGTTTTTATGAAGGGTTTTGGTCCCTTCAATACGGAGTGGGTTTAACTTTAAACCTCTTAAAAAAAGGCCAAAACCCTTTGGAAGAGAGGTTTAAATAAAACTCTAATTTAATATATTACAGGTGACATATTAAGTGCCAATGGGTTTATTGACAAATAGTTGATGAAATGAAATGAAAGATTTTAATTACGTCGCGAGACCCAAATATGGTGTATGGGACGTCAAATATGGAAGTACAATTACTCAAATCATATCCTATGATCTTTAATATCTTTGAGAAGGTTGTTCCTTCTCCTGCTGATTTATGTTAGCAATTCCCCAACTTTTTTATTTTATTGTCTTCAAATAAATCTGTCATAAACTCGTTCACATCGGAAGCACCAAATAACTCAGTTAAACTAAATCAATATAAAAACAACCTTTTAAAACCTTATTTTAAATAATTTAAAAAATATATAACATATTAAACTTTAATTTTTTAAAGTATTATTTAATTAAAATATACTATTATTAAAACTAACAATGTCACAAAGATGGTCCTTTTCTTTCTTACTTGCCAATTTAAATATACGAGTCGGGTTATTAGCGGGCAATAACGATGAGCTTAAAAAACACGTTGCGGTCCTAATCGCTGTAGAATATGTAATATTTATGGATGTTATTTTTATAAATTTTAGAGATAAAGTTAATGGATTTTTATGCCGTTAGTAGTTGGTGTAGGAACAGTTTTTTTTAATATATAAAAAATGGGTAATATTAATATTATTTTTATAAACCTTAACTTAAAATATTAAAATAAACCTTAATTTAAATTGTTAAAATAAAATAAAATAAAAAATTTAAGAAAAATCTCATCCAATTAAAATTTAAATTTTGGTGTGGGATAGGTAAACTTTGCAATGATAGAGTGCCAAGTGAAAAGACATGAAAGACGACTCAATTGAGTCATTCCCACCTACTTTAAAACACCTTCGCGCACTTTTCATTTCCTTACCAAATGGCAAACATTTCTAGTTTCTAGTCTTAGATGTCTTTTTCATTTACTTTTTTGTTTGCAATTTAAACTTTGGTGTAATTTAAACTTTGGTGTAGGATAGTTAAACTTCGCAATGACGGAGTGCCAAGTGGAAAGACATGAAAGACGACTCAATTATTAAATTCATCATTCCTACCTATTTCCTTACCAGATGGCAAACATTTCTAGTTTCTAGTCTTAGATGTCTTTTTCATTTTTGTTTTTCGTTTGCAATTCACCTGAAGTGTTTTTTTAATGATAAGAAAGCCTCGACTACGGAGAGATTAAAAAAATTAATCTTTTAACATTAAATAATGTTTTGCAAAAAAAAAATTGTTTTCCTCTCAAACGATACCTCACCCTTAAAACATGATTCCGTGGAACCACTCCATGTAATAGGCATTTGTTTAAATAACTTAGGAAGTTCTAACAAAAAGAAATTTAGTTTAATAATTATTTTTTATTTTAAAAATATATATTGTTGTTTTGATTTGAATTTAGTTTTTTCCAATAAAAATTTAAAAACCTATTATTGTGAAATCTCACAACTATATAGTTAATAATTTTGGAAGCAATACTTTTTGGTTTAATTTTTTTTATTATTTATAAGAAAATAAGAAAGTTATGTCGTCTCCTTTTTCATGCAGTTAAAAGTTTTATCCAAAATTTTATAAAAGAATAACTATGTCTTATGGACATCTTGCTAATATAATGACAGAAAAAATTATAATTTTTTCTGAGAATCACAAAAAAATCTATAACTTTTTTTTATTGGAGTGATAACATACAAAAACCAAAGTTATTAACATTAATATGTAGTATACAGTATAGATCTTTACTAATTTTTTTGCATCCACCATTTTATCCTTCAGGTCTAAAGCTTATTTTGTTTTTGAGGAAACTCTACTATTATGAATCATATATTTTGTCAATCATCCTTATAAACTATGTTTTGGTAAACACCATCAACTAATTAATAACTACTTTTAAATCTAATTCTAGTTATATTGCCAACCAATCAACCTAAACAACTTAGTGAGTTTTTGTATATTTTGAAGTAGTAACGAACCTATAATTCCTGCATAGATTCTTATACACAAATGCACGATCGAGTTTGCTTGCATGAGATTACCGTTTCAGCGAAAACAGGCATAATGAGACCATGCTCTTAGTTGCAGTAATAATTAACAATAAAGTTAGCAAACTTTGCCAGAGATTCACATTCCAAATATTTTCCTTTTAAAAGGCATGGTGGGTCCTCCATAATTTTAAAGCCAATCCATAATCGAATATTTTTATAAGATCAACTGGTTCAATGTGAATAGAAGCACTGAAGTGTGAATAGAGAGATATATGCATAGTAACGAAATGATGATTATAAAAATTAATTTTATAAACGCGACTTGGCCTACATCAAGTAAGTTGAAGGATCCGTATGTTTCTTCAAACTTTCCATGATGTGAAGGGAGGCCATTACAAATAGAAGAAAAAGCTTTTGTGTTCTACTGGCTCTGCCAACCAATTCCTGCATTGTTGCTGGAATCCATTGTCATGACTTGTCCAAATCAAATCATATCATGACGTGGTTGTTATAGAATATTTGACAAACCCCACGACCGGGGGCCCAGTTTGTAAATCAAATGAGCAACATGCCACCGAAATAAGATAAGATAGCAAGGAGGCTAGGCTAAGTTCAAAGAAAACATTTTTGAAAATAACATAGCAAGGAGGGTAAGCTAAGTTCAAAGAAAATATTTTTGAAAATTATTAATTTTTAAATGGATTATATAAGATTAAAATGGATTTCATTATATTTATAAAGTAGTATTTTAGACAATTTTTTTTTTTTTAATATTAAGATAGGGGGGTTTTGATTAGGAATCCCCAATCTGTTACAACAACTCCACCAGGAAGACACACCCACCCCCTCACACACTCACCCACTCACCCACGCCAAGGTTTGAACCTTGGACATTTAACAATTATGTTTAACAAGGACATATTAGTAGTTAGGGCTTTGATATTTTTTGTGGAGGTTTAAGGTTCAAACCATACCTAGAAGGGAATAGGCTGGATGGTAGTGACCAAGTGTTTGTAAATTTAGTTTGATGTTCTGTTGACTTCATTTAATCTAAAGGTTTGCATCTAGTTTTCAATGTTAAACTTTGTTATGAGATTGATGTTTGTGTAGAGGAACAATTGGATATGTTTGGCATACAATTTATTTTTTTCATATTTTTAAGTAGAAAATAACATAATATAAATAGACGGTTACAAATTCATTAAGACATTTCTTAAAAAAATTATTTATTAATCTCATGAATGTGGGAGGTGCCTTAGTGATCCGAAAAGGCATTACAAACCATTCAAAGAGACCCATTTAGTTTTGAAAGTTATTTTCTGTGTCTTCCTCCTGAACTCTAACCTAACCTAGTAATATCCCCTTTAGAGAATTATGCACCTTGAAATTGGTCTATCAAGTCATCGATATGAAGAAGTTGATATTAATTTTTTATTGGGATTTTATTTAATGGTTAAAAATCTATTCAAAGGCACCAATCTCATCTTTCTTCAATTTAATCAAAACTAGAGAAACACAAGGGACTGTGCTTGCAAAGATCAAATGGAAGAAGAAAAAAATTTATAGTCTAACTAAGATGTAGTTCATACCATCTCACATGCAAAACAAGGAGATGGACAATTCCTTAGAAGCCATGGTCTGAACAAATGTGTCTTTTGCACAACATGAGTAGTGGAGACCAAAAAAAATATTTTGTCATGGAATGTGAAGCCTACAAGGACACCATGATTGCATATGAGAACACTCTAAATGTAAACTCACTAATAATACTTTTTGAAGAATTGAGAATAAAATAAAGAAACTTCTCATCAAAATCAATAAGAGAAGAAACACACTTCAAGTTGAACAATTTTCTTTGGATATTGCTAAATTATTCAACAAAGTAAAAAAGCTCATCATCCTTTTATCATATTTTGAAGTGTGTTTCAATTTAAAAGGGAGTATGGTTGTATACCATATCCCATATTGTATTAAATCCTTTAATCCCTTAGATTATTTTGGTCACTTAGACTTAATTAAAGTCTTTCCATTTGTTCAAAATAGATTAATTATGTGTTAGGGTTGTTAAATGATTACAAATTTTAATCAAATAATATGAGCTTACAAATTTTAATCAAATAATATGAGCTAAATCGTTACTTTTAAGAAGGAAAACTAAGTTAAAATCATGCCAAGCGATATAAAAATGAGATCCATTTGAATCCTATATAATCAATTAAAATTTTTAAATTATTAAATTTTTTAATAAGATCAAAATTTGATCCTTTCCATCTCATATAATCAATTAAAAATAATAATAATTTTTTTTTTCATGGTAGAATCGGTAGTCGTCACGAATTCGGGGCAGGTTGTCTAGCTTTTTTATGGCCGCCACAGTATTTTGCATTGTCCGCCCTTATAACTGCCATGCCACAATCATTTTAAACCTTTTACACCGCTGAAAGCACCATGAAAGGAACAAACGTTCACTCACGAATCCGGGCAAACTATCCAGATTTTTTATGGCCGCCACAGTATTGTGCGCTGTCCGCCCCTATAACCGCCATTCCACAATCATTTTAAACGTTTTACACCGTTGAAAGCACCATGAAAGGAACAAACGTTCACTCCCACGAAATTAAAAACAATTATTAAAATTTAATTATAAAACAAAAAAATTCAAAGGATAGTTTTGGACCAAAAGCATTTTATTTCCCATGGAATTTTTTGAATGTAAAGTTATACAACGTTCAAATCAAAGTCAAATTTTAATAGAGTTGGGTGCAAATCATTCGGGGTATTACTTAATATTTTCGGTATGCCTCCAATTTATTCCATGCTGCCTTGTCTTCATCTTTGCTTACACATTCAACAAAATAAGACATGCTAAGTTGTAAAATTTGGTGACACATTTCATCGTAGCCTTCAATTAGCATATGCTACATGTTTGAATTCTTCAGGGAAAAAAAAACCGAAAAAACCATGGTAGGATTGTTTGATGCCGCTTTCATTCTCTCCATTATTAACCCCTGCTGCATATAGTATGAATCTTTTTAATTTAAAATTTTGCAGTGGATTCCCTCCAGCAAGCTGGACGGTGGACGTCCCAATGTTTTTTTGCCTGGATCGTACATGGATACTTTGGACTACAAATCATTCGATATCGTAAAGCTATTATCAAATCCCGAATCTTTTCCATCATATCTTACCTACAAGATCTTCAGCAATTATCCGCAAGACTCTAGGGAAACCTATCAGAGAGAGAGTGAGAATTTAGATCGAAATTTAACTTAAATGCTTTGCACTTACTACAGTGAATCGAGGCACTTAATCTGTGTCACCAGATTTCTTGTAGTCTGCACGTTCTACGCGTTCTGCAGCCGCTTGGACCTGCACATGCCGTCTCCTTCACTCATCCATCCCTTCTGTTTCTTTTTAGCCCTCTTAATCTCACAATAATTTCATTTATGGCTATGCATAAGTAACAAGATCGCAGACTATTATTACCTCTTTGCTCCAATTAGTGCGTGATGTAATGACAACTAGCACCAATGTCTGAAGCGCAACTCCAGCAATCATCCCCCACCATATTCCCTGAAGTTAGACACTAACTCAAACTATCACAATCTTATATTTTATATATAAAACCAAGTATTTTTTTTTTTCATCAAATAGGTACCTCGACACCAAGGCTGGTTTTGAATCCAAGGACTACTGCAATGGGTAGACCAACGACATAATATGTTGAATCCAATTTGAGAAGGTACTATATGGATCCCTAACCCTCAAATGCCAATAATGCCAAGTCTACATTTGCAATCCTTTAGAATTCATTTGAAAGACCTCAATCTAAAAGGACTTAGAAAAGCCATCCCTTTCTAAACACAATATAAACTACTGCAACACCGTGACAAATGCCCATTTGCAAAAAAATGGTAATAATTTTCTAAACCAAAAGTATGCTTGACTATATTATAAATGAACCATAATACACTATGGATGAACTATTTCAAAACTATATAACCAATTAAAAGGAAAAATAAAATGAAAATAAACCCTAAAAAACAAAGAAAAACAATGTGAAAAAGAACCACAAAAGCCCATATGCATAAGCAATTGGAATATGACACTACGTGGATAAGCAATTGGAATATGACCCTATGTGGACTTTGAGTCTTCAAAAACCCATTGTTTCATATTAAATTTATTAAATTTACATAGAAGCTAAACTATTTCAAAACCATACAACAAATTAAAAAGACAAGAAAATAAAAATAAAAAAAAAAACGAAAAAAAAAACCTAAAAAACAAAGAAAAACTGTGTGAAAATAAAATATTAGGTAAAAATTATTATAGGTCACAAATTTACAATGTGCTATGGATAAACCATTTGAAAGCCATATAACCAATTAAAAAAGAAAAGAAAAACATATAACCAATTAAAAGGAAAAGGAAAAAAAAAAAAAAAATGAAACCACTAGTAAGTGCAAACTATAAAATAAAGCCTCCAATAATTTGGAGCCTTGGAGGTGGATGATATTTGGAGTCGATGTTTGCACAATTGAGAGCAAAGTGGCTTTAAAGCCAGACGTCTACGCAGTTGAGAGCAGAGTGCCTCTAAATTCAAGACTCGAAGGCCAAAATACCATAGCAATATCAATAATTTTTTTATTATATAAGAGAGTTGGTCACAACCACTATTTTTAGTAACTGTGCAGCGTTCAAATCCACAGAGACTGCTCCCAACAAACATATTCGTCTCATTCTTGTTGACTCGGGGTGAGATTGGACCACCGATCGTTGGGGGGTTTGTATATATTTTTTTTATTATATAGGAGAGTTGGTCACAGCCACTATCATTACTCCCAACAAACCTATCCGTCTCATTCTTGTTGACCCGGGGTGAGATGGGGACCACCGATCACTCAAAGTTCGTATATTTATTTTTTATTATATAGGAGAGTTGATCACAACCACTATTTTTAGTAACTGTGCAGCGTTCAAAACCACAAATACTGCTCCCAAAAAACCTATCCGTCTCGTTCTTGTTGACCCAGGGTGAGATGGGGACCAGGGTTCGTAGTGTCGTCAGGGTTCATAGTGTCGTCGATCTTGCACGCACTCAAAAAATTCGTAGCAGGCTACTACCCTTGCAAAAGGTGAACTTAGGTCTCTTCTTGGTAAGTGCCCAACCACACTTACACTTACCAATCCACCTAACCTTTAAAAGTACAACGATATCAATATTCATATTTTATTTTTTATTTACCTCTAACAAAATTCACCCATAGTAATTAAGCAAATGTCACCCACCATAACGTTAGAGAAGCCATTATAACATTATATTAACATTCCATGCACAAGCCACACACTAAACTAAAAAGGAGTAACTTTTACTGTTTTAAAAATATAATTAACCAACCCCATATGCATATATGATTTTAGAACCAAGTTAACTCGTTTATATATTTTATAATTAATTATAATATTTTGATAGAAGAATAAGTGTAACATTAAAAATTATTTTTATTATGTTTACTTGAATGTATATTTAAGTATTTGTATTTTCTATATTACAAATAAAATTTATTGTTTTCAAATATTTTTAAAAAATAACTACAGTTAACATTATTATGCTTAAAAGTTATTTTTTATTATGCTTAATATTTATATATAAAAATATTATATACTTATATTTTGTATATTACTAATAAAATTTACAATTTTTAAATATTTTTTGGTTTATAAATTTATATATATAAATATTGCATACTTGTATTTTATATATTATAAATAAAATTTACAATTTTCAAATATTTTTACTTGTAAAAATTAAAGTTTATAAAAAAATAAAAAAATTATAAGATTTCAGATGCAAAATACAGTTATATACCCGTCAAATTCCAGTTATATACCCATAAAATTCCAAGCCTTAAAGTATTTTAAGCCATAAATATAAATGCACATCAATACGGTTTAAATTTGTTTAAAGAGAAAAACCATGTCCCTCCACGCGCTTAAACCGTCGAATCTTTAAGCAAATGGAAACAATCTATCAGCAGCTATACCTACATTCCACCATCAGTTTTTGTTTGGTCACCACACCGTACAATTGGTGGCTGCAGTAGAGGTCAGAGTTCTATTTTTTTTTTTTGTAATTGTCCTAAAACAAAAACATTTTTAGCAGGTTGTTTGTTATATTTTTTTTGGTAATGCAGACAGGGGTTGCTAATCTCTTGT
This sequence comes from Wollemia nobilis, assembly GCA_028583015.1. Taxonomy (NCBI): domain Eukaryota; kingdom Viridiplantae; phylum Streptophyta; class Pinopsida; order Araucariales; family Araucariaceae; genus Wollemia; species Wollemia nobilis. The sequence goes on from JAQPPZ010017110.1 coordinate 7,101,227, forward strand.
ACGATAAATTGAAAACCCAGGTTTAAACATTGTATTGTAAAAAACTTTACTATGAAAGAAAACATATTAATATAAAATTAAATATCCCTGTTTGGTGATCATTATTTTTAGCTGCTAATCTGTTGTACGATAAGTTGAAAACTCAGGTTTAAACATTGTATTGTAAACAACCTTACTATAAAGCAAAATATATTAATATAAAATTGAATATCCCTGTTTGGTGTTCATTATTTTCTGCTATTTGTCTGTTAATTTCTTTTTGGTCAAATTATTATTGTTTCTCCTAGTTTAATAGTGCATCGTAAACAACCTTACTATAAAACAAAACACATATTAATATAAAATTGAATATCCCATGTATCCTTTTGAACAAACTATTGTTGTTCCTACTCAACACATATTAATATAAAATTGAATATCCATGTTTGGTGTTCAGCTATTTGTCTGTCTCTTTCATTCCTTTTGAACGAACTATTGTTGTTCCTCTTTCATTCCTTTTGAACGAACTATTGTTGTTCCTCTGTTCATTCCTTTTGAACAAACTATTGTTGTTTCTCCTCTCACAGTTTTAAACTAGACAATGACTCTTAAGTTTGGCCTTAGAAGGGTTATTTTCACTGCTTTGTCAGAGCGAATTAGGACGTGAGATTGTACTAACAAATCTCAACTTAATTATAAAGTTTCACTAAACCCACACCAATACCAATGTGAGATGATTGAAACACTTTAATGAGAAACATAATCTTTCAAATTTGATATGATGGCCATCATGGCAGCAGAAAAAGAGTTTCACATAATATTTTTTTATTTATAAGGAAGTTGCTTATAATTACAGGTTATGTTTTTTGGTTTAAATCTTGGGGTTGTTTTTAAAAAACTTTTATTAAGACCACAAAAAACTCAAAATTGATATCCATTGTTAAACTGAAGTTCCAAGAAGGTAAGTGCATAAGATTTTCTTGAAGATGGAAGGAGAAATAATACAAATATTGATGTTTTTGGAAGACCAGTGGATTGCAGGCTCAAAAAAATTGTCTTTGGTAGGTCTTTGTGATTCCTGAACGTGCAATTGCAAGTCCCTACTAAAATGAAATTGTCAAATCACTGTGGAGCGTGCAGACAGCATGTGGTTTGCCTCTCATAGTGTTGGTGCTGTTCTCTCCTTAAAAAAACATAAGGACCTAAGATCACGAGGGGAGGGGAGGAGTACTGTGAAAAGAATATTTAAGAGAATTTGTTTTTATTTGTAAAAGTTTATACAGTATATTATAAATTATATAAATACAATATAATGAATAGAGACATGCATAGTAACAAAATCACGATTATAAAAATTAATGTTATAAAAGAGACTTGGCCTACATCAAGTAAGTTGAACGATCCGTATGTTTCTTCAAACTTTCCATGATGTGATGGATGGCCATTACAAATAAAATCAAAAGCTTTTGTATTCTACTGATCATGCCAACTCATTCCTGCTTTGTTGCTGGAATCCATTGTCATGACTTGTCCAAATCAAATCACATTATGACCGTGGTTGTTGTAGAATATTTGACAAAACCCCACGACGGAGGGGCCAGTTTGTAAATCAAAAGAGCAACATGCTATCGAAATAAGATAACATAGCAAGGAGGCTTAGGCTAGGTTGAAAGAAAATATTAAATTTTGAATGGGTTATTTATAAGATTTAAATGATTTTAAAGGTTAGTGGATTGGTAATTGTATATGTGGTTGGGTAGTTACTAAAAAGAAACCTTGAGGAAGTCAACCCTTTGCAAAGTAGTAGTATGTTTTGAATTCTTTGAGTGCACGCGAGCCCCTAGACGACGATGACCGATGGTCCCCCTCTCAAGTCGGATCAACAAGGACGAGACGCATAAGTGTGGTTTGAACCATGCTCTCATAGCTACTAAAAATAGTGGTTGTAACCAACTCTCCTATGTAATTAAAAAAATAAAAATAAAATGAATTTTATTGTGGTTATAAAGTAGTATTTTAAATTTTGAATGGGTTATATAAGATTAAAATGGATCTCATTTTGATAATAAAATAGTATTTTAAATAATTTAATAATTATATCTTTGGGTTTACGTTATAGAGATGACCCTTTTTTGTGTTCAGTTGTAAGCTTAGGTTGTTAAAAAAACCATTTTTTTATAACAATTATACATTCCAAAAATTTAACCTCTTAAACTAATATCATTTTTTTATAACAATTATACATTCCAAAAATTTAACCTCTTAAACTAATATCATTTAATTTACATACATTATTAGATAAATAGATATGTTTTTATATAAAATAAGAACCTCATTTATGTTCCTAAACAAGATATTTAGGACATCAAATTTCTGATCTATAGTGTAATAAATCATTTTATAATATTTTCAATTTTTGGTCTCTGTAGATAAGCTATTTAACTAATTGAAATTTTATAATTTAATAAGATTTTATAATAAACTAATAAATAAATATAATTAAGTAAAAATATAAGATTTTTTGTTTTAGTGTTAAAAATTTTAATTAAGGATAATTACAAGTTATATGAGGTAAAACATAAAGATTGAGTGTAAGTTCCAAACCACAAATTCAGTAAATTTGATGAGAAATATTCTTTAATATGTGTCTTCTAATAAATCATTTAATAGGTTGTATAGTGTTGAAGTTACATTAATATATAAAAAAAATATTAATGATGAATATAAGGATGCATTCAAAAAAGATTTGGAAGATGGGATATTACTTTTAATGGTTTTTTTATAGGAAATTTATGAGGTATTATAATGATACAAGAATGACAACAAATATCTGCTTGTTGTGGTGCAGTGGTAAATGCCATGGGTGTTGGTAGAGGCCGACCCAAGTTCCATTCCCCTTGTCTCCATCCTACAAATATATGGTATAGTTAGGAATGTCCTATGTGCTGGTAGAGGCCGACAAGGCTCCATTATTCCTATGCCCAACCTGTTGAAAGTGGCACCTCGAAAGGGGTGTTTTCCACTATAAATTAGTTTATACCCCTGCCTCCTTGGGTCTTACCCGAAAGTGGCATCCCTTTTGGGATGTTTTCCACAAATTAAAAAAAAAGAAAAAGAATGACAACAAATGAGATGGATAATTGTTACAAACAATAAGTAATTGGATTGTTGTTTTTTAATATATATATGCTTTGAATATAGTTATTTTTATGATCGATTTTGAAAGAAGTTTATTTTATTTATGTCAAATTCAATGATAATTGACAATTACAATCTCTTGATTCTTGAAAAGCATTTCAACATAGTTTTATCTCCTCCAAAACACAATGGTGGTATTCCTAGATGGTCTAGGTCGATAAAGGTTTTATTTTCTTAATCAATTCAAAAGGCCTTTGGGATGTTATTCCTTTAAGATTTCAATATACTATGAATAGTAGATGCATTCAACAAACTCATGCAGAAAAAAGACTAGATAAGTTTTTCTTATTTGATAGATGGTTATGAGTAGAGTATACAATCTCTTCAAATATTTTATTATGAACAAGTTCATATGACAACCCCATTCTATTAATATGTGATCTACTCAATAGTAATCATCCAAATCTATTTGATCTTTAGACTATGTGGCTCCAAGACCTTGATTTCTTACAAATGGTAATGTCATGGTGGGATGAAGCAAGGTTTGAAGGATCATGCATATATAGGTTTGTTGAAAAGATGAAATATCTAATGGAACAGATAAAGATTTGGAATATCAAGTTTGTTGTTAACATATTTAAAAGAAAGGTTAAAATTAAATCTAAGCTCAATATATAAGATAAAATATAAATCAACATAACGGACCAACACACTTATATACAAGAAAAATAATTATTTTATAATTATTATAATATGTTATAAACGAAAGAGTCATACTAGGCCTAAAATGTGGGATAAATAGCATAAGAAAGGAGATACATAAATAAATATATATATATATATATATATATATATATATATATATATACTACTTCTAATTTAGCATATATATATATACTACTTCTAATTTAGCATATTTTCTTTTTTATTAGGGCAAAATATTTCAATTATAGAGAAATGAAGTATTAAGGTGTTAGCTTTCCAAATAGATTAACTCACAAAAATATCTACCCAGGATCAAGTTTAAATCAGATAAATGTCATACAATATAATAATGAATCACAATATTAAAATTTAGAATAACAACAATATCTCACAAATATAACTCAAATATATCAATATCAAAATATTGCAAGAATGATTCAAATAGATTACATTGCATGGATATTTGTCTCCAATATATAATTTTACATGACTTTTCAATATTTTGACTATTTCTTTCCTCAAACATCTAGGAGATGCATCCTTTCATATTCCTCTCATAAATACAAAACTCTCATCTTACCACATATCAATGTGACTCTTAATTCTCTCTTGACACCTTGTGTTTTCTATCATATTGACACACATTATTTAATAATAAAATATTCTACCAAACTAATATTTACAAGGGGGAAAAATAATGTAATACTTTCAACACCCTCTCATATTACATTATTTGGTAAGAAGGCTTTTTGCCTTCATTCTTTGATTCTTCTTTCTCTTCATTCTTCAGCTTTGAATTTGGCATGGTGGATATATGTAATATTCATTAGGTTTACCTTTGGGTCAATGTATATGATTCACCTCTAGATATCTACCTCTGGGTCACTACCTTTATGTCTTTGCCTCTAGGTCACCTCTGAATTATCATTGCATTTATGTCATCCACTGGAACATTCATAAGACTATCATATTTATAGGATCATCACTATAGGTGTTTTCACTTTAGGCCATCTTCTAATTTATGCTTGAGTCATAATCATATATTTCTTTATGATAAGATTGATATTATTCTCAGTATACTTTGATCGTACTCGGTTTCCTTCTGTAGAAACCAAACAACATTATTTTTATCTTATCTCATTCATTTATGTTTATCCATCCACAATCCATTTTTAATTTGTAATCTTTCTTTTCTTTTTGTAGATAAAATATTTGTGAATGATTTTGTCCTCCACAAATTTTAAAATAATGGAGATTCCAACATTTCTCTATCCTATGTCCACATCTAACACAATGATTACATTTATTTCCTAATATAGGATTAATTTTTTCTTTTTTAATTCATTGTTTCATGTTTGTCCTTTATTGTTACAAATTTCATCAATCCCTATCATAGATTTTATATTACTATTTTTTATCACAAATTTAGTCCCTGGTTTATTGTTGCTCATTTGTCCTCTATATCCAAGACCTTCATATTTTGGTCTTATTTTTTGTACAATTGACTCTTTCATTCATTGTCCATGTTTTCCCAAACCTATGTTTTTGTATCCCATTCTACTTAGTAATTTTGAACCAATCCCTTTGATATGCTTTTTAAATTAACCAAATCCATCATCACACTCAAGACAAATTTGAGCATTATTATTTTTATCATCATCAATTTTGATAGCATAAGTTTTCTTTAAACAATCATGGACTGTATTCATATTCTTTGTGTCACATGTAACATTTATTTTTGGAACAAATTCTTCTATATTTTTCATGAATTCTAAGTCACAAATATCACTACTTGCATCATAATTTTTCTTTTCATTTTGATGAGGATCAAAACATGCATATTTTTCTTTTTGATGAAGATCATTAGTATCACAACATGCATCTATCATCATGGGCTTTAATTTTATGGAATCATAACATACATTTGCTATCATAACTCTTAAATTATTTGCTTCGTTGGTAACATCAATAAGCTTGTTCTTCAAATCTTTAATCATTTCCTCTTTTCTTCTATTCTTGTCTTTAAGGAATTCATTACAAAGTAGTACCATATACATATTATATTTTGGATCATTAGGTAATGCAAAAAAACCTTTTGTGTTTCATCAACCTTTGAACTTAGATAATTACCAAGAATTAAATAAAGTTCATCTTTGGCTTCTCTCATAATTGATTGTAAGACCCTCTTTACCTTTATTGATGTATCATTTTATCCTTCAATTTTTTCTATCATGTATTGTGTACAACATTTTAGACCTTTCAATGTTTCCTTAGTCTTTTCTAGTGAAGCATCCTTAATGTCTATTTGTTCTTCTTGAAAACATAAATTTTGTTTTTCTTCTATATTTTTTTGTAACAACTCATGTTTTGTATTTCTATTTTTGATCATTTATTTTTCTTTTTGCTTGTTTTTTCCTTGTCATGTTGCACTAAAAAAAATACTCTTAAATTTACAAAATCAAATTTTCAAATCCTTTGGAGTAGAAAACCTTATTTCTCCAAAATTTAAATAAACCAAATCTTTCTAAATTTCTAATTGCAAACTTCAAATATCAAATTTCAAAAATATTAAAATTTAAAAAACTTTGGGAGTAGAAATCCTTATGACTCCCTAATTTAAATAATAATTTTCAAAAATATCTTAAAAAAGATTTTATAATTTTCAAATTAATTAACTCCACCTTATAACTCCTATAAAAAATACTTTTTATTTTTGTCCTCTTTTTTTAATTCTCCTCCCTTTTTCTAAAACAAATATTTAAAAAGCTTTTAACTACCTTATATCTTCAGTTAAAAAATTTCAAACCCCTTTTTTATTTTATCTTTTCTTTGCCTTTGTTTAAAAAAAAAAAAACTTTCTACAATTCTAAAACCAAAAGCATGACCTTTCTACAATTTTAAAACCAAAAGCATGGCCCACTCAATATTCAAAAAGAAATATTTGTAAAAAACTTTCTATAATTTTTGAAATGTTCCTTTTATAAAATGAAGCCTTATCACTTCATAAAAAATTTTATTCAAGCGTTCATTCAAAATGAAATATTTTATTGAAAAACTTATCTCTGCGTGTCATCTCTTTTAGTTTCGTCTATTTCTGCATGGGATCCACATGGATATCTACCCTTCAAATTAGCTCTATGTTGTTTCTGTTTGAAATGATATGAAAAATTCACTCTTTTCCTGTAGGTAACAGATCTATCGGCCTTCAATATTTTGACAAAGGTTGGCTCTTTTATAATATGGTATCTCTAGCACACTTTCCAATCTAGAGCTCGTGGGAGGAAGGATAAGAGGAAGAAAACAGAAACCACAATAAAGTAAAAACCTAAGCTAAAAGGGTAGCGATGCACCAAAATCAAATAAGACATCTGTACACAAAAAGTCTAAATACAATATGTCGATGTGAACATTTTCCTCTCTTCAACATAAATAAGCACAAAAATAATAAAATGCAAGCACACACATAAAGTAGGTCCAGGCATGATATATGTAGATGAACTTCAAATGAGATGCATAGCCTCAAATATATATGTGTATGTGCAATAAAAATGTACTTCAAATGACTATGCTTGGAGCGGGAGTTTGATTACCCACAAGGCCGCTCAATATTTTACAAATTATAATACAGAGAGAAATGTAGGAAAGCTTTACAAATTTGTCAATCCTTTACAATACTAAACTAATTAAATATTAAAGGAGATATTTTTCCTCCAAACATGATATGGAGATTTCAATATGACTATTGTTCTGGACATCAAGTCATATCTTTATTTAAGTCATTGGTTTCTCTAAAGTCCCTAGATTTGGAATCATAAATGCCAAACAATTCTAAGTCTTTGGATGAGAAAGTATTGTCATTATTGTCATCCACCCTTTTTTAATATTCCCATAGTTTAGATGCAAAACATTTCTTCATTTAATGCTTTAAATTTAGGGTGCTTCTACTATGATTCTCATGTTGTTGTCCTTTTTGATAAATATGTTATATAATTTTGTATAAAAGTACTATACTCCCTTGAAGGTTGAATATCTTAGTGCAATGTGTGACTTTATCTTCAAAAAAATTATATCCCTTTGGCATTGGAGCTTTTACCATTTTTCAGCCTCAAAACTTCCCTTAGTCTTTGACTTCAAAACTTTGTGTCAAAACTTTTCCCCTTGGTTTTTGGTTGGATATTTTATTACTTATGACTTCTAGACACTTAGCTTTCCTATATTTTTTTGTCCCTTCTACTTGTTCAATTCTCAAAACTCTTTTTTGGTGTTTTCATCCACACTTAAACTAACGCTTCATTTTTTGCTCCTTGCTTGTCTCTTCTTTGCTTAAAATTTTCTTGAGGTAATATTTGAGTGTAGTGAGAATTCACTATAGGAGGCAAGAACTTAAAAAATTTGGCCAGAGCCTTCCAAATAGAGGAGAATATTCTAAAGCAAGAAGTGCCTCGAAAATTCTAATTTTATATTGCAGTTTAGTGATTGAAGGTGGTTCATTTTCTAAAGTCGTGTTCTACTACAAAATCTAGTTTGGTTCTTATTCTCGATGATTAATAAGGACCTACATTAGGCTAATAACCTATTGTAGGATTGGGTGTAAGTCTCAACCACTTAATTGGTAAAAGTACTTGGGTTATTTTTCTTAAAACTTATTCTAAGAAGTATCCCAAGAACCCTAGAGTAACTATTTTGAGTGTGTCGTTAGTTAAAATATTTAATGGTCCCACACCCTGTTCATAGTTGTCACCTTGAGAGTATTTACAAAGAGCTATCATTTGGGAGTAAACCCATGGTTGGTTTATTTGCAATTATTCCCTAGTGGAATACTATTGGTAATTAGAGAGCATTACTTGCTTAGATAACTTTTGCGACTAGTGAGATTTACCTTAAGCCACTAGGAAGCTATAGTTTGGGGCCTATTTTATCACCATAATTTTAATAGAAGTGTCATACAACTAGTAGGAATAGCCTCATGACGAGTATGGAGATGAAAGGAAATGTTGGAGACAAAAGAAGTTGTAGGAGGTGGCAGCAGGAGGAAATGGTAGGTGCAAGGTGCAAAGAAACATATATGGAGTTGTAGAATGGAATTAGTGCATGGTTGAAGCTTTTGCAATATAGGAGAAAATCCTAAAGTTGTAGCATGAGAGTAGTAACCTAGAAAAGGATAATAGAACATGGGAAGAGCATTTGAAGGGGAAGAGAAGTGGAAAGGAAATTGAGGAACAATAGTTATTGATCACCTTTGAAATAAAGGAGGGAAGAATATTTTTTAATATCCCTAACAAAGTCTATTAAAAAGCATAGAATAGACTTAGTAAAACTCTTATAGGGAAGTTCATAGGCTCAAATTTAATAGGGGATCAAATTATAAAGTGGGTGACTAATCACTAAAAAGTTAAAGGTCGTGTGATTTCTCCTTTTTGCCAAAATAATTTTTCCTTGCTTCTTTTAACAATGAAGAATATTTTGATAGGGCTCTTCTAGGAGGCCCATGGTTTATAGGTAGATCTAGCCTTTCTCTCAAGAAATAGGCTCCTGGCTTTAACCCTGACATAGAAAGGATAGAGGCATCTCAAGTATGGGTATGGATACATGGTTTTTCTATAAAATAATGGGAGCAGGAAGTCTTTGAATGCGTATCAAACTCCTTTAGAAGTTTTATCACAATGAATTTTTCACCAAATAAAAAGGAAGGGTATATTTTACTAGGGTTTGTGTTATGGTTTAATCAGGGCATAAACTACCAAAGGAGATCAATTTGGTGTCAAGCAGAGGGGTGTAGAACCAAATCATAATTTAATATGGAAGAAAAATAGGTCATCTAGAAATGGATTGCCCAAACAAACATAGGAGGAACAACAAAGAAATACATAACAATAATGAAGAAAGGAAAAAAGGGCTAATATGGAAGAAAAATGAGCATATCTCTTATATGAAGGATAAAAAGTTTTATAAATAGGAATTTGAGGAGAGGAGGAAGCTAGGATAATATAAGAAATAAATTAATATGGTATTGGTGAACATAAGGAAAACTCATAGAAGTAAATGGAGATGGCAAGATGTAATAACCCACAAAAACCAACCCAAGGGAGAGATATTTTATTTTTTACAAGCAAGGTTCATAAATGAGTCCCAAAATTATTTTTAGCATTATCAAGGCTTCACAAAATTTGAGTTCAAAGTCATTGTAGATGACACTCAAGTGTATAGGAGTGGCCAATATCTCGTATTTTAGGGATTCACCTTACTAAACCGCACCAATTAGAAGGATGCCAAATTGGTTCTCCCACCTTTACCATAGCCTCATCGATATAGAAAAATTTGACCATGACGTAGGAAATATCCTTTAATACCTATAACACTTAAATGGTAATGCATATTCGCTAAACTATCCATAAGTCCATCTATGTAGGTTATTTTAGCATAAAGCCTTGGTGCTTAGTTACCACACCTTCGCAGGCTAAATAAGGTCACTACCACTCACTTGATAGTGAGCATGGTCACCTGAACCTCACTATTCAAGGTACCACCATTGTTGACTCATGCATGATTCCATTAACTACATAGTTGAGGAACATCTGATCCTCATCATTCAATGTGTATCAATCACAAGTATCTAGCTATTACATCATCACAACTCCTTTCATATTCATGAGTAACTAACTATTGCATCATCGCAACTCCTTCCAAAACTCAAAACTACCTGGTTATTGCATCACTGCAACTCCTCCCAGTAATGGGTTATATTTTGACTCAAGTTTTCTAAATTACGTTCTAGATCCATCTCCAGATCCCCCATTAACACAAGTCATTCAAATCAAATAATATCTCTCATAAAATAAATTAAACTGCTATAATAACATACTAGATTATAATACAATACTAATTTTTTATCACAAATAGAACTTTGCATATCAAAAACATAAGTTCCAATTATCATGCTATCACCAAGAAACATTACTTTAAATTTAGCACCATAATTAAACTGATCATATCGCTTACATATAACATAAGGCTAATATGAAATAATGATCAAAAGTTATAATTCTAACATCTCTACTTAATGATAGCATAAACATCTCATCATAAAATAGATCATAGAGATAGCTTTTAAATTCCTCTTCTCTTTATATCAAAATAACACTTTTCAAAATAAAGATCATAATCAAAATATTTCTTGTTTTTTCTCATCATCAAGCATTCACTACTTTATAAAAACTTTCAAACCTTTAATAATTTGGAATTATTATCTAATTATTACAAAGCAAACTCTGATTTACATAACAACTTTTCATTCCAAGATACATTAGAGCCAATATGCCTGAGTACCCTTTGCACCACCTTCTTTTCACAATCTTCTTCATGAAAGAAAATTTTCCATGAACTTGAGGAACACTTAGGGATTAGGAAAACTCTTTATACAATGCAACTTAACATGATCTATGTATAAATGCAAGCAACCATGCACAATATATTTAAACAAACAAGGAGAGAATCCCACACTTCTCTCTATAATGGTTCCCTTACCTACGCAAGACTCAGGAAACCACTATAATTGTTTAGTCTCTAAAATAAAATAATCCAAACTCTTTATTTTCTTCCAAAAAGCATCTAACATTCAATAAGTTGAAGAAAGCCAACTTTATTTAACAAATAAACACCATTCAATTACATCTAAATATTTTCAACACAAAGCCCTTTCTTTTATTTTCTTTTGCACACATGAAACAAATATAACTACTCATTTCTTCCAAAAAATAAAAAAACTTTAAACATAATCAAGCTCTACTTATTTCCACTCAAATCTATTCTTACAGTTATAAAAATACCCAACTTCCTATCAACATAATAATATTGTTCTTTTCAAAGATAATCAAATGCAGCTTATACAAAGAAAAGAAACTAAAACAAGCAGGCCAGTGTGACTTCTCATCCATAAAGCAACAAGGTATATTTCTTAACAAAATAAATTAAATAAACTCTATAAAATTTACTTCATAGATTTAATCCACATAAGAGTCTTATAAAAAGAACATAAAGCCTACTTCTAAGATCAAATAAGTGCAAAATATCAACCCAAGTAGATGTTACACAAGCACTAATAATCTTCTTCATGCACAAAAAGAAATCAAAGCTAACATAAAATAAGATTTAAAACCTAATTTAAACACTCCATACTTAAAATGACTCACTATAGACTCATACGTCCACTACTTTGGACGTGACTAGCTACAGACCTGAGCACTGTCCAAAAGGATTCCCAAACCCCTTCACAATGGGGATAACATGGTATTAGAGTTACAAGGAACACAAGGCTAGTAACAAGGATATCTTGGGTGGACATCCAAGTTCACTACAACAAAACCAAATGAAGTGACACAAACAACAAAAATAACTTAGTGTGCTTGGAAATCTACAAGCCACCTTCCATGGCAATAGCAAGGGCCTCGAATTGCTACTACAATATGTCTTACAATAAGAAAAATGCAAGTGCATGCAACTTAAAAAGGAAAAACTCAACCATAGAACATATAAATATGTGCCAATAAGAGGACATTAAAGCAAAATTTCAACATTCATAAAGCAAGGCAATATGACAAGATCAAAGAGCATAAAGACCAAACAACTACCTTTGGGTAAACCAACAATAATTCAATCGCATACAAAAAAAAGTCCATTTACCTTTCAACACCTAAAATCTAGAGACTTCTACTCTTGGTGCATGCTTGGACACTCCTTCCAATATGAATGCTACGTTTTTTCCAAAAAAATCCCCTAAAAGTCATCCAAACAAGGATTCAAATAACTTTTGTGTAGCCTTCTTGCATGACCAACATTGCGCATGAAATATTTTCAAATATTACATTGCTCAAGTTGCCACCATTTTAATTCTTTAAATGAAAGTACCACTAATGAATGATACAATTATAATTTGGAAAGATCTTACCAAACCTTTAGCACTTAAAAATATCATAAACATTATTACCTTCAACCACAAGATAATTGAATTAATTACTATACCCATTAATATCAATTGTTAATATTAATTATTAACATTGATATTAATACTTCAAGTATTAATATTATTATCCATATTAATACTTCATTGGATTAATCAATCAATTATATGCTTCCACTTCAAGCAATACAATAACTTAATCAAATCCATAATACATCATGTTGTAGTATCCTTAAGTAGGTAGTTTTTAAGATAATTAATATGTTATTCCCTACCTACTAAGCATGACACCTTTGCCCATTGCAAGCTCATAACCCAACGATGTATTCAAACAACAAGCAAATGCAATGCATCTATATGAATGGTATACTCTTACCCGTTAGTCATCAATAAATAAGTCATTGCCATTATTTCTCTTTTTTTTCTCTCTACTCTGGTGGTTTACCCATGCAAATCCATCGATGAGTGTACCTGGTCCTACATCCATAAATTTTATTAGAAGTACCATATTCTCCATATATCTTAAGCAAAGCATAAAATGCAATACCAACTTATCTTGATAACATAGAAATAAGAACATGCATTAGATATCCACACATCAATACATAATTTAGTATCAATATCAAGTTATACCAAGTAGGGCCATTACATATTCCCCTCCTTGGACTAAACACAATCCTCTATGTTTCCTACAATTAAGCATACATATATATTTCATTCAAATAAATATGGGAATTGCTTTCTCATTTCTTTAGCATCTTCCCATGTTGCACAATTTTCAAAATACTGGTCTCATCGGACCTTACATTGATCTAGGGTTTTTTTCCTTAATATCTTGGGACAAAACCCTAGAATATTTATCGATCTCACCTCAATGGTTGAGGGATATTCCATTTACAATGTAGAAATATTCCAAACATGAGTAAGATCAGCAATATATTTCTTAAGTAGAATATGTGGAAAGTATCATGGATCTTTGATAGGTTGGGCATCAAGGCAATCCTATAGGCTACTAGACTAATCAATGATCTCAAAAGGCCCAACATAGCGAGGATCCAACTTAGTTGACTTGATGGAACTTTTCATGGGTCTTACCCTTAATAAAAACCTGCCTCCCATAGAGAATTCTCTTGGTGATCTTTTCATATTAGCATAGCTCTTTCGAAGATCAATTGCTTCCTTGAGCCTAAGCTAGATCGCTATGAGATTTTCCTCCATATCTATGATAATGTTCAATATAATCACCACCTAATACTTCATATTATCCTATGATATAGGTGTTCTATATCTTATTCCATACAAGGCTTTAAATATAACCATTCCCAAATATGCATGGTATCCATTGTTATATGTAAATTCAACTATATGTAAAAATTCTTTCGACTTAAACTTTTGGTCCATGCAATACATGTGAAGCATATCCTCTAAAACTTGGTTTACCCTCTCTATTTTTTCAAATATTTCTAGATGATATGTAGATCTAATGTTCAGTTTAGTACGCATTGCATGGTGAAGAGCCTACCAAAATTTTGATGTAAACCTAGAATCCTTATCTACTATGACCACTTCAGGAAAACCATGTAACCTAAAAATATCTTTAGCAAACTTATTTTTCACCATCGGTGCATCATCCTTGATGTTTCCTAATATATAATATGCACCCTTGGTCAATTTTTCAACTACCACAAGAATTGCATCATGTTGGTATCTAGTCTTAGGTAAACCCACATTAAAATCCATGGATATAACCTACCACTTCTAATTAGGTATATCATGTGGGTATAATTTCCCTATTGGGTTTCAATGTCCTACCTTAACCTTTTGGCACTCTAAACATCTTATAATAAACCAGTGATATCCTATTTCATTCCTTCCCAATAGAAGGTCTTTTCATATTTTCTCTCATCTTTGTCCCTCCTAGATGAGCAGAATATGAACTATGCGCCTCTTGCATAATCATTTCCTCAAATCATTAATTTTGTGTATAACAACCCTATACTTGAAGCATAAAAGTCCATATTTTATGTTGAAATCCTTATTTTCTTTAGGATTTCTCTCAATTTTAACCTGAATTTCAATGCAATATTGATCATGTAGCTGCATTTCTCTGAATTTGTCCATCAAGTCTATATGACTTTGGGTAATTGCTACTATGTGTCTTCTCCTACTCAAGGCATCTGGAATCTTATTTGATTTTCCTTCGATATACTCAATATCAAAGTTGTGTTCTTCTAAGAACTCTATCCACCTTCTTTGTCTTACATTCAACATAGGTTGGGTAAAAATATATCTTAGACTTTGAATGTTTATCCTTAGCTCAAATATTTTACCCAACAAATAGTGCCTCAAGATCTTTAGTGCATGCATAACTGCTACCCATTCTAGGTCATGAGTAGCATAATTCAACTCATGCTTCTTGATTTTCCTAGACTCATATGCTATTGTAGCCTCATTCTAGGACAACACCCCATCCAAACCTTCTAAGGAAGCATTTGTACACACTGTAAAATCCCCAAGAGTATTTGGTATCTTGATAGTTGGTGTTATAGTTAGCTTATTCTTTAAGGCCTCAAAAATGGTCTCACATTTCTTTAGCCATTTGAAATCCTTTCCTTTTCTCTTAAGGTTGGTGATAGTGTAGGTAATATTTGGATAAAATTTCAAAAAATACCTAAAATAACTAGTGATCCCCATGAAGCTTCTCACTTCAAATACATTCATTGATGTAGGCCAACTTAATATAGCCTCAATTTTTTTTAAAATCTATAGAAATTCCTTCTGTTGTGATGATATGTCCCAAGTACTAAACTTGTGAGGTATAGAACTCACATTTAGACAACTTTCCATATATTTTATTTTTCCTCAAAATCTCTAACACTAACCTTAAATATTGGTCATATTCCTCTTTGGTGCGAGAATATATCAATATATCATCTAGAAATATCAAAACAAATTGATCCAGGTATTTCCTAAATACATTGTTCATCAGATTCATAAAATTTGTTGGTGTATTTTTCAATCCAAATGGCAACATTGTGAACTCATAGTATCCATATCTAGTCTTAAAGGTTGTTTTATGAGTATCCTCCTCTCAAATCCTCAACTAATGATATCCAGATCTTAAATCAATCTTTGAAAATATAGTGGCATCCTTTAGTTGATCGAAGAGATTGTCAATCCTTGGCAAAGGATACCTATTTTTGATGGTTACCTTATTTAGCATCCTATAATCAATGCACAACCTCAAGGAACCATTCTTCTTTTTCACAAAAAATATTTGAGCACCCCAAGATAACACACTAGGTTCAATCAGACCTTTTTTCAACAAATCCTAAAGTTGCACCTTTAACTCTTGCAATTCAATAAGGATCATTCTATAAGGTGTCCTTACGATGGGTTTAGCCCTAGATATTAGTTCAATAGTGAATTCCAATTCACATCAAGGTGGTAGGCTTGGGAGATCTTCTAGAAATACATCCCTAAACTCATGCAAAATGGAAAGTTTCATAAATATTCCCTCATCCCATTTATTATTTTTCTTGTCATTTATATTGAATACATACAACATACCATATATTTTAATGGATTTCTTCAACTACATAGCTAAAAATATACGGGGTCGAAAAGACCCTTGCCTACTTTAAACTCTTACTCTCTTTTTATCCTTATTGATGCAATCCATCCACTTCTTCTGAAATTTTATTAAGGCTCCATGTGCCTTCAACCAATCCATCCCTAGGATAATATCAAAAGCATGGAGTGGTGCTACATATAAGTTCTATGTGTTAGATCCGTTGGATAAGGTTGTCTTATTTGTAGGTAGACATTGATCCATTGAGTAGGTTTGTCTAGACCCATACTCAACTTTCCATCCATGTGCCAAATATCTAAGTCTTTTTGGCATATTCTTGATAATACTAGTGGAAATAAAACTATGTGTAACTCCACTATCTATTAAGACTTCAACTTCCTTTCCAAAAAACTTATCGTTTAATAACATAGGTGTTTCTTGTCCATCTAACATCTAACTTCTGATAGTGGCATAAATTTGGTGTGGTTGTTCATTTGTTCTGTTACTTAACTCTGGTCATTGGGGGACACTTGTTAGCATAATGAGGGCCCTCGCAGATGAAGCAACCTATCTTGGGTGCTTGATATTTTTCCTACATTTTCTCCCTTGTTCCCTCTTTCTGTGTTGAATCATTCTACCTTTGAGGTTGATGGTTGGGACTATATTTTTTTTTACTTCTTATATTGCCCTTGATTCCCATTGTTTTTATTACCAAAATTTGGGTTCCCTTTACTCTTCTTGTTTTACCCCTTATCCAAGTTCGTAAATTCTATGATATTTCTTTTCTTGAGCTCCTAGTTCTCTAACTCTATCAATCCTGAGTAGTTGAAGGAGGACCTTTTGGTTTGAAGATAGTTCTCTTCCTGCATGGCCAAATTATATGCCTTTTGTAGATTTTTGGGTTTGATCAAATTAATTATTATTCTAATATTAGGATCCACCCCTAAAATAAATTTTTGCACCTTTAGTTTTTCATTTTTCTCATACTCTATAACATAATTTAAAATTTTAACATATCTCTGAAAGTATACCTCTATCATCAATGAACCTTGTTGAAGTGTAGAGAATTCCTCAAAATTCTCTACATAAAACTAATTAGAAAGAAATATTTTCTTAAATTCCCTAACGAAACTATCCCATTTAAGATTTGTAGCTTGGATATTTTTACTTGTCCTAAATGTGTTCCACCATTCTAAGGCTTCATCCTAAATATGAAGGGTAGCCCACACAATCTGGATTTCAAAAAAGTAACTCTTCATGGAAAAGATCTCCAACTCATTCAGCCATGATTCTGCTACATCACCCCCTTTCTTTCCACTAAATTTAACTACTTTAATATTCTTAAGATATTTAGCCATATTAACCTCTATCTAGGCCTTGCTCTCATGGCTTCTTCTAACATGATTCTCTTCTTGTCTACCCTCTAAATCCTTGGTACATGTTTCCTTATTAATTAGGGTCTCTATCAATTTTTGTTATTATTCCATCTATTCCTAAAGAAACTTAAATATGAAG
Organism: Wollemia nobilis; assembly: GCA_028583015.1. NCBI lineage: Eukaryota > Viridiplantae > Streptophyta > Pinopsida > Araucariales > Araucariaceae > Wollemia > Wollemia nobilis. The sequence continues at coordinate 7,119,091 of JAQPPZ010017110.1, forward strand.
GAAATATCTTCCATCCTCTCATTAACTTGTTCCTCCTTTATTTTTCTTGTTGGGGTCTATTACCCTTCTAGAATTTACTACTAGGGTCCTTTATTTTCCCAGGTCTCTTGTTTTTTTTTTTTAAGCGAAAAACCCCTTGCGGGGCCTCCTTAGTCTGAGAGACCACGAAAAGGGGGTTCTACACTGTCAAAGTCACCCAAGAGTCGCACCCGACCCTGCTCGCACCAACATTATAAATTGGATTTTGGGTACCCAATTCAGCTTTTTGGTAGGGTGGAGATTCGAACCTGGGACCTCCCTTGGAGGATTGCCCTCTCCTCTCCAACTCACCTACAACACCTGGGTCTTCCTAATTCTCTTGTTGGAGTCCATTGTTCATCCATACTTCTTTTTGGGATGCACTACATTTTCCTCTTGCACAGTTTCCCCACTTTCTTAGATGATCCTCCTCTTAAAATAGGTACCATCTCCTATCCATACAAAGGATATGGATAAGTTATAATTTCCCTTAATTGTACTTATAACCAGTTAGTTTTATTTCCCCCATGAACTAACTTAAACCATTATCACTCACTTGATAATGATCATGGTCATGCTTACCTCACTGCAAGGTGTCATTCCCAATAAGAAACAATACTCTCAAGGATTTTTACTCCTAGGTCTGTCTAGTCCAATCGACATGCAATACCTAGCTTATCCTATATCAAGTTAAGGTCCCTATTGAGTTGCCTGATCCCAACCTATCTTATACCCCTAATTTTTCAAGTAATATCAAAAATCTAAGTCTAGGTGATTTTAGGAGGTCTTGGTTACTCTAATAAAGTTATGGGGTCATCAAGTCCAAAGTATTTTGATAACAAGTTATAATGAGAACTTTGGTCCTAAGAGTCATTGAGAAGTCCATGTTATAGTCCTTGTCCTTATGATTTCGAAGAAAATTTATCAAGGTTCATAATCCCTTGTTATCACCCCATTCCATTTTTCCATATCATTTATGAAGTTCATTCCATCTCATTCGATAAACCTTTACCATTTTATTTCACAAGTTCACATCTTCCATGTAAGCTTAAGTTATAAATCTCTCCCTTTAATATTTCTATCACACATTAATCCATATAAATACTTTTCGCAAGTTATCATTAAGACTTTGTGCCATCACCTTAGTATTTCCTAGATTTCTCATCATCTTTGCCACATTCACACCTACATCATTGCCAAGGTCCTTATCATGGTCTAAGTCCTAAAGTCATTCCTAGAAAGTTCATAAAATCTAATTTCTCACCTTTTTTTCATCATTGATCACAGTCATTCATCATCAATCTATCAACGATAGTGCTAAGCTATAGGTGATTATGCTAACCAAGAAATATGAAGACTCCCTTAGTCACTAATCGTAATACCTCATCGCTAGTCCTTCAACGATCGCTTAAGTCAAATAGTGCTTGTGTTGGTCAAAGCATTGCAAGTTTTCCTTGATCACCACTATAGAACCCCCATCACTCATGCATTAGTGATTGCACCAATTGATCCTCAACTATGTTAGTCTATTCGCAAAGGGTTCTCATTGCAACTTAAGGGTCTAGGTTTCATTCAAAATGAATTTTCTATTTGGTAATCACACCCAAGTCTTAAGTATCACCTAAAGTCTCAAAGGTTCATTAATAAAATATCATCACTTCCATGCCACTAAGGTCTTCGCCATGGTCTCAAAATTACATTTATTATCTAATTTCATAATGTGATCCAAGACATATAACCCTAGTGTTGATGTTATATCCTCATCACTGATTAATCAACTATAGCGTTGGTTAATTAGTGATAGCCCAGTCAATGATTGATTAGGTGTGATCCTTCTATTTGAGCCCCAAGTGCTAAAGTTATAGGAGTTGGAAAATAATATTCATGGTTAGTTACGCCCTTTTTGAGCCTTCATATAACATGCATTATGCCATCCTTAGTACCTGCAATATTATAATTTTTTCCCCACCATGGTCCTCCACGTCCTAAGTACTACATAAATCTAAAAATAGGTCGAATTTCATCATCAACGTAAATCCTCCATCTCTCATACATCAGTTATCCCACTGGTCGATCAATGATAGCATCATTTAAGCCTCGACAAGTCCTATGAGATCGCAAGGTCATAAAGCCCTAAGTATTAATACCCCATGCACCCAATGTCTCTTCATCACTCATTTGAAGCTCTTATCACTGATTCATCGGTTATGGTGGAGGATAATTAGTGATGGGTTAAAATCCACAAAATATAGAAGCACCTTATCATTTAAACTCTTCTCTAGGGCTACCCATTGCATAAATTCACCTTTTGTCAAGGTCACTCGTGACTTAAGTCAATTTTATCTCATCACAGATAAAATGTTCAACATCAACTAATCAATGATTGTATCAAACAAATGATGATAGTGTAGGAGAACTACCATGCTTTCCTTTGGTTCTCCCATCACTGATTCATCAGTGATAATACTGGTGTAGGAGTGATAGACCTCTTCAACAACTCAGATCTCAGCATGAGGATCAATGACCTAGTTTTTATTGGGGATCGACGAGCAAAATATCAAATGATTATCAAAGACATGTACATGTTCCTTGATACCTGAAAAAATAATAAGAATGTTGTCCTAGAAGATTGATATTAGACATGGCACCAATGAGGATCTGACATGACAAGGAGTGGATCTCCCAAGCTAATTGTAGTATTGATTTTCTATAACACTACCATCAAGTAGCAATACAGGTTACAAGGATATATTTTAGGAGCTCTAAGAAGATAAACAGATTTTAAAAAGATTCAAGCATCCCAGCTTTTGTAGACTTCACAATATACAAGTAAATAAATTATGGCATCGTCTAGTTCACCTAAAACACCTGAATAATTAAGCAATGAGAATATATTGTAAATCCAAGAGCTTATAAAACTTTAGAGGTAGCAATAAGGAAAGCCTCAAGTCACTTGGGTAAGGCTGATGAGAAAGACAAAATCTCATAGACTATACTATATGAGACTAGCAACGTACGAGCACCAGTTCAAAGCAAGCCAGACATCTTCAAAATCTAAAATATGATTCTAAAATCACCAGCTGATAAAATGTCCTACCCTAGTCTGGTATTATATAAAGAAATATGTCCTTCCAAAACTAGGTAGGAGTTTCAATATCTAAGATGATCCAAAGAGTGCGAACAAATATCTATAAAAGGGAGTATAAGCAACCCAAGAGGTACCTATTTACTAATTCTAATAAACTTAAAATGCATAGACGAAACAAACAATATGCTGAACCTTGCTAATATGTCTGCCTTGGAAGTGGTCCTGTGCCCCGATAGAGTATAGTTACAAAAGAATCACCCTGAAGGAATATAGTTATAGAGATATATTGTTATTGGGGGTTCACTTATTTTGTGTTTCTTCAATTCTCTTCTATGGTTTCCTATTCATCCACATCCTCGGTACCCTAATATCAATGTTTCTCACCTGCTTATAAATATATCACATATTTTAAATTTTTTAGTATCCCCCTTTGTTTGTGCACCTCCAAACTATACATTGTCCTCCCACCATTATTTCATGTGTATTATGAGGTTTGTATTATTATACCACATCCACTTCGTTTTTGGTCAAGCCTTGTTTATTTCTTGTATTTCTTAGGTATGGTATTTTCCCTTTCCCTTAGTACACCAGTGTGATGTCTATTTCACTTAAGAAAATGCTCACGTAGAAAGAGACTACCTAATTTTGATATTTTGGGTAAGATATCCAAGAATTCAAATAAAATAACCATAAGAAGATAAGGTGATATCATCATTGGGCCCACCATAGAAAAATATAAAAATCTGAGCTATTTGCAGAACCAAAATAAAAATAGACTCTTTTTGAAGAAGATAGAACTAGGGAAGTTGAAGCGTCGACCTTTGTTAACAAATGGTATCAGTTTGGAATAGATGGCAACACTTCAAAAAATTTGATATTTTGTGACAAATAATGTTTTCTATAACACGTTCAAGAAAATGAAGGGCCTAGAGAACTCCAAGTGGATGCCTGTGCATCACATATCTATAACAGAATTGCAGAATTCAAATTATAAAAGAAGCCTCCAAAGCCAATATCATCATGAGGCAATAGAATAGCAAATTTTTGCAAGAGGTATTCTAAGTGTTTTATCTGGGTTGATTGTATCTTCTTTGTTATCTTTGTGTTTCCATTTCTTAATTCTTCTCACCTGTGTGCAGGGATAGCCAAGAGTCGAATCAGCCCACCTAAGATTATTTCTAGGAGCTATTTCCAAGAGTTGGAGTTTTTGTGTCACTAGATTTAGGATAGGAAATTGTGATTCCCTTGTTACATCATTTGAACAAGGTGAACCTTGTATTGTATTTTTTAGAGACCTGAGCACATTTCTAGGATCTAAAATTGTAATCATTTTATACATAATATAATACTAATTCCAACCCTACTTTTTGGCTTTTCTCATAATCACTGTGTATATGTTTCTTGTTTGTATATTACATTATTTCAATGAATATAGTCATGATAGTTTGTTCTCTTCCCCTTATTATTGGTCCATGAGGTTGTTTAATTTCTACTATATTCACCCAATAGATAAGACACTAGTTTGCATTCTTGGAGCTAAGGATGGGAATGCTATATTAATGCTTGGTCAAAAATAAAATTCAAGCTAATTTTTCCTATTAATCTGATCAAGCAATCAATGCATAATATCGATTAATAATTGATCTCATATTGGGGTATCCTAACCTGACCTGTTTTCTTGTAACATCACATGTAAACTTCATTTTCAAGTCAAATAGGTAAGTCCACTAGAGCTTGCATTTCTCATTGTGAATCTAAAAATTTGGGTAGCATGACAGATATCTTAAGGATGCCTAAATTTTCCACAAAAAAAAATTGGCATCGTTTTCAGGGATGAACCATTGCATAATTTATATATCATTTGGTTTATCTTATTACGACATCTTGTATTTCCTTACTAGCAATCGTTAGACCATAGACTACGTGTGTTGTGTATTTTTTTGGATGTGGGTATATTATCATCTATGAGTATCTCTGAGAGTATTTGAGAGATCTAGAGAGTGTTAAGGTTGAGCAATTTTAGGTAGAGAGATATTATTTTGCACAATGATGCTAGTGACTCTAAATTGAACAAACCCAAAATAAGATTCAATGATCTGATTTGGCACAAACGAGAAGCGATAAACAACTCTATCAAGAATTCAAGAACCTAGAGGTATTTATCCAAAATTAAAAAAATCCAGTTCTTAAAAGTTAAGTTTACAAAACTAAATCATAGTGTAGTAGTAAAAATTGGTTAACAACAATGTTCTTTTAAATAACAGTTCTAGCATCTTAGATCATTTTTTTAAGAGTATTTTGACTGCTAATCTAACTATAAGTGTAATATTTAATACCCTCCCTGTAACCATCATGGTCAATCATCCCCCTAAAAATAACTAGAACCTTTAGACCTAGAGAACTAATAGGTAAAGGCCTTTTTAGTTACCCCTAAATCTTCATGACCTCCCTAGTAAAGCCCATAAATACTTACCTATATTTCAAGGTAATAATGTCATGATTGGAGAAGATTATATCAAAATATTTTTGTATGCCTTAGATAGTCTTGAGGTCAAAGAAGAAGATATAGTCCTCAGGCTATTTCTTCAAACCTTAAAAAGGATGTCAGATATTGGTTCAATAGTCTCCCAAAAAATCACATCTCTAATTTCCAATTCATGGAGGAAGTATTTCTAAAGAAGTACGGAGAAAGGAAAAATGAGTAATCTTTTGGTGCAAAAATCATCACCAGACGAGTGGGAGGTGTACCCAGTGATCCTTGATCAACATTGAATAGGTTTTGGACCCAGGAGAGGTAAAGCAATCGATATTCAAAGTAGGTTTATTCCTCAAGTCCTAGCTACATATGTTGCAAAGGAGGGGGGGAAAGGTAAAAGGGAAAGAAAATAAAATGAGGTCATAGCTAGAACTCACAAGGATGGGTATAGTGACATCAAGACTCGCGTAGTATTAGCACTATGAGTATAAACACAAACATGCCACCTAACAAATCATCCAATCGAGCCCTTTCTCAACACTTATCACCATGGGATGAAGGTGAATTCCAAAACCAATGAATGGGATGCGTGAAACCTAGATACTAGAATTACAACAATTCCATCCAACTAGCTTAAATAGAAATAAATCCTAAACCCAATATGAATGTGAATTCTAAAATTACCAAGTAAAGCACATGAAATCTAGTTACTAGAATTAAATGTGTTCACTCAAAAAACCAAATAGAAATAACCATTTGCACTTTTACAAAATATATAAGGACAAAATCAGAGATCAAACAGTAAAACACTTGTATTTACATTACAATGGAAATATTACATATGAATTGTAATGGCTAAAGAGTCACCCTTTGGAATGGCCAACATCCCACTATTTATATAAAAATTACAATAAATTTGAATTAAAACATTAATGTCATTAGGTGAGAAAGGATTGCTAAATATGGATGGATGATCTTTGTTAAATAATGGTGATTTTCTGGAAGGGGTTAGGCACTTTTGCATGGATTTTGTCCCTTGATCACTCTGCTAGGTCATTAATTCTGAACTAATCTTCCCCTTCATGTAAATGAAAGACCTATAATTAATTACCTTAGGATCTGTGCATTTTGAATTACCTCCTTCTTGTCTGTTATATCGCCTGATTATTACGATCATTTATATCATTTCCTAGTGATTCTTGATACTTTCCTCTTGATGGATAATAACTTCAACCTTGGATGGGCATTCAGGTATGTTGTTCTATCCGTCAAATCCCCAATTTTTTGCCTCATGCAACTTTACCAAATGGATGGGTGATTGGGTTTGGTACTTTATTGCTACCTTCTCAAAATTCTGCCTACTCTAGGGATGGGAATTTAGATCCAAGAGTTACTATATTACCATCTTATTCTTATACCCGATTTCTTGGGTAGAGATTTGGGATCTACTTTGACCATTCACCTTCCTATTTATCCATATGACCTGATACCTACCCGCCCTCTGATGATTTAGCTTGTGAATTTTTCATCCAACTTTATTCAGCATGAACACCTTCTATCCTTCTTTGAATTCTGCCTTATCCACCAATACAATATCATGGTCTAAAATTTAACCAATTCTATTGGTCATCTTATAAATAAGAGTGGGTGCAAAATTTCACCCATACTCTTGGCAACTTACAAGGGTTTTCCATCTTGTGGTAACAAGAACCCAGATAGCCTCCTCTACTTAAAAAAGCTCAACCAATAGGAAATAAATAGGAGAGGGACAAAGAGAAGAAATTGAAAACAAAGTCCACCAGGGAAGGTTGCAAGATACTGGGAGTGACGGGTCAAAGGTGGGGAAATATTCCTTTGACAAGGAAAAACATGGTGGATAAAAAGAGGGCACGAGAAGATAAAAATAAGTGCATAGATAGATAAGCCTAGGAAATAGGAACAAGAATAGATAGGATAGAAGAGAGCGCTATTAACTAAGGAAATCAGTAACAACCAACACACGGGGGAGATAGGTAAGAGAGAGAAACAGGATACAAAATAAATGAAAGGAAAGATGACCCTAGGGATATCCCCTAGCATAATTAGGACAACCTTCCTGATCCATGAGATACCCCTAAACAACATGTGTCCATTGACATACTCTATCATGGCCCATGATTGCTTTAAGAACAAATAGAATTCCAGAGACACTTGTTTATGTTGATGCAGCCCTTCTTCCTCACACAGTCCAGAAAGGATCTTCTTAACTTGTCAAAATGCATCCTATGGGGGACTATTGCTGGGAATACTGCTTTTGAGGTATTTTATATAGTCTAACCCATCAAGTTCTAGTACTTATCTTGAAATATTTGGCTTGATATGAATTATGCTCATAGTACTACAAAATCTTGCTTTTCGAATTTCTTCAATTGATTTTTTGACTTCGTGCTTAAATTGGAGTAATGCATTCATGAAACAATATGTACTTTCTTTTAAGTTCATAAGTTTTCAAGGACACTATTCATTGGGCTACGGAGTCACAACAAGAACACAAAAAACACAAAGCAAGGAAAGGAAGAGAGGAATAAAGTAAATACCTTTTCAAAGGAAGGGGTGCCACTTGGGAAATCATCACACATTTATTGTCAGAACAATGGAAGTAGATCCCCTATAGTCCTAGCCTAATATGATGTTATCTAGCATGCAAATTTATGCAATTCACATCTTTTATTTATCTACTGGCATATTTACACAAAATTACGATGTGATTGGCACACCGTAACTAGAGACCTTTTATAGCCTATCCATTGAATCTATAGTGTTTGGACCAAATAACACAAAATTTGAGCTACTTATTGTACTCAACTTGACACTATTGGTTGTTACCATTAGTTTATCTAAAGACTTCTCTAGGTCTCATGCTTGGACTTAGTAGTTTCTTATTTTTCTCAAAGGCCAATCATGCAAAGAACCCCTTCACCACCTCATCTCATGCTTTGGTTGGTGTTCTTTTAGGGAGTGGATACCAAAAACATTTTGTATATGGGTCAATAAGAATTGTGATCCATACTTCATCCCTTTTTGGGTGGATAATAGTCTCAACCAAGATCCACTCTTTTTGCTTTGGTTGTTCTTGGATATCGATATTGTTAATGAGGTGATAGTTGAGGCCTTCATGATAAACCTTATGTTCAACTACTACCACTTTAATGAACATAACCGAGATTCATTCCTAGGTTTCTACATGGACTCCATCCCTTGATGGATGAGGGATGAATTTTTATGGAGGATTGGTGCTGCAAGGACCACCTTAGCCATTGTTAGGGATGGTATATATGGTAGTGCAGTATCATTTCACCTTTGCTCCCTTGTTTTAGAGACTATATGCTAATCAGTATTCTCTTCTTGCAAATGACTACAAGCACTGGTAATTTCCATCACAAGGAGTGAATGATTATCTCTTCTACCTAGGTTGGAGGCCTGATCTCCTTCCCATCCTTTATTCTCTTGTGGTTATGTGTGACACTACTGTGTATTGGTTGCCCAGCCTTTAAATTTTTTCTCCTCTCTTGAGAGATTTCTCTTTATATTTTTGACTTCCTCAGTCAACCATTGAATTCTCATCCTCAGCTCTTGTTACATTTTGTGTGCATTCCCATGAAATTGTGCAGATGCAAACTTCGAAGGTAGAAAATTTTGTATTGAGGATGCGAGAGGTAGAAAGGGTTGGGGGGAGCTCCTATTGACAAGCTTCCCAGCATGGATCAGCATTCTCTCAGCATGAGATGCTTATTTGAAGATTTGGGGAAAATAAAATTCTCCCGATTTTTGTATGAGAAGGCTTATGTCAAGCTCAAAGGCACAAACATAATATATATATGCCTAGGTAGATGATGGCCTAGCCTCATGAGGTATCCTCCTATAGGCCCTTGTAAAGCATACATGGAAGTCAACCATGGTTTCATAATGGGCCCTCTTAATAAATGCAAGCTACATGAGCAGTAGGAAAGAGTCTGTGGAAGCATCAAATGTGCTAATGAGAGCTTCTTCTAGGTATACCCATGTGTGGATTCTTCCATGCTTTGGAGATCTTAACCATAATAACGCTCTTCCTATAAGAGAAATAGCAAGGAGCCTAAGCATAACACTCTCATAAGCAATATTATGGATTATAGATAAAGAAGCCATATCCTAACAATGCTCATATGAAACACCTTCAATACCATCATAGCTAGGAAGTATCTTGATAGCTACTTCAGGAATGCTATGAGAAGTGGATACATTCAAGGGTATTGCATCATTCCAACAAGGACAACTCTGAGTCAATAAATTACTGGTCCTTCAGACCCTCTAGATATTGTCACCATGTTGGATTTGCCATATGAGCATACTTTTTTTGCTAGCAAGGTCAGGGCTACTCATAAAATCCTGAGTCCTTTGGGATATGGATATCTTATTAGCACAAAAGAGGCAACTGATCTTAAAATTTGGATCTTTTGCAAGGAGTCACTAAATTACTGAGAAATATATGGGTAAACTAGAGTATCATCAAACTCTGATTTCCTATAACAACGGAGACCTTTTGAATCCCTTGTAGAATCACCAAAAACTATTGGTGCAAAAATCATCATCAAACGAGTGGGAGACATACCCAAAAATCCTCAGCTAACATTGAATAGTCATCGATCTCAGGAGAGGTAGGGCGGTCGATCGCTAGAGTAGGATAGTTCCTCAATTCCTAGCTGCTTATGTCGTAAAGGAGGGGGGAAAAGGGAAAAGGGAAAGAAAATAAAAAGAGGTCGTAGCTAGAAATCACAAGGATGGATATAGTTGCATCAAGGCACACGTAGTATTAGTACTATGAGCATAAACACAAACATGCCATCTAACATATTAACCAAATGAACCCCTACTCAGCACTTAGCACCATGATTCGAAGGTAAATTCCAAAACCAGTGAATGGGATGCATGAAATCTAGATACTAGAATTATAGCATGTCCACCCAACTAGCCTAAATAGAAATAAACCCTTAACCCGATATGAATGCAAATTCTAGAACTACCAAGTAAAGCACATGAAATCCAGTTACTAGAATTAAATGTATTCACTCAAATAGCCAAATAGAAATAAGCATTTGCACTTTCACAAAATATATAAGGACTAAATCAGATATCAAACAGTAACACACTTGTATTTACATTATAGTGGAAATATTACATATGAATTGTAATGGCTAAATAATTACCCTTTGGAATGGATAGCATCCAACTATTTAAAGAAATATTGTAGTAAATTTGAATTCAAGTATTAATGGTGTTAGGAAGGAAAGGATTGTTGAAGACAAACATATGATATTCATGTTTGAAAGGTGGTTGTCCGGAATTTGGTTAGGAACTTCTGCACAGATCTGGGCCCTTGATCACTTTGCTAGGTCATAATTTCTGAACTAATTTACCCCTTCATGTGGATGAAAGACCTATAATTAATTATCTTAGGATTTGTTCATTTTGAAATACCTCCTTCCCACTCATTATCTCACCTAACAGTCGTGATCCTTAAAATTCTTTCTGAGGGATTCTCGATACTCCCCTCTTAACATATGATGACTTCAACCTTGGACGGGCATTCAGGTATGCTCTTCTATCTGCCAACTCCCTAATTTTCCATCCCATGCAACTTTCCTAGATGGATGGATGATTGTATTTGGTACTTTATTATTGCATTCTCGAAATTCTGCCTACTCTAAGAATTGGAATTTGGGGCCAAGAGTTACTATATTACCATCTCGTTCTTCTACCCGATTTCTCAAGTAGGGATTTGGGATCCACTTTGACCATTTTTCTTTCTATTTATCAATCTGACCTGAGACCTAGCCATCCTCTTATGATTTAGCTTGTGAATATTCTGCCCAAATTTATTTAGTATGAACACCTTCCATCCGTCTTTGAATTTTGCCTTACCCACCAATACAAGATCATGGCTCCAAAATTTAACCAATTCCATCGACCATCATCTTATAAAGAAGAGTGGGTGAAAATTTTTACCCAAACTCTTGGTGACTTACAGGTATTTTCAATATTGTGGGAACAAGAACCCAGATAGCCTCCTCTACTTAAAACGCTCAACCAAAAGTGAATAAATAGGAGAGAAAAAGAGAAGATATTGGAAACAAATTCAACCAGGGAAGGTTGCAAGACATTGGAAGTAATGGATCAAAGGTGGGGAAACATTACTTTGATAAGGTGAAACATGACAGGAAAAAAGAGGGCACAAGAAGATAATAATAAGAGGTATAAACAGATAATTCTAGTAAATAGGAACAAGAAAGGAGAGGAGAGAAGATGGCACTACTAACTAAGGTTAGTAACAGCCAACACAGGAGGAAGATAGGGGAGAGAGAGAGAAATAGGGTAAGAAAGAAATGAAATGGAATATGACCTTGGAGATATACCTTGGCATACTCATGACAACCTTCCTGATCCATGGAACACCCCTAAAGAACACATTCCCATTGACATACTTCATCATGGCCCATGGCTACTTCAAGAATAGACAAAATTCCAGAGACACTTGTTTATGCTGATGCAGCCCTTCTTCCTCATACAATCCAGCAAGGATATTCTCAGCTTGTCAAAATCTATCTTGGGGAGGGGACTATTGCTAGGAATATTATCTTTAAGGCATTTTATAGAGTCTAACCCACCAAGTTCCAATGCTTGTCTTGAAATATTTGGCTTGACATGAATTTTGTTCGTAGTACTGCCAAATCTTGCTTTTCAAATTTCTTCAACTGATTTTTTGACTTCATGCTTAAACTGGAGTAATGCATTCATGAGCCAAGATGTACTTTCTTTTAAGTTCATAATTTTTTAGGTATGCTATTCATTAGGCTACGAAGTCACAACAAGAATGTAAAAAACACAAAGCAAGGGAAGGAAGAGAGGAATAAGGGAAAAAACCTTTTCAAAGGAAGGGGTGCCACCTAGGAAATCATCACACATTTGTTGTCAAAACAATGGAAGTAGATCCCCTACAGTCCTGGCCTAATATTATGTTAGATACCATGCGACTTTGCACAAATCGCATCTTTTATTTATCTGTTAGCTTATTTACATAAAATTGTGATGCAATTGACACATCATAACCAAAAATATTTTTACAACCTATCCAGTGAATCTATAGTGTCTAAACCAAATGACACAAAAGCTGAGCTACTCATTGTGCTCAAATTGACACTATTAGCTACTACCATCAGTTGATCTTGATACTTCTCTATGTATCATGCTTGGCATTAGTAGTTTCATATTTTTCTTAGAGGCCACTCATGCAAATACTTCCTTCATCACCTTATCCCATGCTTTGGTTGGTGTCCTTTAAGGAAGTGGAAACCAAAAATATATTGTGTATGGGTCAACAAGCATTGTGATCCATACTTCATCCCTTTTGGGATGGATGACAGTCTCAATCGATATCCACTCTCTTTTCTTTGGTTGTTCTTGGATCTCGATACTATTAATGAGGTGACAATTGAGGCCTTCATGATACAACTTATGCTCAACTACTTCCATCTTAAGTGAACATAATCCAGATTCATTCTTGGTTTTCTAGGTGGACTCTATCCCTTGTTGGTTGAGGGATAAATCTTTATTGAGGATTTGTGTTGCAAGGACCGCCTTAGTCATTGTTAGGGCTGGTATATATGGCGGTGTAGTACCATTTCACCCTTGATCCCTCATGTAAAATACTACCTTTTGGTCAGTCTTCACAAAACTATGGGTAATGGTGCTTTCCATCTCAATGAGTGAATGATTATCTCTTCTACTTGGGCTGAAAACCTAATCTTCCTCTCATACTTTGTTCTCTTATGGTTGTGTGCAATACTGTTGTGTATTAGCTTCCCAGTATTTGGAATTTTTCTCCTCTCTTGAGAGCTTTCTCTTCATGTTGCTGACTTTCTTAGTTAGCTAGTGAATTCTCATCCTTAGCTCTTGTTGCATTTGTTGTGCATTCCTATGAAATTGCACATATGCAATATTTGAAGGTAGAATATTTTGTATTGAGGATGCCAGAGGTAGAAAGGGTTGGGGGGAGCTCTTGTCGATAAGCTTCCCAGCATGGATCAACATTATCTCAATACAGGATACCTCTTTGAAGATTTTATCCTAATTGTTGTATGAGAAGGCTTATGTCAGGCTCAAAGGTGTGGATATTGTCTGGTTAGATGATGACCTGGCCTCGTGGGGTATCCTCCTCCAACTCTTGTAAAGTATACATTGAAATAAACCATAGTTTCCTAATAGGACCACTTGATAAATGAGAGCTATGTGAGTAGTAGTAAAGGGTATGTGGAAGCATCAAATGTGTTGATGAGAGATTTCACTAGGTTCACCCATGTGTGGATGCTTCCATGCTCCAAAGATATAAACTATAATAATGCTCTTCCTTTGAGATAAATAGCAAGGATTCTAAGCATCACACTCTTATAAGCAATATTATGGATGATGGATAAAGAAGCCACACCCTAAAAATGCTCGTACACAGCACCTTCAGTACCACAATAGCTAGGAAGTGTCTTAACAGCTTCTTTAGGAATGTTGTGAGAAGTGGAGACATTCAAGGGTCTTGCATCATTCTCACAATGATAGCTCAATTGATCCATTGAAGAATTGGTCCTTCAGACCCTCTGGATATCATCACCAGGTTGGATTTTCCAGATGAGCATACTTTCTCCACTAGCAAGGTTAGGACTACTCATCAAACCCTGAGTCCTTTGGGGGATGGGTATCTTGTTAGCACATAAGATGCAACTGATATTAGAATATATATTTTTGCAGAGGAGACACTTGGTGATTGAGCAAGATACAATCAAACTAGAGTATCACCAAAATTTTATTTCCTATAACAATAAAGACCTTTTGGGTCCCTAGCAGAGTCACCAAAAATTGTTGGTACAAAAATTATCACTGAACAAGCGGGAGGCATGCCCAAAAATCCTCAAAAAGAATTGAATGATTGTCAAGCCTGGGATAGGCAGGGTGGTTGATCTAATGAGTAGGTCAATTCCTCAAGTCCTAGCTACTTATGTTGCAAAGGAGAGAAAAAGGGAAAAGGGAAAGAAAATAAAAGGATTCGATAGCTAGAACTCACAAGGATGGATATAGTCGCATCAAGACACACGTAGTATTGACACTATGAGCATAAACATAAACATACCACCTAAAATATCATCCAATTGAGCCCCTCCTCAGAACTTAGCACCACAGATCAAATTTGAATTCTAGAACCAATGAATGGGATGCATGAAATCCAGATACTAGAATTACAGTAATTCTGCCCAACTAGCTTAAATAGAAATAAACCTTAAACCCGATATGAATGTGAATTCTAGAACTACCAATAAAGCACATGAAATCTGGTTACTAGAATTAAATGTATTCACTTAGACAGCCAAATAGAAATAAGCATTTACACTTTCAAAAAAGATATAAGGAGTTAGGCGGGAAAGGATTGTTTTAGATGGATGGATGATCTTCGTGAAAGAATGACGATTGTTCGAAAGGAGTTAGGCACTTCCACATGGATCTGGGCCCTTGATCACTCTTCTAGGTAAAAAATTTTGAACTACTTTACCCCTTCATGTGGATGAAAGACCTATAATTAATTACCTCAAGATTTATGCATTTTGATCTACCTCCTTCCTACCCATTATCTCATCTGACAGTTGCAATTATTAATGTCCTTTCCTAAGGATTCTCGATACTCCCCTCTTGATGGATGATAAATTCAGCCTTGGACAGGCATTCAAGTATGCTCTTCTATCTACCAACTCCCCAATTTTCCACCCCATATTACTTTAGCAATTAGTAAAAAGAACGGGATGGCAATATAGTAACTCTTGGCCCTAAATTCCCATCCCTAGAGCAGGTATAATTTTGATAAGGTAGCAACAAAGTACCAAACCCAATCATCCACTCGTCTGGTAAAGTTACATGGGATAGAAAATTGGGAAATTTATGGACATAATATCATACCTGAATGCCCATCTAAGGCTGAAATCATCATCCATCAAGAGGGGAGTATTGGAAACCCTTAGGAAAGGACATTAAGGATCACAATTGTTAGGTGATATAATAAGCAGGAAGAAGGTAGTTCAAAATGCACAAATCCTAAGGTAATTAATTATAGGTCTTCTGTCTACATGAAGGGGTAGATTAGTTTAGAATTTAAGACCTAGTAAAGTGATCAAGAACCTAGATCCACGCAGAAGTACCTAACCCCTTCCAAAAAATTGCCATTATTTCACGAAGATCATCCATCCATATTTAGCAATCCTTTCTTATCTAACACCATTAATGCTTGAATTTAAATTTATTGTAATTTTCTATAAATAGTGGGATGTTGGCCATTCCAAATGGTGGCTTTTTAGCCATTATAATTCATATGTAATATTTCCACTATAATTTAAATACAAGTGTGTTATTATTTGGTCTCTGATTTGGTCCTTATATCTTTTGTGAAAGTGCAAATGCTTATTTCTATTTGGTTGTTTGAGTGAACACATTTAATTCTAGTAATTGGATTTCATGTGCTTTACTTGGAAGTTTTGGAATTCGCATTCATATCAAGTTTAGGGTTTATTTCTTTTTAAGATAGTTGGGTGGAATTATTGTAATTATAGTATTTGGATTGCATGCATCCCATTCACTAGTTCTGGAATTCTCCTTCGACTTGCAGTGCTAAGTGCTAAGTAGGGGATCGATTGGCTAATCTGTTAGGTGGCATGTTTATATTTATGATCATAGTGTTAGATGCGGTTATACCCATCCTTGTGAGTCTTGGTTATGGTATCCTTTTATTTTATTTTCCTTTTCCCTTTTCCCTTTCCCACCTCCTTTGTGACATAAGTAGCTAGGACTTGAGTAACTGGCCTACTCTAGAGATAAACCACCCTATATCTCGGGCATAATTACCATTCAATATTGGTCGAGGATCACTAGGTACGCCTCTCACTCATTTGGTGATGATTTTTGCACCAACACAGTAATTGCTAACTAAATTAGCAACCATGAAGAAGGAGAGTGAACCTATAGAGAAATTTAATAGGAGATTTTTCAAGATAATAAATAATATTTCTATCACATTAAGGCCCAATGATAACCAATTCATCTACTTCTACAAGAACACATTCCTTGGTGAATTTAATTATGATTTGAGATAATAGAGTGTCGCTACGATTGATGAATGCATGGAAAAGGCCATAGAAATTGAAAGAGACATGATAGATAGTGGGAAAATAAAATCACACTCATCCAAACAAGGTCAATTCCATGTATATAAAAACCCCCAAAAAGGTTGGCTTCTCATTTCTAAAGAAAACAAAACCAAGCCCCATAGAAAAATAATCTAGTCAGTTAATTAAAATGTCGAAAACAATGAACAATAGGTTATCCAAAATTGAGAGAGAAAAGGGATAAAACCTTGAGTCCTCCCAAACATAGAATGACAATAGGCCTTCCTTTAAAAGAAACTTCAACAAAAATTAGAGCAAAAACAACAATGATAAAGGAAGTACGAATGGGAATAATAATAATGGTTGGATAAAAAGAGAAGCATAGAAATACATAGATGCAATTCCAAAACTGATAGCATCAACTAATGTGTTGTTTTATTTTCCTTTTTACTACCTGGCATGTGATGCTCCCAATAATTTAGTTGCTTGTGGTATATATCTCAGTATGCATGTTGGATTCAATATAGAAGAAGAATTTGATGAAGAGAAAAGGATAAATACATGTTGGGCTAAAGAAGATAAATATAGAGAGGTTCAATTTGAAAAAGATATTATTGAATTACCCACATCGAAAGGAACACCCAAGGCCTTCATGTTAGAAAATGTACAAATTCTAAAAATATCTCAGTACAATAGATTTGAAAGAATGAAGCAAGAGCAAATAATACCCACATTTGAGGAAGTAGATTCACTTGAAAGAATTCATGTAGTGAATATGAGGAGTAGAATATCAGATAGGGTAGATAATAAAGAAAACAAAAAATTACAAAATCAAAGTAAAGAAAGAACCACTAAGAAACCAAATAATAAACAAGTCATCCTTGATACAGAAGTAGAGAATGACATCCAAAAACAACTGGATTTTGGTAAATATATGGATAATAATAAAATTGAATTTGATTCCAGGAAAGAACTAGCAAAACAAAAAATAAATATTATCTTTGGAGAGCTAATGACTATTCCTAAATATAGGTATCAAGTGTGTAGAGCTTTTGGTCCGATAGAACCAGCAAGAAACCAGGTCTCCAGTGTTTCAATGATAAATAATTCAAAGCCTATACCTAGAAGTCCATCTTTAGTAAGAACTTTTTATATATCCCTTAGGTATAATTCTAATTTCATAGACCAATATGTAATTCCTAATTGCATGCTAGATAGTGGGGCATCTCATAACATCATGCCAAAGTAAGTAGCAGATCAATTAGATCTCATATGCACCCCATATATATTTGTAATGGATAATAGGCAAGTACCTTGTGTTGGGATGATAACCGGCCAGCTCATTTTATTGGATCAATATCTTAAAAAAGGAATAGTTATGGATGTAGTAGTCGTGGATGTAGATCCATTCTTTTCTCTGCTATTATGTAGACACTGGCCAGAACAAATAGGGAGGTCTATCCAGTTGGACTGGTCATACACCACCATCCCTTTAACAGCCAAGAAACAAGTTATGCTAAGAAGATAGCCTTTCAATAAGCACTCAGTAGGATTAATGAAATTTGATAATACCATTGTAAACTTGATTAATTCTATTGAAGAAAAATAAATGAGAGATTATTTGGTCTGGCACACCCCATTTTTATTTGAGGTTCCTGAAGTCGTAGATATGGATCCACAAGTAGCAGCATAAGTAGATGTCAAATACACTAGAGTGCTAACATCAAAAATGTAGACCATGACTTTTGATGGTGCCAAATCTCAAACTAGTGCAAGGGTTGGAGTAAACCTCACCGACATAAAAGGGAACTATCTAGGTATACCTTACATATTAGAATTCTCGTGTACTAATAATGTATTTGAGTATGAAGCATTACTGCTAGGTCTAAGGAAAGCAAAGGAATTAGGAATAAATTACTTAACATCCTATGGAGACGCAGAGCTCATAATACAACAAATTAAAGGAAAATATCAAACAAAACATCCCTGGTTAAAATAGTATAAACAAGCAACTCAGGATGAAATAGATAGATTCCTAGCCTTCAATATATCTCATAATCCTAGAAAAGAAAATTGTATAGCTAATTTATTATCATTCAATGCCTCTGGTGCAGATTACCCTAAAATAGACATCGAATACATGGACAGATTTCCTACTATTTTTGTTTATCATCCTTTTGAACCATATAACATTGTGTATTTGTAGGTTTTTCAAGATAATGTTGATATCCAAGATTTCATGACTATGCAAAATTATTATTATAACATTTTGTGTGATGAAGGAGATGAAGATAAGTTGAAAAATATCATTGGAGAACTTGTGGAGGTAATACAGTTAAATATAAATAAGATAGCAAAATGATTAGTGTCTTTGAAAAGTCTCTTCGATGATTTTGATAGAGCTCATGGGTCTATTTTTTAATAATCAGAAGTAGATGAAATCAATATAGGAACAAAACAATAATCCAAGTTAGTGAAGGTCAATAAGGCTCTCGCAGAGAAAGAAAGAAACTAGTACATAGGTTATCTCAAAAATAATATATGGATGCTTTTACCTAGAGCTATGATGATCTCAGAACATTCAACACTGTAATAATATCTCATATTATTTCCTTGAAAGAAGGCACAAAGCCTCATAGATAAAAACAAATAAAGTTCAATCTGAATTTGCACCTTGTAATGCAAAAAGAGATTCAAAAATTGATAGATGCCAAGATCATCAGGAAAGTTAGATTTTCTTCTTAGATAGCTAATTTGGTGCCTATCAGGAAGAAGAATGGTGACATCAAACTGTGTAGATTTCAAGAATCTGAATAAGAATTCATTAAAAGATAACTATCCACTCTTGAACAAGGAACAATTACTACAAGTAATTGTAGGATCAGCCAAAATGTCACTACTAGACAAATTTTTAGGATATAATCAGATTCAATTGGATATTGAGGACAGACATAAGATCGCATTTACCACTCCTTGGGGAACCTTTGAATATCTTAGGATACCATTTGGTCTCATGAATGTCAGAGCAACCTTTCAAAGAGCAATGAATTTTTTTAAAGGCCTCATGTTTAAATTAGTGGTGGTATATCTAGATGATTTAACAGTATTCTCCAAGAATCCAAAATATCACTTCAAGCATCTCTCTCAGGTTTTTGAAAGATTTAAATAGTTTGGCATTTTCTTGAATCCCAAGAAGTGCATATTTGGAGCCACCCAAGGAAATTTGCTAGGACATGTGGTGTCCAAAGAAGGAATCAACATCGATCCTCAAAGTACTGAGGTCATTGCTAAAATTACCCCTCCAAAGAACTTAAAAGGAGACAGGTCATTTTTTAGAAAATTAATTACATTCACAAGTTTGTTCCAAATTTTTCTCAAATCGTGATACCTATCAATGATATGATAAAGAAGTATGGAAATATTAAGTGGATTGAGGATAACCTGAGAGCTTCCCAAGCTATAAAAGATACGATCACACAAGCTCCTATGCTTACTTATCCTGATTACTCGAAGAATTTTAATATTTATTCTTTTGCTTCAAAAGATACCATCGCTACTATTTTATCTTAGAAATATCAAGAAAATACTGAGAGACTCATAGCTTTTACGAGTATTGTAATGAAAGGATCCCAACTAAAGTATACAATGATAGAAAAATAGGCTTTTTCTATGATAAATATCTTGGAGCACTTCAAGGGCATATTTGAAGCAAATAAAGTGATAGATTGCATCTCATACCTTACATTCAAATATTTCTTCATTCAAAATATCACTTAGAAAGAAAGTGTTAAAATTGCCAGATTTTTTATAGCAAGAAAAAGCTATTTTTTATACCTTTGAATCCAGTGGTAATTGAAACTCTATTTACTTAGTGGGGGGTAGATCTAATAGGAGAAATCAAGCAAAACTCTTTAGGAGGACATAAGTGGATAATTACGGCAATGGATTATTTTACTAAGTGGGTTGAGCTAGCCCCATTGAAAATATCAACAACTAAGGTGATCATCAGGTTCTTAGAAGAAAGCATTCTAACTAGATTTGGAGTACCTAAGAAGTTGATGATAGATTATAGGAAGTACTTCACCTCATATGATATGATAGAATTTTATGCTAAATATAGAATAGAACTAGCCAATTTCATGAACTACTACCTCTAAGGAAATAGCTTAGTCGAGTCCTCGAGTAAGAATCTCACCACTAGGATAAAAATATCACTTAGCAAAAATAAAAGAAGCTCGGCTGGTGAGCTGAAATACACTCTATGGATAGATAGACTTACTAATAAAATAGCCACTTAAAAATACCTTATGAGTTGGTTTATGGAGAAAAGGCACTGTTACTCCCTCAGGTAGAAAGAAGGCTAGACCAGATTGTTGAACTAGAAGAGAATATGAGAGAAGCTTTGGTGAAAACTTAAAATGACTCAAGAAGCTTTGAAAACAACCTAGTTATTCAGCAAATGAGCAAAAGGAGTGTCATTTGCAGAAGGTGACATTATGCTTTATTGGGATCCAAAAAATGATAGGCATGGTGAAAAGAGAAGTTATATCCTAAGTGGTTAGGTCCCTATCAAATTGCTCAGAAGGTAGGTCAACATACCTACAAATTAAAGGACCTAAAGGGTGAAAAGCTGCCTATACCCTTAGTTATCAAATTCGTTGAATTTTTTATATAAAATTCAAAAATCATCAAATTTAAAACCCTGTCACATAAATTCGACAAACAAATCCTAAATTCAACCAAAAAAATTGGATGAAAAATAAGCATAAAAAATCCTAAAATCAATTTTTAGTTGTTGAAAAAAATACAAAGGAAGCGGCAGTTGTGAACAAACCCTCCTGCAATCTCCCTCGTGCAACATACAATTAGGAAGCTTAAAATTTTTTGCAGATCTATTCAAAAGCAACTATTTGCAACTCAACCTCCCTCCTACAACTATCAAAAGCAACCATTTTCAATCTATTCTCAACCTCATAGGGATGTTGTTTTCTTTATTTCTTTATCATATTTTAAGAGAATGGATAACTCTGAAAGTTGGAGTTGACAAACAAATCTCCCATTTGGAGGCTTCATTATTTCTCCACCTGCTATTTGAAATGCTCCTTGTTTCAAATAATCTATGAGTTCTTCAAAATAAAAGAAAAAAAAAAAGCATTGCTCTTTAACCCTAAAATAAAAGAAAAAAAACATTGCTCTTTAACCCTAAAATAAAATAGAAAAACATTGTTCTTTAACCCTAAAAAAAACATTGCTCTTTAACCCTAAAATAAAAGAAAAAAAAACATTGCTCTTTAACCCTAGCTTTTAAGGAAACCTAAAATTAAACTTTTCTAGTTTTTAAACTTGAATAATATAAAATATTTTAAGTGCTTTCTTTTATGCATGATCTGAACATTTTTTTATGATTTTTTATTATAATTGGTACAAAAATTTAAAATTATAATTTATATTTTAAAAAAATAATTAATATATTTTAAA
This sequence comes from Wollemia nobilis, assembly GCA_028583015.1. NCBI lineage: Eukaryota > Viridiplantae > Streptophyta > Pinopsida > Araucariales > Araucariaceae > Wollemia > Wollemia nobilis. Next base: position 7,141,361 of record JAQPPZ010017110.1, read on the forward strand.
GTACATATTTAAAAAATATATTAAAAATATTACTAATGTAAATTTGATTTTTAAATTTTATATAAAAATAAAAATAAAATTATATGAAAATATATATACATTTATTATATATATCGAATTTTATGTCAAATTTTTAAATATTTCGAATTTCTTTCGAACTTCAAAAATATCGAACTTGAATATGAACTCGAACTTGATAACTAAGCCTATACCTATGAATGGTCAACATTTAAAGATCTTCAACCCTCTTCATGAGGGGAGTAAGAGTTGAAAAATGTATTCTAAAAAAAAAAGATAATATGTTCCTCAAAGTTCATCATAGTCCTTAGGTGATTAGGAAATATCTTTTCATTATTTTCATAACAATATTTTACGAAACTTTTCATTTTACAAGTTTTAGGTGACTAGGTAAATAAAGTTATTTTTGGTCTTGGTGATTTCATTTCATCGCTAGGTGATTAATAATGGTGGTTAATCGGATGTGATCATATTTTTAGCTTCTTTTAAATTTTCGTAGCTTAGGTGATTAGGTAGATTTTTATTTGTCAATTTCCTTGCAATTTATTTTTAAGATGATCAACCGAATATTTTGGACTTCTTAGAATCATTCATATATCATTAAGATCATTAATATCTTTTATCCCAGTCAGAGCCTATGTTGGGTTGCCTAATCCCAACCTATCTTATACCCCTAATTTTTCAAGGAATATCAAAAATCTAAGTCTAGGTGATTTTAGGTCTTGGTTGCTTTAATAAAGTTATAGGATTGTCAAGTCCAAATTCTTTTGATAACAAGTTATAATAAGAACTTTGGTCCTAAGAGTCATTGAGAAGTCCATGTTATAGTCCTTGTCCTTATGATTTCAAAGAAAATTTATCAAGGTTCATAATCCCATGTTATCACCCCATTCCATTTTTCGTCTCATTTATGAAGTCCATGCCATCTCATTCAATACACCTTTACCATTTCATATAATGAATTCACATCATGCATGTAAGATTAAGTCATAAATATCTCCCTTTAATATTTCCATCACACATTAATGCACATAATACTTTTCGTAAGTTATAATTAAGACTTTGTGCCATCACCTTAGAATTTCCTAGGTTTCCCATCATTTTTACCAACATCCATGCCTCCATCATTGCTAAGGTCCTTATCATGGTCTAAGTCCTAAAGTCATTCCTGGAAAGTTTATAAATCTAAGTTCTCACCTTTTTTTCATCATTGATCACAATCATTCATCACCGATCTATCAATGATAGCACCAATCTATTGGTGACCATACTAACCAAGAAAGGTAAAGACTCCCTTAGTCGATAATCGTAATCCCTTGTCGCTAGTCCTTCAGCGATCTCTTAAGTCAAATTGCACCTGCGTTGGTCAAAGCATTGCAAGTTTTCTTTGATCGTTGTTATAGAACCTCCCTCGCTTATGCATTAGTGATCACACCAATTGATACTTGACTATGTTAGTCTATCCGTAAAGTATTCTCATTGTAATTTAAGGGTCTAGGTTTTATTCAAAATGAATTCTCCCTTTTGTAATCATGCCCAAGTCTTAAGTATCACTTAAGGTCTCAAAGGTTCATAAATAAAATTTCATCACTCCCATGCCACTAAGGTCTTTGCCATGGTCTCAAAATAACATTTATCATCTAAGTTCATAATGTGACCAAAGGCATATAACCCTGGTATTGACGCTAAATCCTCATCACTGATTAATCAATTATAGTGTTGGTTAATCAATGATAGTCCATTCAATGAGTGATCAGGTGTGACCCTTTCATTTGAGCCTTAAGTGCTATGGTTATAAGAGTTGGTGATTAATATTCATGGCTAGTTACCCCCTTTTTGAGCCTTCATATAACATACATTAATTCATCCCTAGTACTTGCAATGTTATAAAAATTTTCCCACCATGGCCCTCCACATCCTAAGTACTACATAAATCCAAAAAGAGGTCAAAGTTCATCGCTAACACAAATCCTCCATTGCTCATACATCTACAATCCTATTATCTAATCAATGACAACATCATTTGAGTCTCGATAAGTCCTACGAGATTGCAAGGTCATAAAGCCCTAAGTCTTAATTCCCCATGCACCCAAGGTCTCTTCATCGCTCATTCGAAGCCCTTATCACTAATTCATCAATGATGGTGGAGGATAAGTAGTGATGGGTTAAATCCATAAAATACAGAAGCACCTTATCATTTAAAATCTTCTCTAGAGCCACCCAATGCATAAAGTCACCTCTTATCAAGGTCACCCATAACTTGAGTCAATTTGCTCTCATCGTAGATAAAATATCTCTGGAATCAACAAATCAACGATCATATCATGCTAACGGTGATAGCGTAGGAGAACTACCATGCTTTTCTTTGGTGCTCCCATCATTGATTCATTAGAGATAATACTGGTGCATGAGCAATAGACCACTCCAATGACTCAAATATCAACATAAGGATCAATAGCCTAGTTTTCATTGGGGATCGAGAAGCGAAATATTAAATGGTGATCTGAGGCACGTGCATGTTCCTTGAGACTTGAAAAAATCATAAGAATGTTATCCTAGGAGAGTGATATTAGATGTGTTATCAATGAGGATCTAATATGATGAGGAGTGGATCTTCTAAGCTAGTTATAGCACTAATTTCCCATAACACTACCATCAAGTAGTAATCCAGGTTACAAGGACATGTTTTAGGAACTCTAAGGGGATAAACAAATTTTAAAAAGAGTCGAGCATCCCAACATCTATAGACTTCACATCATACAAGTAAATCAAATTATGGTGTTTTCTAGTCCACCTCAAACGCTTGAATTCCTAAATATGGGGAAATTACTACAAATCCAAGATCTTATAAAACTTTAGAGGTGGCAATAAGGAAAGCCTTGAGTCACTTGGGTAAGCCTGATAAGTAAGATAAAATCTCACCGATCGTACTGGATGAGGCTAGAAATGTGTGAGCACCAATTCAAAGCAAGTCAGACATTTAAAATCTAGAAACATTAGTTAGTTGATGAAATATTCTACCCTAGTCTCATATTATATAAAGAAATATGTCCTTCTATAACTAGGAAATAGTTTTAGTATCTAAGATGAGCTAGAGAGTACAAACAAAGAGTCCCATAAGCAACCCAATGGGTACCTATTTACTAATTCTAAGAAATTCAAAAGGCACAGAAGAAACAAATAATATGTTGAACCTCGATAATCCTTCTACCTTGGAAGTGGTCACGTACCCCGACAGAGTATAGTTACAGAAGCATCACCCTGACGAGATATAGTTATAGAGATATATTGTTATCGGGGGTTCACTTATTTTATGTTCCTTAAATTCTCTTTGGTTTCTTGCTCCTCCGCATCTTTGGTACCCTAGTACCGATGCTTCTCACCCACCTATAAATAAATCACATATTCTACATTTTTTAGTATCCCTCTTTGTTTTTTGTGTACCTTCAAACTATACATTATCCTTCCACCATCATTTCATGTGTATTATGAGGTTCATATTATTATACCACATCCACTCTATTTTTGGTCAAGCCTTGTTTATTTCTTGCATCTCTTAGGTATGGTATTTGCCCTTTCCCTTAGTACATCGATGTGATGTCTATTTCACTTAAGTAAATGATCACATAGAAAGAGACTACCTAATTTTTATATTTCAGGTAAGAGATCCAAGAATTCAAACAAAATAATCATAAGAAGACAAGGTGAGATCAACACTGGGCCGACCATAGAAAAAGATAAAAATTTGATCCTATTGCAGAACCAAAAAAATAAGACTCTTTTTGAAGAAGATAGTGTTGGAAATTTGAGGTATTTTATGTTGTCATTGATGTTACATGGATCACATTGAGTTTTGGTGGCCAAAGTATTTCATAAATAAGCATTTATGATATTTTGGAAAGCATGAATATATACAGGGTTTTTGTGAAAACCAAGGCAGGCAAAATAAAAGGTTTTATTTAAAACCATGAATGGCAGATTTGAAATGGGTTTTTCTTAAAACCCAAGTTGGATTTTCGTTTCGTCAAAAAAGGTACCCCGGTGATGGAGATATTTAATTTTAAATATTTATGTTTAAATTTAAATTTAAAATTAAAAGTTAATTTATAGCGCCGACGTCAAAATAAAGGAGGAGGCACATAATATTAAAGTTTAATTTATAGCACCAACGTCAAAAGAAAGGAGGAAGGCATATATAAATATGCCACCAAATGTTTTGATTGATTCCCTATGTCCTCGATGATGGTGATGTGTTCGAATTGCTAAGGGAGCGAAAGGTGCCAGCATGTTAAATAGTGTGCAAAGGGTGTTCGTTCGAAGAGGGAGCAAAGGCGTCACATCTCATTTGAATCCAACGGAGAAAGGAGGCAATAAAAGTAAGGGAGGTCTCTTACCAAGCACCATAGGTGCTTGTGGCCTAGCGGCAAGAGGAAGGCGCATAAGGTATTGAAGTGCCAACTAATCAGAAGTTCAAATCCCATTGGTGCTGGTTTTACAAAGTGAAAGGGAGGACTCTTTTGGCACACGTGGTGTTTGAGGACACGCTCGAAGCAAACAAATAGAAGGTTTGCACTCACTATTCTATGTGAGTGGTTGGCTCACGTGGTTGTTGGCACCATGGTTAGAGTTGTGGTTGTTGGCACCATGGTTAGAGTGGTGCAGGGGCAGCGACCGGGGATCAGATCCCGCTGAGGACAAATGCAAGTTAATATTTTTTCCTAATATTTTATTTTTCTAAGGTTGCCCTAGGAGAGATAAGGGTTGTGATGCATGTTGAGAAAAAGAGAGATTTCTAGTGATTTTCTTTTTAAAAGTATATCATATTATATATCATTGGAAAGCTTATTTCGAGGGCTATTTGATTAACTTGCTTAGAGGGAGAAATAAGGTGTATGTAAAGAGATATTTCTATTTTTGTAAAGGGGTTAAAAAGTGAAGGTTGTTTTGTTCTTTTTCAAAAGTGATTAATTCTTTCATAAGGGGACATGATGCATTTTGTTGAGTAGGAGTGATAAGGTGTTATTTGGATATTGTTGTGATATTAATCATGATATATAACCCTTGTTGAAAGTTGAAAAAGAATTTTTTTGAGTGTGGCAGATTTCCAAAGAGGTTTCTTCTTCTTCATAAAAGGTATGGGCACATTCTCCTATTTGATTGATTATGGTGGTTGATTTCTGAAATATCATTGGAGAGAAAAGGATTGATTGTGGTTTCCTTTTTGAAAGTGGTTAAGGTTTTCTGGTTTGAGAGTTGTGTTTAAACCTTATTTTATAAGCATAGTTGTTGAAGCCCATTGATCATGCAAAAAACTTGAAAAGAACATGAGTATCATTGTTATGTGAGATTTGTGGTTGAGCATTGTTGGAAACATTTGAGTTGGTTGATACATGCTTAGACTAGGGTTTTGTGAGAAAGAGATGTCCCTTGTGATGATTGGTTGAGTTGAGTTGATTGAGCCTAGTCAAGTGATGTGTGAAGTGATTGTTCAAGTTCCATGAAACAAAATATTCTATAAATCTGATTTGAGTTGAGATTGAGCTTAGAACATATTGAGTCTCTAACAATTCTCTTTATGCTTCTATGAGTTGAGATTGATTTGAGTTGAGATCATTGTGGATCATTGTTGTCATCAATTGTAGAGTGCTTTGCCATTCATTATTGAGTTCACCATTGAGCCTTGCCTTTGTAGATTTGTTGATGAGATTTGAATGCTACTTGAGCATGATTGGTTGAGCCTTTGAGAAGGTCTTTGGGATAGATTTCTGGATAGATTTGTGGTAGTTTTTGTGCATGATTGATTGAGCCTTGAGAAGGCTTTTGGGACAGATTTATGGATAGTTTTTGGATAGATTTTGAGCAAGTTCTTAGTGAGCTTGTTGAGCAAATTTTGAGCAAGTTCTGTGTGAACTTGTTGAGCAAATTTGGACAAGTTTTGTGTGAGCTTGTTGAGCAAAATTGGACAAGTTCTGTGTGAGCTTTTTGAGCAGATTTGGACAAAATCTGTGTGAGCTTGTTGAGCATATTTGGACAAGTTCTGTGTGAGCTTGTTGAGCATATTTGGACAAGTTTTGTGTGAACTTATTGAGCAGATTTGGACAAGTTTTGTGTGAGCTTGTTGAGCAGATTTGGACAAGTTCTGTGTGAACTTATTGAGCAGATCAGTGGAGTGCCTAATTGAGTAGATCAGTGAATTTCCTACCTGATAAGATCAGTGTGTTGCCTAGTTGAGCAGATCAGTGGATTGCCTACCTGAGCAGATCAGTGTATTGCCTAGCTAAGAAGATCAGTGGATTGCCTACCTAAGCATATTAGTGTGTTTTCTAGCTAAGCATATCAGTGAATTGCCTACCTAAAAATATCAGTGTGTTGCCTACCTGAGTAGATCAGTGGATTACCTACCTAAGTAGATCAGTGGATTGCCCACCTGAGTAGATCAGTGTGTTTCCTAGCTGAGCAAATCAGTGGATTGCCTACCTGAGTAGATCAATGTGTTTCCTAGCTGAGCAGATCAGTGGATTACCTACTTGAGCAGATCAATGTGTTGCCTAGCTGAGTAGATCAGTGGATTGCCTACCCGAGCATATCAGTGTATTGCCTAGCTTTGAGCAGATCAAAGTAATAATTGTATTGGATAAGGATCCTTATTTTTGTGTGATATATTATAAGGAGATTATCTTGTGGAGTACCCCACATTGGGGGAACCACGTTAAATCTTGTGTCTCAATCGTGTGTGGTGACTTGTACTCTTGCTTACTATTGCTCTCTGAGTTATTAATGCACACTGCTATATTTGGTTATTACAATTAAGGACATTAATTGATATTATTTTGGAAAGAAAGTAAAAAGTGGGCGCTATACTGTTCACCCCCCCTCTCAGTATAAGCTTGTGTTCTTCAATTGGTATCATAGCGGATTCCTTCTAAAAGGCTAATAGCTTGAAGGGATATTCTACAAGAACACAAATGGCTTCATAGAATGGATCATCTACAAATAAGCCACCACTGTTTGACAATAACAATTATGCTTTCTGGAGCATGAGAATGAAGAACTACTTGATATCACAAGGATATGAGGTATGGCAGATGGTTGAAAAAGAGTATAAGGTTGAAGGTGATCCCGAGGCAGATAAGACTATCATAAAATTGGTTGAGATCAATGCAAGGGCAATAAATTGTATTTTGAGTGGGCTACGTGAGACAGATTTTGCAAAGGTCATGGTATGTAATTCAGCTAATGAAATGTGGACCAAGTTGCGGAATACTTATGAAGGAGATTCCAAGGTAGAGTTGTCAAAACTACAAACTCAGAAAAATATTTGAGGAATTAAAATTGGAAGATTCTGAAGATATTGCAAAGTTTTTACTTCGATTTGATGAGATTACTAACACCATGAGAGGCCTAGGATTTGAGATGAAAGAATCAGAAGTTACTCAAAATATTTTGAGATCACTTCCCATGAAGTATGATGCAAAGGTTTCAGCAATAGAAGAAACAATGGATATCAACAAGCTAACAATGGAAGAACTACAAGGAACTCTCACAATTTATGAGATGAGGGTAAGTAAACATCAGGTTCCCATAAAAGAGATTGCATTCAAGGCTTCATAGAAAGAGAAAGGGAAGGTTCCAGAGATAGATAGATATCCAGTTAATGATGAGGAAGCTAACTTCATCAAAAGGAATAAGGACTCAAGGAATTTCAGGGATATGAGGAAAGTTAGATGCTACAAGTGTGGTGATCTTGGTCACTATGCACACAAGTGTCCACATGAATAAAACAGTGATGATGAAAAACAGGATCACAAAAGAAAAGACTATGGAAAGCATAAGCATGACAAAGATGACAGATACAAGCAAAACAGGTATGAGATGAACATATTAATGGGACATTCTTACTAGGCTAAATGTTTAGTACTTGAATAGGACATTCTTAGCAAAGGAATTTCAGGGATATGAGGAAAGTCAGATGCTAAAAGTGTGGTGATCTTGGTCACTATGCACACAAGTGTCCACATGAATAAAACAGTGATGATGAAAAATAGGGTCACAAAATAAAAGAATATGGAAAGCATAAGCATGACAAAGATGATAGATACAAGCAAAACAGGTATGAGAAGAAGAAAAAATTTCGTAAGGTAAAGAAATCTTACTACATTGTAGAAGCAAGTGATAGCTCATATCACGGTGATAGAGACAAGTCAGATGATGAAAAGGAAGAACATCTATTCCTTGGAATAGAAGGTGAAAGAGAATAGTGCTTTGTGTGTGGTCAAAGAGATCACAGATCAAGATATTGCAATGGATTCGATGATAGTGAAGATGAGATAACACATCAAGGAAACATACATGGTCAAAGAAATCATGAGAGTTTGTTTGCTATAGAATATGATAATGATCTCGATGACAGTGAAGATGAAGAAGGGTTTTTCTATGGGATAAGATAAGTAGAAGAAGAACATTCACTCCAAACAGAAGAAGTTATACAAGAGAATATTGTAAGAAAGACAGATGTCTCGGCTAATCTAAAGGAAGACTTCAATAATATCCACAAGCAACTACAAGAGGTTAAGGTGAATCTAAATGAATTGAGATGTTCCATACGTGAGAAGTTTGATCCATCACATGACTCAAAAGGTCAAGATATTTTCACTAAGAAGGAAACATGTATTTCAGAGACAATAAAGATGGATACCAATTTGCTACTTGACACAAATGAAGAGAAAGGAAGAGGAAGATTCCAAAGCACCAAAGGTCTCATATTTTAGGTTTGGGGAATCACACACAAAAGTAAATGAAGTTCTAAAAGATGAAAGCAAGGAAGCACCTAAGTTTTATGAAGAAAGTTCCAAAGTTCCTATGGCTCCAAATATTTAGTTTGGATCTTATTTTGAGATAGGTGAATCAAGTTCAAAAGGAAAAGAAATACTTGAAGAGAAAAGCAAGGAAGAAATTAAGGAAAATGATTTAGACCTCATAGGATTTTGCTCATAGGCTAACCCTATAGCTCAATAAATTATGAAATCTAAGCAAACTAGTTTTTTAAGAGGAATTTTTATTTTGGATAATTTTATTTGGCTAAAGAACCTTTGGAATGAGCTACTCGTTCTAGATTGGATGTGGCATTTGTAAAACTGAATTGATAAGCCTTATGATAGAATTAGATGGCTCTTCATCTTGTAATGGATGGAATGGTTAGGGTTTTGACTTAATTTTAGATATAAGATATCCTTCCTTTTTTGCAATGCATCTATTAGGGTTATTGGTAATGGATCCCTTTCAAAATCTATTTGTTTGCAATGTTCTAGTAGATAGCATTGCACAATTGCCCTTTTATTGTACATTATCATTGTTGATTCCCTTGGATATCTCTTTGATTATATTACAAAAGTTAGTATGGTTAGAGGAATTTTTTCTTCTTGATTAGGAATGTATTGTGAATTTGCATTTTGCTAATGATTATGTTCTATTTTATAAAATGAAAAGGAAAAGATCAAGAACACACAATCTATACTTGATGTCTTTTTTCATACATTCGATGCTAAGTTGTCCTCATCTAAGAAAAAATTTCTTTTGGTATAAAATAGAGAAAGAAATGGTTAAATTCCTCGTCAATGGAGGCAAATGAAGCATGGTGAGGTTATCCATTATTTGGATATCCTCTTTGGATTTAAAGTCCTCCCTCTAATCTTTGGAAATGGTTTTTGGCTTAGTTCTAGAATAAGCTAGATAATTAGGTGACTCTTTATCCTTCTTTGTCAAGGATGCTCTATATTGTTGACAAACTTTTTATGGATAACCATGTGTTTTATTCATCTTGTTGGCTTCCTTATAAAAATAATATAGTCAGTCTATAAAACTTTTAAAAAAAAAATTATGAAGTGGGATGAGTCTATTACGAGAGTTATGATTTTGTGATCTTAATGCACTCAACCTAAAAAGAAGGGAGGGTTTTATTTTATTGATCTTTAGGTACAAGGAGTAAGTTTGATTTCAAAGTGGTTTTCTAAGGTTTTCAGTAGTAATAAATCCTAGAAGAGATTTTATCTATATTACATTGAAGAGGGCCTTTATCATAGGGCATGGATACCATTGTTGTGTTTGATAAAATCTTCAACACATATACTTTACTATTAGGGGGTCCCCTTGGAATTATGGAAGTCCTAACAAACTATTGCTTCTCTTCTTAATTGGGAAGGGTTGTGCCTAATATAGGATTTAAGTTAAATAATATCCTTTATTCTGTGAAACACACTTGTATTATGTAATGATAATCATTACATAATATTACTTGTATTATCTCAAGGGTAAAGGTTTACCTAAAAAATGTTAGAAGATTTCTAAATTTGTGGTATATTGCTTCTTTGCATAAAAAAGTCTTAGGTTGTGCATAGGAACAAGTTTGTTCTTGTAGGTAGACACAAATCTCCCATCTTGGAGTTTCATGGTTTTATTTCTAAAGAACTCCAAGTGAATTTGTAATAGGTTGAAGTATTGGTGTCCAATTAGAATTACTTGTATCCTATTGTTGAAGACATTGTATAAGTTCTTGATTCCCCTTGTTATATTTTTCCTTAAGCTTAATGAAATATGGAGGGTTAACTTTTTTGAGACTTCTTAGCATATCTTACTTGAAAATCTTGCTTGTCAAAGACCAGGAAGTTACTTGTGTGGAGTGTCCTACATTTGTATATCCATCCACTCATGTTATTGATTGGACTTGGCATTACTAATAATAACTACATTATTTGTAGGAGGATGGAATCTATAAAGCATATTTCTTTTATCTTGTCAATCTACAAAACAAATCTAGGATAAGATGCAAAAGGATTGCCATGTTATTTTGATAAAAAGATCAAATGGAAGGATGCTTTATTTTGTTATTTCTTCCATTATGATAGGATATTTGAAACCTTTAGCAACTGGCCCTTGCCCACATTTGATTCATTAATTGTTACAATAATTTGTATGAAGATAATCTTTTACTAGCAATTCAAACTCTCCATGTTTACTCTAACTATAATTTTCAAGTTGATGCTTTGATTTTAGATCTCAAGGATCAGGTATCATAAAATGAAGAGCTTAGGAGGAGATACTGGGTTATATTGTTAGTAATTTTATGCTATGCAAGGGTCAATAATAGCTTGGTGGAGTCCATGAAGCAAAATATAGATAGGTTTGACAATGAGTATGTGCTTTAATTGGGCACATTCAAGTTCAATTGTTAGATATTATGTAAAAGTCAGAGCAATAGCTCCACATAAGTGTAGGTAATTATGATTTTGTTGATGCTTTGATGTAATTTTGCTTAGTAAAAATGCTTAATCTTAATGTTGGTAATAGCCAACTACTTCCATAGTTGAAATTTCATATTGCTATACTCCTTTTAATTTTTCATTTTTAGTACAAGAAAACTATCTCCTCAAATATGGAAATATGAAGAATATTGTAATTTATTTGTTAAGCTTAGCTAAGAGATACACTTGCCTTCTAGCCAAAATGCATAGTCTTTTCATCATTCCTTTAAAAGCAAGTGGATCCTTCCAACAATCGAGTATGCTATAACATGGAAATATTGTACATATATGGAAAGGAAGAAAAAATTTGTTTTTCTTTAGGTATTCATGTAGTGTCTTTTGTTAAGGGTTCCTTTTATCATTCCAATGTTTTTTTGTTGTCTTACATTCTTTCATGAACAATTCATGTATATTAAGTTTCTTTCAAGTTTCCATTGACGTTTCTAAAAATAGCTCGTTTAATATCATCAAATTATATGATACATGTTGATGGTATCTATATGATTTCAAGTTTTTTTGTTCATCACAAAGATATTCTCTTCTTAATCATTTTTCAATATGTTTAAATTTAGATTGTTTGTATGGATGCATATTTATTTCTTTATTTTCCCTGGTATTGTACATTTTCTATTTTGTTTATTTTATAATGTTCATAGCTATGTATATTTACGCATTTGGTGTTTATCATTCTCCATGTGTTTGGATTTATCCCTCAAATAAGATGGTATCAAGGATGCCAAAATAGATATCAACATTGTCAAAAAATATTTTATGAAGCACAAGCTCGAGCTTGAGGTCTAAATAAGAGAAATTGTTAGCTCAACACATAATGTTGCATGCTAAGCATATCATGATCCCATCCTATATAAAACATATGAAGTTCCAACAATAATATGTTAGATAGTAATAATGAACATCAAATCCTATTGTTACCCCATTTTTCATCCATGGACAACCAAAGCTTCTATTAACTATAACTCTCACCATATTGAAGATTCAAACACAATGCAAGTGGATTTTGCTAACCAAGTATTTAAGGATTTAGAGGAGGATTGCTTATCTACACATTCAATGGCCAATAACTTTAAGAAAAGGAAATCAAGTAAAGTGGCTAATAATAAGTCCAAGAAATCAACTATTCATCTTTTGAGTAGCCACCTTGTGGAAAGGTCATAGCATGCCAAGCATGCTATGAACAAAGCCATGGACATCCTAGAATCCATTAAAAGTAAGGGGCATCAAATATCAACTTGAACAAAGCCCAACCTCTTCAAGTCATGAGGGATCAATAAAATAGGAATGGTCACATAGCTAATAGGTCAATTGCTATAGAACACTTCTTGCTCTTGATTACCTATATAAGAACACATGATGAACATATTAATGGGGCATTCTTACTAGGCTAAATGTTTAGTACTTGAATAGGACAGTTATGAAGGCATTACGTAATTCTATAGTGGCATTGCTAAATAAGATGATTTAAGGTGGATTTTATATAGTTCTTAAAAAACTTGATGATGATGGAACCCAAATTTTGAAAGACAACAAACAAGTTTGCATTATGTTGTATTTTTCTAACTTGTCAAGAAGAGCATGGAACATGTTGAACACTTTTATATTACTTTTTAACTTATTGTTTTTTAATCACCTTTCTAATTCCTATTTCTAACTAATGTTTTTGAAAATTATATTTTCTGTTATGTTGTGTTGTTGTTTGATGAAAGTCTAGAGGCTATATGTATATGAAATTATTCGTTTTTTAAAGGAACACATTTTGAAAATCGGCATATTATTCATTAAAGTGATAGAAGTCTTTTATTTATGTAAAAAACATAAAAGCAAAATGAATAAGACAATATAAATCTTTAAATACAATCACCATCACTCTAAGGGGAAAGTTAATTAAGTTGTACAATAACAATTGTATTTTTAATAATTATTAGAAATTATAGTGGAAAGTCATTATATATCAATGTTTTTGTGTGAATACAATTTTTCATAGCCTTCACCCACTCCTTTGTGTCCAAATAAGACAAGGTCATGGAAAAAAAAAAATTGATAAAATTATTTAAATATTATAGAACATATTAGAAACCTTAGTTGAGAACCACAAACTAAACATGGCAAAAAAACACAACTTAAAAGTGATATTTATGCATATGAACTATAGGAAAGTAAACCTTCACATTTTCCATTCACAAATTATTCATCAAATAAGTTTTTAAAAGTTGAACATCCAAGTATTCCATTCCATGAGTTAACTGTTTATTTATATTTGAACAAATAAGGCAAAACTAGAAGAATAGGCTACTTTAAGCTTAAAGTGAAAAAACACAAACACCATAAACTACTTTTTAAACTGCACAATACTAAGATGAATAACTTAAAAAAGAGAGCATATTTAGAAAGAACTTAAAAAAAAGAAGACTTTATTATTTTGAAAACAAATGAATTAACCTTGTCAAAAATAAAAATAGATTCCATTCCATGAGTTAAATGTTTTTTTTTATATTTGAATAAATAAGGCAAAACTAAATGAATAAGCTACTTTAAGCTTAAAGTGGAAAAACACAAACTCCATAAACTACTTTAAAAACATGCACCTACTAAAATGCATAACTTAAACAAGAGAAAGTATATTTAGAAAGTAAACTTCTTTAAAAGCAGATTTAGTAAGAAAGTAAACTTAAACAAGAGAAAGTATATTTAGAAAGTAAACTTAAACAAGAGAAAGTATATTTAGAAAGTAAACTTCTTTAAAAGCAGATTTAGTAAGAACCTAAAAAAAGAAGGCTTTATTATTTTGAAAACAAATGAATTAGCCTTAAAAAAATAATAATAATAATAAGCACAAGCATATGGAAATCCACTACATGGAATGCTCTTCTTATTTTGGGTTCCCATGTTTCAATGTCTTTTAAAACTTCCCTCAATAAGCTTCCACCCCCTACAACTTAGAATATATAAATTTATGGTTTCCTAATCATTTTTTATGTTGCAAACAAAGATGGAAAATTAAAATTATTTAAAAAAGAGCATGTACTTAATTTTTTTCCTTTGTCTTCATCTTCTTCCTCACAATCTTATTTGTAAACAATTGTTTTTCCTTTTATAGATGAAATATATTTTTCATACTTCTTTTTAAAAAACATTGTCATATATTTAAATAGAAAATTTTCCTATTTGTATATTGCTTATATAATCCATCATGATTACTCCTCTCATAGGATACTCTTAGGCACTCAAGAGTTGTTTGTCTTTCAAACACAACACACATGTTTGTTTGTTTATATTCTTGAATCAATTGATCAAACCAAGATAAAAATTTTGTCTTTTCTTATATGCAATTAAAAGGAATGTTTTATATACCTTAATTAATTAGTATTATTCTTATTTTATAAACTTTATGGTTTTCCTTCCATATAAGAAAGGGGTTTATCAGACCTCGTCATACATCAACACTTCCCCATATAACTAATAAATGAATGATACAAAGTTTAAGTCCAGGTTTATACTTCTCCATGACATGCATCCCTTTATGTATCCCATACAAGGCATGTAACCTTGGATGCACAATCAACACAAGTTGTTATACCATAAACCCAAATCATTCAAGGCATCAACTTTCTAATTTTTACCATACATCCCAAAAAGGAATATGTTCTCTTTTACCTCTTGTAGGTGTTATATCTTTGCAACATTTCCTCGTAAAAGATTTGTTCATGTAAAGGCAAAATATAATACTTCATGTGGAGTGGCATGGTGTGGAATGAACATTTCAGCAAATATGCTTCAATGAGGATTAATGTATCCATTTTATAAAGATAAGTCATACCTTTGCAACATTTCCTCATAAAAGATTTGCCCATGTGATGGCAAAAAGATAAATATTCATGTAGTGTGGCATTAACTTTTTAGCAACTATACTATGATAAGGATTAGTGTATTCAATGTCTTGTCACATTCACCCATGTCTAAAAGTTAATTTAACATATTTTATAATAAGATAATGATATATCTTATCCTAGTAAAATCCTCCTTCCCTATCAAAAACAACATAATCCTAAATGAAGGATACATTAAATTGTACTCCTAATAGCACCATTGCTAGAGGCATGATAACAGCAACAACATAACACATTAATTTTAAACAACAAATACCATGTGCTAATAAAATAGGATCCAATATGAAAACCCTCAACTTACAAAGCACATCACTACCATGAGCCACCCAAATTCGTTGTAAAATTGATTTTTCTAAATTCATGGATGAGTATTCACCACCACTCACTTCAAAACCACCAACTCTCAACAACATTTACTTTAATACAATGGCCATTAAGACTATAAAGCATTGTTTAGCTCAAGGTCATTGACTTCTATACCATTAGCTTGTGAACCCTAGATGCCATATTGTTTCTCATCTGCCAATTTAAGAATACGAAATTGCCTCTCATCTTCTTATTTACCTAAGAGCTGCCAATTTAGTTCTCCAAGCACCTTGTAAAAACACTCGAGGAACAATGGCAAAAGAACTCTCAACTTGGCAAAGCATTCTAACAAACAACAGAGCTAATCACTGAAAGTAAGGCATTATAACTGCACGTAAGTCTCTTGAACACAGGAAGATATATTAATATGGAATGAAATTCCGTCATAGGAATAAGCCATTGGAAATAAACAGAGAATTTTAAATCCTTGGAAAAAAAAAAAAGGCATATCAATTTCATGTTTGAAGAGTGATCAGTTCAATGCCCCACATAGTTGAAAGTATCTTGAACACATGAAGACATATTAATATGGAATGAAATTCCGTCATAGGAATAAGCCATTGGAAATAAACAGAGAATTTTAAATCCTTGGGAAAAAAAAAGGCATATCAATTTCATGTTTGAAGAGTGATCAGTTCAATGCCCCACATAGTTGAGAAAGTACAGAAATCCTTACAAGTGAAGCACTACAACCATAAAGGAGTCTATTTCACTCAATGAAACACTAGCTTTTGCAACGATATAAAAGAAAAGGACAAATTGGTTCAGTGTTTTATGACTGATCAGTTCAACACCCTTCATAATCAGAAAATATATAAATCTCTATGTGCTTAGAATAAAAAGACATGGCACTGTGAAGGAAAAACATAAACGAAAAGCCACAAAGTAAGCCGAAAACTCAGATGAATTCTGCAGCTTTTGCTTTCAACTTGTTTGTGTTGTTTTAAGTCAACGTTCTTTGAGATGTATCCATTTTTGTACTTACATTCATGCTGTTTTAAGACAACTTTAAACTGTGAGATATTAATAAAACTTGTGTTCTCATGCTTGTTCTTTCTTTTTGCTTCCTTGGCAGATTGTTATGCAACCTGAAAGGTTGTGTCACAGGTAAAAAAACAAATAAAATAGAGAAGCCATGGAGCAAAAAACTAGGATGACTTATAGCCAAGTTCACTCTTGTTCTATATTAACTTAAGAAAGTTTTCTTTCAGCTGTATCACTTCAGTCAATCTGTCTTTGAACTAAAGTTTAGAGAATTGAATACAACTTGTAAGTTGTATTCATATGCTCGTCATTTTTGCTTTATGCACTCTGGTCAGTGAAGTGGCTAAGCTTGTTTAATTCAGTCCTTAACCATGCAATCAATTCAGGCGACGAATTTAAACGAGGCCCTAATATGCTGGTTAATCATGCCTCTTGCACCTCTAAGTACAGACTAAATCAAAACCAAACAAGCCTTCAAGAAAGAGATAGAACGGAACATACAAGAATTGTTGAGTTTGAGACATATCAAGCCTTGCACAAGTCATTTTGCTTCTCCAATGATACTTCTGAAGAAGGATTATACAATGAGGATGTGTATCGATTACCGGGCTTTGCACAAGAGAACCATTGAGAACTGGTATCCAATTCCTAGGACTGATGAGTTGATTGATGAGCTTCATGGAGCAATAAACTTCACGAAGATTGACGTACGGTGCGAATACCATGAGATTCGGGTTAAGCCCGAGCACACCCGTAAGACAGCCTTTAGGTGTCATTATGGGCACCAAGTTCCTAACAATGCCTTTTGGGCTCACTAATGCATTGACAACTTTTCAATCTGCAATGAATGAGATTTTCAAACACCACTAAAGAAAGTTTGTCCTTGTTTGATAACATTCTGATTTACAATAAAACAGTGTAACCGAGGTCGCGCACCCAACAAATCAAACAGTGTAACCGAGTTCGCACATCCAGTTGGCTGGGTGCACGAACCCGCACCCGCACCGGGTTCACGGGTTCGCAATCGGGTACAGCTAGGCCGAACCCTATCCAAACCCTATCTGACAGGGTTCAGATTTGACCGAACTCTATCTAACAAGGTTCAGCTTTGACCGAACCCTGTCAGTCAAGGTTCGGTGAAGCTAAACCCTATGGTCAGCTAGGATTCACCCAACCCAACCCAGTTTGGGCATATTCAGCAAGAAAGAGATAGAACGGAACATACAAGAATTGTTGAGTTTGAGACATATCAAGCCTTGCACAAGTCATTTTGCTTCTCCAATGATACTTCTGAAGAAGGATTATACAATGAGGATGTGTATCGATTACCGGGCTTTGCACAAGAGAACCATTGAGAACCGGTATCCAATTCCTAGGACTGATGAGTTGATTGATGAGCTTCATGGAGCAATAAACTTCACGAAGATTGACGTACGGTGCGAATACCATGAGATTCGGGTTAAGCCCGAGCACACCCGTAAGACAGCCTTTAGGTGTCATTATGGGCACCAAGTTCCTAACAATGCCTTTTGGGCTCACTAATGCATTGACAACTTTTCAATCTGCAATGAATGAGATTTTCAAACACCACTAAAGAAAGTTTGTCCTTGTTTGATAACATTCTGATTTACAATAAAACAGTGTAACCGAGGTCGCGCACCCAACAAATCAAACAGTGTAACCGAGTTCGCACATCCAGTTGGCTGGGTGCACGAACCCGCACCCGCACCGGGTTCACGGGTTCGCAATCGGGTACAGCTAGGCCGAACCCTATCCAAACCCTATCTGACAGGGTTCAGATTTGACCGAACCCTATCTAACAAGGTTCAGCTTTGACCGAACCCTGTCAGTCAAGGTTCGGTGAAGCTAAACCCTATGGTCAGCTAGGATTCACCCAACCCAACCCAGTTTGGGCATATTCAGCCATCAACTCCTCACTCCAATCAATTTCATCTAGACAAGGATGAGAGGTACCAAGTGAGTCACGACATCATCTTTTATAAAGACAGAATCTATCTAGTACCGGGGTCAATGCTCAAAAGGAAAATAATTGCAGCCTTTCATGATTCTCCATTGTCTAAACACATGGGATTCTTTAAAAAGAAGTACATGTGCATGGAAAGGTTTAGGGGAAGATGTAAATCAACATGTACGGGAATGCAATGTCTACCAAATGATGAAGCATGAAACCGCACATCCAATAGGATTACTTCAACCTCTTCCCATTCCACAACAAAAGCTGGATTCAATGTCCATGGACTTCATTACAGGTTTGCCTAGAGTGGGAGGAAAGAGTTGCATATTTGTGGTAGTAGATAGACTAACAAAGTTTGCACATTTCTTCTCCATTCCCAATGAGTTCAAAGCACCACAGTTTGCACATTTCTTCTTTATTCCTAGTGAGTTCAAAGCACCACAGGTGACAAAATTGTTCTTTAGGGAGGTCTTCCAACTTCATGGGATACCTCACACATTTCTTCTCTATTCCCAGTGAATTCAAAGCACCACAGGTGACAAAGTTGTTCTTTAGGGAGGTCTTCCAACTTCATGTGATACCTCGCATCATCGTAAATGATGGGGATACATGTTTCATGAGTACATTTTGGCAAGAGTTATTCAGATTGATAGGGACAAAATTAACTGCAAGTACCAATTATCATCCCCAAACCTATGGACAAACAAAGATTGTGAACAAATAGATTGAAGGATATCTACAGAGTTTTGTGACCGATGGAAAAACAAATATTGTGAACAAATGGATTGAAGGATATCTGCAGAGTGTTGTGACTGACCATCAAAACAGCTTGGGTAAAATGGTTGCACTTAGGAGAATATTGTTACAATACTACCTACCACATGTCAATAGGAATGTCCCCTTTTATAACACTTCATAGATTTGATGCACCAACCTTCATAGAGTTGACCCTCCCAGAGACCCATGTTCCTATAGCAGGTGATTTTATAGTGCAGAGCAGACAAATTTCAGTAGAATTGCACGATCAGTTACAACATACCCAAATTCAACAAAAAATATACACTAATAAGCAGCACACAAAAAAGGCAATTTGAGGTAGGGGACAGGGTCTTTCTTAGACTACAGCCCTACAAGCAATCTTCTTTAAAAAGGAGTGGGCCGAAAAACTCAAACCCCGCTTCTATTGGGGAAGTGGCATATGAGTTAGAGTTACCCCCAAATAGCCGAATCCACAACACCTTCCATGTGTCTTGTTTGAAGAAAGCAGTAGGCCAACAAATAGTGCCTTCGATTGAGCCTCCACCCTTGGATGATTAAAGAGAACTAGTACTTATTCCGGAACATATTCTTAGCACAAAGGAGAAACGGTTGAGAAACCATGTATGGTCAAAGTTTTTGGTCCAATGGCAAGAGCTTCGACATGAGGATGCCACTTGGGAGTGGGCTGAGATACTTGATCACCTAGCTTTGTCTTGCTCAAGAACAAGCAAATTTGGGAAGAGAGGATTTGTAATATTCCCTTCTTGACATATCCATATGTGAGGTCTACTCTACCCAACTACGACATAGACGAGTGTAATAGTAGATGAACTAATAAGGAAGTTTTGCAGTTGGCAGCAGTTCAGCTAAAGTAGAAGAATAAAATCTAAAAATAGAAGCAAAAAAATAAATATTAAAATAAAAAAGTGGTTAATAAGGCAGATTTGTCAGCTAGTGCCAATTAGTTAGTGATACAGTAGCAATTACTTGGAATAAATCTTAAAATAGGAAGTTGTTAATAAGGTAGAATTGCCAGCTAGTGCCAGTTAGTGATGCAGTAGCAATTAGTTGGAATAAATCTTAAAATAGGAAGTTGTTAATCAGGTAGATTTGCCAGTTGGTGCTGGTTAGTGAAGTGGTAGCAATTAGTTGGCCCTAATTAAGAAGACAAAGGTTATAAAAGAGGCTGCTAAGAAAGGGAGGAATCATTCTTGTTATGTCAAGTCATTGAGCCCTTTTCCAAAGCATTTGTGGACAGAAACCCTAAGCACGGACAAAAACCCTCATCTGGCTGGAATTGTGTGAAGGTTTTGTGTTTGCAAATTTGAAATTTGTAATATAAAAAACAATTTTGTTATTACTGTGTTTTTTTCATAAATATAAAATAAATAAATAAATAATCAGTTAGTTGCAGCCTACATTTGTATGTTTTTATTCTGCATCTTAGGCAGGTTCTTTACAATATGGCAGCATGATTAGTATACATCAATCTACTGCTAAAAAGTCAAGATCACCAGAAAATCACTAAAACTCCTTTTTTTAACTTAGGCACCTAAGCATATAACAGCCAAAGCATCCACCCAAATACATGACGTATCTTGCACATGGTTCATGCTAATGTCATACATGCAAGTCAGACTGTAATGAGGAAAATAAAAACGACTACAACCAAAGGATATGACCCAGCACAAAAACAAAAGAATAAATCCAAGCATTCCCATAACAAAAACAAAAGAATAAATCCAAGCATTCCCATAACAAAAACATCACTTGTAAAACAAAATAAATTCTCTAATTATCTTCAGTTTCCCTTCCTACAATCAATTCTCGAAGAAGAAGAAAAAAAAACTTGTATGTTCAGACAATACAACAATTAGTGGCATATTAGAGAAAATTGATACAAAGGCAACCTCATACTGAAGACTGAAATATTGAGAATAGCACATTGCTCCAAAGCAATTCACTAATGAATAGCTATATCATAGGTTGCCCCACGCCTCCACAAGTAATTCGTTAATTTACCTATCTCTCTTACAAAAAAAAAAAATGTCCACTTGAAAACCTGCAAACTACACATGTAAATAGGCAACTTTGTATATTTAATTGCTAAACCAGTTGGACATTGTCACATAAGTAGAATTACCACAAAGGCAACCTCATACCTAAGACAGAAAAATTAAAAACTGCATATTCCTTTAGTGCAATTTGCTAATGAAAATTAGCATTGCCCTTTACTTGGTCACAAAGGACTTGCATTCTTACTGTCACAAATAAATTCTCTAATTATCTTCAATTTCCCAACTTACAATCAATTCTTGAATAAAAAACAGAACTTTTCTGTTCAGACAATATAACAATTAGTGCCATATTAGAGAAAATTTATACAAAGGCAACCTCATACTGAAGACTGAAATATTGAGAATAGCACATTGCTTTGAAGCAATTCACTAATGAATAGCTATATCATAGGTTGCCCCTCACCTCCACAAGTAACCACAACAATTACCATCCAAAATATATATCACTGCAGCATTATCTGACCCATAAAACAGACCAGAAAAACATTTAAAAATCCAAGCAAATCTATACTGAAATTGATGAATTCCTTCACTTACCTAACTATTTTAAATAAATAAAAAAGTCCACTTGAAAACCTGCAAACTACACATGTAAATAGGCAACTTCGTAACTTAAATTGCTACACTAGTTGGACATTGTCACATAAGTCAAATTACCACAAAGGCAACCTCATACCTAAGACTGCCATATTAAAAATTGCATATTCCTTTAGTGCAATTTGCTAATGAAGATCATAATTGCCCTTTACTTTACCACAAATAGCTTGCATTCTTACAGCCATTGCCACCCAAGAAATATACAATACCGATGTCAATATGGCCGAGAACAAAACAGGAAGGGGTCTAAGAAATTCAATATATATGTCCTAGATTGAAAGATAGATAATCATTAAGGATCTCCAATAATTTGCAAACTAAAGTTGGTTCTGATTATCATCTTTGCTTCCTTTACATGCAATCATCGCTTGGAAACAGATGAATTTGTATTTCCAAAAGCAACAACAATAAACAATATCACAGTTGTAAAACCAATACAAAGGCCACCTTATCCTGAAGACTTTAACACTAAATGCATCACATTGTTCTAGAGCAATTCACTTGTCAAGATCACAGGTTGCCCCTAACTCTGTTTTGCAGATAACTCTTAACTCTAAAATGCCTAAATTTACAAATTGTGACACCACTGGTATGCATGAAATATCATGGTTTATACTGAAATAAGAAATGTGAATGAAATAAACGAATTTTGCAATCATAAATTTCACCTTCCTCCTTATTTTCTATCATAAATTTCACTTTCCTCCTTTATTTTCTATATTTATCAATCAAGAGAAATTTGATTGTCTAAATCCACTAGGATTTCATCATTTAAAATTTTAAATATGTGCCCACGACAAAGCACTCAAAGAAAGTATCATATGTGACAAGAAACAATAACATGTCAATATCACGGGCATGATAGCCAAATGCAAAACATGTCTGAAAATTTAACTTTATATCACAAGCATTCTCAAAATCTAATTAGATTAAATATAGGCACAAGAACTTTGCCAATAGTAAGATGACAAGCAAGTGGCAAAATTCCATTTCCCAGGTTTACCTGTAAAAGGCTTTATATTAAAAGCTTAACCCACATGGGACAACCTGAACTAGTTGGCCAATCAACTGCATATATAATAAAACGAAGTTCATGTCAATATAAACCTGGAACATAAACAACATTCTATGAAACTAGAGGAAAAGCATTGGATTTGTTTCTTTCGGACTGCATTCATATTCTTTTTTGGGTTTTGTTTCTTTAGGATTTTAATTTCAGTCTTGAAATTTTATTATTTTGTTTGTTTAGTTCAACTACCTGTCCCTTGTTTCCCAACTAAAGCGTCACGCGGGACCTCGGAAGATCCAGCATATTGCATAAATTAAACCCGACAAAAATAATCAGCTAGATGACAAACTGCAGCATAAAAACCCACGGCAAATATTATAACAAGTGAAGCAAACAAAATGGCCTACCACGAGCATTCAATCATGTATATACCCGCAAAATTCTATCTGACATGAATTTGCTCCAAGAGAACCCAGCCAACTTACCATTCTACACAATTTGCTACCTATATTTCATATATATTTTTGCTTGATGCAATTTGATAACAGATTTGACCAGTTGATCAGCTGAGCTCATGCAATTTGGTAAGAAACTTAAACTTGCATCCTAATGAAAATTCAAAAAGACTCCTTAACCCTCCTCTTATGAATACAAGGTCAAAACAATATTTACATGGCAATGGTCCAAAATGGCATTTACGATTATGTACCCACTTAATATCAAAATCAAGCATTGTACCAAGGAAAGAACACCATTTAGTCTTTGATTCAGAACAGTATACTTTTTCATATAATATAACCCTGAAATAAAAGAATAACAACCATGGCCCTCTAAACTCGATGCAACCACAAAAGTGACATAACCCATAACAATGCAGAAACGGAAGAAATCAAAGCAATCAAAACAACCGCTGTTAAAACTGAAACGGATAAAAACAAACACTATTAAAACAGAAACGGAAGAAATCGGAGCAATCAAAACAACCACCGTTAAAAATCGATCTGTTGAAAACTATCAAATATCTTTATGACGTTTTGAGCGAACTTATTTTTCTTGTCAATCCCCAATCTCAAGCTATAAATCCATATTTCAAAAACTATTTTGAATAGTCATTAAACAGGGCAACCTCATACTGAAGACTGAAATATTAAAAAATAGCACATTGCATTGCTTTAATGCTTTTGCTAATCAAGATCATATCATAGGTTGCCCACAGCACTTGCCATGTATCAATCAAAGACAAACGAGCGCTTCTTCGAATACTCTCGACTTTTGAAAAAAAAATTGCAGAGAATAGACATCAAACTAATATCAAGAGAGGAACGTACCTAAAATAAGACGATATTAATCAAAAACATCCATGAAAGTTCACTAAGAGTGAATAGCCCAAGTACCCTTTAACACGAGATAAGCTCCAAACCAATATAAGAATTTATTTAGGGTTTACACTGTCGCCCATAGCCGCTTTCATGCTCCTTTGCAAACGATGCCTCAACCTAAAACCCTAATATATTTATAGGGGAATAGGTACCGTTGAACAAATCCTATTCTTGCCGCACAGAGTTTTCTATTCTCGTAGAAAAGCAAATGGCACATCTAGGGTAGCGTTCTGGTAGGGGTTTATTTCAACCAAATTTAATTATTATTGTTTAAATTATAGGTGTTTATTTCAATCTAATTTAATTATTATTGTTTAAATTATAGGTGTTTATTTCAATAAAATTTAATTATTATTGTTTAAATTATAATTGTGACGTGTTTAACAATGTTTAAATCAGAAATTCATGGTGAAAATTATAAGAGCTCTAACAGTAATCTAGATTACTACTATTAAGAATTTAGATTTTTCATTGACTTTAATAGTTGTTAAACAAAAATTATTTTTATTTAAATTGATATTTAATTTGTCCGCGAAAGTTAGGTGGATTGGTAAGAAGTTGGGCACTTACCAAGAGGAGATCTAGGTTCAAATCTTGCGGGCATGTTCAATCTGGGCAAAGGTAGTAGTCTGACCTGAGTCTGTTGAGTGTGTGCAAGTTTGATGATGGCAGTACCAACCCTGAGCCACCAGGGGTTTCCCTCACTTCGGGCCATGTTTACCGAGATGAGGTAGGGGTTATAATGGTAGCACCATGATATGACGCCAAGGCAATGCGACTTGATTTGTGACCAGTTGTTCAAAAAAGAAAAGTAGTTGTCGATTCCTCTATGTATAAAAATAAAAAAATATGTTTAATTCAAAAATTAATGGTAATAATTATAAACATGTAATTTGGATTATTATAATTAAGAATTTTTATTGTTTTAGGGACAACACAACGGTTTCAAGAGGTCCAAGGTTCAAACCATGGTATGTGTGGTTGTGTGTTAATCCCTTATTGATAAGCATAGCTCTTAGCCTTACAAGGAGTCATGGTTGGGAGGGAACTTTGGCTTTTCTCCCGGAGGTCCAAGGTTCAAACCATAGTATGTGTGATTGTATGTTAATCCATTATTGATAAGAATACCTCTTTATTGATAAGCATACCTCTTAGTCTTGCTAGGAGTCATGGTTGAGAGGGGACTACTTAGCCCTATGTATTAGTTGTATGAGTTTATCATACTACCCGAATCCAAACAAAAATAAGAATTTTTATTTTTCATTTACTTTAATACTTACCCAAAAAAACTACCCTAA
Source organism: Wollemia nobilis (assembly GCA_028583015.1). Lineage (NCBI taxonomy): Eukaryota > Viridiplantae > Streptophyta > Pinopsida > Araucariales > Araucariaceae > Wollemia > Wollemia nobilis. Next base: position 7,167,026 of record JAQPPZ010017110.1, read on the forward strand.
AAGTAATGTTTCTTACATATTTAGCCTATAATTTTAAACAATTACAATTAAAATTTTTAATTTTTCATATACTTTAATAGTCACTGGAGACTCGTGAAGGATACCGTAGTGGTGGTGAGTCTTTAGGTTTTTATTTAGGAGACCCAAGTTCAAATCCCAAGGGGACCGAGATCCCTCATAGAAACTCGTGTAAACTCAAATTTTTATTAAGTGGTATTAGCTCAGGTGGTTAGATTCCTCAACATTTCAAGGAGGAAACCAAGGTTTGAATCTTACCAAACAATACATGGATACTATCCAAGCTTTGTTGTAAAACCACTATGTGGTGATGATGTTAGACGGGTGGGGTCCGTTTCAATCCCATATAACGCATTAAAAATATATAGTTACCTAAAAATTTACCTTAAAGTTAACATTTGCAAACATAATTTGGATAATTACAATCTAGAACAAAGACAATGATGATTTTTCAAGTCGTGAAGTCATGTGGAACAAAGGCAGTGACGATTTTTCAAGTTGCGAAAAAAGAAATTGTAAATATTTGTTAGCCCGGGTTCAGATGATGGGAGGAGCATTGGAGGGCTAGGGCTTTAGTGAGGCAAGAAATTTTGTATGGGCATAAAAAGTTTTGGCTAAGTTTCTTTTTCCCTTCTTTATCTTAGAAATTTTGCATGTAAATTATTATAAATTTTTATCAAATATTATATTTGCTATAGAATTTTATGGTAAATTTTAGTAGATTTTGAGTTTTAGTTTCCTTCCAATGGATAGATTTATAGTTAAATTTGTAGAATCATCTCTAGTAGTAGAGGTTAGTGAGCACGTCACAAAGGATCGATCCTTGTTGCTCAAAGATAGGGCATTATTTGGTAAATTTAATAGGTATTGGCCAAGGGCCTCAACCTTCAGAAAATGGAATGATAAGAGTCGGAAGTCTTCATGAGTGATTTTATCATTTCTTCCCAAAGGTTTCTTTGTGGCCATTTTTTGTTCTAGGGAAGAAAGAGATCTAATTTTAAAAGGGGGTCCTTGGTTTATGGGAAGAGCAAGACTCTTCCTTACCTGCTAGTATGAAGGTTTTTCAACTAAAAATGTAAATCTATCCCTAGTACTAATCTTGGTTAGGATGTATGGTTTACCCATTGAATTTTAGGATATGGATACCTTTAAGACAATAGGCAATACTTTGGGATAATTCCTTGAGATTTCAAAAACTACAAAAGATAGGTTCTTGGCTATTTATGCTCAAATATTAGTCATAATTGATATAAGTAAAGCTTTACCAGAATCAATCATATGTAAGTATGGGTATAAGATGTGGATACAAACCATAGATTATAAAAACATATCTTTCAAATGTAGAAGATGTCATGAGGTGGGGTATATTGAGATATCATGCCCTAAGAAGAGTCCAACAGAATTATATGTATAAAACTACAAGAGAAACTTACAAATGGATATGGATGAGGATGGTTTTCAACTTTCAAAAAATAGATCTAGACAAATGAAAGCAATTAAACAGTGGAGATCAGTAAGGAATGATAATGGAACAAATACCAACTCTTCTGAGGCTTTAGCCTATGAAAAGAAAGTAGATCAAAGCTTAAAGGACATAGTACAACAAGTTTAGCATATTAACAAGGAATCATTTATTCAATATGATCCTAATTTTGGGATAAACATTCTCGATGAACCTAAGGAATATGTCTCATCAGATTTTGAAGACTCTTAAAGTACCATGCACCATTTAGGAGAAAAATATTGGTAAAGGAATCTATTTCAACAAGTTGTTGGGGTTTACCCATGTCTGAAGGAAACCGGTTTCTTAGAGGTGGTTTATATGTTTATTGTTTGTTTTCTTTTCCAGTTGATTCCCTATTTTAGTGATCTTCCCTCTAGGTCGTTGAGGGTTTTTGGAGTGGGTGGTAGCAATTTTTTGAAAATATTGGTTTTGCGTTCGACGATTTAGCCCTGATTGTAATAAAATTTTGGGTTCCTTCAAAATCCAGTTTGTAAATACTACTCAAATTAACAAAAAAAAAATATTGGTACAGAAAATGTAGTGTTAGATGTTAATACCTCTACCATTAATAAGGAACTACCACAAAATAAACAGGACAAGTCAAAATCTTTTGTAGGAGAGCCAGGAGAAGATAAATCTAATAAAAAAGAAAGTTGTAAAAGAATATTGAGGAATAGAATAATAAGACATACTCTTGATACAAGCAAGGGCAAAAGAGAAAAACCCTCAAATTATAAATTGAGATCCAAGGAAGCAAGAGAAAACATAGAGAAAGAGACACAAACTAAGTTGGTTGAACTTATTTTACTAGATAACAAAATGATATTAGTAATTTGTAGGTGGGACCAATAGCCCCTAATGAGATATGATTATCATCTCATGGAATATAAGGGGTGATAATACCCCCTCAAAGCATAGTTGTATCAGGACCTCTATTTAAGTAATAAGCATGGTATTCTTTGTATCCAGGAAACTAAAATGACAAAAGAAATAAGTTTTCAAAACTATAAAAGTAGTATAGGCAAGATGTGAATGGGATGCTATGGATTCTAAAGGAGCAACAAGAGAAATTTTAACTTGTTAGAATCCTATTAGAACCTCCTTTGTAATCATTCATAAAACTAAGCACTAAATAGCCTCTTTAGTCACATGCTCCTTTGTAGATATTCATTGCATCCTTATCAATGTCTATGGACCTAAAAATTAATCAGGTGGATCAAAATTTTGGAGTGGGATTGAAGCCTTAATGAGAAGTAAAGACTAAGAAACCTTATTCATGATCATAGGAGATTTTGATGTCATAACCAAGCTAGATGAAAAAATTGGAGGAATTATGAAATTATCCCAAAGTAAGAGAGATTTCTCAACTTTTAATCAAAATAATAATCTATGGGAGGTTGAGTTTGAAGAAGACAACTATACATGGACCAACAATACTAGAGTCTAGAACCTAATAGCAAAATATTAGACAGATGCATACTCTCAAATCATTGGCTAGATAAAGGGACTTGTGCTAAAATCAATACCTTGTCAAGGATTGGTTCAGATCATTGGCTAATAATAGTTAAAATGGTGGTAAGTGAATTAAAAAAAAAAAATCATAATTTAAATATGAGCATATGTGGGAAGACCATCCCAAATTTATTGATATGATAGCACAAATGTGGAAATCTTCAGGAAAAAATGGGTTGTATACTCTTCCAAACAAATTAAATCAATGACATCTAGATTAAAAGAATGGAACAAGAACACTTTTGGAAACATTTTTTAGAAGAAAGAATAACTAAAAGATAAATTTTCAAAATTCCAAAAAGGTGATCATACTTATCCAATCTCAAAATAAAGGGAGTTGCTTAGTGAATATTATAATATTTTGAGTAAGGTAGAACAAATGATGGCAGGAGCAATAGCGGGAGCAGGTGCGGGAGTAAGAGCGGAAGCAAGGGCTGCAACAGGGGTTGCAGCAGGATCTGGAGCAGTAGGGTCCGCTCTAGCAAGATTTGGAGCTGTGGTTGGCTCGGGCCCGGACACGGGCCAAGTAGGGTCTGGCACAGAACCCCGACCGTTTGAAGGTTCGGGTTTCGATAGGAGCACAAGCATTCCTGGGCGCCCCTCTCTGGACAAGGATCCCCCTAACAAAGTTTATGAGACATCTGCCACCGAGGGTTTCAACAAACCCTCTTTCATCTAGGTCTTGGTGGGCGAGTCCAGCTACCCCCAAGCCCCATCCTCGGGGCTCTCCCTTGCAGGGACCCACATCTCGATCAAGGATGAAGTGTTCTCATCCTTCATTTCAGCCTCCTCCTTCTCCCTGGTTGGGAAATTCATCGAGGGCCGCCCTGACATGGAGACCATTTGCCGGTGGGCTTTTTCCAAGTGGAAAACCTCAGGCAACATGCAGATCGTTGCCCTATCCAAGGGGTTCTTCCTCATCAAGTTGAACAACAAGGAGGACACTAGCAAGATACTCATGGGTGGGCCCTGGTTCCTGGGATGCAGAAGCCTATTCCTTCGACACTGGGCCATCGATTTCAACCCCAACACATAGAGCATCAACGTCACCCCGATCTGGGTCAGGCTTCTCGATCTCCCCTTCCATCTCTGGTAGGAGGGTGTCCTCAGACTCATCGCCCAGGTCGTTGGAGACCTTGTGGCTTTCGACTCGGCCACCAAGGTGGGATCCCGCATGGTTCATGCCAGGATATGCATTGCTACAAACCTAGAATTGGAGCTCCCTTCCTCGGTTACCATCTCATCAAGGTCGTATTTTTGGTGCCAAACCCTTGTTTATGAAAACAAGCCAGCCTTCTGCTCCCTCTGCAACTCGCAGGGACACCTCCCCAATCAATGCCCCCTATCCAAGAATCCTTAAGCTCTAGGCACCGAGGATCCTCCCTCGAAGGCTCCGTATCGCAAAAGGGGCCCTTCTTGTACCCCCCGAGGCAGGCGACCCCCCAAGGGCACCAATCCCAGGAGTGGCATGGCAAGATGGCCATCCCAGCAGATAAAGAAAAGCAACAGGTGGATACCACCCCAATGAACGAGCAATACTAGGTATGCACCTCCCCTGAACCCACCCCAGAGTTTTCCTCTTCGTCTTCGTGATGTCCCGAGCATCGCCCCCAGCAGTCTGCAGGCCCCCCAACTCCTCTATCCCAGGAGACCTTTCCGGTCGAGGGCCCCCCCTCCCATCCTTGAGAGGGGGTTTCAGCCCGAAAATTCTTCCAGAACCCCCCCTCGCATCCCCTCCTATTGATCCTCACCCTTCTGTTGATCCCCTGCCCCCTGACCCTATCCCTCCCTTCCCAAGCCTACTCTAAAGTTGGATCTGAGGCATCAGAAGGAGATGACGATGGTAGCCCAACCTTCTCCTAGTCCGCCCTCGAAGGTTTCAGCCCCAAACGGACCCGCAACAAAAATTTTGCAACAGACTTCGACAACAAGAAGAAAAGAGGCCTACCTACACTCGACAAACATCGCATCAAGCAAGCAGAGGATGAGATCGCCAACGGCCTCCAGATGACCCTCCTAGGTGAAGCCCTCAACTTCCCACTAGATGAAGTCATTAGACCCAAACCTCCCGCCCAATAGGGGAAGGGAGGCAAGCGACCCCCCAAAGGTGTCAGATGAAGATCATCACCTGGAATGCTAGAGGGCTCAATGGAGCCCCCATGAGACGTGCCCTAGCCCAGTTGCGTAGGGACCATAAACCCATGATTCTTCTCCTCCAAGAAACTAAGCTGGATGAATCCTCCTCCCCCAAAGTCGCCAAGGCAATCTGGCATAATGGCGAATCCCTCTCTACCTTAACCCTCGGCTCCATAGGGGGACTAATGTGCCTATGGTACCCAAGTGTGGTCAAAGGTAGACTGATCTCGTCCTCTCCCAGAATCATCAACATTATGTTCCATAGTATGGATTTTGGGCGTACCTGGATCCTCTCCAACATCTACGTACCCAACTCCCCGGTCGAGAGAGCCTCCCTGTGGGGCGAGGTCAGCCTCATGAGAGAAGCTTTTGCCCCCCTCCCTTGGATCCTAGTAGATGACTTCAACAACCCCCTCTTCCCCTCAGACAAATATGGGGGATCAGTCCTAAAATCCATAAGCATGAAGGATTTTGGTGACTTCACTGATGATAATGAGCTCATGGACGTCCTCCTGAAGGGGGCCAAGTTCACCTGGAGCAATAGACGAGTAGGGGCCAGCCTCATCCAGGTCAAGCTCAATAGGGTCTTCCTATCCAGGGAGGCCATTCCCCTATTTGTCGATGCCACCCTCTTGGCCCTTCCTAGAGTAGCATCGGACCACAACCCCCTCCTCTTTGAAGCTGGCAGGCGCCCTCCCCACAAATGCCCCTTTTGGTTTGAGTCTATGTGGTTCCACCACCCTGACTTCAAAGAGCAAGTGGGAAGATGGTGGAGCCTCCCCGCCTCGGGGTTCCTCGCTTGTCAACTCTACCAAAAATTAAAGGCGCTCAAAGAGAACCTCAAGGTCTGGAATAGAGAGGTGTTCGGGAACATCTTCGAGAGCAAGGAGATCCTGAGGAAAAAGTTGAAAGACCTGCAGGACAGAGTCCAGGAGGGAATGGTGGAACCTGGCTGGAGGGAAGAGGAATTAAGGATCCTTGCTGATTACCACAATGTCTTAGCCCATGAGGAGACCTTTTGGAGGTAAAAGTCGAGAGCCCTCTGGCTCAAGGAGGGAGACACCAACACCAAATTCTTCCACACTTCCACCCTCCAAAACTAGAGCACCAACAACATCCCTGAGCTCATCTGCAGTGATGGCAGAACAACGAGAGATGAGGAAGAAATCAGAATGGAGGCCACCAGTTTCTACCAGGAGCTCCTTGGCACCGAGTCCCTCCCTGCCCCCTAGGTGGTCGTGACCCTCCTTGATCACATTCCTCCTTCCATCTCCCCTCAGGCCAATGAGGTGCTTCTCAGCCCTCTCACTAATAAGGAGATCAGAGCGGCCCTTTTCTCCATGAAATTAGATGCTGCCCCGGGCCTGGATGGCTTCCCCCCCACTTTTTCTAAACCTTCTAGGACCTATTAGGCCAAGAGGTGTGCGCTGTCGTCCGTGACCTCTAGAGTGCCAGATCCATCCTAAGAGGTATCAATTCCACTTTCATTGCCCTGATCCCCAAGTCCCCGATGGCCAAGTCCCTTCCTGACTTCCACCCCATCAGCCTATGCAATGTCCTTTACAAGATCCTCACCAAATCCCTTGCAAATAGGCTCAAAGACATCCTCCCCCTGATCATTGCCCCCTCCCAGGGAAGCTCTATCAAAGGGAGAGTGATCACAGATGGGATAATCTTAATCCACGAGGTCCTCCATTCTGCCACCCTGGCCAAGAGACCAACCTTTCTCCTCAAGCTAGACATGAACAAAGCCTTTGATCGAGTTAGTTGGGAGTTCCTCACCAAGGTCCTCCTCAAGTTCGGCTTCCATCCCTCCTGGGTTGGGCTCATCCTCCGCTGTGTGTCATCCCCTTGGTTCTCCATCTTGGTCAATGGTTCCCCGTTCGGCTTCTTCCCTAGCGCCAGAGGGCTCCGACAGGGCGACCCCCTATCCCCCATCCTCTTCATCATCCTAGCAGAAGCCCTGGGCCACACTTTCTCAAGCACAACCAATAGCGGTCTCATCTCTGGTATCCGACCTACTTCAGGGCTGGCCTCGGTGTCCCACCACCAGTTTGTGGATGACACCATTCTTGCCACTTTCGCGTCGATAGCCCAAGCCAAAGTCATCAATCAGATCCTCCATCTCTACGAGGAAGCAACAGGGCAAAAAATCAACCTTCGAAAGAGCAAAATTTACTTCATCCACACTCCCTCGGCTAGGCAGGCGATGATAGCTCGGATCCTGGGATGCTCCCCTGACACCCTCCCCTCCACCTACCTAGGACTCCCCCTGTTCGTGGGTTTCCCTTCCAAGGCCCTGTGGAGCACCCTGGTTGAAAGAATTCAGAAAAAGTTGGCCTCCTGGAAAGGTCATCTCCTCTCCTAGGCAAACAAAGCAACTCTCATGTCCGCCTACCTCCAAAGCATCCCAGTTTATTTCATGTTCGTCTTTAGGATCTCGGTCTCGATCAGTGCTCGCATTGAATAGATCTAGAAGTTTTTATTGTGGTCCAGGAGCGAAGAGAAGAAAAGGATCCCACTGGTCACTTGGCCCTTGGTCTACCACCCCAGAATCGAAGGCGGATTAGGCTTCCGCCTGGTCCCCCTGATGAACAAGGCCCTCTTGGCTAAGCATGCCTGGAAGGTTTTCTCCAACTTCCTAGATTGAATGGGTGACCATCGTAAAAAGGAAATATCTCCAGAATCACCCCTTCCTCAGCCACCACCAGACCCGAGATGGATCTACCTTCTGGAAATCCCTGATCCTCACCAAAGACCTCATTAGGAAAGGGACCAGGTGGATCCTTAGTGATGGTGCCAGCATTGACTTTTGGAATGACATATGGCTTCAGGATGAGGCCCTGAGCATAAACCCTGACCTTACAGGCTTGAGATAACACTTGGAGGCATCTAGAGGCCCCAAGGTGGCAGACTACATCATCAGAGGTTAGGGCAGAGCATGATGGGCGCCCATTGATGTTCCTCGGTTCCCCCGTCAAGTAGGCAGCCTCTCGAACTTGCTTCGCATGGCTATCATCCTATCAGGGGCAAACAAGGACAGATGTGTCTGGAAAAGCACCAATAACGACTCTTTCTTGGTCAAGCCTGCTTATGGCCTCCTTAGGGATCCCCATGAAGGTCACTTCCCTATCAAGCAGGTGTGGTCCAAAAACTTGATCTCCAAGATCAGCTTCTTCATTTGGACTGCCACCCAAAACAAGATCCTCACCATCGATAACCTAGCGAAAAGGGGCTTCCCTATCCCAAACAGATGCTACCTATGCTGCAAAGACTGGGAGTCAGTTTCCCATCTCTTCTTTAGATGCCCTTTCTCCTCTGAGGCCCTTGGGCATCTCCTCGCTCAGTTCTCCATCTAGTGGGCCCCTCCTGGTTCCGTCTTGGACCTCCTCATTCAATGGCCCAATCCCTTCTCCCATCCCACCCTCTGCTCCCTCTAGGCCTTCTGCCTCCCCCACCTACTTTGGCAGCTCTGGCTCGAGTGCAACGATAGAGCCTTTTCCTCCCCAACCCGGGATCCTCGGGCGGTGGTAGTCAAAGTGCTTGCCTTCGTGTCCGAGAACTCTCATTCCCTTCCCCTACTTTTCCCCCATCAAAATGCTATTGAGTTAACCCTCCTTAGCTCCCTCGGAGTGCAGACGCTTCCCCCCACCCCCTCCCCCCCATGAGAGCCTCGGCTAGATGGTCGCCCCCCGGGTGGGTTAAGTTGAACTTTGATGGGGCATCCAAAGGGAATCCTGGCCCCTCGGGTGCGGGCGACGTCATCCGGGACCACTCAGGCCACTTGATCCTTTCTTACGTGAAGCCCTTGGGCACCCAAACCAACAACTTCATGAAAGCTTTGGCCCTCCTTCGCGGGCTCAAATTTCTCCAAGAGTCCCCCAAAAGGGTGATCATCGAGGGTGACTCCCTCAACACCATCAACGTAGTGACCAAGCAAGGAGAGTTGTCATGGCACATTTTTAACATCATCCAAGAAGCCTAGGCCATCCTCCAGGGGCTCCCCCAGGTGTCCATCTGCCATGTATTTCGAGAAGGCAACAAGCTCGCTGACCTGATGGCCAACTCAACAATGACATCAGTAGATATTTGTATCTAGCATGATGATTTCCTAGACACCCTCTGAGAGACAGCATCCCAAGACCGATCTCCAAACTACGATGTCAGCAAAAAGGTATAGCCTGCTCGGTTGCAGAGCCACGCTAGCATGAAGCCCTTGAACCAATGCTAATTTTTTGATGGGCGTTGACTTGTGCTCGTGGCTTCCCAAGGCCACCATCCCCATTGGACCTCTTTGCAGCAGCCACCTCAGCGCCATGGAAGACCCTCCTTAATCCGACCGCCTCTCCACTGGCCTTCCCAAACCCACCAAGTTTGACCTGTTGCCACCTCAGCTCGTCTATTTCATCACCCTTCTCTTTATGACACCCTATGCCAAAGTTGATGCCACGTGCTCACCGTACACCTGGCCCTATCCCATCACGCCTTCTCTCCCTTTGTGTTCTATCAGTCACCATGCCTACCTTCCCCTTTACCTTCTCCACCACCTTTCGTGCATGCCACATGTATTTTCCATTGTAGTCTCCCTTTGCTTGCGATAGCTTCGTGACCCTTCATCTCCCCTTTCGAGTATTTCTTCCCCTCCAACGCGCATGACCTTCCCCTCTCCTATATCTTCCTCGATGTTCACCTCCTGCTAACGTGCTCTTTGGTAATTTTCTTCTACCTCTCCCCTCTGCTGTTGGTCGTTATCTCCATGGTTGCCTCTAAACCCCCTACATTGAGCCCTCCTCTCTCGTCCTCTCCGAATCTGCAAAGTCTTCATGGATGCCAGGTCCCTCACCCCGTTCCTCCAAAAGTTTGCTAATCCAGATGATGGCATTACACAGGTGTTCCTTGGCACCTGGAATGGTGGCAAGGTGGTCGTGAAAGGTGTTCACTTCAAAGTGACCAAGGAGCTCCTATTCGATGTCACTGGGCTCCACCATGAAGAAAAGGGGAAATACATCCACCATGATAGACACAACTAGGAGGAGGAGCTCGCCCATTTCCCAAAGCATGGCTAGGACAAGACCACCCTTTATAGGAAGCAAATGCCTAAACCCTATGACAAAGCCCTCATGCCCATCATGCAGTTCATGACGTGCGATGATCCTGAGCAAAAGCTCTGCAGCTTCCACCTCAGTTTTGTTAACCACCTCCAAGGGGCCATCCTCCTGTGCACCCCCCGCTACCTGCTTTACTCTCTCACCATCTCGGTCGAGAGGGCCCAGAAATCCCACTCCCACCCTCCCCATCAAGGCCTCATGGTTGTCCTTTACTAGCATGCCCTCACCAACCAGCCCCCCACCCAACGTATCCCTCCCCTCTCCTCCAACCCCCCCACCAGGTCTTCGACCTCTTCTAACTCTAAGCTTAAAGCCAAGGAGGATAGCCCAAGCGAAGCTAACATCTCTCCCCCTCCCAAGAAGCGCAGGCCCACTCCGATCTCTCCCCCTCCCAAGAAGCGCAGGCCCACTCCGAAGCAGCGGACGTCAACTCGTGCCCTTGGTAGCAACAGTGCCCCTAGCGGGCCTTCCCCGGCCTCGGTCCCTTGGACCCAGACCCCTAGCGGGCCCTGCGATCCCAGCGGGTGCCGATCATCCAACCATCTCAAGAAGCCAAAGATTGAATCCAAAGGCACCCTTGAGATCATCTCGAAATTTGAAGATGATTTGGGGACTTCACCCCTTCGTATTCTTCTAGATATGGTGATCAATTCCCCCACGTCGACTGCCAATGCAACATCGACCTCAGTGCGCATTTTCAAGGCGATTCGATGCAGGATTAAGGATGGGTCTGATGGCGACGAATATCCCTCCCCACCCTGACCCAAGGGGGCTCCCCTTTTCCAGGGCAGAGGGGGTGGTGGTGTTTAGGTGGTAAGGTGTCCAGTCCATGCAACGGGTTTGCAACTGCAATGTTTCCCAAATTTTTTCCACTAGGTGACAAGGTTTCTTGGTCTGATCCCATTTCTCATCTTGGTTGGGTTTGCCCTATCCCCGAGATAGGCATTTTGGTGTGTTCTTTTCAGGATCCCGGATCCCGTTAACTTTTGTAATGCTCACCCCTGGTCTAGTCTGACAGGTTTTTTGGTATGCTATCCTCTCATGGTCTTACTGTAATAAGGTTTTGGGACCCTTTAAAAAACCCCCTATATATAAAATGTTACTTACCAAAAAAAAAAATCTGTTGAGTAAAGAAAATAAATTTTGTAGATTAAAATCGAGATAAACTTGGTTAAAAGGAGATAAAAAATACAAAGTTTTTCATAAGATTGCTATAGTACATAGATCAACATCTAGAATTAATAGAATTAAATCAATTGAAGGAGTTTGGATTGAAGACCAGAGTGAAATAAAAAAGAAGAAAAAGTTTTTTTTTTTTCAGAATATTCTAGGATCAAAGGAGTTTGAAGTTATTAATGATAAACTTCTACAAGAAGTACCTTCAATTATAACAAATGAAGACAATAGGAAACTGATGGAGCCTATACTCTAGAAGAAGTTAATTTAACCAATTTCACTTTTAGTAAGGATAAATTCCCCAATCCAAATAGGCTCTCTATAACATTCTATCAACATAATTGGGATATAGTTAAGGATTAATTATTAGTGGTAGTGGAACAATCTAGGGTAAAATAATACATACCTTATAAAATAAATGCAACATATCTTACCCTAATTCCAAAAAAGAAGGATGCATAATTTTTTGATTCATTTAGACCCATAAGCTTATGTAATGTGGCATATAAGATTATCTCCAAAGTGATGGCAAATTGGTTAAGACCACTATTAGACAAAATTAATTCAAAAAAGCAAGGAGGATTTGTGAAATGCAGAAAGATTTTGGATGGGATCATAGTAATTCATGAAATTATGCATTCATCAGCTTTAAGAAAAGAGAAAACAATGATCTTAAAACTTGATACGAGTAAAGCCTATGATAGGGTTAAATCGGATTTTATTTTTTCAGTACTAGAAAAGTTTGGGTCTAGGAAGAAATGGGTTAGATGGATTAAAGCTTGTGTCTCTATAGTTTCATATTCAATGTTGGTCAATGGGTTAGTAACAAAATTATTTAAAGCCAAGAGAGGTCCAAGACAAGGAGATCCTCTCTCACCATATTTTTTCATCATTATAGTAGAGGTTTTGGGTAGGAACTTGAAGAAGGCTAACAAATATGGGCTTATAAGTGGACTTAAGGCTAGTGATAACATCAAAAACATCATTCATCAATATTTTTTAGGGTAAGGATAAACAATCCCAGATATTTGGATAAATTATTAAAGGAATACGAAAGAGCAATAGGGCTAAAACTTAATAGGACAAATTCCAAAATCTACTTTCTAAACATCCCATCTAAAATCAAAGCAATGATATGCAGGTTAGTTCAAATGGAGGCAAATTTGCTAGAAAGTTTTCTAGGGATGCCCTTATTTTAGGGGAGAATGATGATAGAATTATAGAGTCCAGTTATAAGTAAATTTTAAAATAAACTACCAGCATGGAAAAGTAGATGGTTATTGTTAGCAGGAAGAGTGCAACTAATTAAATCAATCTCATAGGTCATTCCAACATATTATATATCCTTGTATATTATGCCAAAATCGATAGAAATTTTTTTTAATCTATATTATGCTATCATTTTTTAGGTCAGAATTACATGACAAAAGGAAATTTCCTTTAGTGAATTAGAGCAAGGTGTGTGATGATAAAACTAGGGAAGGTCTCGGTTTAAGAGTTCTTACGGATGCAAACTTATCTCTTAAGGAAAAATTAATTTGGAGATTGTAAAAAGAGAGCCAAATACAATGGGAAAGAATTATTCTAAGTATGTTGAGCCCAATGAACCAAGCTTAGTATTTACAACATTCTCTCTACCAAATGCTTATGCACTATGGAACAGTTTAAATAAATAATTGATCTAGTGATTAGAGGTTTAAGATGGATGGTGAGAACTAGAGAAAATATTTATATATGGGTGGATACTTGGTCTGATTAAAAAACCACACAATCTAGTTCCAATTTTGAAACCATGGATCAATAAATTTGGTGATAAATTTGGAGGAGATTCCTTCAAGATAAATTTGGTGATAAGGTTTCAAACATTATGTACAAGGATCATGAAGGAAGATACAAATGCAAAGATGATTTTTTTATAATTATACAAGGCATTAATGCTAGGAGGTAATTGAGTAGAAAGATAACAACAATGATTATTCCAAGGGGAGTCAAGGATAAGTTGATTTGGAATATCACAAGAATATGGAGAGGTATTTGAGATAGCCCAAGCACTCCTAAAGTTAACATATTTGTTTACTTAGTAGGTCATAGAAGAACTTTATCCTGGGATAACCTTATGAAAAAGGGGTTTTCATGGCCCCTCACAATGTGTTCTTTGTAAAAAAGAGGGGACTATAGACCACCTTTTGGGACATCGCTCAATAGTCTGGAAACTATGGCAATGGATTTTTAATATGCTTAGTAAATGCATGGTGATGAATGGAAAATTTGAAGAATGGTTAAATTAATGGTGGAGTACTTTTAAAAGTGAGTCTTTATAGACAATTTAGGATATATCAAAAGATACAATACTTTGGATTGTATGTTTAGAAAGGAATAGAATAATATTTAAAGGAAGGGGATGCAATTTAGAGGGAATGAAAATAAATATTTGTTTAGCCATGGGGGAGTCTAAAACAACCCTCTCAACTCACTCAATCCTTAATCTAGAAGCAAAAAGCCTTGATAGGTGGAGTCAAGTCATCAAATAGAATTATGATGTTGGGTATAGGAGAAACAAAAAGAAGACAAAGAATATAAAGTGGAAACCATTAGATGTGGAGTTGGTCAAATTGAATATTGATGGAACCTCTAAAGGAAAACCCAGACCACCAAGAGGAGGAGCATAATTAGAAATAATAAAGGAGATATTATGTCTCATTACACTTTCAATAGTGGATTTAAGATAAATAATGAAGTTGAAGCTTAGCGAACTTTGGAAGGGTAAAAAATATACAAACAAATAAAATGGAACGGAGTATGGATGCAAGGTGATTCACTCATAGTAATAAATACAATTTTGAGGAAAGCAAAGGCTCCATGGAACATATAAGAGATAATTGTGGAAATTCAAGACCTTGTTATAGAGTTTGAAGAAATCAAGTTTACACATACATTAAGGGAAGGAAACAAATGGTCAAATAGGCTAGCCAATAGAGGGGGTTTAATTGAGGATCGTGAAGTTAAATTCTCTTCTCCATGGTTACAGGGAGTAGTAATTTTAGCTTAAGTTGACAAGAAAATATTGTCTACCTAATTCAAATAATTATTAATATTTACTTTAATATTTTCCATTGGTAATATATGCTTTATTTTATAGCATTAATGTGTTTTTTCAATGAGTTTACATAGGTTTTTATGAGGGATCTCGGTCCCCTTATACTGAGTGGGGTTTGAACCTTACCACAATAGTAAGCTTACAACTTTACCATTAATGTGCTTTCATATAAACTAATATATTATAATTTATGTGGTTGCACTTATGCTTTAGGAAGGAAACTAGCAATCCAAATTTGGTAAAACAAACTATGATAGTGTGATGTTTAGAAATATTACTCTACTAATATGTAATGCATAGATAGTAGAGGTGAAGTTTTCGTATTGTGAAGGTTGTTGTAGGAAAATATTAAGAAGGATGGTAAATTCTAGAATATTTGTATTCACACACAAAATTGAAAAATATCCAAAAGTGAAAAATAAAAATTCATACATTTTATATAAAATAATGTAGGTTTCTAGCTATAGCAACTCGATTGTGATGAGAATTGGATCTATATGTAAACTCTCAAGCTATAAAGAAGAGAGTTTTGATTTGTCAAGGGTGGAGGACTCAAGTACAACCCCTTGTTCTCTAGCCAAAAAAAAATTCTACATGTTTAACCCATTCCTCACCACAAATCTTTGTGAAGAGTTATTTGATTTAGATGATTTTTGAACCAATTTTTGCAGAATTTGAAGAGCTTTAAATGAGTGGTCATATGAAGGGATCCAAGAGGTATTGAGGGAGATATAACCCTACAAAGTGAGTTGTATGGAACAAGAGTAGTGACGATTTTTCAAGCCACTAAAAATAAATTTGCAAATATCTATCAATCAGGATTTAGATGATGGGATGAGCAATGGAGGGCTACAACATCAGCAAGGCAAGATATTTTGTCTATGCATAGAAATTTTTAGCTAAGTTTTATTTACCCCTTCATTTTCTTATAAGTTTTACATGTAGATTATTGTAGGTTTATTTTAAAATAATATAATTGTTATAGGATATATTGGTTAATTTTGGTAGATATCGAGTTATAATTTCCTTCCCATTGATCGATTTATTGTTAAATCCTTAGAATAATCCCTAGTAGTAGAGGTTAGGGAGGACCTCACATAGTAGCAATCATTTTTGCTCAAATATAGGATAGTCATTGGTAAATTTAATGGGTCTTAGCTAGGGGCTTTGGCTTTAAGTAAATGGATTGATAGGAGATGGAAGTATTTAAGAGTGAGTCTATTATTTCTTCCCAAAGGTTTATTCCTACCCATTTTTTGTTGCATGGAGTAAATATATAGAATCCTGAAAGGGGATCCTTGTTTTATGGGAAGAGTAGGACTCTTCTTTACTTGATGGTATGAATGGTTTGCACTTGAAGATGTATATTTATCTATAATACGAGTCAAGTTCAAGATGTATGGGTTACCCATTAAATTATGGGAAATGGATACCTTCAAGGCAATAGGCAACACTCTAGGCCTCTAGGAGAATTCCTTGAGATTTCAAAAACAACAAAATATTGAGTCTTGGTTATTTATACTCAGATATTGGTCATGATTGATATCAATAAATCTTTACTAGAATCATTCTTAAGTATGGGGGTGTAGTACCCTGAAATTGGTGCAGTTAAACCATTAGTAAAAGATAAAAAAATTTGAATTTTAACCCCGAAACCGTCCGTTAACCGCTCACCTCATTTTTTGCACCATTTTTAGAAGTTGTTTTGACCGTTGGACAATATCGTTGCCGATCTGACGATATCATCCCAAATCGAACGAATTCGTCTGGAACAGAACATCTAGACGATTTCATCCCAGAACCAAATTTTCATAATTAACTTATGTTTCAACAACCTCTCCAACTCGGGCAGAAGCGTGTCTACGCGGTTGGAGATTCCTACATTGGAGATCTCCCAGATTGGGATGATCCCCAAATTCTAACCTCCCCCTAATCCTATATAAACTTGAGATTTTCCCAGTTTATCCCTGGCTTATCATTTCCTTGCAACTTTAGTTTTTGTTGTGTTAGAACATCCTATCCCCCATCATTTACACTTGTGTTTTCAAGTTTTATTGCAGGATCTCACTGTGTTTCAGTCGGAGGAAGCTCGGATCATCGCAGGCGATTCAACCACAATTTTGGACGATCCTATCGAGATCGACGACGATCTCGTACGATTGCAGATGATTTTGACTACAGTTCAGATTGGGGGTAATCAAAGCCCTGAGTTTGCATTCTCTATCTCTTTTTCTTATTTAATTATGCATTAGATTAATTCACTTATGTTCTGCATCTTGGAGTTCACCTCATTTAGCATATTTGCATGATAAAATTCAAAATAAATTATTAAAACATTGCATCCCATTTGATTTGATATCTGGATTTATCATTTAAGCATTTACATTCTTATTTCTATCATTTTGTATCATTCTTGCAATTGTATTTTTGGTTTTTGGTGTCTGTTTTCATGATTGCAAGTTTTTGACGAATTCGTCAGGTCGCTGACGATCTTGGATGATCTCAGATGATCTCCAATGATCTGGATGATTCTGTACAATTACAGATGATCCTGTCGTATTCAGGATGATCTGGACTCCCACAAGCTTCATAATCTTCATCAGACATCAGAAATTAGGTGCACTCTTCTCCATTTTAGATATTTTATGTATTTATGATTCATTTATGTTTGTTGTCTTCATATAAACCATAAATTTCATATAGAATAGCTTAGATTCATTTTGGCCAACCTAGGAATCTAAATGATTGAACATAAAATGAACACATCAAACCCATTCTCGACCTAGGCGTGGAAACTGCCACTCAAAGTTTCTTGGTGAACCCCACCATCCGTTGAAAATTCACCCTTATACCCCTCCCCTAAGAGGCGCAACCTTCAAAGGGCCTCTTTGTCCGAGGTATTGTCCCATCCTTCTTGCATCCCCCTTCCGGGCATGGATACTTTAGCCTGAAGGTAAGGGTGCAAAAAATTTGGGTGATACATTTTGGTGAACCCGACGTGAAACTAAAATACCTTTTGAAAACAATCCAAAAAAAAAAACACATTATTAAGAACATCTAGAATCATTAGACAACCGTTAAATTTGCATATCATACTTAGATGGTAGATTATAATAGAAGACGAGCTGTCACCATAAATGTTGAAAATCAATTAATGACCATAGAGATTACTTCTGTGCTTAGAGTATCTCAAACAAATAGAGCCCAATATTTATGGGACAAACTTGATAGGAGATTGGGTATTATTGAATCTAGATCTAAAGAACTTAGGCAAATTAAGAGGTTTGTCCTAGATAGAATCCTAGATCCTAATCAGGTGACTTTGTATCATGAACTTCAGAGAGCTTGCCATAGGTGGTTAGCAGATAAAAGAGCACTTGTGTCTTCTGAATTATACACCTTTGAGGAATACCTTGAGAACGCAGTTGTAGTACATAAATTTCTATCTTGTATAGAGGATCAAGAAGTCGTTCTTACAAATAGAAAAATATGGAATAGAGTTCCTAGAGCTGTGTTGTATCGAGAGTATTACCATGGAATAGAGTTCCTAGAGCTGTGTTGTATCGAGAGTATTACCATGAACTTTATTTTTACATGTCAGGGTCTGAAATAGATCATATTACCATAGCACACTTTGTAAAATTCTTGAAAAACCACTTCCAATTTGAAGAGGAGCATTTCATGACTCCTGATGAACTTGACCCTATCAATGATATCCATAAACTATTCATAGAAAACTAAGTCATTCTTTTTACTATTGTTATTTCTTACAACTAGCATGTTGTTTGTTATTTTTATTCTCGTAAAATAATAATATAATCAAACAAAATAATAAAAAAAACAAAAAACAAAAACAAAACATTTTCCTTTTAAAGTATTATAGTAAGTATATAGTTAAAATATATACCTCTCAACCATATATATATATATATATGTGCTAAAACCTAAGTTTAGCACAATGCCTAGACTTAGGAATGGAAAACAAACCGAAGAAGATGAAGATTGGTTAGGAAGACCATTAACTGACCAAAATGTCCCTCCTGAGGACCAAGTTCCGGAAGAAGGAACCCTAGACCAGCAAGAAGAAGATCTTGCTGTAGGAAATGAACAAGAAGAAATTGTTAGAGAAGAAGGATCCTCATCCCCTAAAATGTCTCCGGGAGGAGCTATCACTTTTGAGAATATGGAACAATTCTGGAAGTTCATTAATACTAATATTGGTGTTTTTAATAGAGCAACCCATATGTACAAGGATCGAATTAGTGACACTCCAGCAAATCTAGAAGAAGTATTTCAAACATGCACTAATCCCTTGTCCTTTATTGATCAAGGGAGTGATCAAGCTGGACCATCCAATTTGGATATGGCAGTTGTGATTCAGAACATACAACAATAACAGGTTATCCAACCATCTAAAGTGCCTGTTAATAAGCCTAGGGTCATTCCCGCACAAAAGAAACCATCATTTACTGCTCTATTTCACCTTGCTCTTGATCAACATACCTCAAATCAACAAAAACCCAAAACAAAACCAAACATAAATTACCAACAATCTGGGGTACAACATAATTCTATTACAAATCCCCTTCATAATACTCTTCCTACCAACACTTTCCATAATAGCAATATAGCATCTAATCCTTATGTCACACCATCATACACTCATAGATCCCATACCTATGTCCCATCGAACCAATATGGTGGACAAACTAGTAATCTTGAAACCATGGTGAAACAGCTAGTTTCCCGCATGGACCAAATAGATCCCTACCGTCCCTCGTACAACTATCGAGAGATGTGTAGTCAACCTTTAGATCCTATAGTTGTAGCATAGCCATATCCTAAACATTTTCCTATGCCTGTTCTTCCCATATATAAAGGAACCGAAGATCCCATAGAGCATCTTCGTATGTTTAGGATAGCATGTCATGATATATCACATGATGACTTGTTATTACTAAAAATGTTCTCGAAAATCTTGGGAGGAATGGCATTAGAGTGGTATTATCAATTACCCACTAATTCTTTGAGGAATTTTGAAGAAACTTCCGAGTATTTTGTTCATCAATTTAGTGCCTACATCGAAAGACATGTGACCATTAAAGATTTGTACAACTTAAAACATGACAAAGATGAATGCTTTGCTGATTTCCTAGCTAGGTGGAGACAGTTGATAGGAAAATTGCACTTTGTGTTACCTTATAGGGAGATGTTGGACATATTTATTAATAATTTGCAAGAGCAACTATCTTACGAATTATCAACTGCTACCTTGACCACCTTCGATCAGGCTATAGACTTAGCACGAAGAGTGGAAGATGCTCTCATTAGGAGAGGCCAACTTAAAAAGAAAGACGATGAGAAAACATCCAAAAATCAATATAAGAATAAACAAGTTGTGGGTGATGGAGTCACCAATAGCAGAAATATTGCTAATGTTAATGCTGCAAAGACAACATAGAAGTTTGTACTGAAACCTCCTGATAGACCGCCTCGAGAATTTACTAGGTTAAATCAACTTTATCAACTATTCTACCACAATTATTAGAACGAGGTTTGATTCAATTACCAAATATCTAGGAACCTGATCCAACTATACCCGAATACAGAGCAGATTTACACTGTGACTTCCATAGAGGACCTAGACACACTACCAACTCTTGTAAAATATTAAAACATAAAATACGGGACTTGATTGATAACAATGAGATGGAGGTGCAAGCCTTTCAACCTAAGAAAAATCCTCCTAATAATGTTCAAAAGAACACCCCACAAAACCAGAATCGAATGCCAATCAGTCATTAGACATCTTTCAACATCCCTTACAAAAACATGGTAAGGAGGTGGCTAATCAAATTGAACATCATAATGTCCCTCCTCCTGCCCGATATGTAGGAACTACTAGTGGGCATTTACCTGCTCATGATATGGAAATCTTTGACATAAATTTATCTGTGGTTACAACCAGGCCTCTATATAATATTCAGATACCCGATCTTAGTGATACAAAATACGAGACTGAGAGTGATATGGAAATCACATCAAATCAATCGAATAGTTTTGAAGATGAATCGGATACTATTCACCTTATCACAAGTTATATGGTTCTAGAAGAACCATTTCCAAGAAGAGTCACTACTAGACCATCGTCTCACCGATTACTTTCTAATGAGCTAGCTATAAACGCTAGACCAAGACCCATTCATCATCCACAGAATAATATTATGGGTACCATCGGAGCTGTTACTAGACAACAGGCTCAAAATTATTAACAAGATCAAATTTAGAATGGTGGATCAAATCCATTTGTTTTGAAGGTTCCTAATAAAGGGAATCATGCACCTAATGTTCAACCTAAACCTCCTTATAATATTAATGAACAATTATCAAATATTACAGCTAGAATTTCCCTCTTGAACCTTTTAAGATCTTCTCCTACACATAGAGATGAATTAATGCTCACATTAAGCCAGATGATGGTACCACAAGACATTCAACTTGAAGCCATGGCCAATACTATAATAACTCGTGAAGTTTATTGTATTGACTTCCGGGATAGAGACATACCTCAACATAGTTTACATAAAGATAACCACTTGTATATTACTGCTTTAATTAGAGATGTAGCAGTCAAACGAGTTTTGATTGATAATGGTTCATCTTTAAATATCTGCACTTTTGACTTCTACCAAAGATTTGGGTTTAGAAGTGAGGAAATAAAAAGAACTGATATGATCATAAAATATTTCAATGACGAAACACAAGAAACGTGTGGAGTTATTACAGTTCCATTGCATGTTGGTCCAAGAACCTTGGATACGACTGTGTTTATTGTACACTGCTTTGCATCGTACAATATACTCTTGGGTCGTCCTTGGATCAACGCGATGCGAGCTGTTCCCTCAACCTTACATTAATGTGTTAAGTTCGAATTTAAGAATCAGTTGGTTACCATTCATGGTGATCCAATACCTTTGATATGTGTGCTTTGACAGAACCTATTGGAGTTCAATTTTGCCCTGCTCTATCATCCACACATCCTAATTCTCATTATCCATCTAAACGTGTGAAACTTGCACCCACAAAGTCATCTACTTCTTCTCCATCAGTTGCACCTTCACATATAGCTCAACCATCTTCTGAACAAACCACATTAGGACCTAAGAGAGATCCTAATACCACAACCAATGTCTCTTGTTCTACTCCTATAACTTCCATACCTATAATAGACCCATCTATCGACACCTCTACACCGTCTACATCCACCAAAGTCATATTTTTTGCATCAGAAGATGTAGGGAATGTTCCTTCTACCTCTTATGCTCTTACTGACGAACTCTTACCTGATCTATCTAAAATTCTTATATCAGAAGAAATGAATGCTTCTATGCAAGATTCTCTTGTTTTAAATAATTTGCCACGATCTCCTCGTACCTTGGGCCTCCCACAGCCTATGGGAAGTATTTACCAAGTTGGGAGTTGTGCCTTTATTTATAAGGGATATGACAGGTAGAATACCCAAAAACATCAGGACTCATTATGATGGATATGCTCGATGTTATTTTACTAATGAGTATATTAAAGCCAAACCTATAATGCTAAAATTGGGATATAAAGGGAAAGGTTTGGGACCTTTATAGAATGGTATGAAAGAACCTTTTGAGGTAGAAGCGTGGCCCGCCCGATGTGGTGTGGGCCTATTTCCTAGTAAGGGTCAGCCATTCCCATTTGAGGATGATGACCAACTTATATGTTATCAAGATTATTTAGATGCACGCGATGCCTTGCGTTTACTAAATAAGACATTCACATGTAATATGCTATCTATAGCTTATCCTGAGATGATCGTTGAATTCGACGATGGGTTGGAGGGAGATATCTTTCATGATGTCTTCATTGAGGAATTATTACATAGTGGATTTTATTTTGATGGATCTATACATAGTATAGCCTAGCTTGAGGCCATGACTCCTCAAGACGAATTATCCAAGCTAACCTTGTAAGAATTACAAGAATTGGGCGTTTCACCCGCCCCACCTAATTTTGAGAGAGATCTACACATGGAAGTAGAAAATGTCATAAAAATTAACATTGGAACCGAGGATAACCCCCACATAATCAACATTGGATTAGAATTAAGTCAAGAAAAACAGGATAAATACATTACATTTCTTAAAGAATATGAAGATGTCTTTGCTTGGACATATGAAGATATGCCAGGATTAGACCCTTTTGTAGTTATGCATCACCTAGTAGTGCACCCGGATGCTAAACCTGTTAAATAGAAACTTAGAAAAATGCATCCTAAAGTGGCCTTACTAGTCAAAGGGGAGTTAGAAAAACTCCTGAATGTTATTTTTATACAAGCCATTGACTATGCTGAATGGATCTCGAATGTAGTTCCAATAACTAAGAAAGAAGCTACTAAGGTTAGGGTTTGTACAAACTTTAGAGATATTAATGCTGCATACACTAAAGATGATTTTCCCCTTCCCAATATGGATCAGATCATTGATTTTACTGCTATGAGTGGAATGATATCCTTAATGGATGGATTTTCTGGTTATAATCAGATCGGGATAGCTCCTGAAGATCAGGATAAAATAACCTTTATTACCCCTTGGGGGACTTTCTGTTGGAAAGTGATGCCATTCAGGTTGAAGAATGCAGGTGCAACCTATCAACGAGCCATGACTTATATCTTTCATGATATGATGCATGATATACTACACGATTATGTAGACGACATTATAGCTCGTTCTACTAAAGAAGATGACCATTTAGATGACTTGAGAAAAGTATTTGATCGGTTAAGGGAATATCTTATCCGATTGAATCCAGCCAAATGTATAGTCAGAGTTAAGTCAGGTAAATTATTGGGGGTTATAGTTTCTTTACATGGCATCGAAATTGACCCTCTCAAGATTACGACTATCACTGATATGCCCGCACCTACAAATATATCTGAATTACGGAGTCTACAAGGTAAGCTTCAAGCTATCCGTCGCTTCATCGATAAGCTAGCGGATAAAACTGGACCCTTTCTTAAGCTTCTTAAGAAGGATGTCTCTTTCCATTGGGATGACGAATGTCAGGAAGCATTTGAACTCCTCAAACAATATCTTCTTAACCCACCTGTACTTTCGCCACCTAAACCTGATCACCCATTTATCTTGTATATTTTTGCTTCAAATTTTGCTTTAGGAGCTATGTTAGCTCAACTTGATGATGAGAAAAGAGAGCGTGCTAATTATTACATTAGCAGAACATTAATTAGTTATGAAACCCGCTACTACACGACATTAGAGAAGTTATGTCTAGCAGTCATATTTTCTACATAGAAACTACGCCATTATATGCTCAGTCAGAAAACATATGTTATTACTAAATTCGATCCCTTGCGGTATCTCATGAGTCGACCTTATTTATCTGGTCGCACAACAAAGTGGATTCTTGCGCTAAGTGAGTTTGAACTCACGTTTATGGGATAGAAGTATGTTAAGGGTCAAATCATAACAGATCAATTAGCTGTTGCACCCTTAGAATCCACCCATCCCCTCGTCATTGAGTTTCCTGACGAATGCCTTAAACTAAAGGCAGATCATTCAGAGCAATGGTCCTTATACTTTGATGGAGCCCGATGCATGAGTGGGGCTGGTGCAGGTATTATTTTGATAACTCCACAAAAACATCTCATACCTCTATCCTTTAAATTAATGTTTTCCTGTACTAATAACACTGTTGAATATGAGGCTCTCATCCTTGGATTACGAGTAGCCCTGGCACTAAAAATTAAAAATCTATTAGTTTTTTGTGATTCTCAACTTGTTATAAATCAAATTAATGATGTTTATCAAACCAGAGATGATAATTGTGCCCATATAAAGCATATGTATTACAATTAATATCTTTATTTGATCAAATTACCTTGGAAGCTATTCCTAGAACTAGCAATCATGCGGCTGATGCCATGGCCGTAGCTGCATCTCTTTCACCCTTGGAGTTAGACGACGAATATGCTACCATCATTATTCGTCGAATCTAGGAACCTGCTTCAATTAAATCATGCTTGGAACCTTTGGACGTGTTTCTAATCAACAAAACTACTCCTAAACTTTGGTACATTGATATCCTCAATTTTTTCAAAATGGGACCTTCCCTGAAGGTTTTATTAGAAACCAGCATCGGTTATTACGTAGACGAGCAAGTTGCTTCGTCATAATTGGCAATACCTTATATAGGAGATCTTTTGAAGGTATCCTACTGAGATGTTTGAATCTAGAAGAGTCTATATCAGCTTTGAGTGAAGCCCACGATGGATCTTGTGGGGGACACTTTAGTGGTAGCGCCATTGCTAAGAAGCTCCTTAGGATAGGATATTTTTGGCCTACCATGGAGAATGATGCACATGATTACGTGCACCATTGCGACAAGTGCCAGAAACATGCTGACCTTATCCATGCGCTTACACAAGAACTGCAAGCTATTTCATATCCTTGGCCCTTTTCAAAATGGGGCTTAGACATCATCGAAAAAATCAATCCTATGTCATCTGATGGACACAAATTCATCATAACCGCCATCGAGTATTTTACGAAGTGGGTTGAAGCTATGCCCTTAGCTTCTTGCACTAGAACTCAAGTTTCCAAATTTATTTTTAATCAAATTATTTGTAGGTTTGGAATTCTTGCAAATCTCATCTCGGATAATGGAACTTGTTTCAAAAATAAAGATGTAAAGAAACTATGTCAAAAATATAAAATTCAACATCATTGGTCCACTCCCTATTATCCTCAGGGTAATGGCCAAGCAGAAGCATTTAATAAAACATTAATTAAAATTCTCAAAATATTGGTCAATAAATCTGGCCATGATTGGCACATTCAATTATATCCTGCTTTGTGGGCTTATCAAACTAGCATTCGTACTCCCACGGGCACTTCACATTTTGTTTTGGTTTATGGTGTTGAAGTTGTTTTTCCCTTTGAATTAGAAGTTCCTTCTTTGTATTTGCTACTTAAAGATACTAAAGTAGGAGATGAATATCGTGCTGGCAGATTTAGTCAGCTGGAACTCCTATATGAGAAGCACATTAATGCTTTGGAGCATCTTCGTGCCTACCATAACAAGCTCAAACGAGCATATTTCAAGAAAGTTCATCATCGATCCTTTGAGATCGGTGACCTCGTCTTAAAAGAAAATCAAAAAATACTAATGCAACTAAAGACCTTAAAGGTAAATTTGAGCCTAACTGGCTTGGGCCATATATTATCACTGCTAAATTTGGATCGGGAGCATACAAATTAGCTACCTTAGATGGTAAATATCTTAAAGAACCTATGAACATTATGCATCTTAAGCGCTATTATGCATAAATCTGGTAATTTCGTCACTGTATATATTATACATATTGTCTTATTTTAGTAATTCATATAAAAATTTCAAAAATAGTAATATTATGTATTATCTTAATTCATAAATTAAAATCAAAATATAAAAAAATCAAAATCCTCAAAAACATCTATTTTTGCACCTGTCAATTCTTGAAGTATTGCAGTTATATTTTCAGTTATTTTGGATAAATTAGCATTTATTGGGAATCCCTCAGTTTCACACTCACATGAATAAATATCTTGATCTTATTTGGTATGATTATTAATCTCTCTTATATCAAAGTCCACAGTTGAATTAAATAAAGTTTTGAGCATAGAGAACTGATCTTGTTATTTACTTGAACCAAGTACACCTTTTCACATTAAAATGATTTCATTACAAATTCAAAGCGATGCTACACAGTAGAAGTGGTCTCTTGAGCGAAAAGTTTCCCCTGCTATCCTATCATGCACATGGTCTAGAATCTTTGAGAATTGACAAAAGGACAAGCTCACTCCTGCCCAGAATAAAAATCCCTTGCTCTACAGCCAATCCGAGCAAGTATCCCTAGTATATAAAAAAAAAGGAAAGTCAAGAAAAATCATGAGAAAAAGAAGCATTATTTCAGTATCATTTTGTACCACCTCAACAATATTTCAGCATTATCTCAGTGTCAAGAAAAAATACAAAAAAAAAAAAGAGAAAAGAAAAGAAAAAGCAAAAAGCAATAAATCCTTTCCCCTACCCTTTGAAAGAAAAGAAGGGTGAATGAGCTTGAATCCATGGAATTCTCAATTATTCAAAAATTGTGAGGTAAGCCCCATAACAGGTGGTTTGTGCCTAACTTGCTTGGCCTTGGGTAACTCCTAGCGTGGTGATATGTCTGTCACATTAGTGACCTTCTTTTGTACAGACCTATGTCCGCTCATGGATCAGCTAGCTCTTGATGACCCGACTTACATAGTAGTATGGTACGGTTACATGCATATAAATCATGGTCAACGAACACTCATTTGGTTAATTCAAATTACTTGTATCAAATTATCTTGCTCAAAATTGATAAATGAACAATACAATTGCACACACATTTGTGTTTGAGAGATTTTGTATCATTATGATAGATCAAGATCGACAATGAACTCACATATGCACATGGGGTTCCTTATAAATCTAAATTTTTTCTTTGAGATAATTTAAAATATTTATGCAAATCTTCTGGAATAATTTGATTTTCTTACTTAAGAATATTGGCTTAGCGTAAAAACAATTAAATACATTTTTTCAAAAATCCAAAATTTCTTTCAAAACATGTTCAAAAATCTAGCAATAAAGTCACATTTATATATTTTCGACTTTCACAACGATGGTATAGTTACTAAACCTAAATTGGAATTTATGCCTAGTGCAAGTCCTCATTTTTATATTTTTTATCTCAAAATAAAAAACCAACTATGCAATAAAACTATTACATCGATTTCTTCTTTGGATTTCACGATGATGGTAAAGTCTATACCTAAAATTCTATGCCTAGTGCAAGCCATTGTTCTAATTTTATTTTCCATTTATTTAATCCATAAAAGCATATGGCTTAAATCATTATGTTACACAATTGTGCTTTAAAAAGAATGAAAACTTTTCTATTTCATTTCATTATGTCAACATTCAATTTTGCAACGATGGTATAATTCCTAGGCAATTGTTCAAATTTCTATCACACTTAGGAATTTTATGCCTAGCAAAAATCATATTTTTAATATTTCATGCATAATATTTTCATGGAAATCTGAAAATAAATCATCACCATCATCATTTTTCATCATCACAACACAAAGTCTTAAGAAAGTCTCTTAAGCACCCTTTTCCTTTTAGCAATATTTCTCTCATACCGAGATTAGCTTGATGACATAGCGAGCGGCGATTCCATGAAATGGTCATGTAACAGTGACAATGTCCTTTGAAATTATTATTAGAAGTCACTTTATTTTTCATCAAATCATACCACAACAACCAATTTGTTTACATCAGATTATTTCATTTAAATTTTATAGTATGACATAAAATTATAATATTTTCAACGACATAATTACATGAATAATCAATCAACCATTAAAATATTAAAACATCATAAAACATATGCACAAGTCATATCACAAAAAGAACATATATATATATATATATATATATATATATATATATATATATATATATCAATAAGTCTATACATCATATCAAAACGAATTGGTATGCCACAATCTATACCCTGGCATACTCAATCCTCTCAAAAATATATGGTCTATGTACAATGAGCAGTTAGTCTCGAGAAGCCCTCGAGCCCTCAGCCTCATCTCCTCTCCTGCCCTGAGGTGGAGGAGGTGGTCCCATCGAGGTCCGTGTTGTATCACGGGTCCTCGATGTCAATCGTGATGATGTCCTCGATGACCCCATCCTGATCGGCTTCGTAATGTTGGCTGGCAGCGGTATCCTCTACTCCTATAGAACCACATGATAGTACAACCCTTGGTAGAACGTGATCTACGCAACAGCCCACACCAGCTCCAAAATGCTCGCCCCTCTACTTCGAGCCCTAAGTCGTGTTGCCTCATCCTTAAGAGTCTGCACCTGAGCTCGTAGGCAAACATTCTCCACTCGGAGAGCCGCCATCTCGTTGCTCTCCCCCACCTCGACACCCTTGCTCTTATCGAGCAATGGTGGCCTATCCCTCTGCTGAGAAGGGAGTCTCTCCCTCCTCTCTGGCTGCTGCTGTCTCTTCGAAGCCTATGGTACTCTTCGACATCTCTCCTAAGGAGGCCATCATTGATCCCTCCCTCTGCAACCCCTCGCTACATCGATGGTAGCCTGGCACCGCATCTCCATACGTTGCACTATAGCATGCATTGGACCCTGTGCCCTCGTCATCTAAGGAGGGCGAATGCCTGCATACCAAGCATCATACCCGTCTGCTACCCCCGCATCATACCCATCCATTGGCTGAATGGGGGCATCATCAGCGTCCTAACTCCAAAATTGCTGCATGTCTGGAGCCCCGCTCAATGTGGTATTATCCCACACAGTCCAGGAGTACTCATAATCCCTAAGAGAAGGGATCCTCTGCTGTACACTAATCTGCCTCAAAACTCAGTCATAGCGGTGGAGCTCTACCTCTCCCCGCTCTATCCTCAACCAGATGACTCGCATGATGTGAGCCAACTCCTGTTCGTCCTCTACCCATCCTGGATGCTCTCTCCATGGTCTCCAGGTGATTTGATCTGGGGTGAGATTGTCTAGCAACCTTCGGGACATCAGTAGATCTATCCACCATTGTGACCCTCTCTAGAGCCACTAATAGAAAACTTGGGGTCTCTCCTGATCAAATCCTATCAGTGGAAGCCCTACTGGCCTTCGCACTGTAATGTTCTCCCAGCACCAAACCTGTAACAATGATGTCAGCACCAGACATCGACCTCTCTTGTATACGACCCCATAAAGGATCCTATACAAGCGACATAATACAAAGCTACCCCAAGCAAACCTGTATCTGTGGTCTCTCATGTCACAGACCACATATGAGAGGAGCCACGGTAACCTGCATCCTCTTTAGTGGCATAGAAGAAGGCCACCCACCACCCCTACCAGAACTCGGGTCAATCGAGACATCCTAGGCATCTGCCTCAAAGCCTCGATGTTCACTCTGCCCTTCTCCAGGGCGAAGCTTGGGTCATTGCACAATCTCATCATGGCGTGGACCTGATTGGCTGAAGGAGTTATGAACCGCCCATGTATGGGGATCCTCTAGATCCTCCATACATCCTCTAGAGTGGGAGTCATCTCCCCTATTGGTAGCCGAAAGTAGGACGAGTCCAAATACCATTTCTCTACTAGGGCTGTCAGTAGCCCCATGTCTGTAGGAATTTGTGGCATCTCTACCACATGCTGTAGTTCGACCTCTGCTAGTCTGTCTCGCTCGGCCTGATCGAGCATGACTAAGTCATCCCTGAGACCTCCATATTTCCACTCTCGACTCTTTAGCAATCCCCTCTATAAAATAAATAATAAAACAACAAAAATCATTAGTACATAATCATTAAAATCAATTAAAATTAATTTCATCTCATAAAAAAATGATAACGCCCATTATTGGACAATATCATACCAAATTTAGTTGAATCGTCCTTAATAGGATGAAATCGTCTCCAATTCTTCAATTTGGGGATCTCCCCTTATTGGATGGGATCGCCCCTATTTCTCAGATTTTATCCTCAGACGAAATCGATGATATAGGGACAATTTCGGCGAAATTGGGACGATTTCGTCCCAACGTCATCGACGGCCTAAAAACAACCGCAATGCCCAAAAACAATTAAAATTCAAGTAAAAAATTAAACAAATCAAGCTAAAAACATAGTACACTAGGTTTAGATCCTTACCCGCAACCCGCGCCGGACCTTTGTCGATCTGTGTGTCATTTCCACCATTTCGCCTACAAAGCTCTGAAACAGCGAAAGTGAACAGTAAAAATGAATTAGGGTTTTACCCTATTTTTTCTATTTTTATTTAAAAACAACATTTTTTTAATTTTTGCTTTTTCGCGCTTTTACCTCAAACGTTCGATTTGGGTAAAAACTTGGAGGGGGCACCATAGAAAATAGTTGTACGATTCGACCTAGAATCGTCGTCTAAAAAATGGAATAAATTTTTGCTTTCTCGTAAAACATGAAGAACTCGTCTTTAACGCATTTTCTTTAAAGAGGGGGCAAAATGTAGCACCCTAAAATTAGCGTAGTTAAATGTAGAAAATACGTTAAAGAGGGGGCAAAATGTAGCACCCTAAAATTAGCGTAGTTAAACCATCAGTAAAAGATAAAAAAAATTGAATTTTAACCTCGAAACCGCTTGTTAACCGCTCACCTCATTTTTTGCACCATTTTTAGAAGTTGTTTTGACCGTTGGACGATATCGTCGCCGATTTGATGATATCGTCCCAAATCGGACAAATTCGTCTAGAACAGAACGTCCAGACGATTTCATCCCAAAACCAAATTTTCATAATTAGCTTCTGTTTCAACAACCTCTCCAACTCGGGCAGAAGCGTGTCTGCGTGGTTGGAGATTCCTACATTGGAGATCTCCTAGATTGGGATGATCCCTAACCTCCTAACCTCCCCCTAATCCTATATAAACTTGGGATTTTCCCAGTTTATCCCCCTAGATGATCATTTCCCTGCAACTTTAGTTTTTACTGTGTTAGAACATCCTATCCCCCATCATTTGCACTTGTGTTTTCAAGTTTTATTACAGGATCTCACTGTGTTTCAGCTGGAGGAAGCTCGAATCATTGTAGGCAATTCAACCACAATTTCGGATGATCCTGTCGAGATCGACGACAATCTCGTACGATGACAGCTGATTTTGATTGTAGTTCATATTGGGGTCAATCAAAGCCTTGAGTTTGCATTCTCTATCTCTTTTTCTTATTTAATTGTGCATTAGATTAATTCACTTCTATTCTGCATCTTGGAGTTCACCTCATTTAGAATATTTACATGATAAAATTCAAAATAAATTATTAAAACATTGCATCCCATTTGATTTGATATCCGGATTTATCATTTAAGCATTTATATTCTTATTTCTATCATTTTGTATCATTCTTGCAATTGTATTTTTGGTTTTTGGTGTCTATTTTCATGATTGCAGGTTTTTGACGAATTCGTAATTCGTTAGGTCCCTAACGATCTTGGCTGATCTCAGACGATCTCCTATGATTTGGACAATTCTGTACAATTACAGATGATCCTGTCATATCCAGGACGATCTGGACTCCTGCAAGCTTCAAAATCTTCATCAGACATCAGAAATCAGGTGCACTCTTCTCCATTTTAGATATTTTATGTATTTAGGATTCATTTATGTTTGTTGTCTTCATATAAACCAGAAATTTCATATAGAATAGCTTAGATTCATTTTGGCCAACCTAGGAATCTGAATGATTGAACATAAATGAACACATCAAATCCATTCTCGACCTAGGCGTGGAAACTGCCACTCAAATTTTCCTGGTGAACCCCACCATCCATAAAAAATTCACCCTTATACCCCTCCCCCGAGAGGCGTGACCTTCAAAGGGCCTCTTTGTCCGAGGTATTGTCCCATCCTTCTCGCATCCCCATTCCGGGCACGGATCCTTTAGCCTGAAGGTAAGGGTGCGAAAAATTTGGGTGATACAGGGGGTAAGTTGTGGATCCAAATCATAGATTATGAAAATATATATTTTAGATATAGATGTCATGAAGTGGGGCATATTGAGAGATCATGTCATAAGAAGAGTCTAATAGAAACATATGTATAAAACCACAAGAGAATTTTACAAATGGATATGGATTGTAGGCATAAAAACTAAATCTCACTATTGAATAACATATTACAATGCCTTTATAACAAAGACAAAATATAACACATGTCATCATATAAAAAACAAATGACAAATGTCAAGGAGGAAAAGTACACAATAGGATCACATCATTGTCAATGTGGGCACAAACATAGTGAGCCCCCTATCAATAGCATCTATGGAGGTCTTAATTCCCCATGGCACCAGATCCATAAAAAACTCCATTGTTAAGCATGATGAGTCAGAGTAGATCTGGGATGGATGACCTCCTAGGAAGTTCTGGTGTTGCACCTCCTAAAATTTTAATTATGACAAAAAAACTTGGCAAAACTTCATGGACCCAAGCATTGAAGCTTTAGTGGTAGCCTTGAAATCTTCATCCTTTCTATTGGATTTATGGTTTATGATCCACAAAAGTGGAGAGCATACTCCCTAAACTTTTGGAGAAGGAAGGAATGGAGGTGCACCACCAATGGGGGAAGGGGAGAATTGCCAAAGAGGCAATTCCTCCCTCAAGCTTACCAGGAAGGAAAACCTGCTCTGATACCAAAATTTGGCATAAAAACTCCAACTTGAATAACATATTACAATATCTTTATAAAAAAGGTAAAATATGATGTATGTCATCATATAAAAAATAAATGACAAGTGTCAAGGACACATGTCAAGGAGGAAAAGTACACATTAACTTTAACATGGATGGGAATGATTTTCAACTTCTAAAAAATAACTCTAGAAAGATGAAAGTAAATAAACAATGGAGACCAGTAAGGATATTGGAAGAAATACCAATTCTTTTGAGTCTTTAGCCTATGAAGAAAAAGTAGATCATAGTTTAGAGGATAATACAATAGGATCAAAATATTTACAAGGAACTGTCTACTTAGGATGATCCAAATTTAGGGATGAACATTCATGTTGAACCTAATGAATGTGTCTCATCAAATTCTGAAGACTCTATTGAAGTACCATGCACCATTAAGGAGAAGGAATGTGGTAGAGAAAAAATAGTGTTAGTTGTTAATACCTCTACCATTGATAAGAAAATACCAAAAAATGAGTAGGATAATTCAAAATCTTCCTTAGTAGAGCCAACAAAGGATAAATATACTACAAAGGAAAGTTGTGAAAGAATATTGAGGAATAGAATAATAAGACCTACTCTTAATACTAGCAAGGCAAAAAGAGGATTATACAAAATGAACACTCGAGAGCAAGCACAAGAATTGAACGATGAAAAATTGAGTTTGAATTCACACCAAAAACATATTTATAGGAATTCCTGCCTTTACAATCGAAATTTGATATGCACGATCTGTGTGAGTATTAAATGCAATATAACATGATCCTTATAAGAGGAAAACCTTCAAAATATCAAGCAATATCTAGGGAAACAAGAGCAAACATAAAGAAAGAAACACAATATAAGTTGGTTGAACTTCTATTTACCAAATAAAAAAATGATATTGGTAATTCAAAAACTATGCCAACAACCCCTAATGAGATATGATTACCATCTCATGGAATATAAAGGAGATTAATGCACGCTTAAAGCAAATGTGTATTAGGGACCTCTGTTTAAGTAAAAATCCTACTATTCTTTGTATCCATGAAACTAAACTGACAAAAGAAGAAGTTTTCAAAACTATGAAAGCAATATGGACAAGATATGAATGGTATGCTATTGATTTATAAGGAGCGACAAGGGGAATTCGAATGTGTTAGAATACAATTTGAACCTCCTGTGGAACCATTCATACAACTAGGCATTAGATAGCCTCATTAGTCATATGTTACTTTGTAGATATTTGTTTCATCCTTATCAATGTCTATAAAACTACAACTCACTCAAGTAGATCAAAAGTATGGAGTGATATTGAAGCCTTTATGAGAAGTAAAGACCAAAAAACTTGATTCATGATCATAGGAGATTTTAATGCCATAACCAAGCTGGATGAAAGTTTTAGAGAAATCAGGAAAATAACCCAAAGTTTGAGAGATTTCTTAGCTTTTATTCAAAACAATGATATTTGGAAGGTTGATTTTGAAGAGGAAAACTATACATGGACCAACAATAGGGCAGGCCAAAACATGATAGCAGAAAAATTAGATAAATGTATACTCTTAAATCATTGGCTAGATGGACTTATGTTAAAATTAATACCTTGATGAGGATTGGTTGAGATCACTGGCCAATAAGAGTTGAAAATTTGGTAAGTGAATTTAAAAAATCATACTTTAAATATGAGTAGATGTGGGAAGACCATACATAATTTGTTGATATGATAACATAAACATAAAATTCTTTAGGAAATGGTGGGTTATATACACTTTCAAAACAAATTAAATCACTGACATCAAGATTAAAAGAATGGAACAAGAACACTTTAGGAAACATTATTAAGAAAAAAAAGAAACTTTCAAATTCCAAAAAGGTGAGCATAATAATTTTTAGAGTATATTACATTATTTGGTACATGCCAATGTACCACCTTGGGTACATTTCTAGATTAGGAGTTTATCTTAGATTAATATTTAAGTAGTTACTTCATGCAATGTAATAAATGCACGTGTTAGAATGTGCAATGATGTAAATGTGCATGTAGTCCACATGTACATGAGTCATAGGATAGGTAGATGAAGAGTCATGGTTAGAGTAAAGGCCAAGGAACATATCTTCCTATATATAGGCCTTTGAGAGTAAAGAGCAAAGAGAGGTGAGAGAGAGGAACTATGTCAAGATAGAGAGTAGTGAATAGGTACAATGTAGTTCTTCATTAAAAATTTTAGAGTGTTCAAGTCATCCATTATATTGCATTGCACTATTTTCGTGAGCTTTTATTAATGGAATATTACTAAGTTATTGCAGAATTTTATCATCTAGTTTTCCTATATATTATAGTGCCATTATCATATAGTTATCATAGCTTACTTATTTTACATCATGTGGTTGCATTTCCTTTAATATTACAAGCTTGAAGGAAATAAAGTTGCTTAGTGAATATCATAATATTTTGAGTAAGAAAGAGAAATTTTGGAAATTAAAATCAAGATAGACTTGGTTAAAAAAAAGATAAAAAACACAAAGTTTATTCATAGGATGACAATAGTACAAAGATAATTACCTAGAATTAGTAGAATTAAATAAGTAGAAGGGGTTTGGATTGAATACCAAAGCGAAATCAGGAAGGAGACAAGGATTTTTTACCAAAATATTCTAGGATCGAAGGAGATTGAAGTTCTTGATGATAAACTATTGTAAGAAGTACCTTCAATTATAATCAATGAAGACAATAGCAAATTTATGGAGCCTATTACTATGGAATAAGTTCATTTAGCTCTTTTCTCTTTTGATAAGGATGAATCCCCTGGTTTGGATAGG
This sequence comes from Wollemia nobilis, assembly GCA_028583015.1. Taxonomy (NCBI): domain Eukaryota; kingdom Viridiplantae; phylum Streptophyta; class Pinopsida; order Araucariales; family Araucariaceae; genus Wollemia; species Wollemia nobilis. Next base: position 7,202,719 of record JAQPPZ010017110.1, read on the forward strand.
CTCTCAAAAATATTCCATCAACATAACTAGAAAATAGTGAAGGATTCTTTATTGGTGGTAGTGGAACAATTTAGGGTAAAACAATATATACCTTATAAAATAAATGCAACATATATTACCTTGATTCCAAAAAAGAAGGATGTAAAATTGTTTGATTCATTTAGGCCCATAAACCTATGTAATATGGCATATAATATAATCTCCAAAGTGATGGCAAATTGGTTAAGACCACTTTTAGATAATTATTTTAGAAGAGTAAGGAGGATTTGTGAAATGGAGATAAATTATGGATGGGATCATAATAGCTCATGAAGTAATACATTCAAATTTTAAAAAAGAGAGAGCAATGATCTTAAAACTTGATATGAATAAAACCTATGATTGGGTTCAATGATATTTTTTTTTTGTAATATTAGAAAAGTTTGGATTTGGGAAGAAATGGATCAGATGGATTAAAGCTTGTGTCTCTACAATATCATATTCAATGTTGGTCAATGGACTAGTAAGAAAATAATTTAAAACCAAGAGGGGTCTTGGAAAAGGAGATCCTCTATTGCCATATTTGTTCATTATTATGGTAGAGGTATTGGGAAGGAACTTGAAGAAGGCAAAAAAATATGGGCTAATAAGTGGACTTAAGGCTAGTAATAACATAGACAATGTCATCCATAAATAGTTTGTAGATGATACAACTCTTTTTGGGAGGGAACGTATAAACAAGTCCATTACTTTGAATAACTTATTGGGTGAAATCGTGCCTCACAAAGAGTGGGTGCGATGATGTAGTAAGCAAAGCCATACCTCGTAAGGACCAGGTGCAATCTCGTTCCTACATCCAAAAGACCCTAAATTTGGATTTGTGAAGTTGCACCTCAATGATACTAGATGCGATTTCACCTATGATGCAAGAAAAATAAAAGTGAATGCAAAATGAGGTGCAAAAACGTAAAACTTAAAATAATAAACCTGATGGATGATGTAGAGGTAGACAAAAAGGGCAATATCTCCAGGTAGCCAATATCTCCTCCCGAACTACGACATAGATCCCCCAAATCAAACAACAATCAAACCAACGCAACAGAAGACCAAATCCAAAATTTGCACTTCAAGGTTAGCTTGTAGAAGAGACAAGAAAGCAGACAAAAAATAACTTGCAAGTGTATTAGAATAACTAAGCATGTCTTAGAAATCATAAGAGCGTGAGATCGATTGTGTGTGTAAATGTAAGATCATCCCTCCTTTTATAGGCAAGATTAAAGGTAAAAATAGTAGGAAAAACTTGGGAAAGTCGATGTCAAACATTCTAAAGAGAAAAGTTAGGGTTTCTAAGGAAGAAACCCTAAAAACACGAAATTGAACCTCATCCCGATGTGTCACGACTTCGCTTTCACAAAATTGTGCCCCATCTTGGTCGAGCGCGATCTCACTTAGAAGGGCAAAAAGGGTAAGGCAAGGGGAAATATGCCCATCCCTTGCATTAGGCAAGGGTTAGGGAGCTATTGGAGGGCTCTAGGAAGATTGCCCACTAAAAGCGGGTTAATTTTTTGTGTCTACATTTTGCCCCCCCTTTGATGCATTTATGGCCTAATAAATGCATCAAAGAAAGGATGTAGACACACACTTGAGAAAAATAACAAGCAAAAATGGATTGGCTAGTCTAGAAGAAAGGGATGGTTGCAAAAATAGTGTCATTCTGGACACTTTCCAATCTTGTACGCAAATTGAGGCATTAGGGACTTTAATGCCTCTATTGGCTAGGGTACCCCCATGAGTTTTATGAGGAAAAAATTCCTTATAAAAACTTGAAAGGGTTGACGCAGAAGAAGAAAAAGAGAAAAATAAGGGTAAAATCTAGGGTTAAAAGGGTGAAAAATGGTAAAACCCTAATTCATTTTCACTGCACAATGAAGGAGAAAGAGCTCTAGGGAGAAAAATACAATGGTGCTACTGGTGCAACGATCTACGATCACGAGGGACGAGGCAGAACGGAGGTGAACTGAGCATAAGTAGACCTTAGAATCTTTCCTTCGCATGCCATTTTCTTCATCATGTTGTGCATTTAGGGTAGTTTTAGGATTTTTTAGATATTTTTATGTCATATTCAACGGTGGGTTTTGTGCTTGACTGAGGTATGATTTTGTAGCCCAACCACAATTTTAACCTGGGTAAGGTATGGCAAAAATGCACCTGGAGAAAGCCGGGCACGATTTCATAAAATTGTGCCCTCAAAAGAGGGGACATGATTTCACCTAAGACAAAGCAAAACAAAAGGGAAAAAAGAAAAACAAAAGAAAGAAAAAGCAAAAGAGGAAAGAGGAAAGAGATGCAAGCAACATACGAAGTGCAAAGTTTGGATGTAGTCATCTGATGTTAAATCAAACATTTTATTTTATTTAATGAAACTGACAAATTTTTTGTTTGTTTATTTTTGAGGATGCATCTAGGTGTACTCGAGAGCCGAGAGTGGTAGGCAGATGCACTAGAGGCTGAGATGAATGCACTGGGGCCAGTGGATATGGCTCGACTAGAGGCAATGGGGATAGAACACCTTGTGAGGTTGCCTCGCATTGAGACAGATAGGGATATATTGACAGCCCTAGCAGAGAGGTGGTACCCAAAGTCGTCCACCTTTCAATTACCTACAAGGGAGCTCACCATCACATTGGAGGATGTGTGGCAGATTTTGAACATTCCTATCAGGGGAGCACCTATTTACAGAGCATGAGGGCAAGCAGCCACTTTGCAGTGATTTTAAGCAGGCTAGACCCACCAGGTGTAAGAGAGCACATTATCATTGATGATTTGATGGGTCAATATGGGGTGAACCCTCTAACAACTGTGCTTTGTGGGGCTGTGGATGGGCTTCTAATGTGTCATACCATTAGATGACATCTTCCATGGGCCATGGTAGGAGTAGTGGCAAACATGTGATACCAGAGAGTTAGATTCACATGGGACCCATATATGTTGGTGCATTTGTACAGGATGTTGTACAACGTCATGTATAAGCGATGTATAGGTTTAGTTTGCACTACATTACTGTAGGTGTGTTGTTGAGAGAACATAGCTATTTGAAATCCAGATGCACTTCCAGGCCCACTACCTAGCCCAAAGTGGCCAGCATAATATAGGTGGTCGAGATACCTGGAGAGATCTGTGAGGGCCTATGTAGGAAATTTACCACTAGCTAGGTGGGTGATCGACGAGCTTTGGGAGGTGTAGCTTATTTGGTAACCATGGCACCTTCACCTAGGGTGGGCTGAGGATACGGTGGAGCTAGCTAGGATGAGGAGGATCAGATGGATGATATGGAAGAAAGGGGAACCGAAGGTCTACAGATTTGATAGTCTTACAATAGCTCAAGATCTTGTAGGAAGTCCCAGACCTGGGGGACTACTAGTACCAGAGAGTGACCCGAGATCTAGAAGGGATCGAAGGTGAGCAAAACCTCACCAGGTGGATCGAGGAGGATTTGGATGATCCTACCTATGTTGATATAAGGGTGGACGATGCGAGAGTGGTCATAGGATACAAGCGATGGTACAAAGGAGTCATGCCCCAAAGGATTTCCTCGCTTGTTTTGATACAGAGACACCAAGTCATGGGTCTAAAAATGCAATGAAATTTTTGATAGGTTGCTTATCGGGCCATGAAGAGAGAATCGTAGGGTCCTACAACCCCGAGACAAAGGCAGTCATGTGCTTGGGTCATGGTGGTGGTAGAGGCCACCCAAACTACATGGACCAGAGAGGAAGGGGTAGGAGGTGCCCCCAAAAAGGTTGGGAGGCTACAAGGTAGAGATCTAGGAGAGGCCTCAACATATGTAGTAGTGGTTGGCCAGGGATAGATAGAGGAGCTACGAGCATAGGTAGCTACTCTATAGAGCTAGATGATCCAAATCTAGGAGGATAGGGCCAAGAGACTAAAGGGACTACGAAGGGCATTGAGCATTGTAGATGTTAAGAGGGATGCGACTCGAACAAAGGCTGATAAAATTTAAGGAGAGATGACCCATATGGATGGAGAGTGCTAAAGGTCTAGGGTGGAGGGGATGGTTGTAATTGGGAGAAGCCAAGCAGGCAACATGATGCAGCTGCTACAAGAATATCTATGGAGTATAGAGGAGAGACTAGAGGTAGCCATTCAATGGGTTACATTCTTTGAGACAGTGTATTGTGCAACTATCCCATCGGAGCGAAGGATGTCACTTCCCCCATCCTTGCAGTCAACAAGAAAATCACAATCTCGATGACGGATAACGATAACATCACAACATTCTGTGTAGTAACCTAGGTTGCCTCCTCCTTAGGGTAGACCAGAGGAAGCAGGCTCCTAGAGCTAGGGCTAGGGACCGGGATCAAGATGACACACTAATTTTTTATTATGGTGTGCATCCCTAGGTTGAGTGTACCAAGTCTAGATTGTGGTACACCAACTAGACACTAGGATGATGCATCTCTTTATCTCGAGTAATATATAGCTACTCCTTTTATCTTATTTTATGTGTAATGTGTGATGATTTAATGTTTTAAGTTTTGTTTATGTTTTGAGTTTATATATTGTATATTTTATGTTTTAATGCTATGCAAACTACCTAAATGCAAACTACATGAAATGGATGGATGGAAAATAAATAATAAGAAAGAAGAAGGAGAAGAACGGAGAAGAATAAATAATAAAGAAAAAGAAAGAAAAAGAAGGGAGAAGAAGAAGATCCAAAGGTCAACCAACTGAGACATAGAAGGATGGGTGATTCATATACAAAACTAGTGTAGGTTGCAAGGAACCAGTGTAGTCATATACTATAGATCATACCAAAAAAGAAGGTCTAAACCAGCTATAGGCATAACACTTGCAATAGGATAGAAGTATATTGGAATATGACCTGCTATGAGTGGTTGCTCCCTTATTGACTGCTATGAGGTGATTACCCATTAGGATGTATGTCGAGATCTATTGATACCGACCAAGGAGCTTATCTTGTAATGGGGTGTTGAACCTAATGAATCAAAAGAGAGTATGATACAATAGAAGATCAAATGTAATACCCACTAGGATGTCCAAGTATCCCATGTGAGGTGTAATATGCTAATGAACTATGCAAGTGCTATCCCAGATAGGGTTTTTTTCATGATATGAAGACATTGTGAGAGTGTGTGCTATTGTGGTTGATAGGGATTAACATTATATTCTATAATATTACCCCTCCTCACATGGATCATGTTATATTGCATTTAATACTCACACAAATCGTGCATATTAAATACCAATTGTAAAGGTAGACATACCTATAAATATGTTTCTGATTAATGTAATAAGAAGTTTTCATCATGCTCATTCTTGCATTCTTGCTCTTGAGTGTTCATTCTGTATCAGTGGTATAAGAGTCGAGTGTTGGATTTATGAGTATCCTCTTCCTCTAGGTCAGTCTGGTTCAAAAGAGGAATGAGAAAACCACTAGTAGATCTAGGCTTGGAAGGGGTACTTTTTCCTTTTCACAAATGCTTTCGAGCACTTTTCATTCAAAAAATCTCACTAGGATCCCTTTGACTATTGACCTTCAGCTAGCTAGGTCCATATGACTCCCGAACTTCAACTATTGATCCAAGTATCCACCCTTGGATTCGTCATTCCTTTGACACCATGCTACCAAATTTGATCCATTCATTGGATGAAATATCTTGATGGTACAGAGAGATCGATGTTGAATTTCAGTTGATTCAAAAATCCATTCTAATCGATGCTATGGTATCTGTTGAAGCTGACAACTCTGAATCAATACCTGGAAGCAAACCAGGGTTTATGGGTAGAAGGCCCATCGTCCTTATTCTGAGTGAAACTAAAAAAAGAGAGAAACTCAAAGAAGTTTTTAAAAAATATCAACAACTCAATGAGGAGTTTCAGTTGCTTTGAGATGCCATAATTGTAGCAGAACTTGCATCTGTTGAAGATGAAAATCTTCCTACTGCACTAGGAGATGAAATCCTTCCTGTTGAAGAAGAAGAATTTGCTAAAAACTAGGAAGCAACACCTGGATTTGAACCAAGATCTATGGGTGAAAGGCCCACCATATTGCCATTAGATGATGTTGCTAATGGTATTGACAATTTTTTGGTTGTGGATATAAGCTCCGTAGAACCTCTTGTTGCTGAGCTAGAAGATGTTTTGTCATCTGCCATAGTTCCTATGATTCCTGCATATTTGCAACCTTCACGTTCTAATTCTTGCATTGATCTAGTTTTATCCGACCCCCATAATATTCAACATCCACTGCCTGAGGCTCTTTGTTGTTTGCCTTTGCAGATCACGGCTCATACCGATCCATCATTATATGACACTTATCTATCACATTTAATCGATGACGTATCTTTTCAATCTAAAGTAACTAAGTTCTCCGCTGCATTCATTCCATCATCGCAAACATTTTTTCCTCTTGGTCACAACCTTCTGTCTGGTGCAACTGATCACATTTTTGGTACGTTTGCTTTGTTTCTAGGTAACGAGCCACGAGAAGATTTTTTGCTAGCTTCCACCTCGAAACCATGGCAACGACCATTTGATTCCGCTAGGTGTTGCACATACTTACGACCATATTTTCATAAATTAAATTAAATTAAATTTTTAATTTAATTTATTTTTTCCATCATTAAACTACATTCATTAATGCATTTATTAAATTAAATTAAAAATTTTCTTTAATTTAAATTTTCCATCATTAAACTACATTCATTAATTCATTTATTATTTTAATTTAATTTAATCAATAACCACCATAACTGTCATTTAATGCGCATCAAAACCAAACTTTTCTTCTCTTTGGAACACATTAGAGTCCAATGCTTCTACGGTGGGGAGGAATGATAGGGATTAATATTATATTCTATAATATTACCCCTCCTCACATGGATCATGTTATATTGCATTTAATACTCACACGGATCGTGCGTATTAAATACCGATTGTAAAGGCAAACATGCCTATAAATATATTTTTGATTAATGTAATATGAAGTTTTCATCGTGCTCATTCTTGGGTTCTTGCTCTCAAGTGTTCATTTTGTATCAGTGGCAGAAAATGTTGTTTGTCTTTTGAAGTCAACAAGAGGAGAATAAACAAAATATCAAAGAAGAAGTAGAAGAATAATCCCTAGGTGGGGATTGTGCTAGGCATCAGAGTCCTAGTGAAAGTGTAATGCATGTGAGCTACAACCTAACTAGGTATCATCACATGCCATTATCACAAAATCCCTAGAAATCTATATGTGTAGGCAGTCATGAATAGTCAATCATGCAATTTTATGATATGCAAACATGCAAGTTGTTTTAGATGTTAGGAAAACATGCAAGGATGACAAGCAACAATGCAATATGAGAAAGCAGGTGGATGCAATAGAAATACAAATGCAGCTAAATGATAGGTTTTTTTTTCCTTTTAACAAGATTATACTCAATGCAAAATATAAAAGCACCATTCATCTTATTATAATGAATGAGCGTGCCACGTTTTGTTGCATCGAAGGATACCCCAAAGAATATGTCCTCGTGATAATGAAAATTACGGAGGAGTTCCTTGAGGGCATTTCTTTGGAGAGCCATGGCATGATAATCATTACATTTATGAACAACACCATTATTTTTAACATAAGAAACACCATAAAACAACTCATCATCTTCTTTTGAAGTAGAAAGTTTATTTTTAGAGCAACTAGAACCAATCATGTTACAAAACATCAATTTTGGAGAAGTATAACTTATAAATTTATTTTTATCTTTTATTGTCTCTTGATAATTCATATATTCTACATAGGTTATAAAATGGTCACCATCCTCAAACAGTAAAGGTTGATTTTTATTAGGTATAAAACCTATGCCACATCTCCTAGGCCAAATCTCGACATCTAAGAGCTCTTGAATGCCCTTCTGCTATGGCCCCAACCTTTACCTACATATCCCATACTAGATAGGATCTGTTTAGGAAGAGGATAATAATTAGTGAGATAACATTGAGCAAAAGAGTGCTCACTAGGAGAGGGATTGCTACCAATCATATTTTCTTCAAATGTAGTTCCTTCAAAGATAAAGTTACACGTGCCAAAGTGTAAAACTTTACCTTTCTAATGGGGTAAGCCCATGGTTCTTGGTGATGGTGGTAGATTAGCTAGATCCAGAAGAGGCTCTTGGAGGAATTGATTATCATGATCCCAAGATGAAAAATTGGATGTATGTTCCTCACTTACCTTTAAATTTCGAAGACTTTCTGAAATTTGAGATGAGGAACATGGATAAATTATTGAAAACATAGAAGAGCATGAGTTAAATTTAGATTGAGCTAACTCGATATTTGAACAAAATTCAAATGGTCAAGGGTCACCCGGAATGGTGACAACTTGATTTTTATATTTAAAATTTAGACATTGATGAAGAGTAGAAGGGAAGACCTTCATTGCATGAATCCATGGATACCCAAGAAGGATATTAAAAGATGCATGACAATGTACCACATAGAACAAAGTATTCAATATTATAGACCTAATTTTTAAGGGAAGAGAAATGACACCATAGGTTTCTTGGGACTCATTGTTGAAAGCTTTTACAATTATATCAGATTTTATTAAATCTTCCTCTTTTTGTTTTTTGTTTTTAATTTACATGGTGGAATCGGTAGTTGCCACGAATCCGAGTAGGCTGTCCAGCCTTTTATGGCCGCCACAGTATTCTACGCTGTCCGCCCTAGAAGCCGCCACATAGATCTTCACGCAGTCCACCCCTATAACCACCATGCCACAATCATTTTAAACCTTTTACGCCACTAAAAGCTCCAGGAAAGGGACAAGCGTTCAGTTTGGTGAGGCCCGAGATTTGAACCTTGAACCTCCACCCCCTTATGGGGTTTGGATGAACCAATTGGTCTATACCTCGGACCTTAAATCTTCCTCTTTTAAACCAAAATTTTGAAATAATTTATATGTACACATATAGAGGGAAGAACCATTATCAATCAAGACTCGCTTGATTAGGGTATCCCCAATAAGTGTAGTGATGTAAAGGGAAGAATATCCATGCAAGTTTGAGGAAGGTTTATCATCATCTGAGAATGAGACATGATGTATCCCAAAAGAACCTATGACATCAACTATAGCATCAGGGGATATATCTGATGAAACTGTTTATTGTTTTAAAAATTCCATCAAAGCATTTCTAAGATCAGGAGAAGTCTGTAGAAGCTCTAAAACTGATATCTTTATTGGAGTATAGCTAACTGCTTCTAGAGATCAAAATTTTTTTTTGGCTGTGGTTTCAACACTAGAGGTGGAATTCTTGTGGCTAAATATTTTCTCTGATTTTCCTTCAAGATTGAACTAGACTGTGATGCTGAACTTTGTTCTTGTTAATTCTGCTAATTCTAAGCTTGTTTTCTTATAGTTATCCTGAACATGCCAACCACATTATTATGGTGAGCCACATGATTTTCCATTTATTGATTATGTTTTGGTAATAGATTCTTGAATATTCCCATGTCTTGATTGGTTGTTGGAGATTGTTGAGTAGGAGTTTGATTGTTTGTTTCTTGAGATTTTTCCAAATCAATCCATCATGCATCAATTAAATCTTGGACCACATGCTTTAATATTTTACAAGAGTTTATCCAATATCTTTCTACTATGTGATATGCACAATATTGAACTGAATATACTAATGAGCTGTAGTATATGGTTGTCTTACTGGAGGTAACTCAATTGCATTGACTTCTAATAGTTGCTTTTGCTTCCATAGATATGTTAAGTCTTGTAAAACTCCTTTGAGGAGGTTTTTAAAGTATTATCTTTTGTAGGCTATAAGTGACATTATTAACAAGCCTACTATCACTATCACCTCTTGTATGCTTATTCTTATGTTGGGATTTAGTGGGTTTCTATTCTTTAACCTTGAGTTAACCTATTTTAATAAGGACCTATTCCACTTTCCTTGCTAGTTGAATTGCTTGATCAATAGATGTGATAATGGTAGTCTCTAAGGCATAAGATATATGTTATTATAAATTGTCAATAAATATATCAAGCATATATTTTTGTGGTACAGGATGTCTTAACCGACCCACTAAACTTCTCCAACGAGCTAGAAATTTAGAAAAACTTTCTTCTTTCTTTTGTTTATGATTATATTGATATTTCATTGATATTTCCTTCTCAATGTATGCACTAAAATGATGAACAAATAATTATGTTGTCTCTCCAAAACTCTTTAGAGAATAATTGGGCAACTGATGATACCATTCTAATGCCATTCCAACAAGACTTTTTGGAATTTTTTTTAATAATAACATATCATAAATGAGGTCATGACAAGCTATTCTAAATCTTCTTAAATTCTCTATTGGATCTTCTATCCCTTTATAAATTGGTAAAACTGGCATAGGAAGATGCTTTGGATATGTTCTAGGAGCAACAATAGGATCCAATGGTTGATTACACATCTTCATATAATTGTAAGTGAAACCTGAAGGCTGAATTATATCCATTATTGAAACCAATTAATTTACCATATTTGCCAAATTTTACATTTTTGGAATATTGCTATGTGTGTTCCCTAGATTCCCCAAAGGAGAAATATATGTATGTTGAAGTCCTGATGTTTGAATTAAGTTAGGAATTTGAGTACCTTGGTTATATGTGGTGCTTTGTGAAAATCGACAACTAACATTTAATGGGATATAAGCAATAGTGTTGACATTAGAATATGGAGGAAGAAATTAAACATAATTTTGTATGCCACTACTTGTTAGGGGGACTTGCAGATCCCTTCCAATGTTCTTGGTTGTAGTAGTGATACAAGACATTTGGTTTTTTAGATTATAAAAATACAATGATTGGGATGTAGGGTTATCATCGGTAAGCAAAGGAGATCTAATGGGAGGAGAATGAGAAGCATATTATTTTTCAAGATGAGCTTCTCGCTCTATACATTAAAAATAAATTTTCCTTATTAGCTTTCATGAAACTCCAAATATGATCAAATGATGAGAAGAAAAACCCTAATTGGATCCCTTATAAGGATAAAATTTTGTACCATTTTCCATATCCACATAATTTTTCTCTTCTGGACCTAAATTAGGGTTTTCCTATCAATTTGATCATCTTCGGGAGGAATATAATTAGATTCTAACTGTCTCCTCTGAATTCTAAGGAAAGAAACCATTAGAAGTAGTGAAAATAGATGGGGAAAACACTAACACCCAAACCTTAATTTATTAAATATTTTCAAGTAGAATTAATGATCTTGCTTTAAATTTTTTAAAATAAAAGGAGGTGTTCACGTCGGGTTCACCAAAGATATAGAGGGGGAAAATCGCTCTACTGCGTACAATTACCAAAAGGCTAGATCCGCAAGAGAGAAAGCCTTATGGGGTGAATCATGGAGGCTTTTTTGTTCTCTACACTTGGTACTAGGGGAGGAAGGGTTCACCAGGAATGGTTTAAAGACTCGCTCCAAGTCCTTAGGATATTTAGGAATGTTTGATGTATTCAGTTTCAAGAAATCACCTAAGTTTGGCCTTTCTAGGTCTATGCTATGAAAGATAAAAGACAATGCAAAAATATAGAATGTAGAAATACAAGAGCTAACCCTAGAATGATTCTTTATTTGAATGCTTTCTAACCTAGGGTTTTAGATAAACAATATTTAAGCAAGGGCTCAAGAAAGAATGCACAAACATAATTAACCCTAGATGCACACTATATGTTGTTGTCTTTTAATGCCTAGAACTTAAATATATTTTTATAAAATCAGATCTAGGGTTTACAACAGAAATATAAAGCACTCAACAAACAACCTAAAGACTAATCATAACACTTAGCTTATCTAGTGGTTGATCCTTGCTTTTGCTACCTCTTGTTCAATGATATCAATAATACCTGATCCTACAAGATAACTCAAAAATACTTGAAAATAGAATTAGCATTAGGAATCCTGCTTAGGCCACTATATAATAATGCTTAGAGGCATAGTAGTCAAACCCCCTAGGTCCTTCAGATGACATTTTAAAACACAAGCAAAAATTGACCTTTGGATATTTAATCATAAAATAGTAATGCAACAAAGTAGAAATAGAAAAATATGCCAATATGACCTAGATGCAGTTTAAGACCTAATCATGCAATTATCTTTAGTAGGTTACCCCCAGTTTGTCTCTGGGTGAAATCATGCCTCATAGAGAGCGGGTGTGATGATGTAGTAAGCAAAGTCGCACCTCATCAGGTTTGGCTGTGATCTTGCTCCTACATGCAAAAGACCCTAACTTCAGATCTGCAAAGTCGTGCCTTGATGATACTAGGTATGATTTCACCTATGATGCAAAAAAAATAAAAGCGAATGCGAAATGAGGTGCAAAAATGTAAACTTAAAAGAATAAACCTGATGGATGATGTAGAGGAAGACACAAAGGGCGAGATCTCCAGGTAGTCAATATCTCCTCTCGGACTATGACACAGACCCACTAGATCAAACAGTAATCAAGCCAATGTAGCAGAAGACCAAATCCAAAATTTGGACTTTAAGGTTAGGTTGTATAATAGAAAAGGAACCAGATAGAAAATAACTTGCGAATGTGTTAGAATAACCAAGAATATCTTAGAAATCATAAGAGCATGAGACTGATTGTGTGTGTGTAAATTTGAGATCATCCCTCATTTTATAGGTGAGATTAAAGGTGAAAAGAGTAGGAAAACCTTGGGAAAGTCAACACCAAACATGCTAAAGAGAAATATTAGGGTTTCTAAGGAATAAAATCTAAAAATGCAAAACCGCACCCCATCCCAATGGGTCATGACTTCGCTTTCACAAAATCGTACCCCATATTTGTTGGACACGCTCTTACTTAGAAGGAAAAAAAGAGTAAGGCAAGGGGAAAGAGGACCATACCTTGCCTTAGGCAAGGGTTAGGGAGCTCTTGGAGGGCTCTAGGAATATTGCCCACTAAAAGTGGATAAATTTTCCGTGTCTACAACTACATTGTAATCTTTTATATGATTTCTATTTACAACATATTTTAGTCATCTAGCAGATTTACTTTCTTTCATATTATTATGCATCTTGTGATTGTTATCTCCCAAGGCTCATTCATAAAAATCTAATAGTGGTATCAGAGCCACGGTAGATCTAGTCTATGTAGGTCAATAGGGAAACCACCATTATCATTTAGCCTGAGTGTTTTGTCAAACTGATGCACTGTTGGACCAACCACTATCAAAAGATCTTAGAAGAATCTAGGTGGTAGAATTAGGGAGAGTCACAAAGTTAGGACTGAAAGAAATCTTAGTTTCAAAAAATATTGAGATCATTTTTGTCTAGAGTCTTTTCCACAGAGTTGTTAGGAAAACTCGTGAAGACCAGGACTCAACATTCAATCCACTAGATTGACAAATCATCTAGTGAAGATCATCCAAGTTATCTGGAATTTGCTAACTAGTGCCTAAAGTTTCTTTTGTTGTAGAGGATTGGGACTCCTCCTATGATAGAAATCTAGGAGACTCCAACTTCGTTGCCCGAAGGTCGGTGTGCCCTCATAGTGCAGATATTAGTTCATTGTGCAAGAGGAGAATACTATAGAAGAAGACTTCTAGTGAAGGATCGTGGTGAAGATAGGAGACTGAAGATCTCCATTGCTGGATTGTAGAATTCCATAATTGAAGAACAGGCCATAGGAGCCTTGATACAAAAAGGCCATAGAAGCCTTGAAGAAGAAGCCACAAAAGTCTTGATACTAAAAAGGCCATAGAAGCCTTGATACTAAAAAGGCCATAGAGCCTTGAAAAGGCCATAGAAGCCTTGATACTAAAAAGGCCATAGAAGCCTTGGTACTAAAAAAGGCCACAGAAGCCTTGATATTGAAAAAGGCCACAAAAGCCTTGATCCTGAAGAAGAATTCGAGAAGAATATCTGATTTAGAAGTAGACTAAATATTTTAGTACTAATATCTTTGTTGTAGGGATAGAAGATTTAGTGAGTTGGGAAACTTCCTACAAGAAAGTTAGGAAGAGTATCTTCTTCAGAATCAACTCAACCCTGAAGCAAAAGTGAAGAGATCAGGAGAAGATCTCATTGAAGAACTTCTAGTCTTGGAAGAAGAAGAAGGACTAGGAGAGTCCTGCTCGAAGCCAAAAGTAGTAGAATCAGAAGATCCAGGAGAAGATCTCACCACCAACACTTCCAGGAGCAGAAGGTTGAAGAGAAGGTCTCAAGGAAGACCATCAAAAGTTGCTAGATCAAAGACCTTGAGAAGGTCTCATCGAGCATCCAGAAAAGGCTAGGAGAGCCTTGTTGAAGATCAAGAGAGTTCTTTGGAGAACTCGTTGGAGAAATCCACTACCAAGGTGAAGTCCCTGATAGTGAAGGACTTGGGACAATTATTGCCATCCGACAACAAGCCCAAGAGGAGAATTTGGCAAGGAGTGCCAAATATATGAAGGAGAATTTGGCAAGGAGTGCCAAATCCATGAAGAAGAATTTGGCAAGGAGTGCCAAATCCCAGAAGAAGATCCTACTTGAAGTCAGAATTTGACAAGAAGACTTGAAGATAGAAGAAGCTCACCAAATCTTGGAGATTTGAAGATTGCCTCTCACAGCAAGAAGGCACCACTTTAGAGACATAGACTTCTCCAAATATACAATAGAAGGAGGAGAACACAAGAGGAGAACAAGCCACCAAATCCTAGGCTCATGAAAGAAAGTTCAAGACCATCATTTGGTGAAGAAGGAGTGTTCAAGACATCCTACTTGAAGAAGCAACTTGGTGATTTTAGACACCAAGATCTACATCCTCTACAAAAGCGGGAGAAGAGCTACAGAAAAAGGTAAGCAAATTTTGGTGCAAGAAGATTCATTAATTGGATTACTTATTATATTTATTAGAGCACCTAAATTTGGATTAAAGTTGCAAGAAGAAAATTAGATTATAGTCTTCTAAAGTGCAAAAGGAAAAATATTATTTTTAAGGATTTATTTGCACATTTATTAGGAGTTGATTAGATTTCAAATTTAGCTTCTATCAACTACCTATCATCTACTTTGAAAAAAGAAAAAGAAGACTAAGTCCTACAACATTGATTGTAGTGAAATTGCAGAATAACTCTTAAAGATTCATTTTAGGTTATTCTTGATTAGTTGTAGTAAATTATTAGTGCATGAATTTGAGATTTGATTGGAGTGATAAGGTGTAATATTAGTGCATTAAAAGTGAAGGACTTGTACTATTATACTACTCTCAAAAAGAAATTAGTTTTGTGTTTTTTGAAGGGCACAAAATCTGATTTGTATCAAGTGTCTAAAGACACTATTGAAGCACAAAAATCTGCAACTTGTAGTGGCCAAAAGAAGCCACCCAAAAAGGTTAGAATCCTCCAAAAATTTGGAGAAGAACTTAACTAACCAAAAACAGAAATAGAAGCTTCAAATATTGAGACTTGGTGAGTCTCAAATCCAAAAGCATTACAAGGTTAGATGCAAGGAAAGAAAGTGCAGAAAATTGCATCAATTGAAAAGCTTCTATCTATTATTATTTAAGCTTGGATTTGTTATCAAAGTGTCCAAGCAAAAAGGGAAAGGTGTGTCTACTCTTAAAAGACAACCTCAAAACCCTTGTATTGCAGGAAAAATCTGCCACAAAACTAGAATTTCAGATCTAGAAATAGAGTGCAAAAGAAGGTATATTAAAAGAAGCCTTATATACAATATTATAATACATTATATTGCACTACTCTAATATGGTTTTTATAGCAAAAGAGCAGATTTGGAAGTGCCACAAAAGGGCACATTAACTACAGGGTAAATCAGCCAAGGAAGGCTGGACGTCAGCACTCTTCTTCCCAAGCTAAAAGGAGCCACTCAAAGGGCTCATCTTGGACGTACGTACCTATAAAATCAAAGCTCATATCAGATTATCTTTGAGCTACATTTACGTAGACAAGAGAGTGCACATCTATTTCTAAAAGATGTCAAAAATCTACAAAGGATTCAACATGATTGGAGGCATAAAAGAGAAGGAGCAAAGGTGTTACATTCATGGTCTCTAACTTGGAGAAGACCATCCACCAAAAGGAAGCTCCAAATCATCATCCAAGCTCCATAGCGCATCATCAATCCACCTGTAGAAGAATAGCTTGCTTGCTGCCCAAGCAACGTAGCAAAGCAAAGGAATGGTTACAAAAGGGTTTGAGGAGTTATAATCTCCATATTTGAAGATGTTACAGGAAAGGACTCCATGCAGAGATACCACTTGGCATAATAGACATCATTCCTCTCTCAACATTCAAGAAACTCCCATGTAGGAGTTACAGTGAAGTGGTGACACTTGGTATTCTCCACCAGCTTCACACGAGTGCCCATACATTTTAGATTGCTTCAAGAGCATTGAACAAATAACTTGGGGCGTTACAAAAATAAGGGAGCACTCACTTGTAATGGATGTGACACATGTCACAAAGTCTATGATTAATTGTCCATAAAAGGCATTCGAAGTCCAAGTTCAAAGGGTGAGTGAAGCACAGTCAAAGATGTCCAAAGAGGGAGTGAAGCACAATCAAAAACATCCGAAGTGCAACATGGAAGGAAGGAAGAAGGAGCATTAAAGGCTCCTATATTTTGAAGGTCAAACCTTCAACACCTACATACCAACATTAAATACAAGCAACTCCAAGGGATCTCCGTTGATTCTAGCACCAAAGGTATCACTTACATTGCTATTATATTCAGCCGTAGAAAGTGCCGAATAGTGAGGAGATTTTGCATCTAAAAAGGTAAGGTTTAATCCCATTTATTATTGCTTTCATAGTTGGAGATATAAGGGTTATAAACTAAGGTTAAAACTTAGATTTTGAAAGCAAAAGCTATAAGGGGTAACTTATCTCATTGATTTAATATTTGCAATTTAACCTAGGAGAAATAAGGAATTCTACTTGGATTAAATTATTTAACATTTTGCAAATATTATTATTTTTCTAATTTTCCAAACTTGGGAGCCACAAGGGTTACTCCATCAAATTTATTTTATTGGAAATTAGAAATAATCCAAGGGATATAAAAGAGGTTATTAGGGTTTCTATTAAGGTTGGATAAATATATTTTTACTTGTCTCAAACCTTCAAAAAGGGACAAAAGAATTCCAACATTAAAACCTCTTCAAAAATTGAAAAGTGCTTAGTTCAATTAGGAGTAATAAGGTGTTAAGAAGTTGATTTTTGATCTTTACAAAACTTGTACAAAATCAACCAAAATTGAACTATATTTTTACAAAAGCACTATATCATACTTCAAAACATTAGGGAGTCATAAGGCATTCTACAAAACTTGATAACAATAATATTTGTCTAAGATTATCAAGTTGGGAAGATATAAGCTTTCTTCAAAACCTAAAATTAGGTGTTCATACTCTTATCACTAGGGAGACATAAGGTAGTCTACAAACCTAAGAATCTATAAAGGTTTTACCAAATCAAGCTTATATACTTCAATAAGGTATCATATATAAGGAGCTATAAGATAGACTATCAAGGTTCTATCAAATTTCAATTTCAAGAAAACATTATGGATGAAATTTTGAGAAAAGCTTTCAATAATGAATAACTATTCCATGAAGTAGAATTCTACTCTCAAAACTTAATAGATACTCTAGATGGATACGAGTATCTACCCTCTAATGACAAAGTGAAATTCTCCTTATTTCTTAAGGAATCCAAAGAAGGTAGCTTTACAACATTGATTAACTATCTTCATGAAATTCTCTTCACAGCATGGTGGAACTCACAAATATTGGTTATATTTTCACCAAAAGAATATCTGATGATTTATCTATCATTAATTGTGTTTGTACTTACTCAACACAAGAAACAAGTTGGTAATAAAGAACAATACTATTGTGATGATAGACTAACTTGTTATAAAGTAGAGATTTCACCTGCATCAAAGAAAAATCACAGGAAGAGAAGAAGAAAAAGGAAGAAGAGACATACTAAAATAAATCAAGACATGAAGACTGAAGCAACAGAGGAAAAACTGAAGAACACAAGCTTATACTGAGAGGGGGGGGTGAACAGTATAAGACCACTTTTTACTTTTTCCTTCAATTCAACTTTCAATTCAATATTATGCGATGTATAGATAGCAGTATCAAAAGCCGTAATCAAAGCAATGCACAAAACACCATCCACAAAGAGACACAACAATTTACGTGGTTCACCCAAAGTGGGCTACTCCACGGATAAAATATTTCACTAAATTTTATCAAATCAAATTTTGGGAATACCTTTCCCGATTACAATGTTTATGGGCACCAACCCAAAGGAGACACCAATCCCCTAGCTCTATTCTGGCTGGTGATCCTCTAGAAGACCTCTGCATCTGCTGCCCTTAGCAAATGGAACTCTATCCACAGAAGACACCTGTCTTCCCTGATATAGCTGGAGACCTCTGTCCTCAACTCTGTCACCTCCAAAACTGGTCCTCGAATTTGCACTAAACACAGTCCTTCATTTTAGCACAAATGTCCTCGTTCTTTTTCTTAGATCTGCACCAAACACAGTCCTTCGGTCTGGCACAAATGTCCTCAAATATTTCTCTGGTCTGGGTACAAATCTGTCCTTAAAATCTCTCTGCTCAGTCGCAGCCGCACTTGGTCGAAACCAACCTTTGCACTATTTATGCAAACACAGCAGCACCGTCTTCGTGCACTCTGATTCCTTACGATCTCTCTCACTTAGATGATTCAACAAAAAGCACTCTGTACCTTGCTATCAAATTTCACACTCTGCTCTTGGTGATCGAACTCCTCCCCCGCACTCTATCTATGAACGTCGCACTTCGAACGCACACTCTCAATCGATACATTAACTCTTCAAACAACCCTCCTTTTATACTAATACTTTCAAGATCAAAACCTTGATCTTAGTCAGCTGACCCTGATCTTTAGTCGACTGCATAACCCTATACTTTGTCGGCTGCAAACATCGGTTCACATTTAACTTTGTTGGTTTTAACTGCTTTTGTAGTTCTGTAGCTACTGTCACGAAACTACATGTCACGATATCGTGACACCTTTGCCTCCGTACACTTTCTTTTGGCTTTTGTCGTGATATCATGACACTACACCCTTTGTCAACTTTAACTACGTTCTTGTCGTGATATCATGACACTTCTCCCTTCGTCAACCTCCTTTCTGCTTCTGTCATGAAATCGTGACACTTTAGCCTCTACAGACTTCGTCTTCACTTCTATCGTGAAATTGTGACACTTTTGTCTTCATGGCCTTCCTTTTTGCTTTTGTCGTGAAATCATGACACCTCACCTATGGAAGACATGCTTTCAGTTTCTGTCATGAAATCGTGACACTTTCTCCATCCGTATGCTGCCATCTCAAACTGTCACAAAATCATGACACTTTCACTTCCTTGCACTCTTGTCTGCTTGCACTAGCGAAAACGGAACATGTCGCGAAATCGCAACGCTTTCGCCTTCGAGCTCTTCCTTCTTGAATTCATCATGAAATCACGACGCTTCTTCTGTTGAAGACTTGCTTACTGTCTCTATCATGAAATCGTGACACTTTCTACATCCATAAGCTTTCTCTTCAACCTGTCACGAAATCACGACACTTTCTGCATTCGTATGACTTCTTTTCAGCCTGTCACGAAATCACGATAGTTCTCATTTCAGACTCTTCCCTTTGCTGCATGTCGCGAAATCGTGACAGTTCTCACTTGGAACATTTTCACTTGCAACATGTCGCGAAATCGTGACATTTTATCTTGCTTCCACTTTGTATTATGACTTGTCATGAAATTGCGACACATTTTCTCTCGGACTCTCTCTCCTGCATTATGTCACGAAATCGTGACACTTTTTCTCCCGGACTCTCTTTCTTGCATTATGTCGTGAAATCGTGACACTTTTTCTTTTGGACTCTCTCTCCTGCATTATGTCGCGAAATCATGACACTTTTTCGTCCATTCAACCTACTTTGCAATATGTCACGAAATCGTGACATTTCTGGCTCAAACATTCTCTCTCTTCTTTGAGTCGCGAAACTGCAACATGTCACGATATCGCAACATTTTTCTAACTTACTTGCTTTCGAACTTGTCATGTCGAAACCTTCATCAAAACAAATTCTTATCATCAAATCAAATTCCTTTAAAAGCTTCTTGACATCAATGACAACTTATACACTTGAGCAAAGGCAATATACCCAAGGTACCCAAAATTGCCAACAATCTCCCCCTTTGTCATTGATGGCAAACCTTTACTAAAAACATGTCTTAGGAGCCAAAACTAAAACCAACTGTGCTAACAACTAAGAAACTGCCTTTGAGGTTTTGCTCCCCCTGACTTGAAGCTTTCCTCTTCACTTGAAGCTCTCCCCCTTACTCATATTTCTCCCCCTTTGTCATCAATGGCAAAGGGTCACCTTTGGGGCTCGGGAATAAGAATGAGCCTCTTAGCTTAGTCCCTCCCCCACCTCCTGATGAGGTGATTAATTCTGGGGTGGGAGTAAAACTCCCATTAGGAACTGATCATCATCAACATCTATAATTTCCTTATCGGGCCTTCTCTTGAACTCTTTGCCCGTATTCCTGTTCTTGTCACTGTTCTTTTTCCTGTTATCATTCCTGTTCTTGTCACTATTCTTGTTCTTGTTCTCATCCTTGTTTTTGTTCATGCCTTGATCCTTGGACCTATTTAAACCACTATTCCTGTTCCAGTACCTTGAAAGTTCAGCTCTACACTGTCTAGCTGTGTGACCTTCATTGTTGCACTTATAACAAGTAACAATGTTATTTCTTTTAGGCATACTTGTTCTTTGAATCCGCCAGTTCTGCCTAAACCTGTTCTGATCAAACATATTCCTTTTATTTACCTTGCAATAGACTGCCTTGTGCCTAAACTATTGACAAGAGTAGCAATACCCTCGAAAGAAATTAGCGCTTCTGAAATTGCCGTTCACCTTCTTCACTTGAGCCATGCAATGTGCAGCCATGTGACCAAACCTGTAACATGCAAAACATCTGTCATGAAATTTACCTTTATTTGACCTCTTGGGTCCTGAAAACTTCTTCTTTTCATTCTGAATTTTGTTTTCTGTTTCTACGCATCTATCATCCAAGGACTCATAATCTGAAATACTTTCCTCATCATAACTCTCTTCCTTTTGGAGTCTCTTACTAGACTCTCCAGCTTGTTCCTTGACAAAACCAAGGCCTGTTTTATCCGTTGTCTTTCTTTGACCTTTGATGAGTGACTTAACATTTTTGGAGCTATCTTGAAACCTGTAAAGCTTATCCTTGTACTCTTTAGTTTCCTCTTTCAAAGAAGCCATTTTCTGTTCTAACTCACTATACTCAAGAACCTTAGAATCTAACTCATCTTTGAGTTCTTGTGTCTTAGCCATAGAGACGTCGAGACTTTCTATAAGATCATCTCCCTCCATACAACAATCATCTAATTTATACTTGAGTCTAGCATTATTCTTTCTTTCCTTTTTCAAAACACTAAGAGCGTTAGTAAGTTCACCTTCTAGATCCTTTATTTGTTTGCTTTCTGAATCATCAAACCCTTTTTCAGATTTCCTATCACTAGAGGTGCTACCTTTTTCAAAAACCATACATGCATCTTCCTTATAGTTTTCTGAAGCATCCTCATACATACTAGAAACCAAATCATTATTTTTGCAATCATCCTCAAGGTGACCAAAATTTCCACATCTAAGACATTTCATGATAATGAATCTATGTTTCGGTTCTTCCTCTTTTTCTGATATGAACAACATCTCATTTTCAGTATCACTTGAAGAACTTTCACTATCACTACTAGAACACTTACTTGCTTTGTCTAGGTATAAAATCTTCTTGTGCTTGTGAGAATACCTCTTTCCTTGATTGCTACACTCATCTTTGTTTTTTCTGTGATGCTTGTGCTTTTCAAAATCCTTGCTTTTAGAATCCTGTTTGTCTTCATCACTTTCATCCTTGGGAACTGTACAGTCTGTAGCATAATGACCAAAATTTCCACAATTGAAACATCTTATATTTTTCATGCTTTTGTGCTTTCTAGAGAACTTGCCTTTCTTGTTGTAATATGCCTCTTCATCACTGGAAGACTCATCACTCTCTTGAAGATGTTTACCCTTGGATTTCTTGGTAGCCTTGAAAGCTGCCTCTTTCTTGACATCAACCTTCACTTGAGTTCTCAACTCAAATGCTGCAAGTATACTATGGAGCTCATCCTTTTTCAACTTATCCAAATCTTTAGCTTCCTCAATAGCAAAAATCTTTTCACTAAATCTATTAGGAAGAGATCTTAAAATCTTATCACAAACATCATTTTCAGCAAGCTCAAGACCTAAGTCTTTCATGGAGTTAACAACCTCATCCATACGAAGCATGTAGTCACTAATATTTTCATCATAATTCATCTTGAGTTGTTCAAACATACCTTTGAAGTGTCTCAACTTAGCCTTTCGGACATTTACATCACCTATGTGAACCACCTGCAACTGTTTCCACATTTCACTAGCTGTCTTGCAATGAATCACCTTGGTAAGATCTGCCTTCTGTAAACCTTTCAGGATTGCATTCATTGCTTTTGAGTTGCTATGATGTAGGAGCCTGTCTTCTTTAGTATAAGGACCATGTTCAGGAATGGTGTACCCGTCTTCAATCACTTCCCAAACCTCATTCCCAAGTGCCATTAGATGAACCTTCATCCTTGCACTCCAAAGACCAAAATTTGATCCATCAAGAATAGGTGTTGCATTGCCACTTGAATAATCCATTGTGTTCTTTACTGGCTTTTCCTTCAAGTTGTTAAACTTTTCGAAGGCACCCACTCTGATACCAATTGAAGAACACAAGCTTATATTGAGAGGGGGGTGAACAGTATAAGACCACTTTTTACTTTTTCCTTCAATTCAACTTTCAATTCAATATTATGTAGTGTATAGATAGCAGTATCAAAAGCCGTAATCAAAGCAATGCACAAAACACCATCCACAAAGAGACACAACAATTTATGTGGTTCACCCAAAGTGGGCTACTCCACGGATAAAATATTTCACTAAATTTTATCAAATCAAATTCTAGGAATACCTTTCCCGATTACAATGTTTATGGGCACCAACCCAAAGGAGACACCAATCCCCTAGCTCTGTTCTGGCTGGTGATCCTCTAGAAGACCTCTGCCTCTACTACCCTTAGAAAATGGAACTCTATCCATAGAAGACACCTGTCTTCCCTACTCTGGCTAGAGACCTCTGTCCTCAACTCTGTCACCTCCAAAACTGGTCCTCAAATTTGCACTAAACACAGTCCTTCATTTTAGCACAAATGTCCTCGTTCTTTTTCTCAGATCTGCACCAAACACAGTCCTTCGGTCTGGCACAAATTTCCTCAAATATTTCTCTGGTCTGGGTACAAATCTGTCCTCAAAATATCTCTGCTCAATCGTAGCTGCACTTGGTCGAAACCAACCTTTGCACTGTTTATGCAAACACAACAGCACCGTCTTCGCGCACTCTAATTCCTTACGATCTCTCTCACTTAGATGATTCGACAAAAAGCACTTTGTACCTTGCTATCGAATTTTGCACTCTGCTCTTGGTGATCGAACTCCTCCCCTGTACTCTATCTACGAACGTCGCACTTCGAACGCACACTCTCAATCGATACATTAACTCTTCGAACAACCCTCCTTTTATACTAATACTTTCAAGATCAAAACCTTGATCTTAGTCGGCTGACCCTGATCTTTAGTCGGCTGCATAACCCTGTACTTTGTCGACTGCAAACGTCGGTTCACATTTAACTTTGTTGGTTTTAACTGCTTCTGTAGTTCTGTAGCTACTGTCGTGAAACTACAACATGTCACGATATCGCGACACCTTTGCCTCCGTACACTTTCTTTTGGCTTTTGTCGTGATATCGCGACACTACACCCTTTGTCAACTTTAACTACGTTCTTGTCACGATATCACGACACTTCTCCCTTCGTCAACCTCCTTTCTACTTCTGTCACGAAATCGTGACACTTTTGCCTCTGCAGACTTCGTCTTCACTTCTATCGTGAAATCGTGACACTTTTGTCTTCATGGCCTTCCTTTCTACTTTTGTCGTGAAATCGTGACACTTCACCTATGGAAGACATGCTTTCAATTTCTATCGCAAAATCGTGACACTTTCTCCATTCGTACGCTGCCATCTCAAACTGTCATGAAATCGTGACACTTTCACTTCCTTGCACTCTTGTCTGCTTGCACTAGGGAAAACGGAACATGTCACGAAATCACGACGCTTTCGCCTTCGAGCTCTTCCTTCTTGAATTCGTCATGAAATCATGATGCTTCTTCTGTTGAAGACTTGCTTATTGTCTCTGTCATGAAATTGTGACACTTTCTGCATCCATAAGCTTTCTCTTCAACCTGTCGCGAAATTGCGACACTTTCTGCATCCGTACGACTTCTTTTCAGCCTATCGCGAAATCACGACAGTTCTCATTTTAGACTCTTCCCTTTGTTGCATGTCACGAAATCGTGACAGTTCTCACTTGGAACATTTTCACCTGCAACATGTCGCGAAATCATGACATTTTATCTTGCTTCCACTTTGTCTTCTGACTTGTTGTGAAATTGCGACACTTTTTCTCTCGGACTCTCTCTCCTGTATTATGTCACGAAATCGTGACACTTTTTCTCTCGGACTCTCTTTCCTGCATTATGTCACGAAATCGTGACACTTTTTATTTCAAACTCTCTCTCCTGCATTATGTCGCGAAATCGTGACACTTTTTCGTCCGTTCAACCTACTTTGCAATATGTCACGAAATCGTGACATTTCTGGCTCGAACATTCTCTCTCTTCTTTGAGTCGTGAAACTGCGACATGTCGCGATATCGTGACATTTTTCTAACTTACTTGCTTTCAAACTTGTCATGCCGAAACCTTCATCAAAACAAATTCTTTTACATCAAATCAAATTCCTTTAAAAGCTTCTTGACATCAATGACAACTTATACACTTGAGCAAAGGCAATATACCCAAGGTACCCAAAATTGCCAACAAAAACCAGTACACTAAAAAGGTAAGCACAAAAGAATGAGAGGACAATTACACCATGTCCTACTCATTCATCAACAATCAGAATCAAATTAAGATAATTGCAAGGAGAAATATAAAGGTGGCTAAATAGAATATGTATTTGAACATGCCAAAGATCATCCAATGAAATAAGAAGCTCCAACTACAGCTTACTCTACATCATATGAAGACACAAATTACCTGTTGAACTTGAATACAAAGAATACAAAGGAAGACTACGAAGATCAAGCAAAATATTATGAAGAAGATCCATATTGAAGACTAAAGTCTTCAATACCCAAATAATGTAATACATGGGGTGTTAGAAATAGTGTCTATTCCATCATTTGGGTTATGTAAATGTATCCTCCAAGATATATACTTAGATTACTTTATGTGCAAGTTATCTGGTTACTTCATGCAATGTAATAAATGCATAAGTGTCAATGTGCAAGTTGTCCCTTGCACAACTAGATAGAGTGTTGGCCAAGTATCCTATTTTGTCTATATAAGGATGGCCTCTTAGATAGATAGATATAGAGTCGGGGACATATTCAGATAGTGTAGCTTACTAGATAGTACAGTTTTATGTGCCTCACCATTCATTGGTGATGGATACAATGTAGTTCAACAACTTTATTAATGGAGTGTTTATTTCCTCCATAGCTACATTGTAATAGTTTATATGATTTCTATTTACAACATATTTTAGTCATCTAGAATATTTACTTTCTTTCATATTATTCTGATATCTCCCAAGGCTCATTCATCAAAAGCTAACAACACACACACACACACACACACACACACACACACACACACACACACATATATATGTGTGTGTGTGTGTGTGTGCGTGCGCGTGTGCATGTGTGTGTGTGTACATTTACATATATGTATATATAAATAGATATAAATAAATCTCAACCAAAAATATAACACAAGAACATGTGTTTTAAGATAAGTAAAACAAGAAGAAAAAATCCTCATGTACTAATATAAATCATTGCTCTTTATATTTTATTTCACTAAAATCTAGTCACACACTATATAAATAAAATAAATTATTATTTCTCTCTCTCTATGTGTGTGTGTTTATATATCTGTTGAATTGACCTTATACTACATTTGTATAGAGTCTTATATTGTTCTTTCACCACTTTGTAATGACCTTAATATAACCATGTTCACTATCTTTTATTTGATCATCTTAGGCCCATGGCTTATGGTTGAGTCACCCCTTGAGCATTGGGTTTAAGGTTAGAAATTTAAAAATATTAACACATAAATAGGAATATATGTGATTTAATTAATATTCAATTCATAATTTCCTTCTTAAGTCACCATGTATGCGCATTAAGAAACTTTTCCTCTTTATGTGGCGTATGACATCTCTAAGTGGCATGGACATGCATTTGGGATCTAGATCTAAATAATGATTTCTTCACATTTATTTGATTTATCATTTTTGTTTGATCGATTATCTTTAATTATTGCTTATTGTATGGATTGTGGAATATTGTGGATTGGTTTTTCTTAACTTTGATAGTTGTCTCATTACAAATGGTATTAGAGCACCGTGTTTGGCTACTTATAAAAGGTGTTCTTTTTGGAAAATTAAACAAGTGTGAATATGCAACTACTAGTTTCAAATTGAAATAATAGAAGTAATTTTTGTCATTTTTTTTCTACTTTTAATATTTTGAATAATTTTATCGCATAGTAATATAATCTAATTAAAACTATTTTTTTATAGAAAAACCTAAAGAAAAAATAGCATCGAGCATGTAAGAATTCATCAAATGATCCATACTATTTTGATGAACTCATTGATCTGTTCAAAATAATATATATCTTTGGAAATCCTTACAAACAAAAAAGCATAATTCCTAATTAGGGATCTATAATCAAGGTAGTAAATCTATAACTTTGCTTGCAATAATATGTTGAGAGAGTTACTTTGAGCAAAGCATGAGTTGGAGTTAAATCTATAGGAATAATGATATCACAACACTATTAGCTTAAAGACCTTGGTACCCATTTGGACTTATTAGCAGAAAGGATAACACCATGACTACCTCTAACATCAACATACCTCATGGTAGCAACTTGATCAATGATGTCATGACCACTATGGAACCTGCCTTACCTTGGTGCCATCACCTATGGTTTCCATGCACAAAGATAAATATACTTCTGGTGCCAATACCATGTGTCATAGCCATCTTCTAGAATGTACAAAAGATATCCTTCTAATGCTATATTTTAGGGACACAACTACAATCATCCAACCTTACCACTTAGTACCTTATGGATTAGTGCCAACCCAAAATTATCAAAATGTATAGTTTTTTAATTGACATTTAAATTGCTTCTTGATTAGTTGGGAACTAAAACATTAAACCTATCAACTACTTTATAACCATCATACATTTGTATGAATATTTTAGTTTACTTCTTCTTTGTCTTATCCAATTCTTTCTTTTATTCTTCTCTTAAGGTTGTTGCTAAATTCATCTTTTCTTTACCTCTATATCTTTCTCACCTTGCATGCCCTAGTTGTCCTTACAGTGCCTAAGATTTTGTTCTAATAATCACTTTATAGGAATCAAGTGTACTTGTGCCCCCATGCCACATACCTCATGTACTAAGCATTTATGTAATTATTAGCATGGATGCATGAGACTTGAATTTTTACAATGTGTTTATATTTACATTATCTATAAATAAATATTATTATTCTTAGAAATATTGTGTTGTATCATATTCTATTGCATAACTCATATGACACTATAAATTAATTTTCAAAACTATTCTCTAGACCATCACATAATGGTCCTATTAGTGTGGATCAAGTGATATCAAATCAAATTTCCCATTCATATAATTTTCATCTTAGTATTAGTTCTCTACAATTATTCTTGCCAAGAATGAATATGCTTCATCCTTGATTATTTGCTCACACATATTTGTGGTACTATAAGCAATAAATCACACCAGGTTCCATGTTTGAGTACCCTAAATAATGTCATATTTGTAGAGAAATATCTAAGATAGTAAATTCACCACCAATAAAGATGAATACATAGGATGTCAAGATGCTTATTTGAAATATTTTGGATGAGTAGAGGAGAAAATTTTTGGGGTTGTTCAAGATCTCATGATAAAGACAAAAGCAACATATAACACTACCAACCATATACCCTTTCAAATCCATAGTCTCTTCAAGGATAAGATCAACATCAACATTGTAGTAATTTCTGATTAGATAAATACCAAAGACTTGGATACCTAGATCCAATAACTAGAGGTATACATTTTTATTAATCACTTTTCTAACATTAATATAACTTCTTTCACAACCTTGAAGATGTTGAATTTAGATGCTTATTGATGGGAATCAATTGGAAGTAAGATCATAGATAAGTAAGACTCCATTATGAATTGGAAATAATTTTTTAGGTTGGTTCACATTCATTTCTATAAATTACACCATTATGACAGTGAATACATGCACTTCTACATAGGTGTTGTAGGTGAGTTGGAGAGGAGAGGGCAATCCTCCAAGGGAGGTCCCAGGTTTGAATCTCCACCCTACCAAAAAGTTGAATTGGGCACCCAAAATCCAATTGATAATGTTGGTGCGAGCAGGACTGAGCATGACTCCTGGGTGACTTTAACGGTGTATAATCCCCTGGTTGTGGTCTCTCAGAGCAAGGCGGCCTCGCAAGGGGTTTTTCGCTTAAAAAAAGAAAAATAATACATGCACTTTTAATAATTATGCTAGCACAAATATTAATCTATCTAGAAGTAGACTTATAAGTTCAATGAACTTTTGAGTTATATATGCATCAACAACAATAAGAAGCATCTTGATGAAATTCATTAGTAAATATTAAAAATGAAGTTCCTTTTAGTAGAATCCTTAGCATAGTATTTTGATTCACATCCAAGATGGAAGAGAAGTAGTAGAGAAAGTAGAAATTTCTATCTTTAATGCCATACAAGACACCAGTGATGCCAAAAACTAAGCAACTTATTGCACAAACACCTCAAGTTCCAAATCCCAAGGGCCACTTAGTTCCATCAAATGCTAAGATTCCTCCATCAAAATAGGACAAAATTTAGCAAAAGGTAGGTAATAAATAGTGTAACGATCATAAGAGACTCATGATGATGCTAAGTTTAGAATCAGTAGAAGTAGATGGGTGTAGGCAGATTGTACCTATATAATAAAGAAAAATAATGAGGTTAATACTACACATCTAAGAATGAGAACTCCACAAACTAGTAATGGCCCAGTTATGAAGAACAAGAGTTCTTGTTCGACACCCATTGCTTGATAAAAGGTGATCCTATACACATCATAATTGATAATAGATGTAAAACAAACATCATTAATCAAGATATAATCAAATTATGTGGATTCCCAATAGTGCCAACTTTATTCTACTACTTTTTTTTACTACATAGTAAGATAGTGTACTTCTACCCTATGTGACATTCACCTCTTGTACCAATTTTTTATATTATTATCAACATGATTATATGATATTTGTATTGTGTAGTGTATTTACATTTGCATTATCTATAAACAAACTATCATTGTTCTAATATATTTTTTGTTGTGTGTTGTTCTACTACACAATTCTGAAGTATAACTC
The DNA here is from genome assembly GCA_028583015.1 of Wollemia nobilis. Taxonomy (NCBI): domain Eukaryota; kingdom Viridiplantae; phylum Streptophyta; class Pinopsida; order Araucariales; family Araucariaceae; genus Wollemia; species Wollemia nobilis. Next base: position 7,232,493 of record JAQPPZ010017110.1, read on the forward strand.
ATTTGATACCACAAGCTAGTTTAAGAAGTTGTCCTTTATTATACCACAAATTGGGACCTATAGTGTAGATTAAAAGGATCCAAAGGAGATTGACAAGGAAAATAAAAATATATATGTACAATGTATGATACATAAGAAAATATTTTAAGGAATAAAAAAAAGCAACACAACAATTTAGAAAAAACACTAGTTTTAATCTTCATAGTCAATACTTTTGAGTTATCATTAGTACTTCACTTAATCAGTTTAGTTGTACTTTACCATCTATAGATGTTATAGAGCACTAATTAGCTAGTGTAAGATAAATTTATGATAAACTATAAAATGTTGTAGATGTAGTCAACAATATATTAAAGATGACCACACGTGTAAGGTAGATAGATTGTCACATTGAATTCCAAAAAAGGAATATAAACTCAAAAAAAAATTTAGAAGGTAGATTATTAGAATTCAATAGGAGAAAACAAAAGCATAATGTCAATCCTAGAAGTAGAACTCATATGACTTATGTAAAACATAATAGTATGTATGAGGTTTTATGATTTGAATTTTGATTTTAATATGGATATGGATGTAGTAGGAGAATTTTACCTCCTTTATTCACCCATTTATTTTTAAGTAACAATTTGTATTTGAATCATTTTAGAAGTGAACCCCTGGTTGGATTTCCAATATGGAGTGTTTATTAAGGTTGCACAAGGTTCTTGAAAAGAGGAAAGTCTATAAGACTACTTCAAGCATTAAAATAGAATATGCAGGAAATGATACGCAAGTGCTACACACCTTTATGAACAAAATTTAAATGGATTTTCCTAAAAAGTTCAAATATGGTTCTCCATATCCTTAAGCAATATGGAGATAAAATACTAATTAGCTAGATCCATAAAATAATAGTATAATGAATTTATAAGCACTTTAAGCTTCACTTAGGATTTGGATCCAACAATGATTCTTGAAGGATGAGATAGAAAAGAAACTTCACATGCATGGTTTTTATACAACTCATGATGTAGAAAGAATGCTAAAGGAAACTAAAAAAATTAATGTACTAAGGTTTTTTCATTGAGATTCTTTAACACAAGATGGTGATAGAATAGGGGGAGAGAGAACAAAAAGACATTTTAGTTCCAATTGCAAGTCTAGGAATTCCAAGATCAATGATGTGAATATTTCACATGGATATGGAAGAAGAGTAAATAGAGTTTTGAAAGGGTTTCTCCTTTCGTTTTACATCGAATTAGTCTCATTGAGCTATTTCATGTCGTCAAGATATGAACCTTGGTGTTGGCTACATCAACTATTTGTCCAGTCATTGAACCAAGGACTTGTTGGCAATCATTGGACCAAGAATCATCATTACCAAGAGTGAAATAAATAATATAAATTTACCTTTAACTATTACTTAAGTGAAATGAAACAACAATAAAAGTATTTTTGTGATAATCATAACAACATTATTACTTATGAATTTATAAAAATAAAATAAAAAATCCTAGCAATCTATTATACATATTGGATAGTTTTGATGGAGAAACCTCATAGGCACATGTTGCAATTTATTGTACATATTGGATATCCATCTCTTCAGATGACTGGATAGCTAATTTAGGGGTTACAAAACACATGACAAAGTACAAGAACCTTATTCAAGGCTATAACAAAACTTATGTAGGGGAACATGTTGTGATTGGAGATGAATCCTCACTACAAGTTGGTAGAAGTGGAAACATCACTATTAGCTCTTTTCCATTTGATGAGGTACTCCATGTTCCTAATGTTGGCCATAACGTTTTGTCTATTTATTTTATTACTCATATAAATAAGAATGTAGAATTTTCGTTTGATAAATGAGTGATTAAGGATATATTTATTTTATTATTGTTACTTCTAGATATTATGATGAAACTGGCCACATTTATAAGCTGGGTGAAAAATTATTGTTCTTACTTCTTCTAGAAAGAAAAGCTTTGTTGCTATGGTTGTGCATGCTAATAATGAGAGTAAGAAGTGGTATGATAGGCTTGGGTATATTATTTATACTTCCTTGAGATAGACGAATAATCATTAGATGACTATTGGAATTCCACACATATCTCCTCCAAGTGGTGCATGTGAGGGATGCATTTTGGAAAAACATCATTGAGAGACCTTTCTAAAAGGAGTTACTAGGAGGGCATATCACCCTTTAAAAATAACACATAATGATATTTGTGGACATATGGGTACACCTTCTCTTTTAGAAATAGGTACTTCTTTCTTTTTGTTGGTGACTTTTATAGATATGTGTGGGTATACATTATTCATACTAAGGAGGAGGTGTTTGATAAGTCTACGAATTTCAAGGCTCTTATTGAAAATTAGATAGATAGGAGGATCAAGCATCTAATAATAGATGAGGGTGGTGAATATATTAGTTATGTTTTTCATGATTTTTAGCATCTCATGGGATAGAATATTAGAGGACTATTCACTATACTCCTAAACAAAATAATGAGGATAAAATTAAAATTTTGGTAATCATGGAGATGAAAGGATGTATAATTTATGCTAAGGGAGTAGATCACAAGTTCTATGGTGAGGTTGGTACTTGTGTAGTGTACATCATCAATAGGGTCCCTAGTAGGGAAGTTTGAGGTATGACACCTCTTAAGAGATTGACAAGGGATATGCTAGATGTTTTTTGATTCTATATCATTGGATATTTAACATGGGATCAAATACCCAAATATATTTGGAAGGAGGAACCAAAGAGCCATAAGTATATGGTAGAGAACAGATCTTGCACAAGACAAGAAAACCAGAATAACAAGAGCCCAAAATTTCTTATTCAATACTTCGAAAGAATTTTACAAGAATATAAAGCAATCTGCCGTTTGCCAACCCCCTCTCATTACAATCCATGATCTTGCACAAGACAGGAAAACCAGAATAACAAGAGCCCAAAATTTCTTATTCAATACTTCGAAAGAATTTTACAAGAATATACAACAATCTATCGTTTGCTAACCCCCTCTCATTACAATCCATGGGTTTTTATCGAGGTCCCGATCCTCTGCGTTTTCAAACTTCCCATGATCTATAATTTCCACCTGGAACAATACTAGAAAGTCGCATTGATGAGACTCTAGGTGAGGTGCGTGACTGACTGCCATACCCAACGAAATCTTCTTCTCGATCTGCTGCTTGCTGTTAGTTGCTATAAACACGACTCTAGATATCCTGTGCGAGTGGCCAACATGCCTATTGAAATCCTCCTTTGAAACTGTTGCTTCACGGCCGCTAACTTGCCGCGCATGAAGGGACGCCTTTAAGAAACCTAGGAGTGCGTGCTTTTTTGTTTGGTCGTGATATCGCGACATGTCACGATATCACGACCATTTCCTTTCTATGCCTTCTCTCTCCTGCTCCCGTCGTGATATCGTGACATGTCACGATATCGTGACATTTCCTCCTTCAAGCCTTCTCTCTCTGTTTTGGCCGCGATATCGCAACCTGTCGCGATATCGCAACGTTTTTCCTATCGGCCTCCATTCTCCCATTTCGGTCGCAAAATCATGACATGTCACAATTTCGTGACCTTTGGCCCTCCGTGCCTTTGCTTCCTGCTCTGGTCGCGAAATCACGACATGTCACGATTTCGCAACCTTTTGTCTTTCGTGCCTTTGCTCCTTGCTTTGGTCGTGATTTCATGACCTTTGATCCTCCGCGCCTTTGTTCCCCTGCTTTGGTCGTAATTTTGTGACATTTGGTCCTCCGCACCTTTGTTTCCCCTGCTTTGGTCGTGATTTCATGACATGTCGCAAAATCATGACCTTTTGTCCGTCGTTTCTCTATCTCCTGTTTTGGTTGTGATATTCATGACACATATTTTTCTTTGCAACACTTAGAAAAAAATAACACAAAAAAAATTTGGTTGATGCTCGATTGCCTTGCTGCCCTCGGATGCTCCTGCATCAGACACCCGAGGTGGATCGAGAAGTGATCCTCATTTCTGATCTTTGGGAGGAAGACCCAGGTGGTCAACCTCTATTTTCGACACCCAAGTTGCATCTTCTACCAGTCTGCCCTTCCACTTGATCAAATATTTAGAATACTGTTTGTTCCTTGTGCTTCTGCCTTCACGAGTATCTAATATTTCTTTGATCTCGTCTGTGGTCGAGTTAGACTCTAGAATGCTCCACAATTCTGTACTTGGTGCCTCTGTATTGTTTCCCTCATGGTATTCCACTAAATCTGATATGTTAAAAATAGGTGAAATGTCAAGCCCACTTGGCAATTCCACTTCATATGCATTGCCTGAATCCCGTTTTTCCAGTATTCCGCATGGCCCAAACTTCTTCATCTTCAACTTGTTATAAGTTTTGGCTGGAAATCTTTCTTTTCCGAGATGGACCATGACTTCATCTCCCACTTCAAACTCTTTGAACCGTCGCTTTTGATCTGCTCTTGCTTTATACTGAGTATTCATTTTTGTAATTTGTTTCTTCACTTCTTCATGCAGGCTTTTCATCTGTTTCGCTAATTCCTTAGCCTCTGCACTGCACTTTTCTCCTTTATCTAATTTCCTCAGCTCAAAAACATTTCTTGGACTATTTCCATATATGATTTGGAATGGAGATTTGTTTGTACTCTTATTGACATAATTATTGTATGCAAATTCCGCCTGCAGCAAAACCAAATCCCATCCCTTGGGTTTATCTGCTATCAAGCATCTTAATAAATTACCCAGGCTTCTATTTACCACATCTGTCTGTCCATAAGTTTGTGGGTGGTATGCAGAACTGAACTTCAGATCTGTCTTCAGCTTCTTCCACAATGTTCTCCAGAAATACCCAACAAACTTTGTATCTCTGTCAGAAACTATGCTTTTTGGAAGACCGTGAAGTCGTACCACTTCTTTGAAAAATAACCCTGCAATGTGAACCGCATCACTTGTTTTCTGGAAGGGAATAAAATGTGCCATCTTGGAGAATCTGTCAACCACCACAAACACAGAGTCATTTCCCCTCTGTGTTCTCGACAACCCAAGAATAAAATCCATGCTGATGTCCTCCCATGGCCTCTCAGGTACAGGTAACGACTGGTATAATCCTGTGTTCTACCTCATGCCTTTTGCCATCTGGCATATTCTACAACTTTGCACAAACCTTTCCACATCTTGCTGAAGTTGCGGCCAGTAGTAATTTTCATTCACCAGGGCAATGGTCTTATCTCGACCAAAATGTCCATCCAGTCCCCCGCTGTGCTTTTTATTTATTAAGTTCTCCCGCATGGAACTCCTTAGGATGCATAATTTACTTCCCCCGAACAAAATTCCATCTTGGATTAGAAAATCCAACCATTTTGTCCTATCCATAGTAACAGGTGCCAAGCAAGCCATCCAGGCTTTTGCAAAATCAGGATCTTCAGGATAAAGACCCTTCAGTTCTTCGAATCCTACCACTTCCACTGTCATTTCAATCAGTAGATTCTGCCTTCTACTTAAGGCATCTACAACTCTGTTTGATTTTCCACTTCTGTGCTTTAACACAAAGGTATAGCTTTGGAGAAACTCAACCCACTTCATGTGCCTCTGATTCAGTTTTGTTTGGCTATTGATGTACTACAATGCCTGATGATCAGTAAATAGAACAAACTCTTTTGGCAACAAATAATGCCTCCACTTATTTAGAGCCTGAACTATAGCATAAAATTCCTGGTCATAAACTGAATACTTTTTTTGAGCATCATTGAGCTTCTCACTAAAATAAGCAACAGGTTTGCCTTCCTGACTCAGTACAGCCCCTATTGCACTGCCACTGGCATCACAGTCTACCTGAAATACTTTGTTAAAGTCTGAAAGTGCCAAAATAGGTTGTTCTGTGACCTTTTTCTTTAATGCATCAAATCTCCTTTCAGCTCCTAGGGTCCACTTGAATTCCTTCTTATCCCCTCTCATTGTTTCTGTGAGGGGTGCACAAATGCTGCTGAAGTTCCTTATGAACTTTCTATAAAAGCTGGCTAGACCATGAAATGATCTTACCTCTGTTGTGCTTCTCGGGGTAGGCCATTCCATGATAGCTCTCACCTTCTCTGGGTCCATTTTCAGACCTTCTACTGAGATTACAAATCCCAGGTATACTAACTCCTTTACAAAATTACACTTTTTAGATTTATTAATAATCGCTCCTCCCGTAGCCTTCTCAAAAAACCTTCTGATATGCATCAGGTGTTCCTCCAGGGTTCTGCTAAATATTAATATGTCATCTAAATAGACAATGACAAATTTTCCTAAAAACTCTTTCAGTACCTCATTCATCACCCGCATGAAGGTACTTGGTGCATTGGATAGCCCAAATGGCATAACCAACCACTCATACAAGCCCTCTCTGGTCTTGAAGGCTGTCTTCCACTCATCTCCTTCCCTGACACGGATCTAGTGGTAACCACTCTTGAGGTCAATTTTGGTGAAGTACTTGGCTCCACTCAAATAGTCCATTATGTCATCCATCCTTGGCAATGGAAATCTGTATTTTATTGTGATCTTGTTGATGGCTCGAGAGTCTGTGCACATTCTCCACTCTCCATCCTTCTTTGGCGCTAGCATTGCAGATACTGTGCATGGACTTAAGCTCTCCCGAATCAGCCCCTTCTCTAGCAACTCCTGGACCTGCCTGTTTAGTTCTTTAGTTTCTACAGGCATCATTCTATGAGCAACTTTATTGGGAAAGATTGATGCTGGCACCAAATCAATATGGTGACTGATATTCCTTACTGGGGGTAAACCCTCAGGCACATTATCAGATATGATATCTGGAAATTCCTTCAATAGATCTTGGACTTCTACTGGGGCATCTTTGCATTCTGTATCCCTGACTCTAGGAATTAATGCATAACACATATGTTCATGCTTTAAATCATCTAAAAATTTTCTTTCGTCGACCAAGCAAATTCTGGCACTGCCACAAACCTTTCTTCCACCTCCTTCAGGGGTTTCAACTTATGACGCATTCCATTCTTGGTCACGAAATAGGTGTTGGCATGACCATCATGAACCGCACACCTATCAAACTGCCATGGCCTTCCCAACAACAAATGGCACGCATCCATGGGTAGAATGTCGCACAGAACCTCATCACGGTAATTCCCAATACTAAATTTTACCAGGCATTGTTCATTGACCAAAACCTTATGGTATTTCTGCAACCACGCGATCCGATATGGATGTGGGTGTTTCTTTCTCTCTAGTTGTAGCTTTGTAACCATTCCCTCTAAAACTAGGTTATCTGTGCTACCGTTGTCAATGATAATGTTGCAAATCTTACCCATGCATTTACACCTTGTGCGGAATAAGCTTTTCCTCTGATCTGTAGCTCCCTCTTCATTTAGCAGGACTCTCCTTGCAATCATTACTTCTCCTCTCTTAGCTTCTTCAGAATGCTCAGATCCAGCATCTTCATCAGCGACTACGACTCTGGCATTTCCATCCGGCCTTCGATTATTCCTTTCTTGTTGTTGTGGGCACTCATATTGGTGATGTCCCTCTTCCCCACATTGGAAGCAAGTCCCACGAAATCTTCCTCTTCCCTGGCCACGTCCAGCTCTGCCCCTTCCCCCTCGGTAACCATTATTCTGATTACGGGGGCGGTCGGTATTTTCTCTCCTTTGTTCTTGATTACTGCTACCTTCTCCATTCTTCTGAGAATCTTCATTTCTTCTTCCACTGTTCCTTTTGCCGGTTATTTCGCCACGACCTCTTCCTCTTTGCTTGTTTTCAAACCTCATATTGATATTTTCTTCAACCTTTAAGGCAAATTGGTAAGCATCCTCTATGGTAGTCATCTGGACTAGACTTAATTCTTCTTGAATACTTGCTCGTAACCCATTAATGTAACGGGCTACCTTCTCCTTGTTGGCCTCTGAGTGGCCTGTTCTAATCATTATTTTATGAAATTCTTCTGTGTATTCTTTTACAGACTTTCTTGATTGCCTTAATCCTTGCATTTTCTTTAGCAGGTCTAACTCATAATAACCAGGGATGAACTGCCTCTTTAGATTTTCTGCCATCCATTCCCACTTTGTTATTCTCTCTTTTCCTCTTTTATTTCGTTCCAACTACACTCCCTTCCACCAAATGCTAGCATGACCTTTCAGTTTGGTCGTAGCAAATCTGACCCTATCAGGATCCTCAACCTCTTCATACTCAAAGTACTCTTCCAAATTGTTGATCCAGTCGATCAATTCCTCTGGATCAAGGTTCTCGAAATATGTGGAAACCTCCATATTTGGCATCTTCCCAATCTGGGATATGGCTTTGTATAGTCTGGCCTGAGTAGGATCTACTACTTCTTCTTCTTCCTCAGGTTGGTCTTCTTCTTCGTCATCTTCCTCTTCACTACCTTCGTCTCTTCTTGGCTCCAATCTTCTACGCATTTCTTCTTGCAGGGCTTGCATTTTCCGTTGCAAAGCTCAGACATCTTCCGCTGCTGCCATGCCTCTCCCACCAACAAGGTTTCTTCTTGGAGGCATTCTGCTCACCTAATTCCAAGCCCTTCCATAGATCCTGGTGTAACTGCCTCTCCTCCGGCGATCTGTTACACACTCAGGAACTTCTGGCTCTGATACCACTTGGTAGAGAACAGATCTTGCACAAGACAGGAAAACCAGAATAACAAGAGCCCAAAATTTCTTATTCAATACTTCGAAAGAATTTTACAAGAATATACAGTAATCTACCGTTTTTCCAACCCCCTCTCATTACAATCCATGGGTTTTTATCGAGGTCCCGATCCTCTGCATTTTCAAACTTCCCACGATCTACAATTGCCACCTGGAACAATACTGGGAAGTCGCATTGATGAGACTCTAGGTGAGGTGCGCGATCGGTCGCCATACCCAACAGAATCTTCTTCTCGATCTGCTGCTTGTTGTTAGTTGCTATAAATGCGACTCTAGATATCCTGCGCGAGTGGCCAACATGCCTGTTGAAATCCTCTGAAACTGCTACTTCACTGCCACTAACTTGCCGCGCACGAAGGGACGCCTTTAAGAAAGCTGGGAGTGTGTGTTTTTTTGTTTGGTCGCGATATCGCGACATGTCGTGATATCGTGACCATTTCCTTTCTGCGCCTTCTCTATCCTACTCCCGTCACGATATTGCGACATGTCGTGATATCGTGACATTTCCTCCTTCAAGCCTTCTCTCTCTGTTTTGGCCACGATATCGTGACCTATCGCGATATCGCACCGTTTTCCCTATCGGCCTCCGTTCTCCCGTTTTGGTCATGAAATCGTGACATGTCATGATTTTGTGACCTTTGGTCCTCCACGCCTTTGCTCCCTGCTCTGGTCGTGAAATCACGACATGTCACGATTTCGCGACCTTTTGTCTTTCGCGCCTTTGCTCCCTGCTTTGGTCGTGATTTAGCGACATGTCGCGAAATCTCGACATGTCATGATTTCGCAACCTTTGATCCTCCGCGCCTTTGTTCCCCTACTTTGGTCACGATTTCACGACATTTGGTCCTCCGCACCTTTGTTTCCCCTGCTTTGGTCACAATTTTGCGACATGTCGCGAAATCATGACCTTTTGTCCGTCGTTTCTCTATCTCCTGTTTGTGTCGCGATATCGCGACACTTTTTGTGTCGCGATATCGCGACACATTTTTCTTTGCAGCACTTAGAAAAAAATAACACAAAAAAAATTGGTTGATGCTCGATTGCCTTGCTGCCCTCGGATGCTCCTGCATCAGTATATATTTATGGCATATTTTGATACCTCAAAGGTGTATCATCTCTATGATGCTTAGAGGCATGAGGTTTTGATTAGAAGAGATGTCATCTTTGATGAGGTTCTTCTAGGTACTCCTTCCACACCCTCCAAAATATTTAACTATTGATCCTTCTAATTGATAAGCACTATCATTTTTTGCATTTTAAATATTGTCAATCTAAGGTATCATATGATGGCTATATGCACTAGAGAGCAAATAAATGTATCTGGGTATTGGGTCTTCTAAGGCTTCCTATGAAAACACTCTTGCAAGAGTTAAAACACACTTGCATGGGACAAAATTCACATACGCATATATAAAAATAAAATATCACACTTGCAAAAATGAAACACACTTACATAATCAAAAACTCACTTACATGAATTTAAAGAGCACACTTTGCACAAATAGAAAGTAACCAATGTATATAAATTGAATGTTGCAACTACATATAATTTTATTAGGAAAGTAATAGATTAGTTACAATTAATAATAGATTAATTTGATACATTTAATGTAAACATATAATTCTCTACTTTAATTAGCCTAAAGTAATATCTGCAAAAGTAGTTAAATGCGTCCTTCCACTATGTTGCTAGAGTGGGTCCTTGCTCTATAGCCCAATGGGAGGTAATTTTAAATTCTAAGAAAGCTAAAAAGTAATACACTTAGGAAAAGGAACACAGGTGGATTTATTAGAAAAGGTGATGTAATAATTTATTTTACTAATAATTTCCCCCCAAAATATTTTCCTCTATACATGCATAGGGCATATTTATACACACAATGTCCAACTACACACTCTATTATTTAGGTAACTATTCACAAATATATTTACTTTATAAAAAAAAAACAAGATTATGAAATGACCTATGGGAATTACAAAAATTTGCAAATAATGTTACTATGCAAAATTATCCGTATCCATTTTCAAGTCTAGCATACAAAAATTTCTACACCAAACCTAAGAATCTAGTTTTTGGTTGATAGTTTCAATCAACTACCTATTTTCCATGCCAACCAACAGGGTCTATCTATCCCCACTCACTAACACTTTGTCTAACACTTTAGCATTCTGTCTATTTTTGGTACACCAATACCCCGTTCATTTTTGGTGCATAAATGCTCCATTTATTTCTAGCAAATTAGCATTTTATTTATTTTTGGTGCTCATTTGTAGTATAATCACTCAGTTGTACCAAAATACCCTTTAAAATCTAGTAAACCATGAGCTTTCTAATCAGTTTTCAAGTGCCCTTAGTCTAATACCAAATATTTGTAAATATACCCCTAAAATCACATAATACTTATCTAAAACAACTAAGCAATGCATTATCTTTATTTACTATATATTAACACAAATTATAGCCTAGTCCATCATTAAATTTTTGTTATAGTCATATTAAAAAAGGTAAAAAGTGTTACTTTATTGCATAAAAGGAGGTAGGCCTCATCACTAATTATCTACCCATGTTAGATTTAGTAGGTTATTTAGACATATTGGTTAGTTCTACATATTAAATCATCTTCCCCTTTCTCAAGTGATTATTCCTAGCCTATCGATTTGACCCCTTCAGAGGTAGTTTCTTAGGTAGTTTCTTCTTCCCCAATAGTAGGGAAATATGAACAAAATACATCATTTTAGAATGTTCAATCCTTGCATGATGAGATGAGTGGTTATGAGTTGGATTATTCCATTTCACCTTTGGATGTTAATATAGTGCAAGATATACATGATTCATTTTTTTGTCTCACACCTAAGTGGGTTAAGATGCTTTTGATTAATGCTTAGCCTACACCATAACTTGAGTGTCATTAGAAGGCTCCTTCATGAGATTTGATTTTGAAGGTATCGCATTCACAAGATACCTTCACATACTCTAGATATAAGGGTAAGCCTGAATGGGAAGATGTTATGGTAGTAGAGTATAAGAACCAATGAAGAATAGGACTTAGGAGTTGGTTCCTCTTTTAGAAGGAATTAATATTATAGGGTGTAAATGGGTCTATAGGATCAAATACACATCATATGGTTAGGTAGAAAAGTACAAGTTATGTCTTGTCACTAAGGGCTTCTATCAATATGAGGAAGTGGACTATTCCAAGAATTTTGCACCTATGGTTCGGATGGACTCTGTAAGGATGATTCTATCCATTGTTGCCTCTTATATATGGAAGATTCAACTGATGCATGTGAAGAGATCCTTTATAAATGGGGAATTTTAGGAGTAAATATACATGTAGTAGTCACCTAGTTTTATGCTAGAGGGACTTACTTTATTGGTATATCGCTTGACTAGATCTTTGTATGGTATTAAGTAGGATCCTCACACTTGGTGTGAGAAGATACACTCATTTTTTATCAACTATGAATTTTAAAAATGTGAGGCTAAACATGATTTTTACATAAAATATTAAGATGAAAAAACTTTTTTGATTGTGTTGTATATTGATAATATTCTAATCACTAGCAACTCCACTACTATAATTTAAGATATAAAGTCATTGCTTTCATCCGTATTTTATAATGGATTTGGTGCTTTGGCACTATTTTCTAGCCATTCAAATTGATCAAATAGACTCTAGCATTATATTTCTTACCCCAAGTATGATTTGGATCTTCTTCAATGGTTCAATATGGAGTTGTGTAATTCTTCTCAAACCCTCTTTACCTCTGGTTTGAAACTTAGGGCTGATTGCACCACACCTTTAGTTGATGTCACCCTATACCTATCTCTTATGGGAAGACTTCTCTATCTCACTCACACTAGATTGGATATAGCCTTTTTATATTATCTATTGATCTAGATACATGTAGGCACCATGGGAGAGTAATTGAATAGTAGCAAAACAAGTTATTAAATACATTAGAGGGACCTATAAAATGGGAATCCACTTTTCTATTGGTTCATATTTAATTTTGATAGGCTTTTTAGATGCTGATTGGGTGGGTGATTTGGATAAGTGGTTATACACCATAGGCTTTGTGTTCTACTTGGGATTTGGACTAGTTTCCTTGTGTTCCAAACACCAATATATCATTTCTTGTCTTCCATGGATGTCGAATATTGTGATTCCATTAAGATAACTAAGCATCTCAAGTGGATGCTAATGATTTTAGAGGAGATTGGTATTCCTCAGAGTTTTTTTTTGTTTCTCTTAACCATGATAATTAGAGTACTATTAAGCTTATATATGATCTTGTGTTTCATTAGAAGATAAAGCACATTGAAATATGAATGTATTTTATGATATGGATTCATTTTTATGGGATGTTTGATCTAGTTTTTGTGCCTTCATTAGAGTAGGGAGCAAACATATTGACCAAGATGATGATCAAAATATTTTTCTATGCATGCATGAGGTTATTGAATTTGAAGAGTGTCCCTTTAGATGAGATCCAACATAAGGGTCTATTACGATGTCCCCCATTTAGCTTAAGGAGGGATGTTGGAATATGTGGCAATTAAGCTTCTCTTGAGGCCATGACTAACTATTTGCACTTGTATTTGTTATATTTACTCTTTGGGACCATGTAAACCTTGTAAAAGGTATTTTTGTAAATTTTTATATTATTTTATTCCTAATGTTTAGTCTCACAACCTTGAACTAAAGACATCATGTACTTGGGTATAAATACCCCTTGTCATCAATCATTTTATTATTGGTTGAAGTTTACTTTCTATTCCTTTAATGAAAATCATTTAGTGTCTATAGACACCTTATTATATTATGTGTTTTTCATGTTGTGCATATATTTTGTTAAGCAGTACTAGGTAACATTTGTTTCCATTCATTTCTAGAAACTACTATGACATCTGATAGTAAAATAAACTTACAAAGCCTTTCCTTTTCTTGAAAAAATATATTATCTCTAGTATTAAAAAAACTTGAGAGAAAATAAAATCAAAATAAAAATGACAATAAAAGGTTTAAAAAATCAAATCCAATATTGCTATCAAAATTAAAGGTTTTCCATAAAAATTTCAAATCCATATTGTATAACTTCTAGCAAAATTTTGTCTTGGCATATGTTTATCTCCTCCATTAGTTGTCTCTTTTCTATAAAAATAATGTGTAAAAATAATATTATTGCTATAAATCTAAGTTTTATAAAGTGATTGAATTGCCTCCATAGAGGCTACAAAACTAGGTTGACAATGCAATTCCCTTAGGACCTTAGACCTTGGTTAAAATATAACAATTGATATTGGAAAAAAGAAAGAGCAAAAAAAAAGCACTAAGAAAACAAGAATTAGGTTCATTAAAAAAAAAAAAAAAAAAAAAAATATATATATATATATATATATATATATATATATATATATATATATATATATATATATATATATATATATATATATATATAACTAAAAAAAGAGAGGGAGGAAACTCATTAAGGAAAGAAGCATATGATACTCGCATCTTCTATACATGGCATTGGTCCAAAGAGAATTCATACACAAAGGGCATCATGTCCCTTATACATTTATATATGTGACTCCTCATCAAAAGAATCACCATAATTATATACATAATAATAGATCATGCATTCTTATACATTATCATCAATCCTTCATATTAAATTTGAATCATTGTTATATGTGAGTATATTATATAGATCATTAGACCATTCTTATGTGACTTACATATGGTATTATGAAAAAAACTCTATATGGATTTGTTAGAGTTAAAGTGCACTATGCCTTCACCTTGACACTTGTCAGTTTCACCTGACAAGTGTCATGTGTTGAATGTAGGCTTATGCCTATATATTGTAACCATTTGTATCAATAAAATTAATCCCTTCAGCTTCAGTCCTAACATTTGGTATCAGAGCAGGCTTTACCTGCCCTGTGAAACCCTTGAGGGGGATTTCCCTCATGGAAATCCTCCCTCCCCCTCATTTTTTTTCCCATTTTGTTTTCAAGCTAGGGATTATGCTCTCCATCCATGAGATGGATCAAAAACCAGAAACTTGAAAAATTCATGGGTGCCTACCAGCATCACCGGGTTCTGGAACAGATCCGGCAACGAGACCACCTCGATCCCGTTCATGAAGGCGTACGCGCATTTCTTAGATGCAGGCATGAAGGTGACATTCATGCTATTGGAGGATACATTGAGGGAGAATTCGTGGAGCAGGAACGCCTACGTGAAGGCGTCCATCGTCTAACTGGTGTTGAGGTTGTGAAAGAGCATGAAGGAGTTCGTCGTTACGCTGAAAAATACATCCGAGGGCTAGTCGCTGTCGTAGGCGGAGGGGTAGACGTGGAAGCACAAAAACTAGCACCCCGATGACATAGGGAAAGAGTATGTGGCCGCGATCGTGAAGATGCGCGTCGTCATGTAGGGGACATCTGCCATCGAGGAGTACTGTGTGGAGGCGAAAGCGGACATGGAATTCGCTATCGCTTGGGCAAATTTGGAGCCCTCAGATATACGACATTGACGCTGTTCATTTTGCTCACCATTGGCTTTGTCTGTGTAGAAAATCGTAACTCCACACAACTTGCGATTTAGAATGGCACCGATGAGTGATGTCTACTTGGATTTGAATTAGTCTCCCACTCTCAAATCTATGCTCGAACTAATTGGTGATGCCCTTGTTCAGCCTGCACCTTTCATAACTGTTCTGACCAGGCAGGATGTAAGTACTATCTCCAACTGCTACACTCATCAATGTCAGATCTGTCACTCATATAGCACTTTTGAGCCACTGATGAAAGATTTTTGATCTCTAGGATACCGCTCATAATGCACCATCATTTGCATGGATGTCGAATCTCTTTGTAGCTCATGCATTTACAGATTTTGCAAACTACAAAACTGTAGATAAAAAAATGAACCCAAAAAATATTCAGATCTTGGATTGTATCTCGTTTTTCATTTCTCCATGGAGAAATTACTTCTACGGACGGATACCTCCCCAAAAAAATCTACCCTCCCTAATAACTCAAAAATAGGCAGCTATGATAACATTCCCCCTTAAAGTGCACTATGCCTTCACCTTGACACTTGTCAGTTTCACTTGACAAGTGTCATGTGTTGAATGTAGGCTTATGCCTATATATTGTAACCATTTGTATCAATAAAATTAATCCCTTCAGCTTCAGTCCTAACAGGATTATCAAGAAAAATAAAAAATAAAAAAAGGATATTAAGATATTCCTAAACCAGATTAGACATTCTTTTAGGTACCTCTATTCATCTATGCTACTTCTTCCTCTTGATGGTTATGTATCCTTGTAATGATGAGTGGCATTTCTTGGATTTCTAAGAAATTAGTCTTATTAAGGCATTAAGTCTTGTCCTGATAGGGATACCACACTGCCAAAGGGAATTGGGCTCTCCTAACAAAAATCCAAGTTCAATTCATAGGGGGGAGGTGCCCCTAATGTGCCCCAAATTTTCAACCTATTCAAAAATAAGAAAAAAAAAGTGATCAAGCCTTAGGTTTTCATCCATATTAATATCCTTTTTTTTCTTCATCATATTGTGGATCCAATATATATGGTTCACCTAAAAGGAATTACATGTTTTTTATTTACAAGCCTAAATTTTCATGTGGTTGTGTCTAACTCTTTATATGATCAAGCAAGTTATAGGCAATGTGCCAATAATAATAAATTCTAAGGAAGAAGTTGAATCTAAAGATGCATAATTAGAAAAACATAAGGATGAACAAAAATATGTGAACAAGAGAGAAGAGAATGAAGAATAATTTAAAATAGAGAAATAAAAGATTGAAGAGTTAATGAAATAAGAACATCAAGCTAAGGCTATAGCAAATTTCCATCTAGACCACCATGAGAGGAAACAATTATAGGGACATATCATAAAGCAACAAAATAATTATGATGAATGCACATGGAACCATAGGGGAAAAAATATTGATGTGCAACAAGTGGCAAGTGTAAGCAAGTGCGGATGAAAATGGGTGATATTTATGACCACCATAAAGATCAAATTAATATAACCAATACATGAAACCAAAGGATTACTAATGAATAAAAGAGTGGCATAACAAAAGCATGGAATCAACAAAGACCACCACCAATCAAGGTCCCACTTTGGTGTTTGGGTGATCAAGAATGGTACCAATTATATTCCATGATTAGAGGATCATATTATTTTATTTCATATCATGTTTTAAGGATATCAAAGTGGCACAACAAAAGTATGGTATCAAAAAAGACCACCGCTAATCATGATCCCACTTGGATGGTTGGGTGATCAATAATGACACCAATTATCTACTTTTAATAATCCCACTAAAATATTCTTAAGGAAAATGGACTGTTAGGGTACTGAGAAGTAGCTACCTACTAGTATAATATTGCATTTTATAGTGGGCATAAGATATAAATAACCTAATCATATTATGTTAATAACATGAGATAAAAATAATCGAAGATCTATCTTTAGAAACTTATATTATAATAATGAGTGGGATAAGGATAGGGTTATGTTTTTCCAAAAATAGCATTGGAGGATGATTATATAAAGAGAGGACCTGATAATTGTAAAGGATTGAATCTAATCCAATTCAATAGTCATTGTAACAATCTTTGCTCATGGATCGACTCTCACCTTAGGGGATATTATGGAGTGATTCCTTCCTTAAGGAATAACATTGGTGTTGTCCTACCTAAAGGGTATTATCATATCTTGTCTTTTATCTATATACTACTTTGTAGTTTGGTTTATTTAATATATTTATGGAGGCTTTTATATTTATGAGAAGCAAAGGTTCTTAACAAAATTATTGTAATTACACCCCAAAAGTAGCAATAAATTATGATAGAGAACAATTCAAAAATGCATGTGACAATGATAGGAAGGCAAGTTCAAGAGCAATGGTGCAAAAATGAGTTAATTTATGGACTATGGGTAAAAGCATGGTGTTCTAACATGCTTTAGTGACAACTACGCTTAGTGCTAACAAATAATTGGTATATTTTGAAGGTCTCAAAATGAGGATAACTGATATCATTTTGTAATAAATAATTACATATTAGTAGGTATTGGGATATAAATTTCAAATATATAAGTGTTATTTAGCTTTATTATAATATATATACACTAGATTTTATGTTGATAGGTTCACTATCATAATTTTGAAGGCCTCAATGGTTGAAATATTATCATTGGATTATTAAAAGTATGTCTAAAAGTGAAAATAAACTCTTATCATGAGATAGTAAAAAAAATTGAGAAACACAAAGAAATTACAAACCATATCCTTTCCCTAGATCTATTTGTCTACTTTTATTTTATATAAAAATTGTAAGAAGTTTATTGATGCTTGGTGCCCCTACAAATCTACTCATAACAAGTTACTTTATACTCAAGTTGAAAATAGCTAAGAATTAAAATATTGAGAATAAGATTATTAAAACTCTTCCTTGACCTATATCCATTTGTGTAGAAGACATATCCATAGAATGTTTATCAAAATACTCATTTTATGTGGAATTATTTATGACAGATGTTGGGTTTATCCTAAATTTATTTATTTATTTTAAATAAGGAAAACCTCTATTAAAGTACATAATTTAATATATTTATATATACTTTTTTGATTATATATATATATATATATATATATATATATATTCCTATTCCTATTCTATACTTCATTTACAATATTTTGTCAATTTAAATCTTCCTCTAATTCTTAACCAAAGTAGCACTTATTCCATAATGAAGTTGAGCATACTACTTTTTTTAAGAAATTGGTGTCATACAATAAGCTAAAATTATGTTAGAACACCAAAATTTAACCCTTCAAGTAGAAGTATGAAATGGTATTTAGAATTGATATATGAATAAAACTTGAGCAACATACCATTATAGATGGATGATAAAAATAATCTCATTATGATCATTTCATATTATTATTGATCAAGACTGAATACACTCCACTTGGAGTGTCTAAACATGTTAGAGTTTTTTAAATTATCATAAAAAACCTAAGTAAAGTTGGCAATATGCTACTATCACTCAAAACGATGATAGTTTTAATCATTGATTTTCAAGCAAATTTTCTCATTTATTTGTGTTAACTCACTCTACACAATACATATTTGCTAAATAAATTAAGGTTAAGGATTTATAACTTGAGTTTGACCTCAAAAAGTGCAATGACAAAGTGAAACTAATATATGAAGAACATGAAAAAGAGAAAAATGACTCAAAAGGGTAGGAATTTTTTCTAACTAGATATTTCAATACATCATACAAAATAATTAAGTTAATCTACCCTCTTTCCTTTGAATAGGTTGAGGTTCTCCATAACTATATTGTAAATGTTAGTGACCATGTATGAAACCAAATATGACAACAAGCTATGAGTACTTGGGGAAAATATAAAAAAGAGAAAAATATAATTAGCCAAATCAAAAGGAAATATGCATCAAAATAAATTGGATGGGTAAATTTTGACTCATTTTGATAATGGTATTTTTACACAATATACAAGATTTAAAAAAAACAATTCAAAAAAGAAGCAAATGATACAAAATAAAAAAACAAAATGCATATATGATACTTACCATGATTTGCTTTACAATTTTTTTATAGGTAAAAATTTAACAAATGCTCCATGTGCAAAAATACATCACTTACTTGTAAGACATGAAAAGAGTGGCAAAAACCTTACACAAACTTGAGATAGAAAAATGGAATCTTGTACATGCCCACATAAATCAGTCCTTTAGGTGTGCCTTGGTATTTTCTCTTATGGGTACTTCATATTGTTGGAAAGTTTTTATCCTTATTATCTAAATGGACATAAATTCATCGATACTACTAAATACTTCACAAAATAGTTTAAGGTAATATTCTATGTTTTTTTACTATCAAGCTTACTATCTCTATATTCATCTTTCATCATGTCATTTATTGAGTTGGCATTCTTTCTACTATCATTATGAATAATAACACACGTTTCAATAATAAACATATCAAAACATAATGCAAAAAGTATCATATTCATCATAGATGTTCTTTACCATATTATCCACAATATATTGAAAAGTAGAATCTTCTAACAGTTTCTTAGAATCCTTTTTATAATATGATAGTGAAAAATTAAGAAGAATTGGCACATCAAGTTATACCTCTTTTTTTGGGCTTGCAACACAAGTTGTAAAACTACCATGGGGCAATCTCATTCTCTCTTATTTATAGTGAAGAACCTAATATTACCTGTAGAAGTTAAAGTTATGTTCCTCCCATATTACAAGTAGTAACTTTCAATTTCAAATCTTGTTGCTCTTTCCTCGTCGATGAGTAGGAAGCACACAAACAAGTATCCTTATGTCATTTTATGATATCATAAGTAAAGAAGATTTTAGATATGAAAAATTACATCAATTTTTTTAATGAGTTATATGGGATTGAAACGGGCCCCACCCATATTACATAATCATCACATAGTGGTATTACAACAAAGCATGGATATTATCCACGTATTGTTTGGTAAGATTTGAACCTAAGTCTCTTCCTTAAAATATTGAGATATCTAACTAGTTGAGCTAATGAAACTTGATAAAAATTACATCAATTAGCATTGATTGATGAGAAGAAATTACAAGGTTTTAAATATAACAATACTTACAAGTAAAGGATGGAAATATGTTCTAATAAAAATTCAAAACAAGAGAATTGTAAATTAGTGAACAAGTATTAAGATTAGACAATACCCAAGATAATAAGGGCAAGTTTTCTAATAAATGGTAAGGTCCTTACATTATTTCATAATATCATGGACACTTATCTTTTAATATCTAAAAACTTAATGGAGAGAATCTTGATGAATACATCAACTCTATATTCCTTAATATATTTTACACATAAATATCCCCATTGGGTCTATCCCAACCCCTTCCTCCTATGAAGGGTCAATATAGTAGGAACCATATATGTCATAATTACTAATTACACCATTGCATACTGTTTGTCTTTTCCATCATTATATTAACTTTTAAAACTGAGCATGAAGAGTTCATGACAACAAATAAATTTCCAAGTGGTTTTTACCTATCACTATACGACCATATTTCTATTTTTCATATACTATCTCCCTACATTCCATGTTCATAATACTTTTAGGAAGTTTTACTAAACTGTAAGTATTAGAATATGTGGTGGTTAATCTTCTATTGAGGCCATGACAAACTATTTGCACTTGTATTTGTCATATTTTCCCTCTAAGCCCATGTAAACCTTGTAAAAGGTATTTTTATAATTGATTATATTATTTTATTCTTGAGTGTCAGTCTCATGACCTTGACCTAAAGGCATCATGCACTTGGGTATAAATACCTCTTCTCACTGATCATTTTATAATTGGTTAGAGTGTAAATCCATTTTCTTTAGTGAAGATCATTTGGTGTCTACATACAACCCATTATATTATATGTTTTTTATGTTTTGCATTTCTTTTATTAAGAACTACTAGGTAATTTTTGGTTCCCTTAATTTCTATAAACTATGATGATATCAGGCATGGTACCAGAGCCAAACTTTAATCTTCATTATTTGATTGCTTCTATGAGCAGGAATTATTTCTCCCAACCTTTTTTAAGGGCAATTTCTATAGGGTCTAGAGAAGAAGGTTTTTAAAGGTTGATGGTGTAATTTGAAGAAGGTTTCTAATAAAAATCCAAGTGGATATGGATTGCAAGGATCTCATCAGAATCAAAAAATTTTCTCCAGCTAAAATATTCACTACCAGGTTCATCTTTCCTCTCATTAGAACTCAATACTATTATTATTTTTTTTGACCAAATTGATGCCATGTTCTAGGATTAGGTTTTCTGAAAACCTCATTTGTATTTTATGAATTTTTTGAAAAAATCCATTTCATTTTCTCTTCTAGATTTTGTTTTCAAATGGTAGCACTATTGAGAGGGTATATTGCTTGGACACCATGAAAGAAGAAAACTTGGCCATCATGAAAGAAGAAAAGAGGAGGTTGAATTTTTTAGATAGAATCCTAGTGCCAAAGAAGTCATGAACATACTTTTGTACTTAGAAAAGACCTCCAAACCACTTGTCAAAGTTACAAAAATGGTCTGGCAAATGTTTTGCTACATAGGCATCAGAAGAGGGTCTAATTGGTTACATTCGATAAAATTATTGTGTAGGGTAAATTGTATTAGATATAGATAAACCATTAGCACTTTTGGATTCTTTTTAAAATTTGGGGTGTCATATTTTAGCAATTTTTTTCATTTTACCTCTAAGTACTTCCAAATTGTATTTGAAAATTAATTGTCTTTTCCTCCAAAATTTTAACTTTTAAAATTCAAAAAAGGAATATTCTCACAAATATTCTATAAAGGGAGAATGCATGTGCATGGATGCACTTGTATCGTCTTAATATTTGGGAATTGGGGGTATGGCTAGTAGGAGAGTTTTAAAAACCTTGTCCATGGGAGGTCTCAAGTTCAAATCCCCTCCCCTCTATTTTTTTCCTAGCCTTAACATGCAAATAACATAGAAAATGATGATATCAACACCCTTGATGACATGGAACTACAATATGATTTGGAATTTTTAGATGATGTAGAAATTGACGATGATGTTCCATCCCATTTGTGTAGGTATGATGATGTGGCAATTTCATAGAGATTTCATATGACAATCTATATAGTTGAGGTGGCACTAAGGCATGAATACCAAGGAAACACATGGAAACCTATATGGTTGTCATGATGGTCTATACAAGTGATATGGTAGTAGGAACATAAATCAGGGTTATGCATAACGATGAATCATTGTTAATTTTATGAATATTAGGATTTTTAAAATTTGAAATTGGTGAATATGGGGACCCTTGACCAAGGCCCATTTGCCCAAAATTTTTAGGTTGAAATTTTTTTGGGTCGGTTTTCCCCATATTGATAATAATTTCTCCTTTTTTTTAGAAATCACCAATACTCGTGCCTAAATCATGGACCTTTTTCACCTTGAAATTATATATATTTTTATTTATCCTGCCAAATTTACCTCTTACACCACCAATATATATACCTAACATGAAAACCATACCCATACATCTAAAACATTCATTCTCATCGAAAAATGACCTATAGCAGTAAACAATGATACGTAAAAACCTGATATGATCGATTGTAAAGAGAAAATAAATAATTGGTTGAGGAAAATAATAATAAGTTATAAAGGAGGAGTGGATTGATAGAAGAGTTGATCAATTATAGAGGAGCAATTGATCATCAAAATATTCAATCAATTGTAGACTACTCCTTTGCAACTCTATAACTGATTGACAAAAGTGTCAATAGGTTACACCCATGCAATCGATATGCACTTGGCTGTAGAGGTGTAGCTAAGTACGGGTTGGTTGTAGGGGTGCAACTGAACCACAATGGGATATAGAGTTGATTTTGAGTGTAGGTTGGTTGCACCCTTGCAATCGACCCACACTTGACTACACATTTACATCCAAGTGCAGGTCGGTTGCATCCGAGTGTGGGTAGTTGCACTTTTACAACCAATCTGCATTTAATTGTAGAGTTACATTTGAGTGTAGGTTGGTTACACTTTTACAGTCGATCTGCACTCGGTTGTAGAATTGCATTTGTGTGTTGGTCGATTACACCCTTGCATTTGACTTACACTCGATTGTAGAGTTGTATTCGAGTGCAGGTCAATTGTAAGGGTGCAACCAACCCACACTTAGATGCAACTCTGCAGCTAGGCGTGGTTCAGTTGTAGGAGTGCAACCAAATGAAACTCGAATGCAAGAGTGCAATCAATTGACACTCGGATGTAACTCTGTAGTCGAGTGTAGATGGGATGTAAAAGTTAACATATATTTTTAAAATAATATAAAATTTAACAAAAGTTAAATGAATATCAAAATATGTGATTTTACATTATACAACAAAAATAATCTCATTCCTCTAGAAATTTTGCTAGGCTATCATTTTTTTAAATTTGGTTAGTGTGAGAAACCCGTATGACCAACGCATAGGGCTGAGTAGGCTCCCCCTAACCATGACCTGTGGGTAGATTTTCTACACCCACTATTTTGTTCGAATAAGGGTGATGGGCTATTTTGAAAATTGGTCAAAGAGAAAGGTTGGACGGAGAAATGGGTTGCATCTGGGCCTTTCATTATCCAAAATTCTTGCTCGAAAGATAACAAGTCAAGAATACTTGTGATCAAAGAATGGATGGTGATTCCCATTGTAAGCGATCCCAAAGTCCCATTTGAAGAAGAAAGAAATTAGATGGATGATTGGAAGGATGTCAAAAATAAAGGGAGTCTTGAATTGCCGCCCAGGAGATATGATCATAAATTCAAAAAATTGGGAGGCAGAATTAGAAGGTGGTAGGCCAAAAGTTTCATCCAATATTTTTCCAGCCACAAGTGAAGGTGAAAAGAATGGAATGAAGAAGATGAGCAAGGGTACCCATTCCTCCATCCTAGAGAAATATAATCTAGATGCAGGAAGGGAGGCTAAAATGGCTATATGCTCAATCCAAATATTTGTCCCATCCGATAATAAATGCATGAAGGCCTAATTCAAACTTCCTCTTCCCACCAAGCTTACTTGATCACTGAATCCAAGGGAACAATACATGGAAAAATTTAATGGCTGACCAGATCAAGTACGTAAGGTGGTAGTTGAGAAGTTGATGTAGAGCAGCTACCACAGGATACCGTAAAGATATTCAGAAGTAGTGGCGACATTAGGTGCATTGATTAGCAAGGAAGGCCCAAGTAGGACATGCTAGTAATTCCCATACGGATGTAGTGAAGAATATTTTATCTATGTCAAAGCAATCACAAAGAAGATCAATCGAACAAGTTGAATGTTGACATCATGATCCACTATTAATGATGTAATAATTTTATTTTTAAAATCCCACCCTTGGAAAGGGGCTATATATACATGTTTGTAATGTATGTTTTTAGTGTCATCTCTCTCATCATTACAACCTCCATGCGCAGTTTGATGCATACTACAATACAAGTGGACTACTGTATGGCCTTCAATTTTTTTTATGTATGTATGATTTTACTTTGTTGATTATTTCTGCTATAGTTAAGTGAATGGATAGCTTTAATTTTGCTATTTGGATTTCATGCTACTTGTTCCTTAATTCTAGAATTCTCGATAGAGTAATGTGCATAATTAATTATTGAAATCAATGGCTGGTCTGTTAGGTAGTCCATGAATGTTTTTTATGTTTCATACTTATCAGGCATGCATCTTGATGTGATTGGATATGCACCACTTTGTATTCTAACTTTATGTTTTCTTTAGCCTCCCCTATTTTCATTTTTCTAAATATTTATTTAGGACCTGCAAGGAGCCAACCTTCTTTGGAAATTTACCCTGAGATCTATGGTCTTGGGGCCATTCAAATTTGGTCGAGGTCTGTGGACACACAATCCTTACCATTAGACAAACTTCTAACCAATAATTTTTTGCATGCCTGGTGGGACCCCTTCCCACATTTTGGATAATAATAGGGGATTGGTGATACCCTATTTTATCTAGACCTCCTTGTTTCCTAGAGACTCCATTGAAAGTCATACCTAGAAAGCCATATCAACCCTGTAGTTTTTTTCATGATAATAAGATATAGGGCTAGTATTTTAGAAGAACCAGTTGAGTTCTAGAAGTTATCCTCTAGAAAATAATAACCCAAGTTGGTTATTGAGTCCCCTGATCTCTCTGAAGAAAAACTTGATACTCAATTGGTACCTATACCTCAAATATCTATTTTGCATCAAACATCAATGACTTAGAATTAAAAATTTGGAGTTTCCAACTGGAATCATACATGACCTCTTAACCTGGTTGATCAACATGTTATTCCTCAAGTAGCATTGAAATCCCTTCCAACCTATGATGGCACAAGAAAAAAAGCATATAAACATGTTTAGGATGTAGCATCGATGGATGTTGTGCACAACATTCAAGATGAAGATGTGATGGTCAAATTACTGGTCATTTATCTGAAAGGAAAATTTCTTTATTGGTATAAACTCTACCCCATGGAAGTATAAACTCCTAGAATGCTCTGGCATAAAAATTAATAGAAGATTTTAATGAGCAAGAAGATCACTTTTATCTGCTCACTCAATTAATAATAATACAGAGGCATCCACAAGAAGATATTATGGATTTCAATATCAGGTTTAGTCAAATCTAGCAAAGATTCCCTGATGACCTTAGACCAACTCATGAGCAAGCCATCTATTATTATCTAAGAGCTTTTAGTTCAGATTTGGGACTAATGATAAGGTAGTAAAATGTCCTTGCTTTCCCTCAGATCTTTCAAGAAGCTGCAAAAGTAGAAAAAATTCTTATTGCTATAGGTAGATTGCCTCCCAAGCCTGTAATGCCTATCTTCTTGAAATTCCTTAATGGCCAACCACACCTAGCTGTCATGGTGCCTACTTATGCAACATTACCATCACCCATGAGATTTTCTCAATGGCCCAGCACACCAGTAGTACTAGTATTGCTCGTGCCTCCTATGATACCTGATCTCCCTACTCCACCTACAGGATTTTATGAAAAAATTGTCTAATGAGGTCACTATGATAAAAAAGAGGGAAGCTGAAATGAAATTCCAACCAAGGAGATTCATATATGTCATAAAAGATCAATCCACTCCTACTAATAGGCTACTAAAGAAAACTAATTCAATCCTCATTAATGATGGATGTGAACCTTCGAATTCTTTCATTGATTTAGAATATTGGTGTTCTACTTATAATAACCCTCATGGGGAAAACACTTGTATGATGCATCAACATTACATGCAAAGAATGGTTGTTGAGAGAGTGAAAAGAATCCAAAATGGATAAATCAATATGGTGGGAACTAATGAACATGATTTTATGGTGCCATCAGTAGAACAAGTCTCAGTCTTGATGAGATACAAGAAGAAGTTGCTGCAAGTAAATCCTAAATAACTTAACCTCATGAAAACTGCTACTAATGATTCAGGAGAAAAGAAAGCTGAAAATAGTGCTCCCCTAAAAGTTCCCTATAAACCTCCGTAGCAAGAAAATGAAGATCCCAAACCTAGTGAACATCAATAAAAAGCAATAGAGATTCAAAACGAGGCTAGAGATAAGCTCAAATATCCATCCCTGACAAAGAATCATCAGATTAAAGCCACCCATGAGTATAATAGTAAATTCAAAACTCCTTCAAAATAGAAATATAGGCAATCCAAAGTCCCCTCCTTCAACATTGTAAAAGAGTTAAATAATACCCCCTCAAAAGCCAGTATGTACGACACATTACTCATCCCTGGGCAGATTGACCTACTTCAAGCTTTCGTAAAAATGGTCAAAAACCAAAGCAAAGTCCAACCAGAATAGAATTTGGTTTAAAATAGCTTTGGTATGGGGGTGGAAAAAATAGAACTTCACCATTTTACCTTTCTTTAGAAATGGAAGGATGGGTTGTGCACAATTGCATGATATATTTAGGTGCTTCTACTACAGTTATGCCCAAAGCAGTGTGTGATGTCATGGGAATGGAATACACTAGAAATTATCCTAGTGTGTTGCAGTTGGACGGTACTCTAGTAAAAACCATATGAGTCATCAAGGATGTGCCTATTTTTCTTCATAGATTACCTCAAGTCACTGTTATACAAGATATTATGGTAGTAGACCTAGAACCATACTTTGGGATGTGCCTTTCTAGGGAATTCACTATCAAGTTGGGAGGATACCTTTCTCTTGACTATTCTTATATGTAAATCCTATGTAATGGGCGAAGGGTGAAAATACACTCACAAAAACCATCTCCATTCCATATAGAAATAATAGAGGAAGTGGACTAGCAAGAAGTTACGGTAAATGTTGTTATTGAGAAAGGAGACCTCATAGAAGAAGTCATAGAAGAACTGCAAATGAAAGATCAATTTTCCATGAAAAATGTCAATGCAATAATGGAAATAGGGGTTGGCACTTATACCATTGAAAAACCAAAAAATAAGGGCTGGAGGCTCAGAAAGAATCTATCTCCATCTCATCAATTGTGGAAATTATACTTTGATGGAGCAAGATGCAAAAATGGTGCAAGAGCCGGGATAGTCTTGATTTCACTAGAGGGAACAAAAAAGGTTTTCTCATATAGATTAACATGGAGTTGCACTAATAATGTAGTAGAATATGAGGCCCTCTATTTGGTACTAAAAAAGGTAGAAAAAATAGGCATCAGGAAATTCCAAATATTTGTTGACTCTGAATTGGTGATTAATCAAATAAATGAAAAATGTATTAGCAAGCAACATTACTTAAAAGCCTATAGGAACAAGGTATGGGACCTGTTAGAGTCCTTTGAAGCATTGAATATTAAAGATATCCCTAGGGATAAAAATAGATATTCTAATACTTTGACTTCTATAGGAGCAAACTTCTGCCTGGTCTCAAATACGATTCACAAAGCAAAATCAGTGAGATTGGTGTATAGACCATTCGTCTTTGATAAGGATAATTTCTAGAAATTATTTGAAAATGATGAATAGATAGTGGAATTTCTAATTTATGAAATGAATTGTTTAGCTGACGGGTCCTTCGAAACTGAAGATGAAAAAGAAGAGGAAGGATTTTTCCAACTCAAAAATAACCACATTCCAAAAGGACTAATCACATTAGAAAGCCTCTTTGACAATAGTGATCGACCAAAAGATCATATGATGAAAGTTGAATCTAAAGGATACAAGAAAGTACAAATATTATAAGGAAAAGATCTGAAGATAGGAGTAGATTTCTCAAATGAGAAAGTCCACTAGATTCATAAATTATGTAAGAGATATGATGATATTATTGCATGGACATATGATGACCTCAAAGTATACAGTAAGGAGGTAATTCAACACACTATTGAATTGGAGTCTAACGCAAAGACCTTTTGACAAAAATAGAGATCAATAAACCCAAAAATAGAAGCTTTGATGAAACAAGAGTTGTTGAAATTGTTGAATGCCAAGATAATATACCCCATTAAGCATTCTACTTGGGTAACTAATCTAGTTCTAGTTAGAAAAAAGAATGGAGATATCAGACTCTACGTGGACTTTCACAACCTAAATAAATTCTCTCTAAAGGACCATTATCCTATACCACATATAGTTTAGATATTACGTATAGTGGTAGGAGCGAAACAATTCTCATTGCTAGACGACTTTTTAGTATTCAATCAAGTTTGGGTCAAAGATGAAGGTCAACATAAAACTACATTCACCACTAAATGGGGAATATTTGCATATCAAAGGATGTCATTTGGCTTATCTAATGCTGCCACGAAGTTCCAGAGAGCAATGGATCTGGCGTTTGGAGAACTGGTCAAAAAATTAATTGTTATCTACTTAGATGACATGATTGTATTTTCCCATAAAAGGGAGGATCATGTGAAACATCTTTAGCAAATCTTTGAGAAGTGTAGAGAATTTGGAATATCATTAAATCCAAGGAAATCAATCTTTGCAGTACAATAAGGGAAACTCTTGGGACATGTTGTGTCAAAAGCAAGACGTTCTATAGACCCGGACAAGGTAAATGCTATTTTAGAATTACCAATACCCACGAAAAAGAAGGCACTTCAGTATTTATTTTGGAATATCAACTTTGTGCAAACGTTTGTGTCTGAATTTACACAAATAATCAAGCCTATGACCCAAATTCTAAATAACAATGTTGAATTTAAATGGACAGATGATAAAAAAATAATTTTAGGAATATTAAGGAAGCCATTTCATGAGCTATAGTTCTGATCAACCCTGATTATTCTAAGGACTTCATTTTGTATGCTTTTGGAGCAGAAGGAAGTTATGCAACAACGCTAATGTAGAAAGGGGATGATAGTGATGAGTAACCAATCACTTTCCTTATCCAAACTCTACATGATCATGAAGAAAGATACAACTTTATAGAAAGACAAGTGTATGCTATTACTAAGTCTCTCAAGAAATTCAGGTATTTTATTTCACAAAGCATAACAATAGTGTATGTAGTACACCCAAAAGTGAGGACTTTTGTGATACAAGGAGAATGGGGTGACCGAAGGGCTGGTTGGACAATAAATATTCAAGAATTTGATGTGGAAATTTGACCAATAAATCTGGTCAGGGGGTGAGCTCTATGTCAACATTTGACAGAAGAAGTAGTCACATATTTCAACCTGTCTATAGAAGCAATAGATAATTCATAATAAGCACAAACAAAAGAATTATCTGACCCATGGAACATCCATTTGACTTATTACTTTAACTCTAGAAAGTGATTGGAAGGATTGATAGCATCTCAAAGATGCAGATACAAGCTGTAAGATAGAAAATATACATTGGTCAATAAAAATCTATCAAAAAAAAATTTATTGTGTGTTGTTGCGTTGCATATCTCAAGAAAAAGCAAGGGAGTTACTGGAAGAGTTTCACTCTGGATTCTTGGGAGGCCATTATTTGATGCAAACCACAACAACTAAAACATTGAGGGTAGGATTTTATTGGCCTTCCATATTATCATATGCATTCAAGTTAGTTAGAAAATGTGACGAATGCCAAATATTTACTAGAAAGGAAAAGCACTATGCCATGCCTTTAAAGCTGATAATAGTAGAAGAACCCTTTCAGTAGCATGGGCTAGATTTTATTGGTGTTATAAATCCAAATTTATTAGTCGGTCATAAATATATTCTTACAACAACCGACTACTTAACTAAGTGGATAAAATCTAAAGCAACCAAGCAAGTTGACCAACAAACATTCATTGAATTCCTAGAAAGATTGATCACCAGATTTGAAGTCCTAACTACTATCGTCTCAAAAAATGGCTCTTCTTTCATAAGAGCTAAAACAATGAACTTTGCTAGAAAATATGGGATATATTGGAGTACAACTTCAAACTACTATCCAAAAGGCAATGGCTTAGCAGAATCCTCAAATTAGAATTTATTGAGAATTATTAAAAGAAACATTGAGCACAATCCCAGAAGTTGGCACCTTCTGCTAAATCAAGCATTATGGGCAAATAGGATAACTCCAATGAAGTCCCTAAAAACATCCCCTTACTCTCTAGTATATGGCAAAGAGGTTATCCTTCCTATCAATCTTGAACTCCCAACCTTAAAGTTCCTACAACAAATATATTATGAAGATTTCCCACTTGAAAGGAGACTAGTGCAACTAATGTAGCTGGAAGAGGAATGAGAGAAAGTGTTTGATAATGCAATTCAACATCAATGTCTGGTCAAACATTGGTTTGATAAGAAAGCTAAACCAAAATAATTTTCCAAATATGATCTTGTACTTAAATGAGATGTAAATATGGCTAAACCAGGGTCTCATGATAAGTTTGATTCATTCTAGATCGGGCCATCTCTTATTGAGGAATGTAAAACCTCAAATGCATACTAATTATGAGATTTGAAGGGCAAGTTGATGCTAATCCCAGTAAATGGACAACACCTGAAACACTATGTCTGATCTACACTAAGTAGTTGTATATTTATGTAAATTTTTCCTTTGTTTTATCTTGTATAGAGGTAGAGTGTAATTTTCCTGTTCGTTGTATAACAAGGATTCCTAAGTCTTTTAGGTTCCCTATGAAGTTTCCCCAGCCATGATATTTGAATTCATAAGTGGAAAAAAATGGGAAGAATCTAATTAAAAGAAGAATTCTGAACTCCCATATTAAGGAAGGATGAAGGAATGGGATCAATATGAATGAGAGGAGGATCTTGAAGTGTCGTTCAATTAGGAGAAGAAAAAGGAATTATGACCTACAACTATCAACTTCCTCTTCGACAAACAAATTGGTGATAAAATTGGAAAGAGTTCCCAACAATCATAATTGCATGCATACAAATGGCCACTGCTTCATTTCGATAAGACCAAAGAAGAAGATCGTGGGCACATACATCAAGTCACCTCAATATGCATAACGACTAGAAAAGGGTTGTGGTCATCTAGCTGGTGCCTATTGAAGAGGTGCATTTATAGAAAATGGTGGTAGAAGCACATTCTTCAAATAAATTTACGCATGTGTAATAAATTAAAGAAGAACGAAGTCTAAAGCAAGATAGACCTGGGAAAATAATGATTCAACTGTTTCTAAAACAAAATATGCTTACCTAAATCATTTCATTGGCATGAGGTCTGCAATCCGAGAAATGTTGGTGAAGGAAATTTGACACAACCCTGCACATTAACTAGATTTACTTCGAGGAGAGTGGGATTATTTGTAGTAGCTTCGATCACCAATATTGTAGGTCCTACATTCTAATGTTATAAGACAACAATACTGGTAGAAGCTCCAGGATGATGTAGTGTTTGCTGAGTACTATTCATGCTCTTTAGAAGAAGGTTGGTTAATAAGCTAATAGACTCTGAGATATTTAAATTTTATAATTCTTCTGAGTAAAAATAGAGTTGAGCAAAATGACCAAGACAAAGTCGAAGAAGAAACTGGAGGACTCATACATGCATCACTATGAAGGCCAAAGCAAAGTTTTCTTGAATAGGAGTGGAGTAAAAGACAAAGGCAACAAACTATGGCACCGTTGGGGCGATGCCATGGAACAGACAATTAGCGATGTTTCTACCAATTTCTATGCACCCTTGTCTTGAGTTGGTGGACATTGTAGTTAAATTATATGATGCAAGTATGGGGACATTCAGAGGATAATATGAACACCCTCTCTTTCAGATAATTACTCAGAATGTAAGAAAAATATTCGCAATCCCAAAACCCTCTCTTGAAGATGTATCCATTAAACACCTCAAAGTCATTAAGGAGAAGTCCTAAAGAGAAAAGCTTGTAAATGAGGGCCCAAAAACTTGGATGAAAGAAGTCTTAAGCTTGAGAATATTACTTGAAGATTATCTAGAAAGGACTTAGCAATTAGCACAATTCAAGGAAGATGTTAAACCAATCTTGAGCATGATAGCCATAGTGCAAGGCGTTGAGACAGAAAAAATAGTACTTCTAAAGCAGATAGCTTTGGTGCACACTGTATTAAGGGCTAACAGGTCAATAAAGCTAGATTGGGCCAAATTTTTTGCTAAAAACATGAGGAAGCAACTGGTAGAATATTAGTCCAAGTAAAGTATGAAATTTTATTTCCCTTCTTACTTGGCTTGGTTATTGATGTGCAAGGTGCAGCCAAAGTATTGTCATTGTTGTCAACATAGACAGAGAGATCAGTTGATGCAGTTGATGCAATGGACAGGAGTTCAAAGGTCAGTGAGATCATGTATAGTAAATGTCCAAGAAGACAGGAGTGGCCCAGATTCTCAGAATCAAAGAAAAAGACAAGTAAGAAAACTGTCGTGATATCGTGACATGTTTTCTATCACGATTTCGCGACATGGCCGAGGAGAGAGAAGGCGCAAGCAAATTTGTTGTGATTTCGTGACATGGATGAGGAGAGAGAAGGCACAAGCAAAATTGTCATGATTTCACGACATGGCTGAGGAGAGAGAAGGTGCAAGCAAAATTGTCACGATTTTGTGACATGGATGAGGAGAGAGAAGGCGCAAGCAAAATTGTCGTGATTTCGTGACATGGACGAGGAGAGAGAAGGTGCAAGCAAAATTGTCGTGATTTCGTGACATGGCCGAGGAGAGAGAAGGCGCAAGCAAAATTGTCATGATTTCACGACATGGAAGAGGAGAGAGAAGGCACAAGCAAAATTGTCACGATTTCGCGACATGGACGAGGAGAGAGAAGGCGCAAGCAAAATTGTCATGATTTCGTGACATGGACGAGGAGAGAGAAGGCGCAAGCAAAATTGTCATGATTTTGCGACATGGCCGAGGAGAGAGAAGGCACAAGCAAAATTGTCATGATTTCGTGACATGGACGAGGAGAGAGAAGGTGCAAGCAAAATTGTCGCGATTTCGTGACATGGCCGAGGAGAGAGAAGGTGCAAGCAAAATTATCACGATTTCACGACATGGCCGAGGAGAGAGAAGGCGTAAGGAAAACTGTCATGATTTCGTGACATGTTGGAGGCAAAGAAGCCAAGTGGAAAAACTGGCGTGATTTCGTGACATGTTGGAGGCAAAG
This sequence comes from Wollemia nobilis, assembly GCA_028583015.1. Taxonomy (NCBI): domain Eukaryota; kingdom Viridiplantae; phylum Streptophyta; class Pinopsida; order Araucariales; family Araucariaceae; genus Wollemia; species Wollemia nobilis. The sequence continues at coordinate 7,266,330 of JAQPPZ010017110.1, forward strand.
AAGCCAAGTTGAAAAATTGTCGCGATTTCGCGACATGTTGTCAGAGAAGAAGGCAAGTAAGAAAACTGTCACGATTTTGTGACATGTTTGGAAAGAAGGCACAAGCAAAGAAAACTGTCACGATTTTGTGACATGTTTGGAGAGAAGGCACAGGCAAAGAAAACTGTCATGATTTCGCAACAGGTTCGCAGAGAAAGTGCCAAGGAGAGAAAGTGTCGTGATTTCACGACAGGTTCGAAGAGAAAGCGCCAAGGAGAGAAAGTGTCGCGATTTCACGACAGGTTCAAAGAGAAAGTGCCAAGGCAAAGAAGTGCAAGGAAGTGAAAAGTGTCATGATTTCATGACATGTTGTGTTTTCACTGGCCAAAGACAGAAAAGGCACAAGGCAGCGAAAGTGTCACGATTTTGTGACATGTTTCGTTTTCGCGGGCGAAAGGCAGAGAAGTGCAAGGAAGCGAAAAGTGTCACGATTTTGTGACATGTCTGGTTTTCACGGGTGCAAGAGAAGAAGTGGACAAGGAGGCCGAAATAGTCGCGATATCATGACACATCATGTTTTCACGAGTAGAAGGCGAGAAGAGTACAAAGAGACAGAAATGTCATGATTTTGTGACAGGTCGCAACAACGATTACGAATAGTTAACTGGAGTCAGTGTGACAGTTATAGGTGCAGTTACAGATAGAAATCATGCAAGCTATTTTAAGAACTGTCGAAGAAGGAGAAATCAAATAGTCACATAAATAGAATCAAAAAATGCATGCATGCACATAAATGAATACGAACAATCATGATCAAGAAGACGTACAGTCATGGTAGAGATATACGTTGCATGTAACGTAATGCCCACACTATATATATACAAAATGAGTTACATATAGAAGGAGTTACAGTTGACAAGTGGCAGAAGAGAGTATTAATAGAACAGTTACAACTGGCAAGTGGCACATGAGAAATAAAATATGGAGTTACAACTGGAGTTACTGTTAGACAATTTGATTATAAAAGGGCAGTTGCGTGGAGGAATAAAGTTGCCGCTCAGAGTGAAAAAGTGTTGCAGAAAGAGTGTGAAAGTGCTACTGAAAGAGAGTGCGTAGGAGGCGAGTGAGCAGGGTGTGTGTTGTGTAAAGAGTGGGCAATGTTGAGAAAGCAATAGACCAGTCAGGGTCTTGTAAAAGCGAAGGCATTTTTATGTCAAAAAGATTCAAAATAGAATTCCGAGTTGGTGCTTGGAATCAGGGGTTGGTGCTCCTTTCTGTTGGTGGAGATAAATTAGGGGTTGGTGCTCCTTCTAGTCGGTGTTGGTAAATTAGGGGTTGGTGCTCCTTTCTGTTGGTGCGGATAAATTAGGGGTTGGTGCTCCTTCCAGTGGGTGCTGGTAAATTGTTTGTAAAGTTGGTGCTTTGCAAAGGTTGGATTTGGATGGGTGTCCAAGTAGTCTATTTTTGAGGAGTAGCCAAAACTGGTGAACCTCGTTACATCTTGTGTTATGTGATGCTCTCATGTGATATTTGCTTTATCTGGTTTTAAGTTTTCATTGCTTCAGATTTAAGAGTTAAGTTTTTAAGTTTGAAATAGCTACATTGATTCACCCCCCCCTCTTAGTGCCATTGTAAGACTAACAATTGGTATTAGAGCCAAGTTCCTGAACAAGCTCAATCGGCTAAGGTGATCTGGGAAGTGCCACAATGGCAGTTGGTGAAGGATTCTCATCAAACAAAGCTCCATTGTTTGACGGGACTAATTACGCATTCTAGAAAATCAGGATGCAGACATATCCGTGTGCATTGGGATACGACATATGGGACTCAGTAGAAAGTGGATACACAATACCCACCACTCCTCCAACCGATGCTGCCGGTAAGAAACTGTTTGAGAATGACTCAAAGGCAAAGAATGCTATAATGTGCGGTGTAGCAAACAATGAACTGGTAAAGATCATGAGCTGTAAAAATGCAAAAGAAATTTGGGACAAATTGAAGAGCATTCATGAAGGAGACGATAAGATCAAGGAGGCCAAGTTGCAAACTCATCGAACTCAGTACGAAGCGTTAAATATGAATGACGATGAGAACATAGCGGCATATATGCTTGAGAGTAAATGAAGTCATTAATGCCATTAGAGGACTCGGCGAGAAAATCGAAGACCCTGCAATCATAAAAAAGGTATTAAGATCTCTTCCCAAAAGATTTGATTCTAAAGTATCAGCTATAGAAGAAGCCAAAGATCTAAATATGTTTAGTATGGATGAGATGCATGGTTCGTTGACTGCGTATGAGATGAGAATAGGAAAGTCTGATCCCACAGACAGAGAAGCTACGTTTAAAGCCCACAAACATACGAAAGCAAAACAAGAATTCAAAGATGAAGAGACATCCGATGAGATGGAAGCAAAATTTGTCCGAAAACTAAAAAGGGGATAAGGAAAATATAGAGGAAAGCTACCATTTAAATGTTTCAGCTGTGGAGGCGTTGGGCATGTTGCAGCTAAATGTCCACGAAATATGGAGAATGAAAGTGATGAAGAATCGCACCGAGAAAGAAGTGACTGGAAGAAAAAGATGAAGTTCAGAAACAACCACTTCAAGAAGAAAAGTTTCATATCCAAGAATGTCAGCTCCTCTGAAGACAGATCCAGTGAGGATTCTGAAGAAGAAACAGGTGAAACTCTGTTCATGGCATTCGAAGAAGAAAATACAGAAGAAGAATAGGAAAGTGATGGAAACCTTGAGGCTGAGGCTGAAGTAAATCTAAGAGGTGAGTTGATTGCTGCACTTGAAGAATTGAGGATAGAAAAGAAAAAGAACAAAAGACTGTCCAAGAAATTGGAAGAATATGGAGATGAGATTGAAGATCTCTTCTTATAGGTTCAAAAGGCCAAGAAATCGAAAGAAGCCTTGAAGACACACCTGGATGATGAGAATTATGTATGCAACACAAGTGAAGAGGAATCTAACAAAGTTATTGTTGATCTAAAGCTGCAAGTAGAACAATACAAAAGGATTGAAGATATTCTCAGGTCTCAAATCAATGAGAAAGAGACTGTTTGCTGCCAACAAGAAGAAGAGATTGTTTCATTGAAGAAACAACTAGTAGAGGCCAATGTAAATCTCAAATATGAGAAGAGCATAGAGTTGCTAGATAAAATGATAAAGCAACAAAGAAGCTCCACAACTAAGCTTGGTCTTGGATATGAAGCTGAACAACCATCATCTTCCAAAAATGCAGAGAAGAAGAAGTTCACTGATGAAGGAAAGAAGAAAGAAAAGTCTGAAGCTGAATCTTCAAAAGGAAGAAAATATCAAAGAAGATCTACAGCAAAGCAAACACCACAAAAGAGGTTCTCTCATTCTCACTCTTCTCATAATAATGCTTTTAACGGTTATTGTTTTAGATGCAACCATTATGGTCACCAGGCAATTTACTGTGGATTGAATAATAAATCAAGGAGTTATCTCTGGTAGAAATACGTCTACTCTTCTGAGTGAACACCATGTGCAATGTTTTAAATGTAATGGTCATGGGCACATAGCAAGGTTTTGTCCAAGCACCTCTGCATCTAATCTAAGGCAAGACCGCAGATTCCATCAGACACAAAGAGTGCAACACAGACAAGAAAATAATTATCCATCAAGAATGCACAAGAGACAACCACCCAAGAGAAATGTTCAGGTTCATGAAAAGGTTCAAAATGTGGATGCAAGTGAAAATTCTCAGCCTAAGTTCAAGAAAAACTGGAGAAAGAAAGAAGAGAGGAAATCGTGTCTCCTTGGACAGAAGGAGATTACTCCTCTATTGCACTAAGCGGCTCCAGGTAGCACATCCTCAGGGGGAGCAATGTTAATGTTTTATTTTAATGATCCTATGTATTTGTGTGGTTATCCGAGGATGAAAGGAAAGTGGTCGAGGAGTTGTCGTATAGTTGTCAAAATGTGTTTTCCAGTTCTTGTAGATGTTTGTGGAGATAGTATCAAACTGATGTGCCTCAGTAGAACAACATGGTGAACAGCTAGGTTATTGATGTAGTAGCTGATAGGATTTATCTGGGATAGAACATGCAGCATAGGTCGATGTATCGTGAAAGAATAAGCTGGCAGGTGCTGGTTTTGAAGCCTGTAACATTCCCAACCTATAGATAAAACATAATACATGTTCTGAGTGAGAAGGCATGCATTTCTTAACCAAAAATTCAACACATAATTTGGTATAAGAGAGCATTAATTTTCTCTAAAGAAGTAGTCGTTATCAAAGAGATGCCAGAGTCAAAGCAAACAGTGGCACTAGCTCCCAGTTGGTCAAGTGTGCAAAGTGGCACTTGCAAGGTAGAGACGTTGAGAGAATAGCGTCCATGTGGTGAAGCGCCAAGGAGGACAAGATGCCTATGCACCTAAGAAAGTCTTGCATTATTTGAGGAATGCGAGATATTGCCTGAGGAAGCAAAATACCGAGAGTTGTTTACTACGCGTAGATTGAGGTTCCAACGCTAGAGGTAACGGTCTAGAAGTATGAGTTTGAGTAAGGTGTAAAAGGATATATTGTTTGTATGCTTTATATTTTCTTTGATAGTTGACTTCTAAGGATTGGAGTCATAAGGTGTTTTAATGGAATAAATATTTTTGTGGTTACTTTTATGATCTAACCCTAACTTGGTGGCAAAGTTGAGGGTGGTGTTGGTAACAGGTTGAAGAACTATTCTCTTCTTCCTCAAACAAAGAGGAAGCATTTTGCACTAGGGTTTATGTTAGTAAGTCTTGCTACTTGCATTGAGATGGTGAAACCCTTAGTTGGCTATTTTGAGATTGATGGTTGAGTTGCCTTCATAGAGGTTGTTTTGATCAAGTTAATGCTTTACTTGATACATGATTTGGGCTTACTCCATTGAGATTGATTTGAGCAAGTTATTCTTTGCATTGGTGATTTATGTTGGTGGTCTATTTTGTTCAGATACCTTTGGAAGGAAAAGGATGTCTACTAGTTTCCTTTTCATGCGGTGATTGGTTGAATGCTTCAAGGTTAATCTTGAGTTGAATGATGTTGGTTAAACCTTGTCTATAAGCATTGTTGTTAAAGCCCTAATTGGTTGAGAAAAGATATTGGTTGTGGAAAGAACATGAGTATCATTGTTATATGAGTTATTGCATGGTTGGCAATTGTTGGGTTGTGTTTCATGTTCTTGAGAAAAGCATACTACATCTATCTTATTCTTTTTGAGACTGAGATTGAGTTGAGATTGAGATTGGGAATTTGAGGACAGTACTGGGATAGATTTCCAGATGCAGATTTGGGCAGGATGTGTAGAGGAAAGAAAGAGTACCGGTGGAGGTGCATTCTATCATGGAGATATATTGGTCGCGTGGAACGAGTACGAAACAAGAGTCGGTTCTCTTATCCACGGCAGAAGCAGAATATATTGCAACGACAGTGTGTTGTACGCAGAGGAAGAATTTATATATTTAATTATCTTTGTGCTCATATTTGTAATTTTTGCTAACTATCATAACGTGTGCCTGAGAATGTTGTGCATGGACTTAGGGGGAGTCTGCAGTAGCCCTTTGGTATTATTGTCAAAGGGGGAGAAGAATTACAGGAGATTGCATGAGTGTTGCCAACAATTCCAAAGGGGGAGATTGATGTGCAAGGTGCAGCCAAAGTATTGTCATTGTTGTCAACATAGACAAAGAGATCGATTAATGCGATTGATGCGAGTGGACAGGAGTTCGAGAGGTCGGTGAGATCATGTACGAGTGAATTTCCAAGAAGACAGAAGTGGCCCGATTCTAAAAATCAAAGAAAAAGACAAGTAAGAAAACTGTCACGATATCGTGACATGTTTTCTATCGCGATTTCACGACATGCTCGAGGAGAGAGAAAAAGCAAAATTGTCATGATTTCATGACATGGCCGAGGAGAGAGAAGGCGCAAGCAAAATTGTCATGATTTCGTGACATGGACGAGGAGAGAGAAGGCGCAAGCAAAATTGTCACGATTTCATGACATGGACAAGGAGAGAGAAGGCACAAGCAAAATTGTCATGATTTCATGACATGGACGAGAGAGAGAAGGCGCAAGTTAAAATTGTCATGATTTCATGACATGGCTGAGGAGAGAGAAGGCACAAGCAAATTTGTCACGATTTTGTGACATGGATGAGGAGAGAGAAGGCACAAGCAAAATGTCGGATTTCACGACATTGCGAGAGAAAAGGAAGAAAAAGTCGCGATTCGCGACATGGAGAGAGAGAGAAGGCAAGAAAATTTTCACAATTCATGACATGGTGAGGAGAGAAAGGAAAAATCACAATTTGCGACATGGATGAGGAGAGAGAAGGTGCAAGCAAAATTATCGTAATTTTGCGACATGAACAAGGAGAGAGAAGGTGCAAGCAAAGTGTCACGATTTCACGACATGGCCGAGGAGAGAGAAGGCGCAAGGAAAACTGTCACGATTTCACGACATGTTGGAGGCAAAGAAGCCAAGTGGAAAAAGTGTCACGATTTCGCGACATGTTGGAGGCAAAAAAGCTAAGTTGAAAAACTGTCGTGATTTCACGACATGTTGTTAGAGAAGAAGGCAAGTAAGAAAACTGTCACGATTTCACGACATGTTTGGAAAGAAGGTGCAAGCAAAGAAAACTGTCACGATTTCGCGACATGTTTGGAGAGAAGGCACAAGCAAAGAAAACTATCACGATTTCATGACAGGTTCACAGAGAAAGCGCCAAGGAGAGAAAGTGTCACGATTTCGTGATAGGTTTGAAGAGAAAGCGCCAAGGAGAGAAAGTGTCACGATTTCACGACAGGTTCGAAGAGAAAGTGCAAATGCAGAGAAGTGCAAGGAAGCAAAAAGTGTCACGATTTCGCGACATGTTGTGTTTTCGCTGGCCAAAGACAGAAAAGGCACAAGGCAACAAGTGTCACAATTTCGTGACATGTTCCATTTTTGCGGGCGAAAGGCAGAGAAGTGCAAGGAAGCAAAAAGTGTCACATTTTCATGACATGTCTGGTTTTCGTGGGTGCAAGCGAAGAAGTGGACAAGGAGGCCAAAAATGTCGCGATATCGTGACACGTCATGTTTTCACGAGTAGAAGGCGAGAAGAGTACAAAGAGACAAAAATGTCATGATTTCGTGACAGGTCGCAACAACGATTACGAATAGTTAACTGGAGTCAGTGTGATAGTTATAGGTGCAGTTATAGATAGAAATCATGCAAGCTATTTTAAGAACTGTCGAAGAAGGAGAAATCGAACAATCGCATAAATAGAATCAGAAAATGCATGCATGCACAAAAATGAATACGAACAGTCATGATCAAGAAGACGTACGGTCATGGTAGAGATATACGTTGCATGTAATGTAATGCCCACACTATATATATACAAAAGGAGTTACATATAGAAGGAGTTACAGTTGACAAGTGGCGGAAGAGAATATTAATAGAATAGTTACAACTGGCAAGTGGCGCATGAGAAATAAAATATGGAGTTACAACTAGAGTTACTGTTAGACAATTTGATTATAAAAGGGCAGTTGCATGGAGGAATAAAGTTGCCGCTCAGAGTGAAAAAGTGCTGCAGAAAGAGTGTGAAAGTGCTGCTGAAAGAGAGTGCATAGGAGGCGAGTGAGCAGGGTGTGTGCTATGTAAAGAGTGGGCAATGTTGAGAAAGCAATAGACCAGTCAGGGTCTTGTAAAAGCGAAGGCATTTTTATGTCAAAAATATTCAAAATAGAATTCTGAGTTGGTGCTTGGAATCAGGGGTTGGTGCTCCTTTCTGTTGGTGCAGATAAATTAGGGGTTGGTGCTCCTTCCAGTCGATGCTGGTAAATTAGGGGTTGGTGCTCCTTTCTATTGGTGTAGATAAATTAGGGGTTGGTGCTCCTTCCAATGGGTGCTGGTAAATTATTTGTAAAGTTGGTGCTTTGCAAAGGCTAGATTTGGATGGGTGTCCAAGCAGTCTATTTTTGAGGAGTAGCCAAAACTGGTGAACCTCGTTACATCTTGTGTTATGTGATGCTCTCATGTGATATTTGCTTTATCTGGTTTTAAGTTTTCATTGCTTCAGATTTAAGAGTTAAGTTTTTAAGTTTGAAATAGCTACACTGATTCACCCCCCCCTCTCAGTGCCATTGTAAGACTAATAGTTATTTCTTGTATTTATACCCAGAATAACACATTTTGTACAAATTACAGAGACTGATCCTCGCCCAATCATTTATTGGATACATTCCCTTAGGATAATCCAGTCCTATCTCGAGTTTAACAAGAGTTTCCTTAGTCCAGCTCTAGCCTATGTTTATAGTAGTTTCCCTCATTTGTCTCATAGGGTTGTACAATTCTTAAGGATAAAGTTCCTTGAAGTAGGGGATTGGTATTTTCTCATAGAGGGGACATGCATAAAATTGTATGGCTTCTCCAGTTTAACCTTTCTTCTTTCTTATTATGTCACAAATTGGATATTTGGGCTTGAATTATGTAGGTAAGACATTGTAGTAGAATATAAGCATGGTCAAGGGGTGAAGAAGAAAACAAATTTTCAATTTCCTATACTGCATAATCCCATCAATAATCCCTTCAGAGACAAGGCTACATATCTGAAATTGGATAACAAGTTGTGTGCTTTAGGATTGGAAATAATGCCTCCCCGATGGCATTATGATCCTGATGGTGTCATTAAGAAAAAGGTTACCAATAATGTCAAGACCCGACCATTTGAACATCAGGAGAATGAGATAAATTTAGGTGTCCTCAAATTCAAAAATCTCTCGTAGGATCAGCTGATTCCATTTACCCGATTTGAATTCCATAAGCACCCACCATGAAGGTCCTCATATCCATACAAAAGGGTGTTTGACCCTGAAAGGAACCTTGATCAGAGAATAAAAACCGCTTTCTTTGAGCGAGTTGGGTAGCATAAGGATTGGGATGATGATGAGAAAGTAGAATAATAGTGGATAATGAAGTGTGAGAAAGATAATATCAGAGAAATCCTCCCAGGAACGATGGATATTAAATTTCACACATAATTTATGGCTCACATTGATCAGTGGTGGGAGAGAAAAGATGATAATATTTACCCAAAAGTGTTGAATAAATCTGATCCTATGGAGCCTACTATAGGAGGAAGTAGTGATGATCAAGAGAGATCAAGATCTGGAGGGCTAGAATTCTCAAGATGAATCCAATGATGCATCCCATGGAGCACAAGTTGAAGCAAAAGTCTCTTCCTCCCAAAAACAACAAGGGAGTAGGAGAACAAGGTTGAGTAAAAGCCTTCAAGAGACTTGTCATTCATTTGGATCCTCTCCTCAGAGATTAGTACAGAGCGAAAAGAAAAGGACCTGCTTAGGTCCAGTTATTTCAAAGGATCAAGAGCCAGGGCACAAGCATCAACAAATACAATCTAAGATGGTGAAAGTAAATATATCAAAAGTGTCGACATATCATTGTAAGGCAAGTCTAAAAATTATGGATCCTTAAGAAGAACAAGTTACTTTACAGGTACAACTCAACACCCTCTCTCCAAATCAAGATCCTCCCAACAATTTGTTGAATTATCCTCCCCTTTTTACTGATTTTTCCCCCTCTTATGAAAGAATACCGGCCATAAGGCCTATAGTAGAGAAATATTTCCCTAAACCTTCATCATCACCTCCATTCTTTGGTCCATCCTCGGATCTTCCTTCCAATACACCAAAAACATCCATTCCTATGTCTTTGCCCAGTCCATCAGTCATTCCTAAGTTCTCAACCACCCCTCCACCCCCTTCACAAAAATTTCCCCAATAATTTCCCTTTTCATCAGTATCAGTCATTACCAAAACTATGAGTTAGTAAACTGGTGCAAACCAAGAGCAGGTGTTGGAAACACTTCCTGTATGCCCACTGTCCCATGTGATGTCTTTTCCATTTCAGTCCCAAGAAATGGAAGAAGAAGAACACAAAATTTTCAAGTTTGTGCGTGTGGAAAGGGACAATAAAAATATGGGCAGAGGAGTAGCTTCAGTAGGAGAACCAAAGCCAGGAATAGGCCACCATGATGGTTTTACATGAGCTTGACCCGATTGAGGGAAGACAACATAAGGTGATTACCAAAACCAAAGTTAAGAAAGTAAAAGTGAACATGAAATATGATGATTGGGAATTTGAGTGCCTCACCAGGAACATTGATGATATCACCTTTGTTGAAGTGTTGAAAGTGTCACATGTGAACTTCGATACTTTATACCTCAAAGATAAAGAATGCTGAAAAGAATATGAAAATAGCAGAGAAAAGGGCAAAAAACTTTGAGGTACAATATCATCAGGTACAGTGAGAAATGAAGACCATTGAAAGCAAAAATAAGACACTGATTGATACATTGAACAAGGCTCCCTTGCCTGAGCTGCTGTAGCAAAAGGAGAATAAAATTGTTAAACTCAAGAGCGAGTTGCAGAAAATGAACAATAGGCTAGAGCAATGCAATGAGGAATTTAAACTAAATATGTATCAACAAGAGCTCTTGCTTAATGAATATAGAGGAAAGATGCAACAACAAGAAAATGAGTTTAATCATCTTCCTGAAGAGCTATAGAAGGAAAGGGAGAAGCCTACTAGGCCTACCATTTCAAAGGATAATTTAAGGAGAGTTAGGCTCATCCATTTAAGGAAAGTAAAGGAAGCAACTTTGAAGATTATTGTTTCTTTTGCATTGACAATAAAGAGCAGTTTGGAAATATCGATGGTAGCAAAGGCTGAGTTCAATAGAAGGAACTAAATCATACATAATATGAGACCATAAGTGACTACTTTGTGAATAATGCTGAGCAACCACATCACCAGTCCCCATATTTATCAGAGCTATGAGAGGGAACAATGTGAAATCATGATACAACATGTTCTAAACCTGACTGATTTGTACTGTGAAGACACCAAGTTTTTGGACGTGCTGAAGGAGCTAAGGACAATGAATGAGTTCAATGAGTAGCTCAAAGCATTTTGGTCACCCATATTTTTGGATGGCAATCATCAGTTGTAATCAAAGAAAAATCTTGAGAAGCTATTCCAAGATCTAGAGGAAGATGAAGGTGTAATTGCGACCTTGCAAGAATTCATAACGTCAGATCAAATTTTCAAACTGATCTCCAAGACATTCAATCTCTTAATAATTTTTGATTAGATGGCTGAAAGATACATAGACCTGCCTAGCCAAGAGTGGTGCAGAATCAAGTACATTATGGAACAGACAAAAAAATATGTCTGTCCCTTCCATGGAGAACTGGAAAAAAATGTATAGCAAACTGTAGAATGCAACCATTCATCAAGCGACCATCCCTCATGCCGAGTCATCTTAGAAAATAGTCTAAAAATCAAGAGACACGTCAGGTCTGGATTAAATTGTGAAAGGTGACTTTTCATGTTTCATTTTTGAGTTTCATTTCTGATATAGTAGACTCCGTGGCCCAATGGATATGGCCAAAAGTTTTATTTTATTTTTTAATGTTATGTTTTGAAGCTTTGAAAAGAAGTGGTTAGCTCAGTACTGTGCCTTATTGCAAGAAGCCCCCCATAAGTTGCTAAGAATGGGGGTAGATTTTCTACACCTAATGTTTTATTCAAATAAGGGTGATGGGCTATTTTGAAAAGCGATCAAAGAGAAAGGCCGAACAAATATATGGGTTGCATCTAGGCATTTTATTGTTCAAAATTCTTGCCCGAAAGATTGTTGGCAATTTTGGGTTTGAGATCCTAGCTCCTTGTCTATGAGTTGTCATTGATGTCAAAAGGAAATGGCATTAATGTTAAGAGGATGTGTTGGCTTCAAAGGTGAAAGATTCCAAGAGAATCTTCTTAAGAGAATCCGGAGAGATTCCATTGGATAAGGTTTTTGGATAGGGTTTTTATTAAAACCAAGTTAAATGGTTTTTATTAAAACCAATGGAGGTTCTCTTTATTATTTAATTATTATTTAAAACCCTTCAAGGTTTTAATTAATTAATTATTTAATTAATTAAGGGAGAAATTATTTTTAATTTATTAAAAATATTTAAAGGTTTTTAAACCTTTTTTATTCTTAATTTATTAAAATTAATTAAGGGTTTTTAAACCCTTTAGAAAGCAATTTCGATTAAATTCGAAATTACGTTTCTCTGTCATCGACGTGTTCTAAAGTCCACGATTGGACTATAAATATGGGAAGGATCCTAAGGTTTAACTCCTCTTGAGAATTTTGAATGCATTAATTTTTGGCTGCGATTGATGCTCTTTGACGCCGCGGAAGAAGAGAGCTCGCGTTTGAAAAACTTACGAAGTGCTTGTTCGTTGAAGTGGTAGGAAGTCTGTCTTAGACTTCGTTAGCCCCTTGTGGGCTAGTGGCAGCATAGGCTGCGTTTGGGCTTTGCGTAGGCGGAGGTCTGCGTTTCGATTCCCGCGGAGGGAGCTGTGCATGGATTAAGTCACGTTTTTGTTAAAACGTATTTTGTGCCGCGTTTTTCGGATTCGTCAAAGGCAGCCATTCCGCGATTTTCGGATTCGTCAAGGGCAGCCATTCCGCGATTTTTGGATTCTTCAAGGGCAGCCATTCTAAGGTGTGATTAATTTCTTGATATAATTTTTGGCATTGTTTAGCATTGTTTAAAAGACATAGGAGAAATAAGGGGATATTTCTTTGGTTGTATTTTTGAGATTAGTCTTTTGCTATGCTAAAGTTTAAAATGGAGATATAAGGTGTAAGTTTTGGTTGTTGTGTTTTTGACTTCTTTGGTGGTTGTTTTCAAAAGAAGAGAAGCTAAAAGGTGTACTAAGGAAAGTTTTTATATATGCTCATTTATCTTGGTTCTAACCCTAACTTGGTTGGAAGTTTGAGGGTTGTGTGTGGTGACAACTTTAAGGGTCAAGTTTCTTCTACTCCAATAAGGTATGGGCACATTCTTCTTATGAGTATGATTGGTGTATGTTTTCTGAAATAAGGTTGGAGTGAAAAGGTTTTCAACTAGGTTTTCTTTGATTGGGTGTAAATCCTATTTTCTTGGTTTGTTGAAGACTACTTATGCATTGTTATCCTTAAGGAGAGTTTTTGATGAATGCATAATTTTTGGTTTGAGATAGTGGAAGCTTTGTGCACTAGGGTTTGTATTTGTGAGTCAAGCTACTTGCATTGAGTTGGTGGAACCCTTGGTTGGCTGTTTTGAGTTTGATGGTTGAGTTGCTTCCATAGAGGTTGTTTGATCAAGTTATTGCTTTACTTGATTCATGATATTGGGCTTACTCCATTGAGTTGATTTGAGCAAGTTATTCTTTGCATTTGGTGATATTGTGTTGGTGGTTGTTTTGTTCAAATATCTTTGGAGGGAAAAGGATTTCTACTTGTTTCCTTTTCTTGTGATGATTGGTTGAATGCTTCAAGGTTAATGTTGAGTTGAATGATGTTGGTTAAACCTTGTCTATAAGCATTGTTGTTAAAGCCCTAATTGGTTGAGAAAAGATATTGGTTGTGGAAAGAACATGAGTAGCATTGTTATATGAGATATTGCATGTTTGGCAATTGTTGGGTTGTGTTTCATGTTCTTGAGAAAAGCATACTACATCTATCTTATTCTTTTGAGATTGAGATTGAGTTTTTTTTGAGATTGAGTTGAGATTGATATTGAGAGTTAAATATAGAACATATTGAGTCTCTAACAATTCTCTTTATGTTTCTATGAGATTTGAGATTGAGATTGGGAGTTAAGTATAGAACATATTGAGTCTCTAACAATTCTCTTTATGCTTCTATGAGGTTGATGAATCACATTGGGTCTCTAACAATTCTCTTTGTGGGTTCATGCTAAGCAAGTTTTTCTTGGTGAACTTGTGAGCTATTTTGGACAAGTTCCGTTGGGGACTTGTGAGGAGGTTTTGGACAGTTTCATGGGGACTTGTGAGCAGATTTGGATAGGTCCTAGCAGAGGACTTGTGAGCTGAGATTGATAGTTCTATCAGAGAACTTGAGGACAGAGGTACATTGGTTCTATCAGAGAACCTGAGGACAGATTTGGCAAGTCTTTGAGAAGGCTTGTGGATAGAGGATTGATTTGTTCAAGAGTTGGATAGATCTGACAGACAGAGGAAGACTTGTACTAGACCGACTGACTGTGTTTGGTACAGGTTGTTGAGCTACTGTGGACGTGATCATAGAAGGCAGAGGTCTCTTAGGCTAAGCATTGAGGACAGGAGGTCTTCGATGGAAAGGAGTTCCACATGCTGGCAAGAGGTAGAGACAGTTGATCTTCTGAGGGATCATATCCAGAGCAGAGGGGAAGGTATCTCCTTTGAGCAGAGGCTCATAAATTCAGATTGGGGGAAGGTATCTCCTTTGAGCAGAGGCTCATAAATTTAGATTGGGGGAAGGTATCTCCTTTGAGCCGAGGCTCATAAACATTGTAATTGGGAAGGTTTCCCAAAGAACTTTGAGATAACTTTTAGAGAAAAGTTTTGTGGATGTAGCCTAGGCATTCTAGGTGAACCACGTTAAAATTGGTGTCACTTTGTGGATGATTTTGTGCATTGCTTTGATATTGCTTTGGGTATATTGCTTTACTATTTTGAAGTATAAAGGAAAAAGTAAAAAGAGGTCTTATACTGTTCACCCCCCCCTCTCAGTATAAGCTTGTGTTCTTCAATTGGTATCAGAGTCGGTGCCTTTGAAAAGTTTAACAGCTTGAAGGAAGATCTTACAAGAACACAAATGGCAAGGAAAGGCAAAAGCAAAACCATAAGACACAAGAAGAAGAAAACACACATGGTCATGAAAGAAAATGAAGATGAACTCAATGTTGCTATTTTGGGAAGAAGAATGGAAATAGATTCAAGAGATGAATCAAACAGTGGAGAACAGGCCAGATTAATAAAGTTTTGCACCGATGTGGGAAGACCGGTCACTTTGTAGCTGATTGCTCACAAGGTAGAGAATGTTTTGTTTGTGGTCAACTCGGTCATAATGAACGTCATTGCCATGGGTTTAGTAGCAGTGAAGATGAAGATGATCCGTTCAAAATTGGTGAAGAAACAGATTCGAACAGGAATGTGATGAAGAAGGAAGTGATGCAGAAGCAAATTGGAAACAGAAACTAATTTCAGCTCTGAGTAAAAAGGTTGAGGATGCAGAAGATATAATCACCAGTTTGAAAGTACAAACAGAAGAATACAAGAAAATTTCTGAAGATCTCGAAATGCAATTAACCAAGAAAACAGAGTATTGCAGTAAGCTAGAAAAAGAAATTGACGGTTTAAGAATGCAGATAGAAGAAATGAGTAATAAAGTCGATATATGCAGCAAACATGAAGAGGAATCTAACAAAGTTGTTAGCAATCTGAAGCTGCAAATAGAAGAGTCCAAAAGGAGTGAAGAAACTCTCAGGTCTCAGATCAATGAGAAAGAGACTGTTTGTCTGCAAACAAGAAGAAGAGATTGTTTCATTGAAGAAACAACTAGAAGAGGCCAATACAAATCTTAAAATCAAAGATGAGCACAACAATCAAGGAAAGAGGTATTCTCACAAGCACAAGAAGAGTTTCTACCTAGACAAAGCAAGTAAGTGTTCTAGTAGTGATAGTGAAAGTTCTTCAAGTGATAATGAAAATGAGATGTTGTTCATATCAGAAAAAAGAGGAAGAACCGAAACATAGATTCATTATCATGAAATGTCTTAGATGTGGAAATTTTGGTCACCTTGAGGATGATTGCACAAATAATGATTTGGTTTCTAGTATGTATGAGGATGCTTCAGAAAACTATAAGGAAGATGCATGTATGGTTTTTGAAAAGGGTAGCACCTCTAGTGATAAGAAATCTGAAAAAGGCTTTGATGATTCAAAAGGAAATCAGATAAAGGATCTTGAAAGTGAACTTATTAGTGCTCTTAGTGCTTTGAAAAAGGAAAGAAAGAAGAATGCTAGACTCAAGGATAAGTTAGATGAATGTTGTATGGAGAGAGATGATCTTATTGAAAATCTTGATTTCTCTATAGCTAAGACACAAGAACTCAAGGATGAGTTAGAGTCTAAGGTTCTTGAGTATAGTGAGTTAGAACAGAAAATGGCTTCTTTGAAAGAGGAAACTAAAGAGTACAAGGATAAGCTTTACAGGTTTCAAGATAGCTCCAAAAAGGTTAAGTCACTCATCAAAGGTCAAAGAAAGACAACAGATAAAACAGGCCTTGGTTTTGTTAAGTCACACAAGGAACAAGTTGAAGAGTCTAGTAAGAGACTCCAAAAGGAAGAGAGTTCTGATGAGGAAAGTATTTCAGATCATGAGTCCTTGAATGATAGATGCACAGAAATAGAAAACAGAATTCAGAATGAGAAGAAGAAGAAGTTTTCAGGACCCAAGAGGTCAAATAAAGGAAAGTTTCAAGGCAGATGTTTTGCTTGTCACAGGTTTGGTCACATGGCTTCACATTGCATGGCTCAAGTGAAGAAGGTAAATGACAGTTTCAGAAGTGCTAGTTACTTTCAAGGGTATTGCTACTCTTGTCAACAGTTTGGGCACAAGGCAGTTTATTGCAAGGCAAATAACAGGAACAGATTTGGTCAGAACAGGTTTGGTCAGAACAGGGTTGGCCAAAACAGGTTTGGTCAAAACTGGTGGATTCAAAGATCAGGTTTACCGCAGAGAAATAACATTGTTACTTGTTATAAGTGCAACAATAAAGGTCACATAGCTAGACAATGTAGAGCTGAAATTCTAGAATACAGGAACAGGAACAGTGGCATGATCAGGTCCAAGGATCAAGGCATGGACAAGAACAGGGATGAGAACAAGAACAAGAACAGTGACAGGAACAGGAATATGGACAAAGAGTTCAAGAGAAGGCCCGACAAGGAAGTTATAGACGCTGATGATGATCAGTGCCTAATGGGAGTTTTACTCCCACCCTAGAATTAATCACCTCATCAGGGAGGTGGGGGAGGGACTAAGCTAAGAGGCTCATTCTTAGTCCCGAGCCCCAAAGGTGACCCTTTGCCATTGATGACAAAGGGGGAGAGATTTGAGTAAGGGGGAGAGCCTCAAGACAGGGGGAGCTGTTTATGTTGAGTTTTTTGTTGTTGAGAAGCATGGTTTGCCATCAATGACAAAGGGGGAGATTGTTGGCAATTTTGGGTTTGAGATCCTAGCTCCTTGTCTATGAGTTGTCATTGATGTCAAAAGGAAATGGCATTAATGTTAAGAGGATGTGTTGGCTTCAAAGGTGAAAGATTCCAAGAGAATATTCTTAAGAGAATCCGGAGAGATTCCATTGGATAAGGTTTTTGGATAGGGTTTTTATTAAAACCAAGTTAAATGGTTTTTATTAAAACCAATGGAGGTTCTCTTTATTATTTAATTATTATTTAAAACCCTTCAAGGTTTTAATTAATTAATTATTTAATTAATTAAGGGAGAAATTATTTTTAATTTATTAAAAATATTTAAAGGTTTTTAAACCTTTTTTATTCTTAATTTATTAAAATTAATTAAGGGTTTTTAAACCCTTTAGAAAGCAATTTCGATTAAATTCGAAATTACGTTTCTCTACCGCCGACGTGTTCTAAAGTCCACGATTGGACTATAAATATGGGAAGGATCCTAAGGTTTAACTCCTCTTGAGAATTTCGAATGCATTAATTTTTGGCTGCGATCGATGCTCTGTTGACGCCGCGGAAGAAGAGAGCTCGCGTTTGAAAAACTTACGAAGTGCTTGTTCGTTGAAGTGGTAGGAAGTCTGTCTTAGACTTCGTTAGCCCCTTGTGGGCTAGTGGCAGCATAGGCTGCGTTTGGGCTTTGCGTAGGCGGAGGTCTGCGTTTCGATTCCCGCGGAGGGAGCTGTGCATGGATTAAGTCACGTTTTTGTTAAAACGTATTTTGTGCCGCGTTTTTCGGATTCGTCAAAGGCAGCCATTCCACGATTTTCGGATTCGTCAAGGGCAGCCATTCCGTGATTTTTGGATTCTTCAAGGGCAGCCATTCTAAGGTGTGATTAATTTCTTGATATAATTTTTGGCATTGTTTAGCATTGTTTAAAAGACATAGGAGAAATAAGGGGATATTTCTTTGGTTGTATTTTTGAGATTAGTCTTTTGCTATGCTAAAGTTTAAAATGGAGATATAAGGTGTAAGTTTTGGTTGTTGTGTTTTTGGCTTCTTTGGTGGTTGTTTTCAAAAGAAGAGAAGCTAAAAGGTGTATTAAGGAAAGTTTTTATATATGCTCATTTATCTTGGTTCTAACCCTAACTTGGTTGGAAGTTTGAGGGTTGTGTGTGGTGACAACTTTAAGGGTCAAGTTTCTTCTACTCCAATAAGGTATGGGCACATTCTTCTTATGAGTATGATTGGTGTATGTTTTCTGAAATAAGGTTGGAGTGAAAAGGTTTTCAACTAGGTTTTCTTTGATTGGGTGTAAATCCTATTTTCTGGTTTGTTGAAGACTACTTATGCATTGTTATCCTTAAGGAGAGTTTTTGATGAATGCATAATTTCTGGTTTGAGATAGTGGAAGCTTTGTGCACTAGGGTTTGTATTTGTGAGTCAAGCTACTTGCATTGAGTTGGTGGAACCCTTGGTTGGCTGTTTTGAGTTTGATGGTTGAGTTGCTTCCATAGAGGTTGTTTGATCAAGTTATTGCTTTACTTGATTCATGATATTGGGCTTACTCCATTGAGTTGATTTGAGCAAGTTATTCTTTGCATTTGGTGATATTGTGTTGGTGGCTGTTTTGTTCAAATATCTTTGGAGGGAAAAGGATTTCTACTTGTTTCCTTTTCTTGTGATGATTGGTTGAATGCTTCAAGGTTAATGTTGAGTTGAATGATGTTGGTTAAACCTTGTCTATAAGCATTGTTGTTAAAGCCCTAATTGGTTGAGAAAAGATATTGGTTGTGGAAAGAACATGAGTAGCATTGTTATATGAGATATTGCATGTTTGGCAATTGTTGGGTTGTGTTTCATGTTCTTGAGAAAAGCATACTACATCTATCTTATTCTTTTGAGATTGAGATTGAGTATTATCCACTCCTCTTGAGATTGAGTTGAGATTGATATTGAGAGTTAAGTATAGAACATATTGAGTCTCTAACAATTCTCTTTATGTTTCTATGAGATTTGAGATTGAGATTGGGAGTTAAGTATAGAACATATTGAGTCTCTAACAATTCTCTTTATGCTTCTATGAGGTTGATGAATCACATTGGGTCTCTAACAATTCTCTTTGTGGGTTCATGCTAAGCAAGTTTTTTCTTGGTGAACTTGTGAGCTGTTTTGGACAGGTTCCGTTGTGGGGACTTGTGAGCAGATTTGGACAGGTCCTAGCAGAGGACTTGTGAGCTGAGATTGATAGTTCTATCAGAGAACTTGAGGACAGAGGTACATTGGTTCTATCAGAGAACCTGAGGACAGATTTGGCAAGTCTTTGAGAAGGCTTGTGGACAGAGGATTGATTTGTTCAAGAGTTGGACAGATCTGACAGACAGAGGAAGACTTGTACTAGACCGACTAACTGTGTTTGGTACAGGTTGTTGAGCTGTTGTGGACGTGATCATAGAAGGCAGAGGTCTCTTAGGCTAAGCATTGAGGACAGGAGGTCTTCGATGGAAAGGAGTTCCACATGCTGGCAAGAGGTAGAGACAGTTGATCTTCTGAGGGATCATATCCAGAGCAGAGGGGAAGGTATCTCCTTTGAGCAGAGGCTCATAAATTCAGATTGGGGGAAGGTATCTCCTTTGAGCAGAGGCTCATAAATTCAGATTGGGGGAAGGTATCTCCTTTGAGCCGAGGCTCATAAACATTGTAATTGGGAAGGTTTCCCAAAGAACTTTGAGATAACTTTTAGAGAAAAGTTTTGTGGACGTAGCCTGAGCATTCCGGGTGAACCACGTTAAAATTGGTGTCACTTTGTGGATGATTTTGTGCATTGCTTTGATATTGCTTTGGGTATATTGCTTTACTATTTTGAAGTATAAAGGAAAAAGTAAAAAGAGGTCTTATACTGTTCACCCCCCTCTCAGTATAAGCTTGTGTTCTTCAATTGGTATCAGAGCCGGTGCCTTCGAAAAGTTTAACAACTTGAAGGAAGATCTTACAAGAACACAAATGGCAAGGAAAGGCAAAAGCAAAACCATAAGACACAAGAAGAAGAAAACACACATGGTCATGAAAGAAAATGAAGATGAACTCAATGTTGCTGTTTTGGGAAGAAGAATGGAAATAGATTCAAGAGATGAATCAAACAGTGGAGAACAAGCCAGATTAATAAAGTTTTGCACCAGATGTGGGAAGACCGGTCACTTTGCAACTGATTGCTCACAAGGTAGAGAATGTTTTGTTTGTGGTCAACTCGGTCATAATGAACGTCATTGCCATGGGTTTAGTAGCAGTGAAGATGAAGATGATCCGTTCAAAATTGGTGAAGAAACAGATTCAAAATAGGAATGTGATGAAGAAGGAAGTGATGCAGAAGCAAATTGGAAACAAAAACTAATTTCAGCTCTGAGTAAAAAGGTTGAGGATGCAGAAGATATAATCACCAGTTTGAAAGTACAAACAGAAGAATACAAGAAAATTTCTGAAGATCTCGAAATGCAATTAACCAGGAAAACAGAGTATTGCAAGTAAGCTAGAAAAAGAAATTGACGGTTTAAGAATGCAAGATGAAGAAATGAGTAATAAAGTCGATATATGCAGCAAACATGAAGAGGAATCTAACAAAGTTGTTAGCAATCTGAAGCTGCAAATAGAAGAGTCCAAAAGGAGTGAAGAAACTCTCAGGTCTCAGATCAATGAGAAAGAGACTGTTTGCTGCAAACAAGAAGAAGAGATTGTTTCATTGAAGAAACAACTAGAAGAGGCCAATACAAATCTTAAAATCAAAGATGAGCACAACAATCAAGGAAAGAGGTATTCTCACAAGCACAAGAAGAGTTTCTACCTAGACAAAGCAAGTAAGTGTTCTAGTAGTGATAGTGAAAGTTCTTCAAGTGATAATGAAAATGAGATGTTGTTCATATCAAAAAAAGAGGAAGAACCGAAACATAGATTCATTATCATGAAATGTCTTAGATGTGGAAATTTTGGTCACCTTGAGGATGATTGCACAAATAATGATTTGGTTTCTAGTATGTATGAGGATGCTTCAGAAAACTATAAGGAAGATGCATGTATGGTTTTTGAAAAGGGTAGCACCTCTAGTGATAAGAAATCTGAAAAAGGCTTTGATGATTCAAAAGGAAATCAAATAAAGGATCTTGAAAGTGAACTTATTAGTGCTCTTAGTGCTTTGAAAAAGGAAAGAAAGAAGAATGCTAGACTCAAGGATAAGTTAGATGAATGTTGTATGGAGAGAGATGATCTTATTGAAAATCTTGATTTCTCTATAGCTAAGACACAAGAACTCAAGGATGAGTTAGAGTCTAAGGTTCTTGAGTATAGTGAGTTAGAACAGAAAATGGCTTCTTTGAAAGAGGAAACTAAAGAGTACAAGGATAAGCTTTACAGGTTTCAAGATAGCTCCAAAAAGGTTAAGTCACTCATCAAAGGTCAAAGAAAGACAACAGATAAAACAGGCCTTGGTTTTGTTAAGTCACACAAGGAACAAGTTGAAGAGTCTAGTAAGAGACTCCAAAAGGAAGAGAGTTCTGATGAGGAAAGTATTTCAGATCATGAGTCCTTGAATGATAGATGCACAGAAATAGAAAACAGAATTAGAATGAGAAGAAGAAGAAGTTTTCAGGACCCAAGAGGTCAAATAAAGGAAAGTTTCAAGGCAGATGTTTTGCTTGTCACAGGTTTGGTCACATGGCTTCACATTGCATGGCTCAAGTGAAGAAGGTAAATGACAGTTTTAGAAGTGCTAGTTACTTTCAAGGGTATTGCTACTCTTGTCAACAGTTTGGGCACAAGGCAGTTTATTGCAAGGCAAATAACAGGAACAGATTTGGTCAGAACAGGGTTGGCCAAAACAGGTTTGGTCAGAACTGGTGGATTCAAAGATCAGGTTTACCATAGAGAAATAACATTGTTACTTGTTATAAGTGCAACAATAAAGGTCACATAGCTAGACAATGTAGAGCTGAAATTCTAGAATACGAGAACAGGAACAGTGGCATGATCGGGTCCAAGGATCAAGGCATGGACAAGAACAGGGATGAGAACAAGAACAAGAACAATGACAGGAACAGGAATATGGACAAAGAGTTCAAGAGAAGGCCCGAAAAGGAAGTTATAGACGCCGATGATGATCAGTGCCTAATGGGAGTTTTACTCCCACCCCAGAATTAATCACCTCATCGGGAGGTGGGGGAGGGACTAAGCTAAGAGGCTCATTCTTAGTCCCGAGCCCCAAAGGTGACCCTTTGCCATTGATGACAAAGGGGGAGAGATTTGAGTAAGGGGGAGAGCCTCAAGACAGGGGGAGCTATTTATGTTGAGTTTTTTGTTGTTGAGAAGCATGGTTTGCCATCAATGACAAAGGGGGAGATTGTTGGCAATTTTGGGTTTGAGATCCTAGCTCCTTGTCTATGAGTTGTCATTGATGTCAAAAGGAAATGGCATTAATGTTAAGAGGATGTGTTGGCTTCAAAGGTGAAAGATTCCAAGAGAATATTCTTAAGAGAATCCGGAGAGATTCCATTGGATAAGGTTTTTGGATAGGGTTTTTATTAAAACCAAGTTAAATGGTTTTTATTAAAACCAATGGAGGTTCTCTTTATTATTTAATTATTATTTAAAACCCTTCAAGGTTTTAATTAATTAATTATTTAATTAATTAAGGGAGAAATTATTTTTAATTTATTAAAAATATTTAAAGGTTTTTAAACCTTTTTTATTCTTAATTTATTAAAATTAATTAAGGGTTTTTAAACCCTTTAGAAAGCAATTTCGATTAAATTCGAAATTACGTTTCTCTACCGTCGACGTGTTCTAAAGTCCACGATTGGACTATAAATATGGGAAGGATCCTAAGGTTTAACTCCTCTTGAGAATTTCGAATGCATTAATTTTTGGCTGCGATCGATGCTCTGTTGACGCCGCGGAAGAAGAGAGCTCGCGTTTGAAAAACTTACGAAGTGCTTGTTCGTTGAAGTGGTAGGAAGTCTGTCTTAGACTTCGTTAGCCCCTTGTGGGCTAGTGGCAGCATAGGCTGCGTTTGGGCTTTGCGTAGGCGGAGGTCAAAGGCAGCCATTCCACGATTTTCGGATTCGTCAAGGGCAGCCATTCCGTGATTTTTGGATTCTTCAAGGGCAGCCATTCTAAGGTGTGATTAATTTCTTGATATAATTTTTGGCATTGTTTAGCATTGTTTAAAAGACATAGGAGAAATAAGGGGATATTTCTTTGGTTGTATTTTTGAGATTAGTCTTTTGCTATGCTAAAGTTTAAAATGGAGATATAAGGTGTAAGTTTTGGTTGTTGTGTTTTTGACTTCTTTGGTGGTTGTTTTCAAAAGAAGAGAAGCTAAAAGGTGTACTAAGGAAAGTTTTTATATATGCTCATTTATCTTGGTTCTAACCCTAACTTGGTTGGAAGTTTGAGGGTTGTGTGTGGTGACAGCTTTAAGGGTCAAGTTTCTTCTACTCCAATAAGGTATGGGCACATTCTTCTTATGAGTATGATTGGTGTATGTTTTCTGAAATAAGGTTGGAGTGAAAAGGTTTTCAACTAGGTTTTCTTTGATTGGGTGTAAATCCTATTTTCTGGTTTGTTGAAGACTACTTATGCATTGTTATCCTTAAGGAGAGTTTTTGATGAATGCATAATTTCTGGTTTGAGATAGTGGAAGCTTTGTGCACTAGGGTTTGTATTTGTGAGTCAAGCTACTTGCATTGAGTTGGTGGAACCCTTGGTTGGCTGTTTTGAGTTTGATGGTTGAGTTGCTTCCATAGAGGTTGTTTGATCAAGTTACTTGCTTTACTTGATTCATGATATTGGGCTTACTCCATTGAGTTGATTTGAGCAAGTTATTCTTTGCATTTGGTGATATTGTGTTGGTGGCTGTTTTGTTCAAATATCTTTGGAGGGAAAAGGATTTCTACTTGTTTCCTTTTCTTGTGATGATTGGTTGAATGCTTCAAGGTTAATGTTGAGTTGAATGATGTTGGTTAAACCTTGTCTATAAGCATTGTTGTTAAAGCCCTAATTGGTTGAGAAAAGATATTGGTTGTGGAAAGAACATGAGTAGCATTGTTATATGAGATATTGCATGTTTGGCAATTGTTGGGTTGTGTTTCATGTTCTTGAGAAAAGCATACTACATCTATCTTATTCTTTTGAGATTGAGATTGAGTTGAGATTGATATTTGAGATTGAGTTGAAGATTGATATTGAGAGTTAAATATAGAACATATTGAGTCTCTAACAATTCTCTTTATGTTTCTATGAGATTTGAGATTGAGATTGGGAGTTAAGTATAGAACATATTGAGTCTCTAACAATTCTCTTTATGCTTCTATGAGGTTGATGAATCACATTGGGTCTCTAACAATTCTCTTTGTGGGTTCATGCTAAGCAAGTTTTTTCTTGGTGAACTTGTGAGCTGTTTTGGACAGTTCCGTTGGGGACTTGTGAGGAGGGGACTTGTGAGAAGTTTGGACAGTTCCGTTGGGGACTTGTGAGCAGGTTTGGGACAGTTTCGATGGGGACTTGTGAGCAGATTTGGACAGGTCCTAGCAGAGGACTTGTGAGCTGAGATTGATAGTTCTATCGGGAGAACTTGAGGACAGAGGTACATTGGTTCTATCGGAGAACCCGAGGACAGATTTGGCAAGTCTTTGAGAAGGCTTGTGGATAGAGGATTGATTTGTTCAAGAGTTGGACAGATCCGACAGACAGAGGAAGACTTGTACTAGACCGATCGACTATGTTTGGTACAGGTTGTTGAGCCGCTGTGGACGTGATCATAGAAGGCGAAGGTCTCTTAGGCTAAGCATTGAGGACAGGAGGTCTTCGGTGGAAAGGAGTTCCACATGCCGGCAAGAGGTAGAGACAGTTGATCTTCCGAGGGATCATATCCAGAGCGAGAGGGGAAGGTATCTCCTTTGAGCAGAGGCTCATAAATTTAGATTGGGGGAAGGTTTCTCCTTTGAGCAGAGGCTCATAAATTCAGATTGGGGGAAGGTATCTCCTTTGAGCCGAGGCTCATAAACATTGTAATTGGGAAGGTTTCCCAAAGAACTTTGAGATAACTTTTAGAGAAAAGTTTTGTGGACGTAAATTGGTGTCACTTTGTGGATGATTTTGTGCATTGCTTTGATATTGCTTTGGGTATATTGCTTTACTATTTTGAAGTATAAAGGAAAAAGTAAAAAGAGGTCTTATACTGTTCACCCCCCCTCTCAGTATAAGCTTGTGTTCTTCAAAGATAACAAGTCAAGAATACTTGCGATGGAAGAAAGGATGACGATTCCCATTGTAAGCGATCCCAAAGACCTATCTGAAGAAAAAATAAATTAGACGGACAATTGGGAGGATGTCAAAAAGAAAGGGAGTCCCGAATTATCGCCAAAGCGATATGATCATAAAGTCAAAAAATTGGGAGGTAGAATTAGAAGATGGTAGGACCAAATTTTTGTCCAAGCTTTGTTTGGCCACAAGTGAAGGCAAAAAGAATGGAAAGAAGAAGATGAGCAAGGGTGCCCATTCCCCCATCCTAGAGAAATATAGTCTAGATAAATGAAGGGAGGCTAACCTGGCTATACGCTCAATACAAATCTCTATCCCATCCGATAATAAATGCATAAATACCTAATTCAAAATTCCTCTTTCCACCAAGCTTACTTGATCGTTGAATCTAAGGGAACAACAAATGGGAAAATTTAATGGCTGACTAGATCAAGTACGTAAGGTGGTAGTTGAGAAGTTTATGTAGAGCAACTACCACAGGCTACCGAAAAGATATTCAGAAGCAACAATGACATCAGGTGTATTGATTAGCAAGGAAGGCTCAGGCAGGATATTTCAGTAATTCCTATCCGGATGCAGTGAAGAATGTTTTGTCTACATCATAGCAATTATGGAGAAGATCACTCAAACAAGTTGAATGCTGAAATCCTGATCCACCATTAATGATGTATTAATTTTATTTTCAAATGCCCGCCCTTGGAAAGGGGCTATATACATGTTTGTAATGTATGTTTTAGTGTCATCTCTCCAATCATTACAACCTCCATGTACAGTTTGATGCATACTATAATACAAGTGGATTATTGTTCGGCCTTCAATTGTTTTCATGTATGTATGATTTTACTCTACTGATTATTTCTTCTATAGTTAAGTGAATGACTAGATATAATTCTACTATATGGATTTCATGTTACTAGTTCCTTAATTTTGGAATTCTTAGTAGATTAATATGTGTAATTGGTTATTGAAATTAGTGGTTGGTCTGTTAGGCAGTCCATGAATGTTGTTTATGTTTTAGAATTATCAAGCATGTATCTTTATGCGATTATATCTGCACCACTTTGTGCTCTAGCTTTATGTTTTCTTTAACCTTCCCTCTTTCCATTTTCCTAAACATTTAGTTAGGACCTTCAAGGAGTCGGCCTTCTCCAGAGATTGACCCTGAGATCTATGGTCTTGGAACCATTCAAATATGGTCAAGGTCTATGGGTGCACAATCCTTACTGTTAGACAAGATTTTGATCAACATGACCCCTCTTAAAGCAGAGAGCTATGTTTATCAATAGGGAATTTAACACACACCGACACCCTCACACACTCACCCACATCGCAATTGAACCTCGGACCTCCTGAAGAAGAGCCAAAGCCCGAACCGTTGCGCTATCCCTCATTTGATCATCATATAATAATATGATGACTTAGAGGACTGATATTTTGATCTTCATATAATAACTTTTGTTAACTTCTGCTGGGCTATAATTTTTTAAAGAGCTAATATTTATTTTATTTATTAAAATATTAAGGTTACTAAAAAAAAATAATACAAAACTCTCAGTATCCAAACACTTTTTAAAATTTTATAAAATTATATTAAAATTTACCTTTGAATGTATTTTTTTTTTAATTTTTCCAAGGTCACAAGTATATAGTTGTAGCTGCCACCCACTCAGCTTTATTAGATTTAATTTTTTATTTAATGGGTAATACTTTTGCTTGATATAGGGTAGGATACTGAATTATTTAGGAAGTTATAAATTTAGTTAGTTGGATAAACTTAGCCAGCTGGATAAGATGAAGTCAACGAGATCTTTACATCACAAAGAATTGAATAGAAACAATCAAACAATCACCTGACAAACACTCAACTGCTACCAAAGGTAAAAGTCTAATATATCTTAATCAAGGTCGAGAATGAGATAGCCACAATTATAGCCATAATATCTCAAAATTTGTTTTATCCCCTCCCACCAGGCCTGGAATTCAAAAAAAAATTACTTGTCAACAAGAATTTTTATGATGGTTAAATTTTTTTAATGACTTTCAGGTTAGGGTTTAAAATTTTATTTGACTTTCAATTTTTTTTTAAAAGACACTGGTGAAAATCAATAATTTTTTAAAGCTGGTCTAGACACTGGTGAAAATAAACAATTAAATGAAATTAATTATGGTCCAAAATGTAGTCTTGTCAATTTCGTTGAAGGGACACCACATACAACATGAGATTTATGGTCAGCACTTGGAACCGATCAAATTTAAACATGAATTTGTTGTTACAACAGTCACAAAGGACCAACAAAGTTATGCAAAGCACAATTTAGGTGATGTCAGCTATAATTCATGTGCCAAAAATATTGGATAGAAAAAAGAACACTCTAATGGGCTGCAATGTTTGCAAAAGGAAGGACCAATGTCTCAGACTACAAAGGCAAGGAAAAGTCACAAAAAAAATGTTGGCTTGAATCTCAATCAGAAACTTTATGTTCTTCAAAGAGATGCCAGAGGATGTTTTGTTAGTTCTACCGAAATTAATGGGGAAAAAGAAAGCGATATTCCTTATCCTCAATCAAATGAAATTCAGAGCCACCGATCCTCAATCAAAAGAAACACTTCTACAATAAATAATGAGACTAGTTTTGCTATAAATACTGGATTTATTAATGCAAAAAGTGGAAATTCAAGTTCCCTGCAAACATTTCTTCCATATTACCAGGATTACAACTCTATTTTCATATCCCCATGTTGAAAACTTGTTTTCTAGAAGAGAAGCTCTTCTTCCAACTACAACATTGAGCCCTCTAGAAGCACCTTCATCTCTAAATGCAATAAACCATGTAAAATTTTGCATGCCTAGATAAATCTCTAATTATGGGTACATAGGTTTGCCCTTGGATTCACAAGGGGAACATGTCAAGCATTTTCCTAATATGAGAGCAAAGTGAATCAACTACACAATATTACAAATCATGTGGCTGCTAATGAAAAACTGGTTACAAAGAGTACCAAAAAGCTTTAAGAATTCAATTTTGTTGAAAGCATGAAGAATTTTTCTCATGATGTTACTTTGGTTAAAAGACCTGAGCATTGGAAAGACTACTCAGTAACTACAACTAATCAGTAAATGCATGAGAGGACATCCATTAATAAATTTTCTCCCCTTGACCAAATTGAAAGAGACAGAGCAAATTGTGGAAGTTCACATATTGGAATTGTTGGTTCATCAATTATGATAGTAAACATAAACTCAGATCCTAGGCTTTGCATTCAACCAATTGCTCAGTCTGGATACCATGGGGATAAGAAACAAAATCATTCAACATTGGAGAAATCTTACCCAGAACTAGAAACACAACACAAGGAAGGAACATTCTACTACTCAAAAAATCATCAAGTTGATGGGAAAGAGTTTTACTAATATGAAAAAGAGGTAGTACATCATGTCAAGGATATTGGGTAGGGCAATATGAAAAACTCTCAAAGCATTCCAAGATTCATAGTGGGTGACTCTTCCTCTATTTTGATGGCAAATTATGGAGACCTTTGCAAAACACACAATGAAGATCAATTTCATCAACCAGATTCTAGCGTTAATACATCAGGGCAAGATCCAAGAAGAAAATCAAATGCATCAAAATATCTAACTGAGTCCAGTCCAAGTGAATGTTTTATAATAGATAAAGCCACCACATTCAATAAGATTTCTCCTAAATTGGAAAAGAGGCTTCCTACAAGTTGTGCAACACATGCAATTTTTGAATAAAATATCAAACCAACTCTACTCAAGCCTAGATATCCAGTTCACCTTTCTATGCTCCTAGGGCCATCTATCCTATCTTCCATATGTCTACCAACACATGATTCCACATGATAGGGTAATATATAGGGTGTTAATACTTGTGAAGGCACTCGAGGTATTTAAGGTCTGAATTTTTTAGTTCAATATAAATGATTAATTTTTTAAACAAGAAAGAATAGTAGTTGACACTTCAAAACAAAATATTTATTTTGAAAGAGATTATTATATTATATTCTTCTGCTTCCAAATGCAAATACAGTATCTACAAACAATCATTTAAAAATGCATCTAAAGACGATGACAAACATGCTTTTTGGAATTTTTCAGGGGTAACTATTGGTCATCAAATCCGCACAGGAAAGGACTTTCGGTGGGTTTGCGTGCCCTGGACCTGCGACCAACATTGAAAGGCCGAGAGGAAGAGATGCCCCTCATGCCAATATTTGGAGAAATGTCGGCTCCTATACTAATATACTTTTGGGGTTTGAAATAAGAGTGTAGGAAAGAAATAAAAGGAGTTCGGGTTAGAGAAAGAAATAAAAAAGGGGTAAGGGTTAAATATTGTTGATTCAAGGTGGGGAAGAACAGGAAGCACGATCACTCACTAATAACTCAAATAGCAGCAAAAAACACCAAGAACAGACGAAAGAAACGAAGTGCCGAACTTCCTATGTATCCTCTGGACGGGTTCGCAGGGTTCTCCTCTCTCTCTCGCTGGAATTCAGGGTTCAGAGTAACAACGATTAAGAAGAGGGAATAACAGAAACCTCGATCCACCAGGCAGCATAAAAGAAAATGACAAAGCATTTTTCCTCTCCTATGTATCCTTCAGGGTGAATTTTAGGGTACAGTTCCCAATCGCACATCGGATTCAAGATTCAGAGTCTCAGTATACGAGTGCAAACAGACAAAAGAATTAAGCACAGAAGGTAGCATAAAAAAAAGAAATGGACCATAAAAATCTTTAGTATTAGATGCAGGACATTAAGTTACGACAGCTTTCTAGCAGAAAGTTCCCCCCCCTTTTTACAATACATGCCTGGGTTTTTATAGAGGACCCGACCCTCTGAGTCATTATTACAAAAACGACGGAGTACACTCTCGGGCTCTAAAAAATTGGCTCCTCGCAGCTGCTGCGACTGAGTTTTCAAATCGGTTGTCGAAACTGGCAACTGTGGCCGAGTTAACCGTAAAAACTCTCATTTAATGCGCTGCTCGAGTGTCCCTGGATTCTGGGTGCTGTGCTTGATTGATCGTTACGTCCGTCGGGTTTTACTCCGAGGACTGTTACGTCCCTTTCGTTTGCCAAAATTTGTCAACGGACTTATCGAGAAAGAAAGGGGGTACTTGTAAGGGGCCTTTGATCACCTTGGGAAGCTGCCCGCCTTGGAACGTGGGCCCGAAAGTGCTTCGCTACATATCCGCCTCGCCAAGGTCTTGGGCCGAAGTAGATTCTCCTTAATTTGTTCTTCGCAAAATAATGCTTCGCAGAAACTCCTTCGGGGATGATGATTGCCGATCGGGTTCCATATTTGAAATGGGCCTTTTGTCCTTCATTGGCGAAACTGCTCGGTTGGAAAATGTTTCGGCCCGATTCTCTCTCAAAACCGTGGTTCGGGGCATATCCTCCCGAAGCACTCTTCTGCCTTTGACACATTGTCATTTTGCTTCGGGCGCCACTGCTTCGGGTGAAAACTGGTCGAAGTAGGTGTTGAAAATACTTCGAGCCCGAAGTAGTTTCCTTGCCTTGGCTGATTTGGATTATGTTCTCCTCCTTCGGTGAAGTCGCTTGGATGCTGCTTCGTAAAAATTCTGCCCGAAGCGGCTATCGAAAATGCTTCGGGTGCGAAGCGTTATCTTTGTATTTTCTTCGACAAAATTACTTTGCAAGGTTTTCGCCCGAAGTGGTGATTTGAAGTGCTTCGGGCCCGAAACTCTTTTCACATTCTCCTCTTTTTCTCTCGGCGAAGCTATTTTCCTTGGCCTATTTGGTAGCGAAGCTCTTCCTTCTTCACTTTATAAAAGGGGCGGTAGGGAGAGTCAAAATTGCTGCAACTTAAAATAAAAGAAAAACTTTTAACAAGGAAATATTATACAAAATTCTACTATCTTCTACCCCTTGTATAATGTGACAAAAAGTGTCAACAATAACTCAAAACATGGTTTGAATGCCAAATCAAGAGCATTGTTAAGGTCACGATGTGGCTTTCTTGTGTGAATTTGTCCAGTTTTATGTGTGCATGTTTTGCATCGGGAAAGTGAAGGGAGAATGACATGAAAGTAAAAAAAATTACCTTTAAAGTTGTGTGAAAACTGAAACCCAGCACAGTAGCAAAGCTAATGTGAAAACTAAAATCCAATGTGACAACAAAGCTAATTTCAATTTTGTTTGTGTTAGAGTAATATTCCCTTATTTGGAATATTTAATCATATCTCTTAGAATAGGAGATCGTTACGTTGTTGTAACGATCTAAGTATTCATTATGGATATTATGATGGCTAATATTATCCATATTTGTATTTAAACCTTATGTTTAATGCAATTATTATTAGCTTATGCTAACATTGGTATTAGAGCAGGAGGATTTGCTCTACTCTGATTTGGCGATTGATTTTCTAGGGACTCGGGTGCTTCTGATCTAATTTGGTGATCATTGTAGATCTAGGGGTACAAACAAGTTGTGCTATACCCAGGACTGGATCCGTCTGAGACATCATATGGATCGACCCTTGGCTAGACCTTGATCCACGATCTATCATAATGGACTCAGAAAACCAAACAGACAATGATCTTAATCACCATAATTGATGAAGAACCTATAACCAGACTCAACATCGATATGGACAACGAAAAGCGATCTCAAGATCTGACTTTATCATACCTGATAGGATGGAGACCCATGATCCTAGGATGACATGGTTTTTCGACCTGATATAGCAAGTGGATGATAATAAAATTTGGTAGCATCTGAGTTGACATGTTTTCGAGATGGATCTATGGCTAGCATGGCAATCTAGGTACTTGTTGGTCCAAAATCTTCCACAGGAAAGGATTTTACAAGTGCGCCCTAGACCCGGCCAACATTGAAAGGCTGGAAGCAAGAAAT
The DNA here is from genome assembly GCA_028583015.1 of Wollemia nobilis. Lineage (NCBI taxonomy): Eukaryota > Viridiplantae > Streptophyta > Pinopsida > Araucariales > Araucariaceae > Wollemia > Wollemia nobilis. Next base: position 7,298,612 of record JAQPPZ010017110.1, read on the forward strand.
GGCTCCCAGACCAATCTCCAGAGTGGGTTGGTTCCCTCTACTATTCTAAAATTGGTTTAAGATAAGGGTTGCTGGAAAGAAATTGAAAAATTGCAGAAAGAAATGGGAAATATGGCCACAGGCCGAAGTGATGGGATCAGAAAAACAACAGCAGGAAACTACAAACGTAACAACAGCAAGTAACATAAGGAATTAGCTTAATCCTCGCACAATCACATGCAACAAATCCCTCCAAACCCACATTCCAGAAATCGTACCCTGACCGCAATATTTAAATCCAAAAGCAGAATTTAAATGTAACAGCAATGCAGGAGTATGAATGCTATTAGAAATGCAGAAAAACAGAAAAGAAATTCATCCATGCAACGCTTGAAAAATTAGAAGTTGATCCTTTTATTCCCGCAAATACAATTCCAGTCTCTAGCAGCAAGTTTTTCCAACCTCTTGAAATGAAGCTTACATTGGTTTTTATAGAGGTCCGTCCTCTTTGCAGCATTTAATATTTGAAACTGACCATATCGTGATCTACAATTGTGCCTTGGAAACCAAGAACACGATCCCCTTGATTACAGCCTCGAAGAAACAAAAATTAAATGCAATGAAACGTTCGCGGTCCTTCATTAAATTTGATTCTTCGAACATGTGCATGAAACCGTTAAAATAGACCACGACCAGCCACTTCGAACAAATAAATCTTTAATTTTGGAAGCCTGGGCGGTTCTTTGACTTTGAATGCCTTGGAAATCCACAAAATATTTAATTCGGGGCAGCATTTAATCCTTGGAAATCTAAAAAACCTTCTCGGGCGTTCATACTGCACTTGGCGGGAAACTACGCAGGTCGCGAAAATGGAACAGGTCACGAAATCGCGACGGGTCGCGAAATCGTGACATGTTTTAACTCCGTACACTTTGACCACCTTTGACCCACGAAAATGGCACCTGTAGCGATATCGCTACGTCTTCGGCTTCCTTTTCTCCATCGCTAGCTTATCCACACGAAAATGGAACATGTAGCGATATCGCTACATGTTTTGGGCACTTTGTACGGCTTCATGGACGGGTCGCGAAAACATAACACCTTTTGCCCTTGAATGCCTTCAATTCTTCCTTGTCTCCATTTCGCTACCAATTTGAGCACTTAATCATTTTTTAACGAGGCATCATGGAATTGCTACCCTCGAACTCTGCTTGATTTTCAGTTCACTCCGCCTTGTTACCAAAACTGCAGCGAATCGCTGCATTTTTTATGCCTTTTGTCTTTCGGGTCAAAACCCCGCGATTTCGCTACGGGTAGCGATATCGCTACACATTTCTTTCTCCGTACTGATCACCATTTTGAGCCACGAAAATGATACAACTTCCGCTTTACAAAAGCCTTTCGAAGAGGTGCAGCGAATCGCTGCACTTTTTCCCTTGGTCTGCTTTGTTTGATAGGTGTAGCGATATCGCTACACATTCGAGCACTTAGGTCTTTGAAGCTACCCGCGTCGCGAAAATGGAACGTGCAGCGCATCGCTGCACTTTTTGCTTTGGACTCCCTTTTGCAACCACTGCCCGCGATTTTGAGACATGCAGCGCATCGCTGCACTTTTTGCTTTTGAAGCCGCGAAAATAGAACAGTCGCGATATCGCGACAGTTCTTCTTAGCTGCATGCGTTGACTGCGCTGACCGCGATTTCGCGACATGTCAGCGAATCGCTGCAATTTTTGGACTTAGTCAATTTATACTCATTTTTTCTCCTTTTCCTCCAAAGCTGCATCAAAGCCTGTATCAAAGGTCAGATTTTCAACAATACACTAATGCATTAATCAATGAGAATCAATGTGGCAAAAATGCCAACATTCTTGGCGGCTCGCGGGGTATACAGCTCACTGTATGCAAGAATCCAGGCCTTAGTCCATTGGGCACAGAGTCATATTAGAACAGGAGGCCGACTGCTGTAATACATATCAGGGGACTGCCGCAAAACTTCTCTGCTGAAGAGCTGAAACTGGAAGGACCTGCAACTTGTTGTGAAATGAAACAAATGGAATGGAAATGGAATGAGCTCTTGCGGTTGCGCAAGCGGTGAATGCAATGGAATGATGATAATAATGGAATGATGGAGTGAGCAAATGATGTGGTAGACATAACAACAAAAGCTATTATACTGCCATCTGCAATGGATGGAATGAAAGTGAACGAACGGATGAAATGGAAATGGCAATATGGAAAGTGTGGAATGAAAAATAAAAAAACTGTAAATAAATGCGTAAATTGACATAACTTAGAAGAAAGGGATAAGAAGGGACGGGGAAAAATAGAAAAAGGGAAAAGAAACAACAGCCGTGGCTCGTTTCTTAACTGCAGAAGAAAAAGAAGTAAAAGAAGGAAGATGAAGAAGGGAAAGGAAAGACAAAGGGAAGGGAAAAGAAGAAAGTGCTAGAAAGCCACCAAACTGTCGGGAGGAGAAAAACAAAGGAAAAACAAGCATCTACGGCTCGCAGGCAACAAGAGCCGAGATGAACAAATAAAAACAATACCTCTTTCTTTTTTTTTTTTTTTTTTTTCTCTTTTCTATTTTTTTTTTTTTTATACTATATACAATAGTTCACGACATGATTGGCATGTCGCCACCAGACACCTAGTCTCAGAGGGTTATCCAGTAAATCTGCAATGTCCCGACCAGATCCAATCATACTTGAGTCGGTTCTTGAAATTGGGCTGGCTCCTTCCTGAAGTTCTCCATGGTGCGAATAGGATGCAATGCGGTAGATTATCCTTCTTACTAGTACCCACATGGAGGACTTCTTCAAGTACTGGATGTAGTGGCTGGAACCAACACCACCACTTTGCAGACTTTACTGGCTGTGGGTCCGAGTCACGAGCTCCTCTAACTCCTTGATGTGATCACGGGGCTCTTCAAGTGAGAAATCCGATTCCGGGATCTCCTCGGGTTCGGAATTTGAACTTGTTCTTCTACTTGGCCCATCTCTTGATGAAAACTGCAAGCAACCATATTGTTCATTGCTGGAAAAGTTCTTGCATGTTCCAATCCTTGACTTTGGACGAGATCTGTCCCTTGAACTCCACATGACTGCATCTCAGGTTTCTGCTCAGTATAAGGGATCTGGCATGAAAAGTACTGTGCAGGGTAGACAGGAGCAGCAACCACCGGAGAAGGTAATGGAGTTTCTCCCCACGGTAACTTTCTCGATAAGAGCAAAAGCTGTTTCGCTCGCACTGCTTCCTCAAAGATTTGTGGGAACCGTTGTTCACCTGACTGCAGCAAAAAGAGACCTATGTCAGAATTAAAAGCTCAAACATAAAAGAGGTGGGCTTGGGTGGGTGATGGATGGATCTTCTCTGGAATTCTCTTCCAACTTATCAAGAATCGGACATTGAAGTCCGTGATGCTTTCTTGAGGTGCTCTCTTGATGTACATGAAAAATTGGTAGAGATCCAAAGAACTGTAGAAAGGATCTTCGTCAAATCTTTTGATCAGTGCCCCCGCTAGATCGTCCCATGAGCTGATGCTTTGACGTTTGAGCAATCTGTACCACTGCAATGCTCTTCCTTCCAAAGACTGAACCAGAAGTCGGATCATGACATCTTCGTGTTCTATGACATGGATCATGGACAGAGTAGCAATGTCTTCAACATGTGCCAGAGCCATGCCTTCGGTACCATCATATTTTGCCAGGTTCTTCAGGGCACCTTCGGGAATTTCATGCCGAACTTGGAGATTCAGAGGGCCAGGATCATCCCATCTAGAAAAAACCCTCACCTTTGTGGCAGTGGTCTACGGAATCACGGCCATCGCCATTAAGTCAGAGTCGCCAGATGAACATTCTTTGAATTTTAAAAAAAAATAGGCGTCCACGAACAGATCTTCAACTCAGCAAAGTCTCCAGATGAACTTACAAATCTCCGCTGTGAGGCCAAGACAGCTCATCAAATCTTGAGACCTCCGGGTGTTAAAATAAATGTGGATTTTTGTGAGACAGAAGAAGTCTGTCCCACCGGGCGTGCCAAAAACTGTTGGCACCGGTGGGTTTATCACTTTGGAAAATTATGCTTATCCCACCGATTATGAATTCTTGGAGACAGAAACAGTCTGTCCCACCGGGCGTGCCAAAACTGTTGGTCCAAAATCTGCCACAGGAAAGGATTTTACAAGTGCGCCCTAGACCCGGCCAACATTGAAAGGCTGGAAGCAAGAAATGGCTCCCAGACCAATCTCCAGAGTGGGCTGGTTCCCTCTACTATTCTAAAATTGGTTTAAGATAAGGGTTGCTGGAAAGAAATTGAAAAATTGCAGAAAGAAATGGGAAATATGGCCACAGGCCGAAGTGATGGGATCAAAAAAACAACAGTAGGAAACTACAAACGTAACAACAGCAAGTAACATAAGGAATTAGCTTAATCCTCGCACAATCACATGCAGCAAATCCCTCCAAACCCACATTCCAGAAATCGTACCCTGATCGCAATATTTAAATCCAAAAGCAGAATTTAAATGTAACAGCAATGCAGGAGTATGAATGCTATTAGAAATGCAAAAAAATAGAAAAGAAATTCATCCATGCAACGCTTGAAAAATTAGAAGTTGATCCTTTTATTCCCGCAAATACAATTCCAGTCTCTAGCAGCAAGTTTTTCCAACCCTTTGAAATGAAGCTTACATTGGTTTTTATAGAGGTCCGTCCTCTTTGCAGCATTTAATGTTTGAAACTGACCATATCGTGATCTACAATTGTGCCTTGGAAACCAAGAACACGACCCCTTGATTACAGCCTCGAAGAAACAAAAATTAAATGCAATGAAACGTTCACGGTCCCTTCATTAAATTTGATTCTTCGAACATGTGCATGAAACCGTTAAAATAGACCACGACCAGCCACTTCGAACAAATAAATCTTTAATTTTGGAAGCCTGGGCGGTTCTTTGACTTTGAATGCCTTGGAAATCCACAAAATATTTAATTCGGGGCAGCATTTAATCCTTAGAAATCTAAAAAACCTTCTCGGGCGTTCATACTGCACTTGGCGGGAAACTGCGCAGGTCGCGAAAATGGAACGGGTCGCGAAATCGTGACATGTTTTAACTCCGTACACTTTGACCACCTTTGACCCACGAAAATGGCACCTGTAGCGATATCGCTACGTCTTCGGCTTCCTTTTCTCCATCGCTAGCTTATCCACACGAAAATGGAACATGTAGCGATATCGCTACATGTTTTGGGCACTTTGTACGGCTTCATGGACGGGTCGCGAAAACATAACACCTTTTGCCCTTGAATGCCTTCAATTCTTCCTTGTCTCCATTTCGCTACCAATTTGAGCACTTAATCATTTTTTAACGAGGCATCATGGAATTGCTACCCTCGAACTCTGCTTGATTTTCAGTTCACTCCGCCTTGTTACCAAAACTGCAGCGAATCGCTGCATTTTTTATGCCTTTTGTCTTTCGGGTCAAAACCCCACGATTTCGCTACGGGTAGCGATATCGCTACACATTTCTTTCTCCGTACTGATCACCATTTTGAGCCGCGAAAATGATACAACTTTCGCTTTACAAAAGCCTTTCGAAGAGGTGCAGCGAATCGCTGCACTTTTTCCCTTGGTCTGCTTTGTTTGATAGGTGTAGCGATATCGCTACACATTCGAGCACTTAGGTCTTTGAAGCTACCCGCGTCGCGAAAATGGAACGTGCAGCGCATCGCTGCACTTTTTGCTTTGGACTCCCTTTTGCAACCACTGCCCGCGATTTTGAGACATGCAGCGCATCGCTGCACTTTTTGCTTTTGAAGCCGCGAAAATAGAACAGTCGCGATATCGCGACAGTTCTTCTTAGCTGCATGCGTTGACTGCGCTGACCGTGATTTCGCGACATGTCAGCGAATCGCTGCAGTTTTTGAACTTAGTCAATTTATACTCATTTTTTCTCCTTTTCCTCTAAAGTTGCATCAAAGCTGGTATTAAAGGTCAGATTTTCAACAATACACTAATGCATTAATCAATGAGAATCAATGTGGCAAAAATGCCAACAGTACTAGATTGGTGGAATCATCCCCCTGCTGAGGTGAACATCCTTTGATAGGTGTTGGATTGAAGTAGTGGACCACACGACGGACTAGACTTGATAATCAAACACAGTTCGATCTGTCGGACCTAATAGTCGATGATGGATCTGATGGACCCTGAAAAGACTTAGACAACAAACCTGACGTGGCATCCTTTATTATTGACAAATGTGACCTAACGTGGATGAAACAGAACCTGCAGATGACTCGAGATTCGATTTGGAAAGACCCTGATCAAAGATAGATGTGGTAACCTGGGTGATACTGACTCACACAAACTTTGGCACTAGCTGACGGATAGACTAGCTAGATCAGAACCTGACATGAGGGTGAGATTGGATGGATCGAGCTTATGAGGCAAGAAAACTACCTCGATCAAAGCCTGACACAAGGGCAAGATGTGAGATTGGATGGATCAAGCTTACGAGGCAAGACAACTACCTTGATTGGAGCTTGACACGAGGGCAAGATGGGGTGGATCGAGTTAACGAGGGCAATACAAGTGGTTAGACGAGATGAGTCGTGCGTGGGAAAACTTCATCAATGGACCGATTTCTTGAAGGTAATCAAAAGGATATGTGCATCATATTATTTTTAAATCACCTTAAAACCCCATGCACTGCACATGTGGGACAATCAATCCCAATAAAAACAATCCATCTTCACTCTTGAATTATTTTTGCGAACCTCGTGTTGCTACAATTACTTAGCAGATCACGTCAGTGAAAAGCACCGTCGATAATAGCGCACAAGCAGACCCTCGAGGAAAATTATAGGCCATAGATATGATAGCTAAATACATTGTTTGTAGATGAATTTTTGTAGATAGAAAAGACTTTAAAGATCTCAAAATGATCACAACAAACCGATTCGATTGATTATGATCCCATTTGCTGGAAGTTTACAAGTCGATTACATGCTTTGAATCTTCCTAGTAGGAAATTGATGTCGTAGTCTTCACTACACCGACGATCAACTCTCCACCATGTTCTCTAAATATTTGATGCATCAAATTTGATCAGTCAAACCAGTAGCACAAGTGGATTCAATTTTAGTGCATTTGTATAGGGCAATCGCACTCGTCGGAGCCACGTGGAGAATGCAAATAGTGATTAAATACAATTCATGTTTGTTCTTAAATTCGAAGAGCTCCATAGCTCTGTCGGTCTCTTTGAGGGAGTTAAAATATTTGTGGAGAAGAGGCCTTAGTTTCAAATCCTGTTGGGACGCTTATTCTTTTGGCATGAATTTTTAGTTCTTTTTCTCCAAGCTTGCAGCACGGAGGAAATAAAACATGATTTTTGTGCTTTAAGTCTCACCGAGATGGGTAGCTTGACTGGTTACTCATTGGGTTCTAAGGCACTGTTTCCAGATCGGTCACGGGTTCCATTCCCAATGGCAGCGAAGGTGAATACTTTTGCTCAGATTTTTTTAAAATTTTGTACATTATTTTTGCAAATTTTGTTTGACAACTTTTTGCAAAGTTGCTTGACACTTTTTTTGCTATTGCAACATTTTTCCATTATTTTGTACAACCTTTCTCCATCACTCCCATTGGAGGAAAATTTTGACAACGACCTAAGAGGCTCAAAATTGTGAAGACTTTGGAGAAATTTACCTAAGCAACACATGTTCTAAACACCATTTGAGGCAATCTTTGTAAACGACCTAGAGGCTTCTTGGTAGCAATTTTTTTTGCACTAAGGGGGGATAAATATTTCCTCCATCAAATAATATTTTGCAAAAAGGGGAGAAACTTGTAAGGGTGCATTTTCAGCAATGACCGACACCTTAGCCACCTTATCAATTTTTTTGCAAAATCACATTGTAAAAGGTGCATTTTCGACGGAGATCAACACCTTAAGAAAATGGGCAAATCAAAGAAAAATTAAGCCCAAAAACCAACTGAATGTGCAAAATCAGTTAAAGGTCATTACTTTCCAGCAAAGATGGAAGGGATGGATTTTTATGAGGATGGAAAATTTCTCACACTATGTAGTGGTGTAAGATCCATTCTCAGAGATTCTAAAGCTTCTAAAGACCTTCAGATGAATGGTGCTCTAATACCTATTGAAGTTGTAAGGGAAGTATACATGTCATTGGTTTCACTTGACATTGCCCAGAGTAAAAAGAAAAAGGACATCAATGAGGAATAAGAGGTCATGCTCCTAATGGTCAATTCTTGTTGTGACACAAGTGACCTTAAGCCCATGGTGGCGAATGCTTGTAGTGACACAAGTGACCTTAAGTCCATGGTGGTGAACGCTTGTTGTGACATAAGCGACCTCATGCCTATAAGGGCAGATATCAATTGTAGCACGTGTGATCTCATCATAAAGGCAAATTTTGCTTGTGACACTAGTGACTTAAAAACTGAACCTCCTTAAAATGGGCTCCAAGATATCATCAATTGTAACAAATGCCATATTATTAAAAGCATTGATGAAGATGAAGAACTTGGGTGTTTTAAAAAACACACCAAAGGCATTGGATCCAAACTAATGAACAAAATGGGATTCAATGGTGAAATATTAGGTAAACATGGACAAGGCATTAAAAATCCTATAATACCAAATGTCAATCCAAAGAATGAAGGCCTTGGCTATGATGAACAAGCAACTACCTCAATTATCCTTTCTTGATCTTGGCTTCTCCATGAAGCTAAGACATGGCCTATTAAAATGATATAAGAACCCCATCTAAATTGGGAAATACAGAGATGAATCTTGATTTGAAGAGCAGCGAATCCCTATCGAATTGCATACTCACTTGCATACATTGAGCGGAACACTTTTGTTGCCCAATTGGAGATAAAATAGCATTTGGAACCAAGAAGGCTATGGAGGTCTAGGAGGAATCAAGAAACGCAATCGAGCCCATTCCATCACCGATTTGAGAAATTCAACCGCCAAATCTGTTAAAGGATATCATGGTGACCCTTGATCATAAATTAATCAGAGTGAATTGAGGAATCAAGCCTTGAATTGGAGAACAAGAACATTCATACCTCAGTTTACATTTTAGTCGCGGCTATAAGTGGTGGCTAACAATGGTAACCGTGCGACAAACCTGCGATCAAGGTTTAATCCTCAATTTAGCTGGTTTTAGCAGTAGTTTACATTTTAGTTGCTTTAGATTATTTACATTTGATTTAGATTTACTTTATTAGAGATAAGTTTTTGGAATAATCATAGTTTAAATCTCTCTTTCCTTACATTTTGTCATTTAAACAATTAGGACAATAGTTGCTACTTTTCATGTTTTCATGCTTTCAATGGTTTAATTAGGATATTAGATGGATTGATCTATGCTTCCTTTACATTCTTGATGGTCAATTATCATGCTTAGAGTAGATTTCTATGCTTTATGTACTTTCTTGATTTCAATATTTCATGATAATATTTTGTATAATTTCCTCTAAAAGCCTCATTAAGAGAGGCCTCATTTGCTTCTTGTTTTTATTGAACATAGGGTTAATAGGGTCTTGAAATTTAAAGCAAAAAATACCTCTAATCATGGAGAAGAAGGCTACATTTACCTTATAGCAGTTCATGTCAACCTAAGAAGCTTGTGAATTACACCTACCCTAGCATGGGGACGTTTCTTGATTGTAATAACTGTATCACATTGGGTATCCTTAAGAGGGATGGATTTGTAACCGATTTTCATTGGAAATTTAGTAAAGAAAATCCTTCTTTATGTCCATTTGCAAATTTTTCTATCGTTCATGCTTTATGTTGATTTTCAATTATTATTAGTTTAGGTGTATGCATCCTGGATTGCTATAGAAGGTGATCACAATGGAACTCCACAATTTAAGCGATTTGCAATATAACTTACTCTATTTTTTTATGTTAGGGCTTAGCCATGGTTGACAGTTGTGGTTAACAGTTATCACCGTGGCTGACACTCACGGGCAATAGTTGCAGCCGTGCCTGATAGACGCAGTCAGTAGAGAAAAGAACAAACAACAAGTAGCAAAATTTCATTAGACTTAGATATGAGGTAGGAACATATTTATGTCTCTATAATTTCCTATATGTGTTTTCTTTTCTGTCAAAATGAAAAAATGTTAGGTTAATTAGAAAACATAGCAAAAAGTAGAATGGGAAAATCCTAGATATTTTTTAGTTTTCTACTAGCCGTTGCTAGGAATAGTAGATCTCTGATTGCAATCTGCCCTAGTCTCCAACAATCTAGGAAATTTCATGTTTTAGAGTTTGCATGTTCGAGGCCCAATCAGTGGTCATTCCTTCATAGGTAATTGCATTCTCTAAAAAATCACATAGCATAGTCGTGCATTCTTTTAAAGTGAAACATTCTTTTGAAAAGCATATAGCAAAATCATTTGAGTGTTGTTTTATGCATTTTTATTTTATGCAAAGTAAAAATAACCCCACACACCATGACACACTTTAAACACTAGTGAGTTGGAAGTCACATCCAACCACTAGTAGGGTTCAATGACGATGGTAGTTATTTCCATCCGTTGGCCCAAATCCATCGATCCTTTTGTTACTAGACCAATACGGGATCCAAAATGCCGACATAACCCATGGAAAATTTGCATGTATCTCTCCTCAAAGAGGTATATAACTAATTGCGGGAAAACATGGTAAGGACCAGGAGGACCTGTGATCCCTAACCCTGTGTGGACTTCATTACCACACATTATAGGTGGGATTATGCGGCCTGGAGTTCATTGCCAGGTTGTCGAGCTGCGAGTATACAAGTGAAAGCCATTAAACAATTGAGTATATCATCAACATATTGAAAACACAATGAGAGTTAATTTTTGATACAACAAATCTCAAAACATATAAAAACAGTTTAGGGCTCACAAATAAAAATTTAAAAGAGAATCATTATTGTTTACTTCTTGTTTGCCTTAAAAATTACATATGAGTAATATAATATCATGGTATGTACACAGAGAGGCCGATCTAGGCATAGACCTGAGGTCGAGGCTGAAGCTCCACCCAATGCACATCAAGATGTGTAGAGCCCTCAACCATAGAATCTTCCTGAACATCGTTCGACGAGTATTAGAGGGGATAATTCTGTGTGGGGGGATCATGTTGAGAATACCCCGATTAGAGGAACCACTAGATATTTCTCGAGACATAGATCAGAGCATGGGGCTTCCCAGCATGGGGGTCCTGGATAGGTTAGCATTTACCGTGATCACATTCTGCATGGTTCCACGAGAGCTGTTGAAGAGTATGTCATAGAGAGATCCAGATTGGTACCCCTTCGACCTATAGCTAATGGAGGCTCAAAGCCCCCACCATATGAGTATAGACAAGTTTAAGATCCACCCATTCAGGGGTAAACAAAGGGGGATGTTTTCGAGCATAGACCCAGGAAAACTCCCCACAGAGGTGAACCTTTTAAGATCACCATAGACATGTCTAAAGTGGGAGTAAATGGTACACCACCTCATGAGCCATGGTGTAGTAGACAGTTAGACGGTCTAGACAAAGTCTTAGGACAACTAGGTTATAAGTCTACTTTTACACTTTCTCATTCTATGAACGTGTGTAGTGGTAGTACCATTAAGACCGCTAGAGAAATTGGAGAGTGCTCCAAATGTTCTCATGATATGCATACCCCTGCATCCCATGTGGGCACAGAGTATAGGTGACCGTTGAATACAAATGATATATTCATAGACAATGACAAGAGCATAACAGACCAGTCTATTGGAGGATACAGTCACAAAGCCACTTGAACAGAGTGCACACACTAGAGGCCTCATACGACTGATCACATAGATAGATCTCACAAACTAGTGTCAGAGAAGAGATGTCAGATTCTCCAAGACCAATTGGAGGATGTTTATGCAGAGTGGGAACACCTTGAAAATAAGAACACTTGGAGGTAAAATTTCATAAGACAATGCTTATACGAACAACACATGCATGAGCAACGCATCCTTGATAAAAAGGAGCATGTTGAGAGGGAGGACCAATTGGCCAGTGTCGGTTTACCTCCCCATAGTGAGTACAAGGAGAGCATTGACAGATGAGCTGCTTTACAACTAGAGTTTCACCCTTACCATATATACACCCATACTCATCGTACAACCCAACATAGAGATCAGTGCCCTGCATCCAAATATCATGGGCATGGGTAGTATGAAGAAGTGGGAGAAAAATTAGATCAAGAAGATCTTGAAATATCCCAAGTCGAATTGGATTATGAGCCTAGTCCTCCACCTCGATCGAAAAGGAACATACCTCCAAAGGTGCCTCCAAGGCAATCTAGAGAAGAGGAGTTCCTATCTTCATAGGCCTATAAGGCCTTGGCAAAAAAGGTTAGAGCTATCGAGAAGTAAGAGACGACTTATCAAAAGCCTACGTTAACAAGATTCATAATGAAACTTTATGCCCATCAATGCCTATTCTTGCCTATCCTAAGAATTTTGAGACGCCTAGGCTGGAAAATTTTAAAGGAGAGGAGGATGCTCAGGAGCATGTTATGATTTTTATGGATATGTGCTTTCAGATCAAAAGCAATGATACCTTGCTCTTGCGGACCTTCATTACAACCCTATCAGGCCCAGCTTGGGAGCAGTTTAATCAACTCAAGAGGTATAACATCACCAGTTTTGAACAACTGGTAATTTCATTTCTTGAACGCTTCTCCTTTGACATCAAGAAAAAGGTGAACCTATCCGATCTGGCTGATTTAATGCAACATGATGACAAGCCAGTTATGGATTATGGAAAACGATGGGGAAAGATGATGGTAAAGCTACCATTTTCCATCCCTTCTTCTAAATTAACTCAAATGTTTACAAAAATTTGCGTAAAGCACATTTCGTTATTATTATAGTTGCAACAATATTAGACATTCAAGGAGGTTTTTGCGCAAGCCAAAGTGATAGAGGATATTAAGTTACAGGAGGGTAACTTGAAACTCAGGAACAAGAAGAGCACTAAGAAACAATAGGCCAAGTCAAACCATATTAATTAGGTGGTTTTAAACCTTCAGAAAGGGGATAAGGGGCAAAACCAATGAAATAATCAAGCCCAACCTCCTCCTATGTAGTACGAGCAACACAACAACAACCATAAGGGTAAGGATAAATAAATACGCCCTCCTCACATATTCACTCAATTATCAGAATCATTGACATCAATTTTCCATAAATTGTATGAGGCAAAGGCAATAAACTTACCAGAAATCAAACTAGTGGACCCTAATCAACCCAAGCCTAAGGGGTATAAGGATGATCAGTATTGCATATTTCATTGAACGAAAAACCATGACATAGAGGTATGTTGGTTGTTCAAACATTTAGTGCAAAATATGATTGAAAGAGGTACACTTCTTGTGGACAACCCACAAGCACCTGACAATCAAAATATGGGGATTTACAAGAATTCTCTACCCAACCATGAGGTGCCAAGGAACAATGTTGGCCAGGTCAATCAAGTACGCATCGAACCACCAACCCACGGGTTCATTAGAATGGTCAACATTATCACAAGATATACGAGGTATGAAAGACCAAATCAACATCCATTTCCCATTAGATTCCAAGCTGCGCCTCCTTCAAGGCCAACCTAGAATGTGCTAGGCCCACCAATTAAACCGGTGGTGAAAATCAGTTAGTTCAAAACCTAAAAACGACTCCAGCAAAGTTCTCTATTTATGAGCTGATTCAACAGTCCCCCAAGCATAAGGATATGCTTATGGATATTCTAAGGTCCATAGAAGTATAGTCCTAGGATCTTGAAGCATTTACACACTTCGTGGGACATGTGCAACAGTGTTAGGAATTGATTATACAATTTTATGATCATGAAATCAAGATGGTTTCCATTGTCATGATGGACCCACCGCTTCATATCATTGCGTGTGTAAACCACAAATATTTCAAGTGGGTTTTGATTGATACATGATCATCAATGAATATAATCATGACCATGACATTGACATACTTGAAGTTTTCAAAGACGCATATCATACCTTATGCCTTCACGTTGAGAGCTTTTAACGATGCATTATGCTCAACTGTCAGCACTATAGTCTTACCCATTTAGGTGGGACTGAAGACCATACCTATGATGTGTTATGTGATTGAAGGTGCTATACAGTAAAATATACTTCTAGGATGACCTTGGATAAGATAAATATGTTGTGTCCCTTCCATTCTCCATCAATGTATCAAATATGTGCATGAGGGACACGTTCATGTGGTGCCTTCATATGAAGAACCATTCAAATACGTGAACTTAGTAAATTTATTGGGTGACTTCGTGCTCCTCTTAATGCACCTGGACATACAATGAGTGTCGTCAATCAAATATCCAAGACGTAAAATGAAATAAGTGTGTGCCAAATCTACAACGTTCGTATCTCAATGATCAAAGCACACGACAACTGCTTCTACTAAACCGTCTGCATCCATAATGTATCAGAATGATAAAAAGCTAAAGGCAAAGATGTTGGTTATTGATTCTACGTACCTATTTTTTCTATTTGTTCATTATTAATCTCCTCTATGTTAGCATTGTTAGAGCATATAGTGGATGAAGTTAGAAAAAATCTAAGTATAGACTTTGTTGCATAATATATGTACCTATGTCTAAGTTGAGCTTTGATTCGTTGTGATCAAGTTCTATAAATTGTAACCATGTTTCTACTGAAAGTTAAGTTGAATGTGATTCATTATCACATCTGGTATCAGAGTGAAGGGAGAACACTTAGTTTTTATTTGGATTACCCATCACACCCGCTGTGAGTTCAATCTATAAAAGTGGTGTTGAAAGCCGAATAGCTGGAAGAGAAATATTTGGAACCTGATCGTGGAATAGCTATAGATTCTTAGTTTGCAGTGATGAATTGAGAGCGATTTGAGATCATCAAAGGAGTGTGTAAGGTCATTGTGTGTTGTAAGAAGGCTGTGTGTTCTGCATAAAGGCATATATTTTATCATGTTTGACATCGCTAAAGACTACACATTTGATTACGTGTAATGACAGTTCATTTGCCTTAGAGTTAAAAATTATGCTGAGGCAAGGCTATTTGGGAAAGGTCCATGATTTTCCATGATATGCCAACAATGGAGGAGTACATGCGTGGATTTTGTTTTTAACTGCTATGCATCATTGGGTTTGCGGATGAGACAAATCGATTAAAGTCTGCGCTGTGAGGTATACTTTTGAATCTGTTGGAGGCTACGCAAAAATGTGTGAGAAGAGTTTTGG
Source organism: Wollemia nobilis (assembly GCA_028583015.1). NCBI lineage: Eukaryota > Viridiplantae > Streptophyta > Pinopsida > Araucariales > Araucariaceae > Wollemia > Wollemia nobilis. Next base: position 7,313,897 of record JAQPPZ010017110.1, read on the forward strand.
CGCTTTTGATTTGGAAAAATGGACAAACATCGCGTTTTTTAATCTACACCGGACATTATAGAGAGATCATAGGAGAAATCTCGATACTCGTGTGAGAAGAGTTTTGGCACTTTTAGAACTCCAACATTTGTCTAAAGGAGACGAATAGTGGACCTCGTGCTTTGATTGTGTTGGAAGCTGCGATCTAAGGGAGACTGTGTTACGTAGCTGCTTGCAGATCACTAAGGAAGGTCCAAAAGAAGGTAAATTTTAACTTTGTGAAGTATATTAAATCTTTATCAAAAATTAATAATAATCTAATTTTATTTGATTAAAATCATTTGTAAATTGATTTTAAGTCAAAAATTATTTTATTATTATTTAATATTTGATAAATTTTAATCTTACAAAATTAAAATCTAAGCCTTCTCGCACACTTATTTAACACTTCAAAAAAAATTTAACTCTCCGTCTCCTGTCGGTAAGGAGGCACTCTAGGGGCGCTGCCCCTTGGAACCCCGTTTAGGGGCCTAAATTTGATTTTTGAGAGGGGTATATGTTGTGAAAAGAGAGAGATAAGTATTGTCAGGTTGTGAAATGTCAAGACAATGAGGACTTCTGTGACTATGTTTATACTGTGAGATCCAGTTGGTGTTTTTTAACTGCTGTATAAATTGTTGTATAAACTGTTGTATGCTGCTAAAAAAAAAAAATTGCTATTTATTGCAATCTATGAAAATAGAGAAGTCTTTTTTCATAACCAAAATTGAGTTGTTTGCTGCTGTGAGAATTGTTGTTGATTGGTGTAAGGACGGACAAAGAGAAATGGCAACCAATAATAATCTGCCTATTCCTAAGTTAAATGGGCTAGATTATGAGTATTGGTCTATCAAGATGAGGACCTTACTCATTGGCAAAGGACTATGGGATATAGTCGAAGAAGGTTATGCAAAGCCTTCATATTGGACCACCTTGAGTGCATTAGATAAAAAGAACAAGAAAGATGTCCAAAAGAGCAATTCTTCTACCCTCTACCATCTCCAAGAAGATTTGGAGAAGAGCATATTTCCAAGAATTGCTTCTTGTTTATCTGCCCAAGAAGCATGGAAAGATTTGAAGGATAATTATCAAGGTAGTGATCAGGTGAAGCAAGTGAGGCTTCAAACCTTAAAGAGAGATTTTGAAAATCTCAAGATGCAAGAGAATGAAACTTTAGGTGACTATTGTGTGAGAGTGAAGGCAGTGGTCAACAAAATGCAAACCCTTGGAGAAGACATCAAATCTGAAGTCATGGTGAAGAAAGTGTTGAGAACACTTATTCATAAATGGAACCATATTGCTATCATCATTGAAGAGTCTAAAGATTTATCTAATTTATCTTTTGATGCTCTAATTAGTTCCTTGCTGTGTCATGAAGAAATATTACAGGGTTCTCCTTCAACAAGCTATGGAGGTGATGATAAAGAATTCTCATCCAAGGAGGGTGAAGGAAGAGGTCAAGGGGAAGCTGAGGAAGAGGACAAGGCAGAGGAAAAAGGAGAGGTAAAGGGAGAAGTAGCTCCAGAGTTGCCAATCAAGGAAGGAGTGACAATAAAGGAAGAGGAGGTGACAAATCAAAGAAATCTTGTTACAATTGTGGCAAGATTGGTCACTTTGCTAAATATTGTTGGTCCAAGATATGGGGTAGGATATTGAATTATTTAGAAAGTTATAAATTTAGTTAGTTGGATAAACTTAGCCAGCTGGATAAGATGAAGTCAACGATATCTTTACATCACAAAGAATTGAATAGAAACAATCAAACAATCAACTGACAAACACTCAACTGCTACCAAAGGTAAAAGTCTAATATATCTTAATCAAGGTAGAGAATGAGGTAGCCATAATTATAGCCATCATATGTCAAAAGTTGTTTTATCCCCTCCCACTAGGCCTGGAATTTCAAAAAAAAATTACTTGTCAACAAGAATTTTTATGATGGTTAAATTTTTTTAATGACTTTCAGGTTAGGGTTTAAAATTTTATTTGACTTTCAATTTTTTTTTAAAAGACACTGGTGAAAATCAATAATTTTTTAAAGCTGGTCTAGACACTGGTGAAAATAAACAATTAAATGAAATTAATTATGATCCAAAATGTAGTCTTGTCAATTCTGTTGAAGGGACACCACATACAACATGAGATTTATGGTCAGCACTTGGAACCGATCAAATTTAAACATGAATTTGTTGTTACAACAGTCACAAAGGACCAACAAAGTTATGCAAAGCACAATTTAGGTGATGTCAGCTATAATTCATGTGCCAAAAATATTGGCCAGAAAAAAGAACACTCTAATGGGCTGCACTGTTTGCAAAAGGAAGGACCAATGTCTCAGACTACAAAGGCAAGGAAAAGCCACAAAAAAATGATGGCTTGAATCTCAATCAGAATCTTTATGTTCTTCAAAGAGATGCTAGGATGTTTTGTTAGTTATACCAGAATTAATGGGGAAAAAGAAAACGATATTCCTTATCCTTAATCAAATGAAATTCAGAGCCACCTACCCTCAATCAAAACAAACACTTCTACAATAAAGAATGAGGCTATTTTTGCTATAAATGCTAGATTTATTAATGCAAGAAGTGGAAATTCAAGTTCCTTGCAAACATTTCTTCCATCTTATTAGGATTATCACTCTATTTTCATATCCCCATGTTGAAAACTTGTTTTCTATAAGAGAAGCTCTTCTTCCAACTACAACATTGAGCCCTCTAGAAGCACCTTCATCTCTAAATGCAATAAACCATGTAAAATTTTGCATGCCTAGATAAAGCTCTAATTATGGGTACATAGGTTTGCCCTTGGATTCACAAGGGGAAAATTTCAAGCATTTTCCTAATATGAGAGAAAAGTTAATCAACTACACAATATTACAAATCATGTGGCTGCTAATGAACAACTGGTTCCAAAGAGTACCAAAAAGATTTAAGAATTCAATTCTGTTGAAAGCATGAAGACTTTTTCTCATGATGTTACTTTGGTTAAAAGACCTGAGCATTGGCAAGACTACTCAGTAACTACAACTAATCAGTAAATGCATGAGAGGACATCCATTAATAAATCTTCTCCCCTTGACCAAATTGAAAGAGACAGCAAATTGTGGAAGCTCACATATTGGAATTGTTGGTTCATCAATTATTATAGTAAACATAAACTCAGATCCTAGGATTTGCATTCAACCAACTGCTCAGTATGGATACCATGGAGATAAGAAACAAAATCATTCAGCATTGGAGAAATCTTACCCAGAACTAGAAACACAACACAAGGAAGGAACATTATACTGCTCAATAAGTCATCAAGTTGATGGGGAAGAGTTTTAAAAATATGAAAAAGAGGTAGTACATCGTGTCAAGGATATTGGATAAGGCAATATGAAAAACTCTCAAAGCATTTCAATATTCATAGTAGGTGACTCTTCCTCTATTATGATGGCAAATTATGGAGACCTTTGCAAAAAACACAATGAAGATCAATTTCGTCAACCAGATTCTAGCGTTAATACATCGGGGCAAGATCCAGGAAGAAAAACAAATGCATCAAAAGATCTAACCGAGTCCAGTCCAAGTGAAAGTTTTAGAATAGATAAAGCCACCACATTCAATGAGATTTCTCCTAAACTGGAAAAGAGGCTTCCTACAAGTTGTGCAACACATGCAATTTTTGAATAAAATATCAAACCAACTCTACTCAAGCTTGGATATCCAGTTCACCTTTCTATGCTCCTAGGGCCATCTATCCTATTTGCCATATGTCTACCAACACATGATTCCACATAATAGGGTAATATATAGGGTGTTAATACTTGTGAAGACACTCGAGGCATTTAAGGTCTAAATTTTTTAGTTCAATATAAAAGATTAATTTTTTAAACAAGAAAGAATAGTAGTTGACACTTCAAAATAAAATATTTCTTTTGAAGAGATTATTATATTATATTCTTCTGCTTCCAAATGTAAATACAGTATCTACAAACAATCATTTAAAAATGCATCTAAAGACGATGACAAACATGCTTTCTAGAATTTTTTAGGGGTAACTTAAAACATGGTTTGAATGCCAAATCAAGAGCATTGTTAAGGTCACAATTTGGATTTCTTGTGTGAATTTGTTCAATTTTATGTGTGCATGTTTTACATTGGGAAAGTGAAGGGAGAATGACCTAAAAGTAAAAAAACTTACCTTTAAAGTTGTGTGAAAACTCAAACCCAGCACAGTAGCAAAGCTAATGTGAAAACTGAAATCCAATGCGACAACAAAGCTAATTTCAATTTTGTTTGTGTTAGAGTAATATTCCATTATTTGGGATATTTAATCATATCTCTTAGAATAGGAGATCGTTACGTTGTTGTAACGATCTCCGTATTCATTATGGATATTATGATAGCTAATATTATCCATATTTGTATTTAAACCTTATGTTTAATGCAATTATTATTAGCTTATGCTAACATTGGTATTAGAGCAGGAGGATTTGCTCTACTCCGATTTGGCGATTGATTTTCTAGGGACTCGGGTGCTTCTGATCTAATTTGGTGATCATTGTAGATCTAGGGGTACAAACAAATTGTGCTATACCCAGGACTGGATCCATTTGAGACATTATATGGATCGACCCTTGGCTAGACCTTGATCCATGATCTATCACAATGGACTCAGAAAACCAAACAGACAGTGATCCTAATCACCATCATTGATGAAGAACCTATAACCAGACTCAACATCGATATGGACAACGAAAAGCGATCTCAAGATCTGACTTTGTCATACCTGATAGGATGGAGACCCCTGATCCTAGGATGACATGGTTTTTTGACTTGATCTAGCAAGTGGATGAAAATCAAATTTGGTAGCATCTGAGCTGACGTGTTTTCGAGACAGATCTATGGCTAGCATGGCGATCCAGGTACTAGATTGGTGGAATCATCCCCCTGCTGAGGTGAACATCCTTTGATAGGTGTTGGATTGAAGTAGTGGACCGCACGACAGACTAGACTTGATAATCAAACACAGATCGATCTGTCAGACCTAACAGTCGATGATGGATCTGATGGACGCTAAAAAGACTTAGACAATAGATCTGACGTGTCATCCTTTATTATTGACAAATGTGACCTAACATGGGTGAGACAAAACCTGCAGATGACTTGAGATTCAATTTCGACAGACCCTGATCAAAGATAGACGTGGTAACCTGGGTGATACTGACTCACACATGAACTTTGGCACTAGCTGACGGATATACTAGCTAGATCAGAACTTGACATGAGGGTGAGATTGGATGGATCGAGCTGATGAGGCAAGACAACTACCTCGATCGGAGCCTGACACAAGGGCAAGATGGGGTGGATAGATATGACAAGGGCAATACATGTGGCTAGACGAGACGAGTCATGCGTGGGAAAACTTCATCGATGGACCAATTTCCTGAAGGTAATCGAAAGGATATGTGCATCATATTATTTTTAAATCACCTTAAAACCCCATGCACTGTACATGTGGGACAATTAGTCCCAATAAAAACAATCCATCTTCACTCTTGAATTACTTTTGCGAACCCCGTGTTGCTGCAATTACTTAGCAGATCACGTTAGTGAAAAGCACCACCGATAGTAGCGCACAGGCAGACCCTCAAGGAAAATTGTAGGCCGTAGATACGATAGATAAATACATTGTTTATAGATGAATTTTTGCAGATAGAAAAGCCTTTAAAGATCCCCAAACGATCACAACAAACCAATTCGATCGATGATGATCCCATTTGCTGGAAGTTTACAAGTCGATTACATGCTTTGAAGCTTCCTAGTAGGAAATTGATGTCGTAGTCTTCACTACACCGATGATCAACTCTCCACCGTGTTCTCTAAATATCTGACGCATCAAATTTGATCAGTCAAACCAGTAGCACAAGTGGATTCAATTTCAGTGCATTTGTATAGGGCAATCGCACTCGTTGGAGCCACGTGGAGAATGCAAATAGTGATTAAATACAATTCGTGTTTGTTTTTAAATTCAAAGAGCTCCATAGCTCTGTCGATCTCTTTGAGGGAGTTAAAATATTTGTGGAGAAGAGGCCTTAGGTTCAAATCCCGTTGGGACGCTTATTCTTTTGGCATGAATTTTTAGTTCTTTTTCTCCAAGCTTGCAGCACGGAGGAAATAAAACATAATTTTTGTGCTTTAAGTCTCACCGAGATGGGTAGCTTGACTGGTTACTCATTGGGTGCTAAGGCACTATTTCCAAATCGGTCACGGGTTCCATTCCCGATGGCACCGAAGGTGAATACTTTTGCTCAGATTTTTTTAAAATTTTGTGCATTATTTTTGCAAAATTTGTTTGACGACTTTTTGTAAAGTTGCTTGACACTTTTTTTGCTATTGCAACATTTTGTCCATTATTTTGCACAACCTTTCTCCATCACTCCCATTGGAGGAAAATTTTGACAACGACCTAAGAGGCTCAAAATTGTGAAGACTTTGGAGAAATTTACCTAAGCAACACATGTTCTAAACGCCATTTGAGGCAATCTCTGTAAACACCCTAGAGGCTTCTTGGTAGCAATTTTTTTTGTACTAAGGGGGGATAAATATTTCCTCCATCAAATAATATTTTGCAAAAAGGGGAGAAACTTGTAAGGGTGCATTTTTGGCAACGACCGACACCTTAGCCACCTTATCAATGTTTTTGTAAAATCATATTGTAAAAGATGCATTTTTGACGGAGATCGACACCTTAAGAAAATAGGCAAATCAAAGAAAAATTAAGCCCCAAAACCAACTGAATGTGCAAAATCAGTTAAAGGTCATTACTTTCCAGCAAAGATGGAAGGGATGGATTTTTATGAGGATGGAAAATTTCTCACACTACGTAGTGGTGTAAGATCCATTCTCAAAGATTCTGAAGCTTCTAAAGACCTTCAGATGAATGGTGCTCTAATACCTATTGAAGTTGTAAGGGCAGTATACATGTCATTGGTTTCACTTGACATTGCCCAGAGTAAAAAGAAAAAGGACATCAATGAGGAATCAATGCTCCTAATGGTCAATGCTTGTTATGACACAAGTGACCTTAAGCCCATGGTGGCGAATGCTTGTAGTGACACAAGTGACCTTCAGCCCAATGTGGTGAACGCTTGTTGTGACATAAGTGACCTCATGCCTATAAGGGCAGATATCAATTGTAGCACATTTGATCTCATCATAAAGGCAGATTTTGCTTGCGACACTGGTGACTTAAAAACTGAACCTCCTTAAAATGAGCTCCATGATCTCATCAATTGTAAAAAATGCCATATTATTAAAAGCATCGATGAAGATGAAGAACTTGAATATTTTAAAAAACACACCAAAGGCATTGGATCCAAACTAATGAACAAAACAAGATTCAATGGTGAAAGATTAGGTAAATATGGACAAGGCATTAAAAATCCTATAATGCCAAATGTCAAGCCAAATAATGAAGGCCTTGGCTATGATGGACAAGCAAGTACTAGTAAGACCATGTTAACCTAAATCTCCTACAACTCCTACAAAGCATTGTTGCAGTCATTGTGGCAGAACATAACATATAGCAACTAGGTGTTGGAAACTACATCCTTGTGACTCATGTGGATGTACAAATCACTCCTCTATAAATTGTTGGTACAAAGTGAAAATGACCAACAAGGTTCATATTGATTGTGGATGGACATATATCACACAATGGACCAAAATGAAAGAAATGTTGTTTGGCTTGTACAGAAAAAGTAAAACCTATGCCAGACCGAGAGGTAGATTTGGTGACAGATCGAGTGGCAGTCCCAGAGGCAATGACCCAACGTCAGACCTAAAGGCAAACCCAACGACAATAATCCAGAGGCAATGATCTTTGTATTCAAGGTGGAGGGGTATCGGATGGTGAATCGTGCAAGGGTGCAGGTCCTACGTGAGAGCCATACTATCATCCAAACCTGAAATTTAATGTTTAGAAATTTGTAATATTAATGTAATAAATATTTTACCTATCACCATATTCACCACTGGTGCAACTTATTTTATGACCAGAAAGAAAATTAATGCAATTTTGAAAGATAAATTGTAAACTTAATTTATTTTTAGTTTAGTTGTTTCCTATGCACATCTAATATATATAATATGTAAAATCTACGGCTTAGTATATTTACCTGTAAAATTTAAGATTACTCTGCACATCTAATATATATAAAATAAGTAAAATCTACGGCTTTCAAGTATATTTACCCGTAAAATTTAAGATTTCTAAAAAGAAATATGTAACCATAATTTACAACACTAATAAAAAAAAGACCATAATACGATGTCCACCACATGAACGTGCTCTATTCGCTTTTAAATTTCATGAGTGGCAAAAGTTTCTCAACGTGGTGCCCGCCTTAAGTGGACTCGTTTGTAGCGATGTTCTCGGTTATCAACGTGGTGGTGCCCGCCTTACGTGGACTCCTCTCGACTTCACCGTCAATGTTGACTGCCAATATTTTGTCCTTCGAAAAGATGAGTTGGGTGTCCGTCTCCAGAAAGAAGAATGCACGCTATGTTTGAGTGTGTCGCAAGCAAGTCAATTTAATTTAAGCATTTCCACATGGAGTCTCCTTTCAAACTAACATATCCATATAGCCAAAATATAAAACTGATAGTTTGTTTCCCCCTCTCATAGCTTGTTACTCCGCATACAACAAACTAAACTATGTCAGTTGCTCACTAGGAAGGGGGATGACGGTAGAGTGTCCCCATCAACCTAACTTGCAATTCAATCCAATTTACTTGTTAACGGATATAAGATCAAATAATTTATAATAGCATACCAGAAGTCTCATAGGAATGACTTTTTGTTGTACAATGTAAATTTCTTTTTTATGATTGTATGCTTGGACTTGAACCTCAAACAAAACATAATAATAGTGACAATAAATATAACTTCGCTTGTAGATGTTTTTGTCAACTCTAGCTATTGGAAAGAATAGGACATGTAATATGCTATATGCTTTACCTAAGGTACCTACTCTATAGAGGAAATTGATTTGCATAGAGTGAAAAAGGAAAAATAACATGCACGCTTTGAAAAATCAAAACACAACTCCAATACGTGGCAAAATAAGTTAAATTTATTTAAAAAAAAATTATTTGGAACCTTAGACCATTCCGTGTTGTAAAATGAATGTGAAATCATTTAAAGATGCCTCCTTTAATGCATTCAACACGGACAAACGGCCATTAAAGCATGAAAGGCACGTGAAATGCAGCATTGACTCGGCCAACTCTAACTGAAACTCTTCTCCACGTGAAAATAATAACGTATTTGTAACTGAACTCTCTTCAATTAAACAATTGGACTCTGTTTGAATCCTACCGACTCCACCCACGTCATACTTTTCAGGGTTTCAAGGGGGAAACGTATCTTGTTGGATTAATAAAATACGAAAATCATGATTATGAGATGGCCCACGTAGTCAAATTTTCAATCTAGTGAACAGTAGATGGCCTAAGCTTGTGAGGCCAAATCATGTCTTCGAACAGATTGAATAATAGATGGTTGATTATCCGAATGTTTCAGACGCTGCACAGCAGATTCCACCTGCGTGCAGTTAAATGATTAGTTCTGTATTTATTTTTCTTACATATTTAACTCTTGAAAAGCACATATATAAGACTTTATTTATATACCTCTTTATTCCAATTAGTGCGTGCGGTAAAAATAAGGAGAATAAGTGTCTGTAGTCCTACTCCGCAGATCATACCCCACCATATTCCCTGCAACAGATGTATCGCAGCATTTAGTAAATTCTCCTTGTTAAATTGCCTTAAACTTCATTGACCATGGCAAAACAATGCTATTGTTATTTACCTTCGCTCCTAATTTAGCTACGAAACCCAGGACTATTCCAACAGGTAGACCAACCATATAATATGATGCCAGATTGACAAACGCAACAAAATATTGCCACCCACATCCTATTGCCACACCTGTTACAAGTTACAACCACCCAGTTTGTCAATTGTAAAAGTAATTGGATTGGAAAATTGAAAATTGATATTCAGAAAGATGGTTATGAAGCCAATACCTGAAAGAATAGGCTGGATTCCATTCAAGAACACAGATATTGCAAGTAATGGTGTCATCGCAGACACTGCTTTCGTTACCGTACTGCTGCTGGTGAATGGCCGGCTAAGCTCTTTGTTCAGTGCAAATACCACTATGGCAAAGAGGAGACTGATTAAGATGCAGGTGAACACTACAACCACAACCGAAAACCGTGCAGCTTTGGGCTGCTTTGCTCCCATCTCATTTGCAACTCTTGTACTGCAGATGAAAACACAATCAGAAACTATTAGGAATTTTGATTGTGTTCACATTGTAAAGATGCTGAAATGAAATTAGACAAAAACTATCATTAACGTCAATCACAGACCCCCAGATCTATGAGAGGACATAGTTACTGTTACGATGCCAGCCATGATGTTGTGCACACTGCAGATTAACTGCTGCTTTATGATGAAAGTTACATCAAATCATATTTTCCTACCTACACTGACAGACAAACTCTACTGATTATGGAAAGCTATGTCAATGGCATGAAATCAAATAAAAGTCATACAAACCATGCAGCAGCGCTGATACCCAACATCAGTTGCATATCCCAGTTCCAGTAATTCATGCTGCGCACATAAAATGCTTTATTTGGTTATTGCTATGAGGTCTGATTGCTTGCACATAATGATCTACATTGCTGCATGTAAAAAAGAACCTTTACAAATTATGGCGGTACTTGACAAGGTGCATTGTGATCTCTTTATAGTTGGAATAGATGCAATAGCCAGCATGGATTTAGATGATTACCATATTGAAAGAGAATCCAATGTAATCTCTGGATTAGACAATAGTTCCGAAATGAGAACCAAGCTTTGATTGTACCAGATTTCCAAGCTGTATAACAAAGACACTATCCAATTCCTTAGTGAATTGCCATGAGTTCTGTACAGACGAAGAATCTAGCGCCAAAAACAAATTCATATTTCAGAATACATATAATACTGGATATATAAATTACGAATTACGGAGGAATGCGATGGACAAGATGGCACACCATAGCATAAGAGCCGAAGCTACGGTTAATTTGAAGAAGGGCCAAAGCCCAGTGAAAGCTTTCAAGGAAAACCCAGTCCATGTATCCTCACAGCGCCGACTACAGAGTATGTACAAGATGGTAGCCACGGTAAGAATCCACCATGACAAACTCAAAGACAATGAAGCTCCTAACAGGCCCATTCCCAGTTTGTAGAGAGCCAGCCAGCTGAGAAGAACATGCACCAGAAAAGTGGCTATTGAAATATAGGCAAGGGGAGCCACTATATTCTGAGCCAGCAAAAACCTCTGCAAAGGACAATTCAGGGCAAAGGCAAACAGCTGAGGAATAAGTCCCTTTGCAAAAATGCCTCCCTGTTCAGCTATGTCTTTCTTCTGCCCAATGGCCTGCAATGCTGGCTCTGAGAAAACATAAAGACAGCTAAGAGGCACGGCAGTGGCAATCATTAACAGCATAGACCTTTGGCATATGATTCCAAGCATGTTGTATTGCTGGGCTCCAAAGGCTTGTCCACACACAGTTTGCACGGCACTTGACATTCCAATCTGGGAACAAATATTGCAAAAGATCCGTTACAGAACACAGAAAAGCCCATAAGAAATGAAACAAAAAATTACATGGCATTGATCTATACTAACCATCCTTGGATTCCGACATTAGCGATGGAGGCTCCTGCTAATTCCAACTATCCCAGGTGACCTGCGAACATCTGGGAGACAACGGAAAGTAAAAAGTTGAAGAGCATGATAAGAATTGCAGGCGCAGAGAGAAGCCATAGCTTCTTGGATTCTGATAACACCGCTCTCGAAGCATTGGACCATTCGATTCTATCTTCCCCCAAAGGTATTGTGTAATGGCTATCTTCATCCATTATGGACGATTTTGAAGCTATAGAATGAAAACCCTTTCTCCAATCCTGCGCATATTAGTACAAACTTAACCAAATAAAAGCACAGGAAATGCCTTGGATGAAATATCAGGTAGATCTAAACGCGCCAAAAGGAGGTGCGTCACCCTATGTGCAAGGCGGAAGTGACCCGGCCCTGACTTGAGAATTAATAAACCACGAAATATAGTAAACAAGCAAAAAAAACCCTAATAACGCAGAGGCGAGGATTTCTAAAAGTGGAGGGTTGTAATTTAGCTATAACGTTTAGAATTCACATTCCTTTTTCACTGCTTCTGCAAATACATAGGGCTACCCACGAAGAAGTGACTCAAGGACGCCGACACTGGAAAACGCGTGTACATTTGACTCGAGGAATCGTAAGCAACTCCACCTCTAAAAAAATATATAGTATGACCCCTTTGGTTTGGGCTTATGTCCTTTCAAAAACTTTATCATAAAATCCGCCTAATGGTTCATAATTCTGTCTGCCCAAATAATTGAAACCTTTAGTGGGTAAGGCAGTCGATGGATGTACATTCGGATCAAAGCTTTACGTATGGAAATTATTTATATATATATATATATATATTAAAATAAAATGAAATGCATTTTATGTGTTATATTATGATTTTATTATTATAAAAAATAATATTATTATCATTTGTTTTATTGTGATGTTATTTATTATAATAAAATTTTATAATTAAGTTTGATTTAGTGAAATTGTATTTTATTTATTATCTTTATATAACATGTTAAATTAAAAATTTAAAGTTAATATTAAGATAAAATTTGTAAAAGGCATGAATATATAGGTTTGAATTATAATATGGATACACTCAAGTTTAAGTTTATATCATACATTTTTATAAATTTGATCCTAATTTTCAAGTGTCTTTATAGCTTACAAGGTTTCTACTTATAGGATTGCAACAATGTGAAATTTTTCACTTTTCATTTTTTGTTCTAACATGTTGCACCAAATGTCAAGGTCAACAATGAGGCAAAGCTTAGAGAGAATATGAGGGTTATGGACTTAGATTTATAATGTGGTTATATTGAACTCAATGTCTATATTCATTTGAACTTATTTTCATTAGCCCCATCTCCAATTGTTCTCATGGTTTATAATGACTTGTTATGAGATTGGAACTTTGGCTCATAGTGAGAAACTCCTTACTTCCCACCACTTATCTCATACTTGTTTGGTTAATGTTTAACACTACAACAAAGCTCACAAAGAACACAAAAGTAATATGAGGTTTGTAATATTCATAAACTTTATCCTATGCTCATGCATTACAATAAGTTCCATTGATTAGGTGTCCTCATGAATCCAAAAGTTATCCACTTATGAGATCAAAACTTGTTCCCCATCACTTACCCTAAACCTCTTGGTTTTATTTGTAAGTATCATTACATAAAAGATTTTAAAATTTTTATAAACATGTTCTAAAAATTAATATTTATAAGCTTTTGATGCTTAATACTTAAATCAAAATAACCACAAGATCTAAAATAAAGTTATTGTAAGAAATATAAGTCAATGACAATATTCTAAACATATAAAAATCATAAATAACTTCTGCAACAACTCAAAAAAATATCATTAACAAATGCTCACAAAAATAGTAACTTGATATAGAATAAAGAACTCCAATACACCATACTTCCACACACTCTCACTCTACATTGTGTCTCTTACACGCATATATACATATGTAATGGAATGTGACTCTTCATATGGAGTACTCTGATCTTCACTCTTCTTGAGACTCTTCACTTTCCTATTCTATGGATTCATGTGCACATGGACTATTATGCACATTTACATTATTAAATACTTTCCACATTCTAATAATACTTGTGCATTTATTACATTGCATAAAGTAAATACTCACACTCTAATCTAGGACACTTTCCTAATCTAAATATGTACCCAAGGTGGTACATTAGCATGTACTAAATAATATAATATTCTCCAACAATTTGGGTGACTAGTAGGAAAAAAAAGAGTTTGACACCTTCTATCAAGGTTCTAATGCCACAGATGAACCTTAACTTTTGTGGGTTTGGAACAAGTGGTAGGAGTGAAGAATTTCACATCATAGTCCAAGGTTTTAATCTCGTTAATAAACTTGAGTAGCCTAATGGTGGACACTTTAGAACTTTGAATAAAGGTCCAAGGTTCAAATCATGTAGGGGGTAGGGTTATACACCATGCTCCAATAACTAGAGTGTGGTTGGATAACCATATAATGGGTAAAAAAAAGTTCATATAATATGGCCTATGGCCTTGAGGATGTTAAAAAGTACTTTACCTCTTGATAATTATATCGAATTACATAAGCTTAAGTATTTAAAAATATGGTTTCCTAATATCAACAATCAATTTCAAATCTTGCTAGCAATATATCCATAATTTTAAGTTTTTAAAATAAAATAATAATATCATCATGATGTAACATGAGAAAGGCTCATTTCAATCCCTTACAACCAATTAAAAAAGAAATAAATTATAGAAAAAAATTCAATTCCATTAAAAATTATGAATGCATAGTGAACTAAGAATGTTAAATGAAGTTATATTTAATGAACAACTAAATTGAGTTATTGATCATATTCCTATAAAATTTATTAAAGCTTAAATCAATAGTCAATTAGTAAATAAAAGTAAAAAGTGTTATCTATCTATCTATATATCTATCTATGGATATATAGATAGAAAAATTTCAACCAAATATATAACACAAGAACATGTGTATTAAGCTAAAGTAAACAAGAAGAAAAAATCCCCTTGTACCAATATAAATTATTCTCTCTCTATATATATTTTAGAGGTAGAAAATTATCCTACCACGTACAATTCTTGGTTGGATCTATTGGGAACCGAGGTAAACCATGGGGTATGTTATAAATATATACTCGATGGGCAGTTAGGGGAAGGATTCACCAAAAAATATTTAGAGTTTGAATGTGTCAATTAAGCATGCACCTATGTTTAGCCTTTATACAACTAAACTATGAAAAGGAAAAAACAATGCATGATACAAGATGCAAGAAAATAAGAGCTAACCCTAGAATGATTATTTGCTTGAATGATTACTAACCCTAGGATTTCAAAACAAATCCTTTGAGAAAGGGTCCAAGATAAATGCACAAACAAGGTTAAAACTATTTTTTTAAGCGAAAAACCCCTTATGGGGTCGCCTTGGTCTAAGAGACCATGAACATGGGGTTCTACACCATCAAAGTCACCCAGGAGTCGTGCCCGACCCTGCCTGCACCAACATTATCAATTGGATTTTGGGTACCCAATTCAAACAAGGTTAAAACCATAGATGCACACTATATGCTTTTATTATTTTGAATGCCTAGGAATTTAATCAAATGCTTTCCTTCACCTGTAATATTTTTATTTGAACAAATATAAACAAAATCTACCAGTAAATATTTTAAAGATATACTAGGGCATTTATCTGATTTGGTGGTTGTACCAAGCTTTATATTACGTCCAACAATATCCCACCACTATTATCCTACAAAATAACTTCATAAAATCCCTTGAAAAATGTGATCAACATTAGGGGGACTGCTTAGGCTACTATATGACTATACTTGAAGGAGCAACAGTTAAACCCCCTAGGTCCTTTTAGTTGACCTTTAGAATGTAAAAGTGAAATTTGACCTTTTTGGAAGATGAACAAGCAAAAGTAATGAGGTCTGTGGTGGCATCATCGATGGAAAGGAGGGAAAAATGGTTGGACACATGGATGGATGGACTATGGGGAGGAGAGAAAAAGGGAGTTGGCAAAGAAGGAGTAGTGAAACCCTCAACCTGAGGTTGGCCAACTGTACTAGGGGAAGAACAAATATCAAACTGGGGATGAGAAGGGGGAATGAAACAATAGAAATAGAGGAGTAGTGAGGAGCATATTTAGGAAGTGTAGACACCTAAAACATGTCATGTCGAGGTGAATATTCATATGGGACATGCTAGAAGACTATATGGAAGATCTTGGATAGATTCCAAGGTATAGCAATGGTTCTAACCACTCATTTAGGCATTTTGGCCTAATCAGTGTTGGCCGCAGCTAACACCCGTGGTTAACAGAGTTGATCGTGTCTCAGAGCCACGACTAGCCTCGTAAATTAGTTGGACCTTGGTTGACCCAAAATCAATTTCAATGAACAATTGGTTGCAGATTAGAGCAGTTTGAGAGCAAAAAGTTTTGAAAACTTCCCTCCGACTACCTCAATTGCCCTTTCTTTATCTTGGCTTCTCCATGAAGATAAGACATGGCCTATTCAAATGATATAAGAACCCCCTATAAATTGGGAAATACAGAGATGAATATTGAGTTGAAGAGCAGCGAATCCCCGTCGAATTGCATACTCACTTGCATACATTGAGAGGAACACTTTTACTACCCAATTGAATATCAAATGGTATTTGGAACCAAGAAGGCTGTGGAGGGCTAAGAGGAATCAAGAAACGCAATTGAGCCCATTCCATCACTGATTTGAGCAATTCAACCACCAAATTTGTCAAAGGATATCATGGTGACCCTTGATAATCAATTCATTAGAGTGAATTGAGGAATCAAGCCTTGATTTAGAGAACAAGAACATTCACACCTCATTTGCGGTTATAAGTCACGGCTAACAATGCTAACTGTGTGACAGACCCGTGATCAAGGTTTAATCCTCAATTTAGATGGTTTTAGCAGTCGTTTACATTTTAGTTGCTTTATATTAGTTACATTTGATTTAGATTTAATTTATTAGAGATAATTGTGTGGTAGAATCATAGTTTAAAGCTCTCTTTCCTTGCATTTTGTCATTTAAACAATTAGGACAATAGTTGCTACTTTTCATGTTTTCATGCTTTCAATGGTTTAATTAGGATATTAGATGGATTGATCTATTCTTCCTTTACATTCTTGATGGTCAATTATCATGTTTAGAGTAGATTTATATTATTTATGTAATTTCTTGATTTCAAGATTTCATGACAATATTGTTTATAATTTCCTCTAAAAGCCTCATCAAGAGAGGCCTCATTTGCTTCTAATTGCTTATTGTTTTTCTTGAACTCAGGGTTAACAGGGTCTTGAAATTCAAAACAATAAATGCCTCTAATCGTGGAGAAGAAGGCTACATTTACCTCATAGCAGTTCATGTCAACCTAAGAAGCTTATGAATTACACCTACCCTTGCGTGGGTACGTTTCTTGATTGTAATAACTATATCACATTGGGTATCCCTAAGAGGGATGGATTTATAACCGAGTTTTATTGGAAATTTAATAAAGAAAACCCTTCTTTATGTTCATTTGCAAATTTTTCTATCGTTCATGCTTTATGTTGATTTTCAATTATTATTAGTTTAGGTGTATGCATCCTGGATTGCTATAGAAGGCGATCACGGTGGAACTCCGCAATTTAAGCAATTTGCAATCTAACTTACTCTATTTTTTGATGTCAGGGCTTAGCCATGGTTGACAACCATGGTTAACAGTTGTCACCACGGTTGACACTTGCAACCACACTTGGAAGATGCGATCAGTAGAGAAAAAAACAAACAACAGGTAGCAAAATTTCATCAGACTTAGATCTGAGGTAGGAACATATTTATGTCTATAATTTCCTATCCGTGTTTTCTTTTCTATCAGAATGCAAAAATGCTAGGTTAATTAGAAAACATAGCAAAAAGTAGAATGGGAAAATCCTAGATATTTTTTAGTTTTCTACTAGCCGTTGCTAGGAATAGCGGATCTCTGATTGGAGTCCGCCCTAATCTCCAGCGGTCTAGAAAATTTTGTGTTTTAAGAGTTTGCATGCTTGAGGCCCAATCAGTGGCCATTCCTTCATAGGTAATTGCATTCTCTTAAAAATCATATAGCATAGTCGTGCATTATTTTAAAGTAAAATGTTCTTTTGAAAAGCATATAGCAAAATCATTTTAGTGCTGCTTTATGAATTTTTATTTTATGCAAAGTAAAAAGAACTCCACACACCACGAAACACTTTAAACGCTAGTGAGTTGGAAGTCACATCCAGCCACTAGTAGGGTTCAACGACGGTGGTAGTTATTTCCATCCGTTGACCCAACTCCATCGATCCTTTTGTTACTAGACCAATATGGGATCCAAGACGTCAACATAACCCATGGAAAATTTGCACATATCTCTCCTCGGAGAGGTATATAACTGACTACGGGTGAACAGGGTGAGGACCAGGAGGATCGGTGCTCCATGACCGTGTGTGGACTTCATTACCACACATTATAGGTGGGATTATGTGGCCTGGAGTTCATTGCCAGGTTATTTATCTACGAGTATACAGGTGAAAGCCATTAAACAATTGAGTATATCATCAACATATTGAAAACATGATGAGAGTTACTTTTTGATACAAAAAATATCAAAACACATCAAAACAGTTTAGGGCTCATAAAAAAAAAATTAAAAGAGATAATAATTATTTACTTCTTGTTTGCCTTAAAAATTACATACGAGATAATATAATATCATGGTACGTACACAGAGATGCCGATCCATGCATAGACCCGAGGTCGAGGCTGAAGCTCCACCCAATGCACATCAATATGCATAGATACCTCAACCATAGAATCCTCCCGAACGTCGTTCTATGAGTATTAGAAGGGATAATTCTACGTGTGGGGATCATGTTAAGAATACCCTTATTAGAGGAACCACTAGACATTTCTCGAGACATAGATCAGAGCATGGGGATTCCCAACATGGGGGTCCTAGATAGGTTAGCATTTACCATGACCACATTCTGCATTGTTTCATGGGATCTGCTGAAGAGTATGTCATAGAGGGATCCATATTGGTACCCTTTTGACCTATAGCTAATAAAGGCTCAAAGCCCCCACCATATGAGTATAGAAAATTTTGATATCCACCCATTTAGGGGTAAACAAAGGGGGACACTTTCGAGCGTCAACCCAAGCAAACTCCCCATAGAGGTGAACCTTGTAAGATCACCATAGACATGTCTAAAGTGGGAGTAAATGGTACACCACCTCATGAGCCATGGTGTAGTAGATAGTTAGACGATCTAGACAAAGTCTTAGGACAACTAGGTTATAAGCCTACTCCTACACCTTCTCATTCTATGAGCGTGCATAGTGGTAGTACCATTAGGACCGTTAGAGAACCTGGAGAGTGCTCCAAATGTTCTCATGATATGCATACCCCTGCATCCCATGCGGGCACAGAGTATAGGTGACCACTGAATGCAAATGACATATTCACAAAAAATAACAAGAGCATAGCAGATCAATCCATTTGAGAACATAGTCACAAAGCTGCTCAAACAGAACGCACACACTAGATGTCTCATACGACTGATTACATAGATAGATATCACAAAATAGTGTCAAAGAAAAGATTCCAGATTATCCAATACCAATTGGAGGATGTTCATGCAGAGTGGAAACACCTTGAAAATAAGAACACTTAGAGGTAAAAGTTCATAAGACAATGCTTATAAAAACGACACATGCATGAGCAATGCATCCTTGATAAAAAGGAGCGTGTTGAGAGGGAGGACCGATTGTCCAGTGTCGATTTACCTCCCCATAGTATGTACAAGGAGAGCATTGAAAGACGAGCTGCTTAACAACTAGAGTTTCACCCTTACCATATAGACACCCATACTCACCGTACGACCCAACATAGAGATTGATGCCCTGCATCCAAATATCGTGGGCATGGGCAGTATGAATAAGTGGGAGAGGAATTAGATCAAGAATATCCTGAAAGATCCCAAGTCGAAGTGGATGATGAGCCTAGTCCTCCACCTTGACTAAAGAGGAACATGCCTCCAAAGGTGCCTCCAAGGCAATCTAGAGAAGAGGAGTTCCTATCTTCGCAGGCCTATAAGGCCTTGGCAAAAAAGTTTAGAGCTATCGAGAAGCAAGATATGACTTATCAAAATCCTACCTTAATAATATTGATAATAAACCTATGCATTTTGAGATGCCTAGGCTGGAAAAGTTTAAAGGAGAGAATGATTCTTAGAAGCATGTTACGAGTTTTATGGATATGTGTTTTCAGATCGAAAGCAATGATACCTTGCTCTTGCGGACCTTCATTACAACCCTCTCAGGCCTAGCTTGGGAGTGGTTTAATCAACTCAAGAGGTATAGCATCACTAGTTTTGAACAACTGGCAATTGCATTTCTTGAACGCTTCTCCTTTGGCATCAAGAAAAATGTGAACCTATCCGATCTAGCTGCTTTAATGCAACATGATGATAAGCCAGTTATGGATTATGGGAAACGATGGATAAAGATGATGGTAAAGCTACCTTTTTCCATATCTGCTTCTGAATTAACTCAAATGTTTACAAAAAGTTGCGTAAAGCACATTTTGTTATTATTACATTTGCAATAATAGTAGACCTTCAAGGAGGTTTTTGTGCAAGCCAAAGTGATAGAGGATATCAAGTTACAGGAGGGTAACTTGAAACTCAGGAATAAGAAGAGCACTGAGAAACAATAGGTCAAGCTGACCCACATTAATTAGGTGGTTTTAAACCTTCAGAAAGGGGATGAGGGGCAACAACAATGAAATTATCAAGCCCGACCTCCTCCTATGTAGTACAAGCAACACAACAACAACCAGAAGGGTAAGGATAAAGAAAGACGCCCTCCTCACATATTCACTCAATTATCAGAATCATTGATATCGATTTTCCATAAATTGTGTGAGACAAAGGTAATCAACTTACCAGAAATCAAACTTATGGACCCTAATCAACCCAAGCTTAAGGAGTATAAGGATGATCAGTATTGCATATTTCATCGAACGAAAGACCATGAGATAGAGGTATGTTGGTCATTCAAACATTTAGTGCAAAATATGATCGAAAGAGGTACATTTATTATGGATAAACCACAAGCATGTGATAATCAGAATATGGGGATTTACAAGAATTCTCTATCCAACCATGAGGTGCCAAGGAACAATGTTAGCTAGGTCAATCAAGTACACATCGAACCACCAACCCACGGGTTCATCAGAATGGTCAATGTTGTCATAAGATATACGAGGTATGAAAGACCAGATCAATGTCCTTTTTCCATTAGAGTCCAAGCCGTGCCTCCTCCAAGGCTAGCCTAGAATGTGCCAGGCCCACCAACTAGACCAGTGGTGAAAATCAGAAGTAGGTTAGTTCAAAACCTATAGACAACTCCAGCAAAGTTATCTATTTATGAGCTAATTTAGTATTCCCCCAAGCACAAGGAGATGCTTATGGATATTCTAAGGTCCATAGAAGTGTAGTCCTAGGATCTTGAAGCATTTACACACTTCGTGGGACACGTGCAACAATGTTAGGAACCGATTATACAATTTTATGATCATAAAATCAAGATGGTTTCCACTATCACGGTGGAACCACTACTTCATGTCATTGCATGTGTAAACCACAAAAATTTCAAGTGGTTTTTGATTGATACATGATCATCAATCAATATAATCACGACCAAGGCATTGACATACTTGAAGTTTCCAAAGACGCATATCATACCTTCTGCCTTCACGTTGAGAGCTTTTAACGATGCATTATGCTCAACTATTGGCACTATAGTCTTACCCATTTAGGTGGGACTGAAGACCATCCCTATGATGTGTTAAGTGATTGAAGGTGCTATACAGTACAATATACTTCTAGGATGACATTGGATAAGAGAAATGTGTTGTGTCCCTTCCATTCTCCATCAATGTATTAAATACGTGCATAAGGGACACATTCACATGGTGCCTTCAGATGAAGAACCATTCAAATACGTGAACTTAGCAGATTTATTGGGGGATTTCGTACTCCTCTCAACGCACTTGGACATACAATGAGTGTCGTCGATAAAATATCCATGAGGTAAAATAAAATAAGTATGTGCCAAATCTATAATGTCTGTATCTCAACGATCGGAGCACATGACAACTCCTTCTACTAAACCATCCGCATCCATAATGCGTCGAAATGATAAGAAGCTAAGGGCAAAGATGTTGGTTATTGATTCTACGTACCTATTTTGGCTATTTGTTCATTATTAATCTCCTCTATGTTAGCATTGTTAGAGCATATAGTGGATGAAGTTAGAAAAAGTCAAGTATAGACTTTGTTGCGAATATATGTACCTATGTCTAAGTTGAGCTTTGATTCGTTGTGATCAAGTTCTATAAATTGTAACCATATTTCTGTTGAAAGTTAAGTTGAAAGTGATTCATTATCACATATGGTATCAGAGTGAAGGGAGAAAACTTCATTTTTATTTGGATTACCCATCACACTCGCTATGAGTTCAGTCCAAAAAAGTGGTGTTGAAAGCCGAATAGCTGGAAGAGAAATCTTTGGAACCTGATCGTGGAATAGCTATAGATTCTTAGTTTGCTGTGACAAATTTAGAGTGAGTTGAGATCATCAAAGGAATCTGTAAGGTCATTATGTGTTGTAAGAAGGTTGTGCATTCTGCATAAAATACGTATATTGTATCATGGTTGACATCGCTGAAGACTACACATTTGATTACGTGTAACGACAATTCATTTGCCCTGGAGTTAAAACTATGCTGAGGCAAGGCTATCTGGGAAAGGTCCATGATTTCCCATGATATGCAAACAACAGAGGAGTGCATGCGTGGATTTGTTTTTAACTACTATGCATCACTGGGTTTGCAGATGAGACAAATTGATTAAAACCTGCACTGTGAGGTCTACTTTTGAATCTACTGGAGGCTATGCAGAAATGTGGTGCTTTTGATTTGGACAAACGAATGAACATCACACTTTTTTAATATACACCGGACAATCTGGAGAGATCACAGGAGAAAGCTTGGAACTCATGTGAGAAGAGTTTTGGTGCTTTTAGAACTCCATCATTTGCCTGAAGGAGACGAAGAGTGGACCTCGTGCTTTGATTGTGCTGGAAGCTACGATCTAAGGGAGACTGCGTTATGTAGCTGCTTGTAGATTGTTGAGGAAGGTCCAAAAGAAGGTAAATTTTAACTTTGTAAAGTATATTAAATATTTATCAAAATTTTATAATAATTTAATTTTATTTGATTAAAATCATTTTTAAATTGATTTTAAGTCAAAAATTATTTTATTATTATTTAATATTTGATAAATTTTAATCTTACAAAATTAAAATCTAAGCCTTTCGGCGCACCCGTTTAACACTTCAAATTTTTTTTGGCTCCCTGTATCATGTCGGTAAAGAGGCATGCCAGGGGTGCTGCCGCTTGGAACCCTATTCAGGGGCCTAAATTTGATTTGTGAGAGGGGCATATGTTGTGAAAAGAGAGAGAGAAGTATTGTCAGGTTGTGAAATATCAATACAATGAGGACTTTTGTGACTATGTTTATACTGTGAGATCTAGTTAGTGTTTTTTAATTGTTGTATAAATTGTTGTATAAACTATTGTATGTTGCTGAAAAAATACTATTTATTGTAATCTATAAAAATAGGAAGTCTTTTTTCATAACCTAAATTGAGTTGTTTGTTGTTGTGAGAATTGTTGTTGATTGGTGTAAGGGTAGATAGAGAGCAATGGCAGCCAATAATAATCTACCCATTCCTAAGTTCAATGGGCTAGATTATGAGTATTGGTCTATCAAGATGAGGACCTTACTCATTGGCAAAGGACTATGGGATATAGTCGAAGAAGGTTATGCAGAATCCTCAGATTGGACCATATTGAGTGCAGAAAATAAAAAGAACAAGAAATATACCCAAAAGAGCAATTATTCTACCCTCTACCATCTCCAAGAAGCTTTGGAGAAGAGCATATTTCCAAGAATTGCTTCTTGTTTATCTGCCCAAGAAGCATGGAAATATTTGAAGGATAGTTATCAAGGTAGTGATCAGGTGAAGCAAGTGAGGCTTCAAACCTTGAAGAGAGATTTTAAAAATCTTATGATGCAAGAGAATGAAACTTTAGGTGACTATTGTGTGAGAGTGAAGGCAGTGGTCAACAAAATGCAAACCTTTGGAGAAGACATCAAATATGAAGTCATGGTGAAGAAAGTGTTGAGAACACTTCTTCATAAATGGAACCATATTGCTATCATCATTGAAGAGTCTAAAGATTTATCTACTTTATATTTTGATTCTCTAATTAGTTCCTTGATGTCTCATGAAGAAATATTACAGGGTTCTCCTTCAAAAAGCTATGGAGGTGATGATAAAGAATTCTCATCCAAGGAGGGTGAAGGAAGAGGACAAGGAAGAGGCCAAGGGGGAAGCTGAGGAAGAGGACAAGGCAGAGGAAAAAGGAGAGGTAAAAGGAGAAGTAGCTCCAGAGGTGGCAATCAAGGAAGGAGTGACAATCAAGGAAGAGGAGGTGATAAATCAAATAAATCTTGTTACAATTGTGGCAATATTGGTCACTTTACTAAATATTGTTGGTCCAAGACTTCTCAAGGTAGAAGAGGTCAATATGGAAACTATGGTGAAGAAGAAGAAACTTCAAATTTATTTCTTACTTATGAAAAATCAGATCAAAGTCTAAATGAAACTTGAATTTTGGATACTGGTTGTTCCAATCACATGAGTGGCAAAGAGGAGCTATTTGCTACAATGGATTCCACCTACAAATCAAGAATCAAGTTGGGAGATGACAAAGCTCTAAAAGTTGAAGGTATTGGAGCCATGGAGGTTCCAACAAAAGAAGGCACCAAGAAGGTAAATGACATATATTACACCCCCAAACTCCAACATAACTTGCGTAGAGTTGGACAAATGATGGAGAAAAATTATAGGCTTGTTTTTGATGAAGGCAAATGTGTAATTTTTGATAAGAAAAATTGTAATAGAGTTGTTACCCAAGTACCTATGACACAAAATATGTTATTTCCTCTTAATTTTGGGGAACAAGGAGGTGCTCAACTTGCTAGTGTTGCTATTTCTAATCCAAGTGTGCTTTGGCACTTGAGATATGGTCATCTCAATTTTGTAAGTGTGAAGATGTTGACTTCTCAAGCTATGGTGAGTGGACTTCCGAAAGTTGATGAACACAAGGAGGTGTGTGAAGGGTGTGCTTTGGGAAAGCACTCAAGATCCAAGTTTCCAAGAGGACAAGCATGGAGAGCTAGCCATCCACTCCAATTGGTGCATTCGAACATTTATGGTCCAATGCAAACCAAAAGCATTGGTAACAATTCTTACTTTCTCACTTTCATTGATGATTTCTCTAGGATGTGTTGGATTTATTTTTTGAAAACTAAAGATGAAGCTTTTTATTGTTTCATAGATTTCAAAAATAATGTAGAGAATCAAAGTGAGTTTGTTGTAAAGAGTCTAATGACTGATAGAGGAGGAGAGTATTCATCTAATGTATTTTTAAAATTTTATAAATATTGTGAGATCAAAAGGCAATTCACAACTGCCTATACCCCACAACAAAATGGTGTAGCTAAAAGAAAGAACCACACTATAGTAGAAATGGCTAGATAAATGCTTCAAACTAAGAATCTAAGTAACATGTATTGGGATGATGTTGTTAGAACTAGTGTTTACATTTTGAATAGGAGTCCTACTTCTAGTTTAGATGGGATCACTCCTTATGAAGGATGGTATGGCAAAAATCCAAATGTAAAACACTTTAAGGTTTTTGGTTGTCTTGCATATGCACATATTCTTGATGAGCAAAGAAAGAAACTTGACCCCAAAAGTCAAGCATGTATTTTTGTTGGATATTGTGAGTCTTCCAAATCATATATGATCTACAATCCCCAAACACATAAAATTGTACTTTCCAGGGATGTAATTTTTGATGAAGGGGGAGAATGGGGTCATCAAAAACTTTTTTTTGATGATGGATATCATGATGCAAGTTCCTCTCAAGCGTAGCAAGTGTAGCCCAAAAATAGCAAATGAAGTCCTCAAAGCCCAAGTATGAGTACTAATTCAAGTACAACATATTCTACTCCAAGTACTTATCCACAAAGATCAGTAAGTTCTTCACCTATGGATATTGATTATCCATATAGAGGTAAAATAACACTTCAAAACCATCCATATTTTCAAATGTTGGATAAGAATTTCCAGAAAAGATACACTCAAAGTCAAGCTAGTGAAATGAATGCAGTTTTAAAGACTTGAAAATCTACATATGTATGGTGATGATGATTCTCAAGAACCTAAGGGTGATGTTGTAAATTATGCTTTAATGATTAGTGTTGAGCTAGAGCCATCTAGTTATGAAAAAGCATGTAATTTTGATGTATGGAAATAAGCCATGAAAGACGAAATAACCTATATAAAAAAGAATCATACTTGGGAGCTAGTGAAGCTTCCTAAGGGCAAGAAATGTGTTGGATGCAAATGGGTCTACAAGACCAAATTCAATACTAATGGAAGCATTGAAAGACACAAGGCAAGACTTGTAGCAAAAGGGTTCACTCAGAAGTATGGGATTTACTATGAGGAGACCTTTGATCCTATTCCTAGACAGGAGAGAATTAGATCAGTACTTTATTTGGCTACCCATAAAGGGTGGAAAATTTAGCACATGGATGTTAAAAGTGCCTTTCTCAATGGGTACTTGAATGAAGAGGTTTTTGTGCAACAAACTCAAGGATTTTAATAACAAGGTAAGGAGAACCTTGTCTACAAACTAAAGAAAGCATTGTATGGCCTCAAGCAAGAACCAAGAGCATGGTACTCATGCATTGATGACTACTTTCAGAAGTATGGATTCACTAGGAGCAAAAGTGAACCTACTCTCTACTACATGAAACAAGGTAAAGATATTCTCATTGTATGCTTATATGTGGATGATCTAATATTCATGGATAGTAGTGCTAAGATGAATGAGGAGTTCAAACACTCCATGATGAAATAATTTGAAATGAAAGATATAGGTTTAATGCATTATTTCCTAGGCATGGAGGTACATCAAACAGATAAAGGGATATTCATATGTCAACATAAATATGCTCAAGATATGATCAAGAAATTTGCTATGGAGCAATGCAAGCTAGTTGCAAATCCAACGGGTCATGGGATCCAATTGAGAAAATAATATGGAGAACCAAAATTTGACATGACCACTTATAGGATCATGGTTGGGAGTCTAATGTTCCTCACCAACACAAAGGCCAGATATTCAGTATGTTTTTTCTCTTGTTTCAAGGTATATGGTTGATCCATCTAAACTTCATCTACAAGCAACTAAGAGAATTTTGAGATATGTAAAGGGTGCATTGGATTTTCGAATCCATAACCACAAATGTAATTCTATAAAATTAGTTGGATTTAGTGATAGTAATTGGGGCATCAATATAGATGATAGAAAATCTACTTCAGGGAATTGTTTTAGTCTTGGGTCAGGACTAATTACATGGAGTTACACAAAGTAAATTTTTGTAGAATTTTAATCTACTGAGGCTGAGTATATAGCAATCACAAATGCTAGTACTCAATATTTATGGTTGAGAAAAGTCCTTGAAGAAATTGGAGAGCAACAAAGTGGTCCTACTATATTGTACTATGAAAACATGAGTGCCATCCAATTGGCACATAATCCTATTCACCATAGTAGGTCAAAGAACTTTGATATGAAGTATCACTTCATTCGAGACATGGTGGAGAAACAGGTGGTTGAGCTACGACACTGTAGCACTTTGGACAATATCACATATATCTTCACCAAAGGCATTGTTGAAGCTAAATATGTAAAGCTGAGAGACTATCTTATTAGTTCTCTCAACTTTAAGGGGGAGCATGTTGGTTATTGATTCTATGTACCTATGTTGGCTATTTGTTCATTATTAATCTCCTTTATGTTAGCATTATTAGAGCATATAGTGGATGAAGTTAGAAAATTTCTAAGTATATACTTTGTTGTGTAATATATGTACCAATGTCTAAGTTGAGCTTTGATTTGTTGTGATCAAGTTCTATAAATTGTAACCATGTTTTTGCTGAAAGTTAAGTTGAATGTGATTCATTATCACAAAATTTGGGCAAGAAAGAGATAAAGCAAGCACCCAAAATAGTTTTCATCGAGGTCCCTACTCCCATGGAAGTAGAGGATGCTCAAGGAGAAGTCGAAGAGGCACCTTAGCCTGTATTACCTGCATATTCAGTAGGGTCATCTGCACCACAGGTGACCATTCATTTGGTGAATCCTAGATTAGGGGAATATATTGTGCAAAATGTGATATTTACATCGATCATCAAGACTGCACAGGTTATGGGCCGATCACAAGCCCATCACCTTCCCATAGGGATGATGGTACCATTGGGGGTACCTCCTAATCAAACCAATTTTATCTATGGAGGGCTCGACTAGCTTGCATCTTGTACTTCCATGGATGAGGATGATGATGAACCATTCGTTGTGAATGTTCATTATCTTTCTAACTTGGATTACACCTTAAGATATTTTGAGCATTATCATTAGCATGGTTACGGTATCGAATTATTCAAGCAGGGGCATAGGAGGTGTTATGAATTGTAGTATTAGTTACCTACTGATAGGTTTGGGTTAGGATTTTATATTGGAGGACAAGATGAACTCTCCATAATATCTTTATACTGCTTGTACATCAGTTTGGGAGGTGAAGTTGACTTCAATACTTATCACCCCAATCCCTTCACATTTCGTAGGGATAATCGGTTAGTGTCTTATGTCACTATAGAACCACCTAAAACATATCATGAAGACATCTTGGTGGATACTGGTCTAGAGAAGATCCCAAGAGACAACTTGGATGAACAAATCTATGAGGTAGCCAACGATACAGGCTTGCAGGTTCATATCGCTAGCATAAAGATAGATTTTGAGTCAGAAGAGCATGCTGACAAGGACATAGCAGAGTCCATATTTGATATAGATGGACTGAGTTGCATGTATGAGAGTGATAATGATGATGAGTCCTCAAACAATTAGTAATCTGAGGACAAGACTAAGTTGGATTACTTGGGACCTCTTAATTTACATCATATTTTACCTTCGAATATAATTGTTGAGGATGAGCAGTCCTCCATATATGATAGCATTTATAGAGAGTGGGCTTTCGTGGGGCCCATCTTCCTGATCTTCTAGTTCGAGTACGTAGCGGTGAGGGTTTTCATTATGACAGTGATGACGAAGATGAAATAGAGAGAGCCTATATGGGGCCTCCCTACTTACGTCATCGTAATGCACCATATACTATAGCGGATATGTACAGAGATATAAATCCTCATTTGTGACTTAGAGGAAGAGATCCTAACTTGGATAGGATTTATCATATGGTCTTCCCTGATCCACTGAAATTTAGAGAGCTCCTTAAGCCTAGTGATCATATTTTTGAGTCTATCCATAGACCAGATCTAGATATCCCCATACCCCTAGAACCACATCTCGGGGATGGAAGATATATAAATTTAGAGTCACATGCATGTGGTCTTGGAGACATGATCTATTCCTTCAATATGATATCCATTTATTTGAACACTCCACTTCACAAAATAGCTGGCCCCTATAAACCATTGTATCTTGATGTAGATGCTATTGATTGGGATCGCACTGACTCACCACTAGAGCCTAAAGATTTATTCCCTAACAAATAAATGTTGCAACTTATTAATTTTGTGCTAGGTTTTGCATATGATGTTTATCATGCTAAGGATGCTTCCAATGTGGAACCCATAAACCCAGAAGATGACATCCACTTAATCCGTACTCCTCACCAACTTGAGGAGCTATCCCACATGTCATTAGAGGAAACCTTTGAAGTGGATATCGATGATGATCCCATGAATCCTAGGAAGGTTAAATTTGGAGAAATTTTATCTCCTGATGAGTGTGCCAACCTCATCCCTTTACTAAAAGAGAGACCTGATCTCTTTGCTTGGACTTATAAGGACATGTCGGGTCTAGATCCAAAATTGGTTACTCATAACCTTTCACTAGATCTCTCGAAGAAGCCAGTAAAGCAAAAACTTAGGAAGATGCATCCAACAATAGCCTTAATGGTTAAATATGAATTGCAAAAGCTACTGGATGTAGAGTTTGTCATTTCCATAGACTATCCGAAATGGGTATCAAATATGGTGCTTGTAGGAAAACCTGATGGAAGGATCTATATCTATATAGGTTTCAAATACCCCAATAGGGTAACACAAAAATATTCATTTCAATTTCCAAACATAGATGCTCTCATATATGCAACTACGGGTCATGAAATGCTCTCCTTAATAGATAGTTTTTTTGGTTACAATCAAATTTGGATTAAGCCTGAAGACCAGCATAAGACCGCATTCATAACACCATGGGGGACATTTTTCTATAAGGTTATGCCATTCAGCCTTAAGAATGCGGGTGCTACATATTAGCGGGCTATGACATATATCTTTCATGACTACATGCATAAGATATTGGAAGATTATATCAATGACTTGTTGGCAAAGTCATTGCTATGTTTAGAGCATGTAGAGGTCCTGAGGAAGGTCTTCGATCACCTGATAGAGCATAATGTCAGGTTGAATCCTAAGAAGTGCATGTTTGGCATAACTTTAGGAAAGCTCTTGGGATTCATAGTTTCAAAATGAGGAATCAAAGTTGAACCAAAAAATATCAAGGCTATTTTAGAAATGCATCCCTCCACGAATATCAAGGAATTAAGAAGCTTGTAGGGCAAAGTAGCATTCATAAAGTGATTTATCACACAATTATTAGATAAATGTTGACACATGAATTGATTGCTACACAAGGGGGTACCATTCAATTGGGATGAGGACTATCAAGCAATATTTACTGATATTAAGCACTACCTGACAACGCCATCGATACTAGCTCCACCAATACCAGACGTACCATTCTTGCTATATATATCGACAACTAATTTTGTATTGGAAACCATGTTAGCCCAAAATAATGTGCAAGATAAAGAACAAGCCATATATTATATTAGTCAAAATCTTGGTGAGTTACGATCTAGGATATGCCTACGTGGAAAATATGTGTTTAGTAGTAGTGTTTGCTACAAAGAAATTGTGGTATTATATGTTAAGTCATATGACGTATGTCATATCAAAGCAAAATTCTTTGCAGTATATGATGAGCTAGACATATCATAATACATGTACTATGAAGTGGATCATGCTATTTACAGAATTTGATTTGGAATTCATTATCCAAAAGTCCATTAAGGGATAGGTCATAGCTGATCAACTAGATGAGGCACCTCTAGAGAATAGTAGATCCCTCACCATAGAGCTACTTGATGATGTGGTTTTCACCTTATCAAAAGCACCTAAACCCGAAGAACCATATAAAAAATTTGATATGACCTTATTATTTGATGATTTGAAGTGTGAGCAAGGGGGTGGTGCAGGAATAGTGTTGTTCACATCACAAGGTGCTCCCATGCCCTTGTCATTCAAGTTAGACTTTCCTTGCACTAAAAATAATGCTAAATACGAAGCCCTAATATTGGGCCTCCAAAAAACTATTGCCATGAAGATTAAAAGGTTAAATATCTTTGGCAATTCCCTTCTCATTGTTAACCAAGTGAAGGGACTCTTTCAATGTAGGTGTCCTATCTTGAAGGTCTACAAAGATCTTGTTGATACTTATCTAGCTTAGTTGGAGTGGTACGACATCGAGGCAATCCCTAATTCATTGAATAGATTCATAGACACTATGACATCTTTGGGATTCTTAATCCCTCAGAATCCATCTACCGATTTTACTACCATCCATATAAAAATGTTGTCACACTCTACTGTGCAGCATGAAGCTTTGGATAACAAAGAGTCAATCAACATGATTCATGTAGAACCAAATCATGAGTGGTTCTATAGATCTAGATACTTTCTCAAGAGAGCACCTTGGGGGTCATTGATCTCACAGGGTCCTACGAGGAATGGTACCACCATTCACCATAAGGTTGTTTCCCAGTTTGTATTTGTAAATGTTAAACCATAGAGGGAGCATGTTGTCTTGTTTATTGAGGTCGAGGTTTATCAAAACTGGATGTCATAGATACATGACTTCTTAAAGGTTGGTGTAATCCTTCAGGGATTGTCACATGCTGCAAAATGCACATTTAAATAGAAAATGACAAAGTATGTCTTGTTAGGAGATATTTTATATCATCAAAGCTACAATGGAGTTCTCCTTCATTGTCTTGAGCCCCAAGAATCATCTTGGGAAATTTTGCAAGCTCACAACGGTACGTGTGGTGGCCATTTCAGCAGTATTGCTATCGTCAAGCGCATCGTTTGCATGGGCTATTTTTGGCCTACTATGGAGAAGGATTGCAATGTGTATGTTAGGAAATACATTAAATGTCAGCATCATGTGAATCTTGTACACTTGCCATTATAGGCCTTACAACCCATTCAAGCGGCTTGGCAATTTTCTCAGTGGGATTTAGATCTAATCGATAAGATATCTCCTCTATCATAGGGCCGAAAAACATTAATTATTATGGCTACTGAGTTTTTTACTAAGTGGGTGGAACAAATCCTGTTAACAATGAAAATTGGAGTGCACATTGCTAAGTTCATACTCGTCAATATCATAAGTCATTTTGGGATACCATCCAAGTTAGTTTTAGATAATGGAAGATCATTCAAAAAAAATTGTGAGGGCTTTGACATCCAAGTACATGATCAAACACAATTTTGTGACTCCATACTATCCACAGGTAAACGGGTAAGCTGAGGATTCAAAAAATATAGTGGTATCCATCTTGAAAAATATGGTATAAGAGCACCACAAATATTGGCACATCTAGTTACCCCTTGCGTTATGGGCTTATAGAAATAGCATTTGGACACCCACTGGGGCAACTTCATTTTCACTAGTATATGGTATTGAGACCATTATACCCTTAGAGTTGGAAATTCCAACGCTGCACGTCACATTAAAAGAGTTTATCGATGATGAAATTGCACAAAAAGCTCACCTAGATCAATTGGCGTTACTTGATGAACGTCGCGTGAATGCTCTGAAACATCTCCATGTTTATCAAGAGTGCCTAAAATAAGATTACAATAACAAATTCCATTTGAGAGACTTTGAGGTTGGTGATCTTGTGTTGAAAGAGAACCAATAGAATTCAAGTCTGCCACCAAAAATGTGAGATAAATTTACAGCTAATTGGTTAGGTCCTTATATCATATCTAAGAAGGTTGAACCTGGGACATATCACTTAACATCGCTTAAAGGGGTTGAAGAGCCTAAAATTCTAAACATCCTTCATCTAAAAGTGTTCTATGCCTAAAACCATCAAAAGGACCCATAGGCACCTGTAAGCCCTTTGATCACCCAATAAAAGGCTCCAAAGGCGTCTGTAAGCCCTTTGGTCAAATCAAAAAGTTATAAAATATAAAAAAAATGGAAAATATCAAAAATTCAAAAAACATTGCATTTGCATTACATCTGCAACATTGCATTTCATTTGCATCATTGTATTTCATTTACTGGATACATTTCATTTTTTCACATGCATTAGGCATTTCCATTCATTGCACTTGCATTTAGAATAAGTTGTGTTTACAATATTAAAAATGACACCACGTTTGTGTTTCAATTATGAATCTATGCATTATCATTTTCATTCATCACCCTTGTGAGTAATTGTGTTTCTCAACACAACCCCGCTTGTTGCTATGAAGAATATACTAAGGTTTTTCAATCATTCAACCATACCTAGAGGTCTTCTCAGGAGTTGGTAGAAAGCTCGCTTTGCTTTTGTAGATGAGGTCTAGTTTTG
Source organism: Wollemia nobilis (assembly GCA_028583015.1). NCBI lineage: Eukaryota > Viridiplantae > Streptophyta > Pinopsida > Araucariales > Araucariaceae > Wollemia > Wollemia nobilis. Next base: position 7,347,659 of record JAQPPZ010017110.1, read on the forward strand.
ATAGCACTTAGCATATCAAAATCCTATCACTAATTCACAAAATAGACAATCCTAATTAGGACAAGGGAAATATGAAAGCTACAAATCAGGACCAGGTATCCTAAGGTTAAGAGTTTATCTTTCTTATCCACCTATGCGGAAGGTCTAAGAAATGCTAAAAATTGGTAAAAGGAAAAGTTTCTCCTACCCATATGAATCCCTTGCTTACATTAAAAGAAGCAAAATCCCTGAATCAAATCCCAAAAATAAATTCCTGAATCAAATCCCAGAGTGAAATCCCAAATCAAGTCAAATCAAGTTCAAGTTTACAAAAATCAAATTAGTATCAAATACCTTGCTCAAAGAGAAAAAAGAAAAGAAAAGTACAAAATAAATAGTGGTTTTTATCACTAAAAGATAAGTACAAAATAAACAGTGATTCTTATCACTTTATATGAGCAAGTATCCCAATAAATTGAAGAAAATAAGGGAGTGAACTTGAATCCTTGGAATTGTCAGTACTATCGAACCTTACACATGATGATATGTCTGATACACTAGCATCTTACTTTTATGCAGACCAATATTTGAATGTTGAAGAGCTAACTTTAGGTGTCCTATATCGCGTAGTGGTCTAATCCAATTGAAATCCAAACCTAGGATTGGATAGACATTTGAGGATCCCCAATCTTAGCAATGGACTAAAAGAATCTCGCCTGACATCGGGGTATGCTTATGCCTTATCTAATATACTCATTTGCACACACAGGGATAATGAATAGTTGGGTCTGTTCTAGTGAAAACCTTATGTTTTAGAAGTCTAGTATGGCCAGTATACAACTTTTGATAAGTCAACTAGGATGTTTGAGTCTCATGGAAAATCTTAAAAATTTCCAAATAGCAACAATCAATCAAATTTCAATCATCAAATGTCAATTCTTTCATGAGAGTGTGTTTATTAGAAATATTCATAATATAGGTTAGATACCAGATGGATGTCAAAAATGATATTTAAATGACCATTGACTATGTTATCCATACTCTTTTAATTTACAAAAACTTATGAACATAAACAATACATCATTGCATCTCACATATGGGTGTTTAATTGATCAATTCATATAATAAGATATAGCAATTATAGTTCATGATTGTTATACATTTTGTGGTGTCATCCATTAGATTGTCAAACTCATATTGCATTCATACATTATGTTTTAAAAAATTAAAGCACATACATCCATTTACAGTAAAATATCATCATAAAATTATGCAATACATACATGGCATGAATTATGTCATAACATCATAAGGTAAATGCATACAAGTACTATAAATTGAACATGTAGTTAACATCCAACTATTGCATTCATATACATTCATCATAAGCAGACCATATACACATATATACTACTGCATCTAATAATACATTGCATAGCTATCTAATGCATGTCATACATACATCACATCATATGGCATAAAATAAACACAACATCAACATTGCATCCATATGCATCTCATAAACATAAAAAAAATAAAAACTACACATATAATAAGTCTCAAAATTTTGATCATATATATGTATGTGTATCAAAAAATATAGAGAGTATATCGACATGTGTCCAAAATTCCCACAGGCTACAACTGTGTAGGTCCTCGACCTTACACTCAAAAATGGTACAAAAACATCTAGCATATATTTGTACTAAGTAGGGCCTGTGCCCCCAGTTTGAGAGGCTCTACTATCACCTCCACCCTCCCTATGAGTCCGTTTGGACTTGGCACCTGAGGTCCTTTCCAATCTGTGTGACCTGTGATTGAAGTGAGATGAGGACTACTCTATCTCCTTGGTCTACATCCTATGAGACCCTAAAGCTATGGTCCTCTCAAGAACCTGATCCCTGAGTAGCTTGATCTCTCTCCTTAGGGTAGAGATGTATGCAGCATATGATGATCTATCACTGATGTGTTGCTGCACCTGAGCCTGTAGTCTCCTAATCTATGCTACCAGGTCCATTATTGCTAATCCTAATAATCCTTACAATACTGGCACTGCTAGTACTGCTAGGGCTACAAGACTAGTTGGAGCTGCTAATATGACCTATGAAGTTGAGGGGTCCTCCCTCGTAGCCCTGAATGATTCTTGATCTGGGATCATGACATCTAACTGTGATTGTAAGAGGATATGCTACCTTGTAGCCCTCTGAATATCAGTGTATGCAGTAGTAATCTATGCCTGAAGAGAATCCTTATCCTTTACATACCCATGACACTGAGCCTGCCCTACTGTGAGCTATGCCTAGAGGTTCTTAGCCTATGCCTCTAGTGTGGCTATGGAAGTATCTCTCCCTAGCATCTACATCTGTAGTGTGCCTACCTGAGTATTTAGGCTAGAAACCTAGGGCTTGAGCCACCCAATCTCACTGTTAGGTGGTACCTTGCCCTCCTCCTCAATTGGGGGTGCCTCCTCTATGACTCCCTCACCCCATCCACCCTTAGTCCTTTTATGGACCCGATGATCATGAATATCAACCCTCTGTGCCTTCTACATACTTTGCTGTAGTTCCATCTTCTATCCTACCCAAGGGGTCCTCCATGTCCCACCATACCCTGATAGTCCACCAAGTATCGTAATAAGGTGTAATCCCTGCATTTGTCAGGATCAAATCCTAGAAATCATCATCCTCATCATCTAGTGGAGTCACCCTGGGCCATATAAAGTCTCTCTCTAAGGTGAGACAATGATAGATGGTAGGCAACTCTAGAATGTCCTTCTTGACATTGAACTTTTTGGTGACATGAGAGAAGTTAGAAGAACTTGCACACCTCAGATTTTCATCTAAGGAGCCATCTATCTTTGCAGGCCTATCATAGGTACTTGTCAGCCTCTGTCCATGAAGGGTAGTCTAGATAGGAGCACCACTCAATCTAGCCTACCTATAATCATTCAAATCATCCAATGTAGTAGTCTAGGTCCCCTATGTGAGACCTACTCTGAAAACCCTCCTGCTCACGAGGCCAAAATGGTGCATAGCACTGGTGCATCACCTAAATGGTGCCAATATTGAGTGGTAGGCTAGTAGGGTTCCCAATATTGATGTGCTACCACCCCTAGATCTAAAGTAGTAAGCCACAAATTATGCCCACTCTGCTCCTTTGTGTGATCTAGTACAACTCATTATAGAGTTGCGCTAGTAGGGAACTCCTCCAGGATAGGATTAGGGGTTGATCACCGATGCTCAGTAGGATATATTGCATCTTATCTAGGAGGTTCCAGGTGAACCTCACTCTAGAAGTGTTAGGAAGCACGATCTACATAATCAGATGCATGAAGATGGCTACTCGCTGAGAGAAGATCTACTGTGTGAACCAGTGCGTCATGGTCTGAATGTTGCTGTGCCTCAGCACTACAACCACCAAATATATGATAAAATACTTCCTGTTGCACCTCGGTTGATGAATATGTGATGGCCTCACCATATAGAGGGAGTCTAAAGACATGATATACATCCTCTAGAGTTAGTTATTTCACCCGTAGGTAGGTGAAATGTGTTGGTCTGCGCATCCCAGCATCGGGCCAATGCAGTCATGTAGGCATAATCGACCTGGATGGTGGGCAGGCACAGTATGTAGCTAAAGACCATGACCCTAAATTAGTCCCGCTCTACCTGATTCAAGACACCATGCAAGTTACGAAGGATATCTGATTCCCTCGCCCTTGTAGTCAGAAGCTCGTCGAAAGCAGAATAATAAGGAAAAAATAATTAAAAATCAACCGAAAACATAAAAAATGCCTTAAAAATGACGAAAAAAATCATAAAATCGCAAAAGCACATAAAAATAAAAAAATCACTCAAAAAATTCTAAAAAAAGGACAAAGTACAACAAAATTGAAAAAAATCAATTAATTGCTTTAAAACTCAAAAAAATTGAAAATTTTTAAAACATTTTCCTAAAGTGGTCTAACCGCAGTTCAGACTCGCGGTCGGGATGGTGGTTAATTTACTAACCATTGGGATTTGAATCCCACCATGGCTAACAACCATGACCCCCAATTTTCCAATTGGGGACCATGTCTGCCAGTTGCGGCTAAGAAGCAAGACCTTTTTAAGGTCATTCATTACCTCGAGACACCTTGAAAAATTAAAAATCCTCCCCTAATCTAACCTAAGATAAATATACCTACAATGATGTTAATTTTAAACCGGTAAAATTAAATAATGGTCAAGGGTTTTGTGTGCTTCTACCTTAGTCACACTGACTCCTTCAGGTTGGTATGCCATCAGTTTAGGTTGTAGTGAGGTTGAGTTTGCGGCAGTGCTTTGCGTCAAATTTGATAACTCACCTCTCAAAGCCCTCAGGTTTTGCAAACTATCAATTGGAAAATGACGTCGAAAATGATAGAAATTTTTTAAATATTTCCTATTTTGTTCCTAACCGCAATTGACACCCGCGAACGTAGAATTAGGGGTTTTTGACCGCGGGTCGGAGCTGCGACTAAGGAAATTTGGAAAATTGGTTGTGTTTGCCAAGCGTGGCTAGAAACCTACAATAAATGCTCCAAAATCCTACCACAAGGAGTTTCAAAATGCTAAATTAAAATTACCATTTGACTAGAATTATAAAAAAAAATTAAAATAACAAAAAAAATCAGATAAATCAAAAACCAAATGCACCTCATATATAATGATTTACCCTATACACTTGGCGGTTGTAGTGACTAGCGTTCCATGCAATCTGGAAAGATGATTAAATTACCATAAGGAAATTTGGGATAAACTTCATGATCATGGAATTGATATGCTTCATTTCAATCCTGAACAAGGCCTTGACAGTCGGACTGCTCCAGGGGAACAAAGCAATCATATTACTTCTTCTATGAAATTTTCAGCAGATATCGATAATATGATTTTAAACATGCCTAATTGGAATTGTTACCATTTTGATTTCCTAAGAAAGCCTTCATGGCTGGACCACTCCATGGGATAGAAACATATAATTACTAGTAATAGTTCCAATCATTGCATATCGCATATGGGTGTTTAATTGATCAATTCATGTAATAAGATATAGCAATTACAGTTCATGATTGTTATACATTCTGTGGTGTCATCCATTAGATTGTCCAACTCATATTGCATTCATACATTATGTTTTAAAAAATTAAAGCATATACATCCATTAATAGTAAAATATCATCATAAAATTATGCAATACATACATGGCATGAATTATGTCATAACATCATAAGGTAAATGCATACAAGTACTGTAAATTGAAATGCAGTTAACATCCAAATATTGCATTCATATACATTCATCATAAGCAGACCATATACACATATATACTACTGCATCTAATCATACATCACATAGCTATCTAATGCATGTCATACATACATCACATCATATAGCATAAAATAAACACAACATCAACATTGCATCCATATGCATCTCATAAACATAAAACAAATAAAAACTACACATATAATAAGTCTTAAAAGTTTGATCATATATACGTATGTGTATCAAAAAATATAGAGAGTATATCGGCGTATGTCCAAAATGCTCACAGGCTACAATTGTGTAGGTCCTAGACCTTACACTCAAAAATGGTACAAAATAATCTAGCATATATTTGTACTAAGAAGGACCTACAGCCCTAGTTTGAGAGGCTCTATCGTCACCTCCATCCTCCCCATGAGTCTTTTTGGAGCTGGCACTTGAGGTCCTTTCTAATTTATGTGACTTATGACTGGAGCAATTTGAGGACTACTCTATCTCCCTGGTCTACGTCCTCTGAGACCCTGAAGCTATGGTCCTCTCAGGAACCTGATCCTCAAGTAGCTCGATCTCTCTCCTTAGGGTAGAGATGTATGTAGCATCTGATGATCTATCATTGATGTGTTGCTACACCAAAACTCGTAGTATCCTAATCTATGCTACCAGGTCCATCATTGGTAATCCTAATAATACCTGCAATACTGGAACTGCTAGTACTACTATGGCTACAAGAGTAGCTAGATATACTAATGTGACATATGAAGTTGAGGGGTCCTCCCTCGTAGCCCTAAATGAATCTTGATTTACGATCATGGTATCTAACTACGATTGTAAAAGGATATGCTACCTTGTAGCCCTCTGAATATCATTGTGTGCAGTAGTAATATGTGCCTCGAGAGCATCCTTCTCCTTTTCATACCCACGCCACTGAGCCTACCCTACTGTGAGCTATTCTTGGAGGTCCTTAGCCCATGCTTCTAAAGTGGCTATGGAAGTGTCTCTCCCTAGAATCTATGTTTGTAGTGTGCCTACTTGAGTCTGTAGGCTAGCAACCTGGGCCTTAAGCTACCCAATATCGTTGTCAGGTGGTAAATCACCCTCCTCCTCAGTTGGGGGTTCCTCCTTTATGACTCCCTCACCCCATTTGCCCTTAGTCCTCTGATGGACCCGACAATCATGAAGATCAACCTTTGTGCCCTCTACATCCTTTGCTACAGTGCCATCTGCTATCCTACCCAAGGGGTCCTCCTTGCCCCACCATACACTGGTAGTCCACCAAGTATCATAATAAGGTGTAATCCCTGCCTCTGTCAAGATCGACTCCTAGAAATTATCATCCTCATCATCTAGTGGAGTCACCTTGGGCCATGTCAAGTCTCTCTCTAAGGTGAGGCAATGGTAGATGGTAGGTAGCTCTAGAATATCTTGGCTGATGTTGAACTATTTGGTGAAGTGAGAGAAGTAGAAGAACTAATGCACCTCAGACTTTCATCTGGGGAGCCATCTATATTTGCTTGCCTATTAAAGGTACAAGTTAGCCTCTGTCCATGGAGGGCAGTCTAGGTAGGGGCACCACTCAATTTGGCCTACCTACAATCATGCAAATCACCCAATGTAGTAGTCTAGGTCCCCTGCGTAAGACCTGCTATGAAAACCTGCTTACGAGGCCAACATGCTGCATAGCACTAGTGCATCACCTCAATGGTACAAATCTCGAGTGGTAGGCCAATAGGATGCTCAATATTGATGTGCTACCACCCCTAGATCTAAATTAGTAAGCTACAATTGATGCCCACTCTGCTCATCTATGTGATATGGTACAACTCATTTTAGAGTTGTGCTAGTAGGGCACTCCCTCAAGACAAGATTAGGGGTTGATCAGTTCTACTCAATAGGACATTCTGCATCCTAGCCAAGAGGTTCTAGGGGAAACTCACTCCAAAAGTGTCAGGGAGCATGATCTATATAATCAAATGCATGAAGACAACTGCTCACTAAGATAAGATCTGTTATGTGAACCAGTGCTCACTATGGACCCCTCCATGGTTTGAATGCTGCTGCGCCTCAGCACTGCGACCATCGAAGATATGATCAAATACTTCCTACTTCACCTCGATCGATGAAGATGTGATGGCCTCACCATCTAGAGAGAGTCAAAAGATGCAATATACATCCTCAAAAGTCACAGTTATTTCACCCGTAGGCAGGTGAAATGTGTTGGTCCACACGCATACCAGCATCGGGCCAATGTAGTCATGTAGGCTTGATTGGCCCGGATGGTGGGCAGGCATAGTACATAGCTAAATATCATGACCCTAAACTAGTCTCTCTCTACATGAGTCAAGGAACCATGTAGGTTATGAAGGATATCTGATTCCCTTGCCATCGTAGTCAGAGTCTGGTCGAAAGAAGAATAATAAGGAAAAGCTAATTAAAAATCAACCGAAAACATAAAAAAATACCTAAAAATGATGAACAAAATCATAAAATCGCAAAAGCAAATAAAAATCGAAAAATGCACTCAAAAATTCAAAAAAAAAAGAGAAAGTACAAAAAAATTGAAAAAATATCAATTAATTGCTTTAAAACTCAAAAAATTTCCTAAAGTGGTCCGATCGCGGTTCAGACCCACGGTCGGGATGGTGGTCAATTTACTAACTATTGGGATATGAATCCCACCATGGCTGACAGCCATGACCCCCAATTTTCTAATTGGGAATTCTGCTTGCCAGCTACGACTAAGAAGAAAGACCTTTTTAAGGTTATTCATTACCTCGAGACACCTCAAAAAATTAAAAAATCCTCCCCTAATATAACCTAAGCTAAATATACCTATGGTGAGGTTAATTTTAAACCGGTAAAAGAAAATAATGGTTAAGGGTTTTGTGTGCTTCTACCTTAGTCACACTGGCTCCTTCAGGTTGGTCTGCCATCAGTTCATGTGGTAGTGAGGTCGAGTTTGTGGTAGCACTTTGCATCAAATTTGATAACTCACCTCTCAGAGCCCTCAGGTTTTGTAAACTTTTAGTTGGAAAATGATGTCAAAAATGATAGAAATTTTTTAAATATTTTCTATTTTGCTCCTGACCGCGGTTGACATCCGCGGACGTAGAATTAGGGGTTTTTGATTGCGGGTCGGAGCTACAACTAAGGAAATTTGCAAAATTGGCCGTGTTTTCCAAGTGCGGCTAGCAATCTACAATAAATGATCCAAAATCCTATCGTGAGGAGTTTCAAAATGCTAAATTAAAAATACCCATTTGACCAGAATTATCAAAAAAAATTAAAATAACAAAAAAAATTAGATAAATCAAAAACCAAATGCACCTCATATCTAATGATTTACCCTCTACACTTGGCGGTTGTAGTGACTGGCATTCAATGCAATCTGGAAAGATGAGTAAATTACCATAAGGACATTTGGGGTAAACTTCTTCATCATGGAATTGATATGCTTCATTTCAATCCCTAAGAAGACCTTGAAAACCAGACTGCTCCACAGGAACGAAGCAATCATATCACTTATTCTGTGATATTTTTAGTAGATCATCAAAAATATGATTTAAAACATGCCTAATTGGAATTGTTACCATTTTTATTCCCTAAGAAAGCCTTCGTGGTTGGACCACTCCATGGGATAGAAACATATAATTACTAGTAATAGTTGCAATCATTGCATCTCACATATGGGTGTTTAATTGATCAATTCATATAATAAGATATATCAATTACAGTTCATGATTGTTATACATTTTTTGGTGTCATACATTAGATTTTCCAACTCATATTGCATTCATACATTATGTTTTAAACAATTAAAGCATATACATCCATTTACAGTAAAATATCAACATAAAATTATGCAATACATACATGGCATGAATTATGTCATAACATCATAAGGTAAATGCATACAAGTACTGTAAATTGAAATGTAGTTAACATCCAAATATTGCATTCATATACATTCATCATAAGCAGACCATATACACATATATACTACTGTATCTAATCATACATCGCATAGCTATCTAATGCATGTCATACATACATCACATCATATAGCATAAAATAAACACAACATCAACATTGCATCCATATGCATATCATAAACATAAAATAAATAAAAACTACACATATAATAAGTCTCAAAAGTTTGATCATATATATGTATGTGTATCAAAAAATATAGAGAGTATATCGTCATGTGTCCAAAATGCTCACAGGCTACAACTGTGTAGGTCCTAGACCTTACACTCAAAAATGGTACAAAAGAATCTAGCATATATCTATACTAAGCAGGGCCTACACCTCTAGTTTGAGAGGCTCTACCATCACCTCCACCCTCCATTTGAGTTTATTTAGAGCTGAAACCTGAAGTCCTTTCTAATCTGTGTGACTTGTGACTGGAGCAAGATGAGGACTACTCTATCTCCCTGGTCTACGTCCTTTGAGAGCCTAAAGCTATGGTCCTCTCAGGAACCAAATCCTCGAGTAGCTCGATCTCTCTCCTTAGGGTAGAGATGTATGCAACATATGATGATCTATCACTGATGTGTTGCTGCACCAGAGCCTGCAGTCTCTTAATCTATGCTACCAAGTCCATCATTGCTAATTCTAATAATCCCTACAATACTAGCACTACTAGTACTGCTAGGGCTACCAGAGTAGATGGAGCCGCTAATGTGATCTATGAAGTTGAGGGGTCCTCCCTTGTATCCCTGAATGATTCTTGATCTGTGATCATGGCATGTAACTGTGATTATAAGAGGATATGCTGCCTTGTAGCCCTCTGAATATTATTGTGTGCAGTAGTAATATGTGCTTGGAGAGCATCCTTCTCCTTTGCATACCCACACCACTGAGCTTGCCCTACTGTGAGCTATGATTGGAGGTCCTTAGCCCATGCCTCTAGAGTGGCTATGGAAGTGTCTCTCCCTAGCATCTATGTATGTAGTGTGCCTACCTGAGTTTGTAGGATAGCAACCTGGGCCTTGAGCTGCCCAATATCACTGTTAGGTGGTACCTCACCCTCCTCCTCAGCTGGGGGTGCCTCCTCTATGACTCCCTCACCCCATATGCCCTTAGTCCTTTGATGGACCCAATGATCATGAAGATCAACCTTTGTGCCCTCTGCATCCTTTGTTGTAGTGCCGTCTACTATCCTACCCAAGGGATCCTCCATGCCCCACCATACCCTGGTAGTCCACCAAGTATCGTAATAAGGTGTAATCCTCACATCTGTTAGGCTTGATTCCTAGAAATCATCATCCTCATCATCTAGTGGAGTCACCTTGGACCATGTCAAGTCTCTCTCTAAGGTGAGGCGACGATAGATGGTAGGAAACTCTAGAATGTCCTGCCTGATTCTAAACTATTTGGTGACGTGAGAGAAGTAGAAGAACTCGTGCACCTCAAACTTTCATCCGAGGAGCCATCTATATTTACGTGCCTATCATAGGTACTCGCCAGCCTCTATCAATGGAGGGCAGTCTAGGTAGGAGCACCACTCAATCTGGCCTACCTACAATCATGCAAATCACCCAATGTAGTAGTCTAGGTCCCCTGGGTAAGACCTACTCTGAAAACCCTCATGCTCACGAGGCCAACATGCTATATAGCACTGGTGCATCACCTCAATGGTACCAATATCGAGTGGTAGGCCAATAGGATGATCAATATTGATGTGCTACCATCCCTATATATAAATTAGTAAGCTGCAAATGATGCCCACTCTGCTCCTCTATGTGATCTGGTATAACTCATTATAGAGCTGTGCTAGTAGGGCAGTCCCCCAGGATAGGATTAGGGGTCGATCAGTGCTGCTCAACAGGACATATTGCATCCTAGCTAGGAGGTTCTAGGGGAACCTCACTCTAGAAGTGTCAGGGAGCATGATCTACATAATCAGATGCATGAAGACGATTGCTCGCTAAGAGAAGATCCATTGTGTGAACCAGTGCTTAATATGGACCCCTCTGTGGTATAAATTTTGCTTTGCCTCAGCACTGTGACCATCGAAGATATGATCAAATACTTCCTACTTCACCTTCATCAAGAAAGATGTGATGGCCTCACCATATAGAGGGAGTTAGAAGATGCAGTATCTGATGATCTATCACTGATGTGCTGCTGCACCAAAGCCCGTAGTCTCCTGATCTATGCTACCAGATCCATCATTGCTAATCCTAATAATCCTTGCAATAATGGCACTGATAGTACTTCTAGGGCTACAAGAGTAGCTGGAGCCGCTAATGTGACCTATGAAGTTGAGGTGTCCTCCCTCGTAGCCCTGAACGAATATTGATCTGTGATCATGGCATATAACTACGATTGTAAGAGGATATACTGCCTTGTAGCCCTCTGAATATCATTGTGTGCAGTAGTAATATGTGCCTGGAGAGCATCCTTCTTATTTTCATACCCATGCCACTAAGCCTACCCTATTGTGAGCTATGCCTAGAGTTCCTTAGCCCATGCCTCTAGAGTGGCTATGGAAGTGTCTCTCCCTAGAATCTATGTCTATAGTGTGCCTACCTGAGTCTGTAGGCTAGCAACCTAGGCCTTGAGCTGCCCAATATTGCTATCAAGTGGTACCTTGACCTCCTCCTCAGTTGGGGGTGCATCCTCTATGACTCCTCACCCCATACGCCCTTAGTCCTCTAATGGAATCGATGATCATGAAGATCAACCTTTGTTGTAGTGTAGTCTGCTATCCTACCCAAGGGATCCTCCATGCCCCACCATACCCTGGTAGTCCACCAAGTATCATAATAAGGTGTAATCCCTGCATCTGTTAGTCTTGACTCCTAGAAATCATCATCCTCATCATCTAGTGGAGTCACCTTGGGCCATGTCAATTATATCTCTAAGGTGAGGTGACGGTAGATGGTAGGTAGCTCTAGAATGTCCTACCTGATGCTGAACTATTTGGCAATGTGAGAGAAGTAGAACTTGTGCACCTCAGAATTTCATCCAAGGAGCCATCTATCTTTGCATGCCAGTCATAGGTACTCATTAGCCTATGTCCATGGAGGGTAGTCTAGGTAGTAGCACCACTCAATCTGGCCTGCCTACAATCATGCAAATCACCCAATGTAGTAGTCTAGGTCCCTTGCATAAGACCTGCTCTGAAAACCCTCCTGCTCATGAGGCTAGCATGTTGCATAGCACTGGTGCATCGCCTTAATGGTACCAATATCGAGTGGTAGGCTAGTAGGATGCTAAATATTGATGTGCTACCACCCTTAGACCTAAAGTAGTAAGATGCAATTGATGCCCACTCTGCTTCTCTATGTGATCTGGTACAACTCAATATAGAGCTATGCTAGTAGGGCACTCCCCTAGGACAGGATTAGGGTCTGATCAATGCTACTCAATAGGACATATTGCATCCTATCTAGGAGGTTCTAGGGGAAAATCATTCTAAAAGTGTTCAGGAGCATGATCTATATAATCAGATGCATGAAGATGATTGCTCACTTAGAGAAGATCCACTATGTTAACCAGTGCTCAATATGGACCCCTCTGTGGTCTGAATGTTGTTGCACCTCAGCACTGCGACCATCGAAGATATGATCAAATACTTCCTACTTCACCTTGGTCGATGAATATGTGATGGCATCACCATCTAGAGGGAGTCAAAAGATGCGATGTACATCCTCCAGAGTCACAGTTATTTCACCTGTAGGTAGGTGAAATGTGTTGGTCTATGCATCTCAACATTGGGCCAATGCAAAAATGTAGGCTTGATCAGCTCGGATGGTGGGCAGGCACAGTACATAGCTAAAGACCACAACCCTAAACTAGTATCGCTCTACCTGAGTCAAGGCACCATGTAGGTTACGAAGGATATCTGATTCCCTAGCCCTCACAGTCAGAGTCTGGTCGAAAGTAGAATAATAAGGAAAAGATAATTAAAAATCAACCGAAAACATAAAAAAATACCTTAAAAATGACGAACAAAATCATAAAATCATAAAAACACATAAAAATAAAAAAATGCACTCAAAAAATAAAAAAAAATGGACAAAGTACAAAAAATTAAAAAAAATCAATTAATTGCTTTAAAACTCAAAAAAATTGAAAACTTTAATTTTTTTTTCTAAAGTGGTCTAACCAGGGTTCAGACCCACAGTCAAGATGGCGGTAAATTTATTGACCGTTGGGATATGAATACCACCACGGGTGATAGCCACAACCCCCAATTTTCCAATTGGGGAGTGCGTTTGCCAGCTACAACTAAGAAGCAAGACCTTTTTAAGGTCATTCATTACCCCAAGACACCTCGAAAAATTAAAAAATTCTCCCCTAATCTAACCTAAGCTAAATATACCTATGGTGAGGTTAATTTTAAACCATTAAAAGTAAATAATGATCAAGGATTTTGTGTGCTTCTACCTTAGTCACATCGGCTCCTTCAGGTTGGTCTACCATCAATTTAGGTGGTAGTGAGGTCGAGTTTGCAATAGCGCTTCACATAAAATTTGATAACTCACCTCTTAGAGCCCTCAGGTTTTGTAAACTGTCAGTTGGAAAATAACGTTGAAAATGATAGAAAATTTTAAAATATTTCGTATTTTTCTCCTGACCGTGGTTGACACCCGCGAACGTAGAATTAGGGGTTTCTGATCGTGGGTCAGAGCTGAGACTAAGGAAATTTGTAAAAGTGGCCATGTTTGCCAAGCGTGGCTAGCAACCTATAATAAATTCTCCAAAATCATACTATGAGGAGTTTCAAAATGCTAAATTAAAAATACCCATCTAACCAGAATTGTCAAAAACATTTAAAATAACAAAAAAAATTAGATAAATCAAAAACCAAATGTGCCTCATATCTAATGATTTACCCTCTTCACTTGGTGGTTGTAGTGATTAGCGTTCCATGAAATATGGAAAGATGAGTAAATTACCATAAGGACATTTGGGGTAAACTTCATCATCATGGAATTGATATGCTTCATTTCAATCCCGAAGAAGGCCTTGACGGTCGGATTGCTCCACAAGAACGAAGCAATCATATCACTTCTTCTGTGATATTTTCAACAGATCATCGACAATATGATTTAAAACATGCCTAATTGGAATTGTTACCATTTTGATTCCATAATAAAGCCTTCATGGCTAGACCACTCCATGGGATAGAAACATATAATTACTAGTAATAATTGCAATCATAGCTGATTAGGCCTAATCAAGTATCAAATGCTAAATCTTAATTTGTTCAAGTCATTCATAGTGGTCAAGTGACTCGTCACTTCATTTAATTTTCATTACCCTCATCGACTCATCACTTGATTGGGTAGTCATAATATCATAATCATAATCAAATTCAACTGAAGATCCCTTGATCTTGTCAAAATTACATTCGTCTTATGAATATTTGCCAACAACTATTATAAGCTTACCCTTTGCTAGGGAAAAAAGCAAATATGATAATTTAGTTTGTAGCTCTCTTCCTTTTAGACACATAGGCACAGAAACCTATAGTAGCACTGAAGCTACCCAAATGTCTGATGACAAGTGCAAGCTCTTTCAATTTAAGCCTTCCATCCAGTTGGAAGCAATGATTCTAGGATGCGTATCCTTTTGCTAGACCTTGGGCATCTAATGTTGATTAGACTAATGATCATCATCCAACCTACAATATCATTTTAGGAGGTCTATTTTTGCTCAACGTTGTTTGATCTCACAACACATCTCAAAAGGGGTATCTGTAGACACCTAAAATGTGTCATGTCGAGGTGACTACTCATATGGAACATGCTAGAAGACCATATGGAAGATCTTGGATAGATTCCAAGGTATAACAGTGGTTCTAACCACTCATTTAGGCATTTTGGCCTAATCAGTGTTGGTTGCGGTTGACACCCGTGGTTAATAGAGTTGACCGCACCTCAAAGTTGCGGTTAGCCTCAAAAATCAGTTGGACCTTGGCCAACCCAAAATTGGTTTCAACGACCAATTGGTTACAGATCAAAGCGGTTTGAGAGCAAAAAGTTCTAGAAACTTCCCTCCAACTGCCTCAACTGCCCTTTCTTGATCTTGGATTCTCCATGAAGCTAAGACATGGCCTATTCAAATGCTATAAGAACACCTTCTAAATTGGGATATACATAGATAGATATTGAGTTAAAGAGCAATGAAGCCCTATCAAATTGCATACTCACTTGCATACATTGAGAGGAACACTTTTGCTGCCCAATTGGAGATCAAATGGCATTTGGAACCAAGAAGGCTATGGAGGGCTAGGAGGAATAAAGAAATGCAATTGAGCCCACTCCATCACCGATCTGAGTATTTCAACTACCAAATCTATGAAAGGAAATCATGGCGATCCTTGATCATCAATTCATCAAAGTGAATTGAGAATCAAGCCTTGATTTGGAGAACAAGGACATTCATGCCTCAACCATGGCTATCAGTCACGACTAACAGTGCTAATCACATGATAGACCCACGGTCAAGGTTTAATCCTCAATTTAGCTGGTTTTAGCAGTAGTTTACATTTTAGTTGCTTTATATTAGTTACATTTGATTTAGATTTACTTTATTAGAGATAATTGTGTGGTAGAATCATAGTTTAAAGCTCTCTTTCCTTGCATTTTGTCATTTAAACAATTAGGACAATAGTTGCTACTTTTCATGTTTTCATGCTTTCAATGGTTTAATTAGGATATTAGATGGATTGATCTATAATTCCTTTACATTCTTGATGGTCAATTATCATGCTTAGAGTATATTTCTATGTTTTATGTACTTTCTTTATTTTAAGCTTTCATGACAATCTTTTGTATAATTCCCCCTAAAAGCCTCATCAAGAGAGGCCTCCTTTTATTCTAATTGCTTCTTGTTGTTTTGTGAACTTAGGCTTAATAGGGTCTTGATATTCAAAGTAACAAATACCTCTAATCATGGAGAAGAATACTACATTTGCTTTAGAGCAGTTCATGTCAACCTAGAAAGCTTGTGAATTACACCTACCCTTGCATGGGGACTTTTATTGATTGTAATAACTGTATCACATTTGGTATCCCTACGAGGGATGGATTTATAATCGAGTTTCATTGGAAATTTAATAAAGGAAACCCTTATTTATGTTCATTTACAAATTTTTCTATATTTCATGCTTTATGTTGATTTTCAGCTATTATTAGTTTAAGTGTATGCATCCTGGATTGCTATAGAAAGATGATGACCTTCATTAGAAGGCAGTTTTGGGACCTTAGGGCATTGGGAACGAAGATGGCCTTGCTTGGAATAGAAATCACAAAAAGCAGGTTTATTTTTGTATTCAATAACTTGGGAGAAGGTACAAACCTTTGAGATAATATTGATCAAATATGGGAGGACTGAATCCAAATTTGCATTGATGCACATATGGGCCTGGATCATGCGAGACCCCACTCGAGTGGGGGGATAAAAAATTATGAGCTCTCCAATGTTCCTCGCAATACCCCAAAGAATATCTTCATTCCAAAACTAAATTGGTAGTCCTAGGAGATGAATCCAAATTTGAGTAGAGTTGATATTTTGAGTAGATGGGTCAAAATCCACACCTATTTCTGTAGGAATAAACCTCTTCGACCAAAAATCCATAGTTCTCCTATAAGGATTTGACAATAATCAATAGGGTTGTTGAAATAAATCATAAAGAAGCCTCTAGGGAACATGACTAGATCCATGGATCCTAAGGACCTCTAAGAGGAGTGGGCTCATTTGCAAATAGATTCTATATCTGGTAGGGAACCCAAGAATTTTCCCACCAATGAGTTGGAGTTACGGGCGACCATGGATGACATAAGTTTGCAAGGGATTTTAAGGTTACCATAAAAAGGATATAGATCAACCCTAGTCATTTCAAGTTGACTAGGGTTTGGGTTGAATTTGACCATATCTACAAAGGACCTGGGAGCAACCTCTCCCAATCCACCTATCACATCTCCTGTTGCTAAAGGAACAACTCCATTTGGTGATGAGACCTTTTCCCCTGTTATGAAAGGGATTCTCGATTCATTGATGTGTTAGGTCCTACCACTATGCCATAGGTGGTATATCCTAAGGTAGTTATCTCAGTTACTACCCCATGATAGAGTAATCCACTAGTGAGAAGGGTAGTAGGTCCGAAATCATCTTTTTATTGTGGGCCGTTGCAAAGATTCCTTCCAAAATTTTTGGGTGGATAGATAGTTCCCCAATATTTTGATTCAAACCAAATCCTTCAGGCCCGTCACTGCCCTTGTTATTATTAGAGGTGCTTCTGGTGCCATGATCATTTTCTTCAGATCCATTGCCTTTAATTGCTTTTGTTGTTGTTGCTTCCATTTTTTCTCGGATGAGAGAAGAAAGTTATTTTTTAGGTGAAGGGAAGTTTTAGGAGAAAAATCGACAACATTTGACCCAAAAAAGAGTTTGGGGTACCAAAAAATATTATTTTGAGATCTAGTCCATTGCATTCATCTATTTAAACTGATTGTTTCAATATATAACACCCAAACATTTTTTCTAGACCATTACTAAAAATAATAAACCTTATAACAACACTTATTTTTTTAGTAAGTCAATTAGGGTGGTCTAAATCAGAAGTATATGGCTAGAGGGACCAGAGGATCAATGAGGAAAATGGAACAAAAATAATATATGGAACAATTAAATCAAACACTTAGTAGCCTGCAAAGCCAAATGTCACATATTGGAACAAAAATTAAGCATATGAAAGTTCACATGTAGGTCTAGAAATCTGATCAACTTAAAGTCAAAACAAATATTAAGGAAAATTTCCTTGAGGTTGAAGAGCGGTTAAAGGAAGGCCTAAAATTATACCAACATATTCACATTGAAGGACCAATTGGAAATTCAGTAAATAGAGATGAATAAATCCATCATACTCCTTTTGACATTAATACCCCATTTAAAATACTTAAATTAGACTTTTTTAAGTTTAATGGCAAGGATGTTGATGGTTGGTTGTGTTAGCCATATCAATTCTTTAAACTCCATAATGTTCCATGATATTTATAGGTCACCATGGCATCTTTTAACTTTGAATATGAGGCCCTAAAATGGTATCAATGATTACAAAACATGATTCTTGACCCTTCTTGGGAAAATTTTGAGTCCCAATTACTCACTTGTTTTGGCCCTAGTGAGTATGAGGACTTTATAGTAACCTTAAAAAAATTGAAACATGCCTCTACTATTTAATAATAATAGACTCAGTTTGAGAAATTGGCCAATAGGATAAAGGTTTTAAATGAAGGATTTTTTTAGAGTTGTTTTATCAGCAAGTTAAAAAATGATATCAAGGCAGAGGTAAAAATGTTCAAACCACAGTCTATGATGCAATCCATGGGATTGGAAAGACTAAGGGAGGAAATTTTTTTAACCCAGAGGAGGTCATCTAAATTTCTATAGGCCAAACCTACATTTCCATCCAAGTTCACATTGAATACTAGCAATAAATCTCCACCAATAAAGTGATTAACTAGGGAGGAAATGGATGCTTGTAGAGCACAAGGCTTATGATATAATTGTGAGGAGACATATTCATTAGGTCATAAATGAGAACAACAAAATTTGATTTTCTTTGATGTGGATGTCTAAAAAATGAATGAAATATTTGAAAAAGAAGTAGAACTATTGGAGGAAGAACCTTAAGATGAGGGTGAAGCATAGGAAGAACCACAACTAGAAATTTTTACCCATGTACTTGCATGAACCTCAACCCCTCAGACCATGAAGGTAGTAGGATTATTCAAAGGGCAAAGAATTATCATTCTTATTAATTTAGGTAGTACAAATATTTTCATTAACCCCGAGTAGTTAAGAAAGAAAAATGTTTAAATACATGCTTGCAACTCTTTTGAAGTCATGGTGGCAAATGGAGGAACATTATCCTACACGGGTAAATGTCAAAAGGTTAAGTTGAATATAGAAGACTATGAACTCAAAATAAATATGTTTGTTCTTTCACTTAGAGTATGTGATGTTGTGGTGAGATCGTAGTGGCTCTATACCTTGGGAATACTAGCCTAGAACTTTGACAAATTATGGATGTAATTCTCTTAGAATGGAAGGTCCTACACTCTTTGTGGTTCATTTATAGGAGATCCAATGGTTATTAATTTAGGTTGTATGAAGAAGTTTAAAAAATCCTCATGTGGGGTAGTAGCCCAATTGTTTGCAATCCAATCACAAACTTTAGAAGCAGATGAACCTCAATGGGATTTACAAATCATTTTGATTAAACATAATGCAATTTTTGTAGAACTAACAATATTACCTCCATGTTGTCCCCATGATCATACAATATTGTTGGTACCAGGTAGCTTGCTACTTAACATTAAACCCTATAGATACCCCTATGCACTTAAGTAAACAATTGAGAAGTTGGTTCAAGAGTTACTGAAAATAGAGGTAATTTAATCTAGTAATTGTTCTTATTATTCTCTAGTTTCATTGGTTACAAATAAATATGGGTCATGGAGACTATGCATAGACTTTCATGAGCTTAATGAGTTCACCATTAAGGACAAATTTCCTATTCCTGTGATCGATGAATTGTTGGATGAGTTACATGATGTAAAGTTTTCTCCAAGTTGGATCTCCTCTCTAACTATCATTAAATAAGACTCAAGGAGGAATACACCCTCAAAATAGCATTTCAAACTCATGAGGACCATTGTGAATTTTTGATCATGCCACTTGGCCTAACTAATGTAACCATCAACATTTTAGAGTCTCACGAGTAATTTATTTTACCCATTTCTTCACAAGATTATTTTGGTTTTCTTTGATGACATTCTCATCTACAATGCACTTGGGTTGAGCATTTACAAAATTTAGATCAAACTTTGAAATTATTGTGGGACCATTAGTTATTTGTCAAACAATCCAAATGTTCCTTTGGAATTTAGGAGGTTGAATACTTGGGGTAAATTATTTCATGGGAGGGAGTCAAGGTTGACCCCAAGAAAATTGAATCTATTTAGAATTAGACAAAACCACAAACCCTCAAGGTTCTTCATGAATTTTTAGGTCTCATGGGATATTACCACCAATTTATATAAAAATATGAAAAATTAACAACCCCCTTAATGACCATACTAAAAAATAATTCATTTACGTGGTTAGCTCCATCAGAACAAGCATTTGTAGATCTTAAGGAGGCTATGATTTCTACCCCAATGTTTGCCATTATTGATTGTTCCAAACAATTTATAATTAAAAGTGATACTTTGGGTCATGATGTTAGGGTCGTATTAATGCAAAAAGGAAGACCCTTAGAATTTACTAGTAGGACACTATTAGGTAAAATTTTAGGAAAATCCACTTATGAAAAAGAAATGATGGTCATCCTCCATGTTGTTAATCATTGGTGACCATATCTCATTAGGAGACTTTTCTCTATTAAAATGGACCACCAAAGTTTGAAATATTTCTTGGAACAAAGGGTGTCTACTTTAATGCAACATAAATGTGTTTCAAAATTATTGGGGTGTGATTATGACATCATGTATAAGAAAGGAAAGGAAGATATTATGGCAGATGCCCTCTCCCTTTAGTTTGAGGATCAAACGATAATGTGTGCCCTTTCATCTCCACTTCCTCAATGGGTCTCCCAACTTCAAGAAGATGTGACCAAGGACCAATAATTACATACCTTACAAGAACAACTCCAAAGGTATCCCAATTATATGCCAAATATTCATGGGATAGGAACTTGTTAAGATATCAGGATCACATTGTGGTCTTCAAAACTTCGTCACTCCATGAGGATATCATGAGGTAAATGCACACTTCACCTACTATAGTCCATTCAAGATTATTTAAGATATGAGAGAGTTAAAAGGTCATTCTATTGGGAGGGAATAAAAAAAATATTCAATTTTTTGGCTAAATGTGAAATTTGCCAATGGATGAAAGGAGAAATGGCTTGCAATCCAATAAATCTACAAATTTTGCCAATCCTAGACAATGTAAGGACTAATATCTCCATGGATTTTATTAAAGGGCTTCCTAAATGCATAGGAAAATTGGTCATTATTGTTGTAGTGGACTGTCTCTCAAAGTATGTTCATTTTTGTTCCCTCCCCCATCCTTACCGTGCTTCTACAATTGCTCAAATATTTATGGAATCCATTTTTAAACTCCACGTATACCCAAATCCATTGTGTTTGATTGTGATCCCACTTTTACTAGTTAATTTTGGCAAGAATTGTTTAAACTGTAGGGAATACAATTACAATTGAGCTTAGCCTACCATATGCAAATGGATAGGCAAACTAGAATGATCAATAAGTGCTTAAAAATCTACCTTTATTATTTTATATCCGAACACCCAATACAATGGTCTAAGTGTTTGCCTTTGGTTGAGTGGCAACATTTCATTCCACACAACTTCTAGAATGACTCCTTTTGAGGCAATTTATGGTTACCCACCTCTATTTCCCTCTTCATATATTCCTAGAAAATCTAAATTTTAGGTAGTAATGCAACTCTTTAGGAGCATGGCTAAATTTTGCAATAGTTGAAGGAGAACTTGGTGATGGCCCAAAACCAGATGAAATAACAGACTGACCAACATAATTCTAAGCATAGCTTCAATGTAGGTGATATGGTATTTATTTAGCTCCAACCCTATAAATAATATTTTTTCCAACTTTGAGCTCATAAAAAATTAGCAGCCCAATTTTATGGACCCTACCAGATATTGCAACAGATTGGTCAAGTGGCATATAAGCTTGCATTACCACATTTTTTCAAGATCCATTCAATCTTCTATTTCTCAAGAAGGTAATTGATAATCATATTCAAGTATAGTCAACACTCCCTGAGTTATATGAGGAAGGATCAATCATCTTGGTGCCTGACAACTTTTTGGACCGAAGAACCCAAGCTCTTCATAACCACACCATCACTAAATTTTTGGTCTAGTGGTAGGGTTTAAGCTAGAATATGCTACATGGGAGCCTCTCCAATAGTTACAACAATATTTTCCTCATCTCCAACTTTGAGGACAATGCTTTTTGAAGGGGAAGGGCATGCTAGGACCCCATCCTAACCTTATTATGTAATTACCTCCTTCCTAATGAGGGGACCCAATATTAATAATATTATGTAATATTTTGTAATGTGTATGTGGTATTTGATGCACCTAGACAAGTGTGGCCATTTAATGTAACCATCATAAAGAATGTAACTGCTTGTTTGGTAGAAGGTTCTAGATTGAATGACCACTTGCATGTGAATCTAACCCTTGAGTGTTATAGTTAGGGTTATGAAGAGTATTTAAAAAGGTAAGAGGCATATATGAAGACATATCATATTTTATTGTATCGAAGATCTTATTATAAGGAGGTTACCCCTTGAAATAGGCTTATGATTCTATAATGTGTTATTTATTTTTGCAATATAATCTGATACATTTCCAATTCATCTTGCAATATCATTAATTTCAAGATTTTTTTGTTATTATTTTTCAATGAGTTTACACGTGTTTTTATAAGGGTCCATGGTCACCTCATAATGAGTGGGGTTTGAACCTTGGACCTGTCAAAGAGAAGCCAAAGACCTTACCACTGTAGTAAGCTTACAACTTTAGGATCTTTTTTGTTATTATTGCAATATTGTGTGGATGTGTTTTTATTTTAATGCAAGGTTCATAACACCATGGAAGATATGGAGTATGTCGTTAGTAGAGCATGGTTCAAGGAGAATGCATAAATTCATCTCAGATGATGGTTAGCAGGATTTGATCTAAACAAATAAAAATAGATTTTATCCCTATATGGGTCAGACTACATGGATTTCCTATCAAATATTAGAGCTTGGGAGCATTAAGGCACATTGGAAACTCCATGGGATAATTCATTGACTATGAAATTACTAAAGAAACACTCCAAAGTATTTTGTACAAGGATTTGTGTTAGGTTAGACATAAGCAACCAAATTCCCCAAAAGCTCACCCTAAAGTCAAATATGGGCACTCACTTCCAAGTTATAGATTATGAAAACCTTCTTTTTATTGTAGAAACTATTTTGAGATAGGTCATCTAGAATTTCACTATGTTAAAATGGAAGAAACCATGCAAAAATTCATAAGAAATTTCTAATATATGAGGGAACAAACCATTTAAGCGCATTCCAAGTGGGTGATAAAAAATAAGAATATCCAATCCTTAAAATTTGACAAAAATGGGAAGCTCCAAAATAATAAGAACTAGCCAAGAATATAGAAATAACAGTCAGTAGGAAATATTTAGATAATAAAGGAGAAGAGACCAAGGTTGGTAATGAAGGAGGAAGCAAGAAACTGTAGGTAGAGTCCACTATAACACAAGCCATAAATAAAATAAGAATAAAAAAGAAAGATATTTCATCCAATGGGAAGGAGGATCCAAGAGTGGCAATTAGCCACAAAAATGAATAAGAGAAATGGAGCAAAACATAGGAATCACATTGGTAAACAACTTAGAGGAAGAGGTGCATTTTATCCAAGAATCTCAACTAGAGGTAAAATTGGAAGATCATGGTAACACTGAGGCACTAGAAGACAACATGAAAATTCTAGAGTGTCATCAGTCAAAATATTAGGATGAAATATGAAGCTAAATCT
The DNA here is from genome assembly GCA_028583015.1 of Wollemia nobilis. Taxonomy (NCBI): domain Eukaryota; kingdom Viridiplantae; phylum Streptophyta; class Pinopsida; order Araucariales; family Araucariaceae; genus Wollemia; species Wollemia nobilis. The sequence continues at coordinate 7,371,536 of JAQPPZ010017110.1, forward strand.
AGGCCAAGAAAATCTTCCAATAGGTAAGCCAACAAACTAAAAAAGGAGATGAAGAAAAAAGTTGCTAACAAAACATAAATGAAAATACTGCCAGACAATGAAATTGTCACATTCCATCCTAAAAAATGGATCTAATATCCTAGAACATCAGGGGACTGAATGTCCTTGCTAGATAAAGACTACTCAAGTTTGTCATTTAAATTGAGAAACTAGACCTTTTACTATTATAGGAAATAAAGGTCAGTGGGGAAATTAGAGAGGAATATGGAAGAAAAACCAATGGTTCAAGGTAGAAGCACATGGGACATTTGGAGGATTACTCATAGTTTGGATAAATAATTATATAGAAATGACAAAAATTGATAAATCTAGAGACCAAATGATAGTGGAAATCAACAAAAAGTGGCATAAATGCTTAATGTTACCAATATATATGCTCCAAATCAATATACAAGTAGAAGGAAACTATAGAAAGATGTAAAAATCAAAGTAAAAGTTTAGAAAAGTAAAATATGGATGGTAGTTGGAAATTTCAATAAATCCCTAAATCCAAGTGAAAAGAAAGGTGGCTTCGAATAAAGGTGGATCCAAGGTATTTTGGGACATAAAACTTTTGGAGAATATCACTAAGGTGGTAGAGAAGGATTGGCACAAGTGGTTAAAAAAATTCACAAAATAGATTTTAATAGATTAAGTGAATATCCCATAAATAGTAAGGTAGGAATAACTGTTAGGTTGATTCGAGTGATTTTAGAACAATTTTGGACAAAACTATACATGCTAAGTTGATAAGAAGGGAGTAAGATCAACTTTGATTTGAATTATAAATGAAAAATAGTACAAATGCTAAATCTTAGGAATTTAGGGAAAATAATTATAAAATAGAACATGCCTATTTCAAAACCTAATCTTTACCCAATCAAAAAAATATATAATCCAAGATAAACCATAAAAAGGAAATTATGAATCAATAGAGCTAGGGCAATTTTTTTTTGAAAAATGACACAACTTTTAGTAGCTATATCTTTGCATAGAGTTGTTTAATTCAAATTATTCTTGTGACATGTTCTGTGAAATTTGAAGAGCTTTGAAATGAATGATCATATGAAAAAATCCAAGTAGCATTATGGGAGACATGGCCATGTGAATACAACCATCCAAAACTAGGGCAGTGTCAAGGAATTTTTTTTCAAAAAAACATCTCATATTTTAGGAGCCACATCTTTGTGAAGGGTTGTCTTATTAAGATGATTCTTGGAACAATTTGTGCAAAAATTGAAGAGCATTAATATTAATGATCATATGAATAAATCCAAGCAAAATTGAGGAGATATTATTGTGTGAAGCCAACCATCCAAAACAAGGATTATGGAGATTTTTCAAGTCATGAGAAAAAAAATTGCAAGTATTTTTCAACTAGGATTTAGATGATGGGAAGAGAAATGGAGAGCTAAATAATTGGTGAGGCAAGAAATACTATCTAATCATAGAATTTTTCAGCTAATTTTCTTTTATCCCGTCATTATCTTAGAAGTTTTGCATTTAGATTATTGTAGGTTTTTTTATTTTAAATTTTTATTTTTATTTTATTTTACATGGTGGAATTGGTAGCTGTCACGATGATCTAGGCACATTGTCCATATTTTATAGCTGCCACAATATTCTATGATGTCTACCCTAGAAGCCGCCACATAGTACTTCATGCAATCTACCCCTATAACCACCATGCCACAATCATATTAAACCTTTTACACCACTAAAAGCACTAAGAAAGGGGCAAGCGTTCATTTGTCAAGGCTCGATATTTAAACCCTGGATGTCTATCCCCTTATGGGGTTTTTCCATACCAGTTGGTCTACACCTCGAACCTTGTAATTTTATTTTTAAATAATATAACTGTTATAGAATATACTAGTAATTTTTAGTAGATATTGAGTTATAATTTCTTTCCCATGGACTAATTTATAGCTAAATCCATAAAATCATCTCTAGTAGTAGAGGTTAGGCAATAAATCATAGAGGAAAAATCCTTGTTTCTCAAAGATAAGATAATAATTGGTAAATTTAATGGGTTTTGGCCAAGGGCTTCAACTTTACGAAAAAGGATTGATAGGATATGGAAGACTCTAGGAATGATTTTATCCTTTATTCCCAAAGGTTTCTTCCTAGCCATTTTTTGTTTGGAGGAAAGAGATAGACTCTTGAAAGGGGCCTTTTGTTTATGGGAAGAGCAAGACTCTTCCTTACCTATTGGGATGAAGGCTTTACACTTATAAACGTAATTCTATCCCTAGTACCAATCTGGGTCAGGATGTATGGGTTTCCCATTGAATTTTAGAAAATGGATACCTTCAAGACAATAGGAAACACTCTAGTAGAGTTCCATTAGATTTCAAAAACTACAAAATATGAAGTTTTCGCTATTTATGCTTAGATATTGGTCATGATTGATATCAGTTACCTTTACTAGAATCAATCATTCTTAAGTATGGGGGTAATTTTTGGATCTAAAACATGGATTATGAAAACATATATTTTAAATATAGAAGGTGTCATGAGGTGGGGCATATTGAGAGATCATGCCCTAAGAAGAGTCTAGTAGAAATATTTATAGAAAACCACAAAAGAAAATTACAAATGGATATGGATGAGGGTGGTTTTTAACTTCCAAAAAATAGGCCTAGACAGATTGAAGTAAATAAACAAATGGAGACTAATAAGTAAGGATATTGACAAAATATCAATTGGGCTTTAGCCTATGAAGAAAAATCATATCCAATTCTAGAGGTGTTATGAACCATTACGTCTCTTCATAAATGGCACCTTCATGCTATATAATTGGAACACTTACTTCAAAGATAAACATGTTCTTTCCAATTGTTGATATATGTAAGTTAAAAAAATGAGCATGAGTAATATCTACCTACAATTCCAAAATATACAAAAGTACATAAATCAAAATATGATGAAAAATTAGACAAATTAAATAAGATAGTGGAAATATTATAAAATATTAATGCCTAAATATTAGAACTCATCAACATCATCCAGTCCAATGTGGTTGCAAAAAATAAAATAATAACTATTACAGTTACATCATTATAGATACAAGCATAGTCATAGCCACAACTAAATAATAATGCTCTTTATAACTACACAATTAGAGGGATTTTTACTATTGTAGTTAGTAATAAGGTTGCATCGCAAATTCCATCTTCAAATCCCGACTTACAGGATAAAGAAAAGAAAGGTAGTGAGTAGACAAATAAGGAAGAACACATTTTAAAAATGGGGAAGCATATTCCTAGACAACACAAAAAATTGAGTTTGGGGAAATTTATTAATACAATGCACTCATAGTGGAATTGACATATGAGAAACTCCATAGATTCTAAGGAGAGGCATAAAAGGTCACCTACTAACCAATATTAATTTCATGTGAGACGTTAAATAGCATAGAATGGGTATTGGTTAGCACCAATTATGGGAAAAAGTATTACTACAATACCAAAAATTAGGCTACAAGCTGGAAAGTGCCTCTAGAGGTTGTACAATTAAGCAAGAAGTATTATAGGAAGAATTTTCTAAAGAAAATACAAATTTAGCTAAGGTCCCATATATTTCACTTTAAATGTACCTATTGATACCATAGATAGGACCTCCTTTCAAGATGTACCAAGTAACATAGGTCATCTAAGAAAATTGGAAGTGCTAGAAATGGGGAGTGATTATTGCATAAGCTTTCCAACCTCTATTAAAAATTTATCTTGTCTGAAATGTCTTTCAATTTATGATTGTCTTAAGTTGAAGTCTTTACCAGAAGCAAGTAGATAATTCACTAATCTTCGATCTTTGACAACTTCTAATTGTCTACTTAGAGCATTACCTATTAGGTCAGTGTCTGCTTCTTTGTTTCTCAAACTTAAGTAGGGTAGTCTTGATCATGGGACAAATGCTTCCATGATTTCAAGTTTTGAAGGTTGTTGCCCTAGACTTGAGAGGCTTGACCTTAGAAGAAATATGTATTTAGTGGAGACCGATACCCTGCAAATATCACTAAAGAGTATAAAAATTATTGGCAACTCAACACTAAAGAACATAAAATGTATTTGTGGTCTCTCAAAACTTCAATACCTAGAAAAATAAATTATCCATAGTTAGATGAGGCCCCAAATCTTGCAAGTTTAACTTCCATCAAAGAAATTACAATGTTAGAATGTGAAAAAGCTCAAACAATAAAAGGCATAGAACATTTGACATCACTAGATGAATTGAGCACACAAACCTTTAATTGGAAAGTACTAGTTATAAATTTTTTGAAACACATAGATAAATTGAGGAAATTGGAACTCCTATTAGACAAAGAGGATATATCATGCATATTTGTAGAATTTTTTGACTTCTTTGGGAATATGGATGCTGTTAAAAATATTGAAGATAAAAAATGTACTTCTAGTACGCAAGAGAATTAAAATATCTAGGAAATGCACATTAAGGGATGCAAGCACATCAAACAAGACTAAACTACTTAAGTTAGTTGTTTAATATTCTGTACAATCTAATTCTCATACAAATGGGAAATCCCAATGGGCTATTGGCTATGGTTATCAAGGTTATGCTCAACAACCTCTAACTTGGTAGCAAGTACCTCCTTTACAAGCACCTTATACACAACCTCAACAACAGAGTCTTGGCTATGACCAATAGGGAACTTACATTGCATATGGAGTCTATACTAACTATGAGACTCAACAACAATAAGCATTGGAATTTGTACATAACTTGGTATATGAAAGCGTTGAATTTGTTCAACTACGATATGCTGAATATGGACTGATCCTTAACTCATTTATGAGTTTACTTTAGGTTGTAACAAGACCAAAAGTCTATACATAAGGGATATATGTGCTTAATAATGTTGAAGTTAGGAATGAGTATCACAAGGATGTTATATGTTGTATTTTGTAAAATATACATGTTGACTATTGGCCATCTATGTGGATAATATTTTTACAAGACTTTAATAATCCTCATTTATGTATTATTTCAATATGGTCTGTAATAAACCTCACCTATATTGACAGTCCTGGTCTTGAAATGAAATTGCAAGACTCAAAGATGCATATATACTTTCACAAATTCAAAAAATGGTTGCCCATCCTTTCTTGGATGTTAAGGACTGTGTAAAAATAGTTTTGGATGCAACTTCTACTCTTTGTAAATATTGCCATGATGTAATATCTACAAGTGGTCCCATTGATCCTAATGCCATAATTAGTGTTGTCTTGTTTGCTTGCACCAAGAACGAAAAATATTATCGTGATGCAATAGTTCTTTATATAGATAAGATAATTAAGGCATTTGGCAAGCCAAAGTTCTATAATTTGGTAATGTCTTTCTTATTGGAAATTTGTATTAAAAAATATTCTGGTAAATCTGGTCAAAGTAGTTCATTCTCAAATGACATTAATGCAAAAGCAGATGCACTAAATGAGCACAATAAATATTTTTTACTTGTGCTTTTCTCTAATAATGGAGTTTTTATATTTGTAAGATGTTGGTTTTTGAATTATGTGGCAGTTCTTTGCCAAAAATAGAATTTGACATGTATATGTAAAGGTGGAGATTATGTCCAATATGATGGAGATAATGAACTAACTGTTACCTTCTTTGCCTTTGTTATTTGGGTATTTTGGACTTGATTATTAAATGCTCATATTCGTGTTCCAATATTTTCTATAGCAAATTATCCACAATGGATGTTATTTATATCACATATGTATTTAATGACACATTCCTACTTCTTTATTTCTGCTTCCTATGCTTTGAGGGTAATGCATTTTTCATTGGAAGAACTTGTTATGAACCATTATGTCTATTCATAAATGGCACCTAAATGCTATATAATTGAAACACTTACCTTAGCCAATAGATCTCTTGTTTGTGTATACTATAATTCTCTTTTAACCAACTTTGAAGAGGACCGAGTTTTTTTCGACTTTTATAATATGTGGGATACAATTAACTATATCTAGTTACACTGCAAGATTAGGATGGGTAGAAGGAAAGAAAATATTTTTAAAGTAGAAAATTGCAGCTTATTGCATACCTACGATAGTGTCCATCATATTACCATGAAGGTCGTTTCGGATGGGTAGTGCGTTGGAGTGTCCTCTTGTTAAGGTCAAGAGATGGAAAAACTTAGTATTCAAGTCCCCCTCTAATATCCAAGAAGTTCTAGCTCTTCGTTTTTTATTGATATCATCCTATTTGTATATACTCTAATTCTTTTTTAACTAGATCATATTCATGTTTCAAGTCTTTTGTGATTGTTTTATTCTGAAAGAGTGTGGTAATTCCTCCATCCTTACAACCAATATTTTTTTTTGAATTTGAAATTTTTATTTAGTGTTTATTTTCTAGATTTTGAGTTAGGTTTTGATATGTTGGAGTTGTTTAAAGACTCCAAACAGAGAGATTTTATCACTAATATCATTTTCTACCCAAAATTTCTCAAATTAGAATGCTCTAAAGAAATATTTATCGCACATGTCTCATTCCAATAAAATTGGAAAGTAGTCTAATTATGTATGATTGAGGATTTCCAACTTGAGTGACCATTGTAAAAATTATCTTTGAACACAAAGAATCCATCCAAATTTACCTTCATGTTTTTCAACCTTGCTTATTCGTTTGTCCAAGTATGATAAGGTCTTGCATACTGAGCATTAAACTAATTTACTTTAGAGATCATAAATCTATCCCCCTAATCAAAATATGGGATGCCCCCTTCCTGATGCCTAGTTGAAAGCTTAGTATTGAAGTTTCAAACCAATATCCAATTAACCTCTTCCTTTCCTATCCTACTTATTTGTAAAACTACCCATTAAAGGTGTTGCTCCCAAATTTTTTTTGAACCATAAAAATTTGAAATCAACAAAGGTTCTCCCAAACTCTTACTCTTGAAGAAAGATGCGAGAACCAACTTTCCTAAGACATGATAAATTGTTGTCCAGTTTAGAAGGTTCCACAAAGTCACTATACCCATTGAAGCACCCCGAGACACTACAACCATATGCTCTACATGTTTTCATATTTTCTTGGCTATTCTATCCATCAATTATATTGAATATTTTATCTCTTAAAGGATAATGAAATTTGTGTGATGACTTTTAATTAAACTATGAATGATAATTTGATGAGACCTACTATTTAAGCCTCTAATATTTCATGATTATACAATCATTGGGAACCCAAAACCTAATAAGTATCAATCTACTTTACGTTTCCTTGGTTTATATCTAGTCACCCTCTATTCCCAACTTCTCTTGGTTTTATTTTCTTCCCATGCTCTTGGCTTGGGTGTATTTTGATATTTTATTTGCTTGCTAAATTCCAAGAGCAATTTAATTTGTATTTATCTATATTTAATTGATACATCCCTATCAACCAAGACTATAATAAGGTTGAGGTTCTATAGAAGCTATTATGGTAATATGGTTTGGTATTTCTCGGATATTGGTCTTAAAGAACACAAGCTTATACTAAGAGGGGGGTGAACAGTATAAGACCCATTTTTACTTTTTCTTTCAATTCAATATTATGCAGTGTATAGATAGCAATATCAATAGCAGTAATTAAATAAATGCACAAAACACCATATACAATAGAGAAACCACAATTTACATGGTTCACCCAATGTGGGCTACTCCGAAAAAAATATTTTACTAAAATTTTCTCAATCAATCTCTTTGGGAATCCTTCCCAATTACAATGTTTATGGACCTCTGTCCAAAGGATATGTTGATCCCCTAATCTTAAGTTCGTGGATATCTTCCACAGGATAACTCTTTCCCCTTCTACTCTATTTAGTGATCTTCTAGAAGACTCTATATCTCTACTACATTGACTGGTGGATCTCTCTCCACTTGAAGAATCCTCACTTAGATCTATCTTCAATTATCCTGGTTTTTGGATCTCTATCCACTAAGACTATGTCCTCTATACTCTATCACCTCCAAAGCTCTGTATTAATAGGTTCACTTAGAACCTTCTCAAATCTACTCAACAAGCTCACTCAAAACTTGTCCAAATATGCTCAACAGGTCCATAAAAAACCTACTCAAATCTACTCAACAGGTCCACATAGAACATGTCCAAATCTGCTCAACAAGCTCACTCAGAACTTGTCCAAATCTGCTCAATAGGTCCACACAAAACCTGCTCAAATATTCTCAACGGGTCCACACAGAACATATCAAAATCTACTCAACAAGCTCACTCAGAACTTGTCCAAATCTACTCAACAGGTCCACATAGAACCTGCTCAAATCTTCTCAACAGGTCCACACAGAACCTATCCAAATATGCTCAACAAGCTCACTCAGAACTTGTCCAAATATTCTCAATAGGTCCACATAAAACCTACTCAAATCTTCTCAACAGGTCCACACAGAACCTATCCAAATCTGCTCAACAAGTCCACACAGAACCTATCCAAATATGCTCAACAAGTCCTCTCTAGGACTTTCTCAAATATGCTCAATAAGTCCTCTCTAGGACTTGCTTAAATCTGCATAGCAAGCTTCCACAAAATCTTACTCAAAATCAGTCCACAAGCGTTCTAAAAGACTTGTCTCAAATCTACTTAACAAGTTCACACAAAACTTGTCCAATATCATAGAATCATAAAGAGAATTATTAGAGACTCAATATGTTCTATACTTAATGATCAATCAATATCTCAAATCAATCTCATAGAAGCATAAAGAGAATTGTTAGAGACTCAATATGTTTTATACTCAAATCCCAATCTCAACTCAAATCAATCTCATAGAAGCATAAAAATAATTTTTAGAGACTCTATATGTTCTATACTCAAATCCCAATCTCAACTCAAATCAATCTCATAGAAGCATAAAGAGAATTTTTAGAGACTCTATATGTTCTATACTCAAATCCCAATCTCAACTCAAATCAATCTCATAGAAGCATAAAGAGAATTGTTAGAGACTATATGTTCTATTCTCAAATCTCAATCTCAACTCAAATCAAGAATATAGAATAGTTTTTTTTATGGAACTTGAACAACCACATGCATCCACTTGACTAGGCTCAATCAACTCAACTCAACCAATCACCTCAATGAACAACCATTTCTCACAAACCCTAGTCCAAGCATGTATCAATCAACTCAAAATGTTTCCAACAATGCTCAACAACAAATCTCACATAACAATGATACTCATGTTCTCTTCTAACTCAAGTTCAAGTTCTTTGCGCAACAAATGGACTCCAAAAACAATGCTTATAAAACAAGGTTTAATCACAACTCTCAATCCAGAAAACCTTGAAGCATTAAACCAATCACTTTCGAAAAGGAAACCACAATCAATCCTTTTCACTCCAAAGATATTTTTAGAAATCAACCACCATAATCAATCAACAGCATAATGTGCCCATACCTTTAATGAAGATGAATAAGCCTCTTCAGAAATCTGGCACAATCACAATATTCTTTTGTCAATCTTCACAAGGGTTAGAAGATCACAAAATAATCAACATTACTCCACTTCACAATAATATTCACCAAGGATTTTAATTAGAAAACCTTCTTAAGAATTAATTCACAACTTCCTTATCACTCCTAAAACCACTTGTACCATAAAATAAAATAAATCAAAATATTGCATAACCTTGTCACTCCAAAAACCACTTATACCATAAAATAAATCAAATATTTTATATCCTTCCTTTCAAAACTTTTACACTAAAAATTAATCACAAAGATTTCTTAGGCAATATATCACATTAATAAAATATCAAATCTTATTAAAATATTAAAGTTTTCTCAACCTTATATCTCCCACAAAAATTATAATCAAACCTTAGCAAGAAAATATTTTAATTAAAATATTTACCCCCACAAATATCGGAGTCGGAGTGCATACCTCAAAGGAGCCCTCGAAGGGCTTTGGCATTTCAAACCTCTACCCACCGTGCTACCAAGCGACAACTATGCCATGTGAGCTAAGACTACCCATGTGAGTGCCTTGGGCACTCTATTCCTTAATCCACGTTCACTTTCCTCACAAGGTGCCAAAACTTTGACCATCCATGACTTGACTGCCCACATCACACTCCACAAAATTCATTGCACAATATTCGGATGCAAAAATACTTTGGGTTTTCAAAAATCATGCAACACTCCTTAGGTTTATTAAATGGAAAACCTTTGGCTTATTTATATAAGCCATCCTTCAATGCGAATACGTAGGTCCTTTAACATTTCTCTCATGACATCGGCGACGCCAATAAGAAAGGAGAGAAAAACCTTTTATTTAATTTTAAAATTAAAATTAAAATTTTAAATAAATTAAAATTTAAACTAAACATTTAAAATTAAATTTCTCCATCACCAGGTTTCGATGAAACAAAAATCCAACTTGGGTTTTAAGAAAAACCCATTTCAAATATGCCATCCATTGGTTTTAAATAAAACCTTTCCTTGCCTTCCTTTGAAGCTCCTTTTGGAACCAAATGACATGCATCCGTTCTAGAACCTTTGATCAAAGCCTTTGCTTCTCATGAATCTCTTTGTGGAGAAAAATCATAGTGCTTACTTACATAGGTCCTTTTGACATCAATGACAACTTTTAGCTTAGGGACTCAAAATGTCCAATGATCTCCCCCTTTTTCATTGATGGCAACCCATATTCATTTTACTAAAACTTGACCTTCTTTTCTACTCCCCCTGGGTCTTTGCTCCTCCCTGGATCAATGCTCTGTCAAATATCAAATCTCTTATCAAATATCTCCCCAATACACAAATCTCTCCCCCTTTGACATCAATGTTAAATGGTCACCTTTGGGTCTCATGGCTAAGAATGATCCTCTTAGCTTAGCCCTTCCCCCACCTCAACATGAGGTGGTTAATTCTAGGGTGGGAGTATTTCTACTCCTTGAAATCATAGATCTGTGACTTTATCTTTCTCTCTTCTTCTGTGTCTTCTGAATCCACTCACTATTTCTTTCCAAGTCATCATCCATGTTCCTGTCGTCACTTCTATTCCTATTCTTGTTCTTGTTCTCATCCATTTTCTTATTCTGGTTCTCATCCTTGTTACTATTCTTATTATTTTTTGAGTCTCTATTCTTTTCTGAGTCTCTATTCATGTTCATATTCCTATTCCTATTCATACATGTTTCTAGAATATTTGCTCTACACCATCTTGCTATGTGTCTATAATTATTACACTTATAAAACTTAATGTTATTATTCCTTGGATGTGCAATTTTCTTAAGATTTCTCCTAGTGAAGCCATATATTCTTCTGTCATGAACCCTGCAATTCATTTCCTTGTGACCAAACTAATTGCATGAGTAGCAATAACCTTGGAAAAGTTGTTCTTTTCCATATACCTGTATTTTGTGGGTCTTGCACTATGAAGCCATGTGTTCAAACCTGTGACATGAAAAGCATCTTCCATTGAAGCCTCCTTATCTTGACCTCATTAGTCTCCTATCCTGATTGTTGTTCCATTTGTATCTTCTTTGTGCATTGTTCCTCTCTTTGTTGAACTCTTTGTTGTCCAAATCATCCTCTGATGTCCCAATTTCACTTAAACTGTCTTCTTATGATGTATCTTCTTCTGAAGTTTCTTCTTCATCAATACTTGAAGTAGATTCTTTTTCCTATTTATTTTGAACATTTCCAAAGCCAAGACCTGTTGAACATGATGTTCGTTGTTGTCCACAAGAACTTTTCCAAGTTTTTAGAGCTATTTGTGAAACTCTTCATCTTGATATTGGAGTCCTTTAAGTCTTTTTTTAGAGTAGCCACTTCTTGTGCTAACTTCTCACATTCCAAAATCTTTTCTTCTAACTTATCCTTGAACTTGTTTGCCTTAGCCTTTGACTTCTCTAAATCCTCTATGAGCAATAACCTTTCTTCATCACATTCTTGAAACTGACTTTCAAGCTTGGAGTGTTGCTTTCTAAACTTAGTTACTGTGTCAAGGGCATAGATAATTTCTCCCTTGAGATTATAACCATTCTCTAATGAATAATATTATATTTGTTTGCCTTTGTCCTTATCATTACTTCCTTTTGACTTGTCTTCTATAGGATCACTTTCTTTATCTTCCAAATCCATTAGAAGATTCTCATATGGTCTTTCAAGTGCATCTTCAAAATCATCATCACTGAAACTATAACCATCCCTAGTGCAATCATATTCAAGATGTCCAAATTTACCACATATAAAACACTTGAGAATAACTAGAGTCCTTTTCTTAACTTGATATTTCTCTTTAACCATAAATAGGACTTCATCTCTATCATTGTTTGAAAAATAACATCACTGTCAATTGAGTACTTACTTGCATTTTTTGCATAGTAGCTTCTCTTTTGTCTCTGGAAGAACTTATTTCCTTGTCTTCTTTGTCCATCCTTGTTTTTCTTCTGATACCTATGTCTTTCTGATTCCCTATATCTATGATCCTATTTTTATTCATCATTGTTGTTCTTTGGCTCTTTGCATTCTGTTGCATAGTGTCCATACCATCCATAATTGAAAATTTTGATAGATCTTAGATATATGGGTCTTTTGGAACCTCTATCTCTTCTACCATAATTTGATTCTTCATCACTGGATGACTCACTGCTTGATTCTATCTTCTTTCCATTTTTATTTTTATCTACTTTGAAAGCAACTTCTTTCGGAGGAACAAGATCTTTTTTTCTTATCTCAAAAGTAGTAAGCATGCCAAGCAAAGAATTCCTTGTCAAGTAATCACTATCAATTGATGTTTCTATAGTAGAAACCTTTTCACTATACCTTTTTGGAAGAGTCCTCAAGATCTTATCACAAGCATTAGATTCATCAACCTTCATTCCAAGACCTTTCATCTCATGTACAAGTTCATCAACCTTGTTGAGATAGTCACAAATATTTTCATCATATCTCATTATTCGGTTCTCAAATTCTCCTTTGAGATTTCTGATCTTAGCCATTTTGACTCCTTTATCTCCTTCATATATTTCATGCAGAAGTTCCCATATTTCTTTTGCTATTTTACATTCCATAACCTTCATAGATTTTGATCTATGCAACCCTTTTATAATTGTATTCATAGCTCTTAAATTTGCATGCATTAGAAACTTACCTTGCTTATCTGTAGGAGGATTGGATGTTGAATCATATACAGGTTCCACTGCATCCCAAACTTCATTGCCAAGTGCCATCAAATAAAATTTCATCAGCATACACCAATATAAGAAGTCACTTCCATCAAAAACTGGTACTACATTATTGAAGGGTTTGTATCTTTGATCCTTTTGATCCATTGTGTTCTTAGACCGCTTTTCCTTCAAGCTATAAAACTATTTTGAAGGAACCCACTTTGATACCAATTTAAGAACACAGGCTTATACTAAGATGGGGGGTGAACAGTATAAGACCCCTTTTATTTTTTCTTTCAATTCAATATTATACAGTGTATAGATAGCAGTATCAATAGAATTTGACTAGGTTTTTTGAAGATTTAAAATTGGATCAAGTGGAAGTGGGTATTGAGTTAAAATTACTCCATGTCTTTTCTTACAAAATGATTTTTCCTCATTATCTTATCTAGTTTAAAAATAAGGCATAAAATTATGGATGGTAGCCCTTGGTTTAGTGGCAAAGATGCATTATATTTAAGACCATGGAATGAGATTTTTTTTAGGGAGAAAAAGACTATTAAAAGGATTTTGAGATAGATTAGTTTTTTTGAACTTCCTTATCAATTCATCAATAAGGGGGATTTGAAGAATATCGATAATAATATAGGGAAGTTCATTCAACGAGGGACCAACTACTAAGGAGAGAAGCCATGTTATATTCACTCATATATGTGTTGACATGGATATTTCAAAATCATTACTATAATCCATTAGGATTACATTTGAATTAAGAGGAAGGGACAAACAAGTGAGTTATGAAAATTTTTGCTTTCTTGCCATGGATATTTCAAAATCCTTATTGTAATCCATTAGGATTAAATTTGAATTAAGAGGAAGGGACAAACAAGTGAGTTATGAAAAAATTTGCTTTCCAATGTTACAAGTATTATGAGACCAAACATATCGCAAGATATTACAAAGGGAAAATAGTGGAGAAAGATATGGAAAATTTTGGGCATGAGAAAAACATAATATGAAATAAGGAGATTATATCTTATTAGAAGCTAGTGTAACCACAAAAAAGGCTCACACTAACATATACTATTGCAAGAATTGATAAAAACAATACAAAATGCATACAAGAACAAGAAATTGACAATGATATGATCAATAAAAGACACTTTATTCCATTATATTTTGATGCCAAACTCAAATTACAAGTACATCCCTCCTAGGGATAATCATCTTGATACAATTTTACAATAAGACGTATTTATTATTTCCCTCTCAAGGGTAGGTGTGATTTCAAAGCGCCCTTTAGGGTGACATGAACTGCTCTAGGGTGGATTAGACCATCTTATTTGCATTGAGGAAGGAAATGGATTGTTGTAGCTCCTTTAAAACCTATTTCCTACGATCAAGAAAAAACACAAGAATTCCAAAATCATAGGAAGACTCTCATGATGAGGCCCTTTAAGGAAAAATGGTTGAGAATAACATAATGACATAAAATAAAGAAAGCACATAAACTATGCTAAACATATGCAAATCCTATCAAGATTGATGGAAATATGTGAACAAGAAATACAACTATCAATCTATGGCATACATTATACAAAATGAAGCATTAAAGCATAAAAAGAATCTAATTAAGTCCTACTTGCCAAGATGGAAATAAACTAATCAAATATTTAACCCGAGTTAGTTAATGTCTTTAATCTACAAATTAAAGTAGTAAAATGATTAATCTATTCTATCTAAATATACTAGAAAAGAAACAGTAAGGAAAAGTCACCTTTGTTGCAAATCACAACACTGATGTGCGGTCTGCGCTGTAAACTGTGACTGAAATCTACGATGAGCAACCAAGTGATTTACCCTCCAAATTCAAGGGCTAGGGGCTTGAACTCCTTGTCCAATTGATGTTCAAGGGTTTCCTTTAGTGTCCTCTAACAGGTTTTGAGGTTGAAACATTGAATAGGACGTCTGTTTGCCCGAATTAGCGTTTCTTGGCTCTCCTAGGTCCTTAGGGCATCCATGGCCTAATTCATCATGATGCTTGACAAATTAACAATGGTGATGAAAACAAAGCTCTCTCTATGCACTTGAGTGAGTCCACAATTTGAGAGGGATTCGTTGCTTTGAACTATGATGCTTCGTTGATCAATATTTTGATAGTGCTTCGTTATAAAAAATTCTCTATATGCTCTCTCCATTTTGAAGGGGTACTTATAGGATGTCCCATGGCTATGCGTGGCTTCATGGAGAAGCCAAGATCAAGAAGGGGTGGTAAGGACAATTGGATTGGAATCTTTCGTCCTCTAACCACCTTCTTCTAGAACAAATGGTCGTTCAAACCGATTTGGCTCGGATGAAGGCCAACTGAACTTTAGTTAAGACCGTAGGTTGTAGCTATGGTCCAGACTATAAATCATAGGCCTCAGCCATGGTTCAGCCTATATATTGTAGGTTTGGTCTATAGTTTAGAATGATTAGGCCAAGGAACCTAAATTGAGTGGTTAGAACCACTAATATATCTTGGAGTCTGTCCAAGATCTTCCATATGGTCTTGTAGCATGTCCATATGAGTAGTCACCCTCGACATGACGCATTTTAGGTGTCTATATATTCCCCTTTTGATATGCGTTGTGAGATCGAATAATGCTAAGCAGAAATAAACCTCTTAAAATCATGCCAAAGGTTCTATGATGATCATTAGTCAGATCAACACTAGATGCCTCTTGTCCAGCAAAAGGACGTGCATTCTAGAATCATTGCTTCCAACTAGGTGAAAGACTTACATTTGAAAAGCTTGTGTCCTTCTCATCTCATTCAGTGTAGCTATGCATTATATAGGTATCTTCTGACCCATAGATCTGAAATGCAAAGAACAACAAGCAAAGTCATATTTGCTATTTGCCCCAAGAAAATGGGCAAGCTTATGATAGCTGTTGAAAATGATTCACAAGGACGAATGAAATTTTGACAAGATCAAGGGATCTACGATCTTTGAGATCTTTTGCTGATTTTGATTATAATTTGATATTATGACTACCCCCTCAAGCGATGAGTCGATGAGGGTAATGAAAATGTATGAAGCGTCGAGGTTGCTTGACCACAATGAATGATATGAACAAACTTAGAGTTGACCTTTTAATTACTTGGCTATGCATAGTTCATTTTATGATTCCAATCGTTAATAGTATTTGTACATTTCTATCCCATGGAGCAGTCGAGCTGCAATAGCCGTCTTAGAGGATAAAAATTATACAAATCCAATTAGATTTGTGTTGAATCAAGTTATCGATGATTTGCTAAAAAGATATCATAAGAGAAATGACATGAAATGCCTCCTTCCCATGGAGCAGTCTGACCTCGAAGGCCTTCTTAGGGATTGAAAAGAAGCATATCAGATAAATTATGACAATTTTTGCCCCAACTGTCCTTATGGTAATTTACTCATCTTGCTGGATTGCATTGATCGCAAGTCGCTGCAAACACCAAGTGTATAGGGTAAATTACTAAATATGAGGCGCATTTGGTTTTTAATTGTTTGGTTTTTTTGTTAATTTGGATTTATTGATTGATCCTGGTGCTTTGAACATCACCAAATTTGCAATATTGATTATTCTTTTTGAAATTTGATTCGTTAGAAGTCATTAATTTATCATTTTAGACCTTCCCATGGTGGGATTTGAGTGAATTTAATGCTATTTTTGAATCATAAGTATGGTCTATAGTTAAAGTTTTAAAATTTTGGGAACTGTAGATCGAACCCACGGGTGACAAACCCTAATTCCAGAACCGCGGTCTTCGAAATTAGGAGGACCTATAAATAATATTTCCCATTTGAATTTTTCATTATTTCCTTTGAAAGCAACTGCATTTGTGAGAGCTCTGAGTGGTAGAAGACATCTTTGATCTGAAACACTACCTAAAAATCGACCATACCTCACACCTATAACCTGATGGCAGATATTGGACAACCATCGACTAGCGGAGGTTGTAGAGCAGGCAAGGTAACTTGAAACCAAGACCTTGCAATCAATACCAATTTAAAATGAAACACATTAAGTAATACGGTAAATCAATTTTATTAAATAGTTGGTAATGAACCCCACACTAGATTAGGTTAGTTTAGTTTTTTTATTTTTTTGGTCAACGAGGCTAGGAAGGGACCCCAAAATGGGTATCCTTCCTAAACTGCAACTGGAAGCTGTGGTTCCCAATTGTTAGATTGGGGACCGTAGGTATCAGTTGCGGTTAGAATTCAAATTCCAACGATCAAAATTTGACCGCATGCGGACCGCAGGGTTGACCTGCGGTTCACGGACTTTTAGAAAAAAATTATCAAATTTTTAATTTTTCTAAGGTTCAATAGGCAATTAATGTCATTTAATGAAATTATGACTTGCCTAATTGATTTTTTTGATTTTTTTGAGTGCTTTGTGACATGTTTTTATCTTTTTATCAGTTTTTGAATGTTTTTGATGTTTTTAAGGTCATTTTTTTATCTATTTTTTCTTATTTTTAGTTATATTTTCTCCTATAAAATGCTTTTATTCCAAATATTTACCTCTAAAGCTCGTGAGCCAGACCTCCTAAAGACTCTTCATAGATAGCTCACTCCTAGAGAGCGAACGTGGTTTGGGGCTATCGGCTTTGGCTACGTTCTAGATCTACCCACTATTAGGGTGGATCAGGCCTATTTGACTGCATTGGCCCGACACTAGAATGCGTGAACCAACACCTTTCACCTACCTATGGGTGAGATGATCATCAATCTTGAGGACATGTATCAGATCTTTATGATCCCTATTGATGGAGAGGTCATCACCTCTTCCTCCTCTTGGAGTAAAGGAGCTATATTTGATGTGATCTTCGATGATTGGAGCCAGGAGGCTCAACGCATGATCGACCTTGGAGGAGTCCATATCGGATATTGGTAGGGTCAGCACATCTTATCTATGAGAGAGGTGTTATTCATGCACTTGGTGGTGCAAACTATTCTTCTAGACTCCTCGGGTGCGAGGATCCCCTGGAACCTATTGGCCAGTGTCAGGAGAGTTTTTCAGAGCTCTACTAATCAACCACTACTCCTAGCCTGGGGGAGCACTTTATTATGCTAGATTTACTGAGAGCTGTATCAGATCATAAGCTAGAGTCATCGTGGTATTAGTTATAGCCTATTTCTATAGATTTGGGGCTGGTAACATATTAGGATTGAGTGTCCTATAGATCTACCTCTTCACATTACTACTATTGATGATAAGCATCAGTGCTACACAACGTGTTGGCCTTGGGAGGAGGAGGGATTCCAGAGCAGGACTCATGTTGACGATGTACATCATTACATTGCATGATTTATAGTGCTCAGGCTGGACGACATAGAGTGGTGCTCTTATATGGATTATCTAGATGTTGGCAATTTTGGGTACTTTGGGTACATTGCCTTTGCTCAAGTGTATAAGTTGTCATTGATGTCAAGAAGCTCTTGAAGGAATTTTATTTGATGTCAAATAATTTGTTTTGATGAAGGTTACGGCATGAAAGTTTCAAAGGTCTTTTGCAAACCCCAAGTTGGCAGGTTTAGAGATTACAGGTGGATGCATTGGTTTAATGCATTTGGGTCTAGGAGGAAGTATTTATTTAAATAATTAAAAACCTTGTTAAGGTTCCATTTAATTATTTTTAAATAAATAAATTATTATTTGCAATGGGTTCTCCTAATCCATGGTGCAAATGTTTTAAGTTGTGGGCGCTAGCAAAGACCTCCATCGATGTGTTAAACTCCTCGCCGATGTCAAAGAGCTTATGGTAAATTGCATATAAATCTCCCTCGACAAAAACAAAGATTGATTCAATCCAAATTTTGAAATGTGTTTCTCATTGTAAATTTGACTGTGTCTTCGCTGATTTTCGTGGATCCGCTGTTCGTTTGTCTGCACTCACTGTTTGTCGAATCCGCTGTAAATTTTATTGTCATCGTGTCATGGCAAAGGAAAGGAAGGGATTGTGGTTTCATTTTATCCTTGTGCAAAAGGATCAAGGTTAACAACGTGAGGTTTAAACCTCACCGGGTGCCTTTGGCGCACCGATAGCGGCTAGGCTATTGGCGCGCTACCCGAATGGGAGGTTCCGCGTTCGAATATCACGAAAGGGTTTTTCGTCATGAAGTGGACGTAGCGGGTGGTGTTAGAATTCGTGCGCAAATTTCCCCATAGATATTTTTGATGTGGCTAAGGTATTTTCGAAATTAATTTTTGTTAAGTGTTTTTGCGGATGGAGGAAGTTTGTTAGAGGGAAAAATAACTTAGGAGTTATAAGGAGTTTAAAGCTTGTTTGTATTTTGATAAAATATTCTTTTTGAAGATGTTGAAATTTCTTATTGCATTCTTATGAGAGATAAATTTTATTTGTGATAAGACTATAAGGGAGAAATAAGGTGTATAAGGGTTAAATATTTCTTGTAATGTTGAGAGTGCTTTTGGTTGTTTATGGAAATGAAAGCATGATGTTTTAAGGTCAATTGCTTCTTGTGTGAAGTTGTGAAACCTTAAGTGGGCAGCTTTGAGATTGATATTTGTTTTCATTAAATTGGTAATAATCAAGCTATTATTTACTTGGTTAAAGTGTTGGGCTTACTCCTTTATTGATGATTTGAAAGGTTGTGTGTGCTATTGTGAGTTGAGTTGGTGGATGCTTTTGTTCAAATAATATTGGAGAGAAAAGGAGTTCTACTTGTTTCCTTTTCTAATGTTGATTGTGAAATGCTTCAAGGTTGTGTTTTGAGCTGAATGGTGTTGATTGAACCTTGTTTGATGAGTATTGTTGTTGAAGCCCTAATTTATGGTGAAAAGAACATGAGTATCATTGTTATGTGATTCTTTGTATAGTTGGCAATTGTTGGAGTTTCATGTTCTTGAAAGAAAGAATTCTATCCTATCCATTTCAGATATTGAGTTGATTTTTGAGATTTGATATTGAGTTTGAGTTGAGTTGATTTGAGTTGAGTTTTGAGATTGGGAGTTGAGTATAGAACATATTGAGTCTCTAACAATTCTATTTATGCTTCTATGAGTTTGAAAAATCACATTGGGTCTCTAACAATTCACCTTGTGATTTCCTACTAAGAAAGTTTTCTTGGTGAGCTTGCTGAGGTTTTGGACAAGTTCTAATGGGGACTTGTGAGCAGGTTTTGGATAGGTTCTGGTGGGTACTTGTGAGCAGTTTTGTACAGGTTCCGGTGGGGACTTGTGAGTAGATTTGGATAGGTCCCAGCAGAGGACTTGTGAGCTGAGTTTTGATAGTTTTATCAGAGAACTTGAGGATAGAGGAGCACTGGTTATTTGAGAAGAACCTGAGGACAGATTTGACAAGTCTTTGAGAAGGCTTATGTGCAGAGGATTGATTTGTTCAAGTGTTGGACAAATTTGATAGACAAAGGAAGACTTGTACTAGACCGATTGACTGTGTTTGGTACAGTTTTCTAAGCTACTGTGGACGTGATCATAGAAGGCAGAGGTCTCTTAGGCTAAGCATTGAGGACAGGAGGTCTTTAGTGGAAAGGAGTTCCACATGTTAGCAAGAGGTAGAGGCAGTTGATATTTTGAGGGATCATTTCCAGAGTAGAGGGGAAGGTATCTCCTTTGATCAGAGGCTCATAAATTTAGATTGGGGGATGGTATCTCCTTTGAGCAGAGGCTCATAAATTCTAATTAGGGGAAGGTATCTCCTTTGGCCTGAGGCTCATAAACATTGTAATTGGGAAGGATTCCCAAACAAATTTGAGATAACTTTTAGAGAAAATTTTTGTGGACGTAGCACAGCCATTCTGGGTGAACCACGTTAAAATTGGTGTCACTTTGTGGATGATATTATGCATTGCTTTGATATTGCTTTGGGTATATTTCTTTACTATTTTGAAGTATAAAGGAAAAAGTAAAAAGAGGTCTTATACTGTTCACCACCCCCTCTCAGTATAAGCTTGTGTTCTTCAATTGGTATCAGAGCGGGTGCCTTCGAAAAGTTTAATAGCTTGAAGGAAAAGCTAGTAAAGAACACAATGGATCATTCAAGTGGCAATGTAGCACCTATTCTTGATGGGTCAGATTTTGGTCTTTGGAGTGCAAGGATGAAGGTTCATCTAATGGCACTTGGTAATGAGGTATGGGAAGTGATTGAAGATGAGTACACTATTACTGTACATGGTCCTAATACTAAAGAAGAAAGGCTCCTACATCACAACAATTCAAAAGCAATGAATGCAATCCTAGAAGGCTTACAGAAAGTAGATCTCACCAAAGTGATTCACTACAAGACAGCTAATGAAATGTGGAAACAATTGAAGGTGGTTCATACAGGTGATACAAATGTCAAAAAGGCCAAGTTAAGACACTTCAAAGGTATGTTTGAACAACTCAAGATGAATGATGATGAAAGTATTAGTGACTACATGCTTCGTATGGATGAGGTTGTTAACTCCATGAAAGACTTAGGTCTTGAGCTTGCTGAAAATGATGTTTGTGATAAGATTTTAAGATCTCTTCCTAATAGATTTAGTGAAAATATTTCTGCTATTGAGGAAGCTAAAGATTTGGATAAGTTGAAAAAGTATGAGCTCCATAGTATATTTGCAGCATTTGAGTTGAGAACTCAAGTGAAGGTTGATTTCAAGAAAGAGGCAGATTTCAAGGCTACCAAGGAATCCAAGGGTAAACAACTTCAAGATAGTGATGAGTCTTCTAGTGATGAAGAGGCATATTACAACAAGAAAGACAAGTTCTCTAGAAAACACAAAAGTGTGAAAAATATAAGATGTTTCAATTTTGGAAAGTTTGGTAATTATGATACTAACTGTACTGTTCCCAAGAATGAAAGTGATGAAGATAAACAGGATTCTAAGAGCAAGGATTCTGATGAGCATAGCAATCAAGGAAAGAGGTATTCTCACAAGCACAAGAAGAGTTTCTACCTAGACAAATCAAGTAAGTGTTCTAGTAGTGATAGTGAAAGTTCTTCAAGTGATAATGAAAATGAGATGTTGATATGAGAAAAAGAGGAAGAACCAAAACATAGATTCATTATCATGAAATGTCTTAGATGTGGAAATTTTGGTCACCTTGAGGATGATTGCACAAATAATGATTTGGTTTCTAGTATGTATGAGGATGCTTCAGAAAACTATAAGGAAGATGCATGTATGGTTTTTGAAAAGGGTAGCACCACTAGTGATAAGAAATCTGAAAAAGGCTTTGATGATTCAAAAGGCAATCAAATAAAGTATCTTGAAAGTGAACTTATTAGTGCTCTTAGTGCTTTGAAAAAGGAAAGAAAGAAGAATGCTAGACTCAAGGATAAGTTAGATGAATGTTGTATGGAGAGAGATGATCTTATAGAAAGTCTTGACTTCTCTATAGCTAAGACACAAGAACTCAAGGATGAGTTAGAGTCTAAGGTTCTTGAGTATAGTGAGTTAGAACAAAAAATGGCTTCTTTGAAAGAGGAAACTAAAGAGTACAAGGATAAAATTTACAGGTTTCAGGATAGCTCCAAAAAGGTTAAGTCACTCATCAAAGGTCAAAGAAAGACAACAGATAAAACAGGCCTTGGTTTTGTTAAGCCACACAAGGAACAAGTTGGAGAGTCTAGTAAGAGACTCCAAAAGGAAGAGAGTTATGATGAGGAAAGTATTTCAGAAAAGGAGTCCTTGAATGATAGATGCACGAAACAGAAAATAGAATTCATAATGAGAAGAAGAAGTATTCATGACCCAAGAGGTCAAATAAAGGAAAGTTTCAAGGCAGATGTTTTGCTTGTCACAGGTTTGGTCACATGGCTTCACATTGCATGGATCAAGTGAAGAAGGTAAATGACAATTTCAGAAGTGCTAGTTTCTTTCAAGGGTATTGCTACTCTTGTAAACAGTTTGGGCACAAGGCAATCTATTGCAAAGTAAATAACAAGAACAGGTTTGATCAAAATAGGTTTGGTCAGAACAGGTTTGGTCAGAACAGGTTTTGTCAGAATAGGTGGATTCAAAGATCAGGTTTACCTCAGAGAAACAACATCGTCAAGTGTTTAAAGTGCAACAATGAAGGTCACATAATCATACAGTGTAGAGCTGAAATTCTAGAATACAGGAACAAGAACAGTGGCATGATCAGGTCCAAGGATCAAGGCATGGACAAGAACATGGATGAGAACAAGAACAAGAATATGGACAAAGAGTTCAAGAGAAGGCCCGACAAGGAAGTTATAGACGCTGATGATGATCAGTGCCTAATGGGAGTTTTACTCCCACCCCAAAATTAATCACCTCATTAGGAGGTGGGGGAGGGACTAAGTTAAGAGGCTCCTTCTTAGTCCCGAGCCCCAAAGGTGGACCTTTGCCATTGATGACAAAGGGGGAGAGATATGAGTAAGGGGGAGAGCTTCAAAGTGAAGATGAAAGCTTCAAGTCAGGGGAAGCAAAACTTCAAAGGAAGATTCTCAGTTGTGGGCACAGTTTCTCAGTTGTTAGCACAGTTGGTTTCAGTTTTGGCTCTTGAGAAGTGTTTTCAATAAAGGTTTGCCATCAATGACAAAGGGGGAGATTGTTGGCAATTTTGGGTACTTTGGGTACATTGCCTTTGCTCAAGTGTATAAGTTGTCATTGATGTCAAGAAGCTCTTGAAAGAATTTGATTTGATGTCAAATAATTTTTTTTGATGAAGGTTACGACATGACAATTTCAGGTCTTTTGCAAACCCCAAGTTGGTAGGTTTAAAGATTACAAGTGGATGCATTGGTTTAATGCATTTGGGTCCAGGAGGAAGTATTTATTTAAATAATTAAAAACCTTGTTAAGGTTCCATTTAATTATTTTTAAATAAATAAATTATTATTTGCAATGAGTTCTCCTAATCCATGGCGCAAATGTTTTAAGTTGTGGGCACTAACAAAGACCTCCGTCAATGTGTGAAACTCCTCGTCGACGTCAAAGAGCTTATGGTAAATTGCATATAAATCTCCCTCGACGAAAACAAATATTGATTCAATTCGAATTTCAAAATGTGTTGCTCACTATAAATTCGACTGTGTCTTTGCTAATTTTTGTGGATCCGCTGTTCGTTTGTCTACACTCGTCGTTTGTCAAATCTATCATAAAGTTTATTGTCGTTGTGTCGTGGCAGAGGAAATGAAGGGACTATGGTTTCATTATCCCTATGTAGAAGGATCAAGGTTAACAGCGTGAGGTTTAAAACTCACCGGGTGCCTTTGGCGCACCGGTAGCAGCTAGGCTGTTGGCGCGCTACCCGAACGGGAGGTTTCGCATTCGAATATCGCAAAAGGGTTTTTCGTCATGAAGTGGATGCAGCGGGTGGTGTTAGAATTCGTGCGCAAATTTCCCCATAGATATTTTTTATGTGGCTAAAGTATTTTCGAAATTAATTTTTGCTAAGTGTTTTTGCGGATGGAGGAAGTTTGTTAGAGGGAAAAACAACTTAGGAGTTATAAGGAGTTTAAAGCTTGTTTGTATTTTGATAAAAGATTCTTTTTGAAGATGTTGTTAAAATTTCTTATTGCATTCTTATGAGAGATAAATTTTATTTGTGATAAGACTATAAGGGAGAAATAAGGTGTATAAGGGTTAAATATTTCTTGTAATGTTGAGAGTGCTTTTGGTTGTTTATGGAAATGAAAGCATGATGTTTTAAGGTCAATTGCTCCTTGTGTGAAGTTGTGAAACCTTAAGTGGGCAGCTTTGAGATTAATATTTGCTTTCATTAAATTGGTAATAATCAAGCTATTCTTTACTTGGTTAAAGTGTTGGGATTACTCATTTATTGATGATTTGAAAGGTTGTGTGTGCTATTGTGAGTTGAGTTGGTGGATGCTTTTGTTCAAATAATATTGGAGAGGAAAGGAGTTCTACTTGTTTCATTTTCTAATGTTGATTGTGAAATGCTTCAAGTTTGTGTTTTGAGCTGAATGGTGTTGATTGAACCTTGTTTGATGAGTATTTTTGTTGAAGCCCTAATTTATGGTGAAAAGAACATGAGTATCATTGTTATGTGATTCTTTGTATAGTTGGCAATTGTTGGAGTTTCATGTTCTTGAAAGAAAGCATTCTATCCTATCCATTTCAGATATTGAGTTGAGTTTTCAGATTTGAGAATGAGTTTGAGTTGAGTTGATTTGAGTTGAGTTTTGAGATTGGGAGTTGAGTATAAAACATATTGAGTCTCTAACAATTCTCTTTATGCTTCTATGAGTTTGAAAAATTACATTGGGTCTCTAAAAATTCACCTTGTGATTTCCTACTAAGAAAGTTTTTCTTGGTGAGATTGCTGAGGTTTTGGACAGGTTCCGGTGGGGACTTGTGAGCAGGTTTTGGACAGGTTTCGATGGGGACTTGTGAGCAGTTTTGGATAGGTTTCGATGGGGACTTGTGAGCAGATTTGGACAGGTCCTAGCAAAGGACTTGTGAGCTGAGTTTTGATAGTTATATCAGAGAACTTGAGGACAAAGGAGCACTGGTTCTTTGAGAAGAACCTAAGGACATATTTTATAAGTCTTTGAGAAGGCTTGTGTGCAGAGGATTGATTTGTTCAAGTGTTGGACAAATCTGATAGACAGAGGAAGACTTGTACTAGATCGACTGACTGTGTTTGGTACAGGTTGTTGAGCTGCTGTGGACGTGATCATAGAAGGCAGAGGTCTCTTAGGCTAAGCATTGAGGACGGGAGGTCTTCGGTGGAAAGGAGTTCCACGTGCTGGCAAGAGGTAGAGGTAGTTGATCTTCTGAGGGATCATTTCCAGAGTAGAGGGGAAGGTATCTCCTTTGAGCAGAGGCTCATAAATTTAGATTGGGGGAAGGTATCTCCTTTGAGAAGAGGCTCATAAATTTTTATTGGGGGAAGGTATCTCCTTTGGGATGAGGCTCATAAACATTGTAATTGGGAAGGATTCCCAAAGAACTTTGAGATAAATTTTAGAGAAAAGTTTTGTGGACGTAGCCCAGCCATTCTGGGTGAACCACGTTAAAATTGGTGTCACTTTGTGGATAATATTATGCATTTCTTTGATATTGCTTTGGGTATATTTCTTTACTATTTTGAAGTATAAAGGAAAAAGTAAAAAGAGGTCTTATACTGTTGACCCCCCCCTCCCCGTATAAGCTTGTGTTCTTCACTGGATTGGCTAGAGGTAGGTGAGCTAATATGATAGGCTCATCGAGACAGGTGGCTACTCGGCCATAAGATCAAGGTTAAGGAGTACCAGTTCTACTCTCGCATCCTATGATAGTTTAGCCTGGTGTAGGACATACTAGAGATTCCTTTTGCCTATATGTGTCTAGTCTTGGAGACGCACCTACTACAAATTCAACCTAAAATACTTGGAGATGATGCCGATGAGTTCTAAGAGTCTAGGGATGACAGGTCTAGGACCAACCCTGCATATGACACATGGTGGTCCCTACTACAGTGGTAAGGATCAAGACCTCTAAGTAAGGTGGATGACCAGGCAGAGGTAGAGGTTGATCTAGACAGTCACAAGGTGCACTAATGGATTGAGGGTGGATGGGGTGCATAGGCAAAGGTTAAGGAGGAGGCTAAGGAATTCGAGGAGGGTGAGGTACCTCTTGAAAATGATGTAGGGTAGCTCCTCGCTCATGTTATAGACCTATAGAGTCAGGTTAGGAGGCTATAAACTCAATAGTTATAGCGAGATACTTCTATCACCCTTCTAGAGGTGAAGCTAACTCATAATGATAGGAAACTAGCAGAGGCTCAAGAGCAGATCACAAGTCTGACAACATGGGCTATAATAGTAGAGACTTAGGTCTATGATCTCACTAGTGCACGTGATGTGGCACTGGAATAACAAGGTGAGGCTATTGCAGAGTGATATTTGCTCAGGGTATAGAGAGGGATACTCCATCCTCCCAAGCTATTATGGGACCTCCAACTACACCATCATTATTATTACTAGGCGATCATGACCCCATGTTAGAGATTCGATGCTCGTAGGCCCTTGTGGATGAGGGCAATGATAGACATACAGGTAGGGTCTCCCGCATAGACCAGTTGGAGGGCTACATTAGGTTTATTTGTGGGTAGGTCCCAAAGGATTCACATGCTATGGGGTCTCAGCAGACCAGCACCATGACTACAGGGTAGTCTACAATGAGTTTTAGTCAGTGGACTCATAGGACCAAGAGGACACACATGTATTCTAGCACACATGGAGGTAGCTCTCATACCAGGACTAGAGATATGGGTGTGACCTTTAGTCACAAATATCACCGCATAGACATACTAGTATCTAATGTGTTAGGCCTCTTTAGATTAGGTGGCACACAGGGCCCTCAGTAGGGCACACAATAGGCACCAGAGCCGACTATAGAGCAGAATCTAAAGCATAGGGTTGAGGGAGGTGACGAGAGCTCTAGTTCAGGAGGAGCAGGCCAAAGCTAGGGCTCTACCAGATCCAGGCTACATTTTTGCATATGTATCATTTTTTGGTGTAAGGTCTAGGACCTACAAGATTATATCTTGTGGGCATTTACTCATGATGTACTCTTTTGGACACACACACACACATACACACACACACATATACATATATATCTATATATATATGATTTGATCATTTATGGCTCATTATGTGTCTTTGTGTATGTTTTTAATTTTCTTTTTATGTTATGCACATGGATGCAATGCTTATGTTAATTTGCTGCTATATAATGTGATGTATGGATGACATGCACTAGGTAGCTATTATATTTATGATGATGATGATATGCAGTGATTTAGATGCTTAGATGTGCGATTTGATGATAAATGCATATGGATGCGATATTTGCTTTTATGCATATTTGATTTTGCTTTATTGCATGCATTTATTTTATGATGATGTCACTATATGCTAATACAATGTATGTAATGCATTATTTACATGATGGTAATCTAATGTAAATGAACCTATATGATTTAATCACTTAAAACATAAGGAATGAATGCAATTATGTGTTTGAAAATCTAATGGATGACACCACAGAATGTATAAAAATCATGAATGTAATTGAAAATCCTCATTACAAGAATTTAAACAATTAATCACCCATATATGAAATGCAATGATATGACGTGGAATGATGCAAATGATATAATATGTCACTCTATTTCCTTTTGCAAGTTTGAAAAATATGCACAATATATTCAGTGGCCATATAAATATTATTTATAATATCCATCTGGTATCTATCCTATATCTTTTATTGTGCTTTATATGATGATGTATCATGGATTCGATACTTTGCAATTTGATGATTTTATATGGTTTGCGATATTTTGTATTTTTTTGCTATTAGAGAAATTTATGAGGTCTTCCATGAGACTCAAACACCCTATTAGACTTATCAAAAGTTGTATACTAACCACACTAGACTTCTGAAGTGCAAAGATTTTACTAGGATAGGCCCTAACTGTTCATTATCCCTGTGTGTGCACATGAGTATATTAAGATAAGACATGAGTGTTCCCCGATGTCAAGCGGGATTATTTCAGGCCATTGCTAAGATAGGGGTTCCAAAAATGTCTTATCCAATCCCAAGTTTAGATTTTAGTTGGATTAAGCCACTAGGCAATGCAGGACACCTGAAGCTAGCTCTTCCACATTCAAACATTGGTCTACCCACAAGAAAAATACAAGTGTATCAAAATTATCATCATGCGTAAGGTATAGTAGGGCCAACAATTCCAGGGATTCAGGCTCATTCCTTTATATCCTTAATTTTTTAGGATACTTGCTCATATGTGGTGAAGCAAGGGAGTCGATTCCATATTGACTCTAAATTATCTTTGGATATTTATTTGATCTCTCTTCGAACTGGATTTCTGATCTTCATTTGATCTCCACTTGAACTTTGATTTATGATCTTCACTTGATCTTCACTTTGAACTTGATTTGAGCCTATTTTTTGATCTTCATTTGATCTTCACTTTTAGGCATTTTACATGTGATAATTTTCTTCAAAAACTTCCTTTGGGATTTACTTTGGGAAACTATTTTTGGTATATCGATTGAGGATATCAATCTTATGATATCAATATGGGATATCAATTTGGGAAGTCGATCTATGATATCAATCTAGGGTATCAATCTTGAGGATTGATATGGGATAACATTGTGGGATATTGCTAATTTTATAATAAGCAAGAGATTATGAATAGGGAACTAACCTATCCTTTTTTCAACTGCTAACATTTCCCATACTTTTCGCACAGAGGGATAAGCAATAATAACTCTTTTTGCTTCAGGATACCCGATCCTGCTTCGTGACTTTCATCTTCCCCTAGTCCTTGTTAGGATTGTTTTAATTTGTTGCTTAGTGATAGGATTTCAATATGCTAAGGGCTATACTAACTAGACCTCAACTACAAAAGCGAAGCAAGCTTTCTATCAACTCTTAATAAGACCTCTAGGTATGGTTGAATGATCGAAAAAACCCTAGTATATTCTCCATAGCAACATAATAGGTTGTGTTAAAAAACACAATTACTCATATGAATGATGGATCATGATAATGATGCGTTGTCATTAAGCACATCATTAAATCTCAAAGATATTATCAATCTAGGGTGGTGTCCAAGGTTGTCTACGATAGAAGGCTAGGGCAGAGTACAATTTAGGCATTCAGATTTCAAGCATTTATTGGGTGAGACAGATTTGGTTTAGCCTTTTGGTGTCACACTAAACCTAATCTGTAGAATGGAAACTTGCAGGAACTAAAAACTAATTCTAAGTTGCAGGAATTGAAATCTAACTACAATTGCAGGAATTGGAATTGCTAAATTGAAAGTCTAATCTACTTTTACAGAATTAAAATAACAGAATTTAAATTGTTGAATTTAAATGTTGCTGAAATGAAATCCTAAGTTACATTTGCAGAATTGAAACCTAGTTACTCTTGCATAATTGAAATGATGCTTGTAAATGAAACTTATGCTAAAAACACCTGTCAATGTCCTACCACAAAAGGTCATCAAGCTTCTGCTACAGGAATTGACAACAAAATGAAATATGCTGAAAATGGAAAGTTGCTAAAATAGAAAAGCAGGGAAAACATGGAAAGCAAAGGAAAAATGCTTAATATAATTTTTCAGCTGACACACACACAAATGTTGTACACAAACATAATAGAAAACATAAATAACATTATACAAACTTAAAACAAGAAAAGTAAACTTGACAAGTAATCTGTTAATTCTGCTGCAGCAAAATTATAGATTAAAACCTACCATAAAAATCCTCCTTCTAGATCTGAAAGTGGGCCCATACTTCCTGATATAGAAGGAGGTGAAAAGCACTCCTTAACTAATTAACACTCAGAACAGAAAATGATAAAATAACTACACTTTTATTGATGACAAAACATGCTGAAAACTGTTACAAAAAATTACTGTACAATCCTAATTGCTGCTATTGAAAACTCTCCTCTATTCTAATTCCTAACTGGCTCAACCAAGGAGGGAGCTATGTTATTTATATAAATATTTACAACATATCCCATGCTCAAATCAGCCTATGTGCTACTTTACAGTGATTTGCCAATAATTTTGGATCTAAAATAAATGCAAATCTGGACAGTTTGTGTTGCAGTAGTAGTCATTGGCCCTTAGAAAGCATCTTCAGTGGTGGGAGTACGTGGGAGGAGTCTAGAAATATCTCACACATCTTTCTCCACTTCAGAATATGCCATTTCTATCTTGCAAACAACTTCCTATTATGTTGTAGTTATTTCTGGGTTTATCCTAGAAGAGGATCAATTGATCTTTTTCCATGAATGGTGGCTTTGGACGACAAGGACGACAAAGACAGCTGGGGGATATTTTCCCTTAACCTTCTCAACCTTCTTTCCATTTTTCCACCATCAAAAAATAGTCAAAAAGTCAAAAAGCACTTTTTGTTCTCAATCCAAAGCTAAGTGGCTCAATCCGAAGAGATTGTATTTCTCAATCCGAAGAGACTGTATTTCTCAATCCGAAGATACCTGTTCAATCTGAAGATCTTTGGAATGACCAACTATGTGCTCTTCAAGTGATTTTAGCTACATTTCTTAGGTGGATTAGCCCTCAGGATCAGATTGCAATAGCCTTCATTCCTCTCCATGTGTGAATTCCATGCCTTGCCATTCATTGGTAGCTTGCTGGAATTTACATGGTAAATTATTGCATTTTCCAGCTCTGCTGCATAGTTGTAAAATATTGGCATTTCTTGCAAATTCAAACAAATTAGAACATGGAAAAATTATTCAAATATCAACATGAAGGAGTACATCAAGTTGCTACCAAATTTATACACTTTATTCACCAAGTAACCATGCTGAAATAGTGCAACAATGCTGCACAATTATCCCTGCTCTGTTATACCCTATTGCTGCCTATTTAGACCATGTGGGAATGCTTCTAAATAGGTCAGATGTCTTCTGTAGTCCTTCTAAACTTATTCCATCCATTTCCTAATGCTTTGCTTGACAAATTCAAGGTGCTCCTATAAAGTGACAACTTGCTGATTTTTATATGGTTGTTTTCTATAGATTTCCATATTTAGAACAGTCCTAATAATTTGGCTTCAATGTGGACTTCAAACAAGTTGAAGGGCAGGAAAACATTCATAAACCATTGTGAAGTTAATGGATATCAACATACCACATTTGGCTGTTTGAAATGCATATTTTTATTTGCTACTTAATCAAGCAAAAGCAGTCACAAAATGCTGAAAATAGTCAAAAATAGAGATATAATGCTCCTAACATAAAATCATGCAAACACTTAACAAATATATATTCTAATCAACTATTTGGCATTTAACTTAATAATATGACAGTTTTTATATGTCAAACATAGTGTAAAAATGAGGCATTTTCAGGCCTCATCATTCCCCCCAGCTTGAACTGATGCATGCCCTCATGCATCCTAGTAGGCCATAGTAATATGTTGGTTTTATCCTTGTGAAAAACATCCTTTGCCACCTACT
This sequence comes from Wollemia nobilis, assembly GCA_028583015.1. Lineage (NCBI taxonomy): Eukaryota > Viridiplantae > Streptophyta > Pinopsida > Araucariales > Araucariaceae > Wollemia > Wollemia nobilis. The sequence goes on from JAQPPZ010017110.1 coordinate 7,403,726, forward strand.
ACCTGAGAAATTTCTCCTTGCTGCACTACACCAAGCATTTTTCAATTTAAGCACAGGTATTTCACTTTTCTACAACCTTGCAAAAAAAAATTTCAATCAATTTTTTTCAAATTTTTTTATTCTTGTTTTTTTTTCTTTTCTTGCATATCTTTTTTTTTCATTTGCAACTTGCAACTTTTTGACTTCTGCACTTTCATCCTTCAATATTGCAATTTCTGCAACTACTGCAATTTTAACTCTTTTTCTGCCCTTCTACAAGTTTTAGTGTTGCAAGGTACCTCTTAAAGGCTTGGTATCATGTGATTCATCTTGCAATAGCCTTATTGTGGAACCATATTTGGCAGATGCACTACTACTGGTGAAATTTTTTGTTCTTAACAACATTTCAGCTTGAATGCCTATTTCTATTGTTTGCACCTTTTGAACAAAATTGATAAAATTTTGATTTTGAAATGCTTGAGGGATGTACTTACATGTGGTAGAGCCTTAGGAACCTCAATATTTGATGTACCCTACTCTTTTTACTATTCTGCAACATTTTTAGCAATTCTGGTACAGTTTTTGCTTATTTCGAAGATATCTTGTTCATTTCGAAGATAACCTGTTTTATTTTGAAGATTCATCCAAAAATGCAAAAACGACCTTCTATGCAAAAGTTAGCTACAAATTCTATTTTGGATCCATCTCTAGGGTATGTAAGCCTTCCATAACATCAAAAATCTCATCTCTATCCTTTTGTTTAGATGTTATTCATTACTATTTTATTGCAGTAGTAGTAAAATAGAATCTTCAGATGCTCCCATGCAACTAAGGGCAGAAGGGGGTGTTTCTTGACATCTTAAACATGTTCCATTTTCAACTTGTCAATATTGTATGAATAGTTTTATGCCAAATACCGATTATCATACATTAAATGCTAAATGCTTACTATGACTTAAATGCAAGAAACACATACCTTACTGTCCTAAAAATTGATCATGCACCTTACAAGCTGCTTCTGATGATTGTTAGCAAGCTATTTGAAAACATAAATATACACATGTGTAGTGTGAGATTTGTACAATGGTGAAACAAGGATGGGTGGATCAACACGGCAATGCACGCCAAAAAACCAATTTTCATGCAAGCCAACTCAGCAGCGCCTCAAGGAGGTTTTCACTACTGAATTATTCATTTTTTTTCTCTTTTTTTTCATTTTTTTCTTCTCTTTTTTTTCATCTCTTTTTTTCATCAGAAGAGGCTGCCATTTCTGGTTTTCAACCAAGTTCTGTCATTTTTTTTTCAAGTGCCTCAATAAAAGAGTGTCTCTCATGAGGCTACAATGAGAGAGAATGTCTCTCAATCTTATTTGGATGAGAACAATTCTTATTCTGCAAAAACATGTCAATATTTGTATGAAAACACCATCTTTTTCTGTTGAAATCTGTAACAATGATGCAACCTTCCTTTCTAGATGAGTAGTAAGAATCTTCTTATGTCATCATTTAACTCCTTATTACTAGAAATGAAGTGCTGACTTCATTGTTCCTCCTCCATGCTGAAATTGATGCTTGTCCTCATGTATCCCCATTTTGTGGGACATGCCTTTTTGTTGATTTTTTTCTCTTTTTTTTCTTTTTATTTTTATTTTATCTTTTTCATACTTTTCTCTTGTCTTGCTTGTGCCCATGAAGGAAGTTCACAAGCAAGATTATTCTTTTTTTTTTTTTGTCAAACTTTTATCATCACTCTGAATCTGACATGGAAGAGAAATTCTCCTCCATTATGTGTACATCCAATTGTTCACCTCAAGAACTCCTCCTTAGTTAATGGTGCATGGTATACCCGAAGGCAATATCCATTCACCACTAACTTCCTCTGTGAATCACCAATGGGAGAAAGAAACACTGCTTCATATCTAAAAATTTCTTCAATCAAGTGTTTGTCCATGCCTCCTAATCTGCAAAATCTTGTCAATCTGTACTTGAAACAATTCAATACCAATTCTCAAATATGTTAAGTGCATACATCAAGATGAAATCTTGACATACCCTTGTAATTCCATGCAAAGAGATTGAAATATTGTTTCAAAACAACAAACAATTTTATTTTTTGTTCATAAGTCAACCGGTCAATAATGTTCAAGAATTTCCTTGGTTGTACTTCAGTTTATTTCATTCTTAGGAGGACAAAATTTATCCTTAATGGAAGTAAATTTTCTATGTGCAACTTTTCTAGTTTTTCTCCTTTATCCAAAGCTGATTTCTGTGTCTGGACTAAAGGGTTTTTGTGTATCTCCATTGACTTTTATCTCTTCAAGCTTAGGTAAGTTCTTGTTTGAGCACAGTTGGATGTTGTTGCAGTCAATAACATTTCTTACAATTTTTTTTTACCAGATTCAGCTACATAAATAGGGGTTGCCTATCCTGTATTATTCAAACTGATCACAGGTTGGGCTAAAAAAGACAATTTAACTAAACATATTTTTGGTTTGCACAATAAGACAAGAAGTGTACAACTTAGCAGATCAACTACTTGTTAGGTAGGATCACCTCTAATGAGATCAACTATTGTCTTTGTAGGCTAAGAATTGATAGGTTGCGGTTTAGCGTGATAAAACCCTAAAAATATTTAAGCAATAATGGCAAAACTCTAGGATCACCGTTGAGCTCCAAACTTCTATTTTGATTGTGCAAAAGTTTTGTGATGATTTTTTTTTTAACAGACTCAACTTACATAGACAGGGGTTGCATGTCCTGTATTATTCATATTGGCCACAGGTTGGGCTAAAGGTGGTGGTTGATTTACTTACCCTGTTTGTTGTTGTTGGGATCTCTCTTTGAGAAGAATTCAGACTAGGCAACAAATTTTGCATCTCTGAGTTGTGGAAGTAAATGGCATTCATCAATGATATGTCCCTATGAACAAATGCTACAGGTAGCTGATATGGCTATTTTTTTCAAGGGATAGTCTTGTATATCTACCATGATATCTTTCCAACACCTAGTACAAATTTGTTTATACTACCCTGATGATATGGATATAAAAAGGGCAGTACTAGCAGATGGCTCTTCTAAATTTTTTAAGAGATCTTATGTTTCTTGATAATGAGGATGATGAATTCTTTCAATTTTTATCAAGAATTTCAAACATAGGCAATTTAACCCCCAAGTGTGAAGATCACCTCCCTGTGGTTGCTTGTTTTCTAAATGGACTGAAATGCAACTATCAATAATTATTATTTATACCAACTATTACATTCAGATTTTACTCTGAACTTCATAACTTAGCACAATAATAATTATTTGACTACTTTTACCCTCTAACAACACCATGATCCCCGACAACGATGCCAAAATGATGCATTGTCATTAAGCACATCATTAAATCTCAAAGATCTTATCAATCCGGGGTGGTGTCCAAGGCTGTCTACGATAGAAGGCTAGGGCAGAGTACAATTTAGGCATTCAAATTTCAAGCATTTATTGGGTGAGACAGATTTGGTTTAGCCTTTTGGTGTCACACTAAACCTAATCTGCAGAATGGAAACTTGCAAGAACTAAAAACTAATTCTAAGTTGCAGGAATTGAAATCTAACTACAATTGCAGGAATTGGAATTGCTAAATTGAAAGTCTAATCTACTTTTGCAGAATTAAAATAACAAAATTTAAATTGCTGAATTTAAATGTTGCTAAAATGAAATCCTAAGTTACATTTGTAGAATTGAAACCTAGTTACTCTTGCATAATTGAAATTATGCTTGTAAATGAAACTTATGCTAAAAACACCTGTCAATGTCCTGCCACAAAAGGTCGTCAAGCTTCTGCTACAGGAATTGACAACAAAATGAAATATGCTGAAAATGGAAAGTTGCTAAAACAAAAAAGCAGGGAAAACATGGAAAGCAAAGGAAAAATGCTTAATATAATTTTTCAGCTGACACACACACAAATTCTGTACACAAACATAATAGAAAACATAAAGAACATTATACAAACTTAAAACAAGAAAAGTAAACTTGACAAGTAATCTGTTAATTTCTTTGTAGCAAAATTACAGATTAAAACCTGCCATAAAAATCCTCCTTCTAGATCTAAAAGTGGGCCCATACTTCCTGATCTAGAAGGAGGTGAAAAACACTCCTTAACTAATTAACACTCAGAACATAAAATGATAAAATAACTGCACTTTTATTGATGACAAAACATGTTGAAAACTGTTACAAAAAATTATTGTACAGTCCTAATTGCTGCTATTGAAAACTCTCCTCTATTCTAATTCCTAATTGGCTCAACCAAGGAGGGAGCTATGTTATTTATATAAATATTTACAACATATCCCATGCTCAAATCAGCCTATGTGCTACTTTATAGTGATTTGCCAATAATTTTGGATCTAAAATAAATGTAAATCTAGATAGTTTGTGTTGCAGTAGTAGTCATTGGCCCTTAGAAAGCATCTTCAGTGGTGGGAGTATGTGGGAGGAGTCTAGAAATATCTCACACATATTTCTCCACTTCAGAATATGCCATTTCTATCTTGCAAACAACTTCCTATTATGCTGCAGTTATTTTTGGGTTTATCCTAGAAGAGGATCAATTGATATTTTTCCATGAATGGTGGCTTTGGACGGCAAGGACGACAAAGACAACTGGGGGATATTTTCCCTTAACCTTCTCAACCTTCTTTCCCTTTTTCCACCATCAAAAAATAGTCAAAAATTCAAAAAGCACTTTTTGTTCTCAATCCGGAGCTAAGTGGCTCAATCCGAAGAGACTGTATTTCTCAATCCGAAGAGACTATATTTCTCAATCCGAAGATACCTATTCAATCCGAAGATCTTCAGAATGACCAACTATGTGCTCTTCAAGTGATTTTAGCTACATTTCTCAGGTGGATTAGCCCTCAGGATCAGATTGCAATAGCCTTCATTCCTCTCCATGTGTGAATTCCATGCCTTGCCATTCATTGGTAGCTTGTTGGAATTTACATGGTAAATTACTGCATTTTCCAGCTCTGCTATACAGTTCTAAAATATTGGCATTTCTTGCAAATTCAAACAAATTAGAACATGGAAAAATTATTCAAATATCAACATGAATAAGTACATCAAGTTGCTACCAAATTTATACACTTCATTCACCAAGTAACCATGTTGAAATAGTGCAACAATGCTGCACAATTATCCTTGCTCTGTTATACCCTATTGCTGCCTATTTAGACCATGTGGGAATGCTTCTAAATAGATCATATGTCTTCTGTAGTCCTTCTAAACTTATTCCATCCATTTCCTAATGCTTTTCTTGACAAATTCAAGGTGCTCCTATAAAGTGACAACTTGCTGATTTTTATATGGTTGTTTTCTACAGATTTCCAGATTTAGAACAGTCCTAATAATTTGGCTTCAATGTGGAATTCAAACAAGTTGAAGGGTAGGAAAACATTTATAAACCATTGTGAAGTTAATGGATATCAGCATACCACATTTGGCTGTTTGAAATGCATATTTTTATTTGCTACTTAATCAAGCAAAAGCAGTCACAAAATGCTGAAAATAGTCAAAAATAGAGATATAATGCTCCTAACATAAAATCATGCAAACACTTAACAAATATATATTCTAATCAACTATTTGGCATTTAACTTAATAATATGACAGTTTTTATATGTCAAACATAGTGTAAAAATGAGGCATTTTTAGGCCTCATCGGATAAATGCAGAGATGCATGATTTAGACACAAACGTGGTGTCGTTTGTAAGACTGACAAACATAATCCTTTCTACTATGGAATGCAACGGATGACGAATGCCTATATGCAATGAAATAATGCAGCGGATGCATGTGTGAATGCAACATGAAAATGTAAAACTCAAATACAAATGTTTTTGGACTTTATGCTTTACCAATTTTTTTAGATTTTGTTGATTTTATAATTTTTATGAGTTTTTGAGACTCATATCTGACCAAACGATGAGTACATGCCTCTGGAGCCTTTAGATTGACCAAGTGATTCTTAGGATACCTTGGAAATTTTAGGATTGACCAAAGGGATTATGAGCACCTTTGGGGCATTTTGGGATGACCAAGTGATTTTTAAGAATCCTTGGAGCTTTTAGGATTGACCAAAGGGATTATGAGCACCTTTGGGGCATTTTGGGATGACCAAATGATTTTTGAGGATCCTCAAAGCTTTTGGGTTGACCAAGCAATTTTTCAAAAACTCTTGGTACCTTTTGATTGACCAAACTACTCATAGACAAGCTTGGAGCCTTTTAGGATGATCGAGTGGTGTTTAGAAACCCTCTAAGCCTTTGGGATTGATCGAGAAATTTTAAGAAAACTCTTGGAGCCTTTTAATGACATGACCAAGCAGTTTTAGCAACCCTTGGAGCTTTTTGACTGACATGACCAAGTAGTTTTAGCAACCCTTGGAGCCTTTTAGGGATGACCGAGCGGTTATAAGCAAACCCTCGGAGCCTTTTACTATGCTCTAAAGCATAAAACACCTTAATATGGATGATGTTGAGAGGTTCAAGCTCCTCAACACCTCCTAGCGATGTTAGGTGATAAGTACCCAAACCAATCTTTTCAGATATGATATAGGGTCCTAGCCAATTAGCCGTAAATTTGTCTTGCATATTTAGTGGTAAATTAGAGTTTTGTTGGTTCTCTTTCAAGACAAGATCCCCAAATTCAAAGTCTCTCTAGTGGAATTTGATATTATAAGCTTGTTTTAGTCACTCTTGATAAACATGGAGATGCTCTAGGGCATTCACACGATGTTCATCAAGCAACGTCAGTTGATCCAGTTGAGCTTGCCACGCGGTGTCTTCATCGATGAACTCTTTCAATGTGATGCATAGTGTTGGAATTTCTAATTCCAAGGGCATAATGGCCTCAACACCATATACTAGTGAGAACGGAGTTGCCCCAACGGGCGTCCGAATACTAGTCCTGTAAGCCCATAATGCAAGGGGTAGCTAGATATGCTAGTCTTTATGGTTTTCTTGGACTGTCTTTTTCAATATGGCCACCACTATCTTATTTGAAGCTTCAACCTACCCATTTGCTTGTGGATAGTATGGAGTCACAAAATGATGTTTGATTCTATATTTATATGTCAAAGCTCTCATAGTTTTTTTCTTGAAGGACGTTCCATTATTCGAGATTATTTTGGATGGAATCCCAAATCGACTTATGATATGCTCCAGTATAAACTTTGCTATACGAGCTCCAGTTGTTGTTGTTAAGGGTATTGATTCCATCCACTTTGTGAAATACTCAATAGCCATGATTATAAATGTATGTCGGCTTGATGACGGAGGAGAGATCTTGCCTATAATATCTAGTCCCCATTGAGCAAATGGCCAAGCCGCTTGGATGGGTTGTAAGGCCTACGATGGCAAGTGCGTAAGATTAGCATGATGCTGAAATTTGATGCATTTCTTGACATACACATTGCACTCCTTCTCCATAGTGGACCAATAGTAGTCCATTCGAAGGATGGCTTGAATATGGCCATGCCACTAAAATGGCCACCGCACGTACCATCATGAGCTTGTGAAATCGTCCATGATGCCTCTTGTGGCTCTAAGCAACAAAGGAGAACTCCATCATAGCCTCATCAATACAATATGTTTTATATTAAGACATATTTAGCCACTTTTTGTTTAAATATACATTTTGTAGCACGCGGTAATCCCTCTGGGATCATACCAAGTTTTAGGAAGTCTTTAATTTGCGACATCCAATTTTGATAAATCTCAGCTTCGACTGTTAAGACAACTTGCTCCCCTGCGTATTTACCTTTGAAAATGCAGACTAGGAAATAACCTTTTGGTGAATGGTAATACCACTCCCCGTTAGACTCTGACAGGTTAATGACCCCCAGGGTGCCTTCTTCAAAAAATCTTCAGCTCTATAGAACCATTCAACTTTTGGTTCTACACTAATCACATTGACTTACCTTTTATTATCAAAAGCTTCCCGCTCTATTGCGGAATGCGAGAGTGTTTTAACATGAATGGTAGTGAAATTAGTAGATGGGTTCTAAGGTATTAAGGATCCCAAGGATGACATGGTGTCTATAAACCTGTTTGACGAATGAGGGATTGCCTCGATGTCATACCATTCCAATTTAGCTAAATACGTAATTACAAGATATTTATAGGCTTTCAGTATGGGACATCTAAACAAAAATAGCCCCTTGACTTGATTTACTATGAGCAAGGAGTCACCAAAGATGTTAAATCTTTTAATATTGATGGCAACGACTATGTGGAGGCCCAGCAATAGGGCTTCGTACTCAATGTTGTTGTTGGTGCATGGAAAGTCTAGTTCAAATAACAAGGTCATTGGAGCTCCTTGCAGCATGAAAAACACTATTTCAGCACCACCCCCTTACTCGCACTTCAAACCATCAAAGAACAGAGTCATATCAACATTGTTCTCTGGTTCTTCGAGTTTGAGAGCTTTAGACACGATGAATACTACATTGTACGAAAGCTCTATGGTTAGAGGCCTACTGTTTGACAGTGGTGCCTCAACTAATTGATCAGCTATGACTAGTCCTTTAATGGACTTATGGATTATGAATTCTAGATCAAATTTCATCAATAGCATGATCCACTTTGCAGTACGTGTATTATGATACGTCTTACTCATCATGTACTACAAAGGGTTTTGTTTTGATATAACATATGTTGTATGACTTATCATATAGTGCCATAATTTATTTGTAGCGAACATTACTGCTAAACACAGTTTCTCCACATGCATACCCTAGCTTGTAACTTACCAAGGTTTGGCTAATGTAATATATGGCTTGTTCCTTGCCTTGCACGTTCTTTTGGGCTAACATGGTCCCTAATGCAAAGTCGGTCATCGATATATATAGCAAAAAATACACATTTGGCCTTGGTGGAGCTAGCACTGGTGGTGTCACCATGTATTGATTTATTTTAGTGAAAGCTACTTGACAATACTCATCCCAATTGAATGGGACCCCCTTGTGTAGAAGTCGATTCATGGGTCGACATTTATCCGATAACTGAGCAATGAATCGCTTTATCGATGCTACTTTTCCCTGAAGGCTTCTTAATTCTTTAATATTGGAGGGAGGATGCATTTATAAGATAGCCTTGATGTTTGTTGGGTCTGAAAGCCGAATGCGGAGTGACGGCATACCAGATTATGATGCAAACGAAATTGATACAAGGTATGGATGCTAAGTCCTACGAATGCGATGAACAAATGCATGTAGGAAATAAAGCAAAAAGAAATGAGATGTAAGCAAAACAAAGTGGGGCCTCTTTTATTAATGTTGCTTTCAATCCGGTTACAATGCGTCCCCCTCTCTAGGGCTCAGAACGTTTGATACAGTTCGTTACATCAACGGATGGTACGCTTCCAGTGTCTTCCGCATGCCCACATTCGAAATGGGCGGGCCAAACGTTGCCGCCGCTTGCGTCCATGTGTTCATCGTTCCTTGCTGCCCCTCTGGTGTTCTTGGTGGTGAGATCCTATGCACAGAGAAACAGCAAATAGTTAATAGCATATGCGGATATTAGGAAAACATGCAATCCCCAAAGCCTCCGGCTAGTTAATGTAAAAAAGAATGAAACGATGGTCAAAACATGTCATAATGAACCCAAAATTTGATAGAAGCATCAAGACATCATCAAGGACACATTGCAAAAAGAACAGTCAAGAAATCATGCATGGATTTCTAATCGCTTCGGGGTGGGACGATTAGGACTGTCACAAAATGTGCAAGAGCGACCTTGCAAATGTCCTACCCAGAGGCCTCCAAAACTCCTACAAACTTGGGGTTAGGCTAAAAGGGGCATTTTGGGATGACCCAGAAGGTCAGATTTGGCAGATTCTACCCAGATTATCCTGTATCCGAAGGTGCTCCCTGTATGTTAGTAAACGCATAAAATGATAAAAACAAGGTCAAATCAAGTCAGAATGACATGAAACTTGAACAACAACATAAGTACATGAAATATGATAGAATGCAAAAATAATAGTAGAGAAATCATTCATAGATTTCTAATCACTCCGGGGTGGGGCGATTAGGACTGCAACAGTGCGGGGGCGCCCGGGGGCAGGACGCCCACCGTTTGGGGCTTAGTTTTGGCACCAATCCAAGTGGGATGGGTCCAAAACCTCCTAGGGGGTTGTGTCAACGAGTTTGGTGTGGGATTGTGGCTGATTGCTTGGGTTTTGGGTCTGGATTGCATTCCTAGTGTTCACCCGATAACCTCTCTTCCAAAAGAGAAATTAGGGATGTAGGAAGCACAAAAGGGAATGGGGGTATAATTTGGCAGCACTCCATTGCTCCAAATGCTCCAGCTCTATTATTTTTTTTGGGGTGAGGAGGCTCACCATTTTATAGACCTGAGGGTCTCCTTTGAATGCGCATGCGAGGGCGCCACTTGGCTCACCATGCCTTTCTTGGGGGAGAGAAGATTCCTCCCTGATTTAGGGCCTCCATGATCAAGGCATGCTTGACTGAAGTCCCTCTCTCAGATTTGAAACCGTTCCTCGCAATTGCATGCCTTGAAGGTGAAGTTGAGTGGTGGATCTAGGATGCCATTTTTCAAGGCTTGACTTTTTCCAGTCAAACCTGCTATTCGCCCCACCCTGGAGCGATTGTTGCTAATCGTCCCGGGGTGGGGCGAATAGGATTCTAATCATCCCGGGGTGGGACGAATAGGGAGCAAAGTGCTTAAAAGGTGCCAAATTGACCTCTGACCTTCCAAAACTGATTTGGGAGTGGTTAGGACCACTGTTTAACCTCTGGAGGCTGCCCTAGGGGGTATGTATGCCAATTCGGTCAGTGCTTGTAGTCACATAATCGGATTGGTGTTGTTTTGGTGTCTACAGATGCCCCTTTTTGGGATGCATTGTGTGTGGCACAGTGTTGAGCAAAAATAGATGACCAAAGCACTTAATGATTAGGGTTTCTTAGTAACCTAACCAAATTTTGATGCCCCAAGTATGGAAAGGGCACGCATTCTTGAATCCTTGCTTCTGACGAGCTAAGGAGCTTAACTCAAGTGTAACCTTTTTCAGTGAGGTGTACTTGATCTTGGACATTGTTCAATCATGAATAGGCAAAGGGCGCAACCTTTTGTCTGAGGAACCTTGTCTTCATGCTTCCAGAATGCCAAGTGTTTGTTCAGCTTGTGATTATTGCTTGTTTGCTGCCCCAAGCGGGAGCGTGATTGTCTTTGTCAATGATTCTTTGAATGCATGCCATTTCCTTGATTGGGTGTGTATTTGTTGATTTGGTGACTAAGTGTGACTACCCCCTCAAGCGACGAATCGATGAGGGAATGACCAAAATGAGAAAAGCGATGAGTCGCTTGACCCAAGATGATGTTTGTAAGGGTGCCTTCAGTTGTTTTTCGTTGAATGCTTATGCAGTTTTCCAACAATCGGACCTATTTTTGGTGGGTTTTGACCCTTTTTGTGATGCCGATTGGGGTAGAAATTATCAAAAATCCTCCTTCCCGTGGAGCGGTCCGGCTATGCTAGCCTTCTTAGGGAGTAGGATAGTGAATATTTGTGACCCCGACGGTGGTTTTGCATGCCATGAATGTCAGGTGCAAAGGCACCTTTGTTCGGTAGATTTATTGTTATTTTTGGTGCATTTTTTGGATGCAATTTTTGTTGCTTTATTTCTTGCTCTGTAATCGTCCCAGGGTGGGACGAATACCAATTTGGTAATCATCCCAGGTGGGATGAGCGCTAACTAGAGCGCTCATCCTAGGGTGGAACGATTACAGGCCTAACAACCTATAAAAGGACCAAAACTAGGTTTTGGGCTCATTTGCAACAATTTTTTCTTGGCGATTTGGAGCAGTGAGGAGGAGGAGTGCGAGTTTGCGTAGCGGAGCACTGTCAAAATTTCATGGACATCATGAGTGCGAGAACCAGATCTTCGAGTGGAGGAGCCGAGGCGAGACCGGTATGATGTTCCTTCTCCCTTCCTGTTATTCGTTTTGCTTTATATGAAGTTAAAAACTTGCATATAATTGTTTTTATTTTGCGTTAATACTAAGGTTGAAACCCTAGTATTAATTTTTATATTTTATATTGTTTTTGTTTTATTTTGTTCACATTAAGGCTAAAACCCTAGGACGATTTTTTTGTTTTATTTCATTTTTTTGTTCATACTAAGGTTGAAACCCTAGGATGAATTTGTTTTTGTTTTGTGTTTTTTGTTCATACTAAGGTTTAAACCCTAGGATGATTTTTTGTTTTATTATGTTTTTTGTTCACACTAAGGTTGAAACCCTAGGATGAATTTGTTTTTGTTTTAGGTTTTTTGTTTTTTTTTTTTGTTCACACTAAGGTTGAAACCCTAGGATGATTTTTTTTTTTTTGGTTTTTTTTTTTTTTTAACCTAGTTCACTAAGGTTGAAACCCTAGGATCAATTTGTTTTTTTTTTGTGTTTTTTGTACAGTTATTTTTATGTCTGCGATCGTTGTTGTACAATTTTTTTGAATGTTTTTGTACTTTTTTGTACTTTTATTTTTTTGTACTTTTGATATTTTTTTTTTTATTTTTTTACTTTTACTTTTTTTTTTTGTACTTTGTTTTTCTTCTATATAGTTTTATTGTATTGTTTTTGTTGATATGAAGTATGTACTTAATATCGTTTGCTTTTTTTATTGTTTTTTAGGTTGTGAAGAGTCGGTACCGCCAGTCGACTATTTTCTCTGATGCCCGGGAGGCCTTGACAGTTGGGGATTGGGAGTGGCTTGATGCCCTTGGGCTCAAGCAGGTGACGCATTTGGAGCCTGTGGTGGGGGATCGGGCATATTTGACTACCCTGATCAATCTGTGGGATCCCCGCACCAATACTTTTCATCTCCCAATAGGGGAGATGACTATGACTCTAGAGGATGTGTATCAGATTCTATGGATTTCGATAGATGGGCTTCCTATCCGGATGACCCATCGGGACCAGCGGACAGCAGTACTGACATGGTGTTTTGGTCGGGTGGGGGAGATGGGGGTGGAGAGGGTTGTGGAGAGGGTAGAGGCTGACTGCCAGATAGGCGGTATTCTGGTGCGGTGGTGGCTGGAGAAGGGCGTATTGGGGGTGAGGCATGCTTTACTCATGGCCCTCATTTCCAATATGCTACTTTCGAACTGTTCAGGTGTGAGGTTCCCTTGGAACCTGCTGGAGTTGGTTTTCACTTTGGTGGAGTGTCCGACATCAGCTCCACTTATTATGAGATGGGGTCAGACATTGTTGGCATAGTTGTACGATGAGTTGTACGAGGTCCGCTGTCGAAGGTGGAAGGGGATCGGGTGCAGCTATCTCTTGCAGTGTTGGGGGTGGCAGCACATAGCTGTGGAGCGGCCATAGGGTTTGCCTTGGACCACCCGAGGTGAGATGGTGGATCGAGAGATTGGGTATGCCAATCTATGGCGGTGGTCAGAGGAGCATGGATAGAGTCGACGATGGGCAGGTGACGTAGGTCACTATACTGATGCCTTCTCTCATCTAATGCCAGGGTAGGTGTTTTGGTGATCGTATCGGGACTGTCCAGCCTAGCCTGAGGCTGGAGAGTGGCTTCGATGGGTGTGCAGGGGTAGGTGGTTGATTGGGCGGCATGGGACAGAGCAGGAGTACTTCTCGTATGTCCGGGTGATACGATAGTTTGGGGTGCACCAGGGATTTCCTGGTGATCCCTTGATCTATCGACGATGTGGGGATGAGAGGACCCTAGTCTGGCCGATCATTGAGCCATTGGGTGAGGGGTCTGATGTAGTTATTGATGTACCCAATGTGGATGATGTCGAGGTAACTACAGAGTATGACCGATGGTGGACTATGCGATGATGGCGGGGTGAGGGGCCTCTAGGAGGCATGGATATGGCAATAGCAGGAGGTGGGGGTGCAGAGGCATCGATGGAGGGTTGGGGGGCTCCACTTGATGATGCAGACATGGTGGAGGTCGATGACTTCACTAGTGATGGAGATGATGTGGGGGTTCTAGAGTAGTCGGATGTACAGGATGTCCCGGAGTAGTGGGTGCTAGAGCAGGCCGTCCCGGAGGTGCCCATGCCTCAGGCTATCTCAGGGGATGTGGAGGCTGGGTTTCATGCTGAGATAGCATGATTGGAGGATCTCTTACGAAGATGGGATGAGGAGCATAGAGACGTTTTGTAGGAGAGGGATCTCCTACAGGCTCAGTTGGCATAGTGGGACAATGCATTGGCTATGTATCATCGATGAGATGTGGAGTGGGGGCGGTACCGGGTAGAGTTAGAGACAGAGGTTGTCCGCCTCGATGGATAGTTACCTGAGCTTGATGGAGGTGGTTCATCGCGTCGTACGAGAGGTAGTGAGACTGAGCAGTCTGCATCCTCTCATCATAGGCGGTTGGATGAGGGTAGCATTGGTGGGCATGGTGCGCGGGCTGGCAGCAAGCCCTGAGAGGTCCCATAGGACCCATACTATTGGGGGTAGTTCCAGTCACACCGATCCTGCGTGATCATGGTGGCCGACTCCCTAGGCTTTGGGGATTTTGAGTTTTTGGTTTTTTGTGAGGTCAGAGGACCTTCTTATTGTAGCCTGAGGGCATTTTGACTCGATATATATACATGACTCATTTTTGGTTTGATGATATGCTTGTCATGGTTTATTGTTTCTTTTATGCACATTTATTTATGTTGATGTATGCATATGCTATTATGACTATGGATGATGTTAGCTATATGATATAGATGTATGCATATGGAATGGATGGAATGATTTGTTGGTATATAGGTGATGGCACCATAGACTGTATAGGATTTATTGGCTTTCTGTACTATGTGATTGCTTTATGGAATAACTTTGCATTTGTAATTTTTGTTTTGTATTTTCTGATGGTGATGTAAGTAATGAAATGTACAACAATTGTTTTAGAATGTAGTTAAGGTTTTTCTGAGACTCAGATGCTTTAACTAACTAATCAAGACTGTACATTATCTTACAAGACTTTCGAACAAGGTACGAATCAGACTTGAGTTTGACCAAGTTATTTCACATCCCTGTGTGTGCGATTGAGTTCGTTTATGTGGTATTCATAAGGATACCGCCAGTGCCAGGTAGGCTGTCCACCAAACCTATACTGAGGATCACCTAATTAGCTCCACTAACTCCTTTGTTGTATTTAGTAAGATTAATCCATGGGGCAATCTAAGATACCATAAGCTAGCTCATCCACATGCAAACATTGGTCTACACACATGCAAAGCTAATGTGATAGACATATCGTCATGCATTTAGGATACCGCCATTGCCAGGTAGGCTATCCACCAAACCCATAATGAGGATCACCTAAATGGTTTTTCAAATGTTGAGAATTCTAGGGATTCAAGCTCAGGCATCTTTCGGTTGCTCAACTTGTTGGGATACTTGCTCTCATACATAGTGATGAAAATCACTATTTATTTTTCTCTTTTTTTTTCTTGAGCAAGGGGTTTGAGTAGTGGTGATAACCACTATTATTTTTTATTGTTGCCTTTTGAGGATTTAGATTTTGAATTTTGATTTCAAAGTTGAGCTCGTGGGTTTTTGGCTTGTGAATGGCATTGATCCTTTTGGCCTTGGGGATGACTACCCATCCTTTTTAGGGACGTGTAGTACGAATCCTTACGACTTTGGGAATCAAAGGTGGTTGGGAATTTTGCTTTGGAATGGCATTGATCCTTTTAGGCCTTGGGGATGACTACCCATCCTTCTCAGGGGCATGTAGTACGAATCCTTACGACTTTGGGGACCAAAGGTGTTTGGAATTTTTGATAGTGGTGAAAACCACTATTTATTATGGGGAATTGGATGGGGAAGAGCTTGTCCTTTTGTCAATTCTCAGCATTCTTGAACCATTCGCACAGGGGGATGAGCAGGATAACATTTCACCTATGGTACCCTAGACTGCTTTGTAGGTTTCATCTTTCATTCACACAACTTGGGAATTTTTATGTGTTTTAAGCTTGTGTTGGGATGCTATGTAACAAGGCGTGATCCAAGTAAAACTCTACCTTGTAAAAATCGGTCTGACTTTGTACAACATTTGACTAGAAATCTAAAGACAACTGAATGACAAAACCCTAAAGACATTAGAAGACAACTGACTATGATATGGCGAAAATGTGAAGGGCATTATTCTTGATGGATATTTTTACAAAATGGACTGAATTTGGAAAATGATGGAATTGTCGAGTAATTACAGTCTATGGTGCTTTTGACATGTATGACCAGCAAATATGCAATGTATGTATGCGATGCCTAATGCAATTTTTCTTTTCTTTTTTGTGTTTTGATTTTTAAGAATATGCATGAAAGTGAGATGCAATTTTTTTGTTATTTTTGATTATCTGTTGTTTTTGAATATTTGTTATGGTGGTTTAACCCGAATGGGTGCGGACCAAGTGATTCTTACGGATCCTTGGAGGTTTTGACCAAAGGGATTATAGATACCTTTGGGGTATTTTGGGTGACCAAGCGATTGTGGGAACCCTTGGAGCTTTTGGTTTGACCAAAGGGATTATGGATACCTTTGGGGCATTTTGGGTGACCAAGCGATTGTGGGAACCCTTGGAGCTTTTGGTTTGACCAAAGGGATTATGGATACCTTTGGGGCATTTAGGCGGGAAACCCGATTTGGACAAAGGAAGGATACCTTTGTTGGGAAGCGATTGCGGAATCCTTGGGGCTTTTGGTTTGACCAAAGGGATTATGGATACCTTTGGGGCATTTTTGGTTGACCAAGCGATTGAAGGAATCCTTGGAGCTTTTGGGGTGGGCTATGGCTCTCTAAATGTTGAATGGCCTCAAATGACTGATGTTCAAGGGTTCTAGTTCCTTGATTCCTTCAAGAGAGGTGAGCCGGTATGTTCCAAGTCCTATTTTACTATCGATTACATAAGGACCTAACCAATTTGCCATGAACTTGTCCCTTAAATGGGGCGGCAAGTTAGAATTTTGTTGGTTCTCTTTTAAGACCAGGTCACCAACCTGAAAGTCCCTCAGGTGAACTTTCATGTTGTATGCTTTCTTAAGTCGCTCTTGATAGATACGTAAATGCTCGAGAGCATTGACGCATCATTCATCGAGTAACGTAAGCTGGTCTAACCGGGCCTACCATGTAGTGTCATCATCGATGAACTCTTGCATTGATATGCGTAGGGAGGGTATTTCCAACTCGAGAGGCATGACTGCCTCGGAGCCATACACTAGCAAAAATGGAGTTGCCCTAGTGGGCGTCCGAATGCTAGTGTGATAAGCCCATAGGGCAAGTGGTATTTGGATGTGCCAATCCTTATGATTATCTATGACCATATTTTTAAGGATGGCAACTAGCATTTTGTTTGATGCCTCTGCTTGCCCATTTGCCTACGGATAATAGGGTGTCAAAAAACTATGCTGAATTTTGTACTTTGTTGTCAAAGCACGCACATATTTGTTCTTAAATGACGTCCCATTATCCGAGATGATCTTGGATGGAATACCAAAATGACATATGATGTTATGTAAAATGAACTCCGCAATGTGGGGTCCAGTCGTAGAGGTAAGCGGAATTGCTTCCACCCACTTAGTGAAGTACTCTATGGCCATTATGATAAACGTGTGATGACCTGACGATGCAGGGGAGATCTTTTCGATGAGATCTAAGCCCCACTACAAAAATGGCCAAGCCGATTGGATCGACTGCAAGGCCTGAGAAGGTACGTGTGTCAAGTTAGCATGGTGTTGACACTTCATGCACTTCCACACATATGCGCAACAATCTCGCTCTAAAGATGGCCAATAATAGCCCATGCGAAGAATGCGCTTGGTGATGGCCATACCGTTGAAGTGGCCACCGCACGTACCATCATGCGCTTGGGTGATCACCCAAGTGGACTCCTGTTGGTCCAAGCAATGGAGGAGGATCCCTTCATAGCTTCGATGGTACAAAATGTCTCCTAGCAAGACATGTTTTGTCACTTTCTATTTGAATGATCTTTTCATGGCGTGCGACAATCCAAGTGGGAGGCTACCTAACTTGAGATAGTCTCTTATGGGTGTGTACCAATCCTGCTGATCAGAAACCTTGATGGTATGAATGGTCGATCCCTCTTGAAGTTCATCCCTAGCAAAAGTTGAGTGGGAAAGAACTTGTAGAAATAGTATTGTGTTGCTATTAAGAGGGGTTGGGGAGAACAAAGACCCCCAGTTGGCATGATTCAGACTATCATGGATTCGAGAGAACCTATCCTGAGATGGTTCAATCTGGATCAGGTGGATTCTTGGCGTTATGTCAGAGCTTGCATGCTCCATCATGGATTGTGATAATATTTTGACTTGAATGGTTGTCATTTCACCAGAAGGGTCTTGCGGGATTAGTGACCCCAAGGAGGCCATAGTGTCCGCAAAATGATTCGATGATCGAGGGAGTGCCTCGATGTCGTACCATTCAAGATTTGCCAGGAATTTATCCACAAGGGCTTTGTAGGCCTACAGAACTGGGCATTTGCATTGGAATACCCCTTTCACTTGGTTGACAATTAACAATGAATCACCAAAGATATTCAAGTGTTTGATGTTCATGGTGATGGTTGTCTGAAGACCTATGAGCAAGGCTTCATATTCAGCATTGTTATTGGTGCATGAGAAATCAAGTTTAAATGATAAAGGCATTGGAGCCCCTTGCGGTGTGAAAAACATGATTCCCATGCCACCCCCTTGCTCACATTTAGAACCATCAAAAAATAAGGTTATGTCGGCCTGTGACTCAAGCTCATCAGAATCTGGCGATTCTGAGACATGGAAGACCCCATCATCGGGTAGCTCTATGGTCAGAGGCTGATCATCTTCGAGAGGAGCCTCTGCTAGTTGATCGGTGATGACTTGACCTTTGATGGACTTTTGTCCAATGAATTCGATGTCAAACTCTATCAACAACATGATCCATTTCGTCGTGTGACTACTATGATAAGTATGACTCATCATGTACCACAATGGATTCTCCTTAGACACAACATACGTCGTATTGCTCAGCATGTAATGGCATAGCTTTTTGGTGGCAAATACCACTGCCAAGCATAGCTTCTCAATGTATGCATAGTTAAGTTCATAACTGACCAGGGTGTGGCTAAGATAATAATTAGCCTGTTCTTTATGTAATTCATTTTTCTGGGCTAGCATGGCGCCCAGTGCCACCTCAGTAGCTGAGATGTATAAGTAGAATGACACTCCTGGTCTAGGTGGTGCCAATACGATGGTGAAGCCAAGTATTGTTTGATGTCATCGAAGGCTGACTGGCACTCGTCATCCCAATGAAATGCTACCCCCTTGTGTAATAATTTATTCATGGGTCGGCACTTGTCATATAACTATGCTATGAAGCGCTTGATTGATGTGACCTTACCCTGCAAGCTTCTGAGCTGCTTGATGGTGGTTGGGGGAAGCATTTCAAGGATTGCCTTGACTTTATTTGGATCTACCTCGATGCCTCATTTTGAGACTATGAAACCCAAGAGTTTTCTAGATGTGATGCCAAATACGCACTTCTTGGGGTTTAGCCTAACCTTGTGTTCGATGAGGCGATCAAGGATCTTGCGTAAGTCATCGAGATGATTTTGGTGCAAAAGAGATTTGGCCAACAAATCATCCATATAATCTTCCAAAGTTTTATGCATGTGATCATGGAAGATGTATGTCATAGCACGTTGGTAAGTGGCGCCAACATTTTTAAGGCCAAAGGGCATGACCTTATAACAAAATGTCCCCCAAGGCATCGTGAACGCCATTTTTAGTTGATCATCGAGATTGATACGAATCTGGTTGTATCCCGAGAAACCATCCATGAGGGAAAGCATTTCGTGGCCTACTGTAGCATCTACCAATGCATCGATGCTAGGCAAGGGGAAATCATCCTTGGGACTCGCTTTGTTTAAATCTCAAAAATTGGTGCATATGCGAATCCTCCCATCAGGATTTTTGATGGGTACCATGTTGGACAACCATGGTGGGTAATCCATGCAGATGACAAACTATGCATCCAACAACTTTTGTAGCTCATCTTTGACCATTAAGGCCACTATTGGGTGCATCTTACGTAGCTTTTGCTTGACTGGCTTGACTGTCGGATCAAGTGTTAGATTATGCATGACTAGCTATGGGTCTAGCCCCGACATGTCTTTGTAGGACCATGCAAAAACCTCCTTCTTCTCTTTGAGAAGGGCAATGTAATCGGCTTGCTCTTCGGGGGATAGACTTACCCCTAACTTGATGACTTGTGGATTCATTGGATCAGAACCGATGTCTACGTCAATCGTCTCTTCGAATGACATGTGGGATCCATCCTCCAACTGGTGTGGAGTTGGGATCAGGTGGATATCATTTGCTGAATTTAGATCTACGTTGGGAACGTCGGGTTCCTCTTCAGCATGGAAGATATCCTGAGTCTATCCTGGGGTGAAATGAAACATCTCACCGCAAGGCCAGTACTCTGATGGGGATGGTGGTGAGTCAGCATGATCCCAGTCTATGGCATCTAGGTCTAGATACAATGGTCATGTTGGATCGGTTGGATTGTGGATGGGGGTGGTTAAATCAATGGAGATCATGTTGATGGAATGAATTTGGTCTCCATTACCACGTGGGTGTTGATTCGAACATTCTTGGTGATCCTTGTGCCTCGGATCTGGCTCTGTGGGTACTGGCACAAAAGGATCGGCCCTATGTGTGGATAGAAGGATAGGGTCTACCCTTGGCACTGGTGGCCCTATAGGGTCTCTAGGTGGGAGGTGCTCTCTGTATGCCCAAAGTGGTGGATGAAGCACTTGGTTTAACTGTGCTTGGTTTAAATGCCACCTATGCCTTGGTCCCATATTTAGATGTTCAAACATACCATCGATGTCTATGGGGTATTCCTGTTGCCTCATATGGTTGAGATATGCCATCTCAGTCTCATCCTCATAGTCGCTATCGGAGATCCATAGGCCTTCATTGGCTTCGACAACTATGTGCCCCTCTGGTTGGTATAGCCTCCCACTAGGCATTTCTTGATCACTTGGCCTTATGGCCGGCATGGGAGGCTCATTTTGTTTGAGCATGTTGATTTGGTCCCTTATAGGTTGTTCTACTCTCTATGAGAGGGCTGGATTCTCTAGAGGTGGCAATTGCCCGATTGGAACATTAAAGGGGAACATTGCCATGAAGTCCTCCTGATAATCGTCAATGGGTGTCACCTATGAGTGATTGCTATCGGACTCAAATGGGTCCCAAGGTGCTACCTCATAATCCGACTCATCTTTCGAAGACCTCCCTTGATTTTATTCATATCCCTCTTGGAGGTTACTTCTTGAACTTTCCCCTTCCTCGATCAAAGGGGAGGGGCTATTGAGGTCAACAAGGTTTGTTGTTAACAATGGGAAATAATTCCCCAATGTGTATGTAGTGTTGGGATTGGCATATGGATCTTGTGCCAACCCATCCCTGTTGCCTAGACCTAAGCCTTGCATGGTTTCTACCAAGATGTCGAGGGGCAAAGGGTGGTTGAACCCTACTCCTGATTTATCATATGGCATCTGGTATCTTGGTTGACAAAGAGTGTGCATTCCTTGTTCATATCTGCCCAATCCATATCCATGCCAATTACATTGGTCTAGGTATTTCAAGGTGAAGTCTGGGTTGGACGAGATAATCAACATTCTCAACAAATGGCTCTTCATCCTCTTCCTCTTGTAGGTAGGGTTCCAGGCCATTCTCGAGGCCCCCATATACAAAGTTGGTCTGATTTGGTGGGTAGCCTAAAGGGATGATAGTGTCGATGGGGAGGTGAGGTCTCCCCATGTCTTGCATGGATTCGAGTGTGGGTGTTGCCATAATGTTCTACACTAGGTACTCCCCCAGGCCCGTATTGGCCATTTCAATGGTAATCATCGATGGTTGAGGGGAGGGAATGGGAGTTCTCCCTGAGTCCACTCCATGTTGGGTGAATCAGGTGTCTCGACTTCCATTCGGTTGGGCACCTCCTCGATAGAGATGGTTGAGACTAATGGTGGTGCCTCCTCTAGGGGCTTCTTCCCATTGTCCTTCGGTGTGGCCACCATAGGTGGCATTGTTGGTGAAGGGACAGATGATGAAGATGGGCCAGGTCGGTTACTTGAGGGACTCAACAATGGGGATGTAGGCGAAATCAGACCCTGAGTGGATGGATTCAATTGAAAGTCCAAATGTGTCGATGGGAGGGTCGATTGTGGCATCAACTGCACCGCATTGCAAAACTTAAAGGGCTCTAAGTCTGTTGGGACTACATGTACTTGCCCTTCGTATGTGTATTTGAGGCATTGATGGGCTATCGAAGGGACACACTTCATGTCCCTGATCCAAGGCCGGCCTAGCAAGATATTGTAGGCCATCTCACCCTCAAGGATGTGACACAATGTAGGAATGGTCTTTTGTCCTACTTGGATGGGCAGGACAATTGTGCCAACCATCGAGCATAACGCGTCATTGAATGCTCGAAGAGTGTAAGTGGATGCCACAATGTGGGATGTTGGCAACTTAAGATGTTTTAATGCCGCTATCATGATTATGTTGTTGGACGAGCCAGTGTCCACCAACACCCTCTTGAATGGAATCCCGTTGACCCGTGCGATGACGTGCAGGGGTGGATCCACCATATCACCAGTCACCAATTTCAGTTCATCTTCCCTGAAGGTTATGACTGGTTCTGTGCATTGTCTCACATGTCCCACAAAGTTGTTGAAAGAATTGGGTTCATGGGGCTGTAGCTCAATGGCTTTGAGTATCTCCATCAGAGCCTCCCGATGGGGCGGTGATTGTTGGATGAGCTCATAAATGGAGAGCCTAGCCGACGTGGTCCTTAAACTTTGAGTAAGCTTAGTCCGAATCATGGCCATTGGTCTAGGTGGGGGAGGTTGTGTAGGGTATTGTGGAGGTTGTGACGTTGATGGAACATCTCCTGTAGCTATAGTGGGTGCAGCCGTGTTTGGGTATCTTTTGTTCCGTGTCACGATGCTTATCATCCCCACGTACCCTTGCATGGGGTAGTTTTGTGTTACCTCATTCACTTGTAAAGTCTTTGCCTGCGCATCATGGGCAGGCAGGGGGTCTTTGAAGACTTCCATCTATTGGTTGCTCAGCGCTACGGGATTATCCACCATGAGCATTTTGTTGTCTATCAAGTCTTGTACTAAGTTTTTGAATTTCCAACAAGTGAAGATGTCATGTCCTTTCTGTCGATGGAATCTACAATATAAATCTTCCCTATAGCCCTTGGGTTTTGGTGCATTGGGGTCTATGGGTCGACTTTTTGGCAAGTTTATCAGGTTTGCCATGAACAAGTGGTCAAACAAGGAGTCTCTAGACTCCGTGAATTGTGTGAATTGTCGCTTAGGGCGACGCTGCTGATTTTGCTCTTGTTTGTGGTTTTCCTTTTCATAGTTAGCAAGAGGAACTGCCTGATAATTAGCCTTTGGGGGCTATGTCATTTGTGTAGGCGGTGGTACAGTTATGGCAACCTGATTGACCATGGTGGGTTTCGGTTGCGTGGGCCCAGTTTTGGCATTTTTGGTCCACTCTTTCTTGCGTGGCTTGGCAATCTCACCATCTTGAATTTTGATCTCCTCAATTATCTTGGCTTGCACCAGGGCTTCTTCTAGGGTGGCATATTGCTGTAGCTGCAATAGCATGGAGATCGACCTTATGCAACTCTTTGAAAACATCTGAGTCATGTCGGCCATGGGAGGGAGGTAAGGTAGCTTTGAAAGCAATGTCCTCCATCGATTCCCATAAGCGGCTATGGTCTCATCATCATACTGCTTAAGGCCAGCTAGGTCACTTAAGGATGCCTTCTTCTTGGTGTTGAAGGCAAAACGTTCAAGGAACGCGTCCACTAGCTGGTCTAGATTGTTGATGCTATGCTTTGACAATTGGGTAAACCAATCCGAGGCAGGGCCTACGAACGTGGTTATAAACGTTCTTAGAAGCAATGCATCATTGTCCTGAATGCCAAAGCATTGACTCAGGAACCTTGTTACGTGCTCTTGGGCATCCTCATCCCCTCTAAAAATTGCCAATTGAGGCATTTTGAAGTGGTCGGGGTATGGGGGTGCCGAAACTGAAGGATGCACAGGGTGACTACGGAGCTGGCATAAGGTGGGCTTTTGGGGCCCCGAAGTCTTAGTCTCCATAGACTCTAAGCGCTCTAACAATACTTTGTATGCATCAGAGGATTTGATTTCCTCTTCTTTGGTTTGTTCCCATTGTGAATTGTGAGGAACTTGAGGCCTATGGAGGGGTAGTCGGATAGCGCCCCCCTGCCTTGGTAGGGCATTTCAGCCCGCTCTTCTTCTCGCTCAAATTCCTCATAGGCTTCTTGAGGAGTTTTTGGTGTGACCTATAAACATGGATGGGTGCCCGAGGAAGGCGCCCATCATTGGTTCTAGGGGTGGCCTCCCGCTCAGGTCTAGGAGGTCTTGGAGGCAACACTTGATAAGGTCATGGAGACCTATCTCGCACTAAGGGGTTGTGCCTCTCATAAATTTTTGTCCTATGCATGTGAGGGGTTGGAATCCTCTCATGCATAGTGTTCTAGAGCAACTCATCTATCTGGAACTGAATGCGCTCTTTGTTAAGATGATACAGTTGCTCTAACTGCTATTGATCTTGCCTAAGCTGCATGATTTGCGCTTGGTGGGCGGCATGTTTGGCAAATGCCAAGTCGATTTGTTCCATCGTCCTAGGTCTAGGAGGCCTAGATGCCTCCCCTACATATCTATCTTGGTCATGGTGATCCGAGATCTCTATGGGTCACTTTCCTCTATCGAGGTTAGCAGCATTCACCTGAGGCTCTGGCCTCAATAGGTGATCTTGATAATTAGCAGGTGCGGAGGTGCATTGCTCCCACGTGGTGTATTGCTCTTGAGGAATATACTAGTTTTCCTCATGCTCCCTCTCATACATGTGAAAGGGACGGGCGGAGTTGGCTCGCCCTATCTGAAGAGCCTTGTGCTCTAGATTTGGCCTATTAGTTCTAACAGTAATGAGGGGTGGAGGAGGGATGATATAATCATGTGGTCCCTCCTTATGAACCCTATGCTGCTCTAGCGCTTCATCGCATAGTGGCCACTCATAATGAGTGTCTAAGGGGGCCTTCCCATGTGTGTACTCCTCCTGAGAGGGTCTATGTTGAATGGGAGTGCCCCTCAAAGGGGTGCCTCTATAGTCCTTTTCTGTAGTGGCATAGTGTGGACTACGTTGTGGGTCAGGCTGCCAAGGTGGTATAACCAAGTCCTTGGGGCTATAACGGAGGTGACTTGTGCCTCCTTGTATACTTTTTGTAGCTTCTGCCCGTGATTGGGCTTGGCTACGGGTATACACCATGGTGGTGGTCTTTCTAGAAAGATATGTATATTTTTATCTCCTTTACAAATTTTTATGCTATACCAAACAAAAGGGGACCACACAAGCAAAGAAATGATTATCTCATTTACAGATTAAATGTGTGCCCTAGATCTGGTCTAATGTGTTTGATTTTTGTTGTGTGAATCTTGTAAAGGAAACTTTGTTATACATGCAAAATGAGGGCTCTTGTATCTCCAAAATGGTCGCCCCTTCAATATACCATTGCCAGGCCGTTATACCGAACCTCTCAATATACCCGCCCTTACGTGAGGGAAACTATTGGTACGCGAGAGCAGAACGAGTACGTGGAACATAGGCGGTACGGAAGGGGGATCACTCTATTTTTGACACCTACCATAGAAGACTTATCCTCATGCATGGGGAATCACCCCCATTACACTTGGTCAGCTTTCATCAGGATTTACGTCTAGCAACAGTTGCGATCAGGGTAAATGTATGCAAAATCCAAGCCAAGGTGGTGATGAAATCCACCGTTGGTCTTGATCAAGTGTTGGGGTATTAAGACCAACTCCTTGATGTTAATTTTATTAGGTGGTGTGTGTGTGGTTCCTTTTAATCATGTAAAGAAAGAAAACATACAACAAAAGATGATTTTCACTAATGCAATGCTTTAAAGTACGTTTTATCTTTCAGAAACAATTAGCAGCAAGAAGGAAATCACAAAACCTACCTAGAACTGAAACCTATGATGAGGACTTGCCATTGGTGCAAGTATCATGCAAGCAAACCAGAGAAGAATGCATTCCTAATCAAGTTCCTTCCATTTAATTTACTCTATGTTTTTATTTTCTTTTTCTTATTGCAAGAAGGAAAACAAACTACTTAAATTTTCTATGCAAGCAAAGAAAACAGAAAATTGCAGAAACAGAAAATAGAAAAACACAGAGGATGTTCAGAAAACCTACCTCTTCTCTATCCAAACCAGATGCCTCTGAGTTTCTGCTCAAAAAATGCACAGAGCTCTAATCATCCCAGGGTGGGATGAATAGCAGGTCTACATTCATCATAGGGTGGGGTGAATACATATTCATCCCAGGGTGGGATGAATAGCAGGTCTGTATTCATCACAGGGTGGCACGAGTAGCAGTCCAACGCCCGAAGGAGTAACACCTGCAAAGAAAACCACAAAAACTTGGATCAAAAACTTGATATTAATAGTAGGGGATAGGGTCCCACCATGATCACCACTAAAATCCGAATGCGGAATGACGACATACCAGATTATTGATGCAAACAAAATAGATACAAGGTATAGATGCTAAGTCCTACGAATGCGATGAACAAATGCATGTAGGAAATAAAGCAAAAAGAAATGAGATGTAAGAAAAAAAAGTGGGGCCTATTTTATTAATTTTTCTTTCAATCCAGTTACAATATATCTCCCCCTCTAGGGCTCAGAACATTTGATACAGTTCATTACATCAATGGATGGTACGCTTCCAATGTCTTTCGCATGCCCACATTTGAAATGGGTGGGCCAAACGTTGCCATCGCTTGCGTCCATGTGTTCATCATTCCTTGCTGCCCCTCTGGTGTTCCTGGTGGTGAGATCCTATGCACAGAGAAATAGCAAATAGTTAATAGCATATGCGGATGTAGGAAAACATGCAATCCCCAAAGCCTTCGGCTAGTTAATGTAAAAAAGAATGAAACGATGGTCAAAACATGTCATAATGAACCCAAAATTTGATAGAAGCATCAAGACATCATCAGGGACCCATTGCAAAAATAATAGTCAGGAAATCATGCATGGATTTCTAATCGCTCCGGGGTGGGACGATTAGGACTGTCACAAAATGTGCAAGAGTGACCTTGCAAATGTCCTACCTAGAGGCCTCCAAAACTCCTGCAAACTTGGGGTTAGGCTAAAAGGGGCATTTTGAGATGACCCAGAAGGTCATATTTGGCAGATTCTACCCAGATTATCCTGTATCCGAAGGCGCTCCCTGTATGTTAGTAAACGCATAAAATGATAAAAACAAGGTCAAATCAAGTCAGAATACCATGAAACTTGAACAACAGCATAAGTACATGAAATATGATAGAATGCAAAAATAATAGTAGAGAAATCAAGCATAGATTTCTAATCACTCCGGGGTGGGGCGATTAGGACTGCAGTAGTGCGGGGGCGCCCGAGGGCAGGACGCCCACCGTTTGGGGCTTAGTTTTGGCACCAATCCAAGTGGGATGGGTCCAAAACCTCCTAGGGGGTTGTGTCGACAAGTTTGGTGTGGGATTGTGGCTGATTTCTTGGGTTTTGGGTCTGGATTGCGTTCCTAGTGTTCACCCGATAACCTCTCTTCCAAAAGAGAAATTAGGGATGTAGGAAGCACAAAGGGGAATGGGGGTATAATTTGGCAGCACTCCATTGCTCCAAATGCTCCAGCTCTATTATTTTTTTTGGGGTGAGGAGGCTCACCATTTTATAGACCTCAAGGGTCTCCTTTGAATGCGCATGCGAGGGCGCCACTTGGCTCACCATGCCTTTTGGAGGGAGAGAAGATTCCTCCCTGATTTAGGGCCTCCATGATCAAGGCATGCTTGACTGAAGTCCCTCTCTCAGATTTGAAACCGTTCCTCACAATTGCATGCCTTGAAGGTGAAGTTGAGTGGCGGATCTGGGTTGCCATTTGTCAAGGCTTGACTTTTTCCAGTCAAACCTGCTATTCGCCCCACCCTGGAGCGATTGTTGCTAATCATCCCGGGGTGGGGCGAATAGGATTCTAATCATCCCAGGGTGGGACGAATAGGGAGCAAAGTGCTTAAAAGGTGCCAAATTGACCTCTGACCTTCCAAAACTGATTTGGGAGTGGTTAGGACCACTGTTTAACCTCTGGAGGCTGCCCTAGGGGGTATGTATGCCAATTCGGTCGGTGCTTGTAGTCACATAATCAGATTGGTGTTGTTTTGGTGTCTACAGGGTCAAATTCAATGCCTCTCTTCGAGATGATGAATCCTAATAGTTTACCAGAAGTTATGCCAAATAACACTTCTTAGATTTAACCTAACATTATATTCTATTATGTTATCGAAGACCTTCCTCAAGACCTTTGCATGCTCAACATGTAGAAATGACTTGGCTAACCAGTCATCATGTAATATTCTAGGATCTTATGCATATAGTCATGAAAAATGTATATCATGGTCTACTAGTATGTTGCACCAAAATTTTTGAGGCCGAATGGCATACATTTATACAAAAATGTTCCCCATGGTGTTATAAACATGATTTTATGCTGATCTTTGAGTTTAATCTGAATTTGATTGTAACCAGAAAAACCATCCATTAAGGAGAGCATTTCGTGACCTGTAGTTGTGTCCACAAGAGCATCTATATTAGGCAACAAAAATAAATCTTTGGGTGTTGCCTTATTGAGGTCTCTAAAATTCGTACAAATACGGATCCTTCCATTAGGTTTTCCTATGGGTACCATATTGGACACCCATTTCGGATAGTCGATGGAAATCACAAATTCTACATCCAACAACTTTTGTAGCTCATATTTCACCATTAAAGCTATTATTGGGTGCATATTTCTAAGATTTTTCTTGATCGACTTCTTCGTCAGATCTAGTGAAAGGTTATGAGTAGCCAATTTTAGGTCTAGACCTGGCATATCCTTGTATGTCTAAGAAAATAGATTTGGTCTCTCTTTTAGTAGAGGTATGAGGGTGGCCCTCTCATCTAGAGTGAGAATATTTCCAAATTTAACCTTCTTAAAATTGGTGGGATCGTTACTGATATCCACCTTAAATGTTTCCTCTACTAACATACGTGATCCCTCCTTAAGCTGATGAGGCATAGGAATCAAATGGATGTCATCAACCGGGTTGATAGGTTCCATGTTGGAAGAATTTTTGGCATGATAGAAATCATATGCATAGCCTAGCGTAAAATGAAATGGTTGTAACATTTATTCATTAAGGAATAAATCTTCAGGCTCGACGGGTGAATCAGCGCGATCCCAATCGATAGAATATTTGTTAAGATACAATGGTTTGGACAAGTCTACTGAATTGCGGAGTGGAGTGGTCAAATCAGTGGAGACCATATTGATGGAATGGTATTGGTATCCAGAACCACATGGTTAAACCTCTACATAATTTATGTAGTCCTCATACCCATGATCTGGCTCTAATGGAACAGGCACAAAGGGGTCTTCTCTATGAGGACTATGGACAATTGGATCCTCCATATGTACTAATTGCAAAATAGTATCATTTGGCTCACAAAGCTCCATGTAGGTCGATGGAAGGGGATTAACCAACTGATAAATTTGATCGAGATTTAATCATCTTGCTCTCAGATGAGGACCAACATGTAACTGATGATAGACCTCATCTATGTCGATGGGTTGATGATGGTAATGCAAATAAGGAGGACCTAGGTAGGCCCTCTCTAACTCATCTTCTTCATCATTGTTCAAAAAATAGAACCCATCATTCGTTCCTACTTCTGTGGGGTGCTCCGATAAGTGAGGTCCCATGAATCTGATTTCTTGATTGCTATCATCACTATCTGGAAAAAATGGATAATTATACTGTAAGTGTGACACTGCCAAGAAATCTAGCTCTGCTTCTTCCTCAAAATGATCAATGTTTGGAGGGATCTCATCGATAATGTGTACTGAATCTGTAGGCAGTAGGTGATGCACATAAAAAGGCCTTAAATAGCCCTCTTCAGCTTCTTCTTCAAATGGCTTGCTGTTTGAGGATTCGATATCGGCATCATAACTTGGTTCACTTATCTCAGAGGTGGACTCCTCTCCATCATAACTGTAAAGATATCTTGACTTGAGATCACCTAAAACTATGGGGTTATGCCCTTGCACACCTATGTCATCAATTGCATTATGGATTTGATGACCTAGGTTGCCTTTGGGGTTCTACTCTATATCAGTACAATCTAGGATCTCTTCATGATCTTCTTCAAGTGGCTCAGTGGTGATGATAGATACCATTGGGTGAGTCCTCTAGAAGCTGGATGAACCAGGATGATATGGGTTAAAGTCCATGTCATCCCCTAGACTAAGGTAAAAGTGATCTAAGGATGTTGCGAGCAAGTCATCTTGTCATTATATCTATAATCCCAGGCTGAACCTATCAGTTGCTAGCTGATAACGTAGCTCGAGTGGAGTCCTACATCCCTATTCAAACAAGACAAGGCATGCCAATGATATAACTCAAAAATATGCATGGAGTACTCCAGGTTGGATAAATAGTGAAAATTTACAATGAATGGTTCGTCCCATCCTTGTCCATAGGCATTCACACTGGAAGCTGATCCAACCTAGCATAAATGAAGTTAGCCTGATTAGGTGGATCTCCAAATGGAACCACCAATCCAACTAAAAACCAATGGGCATGCAGTCGACCCATCTCTTGTGCAGTCTCAAAAATGGATTCGAAGGTTATATTCTGCATAATATACTTGCCTAACCCTATGTTGGCAAGATGTACAGTCACCCACAGTGCGGATGACCCTGCTGACAATATAGGTGAGGCAGGCTAAGGCACCTCCTTGGCTATGTCTTGAGCTTCCTCCACTTCCATGGGGATGGGAGCCTCCTCGGTGACTGGCTCATACATATGTATCTTCTCCTTTTCACCCAATTTCACCTTTAACTTCCTACTATATCGAAGCATCACTGATGCGGTTGGTCTCAAGGAAGTAGCAGTAGTGTGCTCAGATTTGTGTCACACAGATATCTATGGTTGAGCATGTACTCTTTGTTTTTCTTTTGGATGTTTAATAGGTGATGCTAGCCAGACGTCTAAGTGCATTGATGGAAGTATGAAACCCCTTGGCAAATAAACCATGTTCATGAATTTAAATGGTTCTCCATCTGATGATACCATGTGAACTTGTCCCTCATGAATGTATTTCATGCACTGATGTAATATTGAGGGCACGAAATGCATCTCATGAATCTAGGGCCTCCCTAGAAGGATTTTATACTGCATGGATCCATCTATCACATGCCACATCATAGCGTTCATATTTATGCCTACTTTTATGGGTAGGACAATCATACCAATCATCGAATATAAAGTGTTGTTAAACGCTCTCAACATGAATGCAGTTGGCACAATGTGTGATTTTGGTAGCTTTAAGGGACTCAAAGCCTTGGTCGTTATGATGTTGATTGATGAACCAGTGTCGACCAAGACCATTTTGAATGGCATGTGGTTGATACATGCAATAATATGCAATGGTGGGTCAATCATATCAGTAGGAACTATCCTAATTTCATGATCATAAAATTGGATTGTCGGTTCTTGGCACTGTTGTACATGTCCCACAAAATTTGTGAATGCTTGAGCATCTTGGGATTGTACTTTAATAGACCTTAAAATCTCCATGAGAGTATCCTTCTGCCTAGGGGATTGTTGTATCAGTTCATATATAGATAGATTTGCAAGAGCTATCTGTAGGTTTTGGACTAGCCTACTCTGTATGGTCACCACCGCTCTCATTGGTGGGCTTGGAATATTCTGTGTTGGCTGTTAATTAGGTGTTGCTTGTATTATTATGGGAACACATGGTGATTTTATTGCTCATATATGCCATTCATTGTGATAACCTTAACCATACCAATGAACCCCTGAGTAGGTGGTTCGACGCACACTTGGTTGATGTGACCAGTGTTGTTGCATGGTGCCTCATGGTTTGGAAGTGGATTCTTGTAAATCTCCATGTTCTGGTTGTTAGGTTCTAGTGGATTGCTTGGAACTATAATATCTTCTTTCTCAATCATGTTTTGCATGATATGCTTGAAGGACCAACATACTTTGATGTCATGACCCTTCGCTCGGTGATAGATGAAAAAAAGTCATCTTGGTACCCCTTTGACTTGGGATGATTTGTATCGACCATCTTAATTTCAATAAATCTTATTGCCTTGGCCTCATACAATTGGTGGAATATAAACATCAACTTTTCTATCAAAGGCGTGAATTGGTGAGGTGGGCACTGCTCTTTGTTCTTGCCCTTATAGTTATTATTGCTCTTTTTGTACTGCGCAGGAGGAGGTTGGGCTTGATAATTATGCTTTTGTTGTCCTTTATACTCTCTCTAGAGGTTCATCACCACTTGGTTGATGTGGGCCTGCTTGCCTTTATGATTCATGGAACTCTTCTTAGGCCCCTCTTTCCTGTTACTAAGCTTCAAGTTGCCTTCCTGCAACTTGATGTCTTCAATCACATTGGCTTGCACCAAAGCCTCCTCGAATGTTGAATACTGCTGCAATTGCAATAATAGCGAGATGTGCTTGGTACAACTCTTGGTAAACATTCGGGTCAATTCCGTAGTAGAAATAGGGAATGGAAACTTTACCATTAACCTCATCCATCTATTTTTGTATTTTCCCATTGACTTGTCATCACGCTGAGCTAGTGCATCCAAATCGAAAAGGTTAGCCTTTTCTTGATGCCAAAAGAAAAGCATCCTCCAGTTGCTCAAAACTGGTAATGTTGTGCTTCTTCTGCTGGTTGAACCACTCTCAGGCTGGTCCTGAGAGGGTTGTGATAAACATGTGCAAAATAAAGGTATTGTTGCTTGTAATTTAGAAACAGGAATCCAAAAATCCTATGACATGCTCATGTGCATCTTTGTCACCTTTAAATTTGTCTAGCCTGGGCATAACGAAATGCTTAAGATAGGCAGGAGCAGGTATCGAGGGGTACAAAGGATTATTGTGAATATTTCTTAATGTTTGCTACTAAATAGCCACACCTTGCCTCTCAATTGCTTTAACCTTCTCAGCTAGGGCTTTATAAGCCTCTGAGGATAAGAAGTCCTCCTCCCTAAGCTGATGCGAGGGTGGTATCAGAGGTACATTCTTTCTCTATCGAGGTGGAGGTCATTGCTCTTCCTCCTCAATTTGGGATTCTTTACGGTACTCTTGATTTTTCTCCTCTCCCTCTTTCTCATATTTTTTTGCCCCTCATGTTCGAACAGTGGTGGCCGTTCTCTTTGTTGGGCACTAATATGAGTATGAGCATTTTTGTGCTCTTACTGCACATCGACTTATGAAAAAACCTTTATCTGAATGCACTCTCTATTCTCGACATGGGTATATAGACCAGCCCTAGATAGCCTATCCTCATGCTCTACATGCTCATTTTGGGTAAGGATGTGTTCTTCACGCATGCGCTGCTCGTATAGTCATTGTCTGATGAGCCTTTATGATTGAATATTATCCTCTTCAATGCGTTGCCTTTCTAGGCGAGCATCCTACAATTGATCTTGGAGGAGCTATTGCCATTGCTCAGATACCAGTCTATGTGATATATCAAGGTCATTGGCCATGATAGGACTTTGGTATGCATACTCTGTGTGAGCGACCTTATGGGTTATGTACCCATATAACTGATTTACGACACTTTTGCCCTTATTTGTAAAGATGACATGGGAATCTAGATGAACTCTATGCTCTATGCCACCATGCGTGGATGGTGGATGTATCACATGAGGATGCTTAGAAGCATCTCTATGCTCTCTATAAATCTGAATAGAACTTGCACTATGCTCACTCAAGGCACGTGGGTGGAGCTAAAGGCTTATAGCTTAGCTGCTCAAGGATGCTACCTAAGCTGTCTAACTATCTGGATCTCCATCGCTCATGCAATGGTGTGCCATTAGCTCCCACTTTAGCCATATTAATAGTGATATTTCACTTTTCACCATGTGTGGGAGTCTACATAGGCCTATGCTTAGTGGTAGCCCTATCTGTATGCCCCTGAATAGGCAGATCTCGATCATGTCTATACTTCGAAGGTGGAGGCACGGATCCTCCTGAAGACCTATGACATAGGGGTACCAACTTGGATCCCTATATAACATACTCTTCAGCCGATCTTATGGATGCATGTACAATGTCATCCTGGTAATGGCTTCCAAGTGGAATGCACTCATGCTGAGAGGTTCCCTGCTCTATTCTATGTCTAGAGGAATGCACAAAAACTCCTCTATTGGGGGTATGCTCAATAGGTTCCCCTCTTGTCAAATTGTCTCCTCTAATGCTTTTTGAATGAAATTTAAGAAGCACATGTGGGTGAGGGTTCAACATGTTCTGATGTGAATCATTTGGGGCTTGGTCATGGGCTTCAGGCTTGTGCCTTTGTCGACTACCCCGTGTCTCCACCATGGTGCACCTAATGTCTAGATTTGTTCTTTATTAAGAAAACAAGATATACAATGGTGTTTATCTCATGTTAATTTTTTAAAAATGAGCCCTAGATTGTTTGATGTTATTTCAATGATTTGTTGTATCAGTATAGGACTCCTTATCATGTTTTGAAAAGCGTTGAATGATATTCTTAGTTAAATTGGCTTTCACCTATACAATCGCAACTCAACAACCTGGATGTGACTTCTAGGCTACGTAAATTCCCTATGTGTGGTAATTAAGGTCCACACCCGAAAAAAGAGCATAGGTCCTCCTAGATCCTTACCTATTTCCCCCAGTCAGTGTTATACCACCGAATAGAATACATGTAAATTTTCCATGGTACGAAAGGTTCTTGGATCCGGTATTGGTCTAGTATCCAAGGGTACATAGGATTTGGGCCAACGGATGGAAATTACGCCCATCGTTGTTGAACCCTACTAGTGGTTGGATGTCAAGCCCAACTCACTAGCATTTAAGAGAAACATGGTGTGTGTGGTTCATTTTAATATACATAAAATAAATGCATCATATAGCACTCATGCTCATTTTCTATATGCTATGCAAATGAAAGAATGTTTCAAATTCAGAAAATGCAAGCTATTCTAGATGCCCCTTTAGACAATGCATATTACGATGGTAATGGCCACTACTTGGGCCTCACACATGCACACCAAACACACAAGTTCTATCAAGCATGCTGGATTCTAGGGTGGATTGCAATCAGAGATCCGTTGTTCCTAGTAGCACCTTTCTACAAATGCAGATTTGAAATGAACTAGGACATGATTGATTTCCTTTTTTTTTAGTTTGCTTTTCCTAGTTGCATTTGAAAACAAGCATTCTGTAAAAACATAGAGAAGTAAAAAGAAATAAAGAGTGGAAAATAGGGTCTACCTCAGGTCCTGAGTTGGTCTGCACTCTAATTTCTACTATTTGTGTTGTTAGGTGTAAACCGTAGGCCTGGTTTGTGGTCTGCATTGTAAACCATGTGTTGAACCTGCGGTTCAATTTTTGGCCCATAGTTGATAGCTACGGTTTGTACCTGTAATCTAAAAAATCAAGAAGTAACAGTTAGATCATATGAATTACATAGTTCCACCATGATTGCCTTCTGTAACCACCAAAAATGCTCACACCTAACGTATCCTATTGCAAGAATTGATAAAAAAATACAAATGCATACAAGAACAAGAAAATGACAACGATATGATCAATAAAAGATGCTTTATTCCATTATATTTTGATTCCAAAATAAAATTACAAGTACATCCCTCTTAGGGATAATCATCTTGATACAATTGTTATAATAGGACGTATTTATTATTCCATCTCAAGGGTAGGTGTGATTTCAAAGTGCCCTTCAAGGTGACACGAACTGCTCTAGGATGGAGTAGACCCTCTTCTTTGTGTTGAGGAAGGAAATGGATGGTTGTAGCTCCTTTAAAAACTATTTCCTATGATCAAGAAACAACATAAGAATGTCAAAATAATAGGAAACATCTCATGATGAGGCCCTTTAAAGACAAATGGCTTGAGAATAACATAATGACATAAAATCAAGAAAGTGCATAAACTATACTAAACATATGCAAATCCTATCAAGATTGATGGAAATATGTGAACAAGAAATACAACTATCAATCTATGGCATACATTATAAAAATGAAGCATTAAAGCATAAAAAAATCTAATTAAGTTCTACTTGCCAAGATGGAAATAAACTAATCAAATATTTAACCCGGTCAGTCAATGTCTTTAATCTACCAAGTAAAGTAGTAAAATTATTAATCTATTCTATCTAAATCTACTGGAAAAGAAACAGTAAGGAAAAGTCACCTCTGTTGCAAACCGTAGCACTGATGTGCGGTCTGCACTATAAACCATGGCTAAAAATCGTAGTGAGCAACCAAGTGATTTGCCCTCCAAATTCAAGGGTTGTGGGCTTGACCTCCTTGTCCAATTGATGTTCAAGGGTCACCTTCGGTGTCCTTTGATAGGTTTGGTGGTTGAATCATTGAATAGGGCCTTCGTTTTCCCGAATTAGCATTTCTTGTCTCTCCTATGTCCTTAGGGAATCCATGGTCTAATTCATCATGATGCTTGAAAATTTGACAATAGTGATGACAAAAAAATCTCTCTCTATGCACTTGAGTGAGTCCACAATTCAATAGGGCTTCGTTGCTCTGAACTCTGATGCTTCATTGATCAATATTTTGATAGTGCTTTACTACCAAAAATGCTCTATATGCTCTCTCCATTTTTAAGGGGTACTTATAGGATGTCCTAGAGCTAGGGTTGGCTTCATGGAGAAGCCAAGATCAAGAAGGGGTGGTTAGGACAGTTGGATTGGAAGCTTTCGTCCTCTAACCACCTTCTTCTAGAACAAATGGTCGTTCAAACCGATTTGGCTCAGATGAAGGCCAACTGAACTTTAGTTAATATCGTAGGTTGCAACTATGGTCCATACTGTAAACCATAGGCCTCAACCATGGTTAAACCTGTAGACTATAGGTCTGGGCTGTGGTTCAGACTAATTAGACCAAGGAACCCAAATTGAGTGGTTAGAACCACTGCTTTATCTTGGAGTCTGTCCAAGATCTTCCATATGGTCTTGTAACATGTCCATATGAGTAGTCACCCTCAACATGATGCATTTTAGGTGTCTATAGCTAGGTTAAATCAAGGATTTTCCAAAAAAAATAGCCCTTTGCATTTTCAAATGATAAAGGCCATTATAGTTCACTCAAAATAATCATTAGAAGAAAAAATGACACAAGGGATGAGAAAGACAATGTGCAAGTTTAAATTCAAAAGGAGTTAAATATGGGAAACCAAAATTTAAAACAAATAAGGTTAAAAATATCAATGTTACTTCAGGTAAATTATCTTCATCTTCCTCAAGTAACATAAAATCCTCTCCTTGCAATAAAAATAAAATTAGTACATAGTGTATCCATTGCATTTGGTTTTAAGAGAAACATAATAAATAAATGCATATGGAAGATATCCATGTAAATTTAAGGTTTCCAAGGCAACATAAGAAAGTAATTCCTATGGTGGATCATCCTTGTACTTTAGGATTTTTGAGACAACATAAAGAAGAAACCATTTATGTGAATATTCCTTGCATTTCAAATTCTTTAGGGTAGAATAAATTCGTAGAAGATAAACCTCATTATGAAATATGTGAAAAATAAAAGATATTGATGAAGATGAAAGTGTTTGTGGGAATGGAAAAAGGAGAGAAAGGACATCAAACCATGAATACAAAGAAAAATAAACTCAAAGGGATATCAATTTAGGAAGTCAAAAAAATATCACAGGTGTTAACGAGAAGTGGGACTAAGCCCACTAATAAAAATAAAAAGTGATGACGGGGTATAAATAATATCCCTAAAAAAGGATCTATTAAGGAATTAATAGGTTGTTATAGTCTCGAGTTTATTTTAATACAATAAACAAAATTAAGTAGTGAGGAATGTAAAAATACTTTAAAACAAATTGGAATATGGAGGATTGTCTAACAGTTTCTTCTTTAGAGGTTTAGGTGGTATTG
Source organism: Wollemia nobilis (assembly GCA_028583015.1). Lineage (NCBI taxonomy): Eukaryota > Viridiplantae > Streptophyta > Pinopsida > Araucariales > Araucariaceae > Wollemia > Wollemia nobilis. The sequence continues at coordinate 7,441,891 of JAQPPZ010017110.1, forward strand.
AAACAATATGAGACAAACACAAATGGGATAGATAATTGTTAGAAGCAAAAGGTAATTGGGTTGTATTTTTTATCAGAAAAGAGGAAATGCCAAATTTGGGGTTATAAATGTTGTAATAAAGAAAACATGCCATTTTAATGAACATAAATGATATTATAATATGATCTTTTAAAATGCCCCTTGGTATACAATGAGGTTTTTCCAATGATAAATCCCATTTTATGATGCAATGTTTATAACTTTGTCTTCTTTGACCACCTCAAGAAGGGATGGGTTTATGCTTACGCACCACCCTTGCACAAAGTCTCCACACTTGCACAACCAAAGCAAATGTTAATAACACCTATTTGGGTCCACCTAGATTGGACCCAAGCCTATAAGAGGAGCAAACAATGAAAATGTAAACTAAAGCATTAAACAAAGCTTAGAATAAGATAACAACTATAAATTTAACTTTCTTACCTCTACAGATAGTTTGTTGTGGAATATTTATCTGTAACTTGTTCTTGGCAGGAACCGTCCCTATGGGGATGATTTTTATTGTAAATCATCCCTTTATGAATGGTATGATTTATGTTAATTAGAATGAAATTTACTCTTAAAGGGACCTTCTGTAGGTTTCCAAGAAGTTGTCCTCTGAGTTTGGTATTTGTTGGAGTTTTGACCTATGAGCAGTTTATAAAACAAGAACATGCAAGGAGAGGCATACAATGTTGTCCATGATTAAAAGACATGTACATAAAAAATAGATTCTATATAAATTTTGGTAGAGTTTACCTATGATATCTCACACGCCTCTCTCTAAATAAAATAAATGGAAACCTATTTATAAAATTTCTCAAGGTGAGGGGTTGGTGAAGTGGAGGTGAGGTGGAGGTAACATGGCTTACAAGTGGCTTGAGTGAGGGGAGAGAAAAATTTGGGGTTTTCCCCAAGTGGTATGCTTAAGTAATGTTCTTGGGTGGAGAGAATCCTCACCCCATCCAAATGGCATGATTCATTAATGTGCATGGGTGGAGAGAATCCTCATCCCACCCAAGTTGTATGCTTCATTAATGTGCCTGGGTGGAAAGGATTCTCATCCCACCCATATGCATTAAAGAGCATGGGGGTGTGCACATAGACTAGGGGGAGTGGGATAGTCACATGGTAACCATAGGCTAGGTGTAGGATGGGGATTAATGGGTCAAAGGGGCTAAAATGGTCAAAAATAATGTTTCTAAGGTTACAATGTCAAATATTTGAATTAATTAGAGCAATTGCAAATTTATTAAATATTGAAATTTGGGCAAATGATAATATGATATTTTTAGGTGTCTACATTTACCTCTTTTTATACTGCATTGTGTGTAGACACGATGCAATGCAAAAACACATGACACAAAATAAGTGGATTGATGATGGACAACAATGAATGATAATGGTTGACCACAACTTTTGGTGTGTCGTAATGATAGTTGAGGGAGGAGACGTAATGTTGTATCAAATCATAAAAAATGTAAGATGCCCCAATTATGAAAGGGACAAACATCCTTGGATCTATACATTTAACAAATCAAGCTCATTTGATTTAGCAAGCTGACTAGCCATAGTTAGGTATTCTCATGATGCTCCAATAAAGGTGTAAATGTGCTTAATTTTCCACCTTGATGAAGCAAGTGTATGGGTAAGCATAAAAATATTGGCATGGAGTGTACCAAATTTGGATTGGATTAGGGTTTAAGTTGAGAAGAGAAATTTTGCTTTTTATCCCAAAAGAGGAGGGATAATGATAGTCTCAGGCAAATTTCTTGGATGAACATGGTTTCAAGATCAAGTGTTTGGATATTGAACATGTTCAACATGATATTGATGAGTAATATCTTCCCCCTCAAGCGGTGAGTTGATGAGTGAAGAAGTGAAAGATAACAATGAACTGCTTGACCAAAGGTATCTATGCAATGATTGACATGATAATTATGTGATGGTGGACATGCTAGGATGTTATATATAGATGATGTAATGTAGGAGTTACATATGATATGTAGGATGATGAGGTGCAGAGTTGATAGACTATTTTGCATATTTGTAGGAGTTTTTTAATTTTGTGATGTTTGATTTTGGATGGATGTATGTGATGAGATAGACATGTTATATGACATGGATGTGATGTGCTTATGTGATGAATGTTGAATCCTTTATTTATTTGCATGGTTTAGGCTCACATGTGTTTATTTAATCCCTCTTTAGATGTGTGCATATGCATTTCACAATCAAAAGTGGTTTAATTAAACAATGACAAGTTAATGGTCATAATACATATATTAACACAACTTGAGACAAGATAACAATGAACATAAGACTTAGGATATAGATGATAAGAATACATGTAACAGATAATGCGCTAACCAGATAAATAATGGATAATGACTAATGATTAATGACATGGATTGATAATTAGGACATACATATAGTGAATGATGGTTAGCCAAGGTGCTTATCGCTTAAATAACTTAGGGTTTTGGATGTTAGAAGTATCTCATAAAACTCAAACACCCTAGTTGTGACTGACAATCAAACTCATCTAATTGTTAGTCTATATCCCATGGAAACCTAGACCAGTCGAGATAAGGTTAAGTCAATCATGGAATGAAGTATGTGTAGTGATGTCAATTTTCCATCTTAAGTAAGGTTGGACTAACCAATTGTGACTCAAGTCAATATAAGATAGCTCATCCACAATCATTCAAAGGTCTGTTCAAAAGAAGGTTGCTAATCTGATAGACATGTCACCACTTAAAAAGTATACTCCATTTTAAGACAAGCATCTATAACCTTGATGGAGGTTAGATTCATAATCCTTCAATGTAGCTCCACTGCTAGCCAACCATCTATAGCCTTGGTGGAGGCACCTACAATATTTGAGGGGATAAATATTTGGATCTCTTTTCTATTTTTTTTGGAACTTGCTCAATCCTCATTTTGGATTATTTAAATGATAGTATGATCAATAACAATGCTTTATGGTAAGACTACTCATGATGTTGTATTCCCTAAACTCAAAATTTAATTAAAGTGTGATATGTGGTTGATCCAAGAAAGAACTCAAATTAGCTATGGGAGGCCAAAAATCTATTTGAAATATGATAACATTTGAAAAATCTTGAGTGGAACACTAGGTATGGTTGAATAATAGAGACAATCATGATGTCCAAGAAACCTAAGAATATGATTGAACAAGACATCATGATAGTTGGGATGACTTGTAACACCCCTATTTGGAAAACATTCTTTATGTGCTTTGAACTATGTATTAATGTGGTGGTTTAATGACATAATATCCTTTATCTATATATTATGGAGTGTTGCATTCTTTTGGAAAATTTGAATATGGTATTGTTGATGTATTTGTGGATGCAGGGCCAAGTGCTCTCCTTGGTGGAACCATATGGGAAACCACCTACAAGAGAGATATACTTAGGGAAATGATGAGGATTATTAATTCATCAAGCAACTCGAGGTAACATGGATAATTACGCTTAATGTAGATGCATATCATGTTTTCTTAACTACATAAGTTTTACACAATTGGGTCAGGAAGTTTCTTAAAATGAGCCTCCTTAAAGTAGGTTGGTGATAGTTGTGTCTTTCTTAAAAAATTTAGCTACCAATTCAAGGATAAAATAATGGTGTGGAACATAATATTTTATGTTTGTTATGGCTTGTAAACTAGTTTTGGATGGATTATAATTTTGTTTTAGGAGGTTATTGTTGTTAATATTAGAGTTATGGAATTAAACCTAAGGTTGGCCTGAAATAATTAAATAAAGGTTTGAATCCTAATGTTTGGTTTTAATTAATCTCTTGCTTTAATTAAACCTAATTTATTACCACCTTGCTACGTAAGTTATGGTGCTTGTTGAAATCGGGTGGTGCTTGATGAATGTGCTCTTGAGCATTTTCTTGAACACTCATGCACCAAGTTACGATCACCTTATTTGCTCTATAATATGGTGGAGGGAGAGTCAAATGGGTGGTTTTTCTCTTGGGTGTTCAAAAGAGATGAGGATGGTTTGGGTAGTAAGCATAGGTTAGATCGAGGTCACCTAGAGCTAGAAGGAAGGAGCTTTGAACCAGGTGGTTTTACCTTACTTTATTTTTAGCATTTGAACTAGTTTTGCTTAGCATGTTAGTCTTTGGTGTGCTTGTTTCTCCCTTGTTTTTCAGTGTGTGTGTGTGAGTTGTGCATGCCTATGGGTTCTCTCATGAGTGCTTGCTATGTTGTGTTTTGTATCCTTTGCTTGGGTAAAACTGTTATTGTTAGCTTTTGCTTGATGCCTAGATTATCTTCTTCATGCATGTATCATGGGGTTTTCTTGTTGAGCTTACCCATTTTATTTTGCTTGATTGTATCTTTGCTTTATGTTGCTCCTTAGAAGGTGCCTCAATGGAGAACCTTCTAGGTTTGCAGGGTTGTGTGCATCCCTCTTTCCTAGTATGAGATGAAGTGCAAGGTAGATGGATGGTGTTCCTTCCTACCTGTGCTTCACTATGGTGTAGTGAGCCTCAAGGAAAGGATTAGGGTTTCTATGCATGTGCATCAACTTAGTTGGTATGATGGTGATTATGTATCTTTATGCTTGTAAGGTCACTATTTTTTTGAAGTGAATGTTACTTTCTGGTTTGCATGCATATTTTGGTTGTTTCTCATGTGAGCCTTGGGTGGTTTTGTTCTGTTGTTCACCACCTTTTTGTTTGATTTTGAACTTTGGTTTTAAATCCTTGCTCATTCGATTATACACTCAAATTCTTGTGTTTGAACCTTGGTCTAAGGTCTTTGTAGGATATATCTATGTATGCATGGGTTTTATTTATGTCGAGTTTTGTTGTTGCTAGTTGCTTTGAACATTGGATTTGGATTTATTTGATGCTTGGTTTTATAGTGGTTTAAATAAAGTACTTATATGTTGTGTTGAGTGTCTTTGTTAAGAAATTTATTGTTAAATTAGATGCTAAAAATATTCTTGTCATTAAAATTGTGTATAGGATTTTTTTTTAATTTAATTATACCTTTGAATGAAAGAACACTACAATTACTATAATTATTAGGCTTGTGAAAGAAAACGAATCACTTAAAGTAAAGTATTATACTATAGTTGCTTGATTTCCTTAGGCTTGTGAAAGAAAATAAATCATTTAAAGGAAAGTATTATGCTTTAGATGTTTGATTCCTTAGGATTGTGATAGTAAAGGAATCACTTAAAGAGAAGTACGGGATTCTCTTTGTTACATATTTATGTGATAAGTTAGCTATTTTGATTTCTTGAGACTGGTGGTAGTTAAAGAAATCATTATGAAGAAAGTGAGTTTCTTTTCTAGTAGTTACTTGAAATGATGCATGGTTTCTTGCATTTTGGTTATGGCATGTTGTAAGTTGCATTGCATGAGAGAGTTTTTTTTATCTCTGAATATCTCACAATTATCATGGTGGTTTTCCAATCACTAAGAGGCTTGCTGACTTGCAAATGGATTCTAGAAACTTTGGCTAAGGTTTCCTAGAGCTTGAAGGTTTTGTTGTTGTGGACATTAAAGATTTGTAATGATTAAAAATAAAATAATTATTATTTGTGTAATGGAAGTTACATTGTTAAATGGTAACTTGGGGTTGCCTTATTGTTTTTTTAAATTAAACATTGAAGTTGGTAATTAATGTGTTCGATTAACTTTTTGATGTATGTCATATTTGAGTATGGAATATCTTTCTTTTGTAATTGTTTATGGAAGCATTTGAGATTTATGTTCAATAACTGCTTAGTTTGATTATGGTTAAGAGGAATTTATTTGTGTTTTTTTATTGAGATGAATTATGTATTACACTTATGCTTAGTGCTTTTTTAGCTTTGGCATGTGATGTTATCTATATTTGGGGTGGTTAGAGTGTTCCTCTTGTAAACCACATAACCTAATCTTAGAAGGAGTTGCATAAATACAATATCTATGTAGATGTGAGACCTAGAAGGAGTTGCAATGATGCAATAGCTAGGATCTCACAAACCTAGAAGGAGTTGTGTGTATACAATAGCCAGGGCACTTGTGAGTAGTCAAACCTTGAATGAGTAGGATTAGGTGTCTAGAGAAATCTATTCAAAAGGTAGCAGTGATGATTCTTTGATCTTGTAGGATAAGGAAATCATGTTAGTTGTCATTGAAGTTACAATAACCTTAGTTAACCCATGGAGGTGTGGTAACTAAGCACCAAGGCTCTACATTGAGTAACCTACCTAGGTGGAGCTAGAGTCAAGTTAGGGAATTGGTGTCCCCATTTAAGAGTTATGGACCTTAAAGGAAAATATCTATGTCGTGGTCATATGGTCATATACCAAGGAGGGTGTAGGAAAGGTGAGGGGACCACTTATGGCATCCTTCTAAATATGTAGGTTTAGTAAGGTGAACCCTAGAAGTTATAAAAGTTGGCATCTCCTGTCCACTAAGTGTCATCTGTAGTGACTTGGAACTCAAATGATACAAAGCCTTGAATGTTGATATATTTATAGAAAAAGGGGGTATCACCCTTGAGAGCCTTTCTTTGTAAGTTATCTTAATTTTTTTTTGGGTTGTTACATGACTAATGCAAGTTATTAACAAAATTTTAAAGATAAAATATGGTTGTGCAACATGTTTGATATGACAACATGATAGGTGATAAAACAAGACATTTAGACAATGGGGATAAACAAAATGTAATAAAAAAATTGAGAAAAATATACAACATGTGAATATCATTTATTAATTATGCCAATTAGGATTGGGGAATGCATATTCATGCATCCAAAAGATGACAAAATTAGCATGTCATAAGCATTGGTTTATTGTTGTATGAATGGGTTGGATGGATGCAATATAAAAAGATGATGAGAGAGAAGCCCAAAGTATTGGGGCATCATGCATAGGTGAGGAGTGACAAAATTGAATTTAAAAAGAGTGTCAACTCCCATAGATACAAAATCAATTGGAAGGAGTGTCAATCCCCCTAGATATAAAAGTATTTTGAAAGAGGGTTGACTCCCCCAGACATAGAAATAGGTTGAGTCAAAGGAGAGAAAGGAGAGAAAGAATGTTGAGGGAGGTGGTGAAGGAGGAGTAGTTAGAGTGGAGTAAGTGAGTGAGTAAATAATGATTGGGGTGTTGCAGGTGGGTCACGTTGTTGGGATGGTTATCCTAGATATATTTTATTTTTGGTAACAATGTTGATCATTCCCACAAAACCTTGATGTGAAGGGATGTGATTTACATGGTTAATTTGTCTAGATGAATTTGAAAATATCGAGGCGTCAACTTGTTATTGCATCCCATGTTGTGGCAATGGATTTCTAAATGTACCAAGGTGTTGGTTGAATGGTGTGAGGGGATTTCTAACTTGTATAACCCCTTGATCAAGTAGATATTGTACTAGGTGTTTGAAATATCGATAGTCATTACAAATGTGACCTCTCTACTAATATAGAAACAAAATTGATGCTTGTTATACAATTTTTCTTTCACCCAATTTAGTCGAATATTAGGCAAGGTGATTGCTTTTGCATATTACAACTTTTAAAATATGTTTGAAAATGGCTTAGACAAGGACATCCAATTGCAATGCATACAAGAAAGGTAAAAAAACTAATTGGAAGGTTGGGTAGAAGAAGATAGGGTGATCATCTACACTCGACCATGTGTGATAGGAAATTATCTTGCTGAGGTTGAGTATTGTGTTGTGATGGAATTATTGTGGTACTCTTTTTGACTTGATTATAGGTGGGTTCATTATAGATCTAAATATAGGTGGGTATTTGATACCCCTAGCCACTCGACTACAACTCAATATGTTTGAGTCAATCCAAAATTTTTTACATTTCATTTTAAGGAGTTTGAGTTGTCTGGGTAGGGCTGACAGGGATGGCAACATGGGGAGGCTCAATTTGGTAGGGATAACAATATGAATATGGGTAAGGTGGAGGAGGTAGAAAATATGGGTGAGAAGCCTATGATATGTAAACCATGTGATCCATTTGGAATGGAGAATGGGGTGTTTGAAGAAGAGGTGGAAGGTATGGTATTGAAAGAAGAGGTGGAAGATATGGTATTTTAAGAAGAGGTGGAAGATATGGTGTTTGAAGAAGGTGAGAGGAATCGAAGGGGTAATATTTTTTGATCAAGAAGGGAGATTGGAAGAAGAGGGATCATGAGGGTTAGAAGCAATGAGAGAGACAAATACAATACCCACAACTGAAGGCATGGGTGAATGATAAATGGATGAGATATAAGAGGTGTGAGAGTTGGTTGGCTCTTCTAAGAAAGAGGGAAAGGAATAGTTAGGGACTTAGAGTGGACTCAAAGAGACTCGAGGTAAGTCATCTAGAGGAGGATAGGGTAAGAGGGGTTGATGTGAAATAGGTGAAGCAAAGAACAAATTTTGGATGATATAGGTGGAGAAATATCAAAAAGCACCAAGGTCATAGTGTAGACCATTTGGGTTTGAGAAATATGAAGGGGTCCCATCGCTAGAAGGCTCAAGTAAGGTGGTGTGGGTGGCCTACTACATTAGGTGTTGGTAATAGTACAAGGGCCCAAAATGGTCCACATCACTTGAATAGGGGATATGAAGAATAGTGAATAGACTACGAGGTAGGGCAAAAGGAACCCCCTCCAAATGGGTTGGAGGGGTCACCAAAGGAGGAGGGATCATCTTAGAGGGGTCCATGTAAGGGTGCTCCTATGCTCTAGCTTGACTTCTAGTTATGACCATAAGTAGTTAGAGATAGAGTAAGAGATGGAAAAAAAAAGGGTGTGGTGGGTGTGGGATGTAACTTAGCTATAATAGGAATTGTCTGTATCAGGATGATTCTGTCTAAAACCATCCCTATTTAGATGATATTTATATGAAATTATCCCTATCTAGATAGTATTTGTAAAAGACAAGTTCCAAATGGAGTAATGGAAAAAAATAAGAAAAGGGGGTGTTTTCATTTCTCTTTGGTCTCTTATGTATTTTTGGTGTTTTTGAATAAGGATATAACTAAGCAAACCAACAAGCATACAACAAAAAATATTTGATGCAATTTAGGTTTGGTTTATGTTTGATGTTTCTTGGGTTTTGATTCTATTTTTTTTAAAACAAAGAATGTGCAAGAAGGAAAATCCAGTTGAATGCCATTATTGAATCATGAAAACATTTCATTTTATTGAATCATAAAATATATTACAATACAATATTTTCAAATGCCCATTAGGATACAATGAGGGTTTTACAATAATGAATCCCCTTTTACAATGCTAAGTTTAACACTTTGTCTTCTTTGACCACCTCAAGGAGGGATGGGTTTATGATTATGAACCACCCCAAATTGAGCAAAGTTTCCACACTTGCACAATCAAAGCAAATATTTTTAGCACCTATTAGGTCCACCTAATTTGGATCCAAGCTTATATTAGAAGCAAACAATAAAAAATTGAACTAAAGCATTAAATATAACATAGAATGAGATAAAAACACTATGAAATTACTTTGCTCACCTCTATAGATGGTTTGCTATGGTCTGCTCCAAATTGGGACCCATCTTGTTAGGTACCCAACTTCACACATCAAATCACAACAATTTTAGGTTAGTATAAGGTAAGAGCCCTTGCTTCCTGGTCATTTTTTATCATTCATCATCACCATCGCTAAGCACCTTCTTAAGCCAAGTTAGTAGTCTTAGGTTGTGCAATGGTATAATTCCTTCCCCCACCAATCATTTTAACATTCAGTACTTTTTTATAGTTTCATTGTAAGCTTAGTATTTTTTTAGTTATATTTGGTTTTTGTTAGGTTAGGTTGTTTGAAATAGTTTCTAGTGTTTCATTATTTTGTATTTTTTTTATCTAAAGCCAAATTTTGAATTTTTTATTTTCTATTTTTTTGCAATAAATTTCATTATATTGGTCTTCTGAGACAAAAAACATAGACCTAGTAGAGAGGGAGACCGAAAGCATCCCTAGCATAAACCATATTGATAGGGATGGTTTTTGCTATAAACTATCCAGATAGGGATGGTGTGATCTCTTTCATAGAGTTTATTTTAGGAAACAAAGCTTGTGCAACAGTTCCAACCAATTTCCAAAGAGCATTGGACCTCAAGTAGGTGCTCTTGATTTTAATTTTAGGTCTAATTTCATAAAAGAGCACTTAATCTAGGATTTTGTTTTATTTTCCAATTCACTTTTCTAGCTTAGATAACATTAAGGAACAACTCCTTTACCATTTGTATGCTCTCTTCTCATGCTAAAAAATGACCTCAATCTATGGGTCTCTAGTTCTCTTTTTCAATCTCTTTTGCAACTTGCTTTTGGATCCTTAGGTTTGGATTATGCGAATGATAGGATGAGTGAGAAATTTTCACTTTATGGCAAGGCTACTCATGGTGTCATATTTTTTAAACTCAATCTAATTAAAGTGTGATATGTGATTGTTCTAAGAAAGAAATCAAGTCAGCCAGAGGAGGAGAAAACTCTCCTTAGGACATGATGGTGTTTTACAAATCTTGAGTGAAACATTAGGTATGATTGAATAAAAAAATGAATTCCATTTCTACGAAACCCAAGAAGATGTTTGAATAAGACATGATGATGATTGAGACAACTAGTGCATGTTTACAAATAAAATACTATAAATAAAAGAGGGTTGGACAATATGGTGGACAAGACAATGAGGCATGAGATAAAACATGACAGTAAAAAAATTGAAAGTGAGATATAAAATAAACAAAAATACAACACATACAAATGAGAACACTACATGCAACACGGATATGCCATTGATGAATTATGTTAATCATGACTAGGGAACACATATCTACACATTTGAAAGGTGACCAAATTAGCATACGATGACCCTTAGTTTATTTATGCATAAATGGGTTGGATGAATGCAATGCAAAAATATGATGAAAGAAGCCCAATTGATTTGTGGCATAAACATGGATAGATAAGGAGTGATAAAATTGAATTTGGAGATAATGCTAACTCCCCTAGATAGAAAATGATGGTATTTGAAGCTTTATACTTAATAGAAAATTCACAAGAAAACAATCACAAGATCGAATATAATAAAGTTATAATATAATGAACCAGTAAAGATAATGTAACAAAGATAAATGAGACAACTAATATGTATTATCAAGGCTTAATAATATACCAAATAACATTCAATAATATGATTAGATATGAATGTAAAGCTTGAAATATACACAATAATATCACTTACAATACTAGTTTCTCAAATGTATGTAAAATTGTATTACTCTTTCTATTACAAATATCTTATAAGATAGACACTGTATATCACTATGTAGAAGATATGGAATGCTTTATAGAAGATTTGGAATTCTCTCTATATATGGAGTAATATATAGCTTTTCTAGGATGAATCTTTGGTTACCATGAATTCTTTCCATATCCCAAGCCTTATGACTCTTTTCTTCTATACTTGACACTTGCATACACATGACACTATCTTGTATGCACACTTGTACTTGAATATTCCTAATATAAGGACACATGTGCACTCTTACATAATGGAAACTTGTGCACATTTACACTCATAACACTTGCACACATAATTACATGACACTTGTGCATTTCCTGCACATTATTACATTACATGAAATATCAACTCACACTCTAATATAAGACACACACCTAATCTAATAATGTACCAAGGTGGTACATTGGAATATGTGGCTTTTGAAACCTTATACTTAATATAAATTGCCACAAAAAAGTAATCACAAGATCAAATATAATAAAGTTACAATATAATGAATCCAATAAAGATAATGTAACAATGTTAAATTATCCAAATAATATATATAACATTCAACAACATAATAAAATATGAATGTAAAGCCTAGAATATGCACAATAATATCACTTACAATACTAGTTGCTCAAATGTATGCAAACTTTTATTACTCCTCTTTCTATTATAAATATCTTATAGAAATGACTCTATAGACAATGTAGAACACTATGTAAACACTGTAGATCACTATGTAGCTCATATAGCTCTTATCTCTCATATATCTCATATATCCTCTATGGAGTAATATATAGCCATTCTAGGATGACTCTTCCTTTCCATATGCCAAGCCTCATGACTTTTGGCTTCTCTACTTGACACTTGCATACACATGACACTATCTTGTATGCACACTTGGACTTGACTATTCACTTAATTCTTCCTAATCTAAGGACATGTGTGCACTCTTACATATTGGACAATTGTGCACATTTACACTCATAACATTTGCACACATACTTACATGACACTTGTGCATTTCCTGCACATTATTACATTACATGAAATATTAACTCACTCACTAATATAAGCCACAACCCTAATCTAATATTTACAATGATGTACCAAAGAGGTACATTGGCATGTACCAAATAATGTAATATTATCCAACACCCCCTTGTATTACATTATTTTGTTATTGAAGACTTTAGTCTTCAATATGATCTTCCTTATGATCCTAGATCTTGTGTTCTTTCTTGCTTTCTTCAATCTGCTGCATTTCTGTATTCTAATCAAGTGAGTGAATAATATCTTTTAAAAAAACTCATCTTCATGAATTACTAATTTTTCTGAAATGTCTTTGACTTTAGTTTCTTCTAGTTCTTGAATTTCTTGAGATATATCACCTTTTTGATTTCCTTATATATATTGCCATTGTGGTTGATTACATTGGTACTGGCATTGAAATTATTACTGATTTGGATGATATTGAGTTTGATATTGTCTTGGTTGGATTGGCCTATTTGTTTGATCACTTTGATTTATCTAATTTACTTGATATTGATTACTTGTATTATATCTACAAAACAAATTGTATTATTATTCCTCCTACATATCCAACAATATTTTCTACTCCTATTAAACCTATCTCTTGAATTTGAAGTAACATTTTCTTATGTGTTATCTCTTGATACTTAGGCATTTTTAGTCATATAATATTTGAATGAATTATCTACTTCATACTCTTGCAAAATAGTGGTTAACTCATAAAATGAATTATATTTGCTTATAATTTGCAAATATGTAACTAGGTGCTTGTATTTTTTGGAAGAGCTCTCAAGATCACTTGAATAAGAAATTTGTCCTCTATATTTTCTCCTAAATTTAATAGTTTTGCTTTTATGTTTGCCACTCTTCTTAAAAATAATTCAATGCTTTCACCACTATTAACTTTTAAGGAATGTAACTGAGTTTGAAGATTCAAAATAGTAGCTTTGTTCTTTCCTTCAAATATCTTGGCTAAAGTATTCCAAGATTCTGTAGAGGTTACTATTGTGCTTATGTAAGGTTGTATCTCATATGTAATTACAAATGTTATTATCATGAGGGATTTTTCTTCTTATTCATATTTTTTAATTTCTCTATCACCTTCAATAGGTTTAGTTTTTATTCCTCTAACAATGTCCCAAAGTTTTTCTACTATCAAAATGGATTTTACTTTGTTTTTCCATGAAGCATAGTTAGGACCTTTAAGAAGTTGATACTTTGAAAGAAATAATTTTTTGATAGACATACTAGTACTCATATAACCTTCGGATCTGAATACCTTATGACTTCCTAAGTTTAAATGATTCAACCTTTCTAAATTTCCAAGTTTCTAAATTTTCAAAAACCTATGATGTTGAATTTCTTATGACTCCCTAATTAATTAGAAACTAGAAAAATAAGAATGTTTGCAAATTTAATATTCCTAAGTTTGAAGTAGGCTTCCTTATCTCTCCATAATTAAATAATTTACAAATATTCCATTAGCTTTGAATTTCAACAAATATTAAAAATACTTTATAACTCCAAAAAACTTAAAGTAAACTTTGACTTAATACTTCAAAACTTTTCAAAAAAATGCAAGGTATTAATCCTATTTAATGTCCTTATCTCTCCTTATTAATATTATTTAAAATTAGAATAAAAACAATTAAATATTCCTTATTTTTCCTTAACCTTAGCAAATAATCAAAAATATAAAATATAAAACCCTAATATTACCTTGAAGTGTGTGGCTTCTTGTGTTGACCTTGGTGTTGGAGTTTGGTAAATGATTCAACTTGAATTGAGTGTGTGCTATTTCTTGTGTCAACCTTGGCGCTCACTCCTCCTTTCTAGCTTTGAAAACCACTTGCACTCTATTTGAATAGTTCACTAAACACTACCAATGAATAGAATATTTTTCTCTTCATGCAAGTGCATATTTAATCACTTTTGTGGGTGTTTCACTTTTATCTACCTCAAACATTTCAAATTATTTAATTGCACTCAAATGTTCTACCCAAACCTTCTGTTACATCTAGCAAACTTTGGCAAATTTGTGAGGTGTTCATTCACATAATTTAACCACTCATTTCAAACATTCCATTTCAACATTTGGCACTTTCTCTTTGGTGATATCATTCAAGCATTATACTATAAATGCTTGGCTCTTCGAATGCTTATTTAAAAAATCAATTTCTTTTTGATGTAATTCAAACGTTTGATTTTCCTATACGATGACACTTCACCTCGATTGCATGTGGTATTAGGTTTCCACTTGGATGTCACTTAGACTTATTTTCCTAAGGGTGGCACTTAAATCTTAGTCTCCTTCACTATGTCACTTACCTCTTGGTAATTAATTTGTACTAATATTTACCCTTGGCTTATCCCTAATGAGTGGATGGCTACTGTACCTTTTAGAATTTTGTGTCTTTTCAATTTACAGGTTGATATTTGGAGTCCAACATCCCTTGGTCTTTGACCATCCTATGTATGGTGCTTGGCTTCTACACTCCAAATCAACCTTTGGACTTTTGCGCACTTTGATTGGTGCTCGATCCTTGATGTAGTTTGGCTGGTGCTTCTAATGAATACTTTGTTCTTTAGCCTGAGTACTTCCTTGAAAATCAAATCTTATTAGTAGTATCTCAATGCTTGGTTCTTGGCTCATCTTCTTGGTGCTCAGCTCTTAGCTCTGCATTCCAACTAGTCATGAATGATGTTGTCTATTCATTTCTTCTCTTAGAACTAATGACTTATGTTATTCCTTGGATTTTGTGCTTTTAAACTTAAGCTTTCTACAATATTTAATGCATGCAACACTTGATTCTATGATACTTATATAGCTCTAATGGATACTACATTGCTTTTGATTGATATTTTTCCTTCCTTTTTATTCTAGCTTAGCACTCTCCTTTGACATAAAAATTTGACACTCTTTAATATAACTCAAACTCTACCTTATAATTGCAGATAAATGTGGTGCATCTATTCCTTGATATAGGGGATTTGCACCATTCGACTCTTGACAAATGCTTAAGAAAATAATAACGTTTTGAATATTTGATCTCCTATGTTTCCTCCAATATTGCTATGAATACTACCCTGAAACCTATCATCCTACAAACCCTCTTTCTGCCTTTAAAACTTGTTGTTCAACCTTTCTTAATATTATCTACTTTTCTCCTTTTTCAATATGAATAACACTCCTCAACTTTTACCATGTCACTATTATGGTATTCTTATTTCTTATTTATTTTCTATACGTATATGTACCTTGATTTCTTCTTTTCTTGATTCTCTCAAGGCTAATCCTTGGTTGAAACGATATATTTATTTTTCCCTTATGTACTTTCACAAACTTGCTATTCTTTATCTTTGGCTGAATCTATTTTTTTCCTTGCTCAATATGAATAATGCTTTGCTCTCTAGAATTTGTTGTCTTTCACAACTTATTGTTCAATGTGGACTTATATGAATTTACATTTAAGTATTCTCTGACTGTTATCTTTACCTTTCAGAATTTTTTGCCCATGTGGTATTTTATGATGCTTTGCACCAATCTTCAATTTTATCTTCTAAAACTTACAATCTTGCTCCTTACATTCTCTGTACTTTCTAAATATATATCTTCAATGTTGCCCTTGTGGCATTCAAACTTTCCTTCCAAATGTTACCTCTATCTTGGTCTTCAAGTTGTTCTACCTTGTGTAGTTCTTACATTGTCCTTTAACTTGGATTGTCCTTAGACTTTTTGTTGTCTTGAATTCTTCTTTATACCTTCAATTTCACTTACCTATTTTCTTTCTATCTCTATAGAGGAAGTTATATTAATGGTATTTTTTCTTACTAAGGACCAATCTTCAATCTTCAATAAGACCTCTTTCTTGGGTCTACTTCAATCTGCCTTCAATGGGAATTTTTAATTATTCTTATTTATCTTCTAATAGGACATATTTCCTCGGGTCTCCAATATCTATTTTATATTATCTTATACTCCAAATAGACTTATTGGAATAGGTTAACTCAATCTACCTTCTCAAGGTCTATCTTTGAGACCTACATTTTTTATCAATTTATATATCTAAAACTTAACTGCAACTTAAACAAATCCCTACTTGAGGAAAGCTCATGACCTTCAAGCAATCAAATATGAAAGTATTCTCTATCCATTGTATGAAGCTTATCAATTTTTGAAGATCAATTTTTACTAAAATAAAATCTTAGATAACTTTCTCTAGCATTAATGTGAAAATTCTATAAATCTTTTCAATAATCTGAAGAAAAATGACAATGACCAACTTTCCTCTAAGTTGGTTCTTTCTGAAAATTTAATATTAATCTTCACTGGTTGTTCTTCATTCTAGTGGAAATCCTTTAAGTTCATTGGTCATTCCTACCCAATGGTAATATCCTTAACTTCACTAGTTTTCTTATCCATTGGTAATATCCTTAACTTCACTAGTTTTTCTTACCCAGTGGTAATATCCTTAACTTCACTAGTTTTTCTTACCTAGTGGTAATATCCTTAACTTTTGCAACTTTCAAAACCTATGCAAGTAACCTTGTTGTGGCTCTGATACCACTAATGGATTTTTAAGCTTTATACTTAATATAAATTACCACAGAAAAGTAAGCACATGATCGGATATAATAAAGTTACAATATAATTAATCCAATAAATATAATGTAACATAGATAAATGAGCCAAATAATATGTATAACATTCAACAATATAATGAAATATGAATTTAAAGCCTAGAATATGTACAATAATATCACTTACAATACTAGTTCTCAAATATATGTAAACTTGAGTTACTCCTCTTTCTATTATAAATGTCTTATAGAAATGACTCTATAGGTAATGTAGAACACTATGTAAACACTGTAGATCACTTTGTAGCTCATATAGCTCTTATATCTTATATATCTCATATATCCTCTATGGATTTGTTGGACATTTTGAGTCCCTAAGTCAAATGTTGTCATTGATGTCACCAAAATAAGTCATCATTAATGTCAAGGAATTCGGCAAGAAAAAAAGTCGTCAAAGGTGTCACTAATATCTAGGAAGAAGCTTCAACAATGCAGAATTTAAAGGCAAAAGGGCTCCATAATAGTTTAATATTATATGAGAGCATAAGTTAAAAAGGGTTTTCATAAATACCCAAGAAGGCATATTGCAAAGTTCAAAGGAGGTCTGATATTTATTTTATAAAATATTTAAATTCAAAAGGAATTTAAATTCTAAAAATAAATATCATCAATACAAAGTTGTGCAATAAGAGAAGATCTTAAAATCCAAAGGTTATAAATATAATTTATACAATTTAAATCCCTTGGAATTTAAATCATTTATAAATTACAAAGGTTAAATGCGTCAACGTCATCGAAAAATTTGGAGCATCGATGTTTGAAGACAACGGTAGCTTCGTGTATAAAAGGGAGGCCAAAAGAATTTTGTAAATTATCCCTCATTGTTTTAATTAATGCAACCAAGGAAAATTTTCATGCATGAATTCAAAGGCAAGAGTGAGGAAGAAGAATTTTTTTTTTTTCATATTATGTGCAAGGATTATAACGAGTAAGGTTGGTTCCCAAGACAAAGGTGGACACAATGGTCCATTGGTAGCACATGTTTTTGCTAAGGCAGTTGTGGGGAGACGAACCCGTGTTATAATCCTATTAAGTATGTGCACAAAGGGAAAAGGTTTTGTGCTTCACGTTTTTTGGTTAATGCACTAGGGAAGGAATAAAGTGCATGTAGAGCCTTTTGGTTCTCAATGTGCATTGAGCACATGTGGTTGTGGAGCCCTCGGCTAGGGCATTCGCGGAGGCAGATGTTAAGGGTTCGAAACCCGTAGAGAGGCAAAGGTTATTTTTGTTAATATTTTAATTGCCTAAATTTTAAATTAAAACCTTTATTAGGAGTTATAAGGGGTGTTAGAAGTTTTTAATTAGGTGATGAGATTAGTCGTTAGGAGAAATAAGGAGTGATATTAATTGCTATGTGTTGAATTGTGATTTATAAAAAGGGAAGATATTATTTTTAATTGGAGTAATAACGTAAAAATTAGTTTGCATTAAGGATCTTTAATGTGTTTTCTAAAGACCTTTTTGCGGGTGTTAGATTTATTTTTGAGATTGTGGAGTTTATAAGGTGTATATATGACTTGGTATCTTTGTATGAAAAATATCTTTGAGAAAGCATTTACAAGGGATTTAAAGTGAAGATTTTGCCACCTAACCATTGAAGTTGTCAAAGACAAATTGAGTGTGATTGGAACAGGTTTTAAGATCTATTTTTCTATCTCCAAGTAAAAAGGTATGCGCAAATTCTTCCATGGTTAAGTTAATTGGTTGGTTTTCTGAAAATAAGTTTGGAGTGAAAAGGACTTTATTAGGGTTTACTTTTCGAGAGTGTTTGAGTTAATGCTGCAAGGTATTCTAGAGTTAAGTTTTGTGATTAAAACCTTGTTTTATAAGCATTGTTGTTGAAGCCATTGGTTGTACGAAGAACTTGAGTTAGGGTTGTGCAAAAGAACATGAGTATCATTGTAATGTGAAGATTATAATATAAGCATTGTTGTTGAAGCCATTGATTGTATGAAGAACTTGAGTTAGTATCATGCAAAAGAACATGAGTATCATTGTTATGTGAAGATTGATGTATAAGCGTTGTTGTTGAAGACATTGGTTGTACAAAGAACTTGAACTAGGATTTGAAAAGAACATGAGTATAATTGTTATGTGAGATTTGTTGTTGAGCATTGTTGGAAATATTTTGAGTTAATGTTTACATGCTTGGACTAGGACTTGTGAGCAAGGGTTGTTTGTTGAGTAATTGGTTGAGTAGAGTTGATTGAGCCTAGTAAAGTGGATGTATGAAGTGATTTTTCAAGTTCCATAAAATAAACTATTCTATATTCTGATTTGAGTTGAGAAAGTATTTGAGCAAGTTATGTGTGGACTTGTTGAGCAAATTTGAGCAAGTTTTGTGTGGACTTTTTGAGCAGATTTGGACAAGTTCTATGTGGACTTGTTGAGTAGAGTTGAGCAAGTTCTGTGTGGACTTGTTGGGCATATTTGAGCGAGTTTTGGGTGGACTTGTTGAGAATATTTGAGCAAGTTATATGTGGACTTGTTGAGCAAATTTGGACAAGTTATGTGTGGACTTGTTGAGAAGAGTTGAGCAAGTTCTGTGTGGACTTGTTGAAAAAATTTGACCAAGTTCTATGTGGACGTGTTGAGAATATTTGAGCAAGTTTTGTGTGGAATTGTTGAGTAGATTTGGACAAGTTTTGTGTGGAATTGTTGAGCAGAGTTGAGCAAGTTCTGTGTGGACTTGTTGAGCAGATTTGAGCAAGTTCTGAGTGGACTTGTTAAGCATATTTGAGCAAGTTCTAAGTGGACTTGTTGAGCAAATTTGAGCAAATTCTATGTGGACTTGTTGAGCATATTTGTGCTAGACTGACTAGACTATATTTAGTATAAATTTAAGACAGATATTTGGAGGTGAAAGAGTAGAGAGGATAGAGGTCTCTAGTGGATAGAGGTCCATCAGCCAGGATAGTGAGGATAGGTCTTCTAAGTGGGGATAAGAGTCTTTAGTGGAGAGAGATCCACAAGACGATGCAATGGAGATAGTAGTCTTCTAGAGGATCACCAACTAGAGTAGAGGAGGAGTTCTCCTATGTATAGAGATCAATGAATTTAATTTAGGGGATTGATGTCTCCTTTGGATAGAGGTCCATAAATATTGTAATTGGGAAGGATTCCCAAGAGATTGATTGAGAAAATTTTAGTGAAATATTTTCTCCATGGAGTAGCCCACATTGGGTGAACCACATAAATTGTGGTGTCTCTATTGTGTGTGGTTATTTTTGTATTGCTTTTATTACTGCTATTGATATTACTATCTACACATTGCTTAATATTGATTTGGAAAGAAAAGTAAAAAGTGATCTTATACTGTTCACCCCCCTCTCAGTATAATTTTGTGTTCTTCAGGAGTAATATATAGCCATTCTAGGATGACTCTTTGGTTACTATGACTTTTTCTTTCCATATGCCAAGCCTCATGACTCTTGGCTTATATACTTGACAATTGTATACACATGACACTATCTTGTATGAACACTTGGAATTGACTCTTCACTTAACTCTTCCTAATCGAAGGACACATGCACACTCTTACATATTAGACACTTGTGAATATTTACACTCATAACACTTGCACATATACTTACATTACACTTGTGCATTTCCTGCACATTATTACATTACATGAAATATAAACTCACTCACTAATCTAAGACACAACCTTAATATAATATTTATAATGATGTACCAAGGTAGTACATTGGAATGTACCAAATAATGTAATATTATCCAATAACATGTACCAAAAAATGTAATATTATCCAACATCCCCTGGATTACATTATTTGGTTATTGAAGACTTTAGTCTTCAATACAATCTTCATCCTGATCCTAGGACCTATATTGTCCATTCTTGCTTTTTTTAGTCTGCTCCTTTTTTGTATTCTAATGAAGTGAATTATCAGTATATTTCAAAATATCATCTTCATAAAATACTAATTTTTCTGAAAGAGCTTTGAATTCATTTTATTTTGTATAGTTCTTGAATTTCTTGAGCTAGATGACCCTTTTGATTTCCTTCTTTGTATGGTAGCTATGATTGATTATATTGATATTGAGAAGGATAATAACATTGAAATTGTTGTTTATGTGGATGGTGTTGAGTTTGATACTGTCTTGGTTGAGTTGATCTATTTTTTTGACCACTTGATTTATTTGATTTCCTTGATACCAATTCCTTGGATTGTATCTATAAAAAATTGTACTGTCCCCTTTTTTCTACATACTTGACAACATCTATTATTCCATTTTGATCTGTCTCTCAAGGATGAATCAACATTTCCTTGTGATTTATCTTTTGATACTAAGTCATTGTTAGTAATTTCATCTTTGACTGAATTCTCTACCTCATACTCTTGTAGAATATTGACTAACTGACCAAATGAAGTAACTTTGCTTAGAATTTGCAAAGATGTAACTAAGTGCTTGTAGTTTTTTGGAAGAGCTCTTAATATTACTTGAATAAGAAATTTATATTCTACCTTTTTACCTAAGGTTTAAAGTTTTGATTTTATATCTACCACTCTTCTTAAAAATAATTCATTGCTTTCAACACTTTTTACTTTTAAAGAATGTGATTGAGTCTATAGATTCAAAATAGTGGTTTTTTTCTTTCCTTCAAATATCATGGTTAAATTACTCTAAGCTTATGTAGAGGTTATTGCTAAACTTATGTATGGTTGTATCTCATATGTAATTGCAAATGTTATTTCATAAGAGCTTTAGCTTCTTCTTCATATTTTTAATTTCTCTATCACCTTTCGCAGGTTTAGTTTTTGTTCCTCTAACAATGTCCCAAAGTTTTTCCATTATCAAAAATTGATTTCACTTTGTTTTTATATAAAGCATAATTAGGACCTTTGAGAAGTTGAGACTCTGAAAGAAAGAATTTTTTGGTTGTCATGGTGGCACTCATATAACCTTTGAAGTTGACTACCTTATATCTCCCTAGTTTTTGAATGATGGATTTCAAGTTTCTAAGTTTAAAAAACCTTTGATGTTGAATTCCTTATGGCTCCTTAATTAATTAGAAACTAGAAAAATAAGAATATTTGAAAATTTAATATTTTTAGGTTTGATGTAGACTTCCTTATCTCTCCACAATTAGATAATTTGCAAAAATTCTATATGCATTGAATTTCAAATAATAATAAAGCAATAATGTTTTCAAATATTAAATAACTTCATAAAACTTCAAATTAAATATCTACTTATCACTCCAAAGCTTAAAGATGTAATTAAAATAACTAAGGTATTAATTATCCTATTAAAATTCTTATATCTCCATTAATCTAATTAAACCTTAGAATAATTCAATAATTAATCTTATAATCACCTTATCTCTCCTCAAACTTAGAAATAATCAAATATTAAAAACTAAACTCAAATGTACCTCGTTAATGGCATTCTATTTCAAACAAATATCTAGCACTGTGATTTGGTAAGTGATTCACTTAGCTTCTCTTGGATTTGAACATATGAGAGTGAGTGGGGATTCCTTGCATGAATTCTTACTTGTAATATTCCATGAAATGCTTCAATATCTATCCATTTACCTTCCTTATGTTAATGTGGCAATTTGATAGAATGCTTGGAAATTTAGGTTGATGCTTTGTAACACTCCAATACCTTGGTGAGTGAAATTTTCATCTGTGCTTCAATTTCTCTATGAGTGAAATGTTCTACTATGCTCCTGATTGCTTGGCATTTTTGAAATTGATTTCTCTTCATATTACATATTTGAAGTTTGTCCTTTTCCCTTAATGTTTGAATTTCTTGGTTCATTGTTTGAGCTTCCCTTTTGTTGTGCTTAGATGAAATTTATTTCCTATTCAACTGATAGACGTTTGAGGTTTCTTTGATATGAGGATTCATCTTATCTCACTTTATTGAATATGGTGTAAGCATTTCAACTCAAAAATGGTAATGTAAATGATTCATCTTAGCTTAGCACTTATTCTCCTCATGTTTCTTAAATTTCTTATTGTCTCTTGCATTTCTCTATGGCACTAGCAATCCTTGGTGGCACTTGGTATTCTCGGTATCCTTGGTGGTGCTAGTCTTCTTGATGGTGTTTATATACATAATGACACTCATAACTTAGGTGGAACTTGTCTCTTTGGTGATGTTTATCTCCATGATGGCACTGGTATCCTCTACTAGAAACACATTTAACTTTGAATTAGAGTGGTGCTTGCTCTAATAAATGATGCAAAATATGATTTCTCTTTACATTTCTACCCTTTGATTTGTACTACATTCTTTATAACATACCTTCTATAAAATCCTTGTTGTTAATGCTATCTGTTCTAACTTCTTTTCTTCTTTAATATGCAGGTGAAGACGTCTAGTTTTTATACTTTGATGGAGGATTTCAAGACTCCTAATATACCTTAATCATTGGCAAGAACAACTCTTTAATACTACTTTATTCTACCGCACTTTAGACATACATTTAATACTTATATTTCAACCTTGCTTTCTTTATGATGCCTTAATTATTGCTCTACTTCTAGTATAGATTTATTTTTAGTCGAATCTATACAAGCATAGATATATTCTATCTCTATTTCTCCTCGCTGCTAGTCTTCATAAACTTGCTATCATTTGATGTCTACTATATCATTCAAACTTTGGCAAGATACTTGCCTTCCAAATGTTGCCTGGTCTATCTTCAAATCTTGTTGTCCTCAAGACATCTTGTTGTCTTGAAGTTTTCAAGTTCTCTTTTCTTTAAGGACCAATCTTCAATAGTCAATAGGACCTCTTTGCTTGGGTATCTTCTTTATATATGACTTATATGGCTTCTATGGGACATCTTTCCTTGGGTTCTCTATCTATACCAGTTTTTGTACCTCTTACCTCAAGTCTCCTCTTTATCTCTGACTTCTATGGGACCTATTTTCTTGGGTCTCCTATCTCTATCAGCTATGGGACCTCTTTCCTTGGGTCTCCTATCTCTACCTACTATGGGACCTCTTTTATTGGGTCTCCTATCTCTGATGGCTATGGGACCTCTTTCAGTGGGTCTCCTTTCTCTAATGGCTATGGGACCTCTTTCAGTGGGTATCCTATCTGCTATGGGACCTCTTTTCTCAAGTATCCTCTTTCTATCTACTTTCTTGTATGGGACCTCTTCTTGCAAGTCTCATTTTT
Source organism: Wollemia nobilis (assembly GCA_028583015.1). Taxonomy (NCBI): domain Eukaryota; kingdom Viridiplantae; phylum Streptophyta; class Pinopsida; order Araucariales; family Araucariaceae; genus Wollemia; species Wollemia nobilis. Next base: position 7,466,036 of record JAQPPZ010017110.1, read on the forward strand.
ATTGCATACCTGCATGAGGAAAGCTCTTGGTCTTCAAGAAATCAAATATGAAAGTATTCTCTATCTATTGTAGGAATCTTCTCAACTTTTGAAGATCAAATTTTCACTACAACAATATCTTAGATAGATTTTTCTAGCATTACCTAAGAATCCAATATCAATGTCAACAAATTTCTATTCTCAAAAATTTATATTAATGTCAAGGTTGGCTATGGCTTGAATAATCAACTATCTTCAAGTTGATTCACCTAAATAGGGATCCTAGTCTTCATAGGTTATCCTTCAACCTTGTGGAAATATCCTTGTTGAGTCCTAGTATTCACAGGTTATTCTTCAACCTTGTGGAAAGACTCTAGCCTTCTACAACTTTCAAATCCTATGCAAGCAATCTTATTGTAGCTTTGATACCATTGATGGATTTTGAAGCCTTATACTTAATATAAAATTCATAGGAAAATAATCACAAGATCAAATATAATAAAGTTGCAATATAATAAACCAATAAAGATAATGTAACAAAGATAAATGAGACAACTAATATGTATTATCAAGGCTTAATAATATACCAAATAAAATTCAACAATATGATCAGATATGAATGTAAAGCCTAAAATATACATAATAATATCACTTACAATACTAGTTTCTCAAATGTATGCAAACTTGTATCACTCCTATTTCTATTACAAATATCTTATAGAGATAGACACTGTATATCATTATGTAAAAAATATGGAGTGCTATATAGATTTGAAATGATTTCTCTCTCTATGGAGTAATATATAGCCTTTCTAGGATGACTCTTTGGTTACCATGACTCCTCCTTTCCATATGCCAAGCCTTATGACTCTTGGCTTCTATACTTGATACTTGCATACACATGACACTATCTTGTATGCACACTTGTACTTGACTCTTCCTAATCTAAGGATACATTCACTCTTAAATATTGGACAATTGTGCACATTTACACTCATAATACTTGTACACATACTTACATGACACTTGTGCATTTTTTACACATTATTACATTACATGAAATGCTAACTCACTCACTAATCTAAACCACAACCTAATATAATAATGTACCAAGGTGGTACATTGGCATGTACCAAATAAATGTAATATTCTCCAACAGAAAAGTGGATTGAAAAGGAGAAAAAATGAGGAAAAAAATAATGTTGAGTGAGGGAGGAAGAATGAGAGAAAGCGTAAGGTTTAGAAAGGGGAAAATAATGAGGAAAGAAGTTTGAGGAAAGGGACCAGTCAAAGATATGTAGCTACATGTGCATAACCATACAATATTGACATAAAACCTACTAAAAAAAGGAGAATAAAAGGTGAAAAATGAGGGATAAGATAAGGTTGAGGAAGTGAGAAGAAGATGGAAGAAAAGTAGAAATATGAGAATAAAAAGGAGGTTAAATATGAGAAGGAAATTTATGGGAAAAAGGACCAACCACAGGTACATAGCCTCCTCTGAGTAACTATACAACATAGGTACACATCCTCATTGAGTAACCATACAACAATGACATGGAGCCTATTGGATTTGAGAGAAGAGGAAGAGAAGAAAGAGGATGAGGAGTAGGTGGAAGAAGGAGAGAAGAAAAATGAGTTAAAGAATATTGAGGAAGGGATGAAGAAGCAGTGATGTTTTGGGTGTTGGATTTGTTTTGAAACAAAGAATGTGCAAGAAAGAAAATCCCATTTAATGCCATTATGCATGGAAAGCATGAAGATGAAGGATAATAATGGTTTTGGGTTACTCAATTCCTTTGAGAGTGTCTAGCTTGTAAGAACCAAAAGCAAACTTATATTTGACGATGTAAGGAACCTAACCAATTGGGAGTGAACTTGTCTCATAAATGGTTGGGTAGGTTTGATTTTTGTTGATTCTTTTTTAGAACAAGGTCATGTAACTTAAATTATTATTCATGGACCTTATTATCATATGTGCACTTAACAAAATATTGATAAATAAAAACATGCTCAAGAGCATTAAATCAACATTTATCAAGAAGGGTAATCTGGTCTAAATGAGATTAGCACACATTGTCATCATCAATGATTTATTGGAGCAAGATTCACAAAGATGAAATTTCAAGTTCAAGGGTCATTATGGTCTCAGTGCCATAAATCAATGGAAATTGATTTACCCTAGTAGGTGTGTGAATGCTAATTTGATAGGTCCAAAGTGCTAAAGAAATTTAGGTATGAAAATATCTAGGGGATTCCTTAATGGTATTTCACAAAATTGCACAAATGGTTTTGTTGGTGGCTTTGGATTGGCCATTACCTGAAGGATAGTAAGGAGTTGAGAAGATATATTGGATATGATATTTGTCACATAGTGCTTGAACCTAATTCTTGAAGGGTGTACCATTGTCAAAAATGATCTGGGATGGGATGCCAAAATTATAAATTATGTAATGCAAGATGAATTCAAAAATTCTAGGACTAGTTTTAATAAGAGGAATGACTTCAACTCATTTGGTGAAGTATTTAGTAGCCATGATGATGAAGGTATGTTATCCAATTGAAGTTAGGGATATTTTTCCCATGAGGTCGATACCCCATTGTGAAAAGGGCCATAATGAATAGATAGGTTGCAAAGCTTGTGAGGGCACGTGGGTTAAATTAGCATGATGTTACAATTTGATACATTTATTGACATATATACAATAATCATGTTCCATGGTAGGCCAAAAATAACCTATGTGTAAAATGTGCCTTGTGATGGAAATTCCACTAAAACGGCCACCACAAGTACCATCATGAGCTACGGATATGACCCACTTTGATTCATGTGGTTCAAGACAATGGAGGAGAATATCATCATAGCTACATCGATAGAAGATATTTACCAAGAGGGTGTACCATGTGGCTTTCTACTTGAAATTTTACTTCCTAGCAAGATATGAATCATCGGGAAGAACACCAAGTTTAAGGTAATCCTTGACTTGAGAAAACCAAGCATTATAGGGCTCTTCTTGGATAAGATGAACGCCCAATTTTTCTAGGGAGGTATTTTTAAAAATAGTCAATTGATGGAGAGTGGTGACATATACATGGGTGACTTGGTCATGCAGGTTTTGAGGAATGAGGGAACCGAGAGAGGCCATGGTGTCAACAAAGTGATTTGATTTTAGCTTTGTTTGAGGAGTAAGAGTTTCAACCCTAGGATAAATTGATTCTTGAGTGGGAGCAATGTGTGGAAGAACTTTGGTGAAGGAAAAATTATAGGAAAGACATGGGTAGAGATAAAAAAATTTAATGGATAGAATTTTGAGTTATGGAAAATCAAGATGGAGGATCTATTGGTGGATAAATATTAGTGGGTTGAAGTATTGGGAGTAAAACCAATAGGAATGATAGATGAGTAATGGATAAATATTGATATGAAGTTAAGGAGATCTATTAGATTGTGCTTATCTGATTCAGTATTACTAAATGTATTGATAAACGCCACAAAAAAGTTGTTATGAGAAAAATTAGGAGCACTGTATCTAACAAAATTACTGGTAAATAAAATATTTCTTTGAAAGAAGTTATATTCTCTTTGGATGAATTATGGTGACTATGTGGTTGAACATATGAATGATTTTAACACAGTAGTAATTCAATTAAACTCTATAGATGTAAAAATGGATGAAGAGTAAAAGTGTATTACTTTACTTTATTCATTACCTAACTCCTAGGATAACTTAGTTATGGCTATCACCATTACTACTTCTAAATTGAAATTAGAGGATATAGTAGGCATTTCTATTAGAGGAATTGAGATGAAAATATTATGAGGATTATCATTAGAATGATGCCTTGGTTTTGAGAGGTCGTTCTCAAGAAAGAAGTAAAAATAAATCAAGAGAAAGGAAATCAAAATCTAGGGGAAAATCTGTTGTTCCTGACAAAAGAAAGTGTTGAAAGTGTGGTAAAATAGGGTATTATTAAAGAGAATACAAATCTAAAAATGTTGATGAAGGAAAATTTATATAAATGAAGACCACAAATGAAGATTCAGGGGACCTGTTCATATCTGCAGCATGCTCAAGTGAACACCATGACTCATGGTTGATTGACTCAGACGCTTCTTTTCATATGACCCCTCATAGGGAGGGGTTTTGTGAATATGAAAATATAAATGGAGGTGAAGTCTTATTGGGAGAAAAAATGAAAAAGAAAATAATATGTCAAGGAAGATTCAAATTGAAGTGTTGAATCTTCAAGGAGGGACATTTTTTGTAGGATTGCCCAAAATGTCAAACTTATTTTGACCATATTTCATTCATCCAGAATCATATTGAGCTGAAATTTGGAGGGTAGATGCCTGACAAACCCTAGAAAATCTAAACCAATTTTTATATCATTTGGAGCAACAAATATCCTAGCACATCCTTATGTGTGAATAGGATTTTTGGCAAGTGATTATGCAAGGTTTTCATCTTGGTTAAGTGCAAGTAGCTCTAGAGTGAATTAGGGTAGAAATGACATATGTGACTATGATTGTGACTACTACTAGAGGCAAGAAAGTGAATAAGGTGAATCTAGGTAGAATTCCTACAACGATCAAGGATGGTACAAATTTTACCAATACTAAAGGTGTTGAGTTAGATTCTAATAGTTTTGGAAACATGGAGACAATTGGGGGTAATGATCCTACCGATAAGGGACACATGCTTAATGGTTCCCTCACTCAAGACATCAAGTCCTATTTATTGTATTATGCTAAGAAATTGAAAGGGTCTGCAAAACCTCCCTCGGGTAGTGGAACCCTCTTACTCCCAATGGGTGAAGATCTAGTAATCCCTAAAAACCTAATGGTGGATTACATTTTTGTTGAATCCCATAATATGGTGGGGAAATTTGTTGGAGGACAACCGGATATGGAATCTATTCGATGGTGGGCCTATACCAAATGGAAAACCCTAAGCAATATGGAGTTGATTTCCCTTTCAAAGGGTTTTTCTTCATTCATCTCCATAATGAAGAAGATGCCTCCTGAATTCTTACCAGGGGTCCTTGGTTATTCATTAGAAATAGTATAATTCTATGGAAGTGGGGTAAAGATTTCAACCTTGAGATGTAGAGCATAAATTTTGCACCAATCTAGGTTCAATTTCTAGATCTGCCCATCCATTTTTGGCATGAAGATATCTTACAAGGCATTGGAAAATATATAGGTGAGCTAGTTGCAATCGACCTGGTGATCCAAGCATGCACTCACATGGTTCATGCTAAAATTTGTGTCAATGCCAATATGGATTTCCAACTTGCCACTTGGATAAATTTGGTTTATAGCTCCTACTATAGATGCCAACATTCAGACCATAGAATATGAGAACAAGCCTACATTTTGCATTGAATGCAAGGCTTAGGGCCATCTCAAAATCCAATGCCTGTTGCGAAGAAACTAAAAGGAGATGAAACTCCCCAATACCTCTCGAAGCAGGTTGTAGACAGAGCAACAACAAGGCATACCTATACAGGACAAGCAGTAAAGTAACCACTATCAAAATAAGGGATAAATTATAGAAGATACCAAAGGAAATCAGATTGAAATCCAATATTTGGAGGATAATCATCCAAAGGTGAGTTCTATTTTTGCCTTATAAAATCATTTTGATGTTTTAAAAGGAACTCTTATTCATGGGTCTGAACCTAGTGAGGATGACATTACCCCAAATCCAACTGAAACCCTAGTTTATGATCAAGAGGAACCCCAATACCTGACCAAATCTGGGCCATCCAATATTTTTTAAAACCATCGCCCAACCCCGAGGGGCATACAAAAATTGGCAATCCCATATCAGACAAAGTGGATAAAGAAGACAAATATGATATCAACCCCATTAACACTAGAAGTATTAAGAAATATTGTTGATATTGGCTGTGAAAAAAAAAGAAGATCCTCTATAAATGATTAGAAGAAAAAGGAAACAAAAAATAATATTGCAAATGGTACCCAGAAAACCTTATTCCAATATCTTCTCGATCAGGAGAAGGATGAATAAAAAATGTCCAAACCTTCCTTGCAACAAAGTAAGGGAGGCCAAAAAAATTCCAAAAATTATAAATGAGGATCCTCTCATGGAATGTGAGAGGCCTCAACAATGCTATCAAGCAAAGACTTATTTGCACTCTGAGGAAATAACACAAACCTACTATCATGGTTTTGTAAGAAATGAAGATAGATAAAAAAAAATCTAAAAAATCACAAATTCTATTTGGAAAAATGGTAATTTTGCTTTTTATCCACTCAAGGTACGCCTAATGGTCTTCTCTGTATTTGGGACTCAAACAAGTTAGAAGGCAAAATCATTTCCTCTTCTGACAAGGTCCTCAATATGATGTTTTTTTGTAAAAGCAATAATTTCTCTTGGGTTCTAACCAATGTCTATGCCCCTAACGATCCTCTCAACCATAGGGGTCTATGGGATACTTTGAGTCAAATGAGAAGTGCTTTCATAAACCTTCCATGGATTATTGTTGGAGACTTCAAATCTCACAATTTTCAGTCTAATAATCAGGGAGTGAACCTAATGCCCACCAAGAGCATTGAGAATTTTCATAACTTTGTCACTGAATGTGAGCTGATGGATGTTCAAACTAAAGGGGAAAAATACACCTAGAGCAACAAGAGAGTTTGGGATTAGCACATTAAAGTAAAACTTGATAGGGTTTTCTTGTCTCAAGAAGCTATACTAGTGATGGGTTATGGGACTCTTATCTGTCTTCCTAGAGTTGAATATGATCATTGCCCTTTACTGTTTGAAGCTAGGAAAGGCCCTTGTTTAAAAATACCATTTATATTTGAATCTATGTGGACACAACACCCAAATTTGTGGATGCAAATTACTAACTGGTGGTAATTTTACTATCATGGGTCCTTTATTTTCAAGGTTTCCCAAAAACTTAAGTGTGTCAAAGAAAATTTTCGTGTCTAGAATAGAGAAGTTTTTTGTAACATCTTCAAAAATAAGGAAAATATTTTGCAAAAACTAAAAATTATTGAACTCCAAATTCAGAATGGGTAGCTCAATGAACAACTCAAAAATGAGGAGAGATAGGTTATTGCAGACTACCACAATGTGCTGGCTAAAGAGGAGACTTTTTAGAGGCAAAAATCAAGGGCCCTTTGGCTCAAAGAGGGGGACTCAAACATAAAATTCTTTCATGCCACTACCCTAAGGCACCGAAGTTCGAATAAAATTAAATAATTAACCAGAAGTGATGGATCCGTCATCAGGGATATTTTTGAGATTCAAAATGAAGCTTCATATTTCTTTGAAGGCCTTTTGGGAGCCAACCCCCATATTTTGCCTAGGCTGGTAGACAATTGCTCCATCATATACCTAGTCTTGTCACTTTAGATATGAATTTATCTCTTATCAAACTCCTCACCCTTGATGAAATTAAAGAGGCTATTTTCTCAATGCACCCTGATAAAATCCTAGTCCATGATGGGGTTTTCCCTCGGTTCTATCAAAATTTTTGGGACATAATTGGGCCTAACATATGCAATGCCATCATTGAAATTTAGTAAACTAAATCCATACCCAAAAGTATCAACTCCACATTCATTGCCTTGGTTCCCAAAGGTTCTATGTGTAAATCTATGTTAGATTTCAGACCCATTAGTCTTTGCAATGTCTTGTACAAAAATCTTACTAAAGCCATGGATACAAGACTCAAATAAATCCTTCATAAAATCATAGACCCTTGTCAAGATAGCTTTTTCAAAGGAATAAATATCATTGATGGTGTTATCACATTTTATGAAGCCCTTCATTCTACCAGTCGTATCAAAAAAGTTGCCATGTTATTAAAAATTGATATGAATAAGGTTTTTGACAGAGTTAATAGAGATTTTTGGATTGCTTTCCTTCTCAAATTTGGATTTCATAGGGAGTGGGTTTATCTTGTTCATAATTGTATCTCTAATACCTAGTTTTAAGTCCTCAATGGATCTATAACATGGTTTTTCCCTAGTAACAAGGGCCTTAGACAGAAAGATCATTTATCCCCCATCCTTTTTTATCATTCTTGTTGAATCCTTGGGTAGAGAACTCAAAAATTCCTTCTCCAATGACATAATTTTAGGCATTAAGGTTGTGTCTAATTTAAGAGCCTTGTCTCACCATTAGTTTGTTGATGATACCATCATTGCTACTCATTCTTCTGTGTGGGAAGTAAACGCCATTAAGAGTATTCTTGATACCTTTGAGGAGGATGCAAGGTAGAAAATAAATTATATTAAAAGCAAAATATTATTTATTAACACTCCCTAAGAGAGAAAAGCTAATATTGCATGCATATTTCAATGTGTTATATCTCAGTTTCCTACCCAATATTTGGACCTCCCTCTTTTCACCAGTGCTCCAAAAGAATCCATGTGGAGTAATGTTATTGAGAGGATTAACCAAAAACTTGCAGGTTGGAAAGGGACATTCCTCTCTCAAGTACCCAAATCCACCCTGACAATGGCTTGTCTCCAAAGTGTTCCTATTTATTTCATGTCCGTATTCAAAGTTCATGTTGCTATCTACATGAAAATTGAGCAAATTCAAAAAATATTTTTGTGGGCAGGTGCCGAGGATAGGAAAATATTTCATCTAGTTAGTTGGGACAAGGTGTGCTCCCCCAAAAGTTAGGGGGGCTTGGGGCTATGAATATTTTATAATATGAACACAAACTTGTTGGCCAAGCAAGCATTGAAGGTTTTCATCAACAACAACCTTGAATGGGTCTCAATTATAAACATAAGATATCTTCAAAATCATTATTTCATAGATGATGATATACCTAGAGAGGGCTCCACTTTTTGGAAATAAATTATCTAAACCAGATCTCAAATTCAAAATGGGATAAGGTGACAATTAGGTACAGGGAGTAAAATTAACTTCTGAACTATCATGTGGATCTATAATCAACCGATTTTAGAGAATAATGAAATTGCTATTTTACAACCTTTCCTAGACACTTTAATTGGTAACAAGGTTGAAGATTTCATTGATGTTTCATATGATTCTAAGCGTTGGAAAAATTTTCATATTACAAATGCTAATGGTAAAATATCTGAGGCTTTAGTAGTTCCCAAAACCATACTAAATGCAACAGTCATCCCCATTGGTAATTCTCCCAACTTCCCTTTTTAGAAAGAGATTAATTCTGGGCTATTCATAGTTAAATCTGCTCATGGTTCGACTATTGATTATCAAGTGGTTCAAATACCTTATGATCGAGTGTGGATTAAATATATCATTTTGAAATTTGCTCATTTTAGCTGGTTGGACATCCAAAATAAGATTCTAACGATTTATAATCTTATGAAAAAATGCATGATTATCTCGAACAAATACTATGTGTGCATGAATTCCTGGTAATCTATAAATCAGCTCTTTTTGGAGTGCCATTTATCCAAGACAACTTTGGATCACTTTATGTCCACTTTTCATATCTCATGGGTTCCTCCTAATTCATTGAGTCAAATTTTCATCCAATGGCCAACTTCTTTCAAAAACCTCAAATTATCTTCTTTATAGAAAATGACCCTTCATCATATCTTATGGCAAGTGTGGCTTGAAAGAAACAACAGGGTTTTTTCTTCCTCTTCTAAGGATCCCATCTCTATTTCCAATAAAGCTATTGCCTTTACTATAAAAAAATTTCAGCTCTTCCCTTGTTCCAAACCTTCTGATTCTATATTGGAGTTTATTCTATTATCTTCCTTAAAAATTCCCTACAACTTTAGTTCTAGTTTTCCAATCCCCCATCTCAGAGTGGGTGCCCATTGGATTCCTCCCCCAAGTGAGTGGCTGAAACTTAACTTTAATGTTACATAAAAATTAAATCCAAGGGATGCAGGTGCAGGTGGTCTTGTCAGAGATCACAGTGGTCAAGTTATTATGGCTTATGATGAGTATCTGGGATCCCAAACTAATAATTTTACTAAAGGTCGTGCACTGTGGAGAGGGCTAGATCTTCTCAAGTATTATAAAGGCAACATTTTTATTGAGGGAGATTCTTTAAGTATTATAAATACTCTAAAAAACAACAGGGTGTCCTATTGGAATGTCAGAACCATTTTTCAGGAAGCTAAGAAGCTATCCCAAAATTTCAATGATTTCTCTATCAATCATGTGTATTGCGAAGCTAACAGGCCTGCATATTTTCTTGCCAATTGGGGAGTTATCCATAAATCACTATCCATTTGGAAAGAAAGATCTTCCCAAGATTTTTTTTGAAATATATGGTCACAGGTTTTGGCAGGTCAACTTCTCCAATAATGACTAGCATTTTTAGCATGATTTGTTCCTTTGGTTCCAATTATTAAGGTAAAAGTTTTTTGATTAGCGTGACTTTCAGTCTTGCTATCAGTACTGGTGGTTGGTTCTTCTATTTTATTTTCATGAAGTATGTTATACCCAAAGGTAGGCATTTTCAATGGGTTTATCTCATGGTGGTCTTCTCAAATTATGTCAAATCCCTTAATAGGTCTAGGCAGTGTAATTGGATGTTGTCAAACAAGGTCAATATGCATCAAGTTTCGAGATCCTTTTTTTGTATCTTACAAATTTTTAGAATCATTTTTTTAGTAAATTGGCACTTCCAATATTATCCGAGTCCTATCCTTTGCATAGTTTATCTTGTGCCATGTATGTATTTTACAGTGTCTATTCCCTCTGGAGAATTACTAAGCAGTCCGCAAATCACTCCAACTCAGCTTCTGGAAATGTTTATTATTGTGCCAAAAATTTCTATATTTACAACCCTAGTCCATGTCAATCCATTGTTGTCTATTTTTGTCTACTATTGTGTGTCCTAGGTAGTAAGAAACATAGTGTCTATTTTTTGTGGTCTTCCTTTTTCCTTAGTCTTACCAAGATGGCCCTACTTGAGCATTACTGTTTCTAAGTTCTTTATTGCCCCTACGTGGGTCTTTTTGAATACTATGTTTCTTCCTATTTAGGTATCTATTATAGTTTTTGCTAATATTTTATGAGCATCCCCTACATGGGTTTTTATTATAGCTCCTTTACAAGTTTTACAAGTAGTTACTTCTCTTAAGCAACCCCTACATGGGTATTGATCAGGCTGTATTTTTATGTTTATGACGTCAGACATCCACTCAGCCTTATCTGCTACTATTTGGTCCTTTTCATTTAGGTTGTAACTGGCCAATGTGTAGGCTTGTGTCATCTTATGCTATTGTTTATCTACCAGTTTATGTACTTAGGTTTGGAGCCCATTTAAACCCCACACTTAAGAAATTTTACCTACCAAAAAAAATTGAGGTTAAAATATGGAAGAGTTAAAACCCTTCTTGGTGTGCTACATATTCTAGTTTTGGTAAGGAATATGATATCTGTTAGTAAGATGAATGACACAGGTGTGATCATGGATTTCAATAAGGATAGTTGCAAAATAGTTCATGGATACTTAGTGTTGGCAAGGGGAGTTCACACATGAAATTTGTTCAATATTGATACTAACACTATAAGTATTGATTGCAATAAGTATTCAGTTGTAGAGAAAATTAATACAATAGAAGAAGCTCCAAGTATTCCTATAGCAAAGACAATATCGTGGGATTAATGCATAGGGTAAATTGGTGAGAAAGACCTTCGAATATTAAAAATGAAAGGTATGGTTGAAGGAATTTTTTATTGCCCATTAAATTTTAATTTTTGTGAGCACTGTGTTTTTGGAAAGCAAATTAGAGTTAAGTTTCCCAATAGTGCTACAAGATTTGAAGGAATTTTATATCTAGTTCAGAGTGATGTGTTTGGACCTGCAAAAGTATCATCATTAGGTAAGTCCATATATATTGTTACATTTATAGATGACTTCTCAAGAAATACCTGGGTATACCTTTTACTATATAAATATGATGTTTTCAATGAACCAGACAAAGAAAAAGATAAAGGTTTTGAGAAGTGATAATGGTGGTGAGTATTGCTCTAATGAATTTGAGTAGTTTTGCAAGGACTATGAAATAGAAAGGCATAGAACAACTCCACATACTCCATAATGAAATGAAGTTGTAGAACAAATAAACAAAACATTGATGGATAAGGCCAAAATCATGCTAAGCGGTTTAGGGTTAGAAAAGAAATTTTTGGCATAAGCAGTGTTAACTACTTGCTACCTCATCAACAATATCCTACCATAGCTTTGGTGGATAAAAATCCACATGAAGTATGTACTGGTAAGAAAACGTATCTTAGTCATATAAGGGTTTTTGGTTAGGAAGCTTATATGTATGTTCCAAAATAGAAAAGGACTCAGCTAGACTATAAATATGAGAAATGAATATTTTTGGGTTATAGTACTGGTGTGAAAGGATATAAATTGCAGAATCCATAAACATAGAAGATTACTTATAGTCGTAATGAGATATTTAGAGAAACAAAAGGGGTTCCAAAATAGGAAATGCAACCAAGAAAATAACACAAAATAGTTCAGGTAAAATTAAAATAGGAGGAAGAACCTATGGTAGAACCTGATGCTATAGAAGAATATGAATTACAAAGATATTTTGAAGATGAATATTCAGAGGAAGGTGAGGAGGAAGCTAAAGGTGTAGAACCTAGAACTCCAATCTTGAGGAGATCAGATCGGGTGAGAAGACTCCTAGAAAGGTATAGCTCTTTAAATTTTTTTTCTACATTTAATTTATTAGTTATTGATGAAGAACCCAATATTTTTAAGGAGGCACTTCAATCAAGCGAGAAAAATATTGGAAAAGGGCTATGGAAGAAGAAATTGAGTCCCTAGATAAAAATAAGATATGGGACTTGGTGAAATTACCCCTTGGAAAAAAATTTGTTGGTTGTAAGTGGTTATTCAAGAAAAAGTACAATGTAGAAGGAAAGTTGGAGAAGTACAAAGCTCACCTGGTAGAAAAAGGATTTTCTCAAGTTGAGGGAATTGACTTTGGTGAGATTTTTTCTCCTGTGGCTAAACTAATATCAATTAGATTTTTGTTGGCTATTTTTGTTGCTTTTGATTTTGAAATAGAACATATGGATGTAAAGACAACTTTTGTACATGGTGAACTTGACGAAGACACATATATGTCACAACTATAATTCTTCAGGGTAAAAGGTAAGGACTTAGTATGTAAGTTGAAGAAATCTCTTTATGGGTTGAAGCAGTCTCCAAGGATGTGGAACCAAAAATTTGATAGATTTGTTTTGACACTTGGATTGGAAAAAGCAAACCAGATCCATGTGTATATTTTAAAAAGAAAAGTGAAAATTTTGTTATCATTGTATTGTATGTGGATGACATGATGTTAATTGGTAGTAATAAGGAGCTGATAAAGTTACTAAAATTTGAGTTATCTTCTAAATTTGACATGAAGGATTTGGGTGCTGCAAAATTTATTTTGGATATTAAAATAATAAGGGATAATGCAAATAGATATTTGTGGTTAAATCAATGCAAATATGTTGATTTGATACTACAAAGGTTTATGATGCATGATTGTAAACCAGTATGTACTCCATATCTGATTGGTCAAAAGTTATCTATTGAACAATGTCCTAATACAAATGAGAAAATTGAAGAAATATATCATGTTTCTTATGCTAGTACTATGGGCAGTCTAATGTATACAATGGTCTATACTAGAATTGATATTGCACATGCAGTGGAAGTAGTGAGAAGATATATATCCAATATAGGAAAGGAACATTGGACTATTGTGAAGAGGATCCTAAAATACTTGTGTGGAACTACATATTATGTTGTTATGAAATAAAATTTGGAGATAATGATATTATAAAACTACAAGGGTTTGTGGATGTTGATTGGGTTGGAGATCTTAACAAGAGAAGATCCATGAGTGCTTACATGTTCAGGCTGTTTGTAGGGGTACTAAGTTGGATGAGTAAAAAGTAATCAGTTGTTGCTTTGTCAACTACAAAATTAGAGTACATTACAATAACTCATGCCTATAAAGAAGCAGTATGACTATAGAGGTTGTGTTTAGTATGTGGCATTAAGAAGAAGTCTATGAGAATTGATAGTGATAGTTAGAGTGTAATATTTTTGGTAAACAATCCTGGTTATCATGATTGATCAAAATATATTGATATCAAGTACCATTTTATGAGAGAGATGATTGAAGATAACTAGGTGATGTTGGAGAAAATGATGCAGAGAATAATACTACTAATTAATTAACAAATGTTGTTCCTACTTAGAAATTTTCTTAGTGTAGAAGATATATGGGTATGGTTGCCCTTGACAGTTGACAATGGTAATTTTTAGCCCTTATGAAAAATATTCAACAAATGGGAGAATGTTGGACTTGTTATGAATATTTTCCATGTTATTCAGGTGGGGCTAACTCTGAAAGGTCTTTACACTCTACCCCTATCCTCGTCAGGGTTTGATTTAGGCTATTTTTAGATCCATATGGGTATTTTTGGGTTAATGTAATGTTAGCCCATGGTTTTGTGCCCATGGTATTGTAAAATCCCTTATTATGTTGTTGGTATATAAAATAGCACTTGCATGAGGGTTTGGTAATGAATTTTCAAGAAATGTAATTACAAGAAAAAAGCAAGTGAAAGGATATTATTGTATTGGATATGATCAAGTTTATACAATAAGGAGATATTCTTGCTAGGTTTTTCTTGAAAGGATTTACCAGGATAAATTCTTATGTAATGTGTTATTTATTTTTCCTTTTGATTTTACACTTATTGCTTTGCTAGATTTTGTTTATCGAGGTATTATTTCTCTTTCCCTAACAATAACATAGGTGGTATGATTAAGCATATAATGGCAAAATTTCTTAGTGGTAAAAACCACCGCTATGCACAACTTCTCTAAATAAGCATATCTAGTATTGTAGCTTACCAAAATTTGACTATTGTAATAGATAACTTGCTCATGATTGACCTCATTATTTTGGGTCAACATGGTATCTAAGGCACATTTAATGGTCTAAATATACATATAGAATGAGAAGCCTAGTCATGGTAGGGACAACACTAGTGGGGATGTGAGGTACCGCTTAATAACCTCAAAAGCATCCTAACATTATTTGGTCCAATTAAAGGTGAACCCCTTTTGTAAAAGGTGTTTGAATGGCTTGCATTAGTCAGATAATTGGGAAATGAAGTGACAAATTTCTTGAATATTCCCTTGAAAGCTATGAAATTGCTTAAGTTTCATAGGGAGAGGCATTTCAATGATGGCCTTCACTTTACTTGGGTCTACTTTGATACCCTAGTGAGAGACAATAAACCCTAGAAGTTTGCTTGGGGTGATACCAAAGACACATTTTTTAGGATTTAATCTAACATTATGCTCAAGAATCCAATCAAAGACTTTGTTTAAAACATCAACATGCTAATCATACATTTTGGATTTAGCCAATAGATCATTATTGTAATCTTCCATAATATCATGCATATAGTAATGAAAAATGTAGGTCATAGCACACTGATATGTAGTTCCTACGTTCTTAAGACCAAATGAAATGACTTTGTATCAAAATTTCCTCCATGGTGTGGTGAAATATATTTTATGTTGATATTCAAGATTAACTCGTAATTGATTATATCCTAAGAAATCATCCATGAGGGGGAGTATTTTGTGACTTGCGGTGGAGTTAAATAGGGTGTTGATGTTTTAAAGAGAAAAATTATCTTTGGGACATTCTTTGTTTGGATATTGAAAGCCCGTGCATATGCATATCCTAGATTTGTATTTTTTTATGGGTAACATATTGGAGATCCACTCCAGATAGTCAATGGGTTGAATAAATCCCATGTCTAAGAGTTTTTGTAACTCTTTTTTAATAATTAAAGCAATTATGGGATGCATATTCCATAGCTTTTTCTTGATTGACTTAGAATTATTGTTGAGGATAAGGTTATGGACCACTAAGTTGGGATCAAGGCCTGACATATCATTGTAGGACCATGCAAAAAATTCTTGTACTCTATCAAGAGTGTTGTGAAGTGGTCTCACTCTTCAAGGGATATATTCTTTCTAATATGGATGATGCAAGGTTTGGCAAGGTTAGAACTAAGGTTGATGTTGATGGTTTCTTCCACAAGCATGTGGAATCCATCCTCTAGATAGGTGAGAGTGGGAATGAGATGCAGATCATCTACTGCATTCTCAACAAAGATGTTATTGTCACCATTAACTTTAGCCTAGAAAATAATAGAAGAGGGATGAGAAAGAGAGGGGGGAAGATAGAAATTTGATTTGTGGATCAATTGCTCTATTGGAAGAAAATTAAGAGGTGAAGGATGGGAATAAATTTTCTCAAAGTCAAGGGAACTATTGGATCCTCAAAATCTAAATTAAGAATGACCCCTAATTTTAAATAAAATCACTCAAAGGAATATGGATAGCATAGAATGAGTCAATAAAAATAAAATAAATGGTTCAAAAATTTTTGGTTGAAGAAGGATGTGTGACTCAGAATCATTCAACCAAAAGATATGGATGGTGCAGATCAATTTGGTCGATACAAGATGAATGACCTAGGTTGATTCAGTAAAAATACAATTAACAACTCAGAATGATCTAGCCAAAAAAAAGGGACACCTAAAAAAATGATATTATAATATATAAGGTACATTAGATTTTACTAAGGTTTAAGGGCATGATTCACGTAGATTTTTATCTCCCATTTTATTTTTCCACTTTAACTAATGCCTTGTGCTTTTTAAAAGTGTTCCTTTGCCTAAGTCTAGAATCAAGATTATCATGCTAGTACTTTTTAGCTTTTTATGGGAGGTAGTACAACCACAAGATGTAGGATAACTAATCTGAGATAACTATAAAACTAATGGCACAATAATATGCAGGAAAATAAGGAAATGAACATCTGCAAATAACTCAAAAATATGCCATTAATGAGAGTGACAAAAATAGTACAATGCTATATAATGGAGGACATGAACACTCCATGAAAGTATATGAAAGAACTACATTGTACCTTACTACACACACATACACTGTGTACTACACACTATGTAGTTACTATATCACTCTCTCCTACATCTCTCTATTACACACTACCTATGAGGCCTTTATATAGAAAGATAGATTGCTTGGCCTTTACTCTATCTAGGACTCATGTACATGTGGACTACATGCACATTTACAACTTGCACATTGACACTTGTGCATTTATTATAATACTTGAAGTAACTAACTTTACTTTGAAGTAAACTCCTACTCTAGATATGTACCAAAGGTGGTACATTTACATGACCCAAATGATGTAATATACTCTAACACCCCCTGTATTACATTATTTGGGTATTGAAGACTTTAGTCTTCAATATGGATCTTTGTCTTCAGATGTTCTTCAACTTGATCTGGTTCTTTGTATTATCTTTAATTCACATTGCATTGTATGCCTCCTTGAATTGGTTCCTCTTCTTCTTCTTCTTTATTCTTGTCATTGGAGTCAGTACTTTCATAGGTGGATGTACTATCACCAGATTCTTGCAAGAGTAGTTTCTCTTTGCCTTTGTCCTTGTTATCATTCTCCATGTCCTGTATAGAAGCTTCTGAACATACACTTAGAGCATCATGATAAGATTTTGTGTTAGTAGAACTTGAAGTACCAATACTGCATGAGGATTGAAATATCTTTGCTAGGGATGATTCATCCATTTCTATTTTTAGTTTAAGTAATTCTATCAATCCTCTATGTTCTACATTTTCATCCTTATAACATTTGAATGTAAGTAGTGCCATGTATAATATGCTACCAAGGTCTAAAGGAATTTGAATGTCACTTTTTCCATTATTAATTGCTTCAGTGAGTCGAGCCTGTAGATAATATTCCATAGTTTCAAAGTTGTCTCTTAAGGTTTCACTATGAATCACTTTTGAAGTAAAATCTAAATCTTTTCCAGTTTTTGTAAGTAAATTCCTTATCCCAATTTTTATGGCACTTGCTCTTTTCTTTCTAATAGTGTTGTTCATGTCATTGTTCATTGTATTCCTTGAGGTAGACATCTCTCTTAGTTTTAGCTTTTTTCTATTTTAGAAATACTTTTGATGGATCCTTTGTAGTAGACTACCTTATGTCTCCCTAGTAGATGAAGTGTAGTATTATTTTTGCTTCCTTAATATTTAGACTAAGGATTTGTAGAATACTATATCTTTCTCAAGTAAATTGAGTATATGATCCAATTTGATAAACCTATCCAAGGCTTAGGTTTTGTAGAATCCTTATGTCTCCCTAGTGAATAAAGTAAGCTATAAGCTTAATAAAGTGCTTAGTGATTAATAGTTCACTTTTGAGTTGATTTTGTAATGTTTTGTAAGTAACAATAATCAACTTCTATTTCACCTTATCTCTCCTAATGAACTATGCACTTAATTTGAAGTTCTCTATGGTTGGATTTCTTTTGTCTCTTTAGTATGAGTATGAGACAAGTTTAAGTATATAATTCCAACTCCTTTAAGTAAATGAAGAACTTATTTTTATACCCCTTGATATTAATAGTTTAATGTTTCTAAATTCCAATAATATATTTTTGGTGTAGTATACCTTATAACTCCCTAATTTGGAATATTAGAAAACAATAATATTTGCAATAATAGAATTTAATTTCTCCAAGTAGAAACCCTTATAACTCCTATGGTTTTAATTGTAAATATTAAACTATTTAAGTATTTAAACTTCCTTTAAATTTACTTTCAAATGTATGGTTGATTTTTGCATATAAATGTGAATGCAAATGGTGATAATAGTTTCAACCTTATACTATCCCTTATTACTCCTTATGAAAGCAAATAATTAAGCCTTATGAGATAATACCTTTGTATGGTAGATGGGTACTATGTTTGACTTCAATCACCTTGAAATATGTTGTACCTCCTTGCTAGTTTATGATAGGCTTGGTGGACATCCCTTATGATAGTCTTAAATGTGCCTTTGACTCCTGACTTCATGCCTTCAATATGTTCTCCACTTAGTGCCAATTCTAGATATATTTTCCTCTATGAGTGCTCCTCTTTATGGTGGTTACAATCATGCTTCTACCTTCTTGATGCATGTGCCAAGTGGCACAAGGTATTACCAAGACTCTACCATCTCCTCTTTCACTCGCATTGTTCCTTGAAGGCGTTAGACTTCATGGTGTAGGTAGGAATTCTTCTTGGTAGGCATTGAAGATTCTTGGGTGTTAGAATGATGATGAAAGGTATTACTCCAATGGGTGCCTTTCTCTTGAGTATTAGGAATGAGAGGGTGAATATGCCCTTTGTGCCAAGTGGCACTTAGGTTTCATGCATGTAAACCTTCATCTAACATCTCCTTCTTGTATATTGTTTACCAAAAAATGCCCTTCGTTGCTTGTCTTCAACGTCTTCTTTTTAGATGAGCTTAGTTGTTGTGTGGGTGTCTCCAGCTAAGGTGAATAAGGGTGCTCCAATGGTGGCTTCATTTCAGTTGGTGGTTCTTCCAAGTTCTTCCTTGGGTATAGCTCCTTGCTTATTCGTGCTCATCCTTAGCATTGTTCTATCCACGTAGGTAGATGATAGATGATAGCTATTTTATGTATGCTTTGGTGCTATATTTTATGTAGAAGTGCAAGAGATAAGAAACTTCTTACATAGGCCTTAATGTTATCCTTTTTCCACGTAGATATCAAATGATGATGGCCTCCTTACTGGGTATTGCACCTTCATTTTTCTCCTTGATATTCCACTATTATTCATTGCCCTTGCCTTTATCCTTACGTAGGTACTTGTGTTGTAGGTTGATGCAATCGTGGGTGCTAGATAAGCTAGTGAAGATGGTGTCTTTTAGACACCCCAAACCGATGTTTGTGCCCTAGGTCGGCTCACCTTCTCTATCTTCTATATTTTAGTTGATCATGGATGTAGGATACTTGCTACCTTTAGTGTCTTGGGACACTCTATATTATGTCCTCTTTAGGAGGGATATGGTGCATCTCTGTAATATAAATAAGATACCTTATTTTTGCACCAAAGTTTTGAGAGTTCTTTGTCTCCCTTTTATGCTATTCTTCTCCTTTGATATGGTAGCTCCTCGTTGTATAGCTTGAGGATAAATGAAGATAGATTTTTGAAGCTTTTATTTTGCTTCTTAGATATGTCGATTGCTTGCTCTAATCCCTGAGAGCAATGTATTGTTGCCTTTCTTTTCAGACAACACTAACCTCTAACTTGGATAATTTTAACACCAATGAATCCAAGCACTTAACCATGCAACTAACATTTAGAGGTTTAACTTTGCACTAATGTTCACCTTAACTAAGAATCCTCAGTGAACTTTGAATAACTAATATAGTGCAGTAATAGTTTCTCCTTATTACTCCTGTAAATGAACCTTAAATCATGCACTAGTAATTGCACTATAACTTATGTAACTTAATGTAGTCTTCTTTGTTGTAACTGAATAATAGGAAGATATATATCTAACTCCTATTTTAATGTGCAGGTATAAACCTTAAAAGAACTTCCTTCTGCACTCCCCTTGAAGACTATAATATGCAACCTTATTTTGCAACTTTTAAAGAACTTAAAATGGTGCTTAATGGAACTGGATAATAACCCAAATTAAAGTTCAACTAATGAACCTATTTGCACCCAAGTTGCTTACCTTAATAATATTTGTAGATGAAGGATTTCTAGGTGATTAGACTCACCTTATTGCTACCTTTAACTGGATGGATTTGTAGCTATTCTTGGCTATCCATAACAACTCCTTAACTCACCAATTCATAGCTTAGTAACTCCTCTATCTTGCTACTTTGAAACTGTAGTATGGTGGTTTTGATTCTCCTTCAGAATGCTCTCTATCGATCTGAAGTTCTGCAGCTAGTAATGTTGTCCTGATTGTTGCTCTCTCATAGTCAATTTTTGTACTGAAATGTTGTTCTTGAAACTCATAAATTTGGTAGGGACTTCCCCCAAATCGTAGCTGAGTTTTCCTTCAAGAACCCTTTAGTATTTTGTTGAAGATTCAACAAACCCCTATCTCTGAATGAGCCTTCTAGCCTTCAATGGTAATCTTCAAACCTTTCAGGTTTGGTAGTAAAGTTAGGCTCCTTTCTCCTTGTTGAATTTTGACTTTGATCTCGACCCTCTTCTCAAGAATCTAAATGTCTTGAGGTCTTCAAAAATCTCCTCCAAAATTTGGTACTCCTTGCCAAATTCTTCTTCTTTTGGGCTTGTTGTTGGATGGTGATAATTGTCCCAAATTTTGCTCTGTCAGTAACTTCTCCTTGTTGGTAGATTTCTCTAGTGAGTTCTCCTAGGAACTCCTTTAATGGCCTTCTCTAAATTTTGAACTAAGGCTCTCCAAGCCTTCTCCTTATTTCTCCTTGAGACCTCACCAAGGTCTTCAATCTCGTAGCTTCTCTGGTCTTCCAAATGAGACCTTTCCTTCAACCTTCTACTAAGGAAGTGTTGGTAATGAGATCTTCTTCTTGGATCTCTATAAACTGCTACTATTAGAATCTAGAATAGGACCTTTGTTGGTCCTTCTTTACTTCTACAAACTGTAGGCTTTAATGGAGATCACCAACCTCCAATCTTCTAGAACTGGGAGTTTTGTAACTGGACCTTCTAAGGGTCTCTTCAGCTTCTTCAAGGTGAAGTCTTCAATCTGCACTAGAGATCACCAATCTCCTATCTTCATCGGGACTCTTCACTGGAGTCTTCTTCTCTCCCTTGAATTTGTAGCAAGGCTCCTATGGCCTTTTCTTCTTCTACACTCTATAGGTTTTGATCTTCAATGGAGATCACCAATATCCTATCTCCTTCTAGGCTCATCTCTAGAGTCTTCTTCTTCCTTGAGTCTGCAATAAGGCTACTATGGCATTTTCTTCTCTTCTACAATCTGTAGGTTCATAGCTCTTGTAATGGGACCTTTTTTTAGGTCACTAAAATCTTCAGTCTTCTACTTGTTGCTGCAAGTGTTGGAATGATTCTAATGAAGATCTTCTTCCTAAATCTATTGTAGGAAGCTTCCCAACTTTCTTTGAATCTCCTTTTCCTGCAACAAGATGTTAGAAACTAGAATGGAAGAATTTATAATTCTGGAGATAATGAACTTCACTAGTTGATTTGTCAAACTAGTGGAATTTATGTTGAGTCCTAGTCTTCACGAGTTTTTCTATAACCCTATGGAAAGACTCTAGCCAAATGTAATCTCAAAAATTTTAGGACTGAGATTTCTAGATTTCTCTCAGTCTCTCTTGCGATGGTGTTTCACATTTGCAAAGATGCAATAGAGTTCCTTGTGGCTCTCCCTATTCCTATTGATCTACCATGTGCTCTGATACCACTATTAGCTTTTTATGGGAGGTAGTACAACCACAAGATGTAGGATAACTAATATGAGATAACTATAAAACTAATGGCACAATAATATGCAGGAAAATAAGGAAATGAACATCTACAAATAACTCAAAAATATGCCATTAATGAGAGTGATAAAAATAGTACAATGCTATATAATGGAGGACATGAACACTCCATGAAAGTATATGAAAGAACTACATTGTACCTTACTACACACATACACTATGTACTACACACTGTGTAGTTACTATATCACTCTCTCCTACATCTCACTATTACACACTACCTATGAGGCCTTTATATAGAAAGATAGATTGCTTGGCCTTTACTCTATCTAGGACTCATGTACATGTGGACTACATGCACATTTACAACTTGCACATTGACACTTGTGCATTTATTATAATACTTGAAGTAACTAACTAAATTTACTTTGAAGTAAACTCCTACTCTAGATATGTACCAAAGGTGGTACATTTACATGACCCAAATGATGTAATATACTCTAATAGTACTCAAGGTCTCTTCCCCTCCCCTCAAGTGTAATAATCACCATGAGTCTAACCCTTTTCTTTTGACTAAGCTTTAATCATTGTCATGAGGATCCAACTACGTTATCCCCCTTTTCATAATATTATGTGATTTCCCTAAAGGCCAAGTACCACCAAATAATACCTAATCCCAAAGGTTATACATCTCATCCATTCCCCTTCTATGAAATACCAGATGTGTGGCTAAGAATCATTTGGTCGAATGGAGATGTGTGGCTGAGAATAATTTGGTCGAATGGAGATGTGTGACTAGAATAATTTGATCAAATGAGGATGTGTGGCCTAGGATGAATCAACTGAAATCAAATCAATGAATAAAAAAAATTAGCTGAATGTAGATGGATGACCAAGAATGTTTTATCGAAATAAGATGAATGGCCTAGAATGTTTTAGTTGAAACCAGATTGGCGGTCCAAGATAATTTAACCAAAAAATTAGGTTGTGCGTAAATTGTCATCTTCCATTGGCTCACAATTAATGAAAATATTTTGTGGGACCCCTACCTGAGGAAACAAAGGGAAATGATATCACATGTTTTAATAAAAACTTCAGTGACAAACCAAAACCAAATAAAATAATTACATACACACATACCAAATTACAAGAATCTATTTAGATTACATTAGGCATGTACCTTAAGACAACATGGTGCAACCTATGACCCATATTTGAATAGTTCACAATCGAACGATCAATTTATACAAGCCAATGATAGAAAGGAAATTCCATGACAATTCATTATGTTATGGGAGGTGATGTATCAATCTACATATGGCAGAAATAAAAAAGTAGTTGATATGGATTTAATGCACTACATGTCAAAGGATGATTTAAAAAATACAGTGGAGCTTCATTATAACCACCATTGATAGTCATAGTGAATACAGAGAGCTGAGACATTGAGTCAAGAAAAAGTGTTATAAGAATTTACAAATTCACAGATTTTGCAGTAGATAAATGGCTTCCTCAAGCACCACTCCCATCATCAAGAGCAAGGTCAAAAAATTAGAGGAAGATTCACCATATCAAAAGTTACCAAGGAAGAGCATTATTGAGTAGGAATGGTGAATTAAAAATACGATCATGTTTAGCTTTGAATAAACCTTAGAGGATTTGGCAATGCCACCCAACCCTATTGAAAGGCTTATTTAAAAGGGTGTACATACATAATCCAACTTTATATTGTAATAGGTGGATATGCAACCTTATCAAATTGATTTTACCTAGAGTGTAATTCTCTTTCAACCTCTTGTCATGGCTAGAAATGTCATATGACCCAAAAATTAGAGCCATAAGGAGTAGCACAAACTAGGTCGTTTTTAAAATAACATCAAAAAATATTAGTAAAGTCTTTGCACTAGAGAAAGCAATGATGGTCTTCAACAAAAAGTAATAACTTCACAAGCTCAGCATATGATTGGGACCTATTTTTATACCAAGTTGTTTGATTATAATGAACCAATGTTGACTCAATTCCAATTCATAAATGGTCACTACACAAATACACTAAGGACTATGCTGATATAATCAACATATTAATAGGAGTTGAGGATTTAAATTGGGTCAAAAAGGAGGTCATGTTATTGATAGTCTAATTCAATAAGAAAAGATAACTTACCATATATAAGTGGAAAAACTTAATCAATGATACTATAGATAGAGAAATCAGAGAGTTGCATAAGGTCATAACTGAGCATAGAAAAATGATGGCCCACTTTTCACACTATTAATTACTCATACACATGATAGTAGGACACCTGGGCAAAAGAGAAATCACTGAATTGGGAGGAGTATATGAGGAATTAGTTCAAGAGAAACTTCCATGGATACAAGAGGGAGCATCAAGCTATACTCAATTCTTCGATAGATCTCCAATCAATATATCACTTACTTTGTAATAGGGTTTCCTACAAAATGAGATGAGGGATAGCCAAATTTTTACATAACAATAATGCAGGATATTACTTATTTACTAAAGACATCACTTACATCAGATTATATGGGCTAAAGTAGCTCCCAAGGAATTGCCTAGTTTCTATCCTATGTCAATAGCTACTTTAGAAGTGATAAGGCAAATTGTAGAGGAAGCCAAAGTGAGGGTGATAGAAAAATATACTAGAATTTTATGGATCACTATCCTATGTAATATGGGACACTATATGTATAGAGGATACCTTAGTTTAATAGGATCCTTGCAGAAAATGGACTCCTACAACTTTGCTAGACTCACATGGCGGCCATATGATCCCATGAATACTAAAAAAAATATGCTCCTAAGAGGAAACCTATGAATCATTGGGAATATCTATTTAAAGAAGCCATTTAGCTAGCCTTAATAAAGGTCAAACCCCTATATCTCATATGGTAAAATCACATTGAGGAGAGGCCACATACTTAGATTGAAATGGTGGGCAACTACCCTGTAGAACTGAAAGTGTCAAGGGCTTCCACAGTTGAGATAGTTGCCCTGCTAATTCTTATCATACCTCTAAAATACTATCAATATCCCATATTAGATATTATTAAATAGGATCTTGAGAAAATAGAAGTATTGACAGAAGTGGTTAGTCATACTACAGTTAAAAATATAATATTCTTTTGTTGGTCATACCGTCCATAATATTACAAATATTGGAAAAGTTAAGGAAATAGTTCCTATTTCATCCTCACCAGATTAGATTGTTGACCAAGACCTTTCCAAAGTGTTAATGCTACCACAACATAGGCAAAAATTGATCATAGGTTTACCCAAGGTGATACCCACTACATTGAGAGTAAATAACAAAGAAATAAAAATATCTACAACAATATTGAAAAGAAAACAAGAGGGTGGGGGATTGGCTAACCTCCTAAGAAAGCATCAAATCAAAATCAAAAGTCCTCCAAGCTCCTCAAAACATAAAAGATATAAGATAGAAATTGAACCTAATGCTCCCTAAAGTTTCACCTTGACCAAGGTAAGAGAAGCAATTCAGTTCACTCCTTCAGAAGAACATATTTAAGCCATAATAGAAGGAAGTGTGACCGAAACTCAACATGATGATAAGGGAGAATAGGTCATACATCAACAACAATGATTAGAATCCTTAAAAAAGGCATAGAAGGATTTTAGATCAACACAGTGAAAAGGGATGCAAGATCATATTGGATACAATAAACCTGATGAAATCTGGGCTTTATGCACAGACACAAATTGAACTTGCTATAGAAAAAGAAATGGTAGAATTGAGGATCAAAGCAACTAGGAGTGACCAGTTGCAAAAAAAAAATGTAAATATGTAAGCTGACATTAACAAGCTTCAAAAGTAAATATCACAAACAAGCAAATAGTTTGATAGTTCCCTGTTCACCAAGAAATACAAAGAGAAAATCATTTCTGAGTTCAAAGCCAAAATCAATACCATTAATAAGAGTTGCAAATATTTTGAAGAGACAATAAACAAGAATAAGAAAATAAAACCACTCCTAGAACAAGTAGATAAAATTTGTAAGAATGAATATGACCAAATAAGTACTAAGCAAGTAACTACATCAGATGGTCAAATTCATAACTATCAAGAGGAATTTGACAAGGTCACCACATTTTTAAATGAAAGGGCTTGATTGAAGGGCATAATCAGGGATTTAGAAAATTGGAAGCAAAACATAAATGAGAGAAGAAAACAATATGGTATCAACTTGAAAGAGCTTCTCAGTATAGAAGGATTTGACAAGTTGACTATCAAAAGAATACAAGAACTAGAATGTGATGATGCAGATGAAGAAAAGTTATTAGAGTAGCTTATCACCTTATTAAAAGTAACTCAAGAAATAATCAAGTAACTCTCATTGTATAACTCATTGATATTAATATCAATTATTTGTGTACAGTCATGTTTGTATGTCTCTTTTACATATTACATTATTTGAATGTGTAATTGACTTTAATTTTTTGATAACCAATTATGTTTGTTACATCATTTGAATGAATATAGCTGGATCAATATCTCCTTTCTTTTTCTTTCTATCACATGAATGTGTTTTAAATCTTACCACTACGGCCCAAGGATAAGACATCGATTATACATTAAGGTATAATAAAATATTTATAGTGAATCTTGGTCAAATAATAATAACTTTTACACCTTTTTATCTAGATGAGCATGAAATTAAGTGTTAAATATTTAAGTTTACCTCAGGGGTATCCTAACCCTTTTTGGTATGTTTAGATTCTATTAAGATAAATCTATTCCCAAAATAAAGAGGCATATCCACAAAAATTTGTGATACTAATTGGAATAAAAAACTTTTGTAGCATGACATATACTTAAGGCTATAAGAAATTTCTCCAACAGGAACTTGGATTAATATTGAGAGTGCAGGTAGGATCAACTACATAGCAAAGCGGGATAAAAATATCTATGGAGATCATGTTGGTAGTGGGTGGATAATAGGATAGATGGATAGGTGTGTTAGAGGATGGATTTGGTATTGAGGGCTCTTATGAAAGATGGAGGAGTTGTTGAAGGATAGGTGGATGATGATTGGTTTGAGGTGGGGGTCATCAAGGCAAGAGGATATGTGTATGCATGAGTGGTTAACCAACAAGATGATTCTGAGGGATGAGCGTAGGAAGGATATGGAGTGGAATGGAAAATATGTGAAGGTAGTCATTACCATCATTAGGATACTCATTTATGGGAATTATGTAGGAGGACACATCTTCATGACTATTAGAAGTAATCTAAATATTATCGAATTGCTCATCGATCTCATATTTAGAGGTGGTAGATGGGAAAACATGAATCATCACAACTTGGAAGGACTCCAGAGGGATATCGATCACATAATTTGGGGAGATATGCTCAACTAGAAAGGTGTACTTAGGGTCAATATATTCATCAAAATTTTCCTCAAGGTAAAGGTTGAGGCATGTGAAATCTTCCTGAAGGGGGTCAGTTGTGCAATCCTTGTGAAACCCCAGTCTAGATTTATCTTTGGGTAACTTGTAAGGTGGTTCTATGACATACTACAAAACCTACTCATAATGACCTAGGATAAATCCTTACCATTGAAAATGTTAAAAATATCAAATGGTAAAGAAATGGTTAGACATGTAATTAATGTTCTCATAAAATGACACCTCAAGCTCTTTGGGTTCACATTTTTTGGAAGAGGTGTCAACTCCCCCATATACAAAATTGGTGTGGTTGAATAAGGAGCCAATGGGAATAATAGCACTCATAGTCAGGGGCACATCTTGAGGACTACTAAAATCCCTAATAGATTCTATGTGAGGAGAGGAGAAAGTGATAGTATGTACAATGTACTCTTCTAAACTAGGACTAGAAAATGGACAGACACGTAGGGTGACTATTGAATTGCTTATCTGGTGGGAGACCTCATATTTTTTATATTTGGAGGGGAAGATAGATTGGTTGAAGAATAAAAAGGAGAAAATTGGGAGGATGACAGGGAATAGGAAGAGAAGGGTGGTAGTGGGGGAGAGATGGTATCCTATTATCTAGTAGAGGAGGAAGTATATGGAGAGGGATTCACGAGTTGGGAATCCAAATGAATGACTCATTGTTCCAAAGGGTGAAACTCTTAAGGAGTAGATGGCATAATGAACTAAGTAGGAAGAGATTGAAAGGGAGACTTAGGAGATGAAGACTAGACAGTCGAGGTAGAAGAGGTGGGTGAGATGAAATATAGGAAGGATTAGGAAGAAGGGGAGGAACCAGTGAAGCATGAATATGTGCCATGAGAGAAGGGGTAAACTGAGAGGAAGATGGGGGAGGAGTGTCGAATAGAAGAATGAGTGAATACTATGATAAAAAAGTAGGAGGATATCTAGGAAGATTAGGATAAAATATGGGCCATGGAGGATTGACTGGCTATGGTGGAGGATGAGCCATGTGAATATGAGGAGGATGGTTAGCCACCATAGGGATTGAGAAGATTGAAGATGAGGGTTTTGGTTGGATAGGGGGAATGGGTTTCACATTAGTAGGGGCAATATGGGTGGATGGGAGAGTGGGACCTTGTGAAAGAGTGACCATGTTACAATACTTGAAAGGTTCATCATCAATGGGGATGCAATGCACCCATCCCTCATGAATATATTTTAAGCAGTGTTGTAGGGTAGAGGGAACACATTGTATTTCCTTGATCCATGGTCATCGTAAGAGCAAATTATATTGCATATCACCCTCAATGACATGGTAAAGAGTAAGGATGATCTTCATATCCACTTGAATATGAAGGATGATCATACCAAGCATTGAGAACAAAGTGTCATTAAAGTCCTACAAGGTGATGGTAGGGGTGATAATATGGCTAAATGGAAGGTGATTTGAGGGGTGGACAAAGAAGGATGGAAAGCAACAATCACTTGTAGATCAGGGAATGTATGAGAATAAGAGGGATCAAAGGAGGGTGGTGTCTTAGAGGAAGGATTTTTTGAGGAGGAAGCAATAATAGAAGAAGAGGGACCATAAGTATTGAGAGAAATAATAGTGATGAATACAATACCCATACCTTGGTCCACAAGAGGGGGAGTAGGGATGGATGGGATATGGGTGGTGTGAGATTCGATCGAAACTTGGGAGAAAAAAGGAAAGGAACAATCAAAAACTTGAGAGGGATAAAGCGACTAGAGTTGAGTCATTCTAAGGAGGATGGGACAAGAGGCGTTGATTTGAACTAGGGGAAGCAGGGGGTAAGGTTGGGTGACATAACTAGTGAAAGGTCTAAAAGTGCCAAGCTCAAAGTGTAGAATGTTTGGGTTTGAGGAGTATGAAGAGGTCGTATCACTAGGGGTATTAGTTAATATGATGTGGGTTACCTGGTACGTTGGCCATGGTCATAATATGAGGGTTCATGATGACCCATGTTACTTGGATATGGGATGTGATGGGTAGTGGACAAGCTACAAGGCAAAGTGAAGGATGCCTCCTATAGATGGTTGAAGGGTAGATAGAAGGAGGAGGGATCATATCAAAGAGGTCCACGGAATGGTGCTCCTATGATTTAGCTTGAATTCTATTTACAAAGCAGAGGGTATAGGAATGAGGAACTATAACTCAACTCTAATAGGAACCATCCTTGTGTGGATGATTTTGGATGTAAATTGTCCTTGTATGGATGATATTTTTTAGAGATAATTTATAAAATGAATGGTGGTAAAAAAGAAGAAAGGGGGTGGGTTTTATTTTCTTTTTGATATTTTATGATATTTTATGTGTTTTTGTTGGTTTTGAATAGATATCTAACTAAGAAAATAAAAAATAATACAACAAACAATGAAAATGAAGGTTTTTGACATGCTTATAGATGTGTTTTATTTTATTTTTTAAATATTTTGTGTGTTTTGTTGTAACTATCCCTAAAAACTACAAAATGTGGATAGGTGATATTTAAAGGCATGTCTATGCATGCTCTCTAATATACCCAAGGGTATGTGGAGAGAAGTTGTGCATAAATGACTAAGATCTTCCTAAGGCGATAGTGGCTCGAGGTATCTAAAAGGTCAAAATACCTCCGATATCCTTGTTAGGGGATATAAGAGGTGACGTTCTCTAAAACTACATCAACCTAGTAAGTTTCTACTTCAACCTTGAGCAGGCTCGATAAAAAATGATAATTGTACACTCACTAATTATTTATCCCTATGAGTGAGGGCATCTAGCCTCACACTACCCTGAGGTAATCCCAAGGGTAGTCAACTTCCCAATGATGAATTTTGATAAACTATGCATACTTTTTATGGCACCTAAAGGGGTAACCAATGGTTGGGGCTGAAGTCCAACGTTTTTGATTGGTTTTGAAAGTGTTGTGCAAATGTGATGTGAACTATGTGTTTGATTTTTTTTTTAAATTATTTTCTTTTATGTTCATCTAATTATGATGTGCAAACAAGAGCTACCCTAGGAATGCCAATGCAAATGTTTCCTAAACTAAATGTGATAAAGCATATTCTAGTCTAAGAATGCTATTTTCCTACCTAAGATGCAAGGAAATGAAATTATATTGATGAAGTGAAATACGATTTACTTAAATTAAATGACAAGAAATGAACCTAAACTAGAAAAGGAGAATACAATTTCCCTAGCTAAGAAAGCAAAACCTAGACTAACCAAACAAAATTCTTTTTGAAAAGATAAGCTAATCTAAGAAGCAACAACATGAACTTCCTACTCTACTCAAATATAAAAAGATATCTATGCTAGTTGGGTAGAAAAGTAAATTCCTATGCTAGTTTGCATGAAGGAAATTCTATTCCAATGAAAGTAAAATGCAAGTACAATAAAGCAAACTAGATTAACAAAAGGTAGTTTGCAAGACAGTAAAAGAAATCTATTCTAAGGAAAATAAAATGTAGGTATAATAAATTAAACTAGATTAATGAAAGGAAATTTCCAATACAAGAAAACAAAACTATTCTAATAAAAGTAATCAATAATACGAGTAAAGAAAAGCCTACTATAATGAAAGCAATGTGCAAAACATAAAAGTAAATAATTGGAAAGTGACTTGAAAGTAAAGTACTTGAAAGTAAATGACTTGAAAAGTAAACCTATACTAATATATGCTATAAAAGAAAATAAAATGCATGAAATGAAATCTAATATAATAAAGAAAAAATATAATGAGGTTATTTAACTTAATGTGACTTACCTGCTTTTGATTCCTAAGGTCACACAAAGTGTAAGGGAAGAGAATACACGAGATAAGGGTCATCTTAAAGAGTCAAATCCTGTACTTAATGTGAAGTGTGGATGGGGGCTTCATTAACCTAGAAGAAATGACCCACTTTTTATCCTCAAGATCACCCTAAGGTGTGAGGAGAGAGCATACAAGGGTCAAGTCTCCTATTTAATGTGAAGTGTGGAAATGCAATGCAATTTAAAGTCCTAGAAAGCAAAGAAAATTTCTTTGACCTCAAAAGCTATTACCATATTTTTGATCCTCAAGGTAATTTTTCAACGCGAGAGGAGAGCATACAAATGGTAAGTGAGTTGTTGCTTAATGTTATCTAAGCTAGAAAAGTGAATTGTAAAACAAAACAAAATCCTAGATTAAGTGCTCTTTTATGAAATTAGACCTAATATTTAAAATCAAGAGCACCTACCTAAGTTCCAATGCTCTTTAGAAATTCTCTAGAACTGTTGCACAGACTCTATTTCCTGAAATTGGCTCTGTGAAAGAGACCATACCTATCAGGATGATTCAAAGCATAAACCATCCTTGTATGGATGGTTTATAGCATAAACCATCCATGTTAGGAAAATTTAATCTAGGGGAGACTTTTGGTCTCCCTCTCTACTAAGTCTATGTTTTTAACCTTAGAAGATCAATTTGATGAAATTTCTTGCAAAAATAAAAGAATAGAAAAGTCAAAAATTGGCTTTGGATCCAAAAAGAAACACAAAAAGGTAACAACCCTAACTAATGAAACACTAGAAACTATTTCAAAAAAATTAACCTAATATAGACCAAAACTAACTAACAAAATACCAAGCTTGTAATGAAATTGTAAAAATGGACTAAATGTTAAAATGATTAATGGTGGAAGGAATAATAACTTTGCACACCCCAAGATTGCTTATTTGGCCTAAGAAGGCACTTAGCGATGGTGATGAAGAATGAAAAGAAATAACTAAGAAGCAAGGGATATTACCTTATACTTACTTGAAACTATTATGATTTATTATGTGAAGTTGAGTACCTGATAGGATGGGTCTCAATTTAGAACTTAGTAGGAACTGTACTCACACAGATGATCTTGACTATAAATCATCCTTTCTCAGATGGTCTTGATTGGAAATCGTTCTCTCTCAAATAGTATTGAATATAAATCATCCTTGCTTGGACAGTCTTGTATAGGGGGCGTTGTCGTTGGACCAAATTGGATGGGTCCCAATTTTGATGGGCTTACAAACACAGATAAAAGACATAGAATGTTAGCAAGATTGATAAAAATCCAATAGAAAAACACAAGGCAAAATGTGAGCTAATTTGTGATAAAAAAACAATTTTAAAACCTATGAAAATATATTTTCCTATGTGTGGTTAAGGGTTAAAAGTGTTCCATTGTGATCACAAAAATGTAGTAAAGAAAATGTTGCATTCTATTGAATATAAAAGATATTACAACATGATATTTTCAAATGCCCCTTGGGCTAAAAAGTGGGTTTTCCAATGATGAATCCCATTTTATAATGCAATGTTTGGAAATTTTGTCTTCTTTGATCATCTAAAGAGTTATGGGTTTATGATCGTGTACCACCATGAGTTGGGAAAAGTATCCACACCTACACAACCAAAGAAAAGGTTAATAGCACCTCTTGGGTCCACCTAAGTTGGATCCAAGCTTATGAGAGGAGAAAACAATAAAAACTTGAACAAAAGCATTGAACAAAACTTAAAATGAGATAAAAATACCATAAAATTACCTTGCTCACTTCTGTAGATGGTCTACTATGAAATGTCTAACTATGACTAGTTTTGAGGGAGAACCATCCTTGTGGAGATGGTTTGGACTATAAATTGTCCCTTTGTGGATGATATCGTCTATGTGAATTAGAATAAAATTTCCTCTAGAGGGGACCTTTTGTAGGCTGCAAGGAAGTTGTCCTTCGAGTCTAGTGTCTTTTGGATTTTCAACCTACAAGTAATTTACAAAACAGTAACATGTAAGGAGAGGCATACAATGTTGTCCATGATTAACACACAAGTACATGAAAAATGGATTCTAGATGAATTCTGGCAGAGTTTACCTATGATATCTCACAAGACTCTAAATAAAATAAATGAGGACCTATTTATAAAATATCTCAAGGGTGAGGGGGTGGTTAAGTGGAGGTGAGGTGGAGGTAACATGGCTTACATGTGGCTTGACTTAGGGGAGGGAAAAATATGGGTTTTTTCCCAAGTGGAATGCTTCATTAATGTGCCTAGGTAGAGAGAATCCTCACCCCATCCAAGTGGTATGCTTCATTAATATTCCTGGGTGGAGACAATCCTCACCTCACCCAAGTGGCATGCTTTATTAATGTGCCTAGGTGGATATAATCCTCACCCCACCTATATGCATTAAAGAGCATGGGGGTGTGCACATAGACTAGGGTAAGTGGGATAGTAACAGGTGACCATAGGTTAGGTGTAGTATGGGGCTTAATGGGTCAAAGGGGCTAAGATGGTCAAAATTAATGTTTCTAAGGTTACAATGTCAAATATTTGGATTATTTGGAGCAATTGCAAAATTATTAAACATTGACATTGGATAAATGATAATATGACATTTTTTAGGTGTCTACAAATGTATATGCTCCAACTATAGTTACTTCTTATGAAAGGTGTTGGAAGGAACTTAGTTTGTTAAACACAATAATTATTCACAATTGTGATCTATAGATTCTTGGGGTTGACTTCAACACAATTCTATTTTCTTTGGAAAATAATTTTGGTATTCTTAGATGGTCTAAACCAATGCAAGATTTTACTTTATTTGTCTATTCAAATGGATTTTGGGATATTATTCCTTTAATTTTTTAATATATATAGGAGAAAAGACACATTGGAAAAAATCATATAGTAGAAATATTGGATAGATTCTTGTTATCCAAAAAATGGTTGCAAATAGAGTATATAATATTTTCAAATATTTTCTTACGAGTAGGATCAAATCACAATCCTTTTTTTTTTTAACTTGTGAGGTATTCTTAGATGGTCTAAAATAATGCAAGACTTTGCTTTATTTGTTTATTCAAATGACTTTTGGAATATTATTCTTTTAAGTTTTTAATATATATGGGAGAAAAGACACATTGGAAAAACTCATGTAGTAGAAATATTGGATAGATTCTTGTTATCCAACAAATGGTTGCAAATAGAGTATACAATCTCTTCAAAAATTTTCTTACGAGTAGGATCAAATCACAATCCTTTTTTTTTACTTGTGATTTACTGGGATGAAGAAAAATTTGAAGGATCATGTATGTATAGGTTTGTTTAAAAGATGAAATCTAAGCTCAAAAACTTACAAGAGATAGTAAAATTCAATGGAATGGACCAATATTCTTATGTGCAAGGAAAATAATTACTTTCTAACTATCATAATGCATTAAAAAATTAGGAGTCGTATTGGTTTTAAAAATATAAGGAGAAATGACTCAACAAAGTAGATAGAAGTACCATTTTTTCACACTACAACAAAAATAATTTTTTCTTTTTGTTGCATAAAAAATATTTTAACTCTAGATAGAATAAATTTTGAGGAACAAGAAGATATGAGGAAGAAAACAATTAATTATTTCAAAAATATTTTGTTAGATACTAGGTAAGATAAGGAGACATAAGGTAAGATTTTACAAAGTTTTCCATCAATTATCACACAAGGAGAAAATGAAAGTGTAGACATGGAAAATTGACCCACTAAGGTGAATAATTTTCCCTAGATCCCTTGTTTTCTCCTTGGAAAAGTAGGGTCATATTTGAGCCTATTATTCCCCTACCAAATCTTATCCATTCCTCCTAAATCCTATACCATTGGATCGGGCTCGAAAAGAGCTTTCCAACGGTATATGATATGACCCATTTTGACTCCATTTGACCCTCCAAAATGCATTAAAACCGCATGGGGGTCTAGCTGGTGCGAGGTCGTGCCCCATTTTTATGGAGCACGATTTTGCATTTTAGGGTTTTCTCTTAAGAAAACCCTAATTTTCAAAGTTGATATTTTTAAGGTCGGTTGTGCTTAGTTTTTCCTGCCCATTCTTGTTTCAAATCCACTATATAAGGAGGGTTTGAAATTCATTTCTTCCAACCAAGCAATAATAACATTTATTATTCAAGCTCTATTTTCTTGAGGTCTTCTTCTTCTTCTTTCGCAAGCAAGCTAACTCGCAAGTGTGAAGTGTGATCTATTGAAGCTTTGTTTTTTGCTGCATTGGATTGTGTGTTGCTACTCTTGGTGGACAAGTGTTGAAGCCCTAAGGAGGAATCTACTACTTGGAGGTCTCCATCCCTTTTGCTTGCTTCTTCACTACTGCCAGGTTGTTTTTGCTCTTTTGTACTTTGCATATTAATTAGATTTTTGATTACGCATCAATTAATTCATATTTTCTGAGTTTTCTCCTAGCTTCTATGAAATCGTGCTTGAGTTTCTGCAGGGCGTGATTTCATCGTGCGATATCGCGGTTGCTCCATACGGGGCGCGATTTTGCATAGACCACGTTTGGGGGAAATATGCTACCCCCAAACCCTAGATCTATGTTATAGACTGCATTTAGGCCATATTAGGGCATTTTGTACTCTATTTTTCTATTCTGTTCTGCTATATTTTGTTATGCTTGTTCATCTTCCAAAGGTCAATTTTTACTTCTATTTTCAAAGGTCAGCTAAAAGGACCTAGGGGGCTTGACTACTGCACCTCCAAGCATTATTGTACAATGGCCTAAGTAGGCCCCCTAATGCTAATCATATTTTCAAGTGTTTCTTAAGTTATCTTGCAGGAACAGGAATTATTGATAGCATTGGATCAAAGGATAAAAGCAAGGATCAACCACCGGATAAGCTAAGTGTTCTGATTAATATTTAGGTTATTTGTTGAGTGCTTTATATTTCTATTATAAACCCTAGATCTAATTTAAAAGAAATATATTTAATTAATTTCTAGGCATTGAAAGATAAACAACATATAGTGTGCACTTAGGGTTTATTCTGTTTGTGCATTCTCTCTTGAGCCCTTGCTTAAAAGGTTTTCTATTTAAAACCCTAGGTTAGAAAGCATTCAAAGAAAGAATCATTCTAGGGTTAGCTCTTGTATTCTTGCATTCTATATTTTTGCATTGTCCTTTATCTTTTATAGCATAGATCTAGAAAGGCCAAATTTAGGTGATTGTCTTGAAACTGAATACATCAAACAATCCTGAAAACCTGAGGACTTGGAGCGAGTCCTTAAACCATTCCTAGTGAACCCTTCCCCCTAGCACCGAGTGTAGAGAACAACATACCCCCATGGTTCACCCCATAAGGCTTCTCTTCCTATAGATCTAACCTTTTTGGGAATTGTACATGGTAGGGCAGTTTTCCCCCTCTACATATTTGGTGAACCCGACGTGAACACCTCATTTTTATTTTAAAACTTTAATCAAGATCATTAATTTATTTGCATAGAGTTAGAACATGAAAATACATAAAAAATACCTTTTGTGTGGCTTTAATTATTTCTAGATCTTATTTTCTACCTTATTATTTTTCTTAATCCTATGGCTATAAACCTTAGGACCAAGCAAAAGCTTTCAAAATTTGATATGAATTCTCAAAAGGATGATCAGATTGATAAAGAGAATCATAATCTAGAGAGAAAATAAGGCTTGGATAATAGATTGATCCTATTAAAGGTCCTAATGGTAGCTTCATCTTTAAATCATTTGATCATGTTTGAGATTTCATGAAATGCCATAAGGTAGACTTTACTTAAGGCTATGGAACAGAAAGCTCAACTCGAAAGAGGTGAGACTCTTCTTCCTCCTCCAATCATCTCTCCTAGGCATGTTCATGATAACCCTTTATCTGAATCTTTGAATCATGGTAATCATACCCATCAACCAACCTATGCCACTACTATAACCACCAACATTGGAAGAAGTCCACAAGTTCCTCCAACCAGTAGTGTCACTCAAGATTATTTTCAATTTCCTCCTCAATCTACTAATCTCAACATTTTTGCTTCTATTCCACCAAATGTTAGTTATCCTCTCCAAAAAGGTATCACATATCACAATAGTATCAATACCTCCAACTTAAGCCAAGTGCCTTTTCAACAACCTACCTATACCCCTCCCTTAGGGAATCTAGGGGTATTGCACAATAGTAATCCAGAAGTTCAAAATTTGAAAAATATGGTAAAACAATTGGTTTCAAAAGTGGAGATGATTCAACCTTCTAGTTTTACTTATAGTTATAAAGAGATGTGCAATCAACCCCTAGACCCTATGGTTGTTGCTAGGCCTTATCCTAAGCATTTTTCCATGTCGATTTTACCTATATATAAGGGAACAGAAGATCCGATTGAGCATCTAAGAAGATTTAGAACAGCTTGCCATGATCTCATCTATGATGATATATTATTACTAAAGATGTTTCCTAAGAGTCTTGTTGGCATGGCATTAGAATGGTATTATCGGTTACCTAATTATTCTTTGAGGAATTTTGAGGAAACAACAAAGTTATTTGTTCATCAGTTTAGTGCTTATATTGAAAAGGATGTGACCATGAAAGATGTTTATAATTTGAAACAAGGTAAAGAGGAAAGTTTTTTCAGAATTTTTGGCTCATTGGAGAAGTTTAGTTGGGAGATTGAGATATACTATACCTCCTAAATATATGCTTGAGATATTTATTAGCAATTTGCAAGAACAATTATCTTATGAATTAGAAACTACAATTATCACATCTTTTGATCAAGCAATTGAGTTAGCAAGGAAAGTAGAACAAGCTCTTATCAGAAGAGGACAACTCAAAGTGAAAGAAGATAAAACCATTAAGTCATAGTATAAGAATAAGGATGTGGTAGGTGATGGTGTAATGGATAGTAGGCCTATTAATAATATTGTTAACAACCTACAAAAGATAATACTTCAAAAACCTCCACAAAGGAATTTTACAAGACTTGGCATACCTATGGAAGAAGTCCTAAAGCAACTTTTGGAAGCCAATGCAATTGAGTTACCTCCTATAAGGTAACCAGATACTACAACTAGTTGGTACAAGGTAGGACAACATTGTGCATATCATAGAGTAGAAGGACATTGGACAAATTCTTGTAAGAAGTTGAAACATGTGGTTCAAGATTTAATTGATGCAGGACGTCTTGATGTAAGAAATTCTCAATCTTCAAATAGTCAACAAAAGTCCACTACCAACCAGAATGTACCTAAGCAAGGACAACAGGAAGTTAATCAAGTATCTTGTAAAAATGTACCACATCATTATGATAACCATATGGTTGGTATGGTAACAACTACTTCAGAACAACAAGTGCAGAATCGATAGATCCAACGATCTCAACAGGAGATGAGTTTTTCAGCAAATATTTCCCTCTTAGAACTTTTGCAAAATTCTCCTACTCATGGAGAAGCCTTAATAAATGTTCTAAAACAGCAATCTGTCCCTCCAGATATTTCCCCTAGTGATATGGCCAATGTTGTAAGCTCTCTTGGGACACATCACATCACATTCTCGGATGACGATATTTCTTCCTCAAACTTGCAAGAAGATTCTTCTCTTTACATCACTGCATTTATTGGGGAAACTTTTATCAAGAGGGTTATGATTGATAATGGTTCTTCCCTCAATTTATGCACATATCAATTTATCCAAAATTTTGGATTAAAAGAGGAAGATTTAACTAAATCCAATGCAATCATCAAAACATTCAACAACGAGTCCCAAGAAGCTTGTGGCACTATATCTCTCCCCCTTAAAGTTGGACCTAAGATCTTAGATACATTGTTCTATGTGGTACCTTGCCTTGCATATTTTAATCTGCTTCTTGGACGTCCTTGGATCCATGCAATGAAGGTCGTCCCTTCTACTCTTCATCAATGTTTGAAGTTTAAATTTAAGGATCAACTTGTCACCATTCCAGGCGACCTTCATCCATTCGAATATTGTTCAATGGT
Source organism: Wollemia nobilis (assembly GCA_028583015.1). Taxonomy (NCBI): domain Eukaryota; kingdom Viridiplantae; phylum Streptophyta; class Pinopsida; order Araucariales; family Araucariaceae; genus Wollemia; species Wollemia nobilis. Next base: position 7,505,589 of record JAQPPZ010017110.1, read on the forward strand.
TGAACAAGCTCAGTTTGGTCTCAATGTTTGTCCTTCAGTTTCATCATCTATTTCTCCAAGTTCCTCATCTCAAAAATCTGAGCAATTCAACAATCTAAAAGTGAGTGAGGAACCTCTAATCAAAATTTCATCATGGGATCAAGACAATCAGTTTCTTCAAGAACCTCTTCTAGATATATCTCATCAAGGTTGTGAGCAGAGTAATGAGGATGAGGATCCCCCTTATCCCTCTAACATCTTGTTTTGTAATATGATAAATTATGTGTGTTCTAATGGTAAATATTTTGCTTCTCATAGAGATCTTGCAAAGTTAGGGATTGCTCCTCCTTATGTTAAGAATAATGGTTTTGTTCAAGAATGTATAGATTATCATGTTATGGCTGCCAAAGAAAGAGCTATGAAGGAGCCTCTCCATGATTATAATCATCGAGATGGCTTGCCTTCTAGATTTTTCTTTGATGAAGCAGTCCCTTGAATGCCTGTTCTTTTTGTTAAGATAGGAGGCACAATTAGAATATGTGTTGACTATCATTCTGATTGCTTGTTTAACATAAAATAAAATAAAATCAATCATTAATTAGGCATGCATTTAGCATAGGTTCATATTGCATTTGTTTTCTTGCTCATACTGCATGATTGCCTATCATACTTTGCATGGTTGCCTGACATTCTGTTCCTCTTGCACTTTTGCTTGTCATAATTGCATTGTTGCTTGCTCATGACTGCTTGATCATATAGCTTTTTGGGGATTCGTGACAATGGCATGTGATGATACCTAGTTAGGTCATAGCTCACATGCATTGCACTTTCACTAGGGTTCTGATGCCTAGCGAAGCCCCAACCTAGGGCCCATGCATTTTCATCCCTTCTTCTCTTCTTGTCTTCCTTTGTTCTTTTCTTCTCTTCTCTCTTCTTCTTGTGTCCCTTGACTTTGAAAGTTTTTACAATGATCATCATTTCTCTCCAAAGTCAAGGAATGCAATCCTCTTTTGGTATATCCTTGTCTTTTTGCATGATTCTTATTTCTCCTTTGTCTTCTTTGTTCAGATAAGGATATACATTCTTCTCTCCTTTGATTGCACACTTTCTCCCTCTTGACTTTTCAATAGCTGAAACTTCAAGCTGGGGGCACACACGCACAATTCATTGCTCCTCATTTTCTTCCTCTCTTTTCTTCTAGCACATGCACACACTCACATTGTGTTATGCTCATATGACTTGGTCTATATACATATTCTTACACACCCCTATCGGGTAGTACTTGCTAATACATCATTCACATCAACAATAATATATCACCCCTATTGGGTTATGCTTCTTTTGACTCAGTGGGCTCAACACCCCATTACAGGATAAGCTCCTTGGCCATTTCAGTAGGCCTCAGCATACATCCTAGTGGGTAATCACCCCACAATAGTCACTAGCGAGCAATCATCCATAGCGGGTTATGCTCCATCATTTGATCATTTGAGCAATCACCCATAGTGGGTTACGCTCCATATTTTGCCCATCTATCCATCTTAGCGAGTACTACACCCATAGTGGGTTTTCACTCCACATCTGGACCTTCTCTTTGGGCATAACACCCTTCATTCAGGGTTCTTGATCAACTTCTCTCAATTTCTATGGTTGACCTTTGGAATATTCTTCTTATTCTTCTTGTTCTTCTTCTTCTCTCCTCTTCCCTTCTTCTTTATTTCCATTTCTTCTATTCATCCATGCATTTCATGCTAGCTACATTAGATTCATGTTGTACCTAGTGATCTTTGCTCTATTATTTGTTTGCTTGCTTTGTTCTCTATGTTTCTATGTTTTGCTTTTTCTTTATTTACCTTTTTCAAGTTTCTTAAGGAATTTTCATTCCTTTCAAAACTTGAGGAGGCACCCTAGCCATAGAGGCATTAATGGTAAATAATGTTCTTTGTGATACCCCTTTTGCACCACCCCTTTATCCAAACCTAGCCACCATTTTTATATGTTTGTTGTCTTCTTTCCCATAGGAGTCTACATATTTCTTTGATGCATTTACTTGGCCTTAAATACATCAAAGAGGGGGAAAAATGTAGACACAAAAAATTGACCCACTAAGGTGAGTAATTTTCCCTAGATCCCTTGTTTTCTCCTTGGAAAAGTAGGGTCATATTTGAGCCAATTTTCCCCTACCAAATCTTATCCATTCCTCCTAAATCCTATACCATTGGATCAAGCTCAAAAAGAGCTTTCCAACGGTATATGATATGACCCATTTTGACTCTGTTTGACCCTCCAAAATGCATTAAAACCACATGAGGGTCTAGCTGGTGCGAGGTCACACCCCATTTTTATGGAGCATGATTTTGCATTTTAGGGTTTTCTCTTAAGAAAACCCTAATTTTCAAAGTTGATATTTTTAAGGTTGGCTATGCTTAGTTTTTCCCACCCATTCTTCTTTCAAATCCACTATATAAGGAGGGTTTGAAATTCATTTCTTCCAACCAAGCAATAATAACATTTATTATTCAAGTTCTATTTTCTTGAGGTCTTCTTCTTCTTCTTCAAGCAAGCTAACTCGCAAGTGTGAAGTGTGATCTATTGAAGCTTTGTTTTTTATTGCATTGGATTGTGTGTTGCTACTCTTGGTGGACAAGTGTTGAAGCCCTAAGGAGGAATCTACTACTTGGAGGTCTCCATCCCTTTTGCTTGCTTCTTCACTACCACTAGGTTGTTTTTACTCTTTTGTACTTTGCATATTAATTAGATTTTTGATTACGCATCAATTAATTCATATTTTCTGAGTTTTCTCCTAGCTTTTGTGCCTGAGTTTCTACGGGGCATGATTTCATCGTGCGATATCGCGGTCACTCCATACGGGGCATGATTTTGCATAGACCATGTTTGGGGGTAATCTGCTACCCCCAAACCCTAGATCTATGTTATAGATTGCATTTAGGCCATATTAGGGCATTTTATACTCTATTTTACTATTCTGTTCTACTATATTCTGTTATGCTTGTTCATCTTCCAAAGGTCAATTTTTGCTTCTATTTTCAAAGGTCAGCTAAAAGGACCTAGGGGGCTTGATTGTTGCACCTCCAAGCATTATTGTACAATGGCCTAAGTAGGCCCCCTAATGCTAATCATATTTTCAAGTGTTTCTTAAGTTATCTTGTAGGAACAAGAATTATTGATAGCATTGGATCAAAGGATAAAAGCAAGGATCAACCACCGGATAAGCTAAGTGTTCTGATTAATCTTTAGGTTGTTTGTTGAGTGCTTTATATTTCTATTGTAAACCCTAGATCTGATTTAAAAGAAATATATTTAATTAATTTTTAGGCATTGAAAGATAAACAACATATAGTGTGCACTTAGGGTTTATTTTGTTTGTGCATTCTCTCTTGAGCCCTTGCTTAAAAGGTTTTCTATTTAAAACCCTAGGTTAGAAAGCATTCAAAGAAAGAATCATTCTAGGGTTAGCTCTTGTATTCTTGCATTCTGTATTTCTGCATTGTCCTTTATATTTCATAGCATAGATCTAGAAAGGCCAAACTTAGGTGATTGTCTTGAAACTGAATACATCAAACAATCCCAAAATCTAGAGGACTTGGAGCGAGTCCTTAAACCATTCCTAGTGAACCCTTTCCCTCCTATAACCGAGTGTAGAGAACAACATACCCTCGTGGTTCACCCCATAAGGCTTTCTCTCTTGTGGATCCAACCTTTTTGGGAATTGTACGCGGTAGGGTAGTTTTCCCCCTCTACAAAAATATTGATAAAAAATATATCTATAGAGGAGCTACATGAAGAAAACTTCTCTTTGCATCCTAATAAAGCACTTGGTCCCAATGGATTTCTTGCTATTTTATTTCAAAAGTTTTATTGGATTTATTGAAGAGTGATATGTTGGTTGTAGTTGAAGAGGCCCAAAGAAGTAAGGCTAAAATAAGTGAGATCAATGCCATTTTTATTAAATTAGTTTCCAAGAAATACAAGACCAAATATTTTGAATTTTCATCCAATAAGCCTTTGTAATATGATTTATAAGATCACTTCATAAATTATGGCAAACAGGTTGAAAAACATTATATATTGTGTTATCTTAGAGGAACAAGGTGGTTTTTTTTATGGTAAAAATTAATGGTGTAATCATTGCATAGGAGGCCATAAATTCTCTTCATTCCATGAAAAAATAGGTATGCATATGAAATTATATATGAACAAAGCATATGATAAGGTTTGCTAGAGTTTTCTACATGATATTCTCAAAAGGTTTGATTTTGACTAAGATTGGTGTGAATGGATTAAATATTGTTATAACACTCTAAAATATTCTATTTGGATCAATGGTTCTCCTATTGGTTACTTTAAGCCATCTCATGGACTCTACCAAGGTGATCCACTATCTCCTTATCTATTTTTTAATTATTGTAGAGGCATTATAGAGCTATTTCAAAGGCAAAAATGAAAGGAAAAGTAAAATGTATTCAAGTTGCAAAAAAAATGGTCCCTTTGAATATCATATCTAATTTGTTTAAAATACTTTTATTTTGGGTCACCACTCAATAAATGAGGCCATGGAGTTCAATTCAATATTATCATGCTATGAGAAGGCTACTAGACAATTGCTTAATACTAAAAAATCCATGATTTTTCATCAACACTATCCTATATTTACAAGAGTTATTGTGTATATTTTAAGGTTTAAAATTTAAAAATTTTCATCAACCTACTTAGGTATTCCTTTGTCTCATAAAGGAAATAAAAAGAATATTTTTATCTCTTATTAGAAGAGAATGAAAGCTTGTTTGGAAAGTTAGAATTGTAAGTTCTTAACCATGTCAGGAAGGCTACAACTCATAAATACTACATTGCAATCCATACTTGTTTATATGATGCCACTTTCAATATTATTAGTAGGTATAACATCAAAAATTGATAATATTCAAAGTGAATTTCTTTGGAAATGATGCAAGTAATAATTTAGGTTCCATCTTTGTAAGTGGAATAGAGTTTGCAAAGGAAATAATATTGGTGGAGTAGGTTTGTGGAATTGCAAACTTATGAGTTTGGTCGTAGGGACAAGATTTGGGTGGATATTATTTAGAGATCAATGAAAGAGTTGGAAAAATGTTACTTCAAAAATATATAGGTTAGGAAAATAACCCTGTCCAAAGGATTCCAAACATGGAACTTCATATCAATTTTTTTGTAATTGATCAATAAATATATTAGATGGTCAATCAATGAGGGAAATTATTCAAATTTTTGATCTAATACTTGGTTGAAGCTTTATCCTCTTATGTTTGATTCAAAATGGCAACCATTGGCTCAAGCATGCCTAACTTGTAAAGGTCCAAAGGTCAAAGATTATATTAATGTGAGTAATAAATCCAAGTCATGGATTTCTATTAGTAACCTGGTTGAAGAAGAAGAACTCGAACACATTACAAATAAATTTCAAAATGATGTACTAGTTTGGAATATATCAAAATATGGTGGTTACTTAGTCAATTTGGGATATGAGGATTTAGAGCAATCAAAATTTTTGTCCTAAATATTTCCCTTGAAAGAATATCTGGTTTCTAGAGGTTTTCCCTATGGCATATCAAAATGCAAAGACAAAATCATTTTACCAATATAACAATATTTGATTTCATCACATTCTCACTCTATCATACAAATCTACCAGACAAACTCTATTGTATGCAGGTAATTTTATACATCATGGAGTCTCTTCATATTCAAGAGACTCTTCAATATTCTACAATTCTTGGCATTTTACCTTTATCTATTTTTTGTCTTCTCATAATCTCATGGGAGATGTGTCCATTCAATTTTATCATATGAGGAAAATATTTATTAATCCCCCAATAATTACAATCATGCAATGATTACATAATTCCAAATGTTTACATAATGCCAAATAATGTAATATTCTCTAACATCCCCCTATATTACATTTTTTGGTATAAATATCATTCTTTGGCTCTAGATTTGGTTCTTATAGCACTGAATCAACTGAATCTACATAACCTCCACTAGGTCCACCACCTATCTAAACTGTTTGGGTTTGCCTTTGGGTCAATGCCTCTAGGTCTTTGCCTCAAGATCATTAATACCTACGGTTACCTCTATGTATCTTCCTTTGGATCACCTCTTTGGGTTACCACTTGATCATCATTACCTTTGGGTCAACCATTGGAATAGTCATAAGTTTATCATATTTAGAAAATTACCGTTGAACTATAAATTTGGAATCATCCACATAAGCATTCTTCTACATGTCATTATCACTGTAGGTCATCTTCCAAGATGTGCTTGGATCATAATATTCTAAAATCATTTATTTCAAGTTTCCCAACACAATTCACCATGGGAAAACTCACATTATTATTTACATTCAACAAACTTTGATTTTTCACTACACTTGGTTTCCTTCTGTAGAAACCATACAATATTTTTTTATCTTATCCCATTCATACATACTTATCCATCCACAATTCATATTTATTTTGTAATTTTTATTTTATTTATATTGACAAGATTTTAAAATATTGTCATTTACTCCACAAATTTCACAATAATGGAGGTCCCAATACTTCTCTATCTTATATTCATGTCTGCCACAATGGTTACAACTGTTCCCTTTTATTTTATTCCTTTTTAACAACTTTTGTCTTATTGATATCTGATACACAATTGGTTTCATTATTCCCTGTTATACATTCATTGTTACCTATCACAAATTTCCCTATTACAAATTTGCTTTTACCATTCCCTGTCACAATTTCACTAGCTTGTCTTGCATATCTAAAGCCTTCATATTTTTGACTTATTTATGGTGTTATGGGTTTTTTCATGCCTTGCTCATATTTTCTCAAACCTATACCTTTGTATCTCATTTTATTTAATAAATATGAACCTGTATCCGTAGTATACCTTTCAAAATAACCAAATTCATAATCACATTCATCAATTTCAATACAACTTAGATTATCACTATCCCTGTCATCATCCTGCGACTATCACTATAAATATTTGTAATATAAGCACTTCCTATACAATCATGAACTATATTCAAAAATATATTTTCAATGAATTTATACAGGTGTTTATGAGGGGTCCCGATCCCCTCATATTGAGTGGGGTTTGAACCTTGGACATCTCAAAGAGAGGCCAAAGCCCCTCCCACTGCACTAAACTTGCAACTCTTTACAATTTGAGTTTTTTTTTTTTAAATGAGTTTACACAGGTTTTTATGAGGGGTCTCAGTCCCCTCATATTGAGTGGGATTTTAACCTTGGACCTCTCAAAGAGAGGCCAAAGCCCTTACCATTACAATAATCTTGCAACTTAACTATATCCAAATATTTTGTGCTACATGCAACATCATTTTTAGTGTCACAACATGTGTTTACTATCATGGATATCAAGTCACTATTTGTCATCTTGAGCTTCTTATTCAATTCCTTGATAAATTCAACTTGCTTTTGATATTGTACTTCTAGGATCTCTAGAGTAAATAGTGCCATACATATTTTCCTTATATTATTCTATAGATATTGTCACACTTGTTAGCTTTATAGGTGGATTAATAAATAGAAATATTTATGCATGATAAAGTAAAAAATTGAGTATATACCACTAATCATAATAACAATGAATCTCAATATTGGAATAACAACAATATCTCACAAATATAACTTGAATGTACACAATATCATAGGATTACAAGAATGATACATATTGATTATATTGCATGGAGCTTTATCTCCAATATATAATTTTATATGACTTTTCAGTACTTTAAATATTGCTCTCTCCAAGCATCTGGGGGATGCAACCTTTCATTTTCCTCTCATAAAGACAAAACTATCAGCTTGACACATATCATGTGACTCTTCATTCTCTATCCTAAAACTTTACACTTTATATGATATTGACATAAACATTATATAAAATATAAATCAGCTATCAAAACTAATATTAAAAGGAAGACAAATAATGTAATACTTACAAAACCCTCCATATTACATTATTTTGTGAGACAACTTTTTGCCTTCAATCTCTAACTCTTTTTTTAGCTCTAACTTTGGCATGGTTGGATATATGCAATCTTCATTAGGTATTCCTTTATAAATTATTTGTGTCTACCTTTAGATCAATATATTTGAGTCACCTTTGGGTCTCTACCTTTGGGTCACTACCATTGGATTTTTCTCTAGGTCATTACATTTGGGCCTCTACCTTTAGGTAACTTCCTCTAGGTCACTACCACTGAATCACTATCTCTGGGTCACTACATATAGAGCTCTACCTTTCATTTACCTCTAGATTATCACTGTCTCTAGGTCATCCACTAGAACATTCATAAGACCATCATATCTATAGGATCATCACTACAAATGCTTTCACTATAGACCATCTTCCAAGTTATACTTGGGTCAATATTTTTAGTAAACTTTGATCATACTTGGTTTCCTTCTATAGAAACCATACAACATTCCTTTTATCTTATCCCATTCATCCATGTTTATCCATCCACAATCCACTTTTAATCTGTAAGATTTCTTTCCTTTTATAGACAAAATATTTGTGAATGATTATGTCCTCCACAAATTTGACAACTATGAAGATTCCAATATTTCTCTAATTGGTGTCCATATCTACCACAATTATTACATTTTTTCTCTATTACAAAATTTATTTTGTCATTATGTCCTATATTGTTATTGATTATATCTCCTTTTTATAGATTTGATGCCACTATTTCTTATCACAAATTTAGTTCCTGATTCTTTACTACTTGTATGTCCTGTATATCCAAGACATTCATATTTTGGTATTATTTTTGATACAATTGAATTTTCATTCCTTGTCCATGTTTTCCCAAACCTGTGTCTTTATATCCCATTTTACTTAACAATTTTGAACCAATTCCTTTAGTATATATTTAAAAATAACCAAAATGATCATCAGACTAATCTTTATCAATATCAACATAACTATGAACATCACTATCTCTATCATAATTTGAATCTATATCATCATCAATTTTGATAGCATAAGCTTTTCTAAACAATCACGAACTATATTCATATCCTTTATGTCATATATAACATCTATTTTTGTAATAGGTTCTTCTATCTTTGTCATGAAATCTAAGTCACAAGTATCATTGCTTGCATCACAATATTTCTTTTCATTTTGATGAGTCACAATTTGCTTCTTTTTATTTATAATAAAGATCACTAGTGCCATAATATACATCTATCATCATGGGCCTTAAATCATTTGTATCATAATAAACATTTTTCACAATTACCTTATTCTCTAATTCTTCAATCTTTCCTTGTTTTCTTATCTTAGGAACATTTAAAGTGATTATTCCCTTGTATATATTTCCATAGACTAATAGGTACAATAAAAAAGTTTTCATAACAATAATTAGCATCATTAGGAATACTTTGCATGTATTATTGAAGTATTAAAAATTCTCCTTTTTGTACTTCACTAGAAATATCAACAAGCCTATTTTCCAAATTTGTAGTCATTTCATCTTGCTTTCTATTCTTGCTTTTGAGGATTTCATTAGAAAGTAATACCATATTCATTATCATTCCTATATCATTAGGTAATGTGAAAACACTTTTAGAGTCTTCAACTGCTTCATCAAGCTTTGAACTTAGATAATTTTGAAGCATTGAAAAGTTTTCATCTTTGGCTTCTCTCATGATTGATTGTAGGATTCTCTTTTCCTTCATTGATGTATCCTTTTGTCCTTCAATTTTTGCTATCATGTATTTAGTACAACATTTTAAATTTCACAATATTTTCTTAGTTTCTTCTAATGAGTCATCTTGAATGTATATTTATTTTTCTTGAAAACACAAGTTTCCTATTTCAATTATTTTTGACAAGTTATGTATTTCTATTTCTATTTGTTTATCATTTATTTTTCTTTTCACTTGCTTTTTATTTGCCATGTTCCTTTGAAGTTGACAACCTTATGTCTCCTCAGTTTTAGAAACTAAGAGTAAATGCTTTCAAATTTATGTTTTTCTTAATACTTGATGTTCTTTTAATAAGGTATGTGTCTTATATTGGGGGCCACTCCCATTACAAAAATAAAATATTACATTGCTCTCATTACATTTCTAACAAGTTAATTAAAGCATACCCATATTTGCCTTTCTATCAAAGATATTCTCCATATTCCTCAAACTGCTAAGTTTCCATAATCAACTATTTTTTTTAAGGAACTAACAACAAGAACAACCCTTACATGACACATAACTCCAATAAATAGAAGGAAAACAAACATAACCATCATCCATCAAAGAGAAAATTAGTTCGATTATAGTGGTAAAATCTGAGAATGCATTTTTGCACTTCAAGCTCTTGAGGTAATATCTAGTTGTAACACATTTGTAGGATCCTCATTTTCAAAGAACTGACCATCATCGATTATTTCATAATTAGTTTCAAGAATACTATATGAGGTGTTGATATTTTTCATGGAATCGTGTAGATGGTCTTGAGTAACCATTTGGATTTGATCAATGATTTGATTCAAATTCAATAGTAATGGACTAATTCCCCTTTGCTTGAGGAGATAGTAATGGATTGAGACCCAAGAATTGAAACATCCATCCAAACAACCAATCTTGCTTTACTCATATTAATTTTACTGGATAAATTTTTCTTTGTTTGGGCATCCATATACTAAAATGCACCAATGGCATTACCAATTTTGGTGAATATCTTCTCTCCCCAAAACTCCACAAGGAGAGCATAAAGATTCATTCAGACTGGGAAGCCATTAACTTCTTCTATAAAGGGGTTAAAACTAGAAGTCCAAGGTCTTATTTAAATACCCCTTTGTCCAAAAAACCAATTATATCTATAATCCATTATCCTATCTTTATCCTATAATAAATTTTTGGGTAGGAGAGTTACTTGGAAATCTGTACTGGTCCACCAATATTTAATGTATCCTTTGAGTTCCTTCAGGCTTGGTATTTTGCCCTTGAGTTTGCAGATAATTGTTTGGGCTTCATGACCAATTAGATCCAACCCAAATTCATCCTCTAAAATCTTGATAGAGGGTAGAGATCTATCCACCCGGGAACCCAAAGATCCTAGAGAAATATTTCTTATAACAAAAGAGGCTTTCTCACAGACTGAAGGGACGGTCGAAGAACAACCCTCTTCCTTCAACGCTTGACTGCACCTAGGGTTTGCATCCCTTTTGTGAATACTGTAGCCAAATTTATTTGTTCCATCACTTGACTGCACCTAAGATTTACACCCCTTTTTCGAAAACTATAGCCGCAACCAAACCCAAGTGAATCCATTTGTTCTTCCTAATACTTGATGTTAAAATCCTTTTGTCTCCCAAATAAATAAACTTGAAAATATTTTAATTTTTAACTAAATCAAAACTTCAATCAAAAATGAAAAAACAATTACACAATTACAAACCTTATTACTCCAACTTTATAAGAAATCAAATATTAAACCAAACTAAAGAAATTTAATTAATCCTTTTTACTCCCACCTTAATATTAAAAAACCTATAACTCCTTATCACTCAAATAATAATTTATTTATTAAATAACTCTTCGAATAAAATTGAAAAAATAATTTTACAAATATCAAATATTGAATCATCAATTATATATATATTATAATATCAATATAATTTTTAAATCCACTTATAACTCCCACTATACAAGCACAACCTCCTTTTCCTTCTATAAAAAAAACTTTAACATTTATCTTTTCTTAAAGAAAGAACTTTTTCCTTTTTCATAATGCTCTTGACATATGCTTCACGTTTATTTTAATCCAAGCTCCTAATCTAACGCTCACCCTGTTTTATATTTTTCAAATAAAATAGTTTCCGTGTGCTCCTTTTTAAATATTTATAATGTCCACCATGTGCAGTGTTAAAAAAACTCATCTTTAAAAAACGCTCAAATGATAATCATCTCACCTTGTCTCTCTTAGCGGACTTGTCTGAAGCACTTATTTATGCTGCATGTGAAGAAACGTTTAAAATTTTCTTGTTAATATCTGACGCTCGGGATGATTTAATTTTCTCCAAAATTTTGTGGTGCTCTAAATGCTGTCAGAGGAAATGCTGGATCGGATGTCGGCAACTAATTTGAAAAAGAAAAACAGATTATAACACGTTTCACCCTTTTTCATATTTGATAATCATGTTAGATAATTTCAGTCAGAACGTTGCTGACTGCTGCTACCAAATATTTTATTTCTCCAATAATAAATTTAGTGCTAATTTTGTTGGTTGTTACATGGGTTTGCGATGTTGTAGCTGGCTGCGTAACGGTTGGCCAATTTTCGTTTCAATTGCATGCAGTTGAACGTTTTAAGTAGAAGAATGTGAAAGGCGTTGGAGAACTTCATTTTTTTAAAAGAAATTTCTAAAGATTTATGAATTTTTTAACAAAGCACAATGCCGGAACTTCTTACTTTCAGCTCAAATCATGCGTGGCTTCAAGTAGTGAATCCTTAAGGAACACTTTCTTCACACAGAAGAAGAGGAGTTCTCTCCAAGGCACAACAAACCTCCCTCATTGTTAATTTGTCCCTGTTTTTTATTTTGTAATAAGAGGGAGACATTGGCTGTCGATTGGGTCTGCTATGAGCTGGTAGATGCTAGTTGGCTAAAGATCATGCGACCATAATTTTTTTTTTTGGGCCTTCTTTGAGGGCATCATCCAAGTGTTTGAATGTGAAGAAGTCGTAGCGGTTGCTCTTGCCCACTTTCGTTACTATTAGGATAACACGATTAATAGAATTCACTGTGAGGTTTTTGAATTATACAAATCTTACTGAATATTTTATTTTATTTTAATTTTTTATAATGCTATAGGGCGGTATGGCGGTAGCCCTTAGACCTTTATCCTTTTTAATATAGCCGTAAGGTTATTATTATCTAATAAAAGGGGCTAGAAAAATTATAGCTCAGGGCGTAAGGTTACTCAAATGATCAACATCATAAAGATAAGGCGTGAGACCAAAAATAAAACCAGCTCTTAAAAGGGTGAATAAATAATATAACTAGGCAAAAAGAGTTGCTTTTGGAGGAGATTGAGCCTTGTTGTGGGTACTACAGAACGATCTAAGGTTGGATAATGTTGCCCCCTCGACCTGCTATGCCGAGACATCAAAGAAATAGATGGACCTTGAGGCGGAGGGAGGTTAGGTGAAACCTTGCTAATAGTGCATGGAGCCTCGCACTAGTACCTGAAAAAATTTATCACATGCGTACAAATAGATCTAAACAATAACAACAAAAAACACTGTAATATTTTCATGCATAGAAAACTGACTAGAAATTGAATCTCCAAAATAGACAACAACATTCCTAGCTTTCTAAAGTTGAAACAAAATAATAGCACGAAAGAAATTCCACAAAGTAGCAATATAAGTAGGCCAACAACTATTATCTCCAAAAAAGATCATCTGCCATATGAGTCAACTTGGAAGACTACGAATGGATCTAAAAAATAATAGAAGAAAAAGTATAATCTTGCATAGAAAACTAACTAGAAATTGAATCTCCAAAATAGACAACATTCATAGCTTTCCAAAGTTGAAACAAAATAATAGCATGAAAGAAATTCCACAAAACAACAATAAAATTTATCAAATGCACCAACTCATGTGTTAACTCGGAAGCCTACGAATGGATCTAAACAATAACAACAAAAAACACTATAATAATTTCATGCATAGAAAACTGACTGGAAATTGAATCTCCAAAATAGACAACATTCCTAGATTTCCAAAGTTGAAACAAAATAATAGCATGAAAGAAATTCCACAAAGCAGTAATATAAGTAGGCCAACAACTATTATCTCCAAAAAATATCATCTGCTATCTGAAGAATTTAGGATGAAAGGGCTTGAAAAATGAGTGAATCCAAGACTAGGAAGACTGAACACGAGGGCAGAACCAAAATAGATGTTTAAAAGTCTCAAAATGACCACAATCCAGACACTTAGGATTAGGAAGACCAACCCTACTAAGTCTCTCGCCCATAGGAAGCCCTTGATAAATAAGAGACCAAAGAAAAAGGTAATCTTGAGTTTAAGGTTAGACTGCCAGATATGGTTCAGACGAGCAATCCAAGTATAGGAGGTAGAGTGAGTCTGTCATCTCTCATTAAGTTTATCAATACTAGGGGAAATAGGACTAAGAAGCTGATAGAGCAAGGAAAAAGAGTAGTTCTTGAAAGGAGTATCCACATTTCAATGCCAATCCCTCCACTAGGAACTTGGGGGTTCAAGACTGAGCTTATGAAGCATGAAATCAGACTTAAGATCTTGAATCTTAAGAATAGAAGGAAGATCTAAATTTTGAAGATTAAATTTATGTTTGAGATCAGGCCAAGGAATCCAGTCTTGAGAGTGCACTAAATATTTAATAAAGTAGATGCCCTTGCAAAATAGCCTCAAATATTTAATCCTTGACATATCAACAAGAAGAACCGAAGAGTTAGAAATAATAGGAGACCACTAGATATTCTAAGAATTGAACGAAATACCATTATGAAAACCATCACCAATCCAATGAAGATGAGGTTTACCTATCTCAAAATCCTACCAAATACTTTTAACAACAAAGGAACCCTTAATCTTAACAAGAGTAGAAGTAATGATGAGAGTATGGAGTCCAATATTAGCCCAAGATTTGTGCTCGTAAGGTAGACCTAAATAAATACAATGGAAAATCAAAACCTTCCAAGCTTTAAGGCCTTCAATAGATTTAACCACCCACATACCACACAAAGAAATGATTTACTTGTAAATATCAATTATACCCATATTGCCCTTATTAGTAGGCATGCAATAGATATCTCAAGCAAATCAATGAAAACCACACGAATTCTTCTCCTTGGCCCAAAGAAAATACCTAAGGAATTTGACCAACTTATTATAAGAATTCTTAGAAGGGGCCCAACATGAGGAGTACTAAACATGGGTAGTAACAAGAATATTTATGCAAACCTAAAATATATCGGCATGAGAAAAGGGATGCGAGGCCCAACATGAAATCTTATTTTTAATTCTATCAATGACATATTTCCAGATTTTAGAGGGTGAGCTATCAAAAGCAAAGGATATTCCTAAGAACTCAAAATGCTCACCCCTTTGAAGCTAATGCCATGAAAAATATCTAAGCCAAGAAGGCACAAAATAAGAAGCAAGGTGGAAACAAAGAGACTTAGACCATTGGATGTTGGATCTTGAGGCCTTATAAAAAGTGTTCAAACAAACCAAAGTAGTTGAAATTGAAATCTCATCTTCATTGATATTGAGAAAAGAACCATTCGCAAAGTGCCCATTAATAAGTTGGGTGGACATGTTAGACAAAAGAATGTCTTTGATCAACCTCTTAGATTCTTGATTGGCAAGAAGATAACCAAAATTTTTAGCAACAAGGATGTAAAGCGATGGTGCCAAAGGATAGCCCTAGTGAATAGAACAAAATAAACCAAAATCCTCTGACCCATATCCATTAATAGTAAGACAAGTTGAAGCATCAACAAACAACATACTAATAACCCTGATAAAAAATGATCAAAGTCGAGAGCTTGGAGCATGGTGAGAATGAAAGGCCACTCAATACAATCATAAGCTTTCTCAAAGTCCAGTTTAAGGAAAAGGGGCTTTTGGATAGAGAGAAGAGCCCAATATAAACCTTCCTAAACAAAAATAATATTATATAAGATGTAATTCTCTTTAATGAAATCTATCTGCTATGGTCTGATAATCATAGAGAGAATGTTACAAATACAGAGAGCTAAAGCTTTAGCCAAAATATTGTAAGAGATATTAAGTAGAGTAATAGGTATCCAATTTGTGATAAGCTCATGATTACTCGCTTTAGGAATAAATTTAATTATTCCATGATTGATAATATTACCCAGAGAATTGTTGGCTAACACTTTATTGTAGACATTGAGTAGATCAGACTCAATAAATTTCCAAGTGGATTTATAAAATTTGTAGGGAAATCCATCAAGACTAAGGGACTTGTCATCTAGTATAGTCATAAGAGCATTATTAAGCTTATCAAGTGAAAGAGGAGTCTCACAAAGAAGTTTTTCATAAGCAAACAACTTAGTGAGAACAACATCAAGACGCTGTTGGAACACCATTTGAAATTCTAGAGAATTTTGTTTCACTTGAAAGACAAGCCTATACTGATCAACAAAGGCTAATGCAATATCAGGAAGATAAATCAACCTATCATGAGAGACTTGAATAACCTTGATATGGATCCTAGCCTGCATGGAATGAAGAGATTTGAAAAAGGTTTTAGATGAGTGATCACCAACCCTTAGCTAGTATAGACAAGCATAAATTTGAGCCCCCTAGCTTCATGTCGTTCATGGACTATAAGCTAGTGATGAAGACCAGCAACCCTGGTTTACAACTATCGATCATATGGATCATTTTCCAGCAATAGTAAATTGTATTGATACTCCTTCGTAACAACCAAATGAGCATGCTTTCTAACATGTGCTCAGGTCTAACATGAGAGAGAACTTTTTAATATTATGTGTTTTTAGATCTCAATAACAATTTATATTAATATTATTCTTGTGTTATATTTTTGGTCGAATTTATTTCTATCTATCTATATACATACATATATGTATGTGTGTGTTTGTGTGTGTCACTTCTTACTTTCATTTACTAATTGACTATTCATTTAACCTTTAATTTTTTTTCTAAAAATATGACCAATAACTCAATCTAGCTGGTTATTAGTTATAAATTCATTTAACATTCTCAACTCACTATGTGTTTAGAAATTTTAATTGAATTGATCTTTATTCTATAATTTTTTTTTTTTTAATTAGTTATATGGGATTGAAATGAGACTCGCTCTTGTTACATTATGATGATATTATTGTTATATTTTAAGCATAGTGGTATTATAACGGTCAATTATGGATATATCGCTAGCAAGATTTAAAATCGATTCTTGATATTGAATATCTACATTATTAACAACTTGAGCTCATGTCATTTGATAACCATTTGAGGTCATGCCATTTGATATAAATATTAAATGGTAAAGTAGTTTTTAACATCTTCAAGGCCATAGGCCATATGAGATGACCCTTGTTTTATCCAATATATGGTTATCCAACCATAGTGTAGTTATTGAAGCATGGTGTACAACCTTACCTCCCACATGATTGGAACCTTCGACCTCTATTCAAAGTTTGAAAATATCCATCGGTAGGCTGCTGAGGTTTATTAATGAGATTAAAACCTTGGATTATGGTTTCAAACTCTTCACTCCCCACCACTTCTTCCAAACCCTCAAATGTTAAGGCTCATCCATGGGATTAGAACCTTGATATAAGATGTCAAACTCTTTGGCTTCCCACTAGCCACCCAAATTGGGCCTATAGTTTCTTTTTATATATTTATATTTAGAACATGTCTATAAAAAATTAAAACTGTTTTATGTAATGATACTTAAAAATAAAACCAAGAGGTTTGGGTAAGTGGTGGGGAACAAGTTTTGATCTCATAAGTGGATAACTTTTTTTTTTTTGTATACAAGCTCATTCACACGCGCACACACCCCCAGGTGGTTTGAACCTGGGTCTCCCACAGGAAAGCCCAAAGCCCCCTAGTTGATCAAACTTATTGCAATGCATAAGCATAGGGTCAAGTGTATCAATATTACAAACCCTAGACTAGGGTCAAGTGTATCAATATTACAAACCCTAGACTAGGATCAAGTGTATCAATATTACAAACCTTAGACTACCTTCATGCTCTTTCTGAGCTTTGTCCTAGTGTTAACATTAGCCAAACAAGTTTGGGATAAATGTTGGAAAGTAGGTAATTTCACACTATAAACCAATGAACCAATCTCATGATAAGTCATTGTAAACCATAAGGACAATTAGAGTTAGGACTAATGAAATTAAGTTCAAGTGAACATAGACCTTGAATCTAATATAACCATAATATGAATCTAAGTCCATAACCCTATGTTCTCTTTGAGCTTTGCCTTATTGTTGACCTTTACATTTAATACAATAAATTAAAACAAAAATAAAAAATAAAAAATTTCACAGTATAATTTAAAATTTCAATCCTATAAATAAAAACTTTGTAAATAAGTTAAAACAAAAAATAAAAAGTAATAAAATTCATATTATAATCCAAAATTCCTATCTTATAAGTAGGAACCCGGTAAGCTATAAACACATGAAAATAAATATCAAACTTATAACTACATTACAACTCTCACGTTTCTTAATCCGTGCTTCTACGCTGTTAGTGTTTTTTGTCCGTTTACAATTGTTCTGAACGGAGTCGCGTCATCTGCTCAGCTTTCGTGGTTCATAACTTCTCAAGGGTGGGTCGGGTAACTTCGGTCTTATAGTATAGGGTTAAGTAAATAGTAATGAGAAGGGATTTAATTTTAAGATTTGAAGAAAAAGAATTAAAAAAATAAAAAAAGCAGCTCCTTTTAACTCGTTTAGAGCCTCCTCTTTTTTCATTAAAGGCATTTTCTGCTCATTTATTTGGTTAACTGAAAAAAACTAAAAAACGCACCTCCTTTTGACGCGTTTAGACCCTCCTCTTTTTTCATTAAAGGCATTTTCTGCATTTATTTGGTTAAGTTTGTAAACTCATTCCATAGCTTCAAAATCCTCCATAATGGATAAAGACAGCCATAACACAATAGCTTCAAAGGAAGATAGAATCGAATGGTCCATAGCGGTGTTATCGGAATCCAAGAAGCTATGGCTTCTTTCTGCGCCTGCAATTCTTATCATGCTCTTCAACTTTTTACTTTCCGTTATCTCCCAGATGTTCGCAGGCCGCCTGGGACAGTTAGAATTAGCAGGAGCCTTCATCGCCTTTGAGAAAAATAAGAAACTACTAAGTCCAAGCATGAGACCTAGAGAAGTCTTCAGATCAACTAATGGTAACAACCAATAGCGTCAAGTTGAGTACAATAAGTAGCTCAAATTTAGTGTCATTTGGTCCAAACACTACAGATTTAATGGATAAGCTATAAAAGGTCTCTGGTTACGGTGTGCCAATCACATCGTAATTTTGTGTAAATATGCCAGTAGATAAATAAAAGATGTGATTTGCACAAATTTGCATGCTAGCTAACATCATATTAGGCTAGGACTATCGGGGATCTACTTCCATTGTTCTGACAATAAATGTGTGATGATTTCCCAAGTGGCACCCCTTCCTTTGAAAAGGCATTTTACTTTATTCCTCTCTTCCTTTCCTTGCTTTGTGTTTTTTGTGTTCTTGTTGTGACTCCGTAGCCCAATGAATAGTGTCTTTGAAAACATATGAACTTAAAAGCAAGTACATATTGGTTCATGAATGCATTACTCCAATTTAAGCACGAAGTCAAAAAATCAATTGAAGAAATCCGAAAAGCAAGATTTGGTAGTACTATGAGCATAATTCATATCAAGCCAAATATTTCAAGATAAGTACTGGAACGTGATGGGTTAGACTATATAAAATACCTCAAAAGCAGTATTCCCAGTAATAGTCCCCCATAGGATGCATTTTGACAAGTTAAGAAGATCCTTGCTGGACTGTGTGAGGAAGAAGGGCTGCATCAACTTAGACAAGTGTCTCTAGAATTCTATTTGTTCTTGAAGCAATCATGGGCCATGATAGAGTATGTCAATGGAAACATGTTGTTTAGGGGTATCTCATGGATTAGGAAGGTTGTCCTAATTATGCTAGGGGATATCCCTAGGGTCACCTTTCCTTTCATTTATTTTGTATCATGTTTATCTCTCTTACGTGTCTCCCCCGTGTGTTGGCTGTTACTGATTTCCTTAGTTAATAGCGCTCTCTTCTCTCCTATCTATTCTTGTTCCTATTTCCTATGCTTATCTATCTATGCACTTATTTTTATCTTCTCGTGCCCTCTTTTTATCCACCATGTTTTGCCTTGTCAAAGGAATGTTTCCCCACCTTTGACCCGTCACTCTCGGTATCTTGCAACCTTCCCTGGTGGACTTTGTTCTCAATTTCTTCTCTCTGTCCCTCTCCTCTTTATTTCCTATTGGTTGAGTTTTTTAAAGTAGAGGAGACTATCTGGGTTCTTGTTCCCACAAGATGGAAAACCCCTGTAAGTTGCCAAGAGTATGGGTGAAATTTTGCACCCACTCTTCTTTATAAGATGACCAATAGAATTGGTTAAATTTTAGACCATGATCTTGTATTGGTGGGTAAAGCAGAATTCAAAAAATGATAGAAGTTGTTCATGCTGAATAAAGTTGGACGAAATATTCACAACCTAAATCATCAGAGGGCAGGTAGGTATCAGGTCATATGGATAAATGGGAAGGTGAATGGTCAAAGTAGATCCCAAATCCTTGCCCAAAAAATCAGGTATAAGAATGAGATGGTAATATAGTAACTCTTGGATCTAAATTCCCATCCCTAGAGTAGGCAGAATTTTGAGAAGGTAGCAATAAAGTACCAAACCCAATCACCCATCCATTTGGTAAAGTTGCATGAGGCAAAAAATTGGGGATTTGACGGATAGAACAACATACCCGAATGCCCATCCAAGGTTGAATTTATTATCCATCAAGAGGAAAGTACCAAGAATCACTAGGAAAGGATATAAATGATCGTAATAATCAGGCGATATAACAGACAAGAAGGAGGTAATTCAAAATGCACAAATCCTAAGGTAATTAATTATAGGTCTTTCATTTACATGAAGGGGAAGATTAGTTCAGAATTAATGACCTAGCAGAGTGATCAAGGGACCAAATCCATGCAAAAGTGCCTAACCCCTTCCAGACAACCACAATTCTTTCACAAAGATCATCCATCCGTATTTAGCAATCCTTTCTCACCTAATGCCATTAATGTTTTAATTCAAATTTATTGTAATTTTTATATAAATAGTGGGATGTTGGCCATTCCAAAGGGTGACTCTTTAGCCATTACAATTCATATGTAATATTTCCATTGTAATGTAAATACAAGTGTTTTACTGTTTGATCTCTGATTTGGTCCTTATATCTTTTTTGAAAGTGCAAATGGTTATTTCTATTTGGTTGTCTGAGTGAACACATTTAATTCTAGTAACTAGATTTCATGTGCTTTACTTGGTAATTTTAGAATTCACATTCATATTGGGTTTAGGATTTATTTCTATTTAAGCTAGTTGGATGGAATTGTTGTAATTATAGTATCTAGATTTCATGCATCCCATTCATTGGTTTTGGAATTCACCTTCATCCCATGGTGATAAGTGTTGAGTAAGGGCTCGATTGGATGATTTTTAGGTGGTATGTTTGTGTTTATACTCATAGTGCTAATACTACGTGAGTCTTGATGTCACTATACCCATCCTTGTGAGTTCTAGCTATGACCTCCTTTTATTTTCTTTCCCTTTTCCCTTTCCCCCCCTCCTTTGCGACATATGTAGCTAGGATTTGAGGAACCAGTCTACTTTGAAGATCGATTGCTTTACCTCTCCTGGGTCCAACACCTGTTCAATGTTTATCAAGGATCACTAGGTACACCTCCCACTCATCTGGTGATGATTTTTGCACCAAAAGACTGCTCATTTTTCCTTTATCCATACTTATTTAGAAAAACTTCCTCCATGAATTGGAAATTAGAGATGTGATTTTTTGGGAGACTATTGAACCAATATCTGGCATCCTTTTTAAGGTTTGAAGAAATATCCTGAGGACTATATCTTCTTCTTTGACCTCAAGGCTATCTAAGGCATACAAAAATATTTTGATATAATCTTCTCCAATCATGACATTATTACCTTGAAATATAGGCAAGTATTTATGGGCTTTACTAGGGAGGTCATGAAGATTTAGGGGTAACTAAAAAGGCCTTTACCTATTAGTTCTCTAGGTATAAAGGTTCTAGTTATTTTTAGGGGGATGATTGGCCATGATGGTTACAGGGAGGGTATTAAAGATTACACTTATAGTTGGATTAGCAGTCAAAATAATCTTAAAAAAATGATCTAAGATGCTAGAACTATTATTTAAAAGAACATTACTGTTAACCAATTATTTCTACTATGCTATGATTTAGTTTTGTAAACTTAACTTTTAAGAACTAGATTTTTAAAATTTTGGATAAATACCTCTAGGTTCTTGAATTCTCGATAGAGTTGTTTATTGCTTCTTCTCGTTTGTGCCAAATCAGATCATTGAATCTTATTTTAGGTTTGTTCAATTTAGAGTCACTAGCATCATTGTGCAAAATAATATCTCTCTATCTAAAATTGCTCAACCTTAACACTCTATAGATCTCTCAAATACTCTCAGAGATACTCATAGATGACAATATACCCACGTCCAAAAAAATACATAGCACACGCAGTTTATGGTCTAACGATTGCTAGTAAGGAAATACAAGATGTCGTAATAAGATAAACCAAATGATATACAAATTATGCAATGGTTCATCCCTGACAATGATGCCAAATTTTTTTATGGAAAATTTAGGCATCCTTAAGATATTTGTCATGCTACCCAAATTTTTAGATTCACAATGAGAAATGCAAGCTCTAGTCGACTTACCTTTTTGACTTGAAAATGAAGTTTACATGTGATGTTACAAGAAAATAGGTCAGGTTAGGATACCCCAATATGAGCTCAATTATTAATTGATATTATGCATTGATTGCTTGATCATATTAATAGGAAAAATTAGCTTGAATTTTATTTTTGACGAAGCATTAATATAGCATTCCCATCCTTAGCTCCAAGAATGCAAACTAGTGTCTTATCTATTGGGTGACTATAGCAAAAATTAAACAACCTCATGGACCAATAATAAGGGGAAGAGAACAAACTAACATGACTATATTTATTCAAATAATGTAATACACAAACAAGAAACATATACACAGTGATTATGAGAAAAGCCAAAAAGTAGGGTTGGAATTTGTATTATATTATGTATAAAATGATTACAATTTTAGATCCTAGAAATGTGCTCAGGTCTCTAAAAAATACAACACAAGGTTTATCTTGTTCAAATGATTTAATAAGGGGATCATAATTTCCTATCCTAAATCTACTAACACAAAAAATCCAACTCTTGAAAATAGCTCCTAGAAATAATCTTAGGTGGGTTGATTCGACTCTTAGCTATCCCTGCACACATGTGAGAAGAATTAAGAAATGGAGACACAAAGATAATAAAGAAGATACAATCAACCCAAATAAAACACTTAGAATACCTCTTGCAAAAATTTGCTATTCTATTTTCTCATGATGATATTGGCTTTGGAGGCCTCTTTTATAATTTGAATTCTGCAATTCTGTTATAGATATGTGATGCACAGGCATCCACTTGGAGTTCTCTAGGCCCTTCATTTTCTTGAACGTGTTATAGAAAAAATTATTTGTCACAAACTATCAAATTTTTTGAAGTGTTGCCATCTATTCCAAAATGATACCATTTGTTAACAAAGGTCGATGCTTCAACTTCCCTAGTTCTATCTTCTTCAAAAAGAGTCTGTTTTTATTTTGGTTCTGCAACTAGCTCAAATTTTTATATTTTTCTATGGTGGGCCCAGTTCTGATATCACCTTATCTTCTTATGGTTATTTTATTTGAATTCTTGGATATCTTACCCAAAATATAAAAATTAGGTAGTCTCTTTCTACGTGAGCATTTTCTTAAGTGAAATAGACATCACACTGGTGTACTAAGGGAAAGGGCAAATACCATACCTAAGAAATACAAGAAATAAACAAGGCTTGACCAAAAATGAAGTGGATGTGGTATAATAATACAAACCTCATAATACACATGAAATAATGGTGGGAGGACAATGTATAGTTTGGAGGTGCACAAATAAAGGGGGATACTGAAAAATGTAAAATATGTGATATATTTATAAGGAGGTGAGAAACATCGATATTAGGGTATCGAGGATGTGGATGAATAGGAAACCATAGAAGGGAATTGAAGAAACACAAAATAAGTGAACCCTCGATAACAATATATCTCTATAACTATATTCCTTCAGGGTGATGCTTCTGTAACTATACTCTGTCGAGGCACATGACCACTTCCAAGGTAGACATATTATCAAGGTTTAGCATATTGTTTGTTTCTTCTATGCCTTTTGAGTTTCTTAACATTATTAAATAGGTACCTCTTGGGGTGCTTATACTCCCTTTTATAGATCTTTGTTCGCACTCTTTGGATCATATTAGATATTGAAACTCCTACCTAGTTTTGGAAGGACATATTTATTTATATAAGACCAGACTAGGGTAGGACATTTTATTAGCTGGCGATTTTAGAATCATATTTTAGATTTTGAAGATGTCTGGCTTGATTTGAACTGGTGCTCGTACGTTGCTAGCCTCATATAGTATAGTCTATGAGATTTTGTCTTGCTCATCAGCCTTACCCAAGTGACTTGAGGCTTTCCTTCTTGCTACCTCTAAAGTTTTATAAGCTCTTGGATTTACAATATATTCTCGCTGCTTAATTAGTCAGGTGTTTTAGGTGAACTAGACGGTGCCATAATTTATTTACTTGTATATTGTGAAGTCTACAAAAGTTGGGATGCTTGAATCTTTTTAAATTTGTTTATCTTCTCAAAGCTCCTAAAATATATCCTTGTAACCTATATTGCTACTTGATGGTAGTGTTATAGAAAATAAATACTACAATTAGCTTGGGAGATCCACTCCTTGTCATGTCAGATCCTCATTAGTGCCATGTCTAATATCAATATTCTAGGAAAACATTCTTATTATTTTGTCAGGTCTCAAGGAACATGTACATGTCTCAGATCATCATTTGATATTTTTCTCATCGATCCCCAATAAAAACTAGGTCATTGATCCTCATGCTGAGATCTGAGTTGTTGAAGAGGTCTATCGCTCCTACACCAGTATTATCGCTTATGAATCAGTAATGGGAGAACCAAAGGAAAGCATGGTAGTTCCCCTACACTATCATCATTTATGTGATACAGTCGTTGATTTGTTGATGTCAAACCTTTTATCTATGATGAGATCGAATTGACTTAAGTCATGAGTGACCTTGAAAAAAGGTGAATTTATGCATTGGGTAGCCCTAGAGAATATTTTAAATGATAAGGTGCTTCTATATTTTGTGGATTTTAACCCACCACTAATTATCCTCCACCATAACTAATGAATCGGTGATAAGAGCTTCAAATGAGTGATGAAGAGATATTGGGTGCATGGGGTATTAATACTTAGGGCTTTATGACCTTACGATCTCATAGGACTTGTCGAGGCTCAAATGATGCTATCATTGATCGACCAGTGGGATCACTGATGTATGAGAGATGGAGGATTTATGTTGATGATGAAATTCAACCTCTTTTTAGATTTATGTAGTACTTAGGACATGGAGGACCATGGTGGGGAAAAAATTATAATATTGCAGGTACTAAGGATGACATAATGCATGTCATATGAAGGCTCAAAAAGGGGTAACTAACCATGAATATTATTTTCCAACTCCTATAACTTTACCACTTGGGGATCAAATAGAAGGATCACACCTAATCAATCATTGACTGGGCTACCACTAATTAACCAACGCTATAGTTTATTAATCAGTGATGAGGATTTAGCATCAACACTAGGGTTATATGTCTTGGATCACATTATGAACTTAGATAATAAATGTAATTTTGAGACCATGGCGAAGACCTTAGTGGCATGGGAGTGATGATATTTTATTAATGAACCTTTGAAACTTTAGGTGATACTTAAGACCTGGGTGTGATTACCAAATAGGAAATTCATTTTGAATGAAACCTAGACCCTTAAGTTGCAATGAGAAACCTTTGCGAATAGACTAACATAGTTGAGGATCAATTGGTGCAATCACTAATGCATGAGTGATAGGGGTTCTATAGTGGTGATCAAGGAAAAATTGCAATGCTTTGACCAACACAAGCACTGTTTGACTTAAGCGATCGTTAAGGACTAGCGATGAGGGATTACGATTAGTGACTAAGGGAGTCTTCATATTTCTTGGTTAGCATAATCACCTATAGCTTAGCACTATCATTGATAGATCGATGATGAATTACTGTGATCAATGATGAAAAAAATATGAGAAATTAGATTTTATGAACTTTCTAGGAATGACTTTAGGACTTAGACCATGATAAGGACCTTGGCAATGATGTAGGTGTGAATGCAGCAAAGATGATGAGAAATCTAGGAAATACTAAGGTGATGGCACGAAGTCTTAATGATAACTTGCGAAAAGTATTTATATGGATTAATGTGTGATAGAAATATTAAAGGGAGAGATTTATAACTTAATCTTACATGGAAGATGTGAACTTGTGAAATAAAATGGTAAAGGTTTATCGAATGAGATGGAATGAACTTCATAAATGATATGGAAAAATGGAATGGGGTGATAACAAGGGATTATGAACCTTGATAAATTTTCTTCGAAGTCATAAGGACAATGACTATAACATGGACTTCTCAATGACTCATAGGACCAAAGTTCTCATTATAACTTGTTATCAAAATACTTTGGACTTGACGACCCCATAACTTTATTAGAGTAACCAAGACCTCCTAAAATAACCTAGACTTAGATTTTTGATATTACTTGAAAAATTAGGGGTATAAGATAGATTGGGATCAGGAAACCCAATAGGGACCTTAACGTGATATAGGATAAGCTAGGTATTGCATGTCGATTGGACTAGACAGACCAAGGAGTAAAAATCCTAGAGAGTATAGTTTCTTATTGGGAATGACACCTTGCAATGAGGTGAGCATGACCATGATCATTATCAAGTGAGTGATAATGGTTTAAGTTAGTTCATGGGGGAAATAAAACTAACTGATTATAAGTACAATTGAGGGAAATTATAACTTATCCATATCCTTTGTATGGATAGGATATGGTACCTATTTTAAGAGGAGGATCATCTAAAAAAGTGGGCCAACTGTGCAAGAGGAAAATGTAGTGCATCCCCAAAAGAAGGATGGATGAAAAATGGACTCCAACAAGAGAACTGGGAAGACCTAGGTGTTGTAGGTGAGTTGGAGAGGAGAGGGCAATCCTCCAAGGGAGGTCCCAGGTTCGAATCTCCACCCTAACAAAAAGCTGAATTGGGTACCCAAAATCCAATTGATAATGTTGGTGCGGGTAGGGTCGGGTGCGACTCTCGTGTGACTTTGATGGTGTAGAACCCCTTGTTCGTGATCTCTCAGACCAAGGTGGCCCCACAAGGGTTTTTCACTTAAAAGAAATAAGAGAACTGGGAAAATAAAGGACCCTAGTAAGAAATCCTGGAAGTGTAATAGACCCCAACAAGAAAAATAAAGGAGGAACAAGTTAATGAGAGGATGGAAAATATTTCCTTCATAGTTAAGTTTCTTTAGGAATATATGGAATAATAACAAAAATTGGTAGAGACCCTAATTAATAAGGAAAAATATACCAAGGATTTAGAGGGTAGAAAGGAAGATAATCATGTTAGAAGAAGCCATGAGAGCAAGGCCTAGATAGAAGCTAAGATGGCTAAATTCTTAAGAATATTAAAGTAGTTAAATTTAGTGGAAAGAAAGGGGGTGATGTAGTAGAATCATGGCTGAATGAGTTGGAGATATTTTCGATGAAGAGTTACTTTTTTGAAATCCAGATTGTGTGGGCTACCCTTCATATTTAGGATGCAGCCTTAGAATGGTGGAACACATTTAGGACAAGTAAAAATATCCAAGCTAAAAATCTTAAATGGGATAGTTTCGTTAGGGAATTTAAGAAAATATTTCTTTCTAATTAGTTTTATGTAGAGAATTTTGAGGAATTCTCTACACTTCAACAAGGTTCATTGACAATAGAGGTATACTTTCAGAGATATGTTAAAATTTTAAAGTATGTTACAGAGTATGAGAAAAATGAAAAACTAAAGGTGCATAAATTTATTTTAGGGGTGGATCCTAATATTAGAATAATAATTAATTTGATCAAACCCAAAAATCTACAAAAGGCATATAATTTGGCCATGTAGGAATAGAACTATCTTCAAACCAAAAGGTCCTCCTTCAACTACTCAAGATTGATAGAGTTAGAGAACTAGGAGCTCAAGAAAAGAAATATCATAGAATTTTTGAACTTGGATAAGGGGTAAAACAAGAAGAGTAAAGGGAACCCAAATTTTGGTAATAAAAACAATGGGAATCAAGGGCAATATAAGAAGTAAAAAAAAATATAGTTCCAACCATCAACCTTGAAGGTAGAATGATTCAACACAGAAAGAGGGAACAAGGGAGAAAAGGTAGGAAAAATATCAAGCACCCAAGATAGGTTGCTTCATCTGCAAGGGCCCTCATTATGCTAACAAGTGTCCCCAAAGACCAGAGTTATGTTATAGAACAAATGAACAACCACACCAAATTTATGCCACTATCAGAAGTTAGATGTTATATGGAAAAGAAACACCTATGTTGTTAAATGGTAAGTTTTTTGGAAAGGATGTTGAAGTCTTAATAGATAGTGGAGCTACACATAGTTTTATTTCCACTAGTATTATCAAGAATATGCCAAAAAGACTTAGATATTTGGCACATGGATGGAAATTTGAGTATGGGTCTAGACAAACCTACTCAATGGATCAATGTCTACCTACAACTAAGACAACCTTACCCAACGAATCTAAAATATAGAACTTATATGTAGCACCACTCCATGCTTTTGATATTATCCTAGGGATGGATTGGTTGAAGGCACATGGAGCCTTAATCAACTTTCAGAAGAAGTGGATGGATTGCATCAATAAGGATAAAAAGAAAGTAAGAGTTTAAAGTAGGCAAGGGTATTTTCGACCCCATATATTTTTAGCTATGCAGTTGAAGAAATCCATTAAAATATATGGTATGTTGTATGTATTCAAGATAAATGGCAAGACAAATAATAAATGGGATGAGGGAATATTTATGAAACTTTCCATTTTGCATGAGTTTAGGGATGTATTTCTAGAAGATCTCTCAAGCCTACCACCTTGATGTGAATTGGAATTCACTATTGAACTAATATCTAGGGCTAAACCCATCGTAAGGACACCTTATAGAATGATCCTTATTGAATTGCAAGAGTTAAAGGTGCAACTTTAGGATTTGTTGAAAAAAGGTCTGATTGAACCTAGTGTGTCATCTTGGGGTGCTTAAATATTGTTTGTGAAAAAAGAAGAATTGTTCATTGAGGTTGTGCATTGATTATAGGATGCTAAATAAGGTAACCATCAAAAATAGGTATCCTTTTTCAGGGATTAACAATCTCTTCGATCAACTAAAGGATGCCACTATATTTTCAAAGATTGACTTGAGGTCTGGATATCATCGGTTGAGGATTTGAGAGTAGGATACTCATAAAACCACCTTTAAGACTAGATATGGATACTACGAGTTCACAATGTTGCCATTTGGATTGACAAATACACCAACAAATTTTATGAATCTGATGAACAATGTGTTTAGGAAATACGTGGATCAGTTTGTTTTGATATTTCTAGATGATATATTGATATATTCTCTCACCAAAGAGGAATATGACCAACATTTAAGGTTAGTGTTAGAGATGTTGAGGAAAAATAAACTATATGGAAATTTGTCTAAATGTGAGTTCTATACCTCACAAGTTTAGTACTTGGGACATATCATCTCAACAAAAGGAATTTCTATAGATTTAAAAAAAAATTGAGGCTATATTAAGTTGGCCTACATTAGTGAATGTATTTGAAGTGAGAAGCTTCATGGGGATCACTGGTTATTTTAGGTATTTTTTGAAATTTTATCCAAATATTACCTACACTATCACCAACCTTAAGAGAAAAGGAAAGGATTTCAAATGGCTAAAGAAATGTAAGACCATTTTTGAGGCCTTAAAGAATAAGCTAACTATAACACCAACTATCAAGATACCAAATACTCTTGGGGATTTTACAGTGTGTACAAATGCTTCCTTAGAAGGTTTGGATGGGGTGTTGTCCTAAAATGAGGCTACAATAGCATATGAGTCTAGGAAACTCAAGAAGCATGAGTTGAATTATGCTACTCATGACCTAGAATGGGTAACAATTATTTGTTGGGTAAAACATTTGAGCTAAGGATAAAAATTCAAAGTCTAAGATATATTTTTACCCAACCTATGTTGAATGTAAGACAAAGAAGGTGGATAGAGTTCTTAGAAGAACACAACTTTGGTATTGCGTATATCGAAAGGAAAATAAATAAGATTGCATATGCCTTGAATATATCGAGTTTTTTTATTTATTTTTTGGTATTGTTGATTGTTCTGAACGGAGTCGCGTCATCTCCTCAGTTTTCGTGGTTTATAACGTAAGGGTCGGGTAACTTCGGTCTTATAGTATAGGGTTAAGTAAATAGTAATGAGAAGGGATTTAATTTTAAGATTTGAACATTAAAGAATTAAAAAAATAAAAAAACAGCTCCTTTTAACTCGTTTAGAGCCTCCTCTTTTTTCATTAAAGGCATTTTCTGCTCATTTATTTGGTTAACTAAAAAAAACTAAAAAAAACGCACCTCCTTATGACGCGTTTAGACCCTCCTCTTTTTTCATT
The DNA here is from genome assembly GCA_028583015.1 of Wollemia nobilis. Lineage (NCBI taxonomy): Eukaryota > Viridiplantae > Streptophyta > Pinopsida > Araucariales > Araucariaceae > Wollemia > Wollemia nobilis. The sequence continues at coordinate 7,536,231 of JAQPPZ010017110.1, forward strand.
AAAGGCATTGTCTGCATTTATTTGGTTAAGTTTGTAAAGTCATTCCATAGCTTCAAAATCCTCCATAATGGTTAAAGACAGCCATAACACAATAGCTTCAAAGGAAGTTAGAATCGAATGGTCCAGAGCGGTGTTATCGGAATCCAAGAAGCTATGGCTTCTTTCTGCGCCTGCAATTCTTATCATGCTCTTCAACTTTTTACTTTCCGTTATCTCCCAGATGTTCGCAGGCCGCCTGGGACAGTTAGAATTAGCAGGAGCCTTCATCGCCAATGTAGGAATCCAAGGATTCGCCTATGGAATCCTGGTTAGTATAGTTCAATGCCATATAATTTTTTGTTTCATTTCTTATGGGCTTTTCTGTGTTCTGTAACGGCTCTCTGGCAATATTCGTTCCCAGATTGGAATGTCAACTGCGGTGCAAACTGTGTGTGGACAAGCCTTCGGAGCCCAGCAGTACAATTTGCTTGGAATCATATGTCAAAGGTCTATGCTGTTAATGATTGCCGCTGCCGTGCCTCTTAGCTGTCTTTATGCTTTCGCAGAGCCAGCATTGCAGGCCATTGGGCAGAAGAAAGCCATAGCTGAACAGGGAGGCATTTTTGCAAAGGGACTTATTCCTCAACTGTTTGCCTTTGCCCTGAATTGTCCTTTGCAGAGGTTTTTGCTGGCTCAGAATATAGTGGCTCCCCTTGCCTATATTTCAATAGCCACTTTTCTGGTGCATCTCCTTCTGAGTTGGCTAGCTGTCTTCAAACTGGGAATGGGCCTGTTAGGAGCTTCATTGTCTTTGAGCTTGTCATGGTGGATTCTTACCGTGGCTACCATCTTGTACATACTCTGTAGTCCGCGCTGTAAGGATACATGGACTGGATTTTCCTTGAAAGCTTTCATTGGGCTTTGGCCCTTCTTCAAATTAACCGTGGCTTCGGCTCTTATGCTATGGTGTGCTATCTTGCCCATCTCATTTCTCCTTAATTTTTTATACTTGGTAATTTATATATCCAATATTATTTGTATTCTGAAATATGAATTTCTTTGTCTATGGAGAACTCATGGCAATTCACTAAGCGATTGGATAGTGTCTTTGTTATACAGCTTGGAAATCTGGTACAGTCAAAGCTTGGTTCTCATTTCGGGACTATTGTCTAATCCAGAGGTTGCATTGGATTCTCTTTCAATATGGTAATCATCTAAATCCATGCTGATTATTGTATATATTCCAACTATAAAGAGATCACAATGCACCTCGTCAAGTTCCGGCATATTTTGTAAAGTTTTTTTTGTAGATCATTATGTGCAGACAATCAGACCTCATAGCAATAACCAAATAAGGCATTTTGTGTAAACAGCATGAATTACTGGAACTGGGATATGCAACTGATGTTGGGTATCAGCGCTGCTGCATGGTTTGTATTAGTTTTATTTTGATTTCATGCCATTGACACAGTTTTCCATAATCAGTAGAGCTTGCCTGTCAGTGTAGGTAGTTACTTTAAAAGATGTGAAAGGAGACATGATTTCATGTAACTTTCATCGTAAAACAGTTAATCTGCAGTGTGCACAACATCATGGCTGGCATCGTAACTATGTCCTGTCATAGATCTGGGGGTCTGTGATTGACGTTAATGATAGTTTTTGTCTAATTTCATTTCAGTATCTTTCATTGTGAACACATCAAATTTCTAATTATTATTTTATTGTGGTTTCATCTGCAGTACAAGAGTTGCAAATGAGTTGGGAGCCAAGCAGCCCAAAGCTGCACGGTTTTCGGTTGTGGTTGTAGTGTTCACCTGCATCTTAATCAGTCTCCTCTTTGCCATACTCATATTTGCACTGAACAAAGAGCTTGGCAGGCCATTCACCAACAGCAATGAGGTAACGCAAACAGTGTCTACGATGACACCATTACTTGCAATATCTGTGTTCTTGAATGGAATCCAGCCTATTCTTTCAGGTATTGGCTTCATAACTATCCTTCTGAATATCAATTTTCAATTTTCCAATCCAATTACAGACAAACTGGGTGGTTGTAACTTGTAACAGGTGTGGCAATAGGATGTGGGTGGCAATATTTTGTTGCGTTTGTCAATCTGGCATCATATTACATGGTTGGTCTACCGGTTGGAATAGTCCTGGGTTTCGTAGCTAAATTAGGAGCGAAGGTAAATAATAATAGCATTGCGTTGCCATGGTCAATGAATTTTAAGGCAAATTAAAGAGGAGAATGAACTAAATGCTGCGATACATCTGTTGTTGCAGGGAATATGGTGGGGTATGATCTGCGGAGTAGGACTACAAACACTGATTCTTGTTATTTTTACCGCACGCACTAATTGGAATAAAGAGGTATATACATAATAAAGTCGTATATGTGAGCTTTTCAAAGAGTTAGATATGTAAGAAAAACAAATACAGCACTAATCATTTAACTCACGCAGGTGGAATCTACTGTGCAGCGTCTGAAACACTCGCATAACCAACAATCTATTCAATCTGTTCCGAAGACTTGACTACGTGGGCCATCTCATAAGCATGCTTTTTGTATATCCCTTGCAACCTTGAAAAGTATGCCGTGCGTGGAGTCGGTGTGATTCAAACAGAGTCCAGTTGTTTAATTGAACAGAGGTATTTTTAAATGCTTTCATCTAAGGTTCCAAATAATTTTTCTTTAAAAATTATTTTAATTTAAATTGCCACTTATTGGAGTTTTCTCTTTCGAATGGTCAATGGAATTGCATACATTGGTATTATCCCCTTATTACCGGGGTGTGCACGCATTGCCACGTATTGGAGTTTTCTCTTTAGAATTGTTAATGGAATTGAATGCATTGGAATTATCACTTAACACCAAATTTAAATTGCCACTTATTGGAGTTTTCTCTTTAGAATTGTCAATGGAATTGCATGCATTGGAATTATCACCTTATCACCAATGGATGTGCACGCATTGCCAAGTATTGGAGTTTTTTCTTTAGAATTGTTAATGAAATCCACGTATTGGAATTTTCTCTTTAGAATTGTTAATGGAATTGAATGCATTGGATTACCAAGAGATGTGTAAGCATTTGATTTATCCATGGACGTGCACACATTGGTCTTATCATTAAGGGATGTACACACATGGATGTGCACAAATTGAAATTATCATTGAGGAATGTGTATACATTGGAATTATCATGAGAGGGGTAAGAGTAAAGTGGAGAATGTGAGTGATATGGATGTGTAAGCATTTGATTTATCCATGGATGTGCACACATTGGAATTATCATTAAGGATATACACATATTAGATTTATTCATGGATGTACATACATTGAAATTATTATTAAGGAATCAGTATACATTAGACAGAGGGGTAAGAGTAAAGTGGAGAATGTGAGTGATATGGATGTGTACGCATTTGATTTATCCATGGACGTGCACACATTGAAATTATCATTAAGGGATGTACACACATTAGATTTATCCATGGATGTGCACACATTGAAATTATCATTAAGGAATGTGTATACATTGGAATGATCAGAGAGGGGTAAGAGTAAAGTGGAGAATGTGAGTGATGTGACAAGTGAAGTGGTGGAAACGTATGCTTATGTGGTAAGTGGAAGGGGAGTTTGGAAATTATATATATATATATATATATATATATATATATATATATAGTGTTTAATTTGGTGATTTTTTTTTTTTTTATGTTTTATTTATTTATTTTGGAATTGATTATGTACAAGAAGATAGAGCTAAATATGAGCTAAGTGTAAACTTTGCGCAAATGAAGGATATTGATGGGCTTAGCTTTCTCAATTCCCTTGAAAGTGGTAATCTTATAAGCCCTAGATCCAAATGTTTGTGTGACAATGAATGGACCAAGTTAATTGGCAAAAAACTGATCGCTTAGATGAGGTGGAAGATTTGAGTTTTGTTGATTTTCTTTGAGTACAAGGTCACCAACTTGGAATTCCCGTGGATGCACTTTGTGATCATAGGTTCTTTTGATTCGATCGTGATAAATGCAAAGACACTTAAGAGTGTTGATTTGACGTTCATCAAGGAGATTAAGTTGATCGAGTTGTGTTTGGCATGTTGTATCATCATCCATGAATTTCTACAAGGATATGCTTAGTGACAGGATCTCGAGCTCAAGAGATATGATGACTTTGGCACCATAGACTAGTGAGAATGGTGTTGCCTCTTTTGGCGTGTGAATGCTCGTTTGATAAGTCCAGAGTGCCAAAGGGATTTGGATGTGCCAATCTTTATGATTTTATTTGACCATTTTCTTGAGAGGCACAAATAGTCTTGTTGGTGGCTTTGGCTTTTCCATTGCTCTAAGGGTAGTAAGGTGTCAATAAGTTGTGTTGAAAATGATAATTGTTGCACAAAACTTAAAGATCCTTGTTTTTAAATAGGGGACCATTATCGGATATGATCTTCGAAGGGATACCAAAACGATAAATGATATGTTGTAGTATAAATTCTATAATTTAGGGTCTTATCATACAAGCTAGTAAGAGGAATAACCTCAACCCACTTGGTGAAGTGTTATGTGGCTATGATGATGAATGTATGATATCCTGAGAATGGAGGGGAGATCTTTCTGATAAGGTCAAGTTCCCATTATAAAAATGACCATAGAGATTATTGGTTGCAATGCTTGTGATGGAACATGGGTTGAATTTGAGTGATGTTGGCATTTAGGACATTTCTTAACATATGTGCAATAGTCATGTTTCATGCTAGGCCAATAATAACCCATGTGCAAAATGCACTTTGTGATAGCCATCCCACTAAATGACCACGACATGTACCATCATGGGCTTGAGATATCATCCAACTTGCTTCTTGTGGTTCGAGACAACAAAGAAGACCACCATCGTAGCCATGGCGATAAAATACATCCCCTAAGATAGTGTACCGAGTCACTTTTTAAGTGTGTTTGGCGGTTGATCTCAATTTGGTAAAAAGGGCACCAAGTTTGAGAATCCTAAACTTTTACTTTTCTTTCTAAATGATAACAACAATAATATCAAATTAGTAAATGAAACAATGCACAAATCATCACACATACGAGAGACACAAATTTAACGTGGTTCATCCAATGTAGGCTATGGCCACTAAGAAAATATTTCTTATAAATTTTATTAAAAAATCTCTTGGGAACAAATTCCCTATTACAATGTGAAAGGATATTTCTATCCTTCTTCACAATGAAAACACAGAGATAGATCAACTATTTACGAACAATGATCACACCACTATTTTCGAGAATAGAATGAATGAATATCTGATTGCAAATAAGAAATGCAGCGGAAGTATAAAAATAATCAAACGCCACTTGAGGTGGGCACACCCTCGCCGTATAGGCAAATGCGAATAACGCAAATGAATTTAGAAATAAAGATAGATGATTTTAATTAAACCATTGCAAATCAAATATATACTAAATATTAAAGCACTTGGAAAACATAGCCGACGCAGGCTATGTTTGGAATGTAGCATGACTCCCCTCCTCGAAAAGCTTTGTCCTCAAAGCTGGAAATGTCTGGAAAATACTGTCAGGTTCCCAGGTTGCAGCTTCATCTGGTAGGCCCTACCATTTGATGAGAAATTCTTGGATGTGATGAGAGCTCTGTATGCGTGTTCTGCTTTGTAGAATTGCTTTCGGCTGGAGATATATACGCCCTTCTGTATCTAGTATTGGTAATTCTGACTGAGAGTTCACTTTTTGGCCGATCACCTTGGCATGGTCATGGGATCTTTGGGAAGGTAGTCCCTTTGGTTCGTGGAAGACCTCTGCGTAATGTGCTACGATGTCCCGTAAATCTGGAGCAGAAATACCCGAAGTTGCTCGAGATTGCTTTTTCAAACAATTAATTTGATCTATGAATCCGTATCCAACCTTTTGTAATGTTTTCTCCATACTATGAGAGCTCACCATCTGTGATGGAGGAGTAGTAATGCCTTGTAAGCGAATGACCTGTCCTTTTTCCTTCCATTCCACAAATAATTTTTTGAAATTGAAGCTAACCGTGTCTAGTGTTTCCAACCATTCTACTCCCAAAATGACATCAGAGTTCCCTAAATTCATTACGAAGAGAGATCCATACCATGTATAAGTTCCCATTTTAATGGAAACTTTAGATGTTTGCCCAATACATTGAGCGTTTACCCCGTTGGCTACTAGAACCTGGAATTTGTCTTTGTTGGATGAATTAATGAATAAATTTAAAGCTTTTGTTGTTTTGATGTCGATAAAATTGTGGGTACTGCCTGAATCAATTAGCACATTTACCTTTTTCTGGCGGAGAAATCCCGGTACCTTGATTGTATGGTGGGTTGTTAACCCCATGAGGGCATGCACTGAAATAGCCATTGTATCCTCTTCCTTCTCTTCTAGAACAATCGATAGTTCTTCTTGAATAGGTTCTTCCTGGTGGTATGTTTCTTCTTCTTCTCCTTCATATTGAGCGCATTCAATATGAAAGTTTTGTTTTTGTGCACATGCCTGTTCTCTGGGATGGTGATTGCGACATTTATAGCAGAAGTATCTTGATGGTTGATCATTTCTGTGAAAAGAGTTGTTGCCATACGAAGGATGATTATAAGTTTCATGCTGTGTATACAACTGAATTCTCTTCTCAGCTAGCTTGGCTATTCTTATGCAATCGTTCAACGAGGTTGGATTTTGAAGGTCCACCTCCACCTTAATATTTTCTTTCAAACCATTGCGAAAAGCTCCTACCACTGTGTCTGGACTGAGGTGTAATGCATACGGTAGTAAACTGGTGAATTCGGAGACGAACTCACTAACTGATCTTTCTTGCTTAAGAGATAACAATCTTACTGTGTATGATGATGTAGCTCCTTCATCAAATCTTTCTAAAAAATAGGTAGTGAAATTCTTCCAGCAAACAGTAGCTCCTTTCTCGCGTTTAAGCCATACGAACCATTGGTAAGCCTCAGTGCCTAATTTTGATGCAGCGAAAGGGACTTTATCAACATCCTTAATTTGGTATAAGTCGAGAATGCCTTCCATTTTGGCTATCCAACCACGAGGATCATGACCCTCAAAAGTGGGCATATCAATGCGTGGAAAATTATTAGGGCCTCTCGGTTGGTGATAACCCATATCCCTTTCTTGATCTTGGTTATATCGTTGTCTATGATAGCGATTCTCGTAATTATCCGGATTGCCTCTTCGCTGCTCCCAATCTTCATCCTGGTCATCATTTTCTTCATTCCTTTGTTTATGGGAGTGATTTTGGGGATTAGTATTGGGATTAGGTTGGTTTTGTGCGCTCACTAGTTTAGATAGGGTGTCATTAATTTGGCGCATACCAACTAGTAATTCTCGAAGAGCTTCATCAGTGTTAATGGCAGAGTTGCCTGATTCTCCTTGTGTGACGTTGTCGTGAGTTGGGGAAAGGTTAGTAGCCATGGGGTCTACCATTGGATGATGTGGATTATAACTGCCAATTTGAAAAGGAGAAGGAGAATTGTTTGTACCTGGGCTTCGATGAGGTCTTCTTGTGTTGTTATTGGTCATCTCCAAGCTTGATAGTCGACCGTCAGATCCTTTGGTCCACCTTTTGCTCATGCATTAGTTAGCATAACCTGTTTAGAAGCTTTTGAGCTTGGACTGCAGCAAAATTGGTTGACTCTAGCAAAAATTTGGATTCCGCTTCAACTGTCACTCCAACTGCGACGCGGATTTGAATTTGGGTGGCCTCCTTGACCGCAACTTTCAACAGTTTTTAATTTGGACAATTTCAGCAACTTGACAACAATTTTTTTAACCACGTTCAGCCACTTTGGACAACTTTTGACTACAATTGCTTGACGCTTGTGATAATCGCTAACAAATTTTGACGACGTGACTCGAGGGACACTTTGGACAACTTTTGACTACAATTGCTTGACGCTTGTGATAATCGCTAACGAATTTTGATGACGTGACCCGAGGGACAACTGGGAACACTGGACACCGATGCTAACAACTCACTTAGAATGGACACAACACGAAGTACGGACTCAATGACGTGGAGACCGACGACATGATTGTGGGATAGCTGGAATGGAGAAGACCCAAAGTGAGCCAACCAAAACCCCGAACGCGACAGATGGGCGGGACGCGAGAGGACACGACAGGGAAGGGACAACTAGGCGGAACGCGGAGGAAACACGACAAGAGAGCGACAGCTAAGACGGAGAAGCAACCGCTAGACAGAACACACGACAGGTAGATGGTTACACGAGCGCCAAGGAGAGAGGCGTGTGACCAAGGTCACGAGTTACTAATTGCGTGTAGTCCCTTATAAACACCCCCACACTTCCCACACCGCTTATGTGGGATAAAACAATCGACGAACCTTTAAAAATCAAAATTTATTTTTTGCGTACCTTAGTTGCGACGTGATTTTTTTATTTTTTTATGTTTTTTGATTGGATGACAAAGCGTTTGATTATTCAGCCTGCGCAGTGCAGAGATTTCTCACCTGTTTCGAGTTATGCTTCGACAATCATGGGTCTTTATCGTTTCGAATGCACGCCTATTTAGAATTTTGGACGGATAATGCTGGATTTCTTCGAATGCAGGTCACCCTGGAGCTTGGCGATTTTGCCCTCACGATTGTGGTTGATAAACTTTTGGATGGATTTGCCTTTAATCACCCTGAGTCACTCCTTATCACGACGGCAGCTTCCTCCGGATATGCGCATGTGCTGGTTTGCAACAGGATCGCTGACCAACTGATACCACTTGAAAGGATATTTCTATCCTTCTTCACAATGAAAACACAGAGATAGATCAACTATTTACGAACAATGATCACACCACTATTTTCGAGAATAGAATGAATGAATATCTGATTGCAAATAAGAAATGTAGTGAAAGTATAAAATAATCAAACGCTACTTGAGATGGGCACACCCTCGTCGTATAGGCAAATGCGAATAACGCAAATGAATTTAGAAATAAAGATAGATGATTTTAATTAAAACCATTGTAAATCAAATATATACTAAATATTAAAGCACTTGGAAAACATAGCCGATGCAGGCTATGTTTGGAATGTAGCACAATGTTTATAGGTACCAACCCAAAGGAGACACCAATCCCCTATACTCAAGTTCATGGACCTCTATCCATAAGAGACACCAATCCCCTTTGCTCTAGTTCATGGACCTCTATCCACAAGAGGCCTTTGTTCCCACTACTCTGGTTCATGGACCTCTATCCACAGGATACCTTTGTCCCCACTGCTCTGGTTCATGGACCTCTATCCACAGGAGACCTCTATCCCCACTGCTCTAATTTCTTCTCAAGGCTTGCTCATTTTTTCTCTAAAATATGCTCTCAACTCTGCTTATATCTGCTCCAAGTATACACACAAGACTTGCTCAAATATGCTTACCAAAACTTGCTCTAATATTTGGATAGATCTGTTTCAAGTCTACACAAAAGATGCTCAAATCTGCCCACCAAAACCTACTCTCAACTCTGCTCAAATCTACTCCAAGTCTACACACAAGGCTTGCTCAAATATACTCACAAAAACCTGCTAAAATCTACTCATAGATCCTGTTAAAAACACATACTCAAATTAATTCATAACACATGCTCAAATCTATTCCTAACACATACTCAAATCTTCTCATAACACATACTCAAATATGCTCATAACACATACTCAAATATTATCATAACACATACTCAAATCTCTTTCCCTAACCTCTTGAACATATAGAGAATGATATGCACTAATAAATGCCCAATATGTTCTTTATATTCATTAAGTTTATCGCTTCCACATGTCTCACATTTATTGCATTCTTAAGCTAGCTCTAGTATAACACTTGATAACTGACCTAGTTACAGCTGAGTTGCACCTTACTTCAAAACCAAACATAATGCACAAGTCCTTCTCATTTACTTACAAAATAAATCATGAAGATGCACAAATTGCTTTCAAAAATTGATCTATAACTCTTGTAGTTTCATTCCCAATGTCACTCAAAACCAATACTCAAATTTATTCTCAAAAACCTAGCACACATGCTTCCAAATTCATTCAACAGTGATGCACACTTTGTTCTCAAAATCCTAGGACATTCATTCAACAATGATGCACACTTTATTCTCAAACCCTAACTCATATATTTCCAACAATGCACATAAAATCGATTCTTATATCTCCACCTTATGACTTAAACCTTGAGAAGGAGTTAAAACAACATACCTCTAAAACTGCCTTGATGAATATGTGTCCTCAAATACCTATCTCAAAATAACTCCCTTTATTTTTCCACTTCAAAATAGGTTAGCAAATATTCTTTTAAAAACATCCACACTAAGACCCTTTCTCCAAATATGTGCACAAGAATGCTTGAGAATAATACTCTATGACTCTCTTTTAGTCTTACAAATATAGAGCTTGTAATAAAGACTAAAAAACAAATTTCTTCTTTTTGTGCCACTTCAAAAACTGGTTAGTAGACCTCCTCTTCAAATTACCCACACAAAATCCTCTCTCAAAAAGATGTGCATAATAAGGCTTGAAAATAATGCTTCATGACACTCCTTTTATTTCACAAGATAGAACTTTTAATGGTAAACCAAACCCTTAAATTCCCCTATCATATCATGCAAAAATTACATTTGAAAATTAAATCATAGTCACACCTTATCACTCCTACTTTCACAACATACAAAAATTAATTTTCAATACACCACAATATGCCTTATAACACCAAACAACTTAATGTGCAAATACAATTTTTAATTCCACCTTATACACCTTATTTCTCCTATACTAATGCACAAATAATTTCAACTTTATTTCACCCTCATATAATACCTAAAATGCAACTCTCAAATAATCATGATGAACCAAAACACAACATTGCAAAATTTAATATTTTCAATACACCTTATAACTCCCTAGCACCATCAACCATTATGCATACCTTATACCTTAGCAAAAATTTAATCAAAATTTTATTCTTAACAACAACAACAGTCTAGAATTGAATCTGCCACCTCTTGCTCACCCACACCCTAGCGCTAGCTAGGCTACCGCGTGAGCTAGCTGCCCACATAAGACAAAGTCCACGTGAAAATCCTTTTGACATATTTTCCCGATTTTCTTGACAAAGCTTTAAGAAAAGAAAAAACTTAACCACCACAATTTGACCCCCTGACCTCTTGTTTGCCAACGCCTTAGCACAGACTAGCTTGCTGCCTAGGCTAGCTACCTAGTTGGGATCTCCAAAGCACTCCTTATTACTTTTTTTCACTATCTGCTTCATCGTGCGTGCTCCCTCTACCTTCTGAGATCCTTTGCGAATGAAAATGATTGGTGCACCATTTATTTCTTGAAACTTCAAAGTGAATTAACATTCCCATTTAAATTTGCAACTCGAATTTTATGGAGATTTTGACACCTTAATTTATTTCCACCTTTTGAAATTTGACTTGGCACATTTTTAAATTCAATTTTATTTTTATTATAATATTTAAACCTTAGTTTTAAATATTATAATATATTGCTTGTAAACCTTTGTCAAATGAATTTATTTTTAAAACCTCTGTCCAAGGCTTTTTGGTCTTTCTTTTAAACCTGTTTTCCCCTTTTCATAATATTTAAATTTAAAATTTAAATATTGAAATCCTTCTCTTCCCTTGAATTTTGTCCTTGCTTGCTATCAAACCTATGGATATATTTTTTGTCTTTCAACTTACTTTATCTCATAACCCTTGGATAATATTTATGCTTTGCTTATCATGCACCTTTGACATTTTTCTTATCATGTTACCTTGCTCTCTTTGACATCAATGACAACTCAATATAACTCAATATTTCCAACAATATCCCCCTTTGTAATTGATGGCAACCCTTACAAAAAAAATTAATTTTTTTTGCAACTAGATTCTAAATCTGCTCCCCCTTACTGAATTCTCTCCCCCTTTGACATCAAAATGGCAAAGGTCTCTTTGGGGCTAAAAATAATACTCTTAGCATATCTCCCTCACCACCTCCTTTCTTGAGGTGATTGTTTTTGGAATGGGAATAAAACTACTCCCAAATTACAATGTTCTTCTCCTTTTTCAATCTTATTTTTCCATACCTTTGTAGTCATACCCTTTTTATCCTTTTGATCATCCCTGTTATTGCTTGTCATTGGAATTTTCAGAAATTTTGTTCTACACCATTTTTCTCTATGCCTAAGATTGTTGCAATTGTAACACCTAATTTTGTAGTTATTGAAAGGTGCAAATGACCTGAAATTTCTCTTGATGAAGCCATAATCTCCTTTACCATAAATATTGCAATGTATATCTTTGTGACCAAAGCGATTACATGAGTAGCAATGACCTTGAAAGAAATATCCATCTTCAAATGAATTGAAGTTCCTCTTAGTGAAGCCATAATTATTCTTTCCATGAATCCTGCAATGCACAACTTTATGACCAAACTGATTACATGAGTAACAATAACCCTGGAAGAAATATTCATCTTGCCTTGATCTCATTATTCTTTCTTTGCTTTTTCTATGATGATATATGTTCCTTGATGGTGCATTGTTTTCTTCCTTTTTGATACTATCACCTCTCAACACATTAGTGTAGGTCTTAGGTTCTTCAATCAATTATGGTTCTTCTATTTATTTTGAACTTGAGCTTGAATCTTCTTATTTTCTTTGTCCTTCTTCAAAACCAAGTCCAGTATTGCCTTGATCTCATTATTATTTCTTTGCTTTTTCTATGATGATATCTGTTCCTTGATGGTGCATTGTTTTCTTCCTTTTTGATACTATCACCTCTCAACACATTAGTGTAGGTCTTAGGTTCTTCAATCAATTATGGTTCTTCTATTTATTTTGAACTTGAGCTTGACTCTTATTCTTATTTCCTTTGTCCTTCTTCAAAACCAAGTCCAGTATTGATAAATGGGTATCTTTGTGCCATGAGAATATCATCCAATATTTTTGAGTTTATCCCAAAATTATGTAACTTTTCATAAGAATATTTCACTTCCATCCTTAGAGAAACCACTTCATGTTCTAATATTTCACATTCTAGCTCTTTTTCCTTTAATTGTTCAACCATACCTTCTTCAAATTTCCCTGCCTCTTCAACCTTAAATTTTAAGTCAGTGAGATCTTGTAGAATTTTTGCTTTTATTTTCTCATCCTCTACTGCTTGAGCCTTTAGTCTTAAGTTCTCCCTTTTTAACTCATCAAGTTCCTTTTCCATTTCAACTATGGCTTCCTCTTCCTTTTCTAAATATTTCTATTTTTCTTGGTCTTAATGAAAGGAGCATCTTCTTTCTTTTCTACTTGATATTCAAAAGAAGCATCTTCTTTTTCTTCTATTTTTGAAAATGGAATTTCCTCTTTTTCACTATCTAAGAGACCTTCATCACTGTAACAATGAAGCATTGTTTGCTACTTCAACATAAAAACTTTTCTTGTGTCTTTGAATTACCTTCTCCTCATGCTTGCCTTGAATGTGTTTATTTTTCTTTTCATGATAAAATTTTCTTTCTTTCTTTTCCTTTCATTCCTTTTCATCTTCACTGCTACTATACCCAGCTTTTGGATAATGAGCTGCATAAATACCAAAGTTACCATAAATAAAACATTTGAGTATTCTTAGATCCTTCTTATTCCTTCTTACAAAGTTAGCTTCTTTTCCACTGCTTGATTCATCACTTGATTCTATTTATTTATTCTTTGCCTTCTTTGAAGCTTTGAATGTTGCCTCTCTTTTGAATGTTTGATATTTCTCTATCCTCATCTCATAGGCTATGATAATTCCATGTAACTCATCCATGTGTGTTCCTATAAGATCTTCCTTCAAGCTGTTAGGCTTTCACGAAGGAACCCGCTCTGATACCAATTGAAGAACTTAAGCTTATATTGAGAGGGGGGGTGAACAATACAAGATCAAAATTTTAATTTTATTTCCAAATTATAAAAAAGGTAATATCAAAGAAGTAAATGAAACAATGCACAAATATTCATACATATGAGAAACACAAACTTAACATGGTTCACCCAATGTGGGCTATGTCCACGAAGAAAATTTTTCATATATATTTTCTCAAACAATCTCTTGGGAACCAATTTCCTATTACAATGTTTATGGGTACCAACCCAAAAGAGAAACCAATCCCCTATGCTCAAGTTCATGGACCTATATCCCCAGGAGATGCCAATCCCCTTTGATTTAGTTCATGGACCTCTATCCACAGGATACCTCTATCCCCACTACTCTGGTTTGTCAACCTCTATCCACAGGAGACCTCTATCCCCACTGCTTTGGTTCATGGACCTATATCCATGGGCTATATTTGTCCCCACTACTCTAGATTGCTTCTTAAGTCTTGATCAATTCTACTCCAAAACCTGCTCTCAACTCTGCTCAAATATGCTCTAAGTCTACACACAAGACTTGCTCAAATATGATTACCAAAACCTTCTCTAATATTTTCTCAGATATGCTCCAAGTCTACACACAAGACTTGCTCAAATCTGCTCACCAAAACCTACTCTCAAATCTGATCAAATATGCTCCAAGCTTACACACAAGGCTTGCTCAAATATGCTCACCAAAACCTGTTAAAATCTACTCACAGATCCTATTAAAAACACATACTCAAATTTACTCATAACACATGCTCAAATATACTCATAACACATACTCAAATCTGCTCATAACACATACTCAAATATTCTCATAACACATACTCAAATATGCTCATAACATACTGAAATCTCTTTCCTTAACCTCTTGAACATATAAGGAATGACATGCACTAAAAAATGGGCAATATGCTCTTTACAAACATTAAGTTTATCGCTTCCACATGTCTCACATTTATTGCATTCTTAAGGTAGATCTAGTCTAACACTTGATAACTGACCTAGTTACAGCCGAGTTACACCTTACTTCAAAACCAATCACAATGCACAAGTCCTTCTCATTTACTCATAAAATCAATCATGAAGATGCACAAATTGCTTTCACAAATTTATCTATAACTCTTGTATTTTCATTCCCAATATCACTCAAAACCAATGCTCAAATTTATTCTCAAAAACCTAGCACATATGCTTCCAAATTCATTCAACAATGATGCACACTTTATTCTCAAAACCCTAGCACATTCATTCAACAATGATGCACACTTTGTTCTCAAACTCTAACTCATATATTTCCAACAATGCACATAAAATTGATTTTTATATCTCCACCTTATGACTTAAAAATATTTTCCTCAAACAACACCACCTTGAGAAGGAGTTAAAACAACATACCTCTAAAAATACCTTGATGAATATGTGTTCTCAAATACTTATCTCAAAATAACTCCCTTTCTTTTGCCACTTCAAATTAGGTTAGAAAATATTTTTTCCAAAACATCCACATTAAGACCCTTTCTCCAAAGATGTGCACAAGAATTATTGAGAATAATACTCTATGACTCTCTTTTAGTCTTACAAATATAGACCTTGTAAAAAAGACTAAACATCAAATTTCCCCTTTTTGTGCCACTTCAAAAACTGGTTCGTAGATCTCCTCTTCAAATTATCCACACAAAATCCTCTCTCAAAAATATGTGCATAATAAGGCTAAAAAACAATGCTTCATGACTCTCCTTTTGTTTCACAAGATAGAAATTTTAATGGTAAACCAAACCCTTAAATTTCCCTATCATATCATGCAAAAATTACATTTGAAAATTAAATCATAGTCACACCTTATCACTCCTACTTTCACAACATACAAAAAATAATTTTCAATACACCACAATATGCCTTATAACATAAAATGACTTAATGTGCAAATACAATTTTTTAATTCCACTTTATACACCTTATTTATCCTATACTAATGCACAAATAATTTCAACTTTATTTCACCCTCATATAATACCTAAAATACAAATCTCAAATAATCATGATGAACCAAAATACAACATTACAAAATTTAATATTTTCAATACACCTTATAACTCCCTAGCACCATCAACCGTTATGCATACCTTATACCTTAGCCAAAATTTAATCAAAATGTTACCCTTACCAACAATAGTCATCGCAAATTGATCCTTCCATCTCTTTCTCACCCGCGTCCTAGCACCATCTAGGCTACTATGTGAGCTAGCTACCCACATAATACGAAGTGCACATGAAAATCCTTTTGACATCTTCTGTCGATTTCCTTGACAAAGCTTTAACAAAAAAAAAGTATAACCACCACAATTTGACCCCCTGACCTCTCATTCGCCAATGCCTTAGCATAGGCTATCCTGCCACCTAGGCTAGCCACCTAGTTGGGATCTCCAAAGCAATCTTTATTATTTATTTTTGACTATTTGCCTCACCATATGCACTACCTCTGCCTTTTGTGATCCTTTGTGAACAAAAACGATTGGTGCACCATTTATTTCTTGACACTTCAAAGTGAATTAACATTCCCATTTATATATGCAACTCAAATTTTATGGAGACGTCGATGCTTTAATTTATTTCCACCATTTTAAATTTGACTTGGTGCATTTTTAAATTTAAATTTATTTTTACCACAATATTTTCAACCTTAGTTTTAAATATTATAATATATTGCTTGTTAAACTTTGTCAAATGAATTTATTTTTAAAACCTTTATCCAAGGCTTTTTGGTATTTCTTTTAAAGTTGTTTTCCCCTCTTCATAATATTTAAATTTAACATTTAAATATTGAAATCCTTCTCTTGCCTTGAATTTTGTCCTTGCTTGCTATCAAACCCATGGGGAATATTTTTGTCTTTCAACTTGCTTTGCCTCATCACCCTTGGAGAATAATTCTACTTTGCTTATCATACACCTTTAATATTTTGCTTATCATGTTACCTTGCTCTCTTTGACGTCAATGGCCATGCACATTTGACATCAATGACAACTCAATATAACTCAATATTTTCAACAATCTCCCCCTTTGTCATTGATGGTAACCCTTACAAAATAAATATTCTTTTGCTGCAACTGGATTTCAAAACTGCTCCCCATGAGAGGCTGCTCCCCCTTACTGAATTATCTCCCCATTTGACATCAATGAGAAAGGGCTCCTTGGGACTAAAAATAAGACTCTTAGCATATCCCCCTCACCACCTCCTTTCTTGAGGTGATTATTTTTGGAATGGAGGTAAAGCTACTCTAAAAATACAATGCTCTTCTCCTTTTTCAATATTCTTTCTCCACACCTTTGTAGTCATACCCTTTTTATCCTTTTGATCATCCCTATTCTTTCTTGTCTTTGGAAGTTTGAAAAAATTTGTTCTACACATTTTTGCTCTATGCCCAAGATTGTTGCAATTGTAACACCTGATTTTTTAGTTCTTGAAAGGTGCAAATGACCTAAAATTTCTCTTGGTGAAGCCATAATCATATTTACCATGAAACCTACAATGTATAGCTTTGTGACCAAAGATATTACATGAGTATTAATGACCTTGAAAGAAATATTCGTATTCAAATGAATTGAATTTCCTCTTAGTGAAGCCATAATTATTCTTTTCATGAATCCTGTAATGCACAAATTTATGACAAAAATAATTACATGAGTAATAATAACCCTGGAAGAAATATTCATCATGCCTTGATCTCATTATTCTTTATTTTCTTTTTTTGTGATTATCTATGTTCCTTGATGGTGCATTGTTTGCTTCATTTTTTATACTATCACCTCTCAACACATTAGCTTAGGTCTTAGGTTCTTCAATCACTTTTGGTTCTTCTATTTATTTTGAACTTGAGCTTGACTCTTCTTCTTGTTTCCCTTGTCCTTCTTCAAAACCAAGTCCAGTCTTGATAAATGGAGATCTTTGTGCCATGAGAATATCATCCAATATTTTTGAGCTTCTCCCAAACTTATGTAACTTTTCATTAGAATATTTCACTTCCATCCTTAGAGAAACCACTTCATGTTCTAATCTTTCAAATTCTAACTCTTTTACCTTTAACTGTTCAACCATACCTTCTTCAACTTTCCTTATGTCTTCAACCTTAACATTTAAGTCAGTGAGATCTTGTAGAAGTTTTACCTTTGTTTTCTCATCCTCTAGTGCTTGAGACTTTAGTATTAAGTTCTTCCTTTATTACTCATAAAGATACTTTTCCATATCAACTATGGCTTCCTCTTCCTTTTCTAAATCTTTCTCTTTTATTGGTATTCAATGATAGGAGCATCTTATTTCTTTTCTACTTGATCTTCAATAGAAGCATTTTATTTTTCTTCTATTGTTGAAAATGGAATTTCCTCTTTTCACTATCTGAGAGACATTCATCACTATCACTTGAAGCGATGCTTGCTTCTTCAACATGAAAACTTTTCTTGTGTATTTGAAATACCTTCTCCTCATGATTGCCTTGAATGTGTCTATTTTTATTTTCATGATAAAATTTTATTTCTTTTTCTTTCATTCCTTTTCATGTTCACTGCTACTATACCCAAATTTTCTACAATGAGTTGCATCGTGACCAAAATTACCATAAATAAAGCATTTGAGTATTCTTAGATCCTTCTTATTCCTTCTTACAAAGTTATATTCTTTTCCACTGCTTGATTCATCACTTGATTATAATTATTTATTCTTTGCCTTCTTTGAAGCTTTGAATTTTTTCTCTTTTAAATGCTTGATATTTCTCTATCCTCATCTCATAGGTTGTGATACTTCCATGTAACTCATACATGTATGTTCCTTCTTCAAGCTGTTATGCTTTTACAAAGGAACCTGCTCTGCTACTAATTGAAGAACACAAGATTATACTGAGAGCGGGTGAATAGTATAAGATCAAACTTTTACTTTTACTTCCAAATGATTACAAAAATAATATCAAAGCAATAAATAAAACAATTCATAAATCATCACACATGAGAGACATAGATTTAACGTGGTTCACCCAATGTGGGCTACATTTACGAAGAAAATATTTCTTATAAATTTTATCAAACAATATTTTGGGAACCAATTCCCTATTACAATATTTATGGATACCGACCCAAAGGAGACACAAATCCCCTATGCTCAATTTTGTGGAACTCTATCCATAGGAGACACCAATCCCCTTTGCTCTAGTCATGGACATATATCCACATGAGACCTCTATCTCCACTGCTCTAGATCGTGGACCTCTATCCACATGATACATCTATCCCTACTGCTTTGGTTCATGGACATCTATCCATAGGATACCTCTATTCCCACTTCTCTAGATTGATTCTTAAGTCTTGCTCGATTCTAATCCAAAACCTGCTCTCAAATCTGCTCAGATATGCTCCAAGTCTACACATAAGACTTGCTCAAATATGCTTACCAAAATATTCTCAAATATCTGATCAGATATGATCCAAGTCTACCAAAAAGACTTGCTCAAATATACTCACAAAAACCTGCACTCAACTCTGCTCAAATCTGCTCCAAGCCTACACACAAGGCTTGCTCAAATCTACTCACAAAAACCTGCTCAAATCGGCTCACATATCCTATTCAAAATACATACTCAAATCTGCTCATAATACATGCTCAAATCTACTCGTAACACATACTCAAATTTGCTCATAACACATACTCAAATCTGCTCATAACACATACTCAAATCTGCTCATAACACATACTCAAATATCTTTCCCTAACCTCTTGAATATATATAGAATGATATGCACTAATAAATTCCTAATATGTTCTTTACATTCATTAAGTTTGTTGCTTCCACATGTCTCACATTTATTGCATTCTTAAGGTAGCTCTAGTCTAACACTTGATAAATGACCTTGTTACAACTGAGTTACACCTTACTTTAAAACCAATCATAATGCACAAGTCCTCATTTACTCACAAAATCAATCATGAAGATGCACAAATTTCTTTCACAAATTGATCTATAACTCTTGCATTTTCATTTCCAATATCACTCAAAACCAATGCTCAAATTTATTCTCAAAAACCTAGCACATATGCTTCCAAATTCATTCAACAATGATGCACACTTGTTCTCAAAACCCTATCACATTCGTTCAACAATGATGCACACTTTGTTATCAAACCCTAACTCATATATTTCCAACAATACACATAAAATTAATTCTTATATCTCCACCTTATGACTTAAAAGTATTTTCCTCAAACAAAACCACCTTGAGAAGGAGTTAAAAAAACATACCTCTAAAACTGCCTTGATGAAGATGTGTCCTCAAATACTTGTCTCAAAATAATTCCCTTTCTTTTGCCACTTCAAAATAGGTTAGCAAATCTTCTTTTAAAAACATCCACACTAAGACCATTTCTCAAAATATGTGCACAAGAATGCTTGAGAATAATACTTTATGACTTTATTTTAGTATTACAAAGATAGAGCTTGTAATAAAGACTAAACATCACATTTCACCTTTTTGTGCCAGTTCAAAAACTGGTTAGTAGATCTCCTCTTCAAATTATCCACACAAAATCCTCTCTCAAAAATATGTGCATAAAAAAGCTCGAAAACAATGCTTCATGACTCTCCTTTTGTTTCACAAGATAGAGCTTTTAATGGTAAACCAAACCCTTATATTTACCTCTCATATCATGCAAAAAATATATTTGAAAATTAAATAAGAGTCACACCTTATCACTCCTACTTGCACAACATACAAAAATTATTTTTCAATACACCACAATATGCCTTATAACACCAAACAACTTAATGTGAAAATACAATTTTATTAATTCCACCTTATACACCTTATTTCTCCTATACTAATGCAAAAATAATTTCAACTTTATTTCACCCTCATATAATACCTAAAATACAACTCTCAAATAATCACTATGAACTAGAACACAACATTATAAAATTTAATATTTTCAATACACCTTATCTAGCACCATCAACCATTATGCATACCTTATACCTTAGCAAAATTTTAATCAAAATTTTGCCCTTACCAACAACAACCATCATGAAATGAAACTACCACCTCTTGCTCACCCGTGCCCTAGTGCCAGCTAGGCTACCACGTGAGCTATCTGCCCACACAAGACAAAGTACACATGAAAATCCTTTTGACATCTTCTACTAATTTCCTTGACAAAGCTTTAACAAAAAAAATGTAACCACCACGATTTGACCCCCTGAATTTTCATTTGCCAATGCCTTAGTCCAGGCTAGCCACCTAGTTGGGATCTCCAAAGCACTCTTTATTATTTGTTTTTGACTATTTGCCTCATCATGCGTGCTCCCTCTGCATTATGTGATCCTTTACAAACAAAAATGATTGGTGCACCATTTATTTCTTGACACTTCAAAGTGAATTAACATTCCTCTTTAAATATGTAACTCAAATTTTATGGAGACATAGATGCTTTAATTTAATTCCACCTTTTGAAATTTGACTTGGTGCATTTTTAAATTTAAATCTATTTTTATTATAATATTTAAAACTTAGTTTTAAATATTATAATATATTGCTTGTAAACCATTGTCAAATGAATTTATTTTTAAAACCTTTGTCCAAGGCTTTTTGGTCTTTCTTTTAAACTTGTTTTCCCCTCTTTATAATATTTAAATTTAACATTTAAATATTGAAATCTTTCTCTTTCCTTGAATTTTGTCCTTGCTCGCTATCAAACCCATGGGGAATATTTATGTCTTTCAACTTGCTTTACCTCATAACCCTTGGAGAATATTTCTGCTTTTCTTATCATGCACCTTTGACATTTTCCTTATCATGTTACCTTGCTCTCTTTGACATCAATGACCATGCACATTTGACATCAATGACAACTCAATATAACTCAATAATTCCAACAATATTCCCCTTTGTCATTGATGGTAACCCTTACAAAACAAATATTTTTTTCTGCAACTGAATTCCAAAACTGCTCCCCATGAGAGGTTGCTCCCCCTTACTAAATTCTCTCCCCCTTTGACATCAATGGCATAGGGCTCCTTGGGGCTAAAAATAAGACTCTTAGCATAGCCCCCTCACCACCTTCTTTCTTGAGGTGATTATTTTTGGAATGGGAGTAAAGCTACTCCCAACTTACAATGCTCTTCTCCTTTTTCAATCTTCTTTCTCCACACCTTTGTAGTCATACCCTTTTTATCCTTTTGATCATCCCTATTCTTGCTTATCTTTGGAAGTTTCAAAAATTCTATTCTACACCATTTTGCTCTACGCCCAAGATTGCATTTGTAACACTTGATGTTGTAGTTCTTGAAAGGTGCAAATGACTTTAAATTTCTCTTGCTGATGTCATAATCATATTTACTATAAACCCTGCAATGCATAGCTTTGTGACCAAAGTGATTACATGAGTAGCAATGACCTTGAAAGAAATATCCATCTTCAAATGAATTGAATTTCCTCTTAGTAAGGCCATAATTATTCTTTCCATGAATCTTGTAATGCATAAATTTATGAAAAAACTAATTACATCAGTAACAATAACCTCGAAAGAAATACTCATCTTGCCTTGCTCTCATTATTATTTCTTTGATTTTTCTGTGATGATCTTTGTTCTTTGATGGTGCATTGTTTGCTTCCTTTTTGATACTATCACCTCTCAACATATCAGCATAGGTCTTAGGTTCTTCAATCACTTTTGGTTCTTCTATTTCTTTTGAACTTGAGCTTGACTCTTCTTGTTTCTCTTGTCCTTCTTCAAAACCAAGTCCAAACTTGATAAATGGAGATCTTTGTGCCATGAGAATATCATCCAATATTTTTGAGCTTCTCCCAAAATTATGTAACTTTTCATTACAATATTTCACTTCCATCCTTAGATAAACCACTTCATGTTCTAATATTTCACATTCTAGCTCTTTTGCCTTTAATTTTTCAGCCATACCTTCTTCAAATTTCCTTGCCTATTCAACCTTAAATTTTAAGTCGGTGAGATCTTGTAGAATTTTTACCTTTGTTTTCTCATCCTCTAGTGCTTGAGCCTTTAGTCTTAAGTTCTCCCTTTTTAACTCATTAATTTTATTTTCCATATCAACTGTGGCTTCCCCTTCCTTTTCTAAATATTTTTATTTTTCTTGGTCTTCAATGAAAGGAGCATCTTCTTTATTTTCTACTTGATCTTCAATAGAAGCATCTTCTTTTTCTTCTATTGTTGAAAATGAAATTTCCTCTTTTTCACTATCTAAGAGGTCTTCATCACTATCACTTGAAGAACTGCTTGCTTCTTCAACATAAAAACTTTTCTTGTGTCTTTGAAATACCTTCTCCTCATGCTTGCCTTCACTGTGTCTATTTTTCTTTTGATGATAAATTTTTTTTCTTCCATTTTATTGTATTCCTTTTCATATTCATTGCTACTATACCCATATTTTGGACAACGAGCTGCATCATGACCAAAGTTACCACAAATAAAGTATTTGAGTATTCTTAGATCCTTATTATTCCTTCTTACAAAGTTAGATTCTTTTCCACTGCTTGATTCATCACTTGATTCTATTTTTTTTTCTTTGCCTTCTTTTAAGCTTTGAATGCTGCCTCTCTTTTGAATGTTTGATATTTATCTATCCTCATCTCATAGAATATGAGAATCCCATGTAACTCATCATTATGTGTTCCTATAAGATCTTCCTTCAAGCTATTAGACTTTCACGAAGGAACCCACTCTAATACCAATTGAAGAACACAGTCTTATACTGAGAGGGGGGTGAACAACATAAGATCAAACTTTTACTTTTCTTTCTAAATAATAACAACAATAATATCAATGTAGTAAATTAAAAAATGCACAAATCATCACACACATGAGATATATAGATTTAATGTGGTTCACCCAATGTGGGCTACGTCTACAGAGAAAATATTTCTTATAAATTTTCTCAAACAATCTCTTTGGAACCAATTCCCTATTACAATATTTATGGGTACCAACCCAAATGAGACACCAATCCCCTATGCTCAATTTCATGGACCTCTATTCATAGGAGACACCAAATCCCCTTTGCTCTAGTTCATGGACCTCTGTCCATAGGAGACATTTGTCCCTACTTCTTTGGTTTGTGGACCTCTATCTATAGGAGACCTATGTCCCCACTCTTTGGTTCATGGACCTCTGTCCCCACTAATCTAGACTAATTCAAGCCTTTGCATAAGGCTTGCTCAATTCTGCTCCAAAACATGCTCTCAACTCTACTCAGATCTTCTCCAAGTCTACACACAATATTGCTCAAATATACTTACCAAAAATTGCTCTAATATGCTCTAAGTCTACACATAAGACTTGATCAAATCTACTCACCAAAACCTGCTCTCAACTCTGCTCAAATCTGCTCCAAGCCTACACACAAGGCTTGCTCAAATATGCTCATCAAAACCTACTCAAATCTACTCATAGATCTTGTTCAAAAAACATACTTAAATATGCTTATAACACATGCTCAAATATTCTCCTAACACACACTCAAATATACTCATAACACATACTCAAATATTCTCATAACACATACTCATAACACACTCAAATTTGCTCATAACACATACTCAAATCAGATCATAACACATACTCAAATATGCTCATAACACATACTCAAATATCTTTCCCTAACCTCTTGAAAATATATAGAATGATATGCACTAATGCCCAATATGTTCTTTACATTCATTAAGTCTGTTACTTCCACATGTCTCACAGTTATTGCATTCTTAAAGAATATATAGTCTAACACTTGATAACTAACCTGGTTACAGCTGAGTTACACGTTACTTCAAAACCAATCACAATGCAGAAGTCCTTATTTACTCATAAAATCAATCATGAAGCTGCACAAATTGCTTTCACAAATTGATCTATAAATCTTGTATTTTCATTCCCAATATCACTCAAAACCAATGCTCAAATTTGTTCTAAAAAATCTAGCACATATGCTTCCAAATTCATTCAACAATAATGCAAACTTTGTTCTCAAAACCCTAGAACATTCATTCAATAATTATGCGCACTTTATTATCAAACCCTAACTCATATATTTCCAACAATGCACATAAAATTGATTCTTATATCTCCACCTTATGACTTAAAACAACATACCTCTAAATCTGCCTTGATGAATATGTATCCTCAAATACATGTCTCAAAATAACTCCCTTTATTTTGCCACTTCAAAATAGGTTAGAAATTCTTCTTTCCAAAATATCCACACTAAGACCCATTCTCAAAAGATATGCACAAGAATTCTTGAGAATAATACTCTATGAATCTCTTTTAGTCTTACAAAGATAGAGATTGTAATAAAGACTAAACATCAAATTTTCTGTTTTTGTGCCACTTCAAAAACTGGTTAGTAGATCTCCTCTTCAAATTATCCACAAAAAATCCTCTCTCAAAAATATATGCATAATAAGGCTTGAAAAGAATACTTCATGACTCTCCTTTCCTTTCACAAGATAGATCTTTTAATGGTAAATTAAACCCTTATAATTCCCTCTCATATCATGAAAAAATTATATTTTAAATTAAATCATAGTCACACCTTATCACTCCTACTTTCACAACATAAAAAAAATAAATTTTAATACACCACAATATGCCTTATAACACCAAACAACTTAATGTGTAAATATAATTTTTTAATTCCACCTTATACACCTTATTTCTCCTATACTAATGCAGAAATAATTTCAACTTTATTTCACCCTCATATAATATCTAAAATGCAACTCTAAAATAATCACGATGAACCAAAACATAAAATTTCAAAATTTAATATTTTCAATACACCTTATAACTCCCTAGCACCATCAACCATTATGCATACCTTATACCTTAGAAAAAATTTAATCAAAATTTTGCCCTTACCAACAAAAGTCATCGTAAATTGAACCTGCCACCTCTTGCTCATCCATGCCCTAGTGCCAGCTAGGCTACCGCATGAGCTAGCTTCCCACACAAGACAAAATGCACGCGAAAATCCTTTTGACGTCTTCTTCCTATTTCCTTGACAAAGCTTTAACAAAAAAATGTAACCGCCATGATTTGACCCCTTGACCTCTCGTTTGCCAATGCCTTAGCGTAGGCTAGCCTGCCGCCTGGGCTAGCCACCTAGTTGGGATCTCCAAAGCACTCTTTATTATTTATTTTTTACTATTTTCCTCACCAGGCATGCTTCCTCTACCTTCTGTGATCCTTTGTGAATGAAAACGATTGGTGCACCATTTATTTCTTGACACTTCAAAGTGAAATAACATTCCCCTTTAAATATGCAACTTGAGTTTTATGGAAACATCTACGCTTTAATTTATTTCCACCTTTTGAAATTTGACTTGGCATATTTTTAAATTCAAATTTATTTTTATTATAATATTTAAACCTTAGTTTTAAATATTATAATATATTGCTTGTAAACCTTTGTCAAATGAATTTATTTTTAAAACATTTGTCCAAGGCTTTTTGGTCTTTCTTTTAAACCTATTTTCCACTCTTCATAATATTTAAATTCAACATTTAAATATTGAAATTCTTCTCTTGCCTTGAATTTTATCCTTTCTTGCTATCAAACCCATGGGGAATATTTATGTCTTTCAACTTGCTTTACCTCATCACCCTTGGAGAATATTTATGCTTTTCTTATCGCACATTTGACATTTTTCTTATCATGTTATCTTGCTCTCTTTGACATCAATGACAACTCAATATAACTCAGTATTTCCAACAATTAGATGATCTTGGTAAAGCTTCAATGTCATACCAGTTGAAGTTGGTTAGCAATTTATCGATAATTTATTTGTATGACTTTAAGACCAAGCATTTGCACTAGTATATCCCATTAACTTGATTAACAAGGAGGGATTCACCCATGATTTGTATATGTTTAATTCACATGGAAATAATGGTCTAGAGTCTAATAATCAATGCTTCATATTCTACATTATTATTAGTGTAGGGGAAGTTGAGCTTAAATGAAAATGCGATAAGGACCCCTTGAGGCATGAAGAAAATAATTTTGGAACCTCCCCCTTGTTCACACTTAGAACCATTGAAGAAAAGGGTAATATTGACTTTGTCCTTAGGCTCGATGTGCTCTTCAAGCTTAGTAACACTAAAGATAGAATCATCTAGAAGCTCTATGATAAGTGGTTTATCATATTGAAGAGCAGCTTTAGCAAGTTCGTCGACAATGAAATAACCCTTTATGGATTTTTGACTTATAATATTCAATATCAAATTCTACTAAGACCATTATCCATTTGGTAGTGCAAGTATTGGTGTAAGTGCGACTCATCATATAATGCAATGGATTTTCTTTGGCAATGATATAGGTTGTATGATTTAGCATATATTGGTGAATTTTTTTGGTTGTGAATACGACAACTAGACATAAATTCTCCATATGTGCATATTTGGTTTCATAACTTACCAACATGCAACTAATGCAATAAATAACTTGTTCTCGGTTGGGACATAATTTTTTTGAGCCAACAGGGAAATTAGTAGCAGATATATACAAATGAAATGGAATACCTCGTTGAGGTAGTGAAAATTTGGTAAGGAGGTGAGGTAATGCTTAATGGAGTCAAAAGCCTCTTGATATTCTTTATCCATTTAAATGTGACCCTCTTTTGCAAAAGATGATTAAGTGGCTTGCATATATCTAATAAATTGAGTAATGAATCTACGAATTGCTTGAATTTTCCTTGCAATATGCAAATTTCTTAAGTGTCATAGGGGGCAACATTTTGACAATGGCCTTTAATTTACTAGGTTCTATTTAAATACCTCATTTGGAGACTATGAACCCTAAAATTTTCCCTAAATTGATGCCAAATATGCACTTTTTAGGGTTGAGTCTCACATTATGCTCGAGTAATCAATCAAAAATATTTCTCAAATCATCGATGTACTCGTGACAATTTTTATATTTGGCCAAAATATCATCCACATAATCTTTGACAATTTTGTGTATGTAGTCATAGAAGATGTAAGTCATGGCACATTGGTATGTAACTCTTACATTCTTGAGACTGAACAATATAAATTTGTAATAAAATGTCCCCCAAGGAGTTTTAAAGGTTGTCTTGTGCTGGTCACTAGGATTTTTTATGGTGCATTTACTAATTTTGTGGGTAATGTTCAAACTTGCATGTTGTCATCCATTAATTTTTACAATCATGAAACCAAAACCATTTCGATGGAAGGACCAGATATACCCTTACATATCATGGCTTACATAGATGGAAAATATTTTGAATATGCTTTGGTTGACATAGGATCATTAATAAACATCATCACATCTACTACAATCAAACACATCAATCTTCCACCCACTCATATAGTTGATTCCACATTCACTCTCTGGGCATTCAATAATGCATTGTGTTCAACTCTTGAAACAATCATTATCCCCATTCAAGTAGGGGTAATAATCATCCACACGTTGTGTCATGTATAAGGTGATAAAATGCAATATAATATACTTCTTGGTAGACCATGGATATAATATATGTCATGTGTACCCTCAATATTGCATCACTATCTCAAGTATAGCCATAAGGGTTACATACACTATATTTAGGATGATGAAGAACCTTTTAAATTTTGTCACATGGTCTCTCACCTACAAGATTCACCCTTATCTTCCACATATTTCTCCTCACCCATCTTCCATCCACATCATCTTCCAAACTAATTCCATCCCACCCTAAATCATCTGCACCAACTGCCTACTTAATACTGATCACACCTAATCCATTACTTTCTCACTCAATTCAACCCAAATCCACCCTGCCTTCCTCTTCATTAGGGTCCAATCACACTATTCATACCACCCCAAATCAGAATCATGCACCTCATTCATATTCCCTACATCCCCCTCCCCATCACTATCAAATTTCTTCTTCCTAAACCTAGCCTATTCACACCCATTATCCTTCCTGACATTAGTTCCACCCTTCTTCTAATGCTCACGTATTCCACCCTTCTCCCAATGCTCACATATTCCACCCCTTTTCCAATGCCCAAGCCTTTTATCCTTCTTCCCACACTCATGCCACTCTTAATCCTCCTCAATATTTATATTCCCCACATAATTATCATAACTTATCATTATCTATAGTCATCCAAAATCCTTCTTTGACCCCCCCCTTCTGCCCACACTACCTTATCCTTCACTTTGTCCATATTCAACCCTTTTTATCCATCATCCTAGGTCAATTACCTCTCGACCACTTATCTCCACTTCTTCATGCAATCCTAATAACCAACTAATGGCTCCTATATCTACCCCTTTGACCTCCACCACTAGACAAGTTACCACCACCACCATCCCTACCACCACTGTCATTCCTACATCCACTATCATTTCTATATCCACACAATATTCCCAAACCACGTACCCTTCCATGGCACCTGAATCACCCCCATCTCTAGAGCCATCAAATGCGAACCCTCCTATTCTTGACACCATTGATAGGATACATACATATTCATTTGAACCTCCACCCCCTTCAATGGACATCATTGATTCTCCATCTCCATCTACCTCTCAAACAAACTCATCCCAACCCACCAATATTGTTGTACATATGACAAACCTCTCTAATAATGAAAAATATGATATTCACCTCATCCCCACACCTCATCAATTTGAGGAGGGTTCCCACATACTCGTTTAGGAAACCATCAATATAAACATCAACACCAACCCCGACAATCCCAAAATCCTTAAACTTAGAAAAATTATTTCATCTTAAGAACAACTATGTTTTGCCACCATCTTTAGAATACCAGTAGGTCTTTGCATCATCCTATAATTATATGCCTATCCTCAATCTAAATCTTGTTGTCCACAATCTCACATTAGACCCCAATGCCAAATTGATTAAACAAAAGCTGAGGAAATTGCATCCTACCATCACACTCATGGTTAAAGAATAATTGCAAAGGCTATTAGACACGAGCTTTATTTACCTAATCGATTATCCAGAATGAATCTCAAATATGGTTCCCATTGGTAAACCCAACTGGGGGATATGCATTTACATTAATTTTTGTGACCTAAACAAAGCATGTTCCAAGGATGATTTTCCTCTTCCTAACATCGATACGCTCATGGATTCCATTGCTATTCATAAAATGTTCTCCCTTATGGATGGTTTTTAGGATACAATCAAATTCGAGTCAATTCTGATAACCAGCATAAGACAACATTTACAACTCCTTGGGGGATATTTTGTTACAAAGTCAAGTCATTTAGTCTCAAGAATGCAGGAGCTACATACCAAAGTGCCATGACTTACATATTCCATGACTACATGCATAAAACTATCAAATATTATGTGGATGACCTTTTGGAAAAATCTAAAACTCATCATGAGCATATCGATGTTTTGAGAAAAGTTTTTGATCAATTAATTGAGCATAATATGTGACTCAACCCTAAAAAGTGCATCTTTGGTGTCACTTCAGGGAAACTTTTAGGGTTCATAGTCTTCAAATTAGGTATTGAAGTGGACCCTAATAAATTCAAGGTCATTGTCAAAAAATTACCCCTATGACCCTCAAAGAAATTCATAGCTTAAAAGGAAACATTCAAGCGAGCTATCACTTCATTGCTCAATTATCAAAAAAATGCAAGCCATTTAATAATCTTTTGCAAAATGGGGTCACATTTAAATGGACCATCGAATATCAGGAGGCTTTCAATTCCATTAAGTGTTACCTCATCTCCCTGCTAGTTTTTTCACTGCCTCAACCAAGCATTCTATTTCATTTTTATATATCTGCTACTAATTTCTCTATAGGGACTATGTTGGATCAAAAAAGTAATTTCAATCAAGCAAAATCCATTTATTACATTATTTGCACGTTGGTAAGTTATGAAACCAAATATACATATGTGGAGAAGTTATGCCTAGCTATCATATTCACAACAAAATTGCTTTACCATTATATACTAAATCATACAACCCTTATCATTGCTAGAGAAAATCTATTGTGTTATATTATGAGTCACACCTACACCAATACCCGCAATGAAAAATGGATAATATTTTTAATAAAATTTGATCTTGATTATATAAGTAAAAAATCCATAAAGGGTTAGGTCCTTACCGACCAGCTTCTTGAAGTTCCTCTTCAAAATGATAAACCACTTATCATAGAGATTCAAGATGATTTCATCTTCAGTGTTACTGAGCTCGAAGGGTACACCGAACCTGAGAATGAAGTTGATATTACCTTTTTATTTGATGGTTAAAGTGTGAATAAGGGGAGGTGCCAAAATTATTTTCTTCATAACTTGAGGGGTCCCTATCCTTTTTTCATTTAAGCTTGACTTCCCCTCCACTAATAATAACGTAGAATACAAAGCATTGATTCTTGGACCCTAGACCATTGTTTCCATGCATATTAAATATATCTAAATCACGAGTGACTCCCTCCTTATTTTTAATCAAGTTAAGGAGGTCTACTAGTGTAAATACCTGGTCTTAAAGTCATAAATAAATTGTCAATAAATTGCTAACCAACTTCATTTGGTATGACATTGAAGCTTTGCCAAGGTCATATAATATTTTTGTAGATACCATGGCCTCTATCAAGTCCTTTATTCCACAAAAACCTATTGATAGTGCCACTCAAGTTCAAGTTATCACGCTTTCCCAATTGGCTCTCCCATGAATATTCTAATGATGAACAAGATGTCTATCTAGTTTATGTGGAGCCATACAACAATATATTTGCTCTAATAAAGGATTTCCTCAAGACTGGTGTCCTTCTTGTTCAATTGACATCAACCACTAAATACACATTTTAAAAAAAAGTGTATTGATACACTCTCTTAGGGGATGTGTTTTATTGTCGTGGCTATGATGGTGTTCTTCCTTATTATCTTGAACCACAAGAAGCAAGTTGGGTGATATCTAAAGCCCATTATGGTACATGTGGTGGTCATTTTAATGGGATGGCCATTGTAAAGCACATTCTATGCATGGGTTATTATTGACCCACCATGGAATGTGACTGTTGCATATGTTAATAAATATTCTAAATATCAACATCGTGTAAATTTAACCCATGTTCCATCACAAGCATTGCAACCAATACAAGCTCTATGGCTATTTTTGCAATGAGGACTTGACCTTGTTAAAAATATCTCCTCTCCATCCTTAGGATATCATACATTCATCTTCATAACCACAAAGTACTTCACCAAGTAGGTTGAGGCTATTCCTATTACTAGTATGAGAATAACTTGAATTATAGAATTTATAGTACAACACATCATTTATCATTTTGGTATCCCTTTGAAGATCATATTTGATAATGGTATCACATTTAAAAACAATGATGTTCAAGCACTATGTAACAAGTATTATATCCAACACAAATTTTCGACACCTTACTACCCCTAGAGCAAATGGACAGGTCGAAGCCACCAACAAGACTATTTGCATCATTCTCAAAAAATGGTCAAATAAAATCATAATTATTGGAACGTCCAACTCTCTTTGGTGATATGGGCTTATCAAATAAGCATCTTCATACCAACAACAACAACAAAATTCTCACTAGTCTATTGTGTTAAAGCCATAATACCTCTCGAGCTTGATATCCTATTACTGCACCTATCCTTACAAGAATTCATGGATGATGACACAACATGCCAAGCATGGCTTGATCAACTTACTCTCCTTGATGAAAGCCAAGTCAACGCTCTTGAGAATATTCACATTTATCAAGATTGGATCAAAAGAGACTATGATCATAGAGTGCATCCATGTTAATTCCAAGTTGGTGATCTCATGCTCAAAGAAAATAAGCAAAACTCAAATCTTCCACCTCATCTATGTGATAAGTTTGTTGCCAATTGGCTTGGTCCTTTCATTATCACGCAAATATTTGGATACAGAGATTACAAGATTTCCACCCTTGAGGGAATTGAGAAACCTGATCCCATCAATATCCTACATTTATGCACATTTTACGCCTATCTCATATTTAGCTATGTTTTCTTGTACATAATAAATTCCAAAACAAATAAATAAATAAAATATACAAAAAAATTACCAAAAAAATTATGTCATATCAAACAAAAACAAGCTCATATTACAAGCATGCTTCACTTTCCAATCAGTTCACCTCCACTCCATATTATTATTTTTATTATTTTTCTCTAATTCCTCACACATCACTCCTAGTTGTATGGTCACACTTCAAGCAACTACGTACCATGTACTAGTGTGTTCCTTTCTTCTTTATTTTCTCTTATTTTCCCCCTCCTTTTTTTCCTCTTTCTTCTTGTCTCCTCCCTTCTTCTCTTTCTAATTCATTCTCTATAATATTTCACTCTATTACCTCATATCCACTTTCTCCATTTTTTGTTTTGTGTTCTCATTTGGCTTGAATCCAATGCTACCTTGGTCATTGTTCGGTTAAGTTTGACATTTTTCATCATGAAGGATTTTATTGTATTAATCAAGGGCATATTCATAACCATATTTCCCCCCATTTTTATATGCACTTTTCCCAATATCCATTTCTACCACATTCATATACCACCATGCTTTATCTCTTTCCTATATTAATAAAATTTGATCTTAATTATATAAGTAAAAAATCCATAAAGGGTCAGGTCCTTTTCGATCAACTTGTTGAAGTTCCTCTCCAATATGATAAACCACTTATCATAGAGATTTGATATGATTTCATATTCAATGAAAATGAGCTCTAAGAGCACGCCGAACCTAAGGATGAAGTCAATATTACATTTTTATTTTATGGTTCTAAGTGTGAACAAGGGGAGGTGCCAAAATTATTTTCTTCATACCTTGAGGGGTCCCTATCCCTTTTTCATTTAAGCTTAAATTCCCCTCCACTAATAATAACATAGAATACGAAGCATTGATTCTTGGACTCTGGACCATTGTTGCCATGCGTATTAAATATATCCAAATCATGGGTGACTCCCTCATTATTGTTAATAAAGTTAAGGAGGTCTACAAGTGTAAATGCTTGGTCTTAAAGTCATACAAATAAGTTATCAACAAATTGCTAACCAAATTCATCTGGTATGACATTGAAGCTTTGCTAAGGTCATCTAATATTTTTGTAGATACCATGTCCTCTCTCAGGTCCCTTATTTCACAAAACCATAATGATAGTGCCACTCAAGTTCAAGTTATCACGCTTATCCAATCAACTATATCCCATGAATATTCTAATGATGGATAGGATGTCTATCTAGTTTAGGTAGAGCTATACAACAATTTATTTGCTCTAATAAAGGATTTCCTTAATCCTGGTACCCTTCTTGTTGAATTGACATCAACCGTAAAACACACTTTTAAAAAAAAAGTGGCTCAATACACTCTCTTAGGGGATGTGTTTTATTTTCCTGGCTATGATGGTGTTCTTCTTTATTGTCTTGAACCACAAGAAGCAATTTGGATGATATATCAATCCCATGATGGTACATGTGATGGTCATTTTAGTGGGATGACCATTGTAAATCACATTCTGTGCATGGGTTATTACTGACCCACCATGGAATGTGACTATTGCATATATGTTAAGAAATGTTCTAAATACCAACATCCTATAAATTTAACCCATGTTCCATCACAAGCATTGCAACCAATACAAGATCAATGACCATTTTTGCAATGAGGACTCGACCTTGTTGAAAATATCTCCCCTCCATCCTTAAGATATCATACATTCATCATCACAACCACAAAGTACTTCACCAAGTGGGTTGAGGCTATTTCTATTACTAGAATGACATGAACTTGAATTATAGAATTTATAGTACAAAACATCATTTATCATTTTGGTATCCCTTTGAAGCTCATATTTGATAATGGTCCCATATTTAAAAATAAGGATGTTCAAGTACTGTGTAACAAGTATCATATCCAACACAACTTTTTGATACCTTACTATCCCTAGAGCAATGGATAGGTTGAAGCCACGAACAAGACTATTGGTGTCATTGTCAAAAAAATGGTCAAAGAAAATCATAAAGATTGGTATCTCCAAATCCCTTTGGTGATTTCGGCTTATCGAACAAGCATCTTCATGTCAACAACAACAATACCATTCTCAATAGTTTATTGTGTCGAAGCCATCATGCCTCTCCAGCTTGAGATCCTGTCACTGCATCTATCCTTGCAAGAATTCATAGATGATGACACAACATGCCAAGCATGGCTCGATCAACACACTCTCCTTGATGAAATCCAAGTCAATGATCTTGAGAATCTTCAAATTTATCAATATTGAATTAAAAGAGCCTATGATCATAGAGTGTATCCATGTGAATTCCAAGTTGGTAACCTCGTACTCAAAGAAAATCAACAAAACTCAAATCTTCCTCCTCATATACACTATAAGTTTGTTGCTAATTGGCTTGGTCCATTCATTGTAACACAAAAATTTGGATATGGGATTACAATATTTCCACCCTTGAGGGAATTGAGGAACCTAAGCCCATCAATATCCTTCATTTATGCATATTTTACACCTATCTCATATTTAGCTATGTATTCTTGTACATAGTAAATTCCAAAATAAATAAATAAATAAAATATATAAAAAATCATCAAAAAAAAGTATGCTAGATAAAAAAAAACAAGCTCATATCACAAGCATGCTCCACTTTCCAATCAGTTCACCTCCACTTCATCTTTTCATTTTTATTATTTTTCTCTAATTTCTCACACAAAACTCCTAGTTGGATGGTCATGCTTCAAGTAGCTACATACCATGGACTAGTGTGTTCCTTTCTTCTTTCTTTTCTCTCCTTTCCCCTCCTTTTTTTCCTCTTTCTTATTATCTCCCCTTTTATTTTCTTTCTATTTCATTCTCTATCATCTTTCTCTCTATTGCCTCATATCCACTTTCTCCATGTTTTGTTTTGTGTTCACATTTGTCTTGAATCTAATTCTACCTTGGTCATCGTTCGGTTAAGTTTGGCATTTGTCATCATGAAGGGTTTTATTGTATTAATCAAGGGCATCTTAATAATCATATTTCCCCTCATTTTTATATGCAATTTTTCCCAATATCCATTTCTCCCACATTCATATACCACCATGCTTTATCTCTTTCCTATCTTAAGTTCAAAGAATCTTTGGGTTCTTTCGGTTGCTCAACCATACCTAGTGTCTGAACCAACATTCGTTGAATATCATTTAGTCTTTGAGTACTATAGGCCTTCTTGGTTACCTCAGGTTTTCTCTAGGACCATGTACACATATCACATATTAATCAATTTTGAGTCTAGGGAAGATCAAACCAAGCATTCCTATCAACATAAAGTGACCAGTTTTCCCTGCTCATCCTATCATACGCATAATCCAAACCTAAGGATCCAAATAGCACTTATGTCAAAAAAAATAAAATAAGCAAGATACAAAAGAAAAAAAAAAAAATCTTTTTAATACTCCATCATGGATCCTTGGATATTTTAAATGTCTCCATCAAGGCTATAGATGATTGGCTGTCAATGAAGCAACATCGAATGGTTATGGGGCTATCTCCATCGGGTCTATAAACGCCTGACTGGTAGTGGAGTATGCACTTTGTATGGTGATATGTCTATCACATTAGCAACATTCTTTTGTATAGACCTCTTACCGCTCATGGATGAGATAGCTTATAATGGCTTGAGTCACAATTGGTCAATCCTACCTTGCTCAAAATTGGAAATGAACATCACTACACACAATTTGATCTTTGAGCAACTTGAATCCCTTGGTTGGTCTTAGTATCTTCAAGTGCTTATTTGATTAGTAAATGAGTTTGATCAATTTCACTAGGGTAATTGAGCTTCCTAAAAGCACTTGTCGATTATTTTGACCTAGGATAGGTGAAATGACAAGTCATGTCACCTTTGCTCCTCCAGTTTATTCATCTCTTGTATCCATAGTATCATATTCACTCCATTATATTCTATAATTATGTTAGTACCATTGTGTTGACCCCCTTGATTAATCAATCAACTCATGAGTAGCGAGGTGTTGTTAGGTCTTTTTGAATGATAATCAAATGTATATTATTACATTTATCGCTTCATAACCATTACATCTCACCTTCACCATATTTATAATTTTATAATCTAAATTATATACCATGAACATCATCATAAGACATCACACATTCATCACATATCACATCATCCCACATAATGTGCATTATCTCACAAAATTTATATATATCATATCATAAAAACATCATACATCATAATAATAATAAATTCAAGCTCGTAGGCCACATCATCATGGCCCATAGGCCTACAAAACTATAGTCAAATCATAACTACATCAGTCCTCACTACCCTAGGTGGTCACCTATGTGCAAAGTAGCTGCCCAAGGCAATCACCTATGCTCAAAGTAGCCACCCAAGGAAGTCACACAAGCACAAAGTAGTTGCGTAGGATGGTCACATAGGTGCCAGAAGCTGTCCTAAGCAATTAGTAAGGCGATATTGCAAGGCAAACACATCCAAAAACCACCACAATTCCAAATTTCAACATCAACTACCTATTTTCCATCTACTTCTTGTCAATAGGATCATGGTTGTCATTTATTTTCATCCACCCACTCGCCACTTGAGGGGGTAGACAATACCCACAAAATTTTGTCCCAAACAAGTCAAATATTCAAACACCCATTTTTATAATTGATGTCTATACAAGAACCTTGTTCAAGACTCATTCACATAGTTTATTTTTAGCATAGTTCTTAGCATAATGGCTCATGTCTCATTAGCATAGTTGATTCGCACAATGGCTCATGACTCAAGTCTCATTAGTATAGCTATTAGCATAGTTGTTTCAAATGCACTCATCATTCTATCAATGATAAGGTTCACATATATTCATCACTTCCATCACTAGGGAATCTTACATTGACTTGGATATAATACAATCTTACGTTACCCTCCTTAAGCCAAAATTCATTTTCATCATTCACTAACCACTACCCTTCATCGATCTAGTGACAAGTATCATTGATTTTTATACTACATTGTGTTTATACACAATGCGGTAAAAAAAGAAGCATTTGTAGACATCCAAAATGTGTCAATTTTGTTTAATTGTACAAAAGCCTAAAAATTCACCAAAAACCCCAAATTACTTCTATTTCTCCTACTCTCTCTCTAGTTTCCTCAAATTCTTTCAATTCTGTCAATCTCCCATGTAAGTCCCCAAAAACCTAAAATAAATAAATAAATAATAATAATACCAAAGAGTAATAATAAATAAATAAAATTCCATATTTTGTTCATAATTAAACTTTATAAATAACAATAATAATAATAATAATAATAATAAATTAAATAATAAATAATTTCCAGCCTCCCCTCCCACTTGCCACATGTACACACTTTTCCACCACTTCACTCTCACCTCCCTTTGGTGATAACTCCAATTTGTGCACATCCATGGATAATTCTAATGTGTGCACATCCCTTGGTGATAATTCCAATGTGTGCACATCCATGGATAATTCCAATGCATGCACATCCCTTGGTGATAATTCTAATGTGTGCACATCCATGGATAAATCCAATGCATGCACATCCTTGGGTGATAATTCCAATGCATGCAATTCCATTGACAATTCCAAAGAGAAAAATACAAATTACACCACTTAACTGGAAAAGTCATCCCCCAATTCACGAAAAATTTATAAATGAGCCATCCTTTTCCTCCATTTAGAGGGAGAGCATATAAAGAAACCATAGTGAAGCACCATTGAAATTCCATTGAATCCCTCTTGTGTCCTCCTAGATATTTTTGAAAACTATGAACGTGCACACCTCTATCAAGAGCTCAACACCACCATAGGAATAGAGTTTTCTTAAATGATGCACTTTCTTTTTGCAGTTGCACCCACCTCGAATGATGAAACAACTTGAAACTTACATCGAAAGCCTGAAATACTACTAGAAA
The DNA here is from genome assembly GCA_028583015.1 of Wollemia nobilis. Taxonomy (NCBI): domain Eukaryota; kingdom Viridiplantae; phylum Streptophyta; class Pinopsida; order Araucariales; family Araucariaceae; genus Wollemia; species Wollemia nobilis. The sequence goes on from JAQPPZ010017110.1 coordinate 7,575,174, forward strand.
GACTCATACCAGATATCAAAGCCATTATGACCACACAAGATCCATATAAATATCTCAAAACGACAAACAGATAGCCAAAGGTAAGTAGGATAATTTTTTAATATTTTATCTTGTTTTAATCAATTTGTTTCAATATTAATTTAGATTTATCTTGTATCAGATTTAGATTTAGTTAGAACTGTATTAGATCTAGTTAAAGCTTCATTAGATCTGGTTAGATATATATTAGATCTAGTTAGAACTACATTAGATTTAGTTAGAACTACATTAGATTTGGTTAAATCTACATTAAATCTAGTTAGAACCACATTAGATCTTGTTAGAATTGTATTAGATATGGTTAGATCTACATTAAATCAGTTTTCATTTACTTTACACTTTTATGAATCAAGATCTAACTTTGGTAGACCCAAACATATGTTGCTAATAGTATGTCATGGATTTGTGTGTAGGTACTTGGAGCACTATGAGATCTGATGCGATCAAGCAAATCAAGCCATAAATCCATATGAGGCTCTTGAATGTGATCGAGGAGATCATTTGAGGCACCATTGAACTTCACATGTAAATAAAACCCTCCCTCTTGTGAGATCCATTATAATCAAAGCAATATTTTATAATCAAAAGGAAGAAATTCATAGATCAATATTTAAACCTTTCTTTTGTTACTACTTTATTTACATTGTTTATGGTGAATTTCTTGGGTCACAAAAACCATTTAGGAAAATAACCTTACCTAGAGGCTTGAAAACACGGAATTCATATCAAATAGTCTTCAATTGATCAAAAAAATTATTAGATGGTTAGTTAACGAGGGATATTGCATAAATTTTTGGTCTGATGCTTGGTTTAAGCCTTATCTCTTATTTGATAAAATAAGGTAATAGTTGGCTAATATTTAGCTTATAAAGGATTAAATGTCAAGAATTGCATTAGTGTGAGCAATAACTCTAGATCATGGATTTCTATTAGAAACTTGTTAAAGGAGAGAACCTCAAACAAATAGTGGATGAGCTTCAAAAGATGCTTCAATATTTCTATTTATATTTTTTGTGTAGAAGGATAAGTTGGTTTAGAATATGTCAAAAGACGGTGCATTCTCAATAAATTTGGGATATAAGAATTTAGAGCAATCAAAAATTTTCTCCCAAATATTTTCATTGGAAGAATGTTTGGTCACTTGAGGCCCTTCCCAAGGCCTCAACAAGTTAGTAGTTTAAAACACAATACTTATAGATGAGAGTTTGCAAAGAAGAGTATATTATAGCATTTTTATATGCTCCTTGTATGAGAAGGTTCTAAAAACATGTAACCATTTACTTCTTCATTGTCCTTTATAACATTTGAAGCTATGTTTTAAAAAATTGAGAACATGTTGGCTAGCTCCATCAATGTTATAAGAATTCATGAAATATTTGATTAATCATTTTAAAGCTAAAGCATTAAACATCCTATGGAGGATTGGTCTTGGTATTATTTTTGGATTTTATGGCTTGAAAGGAATAATAGAATTTTTAAAATAAATCTCAAAATACACCCAAGTTTGGAATCATATTATTGCCTATTATAGAATGTTTATAAGCATGGTTCTCATCATGGGAAGTCTCAAGTACAGAAAAGAGGTGCTTGCCACTTGGTAATAGGATTTGAATTTACATGGAAGGACATTTGGAATTAACCTAAAGAATTTGCTTCAATCTATAATAAACTAAAAATCTTTACAAGTTGGATATATAAAATTAATTTTGATGTGCTTCCAAAGGAAATCTGAAAAAGTTAATGGAGGTGGTGTTTTTTGAAATAATGAATGCAAATTCTCCTTACTTACTCATACTCATATAGAACTTCAACTAAAAACTATGCAAATGTGAGGGAAAAGGATTGAAATATATTTCAATTGAAGGGATTCACATATTATTAATGCTATGAAGAAAAGTGGTTGTGGGATTTAGATATATATACCACTATTTTTTATTTCCATCAACTATTACTATATGTAGCATTTTGGAAATGTTATCATATCTATAGAGATAGACATCAGATAATAATTTAGCCAATCATGGTATTGATATTTGTGAAATTAAAATTTTAGAAGGCATTTAATTGAGTAAGATTTTATTTCTTGATGAAAATAGTGTGAAGTTGATTACATACATATAGTTGTTTAAGGAGGAAGAAGAATATCTTTAATAGAAAGGAAAACAAAGAATATTTCTAATAAAAAGAAAAACTAAATATAGTTTAATTTTTCTATCAACAATGACAACAATGCAATGTTTTATTATTTTGATAGGAGTAGTATCTAATAAAAACCACATAATTGAATGAAACACATAACTTTATACCTTAAAAATGTTTTCTTCTATTTAAAATGAAATTAGAGGTTAGCTAAATCCAAAGAGGACCATCATTAAAGAAGTATACTTTTCATTCAAAATGCAACTACCTTTAAGGTTAATCATTTTAAATGTTTAAACTAATGTGAACTACAAGGAGGGTGAGGAATGTGTGGATGGAGGAGAACATGTGGAACATGGAGGAGCTCAACCTCTTCAATAAGAAAGTGATCCAACAAGTGCAAGTGGTGAAGAAAAACTCGTTGCTTGAAAGAAAGGCATGCCTCTCAAATTCGAATGCAAGACCTACCAGGTGATCTTCCAATCTTTGTAAAAGGGGTGTAAACCCTAGGTGTAATCATGCAATGAAATCAAGTGATAAATTTGACTACAATATTTGTGAAAGAGATGCAAACCCTAGGTTCAATCAAGCATTAAAATAAAAAGGTTGTTTGCAGACCATCTCTTCAGTATGTGAGAAAGTCTCTTCGATTAGAAAAACATCTCTCAAGGATCTTTGGGTTTGTGGGTGGATGAACCTTTGCCCTTTATTAGGATTTTAGAGGATAAATTTATGTTGGATTTGATTGATCATGAAGCTCAAACAATTATATATAAACTCAAGGGCAAAATACTAGGCCAAATAAGCTCACATGATACATTAAAGATTGGTGGACCAGTACAAAATTCCAAGTAACTCCCTACCCGATTTTTTTTTTTTCTGTTTCCTTTTCTAATTTAGGAGATAGAGATGAGGTAATGGATTATAGATATAATTGATTTTTGAGAAAAATGGGTGTCTAAATAAGACCTCAAAATCCTAGTTTCAACCTCTTTACAAAAGAAGTTAATGGCTTCCTAGTCTGGGTGAATCTTTGTGATCTCCCTATGGAGTTTTGGGAAGAGAAGATATTCACCAAATCGGTAATGTCATTGGAGCATTACAGTATATGGATGCCCAAACAGAGGAAAAATTATCTAATAATATTTATAGTTAAAGCAATATTGGCTGTTTGGATGGATGTTTCAGTTCCCGGACCTCAATATATTACTATCTCCTCAAGCAAAGGGGAATGAATCCAAAATATTGAATATGAAAAATTCTCCCTAAGATTTTATGGTTGTTAGTAATGCTCGATCATCTGATCATGCTCTGGTTCCTCCTTGGTGGAGGAGGTCCTACATGTGAATGATTCAAAACCTTCAAATGTTCCAGTTCAAAAGAAAGAAGCTCATCCTCTAGATGCACCAATTATCCAAAAAAAATCATACGAGCAGTAGAAGACTCAATTCCAAAAGGATAATTTGAATTGATAAAATCTAAATGTTACTAAAGACCATCCAGATGATTCCATGGAAAATATTGGCACCTCATATAGTATTCTTGAATCTAATTATGAAACAATCAATGAGTGATAGACAATTTTCTAAAAATGAGATCCTACAAAATGTATTATATCTAGATATTACCTCTTGAAATGCAAAAATGCATTCTCAAATCTTGTCACTTTAATGGAGTAAGAACCTCTGCTATATAAGAAAAACAATCGAACTAATTTCCTCTGTGATGGATGACCGTTATGTTTATTTTCCTTCAATCTATTAGAGTTATGTGTCATATAAGAGCTATTCTTGTTGTTAATTGCTTTAAAACAATGATTATAAAAACTTAACAGTTTGAAAAGATGGAGAATATCTTTGATAGAAAGGCAAAGATGGGTACACTTTAATTAACTTGTTAGAAATGTAACGAGGGCAATGTAACGTGTTGTTTTTAATGGAAGCGGCCTTCAATAAAAACCACACATAGCTTTAATTATCTTGTCAGAAATGTAATGAGAACAATGTAATGTTTTGTTTTTTTTAATGAAAGTGACCTTTAATAAAAATTACACATAACTTATTAAAAAATAATAATGTAAACTACAAATATAATCGAAATTAAAAAATTTAAAATATATTTTAACGTTTTCAATTAAGTAAATATATATCTTTAATATTTTATAGGAATTCGCGGCGTGAGTGTGTGAGGGGGTGGGTGTGTGGTGGCTTTGTATTAAATTCTCTATTGATAACTATAGCTCTCAACTTTACAAGAGGTTATGGTTGGGAGGAGACTGCTCAACCCTGTGCGTCGATTATAAAAAACTTTAAAAAAATAAAAAATAAAAAATAAAAATAAATATTTTATAAAAACTCTAATTAATTAGTTATATAATATTATATTTAATATTTAAAAAATATTAAAATTATTCTATTTTATAATACTTATTTTTATTTTTAAAAATCTAATAATATTTATAAATGTTACAAAATTTATAAGGCATATGTATGAAAAAGTTGCTACGAGTCCATCTAACTTTTACGTTCAAATTCTAATATTTAACAATGAAAGGTAAAGATGTTAGTCTATAACTCCATGCGGGATCATCATTAAAGAAGTATATTTTTCATTCAAAATGCAACTACTCGCTCGACTAATGGTTTTAGTTGTTTATAATTTTTTATTTTTTATTTTTATTTTGTTGCTAGTGTGAGAACCCTTATCATCCATACTTAGAATTAGGTATTTTTATTTTTACTATGATTTCGAGTTGAATTTATTAATAGGGACCAAACACACAACCATACACACCCATCCTCTCACACACTAAGGATGACCTCCAACGAAATTTATTAATAGGGGTCAAACATACATAACACACAACCACCCCCTCACACTAAGGATGACCTCAAGCTGAATTATATATAATTTAATAATGTGAGAGATAAGATGATTAATTAAAATTATTGGTAAATAGTTTTTAAAAATTATTTATGTTAATTTTAATTAATTATATAAAAATTAAATTGATTTTATTTATATTATATAATAAAGTATTTTAATGTCGTTTAGTTTTTTTTTTTTCCTCAAAAAAAATTAATATTTTTTATTTCAGAGTTTGAAAAAAATTACAATGAAATGGATATTTTATTATCTTATATATGCTTTACTAAAACAACCTTATTTAGAGCTATTTTAAAATCTCTCAATAAAGAATCAATTTTTTCTGAAAAGTATATCAAACCTGTTATAAGCCTTCAATTACCTTATAGAGCGTCATACTTGTACTTCAGTCCTATAACCATCATACTTAAGTCCTATAACCATAAATCATTTTACATATATGACCTTAATTACCAAAAGACAAAAAAAACACAAAAGGTAACCTAAACCATGACTTCTATAAAAAAAATGTAGATTATGGTGGAATCATAGTCCCATACACTACTCCTTCCTTTAACCAAGTACCAATAGGAATATCCAACACAACTTTTGATAGACCATCTATTTCCTCATTTGGTTCTTTGTAGATATGTTTCTATCTCTGCAAATGATGCTTCTAGCAATTTCACTCACTCATAATAAAGCCTAAGTATCAAATTTTGCATCCCTACTAATCTTGAAGCCAAATCCACCACCAATTTTGAGTCATAAAAAACTTGAAGTTTTGTTATTCCTTATTCCACTGTCATTCTTAATAAAAAGATCAAAGCATTCCACTCTGCCAAATTATTGGTATCTTTACCAAGACTTGCTTTAAAAGTGAATTTATGATTTTCATCCTGAAATAACACTCCTCCTGCCCCACAACCATTTGAATTGTCTTGAAAAACTCCATCGTAAAAAGCCTAAGACTTTGTAATATCCATTGTTAGACTACCAACTTGTCTTACAACCTTTAATTTTCGGGATTTTTTATGCCTTCATAAGTATATTTTATTTGAGCTTAAAATTATATAGGTAGAATTTCCCCACTCTCAAACAACATAGAATTTCTTGCCACCCATAGACCCCATGACACTATTAATGGAATGCACCTATATTTGTTTAAGCCTTTGTCTATGAACCATTGCTACATATTCTCTAACAGATTCCTTGTTAGCCAGTATCCCTTTTCCATAGTCATGGGTAGAATAGAACTCCACACTTCTCTTGAGAAATCACAATGAACCAGTAGGTGATCCATTAATTCTTCTTCCCTTTTACACAAATTGCATTGAATTGGACCCTACCAAGACCTCTTTTGGAAAACATCCTATGTCAATTTCTTCTTAGCTAAATCTAGCCAAAAAAATTCTAATTTTCAAGGGTAATTTCACCTTCCAAATCCTACTCCACCACCAAAGGACCTACTCATTATTATCTTCAAATTTTTTTTTGTATCCTTCCTTAGTTGTAAATTTTCCACTAGGGTTATTTAACCATACTAAAGAGTCTTCTTCTTGTCTTAGTATTATAAAATCCCCTGCAGATCCCTTGTATACTTGCTTTATTTCTCATCTTCATTTCCTTCCAAAAGAAATTATTTTTTTTGAAAACCACCATTGATTCCATAAATTTGTTTTATCCATAAAGGTTTCATCTACCAATACCTTGAGACCTTTTCTATTTATATGTTTTATTTAATTTTGAGATAGCTGGTGATTTCCTCTATTCCCCAGCCATGGGTATTTTCCTAGTCTTACTTTCTTTGCATTTCCTATTTTTAAAACCAAAAAATTATCCACTAATGGAAAAGCCTTCACTAATGTTTTCCAAATGATAGTTGCAATGATAACTAGTTTTATGAGAAGTCTAATCCACTCTTCCAAGGATATGAAGCCCAAATATTTATCCTTGATAACCTCTTGCCATAATCCTTTACTAGTTATTAATCTCCAAAGACTCTTGGCAACTAGTGTTTTCCCATAGTTATGTATATTCTTAAGCCCCCATCCTCCTGTTGATTTAGGTTTGGCTATCTTACTCCATTTAACCAAAGGCATTGCATCCTTATCCCTTCTTCATGTCCAAAGAAAATGGAAGCATTTATTCCTTATTTTTCCACTATTTTAATAATAATATAAGCCATGGAGTTCCAAAATACTAAAATGGCTTCCAAAATGGATTTCACCAGTGTTAAACAATCTCCTAATGATAATCATCTATTGCACCATGAAGTTACCATTTTTTCCACTTTTTTGTGTAACCAAATCTAATCTTGGTATCCATAATTATTTGGTTTTAATATAAACTACAAATATTTTAGACCTTTGCCAAACTCAATTATATTGAAGCCAAAAATTCTTACCACTATTTCTTTTTGTCTTGGCTATAGTTTGTTAAAAGCTATATCTATTTTTTGGAGGTTTATTTCCATTCATGTGGTAGCACAATATATATATATATATATATATATATATATATATATATATATATATATATATATATATATATATATATAAACTCTTTATATTTCAATGCTTCTCTTAAGGTACAATTTCCAAATAGGAGTTTATCATCTACAAATAATAAGTGAATCCCAACCAGAGAGTTTTACAGTTTAATACCCTTGATCATGCCAACCTTTTTTGTTTCCTTAATCATTTTGCTTAGCCCTTCAACCACAAGTAAAAATAATAAGAGTGATAGGGGGAATCTGAAGAACACAATATTATAATGAGAGGGGGGGGGTGAACAGTATAAGACCACTTTTTACTTTTCTTTTCAATTCAATATTATGTAGTGTAAAGACAACAATATCAATAGCAGTAATCAAGAAATGCAAAAAATACCATATATAATAGAGACACCATAGTTTATGTGGTTCACCCAATGTGGGCTACTCCACGGAGAAAATATTTTACTAAAACTTTATCAATCAATTTCCTTGGGAATCCTTCCCAATTACAATGTTTATGGATCTCTGTCCAAAGGATATGTTGATCCCCTAATATCAAGTTCGTGGATATCTTCCACAGGAGAACTCTTTCTCCTTCTGCTCTGGATAGTGATCTTCTAGAAGACTTTGTCTCTCTGCTGCACTGACTGGTGGATCTCTCCATTGGAAGACTCCTCACTTAGATATGTATTCAATTATGCTGGTTGCTAGATCTCTATCCATTAAGACTCTGTCCTCCGTATTGTATCACCTCCAAAGCTCCATCAATAGGCTCACTTAGAACCTACTCAACAAGCTCACACAGAACTTGTCTGAATCTACTCAACAATCTTACATAGAACTTGTCCAAATATGCTCAACAAGCTCACATAGAAATTGTCCAAATCTGCTCAAGCAAGCTCACCAAGAACTTGCCCAAATCTGCACTAGCAAGCTCACCAATAACTTGCCCAAATATGCACTAGCAAGCTCACCAAGAACTTGCTCAAATTTTCTCTAGCAAGCTCACCAAGAACTTGCTCAGTAATTCAATCTCATATAAGCATAAAGAGAACTGTTAGAGACTCAATATGTTCTATACTCAAATCCCAATCTCAACTCAAATCAATCTTCTAGAAGCATAAAGATAATTGTTAGATACTCAATATGTTCTATCCTCAAATCTCAATCTCAACTCAAATCAATCTTATAGAAGCATAAAGAGAATTGTTAGAGACTCAATATGTTCTATACTCAAATCTCAATCTCAACTCAAATCAATATTATAGAAGCATAAAGAGAATTTTTAGAGACTCAATATGTTCTATCCTCAAATCTCAATCTCAACTCAAATCCAAAATATAGAATAGTTTTTTTCATGGAACTTGAAAAACCACTTCACACAATCACTTGACTAGGCTAAAACAACTCTTCTCAACCAACTACCACAAGGAACAACTCTTTATTACAAACCCTAGTCCAAGCATGTATCAACCAACTCAAATATTTTCAACAATGCTCAACCACAAATATCACATAACAATGATACTCATATTATTTTCAAGTTCAAGTTCTTTGCATAACCAATGGTCTTCAACAACAATGCTAATAAAACATTCTTCACATAACAATGATACTCATGTTCTTCTCAAACCCTATCTCAAGTTTTTTCACACTACTAATGGCTTCAACAACAATGCTTATAAAACAAGATTTAATAGCAACTCTCAACCCAAAAAACCTTGAAGCATTCAACCAAATACTTTCAAAAATGAAACCACAATTAATCCTTTTCTCTCCAATGATATTTCAGAAATAAACCACCATAAAAAATCAATAGGAGAATGTGCCCATACCTATTATGAATGTGAAAAAGCCTTTTGGTTGTCCATAAAATATATCTCACTCAACACACTTTCTTTTTCAACTTTCAACAAGGGTTAGATATCTTGATTAATAGCACAACAATAACATCCAAATAACACCTTATTACTCCTACTCAATAACATACACCATGTCACTTCATAAATGAATTAATCTCTTTTGAAAAAGAACAAAGCAACCTTCACTTTTGAATCTCTTTACAAAATCCTAAATATCTCTTTACACACACTTTATTTCTCCCTCTAAGCAAGTTAATAAAATAGCCCTCAGAATAAGCTTTCCAACGATATATAATATGATATACTTTCAAAAATTAAATCACCAGAAATCTCTCCTTTTTTAAACATGCATCATAACCCTTATTCCTCCTAGGGCAACTTTAGAAAAATAAAATATATCTAAAAATTATTAACTTACCTCTATTCCTGACGGTATTTGACCTCGTGACCTTCCTTGCTCAGTGCCTTAACCACAACAAACCTGTCATTGGGCCACATGACCTCACGTGCTCAAAAGGAGCACACAATAAAACCTTATGCCACGAATATCTGCACCCTTCGAAAATAAAATGTGCTTCACGCGTTTCAACATAGCAAAACACCTCCAACAAGAATTGAATGTAGGACCTGCTTCACAGACAACACATGAACCACTAGGCCAATGAGGCCTATACATTTGGATTTACTCCACAATAGTCTCTTCAACAAACGCAAAAATCGTAAACCTTTTAAAACCCTTTTTACACACACTTCGATACACGATGCACAGGCTCTTTTACCATTTGAATCCAAATATCAAATCGAGCGCTTAGGAAAATAAATCGAAACTTTGGACACATATATATATACATGTCCTCCTCCTTTCCTTTGATGTCCACGCTATAATTTAAATATTAGTTTTATGCCTTTTCCTTTCTTTGACGTCGGTGCTATATATTAAATTTTAATTTTAATTTTAAGTTTAAATTTTAAATAATTTAAAATTTAAACTTAAATATTTAAAATTAAATATCTCCATTACCGGGGCACATTTTTCGATGAAACGAAAAGCCAACTTGGGTTTTAAGAAAAACCCATTTCAAATCTGCCATCTATGATTTTAAATAAAACCTTTTATTTTGCCTGCATTGGTTTTTACAAAAACCTTGTATATATCCATGCTCTCCAAAATATCATAAATGCTTATTTATGAAATGCTTTGGCCACCAAAACTCAATGTGATCCATGTGACATCAATGACAACATAAAATCACTCAAATTTCCAGCAAAATCTTTGTCTAATCCTTCTAGAAGGATTTAAGAATCTAGAAGCTAAACCTTTAATTAAAACAATAAAGTAGGAAAAATTAATATATATAATTACCCAATTTAGAAAGGGAACACTACAACCAATATGAAATAATATAAACTTGATGTACAACCAACTTATCCTATTAGAAGATTTTTCAAATCAAGTTGAATTATCATTTCTTGTTGCTTCCTTGATTTGATTGATTGAAGTGCTTCCTAAGCAACACCTATAGCATCATGAATTTATCTTTTATTTAAGAAGACAAATTGTTCTTCTAAGAAGATTTTCAAAAAAACCCCATTTAACCTCCTACCAATAATATTGGAGATGATTTTAGATTATCCTTCTTAGGAATCAAGAGCAATAAAGTTGTAGATGTCCATTTACACAAATATATAGCCCTATATTTCCCAAATGATTCTAAGTATAACTTACTTAGCAATAATCTTGGATATATCCATTTATTCAAAGATATAGCCCTATACTACCCAAATAATTCTAGGTTATCCTTCTTAGGAATAAAGACCAATAAAGTTGTATTAATAGACTTGAATACCTACCCAAAAGTCAATTCCTCAACCACCTTTGAAAGGTCTTATTTTAGCAACTCATAAAAATTCACATAAAAGTCAATGGACCAACCATCTAGTCTTGGACTCTTCCCTTCTTGAAAATATTTATGTATTGTTTGTAGCTTCTCCTTAGTGACTTCTATCATCAATGTCTCTTTAACGTAATTATTGACCATATTTGGTAGATAAAGTGCTAGCTTAATGTTTTTTTCAATATTTAATCTATTGGATTCTTGATAAATTTTCTTAAAGTGGGATACTCCTAATCCTGCTATTTCTTGAAACCTTATCAGACTTCTTCCATCCTCTCCTTTCATCTCCTAGATTGTGTTTATCATTTTTTCCATACTTTTGAAATAATTTTATATTCTCACCCCCTTTTCTAGCCAAAGTGCTCTACTTTGCATATTTCCATTCTAACAATTCTCTCCTCTTCTTTTTTTCTAACTCCTTGACTTACAAATTCTCCTTGTCTAAAAATACCTCATTTCCTTTATAACTATACAACTAATTTAATTTATATTATATGTCTACTATCTATGCCTTTGCTTCAAAAATGTTTACCTTTGGACCATGTGGTTCTAGTGGATTTGATTCTCCTTATATTTTTAGAAAATTGAAATATAGTTGTCTCTTCTTTTGTTAGGTCAATACATCTCCAGCCATATTTTGCTATATTTATAATTTCTTATCTTTCAACTAGATAGCATTGAACTTGAAAGGTCATGTTGGTTTAATTTGAATTTTTTCTAACTTTAATAAAAGCAGTGAATGATTAGATACCCCACCTTAACCTTTCCAAGACCTTAATATTTCTACTTCAGATATGAGGTTTTCAAACTCTAAAAATATATTCAACCTTTTAGAAAAACCCTATATTCCAGTTATTTGATTCTTCCAAGTGGGTATTAATTTAATAGGTTCTACATCACATAACCCTACATTCTTGATTTTCTATAGAAAAATTCAACGAGGAGATTATGACCTCCTCTCCCCATATTTTTTCTCTTTTATTTACAAAGTTTAAGTCCCCTCACACTACCATATTTCCTTTTTTTGAAGTCTTGTATAAATAATTCTTCCTAAAACTACCTTCTACTACCATAAGGACCATACAATGGTAGTATATGTCATAGCCTATGCCACTGTATATCCATAAATTTTATTCTCCATCGCAACCCTAGCTTATAGATGCTACAACCCATGCATGTTCTAAAATATAACACATAGATGAGCCACAACCCTTATCATTATGTTTTTAGAGTTTCTATTTTCCACTACAACCTTAGCTCACAAATATCATCACCTATGCATGTTTTATGATAACACAGAGATGAGTTGCAGATTGTACCACTATCTTTCTAGAGTTTTTTTCTCCATTGTAGACCTAGCTCACAGATGCAACAATGCATGTTGCTATGATTTGGAGCTTTTGTTTTCTACTACAACCTTAGCTCATAGATGTCATAGCCAATGTCATCATGTTTCAAATATTCTATAATTTAGTTCAATTAGTTAGTTACTTGAGTTCATATATTTTAATTATAACGGTTAATTCAAAAGAAAAGAAAGGTGCTAAAAAATTAACATGAGGACTCTCCCATGCCTGCTTGATTATTTTAAATTATAAAAATAAAATCCAAGGATTTACGATAGTCAAAGTGCATATAAGTTCATGTTCTAATCAATGAGTAAATCTTAAGATTTAAGTTCAATGAGTTTGGATACTTGGTGGAGAGTAGGTAGTTTTATTAGATAGACATAACAATAGAAAAATCTACCATAGGTCATTAAAAATATATAAACATAAAAATAAGAACACCTCATCATTTTTGGACCATTGTTATATTAATTATCTAATTTAATGTTTGAGAAAATATGTTAGGAACCTTCCAATTAAAATAGATGCATCCACACAACTATTGAAGTAATTAACTAAAAACAATAATCGCACAATAATATTGCAATACAAAATGAAATATAGCAACTTTTATTACTCAAAAGAAACAAAATAACAGAATCAAAGATTGTATGCCTCTTTAAAGGGGAACCTCCTTAGAAGCAAAGGTCCATTATAATTTAGAAAAATGACTTAATACATTCCATCTCCACCCTTGCCTTTATGAATACTCCTATCATCCCTTACTCTAATGCTCAAGGGTTAGATTCACATGCAAATGGGAACTTGAGCTAATAACTTCTAATAAAGAAACAATTACATCTTTATTAACTCTTCTTACAAATAGTAACAGATAAATCATATGGCCCATATGTCTAGGCATTGAAGGTGTGTATGCAAATTACTATACATTTGCATAATAATTTTATAATAGGGTCCTAACATACCTTTCCCTTTCAAAAAGATTTATCTTCAAAGTTTGAATTGAGGAATTGCTATTGGGACTAATAATACGACTTCTCATGTAGCATATTATAGAATGTGTATGTCCATCAAATCCAAAATACTCTCAAGCTCCAATATGACTAGCTCTTTGAGGAAGGCAACATGTAGATCATGGGTCTAGTCCATTGTAAAACCTTAAACTATTCTTTGAATGATGTTGACTAGATTGCTACAATAGCTAGTTCTATGCCATCATTGAATATCTTTAAGATGTTGAAGAAATCATGCACCTATATAGTTAATCACTGTCTATTTACAGTTTTCCTACATACTTTTGATATCGTTATAAATTGGATTTGAGCATATTTTAAGGAAGGATGGAAACAAGAAATTCATGGTCAAAGAAGACCTATAGTGGAAAATATGCTATGGATGTATTGCATAGACCACTAAGCAAGAAGGAAGAATATTTCCATTTGGTACAATTTGCTTACAAAAATAGCCAACATGTGTTAGAAACCTAGTTCCTATCAATTGGAAATCAATGGAGAACAATGGAAAATGAATGCAAATAAATAAATTAAGAATCACTTTTATTTAGATCATTGTTTCAAATGGAGGTTGCCCTTCCAAGTGCTCACAAGGAGATATAATAATTTATGTTCTTCGATGCTCAATGACACCTTCTATGAATGCATATATAAACCTATCTAATGGTTATGATGTGAAAGGACACGATGGTCCATAATCAAATGAGAGAGATTAGTTATATAATATAAGTTAGGATTAGGATCCTAACAAGCCACCCCTCTTAAAAAGAGCTTTGTCCTCAAAGCGGAATTTGGGGAAGTTCTTCAAACTTTCATGAAAGGGCATCGACAACCATGTTATCTTTCCCTTTTTTATATATGATTTCATAATCATATCCTAGTAGTTTTGTAACCCACTTTTGTTGCTCTGGAGTGGTTATGCGTTGCTCAAGAAAGTACTTTAAACTATGGTGGTCAGTGCGAATAATGAAATGTTGGCCTATAAGGTAAGGTCTCCAATGTTGAATAGCATGAATAATAGCTAACATCTCTTTTTCATATGTGGAATGAGCCAAATTCTTTTTAGAAAAGGCCTTGCTAGTAAAGGCCAAGGGTCTTCCATTTTGCATGAGCACTGCTCCTATTCCCACTCCTGAAGCATCACTCTCAATAATAAATGGTTTGGAAAAATTTGGCATGGCTAAGACAGGGGTGGTACACATTGCATTTTTTAAAGTGATGAAGGCATCTTTAGCCTTTGGAGACCAAAGAAAAGCATTCTTCTTGAGTAGTGTTGTTAAGGGGGCTACAATTTTACCATAATTTTTGACAAATTTGTGATAGTACCTTAGTCCTAAAAATCCACGCAAGCCTTTTAAGGTTTTTGGTATAGGCCAATTTTTCACATCTTCAATCTTGCGGGGATCCACTTTAACTCCTTCTTTAGAGACAATATGTCCGAGATATTCAATTTCTTGTTTTTTGAAGGAACATTTTGATCTTTTGGCATATAATTGGTTGTCCTCCAAGGTTTTTAATGCTTGGTCTATATGGTGTAAGTGATCTTCCCATGTTTTACTATAAATCAAAATGTCATCAAAGAAAACTAAAATAAACTTGCGAAGGAAAGGGTGGAATACCTTGTTCATTAGACTTTGAAATGTAGAAGGGGCGTTGGTAAGGCCAAATGGCATAACCATGAATTCATAATGCCCTTCATGAGTGCGAAAGGCAATTTTTGGAATATCACTTTCCTTAACTCGAATTTGGTGGTAGCCTGATCGTAAATCTAATTTGGAGAAGTATGTCGCCCCATGAAGTTCATCTAATAATTCATCGATGACGAGGATAGGAAATTTCTTTGATGGTTAGTTTGTTAAGGGCACAAAAATCAACACATAGGTGCCATTACCCATCCTTTTTTTGAACTAATATAACAGGAGAAGAGTAAGGACTCACACTAGGTCTAATAACCCCTACTTTTAGTAGTTCTTGTACTAGTTTTTCTATTTCTGTCTTTTGTAGATATGGATATTGGTAAGGTCGAATATTAGGAGGTTGGTGCCCTGGAAGAAGTTGAATGGTATGATCATGGCTTCATTGAGGAGGTAATCCTTTTGGTTCATTAAATACTTTGTCATGGCATGCTAGGAGTTGTAATTCAGGTGCTATTGTTTGTTCTTCATTTGTTGGTTGGATGGAGAACAATTGTGCCATCATAACCTTACCTCCTTTTCGAATAAGCTTCTCCATTCTATGAGAACTTACTAATTGAGAAGGGCCTGATTTTAACCCCTTAATAGTATATGTTTGACCATTTTGTGTGAATTTCATCCATAGGTCTTCAAAATCCCATTGGATGGTGCCTAGTGTTCTCAACCATTGTACTCCTAGGATGATATCACATCCTCCTAGTGGTAGTGCATACATATCGACTTTCATATTATAATCACCCATAGTGAGTTTAATATTTTGGCATTTTCCTTTGCATGCAATTCGTCCTCCATTTCCAATCATAACTTCGAAATTATTACAAGGATGTATAAAGCAATCAACTTGTTTTGCCACCCTTGGATCGATAAAATTGTGTGTGCTACCAGAGTCTAGAAGCACAATGAGGTTTTGTTTCTTAAAGTATCCCTTGACCTTCATAGTTTGTGGGGAGGAGAAACCAACAAGGGCATTAAAGGAGATTTCAGGTGCATCCTCTGTGTTACTTTTTGGAGTTTCTATCACTACTTCCACCTCAATAGTATCTTCTTATTTTGAATTACCTTGGTCAAGAGTATCTAAAATATAGAGTTTGGGGGTAATGCATTTATGGTTGGGGATGAATTTCTCATCACAGTGGAAACAAAGGCCCTTTTCTCATCTTTCCTTCATTTCTTTAGGGCTAATTATTTTAATTGGTAAAACTCTATTTAGTTTTGGGGTGGTGTAGGAATTTGAATATTTGCTCATTGGTGGTATCCCAAGTCGATGTTGGTTATTGATTTTTTCTTTCGCCATTTGAGCTAACGCAATAGTGTGCAACATGTCGGTAGGATTGAGCATTTGCACTTCTAATCGAATGTCTTCTTTTAAGCCACTGATAAAACAACTTTGGAAGAATGATGCATCTAGCCCTGATGTAAAATTTACCAATTTCTCAAATTGAGCTTGGTACTCTCGTACTATAGTGGTTTGGCGGAGTTTGGTGAGGGCTCCTATGAAATCTTCAAATTTTCTTGGGCCAAATTGTACCATTATATTTTTTGTAAATTCTGTCCATGTAGGGGTGCCATTTGTCTTTTCGTACCATTGGTACCATTGAGTAGTGGTACTCTCCAGGTGGAAGGATGCAATGCGAACCTTTTGGACTTCAGGGATTTGATAGAGGGAGAAATATTGGTCCGCTCGATAGATCCAATTTGTGGGGTCACCTCCTTCAAACTTTGGAAAGTCCAATTTAGTGGTTCGAGGTAGGATTGATGTTTGTGGCCCCCCGAGTAATGCTTGTTGTGTTGGTGCTACGATAGGTTGGTCGGCTTGGATTACTGCCATATTTTGTTGTAACATATCCACGGAGTGGTTAGTGGCAACAAATTTTAAATCTATTTCTGCTACTTTTGTCATGAGTTTCTATTCAAGATCGTCCTTCCATTTATTCAGTCCCTCCATGAAGTCCTTCATATGGTCTTGTGAACGTCTTCCATCGGTCATTGTGGTGGTTTTGCAAAATTTTCAAGCTTAAATTCTTTGAAAAAATAGCAAAAATTTAATCAAATTGTCAAGTATTGACAAAATTTGAAAAAATTATTGTAATATTTTATCAAAATTTTGTCAAAAATATTTGGCAAAATTTCAAAAATTTATTGCAAAATTTCAATTTTTTTGTTTCAACTTTAGGGTCCTACGATTTTTTGAAATTTCAAATTTTGAAATTTGGTGGGAGCGGGCTCGAAGAGCGAGGTAAGGGAGCGATAGAGATAAATGAGGGTGGAGTGACATAGAGAGCGAGGCGAGGGAGCATAAGAGACAAGCAATGGCGAAGCGGGTAAGGAGAGCGAGGCAAGGGAGCGGTAGAGACAAGTGAAGGCTGAGTGGGCATGTAGGACGAGGTGAGAGTGGTAGAGACAAGCGAGGGCAAAGTAGGCATGAAGAGCGAGGTGAGGGAGCGGTAGAGATAAGTGAGGGTGGAGCGTAGGGTCAACATTTCAACAAGGGACATGTGCCAACCATCGGCACCCATGCACGTGCATGTGAGGTGTCTAGCCAAGCTAGACAATCACAAGGGGTGCACTTGATTATTTAAATCCCTTTTGGTTCCTTTTGGAACCAATGTGGGATAAAAAGGGTGTAACAAGTTACGCACCCTTCTTTATCCCCCTTCGTCGAAGAAAAAATTTCGACGTCGGAGTTGACCGTCGATGATCGAAAAGTTTTTAAAACTTTAGTTTATAAATTTTCATCGTAAAACCTGTAGACATGCTGAAAAATGTCACAGATAGAAATTTTATCAAATTTTTTGTCGTCTAACACTACTTGTCGAATCTGGTTTACTCTCCAAGGGATCTACGTTTATATTTGTGTGAATTTTTTTATTTTTAACGTCAAATCTTGTTGCTTTCTTCCTCTATTGTCTACTATATTTTCTCTACTACATTCGGAACCATCTCAATTTGCTTATAAATGGATATATCTGGGCTTGTCTTGGGCTATGGTGGTTTTATATGGATTGTTCACAGGGTGATATATATGATGCAATTTTTTTTGTGTATGATGGTGGATATTTTTGTGATGATGTGACAATGGGAGAGATGAAACACAAGCGCAAGAGTGGAATGGTAGATAGTTGGAATTGAATAACGGGGTGAGAAAATGCTTAATTGAATGATGGCTCTGATACCAGTTGTTAGGAACCTGGTTCCTATCAATTGGAAATCAATGGAGAACAATGGAAAATGAATGCAAATAAATAAATTAAGAATCACTTTTATTTAGATCGTTGTTTCAAATGGAGGTTGCCCTGCCAAGTGCTCACAAGGAGATATAATAATTTATGTTCTTCAATGCTCAATGACACCTTCTATGAATGCATATATAAACCTATCTAATGGTTATGATGTGAAAGGACACGATGGTCCATAATAAAATGAGAGAGATTAGTTATATAATATAAGTTAGGATTAGGATCCTAACAACATGCCATGATGGGAAAGACTCTTTTTAAAATCCCTATATGGGCGTAGGTGTAGAACACCTTTATCTAGAGATAATATAAAAGATCGACTGATGATCAAATCAGATATTATGAAACAAATAGAGGAGCAACTAAGAGAAAATATAAATGTCTTAATGAAGCCTCGGATCACCAGAAGAGCTATGCTAATATCAAGAAATTTCCTAGAGAATCCATTGTAGGTGAGAAGGTGTTTCTAAGAGTAAAACCCTTAACAAATCTACTAAGGTCAACCCTAGGTTTGTAGGACCATTAGAGATTATCGATAAAATTAGTTTGGTAGCCTGTAAATTGGCTTTGCCACTCCATTTATCTAAATAATGACATATTCCATGTGTTCCTCCCTTTTGATAGATCCCTCACTTGTGTGGAATTTTTTCCAATTGCAGATGTTAGACTCGCATCTCAATGAAGTTTGCCCTATCAAAATTTTTGAATAGAAAACCAAAAGAACTGTTGATCAGTACAAGATCCGGTATGATCATTATTCTGATAGAAATTCCACATGGGAAGATGTGGCAATCATGATAGAATAATTTTCATATTTATTTGACTGAACATTGATATATTTATATATATACATGCATATTTTAGGTTTTTAATGA
The DNA here is from genome assembly GCA_028583015.1 of Wollemia nobilis. Classification (NCBI taxonomy): domain Eukaryota; kingdom Viridiplantae; phylum Streptophyta; class Pinopsida; order Araucariales; family Araucariaceae; genus Wollemia; species Wollemia nobilis. The sequence goes on from JAQPPZ010017110.1 coordinate 7,594,638, forward strand.
TTGAAATGAACATTTGATAAATGCAACATATTATTGAGTATATATATCTGGTATGAAAATGCATAGTTCTTCTTTATATCTTCTTGTTAATACTAAAATTGAGGACTATGTTTATTCTTAGTGGGGGAGAATGTAACATCCCTCCCAATTTGCTATTTATCGACTACTAATATCATTGAGGATAAGATATTGTTGAGTTATGTGGATGCAGGAACAAGTTTCACCTCAAACAAATAGATTAGTAGCTCCTGGTGCCCACCTTTAGGCATAAAGATAGAGGTGTCCACAAGAGGTAAGGTGGGACATGATGTGCACAATGGCCTATGAGTACATGGAAGCTCACTAAGATAAAATTCTTATAGGGGCATCTTGTTTGCAGCATTATGTGCATTTTTACTTAATGTTGTTCTGCTGTATTTGCATGTATTGGCTTAGTAAAGTCATTTACTTGTTAATTAAAATTCGATCATAATAATACTATAATATAAATATTTATTATTTTTTATGTGTGTAAAGAAATAAATATATATATACACTCATATGGGCATTATGTTAAAAAATATAAATAATAATAAAATAAATTAAATAATAATATATAACAAAAAATAATAATAATAATAATAAAATAAAATAAATTAAAACAAAAGTTAACCATATTATAACTTGATAATTAGGGCACTCCGAATACTATTGCCACTTGACAACCTTTCCTTCTGCATGAATTCCTTGCATGGAATTCGACCTGTAGCTCCATCATGTTATAAAGCATGGTGGTAGCACTACGTTGGGATGGATGTCTGGGTGGTTGATGTTTGAGAAATCCCTTGGTGCATTGTTCTGCTTGCTTTTCCAAAGAAGAATTAGAGATGATTTGAATATAAAATACCTTAGGTAAAAGTTTTTTATTGATTACGTTATAAGTTAGTAATAGTGATTTATGAATTTAAATGATACATAGTTGAGTAAAAACTTATGTAAGCTGATTATATGTATGTTAGGGAAATATAACGAGTTTATGTATAACATTGTAAACTGAATTGTGAATATATATATATATATATATATATATATATATATATATATATATATATATATATATATATATATATATATATATTAACATTATAGGGTATGTAAGTTATTATTGTTATAATGTTTTCTTTCTAAAACTTGCATAATAAAATTGCTATATGATTTTGTTCTTATTTTAAAAGAATAATTTTTATTTTTAATATATCCACACAATTTAGGAAAGTAGTGTGAATCATAGTAAGGTAATTATAAAATAAATGCTTAAATATTATTTATATTTAGAGATACCTTAACAATGTAAACTTAGAAAAAAATATAGAGAACTCATTTTATGTTGAGTAGTTAATCAGATTCTTTATAGAAATAATTATAAGAATATCATAATGTATGAATTGTCAATAATCAAAATAATATTAATGAATTTTATTTATAGTAAATTATCTTTGATATCACTCTCTAGCTTGTTACTTAATTTTGAGATATTTAATAACAAAAATTTAGTAGAGAGTTTGTCTTCATTATAAGAAGAAGACTTATTAAACTTTAACTATGTCCTTACCAAAAACTAATGTCATCAAAGGGATGAGTTTTTACACCAAGAGTAAAAATTTCCAAGGATTCATCAAATACAGATGAATATCCTTTCAATACTATGATGATTCATCAAGAGGAATGAACTCCATCCATCATTGGTAGTTTGCAAGTGGTTACTATTGTGATTCAGTGTTAGAAATTTTCTAGTAGACTTGCAAAAGATAAGAGGTCCATATGCTATGAACAAGTAATGAAAGGTGAAATGGGATAATATTTCAAGGCTACCAAATGAGTAGTATTGTGAGGGATCTCATGATCATTGTTCAACTGGGAAATTGCTAGAAGCATATCGAATCTAGAATATTCTAGAATTTGGAGCTAGAAGGTTCAACGGTGAGATGGTATGGGACGTATCATCATCATTTGTAATATGACTTAGGATACCTAGACCCAAGCCAAAGAATTTGTGGGCCCTAGTTATCTCCATAATATGATGGATTCAACTAGACACTAGGTATACTAACACTAAAACCTAGCATAGATTATGATTTAAAAACAATAGTGATGGAAAATAGGACAAAGCATAGGTCAGAGAAACCTATGTCCTCCATGCTAATGGGTAGGGAACCATGCATCCACCCTTCTAGGTGATATGGGCCCTATAAGGACAAACTGATATCGTGAACATAAACCTCTATAAAAAAGAGAAGAACATATTCATAAAATAGCACCTTTTACGAGATCTAGCCAATATCGACCACTCGAGAGACTATCTACATCGATAAGAAATATCGAAGTGAGTAAACTATGCCTACATACTAATTAATTGTTGGGTGAAGGGTGGTATCATTGTATCTCTAACCTCATATTGAGTCAAAATTTTCTCTTAGTGATTTCAGAGAGTGGACAACCAGGTGATATATACTTGGGTTGTTATAAGATAAAAGAGATATTGTTCATGCAAACTATTTTTGAATGTAATAAAGGGTTTTTAAAGGTTTTTTTTTTTTTAATGTTAGTTTAAATAGGATTTTTAAGGTTTGAATCATTTAGGGGTAGGGTTGTACACAATGCTTCAATAATTGAAGTATGGTTGGATAATTATATATTGGTTGAACAACATCCTCTATGAGGATCATTCCATATGTATTAAGGCTTTTTAGAGGTAAAAATTTACTTTAGTTTTTTACCTTTTATCTTAGTTGTTTTTCAAATATATTTTATGATTTTTTATTTTTTATTGGTGAAAACTAGGTTTTGAAAGGGACCCTAACCATTTTTTTTTTAGTAATACTTCTTATACAAATCCACCATGGGGGTTGAACACAAGAGAGGCCTAATCATATTGGAAAATAACAACCATAGGCAAAAAAAAGAGATTCTATAACAAAGCACACACCTTTCATCCTAGGAAAGATATTGCTAAAGTAACACTATCAGAAGAAAACTATTACAAAGATAACACCAAAATAGTCTGGTCTCAAATTAAGTACTGTCCTTACATTATCAAGTATGAAAATAGGATAATACTCTAAAATATGGGAATGACAACTCTGTATTAAGCTTAAATCATGTGGGCCCTTCAAGATATCCTAGAGAAGTAGATAAACAAGAGAATTCAAGCTAAAAATAAATTAAGTGAGTAGGAAGCTAGAGAGCAGGAAGGTGAGGAATGGAAAATTGAGCAAGAAGACAATTATTGGTGGTTCAAAGGATGAGAAGATGAAAGATAATGTGGAATTTATTAGTTCTTTGGGACCATTAGGTAATCATGGTCATGTTTTAGGTGAGTTTGTTGGTGGGGACCCACCCTTAATGCTAGCTCCTATGCTATGGTGGTCTCAAACTGCACTAGCAAGGGTGTTTTGAAAGTGCTTTTAACCTAAATTCTACCTTGAATAAGTTGTGTCCTTAGGGGTCTCCTAAATCTGACCATGGATCCGGGAGTATGGAACCTTGTGGGTAAGTTCCTAAGAGTTTGGCTGGATTTGGATTCCATTAGAAGATGAGAATATTCCAAATGGAAAACTTAGGGTTTGATGGAAGTAGTAGCTTTCCCAAGAGTATTTTTCCTCATAAAATTGAACTGCAAGGAGGACTTGAGGTGCATTTTGAGTGGAGGCCCATGGTTTTATGGCAATATAGATCCATTTCTTCAAAAATGGGGCTTGGATTTTAAATTAAAAACTCAAAAAATAAATATTATGCCCCTATGGTTAAAATTACCTAGGATCCCTTTTCACTTGTGGTAATATGACATTCTAAGGGGATTTTATAAGGTGATGGGAGATTTGGTTTTGATTGAATCAGTGACAAGGCCAAAGTCAATGATGATTTTTGTGAGAATGTGTATCAATGCAAACCTGGATGTTGATCTCTCAATGTCCATTGAAATCATCTAAAATTTAGGGTCTTGGAATCAACCTATTGAGTACGATAATAAACTCTTTTTTATTTTTAATATAAACTCTTAGGTCATAGCTCGATTCAATGCCCCTTTAGGAAAAAAATGATGGAAAAATACTGGCCAAAAAATAAGTTAGGGGGCATATTAGTTCAAGATTCCCCTATGAAGGAAGGAGAAAAAATTCTCTTCAAAAATAAGAGGAATTCAAGTTTGTTGGTGTTGGCACTCAGTTATCCATGAAAGATACAAAAACAAACATCTCTCCACTAGTAATTGGAGAAGTTTAGAATGGTTATGAAGGTGATCCTTAGGAAGGTAGCCTCTTGGATTCCTCCCTTGAATTAGATAAGGAGAGTCAATAGAATCATATTTCACAGGTTTGATCCATCCCCCTCTCTAAAATTTCTTGTCTCAAATGACCTCATACAAAATTCTTTTGAATTTCTAGTTCCAGTTATCAATTTCCTAGTTGATGATATTAGTGGTCTTAGCTCTTCTTGTTGTCCTAATGAAAAATTTCCCCAACTTCCTAAGTATCAATTTGAGATCCCTAAATCCAATTTGGAGAAGGGTGTCCTTGGACCAAAAACTAGAAGCCATAAAAAAAGACTTATTGGTGTGGGTGTAGAGTGTAAAGTTGTGAAACCTCCCAATAAAGTCATTAGAAAAAAAGAGATAGAATCAAAAATAGCTAATGGAAGCCAAACATTGCTGAGGATGGAAGAAGTAAATATTTTTGGTAAAAAAAAATTAAAGTTAACTTCCTTCAACTCTCAATCTCTCTAGGGCAATTATGGGGGAAATAAGCCCACTTCCAACTCTCATAAATGAAGTTCTTGCTCAAAAAATACTATTAGCCTCTATAAGAAGAGATTTTATGCCTAGAGTAAGGAGTCTAATGATTATGTTATGGAATTTAGAGGCCTATAGAGGCTTGGAGATTCTAATTTTTTGTAGCAAATCTTGTGATGTATATGTTTAAATTTTAGACACTTAATGGGGGAGGTCTTTGTGGTTTCATTCTTAGGGGCTACTCTCTCAAATTGTTGGTATATTTTATTTTGGCACCATCCGACCTTTTTGAATTTTGATTCAGCCCCAAGCCTGTAGATTCCAAGTTCATATGGTTTTTTTTGTTTGACACATTTTTTCCCCTATTTAAATTTTGAATCCATCCCTATGGGTGATAAATTGTTGGTGACTTGGACCTGTTCTCATGGGTGCAAGTTGTATTTTCAAATCTTGGTCCATTTTTTTAGGAGGTAGCTTGGATGTGTTACATTTATTAGGTTTTGGGTGTTTCCTACTATAGACCTTGCTATTTCAAATTTATGTCTATTCTCAAGGTGGTAGCTTAGGTGGAAAGCATGTCTCTTGGTTTGTCCTAGATCTCTGTCTTCTTTAGGTTCATGGTTTTATCTGCTAGTTCTTTTGTTTCTCAATGTTGGATTATGCTTAGTTTTTGGGTCCCCTAGGTGAGACAACTCCGTTTATGTTTCTATTTTTTCTCTCCTTGGAAGATTTTGCTTCTAGGTTGTAAAAGGTTTTGGGATCCTTTCAAAACCCCTTCCATTACCTAATAAAAAAAATTAAACATTGTCCTTCAACTCTATGAGGGTTCTAGCTAATTCCACCTCTTTTATATTCAACTCAATTGTGTTAACCAATGAATATTTCACCCTCATATGTCTATCCTTCATGTTATTCTTGAAATATTGAATGCTTTCCTCTTGAGCATTCCAAAAAACCTTACTTGAGCTTTCCCATTGGTTAACTTTTTCATTCAACACTTGCAAAAGTTTTCGATTATATCCTCACCAGGTTCTATATAAGTCAGTAAAGAAGTTGACTATTGCTAGTTTATTTTCCTATTTTAGGCTCTTAAGAGTCTGTTCCACTTATGTTTAGCCTAAATATTTTCTTGCGAACTACCTATAATTGTAACATCACCCTCTAATTATTCCCCTATTTTCATGTTGTCCATGTCTAACCCTATATGAGTGATTGTATCCTTTCCTAAGTACTGTGTTTGCATATAAATACTTCTAGCATGAGTCTTAGAACTTTCTATCTCTGGTCCATCCCTATTTCTTATATGTAAGGGTCCTTTTTTTACCAATACTAAAATAATATTAAGATCTTCTAGTGTTGATATCCATGAGAAAGGATAATAAAATTTTACTATGGATATTGTTCTTGTTATGTTAATACTAAAATAATCCTAAGATCTTCCATTTTTGAGATCCATGAGAAAGGAAAATAAAATTTTACTATGGATATTGTTCTTATTCTTTTTTATCTTAATGAAAACAACAATTTTTTTGGAATAGAAATTATCCATCCACTTCATTCAATTTCTAATATTAGTCATCCTAATAGGCTGAATTTCAACCTCCAATGTAACTATTCTTTATCATGGCAGTGGAAACTTCTCTTTCCAAATTTTTTTCTAACCACTATCCACTCCCATATTGGCCATAACATCAACAAAATGATTACCTTATCTATAAATATTATCAAATACAACATCACTAATTTCTTTCAAGGTCCTTGAAGTGTCCATTATAATGTAAAGTATAAACTCATTCTTTAAATCCCCTAATTTCAAATCTCTAATAATGTTTAGAGAATCCCATTGGACCGTAAATTTTCTATATCCTATGTCATATAATGATTGGACTCTTGAAAAAAGAGCTTTGGATTCTGTCATATGGTTGGTCTAAATTCAATAATCCTTTGCATAAGCCCATACAATTTATTCTTTATCATTTATAATCACTCCATTCCTAGATGCTCTTCCTGGATATCCTTTGGTTGCCCCATAAAAGTTAAGGATTATCCAAGCTTATCTTGGTTTCATCCATCTTGTGTTTAATTGTTTCTGGGTTGATTCCATGATGCATGGTTTGGATTGTTTTACATTCTATTCTTCAACAGTCATTCTTTATTATTTTATCGTATAACACTTAACTTCTTGGAGAATGGATAGATTGTCTTTAATAGCTACTTTTATTCTTCTAAAGACATAAATTTCATCCTTCATCTCATTACCAAATATTCATTTATTCCTTTACTACCATATACCCTATATATAGTGAAAGAGGATTAGACTCCATAATCCTATTAGGCTCCCACTTACAAAGAGAGATCTCTATTGGTTAAACAAATCTCTAAAGGTTTTTGGCATGCTTGACTTGACTAAAAGAGAATTTATTATAGCATAGAAAATTTTATTTTAGAAATAAAAATGGTGAATAAATGGTCGATTGACTCAACATCCTTATGACACAATGAACATATATTTGGTATTTGGAACCCTATTTTGCACAAATTATCTATTGTTAAAATATTATTCTATAGGCATAACCAAATAAATAAAGCATTCTTAGGCATAAAATTAGGGGATCAAACCTTCTTGACTAGAAAATATCCACCTCTAGAAAGAGTATGAGCTTCATAGGCTAATTTGATTGAGAAGAGTCCTTTCGAAGAATGGATCCACAAAAAATAATCCTCGTTGATTTGGGAGATGTGAAAGCTCCCAATTAGTTGATTTAAATTCAAGAGAATATAATGAATATGAACTTCATATAATTCTAGAGAAATGTGTTTCTATTTATTTCTACAATAAAGACAATCCACATAATCCTTGAATTTTTCCCCATATTTAGCTGTCAATGGTTCCCACAACTCCTAAAAATCTTGTTTATTCATCAGAGGTTCCTGAAGGATATAAGATTTTTTCCCAAAATAAATTCCTTCCCTTCTCCTACCTACCATATTATAATGTTCCTTTAATTTTTTTGGTTTTTAGTACTCCATTCCATATAGCTGATCCTCTAGGAGAAATTACACTTCTAAAAAAGAAATATGATTTTCTAAGTACTTTGATTTCATGATCTTCTATGCAAAGTCTCCATGCAGTTTTTGAGATTAAAGCTTTCTTAAAGAACTATAAATTTATGAGGCCTAACCCCCCAACTTTCTTTGGAGTGCAAACCCTATCCTAGGATACTAGAGAAAATATTTGTTTGTCATCAACCCTAGTCCATAGGAATCTTTTAAATATCTTCCCAGTCCTCCTTACCTTGGAAGGCAATTTAAAAAGAAACATATAGTAAATTGGCATACTTTTTAAGGTTGCTTGAAGTAGTTGCATTTTTCCTGCTTGGCTAAAGAGGTTGCATTTCCATCTAGCCAACTTCCTTTGAATCCTATCCAAAATAGGAGACCACATTTCCTCCTTCATTCGACCTAAAAAAAGTGGCATTCCAAGGTATATGGATGGGAGATTTGCTATATTACAGCCAATTTTTCTTACAATCCTTAATTGTAACTATCTCTCCATGTTCACAAAATAAATATTGCTTTTATTAAAGTTTATCATCTGATTTGATGCCCTTTCATATTTTTGGATAATATCTTTGATTTCCCTTGCCTCTCTACATGTAGCTTCTCCAATAATGATAGTATCATCCACAAATTACTAACATGAAATTGGTTTTGATCTCCTTGCTAGTTTGATACCCTTGATTCTACCTGCTATTGTGGTTGCTTGCATTGATATTCCCAATGCTTTAGTCATTAAAATAGAAAGATAATGGGATAAAGGGTCACCTTGTCTTATACCTCTTTGATCTTCTTTTAAAAGTGATATTTTGTATAACAAATTTATAATAATGATGATTCTAATATATATATATATATATAAGAATTTATTATTTTATTTGAAAATATTTTTTAATATTTATAGTTGTATTCAAATAGTTGAAATATATTATCTTTTCATGAAAAATTAAATTCCTATTTTAGGAAATTCTAGTATTACTCAAACCTTTCATCTTCCATGAAAAAACTCAAATTTGAATTTTAACTATATAAAATTAATGTATTTGAATGGTGATCAATTGAAATTTATATATATATATATATAATATTTTAAAAATTTGTCTCTTAAATACATTATTATATAATTTTTAAGATATTTGAGAAGCTCCAAAAACACAATTATGACATATATGAGTTAGGGTTGTAGAGGAAAACAAAAGCTCTCAAAACATGACAACACGGGCTATGACATCTATGAACTAGGGTTGTAGTGGAAAATAGAAGCTTTTAAAACATGACAACATAGGCTACAATATCTACGAGCTATGGTTGCAATGAAAAACAAAATCTTCAAATAAATAATGGCATAGGTTGCAACATTTACGAGCTAGAGTTGTAGTGGAGAATAGAAGCTTTGAAATATGGTGATATGGGCTGCAAAATCTACAACCTAGTGGTGAAGTGGGAAACAAATTATCTAAAATCATAGCAAAAAAGGTGGTGGCATATGTGAACTAGGGTTGTAGTGGAGAACATAAGATATAGAAACACAATTCAATGCCCTAATTTAATAACCAAATTCAAACATAGTCAAATTTTCCAAGTCATCACTTATCTATCCCTGTGTTTAGCCAATCCAATTTGGTTAGCAACTAGTAATAAATACCCTAGTCTTCATGACTAGGCTGACCACTACCATGTGGTCAAGCATCCACAACCGTTGCTAGTGAATACTGCTTGGTGGCCACTATGACCACCGAGTGGTGGTTACCACATAAAGGGAGACTTACCCCTTTTAAGTTTCCCAATTTCTCTCACAAGAGCAATGTGGAATAATGGCATATCCTATTTTTAAGAACTTTTATATAGCCCTACTACACATAGGAGACATAAATTACGAAGCAATATCAAGCCAACACATGGTGAAAGCATCAACTAGCACATAACCTCATGAAGTAAACTAACATTTGGCTACACCTATCAACCTAAGCACCTCCATATAGCATGTGACCACAATTCGGTGGCCACCATGACCACTAAGTGGTGGTGACTAGCTAAGGGAAGTGATTTTTATTCTAAACTATCCCCATTGCTCCTGTAGGAGCAATGTGGGATAATTGCTCCACTTTATTTTAAAATAGTTTTAATTTGAACAACTACACAACACTTCAACAAAACCCTCATCAATAAGTGACAGATTGGAGGAATTAAATGTAGCCAACAATATATTTGATTCAACATCGGATAAGCTCAATGGTATCAAACATACCTCCAAATGGAACTAGAGTGGCCACAAAGTGGTTGGTTGCATGACCACCACTTGATGGTTGAAAGACATAGGGAGCCAATATTCCTTTATGTTTTTCATCTTCCTAAGCATATCCCATGTGTGATAATGCTTGCGGATGACTTCCCTGAAGCCATTTGCCTATGCAAACTGAGAATATAGGTCATATAGAGGCGACTCACAGAGGACTCGTACTCAAATGAAGGGTTCCTCAAACACAAATACCACCCTCCTAAGTATTACAACGAGGTTTATAAAGGCATAAATGGTTAACATATTAGATTATACATAGTGGTAATCTCTGTTACAATAAACATCAAAAGGGGTTTTAATAGAGGCTACGATAGACGATGAAAAATTGCACAATCACCTAGTTTGGATGGAATTCATTGAAGATCCAACATTAATTAGATCTTAAATTCCCCTTCAACTTGATGCTCAATCCTCAAGATATTTAAACAAGATCTCTACTACCCTTGGCCTACATGTAGGGTCTATATTATGCTTGCAGTAATTCACAAATGATGTTTATGTAGAGTAGGGGTGTTATCACAACGATGTCTACTATAATCCTTAGTATGGATAGTTTTAATACAAACTAAAATTGTACCCAAACCAAGATTGAATCTATAATTACAATGATCGTATTTGCAAAAGAAATATATTCAAAGTCTAGAAATGATATATACCTAACAAAATTACATACAATAATGTATTATGTTTGACTTTTGATTTTTCTGAATAGGTGTTATACCAATGCCTAAAGATATTCAATCTATCATCCTTTATTAAGCATACAAATACTAATATCATAGGATGATTTCGATGTTCAAATGAACTTTAATAACCATTAATGAGAAATATATTTGGTCTAATTATATATTTCAAACAAAAGCCACATGCCCCTACTCAGAACATATCACCCAAAGTATTGAAAAAAATAAATCATAATGATAAATAAATCAAAGTTGAAATTCTCCCACCTGGAGTTCTTGTAACACAATGAGTCTCTTTTGCTTTCAAGTCCTCCTTAGATTCTTCCTCCTTTGTTTACCTACAAATATTCTTCCCTTTTGTGAGCCCTCAAGTGGCTCTTAATTTAATAATAAATGATCCTTCTAAGACAAGCCCATGTGAAACATCTTAGTCGCTTATTATTTTATTAATTTTTGGAGGGAATTCTATCCAATTTATCTTCCCCCTAATTTGGCCTTTTAACTAAATTTAAAAGGCCTACTATTTAAATAGTAAGATGCCTTTATTAAACTAATTAAATATTACCACCAACAAAGATGCCAATCCTCCTCCCTTCATTTGGAGTGGGATCAATTTGGCAAATTAATATTTTATTCAAATGGGGAAGATGCTCTTTTTGGTCCAATCCTACTTGGACACCTAATTATATTTAATTAGGTTAATTAATCCTAATTAATTATTTAAATTACCCTAATTTAATCCTTCCTAAGGGTAATTAATATTTTTTCCAAAAGTATTATTTGAATTTCCAAATCCTCACAAAATTCCTTTTTTGCCTTTACAAAACATTACAAAAATAGGGATTAGGCCCTAATTCATCATATGAAAGGATCCTGCCAAGACGGATCATGACATACTACCCCCCTTGGACTGAACATAGTCCCTTGTGCTTTTTTTATATCAAAAAGCATAAAACAATAATAAATTTCCATAAACATTATAAATATGAAAATAAGCAATATATATTTTCACAATATATCTCACAAATTTTTAAGGCATAAATTAAACATTATACTTTCACAATCATTAATCACAGACATCAAATGTAATTTCAATGTTTCTCCATTATTTTATCCTTGAGTGGGGGGACCTCTATACCAACCAATTCCAAAGAGACTAGTGCCATACATCATTGCCCAATGGAGTAAACATGAGTGTGAATTTTAACATGCAAAGAAACTATATGAATGTAATTTGTTTCTTGTTACCCTGAGTTATCATTATCATAATTTCACTTTTTCTAATATCCCGTTCTTGGTGGTCAATCAACTTCTTCCACCCATGAGAGTACCTAGACTTGCAATTTAACAAAATACCAATAGTACCATATTATCAATGCAATAAAACATCCACATTGCATAATTATAAAGTATTAGAACATTCATCAATACATAAATCTCATCATAGAGTCAAGCATTGAAACATCTATCAATGCATAGTAAAATTATAGTAGAGTCCTGTAATGATAATAGAATTACAGATTGTTTTTATACAAATGATATGCAATTATATTTCCATAACACAATGAGTCTAAATACAACTAGGTCTATCAAGAATCTCTCATAAAGGAGTTCTAGCCTAGTATTTTATGGTCTATCCAAGTGGAATCCTCAAAGGAATATAAGGTACACCACTTAAGACCCACAAAATGTGGAGGATTTGCTTAGTTCTTCAACTTGATTCACCAATGCTATCAATAGTGGGAAGGATATTAATAATACCACATGGATTCAGTTATAATATAAATCATTATTTATATATCGCGCAACATGCTATCATACTCAACCACCACCCGATGGTCGGGTGGCATATTTCTCTATTCCATCGATGGTGTTTCTTGAGGGTGTTTCAACCATGGTAAATATTCTGGTTGCATCCATCTCTGGGTAAAGTTTCAAGACATCACAACCAATACCCAAGGTTTTTCCCCACTCCTTACTCCGGCCAAAGGCCAGATTTGTACTGTAACACAACTTAATATAAGAAAATATTCTTTTATTATGTTTTCCATCCACAAAATCAATAGTCACCCTTAATTCATGCAAGGTGTTATCCCAATTGTTTTAGCAACAACACCAATGCCATCCTCCTCCATAACTTCTTAGAAGGAGGTTTGTCATCTAAACCCTTCAAATATGAGTAAAATAGCGAACTATGTATTTATTTCATAATAATTCCCTAATTTTTGTATAAGTACCCAATTTTAAGATGTAAGAATCATATTTTAAGTCGAAATCCTTATCCTCTCTAGGATTTCTTCTATCTTAGTCCAAATTTTACTGTAATTTCCCTCTTGATGTGGCATTCTTCTGAATTAATTCATTAAGTCATCATGAATATGGGTCAAAATATTTATAAACCCTTTTTCAAGGACTTAAAATTGAACAGGTTTGTCTCATTTTAGTCTTAGTATTCACTTATGTAACTTTCATTGCATATTCTTGACACACTTTATCAATCTAAAGAGAAAATTTTATTTAAGTATAGTCAAAACTTAACTAAGAATATAATTTTCCATTTCTATTATTTCTCATTAAGCATGATCAAAACTTAATCAAGAGTTAATTTATATATTGGTTCATGTTTATTGGCTATATTTTTACAAATTATACTAGCATACACACCAAGGAATCAAATTTATGGTAACTGCCTCTCAATATCTTCACCACTTTGTGTTGGATCTACTCCTCCTATCTAGGAGGCTTCTTGTGAAGTTGTTGGAGGAGTTTTCTGAGAGGTTATTTGAGAAGCTACCTGAGCTCAGCTCTATGACATTTCTCAGCTTGATCATGTTGTCCTTCCATGTATGTGATGTGCTAAAATATTTGGTTGTGAGGGAACGATCATACCATGGCTCACTAATAAATCAAAACACGAGACCAAGAATGTAGTCCTGTATTCTTTCCTTGTTCATGATATCTGTGCATTATCTTCTTGTATGGTTTCCAGTACTATTGTTATCTAGTTATCTCATTGATCTATCTCAAGTTGAATCTTATATCTCTTTACTATAACAACATCTTTCTCAGTCTCAAGCCTGAACTTCTCTTGTGCCTATAAGCCTTCTTGCTTCAACTTTTATGATTCCAATCGTTGGACTTATTTTCTCAAAGAATTTACCTCACGCATTCCATCCATAATTAAACACCAATCATCATCTCTTTGATAGTTTTATAGACCTACTTCCGTTTATACTCGATGACGTACATGTCGTCTACGAATTTCTTCTTCACTATCAATAGCCTCTAATGTATCATCAACTGCTTCATAAACTTCTTTCATATCTATGTTTTCCTTTGTATCCTCCTATTTTTTCCATCCTTGAGTCGTACACCATTTATTGTACATTAGGGTTTTACCCACATCATCATCATCAGGAACCTATATATCTTCATCTAGTTCTATATTCAATGGTTCCATCTGTTGGGGTATTATTACATTCCTCCTCTTCCTTATATAGATCATAGGTGGATCTAGTATTCTTTGTCTTATACCAAACTATCACAATACTCGAGTATATTGAAAATATTCATAAATATGCTCTATCATCCAATCAACCACCTTGCTTATCACACACAAGCTAGTTGTATTATATCCTCCACCCACATTGGGCCTTTCCTCCATGGATGCTACATCACATCTTGAGGTCTCAAATTTATACATATAGAATGATATCACTCTCTATTACCTTCTTGTGGTCTTTTAACCTTCATCTATTTCTCCCTTTGCCATATTAATACATAAGGTATCTCTATCCCCACAAAAATGTGTGCATCATAAGGCAATCCTTGGGGTATTTCCATTGCCAAATGTTCTTAGGCCCATACATGTAGTAAAATAATACAACTCATTCCTATTTGCCTTGTCATTAGAACCTTGAATAAATATCTATAAATCTGAGATAATACGGCTAGTGCCTATGCAAACATGATATAATTATCCACTATATATTGCACCACTCCTAATAGATTCTAGGGAAATCATGCACCAGATGAATCAGGTAAAATTATACATGTTATAAGCATCATCACTAAAGCATGTCTATGTGTTAATTTTTCCAACACATAATGCATCTCATACATTATACTACCCTTCTCAGTGTTCACATCTCTCCACTCGGATCCAAACACTCTTTCCAATAATCATCCCTTCTCTACTTCCTCAACAACAATTATTGTACACCCCTCTACTGGTAATAAATATATTTGTGATGTAACCACAGAGCACGCGCCTAGCTAGTGTAGTGATCTATACCATCATAATACAAATATCCACACAAAAATGCACAAATCGAACAAAGAAAGCCAACTAATGCAAAGTTTTCTTGTATTGATATTTCAAAGGATCTCGGGTTACAAAAATGCCCTCTCAAGGTCACTCCAAAGATGATACAGATGTTTACAATTGCCAATGCCCTCAACAGGGTAGGCGTGCTTATTTGTTGCTCCAATGATTACTCACAAAATGCCTTGGGGTAGAGCTAACCCCCTTCTCTGCGATGTGGAAGGATTATGATATAGGCTCCTTTCTACACCTGTCTCCCTACGAACAAGAAACAACAACACACGATTACATAGATTGATAGCCTCTCGTGATGAGGCCCTTTAAAGAATCATACATGTAAATACCATTAAACTAATAAAATAAGAAAGCATAAAGAAATGTTTTAAGCTATTCTAATCGTATCAAGAATTATAATACAACATACAAGACATGAATAAACACATGATGCATTGAACAAATATCAAATTAAAAGCAATAAAACATCAAAAAGATACAATATACTCCTACCCACTACAATGCATAAAATGCCTAATTCCTACGGTCAGAGTTTCTCTAAAAATGCAATTAAACCTATGAAAAGACTAACATGACTAATCTATGTGGTAAAAAGCAAAATGAGTAAGGTGATATCTAACCTATTGCAAACCATAACTATGAGGGGAATTCTACACTATAAACCACTTCTGGCAGTCACGGTTTGACCTCTAATGTGTTTGCCCTTAGAATTAGGGACAGTGGGCTTGACCTCATTGTCCAAATTGATGTTCAAGGTCGCCTTTGTTGTCCTCTGACATATTTGGTGGTCAAATCACTATGAAGGGCATTCGTTCACCTGGATTTGCATTTCTTGATCTTCCTAGGAACCTAGGGCATCCATGGCTAATTGGTCTTTGGATGGATAGCAAAAGGGCTCTCAAATGCACAAGGTCGTTATGCAATTTGATAGGGCTTCGCTGCTCTCTTGATTAATTAGCTTGCTCGATAATTCGCCAGCGCTTCACTATACAAATGATCTCTCTTTCATCCTCTCCTACCTATTGAAAAATGGGGGTATTTATAGCATGCCCCTAGGGCTAGGGGTGGCTTCATGGAGAAGCCAAGACCAAGAAGGTTGGTTAGGACAGTTGGGATGGAAGCCTTTGCAATCTTTCGTCCTCCAACTGCCTCCTTCTAGATCTCTTGGTCATTCCAATAGATTTGGCTCGGATGGAAGGCCTAACTGAACTCAATTTCAAACCGTAGGTCACAGCTACAGTCTAGACTATAGGCCACAAGTGTCAACTGTGATTCAAACTAGAGACCGTAGATCTGGGCTGTGGCGTAGACTGCTTAGGCTAGAATGCCTAAATTGAGTGGTTAGAACCACTACTCTATCTTGGAGTCTATCCAATATCCTTCATATGGTTTTGTAGCATGTCCATATGAGTAGTCGCCCTCAACATGGCACATTTTAGGTGTCTACAAATGCCCCTTTTGAGGTGCGTTGTGAGATCGAATAACGCTGAGAAAAATAGACCTCCTAAAACGATGTTGCAGGTTCTATGATGATCATTAGTCTGATCAACATTAGATGCCCCAGGTCCATCAAAATGACATGCATCCTAGAATCATTGCTTCCAATGTGGGAAGGCTTACATTTTAAAAGTCTACACTCGTCATCAGACATTCGGGTAGCTTTGGTGCTACAATAGGAGTTAGGCCTATATAACCGAAGGATGAGAGCTACAAATAAAATTTCATATTTGTTATTTTCCCAAAGCAGAGGAGGAGGCTTATGATAGCTGTTAGCAATGATTCACAAGGACAAATGCAATTTTGATAAGATCAAGGGATCTACGATCTCTGAGATCTTCTATTGATTTTTATTATGACATGAAATTATGACTACCCCCTCAAGCGACGAGTCGATGAGGGTAATGACAATGACTGAAGCGACAAAATCACTTGACCATAATGAATAATCCTAAACAACATTATATTTGAGACGTTTAAATGCCTTGGCGAGGCCTAGTTTAGCTTATTATTGCAACACTTAGTAGTATTTGCACATCTCTCTCCCATGGAGAAGTCAGGCTATGATAGCCGTATTAGAGAGTCAAGATAATACAAATTCAAGAAGACTTGTGTTGAATCATATTACTGATGATTTACTGAAATATGTCATAAAAGAAATGAAAATTTTACCCCAAATGTCCTTATTGTGATTTACTCATCTTTTTGGATTGCATGGATCGCAAGTCACTACAACTGCAAAGTTTATAGGATAAATCACTGAATACAAGGCGCATTTGGTTTTTCATTTTTTGATTTTTTTTGTTTAATTTTGCATTTATTGGATTGATCCTGGTGCTTTTAATGTCACCAAATTTGCAATTGTGATCATTTATTTTGCTTTTTATCCACTGGGAGTCATTAATTTACCTTTTCATTCCTTCCGATGGTGGGTTTTTAGTGCATTTATTACTAGTTGTGGATCGCGAGTACGGCCTACAGTGTGCACTATCAAATTTTGGGGACTGCTGGTCAGACCTGCAGGTGTAAAACCCTAGTTTTGGAGCTGCGGGTTTTATATACAGTCCACAAAGACTAGGAGGACCTATAAATTGAAATCCCATTTACAATTTTTCATTATTTTCCTACAACCTTTAGCAAATTGAGAGTTCTAAGAGAGAGAAGACATTCCCTGATAAGGAACACTATCAAACTCAACAACCTTTACACTCGTCTTCCCTGATGGCGGATCTTGATCAACCATTGACTAGTCGGGGGCAGGGTGCAGGCAAGGTAACTCCAAACTGAGACCTCACACTCCATATGAATAAAATAAACCACACTTAATAAATGTGATAATTTAACCTCATTAAACTACTGATAATGAACTCCACTAGTTTAGGTTAGACTAGGATTTAATTTTTTAAGCATTAGTGGTCTAGGAGGGTACCCGAAATGGGTGCCACTCCTAAACTATAGTTGGAAGCTGCAGTTCCTAGTTGTCAAAATGGGAACCGTAGGTTTCAGCTATGACCCCCAATTTTGCAAATTGGGGACCGTAAGTTGTAGCTGTGGTTCCCAATTTGAAAATTGGGGACCGCAAGTTGTAGTTGCAGGCTATAGTTGCTTGTGTTTTTTTTTTGAAATTTGTAGTTTTCTTTAGCTCTGCTTAGCTAGATTTAGCTTACATAATATTTTTTAAATTTTTTCTTTTTAAAAGTTAACTTCAAGAGTGCGGGATCTTGACTTGATGAGGATTCTCTGTGAGTCCTTGTCGGATGACGACCGAGCATGGTTTTGAGCCATCGAGTTTGGTTATGTCATGGATCTACCCACCATTAGGGTAGATCAGGCCTATATTACTATGTTGGCCTGGCATTGGAATGCATGGACCAACACATTTCACCTGCCTCCTGGTGAGATGACCATCACACTGGAGGATATCTACAGGATCTTTAGGATCCCTATCAAAGATGAGGTTGTCATTTCCTCTACCTATACAGTAAAGGATTCCATTTTTGCTGCCATCTTCGGTGATCAGAGTGTCGACGCACAGGATGATGCAGACCATGGAGGGGTGCACATCAGGGACTAGTATCAGGATGACATCTTCTATGCTCGAGAGGCCCTTTTCATGGACCTCATTATTTATATTATCCTTCCTGACTCCTCAAGAATGAGGATTCCTTGGAACATGCTAGCCCTTGCATGGAGGGTGCTTTAGAACTTGACATAGGAGCCACTACTGCTAGCTTGGGGGAGCACTTTACTATGTCAGCTCTATCGTGAGCTATACCAGATTATGAAGAAGAGCAGTAAAGGCATAAACTATAGCCTTTTGCTACAGATCTAGGGGTGGTAGCACATTTGGATCGAGAGTCCTACTGATCTACCTCTGCACATCACTACCCTAGATGACGCTCATCAGTTCTACATCGCCTGCTGGCCTCGTTTTGAGGAGTGTATCCACAACAAGGCTCATGCTAGGGATACGCAACATTACATCATTAGTTTTGTGACACTTGGGCTGGGGGATGTTGTATGGTGTCCCTACATGGATTTATGGCCAGAGGCAGACGAGTGGCTACAACAAGCCCATCGAGACAGATGGCTTATCTGGTGTAAGCTAGAGGTGAGAGAGTATTAGTTTTTCTCTCGTATCCTATGATAGTTTGGCATGGTGTAGGACCTACCAGATATGACCCTGAGGTATAGATGCTTAGCTCTAGAGAGGGATCTCCCACTGATAGTTCCTCTGCCACTAGGGGATGCACCCGATGACTTCCAAGAGTCAAGGGTTGAGATAGCTGGGACCACTCTTGACTATGATGGGTGGTGGTCTCTATTTAGATGGCACAGGACGGGGCCTCTGGGCCAAGAGCCAGCAGAGATAGAGGCAAATGCATATCTTGACAAGCGTAGGGTGTGCCAGTATACTGAGGGTGGTTCAAGCATAGAGGTCACCTTTGAGGACCTACCAGAGATCGACCCTGAGGAGGATGCTCCAGAGGAGGGTGAGGTCCCTCCTGACAGTATAAAGGGACAATTACTGGCACAGGTTGCTGACTTGCAGAGTCATATTGGGTAATTTCACACACAGTAATGGGAGAGAGATACCACCATCACCACTCTAGAGGTGAAGGTGGCTAACAGGGAGTGGCACCTGACTGAGGTGTAGGGCTAGAAACAAGAGCTCACAACTAGAGATACTAACGCAGAGGGTCAGGTGTAAAGACTATAGACTGCCCTAGAGTTGGCACAGGCATAGCGAACTACAGTAGAGGTAGAGCGGGATATCGTGCAACTAGTGAGGGGAGCTATTATGGGGCCTCATCAAGCTATCATGGGGCCTCCTATGGTACTAGCAGTAGGTACACCAACTATACAGGATCTGACTATTGAGGTGATGTGACTGTACAGTATGGTCATGAGGACCAATGAGATGCACACAACTTGACTTGCCCACATTGATCATTTGGTTAGCTACATAGATATACAAGGATTACTAGTTCCTAAGGATCCTTTTGAAATAGAGTCACAGCATACCAGGTCCAGGACCTCAGGGCAGTCCATAGTGAGCTCAACTCATAGGACTCATAGGAATGAGAGGACGCATAGGTCCTCTAGCACGTACATAGCAAGATCGCAGGCTAGGGCTAGAGATCCAGGGAAAACATCAGGTACCTCAAGCCAAAGGACTAGTCTACTATAGTTACCAGTTTCCCATGTGTTGGGTGTGTTAGGCTTTGGCGGCAGGCAGGATCCACAATAGGATCCACCATAAGTGCTAGGTCAGCTAGGAGAGCAAGCTCCAGAGCACGGTGTAGAGGGATGCAGCGAGAGCTCCAGTACAGGGGGAGCATCCTTAATCCAATTTATAGCAGTTGCTGACTACAATTTTATGTATCATTTTATGTGTAAGGTCGAGGACCTACATAGTTGTATCCTGTGGGCATTTTGTATTCCCTATGTACTCATTTTGACACATATATATGATATAATATTTCATGGCTCATTATGTGTACATGTGTATTTATTGTTTTTGATTTTATGTTTATTTGATGCACATAGATGCAATGCATATTTAAATGCTATGTTTATATGATGCGATGTATGGATGTCATGCACTAGATAGTTTTTTCTACTTTATGATGATGATATGCAGTGGTCTAGATGATTAGATATGCGACATATGATATATGTAGATGGATGTGATGTTTATTTTTAACGCATATTTATTTTTGCTTTGTGGGCATGCATATATTTTATGTAGTTTATGATATGTTATGCAATGTATGGTAATGTATTATGTACAAAATCATAATCTAATGGAGATGAACCTGTATGCTTTAATCACTTAAAAAATAAGGAATGAATGTAATCTGTGTATATCAATTTTTTAAAATATGAAACCACAGAATGTATAACAATCATGCAAAATAATTGATAATTCTCATTACAAGAACTTAATCAATTAATCACCCATTTATGAAATGCAATGAAATGGATTGGTTAAAATGCTAATGAATGATTATGTCATTTTGTACTATATAGTTAGTGGTCGTCTAAACATCATTTCTGATATTCATGCGGTATCTATCCTATATATTTGATTATGCTTTGTAAAATGCATTTTGATGAATGAATGACTCGTATTTCTGTAGTCTAATGATATGTGGTATCTTGTTGCTATTGGAGCATGTTTTTTTTTTGGTTTTCCTTGAGACTTAAACACCCTAGTAGACTTCTCCAAAAATCACATACTAACTGTACCAGGCTTATATTAGACAAGGATTTTTCTATGGTAGATCCAACTATTCATAATCCCTATGTGTGCATGTGAGTATTTTTAGATAGATCGTAAGTATACCCCGTATGTTCGTCAGGACTCTTTCAACCCATATGTGATATAAGGTTCCTCAAATGATTGTATCATCCTTGTTTCAGCTTTTATTAGACTTATACAACTAGACAATCCTAAGTACCTAGAGCTAGCTCATCTTGCAAATTGATCAGGGCTACCCCTCCAAATGCAGGCGAGACTCTTTCAACCCATTACTATGTTTGGATATCACCCAATAGAAATACCCCTCCAATTGTAGGTGGGACTCTTCCAAACCATTGCTGTGATCAGGGATCACTCTATGGATTTCAAAAGGTGTACAATCTAGGGATTCAAGTTCTCACCCTTCTTACTTACTCAGATGTAGTGATGAAAATCACTGTTAGTCCACGCGTTACTGTTTTCTTTGAGCAAGGGATTTTATAGTGCTTTTGATTCATTATGTCACTTTTTGCACTTTGTAACTTGGGATTTAACTTTTGTGACTTTGGGATTTATAGGGAAAATTATTTTCCTTTTGCCAAAGTACACCTTTCAAGACCGACTATTTGCAAGATAACCAGGTCGTGAAACCCATCTCTCTAGATACCTAAGACTGCTTTTGCGGCTTTCATCCTCTCTTATCTTAGTAAGATTTATATTATTTTTCTTAGTTACGGGATTCTGATATGTTGAAGCACTATCCCAACTAATGACCTTGTCTATAATAGCAAAGCGAGCTTTCTAAAATAGTTGAAGAACCCACTAGGTATTTCTGAGTGACAAGAAAACTTAATATACATACATAGGTCTCCACAACAGGTATCGTGTATGAATGCAATGAATTATGATAAATGCAAGGGTGCATGATTATCATACAAACATGTGACTGTTTGTAAAACTTTGATAAATGCACTACATTCTACTGTGGAATGCAATGGATGACAAATACCTAAATGCAATATGATGATGTGAATGCATGTGTGAATGCATATGAAAATGCAAAATGCAAATGCACATGTTTTTTTTTTGGATTTTAAGCTTTATCAATTTTTTTTGGACTTTAATATATATTTTTTTATTTTTATAGGTTTTTGAGCTTTCATATTTGACCAAATGACGAGTACATGTCCTTGGAGCTTTTTAGGGTTGACCAAGCAATTTGAATTGACCAAAGGTTTTACAGCCACCTTTGGAACCTTTTAGTTGACCAAACTATCAGCAAGAGGGCATGGAGCCTTTTGGGATGACCGAGAAGTTATAGGAACTCTCGGAGCCTTTGGGTTGACCAAGCGATTTTTGGAAATCCTTGGTGCCTTTTCTTAACCAAGCTTCTTAATAAGAGAGCTTGGGGCCTTTTGGGATGACCGAGCGGTTGAGACATAACCCTCAGGGCTTTTGGGTTGACCAAAGGTTTACATATGCATTTGGTGCCTTTACTTGACCAAGCTTCTTAATCAGATATCTTGGGGCCTTTTGGGATGATCAAGCAGTTGAGACAAAACCCTCAAGGCTTTTGGGTTGACCAAAGGGCTTATAGATGCCTTTGGTGCATTTACTACACTCTCAAGCGTAGAACGCCTTAATATGGATGATATTGAGAGGATAAAGCTCTTCCACACCCTCTAGAGATGTTAGGTGATAGGTACCTAGACCAATATTTTTAGATATGATGTAAGGCCCTAGCCAGTTAACCATAAATTTGTCTCACATGTCAATCAAAAAATTGGAGTTCTGTTGGTTCTCTTTTAGCATAAGATCCTCAACTTCAAAGTCTCTCTGGTGGAATTTGATATTGTAAGCTCATTTTAATTGCTCCTGATAAACACAGAGATGCTCGAGGGCATTCATGCAACGTTCACAAAGCAATGTCAATTGATCGAGGTGAGCTTGCCACACGGTGTCATCATAGATGAAATCTTTCAATGCGACGCACAACATTGGAATTTCCAACTCTAAGGGCATAATGGCCTCAGTGCCATATACTAGTGAAAACGGTGTTGCCCTAATGGGCATCCGAATGCTAGTCCTGTAAGCCCATGGTGCAAGGGGTAGTTGTATATTCCAATCCTTGTGGTGTTCTTGTACTGTCTTTTTCAAGATGGCTACAACAATCTTGTTTGAGGCCTCAACTTGCCTGTTTGCTTGCAGATAATATGGAGTTGCAAAACTATGTTTAATACGATATTTAGACGTTAAAGCCCACACAGTTTTGTTCTTAAAAGAAGTTCCATTATCCAAAATTATTTTAGATGGTATCCCAAAATGACATATGATATGCTCGAGAATAAATTCTACAATGCGAGCTCTAGTGGTCATTGTAAAGGGAATGTCTTCCACCCACTTTGTAAAATACTCAGTAGCCATGATAATGAATGTATGTCGGCCTGATGATGGAGGGGAAATATTGCCAATTAGATCTAATCCCCACTGAGCAAATGGCCAAGCTACTTGAATGGGCTGTAAGGCCTGCAATGGCAAGTGCATAATATTAGCATGATGCTAAAATTTAACGCATTTCTTGACATACACATTGCAATCCTTCTCCATAGTGGGCCAATAATAACCCATACAAAGGATGCATTTAACGATAGCCATGCCGTTGAAATGACCACCGCACGTACCATCATGAGCTTCTGAGATTTCCCAAGATGAATCTTGGGGCTCAAGACATCGAAGGAGGACTCCTTCGTAGTTGCGTCGATATAAAATATCTCCTATCAAGACATACTTAGTCACTTTCTATTTAAATGTGCATCTTGCGGCACATGAAAATCCTTCTAGAATCATACCAAGTTTTAGGAAGTCTTGGATTTGCAACATCCAGCCTTGACAAGCCTTAGCTTCGATTGCTAAGATGACCTACTCCCCATGCATATTTAGCTTTGCAAATGTAGACTAGGAAACAACCTTGTGGTGAATGGTAGTACCACTCCCCATAGGACTCTCAGAAGTCAATGACGCCCAGGGTGCCTGCTTAAGAAAGCCTTCCACTCTACAGAACAAATCAACTATTGGTTCTATGACAATCATGTTGACTGAATCTTTGTTATCAAAGGTTTCATGCTTTGCTGCTAGGTGCGAGATCATTCTAACATGGATGGTATTAAAATCGGTAGACAGATTATGAGGGATCAAGGAAACCAAAGATTCCATGGTGTCTGTGATCCTATTTGATGAACGAGGGATTGCCTTGATGTCATACCATTCTAGTTTATCCAGATAAGTGGCAACAAGATCTTTGTAGGCTTTCAACATGATACATTGACACTGGAAGAGCCCCTTAACCTGGTTAACTATGAGTAGAGAATCGCCAAAAATATTCAGTATTTTAATACCCATGGTGATGGTTGTGTAGAGGACCAAAAGTAGGGCTTCGTACTCAACATTATTGTTGATGCACAGAAAGTCTACCTTGAACGACAAGGGCATTGGAGCTCCTTATGGTGTGAAAAACACTATTCCTGCACCACTCCCTTGCTCACACTTCGAACCGTCGAAGAACAATGTCATGTCAGCATTATTATTTGGTTCCTCAGGTTTGGGAGCTTTAGATATTATGAATACGCATCATCTAGAAGCTCAATGGTTAGAGGCCTACTATTGGATAGTGGTGCCTCAACCAGTTGATCAGCTATGACCTATCCCTTTATGAACTTTTTGCTGATGAATTGTAAATCAAGTTCTATCAATAGCATGATCCACTTTGTAGTACATGTGTTATGATATGTCTTGCTCATCATGTACTACAAAGGATTCTATTTCGATATAACATATGTGGTATGACTTAGCATGTAATGCCACAATTTCTTGGTAGCGAACACTACTGCTAAATAAATTTTTTCAACATATGCATATCCTGACTCATAACTCACCAAGGTGTGACTGATGTAATATATGACTTGCTCTTTGCCTTGCATGTTATTTTGGGCTAACATGGTCCCTAATGCAAAGTTGATTGCTGATATATAGCAGAAAAGTCTCATCTAGCCTTGGTGGAGCTACTACTGGCAATGTTTCCAGGTATTGCTTAATCTCAGCAAAGGCTGCTTGGTAGTCCTTATCCCAATCAAATGGGACCCCCTTTTGTAGCAGTTGATTCATGGGTCAACACTTATCCGATAATTGGGTGATGAATCGCTTTATGGACGCTACTTTACCCTGAAGGCTTCTTATTTCTTTGATATTAGTGGGAGGACACATCTCTAGAATAACCATGACCTTTGTTGGGTCTACTTTGATGCATCATTTAGAAACGATGAATCCCAAGAGTTTTCCTGAAGTTACATGAAATACACACTTCTTAGGATTCAACCTGACATTGTGCTTTATCAGGCGATCGAAGACCTTCCTTAGGACCTCCGCATGCTCTGCTCGTAGCAACGACTTAACTAGTAAGTCATCGATATAATCTTCTAAGATTTTATGCATGTAGTCATGAAAAATATATTTCATAGCCCGTTGATATGTGGCACCAACATTTTTAAGACCGAATGGCATAACTTTGTAGCAAAATGTCCCCCATGGCGTTATGAACATGATTTTATGCTGATATTCGGGTTTAATCTGAATCTGGTTATATCCAAAAAAACCATCCATAAGGGAGAGCATTTCATGACCTGCAATGGTGTCTACCAGAGCATCAATATTTGGCAACAAAAATGAATCTTTGGGTGTTGCCTTGTTGAGATCTCTAAAATTTGTACAAATATGGACCCTTCCATCTGGATTTACTACAAGCACCATATTGGAGACCCACTCTTGATAGTCGATGGAGATTGCAACTCATATTTTACCATTAAGGCTACTATTGGATGCATCTTTTTGAGTTTTTGCTTGACTGGCTTCTTCGACAGATCTAGCCCTAAGACTCTCTAGATTCGACAAGTATTTTTAAGTCCAAGCAAAGATATCAGGTCTCTCTTTCAGTAGAGGTATGATGTTATCACGCTCATCTAGAGTGAGACTCTCTCCAAATCTAACCTTATTTGGATTGGTGAGATATTTACTGATATCCACATCGAAGCTTTTCTCTACTGACATATGTGATCCCTCCTCAATCTGGTGAGGTGTAGGAATCAGATGGATGTCATCAAATGGGTTCACATGTTCCTCTTGGGAAGCATTCTTGGTGTGACAAACATCATGAGCATAGCTGGGTGCAAAATGAAATGATTGCAACATTTCTTCATTTGGGAAGAAATCTTCAGGCTGAACTAGCGAGTCAACACGATCTAAATTGATAGCATCCATGTTTAGATGCAGCGGTTTGGATGGATCTGTTGGATTATAGAGCAGAGGGGTCAAATTGACAAAGACCATATTGATGGAATGGAATTGATCTTTATAACCACATAAATAAAACTCTATCTCTGAAGCATAGCTTTCATACCCGAGATCTGGTTTAGATGGTACAGGCACAAACGTATCCTCTCTATGGGATGCCCGTATAATTGGATCCTCCCAGTGCACTGGTTGTAGAATGAGATCTCTTAGCTCAAGGAGCTCTGTGTGCGTAGGCAGATCAGGAAGAGTTCCTGATACCTCTCTTTGATCTCTCTTCTTTCCCTCAGGCTACGATGGAGACTTATCTCTCGATGTAGACCTACAGCTATAATAGGTGAGGGACCTCTAGGTGGAGGCCTATTGCGTAAGTGGTGAGGTCCCAAATAGGCCATCTCCATCGAGTCCTCATCATCGCTATACAAATACAATCCGTCACTTCCCCCCTCTTCTAAGGAGTGATTAGGTAGATGTGGTCCCATGTATCTGATTCTATGGTCGCTATCATCACTATATAGATAAATTTGATAGAACGATCGTATATATGATACTTTCGCATAGACTAGCACTACTCCTTCCTCAGAGCACTCAGTGTTGGGAGGTACTTCCTCCATAATGTGCTCCGATTCCTTAGGCAATATATATTGTGGATACAAGAGCCTGGAATCGATCCTCTCATATACATCACTGTGGTCACTACCATGGATGGGCCACTCTATTATATCTATGCACCATGGGATATTAGCTGGGTGAGGCTTTAAGTAAGCCTCCTCAGTTTCATATTTATAATCACTATCAACTATGAAGCGCTTGTTCATCTTTTCCACTTGTTCCATAGGCAACAGATTGCATATAAATGTTGGACCTAGAAAGGTCGGCTTGATTTCCTCCTTAGATTGATCATTATTTGAGGACTCATCATCTGCATCATAACTAGGTCCACTCACCTCGAAGGTGGACTCGTCTCCATCGTCATCACAAATATCTCCTCACTTGAGATCGCCTATAGCATGGGGGTCATGCCCCTGCATACCAGTATCGTTGGTAGCACCATGAATTTGGTTACCCAAGTTCTCTCTGGGGTTGTCCTCTAAGGGCCCATCATGGTATGAATTAGGCAACCCTATGGTAACAAACGATACCATCTGGTGAGTCCTCCTATAGCTAGAAGGATCAGGGTGATATGGAGTAAAATCCACATCATCCCCCAGACTCAAGTACATGCGATCTAAGGATGTGACAAGAAAATTGTCATGACCATGTACTTGTAACCCTAACCTGAACCTATCAGTAAGTAACTGATAATGAGGTTCGAGTGGAGTTTTGCGTCCTTGTTCCAAAATACCTAGGCCACGTCCATGCCAATGATATGAATTGAAAATGTGCATGGAATATTTTGGGTTGGATAGATAGTGCACATTCATAGTGAATGGCTTGTCATTGTCCTAATTTATGAACATTCTAGTGGGTGCTTGATCTAGCCCTGCGTAGACGAAGTTTGTTTGGTTGGGTGGCTCACCCAATGGCACTACAGATCCAATCAAAAATTGATGGGTGTGCGGTCGGCACATCTCTTGTGCAATTTTTAGGATAGGTCCAAAAGTAACATTTTGCATAAGATACTCACCCAACCCTGTTCTGGCCAGATGAATGGTCACCTGCAGTGTAGATGACCTTGCTAAAGATGCAGGAAAAGCAGGCCGAGGTGCCTCCTTGACTTTGTGTTGAGGTTCTTCCACATCCATGGGAGTGGGAGTCTCATTGGTGATTGATTTGGGCATGTGATTTTCCACTTTCTCACCCAATTTTACCTTTAACTTCTCGACTTGTTGGTGTATTGTCAATGCAGTCGACTTTAGAGAAGTTGCAGTCGTATGATCAGATCTATATGAAACAAATGTTGATGGTTGAGCATGGGTTGCTAGTTTGCCTATTGGAATCTTAACCAACAAAATGGGTTGGATATCCAAGTGCGTTGACAAGAGTACAAAAACCCTAAGAAAATCTGCTAGGTTCATGAACTTGAATGGTTCTTCGTCTGAGAACACTACATGAACTTGCCCCTCGTGAATGTATTTCACACACTGATGCAAGATAGAGGGGATGTAACATATTTCATGAATCTAAGGCCTCCCAAGTAGAATGTTGTACTGCATGGTGCCCTCTATCATGTGACACATCACAGAGATGGTCTTGAGTCCCACCTGAACAGGTAGAACAATTGTGTCAACCATCAAGCATAACGCATCATTAAATGCTCTCAATGTAAAGGTGGTAGGCACAATGTGTGACTTGGGTAACTTGATGTGGCTCAGTGCCTTGGTCGTAATTATATTGATCGAGGACCCAGTGTCGATCAAGACCCTTTTAAAAGGCATGTGGTTAACACACACGATAATATGCAGCGGTGGGTCAGCCGTAATAGTAGGAACAATTTTCACTTCATGATCATAAAATTGTATCGTGGGTTATTGACACTATTGTACATATCCCACAAAATTTTTAAATGCATGGGTATCTTGGTATTGTACCTCAATGGACCTCAAAATGTCCATGAGAGTCTCCCTATGTCTATGGGACTGTTGAATGAGCTCATATATTGACAACTTCACAAGAGCTATTTATAGGTTTTGAACTAACCTGTTCCTTATGGTCACCACCGATCTAGCTAGTGGGCCTAGAATATTTTGAGCTAGCCATTGATCTAGTGTAGCTTGTATTCTAATAGGAGCACGAGGTCGATTCGGTTGAGCGTACCTCCCATGTCTCGTAACAATATTGACCATGCCTATGAACCCCTGGGTAGGCGGTTCGATTCACACCTAATTGACCTAGCTGGCATTGTTACAAGGCACCTCATGATTAGGTAGTGGGTTCTTGAAAATCCCCATGTTTCTATTGTCGGGCGCCTATGGGTTGCCTGGTATTACCAGCTCTCCCTTTTCTATCATGTTCTGCATGATGTGTTTAAAGGACCAACATGTCTCGATGTTGTGGCCTTTCGCTCTATGGAATATGCAGAACAAATCATCTTGATGCCACTTTGAGATTGGTACATTCGAATCTACTAATTTGACCTTAGGTAATCGTATGGCCTTGGCCTTGCACAATTGATGAAAATCAAAGTCATCAATTTTGTCAAGGGTGTGAACTGGCAAGGTGGGTGCTCTTCTTTGTTTTTGCCCTTATAGTTGTTTTTGCATGTCTCGTAATGCATAGGAGGAGGTTGAGCCTAATAATTAGGCTTTTGATGTCCCTTGTCTTCTCCTCCAAGATTTAGTACTACTTGATTCACATGGGACTGCTTACCTTGTTGTTTTGTAGTACTCTTTTTAAACCCCTCTTTCCTGGAAATGAGCTTCAAGCTACCTTCTTGCAACTTTATGTTCTTGATCACCCTAGCTTGCACCACAACTTCCTTGAATTTAGGGTACTGCTACAGCTGCAACAGTAGCAAGATGTGTTTGGCATAACTCTTTATAAACATTCAGGTCATTTTAGCCGTAGGAATAGGGAATGGTAGCTTTGCCATTATTCTACACCATCTCTTTCCATATTGCTCAATGGGCTCATCGTCACACTGAGCTAGCATAACCAAATAAAAAAGGTTGGCCTGTTTCTTGATGCCAAATGAGTAACATTCAAGAAATGCATCGGCCAACTGCTTGAAACCAATAATACTATGTTTCTTCAGCTGGTTGAACCACTCTCGGTCTGGGCTGAAAAGTGTCGTAATGAAAGTGTGCAACAACAAGGCATCCTGACTCTCTATCTAGAAACACACGTCTAGAAAAATTGTAACATGTTCTTGTGCATCCTCATCACCCTTGAATTTTTCCAATCGAGGTATATCAAAATGCTCGATATATGGAGGCATAGGCACCTAGGGGTCTAGAGGTTCATTTTGTATCTTCCTCAATATCAAATTTTGCATAGCAGCACCCTGTCTCTCTATTGCTTTGACCTTATCAAAAAAAACCTTGTATGCCTTAGAAGATAAAAATTCCTCCTCCCTAAGTTGCCATGGAGGTGGTCTAGGAGGTAATGTCTTCTTCGGGGGAGTGGAGGACATGGCTCTTCCTCCTCCTCAACTTAAAAACTCTCAGGGTAGCCCTGATCATATCTATCTACATCTACATGCTCATGCTGCCTCTGTCTAAGATCATTGAGTGACGATAGTCGCTCCTTCTGTTGGGCATTGACATGAGTACGAGCATCTCCTCGCTCCTCATGCATATCGTTTAGGGACACATCCCTTCTATGTACATGCTCTCTATGCTCCTCAGGAGGGTATAGGCCAACCCTGGCTAGCTGATCCTCCTACTCTATACACTCCTTCTAAGCTAGAATATGCTCTTCGTGCATGTGATGCTCATATAATCTCTATCGTAAGAGCCTTTGCGCTTGAATATTTTCATCTTCAATATGTTGCCTCTCTAGGAAAGCATCATCTAATTGATCTTGGAGTAGCTGATGTCTTTGCTCGGACACCAGTCTATGTGATCTGTCGATATGATCAATCATAGGAGGCCTCCAGTGTGTGTGCTCTATGTGAGCTACCTTATGGGTTTTGTACCCATCAAACAGATGTGTGGACGGTGGACGTGTGACATGAGGGTTCTTAGAAGCCTCTCCATGCTATCTAGTGATCTTGATACAACTACTACTATGCTCACTCAGAGCACGAGTGGGTGAAGATATAGGCTTGCAGCCTAGTTGCTCAAGAACACTACCTAGACCATCTAGCTGTCTAGACCTCCATCACTCATGCGGTGGTGTTCCATTAGCTCCCAAATTTGATATATCAATGGTGATCTTGTGTGGTGAGCCACGCACGGGAGTATGGGTGGACCTATGCTCAAAAGTGAGCCTATCCTCTTGCCCTTGAATGGGTAGACCTTTGACTCATCTATACTCTGACAGTGGAGGGTTAGAACCTCCTGTGGACCTAGTACATATGGGAATCATATTAGTCCCATGCACCACATATTCCTCTGTTGATCTCGTGGATGTGTATAGTGTGTCTCGGTAATGTCTTTGGTGCAAAGCATCCTCGTGCTAAGAAGCTCTGTGCTCAGTCCTATGTCTAGAGGAGTGTAATAAAGCTCCTATATTGTGGGTCTGCTCAATGGGATCTCCTCGTGTTGAGTTGTTGCCTCTAATGCTTGTTGAACATCGTTCAGTTCACTCATGTGTATGAGGACTCGACACATCCTGCTGTGAACCAGTTGGGGGTTGATCGTGGGCATCGGTCCTAGACCTTTGTCGATCACCTCGTGTGTTCACCATTTGTGTACCTGATGTCTAGATGTATTTTATTATGCAAACAATGTAAACAAATGGTGATTATCTCTTTTAAATGTTTGATTGTGAGCCCTAAACTATTTGATGTTGTTTTCAGATGTGTTGTATCAGTATTAGAAACTCTCGCATGTTTTGAAAGATTTTTGGATTTTAAACTTAGTTAAATTGGCTTTCACCTATATAATCGCATAAGTCAAATATGGTAATGACATCCATACTCAACGAAGTAGCATAGGTAATACCAACCCTCAACCAACACACCGTGCATAGTGATACACCCTTTCGAAGAAGAGTGCATGCTTTTTTGCATGGATAGGATAGTTCTTGGGTCAGCCTTGGAAATGAGTGGGTCCCGATAATACAATTTCAAATGAGCCAACCAAGTGGTAATGACCTCCACTATTGATCTCAATCAAGCGGGTTGGATGTGAGAGCCCAATGCCACTAATGTTTAGATGATACATGGTGTGGGTGGTTCCTTTTATTTTGTAAAAATGAAAAATGCATTAGAGAGCATAATGACCATTCCTACATGATGTACATGAAAAGAAAAGGAATGTTTCAAGTTCAAAAAATATGCATGCTAATGTCCTACATGATATTTTGACGATGCAATTATAATGACATGGCCGCTGATTGGACCTCAAGAATGCAAATGACACAATATTTATCAAGGTCATTGTATTTAGGGGCAGACTACACTCAAAGGTCCACTATTCCCAACAACACCTTTCTACTGAATGGAAAACTAGGACTTGTTCATTAACCCCTTATATTTGTGTTCCTAATTTGTAGTGATTCGATGATCTCTAGAAAGATGTAGAGCAAAAAATTCAAAATAGAAGGTAAAATTGGGCTCTACCTCAACTCCTGCTCTGTTGCCCACTGATTTCCTTGCTATATGCTTCTTCCTATGTGAACCACAGGACTAACCTACGGGATGTAGTAGAGACCGTAGAATATAGCCGCAGGCCAAAAAATAACTACAACTAAAAGCTACGATTAGCACCTGTGGAAAGAAAAAGCTAAGAATAGTCATAATTCAAGGCTAAAATTGTAGGGTTCCATCGTGATCACCATATGACATAACCGTGAAGTGCACGCCTAGCTAGTGTACTGATCTATACCATCATAAAACACAAAGATCCACACAAAAATGCACAAATCAAACAAAGAAAGCCAACTAATGCAAAGTTTTCTTGTATTGATATTTCAAAGGATCTCGGGTTACAAAAATGCCCTCTCAGGGTCACTCCAAATATGATACAGATGTTTACAATTGCCAATGCCCTCAATAGGGTAGGTGTGCTTATTTTTTGCTTTGATGATTACTCACAAACTGCCTTGGGGTAGAGCTAACCCCCTTCTCCGTGATGTGGAAGGATTATGATATAGGCTCCTTTCTGCACCTGTCTCCCTGTGAACAAGAAACAACAATGCATGATTACATAGATAGATAGCCTCTAGTTATGAGGTCCTTTAAATAATCATACATGTAAATACCATTAAACTAATGAAAAAAGAAATCATAAAGAAAGGTTTTAAGCTATTCTAATTGAATCAAGAATTATCCTACAACATACAAGACATGAATAAGCACATGATGCATTGAAAAAATATCGAATTAAAAGCAATAAAACATCAAAAATATCCAATATACTCCTACCCACTACAATGCATAAAATACCTAATTCCTACGGTCAAATTTTCTCTAAAAATATAATTAAACCTATGAAAATACTAACATGACTAATCTATGTGGTAAAAAGCAAACCGAGTAAGATGATCTCTAACCTATTACAAACTACAGTTGTGAGGGGTGATCTACACTGTAAATTGTGGCTGGCAGCCATGATTTGACCTCTGATGTATTTTCCCTCAAAATTAGGGGTAGTGGGTTTGACCTCCTTGTCTGAATTGATGTTCAAGGGTCGCCTTTGTCGTCCTCTAACAAATTTGGTGGTCAAATCATTGTGAAGGGCCTTCGTTCGCTCATATTTGAGTTTATTGATCTTCCTAGGCACCTAGGGCATCCATGGCTAATTGGTATTTGGATGGATAGCAAAGGGGCTCTCAAATGCACAAGGTTTTTATGCAATTTGATAGGGCTTCACTGCTCTCTTAATCAATTAGCTTGCTTGATAATTCGCCAGCGCTTTGCTATACAAATTATCTCTCTTTTGTCCTCTCCTCCCTATTGAAAAAGGGGGGTATTTATAGCGTGCCCCTAGGGCTAGGGGTGGCTTCATGGAGAAGCCAAGACTAAGAAGGTTGGTTAGGACAGTTGGGATGGAAGCCTTTGGAATATTATATCCTCCAACTGCCTCCTAGATCTCTTGGCTGTTGCAACTAATTTGGCTTGGATGTAAGGCCTAACTGAACTCCAGTTTAAACTGTAGGTCACAACTGCAATCCAGAATGCATATCATGGGTGTCAACCATGGTTCAGACTAGAGACCATAGGTCTAGGCTGCGACTCAGACTACTTAGACCAAAATTCCTAAATTGAGTGGTTAGAACCACTGCTCTATCTTGGAGTCTATCCAAGATCCTTCATATGGTTTTGTATCATGTCCATATGAGTAGTCGCCCTTGGCATAGCGCATTTTAGGTGTCTACAATTTGGTATACATATTCTAGAGTGATGGTTATCTCTCCAGTGGGTAACCATAATGTCCCCCTATCGGGATCCCATATTTCATTCAAAGTTGATAGATAACATCTATCTGCATGCACCAACTCTAGATGTGCAACTCCTTCCAATCCTATTGCTCTCAACCATTGCCAATCATCGTTATTCAACATATCCCTTGTATTTTAAAATATTTATCTAAACATATGATGTGGTATTACAATATTTAATGGATTTATTTCCTCTGCATTGCCTCCTTGACTAGATCTAGTGTCACCAGAAGCCATCTTCTCTTCTCAAAGTGTATGCACTAGTAGGTCAGTGAGCAATAGCAATAGAATCATGAAGCACACTATAGGGTTTGCTCCAAATACACTCAAACTTAGTAATGACAACCCTAAAATAAGTATAAATACATTATACTTCATGGCAATTGATAGGTATTTCTTTCCTCCTTCAAATTTGGATAAAAATAAAATCCAAGCTCTCATCTCAACCTTTGAAGTTATAGAGGTAATGATTTGAATTACTCCTTCAATCATTGCCAAGTGTCCAAAAAATCAATGGTTTATGACACATCGATCATGTTCAACCATCTAGTTGATCACATCTCAATCATCTCAAGACTCCACATTCATCCTCCATGGATCGTGTCTCGATCATCTTAGGCCACCTTATTCTTCATAAGCTACCCATCACCATTCTCATATTAATTAATTAGGGACACATAATTTCTCTATGCTTCCTTGGCTATAATGTTTCCCATCGTGAATGAGATCCTATTACATGTGTCCCATTTTTATAGATTTAATTATGACCATTATCATTTTATTGATAATGATCTAGATCACACTTTTCTATCCTCACAATGTTGCACATTAACAATCGTTCACTAATGACTCAAATTACACACTATTGAGTTTAGTTATTTATAGTTAGTCCTTTATTATTTTGGACTAACTTATTTTATCATTGGTGTTCATTTTGACACCCATTTCTTATGTGTGGATATTAATACCACATGCACCATGTAGTGGAACTATCCTATATTTAAATAGTGTATAACACACTATTAAACTTGACCACCAATCGGGTGGTCGGGTGGCATACTATTATGGAGTGTAGATGTTTATTAGGGAAGCTTCAATCTATTTGGTGATGTTGATGTTACTTGGGGAGATTGGTTATGTTTCAGGTGGTAGAGACATATGTTTATTTTCTAATGGTTCCATCCTTCCATTCTTTCACCATTGCTGAGATATTCAACTCCTTCCTTTGGCTAATGGCCATATTTGTATTCAAAGACTATTTAGTCTCTCCAATCCAATAATATAAAACATTCTTTTGTTTAATCACCTAATCATATTCCCATTCTTACCTCTTTGCAAGATACTATCACAATTGTGTATCCAAATGGATTTATTTTCTTTCTCCCCATATAACATCAACATCTTTACCCCTTTATGCAATGTTTCATTTCTAGTTGATCCTATAGCCATTCAACTTAGAATTTTACAACTAATACATTGTTAATAATGGTTTAACAACCATAGCTCAAATTGAGTAATCAATAGATTTGAACCAACCTATGGTTCTTCTTATTAATATCTTTTGATAACAACATAAAAAATCTAACTAGGGTAATATTCCAATTTTATGATGTATCATTAATACCAAATCCCATACTAAGGTATCATAACATTCATTCACACTTGGAATTAACTCCCACTATATCTTAGCAATAGGGAATTCTAGGTCATCCCAAATTTAACTTATACCTTAAGCAAGCCTTCGTTGGAGACATTTAAATCCCTTTAGAACACATAAGAATATCTATACCCTCGTACCTAGAGCTCTAATACCAAATGTAGTGACCCAAAATCTAATTACATTAAAACACATAGAAAGAAAATTATATATATATATATATATATATATATACTAAGGATAGGGATTCACAAACCCCTAACCGATCCTTAATTGATCTATTGTTTAAATTCCCTAAGTTTCTTGAAGAGCTACACCTCACCAAATACCCTCACACAAATCCATATGTGTAGGCATATTATGTGTTACCATAAATAATTTTATCCCTCCCATCAATCTTGATGAGCTAAAATTATCACCTTCAATCCATCAAAGGTATACACCCATCTCCATACCATACACAAATCAGTCTATGTAAGTATGCTATACATACTACGAGTTAAGCTATCCATATCATCTCACGATGAGCTATCTTAACTCAAATGTAGTCTTTCCACAACTTAGTTCCAATATCCCTAAGGGGTATCAACTCCCTTAGGTCACCTATGTTCACCCTAAGGGGGTATTAATTCCCTTAGGTCACCACTAAGTTCACCCTAGAACTTCATTCTTAAGTTTGTGTTGTTTTTAACAAGAAAGCAAGAACAAATACTAAATCTAACAAAAACATAATTCAAAAAGCATACATAAGATACTAGAAAGAATCCACATTTAAATAAGGTAAACATTGATAGAAAGGAATTTAAATGCAAAACATAAGTAATTTAAAGTACATCTTCCAACCATTAAGCAATTATTACAATTTAGCAAGTATGATAAATCCTTCATACTCATAAGTCATAAACATAAATTAGAAATATTCATTACCTCAACCAATGTCAAGGTCATTGTTTTGGTTCTAGGTGTATCTCTTGATCCTCCCATCTCTCCATCGCTCATTTTATGGTAATAAGGGATTAGGATAGCTTATGCATCTAAATGCATCTACCAAATAACTTCAAGCAAGTGCATATATAATTGAAATTCCAAATTGCAACTATACAAAGCTACTCAATGCATTCAGTCGATACTATAAGGTATCCCATAATTTCACTCTTATTCTCATCAATAGAAAAGAGAATCATTTCATCAATTATAGAGTAATTCACAACTCCTCCTTTATTCAATCAAAGGTTTATGCTTCCATCATGCAAAGTATTTTCCTTAATCTACTAAGGTTCCATACCCTTAATAAATCAAATCCATTCCTTCAATTAACTAAGGTCCCATACCCTTAATCAATAAAATTCTTATTCATTCATTTAACTAAGGTCCCATACCCTTAATAAATAAAATTCATTCCTTCAATTAACTAATATCCCATACCCTTAATAAATCAAATTCCATCTATTCAATTATTTCATCCATTCAATCAACTAAGGTCCCATACCCTTAATTAATCAAATTTGTTCCTTCAATTAACTAAGGTCCCATACCCTTAATCAATCAAATGCTTTACATCATTCTATTCACTTAATCAACTAAGGTCCCATACCCTTAATTAATAAAATGCCTTACAAATTTCCATTCACAAAAGGTTTCACAATCTACCATCATATTGACCTAGGAATGTAATCAATTACT
This sequence comes from Wollemia nobilis, assembly GCA_028583015.1. Lineage (NCBI taxonomy): Eukaryota > Viridiplantae > Streptophyta > Pinopsida > Araucariales > Araucariaceae > Wollemia > Wollemia nobilis. Next base: position 7,632,688 of record JAQPPZ010017110.1, read on the forward strand.
CCACTTAATTGAAATATCCTAATAGGTTCAAATTAACCTCTAGGTCAAAAGGAGATTAGCAAAAGGGTTTAATAGTTGTAACCCTCATATTTGTTTTACCAAAAGGTTGAATATTTATAACCCCCAATATTTGTTTTACAAAAAGGGTTTAATATTTGTTTTACCTTTAAACCAAGTCAACATCCAACTTTAATAACCAAATTCAAACCTAGTCAAACTTTTTAAGTCATCACTTATCTATCTGTGCATTTAGCCAATCCAACTTGGTTAGAAACTAGTAATCAATACCCTAGTATTCATGACTAGGATGATCACTACCATGTGGTCAAGCATCCACAACTAATGCTAGTGATTGTTGCTTGATGGCCACCATGACCATCGAGTGATGGTCACCACATAAGGGGAGACTTGATCCTTTTAAGTTTTCTAATTGCTCTCACAAGAGCAATATGGGATAATATCATATCCTATTTTTTAAAAAACTTTGATACAACCCTACTACATGTAGGAGGCATAAATTGCGAAGCATTATCAAGCCAACACATGGCAAAAGTATAAACTAGCACGTAAATATAAGTGCCTCCAAATGGTACATGACCATCATTTGATGGTCATTGTGACCATCATTTAATGGCCACCATGACCACTAAGTGGTGGTCACTAGCTAAGGGAAGTGATTTTCCTTCTAAAATATCCCCATTTCTCCCATAGCAGCAATGTTGGATAATTGATCCACTTAATTTTTAAATAGTTTTAATTTGAACTACACATCACGTCAACCAAACCCTAATTGACAAGTGGTAGAATGGAGGAATCAAACATAGCCAAAAGTTGTCTTTGATTTAACATCATATAACCTCAATGGTGCCAAACATGCATCCCTAGAGTAGCCACTAAGTTGTTGGTTGCATGACCACCACTTGGTGGTTGAAAGACATAGGGATCCAAGCTCCCTTTATGTATTTCATCCACCTGAGCATGTCCCATGCGAGACAATACTTGTGGATGACTAATCCTGATGTTGTCTGCCTATGTAGGCCAAGAAAATAGGCTGCATAGGGATGACTCACAAAGGACTTGTACTTAAATGAAGGGTTCCTAAAACATCAATACCACCCTCCTAAGTCTTACAACAAGGTTTATAAAGGCATAAATGGTGAACAAATTGGATTATACACAAAAATAATCTCTATTACAGTAAAAATCAAAAGGGGTTTTAATAGAGGCTACGATCAATGATGAGAAATTGCACAATCACCTAGTTTGGATGGCATTCATTGGATATCCAACATTAATTAGATCTTAAATTCCCCTTCAACTTAATATTCAATCCTCAAGAGATTCAAACAAGCTCTCTACTACCCTCGACTAACATACAGGGTCTATCTTATGCTTACAGTGATTCACAAATGATGTTTATGTAGAGTAGGGGTGTTATCACAATGATGACTATTGTAATTCTTAACATGAATGGTTTTAATACAAACTAAAATTGTACCTAAACCAAGATTGAATATATAATTACAACGATCATATTTACAAAAGAAATACATAGGGTTGTTATATTTGAACTCTAGCAATGAAGTAGATCTGAATAACTTACATACAATGATGTATTATGTTTGACATTCGATTATTTTGAAGAGGTGTCATAGCAGCACCTAAAGAGATTCAATCTATCAACCTTTATTAAGCATACAAATACTAATATCATATGATTGTTTCAATGTTCAAAATAACTTTAATAACCATTAAGAAGAAATATATTTGGTCTAGTTATATCTTTCAAGCAAAATCCACATGTCACTACTCATAACATATCACCCAAAGTATTGAAACAAAATAAATCATAATCATAAATAAATCAGAGTTGGAATTCTCCCACTTTTCCTACAAGGAAATGAGTCTCTTTTACTTTAAATTCCTCCTCAGATTCTTCCTTCTCTGTTTACCTTCAAAGCTTCCTCCATTTTACGAGCTCTCAAGTGGCTCCTAATTTAATAATAAAATATCCTTCTAAGACAAGCCCATGTGAAGCATCTTAGTCGCTTATTATTTTATTAATTTTTGGAGGGAATTCTAGTCAGTTTGTCTTCCCCCTAATTTGGCCTTTTAACTAAATTTAAAAGACCTACTATTATAATAGTAATATGCATTTATTAAACTAATTAAATATTACCACCAACAATGATGCCAACCTCCTCCCTTCATTTGGAGTGGGGTCAATTTGACAAATTAGTATTTTATTCAAATGGGGAAGATGCTCTTTTTGGTCCAATCCTGCTTGGACACCTAATTATATTTAATTAGGTTAATTAATCCTAATTAATTATTTAAATTACCCTAATTTAATCCACCTAAGGGTAATTAATATTTTTTACAAAAGTATTATTTGACTTTCCAAATCCTCACAAAATTCCTTTTTGCCTTTACAAAATATTAAAAAACTAGGGATTAGGCCTTAATTCATCATATGAAAGGATCCTACCAAGACGGGTCATGAAATATAGATGGTAAAGTGCAACTAAATTGATTAAGTGAAGTACTAATTATGACTTAAAAGTGTTGACTATGGGGATTATAACTAGTATTGTTTTTAAATTGTTGTGTTGTTTTTCTTGATTCCTTAAAATATTTTCTTATGTATCATACATTGTACATATATATTTTTGTTTTCCTTTTCAATCTCATTTGTATCATTTTAATCCACACTATAGGTCCCAAGTTGTGGCGGTATAGAAGACAACTCCTTAAACTAACTTGTGGTATCAAATGAATTATGCTTCAAATTTGTGTAGTAGAACAACACAACAAAAATTATACTAGAACAATGATAGTTTATTTATAGATAATGCAAATGTAAATACACTACATAATACAAATATCATATAATCATGTTGAAAACTATATAAATATTTGGTACATGAGGTGAATGCCACATAGGGTAGAAGTACACTATCTTACTATACAGTAAAAAATATTAGTAGAAAAAGTTTGCACTATTGGAAATCCACATCATTTGACTATATCTTGGTTAATGATGCTTTCTTTATATCTATTATCAATGATTATGTGTAGAGGATCACCTTTTATCAATTAATGAGTGTTGAACAAGAATTCTTGTTCTTCATAATTGAGGTATTACTAGTTTATCGATTTCTCATTCTTGGATGTGTAGTTTTAACCTTATTTATACTCTTTATTATAGATGTACAATTTGGCTACACCCGTCAAATAATTCTATTGATTTTACACTTAGCATCATAATGAGTGTATTTTATGATTGTTACACCATTTATTACCCACCTTTTGCTAAATTTATCCTATGTTTATGGAGGAATATTAGCATTTTATGGAACTAAGTGACCCTTTGGATTTGGAACTTGAGGTGCTTGTGCAATAAGTTGGTTAGTTTTTGGCATAATTGGTGTCTTGTATGGCATGAAAGCTAGACATTTCTACTTTCTTCTATTGGAATTATGTTGAATATTTTTTGTGTTATTCAGGCGGTGTTAGATTTGAGAGGACTAGAAACTTTACCTCTATACTCATTGGAGTTCAAGGCTAGACTAGGTCTTGAGCAGGGGTATGAGGGCAGTAGCCCCTGTTTGGAGGTGCAACGGTGGTAGCCCTTAGGGACTTATTTTGAGGGTTTAATCTATTTTAGAGCCATATGGGTAGTTTTTGGGTTAATATATAGTCATTCCATGGATTTGCACCTGTGGTATTATAATTCCCTTTCTTGTGTTGTTGGTATGTAAAGAAACACTTGAATGAGGGTTTGGAGTGTGTTAAATGCACAAGTAATATAATTGCAAGCGAAAGCAAGCGAAACATGAATAATGATATTACTGTATTGGTGACGTTCAAGTTTATAGAATAAGGAAATATTGTTGCTAGGTTTTTTACTAAAAGGGTTTCCTAGGATAAATGCTTGTGTAATGCGTTTATTCTTCTCTATTTTTTATTCTATTTTTCACCTACTACTTTTATAGATTTTGTTTATCGAGGTATTAATTCTCTTCATTTGGTATTAGATCTAGGTTTTAGCTTTGTTTGAGGAGTAATGGTTTCAATACTAGGATAAATCAATTCTTGAGTGGGATCAATGAGTGAAAGAATTTGGGCAAAGGAAAAATGATGGGAAGCACACAAGTAGAGACAAAAAAAAATTAATGGACAAAAATTTGAGTTATGGAAACTCAAGATGGAGGATATGTTGGTGGATAGATATTGGTGGGTTGCATTCTTGAGAGTAAAACCAATAGGAATGAAAAATGAGGGGTGGCTAAAGATCAATAGGAAGGCAAGGAGCTCTATCATATTGTGCTTATTTGATGTAGTATTGCTAAATATATGGACAAAAATCATGATAATTTTTTTATGGGAAAATTTGGGAGTGTTGTATCAGATAAAGTCACTGATAAATAAACTCTTTCTCTAAAAGAAGTTTTCTTCACTTCAAATGAATGATGGTAAATTTGTGGCTGAAAATTTAAATGCTTTTAACACTATGGTAAGTTAATTAAACTATGTAGATGTAAAAATAGATGAAGATGAAAAGTGTATTACTTTACTTTTTTCATTACCTAATTATTGGGATAACCTAGTTATGGCTATCACCAATACTACTCTACATTGAAAGTAGAGGATATAGTAGGAATATTGGTTTTTAAGGAAATGAGATTAAAATATTCTGAGTATTATCATTAGAAGGATGCCTTGGTTATGAGAGGTCATTCTCAAGAAATTAGCAAAATAAAAATAGAAGAAAAAAAATCAAAATTTAAGGGAAAATTTGTTGTTCCAAAAAAAGGAAATGTTGGAATTATGGTAAAATAAGGTATTATAAAAGAGACTACAAATAAAAAAAGGTTTATAATAGTTGTTCATATGATGACGAAACATCTACAAAAATGAAGACCACAAATGAAGATTTAGGGGACCTATTCATAGCTATAACATGCTCAAGTGAACACCAAGACTCATAGTTGATTGACTTGGGTGATTCTTTTCATATGAATTCTCATAGGGAGGGATTTTGTGACTATGAAAATATAAATAAAGATGAAGTCTTCTTGGGAGAAAATTCGACACATAAAATAATAGGTCAAGGAATAGTCAAGTTGAGGTTAAAATATGGAAGAATTAAAACTCTTCTTGGTGTGCTACATATTGTAGGTTTGGCAAGGAATCTAATATTTTTTAGTAATATGAATGATATGGGTGTGACTATGATATTCAATAAGGATAGCTACAAGATGGTTCGTGGATGCTTAGTGTTGGCAAGGGGAGTTCGTACAAGAACTCTATTCAAACTTGAGGCTAACATTGTAAGTATTGATTATAATAACTCTTTAGTTGTAGAGGAAATTAATATGGTAGAAGAAGCTCCAAGTATTCCTATAGCAAAGATAATATTGTGGCATCAAAACATGGGGCACATTGGTGACAAATAAATTTGAACATTAAAAATGAAAGGTATGGTTGAAGGATTTTTTTTTGGTAATTTAAAAATTCTATTTATCAAAATAGGGCATTTGAAAGGCATCCCAACGCCTTGTACATTAGCGAAACAAGAAGAGGAACCCAAGAGGAAACTTGAAATGAAAACAACAAAGAGGCAGGAAGCCTACTACAACAAAAATAAGCCAACCTCGAACAAAAAGGAATAGGCCTACAACCTGCAGGACACAACAAGACCAAAACCTTCAGACTGAAGGAACGAAACAGAGACAACAGTAGGTGGAACCCCATCCTTGCTGAGAGAGGAACGTTAGTAAGCAAAGGAGAATGGTTGAAGGAATTTTTGATTGCCCATTAAATTTTGATTTTTATGAGCACTATGTCTTTGGAAAGAAAACTCGAGTCAAGTTTCCTAGTAGTGCTACAAGATCTAAAGTAATTGTGCATCTAGTTTATAGTGATGTGTTTGGACCTACAAAAGTACCATCATTAAGTAAATCTATCTATTTTGTTACATTTATAGATGACTTCTAAAGAAATACTTGGGCCTATTTTTTATGGTATAAATCTAATGTTTTTAAATTTTTTAAAGAGTTCAAGGCTCTTGTAGAAAATCAGATAGAGAAAAATATAAAGGTTTTGACAAATGATAATGGTGGTGAATATTTATCAAATGAATTTGAGTAGTTTTTCAAGGACTATGGAATGGAAAGGTAGAGAAAAACTCCATATAATCCACAAAAAAATGGAGTTGCAAAATGGATGAACAAAATATTGATGGATAATGCCAAAAGTATGCTAAGTGGTGTAGGGTTAGAAAATAAATTTTGGGTAGAAGTCATGTTAACTTCTTGTTACATCATCAATAGATATTATACCTTAGCTTTGATGGAAAAACCTCCACAAGAAGTGTGGACTGGTAAAAACCCTCTATCATGCTTATATGTATATCCCAAAAGAGAAAGGACTAAGATAGACTATAAATCTAAAAAAATACATATTTATGGGTTATAATACTGGTGTTAAAGTGAAAAACACAAGCTTATACTAAGAGGGGGGGTGAACAGTATGAGATAAATTTTTACTTTTATTTCCCAATCAATATTATGCAATGTATAGATAGAAATATCAACAACAGTAATCAAAGTAATGAAAAAATCACCACACACAATAGAGACACCAATTTATTGTGGTTCACCTAATGTGGGCTACTCCACGGAGAAAATATTTTACTAAAATTTTCTCAATCAATCTCTTGGGAATCCTTTCCCTATTACAATGTTTATGGACCTTTGTCCAAAAGAAACACCAATATCCTAATCAAGTTCATGGATCTCTATCCACAGGAGAAATATTTCTCCTTAGCTCTGACTGGTGATCTTCTAGAATAACTACTGCCCCCACTACTATGACTAATGGATCTCTATCCACTGAAGACACATGTCCTTACTTCCCTAGCTAATGGATCTCTATCCACTAGAAATTTCATCCTCTATACTCTGTCACATTCAAATTTTTGATCTCAAATATGTACTAAACATAGTCAATTAGTCTAGCAAAAATATACTCAATCTCTATATTTGGCCTGGCACAAACCTATCCTCAAATATGCACCAAATTCTATCCTCAAATTTGTACTAAACATAGTCCTTCGATCTATCACAAATCTATCATAAATATTTGTCCTTTGATCTGCACTAAAAATAGTCTTTTGGTCTAGCACAAATATGTCCTCAATATCTGTTCTCAAGCCTTAACACAAAGCTTGACTAAATCTTAAATCAACTCTACTAGATCTGACCCAAACCCTAACCCAAGGTTTGAACAAATCAATCAATCAACTCTGCTCTCAAGTATTTTCAAATACTTATCTCAAATATGCCTTGTAAGCTTCCACAAAAGCTCACACTAATATGTCCACAAGTCCTCTCTAGAACTTATCCAAATATGATCAACAAGTCCTCACTAGAACTTATCCAAATCTTCTCAACAAGTCCTCACCAGAGCTTGTATAAATCTGCTCAACAATATTTATCCTCAAACTGTATTGTAAGATTCCACAAAAGCTCACACAAATCTATCCATAAGTCTTCTCTAAGACTTAGATCAAATCTGCTCAAAAAGTCCACACTAGAACTTGTCCAATATCATAGAAACATATAGAGAATTTTTAGAGACTCAATATACTTCACATTCACAAACTATCAATCACTTTCAATTTCTATTTTATCATAGAAACATATAGAGAATTGTTAGAGACTAAATATGCTTAATATTCACCATAATGCTTAATCACTCTTTTTACCACTGAAATATATAGAGAATTGTTAGAGACTCAATATGTTTCACACTCACAAACACTCAACCTCTTTCTCAAATCAATTAAGAATATAGAACAATTTGTTTCACATAACTTTAACTATCATTTCAACACTTCCACTTGAATAGGCTCAACCAACTCTACTAAACCAATCACTCAATGAATTAATCCTTGCTTACAAACCAAATAAACTATGCAAAAATTAAACTTTAATAGCTCAACTTAATTAATTGAGAGCTCTGGAAGATAAAACTAGGGCATCAGTTGGGCAGCCGAAGATATTTTTTGTTAATATGGATTTGAAGATAAGATTGCTGCCTCAGGAGGGCCCAATGGGGAAACCTTCGAATCCTATTCTAGAGATACATAGTTCTTTTGCAGATTTTTTAAAGGATAAATCTCCATCAAATACTAAAGAAGCACAAAAAACTACATTAAAAATGCTCTTTACGGTTGCTAGAAATATATCAACATCTCAACAAGTTAATGGATGCTTGCCATAGTCAAAATCAAGGCCAAAGATTGTCATTGAGCAAAGGATAGTCGAAGAAATAGTTTTATATAGATCCAGTCATGATTTGATGTATAAATTCATGGGTATTCGCCCTACCCTGATTTTTTGCATTCCTGGGTCCGAAAAAACTGGGAGCCTCTTGGTGAGTATTCTTTGTGGTTTATTAGCAATGGATATTTTATTGTTAGTTTTTCTTCACTTGTCGATAGAAATAGGGATTTTGAATAAAAAAAGAGGAATCATGGTCTGTCAAGATTATTTGTTCAACCCTAGAGAGTGGGATTTGATCCTCGAATTGAACCCACTGTTGTCCCAATTTGGATCCATTTGTATGCACTTCCAATGGATTTTTGGAGTGAGCAAGTATTGGAAATTATTGGTAATTCCCTTGGAAGACATTTGGGTGTTTCCAAAGACACAATAGAAGGAAACATAACTATTTATGCAAGATTATGTGTGGAAATGGATCTTAGCCAACCTCTACCAGCAGAGGTGGAACTTGAACTTGCAGGACTATCTTGGATTCAACAACTAGATTATGAGGCATTGCCCTTCAGATGCAGAGTTTGCCACAAATATGGGCATTTGGCTCGATCTTGCCCAAATAATATGAACATAAAAATGGAGGCTCCTCTAGGAATGTCAAATCTTCCTAAGGAGGGTAAGTCAACAATCAACAAAGAACCAACCAATATTTCTCAGGGTAAAGAAGCACGGGAGATGGTTTTGAACAACCCAAAAGAAGGAGAAGGCAAAAGAAAAAATATGGTAAAGAGCAAACCCAACTCAAGCCCTCCAATAGGTATGAGATATTTAAGACACTAATGGACCAAGAAGAAGAACAATTCATGGAAGGAGTGGATGGGAATAATAAAAATAATAATAGCCATGTTCAAGCTCCTCTTTCATATCTCCCCATCATAGAGCAGGTAATTGAGTACAGTGAGTTACCGTAGTTAGAGAGTGCAGGGGAATTGATAGTGCATACCAAAGAGCAACCAATAATTAAGGATGTCAAGATGGGCATAGCAAAAAATAATAGAGAAAGGCCAACTCTAGGGATAACTTAGGTGGAAAAGAGATAAAAAAATAGCAGCTCTCAAGGAGTGGGTAGAAAATCAAATAAGAAATTGATAGCAGTTCAAGGAGACAAATTGATCATTAGAGGATCGGTGAGGCCAATGGATTATTATTGCTCTCAAGGTAACCAATGATTATACAATCATGGAATGTTAGGGGTTTAAATAGTAGAACCCATCAATATGCTACTCGAAGACTCTTAGAAAATGTAAAACAATTTTTTTGCTTATCCAGAAGACAAAAATATCTTTGGATCTTATGTGTAGAACAGTTAACAGAATTTGGAGGGGTGCTGGTCATATGGAAGTGGCTGCCCAAGGGGCCTTAGGGGGGATAGTTACTCTTTGGAACTCTCTTGAATGGACTGCAATAGAACATATATATTGGAGGGGTTTTCTCACATCACATTTTAGAAATAATGTCATAGCTGAACATGTTTTAATCATAAATTTTTATGGGGCTCAAAACCTAGATGGTCAGATGCATCAATGGAAAGTTGTACATAACATGAGAGTCTCAAGGGAAGAGTTAGATTGGATTATTGTTGGGGATTTTAATGCTAAATTATCCTCTAGAGATCAGGAAGGGGGAACCCCAATTTTGGACCCAAGGGATCGACTTATGATTGCCCAAGTCCAGGCATTACACTTGGTGGATATTAAATTCCCTAGAACCAACTATAATTGGACTAATAAGAGGAGGGAGCCACATAGAGGAAGGTGAAGTTAGACCATTTTTTTGTTTTAAAGGAGGCATTTGTAAAATGGAATATAAAATTTCAAATTTTGGAGGGTCCAATTTCATATCACTTTCCCATTTTGTTGGAAGGAGGGATCAAGACAGTGTAGCATCACAAACCATTTAAATTTGAAAACTTTTGGTTACAAAAGGAGGAACTTCAAAAGAAAATTCCATAGTGGTGGGAAGAAGGTCACCCAACATATGGGACAACAATGTTTAGATTCCACAAAAAACTTCATTATGTCAAAGATCAACTGAAACAATGGAGGCGAGCTAACAAGACAGACTTCTAGGTCCAAAGAGCTCCATTGGTGGCCAGATGGGATGAGGTTAAAAAAAAATTTAGGAAAGGAAAAATTACAGAGCATCTCAAAGAAGAGGATGATGCATTGCATAAAGCGGTTGAGGACATTGACAAACAAGAGGAGACCTACTGGAAATAGAGAGCAAGAACCACTTGGTTATTAGAAGGTGATAAAAATACCAATTTTTTCCATCGGACTGCTTGTGCTAGGAGACATATGAACAACATGGAAGCTCTTCAAGATGAGAACGAACACTCCTTTGATACAATTCCAGGTATGCATTTTCATTCAATGGATTATTTTTCTAAACTATTTAAGGAAAGTATGGTGCAAGATGAAGAGGCTCAAAAAGAAGTTATTGTTGTCATACCCTCTGTTATCTCTAAAGAAGAAAATCAGGCCCTACTTAAACCCATTGATAGAGAGGAAATAAACAATGTAGTCTTTGGAATGAGCACCAAAAAAACACCAGGTCCATATGGCTTTCCAATTGATTTTTTTTAGGCCTTCTGGGATAACTTGGAGGAGGATGTAATGACTATTATAGAGGAGTCCAAAGGGAGTAAAAGAATTCTTAAAGCATTAAATCATACTTTCATTACCTTAATTCCAAAAGGGGAGGAGGGGGTACATATTTCAGATTATAGACCTATTGCCTTATGCAATTCATATATAAAATAATCACAAAGGTAATGGTTGAGTGGCTAAAACCTCTTCTACATAGCATTATCTCCTCGGAGCAAGGGGTATTTGTAGAGGGTAGGCAGATCTTGGATGGTGTGGTTCTAGCTTAGGAGGCAATCCATTCAATGCAAACATCTAGTAATAGAGGAATGTTCATAAAATTAGATATGTCAAAGGCTTATGATAGGGTGGAGTGGAGCTTCTTGTCAAAGATGATGGCAACCTTTGGTTTCTCTCAAGATTGGATAGAATGGGTCATGAGTTGTGTTTCTACTCCGACATACTCAGTGTTAATCAAGGGTCTTCCCTCACAACCATTTGGAGCTACTCAAGGCCTTCGTCAAGGAGATCCTTGCTCTCCCTATATTTTTCTCATATTGGCTGAAGGATTGGGTAGACTCATCTTGAGGAGAAGACAACAAGGTTTTCTAATAGGTATCAAGGTGGGTGAGGAATCTTTGACTCACCTATAGTTTGTGGATGACACAGGATTGGTGGGAGTGGCCAGCTTCAGGGAAGTAAGAATGATTAGAGATACACTTAATGTCTACCTTAGGGCTACAAACCAAGTCATCAATGATAAAAAATCCAAAGTGGTCTTTTTCAATCTTGATCAAAGGCTTCAGGACAAAATTTTAGAGATCTTGGGATTCACAAGGACTTATCTCCTAGTGGTATACTTGGGGGTCCCTTTTCATTTTAAAAAACTAAAAATAGATACCTGGAGGAATATTTTGGACTATATCAAGGATAGAATTAATCATTGGTCTCACAAATGGTTAAGCTATGGGGGTAGATTAACTTTTTTACAGTCAGTCATTCAAGCCATGCCAATTTATAAATTTTCTATCCTTGTTGCCCCACATACCATATGGAAAGAGTTGGACAAGATGGCTAGAAATTTTTTATGGGAAGGAGTAAAAGGAGAGAGGAAATGGGCCTTAGTATGTTGGGATAAAGTAAGCCAACCCAAGGTAAAATGAGGTTTGGGACTGAGAATATCAAAGTTAAATAATAAATCTTTGGCTGGAAAGCTTTACTGGAGGTGGATTTCCCAACCAACTTCTTTATTCAGTAGAATATTAACTAGTAAATATTTGGGACAGGTAAACCCAAATGAGGTGGGTCATTTCCCTTTGGATGGTAATGGATCCTTAGTGTGTCGGTTAGGATCTCAAGTAGTAAAATATGGATTATTTTGGAAAGTGGGGAGAGGGGAGAAGGCACGATTTTGGACATATTCATGGGATCAATACCCACCTATCATTGTTGAATTTCTTGAACTGCAACCAATAAAAATAGCCATAGAAACCAGGGGTGGGTCCAAATTGAAAGTTATTTCAACACTAGTCAACTGGGGGATTATAATTTTAAGTAGTTTAAGAAGTTGGATGAGTGGCCAATTTCAATCCCTTCGGATTTGACACCCATCATGACTAAAATCTTGGCAGAAAGATTTCTCACAGGTAGATATGAGGAGGATGAATTAGCTTGGGGATATGGGAGCCTTGGTGTCTACACAGTGAAGGATGGATATGATAAGATCCTTCCAGAGCCTCCTCCTCATACATATCAGGTTGAGGATTGGAGAAATATTTGGCAGTCCAAGGGTTGGTTGAAAGTAAACATTTTTGCCTGGCAGTTCATGCATAATGGAATTCTTACTTTTGATAATCTCAGATGTAGGGGAATCATTGGTCCATATCAATGTGTTTTATGCTACAAGAGTGAGGAAACATCTGATCACTTGATGTTTGAGTGCCCATTCACGCACCAGATCTGGGAGAGATGGTTTTTATATTATAAAATTCAAGTTAATGGTGATTTGAATCGGATTAATATTTGGGAAAGATGGAAGAGGGGTAGATTTAAATCTAAAGCTCTTTGTATTGGTTGGGATCTTGGATTAAACTTCATTTGGTGGCAAGTGTGGTTGGAGAGAAATGCCAAATTTTTTAGAGAAACTTTTTCTTCTTTAGATGGAGTTTGGCAGGTCATTTGGAGCAAAGTCACAGAAACTATGGTAGTCTATGCTAAAGAGGAAACTCAGGTTGTTATTGGGGCAATGGAGAAGGAAGTTGAAGTGCAAGAGGGGCAGGACAGAGCTAGTTGGAAACCACCCCCGAAAGGTTGGATTAAAATTAATACTGATGGAGCTGCAAAAGGTAATCCGGGTAGAGCTGGAATTGGAGTGGTTTGCCGAAATCATGTTGGAACAGTGCTCTATTGGGAACTGCAAGGATTACAATGAAGCAAAAGCCTTAGCTATCAAATCTGCTTCTATTTGGCCAGTAAAACATGGTCACAGGAGGATAATCCTAGAATTAGATTCTCAAATAATATGGTTGGAGCTCTAGATTGCATGAGGAACTTTGCTTTGAAAACATGGAGGTTGAGGATTCTTGTCACTCAAATTAAGGAATTATGAAGGGAATTAGATGATGTGATTCCAGTTTATGTGAGTAGAGATCTAAATAAAGTGGCAGACTTCTTGGCTAAGATGGGTACCGAGAAGGAGGTAGGGGTTCAGTGGCACAGTGACATGGCTATTGAGGATGAGATGATTAGGCAGGTTGGTGAGCAAATCCAGTGCTTAGCTAATTTGGATAACCATTCCAAAAATACTATTTAGGAGATTTGTGCTTCAATGTAGATCTTATTTTATAGTTGTAAACAGGTGAACAATCATTGTAGAAATATGGTTTAAGAGATTTGGCTCCAATGCAAATCTTCTTTTACTATTGTAAACATGTGTTCTCTTTGGCTAAGGCTGGGAAAAGTCTCATCCCAACTTGTAAATGATCTTTGTTTTAATACAATTTTTTTCAAATTATTTTTCAAAAAAAATAGCTCAACTTAATTCCTCCAAAATTTTGGCATCAATAGCAATATAGCATTTATTTAAAATATCCAAAAACCATCAATTTCAAACAAAAATAAAAACACATTACGTGGATTAAACTACACGATTCATGATTGAATATAGGTGGTGAAATACAAACTTGGTGAATTAAAACTTACCTCTGACTTAAAAAATAAATCCTCTTTGATCTATAAACATTTACATTTTATAATAATTAATATCGAATTTATTTATTTTTGCTAAGTGCTCTTTTATAACATAATTATTTTATAAGTTTCGAATTCAAATTTGAAATTCAAATTTTGATTTAATAACCCACCTTAGGGTTATTTAAAATTAACATAAATTAACTTATAATTAATATCAAAATTAATTAAATTTTTTAAATAACTTGATAAGTTAAGTAAATTAATTAATAAATTAATTTATAATAAAAATTATACTTATTAATTTATAATTAATTTAAAAAATCTTGAAAACAATGACCACTCACTCTTGACATCAATGACAACTCATCTACTCAAAATGTCCAACAATATCCCCCTTTGTCATTGATGGCAACCCAAAATTTTTTTACCAAAACTTGACCTTTTTCCTGTTTTGCTCCCCATGGGAAATTGCTCCCCCTGACTCCATGCTCTCTCCTTAAACAAAATATCTCCCCCTTACTCAAATATCTCCCCCTTTGACATCAATGGCAAAGGGTCACCTTTGGGGCTCGGGGCTAAGAATGAGTCTCTTAGGTTAGTCCTTCTCCCACCTCCTCTTGAGGTGGTTAATTTTGGGGTGGGAGTATTTCTACTCCCAGCAAGCACTGGTCTTTACCTTTGTCCTCTTTCCTTCTCATATGATCCTTCTGATTCCTTTGACTATTCCTATTCATATCCATGTTCCTGTTCTTGTTCATGTCCATATTCATGTTCCTGTTCCTATCCATATTCCTGTTCTTGTTCCATTCCTATTCCTATTCTTGTCCATATTCCTGTTCTTGTTCATGTCCATGTTCATGTTCCTGTTCATTCTTGGTTCTAGAATGTTTGCTCTACACCACTTTGTTGTATGTCCATAATTATTGCACTTATAACACTTAATATTATTATTCCTTGGAGGTGTAAATATCTTGGGATTTCTCCTGGTGAAGCCATATGATGTTCCTATCATGAAACCTGTAATTCATTGCCTTGTGAAATAACTGCCTATTCCTGAAGTTCCCATATTCTTATCTTTCATGTGTCCTGCAATGTGAAGCCTTATGCCCAAATCTGTGACATGAGAAACATCATCCATTAAAATTTCCTTGCCTTGACCTCATTGGTCTCTTAGTCTCTTTTTCTTTGTGCTGGTTTTTGTTCCATATATTTCTTCTTTGTGCATTGTTCCTTTCCTTGTTGAACTTTCTATTATCCAACTCTTCCTCAAAAGCCTCACTTTCTCTCACACTGTCTTCTTCTAAAGTTTCTTCTTCTTTAGAACTTGAGGTTGACTCTTCTTCTTGTTTCTTTTGAGCCTGTTCAAAACCAAGACCTGTTTTGCTTGATGTAGGCTTTTGTGACTTGATAATATTATCCAAATTATTTGAACTTCTTCCAAACTTGTGTAGCTTATCCTTAGACTTCTCTACTTCTTCCATTAGTAGAGCTACTTCTTGTTCTAACATTTCACATTCTAAGACCTTTGCTTCTAACTTATCCTTGAACTTATTTGTCTTAGCCATTGACTTGTTTAGATCCTCTATAAGATTTCCTCTCTCTTCATCACATTCTTGAAACTGAAACTCAAGTTGGGAGTTTTGCTTTCTTACCTTCTTTAAATTTTTAAGAGCATAAATAAGCTCTCCCTCAAGATCAAATTCTTCTTTTTCTTATTCTTCCTCTATTTGTTTGCCTTTGAGAACATCTTCATTTCTTTTTTGACTTGTCTTCTATAGGATCACCTCCTTCTTCTAGTGCCATTAGAATATTCTCTTATGGTCCTTCAAGTGTATCTTCATATTCATCATCATTGAAACTAAAACCATTCCTTGTACAACTATCTTCAAGATGTCCAAAATTACCACATCTAAAACACTTGAGAATTATTGGTGACCTTTTCTTAACTTCTTTTTCTTCTATCAAAAATAGAACTTCATCTTTATCATTATCTGAGAAAATATTATCACTATCACTTGAGTACTTACTTGCCTTGTCTGCATAGTAGCTCCTCTTTTGTCTTTGAAAGAACTTCTTTCCTTGTCTGCCTTTCCTCCTTCCTTTCTTTGTCTTATTTTTTTTTTTTTTTTTATTTTTTTTTTTTTTTTTTTTAATAAAAAAATTTTTAATATTATATCCATAATTTGCTTCTTCATCACTGGATGACTCATTGCTTGAATCTAAATTCTTACCCTTTGTTTTCTTAGTAGCTTTGAAGGTTGCTTCCTTTTAGATATTAGGTTCCTCTTTTGTTCTTAACTCAAAATCTATAAGAATACCAAGTAACATATCTCTTGTCAAAGAATCACCATATTTTGATTCCTCTATAGCAAAAATATTTTCACTAAACCTTTTTGGAAGAGATCTTAAGATCTCCTTATCACAAACATCTGATTCTTCAATCTCAAGTCCAAGTCCTTGCATGGCATTAACAACCTCATCTAACTGAAGTAGATAAGTACTAATATTTTTCTCATCCTTCATATTTAATTCTTCAAATTATCCTTTGAGATTTTGTATCTTTGTCTTTTTGACACTTTTATCTCCTTCATATATGCTTTGCAACTTATCCCAAATTCATTTTGCATATTTACAATGCATAACCTTTATGAATTCTATTCTATGTAAACCTCTCAAAATTGCATTCATTGCTTTTGAATTGTAATGATGTAGAAGCTTACCTTCTTTATCTGTAGGTGGATCAACTGGTGGTATGTATCCATTTTCAACTGCTTCCCAAATTTCATTTCCAAGTGCCATTAGGTGAATCTTCATTCTCATACTCCAAAATATATAATCACTTCCATAAAATACTGGTGTTGAATTATCTGAGGACCCATTCTTAGAATCCATTGTGTTCTTGTAAGATTTTCCTTCAAGTTGTTAAACTCTTTCGAAGGAACCCACTCTGATACCAATTGAAGAACACAAGCTTATACTAAGAGGGGGGGTGAACAATATAAGACCACTTTTTACTTTTCTTTCCCAATCAATATTATGTAATGTATAGATAGAAATATCAACAGTAGTAATAAAAGCAATGCACAAATCACCACACACAATAGAGACACCAATTTAACATGGTTCACCCAATGTGGGCTACTCCACAGAGAAAATATTTCACTAAAATTTTCTCAATCAATCTCTTGGGAATCCTTTCCCTATTACAATGTTTATGGACCTCTATCCAAAGGAGACACCAATCCCCTAATCAATTTCATGGATATCTATCCATAGGAGAACTCTTTCTCCTTAGCTCTAGCTGGTGATCTTCTAGAAGAACTGCTGCCCCCACTACTCTAGCTAATGGATATCTATCCACTGAAGACACCTATCCTCACTACCCTGGCTAATGGATCTCTATCCACTGGAGACTATCATCATCTATACTCTATCACCTTCAAATCTCTATCTCAAATCTGCACTAAACACAATCCTTTGGTCTAGCACAAATCTACTCAATCTCTATCTCTAGTCTGGCACAAACCTATCCTCAAATCTGCACCAAAATCTATCCTCAAATTTATACTAAACACAGTCCTTCGGTCTAGCACAAATCTATCCTCAATATTTGTCCTCTGATTTGCACTAAACATAGTCCTTCGATCTAGCACAAATCTATCCTCAATCTCTGTTCTCAAGCCTTAACACAAAGCTTGACTTAATCTCAAATCAACTCTGCTAGATCTACCCCAAACCTTAACCCAAGGTTTGAACAAATCAATCAATAAACTATGCTCTCAAGTATTCTCAAAGACTTATCTCAAATCTACCTTGTAAGCTTCCACAAAAGCTCACACTAATATGTCCACAAGTCCTCTCTAGAACTTGTCCAAATTTGCTCAACAAGTCCTCACTAGAACTTGTCCAAATCTTCTCAATAAGTCCTCACTAGAACTTGTCCAAATCTACTCAACAATCTCTATCCTCAAACTGTATTGTAAGATTCCACAAAAGCTCACACAAATATGTCCACAAGTCTTCTCTAAGACTTAGCTCAAATCTGCTCAACAAGTCCACACTAGAACTTGTCCAATCTCATAGAAACATATAGAGAATTGTTAGAGACTCAATATGCTTCACATTCACAAACTATCAATCCTTCAATTTAAATTTCTCTTTTATCATAGAAACATATAGAAAATTGTTAGAGACTCAATATGCTTCACATTCACCACAATGCTCAATCACTTTCAATCACTCCTTTTACCACAGAAACATATAGAGAATTGTTAGAGACTCAATATGTTTCACACTCACAAATACTCAACCTCTTTTTCAAATCAATTAAGAATATAGAACAATTTGTTTCACAGAACTTGAACTATCACTTCAACACTTCCACTTGACTAGGCTCAACCAACTCTACTCAACCAATCACTCAATGAATTAATCCTTGCTTACAAACCCTAGTCCAAGCATATGAACACTCACTCAAATGTTTCCAATAATGCTTATCAACCAATCTCACATAACAATGATACTCATGATCTTTGCAAACCCTAGTTCAAGTTCTTCACTCAACCACTCACTTCAACAATAATGCTTATAAAACAATCTTCACATAACAATGATACTCATGATATTTGCAAAACCTAGTTCAAGTTCACTCAACTAATCACTTCAACAACAATGCTTATCAAACAAGGTTTTATCAACAACTCTTTATTCCAGAAAACTTGAAGCATTAATTTAAAACACACTCAACAATGCTTACCAAACAATCCTTTTCACTCCAACTTTGCATTCATAACATTCAACAAACACTCACTAGGAAGATGTGCCCATACCTTTTTGTTTGATGTAGAAGTGCCCTTAGAAAACCTGTCTCAATCACAATTTTCTTCTTTCCAATTTCAATGGTTAGATGACAAAATATCACTCTAACACTTTCTCAAAATATTCCTTAGACACAAAAATAATCAAAGCTCAAATATACCTTATTGCTCCTTCTTGAAATTAGCATCCATCAAATCATACATGAAAAATAATTATTTAGATACACCTTATAATCTCCAACTTAAAATAATATCCAACACCACAAAATCTCAAACAATCTTCCTTAAACACCTTATTACCCTTTTCAAACACTAAAGAAAATATCACCAAAATTATTTTGCATCAACCTTATAACTCCCCTTAAAACCTTACAAACCAAATAAACTATGCAAAAATTAAACTTTAATAGCTCAACTTAATTCCTCCAAAATTTTGGCATCAACAACAAATAACATACCTTTGTCCTTTACCCCAAAAGGGTTTCGGCGAGTTTCGAACCACCGTATCCCCAAGCACCAAGTGCCTTAGCACTTTGGTGCCCACCGTGTGGGCTATAGGTGCCCATGTGAAGGAAGGGAAGCCTCCTTCCTTTTAAACCTTTGTCCGCCGTCAATTCCAAACAAAAATAAAAACACACTGCCATGGATTCAAACCTCCACCACTCACTCCCCTACACTTTGCTTCCTCTGCGGTTGCCAACTGCGCTACCAACACTTGGTGACCAAGGCACCAACCTTGGTGAATCAAAACCTCTGCCTCCTCTTGACACTTCAAAAAAAATAAAATCCTCTTTGATCCTATAGCACAATTTGCACGTTTTCGCATAGCATGGAGATTAATATTGAAGGCTTATTTTTTTGGCTAAGGTGGAGGAGTCCTTTTATACACATAATTATTTTGCTCCCCATGTCGGTGCTCAAATTCAAATTTTAATTTAATAACCCACCTTAGGGTTATTTAAAATTAACATAAATTAACTTATAATTAATATTAAAATTAATTAATAATTAATTTAAATAAATTATAAGTTAAGTAAATTAATTAATAAAAATTATATTAATTAATTTATAATTAATTTAAACTTCCCTGTATAATATTATAAATAAATATTATAATATTATTCACTTGGGCTTCTTCTTTGCACTTTGGACCATATCTGACTTCCTGGAACCGGGTCTTGATCAACTAAAAACGGACTTTCCTTTTGCACTGATTGGAGAACCTAAAACTGATGCTGCCCATTGAAACTACCACTAACTGGTGTTGAAAGTTTGACATCAATGACCACTCACTCTTGACATAAATGACAACTCATCTACTCAAAATGTCCAACATAAAGGATATAAGTTGTGAAACCCAAAAAAATAGAATATTACTTACAATCGTAATGTGATCTTTAGAGAAACAAAAGGGATTCCAAAATAGGAAATGCAACCAAGCAAAGAACCTAAAATAGTTTAGGTGAATAAGAGGAAGAACTTGTGGTAGAATTTGATGTTATAGAAGAATATGAATTACAAAGAGAGTCTGAAGAGGAATATTCAGAGGAAGAAAGTGAGGAGGAAGCTAAAGATGCAGAACTTGGAACTCTAATTTTTAGGATATCAGATCGAGTGAGAAGACCCCTATAAATGTATAGCCCATAAATTTTTTACTCTACATTTAGTTTATTAGTTACTTATGAAGAACCCAAGACTATAAAAGAAGCACTTTAGTCAAGTGATAATAAGTCTTGGAAAAGGGCTATGGAGGAAGAAATGGAGTCCCTAGATAAAAATAAGACATGGGACTTGGTGAAACTACCCCTTGGAAGAAAACCTATTTGTTGTAAGTGGTTATTAAAGAAAAAGTACAATGTAGAAGGAAAGTTGAGGAAGTACAAAGCTTTCCTGGTAGCAAAAAGATTTTCTGAAGTTGAGGGAATTGACTTTGGTAAGAATTTTTCTCCTATTGTTAAACTAACATCAATTTGAATTCTATTGGCTATTTTTACTGATTTTTATTTTGAAATAGAACATATGGATGTGAAAAAAACTTTTCTACATGGTGAAATTGATGAAGATATACATATGTCATAGCCAAAATGCTTAAGTGCAAAAGGTAAGGAGGACTTGGTATGCAAGTTGAAGAAGTCTCCATATGAATTATTACAATCTTCAAAAATGTAGAACCAAAAATTTGACAGGTTTGTTTTGACACTTGGGATTGGAAAAAGCAAAGTAGATCCATGTGTTTATTTTAAAAAGGAAGGTGAAAATTTTGTTATAATTTTTTGTATGTGGATGACATGTTGTGAATTGGTAATAATAAGAAGATGATAAAGTTAATAAAATCTCAATTATCTTCTGAATTTGACATGAAGGATTTGGATACTATAAAATTTATTTTGGGTATGGAAATAATAAGGGATCGTGCAAAGAGAAATGTGTGGTTAAATCAAAGGAAATACATTTATTTGATACTACAAAGGTTTAGGATGCATCATTGTAAACTAGTATGTACTCCATATCCTGTTGGTCAAAAGTTATCTACTAATCAGTGTCTTCAAAAATGAGAAAATTGAAGAAATGAATCATGTTATTTATGCCAACATTGTTGGTAGTATAATGTATGCAATGGTCTATACTAGACCTGATATTGTTGTTAGATTTATAGTCTATTACATCATTTGGATCATGTAAATGTACCTTCCTAGGTACATACTTAGGACATTAGATTACTTTAGAGGGAAGTTATCTAGGTACTTCATGCAATTTAATAAATGCACATATAAATGTGCAAGTTGTAAATGTGAAAGGTGTTCCTTGCACAACTAGGTAGAGTGTTGGTCAAGGAATATATTTTCCATTATAGAAGGACCTCATTGTAAAATTTTGACATGTAAGTCAGTAGGTAGTAGTAGTAGTATTGGATGACTCCATTAGTGATGGAGTACATTTTAGTTTTGTAGCATCTTGCATGGAGTTTCTATTTTCTCCATAGCAATATTGTATTCATTTATATAATTTCTATTTATAACATATTTATGAGATATCATGAATTTACTTTCTTTTATATTTTGCATCTTGTGATTTCCATATCCCATTGAAATCTACCTCAAAATCTAATAGTGGTATCAGAGCCATGATAGGTCTAATCACAATAGAACTAGTTATTGTAGAGTGAGAGGAGAACCACCATTATTATGGAGCCTATATTTTTCTATGAACCTAATTTTCCAAAATTCATAGGCTCTTGTAAAAATCTTGAAAAGAATCAAGGTGGTAGGGGGAGCTTTGAGAAAGTGCTATTGCTAAAATTGGGCCAGTCAACATAGCTTCAATTTTTACAAACTGGATGTCCCATTGAATCCATTGCATGTGAATTTCATCATTTGGTAGAATAGATTGAAGAAAAAATTCTAAAATTCATTGGGCTTAGATTCTTCCCACAGAGTTAGAGGAAAAAAATCGTGATAATAAGGACTCAACATTTGATCCACTAGTTTTATGAATCAACTAGTGAATCTCATCTAAGAGATCAGAGAAATTTACTATTGCCTAAAGTTTATTTTATTGCATGGAACTAACCCGTAGATGATTGGGGCACCTCATAAAATATAAATATAGGAGACTTCAACTTCATTACCCGAAGGTCAAAGTGCCTTCATAGTGTAGAGATTAGTTGTTGTAAAAAATAAAACTTCATAAGAGACTCTAGGAAAATGAGTCATAGTGAAGTCTAGATATTGAAGATATCTATTGATAAAGTCAACTTCACAGTAGAAAATGCCACAAAAGCCTTGATCTAAGAAAATGCATAGAAGCATTAATCCTAAAAAGGCCACAATAGCTTTGATCTATGAAAAGGCCATAGAAGCCTTGATCCTAAAAAGACCACATAAGCCTTGATTTAATAAAATGCCATAGAAGACTTAATCCTAAAAATGCCACAAAAGCCTTGATCTAAGAAAAGGCCACAGAAGCCATGATACTAAATAAGACTCCAAAAGAGGGTACCTAATTCAAAAGTGGATTCAGATTTTAGTACTAATCATTTATTGCAAGGAAAGGAGATTCAGTAAGTTAGGAAACTTCCTACAAGGAAGTTAGGAAGAGTATTTTCTTCAAAATAAATCCAAAACCTGAAGCAAACTTGAAGGTGAAGATATCTGGTGAATATCTCATTGAAGAAAATTTTAGTCTTGGAAAGACAAGAAGGACTAGGAGAGCCTTGTTCGAATCTAGAAGCAGTAGAATCAAGTGATCCAGGAAGAAGATCTCAATTCCAAAATTTGAAGAAGAAGATCTCAATGAATACCAAAGTAGCTAAAGAGTCAAAGACCTAGGATAGGTCTCAAGGAGAAAGGATTGGAGAGCCTTGTTGCTGAAGCAATATCATCAAAATATTTCCTAGAAGAACTCATTGGAGAAATTATCCATCAGGGATAAACTTTTTGATAAGGGATATATTTTGGATAATTATCATCATCTAATAACAATCCCAATCAGGAGAAGAATAATTGGCAAGGATTACCACAGAAGATACTTTATATCTCAATATATGTACATTCTTGAGAAGAAGAAGATCCTGCTTGAAGTCATAATTTGACAACAAGACTTGAAGACAAAAGGAGTTTGTCAAAGCTGAGAGACTTGAAGACTACCTAAATATTTCTCTAAATCCATAGCAAAAAGGAGAAGATCAAACCACCAAACCTCGGGCTCCTGAAAGAAATTTTGAGACCTCTTTTTGTTGAAGGAGGAGTTGTTTGGAAAAGCTAACAAAAGTTGCAAAAAACAACAAGTTTTGATGTATATTATCTACAAAGTGTCAAAAATATAAGCAATTATTGGTGCAAGTGAATTCATTAATTAGATTACTCAGCAGATTTGTTAAAGCAAGATCAAAATTTGAAAAGAGGAAGATTGCATTATAAGTCTTCAAACAAGTGCAAAAAGGAAAGTTATTTTAAAGGTTAATTTGCACATAAATTTGGAGTTTATTAGATTACAAAATTACAACTATCTACCAACTACCTATCTTATATCTTGAAAAATAAGATTAGATCCTACAACTGTGTTTGTAGTAAAATTTGCAGATTATATTTAAAAGGTTGCAATGGAATTGTTAAGATCATTTTTAATAAATTAGTGGAGCAAAAATGTGAATTTATTGTTACTATTTATAGTACATCTATTAAGCACCATTCTAGTTATTTTTTTAACTAGTTTCTCTATATTAGTTTGTGTTGTTAAGAAACACAAAAATAAAAAAATTGCAGCATTTTAGTGGCCAAAATAAGCCACCATTACAAGAAGAAAGGTGGATTATAAAACCACCATTAAAATACTTGAGGGAAGCCTCAAATTGAGACCTTGGAAGTATCAAGGTTCAAGGAGAATATAAGGATTTATTTTTCAAGCACAGAGTGCATGAATCCTTATTTCATTATCTTGGATTGACTATCATCCAAAATAAGTAAGAAGGATTATAAAAATTCTTCATTTTGGTGCAATAATTACATATTACAAAAGGCACATCTTTTGTTCCTTGGAAGAACAAAGGAATTACCATTTACAGGACGACAGAAGGATGATATTATCCAACACACTTGTGGCTAAGGGAAGGATCTATCAGAAAGCTCACACAAGCAGTAGATTTACAAATAAAGGAAGAGCCACCAAAGAGCTCACACATCCCTATTCAATAAACTAACATCCAAGCGAAGGAGCTATAAAAAAGCTCACATGAGCAGTAGATTTTTAGTCAAAGGAAGATCTACCAAAGAGCTCACATGTGTAGGAGTTGAGGTGTTTAAAAAAACCGTTCTTCCTCCATAAAATTTAGTCCTATAATAAGTACATCAACTGCAACAGTGGAGACACTAAAATAAGTCATTATCACTTATGCTTATGTAGAAATAAGGGTAGTATTTAGTGATAGGTTATCTATGTAAAAGAAAAATAATTGGTTGTTATAACCGGTGATAAAGAAAGGAAGAAATCAGTATTAAAGAATTGCAAACAAGTGCATAGATAAGAGCTATACCTAAGGTATCCATGAAGCAAGTGCCCACCAAAAGAAGAGCTCAAAGGTGTGTCATAAGACCGTGGAGATATCTAGATGTAGCCATTCATTGTCCTCTCCAATCCAATGTGCAAAATAAAACTTGCATACCAATAAACATAGCAAGCTCACATAGGGTACAAAGATAAAAGAGAATTTAGGATTGCAAGCTTATCCTTGGAGTGTTAGAAAGAAGGCTTACATGCACAAGCAACTTGGCACAAACTATCTACATCTTCTAATGTTCAAGTGCTCACCTAAAGGGAGTTACGTTCGATTGGAGGGATTTAATATTCCTTGGAGGTTATCACAAACCTCATAACTATTGAAAAAAATTCATCATTATTGAAGGAACGTTCATCATTACCGAAGGAACGTTAAATAAGTCTATCTTGTAATGCTTCATGTGATACTTGTCATGAAGCTCATCCTTCTTAAGACGTTGATCTTGGAGAATGAAAGACACAAAAGTGTGTGAAGTGGAATGCAACCAAGCAGAGAAAGGGAATAGTCAAATAGAGTTAAAGCATCGAGGTGAAATGGATTTACACCATTCAACGATGTAAGGAAGACATTTAATATGTTGTCATAAAACCAACGAACATTACTTAGGATATCCAAAGATATCTTTCATCACTAGTTGCAGAAGTGAAGGATCACCAATTAAGGATTGATTTTGCATCAGTTAAAGGGGATTTGACTTCCCATGAGCACTATGCAGCATGTAGCCAGGAATCTACCGACGCAAAGCATTAATGAGCGATTGAGGTAAATATATTTATGCTTGTTTTAACATAAGATTTTTGGAGTTATAAGGGAACATTTTATCTATTGCAATATTAAATATTCATTAAGCAAGCATACTTCAAATTTGTTAATATTTTCAAAATTTATCAAGGATAAATAAGGGTTATTTAAACTACTTACAAATATTATTTTCTAGTTTTTTGAAACTTAGGAGTTATAAGTAATACAACATAAAACTTAGGAATTAGAAATTAGAAAACATTAAAAACAACCAAAAGGGGTATTTAAAGAGGTTTATTAAAGTTTTTCAAAAGTTGGTTTTTTATAGTGTTGGCTCAAAACACTTAAAGGAAGAAAAATAAATACCAACTTCAAAACCTCTTCAAAGAATTCAAAATAGTGCTTAGTTCAATAGGAGTAATAAGGAGATAGAGAATTTTTTTGTATTTACAAAATTTTACAAAATCAGCTTAAAATTGAACTACAATTTACAAAAGCACTATAGTGATAATATATCCTATCCAAAACATCCTAGGGAGTCATAAGACATTCTACAAAACTTGGTAATATTAGCATTCATAAAAATGCATCAAGTTCTAAATTCATTGGATATATGTAAGCTTGCTACAAAACCTAAAAACTTATTAGGTTTGTGAACTCTCATTATTAGGGAGATATAAGGAAGTCTACATAACCTAAATGTTAACAAAGGTTTTATCAAATCAAGCTTTTATATATTCTAAGGGTTACATATACCTTAATATTGGGAGCTATAAGGTATACTACTAAGACTCTATAAAATCCATGGATGAAATTATGAGAAAAGCTTTCAATAATGAAGAGCTATTCCAAGAAGTAGAATTTTACTCTCAAAATTTAATAGATACTCTCGAAGGATACAAGTATCTATCAACTAGAAATAAAGAGAAATTCTCCTTATTTCTATCAAGTTTATAGAATAAGGAAATATTCTTGCTAGGTTTTTTCTTGAAAGGGTTTCCTAGGATAAATTCTTGTGTAATGTGTTTCTTCTTATTTTTTCCTTTGATTTTACACTTACTATTTTTTTAGAATTCGTTTATCGAGGTGTTAATTCTCTTAATTTGGTATTAGAGCTAGGTTTTACCTTTGTTTGAGGATTAAGGGTTTCATTCCTAGGATAAATCAATTCTTGAGTGGAAGTAATGAGTGAAACAATCTAGGCAAAGGAAAAATGATGGGAAGCACACAGGTTGAGATCAAAATATTTAATGGATAAAACTTTGAGTTATGGAAACTCAAGATGGAGGATCTATTGGTGGATAGAGATTAGTGGGTTGCATTCTTGAGAGTAAAACCAATAGGAACGATAAATGAGGAGTGGCTAAAGATCAATAGGAAGGCAAGGAGATCTATCATATTATGCTTATATGATTCAATATTGCTAAATTTATTGACAAAAATCATGATAAGGTTATTATGGGAAAAGTTGGGAGTGTTGTATCAGACAAAATCATTGGTAAATAAAATCTTTCTCTAAAATAAGTTTTATTCACTTCATATGAATGATGGTGACTTTGTGGCTGGACATTTAAATGCTTTTAACATTGTGGTAAGTTAATTAAACTATGTAGATGTAAAAATAGATGAATATAAAAAGTATATTACTTTACTTTTTTCATTACCTAATTCATGGGATAATCTAGTTATGGCTATCACCAATACTACTCTACATTGAAAGTAGAGGATATAGTAGGAAAATTGCTTTTTAAGGAAATGAGATTAAAATATTCTAAGGATTATCATTAGAAGGATGCCTTGGTTGTGAGAGGTCATTCTCAATAAATTAGCAAAATCAAAATAGAAGAAATAAAATCAAAATCTAGGGGAAAATCTGTTGTTCCAGACAAAAGAAAATGCTAAAAGTGTGGTAAAATAGGGCATTATAAAAGATACTACAGATCTAAAAAGGATGATAATAGTTGTTCAAATTATGAAGGAACATCTACAAAAATGAATACCAAAAATGAAGATTCAGGGGACCTATTCATAGCTATAACATGCTCAAGTGAACACCATGACTCATGGTTGATTGACTCAGGCGCTTCTTTTCATATGACTCCTCGTAGGGAGGGGTTCTGTGAATATGAAAATATAAATTAAGATGAAGTCTTCTTGGGAGATATTTTGACACATAAAAATAATAGGTCAAAGAATAGTCAAGTTGAGGTTAAAATATAGAAGAATTAAAACTCTTCCTAGTGTGCTACATATTTTAGGTTTGACATCATATCTAATATTTTTAGTAAGATGAGTGATATGGGTGTGACTATGATATTCAATAAGGATAGCTACAATATGGTTCATGGATGGTTTGTGTTGGCATGGGGAGTTCGTACAAGAACTCTATTCAAACTTGAGGCTAACACTGTAAGTATTGATTATAATAACTCTTTAGTTGTAGAGGAAATTAATATGGTAAAAAAAACTGGAGACAATAATATTGTAAATCTATAAGGCTTTGTGGATGCTAATAGGGCTAAAGATCTTGACAAGATAAAATCCATGAGTGCTTATGTGTTTAGACTATTTGGAGGGTAGTAAGTTGGATGAGTAAAAAGTAATCAGTGGTTACTTTATCCACTACATAAATAGAGTACTTCTATTATGTCAATTTGAAATTAATAGTTGCATATTCACACTTGTTTAATTAAAAAAAACACCTTTTATAAGTAGCCAAACATGGTGCTCTAATATGATTTGTAATGAGAAAACTATTACAATTAAGCAAAACCAATCCATAAATTCCACAATCCATACAATAAGCAATAATTAAAGATATTTGATCAAACACAAATGATAAATCAAATAATTGTGAAGAAATCATTATTTAGATCTATATCCCAAATGCATTTCCATGCCACTTAGAGATGGCATATGCCACTAAAGAGGACAAAGTTTCTTAATGTGCATACATGGTGACTTAATAAGGAAATTATAAATTGCCTATTAATTAAACGACATATATTACTATTTTTGTGTTAAATTTTTAAATTTCTAACCTTAAACCTAATGCTCAAGGGATGACTCAACCATAAGCCATGGGCTTAAGATGATCAAATAAAAGATAGTGAACATGGTTATATTAAGGTCATTACAAAGTGGTGAAAGAACAACGTGAGACTCTATACACGTGTGGTATAAGGTCAAATCAACATATATAAACACATGGAGAGAGATAATAATTTATTCTATTTATAGTATATGACTAGATTTCAATGGAATAAAATACAAAGAGCAACAATTTATATTAGTACAAGGGGATTTTTCTTCTTGTTTAATTTATCTTAATAAACATATTCTCGTGTTATATTATTGGTTATATATATATATATCTAGAGGTATAGGTATAGTTATAGGTATATATAACAATTCTTACTTTCGTTTACTAATTGACTATTGATTTAAGCTTTAATGTTTTTATAAGAATATGATCAATAACTCAATTTAGTTGGTTATTAGATATAACTTCCTTTAACATTCTCAATTCACTATGCATTCAAAAATTATAATTGAATTGGTCTCTGCTCTATATTTTTTTTCCCTTTTTTAATTGGTTATATGAGTTTGAAATGGGCCTCACTCATGTTACATCATAATGATATTATTATTTTATTTTAATCATAGTAGTATTATAATGCAATTATAGATACATCACTACCAAGATATGAAAATGATTCTTGATATTGGGAACCTACATTTTAACTAGTTAAGTTCATATTACTTGATATAAATATTAAAAGGTAAAGTAGTTTTTAACATCCTTGAGGCCATAGACCATATAAGATGATCCTTATTTTACCCAATATATGCTTATCCAACCATACTCCATTTACTAGAGCATGTTCTATAACCCTACCCCCTACATGATTTGAACCTTGGACTTCTATTCAAATTTATGAAGCCTCCATTTTTAGGGCACTTAGGTTTATTAATGAGATCAAGAGCTTGGATTATGGTGTGAAAATATTCACCCCCACCACTTGCTCTAAATCCATAAATGTTGAGATTCACCCATGGGATTAGAACCTTGATATAAGGTGTCAAACTCTTTTGTTCCCCACTAGTCACCCAAAATTCATGGACCTATAGTTTCTTCTTACATATTTATTTTTAGAACATGTCTATAAAATTTTAATTTTTTATACGTTATGATACTTACAAATAAAACCAACAGACTTGGTATAAGTGGTAAGGAACAAGTTTTGATCTCACAAGTGGATAATGTTTAGATTCTCGAGGACACCTAGTTGATGAAACTTATTGCAATGCATGTTCATAGGGTCAAGTGTATGAATATTACAAACCTTATATTACCTTCATGTTATTCATGAGATTTTATCTAGTGTTAACATTAGCCAACCAAGTTTCAGACAACTGGTGGGAAGTAGGGAGTTTCAAACTATAAGCCAAAGTTCCAATATCATGATAAGTCATTGTAAACTACGACGAAAATTAGAGATAGGGATTATGAAATTAAGTTCAAGTGAACATAGATCTTGAGTCCAATATTATCATATTATAAATCTAAGACCATAACCCTCATATTCTCTTTGAGCTTTACCTCATTGGTGACCTTGACATTTGGTGCTATAGGTTAGAACAAAAAATGAGGAGTGAGGAGTTTCACATTGTTCCAATCCTATAGGTAGGAACCTTGTAAGCTAAAAAATAGGGAGCGAGGAGTTTCACATTGTTCCAATCCTATAGGTAGGAACCTTGTATGCTATAAAGACACTTGGAGATAGGGGTAAAACATATAAAAATACATAAGCTTACAATTAAGTGATATGAATTAAAGGTTGAGTGTAACCATATTATAATTCAAATCTATATTCATACCCTCTACAAATTTTTCCTTAATAATAACTTTAAATTTTTAGTTTAAGATATTATATAATATAAATAAAATACGATTTTAATAACATCAACTCATATATAAATCTTTATACTATAATAAATATTCTCACAATGAAAAAAATGATTTAATATTATCTATTATAATAATAAAATTATAATATATACCACATAAAACGCATTTTAATATTTTATAAAAAATACTTATAAATAATTTCCATATATAAAGATTTGATCTAGAAAGATAAATTTGTGGTAAACAAATTCTTTAAGGTATAATTATTGCACAAAAGGCCATTCTCTTCATTCCATGAAAATACTAGGTATGCTTTTGAAATTATATTTGAAAAAAACATTGATTATAGTTGATATGAGTGGATTAAATGTTGTTATAGCACTACAATATTTTTTATTTTGATCAATGGTTCTCCTGTTGGTTACTTAAATTCATCTTGTGGACTTCATCAAGGTGATCCACTTTCTCTATCTATTCATTATTCTAGTGGAAGCATTAGGGAGAGTCTTTCCAAAGGTAAACATAGAAGGAAAAATTAAAGGTATTCAAGTTACAAAAAAATGGTCCCTTTGAATCTCATCTCCAATTTTTTTGATGATACTTTTCTTTTGGAAATCAATATTATCATGCTATGAGAAGGATATTGGATAGTTGATAAATACTACAAAATCCAAGATTTTATCATTAATAAATTATTGTGAATATTTTAGGGTTTAAAGTATAAAAATTCCATCAACCTACATGGGTATTCCTTTGTCTGATAAAGGAAATAAAAAAGATCTTTGGATTTTTTTCTTTTTTTGGATAGAAAGAAAGCTTGCTTGGTAGGTTATAAAAGTAAGTTCTTAACCATGGCAAGAAGGCTACAACTCATAAAAACTACATTGCAATTCATCTCTATTTATATGATGTCATTTTCAATATTGCCGTATAGCATCAAAATTTGATAAAATTCAAAGAGATTTTCTATGGAAACGTTGTGAGGAAAAATTTAGCATTCCTCTTTGTAAGTGGGATATGGGTTGCAAATGAAAGAATATTGGAGGAGCAATACAATTATAAATTTGGCATTAGGAGCAAAGCTTGCAAGGAAAGAATTGGGTAAAAATATTACTTCAAGAATATTTAGGTTTTCTTGATGCAATGAAATTATTCAGGAAAAGAACTCTACCCAAAGGATCATCAACATGGATCTTTATATCAAGGAGTTTGCAATTGATAAAGAAATATATTAGATGGTTAGTCAATGAGGAGAGTTATGCAAATTTTTGGTTTGATGCTTGGTTGAAGCCTTATCCTCTTATCTATGACTCAAAATGACAACCATTGGCTCAAGTATGCCTAGAATGTAAAGGTCCAAAGATCAAAGACAATATTATTATGACTTAAAATGACAACCATTGGCTCAAGTATGCTTAAAATGTAAAGGCCCAAAGGTCAAAGACAATATTATTATGAGCAAGAACTCCAGAACATGGATTTCTTTTAGGAACCTGGTTGAAGATGAACTCAAACAAATCACAGATGAACTTCAAAAGATGCGAGTTTTATTTGTCAATTTTTACATAAAAGCAGTATCTGCGATGACACCATTACTTGCAATATCTGTGTACTTGAATGGAATCCAACCTATTCTTTCAGGTATTGGCTTCATAACCATCCTTCCTGAATATCAATTTTCAATTTTCCAATCCAATTACTCTTACAATTGACAAACTGCGTGGTTGTAACTTGTAACAGGTGTGGCAATAGGATGTGGGTGGCAATATTTTGTTGCGTTTATCAATCTGGCATCATATTACATGGTTGGTCTACCTGTTGGAATAGTCCTGGGTTTCGTAGCTAAATTAGGAGCGAAGGTAAATAACAATAGCATTGTGTTGCCATGGTCAATGAAGTTTAAGGCAATTTAACGAGGAGAATTTACTAAATGCTGCGATACATCTGTTGCAGGAATATGGTGGGGTATGATCTGCGGAGTAGGACTACAAACACTTATTCTCCTTATTTTTACAGCACACATTAATTGGAATAAAGAGGTATATAAATAAAGTCCTATATGTGTGCTTTTCAAGAGTTAAATATGTAAGAAAAATAAATACAGAACTAATCATTTAACTGCACGCAGGTGGAATCTGCTGTGCAGCGTTTGAAACATTCGGATAATCAACCATCTATTCAATCTGTTCGAAGACATGATTTGGCCTCACAAGCTTAGGCCATCTATTATTCACTAGATTGAAAATTTGACTACTTGGGCCATCTCATAAGCATGATTTTTGTACAATAACTTGAAACCCTGAAAAGTCTGCCATGCGAGTCTGTGGGATTCAAACAGAGTCCAGTTGTTTAATTGAAGAGAGTTCAGTTATAAATATGTTATTACTTTCACGTGTACAAGAGTTACAGTTTAAGTTGGCCGAGTCAATGCTGCATTTCACGTGCCATTCAATGAGTTAAAGGCGGTTTGTTTAAATGCCACGAGGTATCTTTAAATGTTTTCAGTGAGTTTACAGCACGGTATGGTCTAAGGTTCCAAATAAATTTTCTTTTAAAACAAATTTAACTTAAATTGCCACTTATTGGAGTTGTGTTTTGCTTTTCAAAGCGTGCATATGTTAATTCTCTTCGCTCTTTCACTATACGCAAATCAAATTACTTTATAGAAGAGGTACCTTAGGCAAAGCACTTATGTTGGGAAAACGTTTCAGATAGCTTATTATATGTCAGATTCTTTCTAATAGCTTGAGTTCACAAAAACATCTACAAGGGAAGTTATATTTAATCTTAATATTATTATATTTATTTGTTTGAGGGTTCAAGTGCAAGCATAAAGCGAGGAATTATTTTTAGATATATTTTTTTTAAAGTTAAAAGATTTATATGAAAAAGATTAAGTAGGTAGTTTTTAAGAATTTTAATTAAGGATGTTTTAGTTGAAAGCATGGATGTTTTAGTGAAAGATAAGAAGATTGAGTTTATAATAGTTTTTATACAAGTAACAAACGTTTTTTTTTTTTCGATACATAAGAGAGTTGGTTACAACCACAACCAAGACAAGCAACAAATGCTAGATTAGAAGTGATTATCAAAGATGGGATGGTGGAACATGACATAATAATTCTTCAAAGTAAAAGGTTAATTTTTAAGTTTCATTGATACTTCTTAGGTTTATGGAGATTTAAAATTGGATCAAGTGGAAGTGGGGATTAAATTCATATTACTCATTAAGTTTTCTTATAAAAGGATTTTTCCTTCTCATCTTCTCCAATTTAGAAATTAGAGATAAAATAACGAAGGGTCATTGTTTAGGGAGAAAGATGCCCTATATTTAAAATCATAGAGTGAGAATTTTTGTATGGAGATAAAAATTATTAAAAGGTTTCTAATGTGTATTAGGCTTTTTAAACGTGCATATTAGCTTATCAATAATAAGATTTTGAAGAATACTAGTAATACTATAGGTAACCCATTCAAGGGGGATCAACTACTAAGGTAAAAAAGCATGTTGCATGTGCTCGAATAAGTTCCACAATGGTGTTTCAAAACCTTTGTCACAATCCTTATATTATGATTTAATTTGAGTAAATAGAATGAGATCAACAAGTAGATTATAAAAACATTGTAATCTCATAAATGTTATAAGATTGGACACATGAACATGGTGGAAAAAGAGACTCTGGTTATGAGAAACTTCGAGATGAAGCAAGGAGATCATACTATAGTTGAATTTGGATTAACTTAAGGATTTTCTACTCCCAAAAAGGGGCAAAGAAAGTCCTTTCATATAAAAAATGGTAAAGGTCATATTAGTTTACTCAAATTAACAATTAGAAGAAACAAAGAAGGATATAAGGGATGAAGAAGTACATTTTATAAGTTCAAAATTAGAAGGAATTAAAGGTTCAAAGGAAGATGTGGAAGAATATTTTAAAACATAAAATATGGAAAATATAAGTGTAATTGAGGTAGTTCGTCTTAATTTTCCTCAAGTAGTATAAAACATCTTCTTGTAATAACAATGAAAGTAGTGTAGTTTTAAAAGCAACATAACAAATAAAAAATATAGAGGATATCCATAAAAAAATTACTTGCACCCTCAAGTTTCTAGGGCAATATAAAGGAAAAAGTATTTTCGAGGCTATTCCTTGAAATTCAAGTTCTCCATGGCAACACGGACTTACAATTGACAAGTTTCATTGTGAATACTATAAAAAATTAAAGAGATTGATGAAGATGAATGTGTTAGTGAGAATGGAAAAAGGACAGGAAGACCCTCAAAGAAAAACCAAATAGAAAGAAAACATGAAGAGAGATCAATATGGGAAACTAGAAATAAATATGACTAGTGTAAGAAGCAAGTGGGGCTAAGCCAACAAATGAAAATAAAAAGTGGTGATAAAAATGGTATCATGAATGTTAAAGGTATGAACAAGACCCTTAAAAAATAGTTCTTAGGGAATCAATACGTAATAATTCCATGTTATTCCTTTGTTTACAATATAAATGGGATAATAAATCAATTAGAAAACTCTTATTATAGAAATATTGGACAAGGTTTTCTTATCCAATACATGGTTGCAAATAGAGTGTACAAACTCTTCAAACATGTTATTGCAATAATTACCAAATCACAAACCCATTGTTTTAGGATGTGTTTTACTCAATAATAGTTATCCAAAGCCATTTTGATTTTAGTCTATATGGATGTAAGACCTTGATTTATTTTAAATGGCCATAATATGATGGGATGAAACAAGGTTTTAATGATTATGTATATGAGTTTGTCTAAAATGTGAAATATCTATAAAGATTTCAAATATTAAATCATTTGATAATATATTTAAAGCAAAAGAGAAAATTAGATCCAAGCTAAACAATTTACAAGAGATGGTAGTAATCAATGGAATGGACTAACATACTTATATGCAAGAAAAATAATTACATTATGAATATCATAATATATTGAAAATGAAAAGTTGTATTGGTACCAAAAATCTAGGGAGAG
Source organism: Wollemia nobilis (assembly GCA_028583015.1). Classification (NCBI taxonomy): domain Eukaryota; kingdom Viridiplantae; phylum Streptophyta; class Pinopsida; order Araucariales; family Araucariaceae; genus Wollemia; species Wollemia nobilis. The sequence goes on from JAQPPZ010017110.1 coordinate 7,668,343, forward strand.
ATGGCTTAAATAAGGGGATAGAAATACCAATTTTCATGCTACAACTAAAACATATTTATAATATTTTTTTCAAATAAAAAATACTTAAAAGTTTGGATGGACGAAATGTTGAGAAAGAAGAAGATATTAGGAAAGAAGCACTCAATTATTTCAAATATATTATGTCACTATTACATACCCCACAATTGTAACTCATATTGGCATATGATATTGTATGTAAAGTGGACCATGTATTAAGTTAGAAGTGGACCATGTGTTAAGTTAGATATAGGTAGGAGTGTGTGTCATAGAATCATATATGTAATCGCTTTGGAATCATGAATGTAACTATTATAGAATATGTAGGTATGAACAAGACCCCTAAAAAAGAGTTTTGTGGATGATCTCATGCACAGTAATAATCCCATCCAATATTTGTCTTTCAACCACAAAACTTGATTGAGTTGGATCAATGATCTTTGGGAGGAATATTTTTAGTCTACTAGTCAAAACCTTGGAGAAAATTATGTGCATAGTGTTGCATGGACCAATAGGTCTGAAATATTTGAAATCCTTTATCTTGTGAGACTTAGGAATGAGCATCAAAAATATGGAATTAACATCCCTAAAAATTTTCTCCATTCTATGAACCTCTTTCAAAGTATTTTCAATATCTCTCTCCCACAATGTGCCAGTATCTCTAAAAGAATATAGGAGAGAACCCATTCGGTCCTAGAGCTTTCAACCCCCCATGGAAAAGACCTTGATCAAAATAAAGTTCATATATTCTATAACTAGCCATGGAATGCTAGATAATAACTTTATTTATTCTTGTTCATCCTCATTTGACTTATCCCCCAACAAAGACTCAAATTAGTTTACCGATTCTGCTCTGATTTCATGAATATCAACATATTTTTGGTCATCTACTTCTAAAATTTCATTAATCTTGTTAATACTCCTACGCCTTAGAGTGGAAACATGGAAAATTTTTGTGTTCCTATCCCCTTCTTTTAACCATAAGGCTCTGGATTTTTGTTTCCATAGCATTTCCTCACATGCCAAAGTGTTGTGCAGGTCTACCAATAGAGTCTTCTCTCTCTTTCTAGCTTCCACTAAAAACTCTCTAGTTTCAATCTTAGTCTCCAAAGATTTAAGTTGGGCCTTCAAGGACTCTTTTTCACATTCACATGACCAAAAATATCTCTATTCTAGATATTTAAATTAAATTTAACCCACCTTAATTTCTCAACCACTTGAGAGATTAATAGTCCAGAGAATTTTTGATACCTCCACTCACTAATATTAGCTTCCAGCCTTGAGCCTTTCAGGCACATTGCTTTGAATATAAAAGGTTTAGGAAATTTGAAATTACCTTGAGAATATTTGAAAACTAGAGGGTTATGATCTGAAACCACTTTCAAGAGGGAATATAAAGAGGTTTCTCCAAAAAAACCATGCTTTTTTTATATAAGGACTCTATATAATCTTATATGGATAAGCTAATTACCAATCCTTCTATTACTCCATGTAAACTTGCTACCTTTAAGGTCTAAGTCCATTAGCTCATTTGTATTGAAAAAAGAGGTAAAATCCTCCATTCCTCTCAAAGTGCCAACAATACCTCCTATTTTATCAACATGATACAAAGGAGAATTAAAATCTCTAGCCAGGATCCAAGCTTCACCTAGCAGGCCTTCTCTTAGAGTACACAAAGATTCCCAAAGAAGACCTCTATCAACATATGAATTTGGGGCATAAATATTGGTCAATATCCATCTCCTATTAGTCTCTTTACAACAAAATATAATATTTGTTATTCTATCAAATGTTGACAACACCGAACCCACCAATTTTTATGAATCCCATAAACACATCAAACCCCCTGATGCCCCATGGGATGGAATAGCACAAAAACCTACATTCTTCCAAATAGTCGATCTAACTAAATATATTTACTCTCTTCCACCTTGGTTTCTTGCAAAAAAATAATATCTGACTTAAGATTAAATCTAAGAGAAGCCACTAACCTTTGTTTCAAGTGACCATTAAGGCCCCTAACATTCTAGGATAAGAACTTCATTTACCATATTTGAAAGAGAATTTCTTCCCACCCCTTAACCTATGAGGGGAAATATTACTAAAGGACATTATCTTCAGTTGTTTCCCTCTTGGAACCAATCCTTCATCCACTCCTAACACTAGTCGAGTACCATTTTCTATATTTGAATATATCTCTTTTTCTAAGATTCTTTATTCAGGGGCTTTCCCACTTTTCTCTCAATCCCAACATCCACAATCCATTTTTTGTGGCTTCTAGTTTTTGGGCCCAAAAACCCTTTCTCCAAATTAATCAAAACTAGAAACTTAGGAGGAGAAGGCATATCTAGTGATATAGAATCTAAAAATTCCTCCATCCCATGGATTTTGAGACAGTTAAAAAAAAATTGAATAATAAGAGAGGGTGAAGAAGATGAATCACTTGCCTGCTCAATGTGCTTATGAATCCTAGATTCAAGAATTGGCTTGGGATTGATTTACAACTGGAGGTTTTGATGTAGATTTAAAAATTTACTCTAAATCTAGACCTACGTGCTAAATAGATCCATCCAAGGTTCGAGACATTTTTATTTCTAACCCTTGTTCAAAAGCTACCCTCATTTAATTTTGGAGCTCAATCTAGGTCGATTTACCTTTCATATCTACCTTAGTCCAAACTTTCCTCGCCAACTTCTTCATTGGAAATTGACCTAAGAGATGACCTGAAGCTTTACACTTACAAAAACCTAGTCAATTTTTATATACAATTTTTGTATTCGAGTACCCAGACTCGAGACCAATTTAATAGAATCTAGAAAATTTGCTTCTAAATTGGCATTCAATACACATTTTAATATTTATCAATCTTGATCTCGCTCTTGTCAGTGCATCAATGACTATGAGTTCACTCACTCACTTGGCTATACCCTGTAACACATCTTCATGCCAGTACTAGAAAGGCAGACGAAGTAACATGATCTAGAGGGGGTTGTGTTTATCCTCTATGAGTTAGGATAGAAGTCTGAAGTCCACCTCCAAAGGAAGTGACCATGCTTTCCAAAGAACCATGGGCCCCCACCGAGCACATTTTGGATTCTTCTTTGTGATTAAATCTAAATATTATGAAGGCTTTAGGGAGAGCCATGATTTTTATATGGTCCTAAGGCCTCCATTTGGAAAATTCCCATCTACAGACTACATCAAGATCAGGACAAACCCTCAAAAATTTTCCAACCAAGTTAAGTGCACCATCCTCCATAGTAATTTTAATTAGCTCCTCTAAAACCCTAAGTGTATCTTCCTTCGAGGAAATATCAAAAATTACTTTTGAACCAGGGTTACTTGAGCCAAATGATACCATTGCTACAAATAAAACATTGACTCCACGTTAAAGGTTTTGTAAAAATCCCTCCTAATGGGGTCCCATCACCTATCGAAGTCTCACCGACCTTGCCATATGGCATAGGTTGATACCTCACAAAATAATCATAGGTAATAGCTACCACCTTGCTAAATCTGCTATCAATATCTCTAGCATCGACCTTGCCCACAATCACGTTCCCCCCCATAGCACCAATCCCACCTTCTGCACTTCCTTCCCCCATAGCACTATTATTTTCCTCATCACTTCCATCGCTCACACCACCATTCCTGCTCACAACACCTCAATCACCCACAATCCTAATACTGCACACTATAACACCATTCTTGCCCACCGTAGCACCTATCCTACCCATCACAATCATATTTTTTAATAATTAATGATGAATTGTAAAACATAATAATAACTGGTAATGTTTTTCAAAATAGGTATTGTGATAAACCCCTATGACCCATGCATAGGTCTAAGAAGTATCCTCCCAACTATGACCCCTCGTAAAGCTAAGAGCTACAATTATCAATAGGGAATTAATACACAATCAAACATCATGGTTCGAACCTTGGACCTTATGAAGAAGAGCTAAATCCTAAATTGTTGCACTATCCCCACTAGGACTAAAATTAAATGGCTAGTGTGATAAACCCCAAATATTAAATATAACAAATACAAGTGCAAATAGTTAGTCATGACCTCAAGAGAAGCTTAAATACCACATATTCCAATATCCCTCCTTAAGCTAAATAAGGACATTGAGAGAGACCCTTATATTGTATCCCACCGAAAGGGACACTCTTCAACTCCAAGAACCTCCTGCATGCATAGAAAAATAGCCTCAAGCATGATGGTCAATATGTTTACTCCCTACCCTAATGAAGGCATAAAAACTAAATTAGACATCCCACAAGCATGAAGCCATATCACAAAATACATCCATATTTCAATGTGCTTTATCTTATAATGAAACACAAGATCATATATAAGTTGAATAATACTCTAATTGTCACAGTGAAGAGAAACAACAAAACTCTAACGAATGCCAATCTCCTCTGAAATCATTAGCATCCACTTGAGATGCTTAGTTTCCTTAATGGAAGTGCAATATTCAACCTCCATGGAATATGAGAAATGATACAGTGGTGTTTGGAACACAAGAAAACTAGTCCAAATCCTAAGTAGAACACAAAGACTGCGGTGGACCACCACTCATCTAAATCACTCACCCAATCAACATCTAAAAAAACTATCAAATTGGAGAGGAACAAATAGAATATTGGATGCCCATTTGATAGGTTCCTCTAATATATCTAAGAACTTACTTTTCTACGATCCAATGACTCTTCCATGGTGCCTATATGTACCGAGAGTAATAGCTAATATTGTTGGCAATTTGAGTTATTTTACGTTGTCATTGATGTCACATGGATCACATTGAGTTTTGGTGGCAAAAGCGCTTCATAAATAATAATTTATGATATTTTGGAAAGCATGGATGTATACAGGGTTTTGTGGCACAAGAGGCATATAATATTTAATTTTTAAATATTATATTAAAGGTTTTTATTAAAACCAATGGCAAGGGTTTTTATTAAAACCAATGGTAAAGGTTTTTATTTAAACCAATGGAAAGGGTTTTTATTAAAACCATTGGAAAGGGTTTTTAATTAAAACCACTATGCTGAGACTTTTCCAAATAATGATGGATGAAAAGGTTTTTTAAATAAAACCTAGGTGCAAAAAGTTTCATGGCAAAATTCAAAAGAATGAAGGAGATATCCCAATTCAAAGTTAAGAGGTGAATTATTAAATTATTTAATAATTCTAAGTTTTAAAATTGAATTTTATTATTCGCCGACGTGCAATGGTTGGGAAGATTAATAAAATCCACCAACGTCATTCGAAGGCATGGAGGTGCATATAAATAAAAGGTAAAACCTTTTGTTATAAGAGATTAGGAATAATTGCGCAAGAGTGAGAATCATCGAAAGGGGTGCAGCGAAGAAATAAAGAAAAATAAATTTCTTTTGAGAGCAAGGTCAAGGAGATAGCGTGGGAAAGTGACGTCACGCAGGAGCCTATAGCGCAGTTGGTAGCACATGAAATTTGCACAAGGCAGGTTCACTGTTCGAATCCTACCAGGGGCAAAGTGTTTTGCTAACGAAGGCAATTTGAGTTTTCAGATTTGAGCGCAAGCAAAGTTGGGTGTTTGGGATTAAATCCCAATGTGGTCTGACACCCACGTGGTAAGCGCTTCACAATGCTAAGTGAGAGGAACAGAGTTCGACTCCTGCAAAGGTGTGAAGGTGCATTGTTTTTGGCAAGGCATTAACGATTTCGAAGATGGTGAAGGCACATTAATTTTGGCAAAGGTATTTCGTAAAAAGGTATTTATCCCTAGCGCATGGTAATATTTGATATTGCCAAAGTTTTGGTGCATTGAAAATCATTTCTATTATAACTAGGGAGTTATAAGGTATTTAGTAAAAATAAATGATTGTTGTATGTGCTTAGGGAGTTATAAAGTTTGAAGTTAAATATTTGTAATTGTTGTATGTGGAGTTATAAGGTGTGGAATTAAAAATAAAAGCATAGGTGTTTGTTGTATGTATTAATAAAAATTAGGGAGTCATAGGGATGGAAAGTGTTGAACTTATTATATGTTCTAGTGCATGATTTAATTATGAAATTAAACTAGGAACTTGAGATCTAGTTAATTGCCACCTTTATTTAGAAGACATGCACATGAGTTAGGGTTTGAAGTTGAATACAAATTGCTTGATTATGTGCCTTGACTATTAAGAAGAAGTGGATGGATTAGAAAATCAATTTTGTGGATAAAATTGATGCTTGAGTTCATTATTTCTTTAGTGGAGTTCATTGAGAGTATTGCCATTATTGAGGAGGTTTTTGCCATTGCTTGAGGAGATTATTGTTGGTTACTTGTTGAGTACATTGCCAGTATTTGAGACCATTAAGGAGAACATTTTCTAGTCACTTGTGGATACATTTGTCTTTTATTTGAAGTGATCATTGTTGGCTATTTTAGAGCTCTTTTGATTGAGGGAGTTGTGCTTGTTTCTTGAGATATTACTGGCATTGCATGAAGAAGGTATTATTGAGAACCTATTTCTATCACTTGTGGATATTGTACCTGGTTGGTTGAACTCCTCATGTTATTTCTTGGAGAGGTTTTCATTATAGAAATCATTTTCCATATATTTGAGAGTTCATTGTTGAGCATTGTTATCATCCATTTGAGAGAGTATTTGTCATACATGGTTGAGAGTTCATTTTTGAGCATTGTTATCATCCATTTGAGAGAGTATTTGTCATACATTGTTGAGCATTGTTATCATCCATTTGAGAGAGCTCATTTTCCATATATTTGAGAGTTTATTGTTGAGCATTGTTATCATTCATTTGAGAGAGTATTTGTCATACATTGTTGAGATAATTATGGATCATTGTTGTCATCCATTGAAGAGTACATTGCCATTCATTGTTGAGTTCATCATTGAGCCTTGCCTTCATTGATTTATGGATGAGATTTGAGTGCTACTTGAGCATGATTGATTGAGCCTTTGAGAAGGCTTTTGGGATAAAATTTTTGGACATATTTGAGGCAGCTTTTATGCATGATTGAGTGAGCATTTGAGAAGGCTTTTGGGACAAATTTGTGGATAGATTTGTGACAACATTTGGGTAGGATTTTTTGAGCCTTTTTTTGAAGACCTTGAGTACATATTTGGGATAAAATTTGAACATGATTGTTTGAGCCTTGTGAGAAGGCATTGAGGAATATTTGTGAGTAGTGAAAGAGTTAGAACATAAATAAAAAAACATACCAACACCAGTTCCCTAGTTGATCAGATCAATGAAGATCCCACCTAAGCAGATTAGGATTGCCTAGATGATCAGATCAGTGGATTGCCTAGTTGAGAAGATCAGTGGATAGCCTAGTTGAGCATATCAATGGATTGCCTAACTAAGCAGATCAGTGGATAGCCTAGATGATCATATCATTGGATAGCCTAGCTGAGCAAATAAATGGAGCTAACCTAAGAAGATCAGGATAGCCTAGATTTGAGCAGATCAAAGTAATCATTTGTATTGGGATAAGGATCCCTATTTATTTGTGAAATATTATAAGGATATTATCTTGTGGACTACCCCACATTGGGGGAACCACTTTAAATCTTATGTTTCAATTGTGTGTGGTGATTTGTGCACTTGCTTACTATTGCTATCTATGTCATTAATGCACACTACTATATTTGGTTATTGCAATTAAGGACACTAATTGATATTGGTTTGGAAAGAAAGTAAAAAGTGGGTGCTATACTATTCACCCCACCTATTAGTATAATCTTGTGTTCTTCAATTGGTATCATAGCGGGTTCCTTAATAAAGGCTAACATATTGAGGGTAGATTCTACAAGAACACATATGGCTTCACAGAATGGATCATCTACAAGTAAGGCTCCACTGTTTGACGATAACAATTATGTTTTCTAGAGCATGAGAATGAAGAACTACTTGATATGACAAGGATACGAGGTATGGCAGATGGTTGCAAAAGAGTATAAGGTTGAAGGTGATCCTGAGATAGATAATACTATCAGGAAATTGGTTGAGATCAATGCAAAGGCAATGAATTGCATTCTGAGTGGGCTACGTGAGACAAATTTTACAAAAGTCATCGTATGTAATTCAGCTAATGAAATGTGGACCAAGTTGCAAAATACCTATGAAGGAGGTTCCAAGGTAAAGTTGGCAAAAATACAAACTCATAGAAAAAGATTCAAGGAATTGAAAATGGAAGATTATGAAGATATTGCAAATTTTTTACTTCGAGTTGATGATATTGCTAACACCATGAGAGGTATAGGATTTGAGATGAAAGAATTAGATGTTACTCAAAAGGTTTTAAGATCACTTACCATGAATTATGATGCAAAGGTTTCAACAATAGAAGAAACAATGGATATCGACAAGCTAACAATGGAAGAACTACAAGGAACTCTCACAACTTATGAGATAAGGATAAGTAAGCATCAGGTTCCAATAAAAGAAATTGCATTCAAGGCTTTATAGAAAAATAAAGGGAAAGTTTCAAATACAGATAGATATTCATATAATTATGAGGAAGCTAACTTCATCAAAAGGAAAAAGGACTTAAGAAATTACAGGGATATGAAGAAAGTCAAATGCTACAAGTGTGGTAATTATTCTCACTATGCAAACAAGTGTCCACATGAATAAAATAGTGATGATGAAAAATAGGGTCACAGAAGAAAATAATATGGAAAGCATAAGCATGACAAATAAGACAGGTACAAGAAAAGCAAATATGAGAAGAAGAAAAGATTTTGTAATATAAAGAAAACTTTCTACATTGAAGAAGCAAGTGATAGCTTAGATCACAACGATAGAGACAAGTCAGATGATGAAAAGGAAGAACATCTATTCCTAGGAATAGAAGTTGAAAGAGAATAGTGCTTTGTGTGTGGTCAAATAGATCACAGATCGGGATATTGCAATGGCTTCAGTGATAGTGAAGATGAGATGACACATCAAGGAAATAGGCATGGTCAAAGAAATCATGAGAGTTTGTTTGCTATAGAAAATTATAATGATCTTAGTGATAGTGAAGATGAAGAAATTTTTTTATATGGGATAAAATAAGTAGAAGAAGAACACTCACTACAAACAGAAGAAGCTAAACAAGAGAATATTGTAAGAAATACATATGTCTCAGCTGATCTAAAATAAGACTTCAATGATATCCATGAGCAACTACAAGTGGTTAAGGAGAATCTAAAATAATTGAGATGTTCTATACTTGAGAATTTTGATCCATCACATGACTCAAAAGGTCAAGACATTTTCACTGAGAAGGAAACATGTATTTTAGAGACAATAGAGATGGATGCCAATTTGCTATTTGACACAAATGAAGATAAAGAAGAGGAAGGTTTCAAAGCACCAGAGGTCTCATATTTCAGGTTCGTGGAATCACACTCAAAAGGAAAGGAAGTTCTAAAAAATGAAAGTAAGGAAGCACATAAGATTCATGAAGAAAGTTCCAAATTTCCTATGGCTCCAAACATCCAGTTTGGATCTTGTTTTGAGATAGGTGAATCAAGTTCAAGAGGAAAATAAAATTTTGAAAAGGAAAGTAGGGAAGAAATTAATGAAGGGGATTTAGATACTACAAATAAGGATCAAGGATACAATGCACAAGTCAAATATTATCACAAGGATAATGGTCAATAAAGATATGAGGATCCAAGGCATGAACAAAGAGCTTTTCAAGGACATTGTTTTTCTTGTAATGGATTTGGACACAAGGCTATACATTGGAGGGTATATGGATCAAAGAAGTTTGATTTTGCTAGAAGGAACTTCAAAGGAAGAAGTTATGGTTTTAAATGGATTTGCTTCTTATGAAACAGGACTGGTCATAGAGCTTCTCAGTTCAAATAAAATGAGCAACATGGTTTTGGTTTTAGAGCTACACAATTTATAAGTCATGGTCATAATGATTATGAAAACAAAACTTCACAATACAGGGTTCATGAAAGGAATGGATATGGAAATTATTTCAAGAAAAAATTCAGGATATGGGCACCATCCAAATGCTACAATATCAAGTGTTTTAATTGTAATAATTTTGGACATATTGCAAAATGGTGTAGGACTCAATTCCAAACAGGTTCAAGACAAGAATATCAAATAACTCATCGAGAAAAGGATATCAGAAATATGTGGAAGCAAGTTGAGAAAAGAAAGAAACAATGTAAAATGGGAGTAAATATACTCCCACCCCAAAATTAATCACCTCAATAGAGAAGATGGTGGGGGGGCTAAGCTTAAGAGTCATATATTTTAGCTCCATAGGTGTCCCTTTTGCTATTGATGTCAAAGGGGGAGATATTTGAGTTAGGGGGAGCAGCCTCAAAAGAGAGCATTGAAATAGGGGGAGTAGCCTCCATAGAGAGTATTGAGTCAGGGGGAGCACCTTTGATTCTCAGAGATGGTTTTTGTAGTGATTGTGGTGATTTGCATTAGAGGTGTTGCCATCAATGACAAAGGGGGAGATTGTTGGCAATTTGAGTTATTTTGTGTTGTCATTGATGTCATATGGATCATTGATGTCACATGGATCACATTGAGTTTTAGTGGCAAAAGAACTTCATAATTATCATTTATGATATTTTGGAAAGCATGGATGTATACAGGGTTTTGTGGCATAAGAGGCATATAATATTTATTTTTTAAATATTATATTAAAGTTTTTATTAAAACCAATGGCAAGGGTTTTTATTAAAACCAATGGTAAAGGTTTTTATTTAAACCAATGGAAAGGTTTTTTATTAAAACCATTGGAAAGGGTTTTTCATTAAAACCATTATGCTAAGACTTCTCCAAATAATTATGGATGAAAATATTTTTTAAATAAAACCTAGGTGCAAAAAGTTTCATGGCAAAATTCAAAAGAATGAAGGAGATATCCCAATTCAAATTTAAGAGGTGAATTATTAAATTATTTAATAATTCTAAGGTCTAAAATTGAATTTTATTATTCGCCAACATGCAATGGTTGGGAAGATTAATAAAATCTACTGACGTCATTCGAAGGCATGGAGGTGCATATAAATAAAAGGTAAAACCTTTGTTTATAAGAGATTGGGAATAATTGCGCATGAGTGAGAATCGTCGAAAGGGGAGCAACGAAGAAATAAAGAAAAATAAATTTTGTTTGAGAGCAAGGTCAAGGAGACAGCGTGGGAAAGTGACGTCACGTAGGAGCCTATAGCGCAGTTGGTAGCACATGAAATTTGCACAAGGCAGGTTCGTTGTTCGAATCCTACCAGAGGTAAAGTATTTTTCTAAGGAAGGCAATTTGAGTTTTCAGATTTGAGCACAGGAAAATATGGGTGTTTGGGATTAAATCCCAACATGGGCTGACGCCCATGTGGTAAGTGCTTCACAACGCTATGTGAGAGGAACATAGTTCGACTCCCGTAAAGGTGTGAAGGTTCATTGTTTTTGGTAAGGCATTAACGATTTCGAAGATGGTGAAGGCACATTAATTTTGGCAAAGGCATTTCGTAAAAAAGTATTTATCTCTAGCACATGGTAATATTTGATATTGCCAAAGTTTTGGTGCATTGAAAATCATTTCTATTATAACTAGGTAGTTATAAGGTATTTAGTAAAAATAAATGATTATTGTATGTTCGTAGGGAGTTATAAGGTTTTAAGTTAAATATTTGTGATTGTTGTATGTGGAGTTATAAGGCGTGGAATTAAAAATAAAAGCATAGGTGTTTGTTGTATGTATTAATAAAAATTAGGGAGTCATAAGGATGGAAAGTTTTGAACTTGTTATATGTTCTAGTGCATGATTCAATTATGAAATTAAACTACGAAATTGAGACCTAGTTAATTGCCACCTTGAGTTAGAAGACATGCACATGAGTTAGGGTTTGAAGTTGAAGAAAAATTGCTTGATTATGTGCCTTGGCTATTAAGAAGAAGTGGATGGATTAGAAAATCAATTTTGTGGATAAAATTGATGCTTGAGTTCATTATTGCTTTAGTGGAGTTCATTGAGAGTATTTTCATTATTGAGGAGGTTTTTCTCATTGCTTGAGGAGATTATTGTTGGTTACTTGTTGAGTACATTTCCACTATTTTGAGACCATTAAGGAGATCATTTTATAGTCACTTGTGGATACATTTGTCTCTTATTTGAAGAGATCATTTTTGTCTATTTGAGAGTTCTTTTTCTTGAGGGAGTTGTGCTTGTTTCTTGAGAGCTTATTGACATTGCATGAGGAAGGTATTATTGAGAACCTAATTCTATAACTTGAGATTTTCTCTGGTTGGTTGAAGTCCTCATTTTTATTGCTTGGAGAGGTTTTCATTAGAGAGCTCATTTGCCATATATTTGAGAGTTCATTGTTGAGCATTGTTATCATCCATTTGAGAGAGTATTTGTCATACATGGTTGAGAGTTCATTGTTGAGCATTGTTATCATCCATTTGAGAGAGCTCATTTGCCATATATTTGAGAGTTCATTGTTGAGCATTGTTATCATTCATTTGAGAGAGTATTTGTCATACATTGTTGAGATCATTGTGGATCATTTTTGTCATCCATTGAAGAGTACATTGCCATTCATTTTTGAGTTCATCATTGAGCCTTGCCTTCATTGATTTGTGGATGAGATTTGAGTGCTGCTTGAGAATGATTGATTGAGCCTTTGAGAAGGCTTTTGGGATAGAATTTCTGGATAGATTTGAGGTAGCTTTTGTGCATGATTGAGTGAGCCTTTGAGAAATATTTTGGGACATATTTGTGGACAGATTTGGGACAGCATTTGAGTAGGATTGTTTGACCCTTTTTGTGAAGGCCTTGAGTACAGATTTGGGACAACATTTGAGCAAGATTTTTTGAGCCTTGTGAGAAGGCATTGAGGCATATTTGTGAGTAGTGAAGGAGTTAGAATAAAAATAGAAAAACATACCAACACCAGTTGCCTAGCTGAGCAGATCAGTGAAGAGCCCGCCTGAGTAGATCAAAATTACCTAGCTGAGCATATCAGTGGATTGCCTAGCTGAGAAGATTAGTGGATTGCCTAGATGAGTAGATTAGTGGATAGCCTAGTTGAGTATATCAGTGGATTACCTAAATGAGCATATCAGTGGATAGCCTAGCTGAGCATATCAAGTGGTTAGCCTATCTGAGTAGATTAGTGGAGCCCACCTGAGCAGATTAGTTTAGCCTAGCTTTGAGCAGATCAAAGTAATTATTTGTATTGGGATAAGGATCCCTATTTATTTATGAAATATTATAAGGAGATTATATTGTGGACTACCCCACATTGGGGGAACCACGTTAAATCTTGTGTCTCAATTATGTTTGGTGATTTGTGCACTTGCTTACTATTGCTATCTATGTCATTAATGCACATTGCTATATTTAGTTATTGCAATTAAGGACACTAATTGATATTGGTTTGGAAAGAAAGTAAAAAGTGGGCGCTATACTGTTCACCCCCTATCAGTATAAGCTTGTGTTATTCAAATAATAAAGGCTATATACAATCTAGTGAGAGAGATAAGTCCTCCCATAAGATATATGTATAGGGTGATATCAACTAAAGATGTGGTGCAATCAGCCCCAAGTTTTAAACTTGAGGTAAATAATGTTTGAGAAGGATTACACTCTTCCATATTTAACCATTGAAGAAGATCCAAATCATACTTGAGATAAGAAATATAATGCCAGATTCTATCTAATAAATTTGGTTTGCTAGAAAATACTACAAAAGCCCCAAACCCATTATATCAATGGTGGAACAAATCCATGACTTTATATCTTGAATTATAGTAGTGGAGTATTATCAATATACAACACAATCACTAAAGTTTTCTCATATTAATGTTTGATGTAAACAACATGTTTAACCTGATATTATTAAAATCCATAGTTTAGAAAAAAGGAATGGATCTTCTCATACCAAGCATGAGGATCCTACTTAATACCATACAAATATCTAGTCAACTGACATACCAATGAAGTAGGTCCTTCTAGCTTAAAACTTGGTGACTACCACATGTAGATTTCTTCCTAAAAATCTCCATATAAAAAGGAGTTCTTCACATGCATCAGTTGAACCTTCCACCCATAAGAGGAAACAATGAAGATAATCATCCTTACAGAGTCCATCCTGGCTATATGTAAAAAAATTCTTGAAATAGTCATGTTGGAACAATTTCTTGCATCCATAGGTTTCGATTGTCATGCTGCAAGAAACTGTTTGAAACCAACAAGCTATTACAGGCTCTGGTCAACCTGCCTCTTTATTCTGATAAACACGAATATTGCTAAAGGAAAAATACATAATGGGTAAGGAAACCCCAGCGGTAATTTTTTGATAAAACTGTGATTACACACTTTAGATTAATGTAACACTCTATATATTAAAATGACCAAGAAATAAAATAACCATATGTTATGCCTTATGTAGACCGGTGCCTAGATTCATTGGGTTGTTATAGAAATTTAACAAAAATTTTAACATGAACAAAGAGGAGGAAAATAAAATTGGTGCTCTTAGGCTCATTCAAATATCGTAATAAAACTAAAATTTGACCAACGAAAGAAACATATGTAATGCATTCAAATAATGTAATCCATTACACAATAACACACCAAATTGATACAGAGAAATGAAAAGAAAAAGACCCAAAATTGTATTGATTTGAAAATATTTTTACATGCAGAGTGGGCAGGAAGCCTTTAAACTCTGTTTTTCCAAAAAAATATATCAATACAATGAAGGTGTTCTGTTTGAATAACATAACAGAATCCTCCTACTCTCCTTGTTCCAATCAGGTAACAACAAAGTCTTTGAATCTTTGACTCAATAGGACTGGAAATATTCTTAGCTTCTTGAGTACTTTCCTATCATAGAATCCTGCACAACAAGGGGAAGAAGAAAGAATGAATGAGAAAAATAGACACAGAAAGGAGATACAACAACACAACTCTAAAGGGCACTCAAGTATACCTCTTAGAAAAAATGCTATTCTCTAAATGCTTGATGATGATTCTGAACCTGGGCACTCCTTCTTATAGGTTGGGTTCTTGAATCTATTATTCTTGGTTTATTTTTAGCCTTACACTTGTCCTTTTCTGAATTGATTTCCAAAACTGGTACAGTTGGCTTCCACTATCTCTTTTTGTTTATGTTGTACACTTTCCTTTGACTTTTTCAAACTGTAGCTTATTTCAACCGGTGATGGTGGTGTTTGGAGAGTTTGCTTTTTTTACTTGTTCCTCTAATTTGTCTTCCACTACTTCCTTTTCAACTGTTTTCCCTTCAACTACTTCCTCTTGAACTGCCTCCTTTGAGCACTTGACTCTTTTGTTGTTTTAGAGACTTTTTCTATTGGCATAGACATTTGTTTAGCTGGAAGAATTGAGCTCATTTCTAGCTGTTGACTATATGTTTCAACCTTTTTCCCTTTTGACCTTGTTGTAGCCACTTTATTTGTTTGTTGATTAGTCTCCAAACTTCTGTGTCAAAGGTTGCAACAAACCTTAGCATGTTCATTTCCTGTAAAATTCTATTTTTTTGTATGGTAAGAATGTTCTTTTTTTTCTCATATTGGAAGAGCAACATCTCCATGGTATTTACCAGAAAGGTGGATTGTCTAGTCATTTTTGACTCATCATCTGACTCACAATTAAATTCTTCTATTATATGCCTGAGTAGCTCTTCTACACTGGGGACTTCCAAGAATTGGTCTAAGGACAAACCAATATCTGCCATTTTTCCTGTTGCATCTTCTATCATATTATCCATTTCAGCAACAACATTGATCCACCTTTCTCTCATTTACCCCAAACATGGTCACTTTTAGGAACTCAATATTGAATTGGATTTTATTGCCATCATTTGTTATTATCTCTTGGCTCTGCAACTCTTCAAAATTGTCTCCCATTAAATCAAGGGTAGGATGAATGAATTAGAAGTCTTCTTCCTTCTCATGTATCAATTTATGTATTTCCCGAGCAGTTATTTGAATCACCCTAATCTACCTAAACATCTTAGTGATCCCTTTGGCATGAGCTCATATTTTCATTAACATTTCCTTCTTCATGGTATTCAAATAATAGGTATGATTCGGAATCCTTACCACCGAAAGGGGTTGTGCCTTTGGAGTATCTTTTTGTGCCAATTCTTCTTTTTTTTATTTATCAATGCTTTCATTTCAGCTTTTTCCTTCTCTTCTCTTTTTAATTGATTCCTTAATTCTACAATTTTCTCAACTAGTTGGTCCATGGTCTGATTTTGCATTGCCTTGACAAATTTAACCATGTCACCTTCTTTTCCCAGTATTGATGATCCTCCTATCTCTTCATTGACTCTGAAGACAATTGGATCTTGTAGGGCAAGAATATTTACTTCTGCCACATCCGACATAGATGCTTCTATTCTATCTATAATATTTTCTCCTATGGCTCCTATTTCTGCTACTCTTTGAAGTTCATGTTCATTGACAACAAAGAAGGTATTTTGCTCATCTGTCCTCTCCAAAAAGGCCTTTGTAGAAGGTAAGGATAATTTTGGCTTCTTCCTTTCTATAGTGGTTATTTCTATTTGATTCTTCACTTGGTGGCCTCAAAACAGGCTTCCAAATCCACATGTTCTTCTCATATTCATTTGTATTACAGATGGAATTTTAATCTCCTGGCCTTTTATTTTTAGAGAGGTAGGGATGGCCATGGGTGCCAATTTTTTTACACTTGTTACTACTAATACTTGATCAAAAATGGGAATTATAGCTTGTTCTAGAAGAGAAGACTTCTGAGCAAGTGTGGTTACAATTTCTTTCCCTTTAGCTATGCTTGAGATTTTGGAAACTTCTTGGGAAGTGCTTGGTGTTGCCTCTATTCTGAGATGATCATCTCCAAGAGGCCTGCACTATTGCTCTATTATATCTGCTATATTCACAATGACCTCCATTTTATCAATACCCTATTCTTCTATTAAATCTAACAAAGGGTCTTCCTTGATCGCTTGAGCAGCTCCTGCTAAGATAGGTGCCATAAATTCTATTGAAGTTTCTCTAAGCCTTCTTAATTTTGTAGGATAATCATAGGCTTCATGAATCTGTGTGTTGCCCCTATCTTTAGGAGGGAATTCATTCCATACAACCTACAAATATGTTCCTTTTTCCATAGCCTCTAGTAACCTTTCTTCATAAGCATCTTTTCGATGTTGTATTCGAGCATATTCTCTTTTTTCCATCATTTTACTGTATATTCCTTTTGGGTCATAAAACCTCCAAGTTATTTCATCAAAGTCCATATTGTCTAAATCAAACATTCCTTTTATCAGTGCAAGGTATACAACAAATATATAGTCCCCAAAGTGATAGGGAACGTTGAGCCAGGGGACTCTACCGTGTTTCTTCACCAATCTCATCTTGGCTTCCTCGGCCACCTACCTACATAACTCTAGCGTTGCTAGGGATAATGGACAATACATTATTAATAGCTTAGGGGGAATTTTGGATCCATAGAGCCTAATATAGGTGAACCCTTCATAGAAAAAGAAATCCCCAATCTCCTTTTATTTGATGAAAGCCCTTACTCCTAGCCCTAGCCTATCAGGGAGTTCGTCGGTTAAAGTCCAGTGAATCTCTACCATAAAATGGTCATAGAACCAGCCCATGTGAGTCCGCCCTTCATGTATTCTCCAAAAATTGGTCTGGACATAAGGACTCTTAATGACTTCTACTCTTTTTTGGGCTTCTTCTCCCAATTGCCCCGCTATCAGGTGGATGAAAATTGAGTATTGAGAAAAATAGGGCATCTCTTGCCTTCGTTCAAAAATAACCTTTTTCAATTTTGTCATCTGCTCGTGCATTTGGTTACTCAATTCTAGTTCCCATGCATAAATTGGGGTATTATTTGCCCGGTTGCACTGTGCTACTAAATATAAGACTTTTCTGCTTACTACACTGAGATCTTGTACTCCTAGGACAATATTTACCATATCACAAAAATCTTGGACCCATGGCCTAAAAGCAGTTTTTCTAATTGGGAATTGATCAACTATTTTCTCATTTGTATCAAACAAAGATTTAAAAACTTCTAATCTTGTTAACATTCGATATTGAAGTTCAATTACCCATTTTATTAACCAGGTGGTAGACTCTATCAAATTGAAAACTTTCTTGATGTGCTCGACTTTGATGTTGAACATCGGTCGGTCTTTATTATCTTGAAATGTTCTAGTCCTCTTGTCGTATGCCACTGCTAACCATGCCATCAAGTCTGAGGAGAAGTAAACCTTCGAACATATCAACTTCTCGAGGTTGTTGGTCCATCTGTTACTTCTGGGAAAACCCTTGTACTGTAACCTCCTAGATTTATGAAATAGGTCAGCCATTATCCAAGGGGTTTTGTTATCACTCTCCATCACACGAGAAAAACTCTTGATACATGTATTTTCGATCTCGTATTGTTGTGTTGGAGTAGGTTTCTTATCAGCTCCACACTTTTGGGCAAAGTCATACATTGTGCTACTAGGTACAGGTGGTCCAAAAATATCAGAGTATGGTGACCGGTTTGTAATGAATTTCACCACCTCTCTAGTGTCTTCGGGAACAAAAGCTTCTCCCCAGGATGCCATTGTGCTTATGGTAATTAGTCTGGTTTCTCTACGATGGAGAAAAACTCGAACCTCTTTTTCTCTATGCACCTCTTGCATATCAATTTCTACTCAAGATCACCAGGGTGGTAAAATCGACTGATTTTGTGAGCTCAAATACTGGGTGGTGAAACGAGTCCAAATTTTTTTGCACGGCTTGTCATCAATATCATGCTAGAAACTGCTTTTTAAAATTGGCCAATGAACATCTGCTAACATACTTTTTTAAAGTTGGACCTTTATGGTAGGTGGTGTCTTTCATCCTATGTGTTTGTGGGTTCTTTGGTTTGTGTACCTACAATCATTTACATTTTTTCTATTGGTCACCGAAACTTCTTCTTCTCTAATGTGGAAATACATCGTGTGGTAGTGGTTGTTTATTTTTTTTAAACATCGTGCCACCTAGGCCCTGGATGATAATTAAATCTTAGGGATCGATTACACTTTTAATTGGGCAGCAATCATCCTGGGGATCCTCATAATATTTGATTCTTGATGTGAGTTCTTGTCATTATTTGATATCTATTGGGAGGGATGTGTCTTATAAGCTTATTCTAAATATTTCTAGGTCTTTGAATCGAGTGTTCGACGAGCGTAGCCATTTGATCAGATTGGATATGACTGTAACTCTTAATTTCATTTGTACCATCATATCTTTCGTAGGGTATCCTTAATTAAATGATGGCTATTAGATCTTGGTGGGTTAAAGCACAACCATTGATCTCCTTTTAGTTCTTGATTGCTCTTTTTCGAAACGCCACCGTTGGATTTGGCCCTAAGTTTTCGTAGTCATCGATTTGTTTCGGCCTTTTGACTTGTCAACCTTTACCTTTATATCACCCTGATTAATTCACGACCATAGGATCTATTTGAAATATTAAATGTGTCTATTGATCCCATTTTGTATATAACTTGTACCTTGGAAGAACCGTGACCGTCGGATCAACTTGAAACATATCACGGTCGTTGATCTGACTTGGCTCTTCTTTTTAATTGCTTTCTTTAATCTCTGATAACCTTCCTCTTGCATGGAACCGTCAAATGAGCTAATATTAACCGCGGTCATTGGATCTAATGAAACTTGGGACCACTTTAACTTTGAATTTTATGTAGGCACATTTTAACGTTCATCTTCTTAATGACCTACGATGTTGTTGATTCTTATCCAAGAGTGTCGCGTCCATTGATCTGATCAAACCTACAAACACTTTAATTTAAAAGATGTGATTAATTTTCATAGTCAAACCTTTATGTCTCATGGTTGCACTATCGTTGGATCATCCTTTGTTCCATCGCAGCCTTGGATCTTCTTATAACCTATTGGTTAGATAGAGAAAAAGTATGCTTTGAGAATTTTCATTAATCTCAGTTTAGCGAAAAGGGGGAATGATTAGACAATGTATTAAAACCCTTGTTAACTTTAATTAATCTAGGTTTAATTAAAATTTACTTAGCCTTACCGATTGTTTTTACCTTCTTTTAATTGAAGCGTCGCTACCATCAGATTCTCTTGGGATATAACGCAGTCGTCGATCTTACCTAGATCCGTGCATACCTTGGTCATTTGGGGTGAAAGCGCATCCATTGGATCTATTAGTGAATCTGGCACTACCATCGGATTTGCCTTGACTTGCTTCTTATTATTTTGACTTTGACTCAATCATCGTTGTTAGATCTTAATGTGGGTTTTCGCTACCATTGATTTCCTTCCACCTGCAGGGTTAGTCTTTAAGTACATGTGCAACCATTGATTTAAAGCATAGTTCATCATTGTCGTAGATATCTTAAGCACATTATTATTAAATCAAAGTCATCGACATTACACTTAGGCTCTTAAAAGATAATTAAAATTCAATTTGCCAAATAGAGCATGACCGTTGGATCTTGTTGTGGATCTTTCATAGCCATTGATTTATCTTCATTGAATAAAACACATCCGTTCGATTTTACCTTGTGGGAGCGCTGTCATCGGATCTGCATGGTTAATCAAAGGAGTGAATTTAACCATAATTTTGATATACTATGCAAATTCGTTTAATTAAACATTACCTTTAGACTTGATCGATTTAACTCTCGATTGGCTTTATTAAAAGCACCATCGTTCGATTAAGGAGGAATAGAGCACTACCGCTAGATTCAATCAATGTGCTCGACTATTAATGAATGGGGCGCATAACCTCAAGCCTTAATTAAGGTTTTTCTAAATTGTTTAGATTTTTGGGTTTTTAGACCATGGCACTTGATTAAATATTTTTAATACCTTAGGACTCAATGATTTAACATTTGACTTAGGTCCAAACATGATTATTGATCTGGGAGACTAAACCTTGTATTTTTAATGGTCAGGTTTTATTAAAAGGGATTGACTTTTGTAACCTCTTTAAGATATAACAATTTTTTTTAAAGGTGCACATATTAGCAATGTTTAAGGTTAGACTCATTAATCAACTTATGGAAAATCAACTTCTCTAATAAGATGCAATAGAGACCAGCAATGCTTGTTATTTTGATGAAACCAAAAATTTAAATTTGGGGGTTTCAAATTTTGAGTCAAATTTGGCTCCAACAAGTCCACTTCCTCCTATTGAGAGAAAACCTTAGTGACAAGGCATACCTTATGTTTTATAACTAACTATATGATGTGTATTTGTTCCTACAAACACATTTACACCCTATAATATTCTTCCCTTCAAAAGAGGAACCGACTCCCAAGTCCTATTCTTCATCGATTCTTATACTCTATTTCCATAACATCTTCCCATTCAGGCTTACCCTTGTATTG
The DNA here is from genome assembly GCA_028583015.1 of Wollemia nobilis. Taxonomy (NCBI): domain Eukaryota; kingdom Viridiplantae; phylum Streptophyta; class Pinopsida; order Araucariales; family Araucariaceae; genus Wollemia; species Wollemia nobilis. The sequence continues at coordinate 7,689,761 of JAQPPZ010017110.1, forward strand.
AGAGAATATGAAATGATCTTGTGAATGTGATACCTTAAAAATCAAAGTGCATGAAGGAGCATTTTGATGACACTCAAGTGATGATGTAGGCTAAGCATTAATAAAAAGCATATTAACCCACTTAGGTTTAGGACGAACAAAAGAATAATGTGTATCTTGCATTGTATTAACATCTAAAAGATAAATGAAAGAATCCAACTCATAATCACTCATCTCATCATGCAAGGATTGAACATTCTAAACTGATGTATTCTACTCATATTCCCTACTATTGGGGAAGAAGAAACTACCTAAGAAGCTACCTCTAAAGGGGTCAAATCGATAGGCTGGGAATAATCACTTGAGAAAGAGGAAGATGATATAATAGGTAGAACTAACCAAGATTTCTAAATAATATACTAAATCTAAAATAGATAGAGAATCAATGATGAGTCCTTAAAACACCTCATTTATGCAACATAGTAAAAAATTTTACCCCTTTTTAATATGACTATATAGGAACATTTAATGATGGATAAGGCTATAAATTGTGTTAATATTTTGTTTAAAAATAGTAAATAAATATAATGCATTACGTAGTTATTTTAGATAATGTTTATGTGATTTTAGGGGTATATTTACAAATATTTGGTATTGAACTAAGGCCACTTGAAAACTAGTTAGGAAGCTCATGGTTTGCAGGTTTTTGAAGGGTATTTTGGCACAACTAAATGATTATATTGTAATTAAGCACCAAAAATAAATAGAGTGCTAATGTGCTAGAAACAAATGGAGCATTGATGCACTAGAAATGAACAAGATATTAGTGTACCAAAAATAGATAGAATGCTAGAGTGTTAGATAAAGCATTGGTGTGTCAGAACACACAAACCATGTAGGTTGGCATGGAAAATGGGTAGTTAACTAAAACTATCAAGAAAAAAATAGATTTTTAGGTTTGGTAATGTAGAAAAATTTGTATGCTAGACTCGCAAATGGATACTGACAATTCTGCATAGTAATTATTTGCAAATTTTTGTAATTCCCAAAGGTCATTTCAGAATCTTGTTTTTTTATAAAGTAAATATTTTTGTGAATAGTTACCTACATAATAGTGTGTAAGTTGGCCATTTTGTGTATAAATATACCTTATGCATGTAGATATATTGACCTTACACTCAAAATAGTATAAGATGCCCAAATACATAGTGCTCAAAAGTGGCTTGCACCACTAGCATCACCTCTGCCCTCACCATCCCCTATAGGAGGCGATATAGAACTAGCACCCCCAATATGCTCTGTTTGGGATCTGGTCTTATGACTCGATCAGGTTTATGACTACCCTAAAGTACTATAATTGGTTCTTTGTGACCCTCCTGCCATATACCTCTCTGGTAGGTGGCCTCCTCGAAGCCTGATCTCATGCTTTAGAGCCAGGATGTAGGACACATCTAGAGTGCACTGCTCCAAGTCCTCTACTAGAAGCCCATGTAAACACCAGATCTTTACACTTGCATCTAAACCACCAAGTCCCTAAGGTACTATAATGGGTGGCACAATCTATCCCTGAGCAGTAGCCCCATCGATAGTAAGTCGATCTACTCGGTCCTATAGTGTGGTCTGATTTGCATCAATATGCTGAACTTGATCTCGAAACCATCCCTCTACTACACCTAAATATGAGATGTCTACAACTCAAACTCAACCTGGTTTAGCTGAGCCTAGAGAGGGGACTCCTGCTTCTTAGGATCTAACTCCTCCTCCTCTAGGGAAACCTACTTCTCGACCACCTGCTCCTCTACTCCCTACTGCCATGCCTACCCCCAATCATCTGTCTAAGCCCTAACTCGATGCCCATTAGGATCCTCAGCCTCTGCCTCATCCAAATTCTACCCCAAGTTATCACCACCTTGCCATAATCGCTTACCCCACCAGCGGATATACGCCTCGGTAACTCTAGCATCAACCATGCTAGGATCAACCACAGGAGGCTCATCCTCCTATGAAACTACTATAACACAAGGTGGTGGAAGGTTCTTCTCAACAACAATATGATGGTATACAACTAGCTCAAGAGGGATGTCCTACTGGATGTAAAACGGTTTGAGCACCTGAGAATGGTAGAAAAACTCTCTTATGCTGCCCTTGCGACTGATAACCCATCGGTCATGTTGAATATGAGTTGTGAATCTAGTTGGGTCCTCCCAGGTAGGGCACTTGTGATAGGGCCTCTAGATGATGTCAGTGGTCTTCAAACTAGTTAGAGAAGCTATATAATGGGAAATATCCCCTATGAAATGCTGACTCTTGCACCCCTTGAGCACTCTAGACCACTTAGATCCATAGCATTGAGCACCATCGTCTACTATAGTGATCTCCATAGGAAGTCTTACTGGGCAATCAATCTTGATATGCTCCCATCCCCATATCTGAAGGAGCAAGATGTAAGAAATACTGTCTTATCTATGATACTGAATGTGGTAGATCTCATCATGCACTACGCTAGTAGTGCGCTCCCCCAATCATAGATGATAGATACCTCACTATCAATAAAGTCCTATACCATCGCTAAGATATTCCATGGGAACCTCGCTCCATAGCATTCAGGTATAAGGATTTTGTAAATCACCATCAATAAGACAAAATGTAGTCAAGAAAAAACATCCTCCTTATACCACTGGGTAATAGAAATACCACCAGAACGAGTATCTTGGAAGGCAGCAATGACATGTCTCCTAAAGACTCTATAAAATACTACATCTCTAGTAGTGGTGAGAGAAGAGAATATGGACACTCCATCAAAAGGAATCATAAAGATCCGGTATACATCATCTAGATTAATGGTCATCTCATCGATAGTAAGGTGGAAATTATTAGTCCTAGAGTCCCACCTGTGGGCCAGGGAAGTTAGATAGGCCTAATCTGACATAATCATCAGAAGACCAGTGACATACTAGAGTCCACAAGCATCAATCCACTCCCACTCTGTGTCATACAAGAGGGATAGAAGGTCCACAAGTAGCTTCAGGTCCTAAGCTTGAGCAGATAAAATCTAAGAGTGCAAAATGAATCTAAAATAAATGCACTTACAAGCTAAAAGCAATAAAATCCTAAAAATGGTGCAAGCTAATCTACAAATATGCCTAAGGAAACAAACATTATGATTAAATGCACCTAAACATTCAAAAAAATAAAAAACAACACTTCAAAATTGCAAAAAAATCAATTAATTTGCTCAAAAATTCAAAAATCTAAGTAACAAACCTAAGGCCACATGGTTGTTCTAGCCAGGAGTGGCCACAAGGTGACCACTGAAGCTTCCAACGACAAGTTTCCAACAGTAAAAAATTTAACCGTTGGAGTTTTAAACTTGTCATTGACAGAGACAATGACCAACCTTAGGCCAAGCTAGCCACTCTGAGCAGCAGCGACCGATAGGTGACACACCAACGACGTTCCCCCTTGGCCCAAAACACAAAAAATTGCAAAATTTCATAAACTAAAGGAAGCCCACTAAAATTGACCCTAAACTAGTCCTATCTATGGGTTTAGTTTATTGCCAACAGGGTTAATGAGGTTCCTTTACCAAATTATTTAGTTAGGTTCATTTTACCACATTAATAAAAGTAGGTTAGGATTTAGAAAGGTACTCATGAAGCTTCGACTCCTCCGCTAGTCGAAGCCTCGCCTTTCTCAGCCATAGCATCAAATCGGCAACGTCCTGGGTCACAAGCAGTCACTCTCACCTCAGAGCTCAAAAGTACAATGACAACTGGAAATCATGAAATAAGAAAACTCTAATTTTATTTTATATTTCCAACTTAAGCCTTGGCCACTATTGGCATCAACAACCTGAACTTGTTGGCCGATGGACCTGATAGTGGCCACAAAGCACTAATTGGGGGTTGCTAGACCTGATAGTGGCCAAGAACCAATGAGAAATTTACTCAATTTCTCACCACAAAACACATCAAAATGGGCTATAAAGTACACCTATTGGTCCAAAACAACCAAAATAAACACAAATCCAAAAAAACTAATATAAATGTCAAATACAAAAACATCATAAAATCAAATAACAACAAAAATTCCAATTGAGCCTCGTGTTTAGTTATTTACCCTATACACTTGGTGATTGCAGCGACTAGCGCTCCATGCAATTCGATAAGATGAGAAAATTACCATCAGGCCGCTTGGGGCAAAATAATTATGGAAGAATTGAGACGCTTCACTTCAAACTCGAAGAAGGCCATGATGATCATTATTTCTCCTATAAGAAATAATGATTCAACAAGCTAAATTAGAATTGTTATCACCTTGATTCCTTAAGAAGGCCATTATGGTCACACCGCCCCATGGGATAGAGATGCACAATTACCAAATAGGGTTGAAATCACACCTGGATGGGAACTTACCCTATAACAGCAAAGCAACCCTCTAAGGAGGTCCAAATCATTCATTTTGGTCAAGCGACTCGTTGCTTTATTAATAGTCCTTTCCTCATCGACTTGTCGCTTGAGGGGGTAGTCAAAATTTTCAACAATCATAATAAAATTCAACAAAATATCACTCGATCATGTCAATATTGCATTCATATTATGAATCATTGCCAACAACTATCATAATCTTACCCTTTACTGGGGAAAAAAAAATATAACAGTTAAGCTCACCTCTTCTCCGTTCGAACCAATCATAGCATCCTGGCTACCTAAATAGCCTATGAGGAATTGAGGATAGCTTCCACAAATTTAATCCTTCCATTCTATTAGAAGTAATGATTCTAGGATTCGTGCCCTCCCACATGACTGGTGCATCCAATGTTGATCAGATCAATAATTATAATTCAACATACAATGTGACCCTAGGTGGTTTATTTATGCTTCGTGCTATTTTTTCCCATAATGTATCCCGAAAATGGGCATCTATAGACACCTAAAATGCATCATGTTTAGGGGACTACCCATATGGACACATTTAAAGACCATATGAAACCTCTTGGATCTACCCAAGAGCAAGCAATGGTCCTAACCAATCAAATAGGGCAGTTCTAGCCCATCTAGGCCTAGCCGCTCTCAAGCAGAGTGGTCACCACAGTTGGCCATTGAAGACTACAACGACCACACCTAGCCACTAGAACTGACAGTGGCTAGCACCATACACAGTCTAGCCATGAAAATGGGCCCAGATCATGCATTCTAACTGCATATTTGCATTTTTTGCAGGTGGATTTGGGTGAGGAAATCCTTGAGTTCCTCCTAAATGCCTCTTCAATGCTAGTTTGTGATTAATGCTTCCCACCCAGAATGATTAGTCACATGCAAATCTAGATTGAAGCTTCTCCAAGAAGCCACCATTCAGATATAAGAGAGGTAAGTCTACATATGGACTCTCCTACAAAGAGTAAAGCATCAAGAGATAATTTTTAGAGCTTATGCAGTAGAGCCTTGTCAAAATAGAGAGCCAAGCTACGTCCTTTTGAGAAACATTGGAGCATTGTCCTGCCGAGCCACATCCTTGCATCGGTACTCAAACCCATCGTTCTTAACCACCCATCAGTGTAGGAGACACATTTGGCAACCCTTGAACATCAATTATAGCAAGGAGGATAACACTACATCCCCTGATTCACAAGGAGAAGAGTTCCATATTGTGGCTGTTGTCTCGAATAGTGACCTACAGGCATATTTTAGGGCATAGAATTTATTTTCCTTTACTTTATCTTAGATTAATTACTACTTAATTTTTTGATTAGTCATAGCTCATATATGGTTTCATTAACGCATTTATTTTGTATTTCTCAATTTTTCATGCATTTATCATTCTGTTTATGCTTATAATATCATATCTATCAGATCCAATGACAAAGGCCTCATCCAGAGAGGTGACCCATCCTATTAAGCGTGCTTTTTTGTTTCCATGAACGCAAGTACATGTCTACAAGATTGGATTGAAGTAGCAGTAGCACAAATATCCCTCCAAGACCAGATCTGGAGAAGGGGGCATCTGTAAGCTCCCATACAGTTTCGTGTACAATACTAGGAGGCCTGCGTAGGCACACCATTCCTTGTAGGAAATATATTCAAGTGCTACTATATTGTATAAATATTTGTATCAAAATTATGGGTATCCCTCAGAGGGATGAACTTGTAATCGAGGACTTGAGATATCAATAAATAAAACATCTTTATTTGTTTTCTTATTTTCATGTTACATGTGCTTTCAATACTTTCATTTTTGTGCAAGTAATAATATACGTAATAAATCAAATTGCAAGTAGGGTAGTCGGGGTGCTTTCTTCTCAAGGTCGCATAGGTAGCACTGTGAATTCATAATGATCATAACGAGTTCTAAAAGCAATTTTGTAAGTATCCTCTTCCCTAATTCTTAGTTGATGATATTTTGCCCTAAGATTGGTTTTGGAAAAGATTTTCGCTCCTGTCATTTTATTGAGCATCCCATAGTCAATGCACAATCTCAGATATCCATATTTCTTTTTAACAAATAGAACCAGTGCTCCCCATGGTGAGACACTAGGTTTACTATGTCCTTTTTTAACAAATCTTGCATTTGGATCATGAGTTCTTACAATTCAAGGGGTGTAATTTGATAAGGGTTCTGACTACAGGAGATGCTACCGGTAAAAGCTCAATAGAGAAGTTTAATTCTCTTTTTGGAATAAGTCTGGGCAAATATTCAAGAAAGACATCTCTAAACTCATGTAAAATAGGATATTGTTGAAACAGAGCGAAGCTAGACTCAACTTCTTCCTTTTTGTTTAACTTGACCACATAAAGTCTACATCCTTTCCTTAAAGCTCTTTTGAATTGCATTGTAGTCATTAGGTAGGGTTCAAAAGATGCTCGATTGCAATGGAAATGGATTCGCTGATTAGAGTCATCTGTGAAATCCAACTATATTTCTTTAAAATTTAGCAAGGCTTTATGGGCTTTTAGCAAATCTACTCCTATGACTAAATAAAAAGCATGTAAGAGATCCATATATAGGTATCAATTAATTGTTCCCTAGGGTATGTCTATTTTTGGGTCAAATAAATATTGGTTAACCATATAGGTCTGTCCTAAGCCATACTCAACTTGCCACCCATTTTCCATGATCCTAGGTTTAACAGTATGTCCCTTAAAATACTAGTTGAAATAAAATTGTCAGTTACACCACTATTTATTAAAATGTGAACATCTTTCCATTGTTTCTATTATCACTTCTATATCAACCACTCTCTCTAAACTTATTATGTTGATATTCACCCTTTTCCTATTTTGAGTATCTTCTTTTCTTGGAATCCTCATTTTCAATTTGCTGATAATAAGCCTTTGCATTCTTTTGATTTATCTCCTCATTATATCCTCATAACAGACAACATCATAAGCTATTGTCAAAGTTCTAGGTACTTTTCTTCCAACAAATTTTTCAAATTTGGGATGTAGTCCCATTACAAATTTTTGAGCCTTAAATTTCTCATGCTTGTCATATTTAGGGGCATACTTCAAAAGTTATATAAATTTTTTATAGTAGTTAATCACCGTCATGTTGCCTTGGCATAAATTAGTGAATTCAACGTATTTCTCAATATAGAACTGTGGCATAATAAAATGATCCTTACACTCCCTTTCAAATTCCTCCCAAGTAATATCAACAACTCCTTTTTGAGTGATTTTCTTATAGGTGGTCCACCAATCTCTGTCTGGACCTTCTAAGTGTGCCACAACCCAATTTGTTTTGGATTCTGAACAAATGGTATGGATTGATAAATACCCTTATAATGCACTTAACCAATTGATGACTACTTTGTCATCACCCCTTCCATAAACTATGAAAATATCCAATTTATTAATTTCTTTTTGGAACTCAACATTGACTTTTCTTCTAGATGACCCCTTCGAAAATTTACTGACTCTTTCAATTTTCTTAATTTTAGTTAGGCTTTCAATAACCTTCTATTATTGACTCATGATATCCTATTGTTGTACAATTTATGCCTTTTGTTGATCCATGTGCTCACTCATTTGAACCCTTTGGATTTCCATTTTCTCTCGATGTTGATTCAGTTGTTCCTACATTAACTGAATCATCTTTGTCATATTTTCATCATCTTGTGTAGTTTTGGCAACTATAGACTCTTTCTCTTTTCTGACAACATACCGAGGTACTTCGGCAGTTTGCATTCTTTCCTTTTCAATCACAAGTCATTTTAGTCCCTTCCTCGGGACTTCTGCAACTTCCTATTGTAGATTAACATTGGTTCTTCTCGAGGTCCCCACCATACCTGGTGACAAAAGAGTTATGTTAACAATTCTTATTTATATACCCTAGGGTTTCACAACCTAGGCTCTGATACCAATTGTAACAACCCAGGTCTACTCACATGGTTGTCAAAAAAACCAATGTAACAACCTAGGTCTACTCACCTGGTTTTCAAAAACACCAATTAATTTTTTTGTTAAACTCAAACACAAGGGTTACATTTTTATGTAAGCTCACCCAACTACGAATTTGTACTTAGGCACAGTTATTCACACTTCAAGATATTTTACCACTAAAGATGGTATCTCGAGTGCTCAGGACCGACCAACTTCCCATGGTAGGATGCCATTTTACGTGATCCTCTATCCTTTCTCAAGTTTTATGGATATTCGCATGGGGTTGCCCTTCCATGGTCCATATCACCTGGAAGGGTGGATGCACTATTTCACCATCTCAAGAATGGAGGACTTGGATTCACAATCCTACTATTGTACTTATTGATCCACTGATCCATTAATTTCATGCCTTGAGATAGCGTAGCTATGCCAATGTATGATCATTGATCTTCATCTAAGATTTTAATTAGGGTCTACCAACACTTTGGCATATGGACCAGACATTTCAGACCTAGTTTTGGTTTATGGTAATGCTACCCATACCATCTACCATTGGACCTTCCAATCCTAAATTTTCCCTTCAAACTTGAGTTTTATTAGCAATTTCACAACCAAAGTAGGCTCGTGAGTATCATCACGTACTACTCGTATGGTAACCTAGAACGACATCCCATACCACTATAATTTACTCTAAGCAACATATGACCATTGTCCCATATTTATTCACTAGAGAATGGTTACCTCCGAATCACAATAGTCACCACTACGCACTATTGGAGTTGGGTGGATGATATTTTACTCAATAACAATATTTTCCTGGATAGTCATCCTCCTTGATGACATCCACATAGTCCAAAAAATCCTTAATACTCTTAATTCATTGTTATCAATTTAAGCAAATCACCGATTAAGGCACCTTATTATTTTATAACATTCATTATTGCTTCTAATTTTTGTATTGCAGAGTATACTACTTTTTTATATTAACTAAGTTAAAGTAAGGAAGAAACTTAAAAATTTAATTTACTTTATGGATTACAACCCATAACTACTAAAATTTAGTCTCTTTAACATTAACCCATAGTAACAAGAGCTACCATATTAAATTACCAAAACTATTTAACAAGAAATTTATAGAACCATCATTTAGTACTTAGCTCTTCACACTTTTCATAAAATCTTTATAGCACAACAAAAAATCATCTAAATATTCAAGGACGCTTCTTAAATATTATATATCATTACAAATAAACTTCCAAATCATTATTCCCAAGATTACATAATCTTTCCAAGACAATCACAAATGATAAGGCTTTAATATTCTTTCGAGGAGTGTTTAAGCAGTTTTAGGTTTCAAGGGAAATGTTCTTTATAAATGTAGCATCAATCCTACTTGGAGATTATAACTTGGAACAAGATTCAATATATTTTAGCTACGACTATCAAATATTTTAATATAAAGCATTTACTGCAAGTGTTAGAGATAAGAGCCATCGATATAAGGATATTGTGCATTATGCATCATTCATCAATGAAAACATATTTATTTTATATATTTTCTAGGCAACTCTGCCTACCTTAGAGCTAAAACAAAATATTAAGCTATTCTTGCATTAGCACATAAGGAACTGTAAGTGCTCCACAAAGTTTATGGTTGGCATCCTACATGGTCTAACTATGGTTTCCATTCTCTATTATTTCCTATGATAATAGTTCTGCCATATTTTAGGTGTTCGTGCAAAGGAAACTAAATTTCCACATTAAAATTTTATTTTCTGAAGTTGAGTCATGAGTAAATTTAACCAACTGATGTAAATATCTTATTTTTTGTTCCACTATAATACCTCTCCTATCTTTGGTATGGATACAAACTACCTTTAGACTTTACTATGTTTTCAACACATGTTTTGCAAGCATGTTTCCTATGTAATATCTAATAGAAAAAAGTTTTTTAATTATAGTCCCAACCTGTGTAACTAGAGCGTAAAATAAATTCTATCTAAAGAAAGAAATACAGTCCTACTATAAATAAAGGAAAATTATGTATACATATATCATTAGATTTTAATTTCAAATATGGCACCTAAAGTTTCATATTTTTATCTTCTGGCGGGTTCTTTTCCTACACGATTTTCCTTTGTGTCTGTCCTGGCTGTATTCCTATTCTTGTTTCCTTAGTGCCTTCCTTAGAACTTTTTTTATTATGTTCCTCTATCGGTTTCTGGTTGCTTTCCTCAAGCTTGTCATGTTGTCCTTCCTTGGACATTTTTCTCTTGTTGTAGTCAGGTTTTGGGATCCTTGATAAAAACCCACTTTTAATTTAACTTATCAAAAAAAAATATATCACCAGATTTTAGTTAGCCAATCCACTCCTGTTTGCCTAAGTTTGAACTATTTTTTTATTTAATTATTTTGATTTACATTATGACATTTTTCCTACTGCTACAGTGGTTGAAAATATTTATCACAATGAACAAAATTTCAGCTACAACCATAGCATTTATTATTTATTAAGGGAGATCCACCAATTCTATTATTTGAACAAAGCTCAATCATTTCTCAAAGAGGTTTTTTTTCTATTAAATAAAATAAACAGACAACATTTATTTTAGGAAATACATTTATTCAATTCATATCTTGTGTGGTATGTTCACTATAAATCACATACCACTATCAATACATTCTACATTATCATGAAATGTTTACCAATTTTCAAGGCTTCCATAGCCTAATCTTGCTGTAGCAGCAAATAACACAGTGACGACTTCAAACATTTGGAACACAGTCATCTTCGAAGTAAGAACCACCTCAAAAGTCCCCACGATGGCACTGCAAAACCTTCTCACAACAAAACCTCCTCGTGCAAGCAAAAATATAGGATTGTACGTTTAATTTTGGGTCAACTTGGCCTAGTATGGATGCATATCTAATGCTCAATTAATACATAACAAAAGTGCAGCATACAATCCCCATACATCCCATCATAATTTCCCACAACCATAATTTAGCAACAACATATTAAAATATTTTTAAAAATATAAGCTTTATTATTTCAAACATGAGTTCTAATTATGTTTCTCTCATACAAGAAGAGCCTTACAAGTTAATAATCTCAAACCTCTGAAAACACACCTCTAATGAATGTTCTTTATGATTTAAACACAACAGTTTTTTTCTATTTAACCCCAAGAAAAATAGATTTTCCATTATAGCAAAAATGATATTTCATCTCATAAAATTACACACTATTGTAATAAACTAGCTTATACAAATCATACACCCAAGATCACATATCTTCAAGCATAATGAAGGATGAACGCCAACCTAGTATTAGGCGGACATTCTCAAGCCATTTATAGAGTTTTCGAATTCGTCGAACAATAAATTTGCAGGAACTATAGTCATTGGTTATTCATGTTTTTCTTTCTGCTCCCCGCTCCATTTATAAGAAGTTTGTATAATTATTAATATGACACTTAGCATTGTATCATGCAAGAGGCTTGCTTGTAAAATGGTTATGTCAAACTTGACCATCTGGTGAGTGTAGAGCTTGTTTAATTATATACCCAAATGTGGTTTACGTCATTTTTAATTTTTTCATATATTTGTACATATATCTTTATATTTTAATTTTAAATTAATATCAATTTTTTTTTTTTGGTAAGTAAGAGAATATTATAATTAACACCGGGTTTTAACTGGTTGACCCAAAACCATTTTAAAAAATAGGGTCCACTGACCAACTGGACAAAGGCCAAGCCCTAAAAGTTTAAACTGACAACAAAAAGGGCCAAGACCTACTCTTCCATCATAATACAGCCAAACTAAACTATGGAAGCCTAATATTATGGCCATCAGAAAAGGAAGACGCAAAATAGAACTAACAAAGACAAAAACTAATCATGCCAGCACCATGCAGAGTAGCTTGTGCCCATATAAAATAATAGAATATGGTCAAAAAAAAAAAAAATATCCCATAGAATGGACAGCCAAGAGGCCAAGCAGTCTTCCTTGTAGTCCTCATCTAACTTCTTATCATCCTCCTTGCCATCATCTTTAGATTTTGCCTTCGACTCCTTGCCATATAAATTAATATCAATTTTATTATAAATTCCATATGATTATTATTAAATAAAACACCATATATATTAATAATGTATTCTAATAAGCATCGATTAGCATTCGATATACATTATATATTTTATTATATATAGTGAAATAATATATATATATATATTATTTTTTAAAAATGCAATGACTTTTAAGCACAAAACGTAGTAGTACAGATACACAAAATGCAGTATCAAGCAAGATGACCTATATGAAAAATTCTACAGTGGGATTTCATGTACCCACGGGCCAAGGTGCAAAAGGCATGACATCATATCCCACCTTACCTAATGCTTCCAACCTCTATCTCCACCAGGAAGTGGGCATTCTTCATATCCGACATGTTTGCTACAATTGAAACCCTACACCTGCACACACAAAAACTTACAATAGTATCACATTCTTCCAATAAAAAAATAATCAAATAATGGGGATGTTACACAATAAATTAACTTCCCTTTATGAAAAATGCAATTTCATTAAAGGGGGTAATTTATATGGCATTCCATAGGCCATCATTTTCATAGCAATAAATTAGCTTCTCTTTATGAAAATTCTGATTTCATTAAAGAGAGGTAATTTATACATTATATCAAAGGCTATTTTTTTAAAACATTAAATTATTTCTTCTTTATGAAAATTATGATTTCATTAAAGAGGGATAATTTATAATGACATTTTAAGGCCATTACATTTCATAGGTATTCATGCATATTTATTTCCTTTTTATTCATCAAGCAATAATTAAAGGAATTCAATCACAAATCACATTTCTCTTTCTTTTAAGTTTCATGAACAATCATTAGTATGGCATGATAAAATAAACCAACACAGGCCCCTTGTTAACAATTACTTGCAAATCACTAAGGTATTCCTAGCACTCATTTAACACATCTTTACAAGATTACAAATACACATGTGCAATGCTTATATAGTGGAACCTTGGAGAAGTTGTTTTCTTTGTTTAACTTCTTTGCAAGAGAGGGTTTTCGGTTTAATACCCTGACTGTGGTGGGGATTTTGCAATTGGGAAAAATATCCACTCAATAGAAATGGCGCTAGAAGGAGGGCCTGAATTGGTTTACTTTATTGCTATTTAGATACTACATTGTTCATGTTTACTTGAAGGTTTATTTGAAAGCATTGGTCTTGACTAAGGAGATTTTGTTGATCACATTCATTGATTTAAAAGTTCTTCAATTGATGATGCATTGATACTAACCTTTTGCAAATTGGAGAATGTTCTTTATTGCTATGGTTTAATTCATGCATTATAATTGATGAATGTGATGATTTATTCATTTGAAATTTGTTAGTCATTTCATGTTTCTTTGCAAGATATTTATTTGACTAACAATTTTGGTATTAAAGTTATATTCTTTAAGGTTCACTAATGGCATCGGTTATTCCAACTAGGGCACAAATTGCATCTTGGATAAGGGATTATTATAGCCATTTAAATAGGCCTACCCATAAAATCCCTGAAGGTGTAGTAGATTGTTTACCTCAGTTTAGGCATGATCTGGATCAAGCCAAGGAACATATTCAGAGATACAAGGACATGTTAATTCATTTGCGAATTATGCATGCAGATTTTCCTTGTAGGTTGTTTTCATACACTTTGGATGAGGTTGCATTTGATTGGTACATCCACTTACCTCAAAGTTCTATCATTTCTTGGGCTATACTAGAAGCAATGTTTATCAACCATTTTGAAAAACTGGTTGATCCAGTTGTGATAAAGAATCAATTTGTCTCTATCTGTAAGGAGCCTAATGAGTCCATGAGCCAATTCAATGAAAGGTTCCATAGGGCGTTTATCAAAATGCATGCATATTACACCATTTTAGAAGAGGAAGCCATTCAAATATACATGGGAGCCATAGACCCCTTACTATGCCACATTTCTAAAGGAAAATATTGAAAATCCACACTTGCATAGAGTCTATGAGGCTGCAATAATAGTAGAACAGTGGTATATTTTGAAGAGGGATGAGGTGGATCAATCATCATTGCTTAACCCTAAGGCTCAAAATCAGGTATCACCCATGAGTCAGGGTGGGGCACAACCTTCTCCCATGATGAATTATTTTTCAGGAGCTATGGATTCCAACCTACACCAACCATCCAATATAGCACCCCTGAATCAAATGAGGACTAATGTGAGAAATCAATGGGATAAAGTTGAATGTCCAAATATTACAACCACCTTAGATTTCATCCAAGAGGATGTGCAAGTCTCAAAGCCAATGTCCATTAATGAGGATTGGGGTGAACAAACCCATCAAGATGTGGATATTGTTTCATGTTTATTCACAAAGGAAGATGGGGATAATCATTGGAAGAAAAATACAAGAGTTGATCTTATTGAAGGAACCCTTGACTCACAAAAGGTGGTTGAAAGTTAATTTGAGGAGTCAGGATATGAATTCGAAGATTGGCCACAAGGTAGAATAGAATCTCATCATTTTTTTTCAAAGGACAATTATTATGATGATCAAGAAAGCCAACATGAGTCAAGTTGTGACAAGCTAGAAGGCTTAGAGTCCCTATTTACAAGTGAGGATTGGGATAATCATAGAAAACCAAATGATCCACTCTTAGAAATAATTGAGCCCTCAAAGGTGGATGAAGGTGAGTTTGAAAAGCAACCCATTGTTGAATCTAAAGATTGTGAAGAAGTGGTTGAACACCACACTCCAATTTTAGAATATGATTATTATTGGTGGAATAAATGGGAGAACTTTACCACTCTTTCTAATGAAGTACTTGCTTCACCTGATATGTAGGACAAGTTGCAAAGGCTAGTTCTACAACTTAAAGGAAACATCTCTCAACTACAAGAACAAAGGCCTCAAGATGCACATATTGATGATGTCCTAAATCATCCTCATGAGACAAAAGTTGAAGATACTAAAAGTGATACTCTTTTAGAAGGTGGAGGGGTCCTAGAGTGGACTGGTTTTGAAACATGTGATGAATCAGGACCTTCCACCAATTTGGATGAGATGATTAAAATTGATGATCAAAGCCTTCAACATCCTCGAGATGATGACAAGGAAGAATTTGAAGAAGAATTTCTTGAAGAGCTTGAAATTTACGAGGAGGATGCAATAGAGTTTCATCCCATGGGTTTAGATGACCATTATTATAATTGTAGGAAAAGGTATGAGGAATCATTGTTTTCTCACGCTCCTACTGATGAAATTTCTATTTCATTTGACAAACAGGATGTTGAAAACTCTATCTCGCATGAATATTTGGTAATTCTTGTACAATCGGAAGATGACAAGTCATTTGTGAAAATAGAGAAGGTTCCAAGATCCAATCATTTTGAAGATGAGTTTATTGAACATCTTGCTAAAAGAGAAAAGGATGATAATGACTCTACTATTCTAGGCAAAGAAAGAGACTCACTCACTTTGTTCCCATTTGAGATGCAAGAAATGGAAAGCATTGTTTCACCTAAGGATCCTATAATGCCTATGTCACCTCAACTAGAGGAAATTCTAGAACCTGAATGGTTTGGGTTTGATATCACTGATGATCCAATTGAAAATGTTACTTTATCTGAAACAACTCAAATGGTTGATCAGGAGCATGGGTTATTTGACACATCCCTAGATAGACAAGACTCATGGTTTGAAAAGGATGGACATGTTTTTAATTGGGTGCCTAATTTTGGTGTCTTTGATGAACAGGTCATGAATGAAGATGAAGGACTATATGATGATGATGATGGAGATCATGAGAAAGAAGAAGTTACAAATCCTCTCCAAGTATTGGTAAATGAAAATGTGCCAAAGGTAAAATCTCACCTTTTGTGTTCCACCATTTGAACTCCAAGTGAAGGTTTACCTAATTGGTTGTTGGATTCAAATACTATCAATGATGAAATGCCATTTGTGGTTGATGAAGAATTTGAGTCAATTTCTTCTCACACCACTAATAATAATGCTTTGTTGAATGAAAAAGAAGTTGATGTGCTTGAATTGTTGAATCAAGTTCATCAACAATTAACAATCGAATCTAGGATAAAAGCTTATAATGATTCTCATTTAGTAAATATCCTAGATGCTTGTAAATTGTTATATAAGTTTGATTGGCCTACAAACATGGAAAATGACTTGGCTTTGAAATTTTTAGAAATAGGCTCTTATTTGCAAGATCTCATATTTGAAAAGGAAAGCCTAATTCTAAATCATGAATCGAATTGTGAAATTGGCATTGTAAAGAATAGACAAGAAAGAATTGAAGATCAATTATTGTCTTATCAATTTGATGATTTGAAACTCCACTATGGGATTACTAATGGAACTAAATCAAATTGGTGGGGTGAGAGAGGTAAGATGAAAATTGTTGTATTGTTTGGCCTAATCTTATTTCATTGGATTCCTATAAAGCTTGGTGTGCGTATCATGTTATATGTCTTTTGAATATGCTAATCATGTTTGGGATCCAGGGAAGTGATGGCTCAAAATTTTGCATCCATATTGTACATTATTGTATATTGTTTTATATAGTTTTGGTTTTCATGTTTTTGTTTAGTTTTGGTTGTTTTTGTGCTTTGTCCTTAATTTTTGGGTTGGTTTTTCTTTCTTGTTAGGTTGCATTGGGTTAGGTTTTGGTTTTGGTTTGCGAGTTTTGTGTTTTGGGTTGGTCCCTCTATTTGAGGTGATGTTTCGTGGTCGTTAATTTATGGCCTCTTGCCCATTTTTGTGTTCCTTTGTTAAGTAGGTTGGAATACCTAATATGAAAGCAGGCAAGCCTGAGAAAAGGGGGATGAATTATTTTATGATCATGCTCAGATTTTGGGACTAAAATGGTGGAGAGTGGAACAATGAAACATTTTGCTAAAGCTCCACATGTAACTCACATTTTAAAGGGTATTTTTGGAAGTCTTGAAGGATGAAGTTATCTTGATTTGCAAATTAAGGCTAAATTCTAACATGCTCAAATTCAAGTGTTACATAGAGGTTTGCAAAGTTCTCTATAAAAGAAGAATACAAGCAATGCAAAGATTGATCAAATCTATCACCAAGTTTAGATAAACTCCATCAGGGCTATAGATGCCTGACTAGCATTGGGGCTCTATCTAGACAAAGCTTGATATAATAATAATAAAAAAAATGAGCATTGAAAAGCTTGATCAAATAAGTCACCTAGTTCAAAAAATCTCCACTAGGGCTATGGATGCCTGACTGGTAGTGGGGCTCTGTCTGAATAAATTATGCTCAAAAGAGACTTTGCAAAAATATTATTCAAAATTAAATATTATGAGCAATATTTTATAGCCTAATGCAAGTTAGGTGATGGAATCCATATGGTTTTCAAGGATACAAAATGAATCACTTTTTCACACACTGAGCAAAAGCAGATGGATTAGTTGTTTTTTTGAAGCTGTTTACCCCCACCTTCTCGGGACATCATTAAATAATTTTATTTCACTAATATTTGATGTTCTCATTTTAGATTGGGTTCTTCACCCAAAATTCTCAGGAGCATTTCCTAGTAGAGTCACCATTTGTTGTGGCCATTCCACAACTAGCCCCAATACTTGGGGACCCACCTTAAATTTTGATGTTTTGAGGATTTTGATTGTATGTGAGTGATAGTTTTGTAGTTCTTGAGGTTAAAGTGTTGGTTCATGTGTGCCTCTAGTTTCTTTTGTGTGTCTTTTGTGTTTTTCAAGTGTTTTTTACTTTGGTTAATTTCAAGTGTTCTTGAAATTTAATTATTTAAAACATTTGAAGTTAATTAAAGCAAACTTTAAATTAATATATATATATACTAAAAAATAATAATAAAATAAAAAAAATATAATAATAAAATAATAAAATATTTATAATAATGTAATGAAGAGGAAATTCATTTTATGCCCATTGGATAATGGGTATAATTCTTTTGGATTGAACCTTATTGTTAAACTGTGTAGCTTTAAATTCAGTTTCATTATTTAATTTATAAAATCTCATATCTGATGCTATGGGCTTTGCTTAATATATGTGATGTTGTCCCTTATGATAGGTTGGAATTTTGTGGGTGAATGTAGACAATGCCAAGGTTGCATTGGAGAAACATACATAGACGACAACCCGGATCTACCAATGAGAGCGAACCAAATGATAAATTGATGTATGATAATAGTGGTCAAAAATAGTGGTGAAACTAGCCTGTGGTGCATTCACAGTATTGGAATCGATGAAGAGATGGAAGCTGGAACAAAGAGGATCAGAGTGGACTCTGCATATCTATGGGGTGCCAGTTGGAGTACAATGGATGATGTGGCAAATGTGAAAACAACATGGAGATCTTGGGCATGAATACTATTGAAGTCTTCCCTCCGATGATAGTCTGGGATAGTTTGAGGTGAGATAGAACTACACAGACATGGATAAAGGGTGAAATAGTATGTGAGGATTTCTAAAAGACCAAGGAAATATACGAGGATGAGTTTCAAAAATTTTAGTTCATAAAATGAGTAAATATCGAAGGCTCACTGCATTTTCGAATGGGGGCCAACATCCATGATGGATTCAGCCTCACTATGCAACATTGGTGATAGTGTATGATTGGCAGTGAGGTGTAAATTATGGGTAAGCAACATGATATAGATAACTCATATTTAACACTACCTAATGCAGATGATGAGGTGGATCAATCGGGAGTGCCATAAATTATTGTGGATGGACCAGTCAAAGGGCTCACATGGCATGGATAATATTATGATCTATTTGAGTAGAAATTGGATTATTTTGGCAATGAATAAAAGTATTTAATGTAGAGCTAGGCAAAAAAATCTCACAATGGATATTTACTTGAAAAAATGTTATCACCATGCATAGCTGGATTGAATTTCGAGGTAACGGGTATCAAAGAATGCATGCCAAATCACGTACACAATGGATAATAGAGAAGAGGTTAGTTTGGACATAGACTTCAACCTCAAGGCATTTGGTTGATATGTCAGACAGTGTAACACCCAAACAAAAGTGCGTAGTAGATGGGAGAACCCCATAGAGGTTTTTATCGATACACAATAGGGCAAAGGTGTAGAGTAACCATGTTTACCCATTGTTCACCCATATCTTGTGCTTGGTACGATTATCGGATGCTTGGACATCTAGGACAACATGTATGGTCAAGAGCTTGAGCCACATACCCTTGATAATATAGGTGATAAAGAAAATTTTTAGGTATACCACTGTGTCACCCAATGGATGTTCAAGTGGACGTTAATAGGAGTAAAAAATAACCTTGAATTTGACTACAACTAAGTTGGTCACATGGTGAAGATGTTTGAATCCACACATATATATAAAATGATGACCAAGTGGCCAAGGTATATCATAGGGTTATAAACACATTATAAAAATATATATGTAATGTGATTTGCCACTATGTCATGAAGGTAAATGGTATCATTATAAAAATGTTATGGAAAAGCATGGTATAAGTGGAATATGGTGGTTATAAAACTTTCAAAGCATTACCAATCAAAATAAGGCATGGGAAAACACAAAGAAAAGAAACAAAACAACAAACAAAAGAAAATGAAACAAACAGGTAGAAAGGGGAAGCGAAAGTTTCCATCTGAAATTTTAAATATTCCATCAAATGGAGAAAATGGGGCTAGATCCTCTTGGAGGCCAAATGCTGGAGGATTTTTGAAGAGATATTGGAAATGTCTATTGTTGTAAACCTGAATATTATTTTTTAATACAAAATTTCATAAACTTGCATCTTGTGAGCATTATTGGGGGAGAAAATGTCAATGGGTAGTTGTTTTAATGTCAATATTTCTCTATGTTTTTTTGGATTTTTATCTTGTGCTTAGTGTTGTAAAAAGGTTGCACTACATTGAGATCTGAGGGGTGTAGATTTCATTTATTTTTCGTAGAGGCTAGCACTTGGTCTAACTCAAATTGTGTTTTTACAGGTTTGATTAGGTTAGGTTACCCTTTTGAGATTTCTCATTTATCCCTGGTTTTGTTGTGTAGGGTGGCATTAGACTGGAATATCTTGCATGTTTATGTTTTTAGTTTTCTATTTTGTTTTCCAGATTTTATATTTATTTTTCTAACTTTTCTTTTTGCAAATTTTTTAATACTTCGACAATTAATATAAAAATAAAAATAAATTAAAATGCCAAAAATAAATACATGGGTATAAAGAATGATCTTCAATATTTCATTCAAAACAATTTCAATCTCATTTCGAAGCCATTTTGAATTTATAAAAATTATTTAAAATTGTTGTTTCATGAGAGTTTTATAATTTCATAATTTTTCATTATTTTATATTTTGAAGCTAAATCAATTTTTTAAGCTTTGCATTTTTATTCGCAAGCAATAAATGAACTTCCCTTTATGAAAATTGTAATTTCATTAAATGGGGTAATTTATATGGCATTCCATAGGCCATCATTTTCAGAGCAATAAATTGGCTTCTCTTTATGAAAATTATGATTTCATTAAAAAAATGTAATTTATACATTATATCAATAGCTATTGTTTTAAAACATTAAATTAATTTTTCTTTATGAAAATTATTTCATGAAAGAAGGGTAATTTATAATGATATTCTAAGGCCTTTACATTTCTTAGGTATTCATGCATATTTATTTCCTTTTTATTCATCAAGCAATAATTAAAGGAATTCAATCACAAATCACATTTTTATTTCTTTAAATATTCATGAACAATCATTAGTATGACATGATAAAATAAACCAACACAGACTCCTTATTAACAGTCATAAATCACTAAGGTATTCTTAGCACTTATTTAACATTTTTTTACAAGATTACAAATACACACGTGCAATGCTTATATAGTGAAACCTTGGAGAAGTTGTTTTCTTTGTTTAAATTCTTTGCAAGAGAGGATTTTCAATTTAATACCCTGACTATGGTGGGTATTTTGCAATTGGGAAAAATATCCACTCAACATGACTACATGCACAGGTTCGAGGTGTAGACCAATTGGTTCATCCAAACCCCATAAGGGGGCGGAGGTCCAAGGTTCAAATCTCGGGCCTCGTTGGACTGAACGCTTGTCCCTTTCCTTGTGCTTTCAATGGTGTAAAAGGTTTAAAATTATTGTGGCATGGTGGTTATAGGGGCAGACTGCATGAAGATCTATGTGGCGGCTTCTAGGGCGGACAACGTAGAATACTATGGTGGCCATAAAAGCTGGATAGCCTACCCGGATTCGTGGAGGCTACCGATTCCACCATGTAAATTCAAAAAAAAAAAAAACATGACTACATGCACATGTAGTCAAAGTAAATCCACAAATTTTCCTTCCACATCATCATCATCCATTCGTCAACCTTCCCAATCCAATCCATACCCCTCACCTAATATTTCACAAGTTGAATTGATGAATTGTGAGACGTCTTCACCTTCACGATTCCTTGAGCCATCATCCAACCATGGTCCTTCCATATCTTCCCAAGTTGAGGTCCACCTCACTAATCTTGGTATTGATGAATATGTGGTCCAAGACATCACCGTCACACCACTCACCATTCCTAATGCTAATTATTTTGATCACCCATGTGATCCACATTTATCCATAGTAGCAGTATATGACATAAGTTCAGCTCCAAATAGCATAAATTTTTTATATTGCAAGATTGATTCTTCATCAAATCTAGCTCCCCTAGAGAAACTCAAGGAACCAACACTTGCTAACATTCCAAACATGTAAGGATTTCCATCCTACTATTTTCACATAGTCAATTGGTAAGGTCACGGCCTAGGATTGCATGAACAGGGAGTACTTCAGCCTATTGATGTTCCATAGTGAGAGGTGCATGACTGTTCAGGTCTAAGTTATCACCCACTTTCCACCACATCTTCTCTTGAACAAGAACAAGCCTTCCAAAGGCTTAGTCTAAATTCAAGAGAAGAAACCCTCCATCCTAATGATTCTGATGATGTAACCTATGAATATTTTGAACTCATGTCGATAATTTTGGATGAATCTGAAGAAGAATCAAAGCCTATCATTCCCCATACTGAAAAGGATGAGTTATATTTCAAAATGTTCCCCATCCATGAGCATATATTTTGCTTGCTTCTTTCACAAGAGAGAGCCTCCCCTACTGGTGAACTGCCACCTCCATCTCATTAATCCATTTCATAAGCCAAAATTATAACATATGTACATAAAACACAAAAATAGTGGTTTTCACAACTATAAAAAAACAAAAAATAATCAAAAAATCAAAAATCAAACAAAAATATATATATATATATATTTTTTTTAGGATTGCATGTATATATCATTTAGTTAAATGCATTTATTTGTGTTGTTTTTTGTTGTCTAGGTTTACCAAGATCCTAGCACTGGTTCTTAGGTTCCATTCATTCCATTTGATCTTATCCACTTTGCCCATAAATCAACATGAATCCTGTTGATTTATTCACCCCACTCCGTAATCCATATGATACGACTAAACCAATTCCAATTGATATAAGACTTATAGATATGTGTTAGATTTCCTCACCTCCATACTTTTACGATTTCATATTGTTTGAGGAATTTTTAAGAGCTTCCACCAATTACATTTCTCCATCCCCTTTGCCTTTGCCTTCACCCTCACCTTCGGATCCCAAGGTTTTCCAGGAAGACATAGATGAGGATAAGTTAGAATATTTTTATGACATTCTAGATGACATTCATATGATCCCTATACCCCATCAACTTGAGGAAGGTTCCCACATGTCCATTGAAGATACCATCGATGTGGACCTTAGTTTAGACAAATACAATCCCCAAATTATCAAACTTGGAAAAATTTTATCAGTCGATGAACAAGAGTAATTAGTTGCTCTCCTTAAAAGAAAGGACATTTTTGCATGGTCTTATAAGGACATGCCTGGTCTTGATCCTAGCTTGGTTGTCCATAATATCACCTTACATCCTGATGCTAATCTTATCAAACAAAAATTTAGGAGGATGCATCCTACCGTGGTCCTCTTGGTAAAAACAAAGCTTCAAAAACTCTTAGACGTGAACTTCATAGTTCCTATCAACTATCTTGAGTGGATTTCAAACATAGTACCCATTCATAAGCCTAATGGGATGATACACGTTTGCATTAACTTTCGAGATATTAACAAAGCATGTCCTAAGGATGACTTTTATCTCCTAAATATTGATACTCTTATTGACACCTACGCTGGTCATGAAATTCTTTCTCTCATGGATGGTTTATCAAGATACAACCAAATCCAAATAAATTTGTTACAAAACAATATTCACTACACCTTGGGGGAAAATTTGTTACAAGGTGATGCCCTTTGGCCTCAAAAATTTAGGCACCACTTATCAACATGCCATGACATACATTTTCCATGACTACATGCATAATATTATTGAATATTATGTGGATGATCTCTTGGCTAAATCCAAAACTCGACAAGAGCACATTGGTGTATTGAAGAAAGTTTTTTATAAACTTATAGAGCATAAGGTAAGGTTGAACCCCAAGAAATGTGTCTTTGGTGTTACCTTGGGAAAAATTCTAGGATTAATTATCTCTAAAAGAGGCATTGAGGTGGATCCAAACAAGGTCAAGACCATCATGGAGATGCCTCTCCTAACTAACTTAAATAAATTATGTAGTTTACATGGAAATATTCAATCGATCCATCATTTTATTGTGGAACAATATGACAAATGTAGGTCATTCAATCACCTACTACAAAATGGGGTGTCATTCTCTTCGATAGATGAGTGCCAAAAAGCCTTTGATGATATTAACCAATACCTAGCTTCTCTGCCAGTATTAGCTCCTCCTCGTCTAGGGGTCCCATTCTATCTTTATATCTCAGCAACAAAATTTGCACTAGGGACAATGCTTGCACAAAAGAATGAAGAAAATCGAGAGCAAGCTATCTACTACATTAGTCAAACATTGGTAAGATATGAAACTAGATACGCTTACATAGAAAAATTGTGCTTGGCAGTGGTTTTTGCCACTAATAAACTTCAACATTACATGCTTAGTCCCACAACATATGTCATAGCTAGAGAAAATCCTATGCATTATGTGATATCTCGCTCTTATAATAACACTCGCACCGCTAAATGGATAATGCTCCTTACTAAATTTGACCTTGAATTCATTAGCCAAAAATCTATTAAAGTTCAATTAATAGTCGTTCAACTTGCAGAAGATCCACAACCTAGTGATCATCCTTTGATTATTGAGCTCCTAGATGATTCATTATTTTCTATCACTGAAAAGAAGAAGATGTCATTCCAGATGAAGACGTTGACATCACAATATTCTTTGATGGCTCTAAGTGCACAAAAGGTCAAGGTTCTAGAGTCATGTTTCATACACCCCAATGGGTACCTATACCCTTATCATTCAAGTTTGACTTCCAATGCACAAACAATTTATAGATTATAAAGCCTTAATATTAGGTCTTAAATTAGCTATAGCTATGAGCATTAAGTGTATCAGGATATTTGGTAATTCTCGACTTATCGTTAAGAAAATCAATGAAGAATACCAATGCAAAGCACCTACCATTAAGCTTTACCATGAAATAGCTCTCTAAGTTTGATTGGTATGAAATTAATAGTTTGCCACATTCAACTAATAGATCTGTAGATGTGATGGCCTCCCTTGGATCATTGATTCCAAAAGACTCCTTTGGAGAGGTACAATCACTTATAACTTCAATGATCTCTAAATATGCAATTGTTCATGCTGAATCTAAAGATGAAAAAAGTTAATTTCTTTATCTAGTAAAATCCATATGAGCCTTGGTCAAGCCAAATAATAGCCTTTCTCAAGTTTGAAACACTCCCATATGACATTTCTTGAACTACTAAATGCACATTCAAGCAAAAAGTAGCTTGTTTCATTCTCTTGGGGGACATGTACAAACATGGTTATGATGGAGTCCTTCTTCATTCTCTCGAGTCTAGTTCAGCACCAAGATCCATAGATTAAGCCCATGATAGTACTTGTGGGTGGAATGGCTATTTCAAAGCATATTTTACGCATGGGTTATTATTGGACCACAATGGAATGTGATTGTTGCACTTATGTTAAACATTTTAAGAAATATCAAGAACATGCTAATTTAAATCATGTACCATCACATGCTTTACAACCTATCCAAAGCCTTTTGCCCTTTTCACAATGGGTTCTAGATATAATTGGAAAAATTTGACCTCCTTCCTTGGGACAACATACATTCATCATCACAACCACTGAATACTTCACAAAGTGGGTTGAGGCAATTCCTCTAACCAGTATGAAAGGACCTAGATTTATGGAGTTTATACTTAATCACATCATTTGTTATTTTGGTATCCCCTAAAAAATAATTTTAGACAATGACAAGTCTTTCACGAACACGGATGTTCAAGCACTTTGCAAAAAATATAACATTCAACACATTTTCTTGACTCCTTATTACCCACAAGAAAATGGACAAGCTGAAGCTTCCAATAAGACCTTAATTACTATTCTCAAGAAACTTGTTATATAAAATCATAGATATTGGCATACACAAATACCCTTGGCATTATGAGCTTATCGAACAAGCATCTACACACCTACAAGGGCAATGCCATTTTCATTGGTCTATGGAGCCGAATCAATCATGCCTCTTGAGCTTGAGATACCCTCATTACGAATTTATTTGCAATAATTCATAGATGAAAACACTACTAGACAATCATATCTTGACCAACTCACACTTATCGATGAAAGGTGAGTCAATGCCTTAGAGTATTTACAAGTTTATCAAGACCGCCTAAAGCATTCTTAGAATGACAAAGTCCATCTATGTGAATTCCAAGAAGAAGATCTTGTCCTTAAAGATAATCAACACAACATCGATGTGTTGCTGCATCTTCATGATAAGTTCACAGCTGATTGGTTGGGTCTATACATTGTTACTCAAAAAGTGGGTAACAGTACTTATAGGCTTTCCAGTCTAGAGGGAGAAGAAGAACCCGAACCACTTAATGTTATACACTTGAGAGCATTCTATGCATAATGATATATATATATACATGGATAATACACAAAAATATTGCACTTCATTTGCATACATTTCATACACAAAAACATTTGCATACATTTCATTTGAACACATTTCATTCAAAAGTATTGCATTCACATACATTTCATTCGACAAATTTATAGTTCATTCCACTTTTCACATTTCATATTAGGGATCATTTATTAAAGTTCAAGGTTTTAAATTGGTCCAACAAAGTCATGTTGCCTTAATCAGGGGCACTCTCACAACATCATCCACACAATTCCACCAAATCAAATTCCCATTCAACAAAAGCACATGTCCATAATTCCTAAAACAAATTCAGTCACTCAACCACTCCTAGTGTGTTAAAAAACCTACTAAATACATGTTGAGTTAACCTTAGGACCATCATACATATACACTAATAAAATATTGAGTTTTGAGAATTGATTCCAAAACTTTCTTGAACCAAACACAATTTCACATCTTAAAAATATCTTGTGTCGAAGAGGGATAACACCATACTTGGTATGAACCTTGAAGTGAAAAGATTCATCCTTGTCTGTCCCATCATGTAACATAGTCCAAAAAAATAGTGGTTTTCACCACTATCACAATTGCTTCCAAATTCAAAAGATAGAGTAGTAAGGATAGGGTACAATTCTCATCACACTTAGGTTGAGAATATGATTCCCCAAAGATCTAAATATTTTACATCACACACCACTAATCATTGGGTTGTAAGGATAGTACTACATTTCCAGTCATATGGTCACGTAGTCATCTCCAAAACTTAAGAGATCAAATCCTTGGACTATGGATTTAGCCTCCATCGGAGCTATATATGCTTGACTGGTAGTGGAGTATGCTCATGCATGGTGACACATCTCTTTTAAAGAGACCTCTGACCGCACATACAAACAAGCTAGCTTCTTGGTTTCATCCATAATAGGTCACACCCAATTTACTCAATATGAGTTAATGAACTCACTTGCACACACATTGGTTCTTGATTACCTCGATTCATTACCATGCTCTTGATTTGGTAAATGAATTCACTACACACACATTTGGTCCTAGAGGAATTAGGTAATTTTAGTGAGTTTGTTTGATATCACTAGCATGTTTGAGTCTTTGAAAAAAAATTAGTTTTCCATATCAACATCTATATATTCTTCCATGTCAACTACCATGTCACTTCATGAGTCATTCACTCCACATACCACCAAGTTTGGTGCCCCTGATTAAACAATAATGCTAGAAACAGTCTCAGCAATATCTAAACTATAAATGATCACTAGAAAATTTGCATTCCATACCTTGCATTAATCATCCAAACATTTCCACTTGCATTAATCATCCATATAAACATGCATTCCATAAAATCACTCACACAAACATATAACACAAAAAGGTAAAAACCATGTATATATATGTATAAATATCACTTGTACAATGACTTCCAAAAGGCTATATACTATGGAGCATCAAGGCTCATATACAAAAAGTGCATCTAATCACTAGCTACACCCTCCAAGAGGACCCTTGTGAATTAGAAGGAGCCCTAGACCTAGAGCTATGCTTAGAATCACTATACCTAGTAGCCTCAGATACAAATGAGGTTGGAGGATTAGGATGTGGAATATGATGCTCCATCAACCTATCCTCCAATGCCTTGATATACCTATGCCAAGACCAAATGTGTTCTATATCAACATTATGCCAATGCTCCCTCTATTGCAGCTTTACCTAGAGCCTCGTGATCCTCTCATCCCAATCCATCACCATCGCATCCTACTCTACTACCTACTATTCTAGCCTTGCATAATCCTCCTTGCTTCAATTTGGAGACCCATCTGGAGTCTCCTCCACATCATCCCCATCCCCACCATCTCCTCCACTACCTAGATCCTACCTCACCGCACCCTTAGTCCTCCTCCTTTGACTATCTGATCGAAGGCACCTCTATAACTTAGGAGTCTCATGAGTCTCCTCTACATCATCCCCATCTCCACCAATAGCTACTAAAGTTGATGTCCATGATGTCTATGTAGCAAACCATGCTTCATACTCTGAAGTAGTACCCACATCATCCACATCCCAGAGATCTATCTACTCATCGTCCTCATAGGCCACCCTCCATGGCTTCGCATATGGTAGTCATGTCTCCTCTTGATGCCTCCTATAGAGCATCGGCTCCTTTGAAATCCCTTACCTCAAGCTGAACTATCAGAGTACTTATAAGAATTGAAAATACTTAATCTCACTCTGATATATCCCAACCACCCTGCCAACCATCATCAAACATATTCTTCATCTTCATCCTTTGATCATGTCCAACATCAATGTGCATCCCCTCTAATGGCACCTTGAGTATGCGGTATACATCCTCAAGTGTAAGGGTCACCTCTCCCATCAAGAGCTAAAAATTTCCCCTATTAGGATCCCACCTCTTCACCAAGGTATATAGGTACCCCTCATCCATCCTAATCACATACATTTGGGCTACCTTCACTATCCCCATAGCCTCCACTAGCTCCTAATCCTCATCCACCAATACCTTTATCATCCCAGGAATATAAGGCGAGAACCGGTGTCGAGCATCCAAAATCCTAAGCTACAACACAACACAAAAAATTTGTCATTAACACCTGTTCAAAAAAAATACAAAAACATAAAAATTTTGCATAAAGGACATTACCTCAGCCACTCACATTCCATATTTGGCCCTCGTCTCTACTCCTCCCACCGCCAGAGCTTTCATGCCCAATTTGCTTCACCCAAATCCACCCCACTCCACGTAATTTTCCTATATGTACCTTCTCAAATTCACAAGTGCATAAATGAGCTTTATTTCTTGTCTTTCCAGCTATTTATAGCTATTTTAGATGCCTTGAGATGCCCATGGACTTTTTATGGTGCACTGAAGTTCACTAGGGCATTTGCAAAAATACCCAAACACCGACGGGTGTCTACGCATGCTGAAAGTGCCAACTAGCATTTGGCATCAGTGTTGACAAAAGAATAATTTTTTCAAAAATAGTGTCTTATCCCCACCAAATAACTTCATATTGCATTCATGCATCTGTTTCATCATATTAACAGGTTTTGTGAATATTCCAACTAATTTGGATGCATAATCTTCGTTTGCGACCACAAATTGTAAATCTACTTAAAAAGTTACAAAAGCAATCCAAAATGGTATAAATATTCACAAAACAACCATAATAATCATTCTCATAATTAATACATCATTTTCACATCATCAATATCATTCCATATCATCATTTGCATATTTGCCAAGTTTAAACAACATTCAAGTGAACCTTGTATCTAGTGGGTTTTTCTATATACTTGGTGATTGCAGCAATTTGCATCCATGCAACTCGATAAGATGAATAACCTACCATAAGGAAACTTGGTAATTTACATCATTCCATATATATTTTTTCAAAATCATAATCATATTTGGTACTTCACATTTTGAGTGAAACCTTACCAACAATCTGCACAAAAGTTATCATTGATGGCCTAGTTTGTGGGGCTTAAAACATGGACAAAATCACATTTCATCATCCCAAATATCCTTGATAGTCATCATGGTTACTGACCTCAACTAGGGTGATTGGTTTCGATCATAGGAATTATCTGATAGTCACTAGTTGGCCCTCTAAAGTTGACTTTTTACTTTTGCATATTCATCCTTGTGTATCAATGATGCCGAAAGGCACATTCTTCAGTAGCATCGAATCACCCCAAATTTAGGGTGACTATATTTGGTTTTGACTTTCCCACAATGGGATACATATTACATGATCATGATCTTTATACTTGGTAAAAATCTCTTCATCTGTTGGGGTAAAAATAGACACATTTTTCATCACATTTTTCACAAAACCCTTCATCTATTGGGGCAAAAACATACATATTTTTTTCATATTTTTCACACAACCCTTCATCTATTGGGGTAAAAATAGACACATCATTTCATATTTTTCACCAATCCCCTTCCCACCATTGGGGCAAAAACGGTATCACATTTACATCATTCATATCGTCCACCATTCATTTGCACAAATTTTTTAATTGGCTCGTGAGATTCATTCATGAAATCATTTGCCAATTGAGGGGGTAAGCTACACAAATCCAAATTCTTTAATTCTTTTGTCTTTAAGCTCAATTTTCATTCCAAGAGAAAGTTGCTTCTGCACCTTGCCCAAATAGGTGTCTTGTTTTTTTGCACTGCATTGTGTTTCATGCAATGCAGTACAAAAAGGGGCATCTGTAGACACAAAAATATAGTCACTTGTCGTCCATCCAGATCTTCCCATAATTTTACCCATTTATTTGTATATATTTAGGTATATTTATTAAATATATGTTTAATATTAATATTTTAATATTATATTTTATATATATTTAATAAATATAAATATTATATATGTAAATAAATCCCATTCATCCAATTTAACTTAATCCTAGCCATCCATCGACATCAATCCATGCCACACATCCAAAATTAATATCCACCCTTTGTTATATTTTAATCTAAGCCACACAATTCGTGTCACTCAAACCCTAACATACACTAATGTAGATTATTAATAGGAGCTATTTTGATGGCTCAACCCTTGAATCCTAAGTTGAAGTTTGCCCTCGAGTTCCCTAGAGTATCCAAGCACTCTCACATTCCATCCTCGCTCACCATAACCCCTGCATCCATTGTCATCCCTCTCACCCAGCCAGATATGCTTCTATAGATCTTCACCTCAGCTCCCGAATGCCTTCGGCACTCCAGGTCACTACCGAGCACCTCCGGGTGCTTCTCCTCCACCGCCAAGCACCTCTGGGTGCCCTCTACCATTCCCAAGTGTCCACATGTATTTTTTACTACTACTAAGTTCCCATAGAAATTTTACACCAGATTTCTACAACCTTCCTAGCCCTCGAGTGATGCTAGGGTGTTGTCGCACCGATTTCTTGCAATAAATATCACAGATAAAAAAACAAGCTTCTCAAGGTAAATATTTTTATTGTTATTTTATTCCATACATTTTTAGTTTTTTTTCATGTTATTTACATAATATAGCTAGGGTTTTTGTATTGATTATAGAAGGCCTCACATTGTGGAGCCCTCATAGTTGCTACTAACCCATTTTTTATTTTCTTGTGTGCAGATCTGGAAGTGTTACATTAGCGTTGTGTAGCTGCTTAAGTTGGAGAAGCCTAAAATAGGATAACTAGAAGCCCACTCATTTTTATTGGGAGCAAGGACGCATTCTAAAGACACCACCAACATTGTAGCTAGGGTTTCGAAGAACCCTAGCATTGTGTATATTTGTATCAAAGAGTTCAAATATTCTTTATTGTAACAATGGATTTTTGAGGCTCCCCCCATTAATAAAACTATTCATTGTGTAATATTATCTTTTGAGTTCAATCTATATATTGTTATTTGGTGTTGTGTTTTTGTCTCTACACTAAATTATTTACATGATTACATTCCACACTTGCCTAAAGTTACGAAACCTATCAGGGACTGTATGAAGAAATATCCTTACAAAATGGAATAAAAATCCCTCTGAAGTAGTTAAAGAATTGAAAATATATTGTGAAGATCTTCCTCTTGAACCAAATTTTTTTGGCCCTTATGTGCTCCAAAAATATGCTTCTAAGGAATTGTGGGGCTGCATATTATTAGTAAAAAATGGAAAGGAAGAAAAAATAGCAGGTTATAAATAAGGGCATTTTAAGAAACATGAGTTAAATTATTGCCCTACTGAAAAATAAATATTATCTATTGTCAAAGGTATATCAAAATATAGAACATTATTATTGTTTGAAGAATTCATAATTCGTACTGATACCCAAAATTTTAAATGGTTCATGTCCAAAAAAATATCAGCCCAACATTGCAGAGGAAGATATGCATGGTGGCAAAAGTATTCTATCACAATACCAATTTTTTGTGGAATACATTCCAGGGAAAGAAAACTCTTTTCCAAACGCATTAACAATAAAATTAGCATAATGGAAATATTTAGTGGACAATCCTATCCATGGCAAAAGTGGGGGCTCAACACATCAGAATATTGTCACACATTTTGTCAACATATCATACAATATTTTCCTCTTGCATCTCAAATCACTTTCAGTTATATGCCATACATAGATTTCCTATATAATTATATAGGAAGATTAAATGTATTTGTAAACTCTACCTAATGGAGTGTTACGACATCAACAATAGTCCAATATGTGCTCAACAATGGCAAGCTAGATGATAACATTATTCTTTAACATACAACTCAATACATATCCACAATTTTCTTGGATTTCTTTAATACTTATGTTACTAATATTACTTGGCATGACAAGTTAAATTCTCATATTATTAGAATTAACTTCACGGAGGTCCCAGAAGTTTTTGTGTATGTAGATGAACAACCATTAGTTCCACCAAATGCACAACCAAGTTCATCCCAACAATATTTCTAAGATGCACAAGGAGAAAATTATAATCTTAAATCAACTAGTAGATTGGATGATTCAACATTGTACAAATTTTCAATGGGCTCCATATGGTGTTTGTAAACAACATAAATATTTCGTACATGGCATTTAATTTTATGTTGATTTCATCATGATGTAATCTCCTACCATGGTAGACACTGACACATAGAAGTGTTAAGACCCCATTATTGCAAGAAAGTTTGAGAATTACTCTAGAGTTACTTTTCTAGAATTATTGTAGCTAGATTCCATATTATCCTCTAAAGACTTCTCATCACCTCATTTGTAAGCATAAATATGGGACTCGATGCCCATTCTTGTAATTAATAGTTGTTTTATTTATGTTGTGTGCATACCTTTGGTATCAAGGATAGAAGCACCATGTCTGCGAGTGGATGGTTTCTTCTAAATCTATGTGTTAGTTAAGTACTCTGGGAACAACCTACCACTAGGATGCATTTTTCTAACTTAGAGAAAATACTAGCTTACAGTCTATAGGAAATTTTGTGAGGATATCCTCTGTTGGTGCCGAAAGGTTTACTTGAAAGAATCCTACACTTACCTTTGCCCTTGCCTCTTATGTATAAAAGATAACAACATCACCATCCTCATAATTTCTTCCTCTAATTTCTTCATCTAATCTCTAAAAATTTGTACCTTATGTCCTTTATTTTTGAAAAATTCACATGTGGGTTTCTTAAAGGAATTTTTAGTTTTTTTTATTCTTTTTGGGCTCTTTATCATTCTAAACCTTAACAATAGATTCTTTTGTATGTGCTTAATTAAAAGTAGAGTTTCCCTTATGGTTAATATAACCTACTCGTATGGTCAGTTTATAAAACTCTTTTATAAAATCCTTTACTTCCATCTCCTTTTGCTTGAGATTTTGTAGTCTTCTAAAGAACCCTATTTGTTAATGAACATGTAAAAATTAGACTTCAATTTAATTACAAAATTATCCCAAGTTCAAATTTTATCCTTTCCTTTTTATCACCTCTCTGTTTGGACATGATCCCAAATAGAAGCATGTCCCTTCAACTACATGCATGTAAATTTGACTCGCTTTGAATCCTCCATAGATTTGTAATCAAAGAATATCTCCATGTTAGTTACCTAGTCAATCAACTCTTTTGGATTTAAATTTACTTTAAAATTAGGAGTATCCATATTAGGCTTACATCTCATATTTGATATTTTTCAAATCAACCACTATTGTAATTATTCTCCTTGCTCTTCATATAGAGCTTCTACATGGCCAATTTCCTCCTCTTCACTTTCACTAATATATTTGATATGAATAACCCTCCTTTGGGTAGTCTCAATCACATCTAACCTAGAAATTAATTCCCTCAATATTTCTACTATTTCCATGGGTTGGGATCCTAGACCATGTGGTCTTCCTCTCTCTCATTGCACCATCTTCAGTTAGTACATATCGCAACCAAATCTAATACCAAATTCTATATATGAGATAAGGTAGTACTTCTATGTATGACCTTCTCAAGTAGCACAAGTTCCTATATTTAAATATGCATTGCATTACATGTGCAATCAACAAAGTTTAAGATGACAAAACAAGTTTAAAGTCTTTGTGAGATGGTAATGTCTTATGATGGATCCTCTACAATTCTTGTATGACATCATTCAATTGTATGATAATATCCCCTTAATATAAAACCATAATTATTTTATGACACCTTCATTATATAATTATCAATACTTACAATATATTGCTTAATTGTATGACAGTCTAGTTGTACACAAATTCCTTGTATGACGATTGGTTTAAAATTTCTCATTATGGTAATGCAATGTTCAATTGAAAACCCATATTCTATGATGCTAGTTTCTTCCTTACTTTGAATGATAATATCTTAGCCTCGAGCAAGCTTTCTTTGAATGACAATGTAACATCTTGTATGACAACACCTCTATCGATGACACACTGGTTTAAGCTCTCAATTAGGTAAAATTTTCTTAAGGGATGGTGAATGGGAATCACATGTTCACCTCACTGGTGATGATTTATCATCTCCTTTGAATGATAATTATTCAAATGAAAATTATTGTTGGTTCTATTTGTATCATAAGAAACCCTACCTACAACCTACACTATAGTTTTAAGATGAATAGAAACAACAATCTACAACTTTCATCATTCTACAAAGGCATGCATCAAAGATAAAACCAAAATTGTTTTATTAAATATTAAACTACTTATATGCTACATTGAGTTCCAATATCTATCATTAGGAATATCCCATATTATTCTTCTCACACTCTTTCTACCTACACACTTTCTTGATTTAGCATATTTTATTTTTTCTCTAGATTTTGTCTATCCAAAACCAGCTTTGTTGACAATTGGATACACACCATTCTATGATTATTTTTCTCTCATGGTCTTCCAAACTTCTCCTTTCTTTACCTTCCCAAACTTATATTCTCTCCATTCCTCTTCCTTTCCTATCATTCCTCCTTCCTCTTCCCTTTTCCACTTCCTTGTTTGTTGTTCCTCCTTCCTCTTACCTTCTCCAATCCATCATTTATTTTTTTGGTTTTCTTTTATTTTTCTTTATGTTTTTCTTAGTGTTTATTTTACTTATTCTCTTTCATTCCATTAATTTACTCTTGATTTATTATCTCTCCCTTATTGGATGGTTTATCTCTTTTTCTTGGCAATAAACATGTAAATTATACCCGTGGGTGGGTGATAGTTACCCTTATTGTAACCATCTAGATGCTTCCACATCACATGCACTTTTGAATTGTTGTCACTCTGTCTCTCATGATTGAGGAATAAGTTCTTACTATTTTGGGGTATTTTTATAATGTTATGAAAAATATTTGCTTCTCATAAATACAAAATCCTCCCTAAATATAATAAATAAACCAAGCTATAAAATAATCTACACATAAAAGCTAATACCCTTTAGGTATGACAACATCAATGTTATTACTCAATGAAGGAATCACTCCATAATATCCCATAACATGAGAGTTTCTCCATGAGAAAATATTGTTACAATGATTATTGAATTGGATTAAATTCAATCCTTTACAATTACTAGGTCATTTATTTATATAATCATCTTCCAATGCTATTTTGGGAAAATAATAACCCTATCATACTTGGTTATATTAATTTTATCTTTATGGTGTCCATAAATAATACTCTTTTTCATCCACACTTTCTTGTAATTGCCACTTGTTGCACATGAATATTTTTTGCTCATATGGTTCCACGTGTGTCCATCATAGTTATTTTGTTTCTCTATGCTCTGTCTCTATGCTTATTGCCTCTCATGGTGGTATGTATGGAAAGTGCTACAACCTTAGCCTGATGTTAAGCTTGCATTGACTCTTCAATATTCTATTTCCTTTTTTTAAATGATTCCTCATGATCTTCTCTCTTGTTCACATATTTTTGTTCATCCTTGAGTTTTTCTAAATATACATGCTTAGAATTAGATTCTACTTCTTCCTCGAACTCTATTACTACCCCCATATTATACTTTATTTTATAGGTTCTTCTACTAATACTTTAATTAGTTTCTCTACAAAAATATTTTCTAGATTCTTCTTGGGTCCTTGCTTCTTAAGATGAAAAATATCCTACAAATATAAATTCTTTTTACTATACCAAACTTTTATGAAATTCTTTGTACATTAATTTTAATAGTGCCCAATGAATCTAATCAAGGATATAATAGCCATATCTTCTACACCAATGATATGAAAATTAGTATGCAAAATATATTTATTCATAGAAAAATTTGTCTTAAAATTTTGAGATCTCTTTCCTAGAAACTATCCATCTTTGATACTCTTTATTGGAACCTATAAAATGTTAGTCAAATCCATGGTTATGAAGTTATGCTTGCAACTAGGGTTTATGAAGAAAATAATTTTTTTTCTTTTGAATGTAATCATGAAATTAAAAAATAGAATTTCTAGATAAAAGTAAATCCTTTCAACCATATTCTTGTTTGTTTATCTCCAAATATGTGGTTCCCTTAGCATTCAAACTATCATATAAATTAATTTTTTTTTTCTCTTCCTCTAAATATTTGAATTCTTCTTTATAGTCTTTAAGGGTATCTATCAAAGTAGTTATCTTATCATACTTTTTACCAAAATCCCATTTATTTAAGAATTTCTCTTTAACTTCTTTCCATGTGTATGTAAAATTATGGGCATAAACAAAATTCACATGCCAAGATAAAGCTTCCTCTCGTAAAGAATCAACAAGCTTACATTTCCATGCAAAATTAGTAAAGATTTAATTTTTTTCTACCATTGTCTAGGATCAATATCGTCCCTTCTAGTGAATATGGGCAACTCCATGACCTCCAAAAATTCCCAAATTAGCTAGGGTTTAGTAAAGTAGGATTTATTTGAAAATAAATTCCTCCTTGCCCAATCTCATCTATTCTTTTATATAAAAATTATATCTATAAATTATCTTCAAAATAAAACAAATTGCAACTAATTTGCTTACTCAAATTGAGAGATATTTTTTTTTATTTTTGATAAGTTTCACATAGAAAAAAAATAGTGTCAATACCCAAGCTTCAAACAACCCTTTCTCCTTCAATACAACTCAAAATTTAACATATAATAAGTCCTTTTTGTAGTACTCAAAATGATCTATGCAATGGTGTAAGAATATTTTGAATATGATATCTTGAGAAAGATATTGATCTTTGAAAAATATGACAAATTTTATTTTGTTATTTTTTAAATTCC
Organism: Wollemia nobilis; assembly: GCA_028583015.1. Lineage (NCBI taxonomy): Eukaryota > Viridiplantae > Streptophyta > Pinopsida > Araucariales > Araucariaceae > Wollemia > Wollemia nobilis. The sequence goes on from JAQPPZ010017110.1 coordinate 7,727,513, forward strand.
TTTGAAAACTCAAGTCTTGAAATTATCTCTACAAACCCTACAAAAATTCTCTACTTTTCTAGAACAAGTGCTCTAATACCAAATGTTAAGAAATATTTCTTCTCATAAATATAATAGCATCCACAAATATAATAAATAAAACAAGACTCAAAATAATCTACACACAAAATATAAGATATTATAATACACTTTAGATAAGGCAACACTAATGTTATTCCTTAAGTAAGGAACCCCTCCACAATATCTCCAAAAATGAGAGTTGATCCATAAGAAAATATGGTTACAATGATTATTGGATTGGATGAGATTTGATCCTTTACAATAACCAGGTTTTTCTTTATATAATTATCCTCTAGTGCTACCTTGGGAAAGGCATAACCCTATCCTTATCCCACTCATTATTATAATAAATTTCCTTAAAATGGAGCTTGGGTTATTTTTAGCCCATGCTATATACATAATACAATTGTATTATTTATAGCTCATGCCATTTATACACTATAGTTGGGTTATTCATAGCTAATGCCGACTATACAATACAATATTATATTAGTAGGTACCTATCCCTAGGTACCCTAAAAATTTCTACCAATTACTTTTATATCATTCATTGGGGGAGGTTGAATTATTGTAATGAATCTATACAAGTCGTCCAAAATTTAGTAGAATGGGTCATACATACCATACTATATTTCTTACCTCAACTATATTCACGTAATTTCTTTCCTTGATTGGTCATTTATTAACATGATTCATTTTGATAAATAAAATAGTAATGCAAAAATATTTTTGGAACTTTATAAATGGATATTTTCTTATTTATATTCATATTTTCTCTAAAATAAAAAGTATCCTTTTTTATTTAATATTGCTATTATTTTTTATTGTATTTTTATAAAATCATAAGCAATAATGTTATTATGATTATGGAAACAATTCTTTTATTGTTGTTCCATTTCACTTAATTAATAGTTAAAGGTAAATTAATATTATTTATTTTACTCTTGGTAATGATAATATATTGGTCCAATGATTGCCAACGGTTCCTTGGTTCAACAACTAGACAAATAGTTGATGTAGTTAACACCAAGGTTCAAATCTCAATGACATGAACTACCTCAATGAGATAAAGTTGATGTAAAAGGGAAAGGAAAATTCTTTCAAAATCCTACTTTAAAAAAAAAATCTTGGTCCAATGATTCACTAGTTTCAAGCCTTTGGATAGTGTTAGAATTTTCAAATTTGTCCTCCATTAGTTCTTAATCAACTCAATCAGTAATAGAGTAAGGAAAGAGATGGTATGGATAATGATTACATCTTCATATTTTCCAGATAGAGAATCAACAACCAATTCATTTTCTTATTTTATAGGCAATCTCAAAATCATACCCTAACAATTTTAGCAATTATATCTTTTATTTTGAGCAAGGTAGTCATTACTCCATGAAAATATTTAGAGGTGATAATCTGTACCCATCGAATAAGGTTTACATTATAATTTTTTTGTATTATGGACATCATTTTCTTATGATTAGTTGAATTAACTAAATTATTCATATATATTTGCTTGCTCTCAAAGTCCAAAGGGTGATCATATTGCATCAACATTGTGCAAATGCTTGTTGTTGATGCATTTTACTCTATGACAAATGATTTACTACTAGAGTAACCAAAATTAGAGTTGAGTACATGGTCCTTTTAAAGGAATTAAAATAATTTATAGTTTTTTTTCTAAATAAATAAATATTTATTTGTAATTGATGTTAGATGTCATACAATTTTATCATAAATTTTTATAACCTTCTTATAGTGTCCCATAAGACCTAAATTCCCTAAAGATGCTTAAATATTTTTAAAAGTGGTCAATATTGCATTGTATTAATATTCTTAGGATCCACCTTAATATCTTAATAAAATATAAATACTTCACTTTTAAAAATACAAAGAGCATTTTGACTTCTTTATAAATAATTCTTCTTTGTCTAGTATCTTAAACACCTATTCCACATGCTATAAATGCACTTTCGAAGACTTTATTAGATTAAAATATAATTAAAATTTATCAATATAAATGTTCTCATAAGTTTCCTAAAATCTGAGTTCATAAGACTTTGAACTATGGTTAGGGCATTACTATGACCAAATGGCATAACCAAAACTCATAATGACCTTCATGAATTTGCAAAGTTATTTTAGCCATGTCTTATTCTTTGACCCTTAGTGAAATAATGGTCTTAAATATAACTTAATAAAAAAATTTATCCACATGCAATGTATCCAACAAGTAATCAATAACGAGAATAAAAAACTATCTTTTACGGTAAGCTTATTGAGCAATAAAAACATGGGTACATTTTCCAATACCCATATCTCTCTCTCTTTCTTTGTGTCTATGTATAAATACATATATTAGGATAATATAAGTATATAATATAGATAAATATATAGTTATTATATCCACACAAAAAATCCCTATACCTTGATTGTTTTGTATGTTTGCATACCCATGGGTGCAAATATTATCTAGACTTTGTATTTATCCTTGCATATTTCCTTAGTAGGTTTGCATATTTATATTCACTCTTTAATATTGGAATAAAATCTTGAACAAGTTATTCTTCTTCCACATGCATGTGAAACAATTTCTCTATATTCGCATCATTGATCTCTTGAATTTCTAGACTTGCACATGGAACTGAACAATATTGTTGTTCTCTCTCCCCCCTATTCTATTACCATCTTGTGTTAAAGTATCTCAATGAAAAAACCTTAATACATTAAGTTTTTTTATTTCCTTTACCATTCTTTCTATATTATTATTTGTATAAAAACCAAGCATGTGAAGTTCCCTTTTGATCTCATCCTTCAAGAATTATTGTTGGATCCAAATCCCAAGTGAAGCTTAAAGTATTTATAAATTCATTATAGTATTCTTTGATAGATTAATCTATTTAGTGTTTAATGTCCATATTGCATAAGGATATGGATAACCCTATTTGCACTTTGTTAGAAAAATCCTTTTGAATTTTGTTCGTAAAGGTTTATAACACTTGTGTATCATTTATTGTATATTCTAGTTTAATTATTGAGATAGTCTTATATACTTTCCTCTTGTCAGGAACCTTGTGCAACCTTAATAAACATTTCATATTGGAAATCCAAATAGGGTTTTCACTTCTAAAAATTATTCAAATAAAAATTGTTACTTAAAATAAAAGGGGTTAATAAAGGAGATAAAATTCTCCTACCACATACATAACCATAATAAAATCAAAATTTGAATCATAAACATCATACATACTATTATGCTTTACATAACTCATATGAGTTATACTTCTAGGATTGAAATTATATTTATTTTGTTTTCTCCTATTGAATTCTAATAATATACCTTCTTAATTTTTGTTTTGAGTTTATATTCCTTTTTTGGAATTCAATGTGACAATCTATCTACCTTACAAGTGTGGTCACATTTAATAGGTTTCTAACTCAATCTACAACATTTGATAGGTTATGATACCTTTATCTTATAGTAGCTTATTGGTTCTCTATAACATATATAGATGGTAAAGTACAACTAAATTGATTAAGTGAAGTACTAATGATGACTCAAAAGGGTTGACTATAGGGATTATAACTTGCATTTTTTTCTAAATTATTGTGTTGCTTGACTTGATTCCTTAAAAAAGAAATTATGTATCACACATTGTATATATATCTTTTTGTTTTCCTTTTCAATATCCTTTGGATCCTTTTATTCCATACTATAGGTCCCAATTTGTGGCGGTATAGAGGACAACTCCTTAAACTAGCTTGTGGTATCAAATGAGTTATACTTTAGAGTTGTGTAGTAGAACAACACACAAAAAAAATTATATTAGAACAATGATACTTTATTTATATATAATGCAAATTTAAATACACTACATAATACAAGTCTCATCTAATAATATTTACAACTATATAAATATTTGGTACATGAGGTGAATGTCACATAGGGTAGAAGTACACTATCTTACTATGTAGTAAATAAAAGTAGTAGAAAACAATTGGCACGATTGGGAATCCTTATCATTTGACTATATCTTGATTAATGATGCTCTATTTACATCTATTTTCAATGATGATATGGGATCACCTTTTATCAAGTAATGAGGCTGAACAAGAAAACTTGTTCTTCATAATTGAGGTATTACTAGTTTGTCGAGTTCTCATTCTTAGATGTGTAGTATTATCCTCCTTTGTACTATTTATTATAGAGGTACAATATAGCTACACCCATTAAATACTTCTATTGAATCTACACTTAGCATCATCACGAGTGTCTCTTATTATGGTTACACCATTTATTACCCATATTTTGATAAATTTTATCCTATGTTGATGGAGGAATCTTAGCATTTGATGGAACTAAGTGGCCCTTGGTATTTGGAACTTAAGGTGCTTATGCAATAATTTTATTAGTTTTTGGTATCAATGGTGTCCTATATGGAATTAAATATAGATATTTCTACTTTCCCCACTACTTCTCTTTCATATTGGATGTGAATCAAAATACTATGCTACGGATTACACTAAAAAAACTCCATTTTTAATGGTTCTGACAATAGAGTTTACTAATGAACTTCATCAATATGCTTCTTATTGCTATATATGCATACATAACTTAGAACTCATAAGTCTACTTCAAGAATAAATTGATCTTTGTGCTAGCATAATTATTAGAAGTGCATGTATTTGTTGTTATAATGGTATAGTGTATAGTAATGAATGTGAATCAACCTAACAAATTATTTCCATGTTATCATGGAGTCTTATGCCCATCAATAAGGATCTTACTTCTAATTGATTCCCATCAATAAGCATATAAATTCAACATCTTCAAGATTGTGAAAGAAATCATATTAATGGTATAAAAGTGATTAGAAAAAATATATACCTCTAGTTATTAGATCCAGATATCCAAGTCTTTGGCATTTATCTTATTTGAAATTACTATAATATTGATGTTGATCTTCTTCTTAAAAAGACTATGGATTTGAAAGGGTGTAGGGTTGGTAGTGTTAGATGTTGCTTTCATATTTATCATGAGATATTGAAAAACCCAAAAAGTGCTTATATACTCATCCAAAATATTTCAAATGAGTATCTTGACATCCTATGTATTTGTCTCTATTGATGATGAATTTACCATCTTAGACATTTCTCTACAATAATGGCATTTTTTAGGGTACTCAAACATTGAACTCAGTGTGATGTATTTCTTATAGTACCACAAATATGTGTGAGAAAATAACCAAAGATGAAGTATATTAAGTCTTGGAAATAACTATTGGAGAGAACTAATATCAAGATGAAAAAATAGATGAATAGGAAATTTGATTCAATACCACTTGATCCACACTACTAGGACCATTATGTGATGGTATAGAGATCAATTTTTAAAAATAAATTTATAGTGTCATATGATTTACGCTTTAGATTTATACAACATAATATGATACAACAAAATATTTTTTAGAATAATGATATTTATTTATATATAATGTAAATATAAACACATTGCAAAAATTTAAAATTCATGCATCCATGTTGATAACTAAATGAAACTACCAAAAAAGATACTAAGACATTCGTTCAAAGTCAAAGAATCTACTAGATTTATATTGATAAACATAAAAGGGGTTACAAGAATTGATATCCTTTTACAATCTTGCCCTGAAGGCTACAATGGGGTCTTCCCTAAGGAAGCCCTCTTAGATGTGGTACAAATACAACACAATTCATATTTTTGGGTTCCTCGATGTAGGTGGGCTTCTTGCTTGTGAGCCACCGCTTGTTGGAGATGTTTCCTTGTGCTTTGTTGGACCTATAAACCTGCAAAATCCTATTAGTGAATTAGGGGGTCTACCTCAGTCAAACCTCGTAGTTATGAATACAAAAGACTCATAAAAAGTATTCAAAACATGAAATTACTTGCTAAAAACAACATAAAATAGTAAACTATGCTATTCTTACTTGTCCGAGTGATTCTGGTACATGTTGTAGAGGTTTGCACTCCTAGGGTGTGAATCGGGTGGTTCGCACGTGTGAGGTATGAACCGGTTTTTTTTCAACCGGATTTCTTAGATAGCTTCTCTGGATGCTCAGGATTGGTTGTTGACTTGAAATTTATCCGGTTCAGCTTCTAAAAGTGAACTCTTGGTAGGATTATCAACCTATCTCATTCACCAAACAATATTATGAAAGAGACAAATTGATTGTGATGTTAGTATGATGGCTATGTAATGGATGTGTGATGGATGAAATGGCAGTAGTGATTTTGGCAGAGTTTCAATATGAAAAATTTGGTTGTTACTAAAAGGTGAAAATGGCCTTATATTTATAGAGTGGACCAAGGTGAGAGAAAGGGGATGAGGTGTCCCCTATGAGGTGGCAATGGTGATGTGTTCACCCAAGAGGTGTCCCCTAAGGTATCTCGGGTCATAAGTGGGATTGGGTGAGATAATCCCTCACCCATCCACAAATAATGGTGATTTACCAAAAATATCAAGTTGTCATTAATAATCACCTTTATTGAAATATCTTAAGACTAAAATTACCTTTTAAAGTGCAAAAATCTCCATCTTGCATTTATGACCCAAGATGATGTGAGGTGGAGAAATATCTGGGTGAGATGTGGTAGGGCTAGGATAGGCTAGACTAGGTGAGGTGGAAGGCTAGGTTAGTCAAAGTAGACTAGGTGAGGTGGAGGATTTAATTAAATCAAGATTAGATCTAATTAAGCATGTGTTTTAGCCATAAAGCATAATTAGACCAAAATGTTGACTTTTTGACCATAAAGTGCTTTTTGACCATAGTAAAGGTTTCAACCTTAGTTGAGTTGGTATGAGGTCGTATGAGAACCCATGGTTAAGTGTAGAAAGGGGCTTAGCTAGCCCAAAGGGGTTAATGATGATGAATAGTGATTTTAGCCAATTTATGCAATTTTTGAGGGTTTTTCAAATTGATTGACCACGAAAATGGGGAGAGGGAAAATGTGCAACTTTTTGGTGTCTACATTTTACCCATTTTGTACTAGATTGTGTGAAACACAGTTTAGTAAAAAACTGATGATGTGGATTGATGGGATGATTTGGAAGGCAAAGAATTTGTGATTGATGACTTGTGGATGATTGTGAGAGATATGCATTGATAAAAATGGTTTGTGGATGATTGATTTTGGTGGAAGTTATATTATTACCTTGCATTATGATCAATTAGAGATTTTTGAATTTAAAAGGAACAAATACCTTTGTTTATTTTTTATTTTTATTTATGGATGAGCTCTTTTGACAATTTTTGAAATTTTTTTGGTGAATAACACAAGATTATACTGAGAGGGGGGTGAACAGTATAAGACCACTTTTTACTTTTCTTTCCAAATAAATATATGCAATGTATAGATAGCAATATAAATAGCATTAATAAAAGCAATGCACAAATCACCACACACAATAGAGACACCACAATTTACATGGTTTACCCAATATGGGCTACTCCACGGAGAAAATATTTCACTAAATTTTTCTCAATCAATATCTTGGGAATCATTTCCCTATTACAATGTTTATGGACCTCCGTCCAAAGGAGATACCAATCCCCTAGATCATGTTCATGTATCTCTATCCATAGGAGAACTCATTCTCCTCTACTCTTGTTGGTGATCCTCTAGAAGACTACTGCCTCCACTACATTGGCTTGTGGATATCTCTCCACTGAAGACTCTTGTCCCCACTCAAAATACCTATCCTCCTTACCCTGAATAATGTATCTCTATCCATTGGAGACTACTATCCTCTCTACTCTATCACCTCCAAAGCTCTATTTTAAATATTCACTAAACACCATACTTCGGTATAGAACAAATCTGTCCTTAAATATGCACCAAAATATATTCTCAAATTTGCTCAATAAGTCCACACAAAACTTGATTAACTCTCCTCAAAAATTCCACATAGAACTTGTTCAAATATACTCAACAAGTCCACATAAAACCTGCTCAAATCTGCTCAACAAGTCCACTCAGAACTTGCTCAAATTTGCTCAACAAGTCCACACAAAACTTGCTCAAATCTGCTCAACAAGTCCACATAGAACTTGCTCAAATCTGCTCAACAAGTCCACACAGAACTTGCTCAAATCTGCTCAACAAGTCCACACAGAACTTGCTCAAATTTGCTCAACAAGTCCACACAAAACTTGGTCAAATCTTCTCAATAAGTCCACTCAAACCTTGCTCAATTCTTCTCAACAAGTCCACACAAAACTTGCTCAAATATGCTCAAAAATTCCACATAGAACTTGCTCAAATATGCTCAACAATTCCACACAGAACTTGTCCAAATCTCATAGAAACATAAAGAGAATTGTTAGAGACTCAATATGTTCTACACTCAATGCTCAATCACTTTCTCAATTCAAATCAGAATATAGAATAGTTTGTTTTATGGAACTTGAACAATAACTTCACACATCCAATTGAATAGGCTCAATCAAATCTACTCAACCAATCACTCAATGAAACATCCCTTTCTCACAAAACCTAGTCCAAGAATATAACCACCAACTCAAAATATTTCCAACAATGCTCAACAACAAATCTCACATATCAATGATACTCATGTTCTTTTCAAACCCTAGTTCAAGTTAATGCTTATAAAATAATATTCACAACAACTCTTTATTCCATAAAAACCTTGAAGCATTAACTCAACACACTCAATAGGAAACCTTAGTCAAGTCCTTTTCACTCCAAAATTATTTTCCATAAAACCAATCAATCAACTCAATTATGTAAGAATGTGTTCATACCTTTTTATTGAAGATGAAGGGATCTCATAAATATGTCACAACCACAAACACTTCTATGCCAAGATCAAATATGTTAGTAGATAAATCTTTCTCAAAATATAATGTAAATACTCAATTACACCTTATCACTCCACCTTTCAAAAAACAACCATCAACATACATTAAATATTTATCCAATAACATCTTATAAACTCCCAACTAAATAAATTCAACATCCACCAAAATAACTCAAAACCTCTTTAATCAATTTTAATTGCAAGAAGAACTTTGGCATAAATCAAATCATATTTCTTTAAAAACCTTAATAACATAAATCACTTCTCAATAAAAACAAATTTTCAAAAACCTTTTAACTCTAAATACCACAAATCAATTTCCAATACAATAATTCTTCACAACCTCTTATAATTGCAAATAGCACAAATTATTTATCAATAAAATAATTCTTCACAAACCCTTATAACTCCAAACACAAATCAATTAAAAATAATTCTTCACAAACCCTTATAACTCCAAATGACCCCTTAAGAAAAACTTTAGGCAATATAAAATTTAATCAAAAATTACCTTTGCCACTAGTGGGATTCGAACCCACAATATCTGCCTCCACGAGCACTCTAGCCATGGACCTTACCACCGTGTGTGCTAGACACACGCTTAATACTCCACGAGCACCTCGTGCTCCTTCTACCACACCTAGCGCTCAAACCGAACGTGAACAAAAACTTTTCCTTGGCACTCAAGTCAAACACGCCAATCGTCCATGCGAATCGATCATGGACTCCTTCCACTCCAATGCTCTCACACAACGTGTTGTACCATTGGACCACCATGTCCAATGTGGGTCACACCATGCACTTACACCTTTTATCTTCTACCTGCGCTAATAAGACAAATAAGTTCTTTGTCTTCTTCCTCAATGTTCAACGATTTGCACGAATTCCTTTAGCTTGGTCGCATCAAAAATTAATTCAAAGAGGGATACTTTTGAATGCCTCTTGGCATCTTATTTATACACGATTTCACCTTATGCCTTAGATGTCGGTGCTCCATTTTATTTTATGACATCGACGCATTTTAAAACCTTTTATAATTTATAAATTATTTAAATTCTAAGGAATTTAAATTTTATAAATTATAAATATAAACTTTAACTTTAAGGAGATTAAAGACTTCCTTGGGTTTAAACTTAAACCTTTAATTTGTAAATTATTCTGCCATCATGGGTCTTTTAAAATCTTAACTACCATCTCAATGTGTGAGGAGACTTTTATATCCTCATAATGATTTTAATAAGACCATTTAATCTTCCACCATGAGTTTACCATAAACCCTCATAAAACATTATTTTTCCAACATTTTATTCAACTCTTCGTATTATTCCTGGTGTTATTGATGGTGTGTTCCATGGTATTAATGATGTATTCATATGTTTACTTTGGCATCAATGATGACTTTTCACCTTGACATCAATGACAACTAAATGAGCTCAAAATGTCCAACAATCTCCCCCTTTTTCATTTATGGCAACCCAATTTTCTTTTACCAAAAACTTGATCTTTCCTTTGTTTTGCTCCCCTGGGACATTGCTCCCCCTGGCTCAATGCTCTATCAAATATCAAATCTATCCCCCTTACTCAAATCTCTCCACCTTTAACATCAATGGCAAAGGGTCACCTTTGGGGCTCGGGGCTAAGAATGAGCCTCTTAGCTTAGCCCCTCCCCCACATTCTCTTGAGGTGGTTAATTCTGGAGTGGGAGTATTTCTACTCCTAGAAAGCACTATTCTTTACCTTTATCCTCTTTTCTTCTTATATGATTTTTTTGATTCCTTTGACTGTTTCTTTCCATGTCCATTTTCCTGTCCATGTCTACATTACTATTCCTATTCCTGTTCCTATTCATATTCTTGTTGTTCCTATTCATATCCATATTCAAGTTCATGTTCCTGTTCCTGTTCATATTCATGTTCATATTCCTATTCCTGTTCATACCTATTTCTCGAATGTCTGCTCTACACCACTTTGTTGTGTGACCATAATTATTGCACTTATAACACTTAATGTTATTATTCCTTGGAGGTGCAAATATCTTAGAATTTCTCCTAGTGAAGCCATATCCTCTTTTGTCATGAACCCTACAATTCATTACCTTGTGACCAAACTGATTACATGAGTAGTAATACCCATGGAAAATTTGTCTGTTCCCATTTCCTATCTTTCATGTATCCTGCATTGTGAAGCCATGTGTCCAAACATGTGACATGCAAAACATATTCCATTGAAGTATCCTTGTCTTGAACTCATTGGTCTCTTAGTCTCTCTTGATCTATTTTGATTGTTGTTCCATCTGTATCTTCTTTATGAATTGTTCTTATTTTTGTTTAACTCTCTATTGTCTAACTCATCCTCAGATGTGTCACTTTCTTTTACACTATCTTCTTTTGAAGTATCTTCATCTGAATTTTCTTCTCCTCCAAAACTTGAGGTTGATTCTCCTTCCTATTTCTTTTGAACCTGTTCAAATCCAAGACATGTTTTGCTTGATGTAGTCTTTTGTGTCTTGATGAACTTATCCAAGTTCTTTGAGCTATTTTTGAACCCTTTCATATTGGTCTTTGAGTCCTCCAAATATTCTCTTAGTAGTGCCACTTCTTATGCTAACTTCTCACATTCTAAGATCTTTGCTTCTAACTTATCCTTGAACCTTTTTCCCTTAGCCTTTGATTTTTCTACATCCTCTATAAGCAGTATTCTCTCTTCATCACATTCTTGAAACTGAATTTCAATTTTACAGTGTTGCTTTCTTACCTTCTTTACCATGTCAAGGACATAAATAAGTTCTCCCTTGAGATCATATCCATCCTTTTATGAATATTCCTCTATTTTTTTGCCTTTGTTCGCTTCTTCATTTTCTTTTGACTTGTCTTCTATGGGATCACCTTTTTCATCTTCTAATGCCATTAGAATATTTTCATCTGGTCCTTCAAGTGTATCTTCATATTCATCATCACTAAAAATATAACCATCCCTTGTACAACTATCTTCAAGATGTCCAAAGTTACCACATCTAAAACACTTGAGAATGATTGGAGTCCTTTTCTTAACTGGTTATTTTTCTTCAATCATAAATAGGACTTCATCTCTATCATTGTCTAAAAAACTAGCATTACTATCACTTGAATACTTACTTGCCTTATCCGCATAGTAGCTTCTCTTTTGTCTTTGAAAGAACTTATTTCCTTTTCTGCTTTGTCCATCCTTGCTTTTCTTCTGGTGCCTATATATTTTTGATTCCCTATTTTTGTGATCCTATTTTTCTTCATCATTGTTGTTCTTGTGTTCTTGACAATCTATTACAAAATGTCCATACTTTCCATAATTGAAACACTTAATAGATCTTAGATCTCTGGATCTTCTATAGTCCTCATATCTTCTACCATAGCTTCTTCATCACTGGATGACTCGTTGCTTGATTCTGACTTCTTATCCTTTGTCTTTTTTATTGCTTTGAATGTTGCTTCCTTCTAGGGAATATGATATTTTGTTCTTATCTCAAATTTTGTGAGCATACCAAACAAATTACCCCTTGTCAAAGTATCACCATCCATTGAAACTTCTATAGCAAAAACCTGTTCACTGAATATTTTTGGAAGAGATCTTAATACTTTATCACAAACATCAGATTTGACAATCTTCATTCCAAATCCTTGCATATCATTAACAACCTCATCAATTTTAAGTAGATAAGCACTAATATTTTCCTCATCATTCATTCTTAATGCTTCAAATTGTCCTTTGAGATTTTGAATTTTTGCTTTCTTGACACTCTTATATCCATATATATTTTACAATTTATCCCACATTTCTTTTGTAGTTTGACAATGCATAACTTTCATAGAAACTATTCTATGCAAACCTCTCACAAGTGCATTCATTTGTTTTGAATTATAGTGTTGTATAATATTACCTTCATTATCTTTAGGAGGATTGACTAAGGAATCGTATCCAAATTCCATTGCTTCCCAAACTTCGTTGCCAAGTGCCATCAGGTAGATCTTCATAATCATACTCCAATATATATAGTCACTTCCATCAAATATTGGTTCTGAATTATTTGAGGACACCTCCTTAGGATCTATTGTGTTCTTGTTAGCTTTTCCTTCAAGCTGTTAAACTCTTCTGAAGGAACCGGCTTCGATACCAATTGAAGAACACAAGCTTATACCGATAAGGGGATGAATAGTATAAGACCACTTTTTACTTTTATTTCCAAATTAGTATATGCAATGTATAGATAGCAATATCAATAGCATTAATCAAAGCAATGCATAAATCACCACACACAATAGAGACACCACAATTTACGTGGTTCACCCAATATTAGCTACTCCACGGAGAAAATATTTCACCAAAATTTTCTCAATCAATCTCTTTGGAATCCTTTCCCTATTACAATTTTTATGGACCTCTATCCAAATGATATACCAATCCCCTAAATCAATTTCATGTATCTCTATCCATAGGAGAACTCCTTCTCCTTTGCTCTGGTTGGTGATCCTCTAGAATACTACTACCTCCACTGCACTGGCTTGTGGATCTCTCTCCACTGAAGACTCTTATCCCCACTCAGAAGACATATTCTCATTACCCTGGCTAATGGATCTCTATCCACTAGAGACTATTGTCCAATAACACCTTATAAAATCCCAACTAAAATAAATTCAACATCCACAAAAATAACTCAAAACCTCTTTAATAAATTTTAATGGCAAGAAGAACTTTGGCATAAATCAAATCCTCTTTCTTTAAAAACCTTAATAACATAAATCACTTCTCAATAAAAACAATATTTCAAAAACCTTTTAACTCCAAATAGCATAAATCAATTTCCAATACAATAATTCTTCACAACCTCTTATAACTCCAAATAGCACAAATCATTTACCAATAAAATAATTCTTCACAAACCCTTATAACTCCAAACACAAATCAATTAAAAATAATTCTTCAAAAACCCTTATAACTCCAAATGACCCCTTAAGAAAAACTTTAGGCAATATAAAATTTAATCAAAAATTACCTTTGCCACTAGTGGGATTCGAACCCACAATATTTGCCTCAACGAGTGCTCTAGCTACGAACCTTACCACCGTGTGCGCTAGACACACACTTAATACTCCACAAGCACCTCTTGCTCCTTCTACCACACCTGGAACTCAAATCGAATGCGAACAAAAACTTTCCCTTGGTGCTCAAGTCAAACACGCCAATCGTCCACACGAATCGATCGTGGAATTCTTCCACTCCAACGCTCTCACACAATGCACTATACCATTGGACCACCGTGTCCAATGTGGGTCACACCATGTGCTTACACATTTCATCTTCTGCGTGCACTAATAAGAAAAATAAGCTCTTTGTCTTCTTCCTCAACGTTCAACGATTTGCACGAATTTCTTTAGCTTGGTCGCATCAAAAATTAATTCGAAGAGGGATACTTTTGAATGCCTCTTGGCATCTTATTTATACACGATTTCACCTTATGCCTTAGACATCAGCGCTCCATTTTATTTTATGACATCGACACATTTCAAAACCTTTTATAATTTATAAATTATTTCAATTCTAAGGAATTTAAATTTTATAAATTATATTTATAAACTTTAACTTTAAGCAGATTAAAACCTTCCTTGGGTTTAAAATTAAACATTTAATTTTTAAATTATTCTGCCATCATGGGTATTTTAAAATCTTGACTGCCATCTCAATATGTGAGGAGACTTTTATATCCTCATAATGATTTTAATAAAACCATTTAATCTTCCACCATGAGTTTACCATAAACCCTCATAAAACATTATTTTTCCAACTTTTTCTTCAACTCTTCACATTGTTCCTGGTGCTATTGATGGTGTGCTCCATGGTATTAATGATGTTTTCATATGTTTACTTTGGCATCAATGATGACTTTTCACCTTGACATCAATGACAACTAAATGAGCTCAAAATATCCAATCGTTGGAGCCATGGGGTAGAACTTTCAGGAGCTTCATTCACGAGTGGTCTTACGACTGCCACTATGAATATTGGAATCCATGAGGTGTCTACAGTCAGAGGTATTTTGAGGTCTATCAAAAATTGGTTTGTTTTTGGATTGGAGTTTTGATTAAGAAGAGAAATTTCATTGTTTTGTATTTGTCCTAGCATAAGGACTTGAGATAATCTTCAACAAAATTTTCTTAGGCATTTGTTATATCCATGATTGGATGTTTGGTTACTTGACCATGTGCAAGGTAGATTTTGATGTGTTGAATGATTACCCCCTCAAGCGACGAATTGGCGATGGAGGAAATGACGATCGACAATGAGACGGTTGATGAAGAGTGATGGTGAAATTTGCAAAATTGGGCATGAAAATGGGTGAAAATGATGATTGTACGGAATGGTGAATGAAATTCCATGCAAAGGGTAAAATTTTGGGGTCGTACGGTAGGTTTGCACATCTAGCATGTGAACCAGTCGGTTCGCATGTGTGGGGTGCGAACCTGCATGAAAGAGGGTTTTTAAAGGGAAAATGATGTTTTTGACATCATTTGCACTTGGAAACGGAGTTGGAGAGGTGGAGGAGAGAAGAAATAGAATGGAGTGCTGCTGGTTTATGAAATGGACGGGACGGATGGCCAGTGCATCAGCGAGCACGAGTTTAGGGGTGGGAACACCCGAGGTAAGCATGTTTTTCTCTCTCGATAAATGTGCAGTTAGAGAGGGTTTGGGAAAATGAAATTTTTGCTTTAAATGGTAAGAAATGAATGTGGGGGTAGGAACGGGTTTATATTCGTGCACTTTGTGTAAAAAGGGCGAAATGGGTATCCCAATGTGCTTTTGGTTTTTGCATGTGACGTGTTTGCATGTGGGAATGTGTGTTTGTCGTGATGTGGGAAATGGGGGTGAAACTTGAAAGCATGTGAAAACCAATAAATTGGGTGGCCTAATGAACCAAATGGGTATACCGATCTATTTTTGCATGTGTTATTTGACTTTATTTTGACTGCTTCATTTTGCATGCCTATGGGGGAGGGTTTGCTTTGTTTTTCATGTTTTTTGGCACGTGTTTGACTTTTTTGCATGCATGGATGGTACGGCTGGGACCAATATTGGATTATGAACATGCACATGTGATTTGTTGTGAATTTTGGGGGGTTCACACGGGTGGGGTGCGAACCAGTGGTTCGCACATGTGGGGTGCGAACCAATTTTTTTTTTTTTTTTTGTGTGCATGTGGGATGAAATGCAATGTAATGGATAAAATGAAATTTAATCATTTATTTACAAAAATAAAATGATTTCCTAATGATGGTAAAAACTTATGAAAATGAATGTTTTTGCTTTGTTTTGTTATGTACAATGATTATGTATAAAACCATGAAGGATTTCTGACATGTGATGTGTGTGTGATGGCAGGTGAAGAAGATATTTACATGCCATCAACTTCAAAAGTGTAGGAAGGCCTTGGAGGATGAGTGGATGGTGGATGATGTGACTTGGTTGAGGGTGGTTGGATTGTATGGAGTGTGGGTGATGCATGAGGTTCATGTGAACCATGCATATATAGCGGTATTGTGTGAGAGGTGGGATCCAGATAGGAACACCTTTCATTTATCGACAGGGGAGATGACAGTGACCCTGGAGGATATCTACCGCATCTATCGATTGTCGATAGATGGGATTACGATGATGACAACGGATAAGGATGCACATGAGGGCATCCTGGAGAGGACATTTGGGCAGCGTTGGTGATAGGTGGATGCGAGGAAGGGCGTAGACTATATGGCGTATTGGAGGAAGGAGTGGCTTTCCATTCGTCATGCGATGGCGATGCTATTGATAGCTAGCCATGCATTACCTAATGCTTCAAAGGTTAAGTTCCCCTGGAATATGATGGGGGTGGTATGTGATATGGTGGAGTGGTAGATAGGGTATGCATGGGCACCCACATTGTTGGCATAGGTATATCGAGAGTTGCATGGGGTGGTGAGGACTGATAGGATAGGGCTCAATATTAGTCCATTACTACAGATATGGGCTTGGGAGCATATGACCATTTTGAGACCTATGCAGCTACCATATGAGGCGCATGAGATTGAGGGGGAGGATGTACCTTATGCGATGAGGTGGAGAGTAGACATGGAGAAGAAGAAGAGGGTCCATGTAGGTGAGTTGATGTATCACCGAGAGGAGCTAGGGTGATTGACGATGGATCAGGTCAGGTGGAGGCCATGGCGAGGAGGGCCTGAGTGGGGTGAGGATGTAATACACTTGGCATGCATTCAATGTAGTCGATGGTTGGTGGGGAAGTATTCATCGTAGGTTGAGTATTTTCCATTTTCTAGAGTACAATAGTAGTTTGGATTGGTGTAGGGGTCTGAGCCACCTGTAGTGATTTATAGGGTAGAGGGTGACATAGGACCACAGCCCATAGTGCCACCTCTAGATGTTATTCTTGATGAGCCTATTGTTGTCCTGATATGGATAATGTAGGGACCACCTGAGTATGATGTGTGGTGGTCTAGGTAGACTTGGGAGCCAAGGTGGGGTGTGGTGGATGAGTGGGTGGAGGTAGCAAGAGCTCTACCCTATGTAGGTCTACTAGGAGGGGTGAGAGCGGCATCACCCAAGGATATGGGGGAGAGAGAGGATGTGGGATCACCCGAGTGAGTGAGGAGGAGGAGGAGCTAGATCACTTGATTAGGTAGGTGAGGCCATGATGTGATGACCGAGATAGGTTGGTGAGTGATAGTGGTGCAGGGCCATCAGCTGAGGGGGGTGAGGGGATGGGAGTTGGCATAGAGGAGAGGGAGGATATTCCTTTGATGGATGTAGATGAGGAGGTAGATGATTGGTTGGTTAGGCTAGTGGGTGGTGGTGGTGAGAGAGGGGGAGGGGGGAACGTAGATGTGGATGAGGAGTTAGATGATTATGACTTTGGTGGAGATTTGGTAGCGGTGATCGAGGTAGAGGGTGAGGTGGTGGCTTTGAGGAGGGAGGTGAAGAGGCTTAGAAATAAGCTTCTTGACATCGAGATATATTGGGGGGTTGATCGCTCCATGATAGAAGTAGAGAAGAAAGAGGTGGAGGTGGACTTGAGGGCTACGTTAGAGGAGTGGGATGAGGCTAGGGTTCAAGTGGAGTAGATGGTAGAGGAGATGGAGGTGCTCAAGATTGAGTGAGATGAGTTGAGATATGAGCGTGATACCATCCAAGGAGAGCGAGATGAGATGATTGAGACCATGAAGCGGTTTTAGAGGTTGTTGGATGAGGCACGAGGGAGATAGAGGTCATGAAGGCCTATCATTTAGTGAGGGTCATAGAGCTAGAGTAGACTGTGTGAGAGGCACAATAGGTGAGGGAGAGGGTAGAGCAGGAGATTGCTTAGATTGGGGATGTAGTGCCATAGCTAGAGGTAGCACAGAAGGAGGTGGCATGATTATGGGTGGGGAATGAGAAGTTGATGATAGCCAACATGAAGGAGGCTGCCAGGAGGATGAGAGCAGAGAATGAGCTGATGGTGAATGGCCTACCAATTTTGACATACTCTAGGTCTCTCTCATTATCACAGCCTCAAGCAGAGTGGAGTGCACCCTCGATTGGTGGGATGGGTTAGTAGGTGGTGGCACCTATGATGTCATATGTATCGATGATGATGGCACCACTAGATGGTGGGGGTAGTGCAGAGGGTAGAGGCTAGAGAGGCCGAGTCATCATAGGTAATGATAGGATGAGCTCCAATAGATGAGGGGGTTGGTGAGACTCCTAGAGGGTAGTAGTCATGATGGGGCTGTAGAGGTAGAGGGTAGCATTTGATTTTTTTTGTATTTTTGTAGGCGCTCAGGATGAGCAGATTATTTTTGGGGAGATGTGCCGATGAAGGTACACTCCTTATTGTAGTCATATGGCATTTTTGATGGTGATGTATGTACATGGATATGTGATGATATGCCCATAAGGGCCCACACATTTTATTGTAGCCTGATGGCATCAGTTTTGATATATATATATATATATATACATATGATATTCTATGGCACTTGTGTCTATTTGCATTTGTGTGTTTGCTTGTTTTTGCTTATGGTGGTGTATGATTAATGTAGATGTGGTAATAGATAGTTAGATGTGAATGGAATGATGATATGCTTAAATAAATATGAACTAAAATGAGGTGTGAGATAAAAAGTAAAATGGCATGCATTAGATTTAAAAGATATAAACACATTGCTTAGGGACAATATTTGCATCATTACAATATTCAGGTGATGTAATCCATTCCATTATTCCAAGGAAGTTGGATATAAATATTGTAGTGAAGAGATTCGAACACTACAGTTTGTAAGTAATCAAACCCATTGACTAACTGAGCAAACTTCTTGAACAGGTTCTAGGCTATCTTGGTAAACAAGACCTCAATCCTAGATTTGTGTGTGTAAAGTGATGTTCATTGTACCATGTTGAAAAAGGATGGTTTATAACTGCATGGTAACTTAGCCGATAAGCTAGCTCATTGGTAAAGACCTGAGGAATGCAAGGATTCAAGTTGATGGTACTCTCGAGGCCTTTCCTTTTGTTTTCTACCCCTGTATGATGATTTTCTTGTGTGGTGCTCTTTTCTCTTTTCTTCTATTTTTTTTGTGGGCGTTGGCTTTTGTTTTCTACCCTTTTCTCTCTTTTTTTTTTGTAACTTGTCCTTTTGTCAATCCTCAGGTTTGAGAGAAATCATGTGAATGATATAATGAGTGGAGTGATTTTCGCTAAGCATCAGTCATCATGCAATGTAGCCAGTCCTATTTCCAACATGTAGTTAATTTGTAGGACGTGTGGGTAAATCCAGGAATGAGAGCAAGGTAACCAAGGGAAGCCTAGAAATATTTTTGAAATGTGCCAACTTTGGATGGTGGTTGATTATGTAACTGTTGATGGGTGAAGCACTCAGAACATTTCAATAATCCTATTTCTTGAAAAGGGGTTTGGGCATCACACTTGGTATGCTAGCATGTGCATGTTTAATTCCCTTTGCATGGTATTTACAATGATTATGTATAGATGCCTATATGGATGCAAAAAGGTAAGAATTTATGTGCAAGGTTGCCCCAGTTTTATGTACAATGGGCTGGGGCATAAGTTAAATTGGTGTGGAAATAGAGAAGGGGATAAAGAAAAGAGGAGAAAGAAGAAAAGAAACTTATCAAAGGTATGTAGCCGCTCGAAGCGTGACCATACAACATTGATGAGTAACTTAGAAGAACAATAATAGAAGAGAAAGAAGAAAATAAACCTATCAAAGGTATGTAGCCGCTCGAAGCGTGACCATACAACATTGATGAGTAACTTAGAAGAACAAGAAGAGAAGAGAAAGAAGAAAAGAAACCTATGAAAGGTATGTAGCCGCTCAAAGCGTGACCATACAACATTCATTATATTAGAAGAAAGAGAAGAGAAGAAAGAGATGAATGAAGTAGATTTAAATGTAAATGCAAATGGAAGTAGTGTCACAGAACGCCAAAAATGATGATGTTTTTTTTTGTTTTTTTTTGAATTATATACATAGATACAAGTGGTGATGAGCTAGAAAGCCTACAACTAGGCGTAAAATGCTCGTAGATGAATAATTTTAATGGGCTCAAGTTCGGCAATACCTTCCAATGTGGCCAGATGATATGCCCTAGATCCAAACTTGTGAGTAACCATGTAAGGGCCTAGCCAATTCGATGCAAATTTATCATGGAGATGGTATGGTTGGCTAGTAATTTGTTGGTTTTCTTTGAGGACTAAGTCTCCAATTTGAAATTCATGTTGGTGTACCTTGGAATTGTAGGCACGTCGAAGATGGTCTTGATAAACTTGTGTGTGTTCAATAGCATGAATGTGATGTTCATCTAATAAGGTCAATTGGTCAAGTCGGGCCTGACGAGTTGTATCATCATCAATGAATTCTTGCATGGAGACTCACAAGGATGGTATTTCAAGTTCCAAGGGCATGATGGCCTCAGTGCCATATACAAGAGAAAATGGGGTTGCCCTAGTTGGGGTGTGAATACTGGTATGGTAGGCCCATAGTGCTAGTGGCATTTGATTGTGCCAATCACGATGTGAGTCTGCAATGGTTTTGTGAAGAATGGTGCAAATGGTTTTGTTTGTAGCTTTTGCTTGGCCATTACCCTGTGGGTAGTATGGAGTAGAGAAACTATGTTGGATGTTGAATTTTTCACATAGTGCATGAACATTCTTATTCTTAAATGGAGTGCCATTATCTATGATGATTTTGGATGGGATGCCAAAATGACAAATGATGTGTTGAGTGATGAAATCAACAATTTTAGGACCGGTCATTTGAACTAGAGGGATGGCCTCAACCCATTTCATGAAATATTTGATTGTAGTAATGATGAACTTATGATTGGCAGATGAGGTGGGTGTGATTTTTCCGATGAGATCCAAGCCCCATTGTGAAAAGGGCCACATTGACTGGATAGGTTGTAGAGCCTGAGAAGGCAAGTGTGTAAGATTGGCATGATGTTGGCATTTAACACACTTTTTGACATAGGCACAACAATCATGCTCCATTGTGGGCCAGTAATAGCCCATTCATAGAATGCTTGGTGATGGCCATGCCACTGAAATGGCCACCACAAGTACCATCATGAGCCTCTTGAGTGATTCATTGGGCTTCTAAGGGTTCTAGATAGTGCAATAAAATGTCATCATGACTTCACTTATAAAGGATATCACCTAGCAATGTATAGCGAATGGCACACAATTTGAAAGCTCATTTGTGAGTATGATTTAGATCAGGTGGTAGAATACTGAGCTTAATGTAGTCCTTGACTTGGGAAAACCATGGGTCATGTGGGTGAGCTTCGATGATATTGATGCCATCATCACGGGAAGGTGGATTGGTGGAAATGGTAGAATGGAAAAGGGTGTGGATGGACACGTGAGTTGTGTCAGAAAGTGGGTTTTGTGGAATGAGTGAGCCTAGTGAGGCCATGGTATCGAAAAAATGATTTGTGGATCATGGAGTAGTGGTGATGTCATACCATTCAAATTGGGCCAACAAATCTTCAGTGACTTGTTTGTATTGTTGTAAGACTGGGCAACGACATTGCCATTCTCCCTTGATTTGATTCACAATGAGGAGGGAGTCACCAAATATGTCCAAGCGATGAATGTGCATGGAGAGCGCTTGCTTTAGGCCAAGAATAAGAGCTTCATACTCAACATTGTTGTTTGTGTAGGGAAAGCCTAACTTGAAGGAAAAGGGGAGAGGCTCCCCTTGTGGTGTGAAAAATACTATTCCTGCACCCCCAACGTGTGTGCAATGGGAGCCATCAAAGAAGAAGGTCAATTCAGTAGTTGATTCAGGCTCGACTGGTTCTTCAGCTTCACTTATATGAAATACAGAGTCATCTAGAAGTTGGATAAGCAATGGTGCATCACTTGGTAATGGGGCCTCAACCAACTGATCAACAATGACTTGGCCTTTAATGGATTTTTGACTGATGAATTCGAGATCGAATTCCATGAGGAGCATGATCCATTTGGTCATTCGACTATTGTGGTAGCTCTTACCCATCATGTAGCGAAGTGGGTTATCATGGGCAATGACGTAGGTAGTGTGGTTAATCATGTAGTGTCACAGATTTTGGGTGGCAAAGACAATGGCAAGGCAAAGTTTCTCCATGTAAGCATACCACGTCTCATAATCAATCAATGTGTGACTGATATAGTATACAACTTGCTCTTGGTCTCATTCATTATTTTGAGCAAGAAGCGTGCCCAATGCGACATCAGTGGCAAAAATGTATAGGTGGAATGGGTGCTCTAGATGGGGTGGAGATGTGAGTTATGATTTGATGTCATCAAAGGTGGCTTGGCATTTACTATCCCATTTAAATGGGACCCCCTTCTATAAAATATGATTACACGGCTGACACTTGTCTGAAAGTTGGGTGATGAATCACCGTATGGATTGAATCCTTCCTTGCAAGCCACATAGCTACTTGAGGTTCGTAGGGGGAGGCATGTCAAGAATAGCTTGGAATTTGGTGGGATCTACTTCAATGCCTTTCTATGAAATGATGAAACCCAATATTTTTCCAGTGGTGACACCAAAGACACATTTCTTCAGATTTAATCGGACATTATGTTCCAAAAGGTGATCAAATATTTGATGTAGGTCCTCAAGATGCTGACCATGGGTTTTGGATTTAGCTATGAGGTCATCAATGTAGTCTTCAATAGTTTTGTGCATCATATCATGGAATATGTAGGTCATGGCATGTTGGTAAGTTGCCCCAACATTTTTGAGGCCAAAGGGCATGACCTTGTAACAAAAGGTCCCCCAAGGGGTCATGAAAGAGGTCTTATGTTGGTCTTCTAGATTGACATGAATTTGATTATAACCTAAAAAACCATCCATGAGTGATAGTATTTCATGTCCAGTTGTAGCATCGACCAACGTGTCAATGTTAGGGAGTGGAAAATTGTCCTTGGGACAAGCTTTGTTAAGATCCCTAAAATCGGTGCAAATGTGGATACCCCCTTGGGTTTTTCGATGGGAACCATGTTTGAAACCCACTCAAGGTAATCGATAGGCTGGATGAAATCGACATCAAGGAGTTTCTGTAACTCCTCCTTGACAACAAGCGCAATGGTGGGATGCATGCGGTGCAACTTTTGTCAGACAGGTTTAGCATTATCATCTAGGACAAGGTTGTGCATGACTAACGATGGGTCAAGGCCAGGCATATCCATGTAGGACCATGTGAATACCTTAATGTAGTATCTAAGGAAATTGGTATAAAGGACACGCTCTTCTTCGGATAGGCTAGCGATGAGGGAGACGATGTGAGGGTGTTCCAGATCATTGCCAATGTCAACTTCAATAGTGTCCTCAACAAGCATGTGAGAACCATCATGGAGTTGTGTAGGTATGGGGATGAGGTGAAGGTCATCGATGGAATCTGGAAGCTAGAATTCATCATCTAGATAAATATCTATATGATTAATCCATGGGATGTGAGGTGGGATGGAGGGTAATGGTGCATTGGTGGATCACAACATGTGTGATGTTGGAAGGAATTCAGTAGCGATGGGGGTTTTAAAAATATCATCTAGAGAAATAAAATTAGGAATAGGTAGGGGGACATAATGAGGTTGGTGTGGATATCGTAGTGAGGCATACAAGTCAATAGAGATCATGTTGACCGAAGTGCTAGATATGGAAGAGGTAGGTGATGAGGGTTGTGATGAATCAGAGGAGGATAGCAATGAATCCAGAAAAGGTTGGTTGTGACCTAGATTTAACACCATAGGTGGGGAAGGGGATCAAGAATATGGGCCAATAGGTGGTGGTAATTCTTGAATGGGAAATAATGGAATAGTGGGTGGGGGTGAAGAAGGAGTATCTTCGAGTAAAGGTGGATCAACTATGAGAGGTGGGTCAAGAGATAGGGTGGTGAAGTGGTGAGCAAGGGTTTCGACTTCATGGGGTGAGAGAGGCTCATGCGGTGGGGATGGTGGAAAGAATGTAGATGGAAGGTCAATTGTGGAATGTGGGGAAGAACTACGTATCAGAATATTAAGCTCAAATTCCTCATCAGAAAGAAGGTCAACAGGATCAAGATCCAGATTTTGCAACTCATGCTCGAGTGTACTGATTATTGGAGGATGGTAACCAATGCCGGATCGATCAATAGGTTTGCACGAGGGAGGATGAATATAGGTGTGACACCCTTATTCATATCTCCCTAGGCCATACCCATGCCAGTTATACATACGTAAATAATGCTAGGAAAAATTTAGATTGGACATGTGGTCAAGATTACCATAGAATCTGGTTTGTGGTGATGGAGGTGTTGGAGGTTCTACGGATGAGTCAAGTCCCCCATATACAAATTTCATGCAATTATCGAGAGGACCTAAAGGAACTACTACCCCAATAGTCAAGGGCATATCATGAGGTCAGCCAAAGTCATGAGTGGATTGGATGTTGGATGGAAGGACCCGAGCATTGCTTATGTTATACTCACCAGGACCTGGTGTGGTCATGAGTATTGAGACATGAGGAGGGGTCGTATGCTCAGGTGGAGGGGAGGACCCCCTGGGTGGCATAGAAGATGGTGGAATTGGTGTAGATGGAGTAGTGGGTGAAGGGGTGGAAGCAGAAATATTATATTGAGCTAACTGGTCATCAAGTCGAGAGGCACATTGTGTCCACTCATAGCACTCAATAGGTGTTCCAGTAATAGGATGGTTGGCATGGGTGAATTGAGAAGTGGGGATGGAAGTAGTGGTGGGTGAGCTGGAGATGACTCATGTCCACATCGAGTGGGGCACAAAGTGGCATGAAGATGCAGGAGGTGTGGGAAGAATTGGTGGGTTGCTAGATGAAGATGGAGTGGAAGGTGTAGCAGAAAAGGTAAATGGAGGAGGTGGTGTGAAATGGGAGGAGGGTTGATGAGAAAATGTGGGTGTAGCTTGCATAGTGGGAGGTTGAGGTGGATTGGAGGAGGTGGATGTGATGTTACTTGGATCATGTGTTGGAGGGTGAGATTGTGAAGTTGATGGATACATGTTATCAAGGGACCGATGTGGAGTAGGGGTGAATTGGGTGGATGATAAGGGTGGACCGGGTGGAAGAGTGATGATATTGCAGAATTTGAATGGATCACCATCGGTAGGGATGCAGTGGACTAATCCATTATGGACATATTTGATACAATGATGGAGCATGGAGGGGATGCATTGCATGTCCCGAATCCAAGGGCATCCCAATAGGATGTTATACTGCATCTCACCTTCGATAACATGAAAGAGAGTGGAAATGGTTTTGGCACCCGCCTTGATGGGCAAGACAATGGTACCAAGGGTAGGATGCATGGAGCCATCAAAGGCTCGAAGGTCCATGGATGGAGTGGCAATATGGGAAGGGGGAAGGTGAAGATGGCCTAGGGTAGTAGTAGAAATGATGTTGATGGATGAACCGGTATCGATGAGAACATGCTTATAGGTGACGACATTGATGGAGGCCTGAATATGTAATGGGGGATCCGCTCCCTCGCCTACAACTTCTATAATTTCATGGTCATGGAAGCTGATAGAAGGTTGTAGGCATATCTAAACATTGCCAACGAAGTTGGCAAAGGCATCTGCATCATGGGTCTCGAGATCGAGAGAGTGAAGGATAGAATCAAGGGCTTCGCGATGAGGTTGGGATTGCTGTAGAAGGTCATAAATGGATAACCTTGTAGGGGTGGTGTGGAGCTGATGAGAAATACTACCATGGATGGTGATGACATTCTATGGAAGAGGTGGAGGAATTGGTGGTGTGATGATTGAGGTTGTGACTGGTGGTTGTTGAGATGTGGAAGGTTGTTGGGTGGTCGTAGGGGGTGGATAGCATTGATTATGAGTTGTGATATTGATCATACCCACAAACCCCTATTGGGAAGGACCTCGATTGACATGATTAACCTGGCATGGATCAGTTTGAGGTGGATTACCCCCATGCTCGGGTAAAGGATTCTGATATATCCCCAAGTTTTGATTTTGTGGTGCGAGGGGATTTGAGACTTGAATAGTGCCTCGATCGATAAGGTCTTGCATGACATGGTAAAAAATGTGGCATGAATCAATAGTATGGTCATGTTGTCGATGATAATCATAGAAAGCCTATGGATTGTAGTCCCATGGGAGAGGATGATTTGGATCGAGAGGTTGGACATTTGGCAAAGTGATGAGACCTCCCTTAGTTAACCTATGGAATAGAGTGGGCATGGGCTCAGATATAGGCATCCAATTGCATGGAGGGTGAGGTGGACGTGGATTCTGACCTTGGTATGGATTATATTGTGGTGGAGTATTGCTTAGGTGTGGAGTGGGAAGAAGTGGAGGATTGGCTTGGTATTGATTTTGAGGAGATCATGGAGGAGTGGGTTGTGGAGCTTGCGTAGATGCCACTTGTGGTGGTGGATATGGAGAATTGAGAAGCACTTGATTGGTTTGGGGTGGTCGGGTGGTAGGTGGTACATATGGAGGGTGGTTGTAATGGTAATTGGTGGGGTAGGGTTGTTTTTGATGCAACTTGATTTTTCTCATGTGGACCTTGATGTCCTCGATGACTTTGGCTTGGGAAATGGCTTCCTCAAATGTCCGACTCTGATGAATCTGCAATGTTTGGGAGATTTGTTTATGACAACTCTTGGCAAAGAGTTTGATGAGCTCTGAAGGTGGGAGAGGGAAGGCTAGATCATGAATGACCACTCTCCAATGGGTGACAAAATTGGTGATAGGCTCGTCATCCCACTGATGTAAAGCATAAACATCGGACAAGGTAAGCTTGGTTTTGATGTTAATCGAGAAATGCTCTAGAAATAGATTGGCCAATTGTTTAAAAGTGAATAAACTATGGTGAGGCAAATGGTTGTACCAATATAATGCTTGTCCCCCAAGTGAAAGTGGAAATGTGCGAAGCATAAGGGGATCACTACCGTGCAACTGGTAGCAAGCAAAATGATAATTATTAAGGTGCTCTCTAGGATCTTCCTTACTTTTAAATTTGTCAAATTTAGGGATCTCAAATCTGTAAGGATATGGATGGATAGGAACAGATGGGTGAATTGGTTCATTGCACAACTCATCATATGTGGGTTTTTGAGGCCCATAACTAGTTGTGCATAAATCCAATGTACGAAGTTGCTCCTGCATGGCTTGAAATTCACTAGAGAGCACCATGGTAGTATTTGGTGGATCCAAAAATGGAGGTGATGATGTGGATGTAGGTAATGGTTGTGATGGGGGTTGTGAATAATCTAGGTGTGGTGGATATTGCAACTATTGTTCCTCCCATGGATGATAGTAAGCAGCCTAGTTTGGATCAGGCATCGACATAGTCTGATATTGTGGGATAGGAACCTGAGATGGGTGGGGTGAGATGTATGAAGAGTGGTAGGTGGGTGGCTATTGCTGTTGATCATAATACCTAGGGACCTACTAGGTAGGCATGGGCATCTACTATTGCTGTGCATATGGGTAAGTCGGTTGCGCTGAGTAGTAGTGGTAGAGGACCATGTGGGTGGTGAAGTGAAGAAAGTGGGTGGTGTAGAAGATGAGGGTGGAAGAGATGCTGGTGTGGTAAAAGTAGACTGATGGGAAGATGGAGGTGGAACTGATGAGGATGAAGGGGGTACCGATGGGATGGTGAGAAGGGACTCAAGATGAACCGAATATCGAGGGGGATGACCTTGATAGGTGGGGTTCAGTGGTGGGGGACGAAAGGAAGGTGGGGGTGGTAAGCGAAATGATGATGAAGGAGTCGATGGGGGTCCATAGGATGAGAATGGTGGATATTTGGTGGGTATGTAGGAGGTGAACTATAGTGTGATAGGAGGTGGTTGGGAGGATGAAGAGGCCTGCTACAAGAAAAGTTGTAATAAGGGATGGAATAGATCAGGTGATGTCAGCTGGTAATACTGAGATGGGTGTGAATAGTGTTGAGGTGGGAGTGAGGAAGGTGGTTGGGAGGAAGGCTGATAACTCGATGAAGCCTACTGAGATGGTGGGGTTTGGGATGAATGTATGGTAGGAGGGTCCATGGATGAAGGAGGTGTGGATATCATACCAACTATCTAGATAGTGGTAACGACATCGGGTATGATTTGAGAAACAACGAGACTAGAGTCATCTCCCAAAAGTGGATGGGAGGAATGCTCGAGGAAGGGATGGGTAGCGGAAGGTGAAGCAGGTGGGGTGAACTCATCTACCACCATAACGGGTATGGGGTGGCCAGGAGGAGTGTAGATGACATGCTGGTAGTATGTGGATGGGGGATTGGGAGAGGAAAGATCTTCCAAAGGAGGGGTCTCCTCGAAGGTCTCATCCAAGAGGTGGGATGGAGTGGAAGATGCCATATGGGATGTGGGCTAGTTAGACTCAAAAGGTGGATCAATGGTCTGAGAACTAGAAGCACCTACCATCATGATAGTCCATTGAGCAGCCTCAGTGGCATGATGAAGGGCTTCATGCATCTGACTACGCATAACTAGCATGGTGATGTGTGCAAAAGGTATGCTAATAACCAACAGATGTGAAATCTAAACTCTAGAAATATCTGTGACTGACTAGGACACTATCTATTTTGAAAAATATAGGTTCACACAGGTGGGGTGTGAACCACTCAAAATGAGAAATAAATATCAGATATGTGTTGTGTGGTGTGTCTATGTCCTATGTGTGCAATCTGGAACCCAAAAAATAGGTTCACACTCTAGGGGGACCAATTGGTTCACACTCTAGGGGTGTGGACCACCCAAAACTATGATAGAGAGTGAATTTTATGTTGTGTATACCCTCTGTGTGCTGTGGAGACCTATGTAATATAGTTTTGTAGCCTGAAAGCTAGATTTTCACACAGAATCATGTAAAATAAATCTGAGTGTAGGGGAATCACACTAGGGGTGCAAATCTCCTAAAAATAGACTATGTAGTGTAAAGCGTGGAGGTGAAACTATGGAACAACTGATAAGTGTGTTATAGCACATTTGATATGTTATTGTAACCACTTTTTCAAGACTCAACAATAAGCAAATATTCTTTCTTTTTGGTTTTCATGTGTTTTGATGAAAGTATGTATCCACCCTAGGAACAAATCATGGTAATGGGTGAACTTCTACTTTGAATCAGGTATGTCATAGCATAGAACCTTTTGCAACACCCAAAAGTGCACAAAATAGAACTATGTTTCCAATGGGCGAGTGGCAACCTAGATGGAATCAGGTACAGTAAAATGGTATCCAAAGGGGGAGACTCAAAATTCTCTAATGAGTCAAATAAACTCTCATGAAGAGAGGTCATATTGTCAATGTGGTGCTACCGGCATACCCATGCTTTCGCTTAACCCTCACATTTAAGGCATCCATAGTAACGATCAGTTGTACCCACTAATTATTTGAAAAGCCCTGTGGTAAAGGGGCTTTCTAAAACTACCCACTCCGAAGGTACCTTCCAATGATGAATTCTGGATAACCAACACTCGAAGTGGGAAGGACCGATTAGGTATTAATGCCGAAATGATCCACCTAGGGGGCTACTATGGTGACTAATCCGGAGGTGAGCCAGTGGAGAGTAGAACCCAGACCTCACTAAACTCTGGTGGTGAATTGGTGATGAAATCCAATTCAGGCTGGAGATGAAACCCAACTCCTTACACCATTTAAATAGGATGTGAGTGTGTGGTGTTTGTTTGTGTGATACTATTTTAGAAGCAAATCTACTCTAAATGCCTTTTTGAAATAAACTATGCTATGATGCCTTTTCAAAGCAAATCTATTTACTTGGTTTTGTACAAAAATAAATTTAATCTATTGATTTTCGAAAAGGAAATCTAATTAAGTGGTTTTCACAAAAACAAATTTACTCTATTGATTTTCAAAAGGAAATCTAATTAATTGCTTTGGAAAGGAAATGACTTGAAAGGAAATTACTGGAATTGGAAGCTATGCTAGAAAACAACTAAAAATTTAGCTACAACAAATAGGAATGTGTGATGTTGTGGAATTCATAGCTCAATGTAAAATATTAGCTTCAAAATAGAGGAAAACTAAATATTTTCACACAAAACCTACGTCCAGGTGGGTGTAAAAGCCTCCAATGTGCCCTCTGGTCCAAAACTATGTGGATTTGGGAGGTTCACACTCCTAGGGTGAAAACCTATCTTCTTCTAGTAGTTAATAGTCTTAAGGTGCAAACCAGGATTTGAAGACTGAGCTAACTGATTTTGGGGTCCTGGTGATGATTTTGATGTCTCTGGAGTGTTTTTAGCATAGGTACCTGCACAAAAAGTTCCAAAAACTCAATTTATGTATAGCAAGATGACCAAAAACTCACAAAGATATCACAAATACCTGAAGTAAATAAATGATAGAAAAGTAAATTAACTACTGATTTGGTGCCCAAAAATACAAGGATGCTTTAACCTTGCATACGTCATGGCAAGAGACAATTTGTGGTCTAGGTATGGGGGCACGCAATCCCCGAGAACATGAGGCTCTTAACCTCCCCTGACTTACCTTGCCATTGGTTGTGGGTGTCTGAACCAATACCTGGGTATCAAGTATCAAGTTTGAGGTAGATTGGGGAATTCACACGCCCAAGTGTGTACTCACTACTCTCTTTGAAGGCTCACCGGTGCACCAGTGAACCTATTGTTGTTTGGCTTGAGATGTCTTTCAGGGCATTTTTGCTTTGGTTTGGGGTTTCTTCAAAGATGACAACTACCTGCCATATAGAAATAGACCACAATTTTTGGTTAGAAGGTGATTAAGCTAATGCTTGGTGGGGGTCCCACGTGCTAGAATGAAACTACCAAAAAGATGCTAAGACATTCATTCAATATCAAAGAATCTACTGCATTTGTATTGATAATCATAAAAGGAGTTACAAGAATTGATATCCTTTTACAATTTTGCCCTGAAGGCTACAATGGGGTCTTCCCTAAGGAAGCCCTCTCAGATGTGGTACAAAGACAACACGATTCATCTTTTTGGGTTCCTCGATGTAGGTGGGCTTCTTGCTCGTGAGCCACCGCTTGTTGGAGATGTTTCCTTATGCTTTGCTAGACCTGTGAAACCTACAAAATCCTATTAGTGCATTGGGGGGTCTACCTCAGTCAAACCCCATAGTTATGAAGACAAAAGACTCATAAAAAGTATTCAAAACATGAAATTACTTGCTAAAAACAACATAAAATAGTAAATTATGCTATTCTTACCTATCCAGGTGATTCTGGTGCCTGTTGCAGAGGTTCACACTCCTAGGGTGCGAACCGGGTGGTTCGCACGTGTGAGGTGCGAACCGGTCCTTTTTTGACCATATTTCTCAGATAGCTTCTCTGGATGCTCAGGATTGGTTGTTGACTTGAAATTTGTCCGGTTCATCTTCTGAAAGTGCACTCTTGATGGGATTATCAACCTATCTCATTCACAAAATAATATTATGAAAGAGACAAATTGATTGTGATGTTCGTATGATGGTTGTGTGATGGATGTGTGATGGATGTAATGGCAGTAGTGATTTCGGTAGAGTTTCGGTATGTAAAAGTTGGTTGTTACTAAAAGGTGAAAATGGCCTTCTATTTATAGAGTGGGCCAAGGTGAGAGAAAGGGGATGAGGTGTCCCCTGTGAGGTGGCAATGGTGAGGTGTCCACCAAAGAGGTGTCCCCTGAGGTGTCCTGGGTCATAAGTGGGGTTGGGTGAGAGAATCCCTCACCCATCCACAAATAATGATGATTTACCAAAAATATCAATTTGTCATTAATAATCACCTTTATTGAAATATCTTAGGATTAAAATTATCTTTTTAAGTGCAAAAGTCTCCATCTTGCATTTATGACCCAGGGGGATGTGAGGTGGAGAAATATCTGGGTGAGAGGTGGTAGGGCTAGGATAGGCTAGGCTAGGTGAGGTGGAAGGCTAGGCTAGTCAAAGTAGACTAGGTGAGGTGGAGGCTTTAATTAAATCAAGATTAGATCTAATTAAGCATGTAATTAGCCATAAAGCATATTTAGACCAAAATGTTGACTTTTTGACCATAAAGTGCTTTTTGACCATGGTAAAGGTTTCAACCTTAGTTGAGTTGGCATGAGGTCGCATGAGGACCTATGGTTAAGCGTAGGAAGGGGCTTAGCTAGCCCAAAGGGGCTAATGATGATGAATAGTTATTTTAGCCAATTTATGCAATTTTTGAGGGTTTTGCAAATTGATTGACCATGGAAATGGGGAGAGGGACAATGTGCGACTTTTTAGGTGTCTACACTACATAAATGTGTAGTACTTGAAAAATGGTTAGGAATCTCATGGTTTACAGGTTTTTGAAGGGTATTTTGGCACAACTAAGTGATTATACTACAATTGAGCACCAAAATAAAATAGAATGCTAATTTTCTAGAAAAAATGGAGCATTGATGCACCAAAAATGAATGGGGCATTGGTGTACCAAAAATAAATAAAATGCTAGAGTGTTAGACAGAGTGTTAGTGTGTGGGGATAGATAGACCTTGTTGGTTGGCATGGAAAATAGGTAGTTGACTGAAACTATCAACCAAAAACTAGATTCTTTTGTTTGGTAATATATAAAAAATTGTATTCTAGACTTGCAAATGGATACTAAAAATTTTGCATAGTAACATTATTTGCAAAATTTTGTAATTCCCATAGGTCATTTCAAAATATTGTTGTTTTTTGATAAAGTAAATATTTTTGTGAATAGTTACCTAATAATAGTGTGTATACTTGGCCATTGTGTGTATAAATATACCCTATGCATGTATAGAGAAAAATATTTTGGGAGGAAATTATTAGGAAAATAAATTATAACAAACATCACCTTTTCTAATAAATCCACTTGTGTTTCTTTTCCTAAGTGTATTACTCTATATATTTCTTAGAATTTAAAATTACCTCCCATTAGGCAATAGAGCAAGGGCCTACTCTAGCAACATAGTGGAAGGATGCATTTACCTACTTTTGAAGATATTACTTTAGGCTAATTAAATTAGAGAATTAATATTTTCACATTTAAATGTATCAAATTATTTTATTATTAATTGTACCTAATCTATTACTTTCCTAAGAAAGTTAGATGTAGTTGCAACATTCAATTTATATGCATTGGTTACTTTCTATTTGTGCAAAGTGTGCTCTTTTAATTCATGCAAGTGATTTTTTGATTTTGTAAGTGTGTTTCATTTTTGCAAGTGTGATATTTTATTTTTATACATGTGTATATGATTTTAGTCCCATGCAAATGTGTTTTAACTCTTGCAAGAGTGTTTTTATAGGAAGCCTTAGAAGACCCAATATCGAGATACATTTATTTTACCTCTAGTGCATATAGCCATCATAGGATACCTTGGATTGAAAATATTACAAATGCAACAATTGGTAGTGCTTATCAATTAGAAGGATCAATAGTTAAAGGTTTTGGAGGGTTTGGAAGGAGTACCTAGAAGAACCTCATCAAATATGACATATATCCTAATCAAAACTTCATGCATCTAAGAATCATAGAGATGATACAACTTTGAGGTGTCAAAATATTCCATAAATATATACTTATGGCTCTTTGGTTCCTCCTTCCAAATATCTTTGGGTATTTAATCCCATTCTAAAGACCCAATGATATAGAATTGAAAAACATCTAGCATATACCTTTTCAATATCTTAAGAGGTTTCATACCTTAAAATTCCCTAGTAGGGACCCTATTGATAATGTACACTACACAAGTTCCAACCTCACCATAGAACTTGTGATCTACTCCATTAGCATAAATAATACATCATTTCATCTCCATGATTACCCTATTTTTTATTTTATCCACATTATTTTGTGTAGGAGTATAGTTAATAGTCCTCTAATATTATATACCATGAGATTCTAAAAATCATGAAAAACATAACTAATATATTTACCACCCTTATCTCTTATTAGATGCTTGATCCTCCTATCTATATAGTTTTCAATAAGAGCCTTGAAATTCTTAAACTTCTCAAACACCTCCTCCTTAGTATGAATAGTTTATACCCACACATATCTAGAAAAATCATCAAAAAAAAGAAGTAAGTACCTATTTTTGAAATAGAAGGTGTACCCATATGCCCACATATATCATTATATGTGATTTTTAAAGGGTGATATGCCCTCCTAGAAACTCCATTTAGAAATATCTCCCAATTTTTTTTTTCCAAAATGCATCCCTCGCATCACATGGTGGAGATATGTATGGGATTTTGATAGCTATCTAATGATTATTCATGTATCTCAAGGAACTATAAATAAGATGCCCAAGCCTATCATACCACTTATTACTGTCATTATTAGCATGCCTGACCATAGCAACAAAGTTTTTCTTTCTAGAAGAAGTAAGAAAATATAATTTTTCACCCAAATTATAAATGTGGTCAGTTTCATCATAATATCTAGAAGTAACAATAACAAAATAAATATATCCTTAATCACTTATTTATCAAACGCAAATTATACTTTATTATTTATATGAGTAATAAAATAAATAGACAAAATGTTATGGCCAACATTAGTAACATGGAGTAACTCATCAAATCGTAAAGATCTAATAGTGATGTTTCCACTTCTACTGACTTGTAGTGACGATTCATCTCCAATCACAACATGTTCCCCTACATAAGTTTTGTTATAGCCTTGAAGAAGTTTCTTGTACTTCATCATGTATTTGGTAGCCCCTAAATTAGCTATCCACTCATTTGAAGATATGGATGTCCAATATGTACAATAAATTGCAACATGTGCCTATGAGGTTTCTCCATCAAAACTATCCAATATGTATAATAGATTGGTAGGATATTTTATTGTATTTTTATTAACTCACAAGCAATAATGTTATTATGATTATTACAAAAATCCTTTTATTGTTGTTGCATTTAACTTAAGTAATAGTTAATGGTAAATTTATATTATTTATTTCACTCTTGGTAATGATAATTCTTGGTCCAATGATTACCAACAAGTCCTTGGTTCAATGGTTGGACAAATAGTTTATGTAACCAACACATGACAAACACCAAGGTTCAAATATTGATGGCATAAAATAGCTCAATGAGACTAATTCGATGTAAAAGGAAAGGGGTAACCCTTTAAAAACTCTATGTACTATATATATATTGGTCCAATGATTCACTAGCTTCAAGCCTCTGGATAATGTTAGAAAGTTTCAAATTTGGCCTCCAGTAGCTCTTAATCTTCACAACTAGTACTAGAGTAAGGAAAGAGATGGTATGGCTAATGGTTGCATCTTCATATTTCCTAGACATAGAATCAACTACCAATTCCTTTTTTTATTTTATAAGAAATATCAAAATCATACCCCAACAATTTTAGCAACTATTTATTTTATTTTGAGAAAGATAGTCATTACTCCATAAAAATATTTAGAGATGCTAATTTGTACCCATCAAATAAGGTTTTCATTCTCAATTGTTTGTAATATGGACATCATTTTATCATTATTAGTTGAATTAACTAGATTATTCATATATATATGATTGCCCTTAAAGTACAAAGGGTGATCATATTGTATCAACATTGTGCAAATGCTTGTTATTGTTGCATTTTACTCTATGAAAAATGGTTTAATAGATACCAGAGTAACCAAAACTAGAGTTGAGTACATGGTCTTCTTAAAGGCATTAAAATACTTTATAATTTTTTGTAAATAAATATATATTTTTTTGTAATTGATGTTATATGTAATGCAAAATTTTCACAATTTTTGATAACCTTCCTATAGTGTCCCATAAGATACATATTTCCTAAAGACTCTTACAGGTTTTTAGAAGAGGTCAATCTTGCATTGTATTAATATTCTTAGGATCCACCTTAATACCTTAATATGATCTAAATAATCCACTTTCAAAATACAAAGTATCATTTGGACTTCTTGAAAAATAATTCTTCTTTGTCTAGTATCTTAAACACCTCTTCCACATGCTATAAATGCACTTTCTAAGACTTAATTAGATCAAAATATCATTAAAATTTGTCAAGATAAATTTTCTCATAAGTTTCCTAAAATTTGAGTTCATAAGGCTTTGAAATATGGTTAGGGAATTACTAATACCAAATGACATAACAAAAAATCATAATGACCTTAATAAATTTGAAAATTTATTTTAGCCATGTCTTTTTAGACACCTAAAAGTCGCACATGCTCACCCATAGATATCTATAGACCTGCATAGACACTTGTAGGCCTGCATAGGTATTCATAGGACATCGTAGGCCATCTTAGGCCACCTTAGGCCATCGTAGGCCATCGTAGGCCATCCTAGGCCATCGTAGGCCATCATAGGCCATCGTAGGCCATTGTAGGCCATCATAGGCCATCGTAGGCCATCTTAGTTGTCCATAGGCACAAAACCCTACAAAACTATACAAAATGCATCCAAAACACCTCCTATTCATAGGAGGGCTACCTACAAGCCCCTTAAGGCCACCTAAGCCCTTTCCTATGCCTAATTAAGGCCCCCATGGGACCATTCCCTACTAAAAACCCTAATTAGGCTAATTAGGATTCTAATTTGCAAGTGACTTTCACTTAAAGTGCACTTTATCATTAAATTGGGTTTAATTAGGGTTAAGAGTCAAATTAGCCCTAAACATGTCCTCACACATGTGTGCACCCTAAATTAGTTAGGATATTTCCTAGGAAACCCTAACTCAACCCTTACCTAACCTAGGGATTAGCTAACCCTAGTTAACCCTAATCCTAGCTCACACATGTGTGAGGATAGGATATTTTCCTTAGGGCATGTAAGAGGATGACTAAGCTTGCCACCTCACAAACCCTAACCTAACCATGCTAGGACTTGACTCTAGGGTCTAGTACACCTAACTACCCCCTGACCTTGGTTTTCCCTATAAATAGTGGACCCATTCCCTCATTTATCTCTCTCTCTCACTTTCAGTTAACATACCCAGACTCTACCAAAATTGTGTTAGAATTCCTTCTAACCATTTTACATCCGGCAAACACTAACAGACATCACCTACAACCTATTCGGATAGAAAATTTGTAGCAACAATCAACAATAGCTCAGTTCATAGTCTGACCTATGAACCCAGGATCCAGTTCGCATGCCACCATGCGAACCAGCCCTACAACATATTTACAACATCAAATCAGGTATATATCAGTTTTAGATACTTCTTACAACATTTCTATCAATTTTCATCATGTTTTTCTTCATATTTGAGTCGATTTGTCTTCATAACTATGGGGCTTGACCAAGGCAGGCCCCCAAACACACTAACTCCCTTTTGTAGGCCCAAAGCAGGTACAAAAGGATAGAATCAAACATCACTACCGATGGCACATGCACACAGAAGCCCACCTTCACTGAGGGCACCAGAAGACACTAGCAAATGTTCTCAAATTCATGTGGAAAAAGGGATAAAAACCTTCTCAAGAGGAAGCTCATTTTGTAACCCTAATTTTAGATTAATAAAATAGCATTTAGCACAAATTAGTGTAATTCCATGTGTTACATTCTAGCACGCCTAGTGGGACCCCCACAAAGGTTGTTTTAGACTAGTTTTTCTAACTGATCTAACTCAATTTTTATGGTTTTATTTTGTTGTTCTAGGTACTGTGAATGCAAGACAGAGCCTAGAAAAGCCCTGAAATACATCTCAAGCCCTCAGATTCAGAGTTTCAAGCCTCAAAACTTAGTTCGCACCCCGACATGCAAACCAATAGTCCAGTTCACACCTCGCCTACGAACTCCACCAAACTATCTCAGAGCAACCTAAAATTCTAGAGGTCTACAACAGAGGTAGCAAGAAGCCCATCTGACACCACAAGAGTCAGGTATTCCTCTCAGGTCCTTACTATTTCATCATTTCTTTGAAAATATATTTTCCTCTCAAATACATCAATTCATTTTGGAAGATTTCCTTTTCAAAAGCACATTAAATTAGGGTTTTCAATCATTTTAAAACCAGTTTAGTTAAATCATTTCAAATTTCTTTTTGTCCTTTAGATTAAGGTTACATTCCTTTTTCAATTCATTAGGGTACATTGTCATTTATTTCACATCTTTGAAAGCACTTTCAAGTTATCCTTTATGCACTAGATAGGATTTTCAATCCCTTTTTGAATCACACTTAGCATAGGACTTTCAATTCTTTCATGTCATTTGCATCTCTTTTCGAAACTTACATAGGACTTTCAAAATTTCTTTCATGTCATTTGCATATCTTTTCGAAAGGCATTTAGTATAGGACTTTCAAACTCCTTTCATGTCATTTGCATCTCTTTTCAAAAAATATTTAGCATAGGACTTTCAAAATTTCTTTCATGTCATTTGCATCTCTTTTTGAAAAGCATTTAGCATAGGAATTTTAAACTTCCTTTCATGTAATTTACATATCCTTTTCAAACATCACTTACATAGATTTAAAAAATTCCATTCATTTCCATCCATTTTCAAAGCACTTAAAATAGGACTTTCAAATTTACATTTAAATTAGGATTTCAATTTCTTTACATCACTTAGATTTAGAAATTTCCCATTTCTTTCCAAATCCCTTGGGTAAATCGCACTTTCTTTCTTTCAAGCATTTAAATTAGGGTTTCAATTTATTTCTAATGCACTTAGATAGATTGTCAAATTCCTTTTTCATGCACTTTAGCTTGCTTGTTTCTATGCTTTCTAGAGTAAATTTATTTTTCCAAAAGAGCACTTAGATCTAGTTTCATTTTGAAAATGCATCTAGGGTTAGTTTCACTTTTGAAAAGGCATCTAGTTAGTTGTTTTGCTTTCACCTCAGTGGTAGCAAATACACCATCACACACCCATATGGCATACACAGTGGTGAGATTGGACTTCATCCCCAATCCATCGCTTGAGACTGGTGATGTTGGAATTCATCTCCTTCCACCAGCTCGCCCCCTAGACACCATAGTAGCCCCCAAGAGTGGTTTTCTAGACTTCATCACCAAAAAATCCCCTACTCTTGAGACTGGTTTTCTAGAATTCATCATCAAAAGGGACCTTTAGAGTAGGATAGGATTAGATGCCTTTGTTCACAAGGCTCACATAATTAGTGAATAGGTAACTATCATTCTTGACTAAGCTCACTCGAGGGTGAAGTGAAAGCATGGGTATGCTAGTAGCAGGTCTTAGATAGTGCCACCTCTTCTCGTGAGAGGTTTCTGGACTCATTAGTGTATTTTGAGTTCCCCCCATTTGGTTATCATTTTATTGCACCTTTCCATTTAGGTCACCACTTGCCTATTGAGACATCATTCTATTCTGTGCACCCTTGGGTGTTGTAGGAGGTTCTATGCCGATGACATTCCCATTCTTTCTAGAGTTTCACCCCACTTCCCATGATATTTTCTAGAAGCAAGAATCAACATCATAACACACAAAACAAACAAACAAACATTTATTTTTCTATACTTAGCACTGATTCTAGTTATGCTTTGTTTGCATGCTCACAAAACTAGTTTCAGCACATTCACCTATTAGTAGCCCATCTACTGGTTGTCTGTAGCCTATCACTTTTAATTTTCTATCAAATTCACTATCTAGGTCCAGTTCGCATAGCACCATGCGAACCAAATTTTTGTAGTTCCAGTTTGCATAGCGGCATGCGAACTCTATTCTGAGACACAAAAACTTCCCAAATTTCATAGGGTTACCCAAAAACTTCACACAAAACACACCCACAACTTTAGATTTCTATTTCTAGATAATTTGAGCACTTAATTGCACTACATAGCACCATGCCTATCACTACCCATAGTCAGGAGTGCAAGCAAGCACATCTTGAGGAGGAGGCTTCTCGTGCCACCTCCAATCAGTCTACTTCACCCCTTCCCTTCACAAGGGAAGCTTCCACGCTCACACCTGATCTCCTTATAGGTTTTGAGCCTCTTCACACATGCACTATGTCTCATGGTGAGACTTCTATTTCTAGCAACATCCTTGCCACCTCATCTGATGAAGATCATCTACTTCTTCCCCACTCACCTCCACCTAATACTCCTTCCATATTTTGTGACCACATCATTTACACTGCTTTGGGAAACCCACCTCCCTTCTTCACTATCAATGAGGAAACTCCACCTACCTCACCTACCTTTGTGCATCCTTTATTTTAGAATCTATCTCATTCCCTCTTCAAGAATGACTCTTCCTTACTCAATCGTACTCACCTCGAGATTACATCATTTACCCCTACCATAGGGATGATCTCAGATCCATCATCTTCCACCCCGAGCACTCAAGTGCCCTCATCACAATTCCCTCCACAACAAGATTCATTGCAACAATAATATACCCCACCTACATCATCACATCAGTATGCTTCCCAAGCATCACAACCACCACCTTCCCAATAGTCCTTTTTCCTATCTTTCAATACCACATCACAACCACCCTCTCAATCACAACAATTCCAATATCAACAACACCAAAAAATCCCATATCCACAATCCTTTGTGGACACGTTCACCATACCTTCCTCTCAAACCTCTATCTTTGAGGTCTACACTCCTCCTTCATCATTACCACCACCTACATTCCCCTATTTCAAAATGTATGGTATGCCATCTTCTATTCCTCCTCCACCTTCAACCGCTTCCATCTTTCAACTCCCTCCACCTCCACCATTTTAGGCTCTACCTTCCATCCCATTTTCTACCTATGATCCATGCTACCCATCTTATCCTTCTAATCCCCCATGCTATTCTACTCAACCCGACTTCTCCACTCTTCACTCATCTAGTCAGATGTAGGTACCATATTTTGGTACATCATCTCACCCACCACTTGTGCCATCTATCCCAACACCATTACCTCCACCATAATCT
Source organism: Wollemia nobilis (assembly GCA_028583015.1). Taxonomy (NCBI): domain Eukaryota; kingdom Viridiplantae; phylum Streptophyta; class Pinopsida; order Araucariales; family Araucariaceae; genus Wollemia; species Wollemia nobilis. The sequence goes on from JAQPPZ010017110.1 coordinate 7,768,830, forward strand.
ATAGCACCTACATTTTTCATGACACCTCCTTCTTGGTCATCATCTCCTACTACACAACCATTACAATAGACACCAATACAACAATCACAAACTCTACAACCATAATATCTCCACCCTCAACAAATATCTACTCCCTAACAACATATCCCATCTGCTTATACATCTTATAACTTTCAACAACCAAATCCATAGGGACACCTACAATACATTCCTACTTCACAATGGGAAGAACAATAGCTCCAATATCCTCCTCACTCTCAATATGTGACTACTTCATCATAGTTCATCGCACCTCCATCACCTAAACTTCAACTCTTGCAAGAGGAAGTTAAGATGCTAAATCTTTGCACAACTGGTTATGGGCCCCAAAAACCCACATACAATGAGCTATGCAATGAACCCATCCACCCATCAGTTCCTATCCCTCCTTACCCGTATCACTTCAAAATTTCTAAATTTGACAAGTACAAAGGTAAAGAGGACCCATGAGAACATGTCAACAATTATCGCTTTACATGTTATCAGCTACACAATAGTGATCCCCTCATGTTGTGTACCTTTGCCCTCTCCCTTGGGGGAAAAGCTCTTGATTGGTACAACATGCTCCCATGCCATAGCCTATTCACCTTTGAATAGTTGGCCAATTCATTCCTTGAACATTTCTCAATCAATATAAAAAATAAGATAAACTTCTCTGACATCTAAACCTTGCATTAGGATGATGATGAACCCATTACAGAGTTTGTTTCTTGATGGAGATCGATCATCCATGACCTAGCTCATAGCCTTCCATCCTCTAAACTAGTCACACTCTTTGCCAAGAGTTACCATAAGCACATCTCCACACCTCTGCAACTTCATCAAAGTCACACATTTGATGAGGCCATTGCTCAAGCCAAGGTCATCGAGGACATCAAAGTCCAATCTGGCAAGATCAAGCTCAGGAAAAAACCATCTTACAACTCAAATTTTTGCTTCAATTAGAATGCACCAAATCAACCCTACTCAAAACCACCACAAACCAACCAAGTGGTAGCAACTTCTACAACTTCTCCATCAATCTCATGACCTCCTCCACCATAGCAACAATTGTTCCAAACCAGCACACCCCTTCCATCTAAACCACAACAAGCTCATAGTCTTTGGCCTCAACTTCAACAATGTAATCTGACTCCACTCTCTGAGCCCTTGCCAACTCTATTTTAGATATTGTATGATGCAGGTCATATCACCTTGCCTAACATTCGACCTATTGATCCAAATCAACCCAAGCCTTAGGGGTATATCGAATAGGCCTTCTATGCATACCATCGATAACGTGGCCATGATATAGAATCTTGTCACTCCTTTCATGGCCTTGTCCAAGACCTCATCGATCAGGGTACCATTCAGGTTTCAAATCCCCTCGCACCACAAAACTAGAATTTGGGTATCTATCAGAACCCACTACCTGAACACAGGGGGACCAATCCCCAAGGAGCCTAATCTAATTTACAAGGATAATCTAGATAGGTTAACAATGTTCAATGTGATCCCCCCTCATGTGGCATGGTTGGCATGATTAACCTCACCACTCATACCCAATATTACCCGACATGCTAGGATGCACCCCTCGCTTCACCCCTAGTACCATTCACTTCTCCCCAATCCCCTACAACATCATAGGCTTCAACACCCCTACCATGAAACATCATCACCATTCATGGTAGCCTCACACATCAGCTATGCAACACCCCTACTAGGCTATCCATTTTTGATCTATTATAACAATCTCAACCCCATCATGAGGCATTGAATGACATCCTTCAATCCATTGACCTTGAAACTCATGACACCAATGCCTTTGTGAATTTTATAGGGAACATACCCCATTGCATGCAACCATCCATCAGTTTTCATGACCACAAGATTACCAAACTCATGGGTGAGGGAGTTGATCCTCCCCTCCATATCCAGGAAACTATCAATGACATCACCTACAAGTGTGTCCTCATTGATACAAGTTCCTCCATTAGCATCATCTCCACTACTACTCTTCATCACCTACACATTCCACCTACCCACTTCACCATACCATCGCTCAACCTTCATACCTTTGATGGTTCTATGCGACCCATAGTAGGTTCTATCATCCTACCTATCCGTGTAGGCATTAGGACCATCTCCATTTTATTCCATATTATTCAAGGTGAGATGCAATACAATATCTTACTTGGATGACCATGGATCAGAGACATGCAATGTGTTCCTTCCACCTTGCATCACTATCTCAAGTATGTGTATGATGGACTCGTCCATTGTGTTCCAGTTGATGGTGACCCATTCAAGTTTTGCAACATCACTGACCTCCCACTAGGACCTTCATCATCTTCTACATAGGTCCTCCCTATTCCTTCACATCATCAAGTAGAGACCTCTACACCTTCTCCCACAACTATTTCACCTCCACATAGCTCATCAAGGACACCCACACATCCCCTTGCATCTTCTTCTCACATACCTTCATCCTCCTCTATGGATCCCCATCCTCCATCCATACCTTTCTTACCACCTTCATCATGGCCTCCTCCTCCCTCCTAGCCTTCTTCTTCCATGAATCCACCTCCCATGTCTATACCTTTTTTGCCACCATATTTGTGGCCTCCCACTTCATCTCATCCATATTCCTCCATAGAGCCTCCTCTTCTCCCTACTCCTCAAACACCCCCACTTCCCTTCCATCCTTGACCTCAATCCTTCACATCTTCTCATAGCCCGACACCTAGGCCTACTCACCCCACTTCATAGTTTCCACATGCGAGTCATCCAATCCCTTCCACTACAACTAAATGTCATGATTGGGAGTAGCGAGCCTCTCACCTCGATGACCAATTACTTCATCTCTCTACCACTACTATCCATGATTCCCAACTCTCATCTTCATCCTCTAATTCAGATTCACCACCTTGTTCACCACCTCGTACATCACCCCAAGTCTCCATTTTTATGATGAACACTAGTCCAGGTGAATACAATGTTCATGATGCCCCTCCTACGATCCAATCTACCCATGATTTTGGTCACCCTTCAGCCTCGATGCTAACCATTGGTACTGTCTTTCCCCTAGGACCATCAAAGAATCATACCAACTTCATCTACATAGGTCTGGACTCATCGCTCCCAACAATTGTACCCCCATCACTACAATCTAGTTTTTATGGTACCTTAGACCACATGTCCAACCCACACTTCACCTTATACTACCTTCAACATTTCCATTGGCATGGATTTGGACTAGGATATTATGAGCAAGGCTTACGAGTGCCTATCAACCCTCATGTTCAATTACCCATCGATAAATTAGGGCTTGGATATCACCCTACAACTATCCATACGCTCGAAGATGAGATTCAAGATCTCTCCCTGAATCCTCCACCAATTCCTACACACTCATTGGAAGAATATATCGATACTAACATCCTAGATGAGAGTCCTTCTCCTTCTTCTACTATCAACATTCCATGCACCTTCTTCCAAGAAACACCATTTTTTGACACTACCACTGCTTACTGCATTGATGAGCTAGTCGATAGATTTTCTTCCCTTTCCCTCATAGCTTCTTGCTCAAAGTGCATTTCTTTACCTCCCCCTCAATTTCCTATGCACTCATTCATGCACCCACATTTTCAATGATATATTCATCATTTTGTATCTTGATATCATTCTCCACCTATGGTGCTAAGCCTACCATTAAATTTACCATATCGTTCACACACTCCTGAGTCTTCATCTTTAGACTCATCATCTGACACCATTTCCACCACTTTCATTAACATGGTTGACATTTATTTATTCTCTCCACTTTAGTATACTTCTCCTATGGATCACACTGAGGCACCAAATCTAAACTTCATCGATTTCACACACATCTCCCCTACACCTTCTTCATAGGACTTCTTACTATCACCACCCATCCAGTACACTGCAAATGCACCTTCGTCATCCACTCCACCCCACATCCCATGGGTCAATCATATGGATGTATACCTGGATGATGAATTTGATTTACCAGAGGCTATCGATGACCTCCATCTTATTCCTATCCCTACCTAGCTTCAAGATGGTTCCCACATGCTTGTAGAGGACACTATCGACATTGACATTGGTGATGATCCCAACAATCCCCATATCATTAAACTCACCACCAACCTCTCCTTAGAGGAACGTACCTCATTCACATCTTTCCTTAAAGAATATATCAAAGTTTTTACCTGGTCCTACATGGACATGCCTGGACTCGATCCTGCATTAGTAGTTCACAACCTCACTCTTGATGGGGATGCCAAACCCATTAAGAAAAAATTGTGATGCATGCATCCTACCATCACTTTGATGGTAAAATCAGAGCTCCAAAAGCTCCTCGATGTAGGGTTCATACAACCCATTGATTACCCAGAGTGGGTGTCCAACATGGTCCCGGTACCCAAGCCTTCTAGTGAAGTTCATGTTTGCACTGATTTTAGAGATTTGAACAAAGCTTATCCCAAGGACAAATTTCCCCTCCCAAACATTGATTCACTAGTCGATTCCATCATAGGCCATGAAATGATATCCCTCATGGATGGCTTTTCTAGTTACAATCAAATCAAGATCAATCCAATCGATCAACACAAGATATCTTTCACAACCCCCTAGGGGACCTTTTGTTATAAGGTCATGCCCTTCGACCTTAAGAATGTTGGGGCAACTTACCAGTGTGCCATGACTTACATTTTCTATGACTACATGCATAAAATCATGGAGGACTACATCGATAACCTCATAGCCAAATCAAAGGAACGCTCACAACACCTTGTTGATCTTCGTAAGATCTTTGATCGCCTTCTTGAACACAATGTGCATCTCAACCCAAAGAAGTGTGTCTTTGGCATCACTTTGGGTAAGATCTTGGGGTTCATTATCTCCCAACAAGGCATTGAAGTAGACCCCAACAAATTCAAAGCCATCATCGAGATGCCTCCACCCACAAATCTCAAACAACTACATAATTTATAAGGCAAAATTCAATCCATTCATCATTTCATTGCCCAATTATCTAATAAATGTAAACCATTTAACCACCTTCTACAAAAAGGGGTTACCTTCAAATGGGATACCAACTATCAATCCATCAAAGCCTACCTCACGTCACCACCAGTTCTATCTCCACCACATCCACAACCACAACCAACCCTCCTCATTCACTTCTTATACTCCATCTTTCAAATCACCCAACATATTGCCCCTCCCCCCCACCCCACCCACCCCCCTCTCCCCCCCCCCCCCCCATTTTTCACACCCGATAGAGAACCTCTCCCATTTTCTTTCAAATTAGGGTTTCCTTGCACAAATAACAATGTTGAATACGAAGCCCTAATTCTTAGTTTGAAATAGGTGCTCTCTATGCACATTAGATGCCTTCAAATCATTGGTGACTCCCTTCTCATGGTAAATCAAGTCAAGGAGATCTGGTAATGTCGTTGCCCAGTACTCTAATAATATAAACAACTCGCTCAACAACTACTCGCCCAACTTGAGTGGTATGACATCGAGGCCGCTCCTCGCTCATCCAACCATTTTGTCGACACAATGGCTTCCTTGGGGTATTTAATACCACAAAACCCCCTCTCTGACATGACACATGTGTCCATTCATACCTTGACATGATCCACTATTGCACCTCCATCCTCCATCGATGATGATGGCATTCATGTCATCCACACTGAACCACATGATCCTTGGTTTTCTTAGATTAAGGATTATATCAAACTAGGCTTCCTACCTTGTGACCTACCACATGCTCACCATCGAGCATTCAAACAAAAGGTAATCTATTACACACTATTGGGGGACATCCTTTACCATTGTAGTCATGATGGCATCCTTTTACATTGCCTAGAACCACATGAGGCTCAACGAGTAGTTCAAGAGACCCATGATGGAACTTGTGATGGCCACTTTAGTGGCATGGCCATCACCAAATGCATTTTATGCATGGGCTACTATTGGCCCAAAATGGAGCATGATTGTTATGAATATGTCAAATGGTGCATCAAATATCAACAACATGCTAACCTCATGCACTTACCTTCGCAAGCACTCCAACCCATCCAATCCATGTGGCCCTTATCACAATGGGGCCTAGACCTTATTGGCCAAATCTCACCTACTTCCTCGAGCAATCATAAGTTTATCATCACTACCATCAAATATTTTACAAAGTGGGTCAAAGCTATCCCACTTGTTCAAACAACGAGAGCCAAAATCATAGCATTCATCACTGACCATATCATCTGCCACTTTGGAATTCCCTCACAAATCATCTTCGACAATGGCACCCCTTTCAAAAAAAATTGTCCGTGCACTATGCACCAAATTTAACATTCACCATAGCTTCTCTACCCCATACTACCCATAGGGTAATGGCCAGGCCGAAGCTACTAACAAAACCATCTATGCTATCCTTCAAAAAATAGTCACAGAATCTCATCGTGATTGGCATACTCAAATTTCGTTAGCCTTGTGGGCCTACCACACAAGCATCCATACTCCTACTAGGGCAACACCCTTTTCTTTGGTTTATGGTGCTGAAGCCATTATGCCCCTAGAACTCGAGATACCTTCTCTTTGCATCTCTATGAAGGACTTCATTGATGATGACATTGCTCGTCAAGCCAGGTTAGACCAATTAATGCTCTTAGATGAGCATCACATCCATGCCATAGAGCACACACATGTTTATCAAGACCATCTTCACCGTGCCTATGATAGTAAGGTACACCAACATAAATTTTAGATCGATGACCTGGTTCTCAAAGAGAACCAACAAATCACTAGTCAACCCCATCAACAGTGAGATAAATTCACCCCAAATTGGTTGGGTCCTTACATTGTCACACACAAATTTGGTTATGGCACCTATCGATTGGCCAACCTCGAAGGACTTGCAGAGCCCAAACCTATTAACATTATTCACCTTCGCACATTCAATGCCTAGCTAGCCTAGGTACACATCACTAGTGGTTGCACATACTATCATCATTATGTTGTATATATCACCTCACCCACACATTCACACCCCACATTGCACTACACACACACTTTGCACTTTCTATTACACGATAGAAACACTTGTTTTATATGTCATTTTTATGCTTTTGGTATCTTTTGTCTTGTAGGTTCATGATCCTCAACCGTGACACCTTCGTAGAGACACGTTGCTTCAGATCTATGCTTTCAACATTCCACCACTCCATCATGCAGGACCTTTCGACACTCCCTCTAGTACCGATCACCCCAACCGATCTTGTAATACCACCTAGCCCTATCCATGTTCATCAGTCATCCATTTCATCACATTCAGCTCATGAGACATCACCTCGACCTCACTCACCAGACCATAGGGATTCCTCCTATTCTCCTTACTCTAATGATAGTCAGATTTCCCTCTCCTCATTTGTGGATAAGGAGGAACATTCTCACCCACCATACCCTCATGCATGGGGCTCATCCCCCCCTCCATTAGTTGATGAGCAAGATCCATATCTACTAGCCTCTTCAACTCAATGACCTCCACTTCGCTATTTTCCTCCTAATAGGGGAAATTCACCTACTCACTTACAGTCCTCAGGATTACCTCCACCCCTACCAAGTGGGATGTCACCTTATGACCAATCCCTTCACCATCATATTTCCTTGGTCAGACCCTTGCGTGCTCATCTATCTTGGCCATGTCACTCCATACAGCCATACCACACACAACCCATTCTCTAGACACCCTCATCCTCATTTTGTGGTATTCTGCTTTAGCCTACTCCACCACCAAATCACCAATTCAAATTCCCCCCTACTTCACCTTGTTCATTCTCATATCCATACCCATATCCCAACCCCATTATTACACTAGAATCTTGCTCCCCATCGACCTCAATTCCATCATCCCCACATCTCGATATCCAGTAGATTCTCTCCCACCTCACCTCAAGTTATACTTAAGTCATTATCGATGCCATTCCCCACCATTCCATTTTGACTCGACTCGTGTTCCATCACCTTCTTCCATTCTTGTGCCTCACTCCCGCACACATCTCCCACTAGATATTAGAGCCATGGTCCAACCACTTAGGCCTACCCCATATTATTCATGCTCATCACCACCTAAGCCATACATTTAACCCACAACTATACTTTCAAAGCTACTTTCTCACATATTTCACCAGCTTATGCATGTAGAACTCCTCGAGTTACCAAAAATCCATTACATTGACCACTTTTACCCCAATGTAAGGAATTACAAAGAAAACCAATTCTACATTTACCATCGACAATCGAGGCATGACATCGACCACTACCACACTTTTGAAAGCCTCATCAACAATATGGTAGATGGCACACTTCCTCCATGATCCCCACACACCACCTCTCTGGAGTATCGAGCACTGCACCTCCTCCCATTCCTCACCCCATACCTTCACGTGAGTCCTTCACATCGACACCCCATTATTTCCAATAGTTATCCAACTACACAAATTACCAAAATCCTAGTCATATCACCATGTCACCTAGTCATTCATGACCTGATCTTCACCATTTCACACATTCTTAGATTATCTTCCCATTTCTTTATCTCTCTTCTTTCTCTTCTTCTTCTTATTATCTAGCATTGTTGTATGGTCACGCTTCGAGTGGCTATATACCTATGCTAGATTTCCTCTCTTCTTCCTCTTCTTATTTTTGTTATCCAACATTTTTGTATGGTCATTCTTTGAGTAGCTACATACCTATGCTAATTCTATTTTCTCTTATTCTCCTTTTCTTCTTTTTCCCTTCTTTTTTTCTTCACTCCCATTTCATTAAGTTTCTTCATCATCACTTTCTTCACCATCTATTTTTACCTCTCCTTTTCCTTGTTCTTCATAAATATGTATATTTTCCCACTTACATTCATCCTGTGTGCTTTTTACACCCCTCACATACTAGGTCAACCACATCTAAAGTTCATTCCTCCCATCACCTCTTCACATGACCATTTCTTTCGACATAATTTCCCACTCTCATCTCGTTGAGTTTCATAGATTTCCTCTTGTAGATATTTTTCTTGCATGCTATATATCTCATATTGCATCCATTGCATATACACATCACTCCTCTTTTTATATCTTTATTCATGTTTGTACATTCCCCTATAGAAATGTGATCATGATAGGATTAAAAACACATACTTGTTAGCATCACCACTTGGTTGTCCACTCCTCTTCTTAGGATTACAGATTATATAGTGATTAGCATGATTTTGATCACTCACAAGTTAAGTCAATCAAACCTCACCTCTAGTTGACAAGTTCTTACGCTTCTTACAACTTTATTTGGTTGGTTCAACTTCTTTCAAGGACCACTCACACATGTCATATTTTTAAGCAAGTTTTGAGTCTAGGGAAGACAACACCTTGCATAGATATCACCATCTAGCAAATGGTTTCCCTTGCTCATCCTATCATTTGCATGATCAAAATATGACTTGGGGATAAACAAAGGGACAAGCATAAGCAAAAATCAAAAAATGAGCAAAAACAAAAGACAACGCCCACATTACCAAAAAAAAAGAAGAAAATAACAAAAAGAGTACCACAACAAGAGAATCAAAATAACGAGGGACAGAAAACAAAAGAAAAATCCTCCAAGAGCACTATTGTTATGCTTGGTCTCCTTTGGTCCTTCAGTTTAACATAACATCATGGGACGATTTCCATCGCCAGCAATAGGCTCTAAGCACCTACTTGCCAGTGGAATAGTCTTACAAGTGGTGACACATCTATCACATTAGCAACCTTATTTTGTATAGATCATTGCACGCTTGTGGATGAGCTAGCTATTTTGGCTATATTTGCAATGGGTTAGTCCTACCTCCCTCAAAATGGATAAATGAACATCACTCTTCGCACACACTGGTCCCTGATAGACTTTGATCCAGTCATATTAGTTATGAGTTGTAGTCGAACCTTGTTTAGTTTCTCATGAGGTTTGATTGCTATAACTATGATAGTCAAGATTATTGCATAATCCCATATACCATCCTACATCCCTAAGATAATGGAATGGATCACATTACCACCAGTTTTGTTATGATACAAGTGCTTCCTATATGCATTTCATCATTCACATACATGCATCATTGCATCTATTTTATATTCATGCATTTACATTACATCATTCCACATTACATCTAATCTAAAGTGATATCATTCTTCTACATTTTACCACATGCATATATATACATTCATCATACATTCACCTACCAATATTCTACACTAACACATACACGTAATGAGAAATCACACATTCATTCACATCAAATCATGACACATGAATATAAAGTCGCAACAACAAAAAAAAAAAAAAAAAAAAAAAAAAATATATATAATATATATATATATATATATATATATATTACGATAAAAAACTACCCTCAAGCTACAAAAATGGAATCCATCCATCATATATCTTAGCCCTGCTACTCACTAGGAGTCTCACCACTCCCCTCCTGAGCCACTATTGCCTACTCCACCCCGCATGCCTCCGTTGCCCCACTAGATGCTAGAACTACCTCTTCCACCTATGCTACCACATATAGCACTACCCTATCCACATCTGGTATGGCTACCACTACTTGAGATACCTTCAGTACTACCATCCTCGTCTCCCTTGACACTATCGATGGAGCACTCCATTGACTCTATTGTGAATGCATTTGTGTTCGTGATCGTGATCTCGATCTCAATCATGACCCACCATAATCTAGAATTGCATGCCCAAAAAAAATCAAGGTAACCTCACACTGCATCCTCATTGACCCCTCCTCTCTATACAACCTTGACACATCCTCATTTGCAGTGCTCTGATCATAAAGTAAACACCTTAGCCCCTACACCTACCACCCTTAGTACGTCCTGCTTAGTTGCAACCCTGGCATGATTGACTTCCCCTCATACCTATTGTTGTCTCTCTATCTTAGCATGTAGCTCTGCCACCTTTGCCTCATGCACTACTCAAACTATATCTCTATTTTATTACACCTATTATACCTTGGCAATATCCACCTTCAATATCTTCCTAGTAGATATGATCTCTACAAATCAGCATTGCAACTCCTCCATAATCCCAACATACCTCACCTCCTCTACCTAAAAATATTAATGTAGCTTCGCAAAACATCTCTCCAACTCCTCCCTTTTTGTGTAGCTCGCCTATTCACCTATCGCTAACTTCTCCTCTAACTCTCAATGCTACACTCTCCATTTCCCTAGATCTAGGGCCTAATATGCCTATCCCTCTAGCTATCATATCCTCTCTCTCAATATCAACAACTCCTCTTAAGCATCTACCCTCTCCTATACATCAAAAGGTATATCCCCCATACCTCTAGTATCATCCTCCTCCATCATCTCTATGTCTCCCTGTAGAGACTCTCCTAATGCATCGACCTCCATATCACCATCCTCCCCTCCATAGGTACTACATCATCCAAAGGTTGACCTCCACCACTAACCTATCGATATGATGACCTCACTATAGGAATATTGGACCCGTCATCTTGATATTACCTCTGCTATCAAAGAGGAATCTATGTCTCATCATATGGTCTTGCATCTAGCTATGGTCCAAATCCCCCTAATTCCTATTCCCCTAGTGCATGCAATCCTCCAACTGGCTATACCCCACCATCAATTACTCCAACTCCTAGCTCCCACTGTGCGGTCCAAACAAGGTTAAATTTCTATCTATTTTGTCACTTGCCCGATCATTAATTATCAACCAGGGATTCGTAAACTTTCGAAGGATCTCTTACAGGATCATTCACAATACCACCTTGAGATGAGTCCTTCTAACTCTACTATTGGGGGTGTTCAAAAGGTTGTCAATATCTCATGCACTCCTCAATAAAATACGTATGAACAATTAAATATTCATAAAGAAAGCATTCATACGTGCATCTAAGAAATAATCAAACATACTGCAATAATAAAACACAAATACAAGAAATGAAACTATGAAATCATGAAATCTACAAAGCATAGAAAATAAGGAGAAGAATACTGTCTTGGAGTGGGCCCAAGATCCAGAAGATCCATCCTAATGTGAACACGCTTTAGGAACTTGTAGACTTTATTATTCAATCAAAGAATTACAATGTGTATTCTATACCTTCTATACAATTGCTATATGTTATATATTCTATATTCTCTCTCTTCAGAGAGGCCTGTGTGTGTTTATATAGCACATGCACAGGTCTTCTATTACAACTCGGTTACAACCATCGGTCTATTCTAGACTCGACGATGACAATCTGGTAATCTTCGGCCATCGTTTATCGAAAACTGGCTTTGTTCCAAATATTGGTGTGTTTCGTAATTATCTCATGCGTCACTTGGCATGGGCGGCACAACTCCCACAAATATCCTGTGTGGCATGGAGATGTAACTGCACAATTTATTATTGCCTGCATCATTTTTGATCTGGTCAACGTACAAAAATAGAGGCACCTTCCTTTGCGGAAGGCACCTACCTTCTATTGGCGCCTTCCTGGAAGAGGAAGGCGCCTATCTTCAATTGGCGCCTTCCTGGAAGGGGAAGGTGCCTACCTTCTTCTGGCGCCTTCTTGGAAGAGGAAGGCGCCTATCCATTATGCATCAGTTCCATAGTAAACAAAGTGCCAGGTCCATGAAAAATACCTCGACTGATTAAATCTGACAAAATAAACAATATCTCCACAGAAACACACTAAAACACACAAATCAGATAATACGCATAATCTCATTAAATAAATACATAATCATTGATAAAAACATACAATTCCTAATATATCATCGCATAATATCTGCTAAGACTCATACAAAAATATAGGTAATTATGGGACTCATCATCCCCCATGCCTAACATATGCCACGCCATCGTGGCATCAAAATCATAGGCACTCTGGTCATCGCCTGTATCTGGACGTTCCTGCTGCTATTGATTTTTGTCGATCTTCTCTCCTTGTTCTGGATGCTATTGGGGCCGACATGACTATTATGGGTGTCCTTGCCTGAAATTTTGCTTCTGTAGCCTACCATAGGTCAATTTCTTTGGTCCTGGGAACCGCAAGGGGGATATCTGAATCACTTTCCCTTTGACGAACCACTTGGGTCTTATATGTTCTGGCCTCCTCAGGATCAGGCCCTGGATATTCCTTGCCCTTAGCTGCAGCCCCTAATTTTAGGTCAAATATCCCCCATATCTCTAACCATTTCCTTATTTTTGAGGGTCGCCCTAGGGCTAAGCTGTAAATTTTCCAAAATTTACTCTTATGTTCTGGATCAATACGGATGCCAGAGGTTCCTCGGACCCTCAAAGAGGATTTTATCCCCTGCTTAGCTGCCCTCACCTCTTTATGCAGTCATTCAAAAACTTTCTATCTGTCGACAAATGGATGCATATCCCAGTAATCATCTTCCAGCTCTGTGACAGCCTCCTTGGCCTTCTTTCGAGTGGTCCTAGGCATTTTGGCTATGGCCTATGCAGGAACTGCGACAGCTCGGTCAAAGGGCTCTCTAGTGGCCATTCTTTCATTGCTAGGAACCTACTCTACTGTCCCCACTACTACTGATGTTTTAGCTTCTTCTCCTGTAGGATTAGCAGGTTCTTCCCTGAGTTCCAGCTCTATCTGCAGGGGCTGATCTGAGTCGGTTATATCAATAATAAGGGGCTCTACGGGGCTCTTGCGCTCCTAGCTCCCAAAAATAGAGGATTGTTCCCCTACCTCTGATATGGTCTACCGTGCATCTGATTGGAACTCTCCCATAGAGACTACTCACTCTCTAGAAGTGGGAGAGTTTGTCAAAACCTCCATCACCCAGTCAGTCTGGGTTGATGCGTCCTTCCTTTTTGCTCACCCTGCCTTCAATTCTTGATTTTCTTTTTGTAGTTGTTGAATCAGCTGCTCGAGGTGGGCAATTTTCTTTTCCTGCTCTTACAACTCACCTCTCTAACTACTTTGGCAATCCTCCAACATCTGCTGGGCCATCTAGCAGTTGGTTTTCCAGTCTAATGCTTCCTCCGGGGCCACGTCAATCTCACTGTTGCTCCTAGGGGTTTCTCTTTCTCGTGGGTCTTGGCCCATCAATTTCTACAAATCCTATGCTACAGCCTCGACCTCCGAGTCTTCTTCCTCTTCCTATGAGGAGAGGAGTCATGGTAGGCACTTTCTCCTGGGGGCAAATTCTGGCTACTGCGACTCGATTGCGCTGTTGGTGAGTTGTGCCCCTGTATCTTCATGTTTGAGCATAGGGGAGTGTCCTCTCTCTTCTATGCATTCGGGTAGAACTGGTATCCCGATATCCCCTGCTTCCCTTGTAGGGATTTTTTTTGCTTGCATTGCGGGGCTCCATACCACTTGAATTGTAGGGCTTTCTATTGCTTGCCCTGCTTTGGCAACTTCCATTGCCTAACCTCCATCTTCTCCTACATCAGGGTCCTGCCTCTATACCTCTGCATGGTGGGCCAATGCTCATATAAGCCCATGGTGGTCCAAAGTTGTAGGTGATCCCTTCTAATATTATGTCGCTTCTTCCTTAAGGGTTTGCACCCTGTAGAAGGGCACGTTAATTCTTCTCCCATGCACCATGTGGTTTAAAAACTGCACATGGTGGACGTGCAGGTGGGTGTATTTCCTAGTGTAAGTGAAGAATCGAGCAACCTACTTGAATATATCCTATAAATTTATAGGGAGGGTGATTTTGATCAGCCCATATCTATCTATCTATGAATTCTCTATAGGCTGTAGTTGTTCAATGTAGGATTTCAATGTCCCGCTCTTGTACACACATTCACCAGTTATGGGTAAGCCAGTCACCTCTGAGATGTATTCTGGGGTGACTTGAATTGCCATCCCCTGTACCTGAGAAGAATCTCACCTTAAGGAGGAAAAAAACTCCCTTGCTACCTCTGTGTTCTAGTTCTGGCTAACCAGGGTACAATATATGAGCCATCCCTCTGCCTGAAATTGGGCTCTCATCGCCCCCTTGATCCCATCTATACGGCTTGGCTCATTATTTTTTACCGAATGATTCTTTTATCGACCTCCCATGGTGCCTTTCTACAAGCTACTATTTCTCTTCTTTGCTTTCTCAGGGAGGCTCCTTCCTTATAAGGAGGGTGCTAAATAGCTAACTCCCAATCCTTTCTAGGAACGCCTTTCGAGGTACACATTGGCATGATCGGGCATGGGGTGTATGATTTTTTTTGTTTTATGGCGGTGATATTTTGGTACTCGCATATTTTAACAATGATTACATATAAATCTAAGTAGAGTATGCATGTACCTGATTGGATGCCTCGTGTGTTGTGGGGATCATCGATTCGTCGATTCTTTACGGGGGATGGGTACCTTTTTGGTGCGGATTATGTTGTTGAGTTGCTTTGATGACAGGTGTTGAAGACAAACCAAAAAAATTGATTGTTGTTGGAACGTGCATCGATTTCACCCTGTAATTCTCTGAGATTTACTTTGATTGGGGAAGATTCTACTTACATGCTCCTAGAGATAAATTTGTTCCATGTATCACATGATGATTGAGGCACGTGTGAAACTTGATCATTGGCTGCATACGGAAGGCACCTGATTCGGTACCTTCCCGATGTGGAAGGCGCCTATTATGGTGCCTTCCCAATGTGAAAGGCACCTGATGGGCTACCTCCCCGATATAGTCATGGATGCGCCTTTCTATGAGGGAAGGCACCTTTAATGAATGTGCCTTCCTAGAAGAGGAAGGTGCCCTTAAGGACACATGCGCCTTCCTGGGAGAGGAAGGCACACTTCTGTATAAATGCACCTTCCTAGTGTGGAAGGCACCTGATGGATGGATGCACCTTCCTGGTATGGAAGGTGCTTTGAAATGCATGTGCCTTCCTGGGTAAGGAAGGCACCCTTGAGGCTCATGCACCCAAAAAGGAGGGTGCTCCGATTTGATTTTTTTTTTTTGTTGTAGGATGCGCCTTCTTGATGAGGAAGGCACTCCCCTACTTTTTTTTTTTAGGATGCGCCTTCCTGATGAGGAAGGCACTCCCCTACTCTTTTTTTTTTTTTTTTTAGCACATTCTTATTTCGACGGGGCATCTTCTGGCAGTGGAAGGCACCTTATTCACATGGGGTGCCTTCTTGGGAGAGGAAGTCGCCTTATTTCGGTGGGCAACTTCTTGGTGGCCGAAGGTGCCTTATTGAGGGGTGCCTTCTTTCGGCGGGCACCTTCTTGGTGGCCGAAGGCACCTTATTGAGGGACGCATTCTAGTGGGGGAAGGTGCCTTATTTACACAGGGTGCCTTATTGGAAGAGGAATGTGCCTTATTTTATCGATAGCCATGTAGTATTTGATCTAGAAAGGTTATCAGGCCTCCTCGAGCTGACTTCATGCCTACTTTTATTCTATTAGTGCTGACTTCGGGGTGCTGAGCCGAACCAGGCCTGGTGTCCCAGATGCCTATTCGTCAAACTATCATTTCCTCCACCTGCAAAAAGAAAAAAAAAAAAAAAAAAAATACGGGCAGTTAACGCATTCCGTGCCTGTTAGGCCTTATGGATAGGATGCCTACAGCTTGCATGTAGGCATCGTCCCTGCAAAATAAAACATGTAAAAAAATTATTTACACCTATCTACTATTTTTTTTTTGTGAGCTTTTTCATGCCCACCATTCTGTTTTGCTAAGAGTTTGGATCTAGATTCATGGGGATGAGGTCTCGCCCATGCCTGTTATTTATCCCACCAGTACATTTTCGGATGTGCTATAGGGACGCAGTCGGTGGCCATTGACAGTCAAAAGAACATTGCTATAATTTATAGTTCTAACATGCACAGCTCCATTCTTAATGAGTTTTACCACCTCATACGGTCCCATCCATCTCTGCATAAGCTTTCCCTTCCTTTCCTAGAATTGAGAATCATACAACAGTACCCATTCTCCTTCTTTGAACTGCTTTAGTTTGATGTGGCGATCATGCCACCATTTCCTTTGCTTTTGTGTGATTTTTGTCTTCTGCAAAGCATCCATTTGGATTTCGTCTAGCTGATCCAGATGTCGAATACTTTCTTTTTGAGCGTCATCTAGGCTCAAATTCAATTCTAAAGTTGTTTTTAATGTCTTAATCTCAAACTCAATGGGCATCATTGCATTCTTCATGTAGACCAGTAGGAAGGGTGTGAAACCTATGGTAGACTTCCATGTAGTGTTGTATGCCCATACTACCTCTGGTAGCCATGTAGTCCAATCCTTTCTGTTTTGTTGCATGATATTCGTCAGGATATTCTCAATCTCCCTATTTGTTACTTCCACTTGTCTTTTTTCCTGTGGATGGTAGGGTGTAGTATTATTGTACCAAATTTTGTATTGCTCCATTAGCTCCTCAATCAACTTTGAAGTGAACTGAGATCCCTGGTCCATTGTTATTTCCATGGGGACCCCGAACCGTATAAAAAAGTGAGCAAACATAAAATCGGTAACTGTTCTTTCTTTTGAATCTTTTAGTGCCTGGAATTCAACCCACTTGGTGACATAGTCTTTGCAAACTAAGATAAACCTCTTCCCTATTGAAGGTGGGTTAATTGGCCCCACAAAATCCATACCCCACTTATCAAAGGGTTCTAGATGTACTTGAGGTTGGAGGGGCATTTCATCACGATGGTTTGGTCTACCCATCCTTTGGCACTCATTGCACTTGCTGACATATGTGGCTGCATCTTTGAATAGGTTAGGCAAAAAATACCCAGCCTACAAAACTTTATATGCAGTCTATTTCCCTGTAAAGTGTCCTCTGCAAGGTTCATTATGACAGGCTTTGAGTATCTCTGAGAATTCCTGCTCTTCCACACACCTCCTTATGATTTGGTCACATCTTGTTTTGAATAGGAGGCCATCGATCCATAGGTAGGGTGCGCTCTTCTCTACCACCCCCTACTTTTCTCAGTATGAGAGAGTAGGTGAGGTTCTACCAGTGGCCAAGTAATTGGATATGTCTACATACCACGATATTTACTCACCGATGGTAAATAAGTGTTCATTCGAAAACTGGTCTTCCACTATCGTATAGTCTGCTGGTGTCAATCGGGATAGGAAGTCTGCTACCACGTTGTCCTTGCCCGATTTTTCAACTATGGTGATATAAAATTTTTGCAATAGTAGGAGCCACCTAACCACTCTCCCGCCAATATCCGACTTACTCATCAGGTATCTGATGGCTGCATGGTCCGTATGGATGAACGCCTTATAGCCTATTATGTAAAGGCAAAATTTGTTTATGGCGTGCACCACTGCAAGAAACTCCTTTTCCATTACCGTATAATTGAGCTCGGCTCCTGCCAAGTTTTTACTGACATAATATATGGCATAGAAATATTTGCCATATTTCTATCCCAAGACCGATCCAATCAAATTATTGGACGCATCACAATAAATGTGGAAGGGTATTGCCCAATATGGTACTCTTAAAACCAGTGTAGTTATCAGCTTTTCCTTCAGCAATTGAAAAGCTTCTTTGCAGTATTTCGTCCAGTTGAACTCTACGTCCTTAGACAATAGAGTGTGTAGTGGTTTTGCAATCTTGCTAAAATCTACGATAAACCACCAGTAGTACTCGGAAAATCTGTGGAAACTCCTCACTTCTTTCTGCATCTTGGGGCTGGGTAGGTATTTGATGACCTCAATCTTCCTTCTGTCAACTTTTAGCCCTGCTGTAGAGATATGATGTCCCAGCATGATGCCTTCTTGCATCATCATGAAGTATTTTTCATTACTCAGGGACAAATTGTTCTCCTCGCTTATTTTGAGCACTTTCTCTAGGTTCAACATTCCTTCTTCAAAGGTCTCTCCATAAACGGTGAAGTCATCCATGTATACTTTGACCGCTTCTCCTATCATGTTCGAAAATATGCTAAGCACCACCCTCTGAAATGTGGTCGGTGCATTGCATAACCCAAAGGGTAATACCTGGTAAGCAAACATTCTGCATGGGCATGTGAACATTGTTTTATCCTAATCCTCTCATACTATTTGGATCTGATTGTATCCACTAAATCCATCCAGGAAGGAGAATTACTTTCATCCTAAAAGTGTGTCCAAGACTTGATCAACGAATGGTAACAGGAAGTGGTATTTTTTATTTGCTTTATTCAGTGCTCTGTAGTCCACGCAGATTCACCATTTCCCATTTTTCTTAGGGACTACCACAAGTGGTGACACCCACTCACTGTCAAAAATTGGATACATGAATCCGATAGCCAAGAGTTTCTGTAACTGTGTTTTCACAATGTCCTTCATTGTCAGGTTCATTCTCCTATGTGGTTGCATGCTTGGAATCACTTGCTCATCAAGGTATATTCTATGAGTGCAGATTTATGGGTGAATACCCTTCATGTCTGAGTAGTCCTATGCAAATGACTTCTGGTGTCTTACCAGGAGTTCTACTTTTTCCAGTTGTGCAGGAGTCAACCCACTACTGACATTCAACATCCTTCCTAGCCCAATAGTTATCTGTTGGACGTGATGATCGTGAGCGCCAGCCAATGGTGATCCAGGTGTGCTGGTAGCGGACTCTCCATGGAGGAATTATACAATAGCCCCGTCCTCAAATTCTTCCTCTGCTAACTCATCTAATGCCATTACTGGCTGGATTACAGATAGCTCCTGGTAATTATGCCTAGGTAACGTAGCTTCTCCCAATGGGTTGACAGACTACACAGGGGGTGAAATGGTCAATCTCTTGATGTTTTGGCCATCGAATATGGTCATCAGCCCATCCCGACAACTGATGTAGGCATCGGCTATTGCCAGCCATGGTCTCCCCAAAATGAGCGGGTAGCCACCCAACCTAGTCTTGGACTGCAAGACCAAGAAATCGACTGGGTATTCCCATGCGCTAACTGTCACTGTTACATCCTCTAGCATTCCCTTTGGTGCTACTATTGATCGGTCAGCTAATTTTAGCACTATCATGGTGGGTCTCAGGTTCATGAGTTGTATCCTCTGCATGGTTTCTTGAGGCATTAGATTGATGGTTGTTCCAAGATCGACCAACATATTAAACAAGGAATGCCCTTTGATTTTTACAGTCAGTACTGGACTGCCTGGATCCACGTACTTGGGATGACATATCTTGCCCATCATTAGGTCCGCTAATTTACCCACGACATTGATAGTTTAGGTTGCTTTCTACCTTGGCTTCCTCAAGCACATTTCTCTTATTGCTTTGCTGTATATTGGAACATCTCGAATGGCTTGAAATAGTGGTATCATCATTGTGAGGTTCTTTAGACTCGATAGGATATCAAAATTTGGTTGTTTTTGTTTCTTCTGTTCTTGCAGTCGATAAGGGAATGGAGCCTTTGCTCTCTCAGCTTTTTCCTTTATCACCTCTTCCACAAGAGGTGTTTCTTCTTCTTCTTCCTCCTCTTCTACCAGTGGAGGTGTTTCTACTCCTAACTGCCTACCTGACCTAAGATGAATATTGTACATAGGATACATCTCACCTTCGACGCTATATGTCGACTTATTTACTCTGTTGTTTGGATTAGTCATCGGTTGTGCTGGTAGCTGCACAGGTCTCATTGCTAGTAGAGCCGATAAGTTTTGATGGGGTTGAGCTGGTGCTACATTCTATGGGGTCGTATTCCATGGTGTGTGGCCTCTCCACTATTGTACTGAATATTGGTACTACATTCGGGGTTGTTGATTCATGAATGCCGCTCTTGGGGGTGCGTTGGACCAAGGTGATGGCCCCCACCATCCCATGTTGGACGGTTGAGGTGGACCTTGTGGCATGTATGGCATTCCTTCGTATTGTGACATTCCAGCTGGCATACTCCCCGCAGGGGGTTGTGGCCAACTCTTTTGGTTACCTATGAAATAGGCTTTCGATGTCTCAGCCTCCTCTTGGTTGCTAGGCAACTTTGGGCACAATCGAGTCTTATGATTCAGTTTTCATACTGCACATAATCTAATCTTGTTCTTTGGGCATGTGTTCTTTGCATGATTTCCTCTGCATTTTGGGTAGAAATAGGTTAATGCTGCCTCATTCTCTTGTTTATTCTTCTCTAATAGTAATGTGTCCATCTGCAATGCTAGAGAAGAGAGCATATCACTTTTCATATCTTCCAGCATATTGCCAAGTTCTGTCTTTGTCACCGAAGTAGTCACTTTGATACTTCTGGAAGTGGTCTTGCCTCTTCTTCTTGAGTAATTTCGACAGAGTTGCTAGATATCTTCCATATCATGCTGGTAGACATCACCTCCAGAAATCATATTAAGAGCCTCTAATGATTCATTATTAATTCCCCTCAAGAAGATGCTTTTGAGGGACTTATAGAATAGCTTTGCATGGGGATATCGTTGAAGATTAAAATTAAATATCTCCTAGTACTCCTCGAGAGACTCATCCTCTTTCGGTGTCATGCTCAGGACTTCTTCTCTGGAATCTCTTGCTCTCCCAAAATCTTGGTATTGCTCTTGAAAGAGCTTCTTCATTTGATCCCATGTCACTATGTGTTTTTCTCCCAAACCGATGAACCATCGTAGAGCTGCATCGTCCAGTGTATAAGGGAAGAGTTTCAGCTTCTGCATATCTGATTTGTAATCCACAGACTTGCAAAAAACATAAAACTTGAATAATAATAGGTCAGGGTCTTCCGTTGGGTATCCTCTGAAGGTAGGGAGATGAGCAGGGGATATGTTTTTCATCTTGGTGTCTCCTACTCCTTTTTCAATCGGGAAGATAAATCCAGATGAGACTTCTTCTGTGTCAACCATTTTTTCAGGAAATGTGGTCTCAAATGTAGCACTTATGGTCTTATGGTCATTTAAAACTTTTTGAGTCAAAGCGATAATATTATCTGGAGTTATTGTCTGATCTTGCACAACTTTCCACAACAAGGATTCTTCTAGGGGTGTTCTTTTAAACAATGAGTTCGTAACTATTTGTTCTTCCCCAAGTATATGGGATGAGGAAGCACTTCATTCAAAGTGCTGATCCTTGCTCCAGTGGATTGTTGGTTGCGAGTCAGGTGACTCTAGTTCTAAAGAGCTTTGTTTTATGAACCGACCATCAGGTCCTCTTCTTCTCGAAGAACTCATACAAATTTAGGTAGAAGGTTTTGGGTATTGGAATGGATCTAAAAGACGCTTCCTCAAAAATGATGCCAAAATGTTACGGGCTAAACAAGGTTAACTTTCTATCTATTTTGTCACTTGCCCGATCATTAATTATCAACTAGGGATTCGTAAACTTTTGAAGGATCTCTTACAGGATCATTCACAATACCACCTTGAGATGAGTCCTTCTAACTCTACTATTGGGGGGTGTTCAAAAGGTTGTCAATCTCTCATGCACTCCTCAATAAAATGCGTATGAACAATTAAATCTTCAGAAAGAAAGCATTCATACGTGCATATAAGAAATAATCAAACCTACTGCAATAATAAAACACAAATACAAGAAATAAAACTATGAAAGCATGAAATCTACAAAGCATAGAAAATAAGGGGAAGACTATTGTATTGGAGTGGGCCCAAGCTCTAGAATATCCCTTCTAACGTGAACATGCTTTAGGAACTTATAGACTTTATTATGCAATCAAATAATTATAATGTGTATTTTATACCTTCTATACAATTGCTATATGTTCTATATTCTATATTCTCTCTCTTTAGAGAGGTCTGTGTGTGTTTATATAGCACACGCACAGGTTTTCTGTTACAACTCAGTTACAACCATCGGTCTATTCCAGACTCGACAACGGTAATCTGGTAAGCTTCGGTCATCGTCTACCGAAAATTGGCTTTGTTCCTAATATTGGTGTGTTTCGTAATTGGCTCATGCTTCACTTGGCATGGGTGGCACAACTCTCGCAAATAGAGGCACCTTCCTTTGCGGAAGGTGCCTACCTTCTATTGGTGCCTTCTTGGAAGAGGAAGGTGCCTATCTTCAATTGGCACCTTCCTAGAAGGGGAAGGCGCCTACCTTCTTCTGCAGCCTTCTTGGAAGAGGAAGGCGTCTGTCCATTATGCATCAGTTCTGCAATAAACAAAGTTCCAGGTCCATGAAAAAGACCTCGACTTAAATCTGACAAAATCAACAATATCTCCACAGAAACACACTAAAGCACACAAATCAGATAATACACATAATCTCATTAAATAAATACATAATCATTTATAAAAACATACAATTCCTAATAAATCATCATATAATATCTGCTAAGACTCATACAAAAATATAGGCAATTCTGGGACTCATCACCCACCTTTGTGTGGTCCACCATGCATCATACTAAAGAGTATTTCCTATGTTATCCATGTCTATAATCATCATCAATGGATCCATCTCACCACTCAAGGGAGACACTATATGTAATATCTTAATATCATATTGCCTCCTATATATCACAATAGGTGTATTAGGTCTCCCCTATCGCAACCCAAATTGTCGCATGATCCTACTAAAGTGAAAGAACTTTGCTTGCCATGTATACTACCCTACCACCTATCACCCTCGATAGATCACTCCCAATTACTTAGTATCCTTATCATACACAACCTCACCCCTCCAGGACTTCCACTGAATGTTCTTAGGCTCTAAATCACCTAATTATCTCCTACAAAAAATGTAATCACCCTCATGCCCCCTCTTCATATCCCCCTCCATATCCGTATGCCATATCAAGGTGTAAGGTACAAATTTACCCATCAACTCATGAGCACTATATGGCAACAGTGACGGTCTCTCTAAAACTATATGCTCCCATGCCCAAACCTATAACAAGGGGCTCCAACTTAAGCTAGTTCGTGTTGCTCACACTACATTGTGCAACTCCATATACCTATTCCAATAATGTGGGTGGCCACTTTACTCTTGAGATATTTGATAGAGCATATGTTGAGATCATAAACATCACTGCACAATGACGATCAAACAACATCTTCTTATACCAATAATACTCATAGTCTACCCCCTTATCAAATCACACCTCCCCCACTTCACACCAAATGTGTGCTATAATACCTCCTTCTGCATATCGTCTACTGCTACTCTCATAAGAACTCCCTCTATTGATAATTTGTATATGCGGTATATGTCCTCCAACGTGATAGTCATCTCATCTATGGGAAAGTGAAAGGTAAACCTGTTTGGATCCCATCTCTCACACAATGCTGATATGTATACCATATAAACATGAATTCTTAATACATCCCATACTCCTTTATACACACTCTACCCATCCACTCAACATCCACCTCATCACATGCATCACCCAAGACTCCTTGCAGTGACCACACATGATACCTTTGGCTCAATATTCTTCATTTGTTTTCATTCAAAAATATCATACCAAATTTTATCAATTTCACATGCATATAAATTCATTCACCCTATATTACAAATACATTCATCACATTAAACCTTCAAAACACACTCCTCATGCATCACACATTGCACAAAAAAAACAAAAAAAAAAACAACTTTGCATGTTGCCATGCGAACTCTAGTTCACACCTCACCATGCAAACTAGGTTCACATGCCACCATGCGAACTCTACAAAACCAAAAAATTTAGGCACTCATTGGCCCCTTTCATGGCAAAAAAATTGTTTACACTCCAAAATAACACTTTCAGGGCACACAAATCAACATGCAACCCACAAACACACATTTCAAAGCCCACACTTTTAAAAATAGAAAAACACACAACAAAGCAGCAAACAAATTACATTTTTGAACACCCATTTCACTCTTTCACAATGAAAGTTTAAATACATGTTGACCATTCACAACTCATGATAGAGTTAAACCTCGCACACATACATCTCACAATACATAATTCCAAGATTTGCCAACACATCACAAAATGAAAAACTATGGACACCCATTTCACCCTTTCACGGTGAAAGTTCAACCACATTTTGAAAATAGTATATCATTCATGCAAAATAATTAAAGTCAACCTTTCACACACAACATACACCACATAGTCAAACAAGTAAAAATATCGGTCAAACCAAACAAAGACTGGCCACTTTGACACTTTGTGCACACATTTCGATCATTTATCACATGCAAACATTCATACACACTCAAACTCATTTACCCCATTTTTTTATCATTTATGCAATTTAAAAGCAA
This sequence comes from Wollemia nobilis, assembly GCA_028583015.1. Taxonomy (NCBI): domain Eukaryota; kingdom Viridiplantae; phylum Streptophyta; class Pinopsida; order Araucariales; family Araucariaceae; genus Wollemia; species Wollemia nobilis. Next base: position 7,794,043 of record JAQPPZ010017110.1, read on the forward strand.
AACTAGTTTGAGTCTCGAGTACTTACCGGTGGGATCCCATGTTGGCCACCAGTGTTGGATTACCCTCTCGCCATCTTCGCATCGACTCAAGATTTTGCAAGTGATTCGCTTTGAAAATTATTCCTCACTCATCTCTCCACAACTTATCACAATGCAAATAACCTTCACATGTGCCAAAATGAGTCTTATAATCCCAAAAACTCTAGTTCGCATGTCACCATGTGAACTCCAATTTATTTTACATATCGCCATGTTAACTCTGGTCCAGTTCCTATGCCGCCATGCGAACCAACCCTCCTGACACCATTTTCATTTTTTCTTCATTCCTTTAGATCCTTCTTCCTTTCCCATCACCATTTGTCAAGATTTTCCATATTTTATCACTATTTTCTTCTATCAATCGACTCATCACCACATCACCACATTTCATATACATTATTTTTTATTCCTCGTTTGAGGGGGTATTCATACACAAATCCGCTTTGCATGCGATCAAACAAAAAAACATCCAAATCACAGATATTGCATCTATCTACGAAATTTTTTGCTGAATATTATCTCAAGATAATAAAAAATCAATCCCAATCAATCATTTTCTAGATCACAAGAACCATGTGCAATATCAGACACATATTTATTTTATGCTATATATTGATAGTGACCATATATTTAATGTTATGCTTGATTCATCCATGCCACTCAACTCAAATGATTTGATAAATATCATCATGCACTCATCAATCAATCAGAAGCAAAAGTTTGAATAGGAATTTGTTATGTTCATATTTGGACCACGTTGTGTTGGTCACAAAAAGCAAAGCAATCTTAAGTTACCCTCACAAACAACCAGTACGATATTGCAAGATGTTGTACTAAATTGGAAAATCAATAATTTTATCATGTTTCATCTACATTCATTCATTTGCATTCACCCCCACATTCTTCATTTTCTCAAAATACTTCACCTCCTTCTTTCATCATATTTTTGTACTAAAATATGTTTCACACAACATAGTACAAAGGGGCAAATGTAGAAACCTAATAGTTGCACATGCTCACCATAGATATTTGTAGACCTACATAGGCACTTGTAGGCCTACATAGGTAGTCATATGCCATCATAGGCCATCGTAAGCTATCATAGGCTATTGTAGGCCACCTTAGATAATCGTAGGTCATTGTAGGCCATCATAGGCTATTGTAGATCATCATAGGCCATCGTAGGCCATTGTATACCATCTTAGTTGTCCGTAGGCACAAAACCCTACAAAACTATAAAAAACACATCCAAAATGCCTCTTATTCATAGGAGGGCTACCTAAAATCCCCTTAAGATCACTTAAGCCCTTTCCTACACCTAACTAAGGCCCCCATAGGACCATTCCCTACTAAAAAACCTAATTAGGCTAATTAGGATTCTAATTTGCAAGTGACTTTCACTTAAAGTTCACTTTATCATAAAATTAGGGTTAAGAGTCAAATTAGACCTAAACATGTCCTCACACATGTGTGCACCCTAAGTTAGTTAGGATATTTCCTAGGAAACCCTAACTTAACCCTTACCTAACCTAGGGATTAGCTAACCCTAGTTAACCCTAATCCTAGCTCACACGTGTGAGGATAGGATATTTTCCTTAGGGCATGTAAGAGGATGACTAAGCTTACCACCTCACAAACCCTAACCTAACCATGCTAGGACTTGAATTTAGGGTCCAGTACCCCTAACTACTCCCCTGACCTTGGTTTTCCCTATAAGTAGTGGATCCATTCCCTCATTTATCTCTCTCTAATTTTTAGTTAACATACCTAGAATCTACCAAAATTGTGTTAGAATTCCTTCTAACCATTTTACATCTGGAAAACATTGACAAACATCACCTACAACTTGTTCGGATAGAAACTTTGTAGCAACAACCAACGATAGCTCAGTTCACAACCTAAACTACAAAATCAAGATCCAATTCGCATGCCATCATGTGAACCAACCCTAAAATAGATTTACAATATCAAATCAGGTATATATCAGTTTTAGATACTTCTTACAACATTCTATCAATTTACATCATGTTTTTCTACATATTTGAGTCAATTTGTCTTCATAACTTCAGGGCTTGACCAAATTAGGTTCCCAAACATACTAACTCCTTTTTGTAGGCCTAAAGCACATATAAAAGGATAGAATCAAACATCACTATTGGTGGCACATGCACACAGAAGCCCACCTTCACTGAGGGTATCAAAAGACACTAGAAAATGTTCTCAAATTCATGTGGGAAAAGGGATAAAAATCTTCTCAAGAGGAATTTCATTTTGAAACCCTAATTTCACATTAATAAAATAGCATTTAGCACAAATTGGTGTAATTCCATGTGATACAATCTTTTTCTTTGATACTTAATGAAATAATGGTCTTAAATATAACTTAATAAAAAATTTATCCACATGCAATGTATCTAACAAGTAATCAATAACAAGAATAAAAAAACCTATCTTTTATGGTAAGCTTTTTGAGGGATAAAAACATGGGTACATCTTCCAAGATCCATCTCTCTCTCTCTCTCTATGTGTGTGTGTGTATACATACATATATTAGAATAATATAAGGATATAATATAAATTAATTAAAATAGATATACATAAAAATATAGTGGTTAGATCCACACAAAAAATCCTTATACCTTGATGGTTATGTATGTTTGTATACTCATGGGTGCAAATATTATCTAGACTACCTATTTATCCTTGCATTTTTCCTTAGTAGGTTTGCATATTTATCTTCACTTTTTAATTTTGGAATATACACTTGAACAAGTTCTTCTTCTTTCATATCCACGTGAAATCTTCACAACATTGATCTCTGGAAATCCTAGACTTGTACTTGAAATTGAAACATCTTTTTGCTCTCTCTCCCCCTATTCTATCACCATATTGTGTTAAATTATATTAATGAAAAAAACCTTAATACATTAAAAATTTTAGTTTTCTTTGTAATTATTTCTACATCATGAGTTGTATAAAAACCATGCATGTGAAGTTTTCTTTCTATCTCATCCTTCAAGAATCATTGTTGGATCCAAATCCTAAGTGAAGCTTAAAGTGCTTATAAATTCACTATAGCATTCTTTGATGGATCCATATAATTAGTATTTTATCTCCATATTGCTTAAGGATATGGAGAACCATATTTGAACTTTTTAGGAAAATCCATTTAAATTTTGTTCGTAAAGGTGTATAGCACTTGCATATCATTTCTTGCATATTATATTTTAATGCTTGAAATAGTCTTATATAATTTCATCTTGTCAAGAACCTTGTGCAACCTTAATAAACACTCCATATTGGAAATCCAACCAGGGTTTTCACTTTTGAAATGAGTCAAATACAAATTTTTACTTAAAAATAAAGGGGTGAATAAAGGAGGTAAAATTATCCTACTACATCCATATCCATATTAAAATCAAAATTCGAATCATAAACCTCATACATACTATTATGTTTTACATAAATCATATGAGTTCTACTTCTAGGATTGACATTATGCTTTTGTTTTCTCCTATTGAATTCTAATAATCTACCTTCTAATTTCTTTTTGAGTTTATATTCCTTTTTTTTTAATTCAGTGTGATAATCTATCTACCTAAAAAGTGTGGTCACCTTTAATAGATTGTTGACTACATCTACAACATTTTATAGTTTATCATAACTTTATTTTACACTAGCTAATTGGTGCTCTATAACATCTATAGATTAACTAAAGTACTAATGATGACTCAAAAGTGTTGACTATGAATATTATAACTAGTGTTTTTTCTAAATTATTGTGTTGCTTTTCTATATTCCTTAAAACATTTTCTTATGAATCATACATTGTACATATCTATTTTTGTTTTTCTTTTCAATATCTTTTGGATCCTTTTAATCCACACTATAGGTCCCAAGTTGTGGCAATATAGAGGACAACTCCTTAAACTAGCTTGTGGTATCAAATGAGTTATACTTCAGAGTTGTATAGTAGAACAACACACAACAAAAATTATATTAGAACAATGATAGTTTTTTTATAGATAATTCAAATGTAAATACACTACACAATACAAATACCATATAATCATGTTGACAATAATATAAAAATTTGGTACAATAGGTGAATGTCACATAGGGTAGAAGTACACTCTCTTACTATGTAGTAAGAAAAAGTAGTAGAAAAAAGTTGGCACTATTGGGTATCTACATAATTTGATTATATCTTGATTAATGATATTTTTTTTACATATATCATAAATGATGATGTGTAGAGGATCAAATTTTATCAAGTAATGAGTATCGAACAAGAGCTCTTGTTCTTCATAATTGAGCCATTACTATTTTTTTGAGTTCTCATTCTTAGATGTGTAGTATTAACCTCATTATTACTCTTCATTATAGAGGTACAATATAGCTACACCCATCAAATACTTCTACTTATTCTACACTTAGCATCATCATGAGTTTCTATTATGATCGTTACACCATTTATTTCCTACCTTTTGCTAAATTTTATCCTATGTTGATGGAGGAATCCTAGCATTTGATGGAATTAAGTGGCCCTCGGGATTTGGAACTTGAGTTTATTGTACAATAAGTTGCTTAGTTTTTGGCATCATTGGTGTCCTCTATGGAATTAAAGCTAGACATTTCTACTTTCTCCACTACTTCTCTTCCATATTGGATGTGTATCAAAATACTATGCTAAGGATTCTACTAAAAGGAATTTTATTTTTAATCGATGTGATAATAGAGTTTACTAATGAATTTCATCAAGATGATTCTTATTGTTGTTGATGCATAGATAAATCAAAATTTCATTGAACTTGTAATTCTACTTCTATATAGATTAATATTTGTGCTAGCATAATTATTATAAGTTCATGTATTCACTATCATAATGGTGTAGTGTATAGAAATGAATGTGAACCAACCTAAAAAATGATTTCCATGTCAGCATGGAGTCTTACTCATATATGATATTACTTTTAATTGATTCTCATCAATAAGCATCTAAATTCAAAATATTCAAGGTTGTGAAAGAAGTCATATTAATGTTAGATAAGTGATTAGTAAAAATGTATACCTCTAGTTATTGGATCTAGGTATCCAAGTCTTTGGTATTTATATAATTAGAAATGACTGTAATGTTGATGTTGATCTTCTCCTTGAAGAGACTATGGATTTGAAAGGGTGTAGGGTTAGTAGTGTTATATGTTGCTTATGTATTTATCATAAGATCTTGGACAACCCCAAAAATGTGCTCCTCTACTCATACAAAATATTTCAAATAAGCATCTTGGCATCCTATGTATTCATCTCTATTGGTGATGAATTTACTATCTTAGATATTTCTCTACAAATATGGCATTCTTTAGGTTACTCAAACATGGAACCTAGTGTGATGTCTTTCTTCTAGTACCACAAATATGTGTGATAAAATAATCAAGGATGAAGCATATTCATTCTTGGCAAGAATAATTGTAGAAAACTAATATTAAGATGAAAATTATATGAATAGGAAATTTGATTCGATACCACTTGATCCACACTAATAGGACCATTATGTGATGGTCTAGAGAATAAATTTTAAAATCAATTTATAGTGTCATATGAGTTATGCAATAGAATATGATACAACACAATATTTATTAGAATAATGATATTTATTTATAGATAATATAAATATTAACACATTGTAAAAATTCAAGTCTCATGCATCCATACTAATAACTACATAAATGCTTAGTACATGAGGTATGTGGCATGGAGACACAAGTACTTTATATTCCTATAAAGTGAAAACAAGTATCTGAACAAAATCTTAGGTACTATAAGGACAACTAGGGCATGCAAGGTGAGAAATATGTAGAGGTGAAGAAAATAAGAATTTAGCAAGAACCTTAAGAGAAGAAAAAAATAGGGAATTGAATAAGAAAAATAAGAAGTAAATTAAAATAACATATAAATATATGATAGTTACAAATTATTTGAGAGGTTTAATGTTTTAGTTCCCAACTAATTAAGAAGAAATTTCAATGGCAATTAAAAAACTATACATTTTGATAATTCTTGGGTTGGCACTAATCCATAAGGTACTATGTGGTAACGTTGGATGATTGTAGTTGTATCCCTAAAACCTAGAATTGGAAGGATGTTTTTTGTACATTATAGAATATATCTATGACACATGGTATTGGTACTAGAGTATATTTTTCTTTGTGCATAAGAACCATAGGCAATGCCACCAAGGCAAGATTAGTTCCATAGTGGTCATGATGCCATAGCTCAAGTTTCTACCATGAGGTATGTTGATGTTAGAGGTAGTCATGGTGTTATCCTTTCTAATAATAAGTCAAAACGGATACCAAGGTCTTCAAGATAAAAATTTTGTGGCATAATTATTCCTATAGACTTAACTCTAACCAAGGTTATGCATAGTGGCTATTTATCGCCTAATTGGCTAAAATTTGGATTTTCAAAATTTGGAATTGGCTAATATTTGGGACCCTTGACCAGGGCCCATTAGCCAAATATTTCTAGGTGCAATTTTTTTAGGGGGTTGATTCACCCCAATTTTATAATAATTTGACCATTTTAAGTTTAAATTTCCAATATTACCCCTAATAATAGTGAACCTTCTACATTCGTTTGGACACTATTCGCTTAGATTTCAAAACTTATTCACCAAATTTTTATAAATACATTTTGGAGCCAACCCCTTATGCATAACCCTAAATCTAAATTATCATTTGCTTAAAGTAACTATCCCAACATATTATGGTAAGAAAATTTATATATTTACTACCATTACTATAGATCCCTAACTAGGAATCATATTTTTTCGAAAGGATTTCCAATATATATATTATTTTGAACATCTGGATGAGTTGTCTTGATGAATTCTTACATGCTCGATACTCTTTTTTATTTAGGATTTTCTATAAAAAAATAGTTTCAAGTATATTATATTACTATGAGAAAAAATATTCAATACATTAGAAGTAGAGGAAAATTGATAAAAAAATACCTCAATTATAGACATTGTCAGTTTGAAATTAGTAGTTGCATGTTTACACTTGTTTAATTTTCTAAAAAAAATACATTTTATAAGTAGCCAAACATGTTTCTCTAATACCATTTGTAATGTGACAACTATAAAAATTAAGCAAACTCAATCCATAATATTCCAAAATCCATACAATAAGCAATAATAAAAATACTCCATCAAATAAAATGTTAAGTCGAATAATTGTGAAGAAATCAACAATAAAAAATAATAATAAAGCAATTCTGATATTATATAAAAGGAACATTAATAGAGCATGGATATCACCCAAAAATGGTCCAAGAGTGTTTAGTGATTAAGCTAAACCAATTTTGAATACCAAATGATGAAATATCCTTAGCCAAAAGCTCCAATTTCAGAAAACTATGTTGCTGGTCTAAACCATAAAATTAGATCTAGAATTGAAAAAAATGCACACATATAAACTTTAAAAAAGGTCCACATAAAAGCTCCACAATAGTGAACTCTAAAATAATTTTTAGGGTAAAAAGCAAATTGTTACTTTTACCATTAGTTTATTACCTTTAATTTTTAACCTAGAAGATATTATTCTTAATATCTATCTTATGGTTACTAGTCATAGTCATTTTGATTACGTTAGTTGTTAGTTGTTAGGTGCTTAAGTCCCTAAGTATGTTTTTTAGTGTGATTAGCTCTTAGGCTATTCATATCCTATCTCAAATGTTATTTAAGCACCATATATTACTAATTCTAAGATTAATGGTTTCTACTCTAACATTGGTATCGGAGCATGGAAGCTTACCTAGGCACTCGAAGAAATTATGTACAAGGTAGGAGGCATCTCATTCCAACTGGACCATGAAGCTCAAATCTTGAGAACCGGGACCCCTGGCCAGGCACAATATTTGAGGCACCTAAATGAAGTTCTTTGGCAAGTACGACAATCAAGTTTTTGTTGTCTTTATTTGCTATTCAAATTTCTCCTTGGTATTTAATTGGACCACAGGACCGCAGATCTGGTAGAATTTGTCAGATCCATAGACCTGACAGACCACGTGGATAGGCAATCGCCTGCAGTTAAGCTGTTGGTGGCCTACCACTCTAGATCCATTGCAACCACTCAACCCAAGGACTAGCCTGTAGTAGATTTGTTAGCAACCACCATGATCTGATGATAGGTGGCTTCTCCCTCAACCTGATGACTGACCTAACTATCATTGGGTGTGGAATCCAACAATAGATATAATCTGACATAACTTGACCCCTATAAATCTAAAATTGGTAGGCATTGATGTTAATCTGACAGGCATGGAATCTGAGGTGCAACACCCAAGGTGAACCTGCAAAGATCTAAACTGGATTCCATGACTCCCGAAGTCCACCTAGTGCCACGTGGTAGCTATAGAACCCCTCCACCTAGTGGATGACACATATTTCAAGGTGACCTATGGCAGTAGAAAACGTGTCCACTTGATAAGTGGTGAGCAATGATTCATCCATTTGGGTACATGTGGTTGGTGACTATTTGTAGTTAACGTGATGGAATTCGGTCTATGTGGCATCAAGGTGTGACATGGTGGTCCTCCTATTCCATGTGGTGCATGCGGTCCTTCGATCGGCATGGAAAAACTAGTTTTCTGCTAACTACCCGTAGGCAGTCGACATAGTAGGGGAGACTTTACACTTTTAAAGTGTAAAACATTTCCTACATGAGCAATGTGGGACTAAAGTCCTAATTTTTTTGTTCCTTTTGTGCAGCCCACAAAGGAACAAAGTGCACATTGTGTGCCTAAAGCTTCCAATTCAAAATCTTATCCTGATTGGCTCGTGCTATCCAGCCAAGGGTGGACACCCGTGGGGTCATGGGTTCGACTCCCAATGGGGTCTCAAATTTTTTTTTTGATAAAACTTGAACCTGAAGGTAAAAGTTTTCTTTTTTTTGTATTGTCTATTATTTTTAGTATTTTTTAATATAATTTAATACATTTTTTATATATAAAATCAATTTTTTAAATAATAAAGTGATTTTTCTATGAAAAAGTATTTTATTATTAAAATTATGCTAGAAATTTAATAAAATTATGCATTAAAATTGAAATTCAAAGGCAATTTTTTTTTGCAAAATATAAAAATTGATGTTTTTTTTGTTTTCTCCAAATCAAAGGGGGATAAGAGACAAAAATCAAAGCACAATTTCTTTTGCAACAAATTGAGATTTCTAACACTTTGCTCCAAATTTTTCTAATCATTTTTTGAGAGTATAAGTTTTGTCTCATGAAGAAGAGGCCTTGGATCCAAAAATCTCTTCGTCGTCTAAGAGTCATTCGAAAGAGAAACGAACTCCATCGTCAAACCACAAGATCCAATTTTTGGTGGATGCTTAGAAGACACAGAAAGAGTTTACCTCATTTCAATACTTACACAGATCCTTGGAAGGGTTTGGATCAAAGCTATGGTCCCATGAGGATTAGAGAACCTTTTAATCCTGATGCACCTCCAATTTTTGAGTATTGAAGCATTAAGGGTCCACTAAAACCAAGTCGTGTGTCGACTGGTTCTGGAAAGCCTTTCAAAAGCTTGTCGTGTGTCGACTTGTCTTGAAAGGTGTGCTACTTTGTTATTTTTGCAAAACAAAGGGGGGATAATTGATAATTGATAATTGTCCTTTTGCAAAAATTGTAACACAAAGGGGGAGAATTTGAAAATCAAATTTATTTTTTTTGCAAAACACAAATCAATATTTTGTTGCAAAAACTTGTAATTAGGTGCATTTTCGATATTACTCGACACCTTTATTAAAAATTGGCATTGCTAAATTAGGTGCATTTTTGGTTGCATCCGACACCTATGTGATAAAAATTTTGTGGGCACTCTTTGATTGATTATTGCATTTAATTTCTTGTTTTTTGCAATTATAAGTCATCAAAATCAAGAGCACTCAAAACCCCAAAATTTCACAATAATTTGTGTAAACTCATTGCACAGGTATAAAGCCAATTTTTCTTGATATTCTCTCCTAAATCAAAATCCCTAATTCACTCTTTTTTGTTTGGCTTAATTCCCTCAAACTAACTATCCTTCTTCAGGAGGATTTTTAGGCAGGTGCCATTAAATATCAATAAGAGTGAATTATCTCTCATTTCTTCTTGTTTGGCTTAAATTTCCTCAAACTGATAATCCTTCTTCAAGGGTTTTCAGGAAGGTGCCATTAAATATCAAGTAGAGAGAAAGAGAGACCATCTTGGAACCATTCTAGAACCTTCATCATGGCAACTATCAACAAATACCTAAATGATACACAATTGCTTAAAGGTTCTAATTTTTTTGCATGGAAAACCAAGATGAAGGTCATTCTTACTATTGAGGAAATGTGGGATATAGTGGATGGCACTATTCAAAAACCCACTACAGCAAGAGCAGATCAAATTGCATGGGATAAAAAGAACAATAGACTTCTCATGTTGATTTTGCTTGCCACTACTGATGAAATCCAACCTCACATAAGTGAAGCTAAAAATGGTAAAGATGCATGGGACGCATTATGTACCATTTTTGAAGGTAAGAATCAATCGACTATTCTAAACCTTCAAACTCAACTTCATACACTCCATATGAAGTCAGGAGAATCAGTAGAGCTATTCCTTTGTAGAGTGGTAGAACTGAAGTCAAAGTTGAATGCTTTAGGAGCAAAAGTAGAAGATACTATTCTAACTTCAGTAATATTGAGGGCTCTTCCAGAATCCTACAAGATGTTAATAACATCCCTTAATGTATCTCAAAGAATAGTAACCTTTGTGGAGTTAGTCAATTTGCTTCAAACCGAGGAAGCAAATCAGCTCCAAAGTGATGAAGTGTCAAACAATGCACTTTACACAAACAAATAAGGTGGAAAGAAGAAAGGTAACTTTCAAAAGGGAGGATCATCTTCAAGAGATAAGGGCAAGCAACCTCAATCACAAGGGAAGTATTGCACGAATTGCAAAATGGACAACCATGACACCAATCGGTGTTGGTTTAAGAACAAACAAGACAAGAAGGGCAAAAACAAGCCACAGAAGAAAAATAGACAACAACGAGGACATGTTGCTATTGAAAATTCTGATTCTGATTTAGAAAGAGCACACAAAGTGCTCATGACCCATACAACTTCTACACAAAAGGATTCTATTTGGTACATTGATTCAGGTGCCAACAAACACATGACTGGCGACAAGCAGTGGTTTGAGACATTTGTGGCAAGAGAAGGCAAACCAGTAACAATTGTTGATAATAAGACCTATCGTGTCCAGGGAGAAGGCAGTGTATCTATTTCCCTTCTAGATGGAAAGTGTCACATTCAAAATGTCCTTTATGTTCCAGGATTGACAAACAACTTGTTGTCAGTTCCACAAATCCTGGATAAAAACATGGTTGTCAACTTCAAAGTGGAAAATGGACTGAAATGTTGCTATATCACCAAGCAGGGTAAACACATAGCAACCGGTTCTTACAAGCATGGCTTGTTTACACTAGATGTTGTTTCAACACCTCATGTTGCCATGGTAGTCAACACAAAGGAGGCCACTTCTCTTTGGCATAAGATATTTGGGCATCTTAGTACTGGGTATTTACTTGAGCTAAGTAAATCTCAAATGGTGAAGGGACTTCCCACCCTTTCATCTACATTGCCAATATGCTCGGATTGCTTAGCAGGGAAGCAACATCGAGCACCATTCGAAGCTAGCTCTTCAAGAGCTAAGAGACCATTGGAGTTAGTGCACACTGATTTGTGTGGTCCCATGCCACCAAGTTTTGGAGGAAAGAGGTATTATCAGTTGTTTGTGGATGATCACTCATGGAAGATGTGGGTCTTCTTCCTCCAACTGAAATCAGAAGCATTTTCCTACTTTCAGCAGTTCAAGAAACTGGTTGAAAAGGAATCAGGGTGCTACATAAAGACCCTCCGCTCAGATCAAGAGGGGGAATATACCTCAAATGAATTCTCTTCATTTCTAAAATCACATGGGATCAAAAGGCAGCTAACCACAACCTATTCTCCATAGAAAAATGGAGTTGTTGAAAGGAGGAATCATTCCATCATGGAAATGGTTCGTAGTATGCTTAAGGGAGAAAATATTGAGCAACGCTATTGGGCAGAAGCTGTCACAATGATAATATATCTTTTGAATAGGGCACCCACAAAGGCCCTTAAAGATATAACTCCACAGGAAGCATGGAGTGGTAGGAAGCCCTCCATATCTCATCTAAGAGTCTTTGGGTGTAAGGCATTTATGCATATACCTAAAGAAAAGAGAAAGAAACTAGATGAGAAAACCTTACAGTGCATTTTCCTTGGATATGATGAATATTCTAAAGGGTATCGATTGTTTGACCCTAGAACAAAGAAAATACACATAAGTAGAGATGTGGTGTTCGATGAGGCTTTCACACCTGACATCACATCCTCTGTATACCTGGAAGATGAGGAGCCATAGAAACAAACTCCTCCACCTCAGAAAAAGGTGCCAAAATGGTATACAAGTATGGTGAGAGATTCAAAGTTGACCTCACCTCCTGATCTTACTCTGAATCATCCTCGAACTCACAGCATGTCTCGATAGAAGAGAGCAGAAGCATCACCAATAGTTGATGACCTTTGCCAACATTTTGAAGAGCTTTCTGTAGACAGAGAGATTGATAGTGGAGAAGAGATGGAGATTGATGATGAGAGGGTTTATATGTCTTCATATGATGAACATGAACCCACCACGGTCAAAGAAGCACTTAGTGAGCCACAGTGGAAGGCAGCTATGGATGCTGAATATAAATCTCTCATTAAGAACAATACATGGAAGTTGGTTAATTTACCTTCAGGTAAGAAACCCATAGGCTGTAAATGGGTTTACAAAATGAAATACAAGGTATATGGAACCATTGACAAGCATAAGGCCCACCTTGTGGCAAAGGGCTATGCTCAAAAGGAAGGCATCGATTACGAAGAGACCTTTGCACCCACTGCAAGGATGACCACCATTCATGTTCTTTGTGCTATGGCAGCACAATACGGATGGAAACTTCATCAAATGGATGTAAAGAGCACCTTCCTGAATGGTGATTTGAACGAGGAAGTATACATGACTCAACCACAAGGATTTGTTGAGGAAGGCCATGAGCAACAAGTTTGCAAACTAGTTAAATCCTTGTATGGGTTGAAACAAGCCCCTAGAGCATGGTATATAAAGATAGACAATCACCTTCTACAACATGGATTTAAGAGAAGTCCTTCAGATGCAAATCTCTATGTTAAGAACATTGGTTCTGAGATAGTGATACTTGTACTCTATGTGGATGATTTGATCATAATCGACAACTCAGAGACATTGATAGACGCCATGAAGAATGACTTGAGAGAGTCATTTGATATGATAGATTTGGGACTTCTCCACTATTGTCTTGGTCTGGAGATTGAATAGAAAAAGAATTACCTAAGGGTGACTCAAAAGAAGTATGCCAAGACACTGATCAAAAAGTATCGTATGACTGATTGCAAGCCAAAAGCAACACCGATGGAACAAGGGCTTCAGTTGTCACGATACGATGATTCACCTTAGGTAGATGGCACTCTTTATCATCAGATGATTGGGAGCCTTATATACCTGACAAACACTAGACCAGATATCACATTTGTTATGAATTATCTTTCTTGGTTCATGCAAGAACCAAAAGTTACTCACTGGAAAGCAACAAAGCATGTTCTCCACTATATCCATGGTAGTGTGGAGTATGGTTTAGAGTATAGGAAGAATGACAAATTCTTCTTACAGGGTTTCATGGACTCTGACTATGCTGGATCAGTAGATGACCGAAAGTCAACATCTGGATATGTTTTTCATCTAGGATCCGGACCTGTCTCATGGCACAACAAGAAGCAACAGGTGGTTGCTATATCTTCAATAGAGGTAGAGTATCGCGCAACACGAGGAGCAGTGTGCGAAGTGATATGGTTGAGTCGCATTATGGCAAGTATGGGTTTACCCAAGAAACTTCCAATTCACTTGTACTACGACAACCAGGGTGTTTTGAACTTAGTGAAGAATCCAGTTCACCATGAGCGCACCAAACATATTGACACACAGTGTCATTTCATTCGTGACGAAGTTCCTAAACACAACATCAAGCTCCAATACATTCCCACTGACGAACAAGTTGCAGACATCTTCACAAAGGCTCTTGGACGTGTCAAATTTGAGTTGTTCCGCAACACTCTTTGTATATCAAAGTAAAATGTAATAAAGGGGGATGTTAGGGTAAAAAGTAGATTGTTACTTTTACCATTAGATTATTACCTTTACTTTTTAACCTAGAAGATATTATTCCTAATATCTATCCTATGGTTAGTAGTCATAGTCATTTTGACTACGTTAGTTGTTAGTTGTTAGGCACTTAATTCTCTAAGCGCGTTTGTTAGCGTGATTAGCTCTTAGGCTATTCATAGCCTATGTCAAATGTTATTTAAGCACCATATATTATTAATTCTAAGGTTAATGGTTTATGCTCTAAAAAAATATATTTCTTCTCTATTAAAAAATATCCCAATTACAAAATATATAATGATCAATCAACCTTGATCATGCAAAAAAGCTAAAAAAGCTAAAAACTAGATTTTTAAAAAACAACTTTTATTATGCTACTTTGCATGTTATTTTTTATTTATTTTTATACTTAACTAAAATTCTTAATTGACATGAATAAAGAACCCAAATTAAGATATTTTTGCATGTGCTTTATTTTAGTTACAACTCACATAATAATTTAATAATTATGGGTGACTTTTGACATCACCCTCAACAATCCCCCCTTTAATATCAAAGGAATAAATAACCAATATCTTTTTGAGTCTCCCATGAGTCGCCTTCAACATCCCTTTTGTGAGTATATCAAAAACTTGATCCTCACTCTTAACATACTTAATGACAAAAGTTTTATCATATACCAAGTCTCTAACAAAATGGTGCTTCAATTATATGTGTTTAGTCCTTGCATGGAAAATGAGATATATGTAAAATTGTATTACCCCACTATTATCAGAATATATTTTGGTAGGCTTATGTTGAGTCTCACCAAAATACTTCAATATTATCCTCATTTAAGTCACTTTATTACAAGCTAAAGTAAGGGTTGCATATTCAACTTAAATGGAAGACAAAGCCACTATACTTTGCTTCTTGGATGACCAAGAAATAAACCCACTTCCCAAGGTGAAACAATGCCTTGTAGTGGATTTTCAATCATCAATAGAAGCTCAATAATTTGAATCAACATACCCAACCAACCTTGAAGACCTTGCTGATCTATAGTGTATACCATGATCAAAGGTTCCTTTCACATAACCACTACACCAAAAAAGGCTTTTAAGGGCGATCAAAATAGGGAAATTTTTTAGAGTGGTAAAAAACCACCCTAATAGATCCTAAGAGGGTGATTTAAAAACCCCCTCTTAGGGTAAACTACCATCTTAGGGCTAAGGAGGTTTTAAACTATCCTCTTAGGGCTAAGAGGGCGGTTTTAAACTATTGTCTTAGGGCTAAGATGATGGTTTTAAACCGCCCTCTTAGGGCTAAGAGAGAGGTTTTAAACCACCCTCTTAGGGCTAAGAGGACGGTTTAAAACTGATCTCTTAGCCCTAAGAATATAGTTTAAAACTTCTCTCTTAGCCCTAAGAGGGCAGTTTCTCACCTAAAAAATATAAACTTTGAAATGCCCTCAAAGTTGATTGCTTCCTCGAAACAAGTTGAAATTCAAAACTTTTGCCTCTTTGACATTTCTCCCTCAATTCATTCATTTTTTCCAAAATTTGAAGGTAGAATATTTCTCTCATCTCTTCAAATTTCATGTTATCAAACCCACCCACCAATGTCTTTCATACTCTTCAAATCTCTACTTCCAACCTACTTCACCACTTTCCACAAACTCTTTTTGCATATTTTTTGCAACTATTCAATCCACACACACACACACACACACACACATATATATACACACACACACACACACACACACACACACACACACATATATATATATATATATATATATATATATAATATTTGGAATGGAGATAGAGTTGCAAGTAGATCTACTTTATATGGCAAGAAGATCCCAGAGTTTGGGCATTGACATTGATGAAGACAAGGCGAACATTTATCATTTGGCTTCTCACCATTTGTGGTGGTGATAGAGACAACGACAAAGGCTTCCTCCATTCATTACTCATATGATGCACTCGATCTTTCTATTTTCATCTTCTGCTATTGAAACTTGCTACCCAACATGCAAGCCTTCACAATTTTATATTATGTGTCATTTTTAAATATGTGATATGCTTATTTTGAATTTCAGGGTTTATTGATATTTTGAGAACATATGTTTATTTTGGATTGAAATGATATTTTTTATTTTTTTAAATTTACATGGTGGAATCGATAACCTCCATGAATCTAGGTAGGCTATCCATATTTTTATGTCTTCCATGGTATTTTACGATGTATGCCCTGGAAGCTACCACACAGTTCACCCCTATAACCACCATGCCACAATCATCTTAAACCTTTTATGCCATTGAAAGCACCAAGAAAGGGAGAAGATTTCAGTCCGATGAGGCCTAATATTTCAACCTTGGAACTCCGCCCCCCTTAAAGGGTTTGGTCGAACCAATTGATCTACACATCGGACCTTATTGAAATGATATTTTAAAATAAAAAAATTTAATATATCACTGTTGGAAAGTTCTACCCAAGATAACCTTACTGATAGAATGTGTCATCTGTTGCAAATAAATAGAATGTGATTATGAGTTCTTATAGTCCTAGAAAATTATGGACTATAGCCTCTTACTAGATCTTCATTTTTGAGATCCTCAATATCCTAGACTATTTTTCATAGGATGTATTCAGAGGATGACATTGATTCGATGGTTGAGGGTAATCAATTTTCTTGCACTGTAAATGAGTTATTATGTAATTTGATGTTCACTTGTTTGTAGGTTTAATGATGATTCCACTGTCAAAACTTAAATAAGAAAACCTTCAACTAAGATGCCCTACTATGCTATTTTATTTGAACTATACATTGTTATATTTTTGTCAAAGTTGCTTCGAAAGAGGGCTTTGAAGCAAAAAATAAATACCATAATACTGGAGACAAGTAACATGCAAAGGGAAACATGTGGTGGTATATAGTGGAAAGAGGAAAAGTCATGTGTAATTGGAAATTTGAACAATGAATTTTCAAAATATTGGGTGACATCTACATGGTGTTTTGAGAAAAGTAAAAAAATGATAAGAATTTTGAATAGGAAAGAAACATGATTAAAGAAATGAGGGAAAAATTGACATGGAAAATGAACAATTAGTTAAGGCATATAAAATAAGACATGACTAGTAAGGAAGCAAATAATAAAGAATTTAAACTAGAGACAAGAAACATGAAAATGGAAGGATTTGGGTGGCAGGTCTTGGAAAGAGGAAAAATTGTAAAAAATGATTAGAATTTTGATCAATATAAAAAACATGATTAAAGGAATGGAAAATATAACTAACATGATAAATGAATGATTTTCAAAGGATATAAAAGGAGACATGACCAGTAAGGAAGCAAATAATAAAGACTTAAACTAGAGACAATAAACATGAAAAGGGAAAGATGTGGGTGGCAGGTCCTATAAAGAGGAAAAATTATGAGAAATTCAGAATTCAAAAATTAGTTTTTGGTTTTATTCTATAACTAATTGTAGATTAATGTGAATTAAAAAAGAAAAAAAGTAGTCTTAATCCTCATACATAACAATTTCCTATGAGATTTTTTTCTGATTTTTATTGGTCCTCTCGTAAGGTCAATTGACCCTCTCTACATATTCAATTTCCAAATAATAAAATTTATATTTGAGTCGCATTTAAGAGAATTTTTTTTTTAGGATATTGGGTAATATCTACATGGTATTTATTAGGATCCCATCCTAATGTTATTTTGTAATTCTTATTGATTATGTAATGACCCACTTTCAACATGGGGGATCCTATTTATAATGTTATTTCACAATATTTTGCAATGTATGTGGCAAGTTAGATTCCTAGCCAAGTGGAGTAATTTAATGTAACCATTATCAAGATTGTAACCTATGTTTGGTAGAATATTCTAGCTCGAGTGGCATTTTTCATGTAAGCCAACTCTTGAGCTTAGTGTTAGGGTTGCATGAAGTCTTTCTTTAAAAGCTATGAAGCCATGTATGAATGTATCTTTTTGTAAGTGAATGAAATATTGAAGGAGGTTGCCCCCTCGAAGAGGCCTACGATTCAATGTTTATTGTGAGAGTGTTTAATTATGTATTTACTTTTTACATTGTGTTATTGCATGAGTTTTTGCTTAATTTTAGTATTTTGTGTGAGTTTTCTTCATTTTAATAGTAGGTTCCTAACAAGTGGTATCAGAGCACTTTCCAAGACCGAGTTCTGCTACGACTATGATAATTCTTGCTCAAATATTTTCACCTATTAGGTATAGTTTTCCTGTATTTTTTATTATGTTTTCCTTTATTTAAAAAAACCAAAAAAAATTGTAAAAAACTAGAAAAGTAAAAAAAATACAATCTTTATTTTTCAGTAGTTGAGTAGGTTAAAAACCATGTGTCAAGGGTTTTAAAATATCATGAAGGATCTATCGTTATTGGCTAAGCTAGATATTCCATAAAGTATCTAGTTAAGTGAAGGGAAATCAAGCTCCAATACCCAGGCCTTAGATAACACTCACACATAGAATCGAGCTCCCATGCAAATTTGGGTGTATCAGGAGACCATTCTAGGGTTAAACAAAATTTTATCTAGTAAGAAGCTTTTTGGTGTTGTATCATCCATAGTCCATGGAATACAACATATCGGATGATTACCCTCCCATTCTATAAGAGAGGAAGATAGTGTGCTCAAGGGTATGTGTGAAATCCTCCTTGGGTAGTGGCCTAAAATATTGGTATGAGCACTATTGCTCATCACTGTAGTATAACAGAGTACCTATGGGTGTTACATACTCCTCTACCTAGCATACCCTAATTTTGTCAAAAAATTTAACCTACAAACACATCTCCATGTTCTGCTAAACCTACATTCATGACCCCCAAAAGTGAGCATACGAAGAAGGACTTCCCTATCATAGAAGAACAAACTTTGTATGCACCAATAGTTAGGACAGAGACTATAAGTGTCTATAATAGTCTAAAGTATTCTAGTACCATCCAAGTAAGTGGTAGTAATAGTCAGGTCAGTGCTAGTAACAGTTGGGTCAGTAACAACAATAGTCAAGTTGACAGTGACAGTAATAGTAAAAAATTATAGGTGGTCAGGGTCAGAAACATAATCATTAGTGTCAATAACTACATAGTACAAAACATTTCTCCTTGGTTGGTAGGCATTACAGATGATATCCTTGGGTTGGGATGTCACTTTATCTCTTGTCTGCACCTTTCCATACCTTTGAGTGGGGTTTCCTTTTGGTTCTTGTGATCTGGGATGTCCCTGGGGTTTTTTGGGGTATCCCTAGGTTCATCCCAATTTATTTTTTGAGTTTCAGGGAATCCTTTTCCCTTCTATATTTTGGGATGTCCCTAGGTCCATCCCAGTGTTTTATTTTTGTGCTTCAGGGATTTTTCCTTTAGCTCTTTTGGTTGTCTCAAATTTTTGCATGTTTCCTTTGTGGTGTGGCCTAGTTCCCTATTCATTGGTACTTCATGGATTCTTCTCTTGGTTGTATTTGGTTGCATATGACATCCTTGGGGTGGGAGGTCACTTCACTTGTATGCCATTTACTCAGCTATTTCGAGGGTGTCCTTCCTACACCTATGTTTTAGGACACCCCTAGGTCCCTCCTTGGGTTTCCTACGATGCTTCTGGGATGGATTTTGTTGCAAGTTTCTGTTTGGATCCTTATTTCAATGGTTTTCGAATTGGGGCATGCTTTTTCTCCTGGTTTCTATTGTTTACTTCATTGCATGAGGATTTTGTGGCCTATGGAGATCCTTAGTTTGTTGATCCACTTTCTAGGCATTTACGGGATGCTATTCTGGCGGTTTTTTGGCATCCTTGTTTGTTTCATGCCTTTCCCTGGGTGGGATCTTCCTCATCTGTAAAATCCTCTACTCCATCCTATTTTTTAGGGTGTTTTTTGCAAATCAGCTATGGGTTTTCGATGTTTTCCTGTCAGATTCTAGTTTTCATCTATAGGTGCATGTTTGGACCTCCTTAGGCAGGATTTTTTGTGTTTCCTACTTTATTTTCAAATTGTTGTAGTGGGCAGGATAACCTTGTTTCAAATCCTTCTAAGTGGGATTACCCTTTTTAAAATATTCTTAGCACGTGTTTTTTGGTTGTTCGGCGGGGTGATGTTGTCCTAGACTTCAATGTAAAAAAAGAATTAAAATTTGTCCTTTAAGGCTATCCTTTAGCCTATCCTGAAAGGTTGTCCTTAAGCCTGTCTTGAAAGGCATTCCTTATGTCTTTCCTCTGGATTTTTGTGTCCTTTCCTGTGGCCTTCCTATGGCCTTTTTTATAGTCTTATGACTTGTTGTAATCAGGTTTTGGGATCCTTGATAAAAACCCATTTTTAATTTAACTAATAAAAAAACTACACAGTACAAAGACTCTCTAGGTTCGTAACATGAATAATGTTAGTAAGTATAGTATAGGTGACAAGGATATAGATAAGACAATGACAAGGTGGTCAATCAATAGAACACTTAGAGAAAATTGATCTAGTACCCAACTTTTGAACTGTATCTTTGAATAAAAAATTGACCACACTAATAGACTCATAAAAATAGAGGATAAAAATTTAAAAAAAATCTAGGGTGCCCAAAATCCATGTTGTGGAATATAGCTCATTGTGACCATATTTTTACGCTGATCATTTTGATATATAACACCCAAGCATTTTTTCGGACTCCTTAGTAAAAAATAGTAACTCCTAAAACCACACTTTTATTTTTAGTAATTCAATAAAAGAGGTTCAAGACTATCCAAAATGGTTGGTGGAACTCATGGACATCAAAAATAGATAGATGAAGTCACCTCATTGTTGGAAATCCTACAAAGCATCATTGATAGCATCCAAATATCAAAATAAAACATGATGGCAGAGCTTCAAAATTTTAGAGATGATTACGCTACCTCCAGAACCCGCATAGAAGAACAACTTGCAGATGTTGAGTCCAAATTGCAAGGTGGTCCAAGCAAGCATGAGTATCGTATTGAAAACTTACATTCTAACAGAAGTAAAGGAAGGGAAACTGATGACTCTCACCCTCACTATGATCCTACCTTTAAGATGCCTAAATTAGACTTCTATAAGTTAAATAGGAAGGATGTGGATGGGTGGTTATGTTGTGTTGCTCAATTTTTTAGACTCCATGATGTCCCTATATTATCGAGTTCAAATGGCTTCCTTCAACTTCAAATCTGAAGCTTTACAATGGTACCAATGGTTGCAGAACACTACTCCTAATCCTTATTTGGAATACTTTGAGTCTCAATTACTCAATCACTTTGGCCCTAGTGAATATGATGATTTTACTAGACAATTAAAAAAGTTGAAACAAAGTTCGATAGTTCGAGACTATCAAATACAGTTTGAGAAATTGGCTAAAAAATTGAGGGATCGAATGAAGGGTTCTCTATGAGTTGTTTTGTTAGCGATTTGAGGAAAGATATCCAATTTGAGGTCACGATGTTTAAACCATAATCTATGATGTAGGCTATCAAGCTGGCTCATTTGGTCAAATTCAAATTTTCATATCATAGGAAAATATCTAAATTCCCACAGGTGAGACCCTCTTTCCCTCCTAGATTCTAAAATCGGAATAAAAAAATATGTTATACTCACTACTACACCAAGCATCTAACTACTATCAAAATGGATGCACGACGCATCCAAGGGTTGTGTTACAATTATGATGAAAAATTTTCTCATGAGCATAGGTGCACCCAAAATAAGATGTTCCTCATAGATGTTGATGAGCTTGACACCAATGACCACAGTGATGATGACACAAAATTAATAGAGGAACCACCCAAACCAGAGGAAGAAAACCAAGATGAACCATAGGCTAAAATTTCTAGTCATGCTATTTTTGGTATTACAAATCCCCAAATCATGAAAGTTGTGGGTTATTTCAAAGGCCTACGTCTTACCATCCTAATAGATTCTGGTAGTACACATAACTTTATTGATCCCCACATTGCCAAACAAAAAAATTGTTATGTATATACATGCAATTCCTTTGAGGTTATGGTAGCCAATGGTGGGACCTTACCTTGCAAAGGTAAATGTCATAATTTTAAGGTAAAAATGTGGACTATGAGCTCAAACAAGATATGTTTGCACTTTAACTAGGGGGATGTGATATTGTGTTGGGAGCTCAATGGTTGGGCACATTGGGAACCATATATTGGAATTTTTTTGAGCTTTGTATATAATTTTCAAAGAATGGAAAGTCCCACACTCTCCATGGCTCAAAAGCAGGGCCTTCAAAGATTATAAATTAAAGCTAGATGAAGAAAAAAATCATCTCAGGGTTTCATAGCTCACATATTTGATCCAAACTCACCCTTCAGAGGAGGATTCAGTTCTTGTAGTTTTGTAACTTATTTTGGCCAAGCACAATTATATTTTTGTTGAACCATTAGAATTACCACTTTACCACTCTCATGACCATGCTATTACTTTGTTACCTAGAAATGCATCGCCCAACATTATACTGTACCAGTATCCTCATAATTTTAAGCCAAAATTTGAGAAGTTAGTACAATAATTATTAGAATCTAACATCATTCGACCAAGCAACATTCCTTACTCTTCTCCAGTTTTACTAGTGCACAAGAAATATGGATCATGGAGGTTGTGTATCAATTACTGTGATATCAATAAACTCACCATCAAGGATAAGTTTCCTATTCTGGTGGTGGATGAATTACTGGATGAACTACATGGGACTATGTACTTTTCTAAACTAGACCTTCACTTTGGGTACCATCAAATCAGGCTCAAGGATGAGGATATTTCCAAGACTTCTTTTCGTACTCATGAAGGCCACTATGATTTTTTGGTGATGTCATTTGGCTTCACTAATGCTCCTTCCACTTTTCAAATACTCATGAAAAAAATTTCACCCATTCCTTCAAAAATTCATCCTAGTTTTTTTTTATGGCATTCTAGTGTATAGCCACTCAAGAGAAGAGCATCTTTTTCATGTGGATCAGACTCTATAGTTGTTGGCACAACATCAAATCTATGCTAAGTGATCCAAGTGTTCTTTTGGGTTAATATAAGTGGATTATTTAGGATATATTATCACCAAGGATGGCATCAAAGTTGATTCCAAGAAGATCCAAGTGGTTTAGGAATGGATGAAATCTCACACTCTCAAGGGTTTTTAGGGATATTTAGGGCTTACACGTTATTATCATAAATTTATTTGTAACTATGGTAATATTTTAGCTCCCCTCACTTCCATGTTAAAGGACTCTTTTACTTGGATAGGACCCGCTGAAAATGATTGCCTATAATTGAAGCATGCTATGACCATGATGCTATTTTTAGCCATGTTGGATTTCTCCAAACCCTTTATCATTGAAATCTATGCTTCTGGTCACGATATTGGTGCAGTTTTGATGCAAGGGATACCCTTGGATTTCACTAATTAAGCACTCTCTAGTTGTAATCTAGAAAAATCCACTTATGCTAAGGAAATGCTATCAATTTTGCATGCGGTAACCCATTGGTGATCATATCTCATTGGGTGTCATTTCTCTATTAAAACTGACCATCAAAGTCTTAAATACTTTTTGGAGCAACGGGTTGCCACCCTAAAAAAAAAAATGGGTTTCTAAGCTCATGGACTATGATTATGGTATCACTTATAAGAAGGGAAAGGAGAACATTGTGGTCGATGCTCTCTCTCACCAATTTGAGGATCACAGTATGCTATGCACCATATCATTATCCATTCCACAATGGATTGATTCCTTATGATAGGAGGTACTTCAATATTTAGGCTTGCAGAATTTGATTGCCTCTCTACACACTGACTGTACTTAATATCCTAGCTATGCTTGGGATAGCCATGATTTTTGTTATCACCAACGCCTTATTTTTCCCCACATATCATCCCTTTGATATTTCTCATGAAGGAATTGCATGCCATCCCATCTTCCGACCATTTAGGATTCCTCAAAACATATGAACAACTCAAACACACTTTTTTTGGAAGGTCATGAAAAGGATATTCAAAATTTTGTGGTAGATTGTGATACCTATCAACGAATGAAAGGTGAAGTAGTGCATTCTCTAGGCACTCTCCAACCATTACCCATTCCTAACCAAGTTTGGATTTATATTTCCATGGATTTTATTGAAGGGTTACCTAAGTATAGAGATAAATATATTATTTTTGTGGTAGTGGATCTTCTTTCAAAGTACACTCACTTTTTTTCCCTCTCCCATCCTTACATTGCTTCCACTATTACCCAAATTTGCCTTGATTCTATATTTCACCTTTATGGTATGCCCACATCCATAGTGTTCGATCGTGACCCAATATTTACTAGTCACTTTTAGAAAGAATTTTTTAAGTTGCATGGAACTTAGCTCAAAATAAGTTTAGCTTATCATTCATAAATATATGGCTAGATGGAGATTGTCAATAAATGTATGGAGACCTACCTTCATTGCTTTACCTCTAATCATCCTACGTAATGGGTAAAGTGTCTTCCTTTGGCCGAGTGGTGGTACAACACTTCTTATCACACAACAACCAAGGTTACCCATTTCAAGGTAGTTTATGGGTGCCCTCCACTCACGCTTTCCTCCTACATTCTAGGTAGCTCCAGGATCCATGTAGTTGAAACCACTCTCATTCAACATACCAATGTCGTCCATTAATTGAATATGAATTTAGATACACCCTAAAACTGAATGTTCTGGTAAGCTGACCAACACTGTTTCGAGCACAAATTTGATGTGGGTGATATAGGTTTCCTTCACTTGCATCCATACAAATAGTTGTCCCTACAATTTTTTAGGTGCAAAATTGCTATAAAATACTATGGGCTCTACCAGGTTTTACAAAGGATTATTGCCATAGCCTGCAAATTGGCCCTCCCCCTACATCCAAGCTCCATATTGTTTTTCATGTTTTCTCTCTCAAAAATATGGTGGGCACTTAGGTACAGTTTCAATATGCACTCCTATAGTTATATGAAGAAGGTTCTATCTTTATCAAGCCTGAATAGTTTTTGGATCGTCGAACTCACACTCTTCACAAACACACCATTATTGAGGTTCTTGTTTAGTGGCATGGAATCCAATCCAAAGATGCTACATGGGAGTCTCTCCATCAGCTCCAACTCTAGTTTCATTATCTTCAACTTTGAGGACAAAGCTTTTTGAAGGGGAAGGACATGTTAGGATCCCATACTAATGTTATTTTGTAATTCTCAATGATTATGTAATAATCCACTTCAAAAATGGGGGATCCCATCTATAATGTTATTTCATAATATTTTGTAATGTATGTGGAAATTTAGGATCCTAGCCAAGTGGGGTCATTTAATGTAATAATTATCAAGATAGTAGTCGACGTTTGGTAGAATATTCTAGCTCGAGTGGTATTTTGCATGTAAGCCAACTCTTGAGCTTAGGGTTAGGGTTGCATGAAGTATTTATTTAAAAGATATGAAGAAATGTATGAATGTATCTTTTGCAAGTGAAGGAAATATTAAAGGAGGTTGCCCCCTCGAAGAGGCTTGTGATTCAGTGTTTATTGTGAGAGTGTTTAATTTTGCATTTACTTTCTACATTGTGTTATTGCATGAGTTTTTTCTTAATTTTTTTTTTAATAAAAGAGGGGTAAAAATTTATTAGATCAAAGAAACCTTACAACTGAGAACAAACAACCACCAAAAAATAGCCAACAAAAACCTCAACCAGACATATCCTCAGCAAGTAAATTATGAAGATGCTGAGAACAGTCAAAAGGGAGGTGATCCCAACCCTTAACAGACCAATTCCCCTGAAACTGAGAAGCCCATTTGGCCAAACAATCCGCAACCCTATTCCATTCCCTAGGAATGTGAACAAAAGAGATAAACTCCAAATTACAACAGATTTGAAGAATCTGTCGAACAACCAAGGTCAACCTCCAGTGAACATTATCAAGATGGTGAGTCTTTAACAAATTGATAATAATCTGTGAATCAGACTCACAGATTATCCTCCGCCAACCCATAGCCAACCCTTGTTCCAAAGCACAACAGATAGCAAGAGCCTCCATATAATTATTAGAGTGTATCCCCTTATAGCATGAAAAAATGAAACAAGCATTCCCAACACTATCTCTCCCAACTCCTCCAATACCAGCATGCCCAGGATTACCCCGAGAAGACCCATCCGTATTGATCTTGAACACCCCTGGAGGAGGAGGATGCCATCTACCATCTCTCTGCACCTTTTGTCTAACATCTCTTCTTCCAGACGAAATAGAAGGACGAGGACCATTCTCCACAAATCCCAAACTCTGCATCATCAAAATCTCTGACTGCTCCAAAGGAAGACTAATCTGGCATTTAGAAGAGACAGTTTCCTGGATCATACCAATGATTCACTGCCAAAGCTGAGGAACAGTAAGCTTCTTATCATGAAAAATTCTTTGATTTCTTTCCAACCAAATCTGCCACAGAATGCAAGAAGGGCCAATAGTCCAAGCAACCTGGAGAAAGAAAGCCTTAGCAGGAGGTCTCCCTAAACTCCTCCAGAACTCCAAAAGAGAAGAAGCATGGGCACAAGGCTGCTTCCACACCCCCCACCAAAGATGCCAAATATCCCATGCAAAAGAACATTGAAAAAGAAGATGACCTGAAGACTCTTCACTGTTCGCACATAAAAAATAGAAAGAAGGTCCCTAAAAACCTCTCTTTTGCAAATTATCCCAGGTAAGGCATCTATTGTGAGTAGCTAACCACAGATAAAAATTACATTTAGGCCAAGAGACCTTTGACCACACCTGCTTCCACCAGGGCACCTCAGCATCCCCAAAATATTGTCGATCCAACTCCTTGTATCCCGAAGCCACCGAATAAACCCCTCTAGGATCCAAGCCCCAAGCCAAAACATCATCATCCTGTAAAGAAGAGCAGTTCCTAGAAGCCAAAATATGAGCCAACTCCTCTCTTTCCTGACAAGTACCCCCTACCGGCCAATCTATAGGATCCTTCCAACGAACAACCTCAACCTGCCCAACTCTGTCAACAAATTTATAGTCCATAACCCGATGCCAACCTGCATCCAAAAACACCTTACATAGATTCTGAAGATGAGGATACATGGATAAAATAGCAGGGAACCCATCCCAAGCATCCTACCAAAAGAGAGCCTTGGAACCCTTATGACATATCCAGAACAAACCTTGCTTAACAAGATTCACCCCCTTCTTAAGAGTGTTCCAGATGAAAGAGCCCCTACCAGACAAACTGTATCGAGGAATCTCAGAGCCCTCAACCCCATTTAAATATTTATAGGAAAGAATCTTTGCCCAAGCTTGGTCTTGAGAAATACACCATCGCCAATAAAACTTAGCCGCCAAAGCCTCTCCAGAAAGAGAAGACAAACGAAGACCCAAACCCCCTTCTTGCTTCGGTCTGCAAATAGTTTCCCACTTAACCAAGCTCCACTTCGAAGACTCCAAATTACCAGCCCATAAAAATCTTCTAGACAAAGAGTCCAACTCATGAATAAAGCTAGCAGGAGCAACCTGAATCATGCACCTATAGATGCAAAGGGCCTGAACCACAGACTTAAGGAGTAAAACTCTACCAGCAGAGGAGAGCCATCTAACAGTCCAATGAGAAACATGAGCACAAAATTTGTCCAAAATGGAGTTCCAGATCTCACGAGGCAAAGGACCCACAGAAAGAGGAATACCCAGATACTGCAAGGGAAGAGCACCAATCTGAAATCTTAGAATCTATGCAATACGAGCCTGTATAAGCGGATTAGTGTTAAAGAAGAAAATGGAAGATTTCCCCTCATTAATATTCTACCCCGAAGCAGCCAAATATATATCCAAAGCCCTTCTGAAGTTGGTAGCTTCCCTAATAGAAGCAAGCCCCATCAGAGTCGTATCATCCACAAATTGAAGATGAGAATAAGCAGGTAAACTCATACCCCACCTCCAACCATGAATCAAACCCTGATTGACATGTGATTTCAGAAGTCTACCCAAACCTTCAGCCATAATGATAAACAAATAAGGGGACAAAGGGTCGCCCTGCCGAAGACCTCTTGAGGCTTGAAACAAAGAAGATGGTTGACCATTAACAAGAACTGAATAAGAAGGTGAAGTAATGCAGCTCATCACCCAACTTACCCAGCTGGAATGGAAACCAAAAGCTAGAAGGATCTTGCTTAAAAAAGACCATTTAACCCTATCATAAGCCTTAGCCATATCCAGTTTCATAAACATAGCTTTTTCCTTAGAAATGCCCATAGAGTGAATGGTCTCAGCAACAATAGTCACCCCATCCAGGATTTTTCTGCCCACCACAAAACCTCCCTGTTCATCAGAAATGACCTTGTTAAGCCAAGGCTTAAGATGCTCAACAATCAACTTTGTTATAATTTTATACACCACATTGCAGAGAGCAATAGGTCTGAAATGATCAAGAGAAGTGGCTCCTTCTCTCTTAGGAATAAGCACCAAGAAAGTAGAATTTAGAGCATGCAACATTTGATGAGAGTTGAAAGACTCTTGCACAATAGAAAAGAGATCCAGTTTAACAATTGCCCAAAATTCTTGAAAGAATTCCATCGAAAAACCATCAGGCCCCAGAGCTTTCCCTTTCTTCATCTGGAAAACAATACCCTCAAGCTCATCAATGGAAATAGGATGCATGAGAGCATCATTCATTTCATCAGTAACCATAGGAGGAATACAACTCAACACACTATTTTCTTCAACATCCGTAGACGAAGAATCCTCAGAATACAGAGAAGAGAAAAACCTAACAACCTCACCTGAAATATCCTGATCTGCAATTAACTGAACCCCCTGAGATGAAGTAAGAGATGAAATGATAGTACTGTGTCTTCTAGCCTTCACTGAATTGAAGAAGAACATCGTATTCCTATCCCCTTCTTGCAACCAATCAATTCGGGCCTTCTATTTCCAATAAATTTCTTCTCTAAGTTCCCACTCAGCTAACTCCTTAAGGGCAACAGATTCCTCTTGGAGATTTCTCTCTGTAAGACCATAATCCCTAATATGTCTTGTAATAACATCTAACTTCTCTTGAGCATCCAATTTAGCCCAAAAAATATTACCAAAAGTCTGTCTATTCCACTTCTTTATCTGATATTTGACATGTTGAAGTTTCTTAACAAGAGAATACATAGCAGTACCATGATGAGGCTTACCCTGAGTCCACCAAACCCGCATAAGATTCTGCAAAGAAGGCTCCTAGAGCCACATTAACTAGAATTTAAAGGAGGATTTTCTATAAACACCACAACGACTGACCATCAACTTGATGGGCCAATGATCAGAGCCTTTCCAGTCCAAAATAGCAGAACTAATATTCCAGTTAGAACTTATCCATAAGGAAGAAACCAAAAACCTATCCAATCTCTCCGCAATACCCTCAGACCCACATCTCCTATTGTTCCAAGTAAAGATGCCATTACCAGGTTTAATGTCAATCAGGTTATGCAACAAAATGTTATTATTAAAAAGCAAAGAAGCTTGACCAAGGGCGCCCACCCCTCCTCTTTTCTCCTCCAAACTGGTGATAGCATTAAAATCACCAGCAAGAATCCAGGGATACAAAGGAACCATCAACCGAACCTCCCGAATATGATGCCAAAGCATAATTTTCCCAACAAGATCAGTAGGGGCATAAACATTAGTTAATAAAATCACCTCACCCGACTCTTGGGAAGAGGTAACCATAGAAAGAGAACAACGATCAGATATCCACCATAAAGGAGAAAGCTTCTGAGGATTCCAAAAAGTAACAATACCTCCAGAGCTTCCATGAGATCCAATGCACTGATATTGACCACGAACCCATAATTTAGAAGCAATATTAACCATACAATCCACAGATAATTTAGATTCTTGTAAAAAAACAACATCAGGATTATGCAACTTAATCAAATCATGAATAACTTTTTGATGAGGAGAGCTATTCAAACCTCTCACATTCCAGGATAGAACAATCATTGATGAGGATTAGCAAAGTGAGAGTCAAGAGGCCTAACCAACCCTGACTCAACCAAGGACTCCCCCTGAATTTTAAGTTTCTCTACGTCTTTCTTCCTCCCCACCTTATTAGTCTTTTCAGGGACCCCTTTTTTATAATTCTTCTGCTGTATTCCCAACCCAGGACTTGCCTTAGAGCCCTTACCATGGCTTGAGGTGACTAAATCCACCAAAAGAGGATCTTCTGACATAGCCTCATCCCGCACTACCATATTGTCCATAGGAGGGATAGGATTACCAAACTCCCCTGAGGATGTCAATGCCAAAGGCTGAACTGAAGATTGCACCGCACCATTCTCAATCTCCGAATATGGAATCACAGCACGGTGAGGGCCCTGCTCAACATCCAAAAGAGCATCCACCTGATCCATGACACCCACCTCTTCCTCATGTTCCAGAACCTGCCCATCCACAAGATGGTCTGTAGGGAACCCAACTTGTTGTTCTAATTCTTCAAGAGCATCAAACCTGTTATGAAGCCCATCTATTTGCCTATCATTTAAAGTTCTCTTCTGCCCTCGACCTTTATTTCTAGATTTGACCTGCTAAAAACCCTCAATATCTTTACCACTATCCTGAACAGGAGCTTTCCCTTTATCATCTTTGGGCCCTGAAGATTGAGGCTTAGGATTCATTTTACTCACTACCTTAGGACACTTTTTCTGTAAATGCCCATATTCATGACACAAACGACATCTAAAAGGTAGAGTTTCATAATCAAGCTGTTGGACCCATGAGTAAGACCCAAAATGGATTTCCAAAGAATCGGGTAAAGGTTTATTCAAATCAAGCTCAACACATATACGGGCACAAGAAATTACCTTTTTATCCTGCGTGAACTGCGAAGCCCCAACCAGATTTCCCAGAAGCAATGCAATTGAATGAAGAATATCGCTCCTCCAGAGTTCCACAGGTAACCATGGAAGCCGCACCCATACTGGAACTCGAGACGGGATCTCCTCTGTCGGATTAAAACATGCATGCCATGGTTTGATAAAAAGTCTGACCTGATTATAGAAATACGGACCCCCTTCAAAGACCTTGCAACGATCCTCCAAGCACGAAAATACAACCAAAAAATAATTATTGGCCCCCATCATAATATCCATGTCTCCCACGGGATTCCAAACATTGCGTGCCCAAGACTCCAACGCCATAATCGAAACCCGAATACCAAGAAATTTACAAATTAGAGCATGCTTTGACATGTACTCAATATCCTCTGCAATTGAATCTGGTTGAAGAACCAGAACCGGTCTCTCCACAACCTTCTCCAAACAACCATTCACTTTCTTAGCTTTAAAAAAACCAGATGGGGAAGAACTTCCATCAACCCCGAAACCATCCCCAGATGAGGACTCACCAGGCCCCATGAGAGCCTCTTGAAATGATCTTCCATTCACACCAATGGCCCCTCCTAACGAAGCCATGTCTTTAAGCTCAAAAGTGAAGAAATACTCTCCACCAAAACCCCTTCGTAGACCACCACAAAGCAGCAGAACCAAGTTTCTGCTTAATTTTAGTATATTGTGTGAGTTTTCTTTATTTTAATAGTAGTTTTCTAATAGTATTTCTATAGGATTCATAGATACAATGCAGTTCCTAGCTATTATAACCATTCCACTATGTGCTTTCCTGGAGTAATCTATATACACCCTGATTTATTATTTCTTGTTCCATAATCTTGTTACAATATGGGTACATGGTACATACTTTATTTTTGAAACTCTTATAAAAATAAAACTAGTTTGTGAAGCATTCTTAGTATGCAATGAACTAAAAAAATCACTCTAAGAGCGCTTGACTAAGAAAATATTATCTGATGCATGTAGCAATTGCATGTTTACCAAACATCATAAAAATCCACAAATTATCTAACATTGATATGCAAAGTGATTTGTTTTAAGATGTATTATTATGAGCTACCAAAAACCATTACTTAATATTGCAAACATGGTCTTACTCTTGATAAATTATCTCTACTAAAACATATTGGAAAAGTTATCTAAAAATAATTGGATGGTTGTAAGTGTATAACAAAGGGTATCCATTAATTGTGTCAATGTTTCTACTTTTTATTGAAGGAACTTAACATGTCAATATTTTTTAGTGGATCAAGAAAATCACATGAGCAAATAATTAAATGGTTCTTTGTCTCCACTTTTATCAAACAAGGTGAACAAGTTATAATTGAGCCAATATGCAGGACATGATACCCATGGATTACCTCTACTAAGATTTTCTTGTTCATGACCTGAAAGCAATAATGATCATTATATTATGGTGCTCTTGAATAGTCTTTCTTTTATTTTTTGAAGTAGGTGGATTTTGTCAGTTTCATTCTATAAAAAATATATTTGGTGAATAGTTTGCATTGTTTCTATTATATAAATGTTGCAATTTATATTACATTTAAGAGCCTCCATTAACAAGCCAAAATTTATACATATCATGTATCTGTTTCAAGAACCCACCAATTGAATGTGTTTTTAAATTTATGGTTTCATTTACGGCATGCTTTTCCATTATCAATTTTTGTTTTTTATCCATTTGAACTCTAATGTGGATACTATATTCAGAGAATGTTTAACAGTCATAATTTTTCTATTTTTCTTGTATAGGATGAGAATTAGAGGACAAGTGGTAATAAACCAAATGTTCAAATCTTGTTTATTTAGAACCCCAAAATGATGATCTGCTTGTATCACAGGAACTCAATGAGTATTTCAAATCAGCACGAGTTGAAATGGAGCTTGGCTTTAAATAAGCACCTAGGTATAATGTAGTTTGAATGGGTAATACATTGGAAATATAGAATTTTATGCAAGTTGCTACAAGGAATAGATTTATGCTTGAATTTGTTTAAAAATTATTATCCTTGATATGAAATGCATGTATTTGGATGTTTTCTACCACAACAAAAAACTAATGTGGCTAGGTGTAAACATGCATGCTAAGGCTGAACATAGACCGTCAAATGGTGAGACTAATTCTTATCTAGAAGGAGATTTGTTTGATGATATTTATGATGTGATATTACACTTTGAAATCATAGATATCCTTAAAGATAATGATATCACCAAAAGACTTGAGCATGCCTATAATTCCCTATAGTTTGATTCTTTGTCAATATTTGCAATGGATCCCAAAGTGTACTCTAACTGATTTTAGGATTTCATTCGTAGAACCTTTGTTGAGTATTTATAGGAATTCGGACTTTTTTATCTAACACACATCATTGCCTTTGACCTACAAAAAAGAGTTATATTAAAATCTTGCGAGTTGTTTGGTCTCTTTTTACCTACAAGAAAAGTGTAGCATCAATATTCCATGTATATAGAATATGTAGGTCAGGTTTTATATGATCTAGTCCATTGCCTTTATATTTTTAATAGCCCAAGATAACCATTCAACATCTATATATGCTAAGTGAAAAGTAATAACAAAGTGTAAAAAGGTGCAGAAAAGTATGAAAATCACCTTATTTTTGTTAAATCAATTGCTGGTAGCCTAGTATGGTATGGTAGTATAGGTGGAATTTATTTTCCAATCAATATCCTTCAATATTTTACCCCATGAAGGGTAAATCCAACATTGAACTAATTTGTTACCTAGAATACTTGGAGAATAGTAGTTGCACAACTCACCAGGTTTATGGGGAGTTATGGAATAAAATGTAGAGTATACAATGAAAATTTAATCTGATTTTGAGCTTCCTAATTTGGCAGCATAAATGTTTCTTCTTTCTTTGCAACATCTATGCATTAACTAAGACTTTTGAAGTCTTATTTTTTTTTTGTATTTTTATGCCAAGTGCCAGCAAATCTAAAATTTTAACCACCCCCTTCTAAGAGGGTGATTTATATTTGTTAACCGCAATCTTCTAAGAGGGTGGTTTATATTTTAACCACCCTATTAGGGCTACGAGTGTGATTTTAAACCACCCTCTTAGACCCTAAGAGGGCAGTTTTTTTAGGTGGTTTTTAGCCACCAGTGTATGATGTAAACTTTTTACGATGCCCTCATATATGACATCTGAATAACCACCCTTAAAGGTCTTTAAGGGTGGTTATAAACCATCCTTAAAAACACTTTTTGGTGTAGCGATCTAAATATTCATTTCACCACTTGCATGTCTTTGAGTTGGCAAGCTCATAAATCAGAAACTTAGTGAAATTGCATAGATAATGTTAGGTCTTGTGGATGTAAGATACATCAAGCCACCCACCATACATCTAAAAGTTTTCTCATCAGAAAGAGGAATCTCATCCTCTTTCATAATCTTCCCTCACTAGCAATAGGAGTATCAACCGCCTTGCAGTCTAGAAATGAAAATTTCTTCAACATATCTTGGGCATACTTAGCTTTGCATATGAAAATTTAATATTCCATTTGCTATACTTCCATGCCAAGAAAGTATTTCATTTTTCCAATATTAGACATCTCAAAATATCTTTTCATGCTCTCCTTGAAGTCTTGCATCATAGCTTTGGAACTATAAAAATGAGATCATCAACATAAAGATAAACATACAACATGTTAGTGTCAATATTTTTCATGAAAAGAGTTGGATTATTTTTGCTCCTTTCAAATATATTTTTAGAGATACATCCATCTATCTTTGAGTACCAAGCCCTTGGATCTTGTTTCAGCCCATAAAGTATTTTTTTCAACTTGTATACCCAACGCTCTTTACCTTTTATTTCATAACCTTGTGGCTGCTCCACATATATCTCTTCTTCAATATCACCATTCAATAGTATACTCTTGACATCCATTTGGTGAAATTTCCATCATTTCAGAGAAAAAACTGAAAGCATAAATCTAATAGTATCGTGGCGATCCATAGGAGCAAAAGTCTCCTCATAGTCTACTCCATATGTTTGTGCATACCCTTTTGCTACTAGTATAGCTTTATGTTTATCTATTATTCCATCACTATGGAAC
The DNA here is from genome assembly GCA_028583015.1 of Wollemia nobilis. NCBI lineage: Eukaryota > Viridiplantae > Streptophyta > Pinopsida > Araucariales > Araucariaceae > Wollemia > Wollemia nobilis. The sequence goes on from JAQPPZ010017110.1 coordinate 7,829,373, forward strand.
TAGGTATTGTAGACCTATTTTGTACCAATGAAATACATATCACTAGTAGGTTGAATGAGAGTCCATATCTCATTTCTATGAACCATTCTCAAACCCATTCTTTCCTCTGACTAATATCTGCATAGTTCCTTGGTTCACTACAAATACAAGATAAGGCATAGTAAGTCATTACATCTTCAATATTATTACCTAATTAAGCTTGAAGTCTTGTTATTCATTTATAGTTCTAATACAACATCTAAATTTCTATATGTGAAAGCAACAACCTCTTATTTTTAACTTCAGTTTAAATTTACGGTAAACTCGTCTCTTGGGAAGAACTAGTATTGTTTACATTAACACTAGGAACTTGTGGAGTATCTTGATTGATATCCATTTATCCATAAACATTATGTCCCCCTTCACTAATAACATTTGCATTATTTTGGCTATGATCAGAAAATATACCATTCTCAAAAAAATTACAATCCCTAGAAACAACAATTTTCTTACTAACAAGATTGAAATACTTGTAAGCCTTACTACCATCACTATAATTGTGAGGCTCAATCTTGGGGTCTACTATTTTCCTTTTAGCATCATCAATGTGAAATTTTTTTAAACAACCAAATACTCTAAGATGAGCCACCATGGGTGTCTTACCATACCATGCTTCATAGGGTGTCTTATTTTTCACCACAATTGTGGGACTTATATTCAGGATGTAGGTTGATATTTGTACTGCTTCAGCTCAAATATTCCTCTCCAACTTCTTGTTCTCCAACATGATTCTCGTTGACTCCATTATTTTCCTCTTCTTTCTCTTTGCAACACCATTTTTTTGTGGTGTTTAGGGAACAGTAAAACACCTTTTTATTCCATGTGCTACAATTGTGATGAAAAGTTTTCTCATGGGCATAGGTGCACCCAAAATAAGTTGTTCCTCATAGATGCTGATGAGCTTGACACCAGAAAATATAGTTATAATGACACGAAATAAATAGAGGAACCACCCAAACCAAAGGAATAAAACCAAGATGAACCACAGGCTAAATTTTTTAGTCATGCTCTTGTTGGTATTACAACTCCCCAAACAATGAAAGTTGTGGGTTATTTCAAAGGCCTACGTCTTACCATCCTAATTGATTCTAGCAGTACACATAACTTTATTGATCCCCATATTTCCAAATAGGCTAATTGTTATGTACATACATGTAATTCCTTTGATGTTATGGTAGACAATGGTGGGATCTTACCTTGCAAAGGTAAATATCATAATGTTAAGGTAAAAATTAGGGACTATGAGCTCAAACAAGATATCTTTGCACTTCAACTAGGAGGATGTGATATTGTGTTGGGAGCTCAATGGTTGGGCACATTGGGAATGATCGCATGGAACTTTGTTGAGCTTTGGATATAATTTTCAAAGAATGGACGGTCCCACACACTCCATGGCTCAAAAGTAGGGCCTTCACAAATTATCAATTTAAGTTGGATGGAGTTGTTAAAAAATCATCTCGAAGTGTCATATCTCAGATATTTGTAATCCAACATCACCATTTAGAGGAGGATTTTGTTCATGTAGATTTGCAACTTATTTTGGCCAAGCACAATTATATTTTTGCTGAACCATCAGAATTACCACCTCGTCACTATCATGACCATGCTATTCCTTTATTACCTGATAATGCACTACCCAACATTAGACTGTACCAATATCCTCATGCTCTTAAGTCAAAAATCAAGAAGTTAGTACAATAATTTTTAAAATATGGCATCATTCGACCAAGCAACAGTACTTACTCTTCTCCAGTTTTACTAGTACACAAGAAATATGGATCTTGGTGATTGTGTATCTATTACCGTGAGCTCAATAAACTCATCATCAAGGATAAGTTTCCTATTTCTGTGGTGGATGAATTACTGGATGAACTACATGGGACTATGTACTTTTATAAATTAGACCTTTGCTTTAGGTACCATCAAATCAGGCTCAAGGATGAGGATATTCCCAATACTATTTTTCATACTCATGAAGGCCACTATGATTTTTTGGTGATGCCATTTGGCTTCACTAATGCTCCTTCCACTTTTCAAATCCTCATGAATAATATGTTTCATCCATTCCTTTGAAAATTCATCCTAGTTTTCTTTGATAACATTATGGTGTATAACCACTCATGAGAAGAGCATCTTGTTCATGTGGATCAAAATCTATAGTTGTTGGCTCAACATCAACTCTATGCTAAGGGATCCAAGTATTATTTTGCGTTAACATAAGTGGAGTATTTGGGACACATTGTCACCAAGGATAGTATCAAATTTAACCCCAAGAAGATCTAGGTGGTTCAAGAATGGCCGAAACCTCACACTCTCAAGGATCATCAGGTATTTTTAGGGCTTACAAGTTATTATCATAAATTTATTTGTAACTATAGTAAAATTGTAGCTCCCCTCACTTCCATGTTAAAGGACTCTTTTACTTGGATGGAACCCGCTGAACAGGCTTTCCTAGACTAAAAGTATGCTATGACCACACTAGTAGTTGTAGCCATGTCGGATTTCTTCAAACCCTTTATTATTGAAAGTGATGATTCTGGTCATGATATTGGTGCAATGTTGATGCAAGGGAGACCCTTGGCTTTCACTAGTTAAGCATTCTCTAGTTGTAATCTAGAAAAATCCACTTATGCTAAGGATATGTTATCAATTTTGCATGCGATAACCCATTGGCAATCGTATCTCATTAGGTGTCATTTCTCCATTAAAATTAACCATCAAAGTCTCAAATATTTTTTAGAGCAACGGGTTCCCACCCTTGAACAACAAAAATGGGTTTCTAAGCTCATGGAATATTATTATGGTATCACTTATAAGAAGTGCAAGGAGAAAATTTTGGCTGATGCTCTCTCTCACCAATTTGAGGATCACAATATGCTATGAACCATCTCATCACCCATTCCACAATGGATTGATTCCTTATGATAGGAGGTACTTTAGTATTCAGGCTTGCAGACTTTGATTACCTCTCTACACACTGACTCTACTTAATGTCCTAGTTACACTTGGGATGGCCATGATTTTTGTTACCACCAACGCCTTATTTTTTCCCACACATCATCCCTCTAAGAACTTCTCATGAGGGAACTACATGCCATCCCATCTGCCGGCCATTCAGGATTCCTCAAAACATATGAATGACTCAAACACATTTTTTTCTAGAAGGGCATGAAAAAGGACATTCAAAATTTTGTGGTAGCTTATGATACCTATCAACAGATGAAAGGTGAAATAGTGCATTCTCTAGACACTCTCCAACCATTGCCCATTCCTGACCAGGTTTGGGCAAATATTTCCATGGATTTTATTGAAGGGTTACCTAAGTCTAGAGGTAAATACATTATTTTTGTGGTAGTGGATCATCTTTCAAATTATACTCACTTTTTTTTCTCTCCCATACTTACATTGCTTCCACTATTGCCAAAATTTTCCTTAATTCTATCTTTTGCCTACATGGTATGCCCACCTCCATATTGTTTGATCATGACCCAATATTTACTAGTCATTTATAGCAAGAATTGTTTAAGCTGCAAGGAACTCATCTTAAAATAAGTTCAACTTATCATCCACAAATATATGGCTAGATGGAGATTGTCAATAAATGTTTGGATACCTACCTTCGTTGCTTTACCTCTAATAATCCTACGTAATGGGTAAAGTGGCCTCCTTTTGCCGAGTGGTGGTACAACACTTCTTATCACAAAAAAACCAAGGTTACCCCTTTCGAGGTAGTTTATAGGTATCCTCCACTCACGTATTCCTCCTACATTATAGGTAGCTCCAGGGTCCATGCAGTCGGCACTACTATTTGTCAACATGTCGATGTCGTCCATTAATTGAAGATGAATTTGGATGTGCCCTAAAACTAAATGTGCTGATAGGTTGACCAACACTATTCTGAGAGTAGATTTGATGTGGGTGATATGGTTTTCCTTCACTTTCATCCATACAAATAGTTGTCACTACAGCTTTACAAGTGCCAAAAACTTGCTATGAAATACTATGGGCTCTACTAGGTTTTACAAAGGATTGTTGCCACAACCTAAAAATTGGACCTCCCCTACATCTAAGATCCATCTTATTTTTCATATTATCTCTCTCAAAAATATGGTGGGCACTTAGTTACAGGTTCAATATGAACTCCTAGAGTTAGATGAAGAAGGTTCTATCTTGGATCGTCGAACTCGCACTCTTCGTAAACACACCATTATTGATGTCCTTGTTTAGTGGCATGGAATCCAGCCCAAAGATGCTACATGGGAGTCTCTCCATTAGCTCTAACACCAGTTTCATCATCTTCAACTTTGATTACAAAGCTTTTTTAAGGGGAAGGACATGTTAGGATCCCATCCTAATGTTATTTTGTAATTCTTGTTGATTATGTAATAACCCACTTCCAACGTGGGGATCCCATCTATAATGTTATTTCACAATATTTTGTAATGTATGCAACAAGTTAGGTTCCTAGACAAGTGGGGCCATTTAATGTAACCATTATTAAGATTGTAACTGATATTTGGTAGAAGATTCTAGCTCGAGTGGCATTTTGCATGTAAGAAAACTCTTGAGCTTATAGCTAGGGTTGCATGAAGTCTTTCTCTAAAAGCTATGAAGCTATGTACGAATGTATCTTTTTGCAAGTGAATGAAATATTGAAGGATGTTACCCCTCGAAGAGGCCTACGATTCAATATTTATTGTGAGAGTGTTTAATTTTTCATTTACTTTCTGCATTGTGTTATTGCATGAGTTTCTGCTTAATTTTAGTATTTTGTGTGAGTTTTCTTTATTTTAAAAGTAGTTTCCTAATAGTATTTCTATAGGATTCATAGATACAATGTAGTTCCTAGCTATTAGAACAATTCTACATTGTGCTTGTCTGGAGTCATCTATATATACCCAGATTTATTATTCCTTGTTCCATAATCTTGTTACAATATGGGTATATGGTACATACTTTTCTTTTGAAACTCTCTTAAAAATAAAACTAGTTTGTGAAGCATTCTTAGTATGCAATGGACTAAAAAAAACACTCTAAGAGCCCTTGACTAAGTAAATATTATTTGATGCATGTAAAAATTGCATGTTTACCAAACATCATAAAAATCCACAAATTATCTAAAATTGATATGCAAAATGATTTTTTATAAGGTGTATTCTTATGAGCTACCAAAACCATTACTTAATATTTCAAACATGGTCTTACTCTTGATAAATTATCTCTACTAAAAAATATTGGAAATGTTATCTAAAAATAATTGGATGGTTGTAAGATTATAACACATGGTATCCATTAATTGTGTCAACACTTTTACTTTTTCTTGAAGGAACTTAACATGTCAATAATTTTTAGTGGATCAAGAAAATTACATGAGCAAATAATTAAATGATTCCTTGTCTCCACTTTTGTCAAACAATGTGAACGAGTTATATTTGAGCCAATCTGCAGGACATGATACCAAGGGATTACCTCTACTAAGCTTTTCTTGTTCTAGGTGATCGTGATGATCCCATCACAACAAGCAATAATATTCCATATCTCATATTTAATATGACCTAAAAGCAATAATGATCATTAGAGTATGGTGCTCTTGAATAGTATTTCTTTTATTTTTTGAAGTAGGTGGATTTTGTTAGTTTCGTTCTATAAAAAATATATTTGGTGAATAGTGTGCATTCTTTCCTTTATATAAATGTTGCAATTTATATTGCATTTAAGAGCCTCCATTAACAAGAAAAACTTTACACATATCATGTATATGTTGCAAGAACCCACCAAATGAATGTGTTTTTATATTTATGGTTTCATTTGCTACATGCTTTTCCATTAGCAATTTTTTTTTTTAGCCATCTGAACTCTAATGTGTATACTATATTCAGAGAAGGTTTAACAGTCATAATTGTTCTATTTTGCTTGTACATGACGAGAATTAGAGGACAAGTGGAAATAAACTAAATGTTCAAAGTTTATTGCTTTAAAACCCCAAAATGGTGATCTGCTTGTATCACCTGACCTAAATGAGTATTTCAAATCAGCACAAGGTGAAATGAAGCTTGGATTTTAAAGAAGCACCTAGGTATAATGTAGTTAGAATGGGTAATGCTTTGGAAATATAGAATTTTATGTAGGCTGCTACAAGGAATATATTTATGCTTGAATTTATATAAAAATTATTATCCTTGATATGAAATACATGTATGTTGATTTGGATGTTTTCTGCCACAACAAAAAACTTATGTAGCTAGGTGTAAACATGCCTGCTAGGGCTGAACATGGATTGTCAAACGGTGAGTTTTATTCTATATATAAGGAGAGTTGTTTGATGAGATTTATGATGTGATATTATGATTTGAAATCATAGATATCCTTCAAGATTATGATATCACCAAAATACTTGAGCATGCCTATAATTCCCTATAATTTGATTCCTTGTTAATATTTGCAGTGGATCCCAAAGTATACTCTAAACTGCTTTAGGATTTCATTCGTAGAACCTTTGTTGAGGATTTATAGGAATTAGGACTTTTTTTCCTGACACACATCATTGCATTTGACCCACAAAAAAGAGTTATATTAAAATCTTACGAGTTTTTTGGACTCTTTTTGCCTACAAGAAAAGTGTAGGATCAAGATTCCATGTATATAGAATATGTAGGTCAGGTTTTGTATGATCACAGACCAATGCCTTTATATTTTCAATAGCCCAAGACAACCATTCAAAATCTAGATATGTTGAGTGAAAAGTAATCACAAAGTGCACAAAGGTGCAAAAAAGTATCAAAATCACCTTATTTTTGTTAAATCAGTTGCTGGTAGCCTAGTATGGCGTGGTAGAATAGGTGGAATTTATTTTCCAACCAGTCTCATTCAATATTTTACCCCATGAAGGGTAAATCCATCATAATTAATTTTTTACTTAGAATACATGGAGAGTAGTAGTTGCACAACTCACCAGGTTTATGGGGAGTTATTGAATAAAATGTGAAGAACACAAGCTTATACTGAGAGGGGGGGTGAACAATATAGCACCTACTTTTTACTTTCTTTCCAAACCAATATCAATTAGTGTCCTCAATTGCAATAACCAAATATAGTAGTGTGCATTAATAACATAGATAGCAATAGTAAGAAAGTGCACAAATCATCACACACAATTGAGACATAAGATTTAATGTGGTTCCCCCAATGTGGGGTAGTCCACAAGATATTCTCCTTATAATATTTTACAAAGAAATGGGGATCCTTATCCCAATACAAATGATTACTTTGATCTTCTCAAAGCTAGGCTATCCACTGATCTGCTCAGCTAGGCTATCCATTGATCTGCTCAACTAGGCTATCCACTGATCTGCTTAGCTAGGCAAATGGTGTTGATGTATTTTCTATTTATGTCTTGTCTCTTTCACTACTCACAAATCTGCCTCAATGCCTTCTCACAAGGCTCAAACAATCCTGCTCAAATGCTATCCCAAATCTGTCCACAAATATGTCCCAAAAGCCTTCTCAAAGGCTCAACCAATCATGCACAAAAGCTGTCTCAAATCTGTCCAAAAATTTTGTCCCAAAAGCCTTCTCAAAGGCTCAACCAATCATGCACAAAATTTGTCTCAAATATGTCCAAATTTTTTTTCCCAAAAGCCTTCCCAAAGGCCCAACCAATGACTCTCAAGTAGCACTCAAATCTCAACCACAAATCAATGAAGGCAAAGCTCAATGATGAACTCAATAATGGATAACAAATGAATGATGACAATACTCAACAATGTGCTCAACAATGAATGGCAATGTACTCTTCAATGGATGACAACAATGATCCACAATGATCTCAACAATGTATGACAAATGATATCTCAAATGGATGACAACAATTCTCAATAATGTACTCTCAATGGATGACAACAATGCTCAACAATGTACTCTCAAATGGAACAATGCTCAACAAAGTACTATCAAATGGATGACAAATGATCTCTCAAATGGAAACCTCTCCAAGCAATAACAATGAGGACTTCAACCAACCAAGGACAATATCCATAAGTGATAGCAATAGGTTCTCAATAATATCTTCCTCATGCAATGTCAATAAGATCTCAAGAAACAAGCACAACTCCCTCAAGCAAAGAGCTCTCAAATAGCCAACAATGATCTCCTCAAATGAAAGACAAATGTATCCACAAGTGACGAGAAAATGAGCTCCTCAATGGTCTCAAATAGTGGCAATGGACTTAACAAGTAACCAACAATAATATCCTCAAAGCAATAGCAAAAACCTCCTCAATAATGAAAATACTCTCAATGAACTCCACTAAAGCAATCATGGAACTCAAGTATCAATTTTATCCATAAAATTGATTTTCTAATCCATCCACTTCCTCTCAATAGCCAAGGCACATAATCAAGCAATTTGTCTTCAAATTCAAACCCTAACTCATGTGCATGTCTTCTAACTCAAGGTAGCAATTAACTAGGTCTCAAGTTCCTAGTTTAATTTCATAATTAAATTATGCACTAGGACATATAACAAGTTCAACACTTTTCAACCTTATGACTCCCTAATTTCATAAACATATACAACAAGCACCTATGCTTTTATTTTTAATTCCACACCTTATAACTCCACATACAACAATCACAAATATTTATTTCCACACCTTATATCTCCCTAATCACACACAACAATAACAAAATTTAATTCTACACCTTATAACTCCCTAAGCACATTAACACATACAACAAGCATTTATTTCCTTAAACTCCTTATGACTCCCTAGTTATCACAAAAATAATTTGAATGCACCAAAACTTTGTTAATAACAAATATTACCATGCGATGGAGATAAATACCTTTATATGAAATTCGTTGCCTTCGTAACCTCTAAAATTATCTTTGCCAAAATGCCTTGCCAAAATTAATGTACCTTCACACCTTTGCGGCAGTCAAAATTTGTTCCTCGCTTAGCGTTGTGAAGCGCTTACCACATGGGCACTAGCCCACATTGGGAATTTAATCCCAAACACCCAACTTTAACTTGCGCTCAAATCTGAAACTCGATTTTACTTTCTTAGCAAAACACTTTGCCCTTGGCGGGATTCGAAAAATGAACCTACCTTGTGCAAAGTTCATGCACTACCAACTGCGCTATAGGCTCCTAGGTGACGTCACTTTTTCGTGCTGTTTACTTGACCTTGCTCTCAAATCAAAAGTTATTTATCCTTCTTTCTTCGATGCTCCCCTTTCGATGACTCTCTCTCATGCGCTATGTCTAGTCTTGAATAGACAAATATTTTTTACCTTTTATTTATATGCACCTCCATCCTTCGAATGACATCGACGAATCTTTATTAATCTCCCCAACCTTTGCACTTCGGAAGATAATGTAATTCAACTTTAGACCTTATAATTATTAAATAAAAATTTAATAATTCACCTCTTAACTTTGAATTTTGATATCTCCTTCATTCTTTTGAATTTCGCCATGAAACTTTTTGCACCTAGGTTTTATTGGAAAACCTTTTCATCCATCATAATTTGGAGAAGTCTTAGCATAGTGGTTTTAATGAAAAGTCCTTTCCAATGGTTTTAATGAAAACCCTTTCCGTTTGTTTTAATAAAAAACTTTTTTGTCGGTTTTAATAAAAACCCTTGCCGCTGGTTTTAATAAAAACCTTTACCATTGGTTTTAATAAAAACCATTAATATAATATTTAAAAAATTAAATATTATATGCCTCTTGTGCCACAAAACCCTATATATATCCTTGCTCTCAAAAATATCATAAATTATTATTTATGAAGTGCTTTTGCCATAAAAACTCAATGTGATCCATGTGACATCAATGACAACACAAAATAACTCAAATTGCCAATAATATCCCCCTTTGTCATTGATGGCAACACCTCTAATGCAAATCACCACAATCACTGCAAAAGCCATTTCTAAAAATCAAAGATGCTCCCCCTGACTCAATACTCTCTATGGAGGTTGCTCTCCCTATCTCAATGTTCTCTTTGGAGGCTTCTCCCCCTATCTCAATGCTCTATTTGGAGGCTGCTCCCCCTAACTCAATGCTCTCCCCCTTACTCAAATATCTCCCCCTTTGACATCAATTGCAAAAGGGACACCTATGGGGATAAAAGATATGACTCTTAAGCTTAGCCCCCTACCACCTTCTCTCTTGAGGTGATTAATTTTGGGGTGGGAGTACATTTACTCCCATATTACATTGTTCCTTTTCTTTTTCAACTTCCTTCCACATCTTTCTATATCCTTTTCTTAATGAGTTACTTTATCTTCTTGTCTTGAAATTTTTTGACCTTCTTGCCTTGAACCTGTTTGACCTTCTTGCCTTGAACCTATTTGGAATTGAGTCCTACACCATCTTGCAATATGTCAAAATTTATTTCAATTAAAAACTTGATATTATAGCCTTTGGATGGTGCCCATGTCCTGAATTCTTTCTTGAAACCATTTCCATATCCATTCCTTTCTTGAACCCTGTATTGTGAAGCTCTGTTTCCATAATCATTTTGACCATGACCTCTGAATTGTGCAGCTCTATAATCAAAACCATATTGATCATTTCCTTTGCACTAAGAAGCTCTATGACCAATCCTATCGCATAAGAAGCAATGTCCCTGAAAACCATATCTTCTTCCTTTTAATATCCTTCTAGTGAAATCAAACTTTTTCTTTGATCCATAGACCCTGCAATGTATAGCCCTGTGTCCAAATCCATTACAGTGAAAATAATGTCCTTGAAAACCCTTTGTTCATGCCTTATTTCCTCATACCTTTCTTGACATTTATCCTTGTGATCATCTTTTACTTGTGCATTCTACCCTTGATCCTTCTTTGTGGTATCCAAATCTTCTTCCTTAACTTCTTCCTTGCTTTCTTCTTCAAGAATTTCTTTGCCTCTTGAACTTGATTCACCTATCTCAAAACAATATCCAAACTAGATATTTGGAGCCATAGGAGCTTTGGAACTTTCTTCATGAATCTTAGGTGCTTCCTTGCTTTCATCTTTTAGAACTTCCTTTCCTTTTGAGTGTGACTTTTCTTGGAAATGAGATACAACCTTAAAATATATTTCCACTCCTTTTTGAACCTTTTCATCTAATGTGTCATGTCTTATCGTCATTACCCTTAATTCTTCATTCATCCTTTCCTCTATCATTTTTGCATCTTGAAGCTCATATCTTAGATCACTGATTGTATGAAGTAGTTCTTCTCTAATTTTGACATCTATTCGAATCTTGTTTTCAATATTACTGATTTCTTCTTTTAGCCTTTTGACTTCTGATTTTTTTTTTCTTGGCTCATCCTCTTCTTTTTATTTTACCAAAAGTGAGATTTCTTTATCTTTTTTGTCACTGAGATCATTATAATCTTCTATATCAAACAAACTCTCATGAATTCTTTGACCATGCATGTTTCCTTGATGTGTCATTTCATATTCACTATCACTTAAGCCATTGCAATATCCTGATCTATGATCTCTTTGACCACACACAAAGCATTGTTCTCTTTCACCTTCTATTCCTAAGAATATGTGGTCTTCCTTTTCATCATCTGACTTGTCTCTATCGCTGTGATTTGAGCTATCATTTTCTTCTTCAATGTAGAAAGTTTTCTTAGTCTTATGAAAACTTGGACACTTATTTGCATAGTGGCCATAATCACCACACTTGTAGCATTTGAATTTCTTCATATCCTCGTAATTCCTTGAGTACTTTTTCCTTTTGATGAAGTTAGCTCCCTCATCATTATTTGAATCTCTATCTATCTCTAGATCTTTCCCTTTATTTTTCTCTAAAGCTTTGAATGCAATTTCTTTCTTTGGAGCCTGATGCTTATCTATCCTCATCTCATAAGCTATGATATTTCCTTGTAGTTCTTCCATTGTTAGCTTGTCGATATTCATTGTTTCTTCTATCGCTGAAACCTTTGCATCATACTTCATGGGAAGTGATCTCAAAACCTTTTGAGTAACATATGATTCTTTCATATCAAATCCTAGGCCTCTCATGGTGTTAGCAATATCATCAACTCAAAGTAAAAACTTTGCAATATCTTTAGAATATTTCATTTTCAATTCCTCAAATCTTCTTCTATGAGTTTGTAGTTTTGCCAACTTTACCTTGGAATATCCTTCATAGGTATTCCACAACTTGGTCCATATTTCATTAGCTGAATTACATACCATGACATTTGCAAAATATGTCTCATGTAGACCACTCAAAATATACAATTCATTACCTTTGCATTGATCTCAACCAATTTCCTGATAGTCTTATTTGTCTCGGGATCACCTTCAACCTTATACTCTTTTGCAACCATCTACCATGCCTCATATCCTTTTGATATCAAATAGTTCTTCATTCTCATGCTCCAAAAAACATAATTGTTACCTTCAAATAATGGAGCCTTACTTGTAGATGATCCATTATGTGAAGCCATCTGTGTTCTTGTAGAATTTACCCTCAAGTTGTTAGCCTTTCCGAAGGAACCCGCTCTGATACCAATTGAATAACACAAGCTTATACTGAGAGGGGGGATGAACAATATAGCACCCACTTTTTACTTTATTTCCAAACCAATATCAATTAGTGTCCTTAATTGCAATAACTAAATATAGCAGTGTACATTAATAACATAGATAGAAATAGTAATCAAGTGCAAAAATCATCACACACAATTGAGACACAATATTTAACGTGGTTCCCCCAATGTGGGGTAGTCCACAATATATTCTCCTTATAATATTTCACAAAGAATTAGGAATCCTTATCCCAATACAAATGATTAATTTGATCTGCTCAAAGCTAGGTTGTCCACTGATCTGTTCAGCTAGGCTATCCATTGATATGCTCAGCTAGGCTATCCATCGATCTTCTCATCTAGGCTATCCACTGATCTACTCAGCCAGAAAACTAATGTTGATGTGTTTTCTATTTCTATTTTGTCTCTTTCACTGCTCACAAATCTGCCTCAATGCCTTCTCACAAGGCTCAAACAATCCTGCTCAAATGTTGTCCCAAATTTGTCCTCAAAGCCTTCACAAAAGGCTCAAACAATCCTGCTCAAATATTGTCCCAAATTTGTCCCAAAATCCTTCTCAAAGGCTCAACCAATCATGCACAAAAGCTATCTCAAATATGTCCAGAAATTCTATCCCAAAAGCCTTCTCAAAGGCTCAACCAATCATGCACAAAAGTTGTCTCAAATATATCCAGAAATTTTGTCCCAAAAGCCTTCCCAAAGGCTCAACCAATGACTCTCAAGTAGCACTCAAATATCAACCACAAATCAATGAAGGCAAGGCTCAATTATGAACTCAACAATGAATAAAAAATGAATGATGATAATACTCAACAATGAATGGCAATGTACTCTTCAATGGATGACAACAATGATCCACAATGATCTCAACAATGTATGACAAATGATCTCTCAAATGGATGACAACAATGCTCAACAATGTACTCTCAAATGGATGACAATAATTCTCAACAATGTACTCTCAAATGGATGACAACAATGCTCAACAAGGTACTCTCAAATGGATGACAAATGATCTCCTAAATGGAAACCTCTCCAAGCAATAACAACGAGGACTTCAACCAACCATGGACAATCTCCAAGAGTTATAGAAATAGGTTCTCAATAATATCTTCCTCCTGCAATGTCAATAAGCTCTCAAGAAACAAGCACAACTCCCTCAAGCAAAGAGCTCTCAAATAGCCAAAAATGATCTCCTCAAATGAAAGACAAATGTATCCACAAGTGACTAGAAAATAATCTCCTCAATGGTATCAAATAGTGGCAATGGAATTAACAAGTAACCAAAAATAATCTCCTCAAAGCAATAGCAAAAACCTCCTCAATAATGGCAATACTCTCAATGAACTCCACTAAAGCAATCATGGAACTCAAGTATCAATTTTATCCATAAAATTGATTTTCTAATCCATTCACTTCCTCTCAATAGCCAAGGCACATAATCAAGCAATTTGTCTTCAACTTCAAACCCTAACTCATGTGCATGTCTTCTAACTCAAGGTAGCAATTAACTAGGTCTCAAGTTCCTAGTTTAATTTCATAATTAAATCATGCACATATAACAAGTTCAACACTTTTCAACCTTATGACTCCCTAATTTCATTAACATATACAACAAGCACCTATGTTTTTATTTTTAATTCCACACCTTATAAATCCACATACAACAATAACAAATATTTATTTCCACACCTTATATCTCCCTAATCACACACAACAATAAAAAATATTTAATTCTACGCCTTATAAATCCCTAAGCACATTAACACATACAACAAGCATTTATTTCCCTAAACTCCTTATGACTCCCTAGTTATCACATAAATAATTTAATGCACCAAAAATTTGGTAATAACAAATATTACCATGCGCTGGAGATAAATACCTTTATATGAAATTTGTTGCCTTCATAACCTTTGAAATCGTCTTTGCCAAAATTAATGTGCCTTCACACCTTCATGGGAGTGGAACTCCATTCCTCTCACTTAGCGTTGTGAAGCGCTTACCATGTGGGTGCTAGCCCACATTGGGATTTTAATCCCAAACACCCAACTTTAACTTGTGCTCAAATCTGAAACTCAATTTTACTTTCTTAGCAAAACACTTTGCCCTTGGCGGGTTTCGAACATTGAACTTGCCTTATGCAAAGTTCGTGCGCTACCAACTACACTATAGGCTCCTGCGTGACATAACTTTCCCATGCTTTTTACTTGACCTTGCTCTCAAATCGAATGTAATTTATCCTTCTTTCTTCGTTGCTCCCCTTTCGACGACTCTCTCTCATGCGCTATGTCTAGTCTTCAATAAACAAAGGTTTTTCACCTTTTATTTATATGCACCTCCATCCTTTGAATGACGTCGACGAATATTTATTAATATCCCCAAACATTGCACGTCGACGGATAATTTAATTCAATTTTAGACCTTAGAATTATTAAATAATTTTTTTAATAATTCACCTCTTAACTTGGAATTTGGATATCTCCATTATTTTGAATTTCGCCATGGAACTTTTTGCACCTAGGTTTCATTGGAAAACCTTTTCATCCATAATAATTTGGAGAATTCTTAGCATAGTGGTTTTAATGAAAAACCCTTTCCAATGGTTTTAATGAAAACACTTTCCGTTGGTTTTAATAAAAAATCTTTCTGTCGATTTTAATAAAAACCCTTGCCATTGGTTTTAATAAAAACATTTACCATTGGTTTTAATAAAAAACATTAATATAATATTTAAAATATTAAATATTATATGCCTCTTGTGCCACAAAACCCTGTATATAGCCGCTCTCCAAAATATCATAAATGATTATTTATGAAGTGCTTTTACCACCAAAACTCAATGTGATCCATGTGACATCAATGACAACACAAAATAATTCAAATTGCCAACAAAATGTACACGATACAATGGAAATTTAATATGATTTTGAGCTTCCTAATTTGGTAGCATAAATGTTTATTCTTTATTTACAACATCTATGCATTAACTAAGACTTCTGAAGTCTTAGTTTTTTTTTGTATTTTTATGCCAGGTGCCAACAAATCTAAAATTTTAACCACCCCATTCTAAGAGGGCAATTTATATTTTTAACCGCCCTCTTCTAAGAGGGTGGTTTATATTTTTAATCGCCCTCTTAGGGCTACGAGGGTGGTTTTAAACCACCCTATTAGACCCTAAGAGGGTGGTTTTTTGAGGCAGTTTTTAGTTGTTGTTGTATGACGCAAAATTTTTAATATACCCTCATAGATGACATCTGAATAACCACCGTTAAAGTTATTTAATGGTGGTTATAAACCATCCTTAAAGACACTTTTTGGTGTAGTTATCTAAATATTCATTTCACCACTTGCATATGCATTTGAGTTGGCAAGCTCAAAAATTGGGAAACTAGTGAAACTACATAGGTAATGTCAAGTCTTGTGGATGTAAGATACATCAATCCACCCACCATACTTCTAAAAAATTTCTCATCAACAATAGGACTCTCATCCTCTTTCATAAGCTTTCCTCACTAGCAATAGGAGTATCAACTGCTTTGTAGTCTAGAAATAAAAATTTCTTCAACTTATCTTGGGCATACTTAGATTTGCATATGAATATCTCATCTTCCATTTGCTATACTTCCATGCCAAGAAAGTATTTCATTTTTCCAATATTAGACATATCAAATAACTTTTCATGCTCTCCTTGAAGTCTTGCATCATAGCTTTGGATATTTTTGTAAAAATGAGATCATCAACATAAAACACATTAATATCAATAATTTTCATGAAAAGTGTTAGCTCATTTTTGCTCCTTTAAAATAAATTTTTAGAGAGCCATCCATCTATCTTTGAGTACCAAGCTCTTGGATCTTGTTTCAGCCCATAAAGTATTTTTTCAACTTGTATACCCAATGCTCTTTACCTTTTATTTCATAACCTTGTGGCTGCTCCACATATACCTTTTCTTTAATATCACCATTCAAGAATACACTCTTGACATCCATTTGGTGAAATTTCCATCCTTTCTGAGAAAAAACTAAAACCATCAATCTAATAGTATCATGGTGAGCCATAGGAACAAAATTCTCCTCATAGTCTACTCCATATGTTTGTGCATATCCTTTTGCTATTAGTCTAACTTTGTGTTTATCTATTGTTCCATCGCTATGGAACTTGGTCTTGTAGACCCATTTTATACAAATGACATCCATATCACTATTAGGCTGAATGAGTTTCCATATATAATTTCTCTGACCCATTCTTAAACCTATTCTTTCCTTTGACTAATCTCTGCATAGTTCCTTGGTTCACTAGAAATACAAGATAAGGCATAGTAAGTCATTACATATTGAATATATTCAATATTATTACCTGATTTATATTGAAGTCTTATTGTTCTCCTTTGATAGTTCTAATCTAACATCTAAATTTCTAGATGTAGAAGCAACAACCTCTTTTATTTTACTTCAGTTGAAACTGGTAAAATAGTCTCTTGGGAAGAACTAGTATACACTAGGAACTTGTGGAGTATCTTGACTGACCTCCATTTCTCCATAGAAATTATATCCCCCTTCACTAATAACCTTTGCATTGTTCTAGCTATGATCAGAAAACACACCATTCTAAAAAAAATTACAATCCCTAGAAACAACAATTTTCTTACTAGCAAGATTGAAAAACGTGTAAGCCTTACTACCATCACTATAACTTGTTAAAATATGAGGCTCACTCTTGAGGTCTAATTTTTTCCTTTTAGCATCATAAATGTGAAAAAATGTTAAATAAAAAAATACTCTAAGATGAGCCACCACGGGCTTCTTACCATACCATGCTTCATAGGGTGTCTTATTTTTCACCGCCATTGTGGGACTTCTACTCAGGATGTAGGTTGATATTTGTATTGCTTCAGCTCAAAGCTTCCTCTCCAAATTATTATTCTCCAACATAGTTTTTGTTGACTCCATTATTTTCCTATTATTTCTCTTTGCAACACTTTTTTGTTGTGGTGTGTAGGGAGCAGTAAAATACCTTTTTGTTCCATGTGAAGAGCAAAAATCTAGAAAATCCTGTGAATAGAATTCCCCACCTCTATCAATTCTTAACACCTTGATAGAACAACCTGGTATATTTTTAGCTAATGTCTTGAATATCTTGAAGGTTTAGAATACCCCATATTTGGTCTTCATGAAGAAAATCCACATAAGTTTGGTAGCATCATCAATAAAGAAAATAAAATTTAAATTTTTGCCTATTCTAGGACAAAACATGGGCCCACACAAATTTGAATGTACCAAATTAAATTTCTTGGTAGCTCTCTATTTGCTGGTTGGAAAGCTTTCTCTATGGTTTTTTCCAAGTATAAATGCCTTGAATGATTCCTTCAATTTGCATTCAATCCTTGGAAGACCATCAACCATCTTGTTAAAAAGAACATGCAAAATTATAAAATTTAAATGACCATATCTAGAGTGCCACAACATGCTTGATTCATCAGTGGTATAAAAGCAATAGTTCTGAATTAACATATTTATTCTCAATGGAAATATTTTACCTTTTTACATAATAGAGTTTTCAATCAATTTGTTACCTTGCTTTTTTTCATATATCAAACATTCTCCATTGTCAAAAAGTATATTGAATCCTTTGTTTACTAGTTGTCCAACACTCATGAGATGGTGCTTCATGTTTAGAGCCAAATAAATATTGTTGATATAACCCTTCCCATGCTTTGTGGTGATAGACATACTCCCTTTCCCTTCTACATGAATCACCTTCTCATATCCTAAGTGAACTGGGCTCTTGAATGAACCATCTATCTTGTCAAAAAAATCCTTAAAACATGACATATGATTAGAAAATATTGAATAAAGAAACCACATATTATTTTTATCATCCAAACCTAAATTACATGAAAGAGAATAATTAATTTGATCATCATTATTCGCAGCTTGGTAAGCCTTTTTATCATCCCCATCGTGGTTTAAATTTGCTTGATTTTTGGATGCTAGTTTCCTATAGTCTTTTATCATGTGACTCTTACAATAATGACAAGTGATGAACTTATTACCCTTCCACTTTGAATTTGATTGGTTTTTCGCTTCTTGATATGAACTTTGAGAAAAAATTGCATTCTAATTTGAGGGCTTTGTATTTGGTTTCAAAACCCATACTTTTAACTCTAGTGCATGATTCATTTCATTTGAGTAAATTTTCATTTTATCCTCATGATACAATGAAGAACCCACTAACTCTTCAACATTAATTTAATCCATATCTTTACACTCCTCAAGTGTAATGACAATATGCAACCACTTTGGATTTAGGGACCTCAAAATATTTCTTACTGCTAATTTATCTTCCATGACTTCACCACACACTCTCATTATATGCACTATGTCATTTACTCTAATACAATAGTCTTCAACATTCTCATCATCATGCATTCTCATATTTCCAAAATTGATTCTTAATGTGGAGAGCTTTACTAATCATACATGTTTTTAGCCTTTATATGATGTATCCAATGTTATCCATGCCTCATGGGTATTATTACAACCAACTATCCTTGGATAGATGCTTGGATCTATTGCACTGTACAAGTAGAATAAAGCTTGAGCATCATTATTTTCTTCTTCTTCCAATGTCTTATTTTGATCTTGAGTAAGAGCTTTCCAATAATTAGGTGGAGTATATGGCTGAACTATACTTTTCAAACTCCCTTCCATACAAATATCCTTCTCATTTTATCTCTCCAGTCCTCAAAGTTATCTCCTTTGAATGTAGGTATATTTAAGGATGTACTATTTGTTGTCATAATAGCAAAAAAATAGCCACAAGTATTTTTGATCTAAAATATTTTAAAGGATTTTGAGAATAAAAAATATTCACCCTCTCTTGTCATAGTTTCACTTGCAAATTTTGAAATCAAACAAAAAACTCTGCTCTAATACCAAATGAAAGTTCTTTATGTGGAGAGATAAAAAACAACAATAAAGCAATTCTAATCTAGGACAAAAATAACATGAATGGAGCATTGATATCATCCAAAAATGGTCTAGGAGTATTTAGTAATTAAGCTAAATCAATTATGAATACTAAATGATGAAATATCCTTATTTGAAAGCTCCAGTTTCAACAAACTATGTTGTTGGTCCAAACTAGAAAATTAGATCTAGAATTGAAAAAAAGCGCACACATATAAACTTCAAAAAATCTCCACATAAAAGCTCCACAATAGTGCACTCTAAAAAAAATTGTTTCTTATCTATTAAAATATTTTCCAATTACAAAATATATAATGATCAATCAGCCTTGATAATGCAAAAAAGCTAAAATAACTAAAAAATAGCTTTTAGTATGCCACTTTGCATGGTTTTTTACTTATTTTAAATTTAACTAAAATTCTTAATTGGCATGAATTAAGCACCCAATTTAAGATATTTTTTCATGTACTTTATTTTAGTTACAAATCACATAATAATTTAATAATTATGGATGAATTTTGACACTACCTTCAATAGTAGATCCCAAATGCAAGTCCATGCCACTTACAGATATCATGTTGCACTTAAACAGGACAATGTTTCTTAATTTGCATACATGGTAAGTAAAGAAGGAAATTATAAATTTATTATTAATTAAATCACATATATTCCTATTTATGTGTTAATATTTTTAAATTTCTAACCTTAAATATAATGCTCAAGGGATGACTCAAACATAAGTCATGGGCCTAAGATGATCAAATAAAAGATAATGAACATGGTTATATTAAGGTCATTACAAAGTGGTGAAAGAACAATATGAGACTATAAGTGTAGTATAAGGTCAAATCAACAAATGTACACACATAGAGAGAGATAATAATTTATTTTATTTATATAGTGTGTGACTAGATTTCAATGGAAATAGATATAAAGAGCAACAATTTATATTCGTACAAGGGGATTTTTTCTTCTTGGTTATCTTAATACACATGTTCTTGTGTTATATTTTTGGTTGGCATTTATTTATATCTATCTATCTATATATAAAATAATTCTTACTTTCATTTACTAATTGACTATTGATTTAAGATTTAATGGTTTTTATAATAATATGATCAATAACTCAATTTAGTTGGTTATTAGATATAACTTCCTTTAACATTCTCAATTCACTATGCATTCAATTTTTTTAATTGAATTGGTCTTTGTTCTATATTTTTTTTTCTTTTTTTAATCTGTTATATGGGTTTGAAATGAGCCTAGCTCATGTTACATCATGATGATATTATTGTTTTATTTTAAACATAGGAGTATTATAACTGATAATTATGGATACATCGCTAGCAAGATATGAAATTAATTCCTGATATTGGGAATCCATATTTTAACTAGTTAAGCTCATGTCATTTGATATAAATATTAAAGGATAAAGTAGCTTTTAATATCCCCAAAGCCATAGACCATATGATATGACCCTTGTTTTACCCAATCTATGGTTATCCAACCATACTCTATTTACTAGAGCATGGTCTATAACCCAACCCGGTACATGATTTGAACCTTGGAATTCTATTCAAAGTTCTAAAGTCTTGTTGTTAGGGTACCTAGGTTGATTAATGAGATTAATAGATTGGATTATGGTGTGAAACTCTTCACTACCACCACTTTCTCCAAACCCACAAATGTTAAGATTCACCCATGGGATGAGAACCTTGATATAAGGTGTCAAACTCTTTTTTTCCCCACTAGTCACCCAAATTCTATGGACCTATAGTTTCTTATTATATATTTATTTTTAGAACATGTCTATAAATTTTTTAATTTTTTTTTATATAATGATACTTACAAATAAAACCAAGAGGTTTGGGATAAGTGGTGGGGAACAAGTTTTGATCTCACAAGTGGATAACTTTTATATTCTCTAGGACACCTAGTTGATGAAACTTACTACAATGCATAAGCATAGGGTAAGTGTATGAATACTACAAACCTTAGATTACTTTCATGTTCTGTGTGAGCTTTGCTCTAGTTTTAACATTAGCCATCCAATTTTAAGGATAAGTGATGAGAAGTAGGGTGTTTCACACTATAATCTAAAGCTCCAATATCATGATAAATCATTGTAAATTTTGAGGATAATTAGAGATAGCATTAATGAAATTAAGTTCAAGTGAACATAGACCTTGAGTCTAATACAACGACATTATAAATTTAATCCCATAACCCTCATATTCTCTTTGAGATTTACCTCATTATTGACCTTGATATATTATGCAATAGGTTAGAACAAAAAATTGGGGAGTGAGGAGTTTCACATCATTTCAATACTATAGGTAGGAACCTTGTAAGCTATAAATACACCTAGAGATAAGCACCAAACTTATAAAAATACATAAAATTACAATTAAGTGACATAAATGTAGGTAACCATATTATAATTCAAACATATATACATGCCCTCCATAAATTTTACCTTAATATTGACTTTAAAATTTTACTTTAATATATTATGTAATAATAAATAAAATATAATTTTACTTACATCAACACATATATAAATCTTTATACTATCATAAATATTATCAACATAAAATAAATGATAATAATATTATCTATTATAATAATATAATCATAATATATAACACATAAAATGATATATATTTTTTAAATACATAAATAATTTCCATATATAAAGATTTGATCCAAAAAAATAAATTCGTTGTAAACAAATTCTTGATGGTAAAATAATTGCACAAGAGGCCATACACTTTCTTCATTCCATAAAATAAGACAAGGCATGTTTTTGAAATTAGATTTGAAAAAAGCATATGATAGGGTTTCCTAGAATTTTCTACATGTTATTCTCATATAGTTTGGCTTTGATTATACTTTGTGCGAGTTATATGTTGTTATAGCACTACATTTTTTTTGCTTTGATTAATGGTTCTCCTATTGGTTACTTAAAGTCATCTTGTGGACTTCATTAAGGTGGTCCACTTTCTCCTTATCTATTCATTATTTTAGCGGAAGAATTAGAGAGAACTTTTTTAAAGTAAACATAGAAATCAAAGGTATTCAAGTTACAAAAAAAGGTCCTCTAAATATCATCTCCAATTTGTTAATTTCTTTTGGGCCATCTATATTTACAACAAATTATTGTGAATATTTTAGGGTTTAAAACTAAAAACATTTCATAACCTACTTGGGTATTGCTTTGTGTGGTAAAGAAAATAAAAATAGAGCTTTGGATCTCTTTTTTGATAGAATGAAAGCTTGCTTGGCATGTTGGAAAGATAAGTTCTTAACCATGGCATGAAGGCTAGAACTCATAAATACTACATTGCAATCCATATCTATTTATATGATGTCACTTTCAAGATTGCTAATAGGTATAGCATCAGAAATTGATAAAATTTAAAGATACTTTCTATGGGAAGGTTGTGAGTAAAATTTTAGGTTTTCTCTTTGTAAGTGGGATAGGGTTTGCAAAGGAAATAGTATTGGAGGAACAGGCTTGTATAATTGTAGAATTATGAATTTGGCATTAGGAGCAAAGTTTAGGTGAAAATTATTCAAAGATCAAGAAAAGAATTGAGAAAATATATTACTTCAAAAATAGATAGGTTCTCTTGATGTAATAAAATTATTTAGGAAAATAACTCTATCCAAAGGATTGTCAACATGGAACTTCATATCATAGAGTTTGCAATTGATAAAAAAATATATTAGATGGTCAATGAGGGGAGTTATGCAAATTTTTGGTTTGATACTTGGTTGAAGCCTTATCCTCCTATCTGTGATTCAAAATGGTAACCAACTCAAGCATGCCTAGCATGTAAAGACCTACAATTCAAAGACTATATTATTATGAGCAACAACTCTAGATCATGGATTTGTTTTAGTAACCAGGTTGAAGGAGAGGAACTCAAACAAATTGCAAATGAACTTCAAAAGATGCTTCAAAGTTTTATTTATCATTTTTTACATGAAAGGATGAGTTGATTTGGAATTTATCAAAGGATGGTGGATACTCGATCAAGTTGAGATATGAGGATTTAGAACAACCAAAATTTCCTTCTCCTAAATATTTTTCTTGAAATAATGTTTGGTCATTAGAGGCTCTCCCTAAGGCCTTAACATTCATTTGGTTAGCAGTTCAAAGTAAGATTCTTATAGAAAAGAATCTACAAATAAGAGGATATTATGGACCCCTTAGATGTGCCATATGTGATAAGGATTTAGAAACATCATACCATTTACTTTTTCATTGTCCACTTGCTCACACCATTTGGGGTTATTTTAAAAAATATGAAAATATATTAGATAGCTCCATCAACATTGAAAGAGTTGATGAAATGTTGGATTAATTATTTTAAAGCTAAAGGATTATGCATTCTTTGGAGGATTGACCCTATCATTATTTGTTGGAATTTATGGCTTGAAAGAAATAACATTATTTAAAAAAATAAATCTCAAAATCATGCCCAAGTTTGGAACCGTATTATTGTCTTTCTTGAGGAATATCTATAAATATGGTGCTCATCATAGGAAGTCACAATTGCAAAAAAAAAGTGTTAATAACTTGGTTAAATGATTTGAACATACATGGAAGAGTCATGTACGACAATAGAATCAAAACAAAATATCTACTTCAATCTATGGTAAAATAGAAATGTCTAAAAATTGAGTTTATCAAAATTAATTTTGATGGTGCTTCTAAGGGAGATCGAGGAAAAGCTAGTGGAGATGGTGTTTTTAGAAATAGTGAAGGCAAAATTCTCTTTACTTATTCTGAATCATATGAAACTTCAAGTAACAACTATGCATAGGCTAGTACACTTCTTATAGGGATTAAAATTGTATTAGAAAAATGATGGAAATATATTTCAATTGAGGGATTCACAAATTATCTTTAATGCCATTTACAAAAAAAATGTAGAAACGGATAAAAAATAATATTATTGTTGATGTTCATCATCTATTACTAGAGGCAATCTCTTGTAAGTCTGAACATATTTATAGAGAAAGAAATTGGGTAGGATTATCAACTTGATGAAATTCAATTTTTAAAATGAAACTAATCAAGTAAATTTTTTATCTTTGAATCAAAATGATGTCTAAGGAGCCTATTTGTGGAAACACAACACTAATTTGGCTGGTCTTATTTATTTTAGGAAGCACAAGATCTTTAGCATAAAATGGCCCACTATTCCATGGATACTTGGGCAAGTAAATTTCATTCCTATTCCATATTCCACGTAACAGTAAAGAGGAATGGTGTTTGTACGCTAGGAAGAAGAATATTGTTGCTACTAATTAAAGGGGAAAGAAAACAAATAGAGTATAAAAGAACAACCTTTAAAGTTGCGTGGAGAATGGAGAATGGATTGTCTTGTTCAGAATAAGAATGAGCGAAGAACAACCTTTAAAGTTGAGTGGAGAATGGATTGTCTTATTCAGAATAAGAATGAGCGAAGTTTGGCTATTTGGTCACCGATGACATGAGATAGTTTGGGATTCACAACAATAAAATCCGAAGGCATCCTGAAAAGAAGAAAATATTTATTGATAATATGCTTTCAAAACCAAAGTAAAATAACTTCTTCCAATCACCACAAAAGTAAAATAGGGCGAACGTGGAATAATTAAGTAAATGCCTTTTACAGCTTCAAAATCCACCATAATGGATGAAGATAAATAATAGGAGCATTGCCTTGCCATGGTCAATGAGTTAAAGGTAAATTAATGAGGAGAATAAACTAAATGGTGGGGTATGATCTACGGAGTAGGACTACAAACACTGATTCTCATTTTTACAGCACGCACGCACTAATTGGAATAAAGAGGTATATGGTCCAGTCCGTTAATTGATTCAAACAGAGTCCAGTTGTTTAATCGAAGAGAGTTCAGTTACAAATATGTTTTTTATTTTCACGTGGAAAAGAGTTTCAGTTAAAGTGGGCCGAGTCAATGCTGCTGCATTTCACGTGCCTTTCATACTTTAATGGCGGTTTGTCCGTGTTGAATGCATTAAAGGAGGTATCTTTAAATGATTTCACATTCATTTTACATTACGGAATGGTCTAGGGTTCCAAATAATTTTTCTTTAAAAACAACTTTAACTTAAATTGCCACGTATTGGAGTTGTGTTTTGCTTTTCAAAGCATGCATATGTTATTTTTCTTTTCTTCTTTCACTATAAGCAAATCAATTTACTTTCTAGAACAGGTACCTTAGGCAATGGAGATGCCCTAAGATTTAAGATCATTGCATAGAGAAATTTTGTTATGTAGATAAAAATTATTAAAAGGTTTGGGTCAGGTCTTTTGGATTTATATATTAGTTTATCAATAAGAAAGTTTTGAAGTATATATTAGTTTATCAATAAGAAAGTTTTGAAGTATATTGATAAAGTATTCAAGAGGGATTAAGCATGTTGCATATACCCAAATATGTGTCACAATGGTTATTTCAAAACCTCGGCCACAATCCATATAATAGGATTTAGTTTGAGTCAATAGAATGAGATCAACAAGTAGATTATAAAAACATTGTAATGTCATAAATGTTATGAGATTGGGCACATGTCAATAGATTGCAAGGTGAATATGGTGGATAAAGAGACTCTAGTTATGAGATAAACTTTGAGATGAAGCAAGGAGATCATACTATGGTTGAAGTTGGATTAAATCAAGGACTCTTTACTTTGGACAAAGAAATCCCCTTCATATCATAAAATGGTGAAGGTCATATTAATTCACTTAAATTAATCATTAGAAGAAACAAAGAAGGATATAAGGAATGAAGAAGTACATTTTATAAGTTCAAAATTAGGAGATATGGAAGATATAAGTACAATCGAGGTAATTCGTTTTAATTTTCCTCAAATAGTATAAAATCATCTCCTTGTAATAACAATGAAAGTAGTGTAGTGCTTATTTATTCCACTCTAGGATTTTAAAATCAACATAACAAACAAAAAATGGAGGATATCCATGAAAATGATCCTTGCACCTTCGGGTTTCTAGGGCAATATAAAGAAAAAAATATTTTTTAGGCTATTTCTTGCAATTTAAGTTCTCTATGGAAACGTAAAATTATAAATGATAAGCTTCATTATGAATATTATGAAAACTTAAAGATATTTATAAAGATAAAAGTGTTAGTGATAATGGAAAAAGGATAGGGAGATCCTCAAAAAAAAAAACAAATAGAAAAGAAAACATAGAGAGAGATCAATATGGGAAACTAGAAATAAATATGACTAGTGTTAACAACAAGTGGAGCTAAGCTAACAAATATAAATTAAAAGTGATGATAAAAATGGTATTAAGGGTATGAAAAAGACCCTTAAAAAGGAGTTATTAGAGAATTAATAGGTAGTTATACTTATTTTTGTTTTAATATAATAAACAAAAATTAGTGAGGAATGTAAGGTTGCATTCAAAAATATTTTGAATATAGGATATTGTTTCATGTGTTCTATATGAGATCTAAAAGGTATAATGACAATATGTGACAAACACAAATAGGATGAGAAATAGTTAGAAGTAAAAAGTAATTGGGTTGTTGGTCTTTTTTGCAAGAAAGAATAAACAATCAAAATTAGGTTATAAATGTATATTATCCAATTATAAATGAATTCTTGGGGGAACTTCGATATATTTTATATCCTTTAAAAAATAAGGGTGGACTCCTAGATGGTCTAAATAAATACATGATTTTGCTTCATTTGTCAATTCAAATGCCTTTTGGGATGTTAATCCTCTATGTGTTCAATATACATGGGATAATAAATTAATTTAAAAACTCTTATTGTAGAAGGATTGGACAAGGTTTTCTTATCTAATACATGGTTGCAAATAGAGTGTACAATCTCTTCAAACATGTTATTGCAATAATGACCAAATCATAAACCCATTCTTTTAGGATGTGTTTTACTCAATAATAGTTATCGAAGGCCATCTTGATTTTAGTCTATATGGATGTATGACCTTGATTTATTTTAGATGGCCATATTATAACAGGATGAAACAAGGTTTGAATGATTATGAATGCAAGTTTGTTTAAAATATGAAATATCTAAGGGAAAATAAAGATTTCAAATACTAAATTATTTGATAATATATTTAAAGCAAAAGAGAAAATTAGATCAAAGCTAAACAATTTACAAGAGATGGTAGTAATCAATGGATTGGACTAACATACTTATATGCAAGAAAAATAATTACATTATGAATATCATAATATATTGAAAACAAAAGACTTGTATTGGTACCAAAATTCT
Source organism: Wollemia nobilis (assembly GCA_028583015.1). Lineage (NCBI taxonomy): Eukaryota > Viridiplantae > Streptophyta > Pinopsida > Araucariales > Araucariaceae > Wollemia > Wollemia nobilis. The sequence continues at coordinate 7,857,235 of JAQPPZ010017110.1, forward strand.
AAGGAGAGATGGCTCAAGGAAGGGGATAGAAATACCAATTTTTATGCTACAACTAAAACATATTTATAATATTTTTGTCAAATAAAAATACTTAAAAGTTTGGATGGAGGAAATATTGAAAGAGAAGAAGATATTAGGAAAGAATCACTCAATTATTTCAAAGATATTATGTCACTGTTACATACCCCACAATTGTAACTCATATTGGCATATGAAATTGTGCGTAAAGTGGACCATGTATTAAGCTAGAAGTGGGTCATGTATTAAGTTAGATATAGGTATAAGTGTGTATCATAGAATCATATATGTAACTGCTTTAGAATCATGAATGTAACTATCATAGATTATATAATCAAGAATATTATCATAGAATACTACCAAAGCATATTGTTATAGAATATTATCATAGAATTTCAGGAAATATGCTTGTAAATATTTTAAAAAGGGAAGGATGTAACCCTCCTAGGATGGGTGAAGAATTGGAATATTTTGTAAGGAGGTTGGCCCCTTTAAGAGGCTAGTGATAGTAATATTTCTTGTCCCAAATTCTTGAATTTGCTATTATTTTGCATTTATGTATTTCATTTAATGAATACTTCTATTATTGAATATGCGATATTAGTGTTGCTTTTATCAATAATCCTTGTAATCATAGTTAGAATTATCTTTGGCACTAAATTTCTTATCTTAGTACAACTCAAAACTAATAATTTTGAGTTAAAATATTTGTATGAGAAGAAGAGGTTCATTGCAAGTGGTATCAAAGTTTTTTCTAGAGCATGGTAAGTTTCTATTGCGAGCAAGTTTTTTATTAACCCTAGGTCCATAGGTTAGGAATGGTGTTTTAATTGTTTTAAAATAACATGAAGGAGCTATCATTATTGGCTAAGCTATATTTTCCATAAAGCATCTACTAAAGTGAGGGGTTATTAGACTCCAATACATAGGCCCTAGACAACACCTATACACAAATTTGAGCTCCCACATACCTTGCATATATTGGGAGACCCCAGGAACCTTGAGCCAAATTTCATATATAGAAAGTCACTCGACCATGCAAAATCCACAGTGCACCAAGTATAACACTCAAGAAGATTACCTTTTCTTGTTGATCAGAGAGATAAGTAGTATACCTAAGGATATTGGTTATGTCCTCCTTGTGTAGTGGCCTAAAATAACACACCTTAACCTAGAATACTTCCATTTCCTATTTAACTTAATATAAGCATATGTCACATGGAAAACAATTTGGAATTCAACATTTTTTGAGGAAGATACACAATATAAAAATACTTATTATAAAATAAGAATGTTTGGGCTATCAAAACATGTCATTTTAGGATAAATCCCATTGTGATCATCTCATCAAATTTATTCTTTTGATATATAACACCCATACATTTTTTTTGGAACCTTACTAAAAATAGTAATAGCTAAAACAATGATTCTAAATTTAGTAAATGCCCTCAAAGACCCTTTATCAAGAAATGGAGGCCATAATGCATAACCTAGAGGAACAACTGACCAAATTGGATGCCATAATTTAACTCAAGAGCCAATTATCTTCTCTCACCACCATGACAACATATTGCTAGCATAAACAAGACTAGATGAGTTAGGACATTGAAGTAATTAAGATTAAAAATATAAATTTTGATGGGTTCACTAAAAATAGCTCAGAAAATCAAAGAGAGAAAGCTAGTGATAGGAAAAACTTCTCTCAAGAATTATAGAGGAAAACTATCAACAATCTAGAAATAATAGAGGGATGACCCTAAACTTCCTAAAATAGATTATCTAAGGTTTGAAAGGACTAAACCATAAATCTAGTTAGTTACAATTGAACAATGGTATGAACCACATTAAACTTCCTTCAACCAATGGATTTATATAATTGTCTTTCATTTTGACCTTGAAGCACTACATTGGTACCTATGGTTGAAGAAACAAGTCCTAAACCTTGGGTAGATACAATTTAAGAGAGATCTCCTTAGTATATTTAGGTCATTATAATTTAAATATTTTATAGATACCATCACTAAGCTCTGATAAACAAGTACTATACTTGAGTATGTTATGGATTTTTAAAAGTTAGCCAACAAAATTGAAGGTCTTCTAGATTAATTCTTCAAGAGTTGTTTTATTAGTGGACTGAAGGAAGAAATAAGAATTGAGATCCAACTACTCAAGTTGGGCACCTACATGACTACCATAGGGCTAGCTAAACTTATAGAGAGCAAATAAAATATCCAACGATAGGCTTTTGGACTCTTGAAATTCTAGAATAGAACTTTTACATCCACAAACAATAATGCTCCAACGGCTCCAATAGTTAAGAGCTAACACTTAAGGATATGGCCAACCGTAGATCTAAGGGATTAAATTGTTATTATGATGAAAAGGGTCCATGGAGACAAGTACAAAAAATAATGCCTCTACTTCTAGATATGAGTAGTACTTTTTTTTCTTCTACAATCATGGAGGATGAATTTATGGATTCAATAGAAGAGAAACTAGAATCAGTGGATGAAGAACCTCCAACCAATAGTCCCATAAAATAAACTCATACTATTTATTTTAATGCTATTACCAAAATATTGATACCCCAGTGCATAATGGTCCAAGGATTTCTCAAAAAAACAAGGTTTTGATGCTATTGGACTATGGTAGCACATATAACTTTATTGAATTTAGTGTAGACAAAAGAGCATATTATTTCATCTACAATCATGATCAAGGTGAAAATTGCTAATGGTAATATCATGTCTTGTAATGGAATGTATTGAAATGCCCACCTATCCATAGGTTACTACCAATGTCGTAATGATATTTACACAATCCCATTGGTTGTATAGTTACCCCTATCACCATAAGAATAAAATTAAGTAGATGGTGAAGGAACTATTGCAAGTAGGATTAATATGTCCAAGTGAAATCCCTTTTCTTAGCCCTAGTCTTACTAGTTAGAAAGAAGGATGGATCATGGAGTATGCGTGTGGGATTTCATGAACTCAATAATATAACCATAAAATATAAGTTTCTCATCCCTATAATTTATGACTTGTTGGATGAACTACATGGTTCTTAATACTTTACCAAATTGGACCTCTGTTCAGGGTACCATTAGATTCACATTCATGAGGAGGACATCCCCAAAATAGATTTTGGTATTCATGAGGGGCACTATGAGTTCTTGGTTATGCCCTTTGGTCTCACCAATGCACTATCAACTTTCTAAGGATTGATGAATATGGTTCTTAAACCATATCTATGAAAGTTTACCTTTTTCTTTTTTGATGACATGTGGGTATACAATAGAACATGGAAAGAGCACCTACAACATATGAACTAGGTGTTGGAGCTTCTATAGCAAAATTAATTGTATATCAAATAATCTAAGTGTGATTTTTGAGCAACAAAGGTGGAATATTCAGGCATATTATTTCCAAACATGGTATATGCATTGACCCAAAAAATATCGAGGCCATGAAGGAGTGTTCCAAATCCAAAATATTCAAGAGCCCTTGGGAATTTCTTGAAGTCATAGGGTACTACTGTAAGTTTCTCAAGGATTATGAGAATATTATGGTACCTCTAATAACTATGCTTCATAAATATGTATTTGCATAGAATTATGCAATCAAGTAGGTCTTTTTTACTCTAAAGAATGTTATGTGCCACACATTAGTCTTAACAATACCTTCTCTAAAACCTTTGTAGAAAGTGACACATCAAGTGTGGGGTTGGGGGATGTACTTATGCAATAATTTCAGCCCATTATATTCAAAATCAAGGCCCTAATAGGGAAGAATATCACAAAATCAACATATAAAAATAATATTATATCTATCATATTTATAGTTCTCTATCAATGACCATACTTGTTAGGTTAACACATTATCATGCAAACATGTCATCATATCGGTGGAGCTAAGCTAACAAATATAAATTAAAAGTGATGATAAAAATGGTATTAAGGGTATGAAAAAGACCCTTAAAAAGGAGTTATTAGAGAATTAATAGGTAGTTATACTTATTTTTGTTTTAATATAATAAACAAAAATTAGTGAGGAATGTAAGGTTGCATTCAAAAATATTTTGAATATAGGATATTGTTTCATGTGTTCTATATGAGATCTAAAAGGTATAATGACAATATGTGACAAACACAAATAGGATGAGAAATAGTTAGAAGTAAAAAGTAATTGGGTTGTTGGTCTTTTTTGCAAGAAAGAATAAACAATCAAAATTAGGTTATAAATGTATATTATCCAATTATAGTTACTCCTCATGAAAATGTCGGAAGGAGCTTAGTATATATATGTCACAATCAATTATGAGTCATAATTGTTATCTATGAAGAAAGAAATAAGACACTAGCCAAAACTATTGATATTAGCAGGAGTGTTGTGAATATTACTAACCTTTTTGGGTTGGCACTTATTTTTTATAATACACACATCCTATGAATGATTAATGCACTGAAATCAACTATTGACTAATGAAAAATCAATAATCTATGATTTTTTTTGCGAGATGGAGGAGAGGAGCAGCGGCGGCGAGTTTTCAAATTTTTTAGGCGGGAAAAGCAGCGGTGGTTCAGAGGGTTTGGGCAGGACCCTTGAGCTTGATCCAGGCATGGATCCAGAGGATGGGAGGCTAGCGGCGGTAGCAGAGGTTATCTAGAGAGAGTGCGACCCCCCCCATAAATACCCGGACAAAGGGACCCAGTTGAGCGGGGCGGGCCCCAGAGGAGCCCGATCCTTTGCGGATACAGTCTTAGGGAGAAAGAGTGTCTTTCTTTCTCTCCCGCCCCTCATTTCGGTAAATAACAGGGTAAAGGCACCTATCGATTCGATGGGGCCATGTTTAGCCATGGAAGATTTTTCTTTAGTGGGTAAGTTTCTAGGTGGAAGGCCAGATATAGAAACTATTCGTTCTTGGGCCCTATCCAAATGGAGGACGACGGGTAGTTTGGAGGTTGTTGCCCTTTCCAGGGGGTTTTTCATCTTAAGATTTAACAATAAGGAGGATGTGAGCCGCGTTCTCACTGGAGGACCCTGGTTTTTAGGGAAATGCAGCCTTTTCCTTAGGAAATGGGGTGAAGATTTTGACCCTGAAAAATAGAACATTAATACTGCTCCCATTTGGGTGCGGCTTCCCAATCTTCCAGCTCAGTTTGTCAACGAGTATTGGCTACATGGCATCGCCAGAACGATCGGTGAACTGGTGTCCATAGATCATGCAACCTTGGCTAGGACAAGGATGACTCATGCAAGACTCTGCGTCAATGCCAATCTTGAATCTGAACTGCCAAATGTTGTGGAACTTGAGTATGGCAACTATCTTAGATATCAGACGGTGGAATACAAAAATAAGCCAGCTTATTGCCCTGAGTGTAAATCACAAGGCCACCTACAAAATCAGTGCCCTACACTAGCAGCAAAGAGAGACATCCCCAGATTGGAAAGCAATCACGCAAATGAGAAAGGGCTTCCTAGGAACCTCCCTCCTGGTGGCAAAGGAGGGTTTAGGCCGTTCAAAAATAACTACATGTCTCAGGAGAAAGACTATCAGAGTGCAAGGCATTCTTAGAGCAAATACAAGCATCATCTCACCAAAGATCCGAAAAACCAGGTAAGCCCTAAATCTCCAAGCTCAAATCAGTTCAATATTTTAGTCGATCTACCAGTAGAAGGGGAGATCGAGGAAGTAGAAGAGGATAACAGGCAATGTGCTCTCCCTGAAACCCTAGAATCCCCATCAAAGGTGGGCCCGTCTAATCCCATATCAAATATCCCTCCAATCCCTCAGGAAGGGGCTAGGATTAGCCCCAGAGATTATAGAAAAAGAGTGGAGGAGATTTCGTCTTCTAAACCAGACCTCCCCAATATCATAGCCAGAAGTCCGCCCAACCAGATAGAAGATTCTTCTTTCAAACCAGGAGAATACAGGAAGAATATGGAGGAGTTAGACTCGAGGACTGAGATGATAGAACTGGATGATTTCAAGGAATGTGGGAGTCTGGTTCTTCAACAGTTAGATCCCCCTCAATTTAGCCCCAAAAATACCAGGAGCACGACTAAGTCACCCATTGACTTTGGTTGTGAGAGAAAGAAGGGGAGGATTTCAAACGCAAAGCATAACAAAATGAAGACTGACAATGAAATTGCTAGCTGTAAACAGAAAACTTTGATCCAACAAGTTATCCCAGGGTTCGAAGATAACAACTCAGGAAAACCTCCTCAGGGAAGAGGGAAAGGGAAGAACTCTAAACAATCTAAATGAAGGTTCTCTCATGGAATGTGAGAGGCCTCAATGGTCGGCCCACTCAGAGAGTGGTTGGTTTGCTAAGAAGGCAGTACAATCCAACAATTTTGATGTTGCAAGAAACAAAATTAGATGAAGTCCAGTCAAAATCGATAGCTAAAAAGATGTGGAATCAAGGGGAAATGGTGTTTATTCCAGCAAGGGGAACGTCTGGGGGCCTCATGGTTTTGTGGGACCCTCGGGTAGTGGAAGGCAGTGTCATCCAAGAGGACGACAGGGTGTTAAGTGTGTTTTTCCATGATTTTGAAAATAATAGATCGTGGATCTGTTCCAATGTGTATGCTCCTAACTCTGTTCAGGGGAGAGCCTCTTTGTGGGAGTTTTTGGGCAATCTGGGTGATGCTTTCCATGACATCCCCTGGGTTGTGGCAGGTGAATTCAACATGCCACTATACCCATCAAAAAAAAAGGGTGGATCTGGGCTCCCCTCCAGAAGCATGGAAGACTTCAATGAGTTTGTTAACTCGAATCAACTGATGGATGTGAAGCTAAGAGGAGCCAAGTATACTTGGAGCAACAGGAGGTCTGGCAGCCAACTGATCCAGGAAAGACTTGACAGGTTCTTCTTATCCAAGGAGGCGATGGCTGGGTTTGGAGACTCCACCTTGCATACCTTCCCCAAAATCTCTTCTGATCACAACCCCATCCTCTTGGAGGTCCCAAAGTCTAACTCTTTCAAAAAACCCTTTCATTTTCAGTCGATGTGGATCAGACACCCGGATCTAAAAGAAAGCATGTCCATTTGGTGGCAGCAACCTTTCCATGGAAGTTCAGGTTTTATTCTTGCTCAAAAGTTGAAACTAGTTAAGAATAACCTTAGAACTTGGAATAAGGAGGTTTTTGGGAACCTTTTTGAGAACAAGGAAAAAGTGAGGGAAATGTTGTAGGTCATTGACAACTCGATCCAGAGTGGTACCAATTATGAAGCTACTAGGAAGGATGAACTAGCCAATCTGTCAGAATATCTTAATATCTTAGCATGTGAGGAGACCTACTGGAGACAGAAATCCAGGGCTCTATGGCTAAAGGATGGAGATTCGAACTCAAAGTTTTTTCATGTTACCACCTTGAGGAACAGAAGTAATAATAAGATCAGAGAGTTAACCAAAGCTGATGGATCCAAAACCCAAGATTTAATGGAGATCAGGGAGGAAGCAGTAGCTTACTTCAGCTCCCTTCTCGAGGATGAATCCCAGGTTAAATAAGAAGCCAAGGAAACCCTCCTTCAGTCCATTCTGAGTTTGGTTGGTGAGGCCATAAATGGTAAGCTTATTGCTCCCTTCACTGACGAGGAAATTAGAAAAGCCCTGTTTAGCATGGATCCTGAGAAGGCCCCTGACCTTGATGGGTTCCCTCCTCGGTTCTACCAAGATTTTTGGGATACGGTAGGACCGGATGTCATCTCTGCTATCAAAGAATTTTAGGCTTCAAAACATATATCACGAGGGTTCAAGTCCACCTTTATCACCCTGATTCCTAAGGGCCCATCTCCTGAGACCATGGCAGACTTCAGACCGATTAGTCTTTGCAATGTGTCCTACAAGATATTTTCAAAAGCCATTGTTAATAGGATGAAATAAATTCTTCCCCTCATTATCGATTCAAGCCAAGGCAACTCTGTCAAAGGGAGATCGATTTTGGATGGTGTGATTACTGTCCATGAAGCTTTGCACTCTGCAATTCAAACCAACAAGGCGGTCTTAGCCCTAAAGCTCGATATGAACAAAGCTTTTGACCGTATCAACTGGGATTTTCTGATGGCTGTTCTCCTGAAGTTCGGTTTTCATCCTCAATGGGTCAGGCTGATAAAAGAGTGCATTTTTGAACCCTGGTTCTCAGTTCTGGTCAATGGTACGATAGTTGGGTACTTCCATAGTCACAGAGGGCTCAGAAAAGGAGATTCAATTAGCCTAATGTTGTTCGTCATTGTGGTAGAGGCTCTGGGAAGAACTATTAAAGCAGCATGCAATACTGGGTTAATTTCAGGGATCAAAGCCACCTCTCTCATCAACCCTATTAGTCACCAACAATTTGTGGATGACACTTTGTTGTTGGCCCAGTCGTCTGTGGTTGAAGATAGAAGGATCAAGCTCATCCTCCAACTCTATGAAGATGCGGCGGGCCAGAAGGTGAATTTTAACAAAAGCAAGCTTTATTTCCTTAACACCCTAAATCAGAGACAAGCCAAAATTGCTCACATCTTGGGTTGTTCGATAGCGTCTCTCCCGACCACGTACCTAGGCCTCCCCCTCTTCTACGGCTCTTCGTGTAGTTCTATGTGGGATAGAGTGGTATAAAGAATCCAAAAGAAACTGTCTGGTTGGAAAGGTCATTTTCTGTCTTAGGCTGGGAAACTCACCCTCACCAAGGCATCCCTCCAGAGCATTCCAATTTATTTTCTTTCTGTCTTTAGAGCTCCAACCAGAATTTTTCAAAAAATAGAACAGATTCAAAAGAACTTTCTCTGGTCTGGATCTGAAGAAAAACAGAGGATCCACCTTGTGGGCTGGGGCAAGGTTTGTAGACTAAAAGAATTCGGAGGGCTTGGACTGAGAAGAATTGCTCATCTAAACACAGCTTTAGTAGCTAAACAAGCTTGGTGCCTTATTAACAATGAGGAAAATGAGTGGACTGCCATAATTAGAAGGAAATATCTTCAAGATCTTGATTTCCTAGATGATACGGTGCATAGAAGAGGTTCTACGTTCTGGAGAGCTATCCTATCTAGTAGAGAAGTCCTAAAGAAAGGCCTAAGATGGGTCCTTGGCAATGGTCAGAAGATCAGGTTCTGGGATGACAGGTGGGCCAAGGAAGTAGCTTTGTCTCAGGTTTCTCACCTTGCTAGGGTCAAAAGAATCACGGAGGTTTTATATGGAAGGAAAGTTGCTGACTTTATGAGGCAGGATAGAGGAAGGCTTAGCTGGAAACATATTAGGATCCCTGGGCTTGAAGCAGTCTCAGAAGAAATCCAAAGCATATTGCGTCTTCAATTCATTTCCATGAGTCCTGGGCAGGATCAGGTGATTTGGGCACCTTCCAAAAATGGGCAGTTCACAGTCAAATCTACTTATATGCTAATGGTTGATTCTCAGGACCCCATTCTTCAGACTTAGTTGGTGTGGGTCAAAAAGCTTATTCCCAAAATTGCTATGTTCTCTTGGTTGGCGATTCAAGGCAGGATTCTTACTATTGACAATTTGATTAGGAAAGGTTTGATTATTGCTAACCGTTGTTATTTGTGCAGGGCCAATTGGGAGTCCATCCTCCATATTTTCCTTGAATTCTCAATCTCTTCGAGCATCCTCAATAGGTTATTGCAAGCCTTTAACATTTTTTGGGTCAGACCTGCTACCATCCTTGACCTCTTCCACCAATGGCCAAATCCCTTTGTCAGCCTTAGATTGAAGTTTTTTTGGAAGGTCTATCTTCATCATTTTCTGTGGCAGATTTGGCTTGAACGAAATCATAGAGCTTTCCATGAGTCCTGCCATGATGCCTCTTCCATCACCAATAAGATCATTTCCTTTGCCCGTGAAAACGTTAGCCTTATCCCCCTTGAAGCTCGCAACCCTTCCCTCTGGGAGAGACTGATCGCTCACTCTTTAAATTTTACCCTGGCTAAAAATCCCATGACCCCCAAGGTTAATCCCAGAGTTAATGTCAAGTGGAATCCACCCCCTGTTGGATGGCTCAAGCTCAAATTTGATGGGGCTTCCAAAGGTAATCCTGGCAAAGCAGGGGCTGGAGGTGTAGTGAGAAATCATCAAGGATGTTTGGTGATGGCCTTTTCTGAGCAGTTAGGAACCAGAACTAACAATGAGGCAAAAGCTAGAGCACTCTGGAGGGGTCTTTAGTTGGCTCAAGACATAGAAGATAATATTATTGTTGAAGGAGATTCCATGCATATCATTAACCTTATCAACAATGGGAAAACTCCTCCATGGCGGTTTAAGACTGTCATAGAAGAGGCGAGGTACCTCTACCAAGCTAGGAATGAGCGAAGAGCCGAGCATGTGTTTAGGGAAGCTAATAAATCTATTGATATCTTAGCCAATTTAGGAGTGGAAGCTGATGGTTTGGTCACTTGGGAACTCGGGTTCCAAGTGAAGTGGAGAATATTATCCAAAACGACCGCCAATGATGTTGCATCTGTGGAAGTTGGAAAAAGGAAGAGAAGTGTTTTGTCTCTTGAAGATTTTCTATTGCGTTTTCGTGACCAAAAAACACAAGTGTGACCATGTTCCAAAACTGTCGTGATATCACGACATGTCGTCGTATCGCAGTCAACACAAAGCAGCAAAGGTTTTGACCATCAGTTGTTGTGATATCGCGACTTGTCGCGGTGTCGCGCTCCAAAGTTGCAGTGAAAAGCTCATAAGGTTTTTGTCGCAATATCGCGACGTGTCGTCGTATCGTGGTCAAAGTAGAGGTGGCGATGTGTTGACCCAAAATTGTCACGAAATCGTGACTTTTCGCGCTTTCGTGCCTATGAGAAGCAGTGTTGAGCTTCATGATTTTTTGTCACGATTTCGTGGCTTGATGTATTTTTGCGACCTGTTGAGTTTTCGTGGTGCTCGAGGCTGGAAAAAGCTAAGTGTGGAAGTTTGACACGATTTTGCGACCGACAGAGTCAGAAGAGAGTGCCCTACTAAACCGTCACGATTTCGCGACGTGTCGCCCTTTCGCGGTCAAAGCAAAGCAGGAGTGGCGTTGACCGAAAAGTGTCACGAAATTGTGACATGTCGCGAATTCACGACATGTCGCGTTGTCGCGCCCAAAAGAAACATTCAAGAGCTTAGAGTATTTTTGTCGCGTTTTCACGAAGTGTCTCATTTTCGCGGCTTGATGCAGTTTTGCGGTGCCCAAGCTTGGATTTTGCTAAGTATGGAAAGTTGTCACGATTTCGCGACCAACAGCGGCAGTAGGAAGCTCCCGGAAAGTATGTCGCGTTTTCGCGACGCGGATGTGACTATGGTGCAGAAGGCTGTTAGATGTCGCAAAATCGTGACATGTCGCATTTTAGCGACTTGTCACGATTTCGCGGAGATGCAGATAGTGAAACTAAAGGCAGATAGATGTCGAGAGAAAAATTTAAAGTTGAAGTTAATTTTGATAAGACTTTCCATTTTTTTGACAAGGAGCGAAATCGCGAAGTGGTTGGAAATTGTTGCTGAAGGCAGAAAATTATCGCGAAATCGCGACGTGTCATTTTTTCGTGGCTTGTCACGAAATCGCGGTGCTGCATGAAGGTGAAGCAGAAGGCTCGTTGTTGTCACGATTTTGTGACTTGTCACCTTTTCGCGACCTGTCACGAAATCGTAGATTTTTTGGCTTTGGATACTGCTGGATGTTTTTTGTTGCGAAATCGTGACATGTCACATTTTCGCGACATGTCGCATTTTCGTGACTTGTCGCGAAATCGCGGTGTTGCTGAAAAGCGTAGCGCTTGGCCGGTTGCTGTCGCAATTTCGCGACTTGTCTCATTTTCGTGACTTGTCATGAAATCGCGGAGGTGGGGGTTATTGGTGACAGGTGGCTATGGTGTGCCCTTTTGTTTTCTTATCCATAACAGCTCTGTGCTGATTATTGTAAAAGGTTTTGGGTCAACCTAGGAAACCCGTTTGCAATGAAATTGATCCTTAATTACCAAAAAAAAATAATAATAATTGTTATATATGAATTCTTGGGGGAACTTCGATATATTTTATATCCTTTAAAAAATAAGGGTGGACTCCTAGATGGTCTAAATAAATACATGATTTTGCTTCATTTGTCAATTCAAATGCCTTTTGGACTCTTAAGGGTGGACTCTTATTGTAGAAGGATTGGACAAGGTTTTCTTATCTAATACATGGTTGCAAATAGAGTGTACAATCTCTTCAAACATGTTATTGCAATAATGACCAAATCATAAACCCATTCTTTTAGGATGTGTTTTACTCAATAATAGTTATCGAAGGCCATCTTGATTTTAGTCTATATGGATGTATGACCTTGATTTATTTTAGATGGCCATATTATAACGGGATGAAACAAGGTTTGAATGATTATGAATGCAAGTTTGTTTAAAATATGAAATATCTAAGGGAAAATAAAGATTTCAAATACTAAATTATTTGATAATATATTTAAAGAAAAAGAGAAAATTAGATCAAAGCTAAACAATTTACAAGAGATGGTAGTAATCAATGGACTGGACTAACATACTTATATGCAAGAAAAATAATTACATTATGAATATCATAATATATTGAAAACAAAAGACTTGTATTGGTACCAAAATTCTAAGGAGAGATGGCTCAAGGAAGGGGATAGAAATACCAATTTTTATGCTACAACTAAAACATATTTATAATATTTTTGTCAAATAAAAATACTTAAAAGTTTGGATGGAGGAAATATTGAAAGAGAAGAAGATATTAGGAAAGAATCACTCAATTATTTCAAAGATATTATGTTACTGTTACATACCGCACAATTGTAACTCATATTGGCATATGATATTGTGTGTAAAGTGGACCATGTATTAAGCTAGAAGTGGGTTATGTATTAAGTTAGATATAGGTATAAGTGTGTATCATAGAATCATATATGTAACTGCTTTAGAATCATGAATGTAACTATCATAGATTATATAATCAAGAATATTATCATAGAATACTACCAAAGCATATTGTTATAGAATATTATCAGAGAATTTCAGGAAATATGCTTGTAAATATTTTAAAAAGGGAAGGATGTAACCCTCCTAGGATGGGTGAAGAATTGGAATATTTTGTAAGGAGGTTGGCCCCTTTAAGAGGCTAGTGATAGTAATATTTCTTGTCCCAAATTCTTGAATTTGCTATTATTTTGCATTTATGTATTTCATTTAATGAATACTTCTATTTTTGAATATGCGATATTAGTATTGCTTTTATCAATAATCCTTGTAATCATTATTAGAATTATCTTTGGCACTAAATTTCTTATCTTAGTACAACTCAAAACTAATAATTTTTAGTTAAAACATTTGTATGAGAAGAAGAGGTTCATTGCAAGTGGTATCAAAGTTTTTTCTAGAGCATGGTAAGTTTCTATTGCGAGCAAGTTTTTTATTAACCCTAGGTCCATAGGTTAGGAATGGTGTTTTAATTGTTTTAAAATAACATGAAGGAGCTATCATTATTGGCTAAGCTATATTTTCCATAAAGCATCTACTAAAGTGAGGGGTTATTAGACTCCAATACATAGGCCCTAGACAACACCTATACACAAATTTGAGCTCCCACATACCTTGCATATATTGGGAGACCCCAGGAACCTTGAGCCAAACTTCATATATAGAAAGTCACTCGACCATGTAAAATCCACAGTGCACCAAGTATAACACTCAAGAAGATTACCTTTTCTTGTTGATCAGAGAGATAAGTAGTATACCTAAGGATATCGGTTATGTCCTCCTTGCGTAGTGGCCTAAAATATTGGTCTAAGCATTATTGATCACTACTATAGTATATTAGAGGGTTATGGAGAGTACACACCTTAACCTAGAATACTTCCATTTCCTATTTAACTTAATATAAGCATATGTCACATGGAAAACAATTTGGAATTCAACATTTTTTGAGGAAGATACACAATATAAAAATCCTTATTATAAAATAAGAATGTTTGGGCTATCAAAACATGTCATTTTAGGATAAATCCCATTGTGATCATTTCATCAAATTTATTCTTTTGATATATAACACCCATACATTTTTTTTGGACCCTTACTAAAAATAGTAATAGCTAAAACAATGATTCTAAATTTAGTAAATGCCCTCAAAGACCCTTTATCAAGAAATGGAGGCCATAATGCATAACCTAGAGGAACAACTGACCAAATTGGATGCCATAATTTAACTCAAGAGCCAATTATCTTCTCTCACCACCATGACAACATATTGCTAGCATAAACAAGACTAGATGAGTTAGGACATTGAAGTAATTAAGATTAAAAATATAAATTTTGATGGGTTCACTAAAAATAGCTCAGAAAATCAAAGAGAGAAAGCTAGTGATAGGAAAAACTTCTCTCAAGAATTATAGAGGAAAACTATCAACAATCAAGAAATAATAGAGGGATGACCCTAAACTTCCTAAAATAGATTATCTAAGGTTTGAAAGGACTAAACCATAAATCTAGTTAGTTACAATTGAACAATGGTATGAACCACATTAAACTTCCTTCAACCAATGGATTTATATAATTGTCTTTCATTTTGACCTTGAAGCACTACATTGGTACCTATGGTTGAAGAAACAAGTCCTAAACCTTGGGTAGATACAATTTAAGAGAGATCTCCTTAGTATATTTAGGTCATTATAATTTAAATATTTTATAGATACCATCACTAAGCTCTGATAAACAAGTACTATACTTGAGTATGTTATGGATTTTTAAAAGTTAGCCAACAAAATTGAAGGTCTTCTAGATTAATTCTTCAAGAGTTGTTTTATTAGTGGATTGAAGGAAGAAATAAGAATTGAGATCCAACTACTCAAGCTGGCCACCTACATGACTACCATAGGGCTAGCTAAACTTATAGAGAGCAAATAAAATATCCAACGATAGGCTTCTGGACTATTGAAATTCTAGAATAGAACTTTTACATCCACAAACAATAATGCTCCAACGGCTCCAATAGTTAAGAGCTAACACTTAAGGATATGGCCAACCGTAGATCTAAGGGATTAAATTGTTATTATGATGAAAATGGTCCATGGACACAAGTACAAAAAATAATGCCTCTACTTCTAGATATGAGTAGTACTTTTTTTTCTTCTACAATCATGGAGGATGAATTTATGGATTCAATAGAAGAGAAACTAGAATCAATGGATGAAGAAACTCCAACCAATAGGCCCATAAAATAAACTCATACTATTTATTTTAATGCTATTACCAAAATATTGCTACCCCAGTGCATAATGGTCCAAAGATTTCTCAAAAAAACAAGGTTTTGATGCTATTGGACTATGGTAGCACATATAACTTTATTGAATTTAGTGTAGACAAAAGAGCATATTATTTCATCTACAATCATGATCAAGGTGAAAATTGCTAATGGTAATATCATGTCTTGTAATGGAATGTATTGAAATGCCCACCTATCCATAGGTTACTACCAATGTCATAATGATATTTACACAATCCCATTGGTTGTATAGTTACCCCTATCACCAGAAGAATAAAATTAAGTAGATGGTGAAGGAACTATTGCAAGTAGGATTAATATGTCCAAGTGAAAGCCCTTTTCTTAGCCCTAGTCTTACTAGTTAGAAAGAAGGATGGATCATGGAGTATGCGTGTGGTATTTCATGAACTCAATAATATAACCATAAAATATAAGTTTCTCATCCCTATAATTTATGACTTGTTGGATGAACTACATGGTTCTTAATACTTTACCAAATTGGACCTCTGTTCAGGGTACCATTAGATTCACATTCATGAGGAGGACATCCCCAAAATAGATTTTGGTATTCATGAGGGGCACTATGAGTTCTTGGTTATGCCCTTTGGTCTCACCAATGCACTATCAACTTTCTAAGGATTGATGAATATGGTTCTTAAACCATATCTATGAAAGTTTACCTTTTTCTTTTTTGATGACATGTGGGTATACAATAGAACATGGAAAGAGCACCTACAACATATGAACTAGGTGTTGGAGCTTCTGTAGCAAAATTAATTGTATATCAAATAATCTAATTGTGATTTTTGAGCAACAAAGGTGGAATATTCAGGCATATTATTTCCAAACATAGTATATGCATTGACCCAACAAATATCAAGGCCATGAAGGAGTGTTCCAAATCCAAAATATTCAAGAGCCCTTGGGAATTTCTTGAAGTCATAGGGTACTACTGTAAGTTTCTCAAGTATTATGAGAATATTATGGTACCTCTAATAACTATGCTTCATAAATATGTATTTGCATAGAATTATGCAATCAAGTAGGTCTTTTTTACTCTAAAGAATGCTATGTGCCACACATTAGTATTAGCAATACCTTCTCTAAAACCTTTGTAGAAAGTGACACATCAAGTGTGGGGTTGGAGGATGTACTTATGCAATAATTTCAGCCCATTATATTCAAAATCAAGGCCCTAATAGGGAAGAATATCACAAAATCAACATATAAAAATAATATTATATCTATCATATTTATAGTTCTCTATCAATGACCATACTTGTTAGGTTAACACATTATCATGCAAACATGTCATCATAGCCTTAAGTATCTTCTAGAATAGATGGTTTTTTCTCTTGAGTAGCATAAATGGGTCACTAAGGTCTTAGCATATGACTATGAGATAGTCTATCACAATGGGAAAGAAATTGTAGCCACTGATACCCTTTCTAGACTACCAAAAACTTAAGACACCCTCTATGTAGTATCCATCCTTACGGATGATTGGCTAGAGGTACTCAAGTTAGAATGGTAGGATGACCCCACACTTGCAAAAATTATTCAAGACCTACAAATAGAAAAAAGGGACCATTTTAATTATTCATAGAAGTAGGTAAAACTATGCTACAAGCATCAAGTTATTATTTCATCTACTTCATAATTCAAATTCTATATTTTAACAAATCTTCACTCTTCTCCAATTGGAGGACACATAGGCTTCTAGAAAACCTATGAGTGGGTAAAATGCAACTTTTATTGACCTAATTTTAAGTCTAATGTAAAGCAATTTGTGAATTCTTATGATACTTACTAGTGCCAAAAAGGGAAAAAAATCAACACACCAGGGTTGCTTTCATATTTACCCATTCGAGAGTCACCATGGATAGATATTTTCATGGACTTCATTGAAATTATCCCTCTCTATAGTGGAATTTTTTTATTATGGTGATCATGGATATATTAACTATGTATGCTCACTTTTGCTTCCTAAGTCATCCCTATACTATAAGGACAATGGCATATTTTTTTATGGATCAAATATTTTTGTTTCATGGGATGCCAAACTCCATAATTAGTGATCATAACAAGGTGTTCACTAGTAAATTTTGCGAGGAGCTTTATTATATTCAGGGAACTAGTTAAAATGAATCAAATGCTATCACCCATAGACTAATGGTTAAACAAAGGTGGTAAATAAATATCTTGATACATATAATTGATGTTTGCTATTTTATAACCAATCTAAATATATTCAACGGCTTTCCTTGGTAGAATGGTGATACAATACCACTTTTAATACAACCATAAGGATGACAACATATGATAAAATATATGGTCAATCATATACAACACTTATTACTTGCCAAACAACTCAAAGTTTGAAGCAATTGAAATAGTCCTTAATTGAAGGTAGGAAGTCTTAGCATCTTTGAAATAGAATTTAGAAACCACCCAGAACTACATGAAATAATAGGAAAATAAACACAAGATCGAGAGGGAATTTGCATAAGGTGATATGGTCTTCCTCCATCTTCAACCCTACAAGTATATGTCCCTAAAACAAAAGGGTCAACACAAGTTGATACCTAAGTTCTATGGACCCTACAATGTATTTTATTAGATAGGGTATGTTGCTTACAATTTGGAGCTACTGATGACATCTAAGATTCATCTAATTATTCATATATCTTGCTTGAATAAAGTCATGGGGAATCATACCTAGGTATAGTTGGTCCTTCCTAAATCAGATGAAGAAGAATCCATTCTTTTGCAATTTATAACCATTCTAGATTTAAGGAATAAACGTATTTACTCCTGTGAAATCACCAAAGTGCTTGTTTAGTGGAAGGGGTTGAAACCAAAAGATACCACATGTGAGCTATTAAAGGAGTTTTAGCAATAGTTTTCAACCTTTCAAATTTGATTACAAATCTTCTCGAAGGGGTGTGGCATGTTACGTACCCCATAATTGTAACTCATGTTGGAATATGATATTCTATGAAAATGGACCATGCATTAAGTTAGAAGTGCACCACACAATAAGTTAGATATAGTAAGGAGTGTGTGTCATAGAATCATGTATGTAAGCACTTTGGAAACATTAATGTGATTTTCATAGAATATGTAGTTCAAAATATTATCATAGAATACATCATAGCATATTCTCATAGAATATCAAGAAATGTGCTTGTAATATTATAAAATGGGAAGGATGTCACCCTCATGGGATAGGTGAAGAATTGGAACATTTTGTAAGGAGGTTGTCCCCTCAAAGAGGCCAACGATAGTAATATTACTTGTCTTGAATTCTTGTATTTGATATTATTTTGAATTTCCACGTTTCATGCGTTGAATGCATATATTATTTAATATGTAATATTAGTGCTACTTTTGTCAATAATTCTTATAATCATAGTTAGAATTATCTTTGGCACTAAATTCCTTATCTCAGTAAAACTCATAACTAATAAATTCAAGGTGAAATTTGAATGAGAAGAAGAAGTTCATTGTAGTCACATGTTTAGCAAGATAAGGAGGCTCAAGGTAAGATTGTGCAAAATATTCCATAAATTATCACATAGAAACAAAATGAAATCTCAATGAGGAAGATACTTATAGAGGAGTTACATGAGGCAATTTTCTTTTTCCATCCAACAAGGCACCTAGCCTCGATATATTTCCTCCAATTTTCTCTAAAATATTTTAGGATTTACTAAAGTGATGAATTAGCTATGTTAAAGAAGCTAGGAAGAAGAGGCTACAATAAATGAGATCAAATCCATATTTATTATATTGGTTCTCAAGAAAGACGATACAAACTATTTTGATAAATTTTGTCCAGTAAGCCTTTTACAATATGATATATAAGTTAATTTCAAATATTGTAGCAAACATATTGAAAAATATTCTATATTGTATTATATCAAAGGAAAAGGCAGTTTTCTTTATGGTAAACAAATTATCGATTATGTAGTCATTGCACAAAAGACTACAAATTCTTTTTATTCTATGAAAAAACCATGTAAAATTATACATGGACAAAGCATATGATAGGTTTTGGAGTTTTATGCATGATATTCTAAAAAATAAAATGATTTGATCAAGTTTGGTTTGAATGGATTAAATTTTTTTACAACACTCCAAAAAAATTCTATTTTGATTAATGGATCCCCCATTGGATACTTTGAATCAAATCATGGACTCAACTAGGGTGATCCACTATTTCATGTTTGTATTATTCTTACTAGGATATTACAAAAAGAAAAAATGGAAGAAATAATAAAAGGTATTCATGTAGTAATAATGGTCCTTTTAAATATCATATTTGATCTATTGATCATACTTTTCTTTTGGGTCACCCCCACTCAATAATGCCATGGATATTAAATCAATACAATCATGTTATGAGAAGGTTGTTGGCTAGTTGGTTAATACTATAAAATATAGGATCTTCTTTATTAATACCACCCTAGATTTATAATAAATTTTTGTGGAGACTTTAAGGTTTAAAGTTGAAAAATTTCCATCAACCTATCTAGGCATTCTTTTATCTAATAAATGAAAAAGAAGCTTTGGGACTTGTTAACCCCAAAAAGGGAAGTCCCCCTTTTTGGTCCCTTTCTTCCCTTTCCCCTAAGAGCGCACAAGGTGATGCACCCAAGCCTAGTCCAATGTGCACCACTAGAGAGTGGAGCTCACAAAAATTCCAAAGGACGCATGAGCTCGTGCACACCCAAGCCAATCCATGCACCCCATAAGTGGAGCACACAAAATCCCTTCTGGGCACATGAAGTTGTGCACCTGATTTCATCTCATGTGCTCCATTGTTGAATGGAGCACACAAAGTTGTCCAACGGGTACACGAGGTCATGCACCCCACCTCGATTCCATGCGCTCCATGGTAGAATGGAATGCACAAGTTTTTCCAAAGGCACACACCACAGCACGACCACCTAGGGCCCATGCGCTCCATTCCTTTTGAGTGCACGAGGTCCCTTAATGGTACGCACCTTCACATACCCCAATTATGCCCATGTGCTCCATTCCAATGGAGTGCATGAAAGCCACTGAGATGCACAAGATCATGCATCCAACCCTAGCCCATGCCCTCTACTCTCTAGTGGAGTGCGAGAAGTCCTGAGGGGTGCACGAGCCCGTGTACCCCAAATAGTATCTATGCACTCCATTTTAATGAATCACACAAGGGTATAGTTGGGTGCACAAAGTCATGCACCTAACTCTAGGTTCACGCACTCCACTATGGAGTGCATGAAGGTCTTAAGGGTTCATGAGATCGTGCACCCAGCCCCATGGCACGGCCAGTCATAAAGTGCCAACCAATGAGAAGCATGCACCAACCTACGTGAATTAATAGTATACCCTTTAAAATAATGTGGTAGACCTCCCCCACACCATTAATGCATGCTCAGTGCTTTCTCGATGAGGTCAAGCACATAAAAGCAAGAAGGAACCCTCTTTATTTGCAATAGTGTGTTTCAATGGCTTCTAGCATGACTATGAAAAGGTTACCTAATGTCAAGGCTCACATCGGTAGAATTATTGCGGTGTATCCTGTTATAAGAAGGATAAGGAGGGCCTAAGACCCAAAAGCACTTGCAAACCCACTAGGTTTGGGTAGAGATATAATGGTGGAGTAGCAACGAGAGGTGGAGGGAGTAACAATTTATAGCTTTGACCTAACTAAGGAAGATAACCAGCGTCACCCAATGTTGTTAAGAAGCTTGTTTATGTGGGCACATCGGGATAGCACCAAGCTGGACCTAGTCTAAAATAAATAGGACACCAACCTGGGTTAGTTAATTTATCCGAGGGTCTATCATTCCTTGGATCTCCTAGCTTGGCTGGCGATGGCCTACGACCATAGAAATTGAACCATTCATGACTGCAAAAATTAGGTCATAACTTGACTAACAACAAACTGAATAAGGCAAGTATTCGGGCTCACCCTGGTGTAGCGGGTCTTGGAATTCAAAACATTGGCCCTCCAAGCCAATTTTATGCTCAACACCACATTTCTAAAGATGCTTCTGAAGAGATGGAAATGAAAGTCTTCAGGTTTTCCTATCAAAAAATCTAACTTTGACCCTAGGTACAATATTACGCATATATGATTAACCTAGTGTTGGTTTTCAAGGACCTAGAGCTAATCACGAAGGAGGGGATGTTTCTTATCATCCAATGCAACTAGACAGATAATACGCTTCTCTACCGATGGGAGGACGTGATAAGCGATAATATGGATAAGTATGATCAGTATACAACTTTTGATCGAGTACACAGGGATAGTGAATATCTAGGTCTTCATAACAAGAACTTTATCCTTCGAAAGCTCTGTATGATCAGTATACAACTTTTTATCGAGTAACTAGGATGTTTGAGTCTCATGGAAAACCTCAAAAATCCCCTCATAGAAACAAATCATATCATCACTCACATCATCAACTTTCTTGACAAGATTTATAGAAGCTAATCAAGAAAGTACATACATATCACATCATATCATATCACATTTGGATGTTTAAATGATTAATTATTATTATAAAGTTATTATTTATTCATGATTTTTTATACATTTTGTGATGTCGTTCATTAGACTGTCAAAAATCATGCCATATCATATCATATATTTTAAGTGATTAAAGCATATAGGTTCATCCACATTATATCATCAACATAATGCATAACACATTTCATGTACCATATCATAACAACATAAGTTAGATGCATACACTACACCAAAATTAAACATACATTTAACAATAAGCATTGCATCCATATATGCATACATCATCATCATCTAAATCATTTCATCTAAATACACGTAGCATAAAGCATAAGTCATATAAACCACACCATATAGCATAAAATTGTAAAGTAGTCCAACTACACGTCCGCATCATAACATATGAAGCATCACATCACATCTTATCACATAATATCATGATACTGCATCACATAAACATAAAAAAATAATCATAAAATATACATAATGAGTCCCAAAATTTGGATATCATATAAATATGTGTCAAAATAAGTACATGTAGGTACAAAAGGACCATAATTCTATAATCGTGTAGGTCAACTGACCTTAAAATCCAAATAGTACAAAATACCCAAGGGTCCATAGTGCTCAAGAGTGGCCTGCTCCACTAGCATAATCTCTACCCTCACTACCCCCTCTAGGAGGTGGCATAGAACTGACACCCCTAGTATGCTCTATCCGAGTTTGGATCCTATGGCTTGATCGAGCTAATGACTATCTTGAGGTACTTTGGTCGGTCCTTTATGACCCTCCTTCCATGGGCCTATCTAGTAAGCGGCCTCCATGAAGCCTGACCTCATGATCTAGTGCCAGGATATAGGAGGCATCTAGGGTGTTTTGCTCTAATTACTCTACTAAAATCCCATGCAAACATCAGATATTCACACCTATATCTAGACCACCAGGTCCCTGAGGTACTGGAATAGATGGCATAATCTATCCCTAAGCAAAAATCCCTCTGATCATAAGCTAATATATCCTACTCTATAGTGTGGTCCACTCCGCATCAGAGTGTTGAACCTGAGCCTATAATAAATCAATGGTGGAATCCCTCTACTATACCTGGATATGAGAGACCTACAACTCGACCTCCACCTGATGCAACTGAGACCATAGAGGAGAATACCACTTCTCGAGAGCTAACTCCTCCTCTTCCTTTAGAGCTACCTACTTCTCTACTACCTACTGCTCTATTGGATGGTCCTAACCCTCCATTCGATCCTGCACTTGACATCCATCAGGATCATCCTCTACAGTAGTCGCATCTCGATCACAGCTCAAAATACCACCGCCTTACCACAACCGTGTGCCCCACCACCAAGTGTAGTCCTCTATAACTCTACCATTTACAATACCAACATCCACTATTGGAGTATCATCATCCTCTATCATTGCTATAACTTGAGGTGATGAAATATCCCTCTTTGTAGTGATTCACCTATACAAAACTGGTTGGAGTGGCACATCCTATGGTAGACCAAACTATTGGGGTACCCTAGAATTGTGAAAGAACTCCTTGATGTCATCCTTGTGATTGATAACCCATCGGTTGCACCAAGTCTGAGCTATGAAACTAGTTGGATCCTTCTAAGTAGGTAACTCATGATAAGGCCTCCAGATGACATCCTGGGCCCATAAACCAATCAGTGATGTCGTGTAATGGAAAAGTTCCCCTGCATAACGCCAACTCTTATGCTCCTCGAGCTCTCTAGGCCACCTAGATCCATAACACTAGTGGAAATAAACCACCTCAGTAATCTCCATAGGAAGTCATGTTAGGCGGTCCATCCTAATATACTCTCATCCCTAGATCTGAAGGAGCAAGCTATAAGTGATGATGGTGCATCCCTATCACTGGATCTGATAGATCCCATCGTAGCACTGAGACAGCAAAGCACTAGCCCAAGCATAGCTAATAGGTTGTGCACTGTCCATTAGGTCCTAAACAATGGCTATGAGGTTCCATGGGAACCTCAATCTTGAGAAGTTAGGAATAAGGATGTTTTAGATAACCATCAGCAACACAGCATACCTACTGGAGAAGACATTCTCCTGGTACCATCGAGCAACTGATACCCTACCAAATCGAGTATCCTGAAAGGCAGCAATGGCATGTCTCCCAAAGATCCTCATAAATACTACATCTTGGATATTAATAGGGGAAGAAATAATAGGCACTCCATAAAAAGGGATCCTGAAGATCCTATAGACGTCCTCTAGTGTAATGGTCATCTCGTCAGTAGGAATATGGAAAGTGTTAGTCCTATAATCCCACCTGTGGTCCAGGGTAGTCAAATAGGCCTGATCTGACATGATTGTCAGAAGCCTGGTAACGTATTGGAGGTCGTGAGCATCGAGCCAACCCTATTCTGTGTCATCCATGGTAGGAAGGAGGTCCATAAGCAACTACGGGTCCTAAGCCCATGAAGATAAAATATAGAAGTGCAAAATGAATGCCTAAATTAAATGCACTAACAAACTAATAATTGCATAAAACAAAAACAATGCAAGATAATCTAATATGAACTTAAGGCAACAAGAAAAGTGGTTAAATGCACCTAAACATCCAAAAACTCAAAGACTGCTATTCAAAATTTTAAAAAAATCAATTAAAATTGCTTTAAAATTCAAAAATCAGAGAAATAAACATAAGGCCACCTAGCCGTTCATGCCAGGAGTGGCCACAAAGCAGTTGCTAAATGTGATAGTGGCTAGCCTCCAACGGTCAAAAATTTGATCATTGGAGTTTCAAACTGGTCGTTGATGGTGATAGCGGCCAACCTTAGGCTAGGCTAACTGCTCTGGGTGGTAGCATCTAGTAGGTGATACATCAATGGCGTTCCCCTGCGGCCAAAAAAATCACAAAAAATTCATAAAAACACAAAACTAAAGGAAACCCATCTGCTTAAACCCTAAACTAACCCTATCTACTAGTTTAGTTCATTTCCAACAAGGTTAATGAGGTTCCTTAACCAAATTGTTTAGTTAGGTTCATTTTACCGCATTAACAAAAGAGGGTTAGGTTTTAGAAAGGTACTCATGAAGCTTCGACTCCTATGCTGGTCAAAGCCTCACCCTGATCAACCATGGAATCAAATCAACAATGTTCTAGGTCACAAGAAGTCACTCTCACCTCAAATATCCAAAGGACAATGACAACTAGAAAATGAAAAGTCAAAAATCCTAATTTATTTTTGTATTTCTAAAATGCACCTCAGTCGTTGTTGGCATAAGTGGCCTCAACTTTCTAGCTGCTGGACCTGACAACAAACACACATCAACAATTGGGGGTCATTGGACCTGATAGTAGCTAAGCAACAGGGAGAAATTCATCCAATTTCTCACCACAAAGCACCTCAAAATGGGTCATTGGACACATCCATAAATCAAAAGCAACCAAAATATACACAAATACCAACAAAAAAACATTACATATATCAAAATCCAAAAACATCATAAAATCCAAATTAATACAAATAAAATAAAAAATAATAAAATCCCAATTGCACCTTGTATTTAGTTATTTACCCTTTGCACTTGGCTATTGCAGTGACTAGCGCTCCATGCAATTCGACAAGATGAGTAAGTTACCATAAGGCCACTTGGGGTAATTTAATTATGATAGAATTGAGACGCTTCACTTCACACTCGAAGAAGGCCATGACGGTCGAACCGCCCCATGGGAGCGAGGATCCATCTTGTTTCTCCTAAATCAAATAGTGGTTCAACACAGGTTTAAATAGAATTGCTAACATGTTAATTCCCTAAGAATGCCATTGCAGCCGGACCGCCCCAAGGGATGGAGATGTGCAATTACCAAAAATGGTTGAAATCACACCGGGATGAGAACAACCCTACAGACAACAAAAGCAACCCTCTAAGGAGGTCCAAATTATTCATTTTGGTCAAGATACTCATTGCTTTATTAATTGTCCTTTCCTCATCGACTCGTCGCTTGAGGGGGTAGTCAAAATTTTCAACAATCATAATCAAATTCAACTAAATATCAACAAATAATATCAAATTATGTTCATCTTACAAATCATTGCCAATAACTATCATAAGCTTATCCCTTGCTAGGTAAAAAAATAAACATGACAATTAAGTTTGTAGCTTTCCTCCTTTTGGACCTATAGTAGTACTAAAGCTACCTGATCGCTTGATGAATGAGTGCAAACTTATATAAATTTAAGCCTTCCACCCTAGTGGAAGCAATAATTTTAGGATTTGCACCCTCCCGCATGACTGGGGCATCCAATGTTGATTAGATTGATGATCATCATCCAACCTACAATGTGACCCTAGGTGGTCTATTTTTTCTCCGCGTTGTGTTTTCCCATAATGCATCCCAAAAAAGGGTATCTGTAGACACCTAAAATGCATCATGTTTAGGAGACTACCCATATGGACATATTCACAGATCATATGAATTCTCTTGGATCTCTCCAAGAGCAAGTAGTGGTCCTAACCACTCAAAAAGGACAGTTCTAGCCCATCCAAGCCTAGATGCTCTCAAGTAGAGTGGCTGCCACACTTGGTCACTAAAGACTAGAACGGCCATACCTAGCCGTTGAACCTGATAGCGACTAGCACCTGCATAGTCTAGCTATGAAAACGGGCCTAGATCACACAATTTGACTGCACATTTTCATTATTTACGGGTGGATTTTTATGAGGAACTACCTGAGTTCCTCCTAACTTCCCCTTCAATGCTAGTTTTTGAGTAATGCTTTCCACCTGGGATGGTCAGCCGTATGTAATTTGGATTTAAGATTCTTTAGGAAGCCAAGGTCAAGATCATATGGACTCTCCAACAAAGAGAAAAATATCCATAATTTTCAAAGTTTATGCAGCGAAGCCCTATCATATTGGAGAGCGAATATACGCACCCTTGAGGAAAAATGAAGTGCTATCTGACTGAGGGGATATGACACATTCTCTATTCACATCTATTATTATTCACCACTATTATGTGTATTTGACACATCCAACGACCCTTGAAAATGAATTTGAGCATATAACCTGGTGCTACAGCCCTTAGATCGTGAGGAGGAAGGTCTATTCCATGACCTATGTCTCAGATAGTGGCATGTAGGCATAACCTAGGGTTTTTACATTAGCTTCTCTATTTTAGCATTTGATTTGATTACTTTCTGCTTCAACATTTATCTCTAGCATAGATTTGATTTACTATATGTATTTACATTATTGATTTCCGAGATATGTCCATATTTTCATTAGTATCATTGCATTTAGTCATATTATGCTTATTTACCTTGCTTATCATATTATATAGTAACAACCTCATCCAGGGAGGCAACCCGTACTACTAAGCATACTTTTTTATTTCCAAGTATGCAGATTTGCAGGTTTACAGGACCATATCAAGACACTCGAAGCATGAGATCCTTCCTGGATGAGAGAAGGAGGAGGCATCTATGAGCCCTCAGAAAAGTTCATGTGTGGGATCAAGAAGCCTATGAAAGTGCACCACCCCTTTGCGAGGGGATTTATTACACCATTTATGTCCCGCTTGTAACTGATTGTATCATAAATTGGTTATCCCTCAAAGGGACAAATATTTAATCGGATTTATTTTTGAAATCAATAAAAAGAGGATCTTTCTTTGTTATTTTTTATTTTTGAGTTATGCATATTTGCTTTGTGCCTTTTTCCATTTGATATAGCAATCATTTCATTGTAAGTAGGGGCAGTGGTGTGCGCTCCCCGGGGTCACACACTCTTTATGAAAATTAATTTCATAAAAAAGGAAAATTTATTTATTATATCAAAGGCTACTATAGCTACAAAGTGGGTCATCTAGATTATTCCATCTTGAGGTTTAAAGCAATATAAAAAAAAAAAAAAAATCATTATTTGAAATTCATGTTGAGAGATAGGTTTTAATCTTCAAATTCATGCTTAAAGTAGGATTTAATGCAAGATAAAACTTGTTTAAAATCTACTTAATAAAGGAAGATAAAATCTACCTAAAATCCTCCAAGATAAAAAGGAATTAAGCCTTTACATTGTAATCATATAAGGGCCAATTCAAATTTTATATTTTTAAGTTTTATGAACAATCATTAATATATCATGGTAAAATAAACCAACACATGCCCCTTGTTAACAATTATTTGCAATCACTAAGGTATTCCTAGCATTTAATTGATATATCTTCATTGATATTACTAATACACATGTGCAATGCTTATATAGCTAAACCTTGGAGAAGTTGTTTTGTTTTGACTTCTTTGCAAGAGAGGGTTTTGTGATCAAAATCCTAAGGGAGAGTGTAATTTTATAATTGGGAAAAATTACCACTCAACAATACTCCTGGTGAGGGAGTGAGTAATAGAATGATATTCTGGAAGTTATCTCCATGGAACTATAAGTAAATTCTATCTTATCTCCGTCTTATGTTGTTACTATGCTTGGTTGAAATTCCTGTTGCTAGTTTGTCCCCAATCCTACACCTTCAGCCTATGGCCATATTTCCCATTTCTTTCTGTTATTTCTAATTTCTTTCCTGCAAATCTAGCCTTAAACCAGTGTAGGATTAGTAAAGGAGCCAACCCTCTTTGGATATTGGCACTGAGGGCATTTCTTTCCTCCGGCCTTTCAATGTTGGTCGTTTCTAGGATGCACAAATGCATGTTTGTATGATTAGGCAGATTTTTGACCAGCATGTCAAATTACCATGTATATAATATTATATATATATATATAGAGAGAGAGAGAGAGATAGAAATAGAATAATTTATTTTATTTATATTATGTGAGATTACATCTCAAAGGAATAAACTATAAAGAGCAACAATTTATATTGGTATAAGGGGGTTTTTTCTTCTTGTTTACTTTAACTTAATGCATATGTTCTTGTGTTATATTTTTGGTTGAAATTTGTATATTTATCTATCTATACTATGTATCTATCTATCTATCCATAGATAGATAGATAGATAGATAGATAGATAACACTTCTTACTTTCATTTACTACTTGACTATTGATTTAAACTTTAATAAATTTTCTAGGAATATGACCAATAACTCAACTTAGTTGGTCACTAGATATAACTTCATTTAACATTCTTAGTTCACTATGCATTCAAAATTTTTAATGAAATTGAATTTTTTTCTATAATTTATTCCTTTTTTTTTAAATTGGTTATAAGGGATTGAAATGGGCCTCACTCAAGTTACATCATGACGATATTATTGTTTTATTTTAAATAACTGACAATTATGGATATGTCGCTAGCAAGATTTGAAATTGATTCTTGATATTAGGAAACCACATCTTTAATCACTTAAGCTTATGTAATTTTATATAAATATTAAAATTTAAAGTAGTTTTTAACATCCTCAAGGCCATAGGCTTACCCAATATATGGTTATCCAACCATACTCCAATTATTAGAGCATGGTGTATAACCCTAACCCCTGCATGATTTGAACCTTGGACCTTTATTCCAAGTTCTAAAATCTCTAACATTTGGTTACTTAGGTTTATTAATGATATTAAAACCTTGTATTATGATGTGAAACTCTTCACTCCTACAACTTGTTCCAAACCCACAAATATTAAGGTTCATTTGTGGGATTAGAACCTTGATACAAGGTGTCAAACTCTTTTTTCCCCACTAGTCACCCAAATTGTTGGAGAATATTACATTATTTGAGGTATGCTAATGTACCACCTTGGGTATATCTTTAGACTAAAATAATGTCCTAGATTAGAGTGTGAGTATTTACTTTATGCAATGAAATAAATGCACAAGTTTTATTAGAATGTGCATCATCGTCCATGTGCACATGAGTCCATAGAGTAGAAAAATGAAGAGTATCAAGAAGAGTGAAGTCTGAGAGTATTCCATATGAAGAGTCACATTCCATTTTATATGTATCTATTTGTGTGAGAGACACACTATAGAGTGAGAGTGTGTGGATGTATGGTGTATTGGATATTTTTATTCTATATATTTTTTTAATTTGTGGAAAACATCCCAAAAGGGATGCCACTTTCGGGTAAGACCCAAGGAGGCAGGGGTATCCATTCCACCAAAAATGCCCAGGACTCGGACCTGGCCTACCACCTTTGACATACTCAAGGAGCAAACAAACACACAAAACCAATTTAAAAATAAGTAAATAACAACAAAAATAATAAAATAAAATAAAAAACATGCTCCTTGAGTGTGTCAAAAACAAAAGCACAACCAAACACGCACAATAAGATAAAAGAAACCACAACACAAACCACATAGAAAAACACAAGAACCACATAACAAAACACAAACAAGACAAAAACAACAGAACACTACAAAGACATAACCCAAAAAAAACATGAAAAATAAACACAACCAAAACCTAAAAAATTAAAAAATAAAATAAAAATAAAAATAAAAAACAACCAACAACAGACAATAAACAAAAACAAAAAACATAGAAAACACTCACACATAAAAACACGAAATAACACAAACAAAGAGAAACCCAAGAACAAGAACAAAAAAAAACACAAGAACAATAACAAAAAACATAAAAAAAAAAAAACAAAACAACAAAAACACAAGAACAACAAAAAACAACACAAAGAACACAAAAACAAAACAAAACAAAAGAACCCACCCACCTTAAAAAACTAAAAAAAAAACAAAAAAAAAAAAAAATGAACAAAACAATGACCTATCTAGACCAGAAGACTATTAAGGCAAGAATCAACAGAGGAAACAAAATAAAGAATAGAATGAGCTAGGGAACTAAAAAAAACTGAATGAACCAAAGAGAAGCAAAAAAAAAAAACAAGAAGAAACTAGGTACCTTCGAACTGGAGCCATCCAAAGAAATGATAGAAAGAAGAGCTTCCCTAATTTGAGAAGCCCACCATATAGGAGGGTGGCCATAACAAGTAAGATCACCTTTGTCCAAAGCCCAATTAGCTAAAGCATCAGCACTCTTGTTTTGATCTCTGACCACATGATTGTAATCAACTTTCAAAAATCCCATCTGGATTAACTGAATCTTCTCAATAATTCTTTTTATTCTCCAATCCACCTTATGATTCTTAGAAGGAGTCTTCAAGAGATTAATCATAAGTTGAGAGTCGAGACTCAACTAACACCTTTTCCCATCCAACCTTAGTAGCCTCCTGAAGGCCTCTGAGGATACCATACCCCTCAGCAAGGTTATTGGAAAGAATACCCAAATTCTCAGCAAAAGTAAAAACCAGGGAGCCATCTGAAAGTCTACCAATTCCTCCCACACTGGCTTTTCCAGGGTTCCCTCTAGAGGCTCCATCGGTATTGACTTTTCCAAAATCCTTAGGAGGAGGTTGCCAATTTCTAGTCCTATCCATCTTACTAATACTCACATTCCCTTTAAGTTGGTTGCCCTTAGAAGATTTAATCTTCAATATTTGCATCACTTGATCCCATCTTTGGTGGGAGTTTTGGGGGTGATTAAGGAGTTGATGGACTGATTCAACTAAGTTGGCTATGGTATTTTGCCAAATATAGTGAATATCCTTCCTATCTTGATTAAAAATTTGGTTGTTCCTTTCATTCCAAATATTCCAAAGAAGAATGGTAGAACCCATCCAAACTAACTGCCTAATAAAATGATCAACACCCTCTTGATTAGGCCAATCCCTCCAAAGTTGTTCAAAAGTAAAAAAATTGGACCACTTGTAAGCCAAGTAAAGTGGCCATTCTCCTCCATAGCTCAGAGGCTAAAGTACACTCAATAAAAATATGGTTGATATTTTCTACATTCTCTTCACACATTTCACATCTAAAAGGGCCATGAAAACCATGCTTCATAAGTTGCTCACCAGTAAGCACCCTACGATGCAATAAAAGCCAATTAAAGAACCTCACCTTAGGCTAGAGCTTTTGAGCCCACAATCAAGAAAATATGTCAGAAGAATGGTTGGGATTATTATGGCATAAGGTCAAATAACCTTGAGCAACTGAATACTCACCCTTAGTAGTGTTGTTCCATCCAAAACAATCTTTTTCATGGGACCAAGAGAGGGATCTCATATGAAGGATGCCTTGGATATCTTGTCTTTGCCTTTTTGGGATTTGAATAGGCTAGTCCTCAATAGGGATCCAATATCTACCAACCTTTGAATTACCAGTATGGTACCGATAGTAATTAGCCACCTTTATCCAATTAGCTCGGTGAAGCTCCTCCATCCAAGGCCTCCAATCGGGAAACTGAGTTATCAAAGGCTTGTGACCATCCCAAGAATCTGTCCAAAAATTTGCATGTTGACCATTATGAATGATCCAAAATAATTTTTTCTTTATCAAATCCTCACTAGTCTTAAGAACTGCTAAAATGGGAGAACCTTTGGTAGGAAGTTGATAGCGAACAAGGTCTTCGGGACTTTTGTTCTCAGCATATTTAGCACGGAGATTATTGGCCCAAAGAGCATTGGGGTTATGCAACATCCTCCAATATAATTTAGCAGCTAAAGCTTTGTTGTTATTAATTGAAGACCGGAATCCTAACCCCCCTTCACTCTTAGGAAGACATAAAGTATCCCATTTCACCAAGGCCCATTTTATTTTCTCCTTAGTACCACTCCAAAGGAAACGATGACTGATTTGATCCAATTCTCGAAGAACAACCTTTGGGATATTCAAAATGGAAGAAACATAAATAGGAATAGCTTGAAGGACTGATTTTACCAAGGTGATTCTACCCCCGGAAGAAAGCCACTTGTTGGTCCACTTTCCAATTTTCTTCTTGACTTTGTCCAACAACCAATTCCAATATTTATTTTTCTGCCTTTGAATATTTATGGGAATACCTAAATAAGTGATTGGAAGAGAGGTCTTCTTATATCTTAATTTATCCAAGACCATGGATTCCTGTCTAGTAGAGCGGTGAAAGAAAATAACTTTAGATTTGTCTTCATTGATCAACTGCCCGGTAGCCTTAGAAAAATAGCTAATGATTTGCTTAATATTAGAAGCTTCCTTAACCGTAGCTTTACCTAAAAGAGTAGAGTCATCCACAAATTGAAGATGAGAGATAGGTCTAGCTCCATGAGCAATGGTAACTCCCTCAAGGGTTTTGTTTTCCCTCTTTTTGGTTATAGTCCTACCCAAGCATTCAACAAGAATGATGAATAAATAAGGGGATAGCGGGTCACCTTGCCTAATACCTCTGGAAGCTGGGAAAGACTGAGAAGGCCTGCCATTGATAAGAACTAAGTAGGAAACTGAAGAGATACATCCCATAATCCAATCCATCCAATCCTTAGAGAAACCAAATTGCCTCAAAACTTTGATAAGGAAGTGCCAATCCACTCTGTCATAAGCTTTGGATAAGTCTAACCGAATGAACATGGAAGGAGAATTTTGCATATCCATGGAATGGATGGCTTCCTGAGCAAGAACTATCTCATCTACTATTTGACGTCCTTCCACATAACCCCCTTGCTCTGGGGAAATAATCTTATGCAAAAGAGGCTTCAACCTTTCTGCCATGATTTTAGTAATGATTTTGAGAAGAACATTACATAAAGCAATAGGTCTAAAAGCTGAGATATGATCAACCTCTTGAGCTTTTGGAACAAGAGTAATATAAGTTTTATTGATAACCTTCAAAATTTCTTTGGCTTTCCTGGCTTCTTCCACCACCTCTAATAAATCAACATGAAGGATATCCCAGAACTCTTGGTAGAACTCAATGGGAAAACCATCAGGACCTGGGGTTTTCCCTTTTTGCATTTTAAAAACTACTTGTTGAAGCTCATTGATAGTAATAGGAGAAGTCAAAATAGAGTTCTCCTCAGAAGTGATAAGAGAAGGGATTGCTTGAAGAACATTTTGTTGTGAAGTTGAGTCAAGAGGAGTAGCAACAAAAATATTGGAAAAGTAATCAACAACAATAGAGTTCATGCCATCCCAAGTATAAACAACATCTCCAGAATCTGATTTTAAGGAAGAAATAAAGTTGTGAGATCTTCGAGCTAGAAGAGATTTGTGGAAGAAATTTGTGTTTTGATCTCCTTCTTTGAGCCATTGAATTCTAGATTTTTGCTTCCATAAGATTTCTTCTCTTTTTTCCCATTCCTCTAACTGAGTTGTGAGTTTAATTTCATCTGCACTTCTCTTCTCTGTGAGGCCATCTAAACGGATTTTCTTATTCAAATTTTCAATATGAGCAATAACTTCATGTTTTTTTTATGAACATCCCCAAACTCTTTCCAGTTCCAAGTCTTGATTTTGGATTTAATGTATTGCAAGTATTTTGGCAAAATAGAACATCTTAGTCCCATGCCTAGGTTTACCTTCCTTCCACCATTGTTGCACATGAGGTCTGAAGGAAATGTCTCTAAGCCACATTAATTGAAAACGAAAAGGAGAGAAACTCACATTGGTTTTCCACATTTCCACCATGAGTGGCCAATGATCCGAACCAGCATTATTAAGAGTCTTCACTTTAGGAATGTGACCATGGATTAAGAAATTTTCAGAGAGCAAAAACCTATCCAATCTCTCCATTATACAAGCTAAGCCTTGCCTTCTGTTAGACCAAGTCATAAGGCCATTATCTGGTTGGATATCCACAAGATGGAGGTTTGCAATATATTCGCTCATGAGGTCAGTGCTTTTGTCCAAATTTCTATTTCCCCCCATTTTCTCATCCAGAGAGAGGATGGTATTGAAATCTCCTCCGATCAAGATCCAAGCTTTAGGAAAATGAGAGATAATATGAGTAATATCCTTCCACTATCTTCTTTTTTCCTCCAAAGAAGTCGGAGCATAAACAGTAATGTAGAGCATAATCTGGTTGGAATGTCTACTTTGAATAGCTATAGCCAACAAACCCCAACTGCCAACCATATGGTGAATAACTACCTCTTTTGGGTCCCAAAGACAAGCAATGCCACCCGAAGTCCCTTGGGAACTGAGGGAAACCACTTTTCCAGCTGGCCAAATTTTACTGGCAATTAAGTCCATATCCTCCATTGACATCTTTGTTTCTTGAAGGAAAACAAGATGTGGATGATTTATCTGAATCATTCTTCTAATTTCATTTTGTTTTGAAAGACTCCCTTTGAGTCCTCTAATATTCCAAGTGATGATCTTCATTAATACCAGGGCTAAAAAATTTGGGAAGGGCATTAATCTTACCTTCCTCTACAAGCTTTTCACCTTCTTTTACCATATGATATTGATTGGTCTTGCGACCTACTTTTTTATTAGAATCCATCTTCAATTTTTTTTCCCTATTTCTTGACTTATTCCAATTGAATCTGAGATGGCTTCTAACCTTGAAGAATGCTCGTACACAGCCAAAATTTTACTAGATGGTTCAACGGAGTCTATATTGGGACCTGCATTATTTGAAGTTTTGACATTTGAAATATTGTTTTTCTTGTGTAAATTTTCTCCTTTTTTTTTGTTGAAAACCTTTGATTTGTTGGTTTGTCTCTTGAGTTCTTCCCTTCATATTTAAATTGTGTTTCTAAGATTTCAGTTTCCATTATTTCCTCTTCCTCACTTGGGACATCATTTGTGGAAAGGATTTCAAACATATTAGCAGATGACTTTGATTGATCCTTCATAACTAGTTTTTTTTTAGTGTTCTTCTTCTTAGGTATTTGGAAACCTGCTGAGTTTATATCTTCTTTCTTTTGATCAGGAATTTTATTTGGGCAAGCACTGGCCAAATGACCATATTCATGGCAAATTCTACAATGAAAAGGAATGTTCTCATAGTCCACTACTTGCTCCCAAGTGTCTTCCCCAAATTGTAATGTGATCTTTTTAGGTAGGGGTTTGTCAAAATCCATTAAAACACAAATCCGAGCATAAATAATATGTTCAAAATTTTGAGTACAATCAACAATCATCATAAAAGTTCCTAAAGAGTTTCCAATTGAAGAAAAAATAGTAGGATTCCAAAATTCAATAGGGAGGCCAAAGAGTCTAACCCACACGGGAGCTATAGAAGGCATCTCTTCTTCGGCTTTAAATTTAGTATGCCAGGGCTTCATGAAAAGCCCTGCCCTTCCAAAAAACCAAGGACCCCCTTGAAAAGTTTTCTCTCTATCTTCATTATTAGCAAATAAAACAAGAAAATAACCATTTGGATAAATAGAGATTTGTAACTCACCTTTAGTTTTCCAGCTTTTTGCAGCCCAGACTTTGAAAGCAGATAGACTCGGACGAAAACCCACGAACCGACAAATTAGTCCTCTTTTTTCCAAATCTTCAATGCCGAACTGAATGTTACCCATATCAAGCTTAACAATAGGAGTTCCATCAGCTGCTTTAAGACATCCTGACTCTATTTTCCTGGGATCAATCTTAGGCATTCTTAGAGGTTTATGGGAAGCCCTAATATTGATATTAGCATTGGGCTGAGGTTGTCCACCACGAAGGGCATCCCTAAAATTCATTTTTGGGATTGAGTCTTCAAAATTCTTACCCTTGACAGGGGTTTTCATAGTAGAATTATTTTGTGGGTGCACCTTAGCACCAGATTCACTTGAGATATGAGCCATTTTTTGATCAACTACTTGAAACTTGTTTCGTGATCTCTTTAATCCTTGCCCTAGACGTCGTGGAAAGGTATGGTTTTCACTTTTCTTTTGTGCAGCAAATTGGAAGCCGTTGTCACTCAAGTTCACAGTATGATCTGTTGAAAGACAAATTTCTAACCCATATTGTATCCCCTGCAACATTTCTTGCTAAAATATTGAGCATAAACCACAAAAATATTGGCCGCTAGGGCCCGAAGGCCCTAAAAACCAACCTCTGGAGCTGCTTGCACTCAACCTAGATGAAACCCTCGCATAGCCGCTTGCCAAATATCTCGTTCACACATAGGGATGTGCTAGGATCTGTGTTGCTCCAAATGATATGAAAATTGGTGGAGACGTTCTAGGGTTTTTCAGGCATCTACCCTCAAAATTTTAGCTCAATCCGAGTCCGGATGAGTGAGATATGGCCGAAACGAGTTCGATAGTTTGGGCAGTCCTGCGAAAAACGTCTAATCAATTTTGACTAATCTTGCCTTTATTCTATATCAAGTTACTATTTTTGTGAGCATTCATTAATGATAATTTTATAAGTTTTTGTAGAAGTGATTTATGAGTTTTATATGTTTAGAATATTTTCATTGACTTATATTTCTTACAATAACTTTATTTTAGATCTTGTGGTTATTTTGCTTTAATTATTAAGCATCAAAAGCTAATAGTGGTATCAGAGCCACAAGGGATATTTATAGGAGATAGTTAGAGACACAAGATATATTAAGAGAAGACAAGGAGATTTTTTTTACAGAATTTGAAAGTTACAGTTTGGCTAGAGTCTTTCCATAGGGTTGCATAAAAACTTGTGAAGACTAGGACTCAGCATAAATTTCTTTCCACTAGATTGAAGGATAACTAGTGAATATTATTGATTTTAGAACTTTGGATATTCTAATGTATTTGGTTACTACTATATAAGTTTTTGTTGCAAAAAATTAGTTCTTAAAATTTGAGAAGCCTCCTATAATAGATAGAGAAGAATTTTACCTTGGATTACTTGAAAGTCTATGTGTTTTCCTTGTGTAGGAATTAGCTTTCAGTTGCAACAAAAGAGTAGATATTGAATATTAAAGAGCCCCCCATAACATATTGAAGGAAGAAATAAAGAGTGTTTCCATAGAAGCTCTATTGAACATTGAAGAATGAGGAAACTCAAGAAAGAGATCCCCATTGTAGATTTGAGAAAAGAAATAGAAGATTGAAGAGTTTGGAAACCCAAGAGAAGAGGTTTCAAGAAAATTTAAGAGTAAGAAGGAGGCTAGAGAAGCCCTATTGAGAAATTTTAATAAGTGGTCATTGGATAATATTTGAAGAAAGCTTCAGGTGGAATATTGCAAGAAGAAGAAAATCCTAAAAAGAGGTAATCACATAAAATTTAGAAAAATTATTGTCATTCAACAAGCCCAAAAGGATTTGTGAAATTGATTCAAGGAGAATATTTTTGGCAAGAAGTTTGCCAAATTTGAGAAAGTATTTTTTGAAGACTTCAAGACATTCAAATTCTTGAAGAAGAGGTCAAAAAAGAGGTCAAATTCAAAGATAGAATTCAATGAGAGCTAAGGAGGAGAAAGAGGATAGAAGAGGCCACCAAATTGAGAAGTTTGAAGATAACCATTAAAATTTTTAATATTGATTTGTAAAGAATAATTTTGCTTACTTTCGAGGAAAATATTGAAGGGTCATTGGATAGAAAATTGAAGGTGATATAGAGCTGCAAATTGGAGAAAATTTTGGTAAATTTTGTAGTGTCCTTGAGTAGCAATTGAAGGAGAATTTAATAGTAAACTAAGGCATCAAATTGGAGTATTTAGAGATTGGTTTTGGACAGTAAGATACAGGAATAAAATTCATATTTTGTGAGCAATGATTGAAGAGTTTTAGGATTGTAAAATTGGGCAGTATTAGAAGCAGATAATAGAGCTACGTTTCAAAGATTTTTGGAGTATATTTGGGAGATATTTGGATAGCAAAGCGAAGGATTATTTGGAAGAATTTGAAGCTGCAAAAATTAAACTTTGGGATAGCAAATTAAAAGGAATTGAAGCTACAAAATTTGTAAATTTGATACAACAAAAAGGTGAATCAAATCACCAAGGATATTAGCTACAAAAGGAGGCAAAAGAGGTTTGTAATATTGGTGCTATAAAAGTTTATTATTCAAGTATTCAAATCATCTTATTATAAAGTCTTTTTAAAATAACTAGATTAAAGTTATTATAGCGAGCAAAATATAGTCTAAGCTAAGTGTCTCCAAGCCAAGGAAGGAGGCATCATTATCATCCTAGAATCTACAAAACATAGTAATAAAAAATTAAGTTAAATATTGTTTGATTGGGAGTAATAAGGAGAAGGAAAAATTAATATATATGATGTTTTTATAATCCAAGAAAGTGCAAAATTTTTTATAAGTCTTATTAAATAAAATAAAGAGATCGAATAGTGCAAGGTAGAGTCAGAGTGTCCAAAGATGTCATAAATTACATGTAAAAATTGTAGAAAATATTGGTGAATAAAAGTCACCAAAGGAGTGGTAGAACCACTAAGCACAAGTGGAGGTACCATCATATTGAAGGAAGGTCCATCAGAAAGCGAATTTTGAGTGTCATAGGAGAGAAACCAAGGTGTTTTTAGAACAAAGTATCGTAGCATAGGGGGCGAGCATTAAAAAGTAACCTAAGAAGAGCCACTGTGCAAGAGAGAAGAAACACTAAGCAAGGAGGAGGAAGCATAAGTATTGATAGAAGGAGTTGAAGTGTCATTTATGTTAGCATTTGCACCAATACTGAGTGCTAATTGAAAGGAGTTGAAGAGATATTAGAAGGAATCTAAGAGATGCAAATGAAGAGCCATAAAAAATGTTGAAGTTTAAGTTTACAATAGTCGATAGTGAGGAGGAATGTGAAGAGATCATTATTGAGAAATCCAAGCATTTAGGAGGAAGTCAATATGTTGAGGAGAAATCCACGCAATATTAAGGAAATTGAGCATTAATAAGAAATCCAAGAGGAGCGTTGAAGAGTAGACATTGAGAAAGAAGAGATGTTACTATGCCATATGTCATTGAGGAAGCATTGAGGAAGAAGAGTCATTTGTAAGGAGGAGGCGCACCAAAGGAATACGTAATGTCTTTTGTGCATACCGATATTTTGAGTGATACTTGTCATTTCTCAAACAGGAGTGCCAACCATCACTAATGGGAATTAAATTATTTCTTGTGCACCATTAATGCATGAGATCCAAGTTTAGTGTGTAACAGAGATTTAAAAATTCTTGAAGAACGTGGAGCACATCATTAAGGAGAGAATATTGAAGGATAGAGAGACCAAAGAATACATAGAAGGAGGTCAAATATTTGAAGAACCAAATTTAGTGTGCCATATACAAGGAGGTATAGAATATTTAAATCGATTTAATCCTTTGCAAAGATTAAGGAGGTACAAGGAATAATATTATTAATATTAAGATTAATTAATCTATTATACTTGATATTAATTAACTGAATAGAGAAATAAGGTAATGAATTGATGAATTGTAACCTTAGAAGTTCCATTGAATGATTTGGTTGAAGTAGGAAGTGTTTAATTTGAAAGTTTTTGAAAGTATTCTATTCTATTTTGAAATTCAAGCTGCATAGAAATATTTGCAAATAATTTAACTTGGAGGAATAAGGATTTCTACATCGAAATAGGAATATTAAATTTATAAATATCTTTGTTTTCTAAATTTTTAATTAGGGAGTTATAAGGAATTCAACACCAACATAAGTTTTTGAAATTTAGAAACCATATTATTGAAATTTGAGAGATATAAGAAATATAATATAGAGTTTTTGAAAGTTGAAAAAATACATTGATATTAGTCTCTTATTCAAAATTAATGAGACATAAGGATTCCAACTTAAAGTCTTTGAAAGAAGAGAATTTTATCAAAATTGAAATTGCATCAAAACTATCTTTAGCTTTCCATTTATAATTAGGGAGACAAAAGGGGATTCAACCCAAAGGAAAAAACTTAAAAAGCTAAGTATTTTTTTTTTGGTAATTAAGGGTCATTTCATTAATACCGGGTTTTAAAGGTTAACCCAAAACCTATTACAAAATACAACCTTAAGCTGATGTGGATCCTTGCCTTGTTAAGGACTACCTGTACTTTACTATTTCTTACATTTCTAAGCCCAACAAACAAGCGGGATTGATACCCCTTACCCATACTAATATCCCAACCATAAAGCTGACAACATACCATAAGAACACTATAGACCCCCATACATATTTCAAGAGAATCTACAGAGCTATTAAGAATGATATCCCCATGAAGGACCCTTTCCTCAGTACAAACAAAAAACCAAAATTTATCACGAATTGGAACAGAACAGGTTTGACAAGCCAAAATTCCTCTGTACCGGGAGGCTAGATGGAGGAAGCTATGTTTCCTCATCATCATCATCCTCGAGCTCCTCGAGCTCCTCATCCTCTTTGTATTCATCTGAGTCTTGGACAAGTTCAGCTAGCTTTCCACCCTGATATCCTTCATTAAAAAACAGATTGGTAAGGGATCCATGGAGCTCATTCATGTGCTAAATTATGTTACCCGTAGTGTCCCCACCTCAGACTTCATTGGCGGTCATTTTGCATTACTTCTTCCACATCACTGGTGTTGAGCAAGGTGCAGCGACAGTATTGTCATTGTTGTCAACACAGTCAGATAGATCGGTTGATGCAGTGGATAGGAGTTCAGAGGTTATTCAGAGTATGTACAGTGATGTTAAATGCTTATGAGGATGTTTTTGATGTTTGGGTGAAGTTGTTACGAGTTGTTTGTGCAAATTTGAAAAAACGTCAGTTGTGGCTCACAACATACCCCAAAATTGGGGACCCACCTTTTTGCATATTTTCCAAGAAGACCGAAGTGGCCCATATGCTAAAGATCAAAGAAAAAGCAAAACACCGCAAAGAAAAAAAGTGTCGCGATATCGCGACATGTTGCATTTTCGCAGCCAAAAGAGAAAGAGAAAAAGTGTCGCGATATCGTGACATGTTGCATTTTCGCAGCCAAAAGAGAAAAGGAGAAAAAGTGTCGCGATATCGCGACATGTTGCATTTTCGCGGTCCAAAGCGAAGAGAAAAAGCAAGGAGAAAAAAGTGTCGCGATATCGCGACATGTTGCATTTTCGCGGTCCAAAGCGAAGAGAAAGAGCAAGGAGAAAAAGTGTCGCGATATCGCGACATGTTGCATTTTCGCGGTCCAAAGCAAAGAGAAAGAGCAAGGAGAAAAAGTGTCGCGATATCGCGACATGTTGTATTTTCACGGGC
Source organism: Wollemia nobilis (assembly GCA_028583015.1). Lineage (NCBI taxonomy): Eukaryota > Viridiplantae > Streptophyta > Pinopsida > Araucariales > Araucariaceae > Wollemia > Wollemia nobilis. The sequence goes on from JAQPPZ010017110.1 coordinate 7,898,945, forward strand.
CAAAGCAAAGAGAAAGAGCAAAGAAAAAAAGTGTCGCGATATCGTGACATGTTGCATTTTTGCGGGCCAAAGCAAAGAGAAAGAGCAAGGAAAAAAAGTGTCGCGATATCGCGACATGTATTTTCATGGTCCAAAGCAAAGAGAAAGAGCAAGAAGGAAAAAGTGTCACGATATCGCGACATGTTGCATTTTCGCGACTCAAAAAGGGAAGGCAGGCAAAGAAACAAAAGTGTCATGATATCGCGACATGTCGCATTTTCGTGACTCAAAAAGGGCAGGCAAGCAGAGAAACAAAAGTGTCGCGATATCGCGACATGTCGCATTTTCGCGACTCAAAAAGGGCAGGCAAGCAGAGAAACAAAAGTGTCGCGATATCGCGACATGTCGCATTTTCGTGACTCAAAAAGGGCAGGTAGGCAGAGAAACAAAAGTGTCGCGATATCGCGACATGTTGCATTTTTGCCAAAGGAACAGAGTAGTTGACAGTGCGTCTGATATTAGTGATGAACACCAGGATAGTGAAACTAAAGACTGCATAGTGACGTGGACCTATAAGGAATATTTAATGATTTGAAATCATCTAAGATGGTCGTTACACATGGAAAGAAGCGGATGCATGCCCATGTGGAGAAAAGGAAACGAAGGGCCACAAAATAGAAATGAAAAGCCTTTTTGGAAAAAGTGTGTCAGTAGCAATTTTTGTGGAAGTGGTACAGGAGAATCGTAAGGAGTTAGGTAGTGAGTTTTGGTTTGGACATAGTCAGTGTTGCAAAGATTCTACGTTTCAAATTTTAGAGAAAACCGAGTTACGAGGTGAGAGTTATGATTTTTGCAAAAACGTTACAGGTCTCTTTTATGTCAATTTGTGCCACTTGTGCAAAATCTTTTAGTTGGCCGTTTTGACCTTGAAGAGTCGCCAGAGTTTTAGTTTCAGTATTGTTACACCTTCTAGGCATCAAATAGATCATCTTTTGTTTTTGGTTTGAGTTGTCACGTGGCTCCGAAGTATGAGAATGAGTAAGGTGTCAATTCTTTGCATGTGACGTGTTTGACGAAATGCCTTCTCAATATAAACAAAAGGAGTTATATAAAAAGGGAGTTACAATTGACAAGTGGCATAGGAGAATATTGTGTCATAAAGGAGTTACATAAAGGAGTTACAATTGATAGGTGGCATGTGAGAATATGGAAGTTACAAAAGGAGTTACAAAGAGAAAATATTGTTATAAAAGGAGTGTTGCTTGGAGAATTTTCAATGTGTGATAAGTGTGTGTGTTTTGTGAATTGTGGTAGATGTTGGGTAAGCAATAGACCAGTTAGGGTCTTGTAAAAGTGAAGGCATTTTTATGTCAATCTTCTAGTTTCAAAATTGAAGTCCAAGTTGGTGCTTGGCATCAGGGGTTGGTGCTCCTTCCAGTTGGTGCTGGTAAATCAAGGGTTGGTGCTCCTTTCTATTGGTGCAGATAAATCAGGGGTTGGTGCTCCTTTCTATTGGTGCAGATAAATCAGGGGTTGGTGCTCCTTCCAGTGGGTGCTGGTAAATTGATTGTAAAGTTGGTGCTTTGCAAAGGCTGGATTTGGATGGGAGTCCAAACAGTCATTTTGAGGAGTAGCCAAATCGATGAACCTCGGTACATCTTATGTTGTGTGATGTTCTCTTGTTATATTTGCTTTATTTGGTTTTAAGTTTTCATTGTTTCGGCTTTAAGAGTTGAAGATTTAAGTTTAACAAGAGCTACACTGATTCACCCCCCTCTAAGTGTCATTGTGATACTAACAATTGGTATCAGAGCCAAGTTCCTGAACAAGCTTAACCGGCTAGGGTGATCTTGGAAGTGACACAATGGCAGGTGGTGAAGGCTTCTCATCAAACAAAGCACCATTGTTTGACGAAACTAATTACGCATTTTGGAGACTCAAGATGCAGACATATCTTTGTGCTTTGGGATACGACATTTGGGATTCGATAGATAGTGGATACACAATACCCACCACTTCTCCAACCGATGTTGTCGGTAAGAAACTATTTGAGAATAACTCAAAAGCAAAGAATGCTATCATGTGCGGATTAGTGGACAGTGAACTGGTAAAGATTATGAGTTGTAAAATGACAAAAGAAATATGGGACAAACTGAGAAGCATTCATGAAGGAGACGTTAAGATCAAGGAGGCCAAGTTACAAACACATCGAGCTCAGTTCGAAGTATTAAAGATGAATGACGATGAGAACATAGAGGCATATATGCTAAGAGTTAATGAAGTCATTAATGCGATTAGAGGACTCGACGAGGAAATCGAAGATTCTTGTCATCGTGAAAAAGGTATTAAGATCTCTTCCCCAAAGATTTGATTCTAAAGTTTCAGCTATAGAAGAAGCTAAAGATCTAAATTATTTTAGTATGGATGAGATGCATGGTTCTTTGACTGCATATGAGATGAGAATAGGAAAATCTAAACCCACAGACAGAGAAGCTGCTTTTAAAGCCCATAAAAATATGAAAGCAAAACAAGAATCCGAGGAAGAAGAGACATCGGATGAAATGGAAGCAAACTTTGTTCGAAAACTAAAAAGGGGAAAAGGAAAATACAGAGGAAAGTTACCGTTTAAATGTTTCAATTGTGGAGGCGTTGGGCATTTTGCAGCTAAATGTCCACTTAATGAGAAGAACAAAAGTGATGAAGGATCGCACCAAGAAAGAAGTGACTGGAAGAAAAAAACAAATTTCAGAAAAGGCAACTTCAAGAAGAAAAGTTTCATCTCCAAGAATGTCAGTTCATCGAAGACAACTACGGTGAGGATTCTGAAAAGGAAATAGGTGAAGCTCTTTTCATGGCACTCAAAGAAGAAAAAATAGAAAAAGAACAGGAATGTGATGAAGAAGAAATTGATGCAGAAGTAAATTTGGAAGAGGAACTAATTGCAGCTCTGGATGAATTGAAGATAGAAAGAAAAAAGAATAAGAAAATTTCAAGAAAGCTTGAGGATGCAAATGAAATCATAACCAGTTTGAAAGTACGAGATAGAAGAATCCAAGAAAATATCTCGAAGATCTCGAAGTGCAAATAACCATGAAAATAGATTATTGCAAGCAAGCTAGAAGAAGAGACTGTTGGTTTAAGGATGCAGATAGAAGAGATGAATCGTAAAATTAGTTGTTATCACAAACGTGAAGAAAGTTCTATGAAGTTGGATAAGATCATAAATAACCAAAGGACTACAGGCATCAAATTTGGTTTGGGCTTTGACGAAGGAGAATCATCAAATGGATCAAAGGCCATAAATGAAGAATCCATAAAGAATGAAGATAAGAAACAAGGTTGATCAAGAAAAATTGACTCATGCAAAAGAAAGCAATAATGCAAGGCACGAAAGGAGAATTGACAATGATGGATTCACCAATGTCACACATCAAAGAAGAAGAAGATTTATGGCTCCTACGACAACATGGCAAAGACCATCACCCAGGTTCAATCATCTCTTTTTTGGTTACTGTTTTAAATGCAATGGTTATGGACATAAGATTTCAGATTGCAAGTATAATGTAGGACCAAGGAATTTTACCAGTAGAAATGTTTTTTCACCTTTGATGGATTATGCAGTAGAATGTTATAACTGTCATAATTTTGGGCACATTGCAAGAAATTGTCGAAGTACATTTGCATCAAATCAATTTTAGGGAAGAAAATTTCAACCAAATGGAATGAGACAAAATAGAAAATTTCCCGAAAAACATGCACAAGCTACTGAAAAAGAAAAGTCAAAACAAGAGCCCAAAACTGTAATCAAACCAGAGTGGAAAGAAAAAGAGCGATCTAAGGAAGAAAAGGAATCCCCGATCGTACAAACAACATTTAAAGCACAGAATAAATCTGCACCATGGATACTTGATAGTGGATGCTCCAGTCATATGACAGGTGACAAACAAAAATTTGAGAAGTTACAACAATATGAAGGTGGTTCAAGTAAAATTTGGAAATAATGATGGAGCTAAGATAGTTGGCAAAGGTTCGGTTAAGATCGGTGATGGAAAAATCAAGTCAAAAGAAGTCTTGTTTGTGGTTGGTCTGAAGCATAACTTGTTGAGCGTAAGTCAGATTTGTGATAGAGGTCATGAAGTGATTTTTAAGAAGCGGGGTTGTGAAGTCGGAAAAGCAAATAGTGGAAAGTTGATAGCAACTGGATCGAGGACATCTCGGCAACCTGTACACTCTCTCAGAGACTTCAGAAGGAGCTTGCTTGATTGGACAGGAAGAAGAAAATTGGTTGTGGCACAAGAGGCTCTGTCATATCGATTTTGACAATCTAGTAAAAATCAGCTCAAAAAAGGCAATGAGAGATATTCCCACCATTGGAAAACCATCAAATAGCATTTGTGCTTCATGCCAAAAGGGGAAGCAAACTAGAGTCTCATTTAAAACAAAAGAGTACTACACAAGCAAACCTTTGGAACTAATACATACCGATTTATGTGGACCCATGAGAACGCAAAGCATAAATGGTGACAAATATTTTATGTTGTGTATAGATGACTATTCCAGGATGACATGGGTACTATTTTTGAAGCATAAATCAGAAGCTTTTGAGATGTTCAAGGTTTTCAAAAACCAAGTTGAGAATCAAACAGGAAAAAGGATTAAATGTTTAAGATCAGATAGAGGAGGAGAGTTCATTTCAGAGGATCTTACAGAGTACTGTGAAAAATATGGTATTAGGAGACAGTTTTTAGCAGCCAGGACACCTCAACAGAATGGTGTGGTAGAAAGAAAGAACAGGACAATGCAGGAAATGGCACGGACTATGTTGACTGAGAGCAAAGTAGCAGATAGATTTTGGAAAGAGGCAGTCCATACTGCGGTATACATCCAAAATAGGTGCATGTTGAGGACGCATGAAAGCAAAACTCCTTATGAGTTGTGGTTCGGTAAAAAGGCAACAGTAAGATACTTTAAAGTTTTTGGCAGCAAGTGTTACATCAAAAGAACTGAAGAAAACCTTGGTAAGTTTGAAGATAGAGCGGATGAAGGTATTTTTCTTGGCTATTCGTCAAAAAGCAAAGCTTACAAATGCTACAACAAGAGGCTAAGGAAAATTGTGGATAGTGTCGATGTTAAAGTTGATGAAGGTAGGGAACGAGTAATTAGCTATGAAGAGAACTACCCAATTTATGAAGAGGTTATTGAAGGAGATGAGGAAAAGGAAACGGAAAAGAAACAAAAAATTGACTCAGATGATTCAAACAGTGATTCAGAAGTGGAAGAAAATAAGAAATTCAAAACAGGCAATGGCAGAAAGATCATCCTAGAGAGCAAATAATTGGAGACCCCACAGTTGGTGTTCAGACAAGAAGAAGAGTAGTAAGTAACTACTCTCTATTATCCAAAATTGAGCCCAAAAATGTTGCTGACGCAAGCAAAGATGAAAGTTGGATGAAGGCAATAAATGAAGAATTAGATCAGATCGAGAAAAACAAAACTTGGGAGTTAGTACCAAGACCTGCAAATAAAAATATAATCGGTACTAAATGGATCTTTCGAAACAAATTGAATGAAGACGGACAGGTAGTCAAGAATAAAGCAAGATTGGTATGTAAAGGCTATGCACAAGTTGAAGGTATTGACTTTGAGGAAACCTTTGCACCTATGGCTAGACTAGAGGCAATTAGAATGTTTTTGGCTTTAGCAGTTTACAAGAATTTCAAAGTTTATCAAATGGATGTGAAATCAGCATTTTTGAATGGGAAACTTGAAGAAGAGGTTTATATTGAGCAGCCGGATGGTTTCCAACTTGGTGATGATCCCAACTTGGTTTGCAAGTTGAAGAAAGCATTATATGGCTTAAAACAGGCACCCCGAGCATGGTATGCAAGGCTAGACAACTATCTTACTCAACAAGGGTTCAAGAAAGGTATGGTGGATAGTAATTTGTATGTCAAAACAGAAAATGGCCATCTTATTGTTCTTGTTGTATACGTAGATGATATCATATTTGGCAAGCAGCAAAGATGAGTCGTGTAAAGATTTAGCAAATAAGATGCAGAAAGAATTTGAAATGTCAATGATTGGTGAACTTTCGTATTTCCTCGGGTTGCAAGTTAATCAAAATGAGAAGGGCATATTTATTTCTCAAATTAAATATGTGAAAGAGATGTTAAAAAGTTCACAATGGAGGATTGTAAGCCAGTTAGCACTCCCATGACGACAAGTTGCAAGTTGAGCAAGGATGACAAATCTCCACATGTTGATCAAACCATGTACAGATCTATGATTGGGAGCTTACTGTACTTGACAGCTACCAGACCAGATATTTTGTAGGCAGTATGCATGGTAGCATGATTTCAGGCTAGTCCCAAGGAGACTCATGTGACGAAGTGAAGAGGATTCTTCGGTACCTCAAGGGTACTATGGAGTATGGGTTATGGTATCCGAAAGGTAAGGACTTCACCCTTATTGCGTATTCAGATGCAGATTGGGCAGGATGTGTAGATGACAGAAAGAGTACCAGTGGAGGTGCATTCTATCTTGGAGATAGGTTGGTCGCGTGGCACAGTAAGAAACAAGAGTCAGTCTCCTTATCCATAGCAGAGGCAGAATATATTACAGCGACAACGTGTTGTACGCAGGTATTATGGATGAAACAAACCCTGAAAGATCTTGGTATTAACTTCAGTGAGCCAATTTCAGTTAAGTGTGATAACACCAGTGCCATTAACATCTCAAAGAATCCGGTTATGCATTCTCGCACAAAACATATTGCTATCCGGTATCACTTTTTGAAGGAGAAAGTTGCGGAAGGTGAGGTTAAGTTGGATTTTGTTCCAACAACAGAGCAAGTAGCGGATATCTTCACAAAACCGTTGCCCAAGGAAGTCTTTGAGTACCTTCGCAATAAATTGGGAGTGGTCACGCTTCCCAAGAATTGACTAGCTATCGGGACCACATTCTCGGGGGAGCATTTGTGTATTTGTTTATCTTTTTGCTCATGTTTGTGATTTTTGCTAAGTGTAATAATTTTTCCTAAGAATGTTGTGCATGGACTCAGGGGGAGTTTGCAACAACCCTTTGATATTGTTGTCAAAGGGGGAGAAGAGTTACAGGAAATTGCACGTGTGTTGCCAACAATTCCAAAGGGGGAGATTGTTGAGCAAGGTGCAGCGAAAGTATTGTCATTATTGTCAACACAATCAGATAGATCGGTTGATGCAATGGACAGGAGTTCAGAGGTTATTCAGAGTATGTACAATGATGTTAAATGCTTATGAGGATGTTTTTGATGTTTGGGTAAGTTTTAAAAAAAAACCCACCTTTTTGCATATTTTCCAAGAAGACCGAAGTGGCCCATATGCTAAAGATCAAAGAAAAAGCAAAACACCGCAAAGAAAAAAAGTGTCGCGATATCGCGACATGTTGCATTTTCGTGGCCAAAAGAAAAGAGAAAATGCAAGGAGAAAAAGTGTCGCGATATCGCGACATGTTGCATTTTCACGGCCAAAAGAAAAGAGAAAATGCAAGGAGAAAAAAGTGTCGCGATATCGCGACATGTTGCATTTTCACGGTCCAAAGCAAAGAGAAATGACAAGGAGAAAAAGTGTCGCGATATCGCGACATGTTGCATTTTCACGGTCCAAAGCAAAGAGAAAGAGCAAGGAGAAAAAGTGTCGCGATATCGCGACATGTTGCATTTTCGTGGGCCAAAGCAAAGAGAAAGAGCAAAGAGAAAAAGTGTCGCGATATCGCGACATGTTGCATTTTCGTGGGCCAAAGCAAAGAGAAAGAGCAAGGAGAAAAAAGTGTCGCGATATCGCGACATGTTGTATTTTCGTGGTCCAAAGCAAAGAGAAAGAGCAAGAAGGAAAAAGTGTCGCGATATCGCGACATGTCGCATTTTCGCGACTCAAAAAGGGCAGGAAGGCAGAGAAACAAAAGTGTCGCGATATCGCGACATGTCGCATTTTCATGACTCAAAAAGGGCAGGCAGGCAGAGAAACAAAAGTGTCACGATATCGCGACATGTCGCATTTTTGCGACTCAAAAAGGGCAGGCAGGCAGAGAAACAAAAGTGTCGCGATATCGCGACATGTTGCATTTTCGCCAAAGGAACAGAGTAGTTGACAGTGCGTCTGATATTAGTGATGAACACCAGGATAGTGAAACTGAAGACTGCATAGTGACGTGGACCTATAAGGAATATTTAATGATTTGAAATCATCTAAGATGGTCGTTACACATGGAAAGAAGCGGACGCATGCCCATGTGGAGAAAAGGAAACGAAGGGCCACAAAATAGAAACGAAAAGCCTTTTTGGAAAAAGTGTGTCAGTAGCAGTTTTTGTGGAAGTGGTACAGGCGAATCGTAAGGAGTTAGGCAGTGAGTTTTGGTTTGGACATAGTCAGTGTTGCAAAGATTCTACGTTTCAAATTTTAGAGAAAACCGAGTTACGAGGTGAGAGTTATGATTTTTGCAAAAACGTTACAGGTCTCTTTTATGTCAATTTGTGCCACTTGTGCAAAATCCTTTAGTTGGCCGTTTCGACCTTGAAGAGTCGCCAGAGTTTCAGTTTCAGTGTTGTTACACCTTCTAGGCATCAAATAGATCATCTTTTGTTTTTGGTTTGAGTTGTCACGTGGCTCCGAAGTATGAGAACGAGTAAGGTGTCAATTCTTTGCATGTGACGTGTTTGACGAAATGCCTTCTCAATATAAACAAAAGGAGTTATATAAAAAGGGAGTTACAATTGACAAGTGGCATAGGAGAATATTGTGTCATAAAGGAGTTACATAAAGAAGGAGTTACAATTGATAGGTGGCATGTGAGAATATGGAAGTTACAAAAGAAGGAGTTACAAAGAGAAAATATTGTTATAAAAGGAGTGTTGCTTGGAGAATTCAAAGTGTGCGAGAAGTGGGTGTGTTTTGTGAATTGTGGTAGACGTTGGGTAAGCAATAGACCAGTCAGGGTCTTGTAAAAGTGAAGGCATTTTTATGTCAATCTTCTAGTTTCAAAATTGAAGTCCAAGTTGGTGCTTGGCATCAGGGGTTGGTGCTCCTTCCAGTTGGTGCTTGGTAAATTAGGGGTTGGTGCTCCTTTATGTTGGTGCAGATAAATCAGGGTTGGTGTTCCTTTCTGTTGGTGCAGATAAATCAAGGGTTGGTGCTCCTTCCAGTGGGTGCTGGTAAATTGATTGTAAAGTTGGTGCTTTGCAAAGGCTGGATTTGGATGGGAGTCCAAACAGTCATTTTGAGGAGTAGCCAAATCGGTGAACCTCGGTACATCTTATGTTGTGTGATGTTATCTTGTTATATTTGCTTTATTTGGTTTTAAGTTTTCATTGTTTCGGCTTTAAGAGTTGAAGATTTAAGTTTAAAAGAGCTACACTGATTCACCCCCCTCTCAGTGTCATTGTGATACTAAAAACTAGGGACCCCTTTCTCCCACGTGACAATTCCATCAGCATCTACCCCTAAGTTGGCCAACTTATCTATCATTTTATTGCCTTCCTGAAACACGTGTTGTGCCAGCCTATCATTCCTAGATTCAAAAATGATCCTTACCTCTTCTATGACTGATTTGATCCACCACAAACATTTTTTCCCATTGGTTAGGAGGTTTATAATGTTCATTGAAACCCCTTCAATTATTAGTTTACCTTCAGTATCTTGGGACATCTGCAACCCTCTCCATAGGGCTCTTGCTTTCGCCTCATTGTTGGTCTTTCTTCCAAGTTGTTCATAAAATGCCAGCACCAAGTTTCCTTGGTGTTCATGAACCACTCCTCCAGCACCTGCTCTTCCAGGATTGTCCTTAGATGCATTGTCAAAATTGAGCTTGAACCAACCTACCAGGGGCAGGGTCCACTTCACACCTATTCTAGGATTGGGATTAATGACCAAGGATTCCTCTTTCAAGGTAATATGTAGGTATTGAGCAAGCTATTTTTCCCAATGATGGTTATACTGATCTTCATAGGGGGTGATACTAACATTTTCACGAGCAAAGGCAAGGATATTCTTGGTAATTGTTATGGGATCATGGCTAGAACCCTTAAAGGCTCTATGGTTTCTTTCTAACCAGACCTGCCATAGGAAATGGTGAGGGAAAATCTTCCACATGAACCTGAGCCTAAGTTTAGTAAAGGGGTTAGGTCATTACTAGAAGAGGTCAATGATAGAGGTCAGTCTAACCCACAAAATGCTCAAATATTGGAAAACCCTACCTAGAATATCATCTGCAACTTGGACATTCAAGGAAGATATGGAGGGTGGATTCCCAGTTAGCCCTGCACAAATAACAATGATTAGAAATTATCATACCTTTCCTTCACATATTATCAATGGTGAGTATCCTCCCTTGGATCACTAGCCACGAAAAAAAGATATTTTGGGGATGATATTTTTTACCCACACCAACTGGGTCTAGAGGATGGGATCCTTAGGATCAATCATAAGCTTATAGATGGATTTGACAGTGAAACACTCGCTCTCGATTGCAGCCCATGTTACATGGTCCTCTCCACTTCTCATGGGAATGAATTGTTGGTGCATGATATTTTGGATTTCTTCTGACTCAGCTTCAAATCTCGGTATCTTGATTTGTTTCCATATAAACCTTCCCCTATTCTGCATCATAAAATCAACCACTTTCCTTCCTATGAACTAATAAATATAATCCTTGACCCTGACTAGGTATGGCAATTGAGATACAGTCTCCTCCCTGGCCCACCTATCATCCCAAAATATAATCCTTTTCCCATTCTCTAAGATCCATCTCAGCCCTTTATTGATGATATTTTTGCTGGTGAATATTGCCTTCCAAAAAGTTGATCCTCTATTTAGGATATTGTCCTTTATAAATCCAATGCCTTGGAGGTATTTTCTTTTAATAATCGCAGTCCATTGGTTATCCGCGTTGGTTATAAGACACCACGCTTGCTTAGAAAGTAATGTTGTGTTCAACTAAGATACTCTTCTTAGGCCTAACCCCCCATTCTTCGTAGGTCTGCATACCTTACTCCACCCAAATAGGTTTATTCTATGTTTTTCCTTTGACTCTGACAAGAGGAAGTTCTTTTGGAGTTGTTCAATATTCTGGTATACCTTAGTTGGGGCCTTAAAAATGGATAAAAAATACACGGGGATGCTCTGAAGGGAGGCCATAGTGAGGGTATATTTACCTACTTGAGACAAAAAGAGCCCTTTCCAACCAGCCAATTTCTTTTGAATTATTTCTACCACATTATCCCACATTGATTTTCCCAAGGAGCCTATAAACAAGGGAAGACCTAGGTAAGAAGTAGGGAGAGCAGCAATTAAACATCCCAAAATCCCAGCTATCCTAACCTGCATTGGAATGGGGGTGTTGAGGAAGTAAAGTTTGCTCTTGAAGAAGTTCACCTTCTGCCCAGTCGCCTCCTCATAAAGATTTAGAATGAGCTTTATCCTTCTAGCTTCAAATACTGACGCCTGGGTCAACATAAGGGTATCATAAACAAACTGTTGGTGGGTTACTAGATTGGTAAGGGAGGTGGCTTTAATCCCAGATATCAGACCTGCATTGCAGGCCACTTTGATAGTTCTTCCTAGAGCCTTCACCATAATAATGAACAACATTGGACTGATCGGATCCCCTTGTCTGAGGCCTCTAAGGCTTTTTAAATATCCTGTTGTTGTATCGTTTACAAGGATAGAGAACCAAGGCTTGAGAATACATCCTTTGATAAGTCTTACCCATTGAGGATGGAAACCAAATTTTAGAAGAACTACAATCAAGAAATCCTAGTTGATGTGGTCAAAGGCTTTATTCATGTCAAGCTTTAGGGCAAAGGTTGCCTTCTTAGTTTGGCTTGCAGTGTGAAGGGCTTCATGGACTGTAATCACCCCATCAAGAATTGATCTTCCCTGAACCAAGCTCCCTTGACAAGGATCAATCATAAGGGGAAAGCTTTCTTTCATCTTATTAGCTATGGATTTAGTAAGGATTTTTAGGACACATTGCATATACTAATTGGTCTGATATATGCCATCGTTTCGGGGGTTGTTCCCTTAGGAATCAATGCAATGAAATTAGAATTAAACCCTCTAGGGATGTATTTTGAATCCTAGAACTCCTTGACCACTGAGATTACATCCTCCCCAACAATGTCCCAGAAAACCTGGTAGAAATGAGGATGGAATCCATTAGGACCTGGGGCCTTATCAGATTCCACGCTGAACAAAGCATTTTTGATTTCCTTCTCTGTGAAAGGATATAGAAGTTTGGCATTAGTATCCCTATCTATGATACTAGGTATGAATTTGAGGAGAGTCTCCTTGGATTACTCTTGGCATTGGGTTTCAACCCTGAGGAGGGAGCCGAAATAATTAAAAAGAAATTCTCTGATATCAATTAAATCCTGATTTTTGTATCCATCAGCTCTAGTCAGATCTCTGATCTTATTATTACTTCTATTTCTTAGGGTAGTGATATGAAAAAAATTGAATTCAAGTCACCATACTTCAACCATAAAGCCCTGGATTTCTGCCTCCAATAGGTTTCCTCACAAGCCAGAATATTATGATATTTCGAAAGCTTAATTTGCTCCTCTGTTCTTATTGTTTCATCATAAGTACCGTTTTGAATCCTATTGTCAATAGCCTTCAGACTTTCTCCCACTTTTTTTAATTCTCAAACAGGTTTCCAAAAACATCCTTATTCCAGATTCTCAGGTTTTCCTTCACTAATTTCAACTTTTGGTCTAACTTAAAATTTGAGCTGCCCTAAATGGGTTGTTGCCACCAGCTTTTGATTCTTTCCTTTAGGTCTGGATGTTTGATCCACATTGACTGAAAGTGAAAGGGTTTCTTAAAGGAGTTAGCTTGCAGGACCTCCAATAAAATGGGGTTATGATCTGACGCAATTTTTGGAAGAGCTTGCAAAGTGGAGTCTCCAAAAATTGTGACAACTTCTTTTGACAGACAGAACCTATCTAACCTTTCCTGAATAAGCTCATTAGAATTGACAAACTCATTAAATTCTTCCATGCTCCTTGTTGGAAGCCTAGCCCCACCCTTTTTGTCTGAAGGGTATAAGGGAGTATTGAAATATCCTACTACCATCCACGGAATATCATGGAAGATTGTATTCAAGTGGCTTAGATATTCCCACAATGAGGTTCTTCCTTGAACTGAATTGGATGCATACACATTTGACACAATCCACGATCTATTCTTGTCAATGTCATGAAAAAATACACTTACACCCTGTCATCATCCTGAATAATGCTACCTTCCACACTCCTAGAATCCCATAGCACCATGAGTCCTCTTGATGCTCCTATTTCCTGCTTGAAAACCAAATCTCCTTGACTCCATATTTTTTTCTACTATTTTTGACTGGGCTTCATCTATTTTTGTTTCTTGTAAGAAAATAATGGTTTGGGTTGTATTGCCTTCTTATTGAACTAACCACCCTATGGGTTGGTGGGCCATTTAGGCCTCTCACATTCCATGAGAGTACCTTCATTTAAATTATTTGGGATTTTTTCCCCTCCCCCTTCCTTGGGGAGGTTTGCCTAATTTGTTATCATCTTGACCTGGGATAACCTGTTGTATCAGTTTTTTTTGTTTTCCACTTTCCACTTTGTTTTCAGTACTCAATCTATTTTTTTCAACATTAGACATCCTTCCCCTATTTTTCTCACTATCGTAATCAATTGAGGATTTTGTTGTGCTTCTGGTCTATTGTAGGCTAAAATGATGAGGTATAATATGTTGAAGGACTGGACTAGAACACTCTTCTGGCCTGTTCATTACTACCATTTCAGTCCTTTATTCTAAATTTTTCTTCCTTATCCTATATTCTCCATAATTCTATTGTGAACCTTCCTTGAAAGTTTATAGGGCTTTTGGTTATGATATTGGAAGGACCTGATTTATTTGATCATATCTCCTCCATCCTTTTCCTATATTCCTCGGGGGTGTGCTTTAATCCTTCCTGATGGTTTGGGAGTCATTTATTTTTTATGTTGGAAGGACCCAATATGGACGGGGATTCTAAAGTTTCTAGTAATTCAACCTAAAGGATTTCTTTCTCACCCATATCCCCTTCTATCGTTAGGTCGACAAGAACTTTAAACTTATTTGAACTCAGGATTCTATAGCTTACCTGCTTTTCCTGCTCGTTGGTAATTTATTGCTTTCCTTTCTCCTTGGGTTGAACCTGGTTGTCCTACTCCTGGTAAATATTGTTGTTCTTGGTTGGCCTGAAACCTCCTCTGCTTGCTAGTCCTCCCATGGATTGGTTCCTAGGGAATGCTTTATCATTTGTCCTTTTTTCTTCTGTCCTCTGAGCTTCTCTGCTAGCTGCTAGACTTAGACATTTTTTTCATAGGTGACCTTGAGTTTTGCATTCTATGCAAAATGCTAGATTATTTTCATATTTCATTGACTTATTTCTCATATAATCTCCATAGTCTAGTTCTACAAAGGTTGGCAATTCAAAATCTAAGTCTACGTTGACATGTATCCTTACATGCATCATCCTTGTCCTTACCAGGGTTGAATGGTCAATGACAACCAACTCCCCAATGCTTCTGGAAATCCCTTGCAACTAGTACTCATTAAAAAACTAAGCGAGAAGGTTTGGTAGGCAGACCCAGATGGGAGCTCTATTAATATTTTTTTTTTCGAGGTCAAAGTCCTCCCTCCATTTTCTAAGAAACAAGTTGTGTTTTCCTAAAAACCACGGTCTGCCTGTTAGAATGTGAATCTTAAGATGAAAAAGCCCCTAGACAAAGAAACAATCTCCAGGTTCCCAATTTTTCTCCATTTGGATAGCGCTTAGGAGCGTATAGTTTCTATATTCGGCCTTCCGCCTAGAAACTTGCCTACTAGTGAAAACTCCTCCAGGGATAAATATGGACCCATAGCATTCGCAGGTGCCATAATCTGGTTGTTCTCAGGTATGAGGGGCAGGAGTGAATGAAAATTACTCTTTTTGCCTTTTAGGGTTTCTACAAAGGATAGACCTCTTCTGGGACCCGTAGTACTCTGCTGGGTCCATTTGTCTGGGTCTTTGTCATGGGGTTCGGGTCCTTGTACCTTGTCAACTTGCTCGTGGATGGGCCCTTGACCCCTTCTAGATACAGTCGACATGTCTGCCTCTGGATCCTCACTTGTCGCCTGCTCAAGGTTCTCGCCCGAAACCTTCAAACCTCCTTCTCTACCTTCATTGTTCCCGCTGCTCTGCTGCTCCATCTCCAGAATAATTTAGGACTCAAAAATCTAAGTATTTTATTAAATTTGTTTTACATCCAATATACTAGGGAGCTATAAGGAATCCTACTTCAAAGGTTTAAAATATTGAGTTAAAAGAAACATGGATGAAATAGTGAAGAATGCATTTAATGATGAAGAACTATTTCATGAACTGAAGTTTACTCACAAAATTTAATAGATACTTTTGATGGATACAAATATTTGCCTTCTAGTTTAAAAGAAATATTTTCTTTGTCTCTCAAGGAAGAAAAAGATGAAAATTTTATGACATTGATTGGTTATCTTCATGAAGTTCTTTTCAAGACTTGGTGGAATGCTCAAAACATAGTTTTGCTTTCTTCAAAAGAATGTTTGATGAAATATTTCTTTCAAGGGATGAAACAAAAGAAATATGAACATACTAGCAATGAAGTCCTAAATTATGATGAATACTATTGTGATGACATACTAACTCATCACATTAAAGATATATCACTAGTAAAAGTGCAGGAACAAAGAAGGAAAATAAACAAGAAAAGAAGTCAAATCAAGAAAGGCAAAATGAAGACTAAACCTAAAGAAAATACTTGTTTGAAGATTCAAGACAAAAATCTAAGTTGTATTATTGTGATGATTTGCTAACACAATGCTTAGAAGGTGAATCATCAAAGAAGATACAAAAGCAAAGAAAGAAAAAAAAAAAAAAAGGAATAAAAGAAGTCACATTAGAAAAGTAAATTAGGAACTAATTTGTGCAAATTTAGGAATAGATCTTAAAGAAATAGACTGAATAGAAAATATGAAGATCATATTGAAGACTAAAACCTTCAATAACCATTTAATGTAATAAGTGGAGTATTGGAGAATATTACATTCTTTGATACATGTTAATGTACCACCTTAGGTACATCTTTAGATTAAAAGAGTATCTTAGATTAGAGAGTGTGAATATTTACTTTATACAATACAATAAATGCACAAGTATTATTAGAATGCACAAATATTTAATAATGTAAATGTGCATAATAGTCCATGTGCACGTGAGTCCATAGAGTAGGAAAGTGAAGAGACTTAAGAAAAGTGAAGGGCAAGAGTACTTCATATAAAAATTCACATTCTATTATATATGTGTCTATGTTGACAATCTTTATTCTATATCAAATTATTATTTTAATGAGCATTTATTAATAATATTTTTATAAATTATTGCAAAAATTATTTATGAATTTTATATATTTAAAATATTGCCATTGACTTGTATTTCTTACACCACCTTTATTTTAGATCTAAAGCTAACACAAATCTCATGGACATATGATAAAGTTGGCCAAAGCCCAAACCAAAGGGTTCATGTTATATTTTTTTTCTACATGTGGATTTACTTACGATTCCTCGAGTCAAATGTACATACCTTTTACAGTGTCGGCGTCCTTGACTATCTTTACTTTTTCTTCTCTCTCGTGTGGAACTCGATCTAAGAAACAAATTTTTTATAGAAATATTGTCTTTAATTTTATTGGCTTACCTCTCCAATCGTCTCTTTTTGTCCAATTATGATGGAATTTTAAGAAACAAATTTTTTATAAAAATATTTTCTTTAATTTTATTGGCTTACTTAACTTCTCCTTTCTTTCCACGGTAATACCTCCTCTCTTTATGTAGAGTCCTCCGTCGTGGTAACCTTATAAAGAACTGTAGAGTCTCTACTTGGTGGGTAACTTTATGTAGTTGCAGAAGCAGTGAAAAAGGAATGTGAATTCTAAATATTATAACTAAATTACAACTCTCCACGTTTCGAAATCCCCGCCTCTGCGTATTTAGTGTTTTTTGTCCGTCTACAATTAAATTCGTTATCCCGTTGTTCTGAACGGAGTCGCGTGATCTCCTTTGAGTTTAGTTTTCGTGGTTTATAAATTCTCAAGACAGAGCCTCCTTATCCTAATGTTATTTTATCATTCATCTGGTTAGGTTTGTACTCATATTTGGAACAGAAAGGGTTTTCATTCTATAGCTTCAAAATCCTCCATAATGGATGAAGATAGCCATTACACAATACCTTCAGGGGAAGATAGAATCGAATGGCCCAATGCTTCGAGAGCGGTGTTATCAGAATCCAAGAAGCTATGGCTTCTCTCTGCGCCTGCAATTCTTATCATGCTCTTCAACTTTTTACTTTCCGTTATCTCCCAGATGTTCGCAGGTCACTTAGGACAGTTGGAATTAGCAGGAGCCTCCATCGCCAATGTCGGAATCCAAGGATTCGCCTATGGAATCCTGGTTAGTATAGATCAATGACATGTAATTTTTTGTTTGATTTCTTATGGGCTTTTGTGTGTTCTGTAACGGATCTTTTGCAATATTTGTTCCCAGATTGGAATGTCAAGTGCCGTGCAAACTGTGTGTGGACAAGCCTTTGGAGCCCGGCAATACAACATGCTTGGAATCATATGCCAAAGGTCTATGCTGTTAATGATTGCCACTGCCGTGCCTCTTAGCTGTCTTTATGCTTTCTCAGAGCCAGCATTGCAGGCTATTGGACAGAAGAAAGACATAGCTGAACAGGGAGGTATTTTTGCAAAGGGACTTATCCCTCAACTGTTTGCCTTTGCCCTGAATTGTCCTTTGCAGAGGTTTCTGCTGGCTCAGAATATAGTGGCTCCCCTTGCCTATATTTCAATAGCCACTTTTCTGGTGCATGTTCTTCTCAGTTGGCTGGCTGTCTACAAACTGGGAATGGGCCTGTTAGGAGCTTCATTGTCTTTGAGCTTGTCATGGTGGATTCTTACTGTGGCTACCATCTTGTACATACTCTGTAGTCGGCGCTGTGAGGATACATGGACTGGGTTTTCCTTGAAAGCTTTCACTGGGCTTTGGCCCTTCTTCAAATTAACCGTAGCTTCGGCTCTTATGCTATGGTGTGCTATCTTGTCCATCTCATTCCTCCCTAATTCTTTATTACTTCGTAATTTATATATCCAGTACTATTTGTATTCTGAAATATATATGAATTTGTTTTTGGCCACTCCTGGCAATTCACTAAGCAATTGGATAGTGTCTTTGTTATACAGCTTGGAAATCTGGTACAATCAAAGCTTAGTTCTCATTTCGGGACTATTGTCTAATCCAGAGGTTACATTGGATTCTCTTTCAATATGGTAATCATCTAAATTCGTGCTGACTATTGTATCTATTCCATCTATAAAGAGAACACAATGCACCTTGTCAAGTACCGGCATATTTTGGAAAAGTTCTTTTTTACATGCAGCAATGTAGATCATTATGTGCAGACAATCAGACCTCATAGCAATAACCAAATAAGGCATTTTGTGTGCGCAGCATGAATTACTGGAACTGGGATATGCAACTGATGTTGGGTATCAGCGCTGCTGCATGGTTTGTATGACTTTTATTTTGATTTCATGCCATTGACATAGCTTTCCATAATCAGTAGAGCTTGCCTGTTAGTGTAGGTAGTTACTTTAAAAGATGCTAAAGGAAGATATGATTTAATGTAACTTTCATCATAAAGCAGCAGTTATTCTCATTGTGCACAACATCATGGCTGGCATCGTAACAGTAACTATGTCCTCTCATAGATCTCGGGTCTGTGATTGACGTTAATGATAGTTTTTGTCTAATTTCATTTCAGCATTTTTACATTGTGAACACATCAAAATTCCTAATAGTTTCTGATTGTGTTTTTTTCTGCAGTACAAGAGTTGCAAATGAGTTGGGAGCAAAGCAGCCCAAAGCTGCACGGTTTTCGGTTGTGGTTGTAGTGTTCACCTGCATCTTAATCAGTCTCCTCTTTGCCATAGTGGTATTTGCACTGAACAAAGAGCTTAGCCGGCCATTCACCAGCAGCAGTACGGTAACGAAAGCAGTGTCTGCGATGACACCATTACTTGCAATATCTGTGTTCTTGAATGGAATCCAGCCTATTCTTTCAGGTATTGGCTTCATAACCATCCTTCTGAATATCAAATTTTCAATTTTCCAATCCAATTACACTCTTACAATTGACGAACTGGGTGGTTTTAACTTGTAACAGGTGTGGCAATAGGATGTGGGTGGCAATATTTTGTTGCGTTTGTCAATCTGGCATCATATTACATGGTTGGTCTACCTGTTGGAATAGTCCTGGGTTTCGTAGCTAAATTAGGAGCGAAGGTAAATAATAATAGCATTGCGTTGCCATGGTCAATGAAGTTTAAGGCAAATTAACGAGGAGAATTTACTAAATGCTGTGAGACATCTGTTGCAGGGAATATGGTGGGGTATGATCTGCGGAGTAGGACTACAAACACTTATTCTCCTTATTTTTACCGCACGCACTAATTGGAATAAAGAGGTATATATGTGAGCTTTCAAGAGTTAAATATGTAAGAAAAATAACTAGAACACTAATCCATTTAACTGCACGCAGGTGGAATCTGCTGTGCAGCGTCTGAAACATTCGGATAACCAACCATCTATTATTCAATCTGTTCGAAGACATGATTTGGCCTCACAAGCTTAGGCCATCTACTATTCACTACATTGAAAATTTGACTACGTGGGCCATCTCATAAGGATGATTTTTGTATTTTATTGACCCAACAAGATATTTTTCCCCTTGAAACCCTGAAAAGTATGACGTGGCTGGAGTCGGTGGGATTCAAACAGAGTCTAGTTGTTTAATTGAACAGAGTTCAGTTACCATTTTCACGTGGAAAAGAGTTTCAGTTAAAGTTGGCCGAGTCAATGCTGCATTTCACGTGCCTTTCATGCTTTAATGGCGATTTGTCCGTGTTGAATGCATTAAAGGATGTATCTTTAAATGATTTCACATTCATTTTACAACACGGAAGGTTCCAAATATTTATTTTTTAAATAAATTTAATTTAATTTGCCACGTATTGGAGTTGCGTTTTGATTTTTTAAAGCGTGCATGTTATTTTTCCTTTCTCACTCTATGCAAATCAATTTCCTTAATAGAATAGGTACCTTAGGCAAAGCATATATGGTGGGAAAACGTTTCAGCTAGCATATTGGATGTCCGATTCTTTCGAGTAGCTAGAGGTCGTTGTATGCGGAGTAACAAGCTATGAGAGGGGGGAAACAAGCTCAGTTTTATATTTTGGCTATATGGATATGTTAGTTTGAAAGGAGACTCCATGTGCGCTTGAGTTGTGATAGGGGTGCAACCATGTGGAAATGCTTAAATTAAATTGACTCGGTTGCGACACACTGCATTCTTCTTTGAGACGGACACCCAGCTCATCTTTTCAAAGAACAAAATAAGAGTCCACGTAAGGCGGGCACCACGTTGATAACCGAGAACATCGCTACAAACGAGTCCACGTAAGGAGGGCACCACGTTGAGGAACTTTTGCCACCGATGAAATTTAAAAGCGAATAAAGCACGTTCACGTGCGGGGTTTGTGGGTGGGAGGCAGGCCTCGAATTTCAAATAAAAAAATTAGCTGTCAATAATTATTTTTTTATTTTTATTTTCAGGTTATGTTTTAAAATTTTATTTACTTTTCAAGATAAATCAATAATTTTAAATACTAGTGAAAATCAATAATTTTAAATACTAGTGAGAATTAATAATTTTTTAAAAATGGTTTCGACACGTGTAAAAATTAACAATTAAATGAAGTAAATTTTGATTTTAAATGTAGTCTTGTCAATTTTGTTGAAGGGACACTACCTATACAACATGAGATTTCTGATTAGCACTTGGAATTGGTCAAATTTAAACATGAATTTAATGTTACACCAATCATAAAGGACCAACAAAGTTATGCAAAGCACAGTTTAGATGATGTTAGCTATAATTCATGTATCAAAAATGTTGATAAAAAAAAAGAATACTCTAATGGGTTGTACTATTTGTAGAAGGAAGGACCAATGTCTCATACTACAAAGGCACGGAAAAGTCACACAAAAAATGCTAGCTTGAATCTCAATTAGAAACTTTATGTTCTTCAAAGAGATGCCAAAGGACGTTTTGTTAGTTCTGCCGAAATTAATGGGAAAAAAAAACAATATTGCTTATCCTCAATCAAAAGAAACACTTCTACAATAAAGAATGAGACTAGTTTTGCTATAAATGGTGGATTTATTAATGCAAGAAGTGGAAAGTCAAGTTTCTTGCAAACATTTCTTCCATCTTACCAGGATTATCATAGTGGGAAGAAATCAGTGGCACAAGAAGCTCTATTTTCATATCACGATGTTGAAAATTTATTTTTTGGAAGAGAAGTTCTTCTTTCAACTCCAACATTGAGCTGTCTGGAAGCACCTTCATCTTTAAATGCAATGAACCATGTAAAATTTTGCATACCTTGACAAAGCTCTAATTATGGGTACATAGGTTTACCTTTGGATTCACAGGACATTTTCCTAATATGGGAGCAGTTAGTTAACTACCCAAGATTACAAATCATGTGGCTGCTAATGAACATCTAGTTACAAAAAGTACAAAAAAACTTTAAAAATTCAATTTTGTGGAAAGCATGGAGACTTCTTTTCATGATGTTACTTCGGTTAAAAGTCCTGACCATTACTCAATAACTACAACTAATCAGTCAATGCATGAGAGGACATCCATTAATCAATCTTCTCCTCTT
This sequence comes from Wollemia nobilis, assembly GCA_028583015.1. Classification (NCBI taxonomy): domain Eukaryota; kingdom Viridiplantae; phylum Streptophyta; class Pinopsida; order Araucariales; family Araucariaceae; genus Wollemia; species Wollemia nobilis. The sequence continues at coordinate 7,920,789 of JAQPPZ010017110.1, forward strand.
AACCAAATTGAAAGGGACAAAGCAAATTGTGAAAGTTCACATATTGGAATTGTTGGTTCATCATTTGTGACACTAAACATAAACTCAGATCATAGGCTTTACATTCAACCAGCTGCTCAATCTAGATACCATGGGGATCAAAAACAAAATCATTCAGCATTTGATAAATCTCACCCAGAACTAGAAGCACACAACACAACATTCTATTGCTTAACAAGTCATCAAGTTGACGGGGAAAAGTTTTACTATAGAAAATAAAAATGAGGTAGTACATTGTATCAAGAATATTGAGCAAGACAATATGAAAAATTTTCAAAGCATTCCAAGAGTCACAGTGGGTGACTCTTCCTCTATTCTGATGGCAGATTATGGATGGTAGATTATGAAGACCTTTGCAAAACATACAATGAAGATCAATTTCGTCAACCAAATTCTAGCGGTAATAATAAATCATGTCGTTCTTTTCGATGACGGTGGACGGGCAATGGTGACTCGATGTACATCTCCTTCAATTGACATTCCTTAATTACATGGATAATTCATTGGGTGTTCTCAATAATCTCATATAATTTAGGTCTTTTCACATGGGGTTGCTCACGATCTATTTTTTTTATTGGTGCTCGTTAAAGACGTGCAATCATTCATAGGACACGCCCTACTGATCACCAGACGGGAAGCAGACGTTTAGAAAGGATTGTGTGAGTTCATCGTCCATGGCTTTGGGTAGAAGCAATACACTCCTCTCTTTCATCCTCCAGGTTTTAGGAGCTACAGATTCCACATGATAGGGTAATATACGGGGTATTAATACTTGTGAAGGCATTCGAGGTATTTAAGGTTTGGAATTTTTTAATTCAATATAAATGATTAATTTAAAAAAAAAAATAGACACTTCAAAACTAAAATATATATTTTAGGAGCATCATATTACATCGTTGGAATGCGTTTGTCAATCTGGAATCATATTACATGGTTGGTCTACCTGTTGGAATAGTCCTGGGTTTCGTAGCTAAATTAGGAGCGAAGGTAAATAATAATAGCATTGCGTTGCCATGGTCAATGAATTTTAAGGCAAATTAAAGAGGAGAATGAACTAAATGCTGCGATACATCTGTTGTTGCAGGGAATATGGTGGGGTATGATCTGCGGAGTAGGACTACAAACACTGATTCTCCTTATTTTTACAGCACACACTAATTGGAATAAAGAGGTATATAAATAAAATCCTATCTGTGTGCTTTCAAGAAGAGTTAAATATGTAAGAAAAATAAATACAGCACTAATCATTTAACTGCACGCAGGTGGAATCTGCTGTGCAGCGTCTGAAACATTCGGATAATCAACCATCTATTATTCAATCTGTTTCGAAGACATGATTTGGCCTCACAAGCTTAGGCCATCTACTATTCACTATATTGAAAATTTGACTACGTGGGCCATATGATTTTTGTATTTTATTAATCCAACAAGATATTTTTCCCCTTGAAACCCTGAAAAGTCTGCCGAATCCGTGGGATTCAAACAGAGTCCATTTGTTTAATTGAGAGAGTTCAGTTAGAGATATGTTATTATTTTCACGTGTAAAAAAAGTTTCAGTTAAAGTTGGCGGAGTGAATGGTGCATTTCACGTTCCTTTGAATGCATTAAAGGCGGTTTGTCCGTGTTCGATGCATTAAAGGCGGTTTGTCCGTGTTGGATGCATTAGAGGAGGTGTCTTTAAATGATTTCACATTCATTTTACAACACGGAATGGTGTGGGGCTCCAAATAATTTTTCATTAAAAATAAATTTAACATAATTTGCCACGTATTGAAGTTGTGTTTTGATTTTCAAAGCGTGCATGTTATTTTTCCTTTTTCACTCTATGCAAATCAATTTCCTTAATAGAACAGGTAGCTTAGGGAAAGCATTTATGTTGGCAAAACGTTTCAGATAGCATGTTAGATGTCCGATTCTTTCCAAAAGCTAGAGTTGACAAAAACATCTACAAGCGAAGTTATATTTAATCTCACTATTATTATGTTTATTTGTTTGAGGGTTCAAGTCCAAGCATAAAGCCATAAAAAAATATATTATTTTTTAAAGGATTAGATTAGATAGCATAAATCAAAATTAGTTAAAAATAAGAATTTTTAGTTGGAAGCATGGATATCTTAGAGGCCGACAAGAGTAAGAGTGAGTCTATAATAGTTTTTATCAAGGTTCTACAAGCCATGGGGATGAGTTTCGAGGACGGGCAAGGGACGACAAGCCAATTTTAAGGGACGACAAAATGATTTTAGGAGATGGTTGGGAGACGACAAGTACAATAGTATTAAAATTTTTAGAAATTTAATATAATTTACGTAACAAAAATGAAAAATGCTAAATACTAATAGTTTACAACAAAAATGATTTACATTTACAACAAAAATATTTAGAACTTAGAAGTTAGAAGCGATTAGAAATTTAGAATAATTTAAATTTTACAACAAATGTCAAAGACTCAAAAATTAAAAATACTAATAAGTAATATTGTCATAGTCTCATTACAACAAAAAGAGTTTAGTTTTACATTGTACAACAAAAATAGTCTCGTTCCTCTAGAACTTATGTTAGGCTATCACTATCAAAATTTGTATATGATGAGCTACCCTCATCATTTAAGTGAAGAGCCTCCAATGGAACTTCAACCAACCTCTCTTGATCCTCATACTCATCAAATATATCGTACATCCTTTGGATCAACATCCCATTGTGTAGTTGGAGATTGCTTATATTTTGGCTTAACTCTCTCACGAAGGCAAAGAGAGCTATGCATTGCAACTAGATTCTTCGCTCTATGAGAGGTAAACCTATTTCTCCTCACATTGTGGATAAAGTTGTATGTGGACCAATTTCTCTCAACAGTAGAGGAACTAGCAACCTGTGAAAGAAGCCTAATTGTAAAATATTGCAAGTTAGGTGTATCATCCCCATGTAGTTACCAACATATAATGGGATATTTTTGGGTAATGGTAGCCTTATCCTCTATACACTTTGGTTGGCTAAAGCAAGTGCCCCTAAGATTTACAAATTGGATTCACTCATCTCTAAGTTTTAAACCCTCCTCCTTTGCATATATCTTTTTAAGGGAACTCAAAAACCTTTGTCTCACCTCTATATCTTTATAAGGAGTCACTCCCAGACCTAGGCTCATACCACTTTGGGTTTACTGCATCCTACCATATAAAGGAGGTTGTTCATCCTATCCCACCTTCTTTGTATAATAGGTCTAATGTTGACCTCATAAAATAATAATGATGGATCTCTAGCATAAATAATTTATTTTATCTCCCCTAACATGTTTTCAAAAGTCTTATAGATATCTCTTAGATTAAGAGCATTTGTATTAGCATCTTTGATGACTACAACAATTGGGGCAAGGAAAGATACAATGTACCTACAAGAAATTAAAAAAAAAACTTAGAATATTGAGCAATCCAATTTGAAACTAAAAATGATAAATCATAAATGATAAATCAATGATTTATAAAAAAATAATTAAATATGAACCAATTATTAACTTCAATATTTCATACTTAGCTTGAGTCAACCAACTATCATCCAATACTTTATCTTTAATTTTATTTTCCTCTTATGTCCTTGATACTTTGTGAATACTACCATGGACTGTAAAGCATCTTGCACCTCGATCATCCTCTCTAATAAAATAAAGTAGGTGGTGTATCTAATATTTGTTAGTTTAATAAAATCCTTCTTTGAAAAGGATCGAAAGAGGGCTAAGGAAGTGTGATGGTTGCAAATGACCATTTACAAGTCTATAACTTTTGCAACCATAGCCCTCACCCAATCTATCCTTCGAATGTCCTTCAGTGCATGAACACAATACGGGGTCCAAAACATATGTCTATATGATTGTCCTATCATTTACCCCACATGTTGGAAAATAGGGATTACATATATAATAACCTATAGTGTACAACAAAAATATTTAGAATAAATTACACAACAAAAATAGTCACATTTACACAACTATATAGATTTTGATTTTGATTTTTCATAAGAAAAACAAAATTTATCAAATTGATCACCTGTACAACATTGGAGGGTCCAACCTCCTCAATAGCCTCCTTCACTAGGAGGTACTAGTACTTAACATTCTTTTTCTTCTCGTACAATAAATGGATCAAAGAAAATAGGGACCTATTGAACATATGATAATAATGTTGATGAGTAGAAGAGGTATTAAAGTGGAACGAAATTCCAACATAGGAATATGCCACCGAAAATAAATAGCTTGTAAAAGAACAATATCACATAAACTAGTTAGAAAGCAAGATGGCCAACCACCCCCCACACACATACCGTGACTCTATATTAATAGGGGTGAGGAGTCCCACATAAGTGGGACCAAGGGCTTCCATATTTAAGCATGTTATCCCATTGGCAGAGTTTGGGAAGTGTCGGGGTTCATAAACCACTCAGGTCCAACAACTGGATCAATGTGTAATTATTAACACACACACACCTACACTAACTAAGTAGAAGAGGTATTAAAGTGGAGTGTGAAAGGGTATGACTACCCTTGCTCACCCGGATATCCCAGTATACACAGTAGCATATATTTTCAGCAGTGATTAAATAACACAATGATATAATATAGCAGATATGAATAATTTCAAATATAAAAATAATAATCCAATGCCACTCGAGGTGGGCACACCCTCGTCGTAAAGGCAGCAATACAAAATTCGTAGATGAGAAAGAAGAATAAGAGATGATTAATCAAATAAATCAACCCTAGTCTAAATAGTGAAAATAATTAATTCAATTGGAACCTAACATAGTCGGCTATGTTAGGGTTGTAGCATGACTCCCCTCCTCGGAAAGCTTTGTCCTCAAAGCTGGAAATGACTGGAAAATACTTTCAGATTCCCAGGTTGCATCTTCTTCAGGTAAATCCTACCACTTGATGAGAAATTCTTGGATGTGACGAGATCTGAGTCTGCGTGATCTGGTTTGTAGCACTTCTTCTGGTTGTAGATGGATACACCCTTCTTCATCCAACACTGGTAATTCTGACTGAGAGTGTACCTTCTGGCCAATCACCTTTTTGAGATAGGAGACATGAAATACTGGGTGTATGCGAGAGGATTGGGGTAACTCTAGTTGATATGCTACCTCGCCAATGCGACGCATAATTTTATAAGGACCATAGAATCGTGGTGACAACTTCTGACTGGATTTGAGCTTCAATGATAGCTGCTTGTAGGGTTGAAGACGTAGGAATACCATATCACCAATATTGAATGTTCGTTCTGAACGTTGCTTGTCCTGTTGTTGCTTCATACGATTTTGTGCTTGGACCAAATTATCTTTCAAGATAGTGAGCATTGCTTGTCGCTTTTGTAACCAATCGTCGACTTGAGCCACTTTGGAAGATCCTGGTACATAATCGGCAATTGTTGGTGGCTTTGTTCCATATAATGCTTCAAAAGGAGACATCTTAGTGGAAGAATGATAAGAAGTATTGTACCACCATTCCGCCAATGACAACCATTGACTCCATTGATATTGTTTATCCTGAACAAAACATCTTAGGTAGGTACCCAAACATTTGTTAACTACCTCCGTTTGACCATCTGTTTGTGGATGGTATGCAGAAGACATATTTAATTTGGTACCACTAAGTCGAAATAATTCTCTCCAAAAATTGCTGGTAAATATGGGATCACGATCACTTACAATATTTTTGGGCATTCCATGTAATTTAAAAATTGAATCCATAAATACCTTGGCCACTTTGCTTGCTGAAAATGGATGTTGTAAAGCCTGAAAATGAGCATATTTGGAAAGGCGATCAACTACCACGAAAATTACTATTTTTCCTTCCGACTTAGGAAGACCTTCAATAAAATCCATGGAAATATGTTCCCATTGGCGATCCGGAATAGGTAACGGTTGAAGTAATCCTGGTGATTTGATTGTTTCCCCCTTATTGCGTTGGCACACTTCACATTCAGCTACCCATTGCTTAACCTCTGCCTTTAATCCTTTCCAACAAAAGGATTGTTTAACCCGCATGTAGGTTTTCAAAAACCCGAAATGTCCTGCTGAAGGAGAAGCATGTGACTCTTCTAGAATCTGTACTTTGATTGGTGAATTATGAGGGATGTAAATACGATTCTTCTTACGTAATATTTGGCCATCATATGCGAAAAGAGGGTACTTAGAGGAACCCATAGATAACTCTTGAATTATTTGAGTTGTTTCACTGTTGGACAACCATTCTTCTTGTAACTGAGACACCCACTGTGAACATGGCCCTGAAATGGCATTAATAACTACTTCATCTTCGTATTTTCTAGATAATGCATCCGCAGCCACATTTTCTTTACCTTTCTTATATTCAATCACAAAATCATATCCCAATAATTTAGTCAACCACTTATTTTGTTCGGGATAAGAAAACCTTTGTTCTAAAAAATGCTTGAGACTGTTGTGATCGGTTTTAATAATAAAATGACTATTGATTAAGTAATGCCTCCATTTTTCCACTGCATGTAAAATAGCCAACATTTCTTTTTCATAGGTGGATTTACCCAAATTTTTCCCTGAAAGTTGTTTACTTTCGAATGCCAAGGGATGACCCTCCTGCATTAGTACTGCACCAATACCTGTTCCTGAAGCATCGCATTCAATGACAAATGGTTTTTGAAAATCTGGAGTGGCCAAAACTGGAGTCGTACACATGGCCTCCTTGAGAGCCTCGAAAGCTTTAGTAGCTACTACTGACCATTGAAAAGCATCCTTCTTGGTGAGAGCCATGAGAGGACCCACAATTTTACCATAGTCATGCACAAATTTGCGGTAATAGCCCATGAGACCCAAAAAACCATGAAGTTTTTTGATGGTTTTAGGCAAGGGCCAATCTTGTATTGCCTTAATCTTATTGGGATCTACCTTAACACCTTCGTGAGATACTATATGACCGAGGTACTCCACTTCTTGAACACCAAAGGAGCATTTAGATCTTTTGACAAACAACTTTTCTTTGCGTAGGATATGGAGAACTCTGTCCACATGTACTAAATGATCTTTCCATGATTTGCTATAGATGAGTATGTCATCAAAGAAGACTAGAACAAATTTTCGTAGGAATGGATGAAACACTTGGTTCATGAGACTTTGGAATGTAGATGGTGCATTAGTGAGACCAAAAGGCATGACCAAAAATTCATAATGACCTTCATGAGTTCGAAAGGCTGTTTTGGGAATATCCTCGTCCCTAACTCGGATTTGGTGGAACCCTGAGCGTAAGTCCAATTTGGTGAAGAATTTGGCACCATGTAGCTCATCTAGTAAATCATCAATGACAGGAATAGGAAACTTATCTTTGATTGTGATTTTATTGAGAGGACGAAAATCTGGACACATACGCCAAGAATTGTCTTTTCGACGAGCTAAGACGACAGGTGAGGAATAAGGACTAGTACTATGATGGATGACACCCTGGTCTAATAGTTCTTGGACAATCTTCTCAATTTCTATTTTTTGGGGTTGGGGATATCGATAAGGATGACCATTGGGTGGAAGACTACCAGGCACTAGATGTATGGCATGGTCATGAGATCTTTTGGGAGGTAGGCCTGTGGGTTCTTGAAAAACCTCCTCATAGTTAGACACAATGTTTTGGAGATCTTCCTCTTTGATTTTTGGCATAGCTTGTTCTAATTTTTCAATGCAATTGATTCGGGCTATGAATCCCCCACCATATTTTCTTAACAACTTTTCCATGCTATGTGAACTTACAACTTTTGATGGAGGTGTGGGTAGTCCTTGAAGACGGATGGTCCTCCCATTGGCTTGCCATTCCACAAAGCGATGTTTGTGATTAAAACCCACGGTGGTTTCTAATTGTTCCATCCATGCAACACCTAAAATAACCTCTGAATTTCCTAATTCCATAACAAAAAGAGGACCTTGCCAAGTATACGTACCCATTTGTAGTGAAATTGAAGATGTCTTACCGAGACATTGAGAAACTTCCCTGCTTGTCGTTCTGACTTGAAACCGATCTTGACTAGAAGAGTAGACGTGCAGACCCAGTGTCCTTGCAAGTCTTGCATCAATGAAGTTGTGAGTACTTCCGAAATCAATTAGTACCATCACCCGCTGCTTTCGAATGAAACCTGCCACCTTGATTGTATGGTGAGAAGATAACCCCATAAGAGCATGTACTGAAATAGTCATGGTATCCTCCTCAACGACAACTTCATCTTGTGCATTTTGGTCCTCAACTGGGAGATCCTCAGGTGCGTCGTACTCCTCTATTTCTTCTTCCTGGTCGGCATATTCAATTTGAAAATTTTGTCGTGGTGTACATGCTTGATATTTTTGATGTTGAGTGTGACATTTGTAGCAGAAGTATCATGACGGTTGATCATTTCTATGAAAAGAGTTGTTGCGGAATGGAGGTCGACCATATGAATCACGTCGTGTGGATGATCCTATGTGCGCCTTTGTTTCTGCTAAGTCAGCAATCCTTATACACTCATCCAACTTGGATGGATTTTGTAGGTCTACCTCAACTTTAATATGTGCTTTTAATCCATTTTGAAAAGCTGCTACTACCACGTCCTGTGGTAGGTCTTCTGCATAGGAAAGCATACTGGTGAATTCGGAAATATAGGCCCCTACTGATCCTGTTTGCCTGAGTGACAACAATCGTACTGTGTATGAACCCGTGGGACCTTTGTCGAATCTGTGAAGAAAGGCTCTTTTGAAAGTATCCCAATATAATGCATCTTGGGGCTCCTCACGTTTATACCATGTAAACCATTGATAAGCTTCAGTGCCAAATTTGGTTGTTGTAAAAGGGACCTTGTCCTTGTCCAAAAATTTGTAAAATTCTAAGATGCCATCCATTTTTGCAATCCACCCGCGTGGATCCTGGCCTTCAAAGGTAGGCATATCAATGCGTGGATGATTGACTCCCATTGGACCTCTTGGTTGGGAGTGGAAATTATTTCTATCTTGTTCCTCGTTACTTCTCTGTCTCTGGTTGTTATTTTGATAGGGTCTGTTAAACCCTCTTTGTTGCTCCATATTTTCTTCATTACCCCTATCCTCAATATTTTGGTGACCATTGTGAGTCAGGGATTGACTATTTTGACCTCTATGGTGTGTGTAGTCGTCATTGTAGACATCCGTACTCCAGTGATTGGAGCTAGAAGGATTTGGTTGGGGTGGTTTCTGAGATGCGTTGAAACTTGCAGTCATCATCTGAAGATTTACTATTAAATATTTTAACAACTGATCATTGAGCACTGGATGATTACTGTCTACTTGGGTGACGTTTTCTTGTGCTGAATCTGGAGAAGAATTGGATGCCATTGGGCTGACCACTGGATGACTCGGATTAAAACTACCAATTTCGGATGGAGAAGGAGAATTTTTTGTACCTGGGCTTCGACGAGCTCTTCTGGCGTTATTGTTGGGAGTTTTCGAGCTTGTTAATCGTCCGTCAGATCCTTTGATCCAACTTTTGCTCATGCACTTTTCAAAGTCTCCTGCTTAGGAGCCTTTGAGCTTCAAAAAAATTGTTAAATTGTCAAAAATTTGGTTTATATTCCATCGAATTGTCACTCCAACTGTGATGCGGATTTTGAATTTTGGCTCACCTCCTTTGACAACAACTTGTGCAACTTTGGACAAGTTTGGCAAGTTATTGATGACATAAGCAAGTTTTGACACTTTTTTGGACCAACCAATTGATAGGAGGACAAGGTTTGTTTGGACTCTTAGAACAGCAAGACCCCAACAATAAACTCAAGAGAGCAAGAACGATACCTGAGACAATAGAACCTGACACGATGTAGGTCAGACCTCGAGACAGGAAGACCAGTACTACGCAAACCACCCACTAACTAATGACCTTGGACTATGCAACACACCACATGTTCAACTAAATTTTTGATGTACCCGACAAGAACTATCGTAAAACTATAGATTGGAATTCGACCACGACATAAGACCCTTGACACGACGTGCGGAGGACCAAATGACACAGCTCAAAATAAGACCCTTGACATGATGCTAACTAGGTCAAGGACATAGAGATGAACATAGGACATACGATACGACTCGAAATGCAAGGAGGACCAAATGACACAACGCTAACGAGGACAAGGACACATAGATAAACGTACAAGACTCTTGACATAGATGCCAACAAGGACAGAGACAAAAAACATGACACCAGATGACAAGGACAAGTTATAATTAAGGCACATGCGCGTGAAGGAGATAGGGAGACAATGTGACCAAAGTCACACCTCCTTTGGTGTGAACCTCGTTTGATAAACCCATTTTATACCTGTAACAAGAACCATGTGGGATAATGATCTCGATGAAATAATAAAAAAAATTATTAAAATTTGTACCTTAGGTTTTACGTCAATTTAATTTTAAACCACATGTTTTTATTGGATGATTTTCGCCTTAGTCTCACGATGGTTTTCTCCAGCATTTTAGAAGCTTTATTTAGACTATGAATGGTGCTTGAACTTGGTATATATCTCGTAGTCTCATCTAGACCTTAGAAGGTATGATCGTGTTGGCCGAAAGGCCTATTTTCTTCCACCTTGAAGACTATTTTCATCTATTGCAAGATGTCTTAATTGCCCAACAGAGTAAACGCAACTCAGTTTTAGCTACTAGGGTTGTTTATGGTGCATGATTTATAGCTATCGAGGCTGTTTTTTAGGATGCAAGTTGACACACCGTAGGATGTTGGATCGCCCACTATGTTGCTACACTGAATAATTACCTGTTGTTGCTCAAAGCTTGGATACGCATGGGCTTCATTTACAGCAAGCCACAACCTATCTCTTGATACCACATGAAAGGATATGACTATCCTTGCTCACCTGGATATCCCAATATACACAGAAGCATATATTTTCAGCAGTGATTAAATAACACAATGATATAATATAGCAGATATGAATAATTTCAAATATAAAAATAATAATCCAATGCCACTCGAGGTGGGCACACCCTCGTCGTAAAGGCAGCAATGCAGAATTCATAGATGAGAAAGAAGAATAAGAGATGATTAATCAAATAAATCAACCCTAGTATAAATAGTGAAACTAATTAATTCAATTGGAACCTAACATAGTCGACTATGTTAGGGTTGTAGCAGAGTGGAATTCTAACATAATAATATGCCACTGGAAATAAATAGCTTGTAAGGAAATAACATCACATAAACTGGTTAGAAAGAAAGAGGACCAATTTTGTGGACATTGACGAATGTCAGTCCACCCATCCATGATGATGGAACATCCACTTGTCAAGCATGTGTTCTTCATCTGCTCCATAACTAAACCACATCTAGCATATTGTTTGTCCAAGAGATAGGTATGATGCTTAGTTTCTCCAGGCAATGCATATAAAGGCCTTGTCTTGGCTATTTTTAATACTTTCTTAAAATAGGGGGAATGTACAATATGGAAAGGAATCCCATGTGCAAAAAATAGTTGTGCTATAGCATCATCTAATTTGTAACAATCCAAGTCTACTCACCTCATTGTACTGCTCTATTTGGTTCGTTAATTCACAAGGTATTTTTTTTTACTATCATGGTTCAACCTAAGGAAAACGTTTTCAGGTTACTGGTTTAATATTCACCAAATAATTTTATCTAGTACAAGGTATGTCATACCATATTTGGGACTTAGGACGAGTGCAAAAAGTCTCCCAAGTTGATGAGTTTGGCCAAATCTCATAGGAGGTACCATTTTGTGGATTCATATTTCTCATTTATCATCCTCTTATTTTGATATGAGTGTAAATCTACACCTGTGGTTATCCTCTAAGGCCCATAATCCCTTAGCATGATGAACCTCGATCTAACTTGATCAACGTGTTTAAGACTTAGCATGCAAGGGGTTAGTGTATCTATGCCTAGTGCCTAGCTGATTATCCACTCTCCTAGAGTCAGCAAGAGCCATATCATTACCTTGACACTGGTATTGGTTCAACTTGACCATTTATGACTCACGATAGATTATCCCATACCAATCATCACAAACTAGACTAGTTTATTATCCATTCTAGTATTCTACTAATCAAAATTGTACAAGGACCTATCACTGTACTTCCCGAGCAAGTACCTAGAGAAAACATCCCATACCACTCCTCTTCTCCTACTCATATTGAATCATTTTATTAATAAGTAGACCTTCTCGAGTTGTAGGGGTTACCAACTCGTAACCACCATTTTTTGGGTGTTTTAGTTCACTTATTAGTTAATTTAAGAGAGATCCTAAGGTATCCATCCTTATATGTGGACTCACTAGCTAGTTTAACCTAATGGATATTCTAACAACTATCCTTTAGTTATTTATTTTAGGTGATTAAAGCTTTAATACCTTGATTGTCATCCTATAATAGATTATCTAGGTTTTAGATATGGTTTCTTAGAGAAAAGTTTCCTAATTGTTTTCAAATCTATGAGGCCCTAACGTTGGGTTTTCATAGTTCTCTAACAATAATATCATTATTTTATATATAATTCATTTTCTCTAGATATTAAGTCTAGTATAGATCATTTCAGTATATAAATCAAGAGGCAACAATATTCAGATACTCTTATTAAAATACGTTTAAATTGATAACCTATCACTTTAAACAATAATATAACACCTTAATCAATGACCCTAAAAATATCCTCTATGGAAGACACCTTTAAGAAGATATTTTCATCCCTTTTAAAATTATAATTAATCATCCAATGATATAAAAACACTTCCATTCATAAGTCTTAATTATAATTTTTTTATATGCACAATAAAATATGAGTATTATTCCTTTGTTATTGTGAATACAAAAACAAAACACTCTAAACTATGCTTTAAACAAACAAATTCAAAGAAAAAACAAACTTTGCACAATAGAATAGATTTTATTTATTGATCAAGGGAGCCTAGAATATCCATTGATTATAATATTGGATCCTTAGATCCGCTTGATACAATGTTATAGGGGTTAGGGTTATCTGAAACCCTAACAACAAATTTGTGGTGTCTTCAAGCGCGTTCTTGATCCCAACAATGTTGAGTGGGCTTCAAATATCCATTGAGTTGGGCCACTCTAGCTTCAATAGCTATCCAATGTTGATGAATCTGTAGACCTGCACACATACAAATAAATAAGAGATCATTTTTACCTATGAGGGATCCACAATATGAGACCCTCGGTTATCAATAAGCCCTAGCTATTAACAATTACAGTAGCATGCAAAATATATAGATAATTAAATGAGATAATAACAAATAATGATCTACCTTGTTGTTGATGATATTATTTTTTTGCTTTGGTATGTGGATGTGGGGATAGCAGGCGTGGTGCTACACCTACAGAATGCAACAGGCGCCCGGATGCGTCTATGTGCTGAGGCAAGCACTTGGGAGCGCTTGTGGATTAGGGTTAGATCAGCAGAAGTAGATCGAGGGGTTGCGAAGGATTCAATGGATGGAAGGCAATGACAGTGGTAGAAGATGTGCGAAATGTAGTAGAAGGATGAGGACTAGAGCACATAAGACTATGTGGCAGCCTTAAGGAACTTAGGATGACTAATATTTGGAATAAGAGATTCCAGGGAAAGACTTTGGGGATTCTAAGAACTTAGCTACTTAGAGGACTTAGGGGTTGAGCTATAAAAATGGATCTTATTTATAATATAGTCTAAGGGTATTCCAGGGTTTCAATGACACTAATCATGTGGCTGAGATTAAAGCACATCTAAGGGTAGATAGTAAATCTAGGGTGTGACATGGATTATGGAGAATGGACGGATGAGATTAGATTAAATTTAATGCCTGAGGCTGATTTGACCTATAAAGATATATTTTATAATAAATATATTAAAATATAATATAAAATATTATATTTAAATATAAATAATATAAAATAAATATAAATGGGTCAAATATGGGTCGAAAAATGGCAGGAAAGGCACAAAGTGACCAATTGGATGACGAGAAAGGGCTAAAGTGGGCCATTAAATGATGGGAAAGAGTGATGGTGGACAAGTGGCTAGGATTTGGTGTCTACAGATGCCCATTTTTGTACTATGTTGTGTGAAACACAATATGGTGTAAAAATACGAGACACCTGGTTGGGATTTGGACGTAGAAGCAACTTATCTTTCCTTTTGGATTTTTGAGCAACAATGTTGAAGACAAAAGAATAAAGAATTTTGGAATTTGTGTAGCTTACCCCCTCAATTGGCGAATGGGATTATGGATGAATATCATGAGCCAATTGAAAAATTTGTACAAATGATGAATGATGTGATACTGTTTTTGCCCCAACGGTATAAAGGGGATTGGTGTAAAATGTGATATGATGTGATGTGGATGATATGAATGATGTAAAATGTGATACCATTTTTGCCCCAATAGTGGAAAGGGAATTGTGTCAAATGTAGATGTCATGATCATGTAAGATGTATCCCATCATGGGAAAATCATATTCAACTGTGGTTATCCCAAATTTGGGGTGATCCAATGCTACTGAAACATTTTATCTTTTTGGCATCATTGATATGCAAAATGATGATGCAAAGAAAAATAAATTAACCTTGGATGTACTGCTAGTTACTGTTTAAATAATTCCCATGATTGGAACCAATCATCCTAACCAATGCGTATCTCAAAGGTGTTAAGGATATTGTGAATGGTGAAATTTGAGTTGTGTCCATATTTTAAGCCCCACAAACTAGGCCATCAATGACAATGGTTGTGCAAATTATTCTTGGCAAAGTTTCACTCAAAATATGAAGTGTCAAATATGCTTGTGATATCGAAAAAGGATATAAGTGATGATGATGATGACCAAGTGTTCTTATGGTAATTTTTTAAGCTTACCGAATTGCATGGATGTGAATTGCTACAATCGCCACGTATATAGAACAAACCACTATATACAAGATTCACTTGTAATTTTGACACGTGGGAAGAAATGTATGATGGATGGTGATGTTGGATGTGATGATGAGAAATGTATTGATGGATGCAATGTGGAGTGATTTTGTGGAGGTAAGCTACCTTTTTGGATATATGGATTCAAGTGATTGAGTTTGTTTTTTCCCCAATAGATAAAAAGGGTTTTTGATGTGGAAAGTTGCAATGTAATGACTATCTATTCTTTGCCCTAACATATGAAGGAGTTTTTGATTATGTAAGTGTCCTTATGGTAATCTATCCATCCTACCGGATTGCATGGATAACCAGTCATTGCAACCGCCAAGTTAAATAGGATAAACCACTAGATACAAGGTTCACTTGTGCTTGTATCTGTTCTTTGCCCTAACAGATGAAGGGGTTTTTGAAATGTGAAAATGAAATGAGACCCTAACAGATGTAGGGATTTTTTTGTTTTTGCCCTTACGGATGAAGGGTTTTTTTTGTTTTTTTTGCCCTTATGGATGAAGGGTTTTTTTTTTTTTTTTGCCCTTACGGATGAAGGGTTTTTTTTTTTTTTTTGCCCTTACGGATGAAGGTTTTTGTTTTTTTGCCCTTACGGATGAAGGGATTTTTTTTTTTTTGCCCTTATGGATGAAGGGATTTTTTTGTTTTTGTTTTTTTTTTCCTTAACAGATAAAGGGGTTTTTGATGATGAAAAAAATAAAATGTGTCTATTCTTTGCCCTTAAAATATAAATGGGTTTTTGATGATGAAAAAATGAAATGTGTCTTATCTTTACCCTTAACAAATAAAGGGATTTTTGATGATAAAAAAAATGAAATGTATATGTTCTTTGTCGTTAACATATAAAGGGGTATTTGATGTGAAAAAAATGAAATGTGTCTGTTCTTTGCCCTTAACAAATAAAAGGGTTCTTTGCCCTAAACAGATAAAGGGGTTTTTGATGATGAAAAAAAATGAAATGTATCTGTTCTTTGCCCTTAACAAATAAAGGGGTTTTTGATGATGAAAACATTAAGTGTATCTATTATTTTCTCTTAAAATATAAATGGATTTTTGATGATGAAAAAATAAATAAATGTATCTGTTCTTTGCCCTTAATAGCTAAAGGGATTTTTTTATGTGAAAAAAGAAATGTATTTGTTCTTTGCCCTTAACAGATATAGGGGTTTTTGATGATGAAAAAAATGAAATGTATATGTTCTTTGCCCTTAATAGATAAAGGAGTTTTTGATTATGAAAAAAAAATGAAATGTATTTGTTCTTTGCCCTTAATAGATAAAGGGATTTTTGATGATGAAAAATGAAATGATTTGTGTTTTTTCTTTGCCCTTAATAGATAAAGGGGTTTTTGATGATGAAAAAATGAAATGATTTGTGTCTGTTCTTTGCCCTTAACAGATAAAGGGATTTTTTGATGATGTAAAATGAAATGATTTGTGGCAGTTCTTTGCCCTTAACAAATAAAGGGATTTTTGATGATGAAAAATGAAATGATTTGTGTCTGTTCATTGCATTTAATAGATAAAAGGGGTTTGTGTAAAATGAAATGATCTATTTTTGTTCATTGCCCATAATAGATAAAGTGGTTTTGGAAAATGATTTGTGTCTGTTCATTGCCCTTAATAGATAAAGGGGTTTTTGTAAAATGATTTATTTATGTTCATTTCTCTTAACAGATAAAGGAGTTTTTGTAAAATGAAATGATTTATTTATGTTCATTGCCCTTAATAGATAAAGGGTTTTTTGAAAATGATTTGTGTCTGTTCTTTGCCCTTAATAGATAAAGGGGTTTTTGTAAGATGAAATAATTTGTGTCTATTCGTTGCCCTTAATAGATAAAGGGATTTTTGATGATGTGAGTGTCCTTATGGTTATCTATCCATGCTATCAGATTGCATGGATAACCAGTCGCTGCAACTACTAGGTTAAATTGGATAAACCACTAAATACAAGGTTCACTTGTACTTATGTCTGTTCTTTGTCCTTAATAGATAAAAGGGTTTTTGATGATGTAAAATGAAATAATTTGTGTTTGTTCTTTGCCCTTAATAGATAAAGGGGGTTTTGATGATGAAAAAATGAAATGATTTGTGTATGTTCATTTCCCTTAATAGATAAAAGGGGTTTTTGTAAAATGACATGATTTGTTTATATTAGTTGCCCTTAACATATAAAGAGGTTTTTGAAATGTGGAAATGTGATGAAAGTATCTATTTTTTTCCTAACAGATGAAGGGTTTTTTGAAATGTGGAAATGTGATGAAAGTATTTGTTTTTGCCCTAACAAATGAACAGGTTTTTGATGATAAAAAATAAAATGATTTGTGTCTGTTATTTGTCCTTAATAGATAAAGGGATTTTTGATGATGTAAAATGAAATGATTTGTGTATGTTCTTTGCCCTTAACATATAAAGGGGTTTTTGATGTTGAAAAAATGAAATGATTTGTGTTTGTTCTTTTCCCTTAATAGATAAAGGGGTTTTTGATGATGAAAAAAAAATGACATGTGTCTTTCTTTACCCTTAACAGATAAAGGGTTTTCTAATGATGGAAAAAAATGAAATGTGTCTGTTCTTTGTCCTTAATAGATAAAGGGGTTTTTGATGATGAAAAAAATGAAATGTATCTGTTCTTTACCCTTAACAGATAAAGGGGTTTTTGATGATGAAAAAAATGAAATTATTTGTGTTTGTTCTTTGCCCTTAACAGATAAAGGGGTTTTTGATGATGAAAAAAAATAAAATGTGTCTGTTCTTTGCCCTTAATAGATAAAGGGGTTTTTGATGATGAAAAAAATATGAAATGTGTCTGTTCTTTGCTCTTAACAGATAAAAGGGTTTTTGATGATGAAAAAATGAAATGATTTGTGTTTGTTCTTTGCTCTTAATAGATAAAGGTATTTTTTATGATGAAAAATGAAATGATTTGTGTATGTTCTTTGCCCTTAACAGATAAATGGGTTTTTGATAAGCTGTGATGCAATGAAATATTTTTATTTTTACTCTAATAGAAAAGGGATTTTTGCAAATGTGGATGGTGTGAATGCAAGGAAAATGGCGCAAAATTTGATAAAAGAACACAATATTTTGAACCTAAAAATTGATGTGAATTATGTGAATGCAAGGCAAAGGGCGCAACCTTTAAAAAATGATGCAACCTTTTGAACCTAGAAATTGACATGTTGATGATGTGATGTGATTGAGTGATTGAATTATTTGTTGAATTGGTGGGGAAGGTGTGATACCTTGAGCACCCCCAATTTTTGTGCTTGTTATCTTGATTGGGGGAAAGGTGTGAAACCTTGGACACCCCCAAGTTGTGATGATGTTTTATTGGTTGGGGGAAAGGTGTGAAACCTTGAACACCCCCAATTTGTGATGATGTTTGCATATTCTAGCAGTATTTACATATGCGAGTTATATATATATATATATATATATATACACACACACATGGCTTTTACTTTTGTTCTTTTAGGTGAATGTGTTTGTGGAATGCATGTTTATATTTATGACTAATGCATATGAGATGTTATGGATGATTAATGCAAGATGACATGTATGGATGATGAATGCAAGGTGAAATGTATGTATATGAATGCAAACTATATGAGAGGAATGCATGGTATTCGAATGATCATTTTTAGTTCAGAATTTTGTTGGCCATTTTTTGTTCATTTTTTTGCAATCGATGGCATTAATATTTTTGGCTTTATGCGGGTTGATCCATGATGAAAACATGGATGTTGACATGGAAGAATATATGGATGTTGATACGGAAGAAGATATGGATGTTTATATGGAATACTGAAATATTTTCAAAGACTCAAATAGACTAGTGCTATCAACCAAACTCACTAAATGTCGTCTAACTTTCATTAGGACCAATGTGTGTGCAAGTGAAGTTCATGTACCAAATATTGAACATGGTAATGACCCTAGGCAATCAAGAACTAGTGTGTGTGCATATGAAGTTCATTAACCCATTATGAGTAAATTGGGCATGACCTATTATGGAATGGACCAAGAAGCTAGCTTGCCCGTATGTGTGGTTAAAGGTATCCCTTTTTGGAAGAGAGACATATCGTCCCGCATGAGCTTACTCCACTGCAAGTCAGGTGTCTATAGCCCCAACGGAGACTCACTCCATAGTCCAATTATTTGATCTTTATGCCTTGGGGATGACTACATAACTTTCTAAGGGAAATGTAGTATGATCTTTACATATTTAGGGATCTGTGATGTGTGCATAGAAATTATTAACTTTGGATAGAGCTTTGGGGAATCAGATTCTCAATCGAACTGTGATGCGAATGTGACCCTATCCTTACTACTCTATATTTTATGTTTATACTTGGAGAGAAACTGTGATAGTGGTGAGAACCATTGTTTTTGATTTTGGACTATATTGCATTATAGGACAAGCGAGGAATACCCTTTTCACTTCAATATGCCACCCAAGTATGGTGTTATCCCTCTTTGAATAAATATGTTTTTAAGATGTGAAGAAGTGTGGTTGGTTCAAGATTGCTTTTGGAATCAGTTGACAAGGCTCAAGACTTTCTTAATGTGAAAAAGTGTTTTTGGTCCTAAATAAAATTGGACATCTTTTTGGAGGTTGCTAGACACACTAGTAGTGGTTGAGTGACTGAAAACTTGGGTTGAAGATTTATGACAAATGGGATTGTTGGCTTATGATATTGTGTAAAATTGCATAAATGCCAAAAATAGGTACCCCAAATCATGGCAACTTGAATTTTTTATTTGGCCATATCATCACTACTATAAAAGATCATTGAATGTGGGATGGGATGAATGCAATTTGTAAAATGCAGGAGTGTAGTGGAATGCATGTGGGGTGTAAAATGTAGTGGAATGTATGTGGAATGAATGCAAATGCAATTGTGAAAATGCAGTATGTATGAATGCAATGTGAAAAATACATGTAAAAATACCTATATGTAAATGCAATATGTATGTAATGGGAACATGCCTATGTGAATGATTTGTTTTTGTTTTTTTGTTTTTTGTTTTTAGCCATGTATATATACATATATAGTAATCTCATTAAGCATGGAACACTTTTAAGTGTATGATGCTCATTGGCTCAGGTTTTTCTACTCCACCTAGCTTTGGAAGCTTATGACCAAAGGGCTTAGGTACCCTTCGGGGCTTTTGGAATTGAGATGTGACCAAAGGGATTAGGACCTTTGGGTTTTTTTTTTTTTTGGAATTGAGATGTGACCAAAGGGATTAGGACCTTTGGGGCTTTTTGAAAATTAAAATGTGACCAAAGGGATTAGGACCTTTGGGGCTTTTTGAAAATTGAAATGTGACCAAAGGGATTAAGTACCTTTGGGGCTTTTTGAAATTGAAATGTGACCAAAGGGATTAAGTACCTTTGGGCCTTTTTGAAATTGAAATGTGACCAAAGGTATTAAGACCTTTGGGGCTTTTTGAAATTGAAATGTGACCAAAGGGATTAAGTACCTTTGGGGCTTTTTGAAATTGAAAAGTGACTAAAGACATTAAGTACCTTTGGGGCTTGAAATTGAAAAGTGACAAAAGGGATTAAGTACATTTAAGGATTTTAAAATTGAAATGTGACCAAAGGGATTAAGTACCTTTGGGGATTTTTGAAATTGAAATGTGACCAAAGGTATTAAGTACCTTTGGAGCTTTTTGAAATTGAAATGTGACCAAAGGGATTAAGTACCTTTGGGGATTTTTGATTGGTGATGTGAGTGACTAGGAGGATGTGATATCCTGAGAGTCCTCACTTTTCTTGGTGATTGAGTTGGTACCAATGTCCTTATCAGATGAGTTGTTTGGACCATTTGTAGAAAATTATTTCAAATCAATAAGATCTTGGACAATATTTTTGAATACGTGACAGTTATTGATGTCATGGCCCGCTTATTGATGATAAAGATAGTACAAGTGTTTCTTATAATTTCTTCCATGTGGCTTATTAATATTACTTGATTTGATTTTTGGAATTACAATCTCTTGTGCTTCATAAAGCCTTTGAAAAATGGTTGCATAAGATTTTGATAGCACTATGTAGTTGCGATTAGGCTTTTTGGGGTGCTTGGTGCATTTGTCCAATTGTGTTGGACTTTGAAATTGTGGTACAAGTATAAAAACCTGAGATGTGGATTGTGAACTTGGATGTTTCAACTATTGTGGTTGTTGACCCTGAAGATGACTCAAATGTAACTCAATGTTAGTGAGTTGAGTTAAACTTTGTTCTGGGATTTTAGTGTGTTGACAATCTGATTGTAAGCCTTGGTTGGCTTATTGAGTTACTTGAGATGTGGTGAATGGATTAATGAATGGATGAGATTGAGTGTGTTGTTGGAGGTATGATGAATTGGGGGGCATGGAATGAATTTGATGATGATGAGGTTGGTGAAAAAATGATTGTGAATGAAGAAGAGGATATGATGTATGAGGACTATGGATGGGTTGACTCATAGGAATGGAATGGGTTGACGAAGGTATGGAAATGGACACCACCGAATATTGGGGTATCCAAGTTGAATTTTGGTTGGTTGTGATGGATTGGTTTGAAACCACCTAAAGCATAGGAAATATATCAAATTTTTATTTAGACTTTTGATATTGTAAAAGCAATATGTTCACTAGACCCAATGTATCATGAAGTTCCTGCTTGAACATGACAAAAATTGACATGACTATGGATAGAGTGAAATATGAAGGTATGGGTGAGGATGGATTGAAATACATGGGCATGGAGCAAGTTGCACTTGATGTGGCAACTTGAGGGGTGGGTACTTGTGAGGCAACATTGACATACTCCTCATACAAAGGATTAGAATAGGTATGGGTATGGCTAGATGAAGGGTAAGTGTTAGAAACACTTATGTTTTTGGCTGGGCTAGAAGAAGAAGATATACCATATTCATAGGTAGAATTATGATATCCTTGGGTTGGAAAGGATATAGCCAATTCAGGTTGTTCAATACCATCTTGGCTAATGGGCTCTAGGACATAGTTGGAGGATTTGTAGATAGCCTCCACCTTATCCATGTCTATGTGAGTGTAGGTTTGGTCAATGTTATGTGGAAGGGACCTCACTTGTGGTAGGGATGGGTAGGGTGGCCCAAACAAAATAGTTTGTGACACATTGGATGGGTTTAAAAATGAAGTAGCAGGGGAATTATAAGTGTTTTCCATTAAGTTGTTTTGGTCTAATACTTTATTTTGATTTCTTGTTAATACCATTAAGTAAATAAATCAACAATTTAGAACTATCAAAATGAACACAAAATTAAAATTCATACAAAATTTAAAATGAAAGAAACAAAAAATGCTAAGTTATTACCTTGTGTGGCTTACCTCATACATTAATTATTCTCTTTACTAATGTGTATTCATTTTAGAGTGATGGGTTTGTTTTTCTTGATGTTCTAATGTTTCTTAATAAAAATAAAGGTAAAAACTAAGGTTGGCAAGGGCAACAAGATTCTTGTTGGTAATGACATCCAAAAAAATTTCTTGGGGGTAGAGCTATGGTGTCTAGGGTAGATATTGGTGGATGGAAATGACTGCCACCATAACCAAAATTCTCAAGCAATGGCTGGTGATGAAATCCAACCACTACTGTTTCAAGTGCAACGTGTTGTGTGTGATTAATTTTAAGTTTTTTTGTTCTTTATTGTGGTAAAACAATGTTAAAAGTAATATATTTTATACATCTAATCAGAATCCAACACATAAATACAAATTTCCTCTAAAGAGTGTGAAGTACACCACTTAAAACCCCTACCTAGATAGCAACCAGAGGGTTCATCCACATCTCTGCCAAAGGTGCCACCCAAGGGCAGGAATAATTTTTACATTTAAGTATTTTTCCTATTTAGATAAATAAAATAAGAAACCTTTAACTCCTAAGATGAAAATTCTAATTTATGTGTTTCACTTTCAAATGCAAACAGAAAGATGCAAGAATTATTTGAATTTGCAATTCTCTTTAAAACAAAAAACCCAAAATATGTGATGAATGAATGCATAGATGCCCTAAATGCAATATAAAATGAATTTATTTCCATATTTCTTAATGTGTATTAATTTTAAGCTCAGAATCTGAAAAAACACAATAGAAAACCCAAAAAAAATGTAAAGCAAAAATGGATGAAGGACTTACATAAAAGCTTACATTTTGGTTTTTCTAAGATCTTTGCTGATCCAACTGATCTAACAATTTTTGGAGATATGCCAGGGTGTATCTGGAACCTACCCCAAAATTTTAGCCCAATCCAACTCCAGATGAGTGAGATATGTCTAAAACTATCTGGGTAGTTTGTGTAGGAAATGCGGCACTGCACCTCTGATCAATGTCAGGCACAACAAGGCACCTATGGTTATTTACAGGTGTAGCTAAGTGTATCTAATTATTTCTAGGTACATCAATGCACCTCTATAGGCACAATAGGGTGCTTGTGGGGATCAATAGGTGTTGCAGAGCACCTGCACACCTCCTGCAACTGCTACAAAGCTTCCAAAAACCCTAACTGATAAAAATGACCCATTTGTTTTCTCCTAAAAGCCTACAAAATGAACAACATAATTAATTTAGAAAAAAAAAGTAAATCATAAAATAAAACCCTTGTGGGGTCCCACCGTGATTGCCATTTGTGAATACAAAAATGCAACACTCTAAACTATGCTTTAAACAAACGAAATCCAAAGAAAAAAATAAGCTTTGCACAATAGAATAAATTTTATTTATTGATCAAGGGAGCCTAGAAACTCCATTGATTACAAGCTTGGATCCTTAGATTCATTTGATAAATGTTATAGGGGTTAGGGCTCTCTGAAACCCTAACAACAAAGTTATGGTGTCTTCAAGCGCATTCTTGATCCCAACAGTGTTGAGTGGGCTTCAGATATTCGTTGAGTCAAGCCACTCTAGCTTCAATAGTTGTCCAATGCTAATGAATCTGTAGATCTGCACATATACAAATAAATAAGGGATCGGTAATACCTATGAGGGCTCCACAGCATGAGACCCTTAGTTATCAATAAGCCCTAGCTATTAACAAATGCAGTAGCATAAAAAATCTACAGATAATGAAATGAGATAATAACAAATAATGATTTACCCTATTGTTGATGATATTATTTTGTTGCTCTAGTCTATGGCTATGGGGACAACAGTCTTGGTGTTGCACCTACAGAATGTAGTAGGCGACCAGTTGCACCTGTGGGCCGAGGTAGGTGCTTAGGAGTGCTTGCAGATTAGGGTTAGATCAGTAGAAGCAGATCGATGGGTTGTGAAGGATTCGAAAGATGGAAGGTGATGGCAATAGTATAAGGTGTGTGAAATGCATCAGAAGGATGGGGACTAGGGCACAAAATACTGTGTGGCAGCCTTAGGGCACTTAGGATGACTAGGGTTTGGAATCAAATATTCCAAGGAAAGACTTTGGGGATTCTATGAACTTAACGAATTAGAGGACTTAGGGGTTGAGATATAAAAATAGGTCTTATTTATAATCTAGCCTAGGACATGGTAGGATTTCAACGACACTAATCATATGGCTGAGATTAAATCACATCTAAGGGTAGATAATAAATCTAGGGTGTGACACATATTATGGAGAATGGACGGATGAGATTAGATTAAATCTAACGGCTAAGGTTTATTTGGCCTATAAATATATATTTTATAATAAATATATTAAAATATAATATAAAATATTATATTTAAATATAAATAATATAAAATAAATATAAATATAAATGGGTCAAACATGGGTCGAAAAAATGAGGAAAAGGGCTAAAGTGGGCCATTGAATTGTGGGAAAGGGTGATGGTGGACAAGTGGCTAGGATTTGGTGTCTACAGTTATATATGTTGAAAAGGAACATACTTTACCCTATTTAACTCCCTTCGAACACTTCATGATTCAAGCATTGTCATTAATATAGGTAACCTTACTACTTAGTGGTTCATATAGATGGTATGGCTCAATTAATGGAAGACATATTGATTTCTACTAATAAATTTCTTACTCCTGAGCACGACAACCATGCAGAATTATATGCTTGAAAACCATTTAAAGTGTTTAATATTCTTTTAGATAAAGTTTCTATTCATTGATCGATTATAACATGAAATTATAAATTATATAGAATTAATTAAATGAACTATTATTTTATCTCTTTCAAAGAGTAAACAAAATGTACCATATTTTCTTTTTCTACAATGCAAATACATTCATAAGCCCACATTGATATAATCATATTGAAAAAAGAAAGATATGTTTGTAAGAGAAATTATTTCAAAATCAGCTTTAAACTAGAAACACATCTCACCATAATAGGAACTAATCATTGTATCTATATGCTATTGGGTAAACTCACTGCACCCATGAAACTATATATCAACATTTGTTGCCCAATCTAAACTTCTAAAACTTAAAGTAAATGTTATTTGACAGTCTACTCATTTAATCAATAACTTGAAAGGTGATATAGATAACAATAAACTTATTAGCTCCAAAGTACATCAGATTGCATGGTAAAAAGCACTAAAGACTCCTACCAATTAATAGGTAAAGTTTTAATCTAACAAACAATGATGCACTATCCAGTTCATCGTCTCCAAATAAAAATCTAGATATAACAACTATACTTGGATTAAAATTGAAACAAATCCTTGGATCAAAACCCGTGACTTGATTTATCCATTGATTATTACATAACCACCAAGGAGGAAATGGAAGGAAGCCCTCTCTTTGACATGAACATCCCCCTCCTCAGAGTTCAATCCTTCTCTCATTTTTGACCCAAACGTAGGCTCTCCATTCTCACGTGCCCAGTTTTGATTTTAGTTAAGATTTTAGAGATTATATGGCCCGTATAATGAAATGCAACTATATGATATAATAAACCACAAACAACACAAACTAGTTGGCTATAATGTAGATTTTTCATTTAGAAAGCATCATGCAAAATTAAATCATAGTGTAGTCATTTCAAATATAAATAAAATAATATATAAGTAACATGCCACTGACATCCACACAATTCAACAATAGGTCTTCTTTGATAATTAAAGAATAATTTCAACTTCTACTTACACATCTATCAAATAAAAATAAGTGGACGCATGCACATTCATGGTTAAATACAACTACCATTTGTTTCACATATGTATAGCTACGACAATCAAACTAGTAACAAGAAAAATCAATATTTTCCAAATAACTTAGGCTCAGGTGCACAAATCAAGCGGTTGAGGGTAAACAATTTTTAAAATAATTGTGATTCTTGGGGTAAGCAAGCACTGTTTTAGCAAAACCAAAACTCATAATTACTATGGCATAAAATTTATCTCAAATAGGGAACGCTCACAATAACCTGAAAGATGCAGTAGTCTAAAAAGAGAAAGGTTGGGTTCAATTAAGTTGAACAATGAACAAGCCATATTTAAATTTCCATACCAAAGGATTTACACTGAGTATCGATTTTTCATACATATTAAAATTCAATTTTTTAAAAAATAATACACAACACTTCTCAAAATTCATGAGTAAAATATAAGTAATATAAATCCAATAACTCAAATAGATATCCATTTTCAATTCATAGCCATAATCAGATTTCAAAAAACCAATATTTGTAATATATATGTATATATATTTATCTATTTGAAAACTAATCTTGGAAAAATCGACCTATAGATTTTTCTTGATTTATCCAATCTTCTTTATCTACTTCACTATCTGCCTTCACCAGTGTGTTGCTAAAGCAAGAGGGATACCATATGTAAAGTGTCTCATGCCCGATAAAAAAATTACTTCATGCCATAATCAAAGCACTAGATCCAAAAATAATTCCCCCCAACTTCCTTCCTTTCCACTTGAAGCATGGAGGAGGTTAAAGCAATAATTAAAAATTATGTTTTATCTAGTTTTAAAAGCATCTGCCATAATCTCCATCATGCCCACTAAAATAAAATATCATTATATTATTATTATATGTATTTATTTATTTTTTATTAGTTTAATAATAATTTTTTTTTATTTGATTTTTCATTGCTTCATGAATTCTAAATAAGTATTAAACAATTTTCTAATTCATCACTCTAGTTTATGCCTCCAATTTTCCTTCTACACTGGCATCTTAAAGCCTTCATTTGCTAGAAGAATTTGGCTCCCATGTCGTAGCACTTTCATTGCCATTGGAGGTATTCATTCATTCAAGACATAGAACATATAGCACATAGTACAATATGCAATGCATACACTCAATACATGTCAAATAGTTAAAAAATTATCCTATATGAATGCAGCCTATGGGATGTGGTGATATTTCACACCACCATCATATCCCACTTACCTTTTTTCATTGACCTTATTCTATTCGAAGGAATGTACCTGGTCCTACATGCACAATAACCATCAACAATACCACATTCTAGAAATAAAAGTAAGTATAATTCACCAATTCATCTATAATCATTAGTGGTGCTAGGAGGGTTGTTACATCCTCCCCCACTAGAAATAAACACAGTCCCTGTGTTTTAATGCATGTTTAAACAAGTCAAAACATATATATTCATTCATGTATCCATCAGTATATATGTCCATTCATAAATCATACATCATTCAAACATGTTCATATAATCAACTCCACATAGTGTTTCATATTTACATTCAACCATAGATCCATACATAAACCAAAACATATTCTCAAAAACAACTCTACACAGTAGTCCAAATATACATCCACACATATTTACATATACATCCATAAATCCACATAGTAATTTTAAAATGTTCATGTTTACTCAAACAGGAAAGGAAATTATTTCTTCATATCAGCCACATTCTCCCATGTGGTATTTCTGTTTGAGTATTGGTCCCATTGGACCCGACATTGATCAATGTTCCTCCTCCTCAAGCTCTTGGTCCTGAAACCAAGTATTTTGACTGGACGAACTTCAATTCTTAGGGGGTTTGACATCTACAAGTTAGAAACATCCCAAATATGAGTAGGGTCAGCAATGTACTTCCTAAGGAGGGACACATGGAAGACATCATGGATTTTTGATAAACTAGGTGGCAAAGCAAGTTTGTAGGCAATAGGACTTATTTTACCTATAATTTCAAATGGACCCACAAATCTAGGGTCAAGTTTGGAAGATTTAATGGAACTCTTTGTAGGTTTCACCCTCAAGAAGACTCTATCTCCCACAAAGAATTCCCTCGATGTTATTTTAAGGTTTGCATAGCTCTTTTGGTGATCTGCGACCTCCTTAAGCTTTTGGTGAATTCCTTTTAATTGTTCTTCCATTTCTTTTATAGTATCTAGCCCGATCACTACCCGATCCTCTAGATTATCCCAAGATAAAGGAGTCCTGCACCTTCTCCCATACAGGGCTTCAAATGGGGCCATACCTAGTGAAGCATGATAGTTATTATTGTAAGCAAATTCAACTAGGTACAAATAATCTTCCCATTTGGTGTGTTGGTCCATACAATACATTCACAACATATCCTCTAGGACCTGATTCACCCTTTCAATCTATCCATCTATCTTAGGGTGATAAGTAGAACTGATGTTAAGTTTGGTACCCAACACATGATGTAAAGCTTTCCAAAATTCTAAAGTAAAGTGGGAATCTCTATATGAGATTATAATTTTTGGATACCTATGTAGTCACACTATCTCCTTGGAAAACTTACTTGCTATGGTAGGTGCATCATCCTACACATTCCTAGGTATGAAATGTGCAACCTTGGTTAATTTATCTACTACAACCAGTATTGCATCATGCCTAAATCTAGTCTTAGGCAATCCAACCACAAAGTCCATCGACACAACCTACCATTTTTGTGTAGGAATGTCATGAGGGTACAAATGACCTACTGGATGTAAATGTTCTGCTTTAACTTTTTGACACTCCAAACACCTAGCCACAAAATCATTAATATCTTTCTTCATTCCTAGCCAATAAAAGGCCTTTCTCAAATTCTCCCGCATCTTTACCCCACTTGGGTGTGCAGAATAAAGAGTATTATGTGCCTCCTTTAGGATAGTTTCTCTTAATCCACCCAAATTTGGAATAACTAATCTATTTTTGAAGTATAACAAATCATCCTTATGTACAAAACATATGTCCCTATCAGGTTCTTGCTCAATCTGAGCTTGACATTTCTTACAAAAATCATCACTCTATTGCAACTCCTTAACCTGATCTACCCAATCATAATGACATTGTGTCATCATGGTGATATGCCCTCTCCTACTCAAGGCATCAACAATCTTGTTCTCCTTACCCTTGATATATTCGATGCCAAAATCATACTCTACTAGAAACTCCATCCATCAACATTGTCTAGCATTCAACAAGGGTTGAGTAAAGATGTACTTTAAACTTTGATGATCTATCTTGAGTTCAAAAGGTTTCCCAAGCAAATAATACCTCCAAATCTTAAGAGCATGCACAACAACTACCAACTCTAGGTCATGAGTGGCATAGTTTACCTCATGTCTCTTAAGTTTTCATGATTCGAAGGCAATGACCACTTCATCTTGGGTAAGGACTCCTCCTAATCCCTCAATAGATGCATCGGTGCATACTGTGAATTTCTTGGAAGGATCAGGTAACTAGAGAATTGGTGTGGTCGTTAACCTCTCCTTCAGAGTTCAGAAGGCTTCCTCACACTGATCTGTCCACTTAAAAGCCTTTCCTTTTATTTGGAGATTAGTGATAGGTTGAGCAATTTTTGAGAAACCCCTGACAAAACATCTATAATAGCCTACTAATCCCATAAAACTATGCACCTCAGTTACGTTAGTGGGTGCAGGCCAGTTAACAATAGCTTCAATTTTCTTGGGATCAACAACAATCCCTTCAGTAGAGACTATATGCCCCAAATATTGTACTTGAGGAGTATAGAATTCACATTTTGATAGCTTCCCATACAACTGATTTCTCCTAAGGATCTCAAGTACAATTCTCATATGTTGGTCATGCTCCTCCTTGTTTCGAGAATAGATTAGTATGTCATCAAGGAATACGAGCACAAAGTGATCTAGCTACTCTCAAAAAATATTGTTCATGAGATTCATAAATGCAGTTGGGGCATTAGTCAAACCAAAAGGTAGGACTGTAAACTCATAGTGTCCATACCTTGTTCTAAAAGCAATCTTATGTGTGTCTTCTTCTCAAATTCTCAGTTGATGATAACTTGATCTAAGATCAATTTTTGAGAAGATGGTAGCTCCTTTCAACTGATCAAAAAGATCATCTATTCTAGGTAATGAATACCTATTCTTGATGGTAACCTTGTTGAGCATTCGATAGTCTATGCACAACCTTAAGGATCCATCTTTCTTCTTAACAAAGAGAATAGGAGCACCCCATGGTGACACATTGGGCTTAATAAGCCTCTTCTCTAACAGATCTTGAAGTTGTGTCTTGATATCCTGCAACTCAATAGGAGCCATTATATATGGTAACCTAGCAATTGGTGCATCTCCAGGCAAAATTTCAATTGAAAAGTCAAATTCTCTTTGGGGAGGTAGACCTAGTAAGTCTTCAGGAAAAACATCCTTAAATTCACTTAGGATAGGGTACTTTTGGAAGAGGTCTAAGTCAACTTTAGTTTCTTCCTTCTTATTCATCTTAACCACATAAATCATTCCTCTCTTCCTTATTACCTTCTTCACTTGCATTGTTGACAACATATGTGGTTTAACAGAACCATGATCACAATGAATTCTAACTCTCTGATTAGATTCATCTATGAACTCTATCCATCTATCTTCAAAATTTAGGAGGGCTTTATGGGCTTTCAGCCAATCTACACCAAGAATGATGTCAAAGGCATGCAAAGGAGCCACATACAAGTGCCAACTGGTTCTACCTTGGGGTAAGGTGATGTGAGGGTCAAATAAACATTGGTTAACTAGATAGGTCTATCCTGACCCATACTCTACCTTCCAACCATTCGCTAAAAATCTAAGCTTTTTTGGTATGTCCCTCACTAAACTAGTAGAAATGAAACTATCAATAGCTCCACTATCAATTAAAATGCGCACATTTCTATCATAAATTTTACCATTCAATAGAAAAGGAGTAACTTGCCCATCAAGTATAGGACTACCTGTTGCTGCAAAGATTTGATGGGTAGTCTCCTCTGGTGCCTTCTTGTGATCTGCTCTCTCAGGACACTTGTTTGCAAAGTGGGGGCCTCCACAAACATAGCAACCATCTAGAGGGGCTCTACTATTCCTATTACCATATTCATTCCTATTCTATAGTACAACTTCCTTAGCCTTCTCCTGATATGATGGTCTCTATTCATTTCTTCTTGGATACCCTTTACCATCCCTTCTGAACTTATTGCCTTGAAAATTATTTTGGTTTTTGTTCACCAGCTTAGTTTGATCCCCTCCTTTAGCCTTTTTGTTTTGCTCTTTATCCCATTTCATGAATCCTACACTCTTTCATTTTCTAAGTTCATCCTTATATTTTTTAGATAACTTTTGATAGTTGAAATATACCTTTTTGGCTTCTTGATTTGCTTCTTCCTGACGGGCTAAATCAAAATATTTTGGAAGATCTTCAAGGTTAAGCAAATTGACTATAGTTCTGATCTTGGGGTGAAGTCCCAAAATGAACTTTTGAACCTTCATTTCCTCATTGTTCTCATACTAGGGTGCATACTTCAGTAGTTGGATGAACTTTTGATGATATGCTTGGACAATCATTGTCTCCTGTTATAGGGTGGAAAACTCAACAAATTTTTCTATATAGTACTGCCTAGTCAGAAATCTCTTTCTAAATTCTTTCACAAAGTCCTCCCACTTGAGGTCCATGGCTTCAATACCCTTTCCCTTCTTATAGGTCTTCCACCAATCTAAAGTTGCTCCTACCAAATGTAGGATAACCCATGCAATTTTAGACTCAGATGACAAAGGTGTCATGGAAAAGTATGACTCGACCTCATTCAACCAATTTTCTATTGCATCTCCATCATCCCTACCATAAAATTTTGAAATCACAACCTTCTTCAAATTTTTGGCCAATTCAACTCCCACTCAAGCCCTACTATTTCCTGTAGACTCATTGGGTGCTTCCTCTAGTCTACCTTCAGGTTCCCTACTCTTGGTTAAGTCCTCTATCAATTTTTTTTGTTGGACTATTAATTCATGTTGTTGGGCCATATGTGCTTTTTGTTGCACCATTTCCTCTTTTTGTTGTTCCATATGGGTTTGTAATAATTGAACCACCTTTTCCAAACTTCCATCCTCCCTATTAGATTCATTTGTTGGAGGTTCATTAAGTTGTTTCATTCATCTTTCCCTTCGAGGACCTTCTTTTCTAGCTCTTGTTCGAGGTCCTTTTTGAGGTCTAACCATGGATTCTTCCTGCCCAGCTTCCATGGGATTCCTCGAAGATCCACCTCGCAAAAATTGCACCATTAGACCTTTTGGCAAAAGAACTATGTTAATTGTTTAGCTTAGAATTATATTAAAATAATAATATACAGAGTCCTACAATCCCACTCTCTTTGGTTCGTTAATTCATAATGTGATTTTTTTTACTATCATGGTTCAACCTAAGGAAAAAAATCTCAGGTTAATTGGTTTGATATTCACCCAATAATTTTATCTAGTACAAGGTATATCATACCACATTTGGGAATTAGGACTACTGTAGATAGTCTCCCAAGTGGATGAGATTGGCCAAATCCCATAGAAGGTGCCATTTTGTGGATCCATATTTCTCATTTATCATCCTCTTGTTTTGGCATGAGTGTAGATCCATGGTTGGGGTTATCCTCTAGGGCCCATAACACCTAGAGGGTGGATGCATACTCTCCCCATCCCTTAGCATGATGAACCTTGATCTAACTTGACTGACTTGTTCAAGACTTAGCATGCAAGGGGTTAGCGTACCTATGCCTAGTGCCTAGCTGATTATCCACTCTCTTGGAGTTAGATAGCACCTAGCGTACCTATGCCTAGTACCTAGCCATTTATATTACCTTGACTTGAGCATTTATGATTCATGATAAATTATCCCATACCAATGTACCATATTTTATTTTTATACAATGCAAATACATTCATAAACCCACATTGATATAATCATATTGGAAAAATAAATATCTATTTGTAATAGAAAATATTTCAAAATCAGCTTTAAAATGGAGATGTATCTCACAACAATAGGAACAAATCATTGTATCTATATGCTATTGGATAGACTCATTGTACCCACGAAACCAAATATCAATATTCACCACTCAATCTAAACTTC
Source organism: Wollemia nobilis (assembly GCA_028583015.1). Classification (NCBI taxonomy): domain Eukaryota; kingdom Viridiplantae; phylum Streptophyta; class Pinopsida; order Araucariales; family Araucariaceae; genus Wollemia; species Wollemia nobilis. Next base: position 7,954,081 of record JAQPPZ010017110.1, read on the forward strand.
TAACAGTTAAAGTAAAGGTTCATTGATAGTCTACTCATTTAATCAATGCCCTAAACGGTGATATATATAACAATAAAATTCTTAGCTCCAAAGTACATTAGATTGTGTGGTAAAAAGCAATAAAGACTCTTACCAACTAAAAGGGATTTTTTATCTAACAATGATGTATTACCTAGTTTGTCACCTCCAAAGGAAAATTTGGATATAACAACTACACTTGGATTAAAACCGAAACAACTCCTTGGAGCAGAACCCATGATTTGATTTCTCCATTGATTATTACATAACCGCCAAGGAGGATATGGAAGGAAACCCTCTCTCCAACATGAATGTCCCTCTCCTTGGAGTTCAGTCCTTCTCCTGTTTTTGACCCAAAATGGAGGCTCTCTATTCTCACATGCTTAGTTTTGGTTTCAGTTGGGATTTTATGGATCAGATGGCCCATATAATGAAATCTAACTATATGATATAATAAACCATAAACATCACAAAATAGTTGGCTATAATGTAGATTATTCATTTAGAAAGCATCATGCAAAATTAAATAATAGTTTAGTCATTTTAAATATAAATAAAATAGTATATAAGTAACATGCCACCGACATCCACACAATTTTACAAGAGCCCTTCTTTTATAATTGAAGAATAATTTTAACTTTTACTTACAAATCTATTAAATAAAAATAAGTGGATGCATGCACCTTCACAGTTGAGGAGTATCAATTTTTCATACAGATTAAAGTTCAGTTTCTTGAAAATTAATACACACCACTTCTCAAACTCCTTATGAGTAAATATAAGCAATATAAAACCAACAAATCAAACAGATATCCATTTTCAATTCATAATCATAATTAGATTTCAACATACCAACATCTATAATATATATATATATATATATAATGTATGTATGTATGTATATATATGTGTGTGTGTGCGCGCGTGTGTGTTTATCTATTTGAAAATTAAGCCTCGAAACGCTGACCTATAGATTTTTCTTGATTTATCCAATCTTCTTTATCTACTTCACTATTTGCCTTCACCAGTGCGTTGTTCAAGCAAGAGGGATACCATATGTAGAGCATCTCATGCTCGATAAAAATATTACTTCATACCACAATCAAAGCACCAAATCCAAAAATAATGCCCCCCTCAACTTGTTTCCTTTCCACTCAAAGCATGGAGGAGGTTAAAGTAATCATGAACAATTGTGTGTTATCCAGTTTTAAAAGCATCCACCATAATCCCCATCATGTCCACTAAAATAAAAGACCATTATATTATTATTATATATATTTAATTTTTTTAATTTTATTTATTAGTTTAATAATAATTTCTTTTATTTGATTTTTCATTTTTTTATGAATTCGAAGTAAGTATTAAATAGTTTTCTAATTCATCACACTAGTTTATGCCTCCAAGTTTCATTTTCTACTTGCATATTGAAGCCTTCATTTACCAGAAGAAATTGGCTCCCATGTTGTAGCACTTTCATTGCCATCGGAGGTATTCATTTATTCAAGGCATAGAACATATAGCACATAGTCCAGTACATAAGGCATACACCCAATGCATGTTAAATAGTTAAAACTACTCATGTATGAATGTAATCTATGGGCCATGGTGATATTTTACATTGCCATCATATCCCACTTACATTTTTCCATTGATCTTCTCCTACCTATCAAAGAAATGTACCTAGTCATGCATGCACAACAACCATAAAAAATATCACATTCTAGAAATAGAACAAGTATAATTCACCAATTCATCAATTATCCTTAGTGGTGCTAGGAAGGTTATTACATACTTCCTCTCTTGCTTGCACATTTAACATCTCATTTATATTTTCTTTTTTCTTAGTGGCATATTAAATGTTTGGGTTGATTCTTGTGGCTATTTTGAGGAGACTCCAAAGTCACCTCTAGATGATTGGACGAGTTTAGGGAAAGTCATACCTAAACCTCTAAGTTTGGCCTCTTGCACAATCCTATTGGCTTCAACCACATGTATCTAGTTCATTTTTTTGCAAGCCCTATCCCCTATTCTTACTTTATCTATAATATGGGATTCAACCCTAGTATAGTTGCCCTTAAACTCAATTTAAAAAAATTGCACAACCATGTTCTTGAGCCCTCATTTTTTTTCCCTTGGTTATAGTTGGTTACAAATTGCAATAGAGGTTTTTTAATATTGAATGGACCCTTGGAATATTATTTTAGCAATGATAATGGACAATCAAAACTAGAAGTAGTGTTGTCCCCTTTGGATGTTTGAGGTTCGATAGTAGAGGCAAAATCCCTAGCAATATGATTATTTTTAGTTTTATTTTGGTTTTCCCCATCCATATGAATTTAAAATAGGTTTGATTCATAGCCCTCACTACTACTCATGTTGAATCTTGAAAAAAAATTAAAAAATATGAAAATTTTAACATAGACTTGGAAGAGGTAATGAAAATTTCAAAATAAAAAAATAAACTTGGATCCCTTGTTGTTCTCTTGTTTCTATCATGTTGTTGCTCTTTTTCCCTTGCTACCTGCTCTTCTTCTTTAGTATTAATTTATTGTTGCTCTTCTTCCCTATTTTTTTGGCCTGCTCTTCTTCTTCTTCACTGCTACAATGAGTGTGTTTTAACCTTTAAGTTTTTATTTTTACCTTTATAGTCTTAGTATCTTTAGTTTTTAGGGTTTGGGGGGTGGAGACTTTCATGGGTGCCACCCCCCATACTTTTTTTTTTTTAATTTTTAATAAAAAAACATTTTTTAAAGTTAGTTTGAGTGCTTAGCCATGGGAGATACCTTGGCATCTTTGGGACACTCGAGTTGTCCCTAAGGATGACTAGGCATGTCCTGAGCATCCTTGAGGATGCCCAACCATATCGAGGATGGCCTAAACATCCCTAGGGATGATCCAAGAATTCCTCTATATGGATGGGTATCTCTAGGGACATCCCCTCATAGGGGTCATCCTAGGTATGGTCCCTTGTAGGTCCTTGGCATCCCAAGTATGGTCCCCCATCATCCCCAAATGGGTATGGTGGGAAAACATTCTCGATACCATTCCCCCATACTAGGTATGGAGGGGATAGGGGTATACATCCCCATGGAACCTTGGTTTTTATCCAAGAAATAAATGTTACACCAGAAGTGATTATCAAAGGTGACCATGATATAATAGTTCTTAAAAACAAAAAGGTTAATTTGTAGATTTCATGGATACTTCTCAGTTTTTGTGGAGAATCAAAATTGGATTAAGTGAAAGTGAGGATTGAATTTAAATTACTCATTGAGTTTTCTTCTAAAAGGATTTTTCTTATCTTCTTCTCCAATTTAGAAATCAGGGATAAAATAATGGGTGGTGGATTCTTCTTTAAGGAGAAATAAAGAAGGATATAACCATTAGAAGAAACAAAGAAGGATATAAGGGATGAAGAAGTAAATTTTATAAGTTCAAATTTAAAAGGAACTAAAGGTGCAAAGGAAGACATGGAGAAAATTTTTAAATGTAAAATATGGAAGACATAAGCATAATCTAGGTAATGCGTCTTAATTTTCCTCAAATAGTATAAAATAATCTCCTTGTAATAAGAATGAAAGTAGTGCAATGTTTATTCTTTCCACTCTATGGTTTTAAGAGCAACATAACAAATGAAAAAATATGGAGGATATCCATGAAAATGATCCTTGCACCTTTCAGGTTGTAGGGCAAATAAAAAAAAATTAATTTTGAAGCTATCCCTTGCAATTCAAGTTCTCTAGGGCAACATAAACCTATAATTGATAAGTTTCATTATGATAATATAAAAAAGAAATGATATTTATGACGATGAAAGTGTTAGTGGGAATGGAAAAGGATAGGAAGACCCTTAAAGAAAACACAAATACAAAATAAAACATAGAGAGATAAATATGGGAAACCAAAAATAATATGACTAGTGTTAACAAGAAGTGGGGCTAATCCAACAAATAAAAATAAAAAGTGATGATAAAAATGGTATTTTGGAATATTAAGGGTATGGAAAAGACCCCTAGAAAGAATTTTTTATGGAATTTAGGTAATTAATTTATTAATTTATTAATATATAATTAACTATTTCTCAATTATAATGGTTAAATATTAAATAAATTATATTAATAAAAAGTATATATCATTGTTGGATATCATTACTCGTAATTTATGCAAAATTGATGGAGATGCCGACTCCCTTTATAACAAAAAAATAAATAATCTACTAGGCTCTTCAAGAGAAAACATATTTAATATTAATATATAATTTTTGTTTGAGAAGAACTCAGTTTTTACATAGAGAATATAACTATTGTATTATTATTTTTTATTCTTATCACTTTATTAAAGAAATGGTATTTGATGGTAAAAATGATCAATATAAAAAAATACAATTATGAGAAACTCTCTTACAACACAATATTTAACATATATTTTTGACTTAGATATCAAGTTATCCATTAATATGGAGGGAAAATTAACCCGCAATAATGGATATAAATGCTCTTAATACCAATTTATTATTGTTTGTTTAATAATTTAAAATTTTAGTTAGAATGATTGTATATTATTTTATCATAGACTTATTGAGTAGCTTATACTATTATATTAAGTATACTAATCACTATGTTAATCTACTTTCATTTTTTATATCAAGCTTATCATAATTTTGTTAATAATATTTTTATGTATCGACCATTATAATAATATATTTCACATATTTGGAATACTCTTCACCTTAACTGCATGGTTGTCTCTTAAACATGGATGTGATTCATAAAGTATATAGCCTTGTTAATAAATTTTTACAACTAAACACTTTTCATGCATCAATTAGATCATTGTATCTTGGATTTATTAAGCAAATGATCTTTTTTTATGAATTTGTAATGGAAATTAGCATGGAGTACTTTATGATGTGTGTTAATATGAACTAGTATATATTATAAATGTAGGTATATTAAACAACTATTAACTATCATATTTAATAAATTTAAGTGCATTTCACAACTTTGATGACATCAAAATTTTTGGAAGTGGTAGAGAGGGGAGGGCTCTGGTCCCTCCCCTGCTCCCCCTCCCATGGCTCCTGGTTCCTACCCAGTCCCTGGCTCAACCCAGGTCATCCCTCCCGGGGAGTGGTTGTTTGCAGATGATCTCCTGGGGGGAGATCCTTCTCCACTATCTGTGCCCCTCCCGACCGGCTAGGGTTTCCTTGGTTGTTTTTTTGGACTGGTGCTTCCCAAGGATCCTTGTTTGGTTGGGGATCCCTTCCCTTTTCCCTTCAGGATTCCCCCTGGGGTTTTTTGCAGGTTATTCGCGTGGATCTGGTCCCCTGCATTTCTTGGTGCGGTGGAGGTGACGTTTTAGGGTTTGGACAGCTTCCCCCTTTTTCTTGTGAATCCTCGGCGGGCTCTGTGCTTGGACGGGATTCTTGGTCCCTGTTGTTGGGATCCTCTTCTGTTTTCCTGGGGCGGGTTCCTTGTGGTGCAACTCTCTGGTCACTTCCTGATGGGCTGGATCCTCTCTGTGCTGGTTGTCTGCTTCTTGCAGGATGGCTCTTGCTGAACTAAATGTCTTCCCGATGGGCGGGATGGTTTCTCCATAGGGCGGGATCCGCCAAATCTACCGGTTTTCCCGTGAGGCGGGATCCTTTATTTTCTGTTGGTTTCCCGGATGGCAGGATTTTCCTGTTGCTTCCCGCTAGGCGGGACTGTTTGTGGTGGTTTTGACTGCTTCTCGCGAGGCGAGATTTTATTGTAACGATTTTTCTATGCTTCCTACTGGGCGAGATCTTCTCGATGGTGGTTTTTGGCTACTCCCTGCTGGGCGGGATCTCCAAAACTACTTTCTTTCTTATTTGTTTATTTCCCACTAAGAGGGATTTTTTCATGCTTACTATTACCGCTGGGCGGGATTTCTATTTTGGTGTTCAGTTTCAAGGGATTGATGCCCTAGACCCATTGCTTATGTAATCAGGTTTTGGGATCCTTGTTAAAACCCACTATAAATACAAACTCTTATAACTATAAAAAAAAAAAAAAAAAAAATTAAGTGCATTTAATAAAGCTTATAATATAGGTCTAAGGTGTAGACCAATTGGTTCATCCAAAAACCATAAAGGGGGCAGAGTTCCAAGGTTCAAATCTCGGTCCTTGCCTAATTGAACAATTGTCCCTTTCCTGGTGCTTTCAACGGCGTAAAAGGTTTAAAATGATTATGGCATGGTGGTTATAGGGGCGGACTACACGAAGATCTATGTGGTGGATTTTAGGGTGGACAACATAGAATATTGTGGTGGCCATAAAAATCTGGACAACCTACCCGGATTCGTGGCGGCTACCAATTCCACCATGTAAATTCAAAAATAAATAAATAAATAAATAAAGCTTATAATATATCTTTACTAGATTCATGCCCGTGTGCATAAGCTTTTCTTATCATTCATATTTGGAATGACCAATTTTTTTATTTATTAGAAGAGTTATGTTTTTTATTTAGATGTCAATTGTACTTTTAGGGGTTAGATGTGACTCTTGTGCCTCCCTAGGTTTTGTGACCCCCCATAATTGTGGCCTTAACTCTTTAGCCTTCTCTAAGTAGGTGTGTCCAGTGTCATATGTCTCATGTGGTGTGTGCTAGTCCTGGGAAGTCTAGGGGAGCATGGGACACAACCCCCACTAGATGATCTATGGAGTTTTTATCCAAGGTTGGCTCCTTGATTTTAGATGTGATATCTGGTGCTCGTATTATCCTACTCTATTGGGTATCTTTGAGAATAATGGAAAGGGAAAGTAAAACAAGAAACGACATGAAAAGTAAATTATGAGAATCAAAAGAGAAAAGAAAGAAAATGACATGAGAAAGTATAGTGTTGGAATTGAAAAACATATCTAGCCTATCTTATGGGTGGTGATGCATCATACATCTAAATAAATCCCTCTAAAACTCCAACAAGTTAAAGTGAACACATGTGAGGTGGTCGATAGTGCACTCATACAAAAACTAGGACAATAATTTCATGAATAGTCACAAATATTTATTAATCTAAATTTTGAGTTACATACATGGAGATAGAAGATGTTTGAAAACTCCTCGATCAGCTATGCAAGGCTTGAGACAAGCAAATATGCAGGAAATAATGAAGGAAAGCACCCTTTAAAAGAATGTATGGATTTTGATATTCTACACTGAGAAGAAGAGATGTATTTATAAGTAGGGAAAAATCCCTCCAAAAATCCATGTAGGATTTTAAATTTTGAATTCAAAATTTTCTTGGGCTAGTCAACATCAATGATGAATGCTCTAGAAGTTTTGGAGATTTGTAGTTAGATGTTGGTACAAAAATTATCCTTTCTTATACCTCTAATATTACTCATCATTAACATCTTGGATTGTGTGTTTTCCCTTGGGTCATTCCCTCAATCATCGCTTTAATGCTTCAGTTTCCACCTAGGGAATTATGATCAATTATGGGATGTTAGGATTGAGATTTGATCATCATACCTTCCCTTGCATCTAGTTACATTGGGTTGGTCCAAGGGTTTGGCTGTTCGAATATTGACTCATCCACACTCTTGGAAAGTTCCCTTGGTTTCTTTAAGGCACCCTCTAGAGATGATGATTATCACATTCTAAGCTACTCTAATTTTGGGGACTCCTCTTCCACCACATATTACAAGGGGCTTCTGAGGAGACATCAAGTTTAAAGGTTAAATGAGGTCATAAAAATTGGAAGTCTCTTGAGCTACCTTACCCTTCCCTGACCTCAATGTATCAAGTTTCCACTAGGGAAAGGAAAAACTTGCCTTACTACTTCTTCATTTGGGTCCCTCAAATCCTCCCTCCTCTCAGCCAAGGAAAAGACCTTAGTCTTTAGGATCTATTGGTGGCATTGATTTAGAATGACACCTAGGACTAAAAAAGCTCATTGGTTTGGGGAAGCAACTAGTTTTAGGGTCTCTATTCTCCAAAGGAGAGAAAATGCCATGCACAACAGTTAAAGCAAGGTCCCATTTCAAGTGGTTCCTCTTTTTCCATCATCAATATGTCTTAGGGGTTCCAAGTATGATTGGGACCCACTTTAGCCACCATAAAAAATGCTATTGGATCATTACTTGATTTTGGTCTGGTGGTTGGGTTGATGTTCATGGTGAAGGAAGCTTTAGATTCATCATTAGTTGGTAAATATTGTTCTTCCTTGGATGCATTCTAGACGGTATTCTGGCTTTAGCTTCTTCATAGGTAGTAGAGGTGTTGGCCCTCTTCATTTCAGCTTCAGGTAGGTACTCTTGATCAAAATTACCTTTGAAGGCAGGATTTGCCCACTATAGTGAATCTTCACTACATGTAATTTTAATTTTTTTTGTGCTTGTACTATATACTTGTAGTTTTCTTAGATACTATTATTTCTATTTAACATATTGAGTATTTTTTACCTCATTTATTTGAAAAATAATAGGACTAGAGTTTGAAGGTAAAACAAGAGCTAAAATCTACAATATTTATCCCTTTCTAAATTCTATTCTATGTATCTTTTCCCCATTTTTAACATCAGTAAATATAAAAACATTGTATGTGCTTTCTTGTTGCAAAGTCATTGCAAATTTCTTAACATTGTATCATAAATTTATTAATAGGTTAGTTATCTACTAAGTCCTAATTTAAAAGGTATAATAATTTTTGATGTTCTCTAGTTTTTGAATCATCACATGATACATTATATTTCTATTGATATGTTTTCTTTTCAATATTTGTTAAAAATAGTTTATTTAATAAAAAATTAGTATTAGATTTGAACATTTGTATTTGTTAAAGTAAATTGTTTTGACTAGTTAATTTCATCATCATTTACATGTTATTTTTTAATAGTAGCATTTTATTTTAATCATCAATGTAAGGACAACTTTTAAACATTTCAAACATATTTTTCATTAACAAAAAATATAGTATATCAAGTTTCATGACTATGTAAAACATGTACGATTAATGCCCTTGAGGTTGAAGTCTAAATGGTGATAACTTTTAGTTCATAAGAATCCCATCAAGTTTTGAACCCCATGGTTGTTGTGATGATATAATTTTTTTAATACCATGATGATATGATTTGATAAGATATTATGATAACATGATCTATATGTAGTATATAAGAGACTCATTTCAATCCCATATAGACAATAAAAAACATATATTATTATGGCAATTCATTGTTTCTTTCTTTTATTATTGTAATTGTGCTTCTTGGTTCATAATTTCATATTGGAATATCATAATTATATCTTTTGGGTGTAATCACTTAAGGATTATCATATTTTATCCTTACTAGAAATCACACTCTTACTCATATTATGATATAAGATTTAGATATATAATATCCTTGAAGGGTTGCACCTTTTTTCTTCTACTAGGCCCTTTTCTAATTCACAAGATTTAAGAGCATCATATCCCCCTTCATTAATTTATTTATTGACATATATTTCCTAGATGGTTTCCTCTTATGATAGTGTGAACTTTCAAATGGATTTCATTATCCATTATATGGGTACATGGGGTTACTACCCCTAATAAAAATAGTGATAATAAATAGTTTTTTCTAGAATTTAACCTAATTAAAGGTCTTATAGATCATCATGTCTATACTTCAATTAGATCTTATAGAATTTTTAGGATCTTATTGATGCATCCTAAATATTTTTCCCAATGGATCTAAAAATTAGAGGGGATGAACCATCATGATAATTTGTTAACAACAAATCTCCTGATTAGATCATTTGATTGGTGTTCAGTAAATTTTTTACAATTGCATCGAGAGTAATATCAACCACTTGCATAAAATGATGATAATAATTTTAACTAAGATCTTATACAATACAAAAATTAAATCTAGACATACAACTCATGATTTAACTTGAAACCATGGTAGTGTCAAGGTAAATATTTGATGTTTGATGATAATTTTAAAGGTGGGACATTTGCTTCTTGGTTAGGTAGTCATGATACTATTTACATGCTTACCTTTTCATATTTGGTGTGTATTAAAAACTCTAAAGTGAAGATAAACAAATAATGCAAATAGTAAAAATATTATCAAGTTATACATAAAATACTCATAAAAACTTAATCTTTAAATATTTCTAAATGGCATGAAGGTAGGTATTATGTGAAGATAATATTGTACGAGGTATAAAGAGAATTTTTTAGCTTGATTAATCAATTCAAATAACTTTTTGTTGATCAATACAACATTACGTTGAAGCATGCAACAAATATTAAATTAATTTAAAAACTTGAATCTTAAAAAGGATTTTTGATCCAATTCATTTCTAGTTTGTTACTTAGTATTAGCAAAAACTAACTATGTATCAAGTACACTATTTATAAAAATAATGTAATCATATACTTCATGTAATGATCAATATGCTTTCACCAACTAAGAAAATGAATTACAATTTTTTTTGTAATTTATATTTAGAATCTAATGAACATTGTTTCATTCACATTTTACTAGCATATCTTACATAATGGGGTAATTACTTTAATTTCTATTTTTGTCACATTCAAATAGAATTCCATTCAATATTTTCAATATTTACATAGTTAGCTTAGCTAAAATGTGAAACATTAATTTTAGTATCATCAAATTATTAGAGAGCAATAATTGTTACTAACCAAAGAAAACATTAGTTACATTATCATGTTATAACATTTATAAAGCAAGTACAACAATCAATTCTTAGTTATTTTAATAATTACTAGATGTACCTTTGACATAACCAAGCTTTAAATATGACATTAATGATCATCATCACCTTTTTTTTTTTTAAATACTATTAACATTTGTAATTACCCATCATGCAAAGTGGTTGGAATTTCTAACTACATGTTTTTTTTGGATTTGGGTTGTATGATAAACCCCTACAACTGATGCACAGGTCTGAGTAGTCCTATCCTAGACATAACCCCTCATAAGGTCAAAATCTATACTTATCAATAGGGTATTAACACATAACCACACACACATGTTGCGGTTTGAACCTTGGACATCCCAAAGAAGAGTCAAACCTCAAACTAAAATTTTAGATTCATGTAGTGTGATAAACCCCTACAACTGACGCATAAGGCTGAGAAATCCCCTCCAAACCATGACCCATCATAATGCCAAGAGCTACCCTTATCAATAGGGAAATAAAAAAAACCCACACACATGTCGGTATTTGGACCTTAGACCTCCCGAAGAAGAGCCAAACCCTGAATTATTGCACTGTTCCTTGAGACTCTTTATAACTACGTGTTAATATTACACTCACAAATTTTAAATACACTTTATATTTTTTGTTTTGGAAATATACAATATCAATTGAAGCATACATCTGGGGGGCACATCAGGGACACACTATATATTTGTATGAAAGTAGAAAACATAAATGGATTTGTTTCCTGATAAATCTAGTAAAGTCCAATAATTCATTTAATTTTGGTTGGATATGTTGAGTATATATTTATTATTTTCCCTCCATTGTCCCTCTTGTAGATAGATAAATTTATATTTTCTTATAGGCACTCTTTTAAAAAAAACTTCCATCAATTTTATGTATTCAAAATATTGAAATTATCCTACATGAAAACATCAATTTTTTACTTAACATGCATAACTAAGTTATATAGATGTATGGGTGTATATCATAATCAAAGTTATCAATTTAAAATTTATATTTATATATTTTATTTGAATTATACATATTTAAAGGTTGTCATTCAATTTTTTTTTTTGTTATTCTATTCATAAAGTGCAATTAAATGTTTATATTCTTTTCTTTAATACAACATCTTATTTTCTATAATATTGTATTAATTTATTGAGGAATTGAATAGGTGAAATTTGTATTTTCCTTTTACTACTTATTCTTTCTTTCTTCTTGGTTATAAATTAAGTTATTGAATAAAAAATAGAACTTTAACTATAATTTCATAGTAAGTTTATTTTATTTTATTGCAAAATTACTCATTTCATTATTTCTTTAAATTTGTTGATATGTACATGCTTAATCTATACGTTAATTGAAATTCATTTTTAATTTTAAAATGTCAACTATTCTTTGTTGATAACCAATGTAAGACATTAGATTTTAGTTTGGGATATAACTATTACATTACTGAGATGATAGATGATAAAAATATTGCAAATACCTAGGGATTTCAAAAATAGTATATAATATCATGAATTAGCAATAATAGAATGTTTAGATGTTACAATTATTTAACCTTGTCTTATCATTTAATAAATGCAATATCCACATAAAAAATAAAATTAAATTATGCCTAGCTCATTAGATGATACCATATCCTAAGATGATAGAATATATTACTGTCCCCTTATGTACTTCATCCCATACAAGTTATAGGTGGATAACAAATCATCTTAGCTAAATTTTCTACATGAATGTAAAATTTAATAATATTATTCAATAATAAATAAAAGTGGGTTTTTATAGTCGCCTTTCAGATTTGAATCTATGTGGATTCAATATCCTCATCTCAAATCTCTAATCTCCCTATGGTGGTCTCACAAGTTCTCTAGAAAACTCTGGTATGTCAAATTCAAGCTAAAAAAATGGAACAAAGAGGTATTTAGAAACATATTCCACAAAAAGCACCAGATTCAGTCCCAACTCACCAACATCGAACTTTCAATACAACAGGATAATCTTGACCCCTCTCTTTAGGATACAGAAAGGATTCTTCTGACCAATTTCTACAACATTCTTAAAAGCGAAGAAACTTTCTAAGGATAAAAATCATGGGCCACCTAGCTCAAGGAAGTTGATTCTAACACCAAATTTTTTCATGCCTCTACCATTAGGTATAGAGGGTGTAATAAAATCAAGGAGTTCATCCAGAAGAATGAGAAAATTATAATTGATATTTCTAAAATTAGAGAAGAAGCCACCAATTTTTTAGAAAACTTGTTTCTAGCCCCAGGTGTGATTTCCAAACACCTGATGACCTCCTATAGAACATACCAAGGCCAATCACAATGGAATATAACCAAATTTTGATCAATCCACTCTCAGCTGAAGAAGCCTGCTCTGTCGCTTTTTCCATGCAAGGTGGAAAAGCCCCAAGTCTTGATCTAGGATATTGTGGGTGAGGATGTTGTTTCTACCATCCAGTATATGCAAGGGAGCAAGGATATTCTTGGAGATATCAACTCCTATTTCTTGGACCTCATTCCTAAGATCAACAAGGCCCTTACCCTCACCCATTTTTACCCTATAAACCTTTGTACTATCCTTTAAAAATCCTCATCAAAGCCCTGGCCAATAGACTCAAATCCATTCTCCTCCACATAATTGCTCCTAACCAAGGTAGCTATGTTCAATGGAGTCTTATAACAAACAACATTATCACCATTCATGATATTATTCATTCTATTTCTAAAAGTGGTAAGGATGGGTTTCTCCTAAAGCTCGACATGAACAAGGTTTTTGATAGAGTTTCCTGGAGCTTCCTATTCTCTATTTTATCCAGGTTTAGTTTTCATCCTGAGTGGATTGTTCTCATAAAGGAATGTATTTATACTACAAATTTTTATATTTTTTTCAATGGCTCTCCTATAAGATATTTTAAGAGCTTCAAAGGGCTAAGATAGGGTGATCCCCTCTCACATTTCCTTTTCATAAATATTGCTGAAGCTTTAGGCAAAATCCTCACCTCTGCGTGTTCCAAAGAAAACATCTTTGCTTTTAAACCTATGTCCTCCCTTCCACCTATCTTCCACCAGTAGTTTGTTGATGATACTATCCTAGCCACCCTAGCCTCTGTCCCCCAAGACCACTCTATTAAATTGATCCTCATTTCCTTTAAGGCTATTGTTGGTCATAAAATCAAATTTTGCAAAAATAAAATTTACTTCCTTAATACCCCTACCAAATGCCAAGCCCGCATTGCTACTGTCCTTGAGTGCACCATCACTGAGCTCCCTACTACTTATTTAGGATTCCCTCTCTTCGATGGCACTCAAAAAAATATCTCTAGAATTCTATCATTGACTGCATTAAAAAAAACTAGCTAGTTGGAAAGGAAGCCTTCTCAATCAAGTAGGCAAGGCCACCCTCATCAAATCCACCCTCAAAAGCATCCTTATTTTTTTCCTCTCCATATTTTGAATTTTGACTAAATTCTACAATAAAATTGAGCAACTACAAGGAAACTTCATGTGGTCTGGGTCTAAGCTAAAGTAACATATCCACTTGGTTGTATGGGATTAGGTTTGAAACCAAAAGAATCATGGTGGCATTGGACTTTGGAAGATCTGCAATATGAATTTGGCCCTCATTGCCAAGTAAGGTTGGAGAGTTATTACCAATGAGAACTACTTATGGGTTTCCATCATGAAAGAAAAATACCTCTGGCACAATAAATTTTGGAGGACCCTTCTCCCATCTATGGCTCGACACATTAGAATTTCATTCTTCATTTTAAGGATATTATTAGGAAAGGCATCCACTAGATATTAGACAACAGTGTTAACATCAGATTTTGGGAGGATATCTGGATTGGCAACCGACCTATGTAGGATCGTGCGGACCTCATCTACCTAAAACATGTCATAGACTCTCTATTCGGATCTAAGGTATGCCATTTTTTTACCATAACAACAATTCCTAGAAGTTGATCCCTATCTTTGGTCTATCTAGTAAGCAAAATCAAGCTACCTCTATTTTGTCCAATATATTGTGTCTTTGTGTCATCCCTAGTCTTCATTTTGAGGATGCAATCCTATAGGCTCTCACTACCAATGGCATTTTCACTATCAAATCTTCCTACACCCTCACTAATGACCCTTCCCCTCTTTGGTTTCCTTCCTCGCTCATTTGTAAAAATCATCTCATCCCCAAAGTAAGTTTATTTTTCTAGCTTATTGTTCAAGACAAGATACTTACCATCCTGAACCTCCATTTTTTTGGCTTTTCCTTACCCAATCATTGTTACCCATATCTCTAGGATTGTGATTCTACCCACCATATATTCCTATCTTGTCCTTTATTCCATTCCATCCTATCATCCTTGTTCAAATTTGTTGGCATTACTTGGTTCCCACTTACCTTCCTTAATGAATTGTGTTTAGTGGCTCAACATTTTCAAAGGTTTTCATCTCAAAAAAATTTGGTCCTTCTATCTTCCCCACTTCCTCTAGGAGGTTTGGCATGAGTGCAACTCACAAGATTTAAATGATTCAAAACATGATGCCCATCACATGCTTGCCAAAATCCTCCATGTTGTTGTAGAGAATTTTTCCATTACTCATGGTAACGGTGATTTCAAACCCCATGCTGAAGAATTTTTGACCTCTTCTCTTAATATTACTAGATGCAATATTCATTCCTAGCCCCCTAAGTTAGATCAATCTTAGTTTAATTGGTCTCCTCCTCCTATAGATTTTATCAAATTGAATTTTAATGGAGCCTCCAAAGGAAATTCTAGGCCTGTTGGAGCTGGCAGAATTGTCAGAGATCACACTGGTAATATCAGGATGGATTTTTCTGAAAATATAGGATACCATTCTAGTTATTTTGTGGAAGCCAGAGCTCTTCACCAAGGCATTGTCCTCCTCCACAACATGTAGTGTTCCAATGTACTGATCGAAGGTGACTCCAAAAACATCATCCAATACTTTCTCTCAAAATCCTAGTCTATTTCTTGGAACATTACAAACATGATCTCTGAAATCAAGTGGCTTATGCAATCCTTCACGAGTGTTACTTTCAATCACATCTACTACAAAGGAAATCGTGCCACCGATCTCATTGCTAATTTGGGAATTTCTTAACGAAGTCTCACCATATGGAAGCAAGATTTTCCTTCGTCTCTTATCAACATCAATGATCTTGAAGTTTGAGAAGTTCATGAACAATAAGACTAAGAGGTTTTGGTGCTAGAATTCCAAGTGGATTTATATGCACCTTCTCCAATTATTTACTAGTCACACAAAGGGAGCCATATTTCTAGGAGTGCTCACATGTCCATCGATGTGGCAGGTATGAATGAAGAAGTTGAATTCATTCAAAGGGTGATCCTTCACATGGAAGATATAGGCAAAGCTAATGGTAGGTTCTTTAAGGTGAGACACATGTCTAGACATATCACCAACCACTATCCCACCACTACGAAGGTTTGTGGGACCTTATGGCACATCCATGATCAAACGATGATGAAGATGTTGTGGCCCTCTTATTTTACTCATCAGCATCATGATGATCCTTAAAATAATTTACATGTGGCAGTCACTATGGTGTTTCAATCCTCTTTCTTCATCTCAATTGGTGGTAATTTTCCCAATCCTTCTATTTTATTTGATCCTTGTACCTTGAGGTTTGGTAATCACCACCCGATTACCTCGAGTATTGTGTGTTCAGACATAGAAACTATCAATGGAACCTTCATTCAATGGTATTGACAATATTTTCCTTTGATTCTGGTACCAATCCATCAAATCAAGATTTTCCTTCACTCGAAGTTTTATATTTTTTGATCCGGCCTTCCCATTTGGTCTCTGCCACAAGTGTCAACCCATTTGTGTTGCTTTCTTCCACCCTATCCTCAATCATATTTCATGCTTATTTGGAGCATGGCATGCATGTTTTATGCCACCACTTGTGGAGTTGGACCGAGGCAGGATCCCCAATATTTTTAACCACTATTTATCAGTTCATTATCATGTTAAATCCGTTCCTATGTACGATTTATTTGGTGTGTTCCCCTAATTTTCCCTCCCACTGGCCTGGATCTATTTTGATGATTGAATTCAAACTTGCCACCCCCCACTTGACTTCCTTATTCAAGGGTAACTTTCACGATCATGGCTTGATAAATTTACTCCAATTGTTTCAAGACCATGACCTTGACCTATTCCTTAAATTTATTCATATGTTGAATGGAGGTCATTTTGTCATCCATGACTTAAGTTTCACTGTCACTACATATCTTCTTGCTAAAACAATAGGGATTTTGAATGAAGGAGAGATAATAAATCATGAGAAGCACTCACTCCAGGGTGAGTTGGTCCTCTTCTAGGACCATAGTGAATCCCTTGGAAGGGATAAATATGGTATCCTTTGTGACTCCCTCCCAAAGCCATGGTATGTGGTAATGGTAATTGTCCTCCAATATTTCACCTTGGAAAGTCTCGGTGTTGTGCTATGAAGTTTTCACCTCACTTTCCTTAACCATTTGCAATAAAGAAGACTATTAAAATTCTATAGTATCTCTTTTGATCTATTGAGTGTTTGGATCTCAATATCAAGCAAGGAGTTTCTTCTCTCTCTCTCTCTCTCTCTGCACCAAGGTTTGCACCTGCTATTGTACCACTATGTTATGGAGTATCAAACATGGAGGTTTTGTAGGATTGGTGGTGTTGGGACCTATAGAGGACAATGGTGCAATTGATTGTGGTGATACATTCACATTACCAAGAACTAACTAGCCACTAGATTTTGATACCATGATGGATGGTACACCAGGCATCCGATGCTCCATAAAATTCAAAACTAATAGTGGTATGTGCAAGGCACCTATTGTTGTTTAAAATGATGCCTTTGATGACTATCTATATTTTTAGGTCAAGTAGGAGACTACCCCCAATAAAATCTATCCTCTTGAGGGTACCTCCATCAAACCGCCTCCCCTTTTGGCTTCCAAGATTTTCTACTAGTCTAATGTGTCTGAAAGATACCACATCGAAGACCTTCAAGACATTATGAAGGCCCTAGGGAGAGCGGCCAATATGACATCTTCTCTTAATTCCTAGGCAGAGACCCTCCTGTATTACCTCAAGAGTGTGGTGGGGACTAATGGTCGTGATGTTGCTGGCCAAATGAATATCTAGTTTTATTTTTCCTGGTTTCCCCTGCATGGGATTTTATCTTCTGGTTTTTGCTTTTACCGCCCCTGCATGGGTATATGGATATTTTCCTTTGTTGTTGTCCTTGCATGGGATTTTGATTTCGTTGCTCCTATGTAGCACTATGGAGGCTACCTTTTTGTTTTTTAAGGTTCCTAGTTTTTTTCCATGGCCCTTGCGTGGGTATTGATAACGTTATTTGCCTCTTGGAGAGGCCTTCCTTTTTGGTCTTAGGAGGCCTACATTTTTTTATTTTTAGTTTCACATGTTTTTTACCTCCATTAATGTAAAAGCTTATGAAACTCATTAAGGTACCTCTAAACTGCTTTTATTTCCTTTAAGATATTAAGTTCATTCAAATCAATAAAAAAAATATAAAAATAAAAAATACAATTATTAGTTCATAATAGACTCCTAATCAAATCATAATAATAAATATAATGCTTCATATAATCCCATAACAAGTTATATCATGGTATATATTCTATAATACAACTAACAATATATATTATAATTTTCACACACTAGGCCAATAAGTGCAATCATAAGCACAATAATAGATCCTAAAATATGTACCATTCAAGTCCCTACTATGTATAATAGCAAAATGTTAATAAAAAATAAATTTTACATATAATAATAGATGACCACCCTTAATAAGGCATGCATTCACAAGGCCAATATTTATACTAATACTATTTAATTACATGCAACCAAGGATGATTTTAGAATATATCTTAGTATCTTTCATTCTTTGATTGACATCCTTCTAGACTAGAATTAAATATAATATACTCTTAAATGACATAAAATTTACTATGGAGGTTGTCATTATTTCCCACCATTTATGCTACTGGCTAGTCAAGCCCCCACCACATAAAATTGTTCTTCCTTTATTTTAGGTGAAGTCACTAGTTAGAGATAATGAATTATATTTTCATAGTACAAGAGTGGCATCATAATTATTGAAGTTATATCTACATAAGAAGTATAAATTATCATTGATTTTTTTATATTACCATTTATACAACCATAATAGGATTCTACCAAATGCTAATTGTCTTAATACCATGCAAGATGTGACATCCCCATTTACAAGTCCTTCACAAAAAATAAAAATGGTCTAATGAATTAATAATAAAAAAAATTACATGTAACATTCTTGAAAATCTTGTTAGTGTCCTTAAGGAGAGCATAATAAGTTTCATAAAAAATTTCAAGTGATTAAACCCTTAAATGTAGGTATTGATATGGTACTAATATTAAGTGCATATCAGACTAATGATTAGCCCAAAAACATCAACAATATTCAACAAAAGTAAAGGCCAAATACAAAAGCAATGGACTGGTATTATAAATATCTTCATATATTATTTTCATTATCAAACACCAATAGTAAACCACAATGCTTTATAAAAACTTAAGTCTAGTACTAATGTATGGTATTGTTCACTATTTTGTAATAGAGACTATATTAAATTGTTAGGAAAATTTGCCAAAGTAGCCTAATATAAATAATAATTTCACATGATTTACCATCAACAAGGTAATAACTAACAGAGTGCAAGAATACTTCTGATGTTGGGAATTGAAGCATTTCTAAAATGGTTGATGAATCATTTCAAAATGTAAATATTCTATAACTAAAAGAATGGAAAATGATGTAGGATAGGAAGTGGTAGGGCTAAGGTAGACAAAATTAATTAAAAATAAAAAGAACAAACCAGTTAGAGGGAAGAGGAGAGAGAAGAGAGCTAGAAAGGAGAGGGATAATTGTGAGACAAAAAAAGAGAAAATAAAGTTGCCAAAATAATGGTAGTAGTCAATGTTTATGCATATAGGATTTAGTACTATAAATCAATATAATAAATATATTCAATTCCCATCGTATTCCATTATTATGTGTGATTTTTGTGAATATTACATTATAGTTGGATTGACTATCTTTTGCTTTGGGAAGATGAAAATGATTGATGGGAAAATGTGATAGATGAAAGTGGAGCCTCATGCATGAGGAATTTTGTGTCGTTGAAAATGTCTCAGTAATCCAAATCATGTACATGTGATTATTGTATAAACTTTTGGTATACGAAGGAATTCCATCTTAGGAAGTGTATAGCCTTGTAGACAGTGTAGTTTTGGAAGTATGCACCAAACTACCTTTTTAACCCACCTTCCTATGGAACCAACATGTGAACCCATCATTTTTGGAAGTCATCATCTTGTGTTATAAGAATTTTCCATATCTTAGAATGAACCATCTTTTGGATCTTTCGTATACTAAGATTGTCATACAAATAATGAGGTCATACAAAAAATAATGTTTTACAATTGATCCTATAATACAATTGAGCATTATTGTAAAATTATACTACCATACAACAAATATAACCATACAAATGATAATGGTCATACAATAGGGAGGACATTGCCATCTCTTAAAAGACTTGAAATTTGTTTTGTTGGCTTGAACCTTATTGATTGCACATGTAATTACCATGTGTCTTGAGGTCGTGGATAGATACAAAAATTGTGCTACTTGAGAAGGCCATTCATAGGAAGATTCCTTTCTCTCATCTACATTATTTGGTATCAGAGCTAAACTTTGAAAGATGGAAAAATGAGGAAGAGAAAGACTATGAATGTTCCATTAGAGTTGCATTACCTATTTTTTTCTTTGGGAAGGTGACAAGGTTTGATAGGAAAATGTGATAGATGAAAGTGTAACCTCATGCATAAGGAATTTTATGTTGTTGAAAAACATCTCAATAATCTAAATCATTTACATGTGATTATTGTACAAAATTTTGGTATACGAAGAAAGTCCATCTTGGGAAGTGTATAGCCTTGTAGAGAGTATAGTTTTGAAAGTATGCACCATCATATGAGATGCACCAAACTATATTTTTAACCCAAATTCCTATGAAACCAACATGTGAACCCATCATTTATGGAAGTCATTGTCTTGCATAATAGGACTTTTCCATCTTATAGAATGAACCATATTTTGAGTCTTTTGTATACTAAAATTGTCATACAAAGAATGAATTCATACAATAAATTATGTCATAAAATTAAGCATTGTCATATAATTAGAATGTCATACAAAAAATATGACCATACAAATGATGATGGTCATACAATAGAGAGGATATTTCTATCTCTTAGAAGACTTGAATTTTTTTGTTGTCTTGAACCTTGTTGATTGTACGTGTCATTACCATGTGACTTGAGTTCATGGATAAATAGGAAACTTGTACTACTTGAGAAGTCCATCTATAGGAGGATTCCTTTCTATTATCTATATCATTTGGTATCATATTCAAAGTTTTAAAGGAGATGACACAACAAGGAAGAGACAGACAAAGTGGTCTGGGATCCCATTCATGGATATAAAACATTATTGAGAGGAATTACCACAAGGTTATATGTGATTGAGACCATCCAAAGGAGAGGTGTTAATATTTAGGATATTGGTGACAACAAAGAGGAAACTAGTTATGCAAAATCTCAATATGAAGATCAAGGAGAAGAATCGAAGAAATGGTTGATTCAAGAAATCTCAAATATGGTACATAGCCAAAGATGAATACTTCCAATTTTAATGGAATTTTAAACCCAAAAGATCTATTTGATTGGATAATAGATATGGAGAGAATTTTCAATTATGAATCTATGGTGGATCCAAAGTGGGTCAAATTTATATGTACAATGTTGAACGAGTATGCTTCGATTTGGTGGGACCATGTACAAATTGAGAGACAATGAAAGGGAAAGGATAAAATTTGAACTTGGAATAATTTTATGTCAAAGTTAAAATCTAAGTTTTTATCTATGGATTATCAAATTATTGTTTAGAAGACTCTAAGACCTCAAACATAAGTATTTGAGAGTGAAATAATATACAGAGTTCTATAAATTTACCATAATAGCAAGTCATATTGAAGATGAGGAGGAGAACATGGCAAGATACATAAATGGACTAAGATGGTCCATAGTGAAATAAATTCTTTCTAGAAAAAAAACTTCAAATACTAAAATATTTAAATATTCTAAAAAAACTTAAAGAACCTTTATTTTATAAATCAAACTACTTATCAAGTGGCATTAGCTCAACCGGTTATTTTTCTCAATGTTTAAAGAGGAGACCAAGGTTCAAATCTTACCAAGTGATACATGGATAATTTCTAAGCTTTGTTGTAATACCACTATGTGGTGATGATGTAATATGGGTAGGGCCCGTTTCAATCCCATATAACCAATTGAAAAAAAATCAAACTACTTAAACTTCTTATCACTCCAAACTTAAAAAATCTTCTAATTAAACTAATAAAAAAATAACGAAGTAGGCATCCTTATTACTCCATATCTAAAATAATTAAGAAATCAGAAAACAAACTTATAACTTCTCAAATATTTTAAACCAATAACCTTTGCCTCCTTTAATAACTTTAATAAAATATTTGACATTAAAACTTTAGAATATCTTCCAAAAATATGTCACCAATTTTCTCGTGATTTTGAATTGCTTTCACACTCTAGTATCTTAAATTTATGTTGTTATACAACTTAGCATTCCATTTGTTCTACTTTGAATACTTCTTTGAAGATGTTGTGTTGATTAGAACCCACTGGATGTTTGGTGCATGCATTATGTTACACTATTCTCATTTCATCTACTGTTTAGACTTTCATCAGACGTTGGATATGTTTCATCTATCACTTGGATATTTCATCGAGTACTTAATACATGTCTTCTATTGCTTAGACATTTCATTAGGTGCTTATTAGGCATTACTCAATTTTTCTTAGTGTTCCATTAGGCATTTGGATTTCAAATCTCTTTGTATTCTTCAATATGTGTCATTGTGTCTTCCTACAAATGATGTATCTTCCAATGGATATCTTTAGGAAATATTTGAACATGTTTTTCACTTGAATCCTTCTAGATATGTTTGCATCCTTCACTACTACTTGGTTTGGCCTCCCTGCAACATTGATGTTTCTCCAATGTAGCGTTGGGTTACGTTATGCACTACTCTAGTGCTACATTTTGCATTGTTAATAAGAGATCTACATTTATAGTGCCAAATATTACTCTAGCACTTGTAATTTAAAAAATCTTTATATTACTTCCTTTCTTTGTTTCATTTGCTTTGGTTTTTCACTCTACTATTAATGCTTCTCTTGATTTAACTTCTCAAGTTCAGGTGATATGCTTCTTTAGCTACCTTACTATCTTGGTCATGTGATTAGCACAACCAAATTTTATCTTTTGTAGTTTGATAGAATGAATAATTGTGCTCTTTCTACATATCTCTGTAGAATAACTCTTTACATATACTTTCTCTTATTTCCTTATGAAGTTATTATTTTACTTTAATATACTTGTATGGCTAATATTTCTACTACTCTCTACAATATTTTAGTATAGAACCTTTATTTACATTCTTAACTTCATGAGTCAAATATTTTGGTAAACTATTTATGCTGCTATAAGGCTTCTCTCTTTTATATGAGAGCCTATTTCTCTATTCTCTATATGAACCTCTATCTCTTCTCTATATGGGCCTCTTGCTCTTTCTCTATAAGGGTCTCTTTCTCTTCTTCTATAAAGACCCTTTTATCTTATTTGTAATGGCCTCTATATTTTTTTATATATGGACATCTTTCTCTATATTGGCTTGCAACTCTTAACAATTACATATTCTAATCCAATGCTTGAAGCTATATAAAGTAAGCTAGACGCTTCTTTATCTTTCTTTAAAATTGATATATTAGATATTGATATATCTATCTTCTTTATTTCTACTAAAATTTTATCTTTTCTTAGGAATCTATGGATGCTTCTCAATCTACCGCTATATTTCTTTTTCTTATGTACTACTTTCTTTCTTATGTTGTATTCCTTCTTCCTTATATATATTTTCTCTTCTGCTATCGTTCTTCTTTATTTTGTACTACTTTATTTCTTTTTCTATATTTATTATTCCTTCAATTATCTGATCTTATAAGTTGAAACTATTCTCTATCTTCTATAGGAATCTTCTCACACTTCTATAGCTTAATATCTACTACAAATATTTTTTAAAATCAATAATGTCTTAGGTTACACCTAAGAAATCAATATGATTATCCTCCTTAGATAATCCAATATATTGTGAAGGTGACTTTGAGTGTCCATAAAAATTCAACTTTCTTCTGAGTTGGCAATAATTAATATCAAGGGATATGTCCCTAAATATTTAACTTTATTTTGAGTTGGAAATATTCAATGTCAAGGGATATATTTATCTTTAAATATTCACCTTTCTCTATCAAGGAATATTTATGTCCCTGAATCTCAAATTTTCAATTTCAAGGGATATCTATGTCCATATTAAATATCTAATTTCAAAGGTTGATTATAGCCATAAAAAAATATATCTAAGTCCTAGTATTCACTGGTTATTATTCAACAGTGGAAAGACTAGCCTTTCTACTCAATATGACCTTTAAAAATGGAGTCTGAGTCTCATTGTCTTCAAAGTGGATAAAATATTAATCAAATTCATCAAATTTGATAAAATAAATTTATAATAGTGGCTAAAATGAACTCTATAAATCTAGACAGAGTCTAGTGGTAGCTCTGATACTACTGATGGATTTTTAAGCCTTAATACTGCCATAAAATATCATAGGTTATATCTAATCAGAATGAATATAAAATAGCTACAATATAATAAGGGGGTCTCATGGTCTTCTTCCCTTCTTAAGGAAATTCTTTGGAAATGATCCAAAGTTATCCATAGAGTTTGTACAAACCTAGGATAATGGTATTGTTTCCCTTCGTTGCCACACCTTTGTTGTTACAATTGAATTACTTGCTAAAATCATTGGTTTAAGCTAAAAATATACATCAGGATAAGCATATCATGGTGGCTAATCTCATGAATTTCATAGACAAATGGAAATTATTATCCAATAAGAACAATAGGATTGTTAGAGAGGGTCTCTTGTCCCCTTGGAATAGAGTTTTAGTTTTTATAATGCAATACCTTACTAACGATGAGCTATCCTTACCTCTTCATAGCTTCCATATGACCTTCCTCAACTTCCTAAGGGATGTAAATATGATAAACATCCCTAATTATATTTTCCATTTGATGGATATCTTCATAGATAGCATGAGGAAGGGGAAGTCAATCCATCTAAAGCATCGAGGGTTGCACTTAATAATATTCAACAACATGTTTTAGAATCAAGCCTAAGAGAACGTTCTTCATGTTGAGGTTTCTTCTAAACCTAATCTCAACATGGACTTATACCAAATATTTAAGGAGTATGTGCACAATGATGATGCTAAGTTGGTGGGTGGCTTATCTAGCAGGTTTTGCAAGCAAAAGTTTCTGTTATGCCCACCTACTCCGTCTCCTTCTCGTAGCCAACACTCAACTAGAGTTAAATCCTCTACTATGAAATACAAGAATGTATTTATGGTGGCTCTGGTGAAGCCCTCCAAGCTTGAGTTTTTCTCTCTAGATCATAAGATATAGAAAACAATTGTTGCTCCTTTCCTTAAGGTGATGTTGACCCAATCCGTTGAGGAGATTGACCATGTGGTTGATCTAGATGAAATTGTGTCTCTGGCCACTTCTATGCTCCTTTGGGTGGGAAATATTATCAACTAAATAAAAAATTAGAAGGTAACAACTTAGATTGAAGAAGCATCCAATGTGGAGGATGAGAACTAGGATCATATCCACATCTTTGAGTAGTGAAGATGTTCTCCTTCTTAATTTTGTTTGGGATACCTTTTTGTTGTAGGTTTAATTTTTTTTTTAACCCTAAGATGATCCCATCTTGTTTTTTTTATTATTTCTTAATTTTTTTTGGTCCTCTGTCCGTAGGCTTCTATCTTTGTTGACTATTTCCTTTGGTGTTATTGTTGGTTGAGGTCTTCTTAGTTTCAATATTCTCCCTTCTTTTAATTTTGTAAAGGTTTTGGGATCCTTTCAAAACCCCATTATCAATAAAAAAGATAATGATATGAATATAATAATATGAGTAAATTAATATGTATATCAAGGCTTATAATAAATCAAATAACATTCAATAATATGCTAAAATATGAATGTAAATAGCCTAAATCATACATGTACTATGCATGTAGAACAACTTACAATATTAATTTCTCAAAATGTATACAAGCTTTATTACTCCTTTTCTCTTACAATTGCATATGATAATAATGATCTTGATGCTTGTGATGCTTGTGATACTTGTTATGGAGCATTATCTCCATAATATAGCCATAGTGATATGACTCTTCAAGTACTAGACTATTGCTCTCCATATGCCAAGTCTCATGACTCTTGGCTTATCTACTTGCCACTTGCATACTTGATGAACACTTGACTCTATAACATATGCACACCTATACATGACTCTTACACTTCTACTTGCAATCTCTAATCTAAGATACTTGTGCACATATTTACATTACATATTTGTACTCTTACATATAAGACACTTGTGCACATATAATCAACTTACACTTGCACTCTAAATCATATGACACTTGTGCATTTTCTACACATTACAACTTTACATGACACTTGTGTATTTCTTACACATTTACACTTACATAAAAGAGGAAATATAACTCACTCTAAACTAAACTATGTCTCAACCCTAATCTATTATTTTGAAATATGCCATGAAGGTACCATGGGGGTACATTATCATGTACCAAATAATGTAATATACTCCAAAAATTTATGCATATAGGATTTAATACTATAATTTAGTAAAAACAATATGTTCAATTTCCATAATATTCCATTATTTTGTGTAATAGCTATAATGTTCTATTATAGTTGTATTGTCTATCTTTTGCATTGGAAAGTAAATAGAGATTTATGGGAGAACATGACAGATAAAAGTTGAGCCTTATGCATTATGAATTTCATGCTATTGAAAAACATCACAACAATCCAAATATTGTATGTGTGGTTTCTTTACAAACTTTTAGTATATGAAGTTCATCTTAAGAAGTGTATAGTCTCATAGAAAGTGTAATATTGGAAGTAAGCACCATAATATGAGATGTACCAAACCATATTATTAACCCATCATCCTATGGAACTAACATGTGAACCCACTAGATGTGAAATTCATCATATTGCACAATAAGAATTTATCATCTCATAGATAGAACCATATTTTAAGTTTATCATACATTGAAATTATCAAACAAAGGATGAGGTTGTGTAATAAATAATGTTGTACAATTGATCATGTCATACAATCGAGCACCATTGTATGAAAAATAAGATCATGCAAATTATTATGGTCATACAATAGGGAGTACATTTTTGTATAAGGACTATAGAGGTGACATAAAATTACATTTACATCTCTCAAAATACTCGAAGTTTTTCTTCTCATCTTGAATCTTGTTGATTGCATATGTGATTACCATGCATCTTGAGGTTGTGGATAGATAGGAAACTTATGCCACTTGAGAAGTTCATCCGTAGGAGTATTTCCTTATCTCATATGCATCAACTTATATCCTTATCATAGTGCCATAAATGCATAAAATACTGAGTTATCATCCTTATTTTTGATAAATAATAACAAGGCGACTAGCAATATTTTTCAATAGGGTCTCAATATCACACCACACATCATTTTGTACTCAAATTTCGTTGATAAACATAATATTATGAAATAGATTTGTAATACATTTTATATATTATGAAATAATAGATATGGTTAGTTACAATTTTCTTCTACATTATAATACAATGGCTCAATCTATGTCTACAAGTTCATAAACATCTATTTTCATTATTATAAATTTGTAATCACTAAAACCTCCATAAAACAAATACTAAAAACATATACTTATGATTATAGGTTTGTCATTGTATTATAGTCTCCATAAAAATGGGTTTCAAGTATATATTAGGCTAGGGTGGTACATCTACATGGTCTCCCAAAATTTGTAAATGAAACACATAACCTCATTCAAAGTAAGATATTCCAAACAAGAATATATCTTTTCATATCAACACAAAGCAAGGATAGAAGTCAATCTAAGATAAGGGGATTCAACAACATCCCATTAATATTACAATAATGTAACATAGGTATTAAAATAAAACTATGCTAATGGTATCTCATATCCATGATAGAGTCCAATTCACATCAACAAGACACTCCCTTAGAGTACTATATAAAACAACAAAAGGTCACCTCAAAATATTACCAACAAAAGTAATATAACATGAAGTAATATGAAATACAAAAGGCATCTAGGAGACAACCAAATAAAGTAAAAATATATGCAATACTAATTAATACAAATATAAACCAGAAAATTATTTCAAAGTACAAGTAAAATATGCTTGGGATAATAAGTTCTATCTAGAATTCATTTTAGACATGGGATTAAAGCACCAAATAGTACAATAATCTAAGAGCTCATTGGTTTTCCTTGTGTGAGTAATGGCCTATTACCTATAGGTAAAAAAATAAAACCATTATACCTATTCTATTTTTCTCACATAGATAGAATAATTTTTAAATAAATTAAGACATCAACTTTCAAAAACCTTATAGGGTTAACACATTGAGGTTTAACAATGATTACCTCCAAGCATAGTTACCAACTAACATATAAGATCTTGTATGACTAATAGGGTATAATTTATTTTGGATAGTGTTATCTCTTCTTAACATTCTAGATAACATATTTTATATTCATATGCCTCTAACAACTTGTCTACCATAATGCTAAAATATTGAAACTTAGTTTCAATCCCAATAAGTTCAAAACCATGTAAATTTTAAATTTTATACTCAATAGGTAATGCTATGTTTGGAGCTCATTTGGAGGAGTGTAAAAAATCTATTTTTCTTATCTCTAAATTATTATGGAGTGAAGTAATTGAATAGTGGATGGAAATCAAGTCCTCCTCATATAGTGTTAAGCACATCATCACCTCTAATGCCAATTAAAATACTAAATTTAAATACTTTAACTATTGCAAGGTAGATAGGAATACAAAACATATGCTTATTATCTAACTTAAATAATTTTCCTAGGACATAACCAAATAATTTTATTTCTTTTAGGAGTATCATTACTTTTCATGAAAGGATATGGTCTATATCACATTGTTAATCTATTTTTCCATACAAGATGATCACTTGGCAAGTAGATATTATTTCCATGCAAAAATATGGGAATATACAAAATTACACAATGCACGTAGGTATTTTTTAGATGAAAGGTTATCTGTATATCATCCCCTTATCCTCTTCTAAGAGGAGTGTTAGTATTCATAAATAAATAAAAATAAACAAATTTAGATAATTTAAATTTTAGACTTATTGTTGTTTGAACCAATTTTGGATAGTCTAAGGAAGACACTACACCCTATAAGTGAAGGCAACACAAGGTCAAGCCTAAACCTAGATAAAATATAAAATAAAATAATAATATAAAAATTGTTGGAGTATATTACATTTTTGGTACATGCTAATGTACCCCTATGGTACCTTCATGGTACATTTGTAAATAATAGATTAGGTTTGAGTCATATTTTAGAGTGTGATTTATATTTCTCCTTTTATGTAAGTGTAAATGTGCAAGAAATGCATGTGTCATAGTTGTAATGTGCAGGAAATACACGTGTGGCATGTGAGTTAGAGTGCAAGTTTTAATTTGAGTCTATTTGCACAAGTATCTTATATGTAAGAGTGTAAATATATAATGTAAATATGTACACAAGTATCTTAGATTAGAGAGTGTAAATAGAAGTGTAAGAGTCATGTATAGGTGTGCATATGTTACAAAGTCAAGTATGCAAGTAACAAGTAGATAAGCCAAGAGTCATGAGACTTGGCATATGGAGAGTAATAGTCAAGTATCCAAAGAGTCATATCACTATGGATATATTATGGAGACAATGCTCCAAATATAGATATACAAAGAGAATAATATTGATATATCATATTGTAAGAAGAAAAGAAGCAATAAAACTTGTATACATTTTTGAGCAATTGATATTGTAAGTTATTTTGCATGCATAGTACATGAATGATTTTGGCTATTTACATTTATATTTCAGCATATTAATGAAATTTATTTGATTTATCATAAGCCTTTATCTACATATTAAATTTTCTCATATTATTCTACTAATTTTATTATTATTTTGACCTTATTATATATTGGCTATTTTATATTTGATCCTCTGATATTTGAAACAACCTATGATATATTGTGGTAGTATTAAGGCTTAAAAAGATTAAAAAACTAGGGGAGCTTATTACCTTGGGCCTTAGGTCAAGGTCGTTGGCCCTTGACCATTAGCATTAGGGCTAATGCTGATTTAGTTTTAAAATATGAAGATTTATGTTGTGGTTGTTCTATGTTGATTTGGTTGATAAATAGAAAGAGTTATGTTGATTTGGTTGTCAAGATTTATGTTAAAAAGTTCTATATTAGTTTTTCTATGTTGTAGAGTACTTCTATATTATAAATAAAGGTCATACATACTTGTGTAACTAGTTATCAAGCTTGACATATTGGAGGTATAATGTGGCTTTTTTGACACAGTTATACAACCATTTTCAAGCAATATATTTGAGAAATTTTTCTTGGTTGTTTGATGATGTGAGGATATGATCAAGCCAATTTTTATAGGTATGCATGAGGAGTTTTCCAACACAATTTTGTAGCCATTTATCAAGCTTGACACTAGGAATATTTTTGGCCTAAATATTTTTTTATGTAATATAACTTTATCTAATGAAAAGAATGCTCGAGTAGTTGTGTAGGTTAATGTCAAGCTTGACATTTGGAGGTATGGGATAATTTGATATAGTTGTACAATCAATTGTCAGTATAACATTTGTGAGGTTCTATACTATTGATTGTTTGATAATGTAAAGTAATATTTGATACAATTAATATGTTTTCATACAATATTTGATGTGGTTAAATAATTAGTTATAAAACTTAACAAACAAAAAGTGTTGTCATGTCTATAAAATATTTCACCTTATAGAAAACCAATTATAAAACTTAATATTGAAAAGATATAAGATAGTTCTTAACATAATTATATAACCAATTGTTAAACTTAACATCTAACAGGTTTTTATCATGACTATTGGATGTTATCCCCATTGTATCTCCTCTATCTTATGGGAGGAAAGGGAAGCGCATCTAAAGTTCATAGATCTTCAATTAACCCAACAACATTGTGTTGCATGGTAAAATTAGTCGTAAAAATAAATTATAAAAGCATTGTTTATCCATGTTGGATGAAAATAAATTTAATTTGATACACAATTAAACAAATAATGTAGACATTGATTACCGCTACACTGCTCACATATTGGGCTGATTTAGTTTATAAATAAGAATATCTGTGTTGTGAAAAAGTTATTAAAAATTTAATTGATAGATACTTAATATTTTTTTATTAAAAATTTAGTTTATATTATATATATATATATATATATATATATATATATATATATATATATATATTTTTTTTTATTTTAAGTAGTTTATATTATATTTATTTATTTTAAAATATAATATAATGGATAAGAACAAGATATTGAAGAATCTATTTTTATGTTTAATTAAATATCGTTTATAACAATAAGGTATTGAAGATTCAATTTTTAAGGATATTTATTTATGTTTGTAAAAATTTGAAAAGTTTATATTATTTTAACATTCTTTTATTCTAGGATATCATAGTTATTTTTTTATATTTATCTAACAATTCATATAATTAATGTATTTATATGAGCTCCACTAATTATATTAATCTCAAATTTTTAACTTATCAAAAAAATAATGTAAAAAAAAAAAAAAAACTTATTAAAAAAAAACCGTAAAAAATAATAAATATATCAAAAGCTTCCACTACCATTATAAAAAATATATCAAAAATCACTACTATTATAAATGAATCTCTATATCTCCTTTCCTTTAAATTTATGCAAAATTTAAATACACACCAATTGTTAACTATAAGGATTGATAGTTATATGACAATAACATAATATTTTTATAATAAGTATATGCAAATGTTAAATATAAATATATTTACAACTACACGGACTAATTTTTATAGTTGGATATAGTTATCTATTGAAAAATAGTAAATAAATTCATTTTTTTTTAAAGTAAAGGTATAAATTTGTTATCTTATGATGTTTCCAAAAAATAAATTAATATATTAAAAGAGTAAGATAATTTTTGAGATATCTAATAAAATAAATTACAAGTCCTTGTCAAGATCTCACATTGGGATGTGGTTGGACTCATCCTAAGTACCCATGTTCAAGCAATGGGAAGGTTTGCCCCCTTTATGCCCTTATGGAGGGTGGCCCACAATTGTACTTCCACTTCTTAAACAAAAAAATTACAAGAATATAAACAAATAATTACATATATCCATGCTTGAAACTAAATAAAAACAAACATCAAGTTAATATAAAAATGGGAAATTGATAAAATTGATTTGCCTAAAGATATTTCAAACATTCGACTTCATACAAAAGAAGGTGGTTGATATTATTTTACAAAATCTTAGTGAATATATATATATATATATATATATATATATATATTGGTAACCTATGAAAGTCTAATCCACTCAATTTGAGAGTGACCCCTACTCATACATGCACCTAGGACCTAGCCATAAGACAACAATTTTGACACCTCATTCTATTAAGTAGTTCATGTTTTATCCAATGTTCTACTTGAGAACATGAAATTTACAAGTAAATGATCATCTACATTAAACAAGATCACCTTTAGCTTAATGACTTAATGCAAAAGGATACATTCTCTACCAATTTAAACTTCAAATTAATATGAATAAACTCACATAATATTACAAAAAGATTGTAATTCAAACAAGAAGATGAAAATTACCATTACAGAACTCCTTTACCAAACAATGTGTCATACACTCTTGCATAATAGTAAATACACAAAAAGTACTTACAAGATCATAATTTTAATGTAAAATAAGAAAACTATATTATAAATGTTTTGAAACACCATAGATATGATTTCAATGTTATGAATGTTTTATCTTAATGACTATTCATGTAAACGGTTACGAGGGTTATGGGTAGTTACAATTTCAATAGTAACTATTGTCCTCTCTATTATTAATCATGCATGTATATATTCTTCTATCACATAAATGCAAAGTTTAATCACAAACAATCTATATGTATAACATTTGGTATTTGAGCCTTGACATTATAAAGGTGAACTGACACTATAGAGTAAACAAACCTCTTAAAATTAATGAATGGTGCCTTGGATAATCCAAATTTTGTAGACATAATGATTGATGAGTTTAAGAAAGGAGGATTCCTATTGAAGTGATTTTACAAGAAGAAATTTTGAGTTCTTTTTTGTTTGATTTCCAATTTTGATCTTGACTCTAGAGGCATTTTTATCAATCTTAGAGAAGATGTTTGGTCTTGCCAATGTTTGAAGTTGAAAAGTCATCCAAAAATATTAAGGAGGTTATCAAACTCAAATAAACAATCATCAATTGTTTGAAATGTTATCAATTTATTATGTCCAAATATGATATGGAGCCTTCAAGAAGCAAGGACGTATCACCAGGTAATGTAACAAATATCTAAATATTAATACAATAGCTATCTAGGAAATCTTGTCTTAAAATTACAAATAAGGGTCATTGTGAATTAAAGAGATAGTCTCATGCATAAAGTCATCTAACATATTATTAAGCCATCTCAATAATTTCATGGGCTATCTTGAAAAAGGCTATATTAATTTATACCATGCAAAAGTTATCTTTAATGAGATAATGAGTCATTCGTAGTGATTACATGTTCATATCACATTCTAAGGTTGTCCAAAAAGTGTGACCAGATTAATGTAAAGATATCATCCATAGGTAAAAAGATTTATAATATAATATATTTCATGTATCATTTGAAAGAGCATTGATCTTGGGTTATATAGTGCATGTTATCCAAATTTAGGCCATCTTGTGAATGAAAGATTCATATAAAGTTGATTTTATCCTCTTATGTAAACCATTCATGGAAGCATGTTAGGAACATTCATATAAAAATAAGCATAACCACAATAACAATGCAAGAAATAATGGAAATGCTTATAAAATTAAATGACCATGAGAATAAGCTCAAGAAAAAAACTGGATGGAAATATAATAACCTTATATTAATAAAGCAAGCAAATATTGCAAGCCTCTTCGAGGGGCAACCTCCTTGGAATTAGATGTTAGTCTTACAATGACACTGAGAGGGGGGGTGAATCAGTGTAGCTCTTTAAACTTGAATTTACAGCTCTTAATACCGTAACAATTAAAAATTATTACTAGATACAACAAGTATAACAAAATATCATCACACAACACAAGATTTAATGAGGTTCACAAATGTGGCTACTCCTCAAAAATTGACTGCTTGGACTACCATCCAAATCCAGCATTTGCAAAGCACAACTTTATAATCAATTTACCAGCACCCACTGAAAGGAGCACCAACCCCTGATTTATTTGCACCAATAGAAAGGAGCACCAACCCCTGATTTATCTACACCAACAGAAAGGAGCACCAACCCTTGATTTATGAGCACAAACTGGAATGAGCACTAACCCCTGATTTATCTGCACCAACAGAAAGGATCACCAACACCTGATGCCAAGCTGCAACCTAGAATTCAATTTGAATCTATAAGTTTGACAGTAAGATACCTTTGCTTTTGCAAGACCCTGACTGGTCTTCTTCATATTTATGTTCTCTGTGCACCCTACTCTCTCTACGTAATCACTTCGCACACTCTACTTTGTTACAGTCGAACTTCATGATCATCTTCTCCATTTTGTGCACTCTGCTCTCTTTGCAAATTTTGCACTTAGCATGATTCGATACGACTTGCTCTCTTTGCACAACGACTGTATTTCACACACATTCAACCCTCTTCTAAATTCTCCAAATAGACCTCCTTTTATAACAATATTTTTTATGATGAAAACCCTAATATTAGTCGGTTTTAAATCCTAATCTTAGTTGGCTTTCATAACAACTATAAACCCTAATTTTAGTCGGTTGTCATCCTTATCATTTCAGTCAAGTTATCCTTCTTGACTTGCGCATTTACGACCTATCATGAAATCGTGATATTTCTGCCTCTGTAGCTTCTTTTGTTGCTGTTGCCTTGAAAATACAACATGTAGCGATATCACGACACTTTCGCATCCGTACACTTTCTCTATTCTTTTGTCGCGATATCGTGACATTTCTGCCTCTTCAAACTTCATCTTTTCTTTTGTCATGATATCACGACATTTCTACCTCTGTAGACTTCGTATTTTCTTTTGTCATGATTTAGCGATATTTTCACCTCTGTATACTTTGTCTTTGCTTTTGTCGCGATATCATGACACTTATGCTTCCATAGACTTTGACTTTGCTTTTGTCGCAATATCACGACACTTCTGCCTCCGTAGTCTTCAACTTAGCTTTTGTCGTGAAATCGTGACACTTCTGCTTCCGTACTTAGCTTCTTTGCTTTTGTCGTGAAATCGCGACACTTCTACCTTCGAAGTCGTCTTCTTTACTTTTGTCATGAAATAGTGACACTTTTGCTTCCGTACGTTACTTCTTTGATTTTTTCACAAAATCATGACACTTTTGCCTTCGAAGTCTTCTTCTCTGCTTTTGTCATGAAATCGTGACACTTCTGCTTCCATACTTTACTTCTTTGCTTGTCGCAAAATCACGACACTTCTACTTTCGAAGTCTTGCTTTCTGCTTGTGTCATGAAATCGCGATAGTTCTACTTCCGTACGCTTCCTCTCTTTCTTTTGTCGCAAAAATGTGACATGTCGCGATATTGTGACACTTTTCAAACTTATTTTCTCTCTCCTATTTTAGTCACGAAAATGCGACATGTCACGAAATCGTGACACTTTTCAAACTTACTTTCTCTCTCCTATTTTAGTCGTGAAAATGCAACATGTCACGAAATCGTGACACTTTTCAAACTTACTTTCTCTCTCCTATTTTAGTCACGAAAATGCGACATGTCACGAAATTGTGACACTTTTCAAACTTACTTTCTCTCTCCTATTTTAGTCGTGAAAATGCGACATGTCACGAAATCATGACACTTTTCTTACTTGTTCTCTTTCTTCAAACTTGTGAAATCATGACACTTTTTCCTGCTCTCTCTTTCTCTTCCAACATGTCACGAAATCGTGACAGTTTTTCCACTTGCCTTTTTCTCTTCCAACATATCGCAAAATCGCGATAGTTTTTCCTGCTTTTTCTCTCTCTTCCAACATGTCGCGAAATCGTGATAGTTTTTCCACTTGCCTTTTTCTCTTCCAACATGTCACGAAATCGTGACAATTTTTCCTGCTTTTTCTCTCTCTTCCAACATGTCGCGAAATCGTGATAGTTTTTCTTGATTTTTCTCTCTCTTCCAACATGTCACAAAATTGTGACAGTTTTTCCTACTTTTTCTTTCTCTTCCAACATGTCGCGAAATCGTGACAGTTTTTCTTACCTACTGTATATGTCGCGATATCGTGACACTTTTCTTACTTGTATTTTTTCTTTGATCTTTTGCATAGGGGCCACTTCGATCTTCTTGGAAAATCACTGTACATACTCTGAATAACCTTTGAACTCCTATCTTCTACATCTGAATAGATTTTGAACTTCCTGTCCATTGCATCAACAGATCTATCTGACTATGTTGACAAAAATTACAATACTATTATTGCACCTTGCTCAACAATCTCCCCCTTTGGAATTGTTGGCAACACATGTGCAATTTCTTGTAACTCTTCTCCCCTTTGACAATAATACCAAAGGGCTACTGCAGACTCCCCCTGAGTCTATGCACAACATTCTTAGGCAAAATTTATTACACTTAGAAAAAATCATGAACATGAGAAAAAAGATAATCAAATACTTAAATTCTCCCCCTGAGAATGTGATCCCTGTAGCTAGTCAATTCTTGGGAAGTGTGACCACTCCCAATTTATTGCGAAGGTACTCAAAAACTTCCTTGGGCAATGGTTTTGTGAAGATATTTGCTACTTGCTCTATAGTTGGAACAAAATCCAACTTAACCTCACCTTCCGCAACTTTCTCCTTCAAAAAGTGATACCTGATAGCAATGTGTTTTGTGCATAAATGCATAACTAGATTCTTGGAGATGTTAATGGCACTGGTGTTATCACACTTAACTAATATTGGCTCACTGAATCTAATACCAAGATCTTTTAGGGTTTGTTTCATCCACAATACCTGTGTACAACATGTTGTCGCTGCAATATATTCTGCCTCTGGTGTCAATAAAGAAACTGACTCTTGTTTCTTACTGTGCCACACGACCAATTTGTCTCCAAGATAGAATTCATCTCCATTGGTACTCTTTCTGTCATCGACACATCCTACCCAATCTGCATCTAAATACGAAATAAGGGTGAAGTCTTTACCTTTCGGATACAATAACCCATACTCCATAGTACCCTTGAGGTACCGAAGAATCCTCTTCACTCCTGTCACATGAGTCTCCTTGGGATTAGCCTGAAATCGTGCTACCATGCATACTACCTACAAAATAATTGGTCTGGTAGCTATCAGGTACAGTAAGCTCCCAATCATAGATATGTACATGGTTTGATCAACAGGTGGAGATTTTTCATCCTTGCTCAACTCGCAACCTGTTGTCATGGGAGTGCTAACTGGCTTACAATCCTCCATTGTGAACTTTTTTAACATCTCTTTCACATATTTAACTTGAGAAATAAATATGCCCTTCTTATTTTGATTAACTTGCAACCCAAGGAAATACAAAAGTTCACCAATCATTAATATTTCAAATTCTTTCTGCATCTTATTTGCTAAATATTTACACGACTCATCTTTGCTTCTGCCAAATATGATATCATCTACGTATACAACAATAA
Organism: Wollemia nobilis; assembly: GCA_028583015.1. Classification (NCBI taxonomy): domain Eukaryota; kingdom Viridiplantae; phylum Streptophyta; class Pinopsida; order Araucariales; family Araucariaceae; genus Wollemia; species Wollemia nobilis. The sequence goes on from JAQPPZ010017110.1 coordinate 7,992,013, forward strand.
CAATAAGATGCCCATTTTCTATTTTGACATACAAATTACTATCCACCATACCTTTCTTAAACCCTTGTTGAGTGAGATAGTTGTCTAACCTTGCATACCATGCTCGGGGTGCCTATTTTAACCCATATAATGCTTTATTCAACTTGCAAACCAAGTTGGGATCATCACCAAGTTGGAAACCATCTGGTTGCTCAATATAAACCTCTTCTTCAAGTTTCCCATTCTCCTCCTTTATCTGATCTTAAACATTTGATCCTCTTTCCTGTTTCATTCTTAACGTGGTTTTTGAAAATCTTGAACATTTTAAAAACTTTTGATTTATGCTTCAAGAAAAATATCCATGTCATTCTGGAATAGTCATCAATGCACAACATAAAATATTTTTCACCATATATGCTTTGTGTTCTCATGGGTCCACATAGATCAGTGTGTATTAGTTCCAAAGGTTTGCTTGTATAGTACTCTTTTATTTTGAATGTGACTCTAGTTTGCTTCCCATTTTGGCATGAAGCACAAATGCTGTTTGCAGGTTTGCTAATGGTGGGAATATCCTTCACTGCCCTTTTTGAGTTGATTTTTTCTATATTATCAAAACTGATATGACCAAGTCACTTGTGCCACAACAAATTTTCTTCTTCTTGTCCAATAAAACAAGCTCCTCCTGAAGTCTTTGAGAGCATGTACAGGTTTCCAGATGTCCTTGATCCATTTGCTATCAATTTTCCACTATTTTTTTTTTTGACTTCACAACCCTGCTTCTTAAAAACTACTTCATGACCTTTATCACAAATCTAAATTATGCTCAACAAGTTATGTTTCAAACAATCCACAAACAAGACTTCTTCTGACTTAATTTTTTTGTCACTAATTTTAACTGAACCTTTGCCAACTATCTTAGCTCCATCATTATTTCCAAACTTTACTGAACCACCTTCAAATTTCTATAACTTCTCAAATTTTGTTTGTCACCTGTCATATAACTGGAGCATCCACTATCAAGTATCCATGGTACATATTTATTCTGTGCTTTAAATGTTGTTTGTACGATTAAGGATTCCTTTTCTTCCTTAAGTTGCTCTTTTTCTTTCCACTTCATTTTGATAGTAGTTTTGGGCTCTTGTTTTGCCCTTCCCTGATCAATAGCTTGTGCATGTTTTTCAGGAAGTTTTCTATTTTGTCTCATCCTATTTGGATGAAATTTTCTTCCCTGAAACTGATTTGATGCAAATGCACTTCTATAGTTTCTTGCAATGTGCCCAAAATTATGACAGTTATAACATTCTACTATATAATTCATCAGAGGAGAAAAAGCATTTCTACTGGTGAAATTCCTTGGTCTTACATTATATTTACAGTATGAGATTTTATGTCCATAGCCATTGCATTTAAAATAGAAACTAGAAAAGGGATAATTAAACCTGGGTGATGGTCTTTGCCATGTTTTCGTAGGAGCCATAGGTCTTCTTCTTCTTTGATGTGTGACATTGGTGAATCCATCATTGTCAATTCTCCTTTTGTGCCTGGAATTATTTCTTTCTTTTGCATGAGACATTTTTCTTTGATCAACCTATTTCTTATCTTCATTCTTTATGGATTCTACATTTATGGCCTTTGATCCATTTGATGATTCTCCTTCGATGAAACCCAGACCAAATTTGATGCCTACAGGCCTTTGGTCATTTATAATCTTATCCAACTTCATAGAACTTTCTTCGTGTTTGTGATAGCAACTAATTTTGTGATTCATCTCTTCTATCTGTGTTCGTAAACCAACATTCTCTTCTTCTAGTTTGCAGCAATAATCTATTTTCATGGTAATTTGTACTTCAAGATCTTCAAATATTTTCTTGTATTCTTTTATTTTTACTTTCAGATTGGTTATGATTTTGTTTGCATCATCAAGCATTTTTGAAATTTTTGTATTCTTTTTCCTCTCTATTTTCCACTCTTCAAGTGTAGAGATCAACTCACCTTCTAGATCTACTTCAGCCTCAGGGTTTTCACCACATACTTCAGAGTTCACTTCTTCTTCCTTTTCTGATTTTACTTCTTCAAATGCCATGAAAAGAGCTTCACCACCTACCATTGTGTTACTTCCAAGATCACCCTAGCCGGTTAAGCTTGTACAGGAACTTAGCTTTGATACCAATTGTTAGTCTTACAATGACACTGAGAGGGGGGGGTGAATCAGTGTAGCTCTTTAAACTTGAATTTATAGCTCTTAATACCACAACAATTAAAACTTATTACTAGATACAACAAGTATAACAAAAGAGCATCACACAACACAATATTTAATGAGGTTCACCAATGTGGCTACTCCTCAAAAATTGACTGCTTAGACTACCATCCAAATCTAGCTTTTGCAAAGCACAACTTTACAATCAATTTACCAACACCCACTGGAAGGAGCATCAACCCCTGATTTATCTACACCAATAGAAAGGAGCACCAACCCCTGATTTATTTGCACCAATAGAAAGGAGCACCAACCCTTAATTTACCAGCACCAACTCGAAGGAGCACTAACCCCTGATTTATCTGCACCAACAAAAAGGAGCACCAACCCCTGATGCCAAGCTACAACCTGGACTTCAATTTGAATTTATAAGTTTGACAGTAAGATACTTTTGTTTTTGCAAGACCCTGACTAGTCTTCTTCACCTTTGCGTTCTCTATGCACTCTACTCTCTCTACGCAATCACTTTGCACACTCTACTTCGTTACAGTTGAACTTCACGATCTTCTTCTCCCTTTTGCGCACTCTGATATCTTTACAAATTTTACACTTAGCACGATTCAACACGACTTGCTCTCTATGCACAACAACCATATTTCACACACATTCAACCCTCTTCTCAATTCTCCAAATAGCCCTCATTTTATAATAATATTTTTTATAATGAAAACCCTAATCTTAGTCGGTTGTAAATCCTAATCTTAGTTGGCTTTCATAACAACTGTAAACCCTAATTTTAGTCGGTTGTCATCCTTCTCATTTTAGTCAAGTTCTCCTTCTTGACTTGCGCATTTATGACCTATCATGAAATCATGACATTTCTGCCTCTGTAGCTTCTTTTGTTACTGTTACCATGAAAATACATGTAGCGATATCGCAACACTTTCGCCTCCGTACGCTTTCTCTATTCTTTTGTCACGATATCATGACATTTTTGCCTCTGTAGACTTCGTATTTTCTTTTGTCGTGATATCATGACATTTCTGCCTTCGTATACTTCGTCTTTGCTTTTGTCGCAATATCGCGACACTTCTGCTTCCATAGACTTTGACTTTGCTTTTGTCATGATATCGTGACACTTCTGCTTCCATAGACTTTGACTTTGCTTTTATCATGATATTGTGACACTTCTACCTCCGTAGTCTTCAACTTAGCTTTTGTCATAAAATCATGACACTTCTGCTTTCGTACTTAGCTTCTTTTCTTTTGTCGCAAAATCGTGACACTTCTACCTTCAAAGTCTTCTTCTCTGCTTTTGTTGTGAAATTACGACACTTCTACTTCCGTACTTTACTTCTTTGCTTTTGTCGTGAAATCATGACAGTTCTGCCTTCGAAGTCTTCTTCTCTGCTTTTGTCATGAAATCGTGACACTTTTGCTTTTCAAACTTACTTTCTCTCTCCTATTTTAGTTGCAAAAATGCAACATGTCACAAAATCGTGACACTTTTCAAACTTACTTTCTCTCTCCTATTTTAGTCATGAAAATGTGACATGTCACGAAATCGTGACACTTTTCAAACTTAATTTCTCTCTCCTATTTTAGTCACGAAAATGCGACATGTCGCAAAATCATGACACTTTTCTTACTTGTTCTCTTTCTTTGAACTTGTCGTGAAATCGCGACACTTTTTCCTGCTTTCTCTTTCTCTTCCAACATGTCACAAAATCGCGATAGTTTTTCCACTTGCCTTTTTCTCTTCCAACATGTCACGAAATCATGATAGTTTTTCCTGCTTTTTCTCTCTCTTCCAACATGTCACGAAATCATGACAGTTTTTCTACTTGCCTTTTTCTCTTCCAACATGTGAAATCGCACAGTTTTTCCTGCTTTTTCTCTCTCTTCCAACATGTCGTGAAATTGCGACAGTTTTTCTTGTTTTTTCTCTCTCTTCCAACATGTCGTGAAATCATGACATGTTTTCCTATTTTTTCTCTCTCTTCCAACATATCGTGAAATCACGATAGTTTTTCTTGCCTGTTGTATATGTTGCAATATCACGAAACTTTTCTTACTTGTCTTTTTTCTTTAATCTTTTGCATATGGGCCACTTCGGTCTTCTTGGAAAATCACTGTACATACTCTGAATAACCTTTGAACTCCTGTCTTCTGCATTTGAATAGCTTTTGAACTTCCTGTCCATTGCATCAACAGATCTATCTGACTGTGTTGACAAAAATTACAATATTGTTGTTGCACCTTGCTCAACATTAGAGCTTCAATACAATATGAAAAACATATAAGATGCATTCCACTCCAAACTCATGTCCTCATATAAACTCTTTTTTACCCTAACCCTAATGCTCAAGGGTTGGACCACATGAAAGAGGATACCCAAGCTACTAACTCCTACTTATAATAAAAGTAAAGGTTACATCATAATGGGCCCATACAAACTAGGTTCCCAAGGTACAAATATACACAAACACTATACAAGTAAATATCAATAGCTATGTGAAGATATGGTCCTAACATACCCTCGCATTTTAAGAATATTTTTTCTTAAAGCTTGAGGTGAGTAAATTGGTGTTGTACTTGATAGAGTGGCTCTTAGGTGGCATCTTATTACTATAATACTTGCCACTATACTAGAACATAAATAAGAGTGGGGTTGTGAAGTGTGCATGTACATCAGTCTAGAATACTCATAAGTTATCAGCTGATTGAATCTTCCTTATCCAATTGGGGTATTATGGATTGGGTCTATATAAGGTTGCCAAGGATATTATTCAAATATAAGGTATGGGAAACTGGGTGTATCATGAAAGAAGGTAGTAATTCTAGCTTGTAGGTCATGAGCCCAACCTACTAGAGAATTTTATACAATACGTATAATTTTAGTGCTATCTTTTGACTACCATGATTTTTAGTGATGATTGTTTGTAAGGCTACATGTGTAGTAAAACCATGTTCTCGATGTCAAAATTATTTTCAAAATGATGTTGATATACTTGTTGCATATGGTTCTATGCCATGGATAAATTATCTTTGAGATGTTGGAGTAGTTGTGCATGATGAAGTCGAACATTACCTCATACAACGACTGCTTTTGATAACTTATTAAACTATTTGGAACTACTTATGATATGTTTTTGTACTAATTTTAGTGATACTATGCATTATATGATGATGTTTGCATATTGGAATGATAAAGTGCATATGACCTATTTTGACTAATTTATCTATGTTTTATAATCTGTTTCAGTTGTATGTTTTAGTATATTTTGCATTAAAATAGAATTGTAATATGAAGGTATTGTTATCTATTTATTTTTTTGCTTCTTTTACAAATTTTCCCCACCACTTACCCATTTTGAATAACCTAAAGGTGCCAAATACTTTTTCAGCAGTTGACTATGTAGAAAATAGGATTTTTTCCATACAAATTCCAACTATTGTACATATACAACATGGCTTGGAATTTGTTCACTCCAGCTCATAAAAAATGTGGAATCAGTCATTTGGGTACCTATGGAGGTTATTTCTATTGTCACAACTGGTCACACATGCTTCTATTGCATGAATTAATGCCAACTCTGTTTTGTTGCCTGATATTTCGAAGAAGCTCTAGAATGAGCACAAAAGACATAAATTTGGTCAAATGCATCTTTAATTGTAGTAAAATAAAGGTAAATGATGATTGAAACTCTTCTAGGGGCCTCCCTATCCTTTACAACACCTGTCCGTCACCATATAAAGCTAATAGCTAGAATGGATAAGGTTTAATGGATCAGATCCCTGCATTTTTGGGAAACACAGTCTTACAATGATTGTAATAGTCCTGTATTGAAGCACCAAATATTATCATTGTTGTACCTTGCTAGTATAAATAAAGTCCTCCCATTTGGTTGAGTAGATAGGATATAGTAGAGATATAAAGGATATAGAGGTAGCAAAATTTCATAAGCTTTCTTTGTAATTACAGCAGAATAGTATTGTGTAGGCCTTTTCTTGCAATACTCAAATGTTATTGCAGAATTAAGAAAAAAGGTGCAATTTCCTATTCCATTGGCATTCTGAGTGAATGTGTAAAGTTTAGATAGTTTAGAATAGATACTTTTCACCTTATTATAGTTTAGGAAGAAAGGGCACTTTCAGGCCTAGGAGAAGGGACAGAATAGACAAGTTTTCTACCTATTTCTTGCTACAGCAGATTAGTAGGAACCTGACAATTCTTAGTAGTACATTTCTTGTTCATTTATGTTGGTATTTCTTACATATTACTAGTTGTGTTAGATTACAAATGGTTGCTGCATATCAGCTAATCACTTAGGGTAGCTTCATGTATCTTATAACATACAACATTTTCTGTTCCCAGTTTGCATTTCCATATTTTGGCATTTCCAGTTTGCATCAAAAAATTTCCTAATGTTTTAGTTCTACAAAATTTAATTTCTATTATTTGAATTATGTTGTTGTAACTAGATTTTGCTTTATTCAAAGTGTGATTTTCAATTCTGCAAGTTTCATTTATGATATTTTCAATTTTTGCATCATTTATTTCTATCAGTTTAAATTCTACAACAATAGTTAGTTTTTCTTTTCTGCAAACTTTCAATTCCTACAATTTCATTTCTATAAAGGTAAATATGAGTCAATTTTAGTTCATAGGATTTAAAGGTGACATTAAACCCCCAACATTAACTGCTCTACCAATAAATCCCTTTATTTGAATGAACTGATCCTTTAACTACCTGCCTTTCCTATCATATACATTCATTGGACACTACCATGGATTAACAAGAATAATGATTAAATGATGAATAATTGATGAAACTCATCATTTTTGGTGTCATTATTGGGGATAAATTTAGGTGTTGTTAGGAAAATCATGGTAGTATGGGAATTATTCTATTATAGGTAACAGTTTTTAAAAACTGAATTCTAGTTCATTTAGTGGATGAGCATGGATGAATAGGCCAAGAGATGAAAGAGGAAGGTTTATCAGAACTGGATATTTTCCACCAAGGCATTCTTCACGATCAGGTGAAGATCTACCTATGTATGAACTTCCTGAAAGACTTAAAAGAGAATCATCTTCTTCATAAACTAAAATTTTAGGATCTTTGCAAGATCTCTTAGAGGCATTTGCTTCTAAACATACCCATAGTGCTGATCCATCTGAACTAGTTGAACAAGTCAAAACTGAGGAAGCACCTATGGTAGAACAAGGAGAAAATTATAGGGAAATTGTTGGTTATGATGCTAATAATATTGTTAGAAATTTTGAATACCCTATTCATCTAAATCCTACTCAGAATTCTCCTATGAAAATAATTTCACCCTTAGTATTACCAATATTTAGGGGAATCATTTTTGAAGATCATGATCAGTTCCTATTTGAATTCAAAGTTTTGTGTCAGACTTATGACTATGTCAATGAAAACCATAAACTGAAGTTATTTCCCTCTACACTCAAATATGTAGCCTTATGATGGTTTATGAGCCTTGAATCAGATTCAATCTGCACTTGGGATCAAATGGAAACTATATTTTTGGATAAGTATCAGGAGTATTGTAGAGTGAGAAATAGGAAGGATGAGTTATTTCAGATTAGACCAGAAAAGAATGAAAACCTAGAGGATTATATTGATAGATTTACCTTTATTCAAAAGAGATGTGGTCCTGTGGAAACTGATTTATTAAAAACTATATTTCTAAGAGGTTTACAATATGATTCCAGAGAAGTATTAGATTTAATGGAAAAAGGAGATATAAACCAGCTTGAGATAAATGATATTGCAGAGTTATGCAGAAATTATTCTCACACTAGGCAAATAAGAAGGAAGCGGAATCCTGGTAATACTGATATAAAATATTTGATGGAATAAATGGCTAACCTGAAAAGTGATATTTTTTTACAATTAAATTCTGCATTAGGGGAAAGAAATGCAAAATCAAATTCTTCACCACCCCTAGCTATCTATTGTCCTAGATGTAGGAATAAAACATGCCCTACATGATTTTCCTTTAGATAGAACCTCTATCTCAACTATTTGTGGCATTTGTTCAAAAGAGCATAACATTGATAAGTGCCATCTCCTGCCTCACCTTAAAAATATTTTGCAAACCCAAACTGAAGAACTTAATGTTATTGGGTAGAGGCTAGGAGGAAACTTTTCATAATACCATAATGCCCCTCATTTTACTACAAATTGGGGATAAAATCCTTGGAATATGCCTTGGGGATATTTAGAACCACCTTCACAACCATGGAATCAATTTTGGTTAGCCCCTCAATACTGGTCACATTCTGGTTGGAATATTGTTAATCCACCTTGGACACAAAATCAAAAATCTGGGCAAATATCGGGGCCACAATACCCATCAAGGGCAACATAGGTATCAAGGACAGAATCAAAACCTGCTGCCAAATCCTAATAAGAACTTTCAAGAAAGAATGCCACCATGACAATCATAACCATTTAAGCAACCTCCACTTCCAGCTCAGCATGTGGCTAACCCCAATAACAATAGACAAGTGGCTCCTATTTATGGAGTTGAGTTTGAAGAGACTATTACAGTCCATGTACTTGACTGTAGTAACATCCAGTTATGTTCAAATAAGGTTTTACTTGACCCTGCACCACCCACTATTGAAGAAATTGATGGAAAACAAGAATTTTCAAGTCCATAAAAACCACAAACAAAGCAAAAAGAAGGAAAAATAGAAATTTTACAAGTAAAAATTGAACTTACCTCAACAGACCTTCTATATCCTAAAAGGTTTGACCACACTATCACTCCTGAATCAAAATTAATCACAAAATTGAGGAAAATGTCTATCTCACTCCCTTTTTTGTAGGCAATAAAATATGTACCTTTGATTAAGAAAACCATTCAAGAGCTATGCGTTAGGAAACCTGGCAGGAAGAAGAAAGCCTTTCCTAAGACTGTGCAAGTAGAAGGTAAGTTGGCTAACTTGCTCTCTAGAAAACTAGTACCCTCAAAATATGGTGATCCAGGGAGTCCAGTAGTTACAATTACTATTGGGTTAATTCAAATTCCAAATGTACTTATCAATTTATGAGCTGCAATCAATGTGATGACTAAGGAAACCATGCAAAAATTACAGCTCAATAATCTTAGTCCTACTACCATAATTTTGGAAATGGTAGATAGGTTAGTGGCCAAACCAAAAGGAATTTTGGAGGATGTTTCCATTGAAGTGTCTTCTTGGAAATATCCTATAGATTTCTTAGTGTTGCAGCCTAGAAACTCAGCTAATGGCTATCCTATTATTCTAGGACAACCTTGGCTTGCCATTGTAGTTGCATTTATAGACTATAGGTCAGGTGAGATGACCATTTAAAATGGTGTGGACCTAAAGAATATTTCCTTATATCCACTAACCCAACCTTCAGCCAAATTTTTTGGACAGATATGGTATCCCGAGTCTGATGAAGAACAGGAAACTATTGTCACCTTGGCCACCATTGTAATAAAATAATATATTGAAGAACTTAATTCACCATAAAGATAAATATTTGAACATGAAACAATTTTGGTGAAAACATTGCAAGAAGAAGACCTTAGGGATGATCAAATTTTTGTCCATCGTTTGTTATGGAAAGATGAAGAACAAACTACTGAACATATATCATCTATTCCACTACAAGAAAGCTCCTTCACATTGCCAAATGGATGGCATCAACATCTTCTTACCTCTTTCACATGTCCTATGTAGGAAATGATTCCATCCAGTATCACTTATGAAATAGAATTTAGAGTATTTCATACTCTGTAGCCACATCACTATCCATTAAACTCTTTAATCAAAAAATATGTAGTTAATTTTGTTTATCCAGGGATTAAACAAATTGAAATACAGCCAAGGAAATTTCTAAATATTAATAGTTGGCTGACTAATGAACATGAAGCCAAACTGTTTGATGTCCTACAAAAACATATTCAATATTTTGCTTGGAATTATAAGGACATGATTGGCATTCACCCTGATGTATGTATACATAGGATATACACTGAAGATGTTAAACCTATGATACAACGTCAAAGATGTTTGAAACCTACTTTGAAAGATATTTTCAAGGAATAAATTGAAAAGCTTTTAGATGTAGGATTCATCTATCCAATATCAGATAGTAGATGGGTTTATCCATTAGTCATTGTTTCAAGGAAAAATGGGAAAATGAGAGTGTGTGTGGATTACAAAGAGTTAAATAAGGTAACACATAAGGACCATTTACCATTACCTTTCATAGACCAAGTGTTAGACACCCTTGCTGGCAAGAAATTTTTCTATTTTCTTGATGGATTCAGTGGTTATAATTAGATACAAGTTGCACCTGAAGACCAAGAGAAAACTACTTTCACATGCCCTTGGGGAACCTTTGCTTATAGAGTTCTACCTTTTATTTTATGTAATGCTCCATCAACATTTCAAAGAGATATTTTGGTCATATTCTCTGATTTGACAAATGAGAGTGTGGAGATTTACATGGTTGATTTCATAGTATTTAGGGATAGTTTTGAATATACTTTGGAAAAACTTGAAAAAGTGTTAATACGTTGTGAAACATACCATTTGTCTCTTAATACTAAGAAATGCTTCTTAATGATGGAGGAAGGGATTGTCCTTGGTCATCATATCTCCTCTTATGGGATCAAGTTTTATCCTAAAAATGTGGAAGTCATCAAAAACCTTCCTCCTCTAAAAACTCAAACTGATGTGAGGAGTTTCTTGGGACACATTGGTTTTTACCGTAGATTTATTGCCAATTTTAGTACCATAGCCAATCCAATGTTTGCATTACTAATGAAATATTCTAAATTTTCTTGGTCTACTGAGTTTAAAAAGTCTTTTGATAAATTAAAAGAAAAGTTAACTCCCCCTATATTGAGAGGACCTAATTGGGAATTTCCCTTCCATATTCAAACTGATGCTTCCAATACTGCTATTGGAGCTGCATTAGGGCAAATTGACAATAGGGAGCATTATGTCATTTATTACATCAACAAGAACTTGACAGGAGCTAAAAAGAACTACACTACTACTAAGAAGGAATTCTTAGCTGTAGTATATGCTATTAATAAGTTCCGGCACTATATCATAGGATATCATGTATTCATTCATACAAATCATGTTGCCATTAAATACCTGATGAATAAACCTCTGGTTAGTGCAAGAATTATTTGTAGGTTAATACTGTTGCAAGAATTTGATAGCACTATAGTTAATAAACCAGGTAAAGCTAATGTAGTTGTAGATTTTTTGTCAAGATTACCAAATGAATATATAGGAGAGTTGGTTGAAGATGCATTTCTCGATGAGAAATTGTTTGCTATTTCTGTGCAATCTCCATGGTTTGAAGATATAGCTAATTATTTGGCTACAGGAAAAATTCCTCTTCACTTTACTCCTAAACAAAGGAAATAGTTAATCAAGAAAATTTATTCTTTCAAATGGATAGGAGGTTTACTTTTCAAATGCAGTATTGACCATGTTTTGCACAGGTGTATCTGCAAATATGAAGTATATGATATCCTACGGGCATGTCATGATGAACCTTCAGGAGGACACTATTAAGTCAAAATTACAATTCGTAAGATCTTGGGTACTGGTTATTACTGGCCATATTTGCATAAAGATGTGAAGAATTATGTTAGACATTGTGATACATGCCAAAGGATGGGAAAACCTACATTCACTAGTGAAATGCCATTACAAACTCAAATAGGAACATAACCATTTGAGATATGAGGGTTAGATTTTGTAGGACCCATTGACCCTCCTTCCCAAGGAAAAGTGCATATCTTGGTATGTACTAACTATGTAACCAAATGGGTAGAAGCCCATGCTTTTAAGCATGCTCGAGAAGACAAAGTTATTGATTTCCTGTATTCACAATTTTTTTTGCATTTTGGGGCCCCACAATCCATAACCACTGATCAGGGACCTTAATTTACCTTAAAATTTGTTGAAGCCTTTACAAAGCTGTATGAAATCAAACACCGAAAATCCTCACCTTACCATCCATAAGCCAATGGCCAAGTTGAAGTGACAAAAAGGGAGTTAGAGAGGATCTTAACCAAAATTGTAGTAGCCCATAGGATGAATTGGGTGGAGAAGTTACCTGAAGCAATTTGGGCTTATAAAACTACTTGGAAATCCACTACTGGATTTACTCATGAATTGGTTTATGGTAAAAAGCCTCTTTTGCCTATTGAGTTTGAATTAATAACTCTTCGAACTACTTTGGAAGATGGTATTGATTTGTCACAATCACAAACGTACTGGATTCTGTAGCTCAATGCATTGGATGAGCTAAGGAGGGGTGCACTGCACTAGACTAAGGTGATCCAGTCACAATGCAAGTTGTGGCATGATAGTCATATCCAAAAATAGAAATTTCAACAAGGCGATTGGGCTTTGTTGTTTGACTCATGATATGAAGACTATCCTGGAAAGTTGTAGACTTGATGGATCGGACCTTATTAGGTTAAGGAGGTATTTTCAAATGGAGTTGTACGTCCTTCACCAATAGATGATTCAAGAAGGAATATGGTGGTTAACGGTCATCATCTTTGGATATATCACAAACCGTTAACCAAGGAGGGGTTTCTCAAGCAAGTAGGAAACTTAGATGTATCAGTATTGTAAGAAACCACTTCTTCCAATATGGAATCAATCAAGTGACATGAACCAAAATATAAAAAAAATATGAAAAAAATATATTAAAAAAAATTCAGAATGTGAAAACCTCTTTGAGGCGCATCTAAATTAGGCTTACATGAAAATCAAATTTTCGGTATGTTTACCTCACAGACCCTCCCCCATTCCATATATTCTCACCATTGTTTCACTATTTACCATTCCATTAATTCTCACCTCTATTTCATTGTTTTTCAGATTGCACCTATTACACTCTATGAGGAGTGAGCTTAAAATAAGCAGAATATACTATTTGTACAAAATGTAGATAGAATGGTTTCTTCAGGTATGTGCCTTTTCTATTTTAATATTGTAAATATTTATTATGTAGTGTATGATATCCCTAGTTAGTATAAAGCATACATAAGGTCTGGTTCCAAAAAGTTATCAAAATAGTCTAAGACAAAAAAGGCTTTTCAAATGCATTTGAATGGTACTGCTCTAGAATGAACCTACTGCACATAATAATTTCGGAATAAGGGAGCTTTGGAATTAGCTTCGAAATGAATAAGGGTATATGCTCTAGAATGAACCATATGATAAAACCTATTGGAATGAATTAACAAAAGGTTAATTCATTAATCTTCATAATCATCCAATTGAAAAGTCAAAATTAAGTTAATTTTTCTATGGATTCCTAAGTCTTTGCACCAATTGGGTTGGAAATAGCACTTGGATTTTAGGTTTCAAGTACGATTTCCAAGGAAAAATTTTGAGGAGAACATGAAGTTTCAAATATTATAGCATGTGACCACTTGGCACATGATTCAAAATCTATTTAAAAGAACATATGTAAATAATGCCATGTCACTCCCGATAGCTATAACATGCAGTAAAAATTAATGATGAATTTTGTGTGCAATGAATTGCTACCACATTCCCATTTCATGTTCATAGCATGATTTGAAATCATTCTAGCACTGCATCTATTTACTCTTCATCCTCAAGAATTACCATTTACAAACTTAAGCATTCAAAAAACTAAAAAAACTACCCTGCTATTCGACATTTGTAGGCTTGAGATACTCTGCACACAAAAAATTGACAATGGGAGGACATGAAAATAAAATTGAACCAGACAATATAGATAATTTGCAAAAAATATGAGGAGTCCATATGAATTCTTATAGGAGGATTTTTGCTCTTTTTGCGCAAATTCGATGGGCATTCAGAGGGATTGGCTACTAAGTTTGCACGCACATTTCGCAATAATCAAATTCACATTAGCGATATGACAATCCAGGTAAGCCCCAAAATTCTCAGTCAAGTTACTAAAATACCACTACATGGTGTTCAAATTGGGAAATCTAGCAATAATAATTTAATTGAACTAGTAAACCAATTAAGGGGAGATGAGGATACACCTACTAAGTTTTTATTGAGTAATAATATCTGCAAGGGGGTCAAAAGAATAAGTTTACAACCTCCTTGGGATGAAGTTGCAGTGTGGGTATTTAGGTTTTTAACCTATGATGGGCAATTCCCTATCATGTCTGGACATCATATGAGAATTCTGACTGATCTTCGTCATGGCAACTCAAACCTTGAGTTTAGGGTAAACCTTCCTCTGTATTTATATCAGGATCTGGTAAAATAGCCAAAAAGTACCAAGCAGGAAGATGGTCTCCCAAACACCATGGCCTAATCAAGATTATATGCAGGCATCACTTCAAGGGAAACCCTAGAAACTTTGATAGGTTTTTTCGTGCATGGAATGAGTTGATTGAAGAAGAGACAGTTGGAAGAACTAAATTTGAGAAAGAAATAAAGGAAATTGAACCATAGAGTGAGTTTGATAAAAATAGTGAGGCTTCTGCAAGTGAAGTTCCTTCATCTCCAGAAGGACCCCCATCCTCAAGAACAAGAAGAAGGAAATCTGCTTCTAATTTTGCCAAACGAAAACAAAAGGTCACATTTGCAAAAAATGTACAGGTATTTCAGACCTCTAAAGAAGGTGGAACTTCAAGTAGGTCAAGATAGGTTGAAATAGAAGCTTTTGAGCTAGGATCCCCAAGATCTGTTTCACAATATAAAAAAAACAAAAGAAATCAACTTAGGGATTGAGAAGGTCTTCAAGACTTCAAAAATCCACCAACATAGGTGACGTGGAAAATGAAGAAGGAAATGCACATGTTGATTTATCTAGAATAGATACCCTTCAAGTGAAAGAAACTATGGAGAAAGTTGAAGATATAAGTGCCAAGGGCATGGATAATGAAATAGATATGGCTATGCCTACAATATCCCTCAATTACCCACCAGATTCAAAAGATATAACCATAACATAGGAAGTAGAGGGACACACCACTATTACAGAAATGTTTGCACCACTTGTGGATTATTCATATTTTGAGGAAGAATCTAAGGCATTTGAGGAATGGAAAGATGATTTGAGCACTGAAGAGGAAGAATAAATAAACATAAAGACTTAGTTGCATGCAGCTAGGAGTGTCATCAAAACTTAAATAGGAAGGATTGAAAAGAGTGAAGCTTCCTTGAAAGAGAAAGATGATACTATCACTAAGTTATGGTAAGAGATAGAGACTGTAAAGGCTAGATTAACACTTTTGGAGTAGTAGCCTCCTCATTTCGACTCAGGAGATGAATTAGCTAATCTATTACTAAAATTAGCTGGAAATCCTAAAATAAACTCACCTATCAGAGCTACAATAGAAGAAGAAGAAACAGTGCAAGAAGCACAATAGACTCAAGATCAAATAGAGGATGGACATCCAGAAGTACTTGTGCAAGTTTCTAAAGATCCATAGCAGCTAAGTGAACCAATAGCACATACAAAGGCAACAATAACAGTACAGGAAGAGGTAAGACCACAATCTCCTCAAGACCTTGATAATTTGAATGCACCTGAGATTGAATTGGTAGAAATAGGAACACAAATAGAACCCCCTACAATTGGAAAGGTGGATATAGGCATTCATGTTAATATCATTCCTAAAATGCAACCAATGGTTAGATCACCAGACATAGTCACACATGCAAAATATAATAAATATGTGGCTTATTGGATGACGAAATGTCACCAATTGGAGGGTAAGGTCTCATATTTACAATCCTTAACAAAAGAATTGGAAAAGAAAAATTCAAAAATTGATAAATTGATAAATTGAAAGAGCAAGTACAAGAGGTATGCCAAATTGCAGAGTGTATGGTAAAATTTAGGAGACTAGATAGGTTCTATAGTTTGATATTAAATGAAATATACCTTTGTTGGCAGACAATGAGGTTCACTACTGGTCTCTCCTACAAATTAAAAACTCCTAGAGAATTTCTAGAGGATTTTTGGCAAAGCTCTATAGAATACCAAAATTTGTTGTGTGAATTGTTCCTGCACAATTTCTTTTTGCCAACAAAAGTAATCTTTCTCCCCCACATAATTACTGGTGATCTTCATCTTAGGTCTTTCTTATCAATATTGTAGAATCAAATTTTTTGGGAACAGGAGAAGAAATCCAATAAAGCCATGGAATTACAATTAGTATTTCTCATCATACCGGTTCACCTTAACCATAAGATCTCCACCAATGATCACTATACATTGATGAGGGATGAAAAGGTAAGAAATATGTATGTGGATAACCTTAAAAAATGCATGGCTTATTTCCAAACTTTCTATGAAGCATCCTTTTTTGAGGCTTTATTAGCTTGCAAAAATAGATGGGGAGAGCTACCTTTATCAATACAGAAGAGAGAACCCATCTCAAAAAATAACCTAATGTGGTATAGAATAAGGGTAGAATGTATAATCCAAACCATATTTAAGGTAAAGGAGTAGTGGATAAGTCTCAGGTACATGAATCCAACAATCATCACCCCTGTTCCATATTTCTTTGATAATGATCCTTAATCAGACGATCAATTCCAAGAGTGGCTTAGGGAGATCAAAGAGCACAAAGGATATTACAATATTGGAGGTAGACTATGGAAATATTTTGAGCACTATCTTGATATAAATATTTGTGCTACTGTAGCAGAACAGAAATGCATGAGGACATGCATTGCAATAGGTTGGGGGGAAATAATGAGGTAGAACATTACCTCATACAAAGACTCTTTTTGATAACTTATTACTATTTTGAACTACTTATGATATGTTTTTGTACCAATTTTAGTGATACTATGCATTATATGATGATGCTTGTATTTTAGAATGATAAAGTGCATATGACTTGTTTTGACTAATTTATCTATGTTTTATAATTTGTTTTAGCTATATGTTTTAGTATATTTTGCATTAAAATAGAATTGTAATATGAAGGTACTACTATCTATTTATTTTTGTGCTTCTTTTACAAATTTTCCCCACCACTCACCCATTTTTAATAACCTAAAGGCGCCAAATACTTTGTCAACAGTTGACTGTGTAGAAAACAAGAATTTTTCCATACAAATTCCAGCCAACTGTACATATACAACATGGCTTGGAATTTGTCCACTCCAACTCATACAAAAGGTGGAATCAGTCATATGGGTACCTATGGAGGTTATTTCTGCCATCACAACTAGTCACACATGCTTCTATTGCATGAATTAATGCCAACTTTATTTTGCTGCCTGATATTTCGGAGCAGCTCTGGATTGAGCATGAAAGACATAAATTTGGTCAAATGTGTATTTAATTGCAGTAAAAGGAAGGTAAATGATGATTACAACTATTATAGGGGCCTTCCTATCCTTTCCAACACCTATCCCTCACCATATAAATCTAGAAAATGGAATGGATAAGGTTTAATGGATCATATCCTTGTATTTTTGGGAAACACAGTTCTACAATGGTTGTAACAGTCATGTATTGAAGCACCAAACATTATCATTGTTGTACCTTGCTAGTATAAATAAAGTGCTCCCATTTGGTTAAGGAAATAGGATATAGGAGAGAGATAGAGGATATAGAGGTAGCAGAATTTTATAAGCTTTCTTTGTAATTATAGCAGAATAGTATTGTGTAGGCCTTTTCCTGCAATACTTAAATGTTGCTGCAAAATTAATAAAAAAGGTGCAATTTCCCATTCCATTGGAATTCTAAGTGAATGTGTAAAGTTTATATATTTTAAAATAGGTACTTTTCACCTTCTTCTGGTTCAATAAGCAAGGGTCACTTCCAGGCCCAGGAGAAGGGACAACATAGACAGGTTTTCTACCCATTTCTTGTTGCAGCAGATTAGCAGGAACCTGACAGTTCTTAGTAGTGCATTTCTTGTTCATTTATGTTGGTATTTATTGCATATTACTAGTTGTGTTAGATTAAAAATGGTTAGTGCATATCAGATGATCACTTAGGGTAGCTTCATGCATATTATAGCATACAATATTTTTTCTTCCTAGTTTACATTTCTAAATTTTGGCATTTCTAGATTGCATTAGAGAATTTCATAATGTTTTAGTTTTGCAACATTTAATTTTTGTTATTTGATTTACGTTTCTATAACTAGATTTTGCTTTATGCAAGGTATTATTTTCAATTCTTCAAGTTTCATTTATGATATTTTTGATTTCTGCATCATTTTATTTCTATTAGTTTAAATTCTGCAACAATAGTTAGTTTTCCTTTTCTACGAACTTTCAATTCCTGCAATTTCATTTCTGTAAAGGTAAATAAGAGTCAATTTTAGTTCATAGGATTTAAAGGTGACATCAAACCCCCAATATTAACTGCTCTACCAATAAATCCCTCCTTTGAATGAACTAATCCTTTAACTGCCTGCCTTTCCTATCATATACAACCATTGGACACCGCCCTGGATTGACAAGAATAATGATTAAATGATGAATAATTGATGACACTCATTAGTGCATGCTCCAGAGAGTGGGATACATTACTTAAATATTTGAACTAACCAAAATATATGTTAGAAGTGATGGTGGAGGGTGTCCATAAATTTCTTCATATGGTGTTATGTTGAAGGAGTTATAGGAAGTATTATACCACCACTTAGCCAAAGAAAACCATTTGATCCAATGAGTTAGTTGCTCAAACGTAAAGCAACAAAGATAAATTTCCAAGTACTTGTTGAAAATTTTAGTTTATCTATTGTTTTTGGGATGGTATGTCAATATCATCTTGATATATATGTCATGCAACTTGAACAATTCTTACCAAAAATGACTAGTTAATGTGATGTCATGATCAGATACAATGGACTAGGGCATGCCATGAAAGCAAAAGGCTAAATCAATAAATATTTGGGTAATAAATGATGCCTTATGAGAATGGGCTAGAGGACATAAATGAGCATACTTGGAGAGATGATCCACTACCATGAGAATGACTATTTTACCTCTAAAATTTGGGATCCTTTCAATAAAATCCATAGATATATTTGTCCAAATGGTCTTCAAAATTGGAAGAGGTTGGATTGTGCCTAGTGTGTGAATAATTTTACCCTTAACACATTGACAACTATCACATTCTATAATAAAGGTCTTGATATCCTTTTTCATATCTACCTAAAAAAATATGCATTTATCTTGTTCATACATTTTAAAAAAACTAAATTTCCTACAGTCAGAGAAGCATACATTTCTTGTAGTATGGAATTATAAAGTGGTGAATTTTTAGGGATAATGAGACAAACCCCATATCATAGATATTATCGATCCCATGTATATCTTAGGTAAGAACTAATATTAGTTTGAATTTGTTGAATTAATTATTTCAATGTGGAATCTTGGGCCACTTCTCCTTGAATCTGTTGGATCCACTAAAAAAGTGAAGTAGAGATGGAATATAGCATACCCTGATCCTCATATTGGTAGGATGATGCATCAATGACTACATTTTCCTTACCCTTTTTATAAATTATTTCATAATAACACACTAGTAATTTGGTAACCCACTTTTATTGTTCAAGCATAGATACATGTTGCTTAAGAAAGTACTTAATATTGTGATAGATTATTTTAATGAAAAATGTAACCCAATAATATAAGGCCTCCATTGGTTCACAACATATAATATTTTCATCATCATTTCCTTTTCATAAGTCAATTTTCCTAGGTTTTTGCCTAATAGTACTTTACTAGTGAAGGCCAATATTTTCCATTATTGCATAAACACTACACCAAATCCACTTCTAGAGGTATCTCTTTCAACCATAAAAATCTTGGAGAATCTAGGCATAGGAAATGCAAGAGTAGAGAGCATAATTTGTTTGAGTCACAAAAATGCATGTTTATTAGGTTCTAATCATAGAAACGAATTCTTCTACAACATAGCCATCAAAGAGGATGCAATCTTTCCATAATCATGGATACTCATTTTATAATTGATAGTGAGGCCTATAAAATCCCAAAGAATTTTGAGAGTGTGTGGTTTAGGCCATTCGTGTATGACAGTATTGTTTTTAGGATCCACATTAACCCCTTCCCTTAAAACTATATAGCCTAGGTTTCCACTTTTTGCATCCGAAGAGAGTATTTGGATCATTTGGAACAAAATTGATTATCAACCAAGAGTTGTAGTATCTTCTGTAAATGTTGCAAATGTTCCACTTATTATGACTGTAAACTAGAATATCATCAAAAAATACCAAAATAGATTTATGTAAAAATAATCAAAAGATTGCTTTTATGAGACTTTGAAATATGGATGATGTGTTTATAACACCAATTGACGTGATGCGGAATTCATAATGGCCTTCATGAGTATGAAATGTTATCTTTAGAATATCTTCTCTCTACAATTTGATCTGATGATACTTGAATGAAGATCCAACTTTGAGAATATGGAGTTCATCTAGTTACTCATCAATGATAGAAAAAATATTCATTCTTGATGGTAATTTTGTTGAGTTCTCAAAAATCCACACATAATCACCAAACTCTTTCTTACAAACCAAAATTACTAGGGAAGAATGTGGGCTAAAACTTGGTCAAATGACCCTTATTGTTAATAACTCATATACCATCTTCTCAAATTCAATCTTCTACATCTATGGGTAATCGTGGGGATGAATATTCAATGGTAAGGTTTATAGGAAAGGCTTTATGGTAGGATTATGGGTTCACTATGGTGGTAACCCTTGTGTTTCTATAAATATGGTTGTATTTTTATTAATAATTTCATGTAAATCAGCAGGTTGAGCTATATCATTGGTAGTCGAGGCCTATAGTGCAAACAATTATACCACCACCCATTGAGATGATTTATTCAAAAAAAATCCATTCAATGTGAGTTGATGAGTTGGGTATTAATACTACAAAGACTGTATTACTTCCTATGTTTAATGAATTGCATCCATAGCTTAAAAATTCCCATACTATTGACCCTAGGGTACAAATTCATTGAGTTCCCAATAAATTATCATAATCCTCCAAGGGAAGTGTAAACAGATCCACTATGAGGTTATAGTATTCCATCATCACCTTTGTATTTCTACATTTTCCTTTACATAGTAGAGTACCCTATTGGCAAGCATGACTATAAACATAGTTGAGAAAATCAAAACTAGATCAAAATCAACATGGAAAAGGAATTGAAAAAATATGGAAATTAACAAAAAAAGAAGGAAAAATCAACTAATTTTCATTGAAAAAATAGAATAAAATACAATTTTTCATTGACAAAAGCCTTTTTCATGCATATCACAATTTTTGGAAAAAATTAGCAAAAATTGATCAAGTTGTTGATCGATAAAAATTATCTTGAATTGGGATTTTTTGTTATTTTCTCAACTATGACTTTAAATGAATTGTAAGAGTAGTTGTTATAGACTAATTGTTTAGCTATGTAAGGATCAATAAAATTGTGGTACTATTATAATCAATGAGGATGATGAGTCGTTGACCTTTGAAATGCTCTACCACTTTAATGGTGTGAGGAGTAGAAATCCTAGCCAATGGATATACTAAAATTCTAGGTTTCTAGTCTCCCATTAGTTTGGACTCTTCAAATTGGTCTTCCTCTCTATGGTCCTCTCCTTTGTCGTGTGATTTCTTAGTGAGAGGTTTACCCACATCATGTAAATATAGTTTTTATTTTACACACATAGGACCTAGAGAATATTTTTCTTCATAATTGTAACATACTCCTTGTGTCCTATGTACCTCCATTTCTTCTCAGGTGAGACATTTAACCTAGGATGGCTTGTTTATTGAGTTTGATGATGTTTAGTATGGAAATATGGTTTAATTCTATGGATGTTTAAACACCTTGATGTTATAAATTTATCTTTAGCTATAACCATTAGAAAGGGTCACACCCGATAGCAGCTCCTATTGTGATAAATGGTAAAGATATAGAATGCATACAAGAAAACAAAATTGACAATAAATGAAACAAGAAAGAAAATAATTTATTCCATTGTATTCAAAGTCAAAATCCAATTACAAGTATGTCCCTCTTAGGGATATTCATTTTGATACAATATTACAATAGGAGTGCACAATTGTTTTCCCTCTTAAGGGTAGGTGTGATTTCCAAATGCCTTTCAGAATGACATGAACTGCTGTAGGGTGGAGGTGCCCTCTTATTCACAATGGGGAAGGAACTTTATGGTTTGCTCTCCTTTGAAACTATTCCCTACGGTCAAGAAATAACAAGAATATCAAAAATATAGGCAGCCTCTCATGATGATGTCCTTTTAGGTAAATTGCATAACGACACCATTAACATGTATAATCAAGAAAACATAAAGAAGGATTCTAAGCTATGCAAAGTGAATTAAGATTCATGTAATAACATAAATAAAAGTAGCAGCTATACTATGCATGGATTAGATATGAAAAGTGAAGCATAAACATGCATAAAGAAAGCATTTAAGTCCTAATTGAAGCATAAGCATAAAATGTAAATCTAACCTATTTTTACGATCAAAAGTCTTTTGAAATGCTATTAAACCATAAAAAAATCTAATCTAGCCTAATTAGTTGGATAGAAATAGAAATAGGAAGTCAGTTATACCTCCGCTGCAAATCACAGCTCTTGTGCATGGTCTACACTATAAACCATGGCTGATAGTTGTGGTTAGCACTCTGATAGGCTTGCCCTCAATTACAAGGGCAATGGGCTTAACCTCCTTATCAAATTAATTTTCAAGGGTCACCTCTGATGTCCTTTTGATAGGTTTGGCAGTCAAATCACTGTGATGGGCCTTCGTTTGCCTGAATTTGTGTTTCTTGGCTCTCCTAGATTCCTAGGGCATCCATAATGCAATTCATCGTGAATCTTGGAAAGTAGGTAGGGGATAAGTGCAATAGATCTCTCTTAGTATATTTTATTGAGTGTACAATTTGATAGGGCTCTGCAGCTCAAATATCCAATGCTCTCTTTGATCGTTTGCCCTAATTCTAAGGGGTACTTATAGGACTACCCAAGGGCTAGGGTTGGCTTCCTAGAGAAGCCAAGATCAAGAAGGGGTGGTTAGGATAGTTGGAATGGAAGCTTCTACCATCTAACCACCTTCTTCTAGATCTAATGGCCCTTTCAACTAATTTGGCTTGGATTGAAGGCCAACTAAACTTCAATTAAGACCGTAGGTCACAACTGTGGTCTAGACTGTAAATCATAGGTCTCAGCCGTGGTTTGGCTATAAACCATAGGTCTAGGCTACGGTTCATACTTATTAGTCCAAGGAGACCAAATTGAGTGGTTAGAACCACTACTCTATCTTGTATTCTATCCAAGATCTTCCATATGGTCTTGTAGCATGTCCATATGAGTAGTCACCCTTGATATGACGCATTTTAGGTGTCTACAGATGCCCCTTTTGAGATGCATTGTGAGATAAAAAAACACTAAGTAAAAATAGACCTCCTAAAATGATTTCAAAGGTTCTATGATGATCATTAGTTAGATAAACGTTAGATGCCCCAGATCCAGCAAAAGGATGCGCATCCTAGAATAATTGCTTCCAACTCTTTAGAGGCTTAAACTTGAAAATCTTGTGCCATTATCATCTCATTCGATGCGGCTGTGCATTCCATAGGTATCTTCTAACCCATAGATCTGAAAGTTAGAGAACAACAAGCAACATCATATTTTCTATTTGCCCCAAGCAAAGGGGTAAGATTATGATAGCTATTTACACTGATTCGCAAGGATGAACACAATTTTGACAAGATCAAGGGATCTACGATCTTCGGGATCTTCTATTTATTTTTATTATAATTTATTATTATGACTAACCCCTCAAGCGATGAGTTGATGAGGGTAATGAAAATATATGAAGCAACGATTTCACTTGACCACCATGGATGATCTAAACAAATTTAGATTTGAGCAAATTAATGCCTTGGCTAGGCCTAGTTTAGCTTTTGATTCCAACTATTAATAGTATTTGTATGCTTCTATCCCATGGAGAAGTCAAGCTACAATGGTCTTCTTAGGGAATCAAATTGATAAAAATCCAATCAGATTTGTGTTGAATCAAATTATCGATGATTTGCTGAAAAAGATGTCATAGAATAAATGGCATGCAACACCTCGTTCTCGTGGAGAAATTTGGCTATGAAGGCCTTCTTAGGGATTGAAAAGAAACATATCAGATCAACGATGACAATTTTTACCCCAAATGTCCTTATGGTAATTTACTCATCCTGCCGGATTGCATGGATCGCAAGTCGTTGCAACCGCAAAGTGTATAGGGTAAATTAGTGAATACGAGGCACATTTGGTGTTTTAATTTATTTGATTTTTTTGAATATTTTGAATTATACATTGAACTTATTTATTCAGTTGGGAGGTGCGTCGCTCCATGAAAGGATTATCATAGTGATGACCTTGGTTGTACTTTATAATCTCAGCCAGATTTTTAATTTTTTATTGGATCCTGGTGCTTGATTATCACCAAATTTCCAAATTAGTTTGCTTTTATTGAGTTCTGACCCAATGGGAGGCATTAATTGATATTTTTGGCCCTTCCTATGATGGGATTTTCTAAAATTTCATGCCAATTACAAACCGTGGCTAGGGTCTCCGGTTCCTATTTTCAAATTTGGAAACCGCGACTAGGGCCTGCGGTCCGTGCAGAATATGAAAAGTCTATAAAAAGTTCAAATTTCAAATATCTCTCATTATTCCTTGATTGCAACTTGTAACTGGAGCTCTGAGAGTGACAACTGACAAAACTAACCTACAACCTACCACACCTTACCCGTACACCGACTTATAGCACAATGGCAGGGCACGAGCAAGCATCTTCTAGCCACGGGGGATGAGGTGAGGGCAAGGTAACTCAAAAACCAAGACCTCGCATCCATTACCAATTAAAATGAACCTAATTAAGAAATTGGCAAATAAATTACACTAAAATGTTGGTAATGAACCTCATCTTAGGCTAGGGTATCCTAGATTTAATTAATTTTTGCATTTTTGGTCATGGTATTGCACCCGACCAGACTTCAATTGGAGACCATAGGTACCAGTTGCAGTTCCCAATTGGTCAATTGGGGACTGCAGCTACCAGCTATAGTAAGCATTCAAAATCCCAATGGTCAATTTTTGACCACATGCGGACCGCAGGGACTCGTAGTTCACCAAATTTAGGAAAAAATTATAAATTTTTAAATTTTTCTAAATTTTTAGAGGCAATTAATATCATTTAATGTATTTTGACCTGTTTTATTGAAAATTTTGATTTTTAGTCCTGCATGATGACATGTTTTTACAATTTTATCAGTTTTTAACTATTTTTGATGATTTTTAGATCAATTTTTAAATGTTTTTGCTTGTTTTAGTTAGATTTTTCCTTATATTATGCTATTTATTTCATATATTGATCTCTAGAGTGTGAGAGCCTAAAATTCTAAAGATTCTCCATGGAGAGCTCACTAATGGTGAGTGAGTGGTTTAGAGATGTCAACTTCGACTACGTTCTAGATCTAATCACCATTACGATAGATCAATCCTATCTGAATACATTGGCCTGGAGCTAGAATATGTAGACCAACACATTTCACCTACCTACAAGTGAAATGACAATTACACTAGAGGACGTATACAAGATCTTCAAGATCCCCATTGTTAGTGAGGCCATCGTATGCTCTACTTTTGGGGCTAAAGAGTCCATCTTCGATGCTATATTCAATTCTCAGAGCAAGGAGGCTTGGGGCACCATTGACCACGAAGGGGTCCACATTGGCTATTGGCTGGGAAAGAACATCTTCTCCATGCACAAGGCTATTTTTATGCACCTAGTGGTGCAATATGTGCTTCCAGACTCCTCGAGCATGAGGATTCCCTAGAACCTTCTAGCTACTATGTGTAGAGTTGTCTAGAGCTCTATCTTCCAGCCACTACTTCTAGCCTGGGGGAGCACTCTATTGGCTTAGCTATATCGAGAGCTATATCAGATCACTGAGCATAGCTGTAATGGCATCAGTTGTGGTCTACTTTTACAGATCTAGGGCTAGCAGCATATTAGGGTGGAGCATCCTAGGGAGCTACCCCTACACATTACAGACATTGATGATGAGCATTAGTGCTATGCTACCTGCTGGCCCCAGGAGGAGGAGGATTTCTATAGCAGGACTCATGCTAGTTAGATCCAGCATTACATTACCTGGTTTGCAGTACTTAGATCGGATGATATCCAATGATGGCCCTACATGGATTTTCTTGACTAGCTTGAGGCCAACGAGAGGCTTCGATGGACTCGCTGGGATAGATAGATACTCGACCAGAAGTTTGAGATTAGATATTTTAAGTTTTTCTCTCACATCCTGTGGTAGTTTGGCATGGTGCATGATGTCTCAAATATCTCATTCACTTATAGGCTCTTGGATTTAGAAAGGGATCTATTGTGGATCCAACCTCCAGCTCTAGGTAATGTTCCACATGACTTCCAGGAGACTAGGGTTGACATACCGATGACCACTCCAGAGTATAATGTATGGTGGTCTCTATTATACTAGTATGGGACAGGGCCTCTAGACAGAGTGATAGATCAGGCCATAGTAGAGGTGGATCCTGATGGGTGCAGGGTGTGCCAGCAGATAGAGATCGACTAGGGTGCAAAGGCTATCATTGAGGAGGCTCTTGAGATTGATCTCTATGAGGAGGTTCCAGAGGAGGGTGAGGTCCATCCTAATAGTGTAGAGGGGCTAATATTAGCACATGTGGCTGACTTGCATATTCAGATCAGTTTATTCTAAATATAGTAGATGGAGCGGGATGCTATTATCACTACTCTATAGGCATAGTTGACAGAGAGAGATCGTTGATTGATGCAGGTAGAGCAGGAGATTGCTAGCTTGATAGCATAGGTGACAAAAATAGAGGCCTAGGTTAACGAGCTCACTCATGCTCATGAGTTGACAGAGGCACAGAGGTATGCGACCATAGTAGAGTGGGGTCTACTCAGGGCATAGAGGGGGGTTCCTCCATCCTCTCAGGTGATTATGAGGCCTCTAGTGGCACCAGTAATAGTACTACCAAGTGGCTGAGATCCTATGGTAGATATTAAGTGCATACAAGGTTTACTTATGAGTGTTAATGAGAGGTACCCATCCAAGGTTTCTCGGGTAGACCAATTGGTGGGATACATTCAGATGTTGGGTACAGGGGTTCTTGAGGATCCATATGCTATAAAGTCCCAAAAGACTAGATCTTGGACTATAGGACAGTCCACTGCTAGCTCTAGACATCACACCCATTAGAGTGAGAGGACACATAGGTCCTCCCATACGCATGGTGTTGGTAGTCATACCAGGATCAGGGAGGTGGGGTAATCTTTTGCAACATCTAGTCATAGGTATCGATGCATAGAGGTTCCCATTGTATAGGGGGTAGTTGTATGAGTGCTAGGCCTCTTCAGGCTAGGTGGTACTTAGGGCTCACAACAAGATCCATAGCAGTCAGAAGGGCAGTAGGTAGAGCAGGCTCCTGAGCATAGTACTAAGGGAGGCAATGAGAGCTCTGGTATAGGGGGAGCAGATCAGAGCTAAATCTTTACTATTACAAGACACAATTTTGATATATCTCATTTTTGGTGTAAGTTATAGGACCTACACATTTATAGCCTACGAGAATTTTTGTACTCTCGATGTACTCTAAGACACACATTATATATATATATATATATGATATGATCATTATTGTGTACTCATTTATTTTTATATTTTATGTTTATGTGATGCACATGGATGCAATGCTTATGTTATACTGATGATATATGATGTGATGTATGGACGACATGCACTAGATAGTTATTTGATTTATGATGATGATATGCAGTGATTTTAGATGCTTAGATGTACTTTTTGATGGATGCATATGGATGCAATGTTTTTCTCTTAACGTATATTTGGTATTGCTTTTTTTTCATGTATTAATGTATGTAATGCTTTATTTACATAATGCTGATCTAATGTAAAGGAATTTGTATGCTTAAATCACTTAAAACGTAAGGAATGAATGCAATTATGTTTATCAATCTAATGGATGATGCCATAGAATGTATACAAATAATGAATATAATTGAAAATCCTTAAGATATGAATTTAATCAATTAATCACCCATATATGAAATGCAATGGTATGTGATGTTTATGATGTGAATGATATAATGTGTCATTCGATTTTCTTTTGTAAATTTAAAAAATGTGCACGATATAGTCAGTGTTCATCTAAATATTATTGCTAATATCCATCCGGTATCTATCACATATGTTGATTGTGCTTTATATAATTATGTATCATGGGTTTGATACTTTGCAATTTGATTATTTATATGGTTGCCATTTTTGACATTTTGTTGCTATGGGAGAAATTTTTGAGGTTTTCCATGAGACTCAAACACCCTAATAGACTTATCAAAATTTGCATACTAACCACACTAGACTTCTAAGATAAAAATATTTTGCTAGGATAGACCCTAACTGTTCATTATCCCTGTGTGTGCAAATGAATATTTTAAGATAAGACATGAGCGTTCCCCGATGTTAGGTGGGATTCTTTCAGCCCATTGCTAAGATAGGGGTTCCACAAATGTCTTATCCAATCTCAAGTTTAGATTTTAGTTGGGTTAAGCCACTAGGAAATGCAGGACACCTAAAGCTAGCTCTTCCAAATTAAAATATTGGTCTTGCTCATAAGCGAGATGCTAATGCATCAGACATATCATCATGTGTAAAGTATAGTAGTGTTGACAATTCCAGGGATTTAGGCTCATTCCTTTCTATCCTTCAATTTTTGGGATACTTGATCATATGTAGTGAAGCAAGGGAGTCAATTCCATCTTCTTTTTGAACTGTCTTTGGATCTTCATTTGATCTCTCTTCGAACTGTATTTTGGATCTTCATTTGATCTCTGTTCAAAATTTTGATTTATGATCTTCATTTGATCTTCAATTTTGAACTTCACTTTGAACTTTGATTTAAGCCTATTTTTTTATCTTCACTTGATCTTCACTTTTCAACATTTAAATTTGATAATTTTCTTCAGAAACTTTCCTTTGGGAGGTTTTACTTGGAAAAATTATTTTTGGTATATCGATTGAGAATATCGATCTTATGATATCAATATGGGATATCACTCTGGGGAGCCGATCTATGATATCGATCTAGGGTATCAATCATGAGTATTGATGTGGGATTTATCTTTAGGATATGCTCATTTTATTGTAAGAAAGGGATTCTAAATAGGGAACTAACCTATCCTTTTGCCAACTGCCAACATTTCCCATACCATCCGCATAGAGGTATAAGCAAGAATAACTCTTTTCACTTCATGATACCTAGTCCTACTTCATGGCTTTCATCTTCCTCAAGTCCTTATTAGGATTGTTTAAATTTGTTTATTAGTGATAGGCTAATAATATGCTAAGGGCTATACTAACTGAACCTTAGCTACAAAAGCAAAGCAAGCTTTCTACCAACTCTTGATAAGACCACTAGGTATGACTAAGTGACCGAAAAAACCTAGTATATCTCCATAGAAACATTATAGGTTTTGTTGAAAAACACAATTGCTCGCATGAATGATGGATTATGATAAATGTAGAGATGCATGATTTAAACACAAACATGGCGTTGTTTGTAAGACTGACAAACACGATGCCTTCTATTATGGAATACGACGGATGAAGAATGCCTATATGCAATGCAAAAATACAACGAATGCATGTGTAAATGCAAAATGAAAATTCAAAATTCAAATGCAAATGCAAATGTTTTTGAATTTTATGCTTTACCAATTTTTTTGGATTTTATTGATTTTATTGATTTTATGGATTTTTGAGCCTCATAATTGAACAAACGGTGAGTACATGCCTCTGGAGCCTTTAGATTGACCAAGCAATTTTTAGAAATCCTTGGAGATTTGGGGATTGACGAAAGGAATTATGGGTATCTTTGGGGAATTTTGGGATGACCAAGCAATTTTGAGAATCCTTGGAGCCTTTGGAGTTGACCAAGCAGTTTTTTAGAAACTCTTGGTGCCTTTTGCATTTGACCAAAGGGCTAACAGATGCCTTTGGAGCTTTTTAGGATGACCGAGTGATTATGCAAATCCTTGGGGATTTTAACTGACATGACCAAGTGATTTCAGGGACCCTTGGAGCCTTTTGGGATGATCGAGTGGTTTTGCAAACCCTCATAGCTTTTGAGGTTGACCAAAGGGCTTACAGATGCTTTTGGATATTTTTGAGGTTGACTTGACCAAACGGTTCTCAGGAACCCTTGGGGCATTTTAGGAAGGGCACACTGACATATATACCCCAAATTAGTGTGCCATTTAAAAATGGTGAGGGAGGTGCAATACCTCTAGATTTCTCATTTTTACTTATCGAATGTGGCGTGACTAGTGGGAAAGGTATGTTACCTTGAAGACCCCCAATGTGCATGTTATTTACTAAAAAGTAATCAGCCTTTTTAGGAAGAGTGACATAGTTTGACTCCCTAGGTGAATATTTGGACCTCATCACTGTTCTTATGGTTCGACACGAGTGAACGAGAGAGCCATCCTTGTGTATCTCATCCCTTTCGACTAGGTCTTCAATGATCCTCTTAAATTACTGACAAATTTGAATGTCGTGTGCATGCACTCGATGATACACACAAAATGGACCTTTATCAGGTGACCCAGTCTTGGATACCCTACACTTAACTTTGGGCAGTATGAATGCATGTGCTTCATGTAACTTTTGGAACAAAGTTAGAGTAGTCATCTGAAATGAAACTACTCATTGCACCGGCCTATTGGGCCTATGAGGTGACTGACGACTTTGAGGTCACTCATGAGGAGATGTGACCCTCACTTCATCATATTTGGGTACTCTAAGAGAACCATCCACATGGTAAATCCCCTTATCTATCATATTTTGCATCACATTCTTAAATTCATGATAATCATAAATGCCATGACCCTCTATTTTGTGGTAGAGATAGTAGTGATGCTCCCTGTAACCCATAGGTTTAGTTCTATTTAGGTTTAAAGGGATGAAATTAGGCAAGGTGATGACCTTAGACTCTTGTAGATTCTAAAAGATATCAGACATAGACTCTTGTAACAGAGTCCCATTATGCTACGACTATTTTGGACTCTTATCCCGCATTGGTTTTATTTTAGAATCCAATGGTTGAGTTGGTCGTATGAGATTTTGCTTTCGCTGAGGCTTTTCTTGTACTTGCACAGGAAGCGATTCATCCTTAGGAAAGGGTTGCTTTTACAATTCTAGATTTTCAAGTTGGTTCTTGATAAAATGCAATGACTTATCTTTCTCATCCATTCGATGCTCCATTCATTCTACATGGCTTAAAATGGATCGTAAGACTGATAAAGAATTCATGTGTATTTCCATCGACTGATCCAAAATACCTATCATTTGAAGAAAATAGAAAAGTGAATGCTATGGATTCATTAAGTAATTACACATCACCTATTTACTTCACTTTAGTTGATGTGGATGCTTCTCGATAACACACTTTGTCAGTGCTGCCAACATGCTCATGCATATGACTCAGCTCAAGATCTTATTTCTGGCCCTGGCAATGTGAAAATACCACTGGATTCTCCCATATCCTACTTTATGTGATTAAGAATTACTTTATCATCTGGCCTAACATTGATCATCCCTATAAAATCATGATAAAACTCCACAACTACATGCATCATGGGTACTTCATCAACATACTGAGGTTGTTCTATTTCAGTTGTGATAACTAACCCTTCCTCATGTTCACACGATGTCTCCGAGATAGGATCTTCAGGTGGAGACTCAATGAAAAGATGACCTAAATATTCAGTGGATTATATGGTGGGTAGCATCATAAGACTAGCCTTCATAGGCTCTTCATATTCACCATAGTCATCGTAAGAACTATTTGATGTCATGATTGATGAAGAGGGTGTGATACACTTAGGTGCATCCATGACCATGCTAGGTTCTTCCTCCTTGATAGGAGTGTGAAGGTCCTCTAATGATACCTCTAAAGTAGTTGTGAGAAACTCCGTAAGGGCATTCATTAATCCTTCCCTACTAAGAAGTGTCAAGAGTGTAGGGGTTGTAGGTGACTCTATAGGTGATAGTGGTAGGGATGGCAATTCCAACATCGTCTATGAAGCTGCATCTAAACTTTGGATAGGCTCATCCAATTTATCTTGCAGATGCATAGGTATCTCATCTAGTTCTTGCGGATTATCCCTAGGCTTATAATACTTGAAGGTATCTGGGTTTGCCTCAACTACATGAACTTTGCCCCCATGGGTGTACTTAATGCATTGATGCACTATTGATGGTACACACTCCATGGCTCTTATCCACAGTATACCAAGTAGTAGATTATACTATATTGATCCCTCTAAAATGTAGCACAATGTAGGAATGATATTTTGTCCCACCTCGATGGGGAGTACTATTGTGCCTACTATAGGGGATTCCACATCATTAAAGGCTTACAATATGAGATTTTTTTCCTTGATGTGAGAGAGTGGCATTTTGAGATGTTTGAACGTTGAGGTGGTAATGATATTAACTGATGATCCTGTATCCACCAGCAATCACTTATACGTAATCTGTTGTATCCTCGCTATGATATGCAATGGAGTATCAGATTCTTGGATAGGGATAGGTTTGACTTCTTGTTTATGGAAAGTAATCACATGTTCCTTATATGGTGGAATAGACAGTATATGCTCCAAGGCTTGTGATGAATTTTGAGCATTGACACTGCTCACCTATAGGACTTGACTACTCTCGACATCACGCTTACGCATGGGATCCCTAGATGTCTCTTTTAGTTGCTCTTCGATAGCCCTAGGTATTTCTATCTATCTACAAGCATGGCTATCTACTTATTTAAATGGCAACTCTTGACGATGCACTGGGTGCATCACGTTGACTTATTACTTGAACACTCTAGGTATGAGTTTCATTTTAGGAATTACCTCACATTATTATTCCTCATGTTTTTTCTATTGGTAAATCCTTTCTTCACATTATTGGATCTCATCCAACCTATGTTGATGTGCTCTCTTTTTCTTTGCAGACTCATGCTCTAGCGCTTACACTGATGATGTGCTTCCTCCAATTGGTCTTGGAGTAGTTGCCTCTCATGGGTTGCATGAAACTTAGATTCTCTATAGGACAAACTCATGGAGTACAATCCATGATATCTATCTCCCCAGGTGGAGACATAGGGACTTGGGTTCTCACCATATGTGAAGAGACCCCATGCTTTGTATGGATTAACCCCATGCATGATGAAGGAAGCTCGCGATGACTCTTAGGAGGTTGCACTTGGAGGATTGGATCCTCGGGTGCGTAATGAGTGCAATGCCTATCAAGGAGGTGTACGAGGTTTGAAATATCCTTAGGAGAACAACGGGAGTATTCAAATCCCCTCCATGAACTATCTGACTCATTAGATTGTGATTGAGCTCTATCATGCCCAGTCGTCATGATAAACCGACTAAATAAGACTCGAGAGGTTTCCTCTCTTACTAAAAATTATGGCCTCAAGAAAGGCCTTATCTTGATGAATTAAGCACTAAATAAGCATACAAAGTAAAAAATGTGATTATCTCCTTTATATTTTAAAATTTGAGCCCTAAACTGTTTGATGTGTTTTCAATATGTGTTGTATTAGTTGTAGAAACTCTTATCGTGTTTTACAAAAGTTGATGTTATACTCAAATTGTTCAAAGGTTTTCACCTATATACTCGCACAATGCAATGATATTTCTTATCATTTGCTAATAAATTTACAAATATATATATTGCCAAATCGAACGAGGAAACAAACAAGAATAAGAAAACACGATGCGAAATAAAATAAAATCAAAGGCCACTTAAGGTGGGCACACCCTTGCACAGAAGTAGCAGATGAAAAAGTATAAAAGATATGATAATTTTAATTCAAACCAACTACGGTGAATATATATAATAAATTTCTATCTCTTGGAGAAACATAGCCGACGCTGCTATGTTTGGACTGCAACATGACTCCCCTCCTCGGAAAGCTTTGTCCTCAAAGCTGGAAATGTCTGGAAGATACTTTCAGGTTCCCATGTTGCATCTTCCTCTGATAAATCTTGCCATTTAATGAGAAATTCATGAATCTGACGTGATCTCAGTTTGCGGACTCGATGTTGTAGTATATATTCTGGTTGGAGATGTATGCGTCCTTCCTCATCGAGCACTGGTAATTCTGATTGACTTTGTACTTTCTGACCAATTACTTTTTTGAGACACGAAACATGAAATACCGGGTGTATTCGTGAAGATGTCGGTAGCTCTAATTGATAGGCTACTTCTCCAATGCGGCGCATAATTTTGTAGGGACCATAGAATCGTGGGGCCAACTTCTGGCTGGACTTTATCTTTAATGAGGCTTGTTTGTAAGGTTGCAACTTGAGGAACACCCAATCTCCTATATTAAAAGTTCTCTCTGATCGGTGCAAGTCTAGTTGTTGTTTCATAAGATTCTGTTCTTGGGCCAAATTCTCTTTGAGGATGGTAAGCGTAGACTGCCTTTGTTGGAACCAATCATCCACTTTAGCTACTTTAGATGATCCCTGTACGTAATCTGCAACTTTTTGAGGTTTGGTGCCATACAATGCTTCGAATGGAGACATCTTAATTGAGTAATGGTAAGAAGTGTTGTACCACCATTTCGTTAATGCTAACCAATGGCTCCATTGGTATTGTTTATCTTGAGAAAAACATCTTAAGTATGTACCCAAACATTTGTTAACTACTTCTGTTTGACCATCTGTTTGTGGATGGTATGCTGAAGACATGTTCAATTTGGTACCACTAAGTCGAAATAATTCCCGCCAAAAGTTACTAGTGAAAATGGGATCTCTATCACTTACAATATTCTTTGGCATACCATGTAATTTGAAAATTGAATCCATAAATACCTTTGCCACCTTGCTTGCGGAAAATGGATGTTGTAAAGCCTGAAAGTGAGCATATTAGGATAACCGGTCTACGACGACGAAGATTACTGTCCTGCCTTCTGATTTTGGAAGACCTTCAATGAAATCCATGGATATATGTTCCCATTGTCGTTCAGGGATGGGTAATGGTTGTAATAATCTTGGTGATTTGACTGTTTCTCCTTTATTTCGCTGGCAAACTTCACATTCTGCTACCCATTGTTTGACTTCCGCTTTTAATCATTTCCAACAAAATGATTGTTTGACCCTTAAATATGTCTTCAAAAATCTTGAATGTCCTGCTGATGGAGAAGCGTGTGATTCGTCGAGGATTTTTTATTTGAGTTCTGAATTATGTGGAATGTAAATGCGGTTCTTCTTCCGGAGGATGTTATCTTCATAAGATAACCCAGGGTGTTTGGAAGACCCTATAGATAATTCATGAATTATCTGAGAAGTTTCACTATTAGACATCCATTCAATTTGTAATTGAGTTACCCATTGGGAACAAGGACCTGAAATAGCATTGATGACTACTTCATCTTCATATTTTCTGGACAGCGCATCGACAACTATATTTTCCTTCCCTTTCTTATATTCAATAACGAAATCATAGCCTAGAAGTTTGGTTAACCACTTATTTTGTTCTGGATAAGAAAACCTTTGCTCCAAAAAATGCTTGAGGCTACTATGATCTGTTTTGATAATGAAGCGGCTACTGATTAGGTAGTGTCTCCATTTTTCTACTGCATGAAGAATAGCCAACATTTCTTTTTCATATGTTGATCTTCCCAAAATTTTTCTGAAAAGATGTTTACTTTCAAATGCCAAAGGATGACCTTCTTGCATTAATATAGCCCCAATTCCTGTTCCTGATGCATCACATTCGATAATAAATGGTTTGTGAAAGTTCGGAGTTGCTAAGACTGGAGTTGTACACATGGCTTTCTTAAGAGCTTCAAAAGCTAAAGTAGCCTTGTCC
Source organism: Wollemia nobilis (assembly GCA_028583015.1). Classification (NCBI taxonomy): domain Eukaryota; kingdom Viridiplantae; phylum Streptophyta; class Pinopsida; order Araucariales; family Araucariaceae; genus Wollemia; species Wollemia nobilis. Next base: position 8,028,243 of record JAQPPZ010017110.1, read on the forward strand.
GACCAACGAAAAGCATCCTTTTTTGTGAGTGCTATGAGAGGTGCTGCAATCTTACCATAATTCTATACAAACTTGCGATAGTAGCCTGTGAGACCCAAAAAACCTCGAAGTTTCTTGATGGTTTTAGGTAAAGGCCACTCTTGAATTGCCTTAATCTTATTGGGATCGACTTTGACACCCTCATGTGAAACTATATGACCCAGATACTCGACTTCTTGAACACCAAATGAGCATTTGGAGCGTTTAACAAATAATTTTTCTTTGTGTAGGATGTGAAGGGCTTTATCCACATGATGTAAATGGTCCACCCAAGTTTTGCTGTATATGAGAATATCATCAAAAAAAAACTAACACAAACTTACGGAGGAATGGACGAAACACTTGGTTCATGAGACTTTGGAATGTGGATGGTGCATTAGTGAGACCAAAAGGCATGACCAAAAATTCATAATGACCTTCATGAGTACGAAAGGCCGTTTTGGGAATATCTTCTTCTCTAACATGGATTTGGTGAAAGCCAGAGCGAAGGTCTAATTTTGTAAAAAATTTTGCACCATGCAACTCATCTAATAGGTCATCTATGACAGGTATAGGAAATTTGTCCTTGATAGTGAGTTTATTGAGAGAACGAAAGTCAGGACACATACGCCAAGAGTTATCTTTTCGTCTAGCTAGGACTACAGGTGAGGAATAAGGACTAGTGCTGTGACGAATGACTCCATGATCCAACAAATCCCGAATGATCTGTTCGATTTCTATCTTTTGTGGCCGAGGATAGCGATAAGGACGACCGTTAGGTGGGACACTTCCCGGCATCAAATGGATGGCATGATCATGAGATCGTTTAGGTGGTAATCCTTGAGGTTCTTGGAAAACCTCGTCGTAATGTGTGATGATATCTTGTAACTCAGGTGCAATAATATCCGAAGTTGCTGCCGATTGTTTTTCCAAATAATTAATTTGAGCTATAAACCCATATCCACCCTTTTTTAACATCTTTTCCATACTATGAGAGCTCACCATTTGTGTTGGAGGAGTAGTAATGCCTTGTAAGTGAATGACTCGTCCATTTTCCTTCCATTCCATAAATAATTTTTTGAAGTTGAAGCTAACTGTGTCTAATGTTTCCAACCATTCAACCCCAAAAATGACATCAAAATTTCCCAAATTCATGACAAAAAGGGAGCCTAACCAGGTATAAGTTCCCATATTTATGGAAACTTGAGATGTGCGACCCACGCATTGTGTGTTCACCCCGTTGGCCACTAAAACCTGGAATTTGTCTTTGTTGGAAGAGTTAATGAATAAATTCAAGGCTTTTGTTGTTTTGATGTTGATAAAATTATGGGTGCTACCAGAATCAATTAGCACATTCACCTTTTTCTGGTAGATAAAGCCTGGTACCTTGATGGTATGGTGGGCGGTTAAACCCATGAGAGCATGCACTAAAATTGCCATTGTATCCTCTTCTTTTTCATCTATAGTACCTGGCAGGTCTTCTGGCATAGGTTCTTCTGATTGGTAAGGTTCATCCTCTTCCCCTTCACCTTGATCACCTTCAATATGAAAGTTTTGTTTTTGGGCACAAGCTTGTTCCCTGGGGTGATTAGTGCGACATTTATAACAAAAATATCTTGATGGTTGATCATTTCTATGAAAGGAATTTTTGCGGTACAAAGGACGACTATATGTTTCCCGTTGTGCAGACAACTGGTGTCTCTTCTCGGCCAACTTAGCTAATCTTATACAACTGTTCAACAAGGTTGGATCGTGCATGTCTACCTCCACTCGAATACTTTCTTTAAAACCATTGCAAAATGCACCTACCACTGTGTCGGGACTAAGGTCTGAAGTGTATGGTAGTAAACTGGTAAACTCCGAAACGAATTCACTAACTGACCCTTTTTGTTTAAGAGATAACAATCTTACTGTGTAGGATGATGTAGCTCCGTCGTCAAATCTTTCTAAAAAAGAGGTAGTGAATTTTCTCCAGGTAATAATAGCTACATTCTCTTTTTTAAGCCATACAAACCATTGGTAGGCCTCAGTGCCTAATTTTGTTGCAACGAAAGGAACTTTATCAATTTCCTTAATTTGATATAAGTCAAGGATGCCTTCCATTTTGGCTAACCAACCACGAGGATCATGACCTTCAAAAGTGGGCATATCAATTCATGGAAAGTTAATATTAGGGCCTCTTGGTTGGTGATAACCCGTGTCCCTTTCTTGATTTTGGTTATACCGTTGTCTTTGATAGGGATCCTTGTAATTATCCCAATCACCCTATTTTTGTTTCCAATCATCATTAGGATCACCATTTTCTTCATTTCATTGGGCATGGGAGTGATTTTGGGGATTAGAAGTGGGATTAGGTTGTGTTTGTGCATTCACAAAGTTTTTTAGAGTGAGACTCAAGTCGTTTATACTCTCTAGTATTTCGTGAAGAGACTCCCTATCAGACATGGCTGAATTACTTGAGTTTCCTTGCATGATGTTTTCGGTAGTTGGGGAAGGATTAGTAGCCATAGGATCTACTAGGGGATGATGTGGATTATAACTACCAATTTTAAAAGGAGAAAGAGAATTTTTAGTACCTGGGCTACGGTTAGCTCTTCTTATGTTGGGATTGGTCGTTTCTAAGCTTGATAATCGATCGTCAGCACCTTTTGTCCACTTTTTGCTCATGCACTTGTTAACATAGCCCGCTTAAGAATCCGCTTCAACTGCCACAAATTTTGGTTGATGTTAGCAAAAAATTATGGGTTCCGCTTCAACTGTCGCTCCAACTGCGATGCGGATCTGTATTTTTCTGGATCACCTCCTTAACCACAACTTTTGACAACTTTAGCAACTATTGACAACTTTTAGCAACTTGTGATGACAACTTTTAGCAACTTGTGACAACTTTTAACAACTTTTGACGACTTTTAGCATGACCTATGTGACACGAGCAACTTGAACACGCGAGACACCTGTGACGACACGAAACCTTTGGACAACGCGGACGCACACACGATGACTGGAGACACGGACGCACAACCTGATAGCAAGACAGTGGTCCGGACACTCTAGACGACATGTGATGAAGACATGCAATGATGACCGGGGACAATGACCTGACAGCAAGACAGTGGACAGGACATGCGGAATGACACGCGACGATGACCGGACAGCAAGACAGTGGACAGGACATGCGGGACGACATGCGATGACGATCGAACAACAAGACAAAGGACAGGACACGACCGGACAACAAGAGACGAACGACACTGACACCACCGAAAGACGACACGCTCAACCACACACGCACGTAATTGCAACGGAGGATGTGACCGAAGTCACAAATACAAAGACGCGATTTCCTCCTTATAAACCAGAAAATGCCCAAACTACGCCCAATGTGGGATAAAGCTTTAAAACCACACCCTCAATAATTTTCCGCTGACGTCAGCTAGATATTAAACATAAAAAACCTTAGCAAGCTATTTTAATTAAAACAATTTTACGCCTTTTGATTGGACGTCACTGTGCCTGAGAGAATACGTCGCTGCGTTCGGATAGGGGACTGCGATAGACAACCAGAGCCCCTGGATGCTGGAATACGCTGGTACCGCCGTAAGACCGCTTTGCAGATGCAGGGAATACTGTGATGCGAGGTGAAATGCAGCTGGGTATTGCGCAACCGAATGGGCGTGTTTATGAGACCGAAAAACTCCCGGAGATCGCCGAATCTGATACCAATGCAATGATATTTCTTATCATTTGCTAATAAATTTACAAATATATATATTTCCAAATCGAACGAGGAAACAAACAAGAATAAGGAAAAACACGATGCGGAATAAAAATAAAATCAAGGCCACTTAAGGTGGGCACACCCTTGCGCAGAAGCAGCAGATGAAAAAGTATAAAAGATATGATTATTTTAATTCAAACCAACTACGGTGAATATATATAATAAATTTCTATCTCTTGGAGAAACATAGCCGACGCTGCTATGTTTTGACTACAACACACAAGCCAAATATGGTAGTGAAGTCCATACTCAACGATGTAGCATAGGTACTGCAAACCCTCACCAAGCACACTGTGTGCAGTGATACACTCTTCTGAGTATGAGTGCATACTATTTTGCATGGATAGGACAGTTTTTGGGTCGACCTTGGCCATGATTAGATCTTGATAATACAATTCCAAATAAGCCAACCAAGTGGTAATGACATCCACTATTGGTCTTAATTAAATGGGTTGGATGTGAGAGCCCAACACCACTGATGTTTAAATGAAACATGGTGTGTGTGGTTCCTTTTAATGTACATAAAATAAATGCATCATGTAGCACAAATGCTCATTTTATAAATGCTATGCATATGAAAGACGTTTCAGATTTAAAAAATACAAGTTACTCTAGATGCTCTTTAAGACTATGCACATTATGATGCCAAATGGCCACTAATCGGGCCTCACACATGCAAACCATCAACACATATCTATCAAGAATGCTATAGCCTATGGTGAACTACAATCAGAGGTCCACTATTCCTAGCAGTGCCTTTCTATGGAAAGTAAAGTATGAAAGCAAACTAGGATAATTGATTTACCATTTTTTTAGTTCTTTTCCTAATTTGTGTTTGAATTTGACCTACTACCAAAACATAGAGAACAAAAAAGTCATAGAGGTCTGGAAAAAGGACCTACCTCATGTCCTGCACTATCTAAAGTTCTAAAATTGGTTATCTGTGTTGTTAGCAGGAAACCATAGGTCTAACCTATGGTTTTGACTGTAAACCATGCCTTGTACCTATGATTTAGTTGTTGGGCTGCAGTTGAAAGCTACGGTCTGTACCTACAAATACAAAAGCCAAAAAAACACAGTTAGATCCTAAAAATGTGGGGTCCCATCATGATCACCTTTGTAACCACCATAAAGGGTCACACCCGATGTCGTATCCTTGTAGAACCCTAAAATTGGTGCAGTTAAACCCTTAGTAAAAAGATAAAATTTGAATTTTAACCTCGAAACCGCCCGTTAACCGCTCCCCCCATTTTTTATGCCATTTTTAGGAGTTGTTTTGACCGTTGGACGATATCGTCGCCGATCAGACGAAATCATCCCAGATCGGACGAATTCATCTGGAACAGAACGTCCAGACGATTTCATCCCAAAACCAAATTTTCATAATTAGCTTCTATTTCAACAGCCTCTCCAACTTGGGCAGAAGCGTGTCTACATAGTTGGAGATTCCTCCATTGGAGATCTCCCAGATTGGGATGATCCCCAACCTCCTAACCTCCCCCTAATCCTATATAAACTAGGATTTTCTTAGTTTATCCCCCTCCCTCCTTGGCTCTCCTCCTGACTCTCTCCCTGGTTGATTTTCCCTACCATTTAGCTTTGTTGTGTTAAGACATCCTATCTACCATTGTTTGCACTCGTAGTTTTAAGTTTTCATTGCAGGTTTTCACTATGCTTCAGTTGGAGGAAGCTCGGATCATCGCAGGCGATTCCAGATGATTTTGGATGATCCTATCATAGATCGGTGATGATCTCGTACGATTGGAGGTGATCTCGACTATAGTTCAGATTGGGGGCAATCAGAGCCCTGAGTTTGCATTTCTCATCTTCCTTCCTTATTTTACTATGCATTAGCTTGATTATTTTCATTCTGCATCCTAGAGTTCACCTCATTTAGCATAAATGCATGATAAAGTTAAAATAAGTTATTAAAACAATGCATTTCCTTTAATCTGCTATCTAGATTTATCAGTTAAGCATTTATACTATCATTTCTATCATTTTGCATTATTCTTGCAGTAGCATTTTTGGTTTTTGGTGTCTATTTTTGTGATTGCAGGTTTTTGATGAATTCGTCAGATCGACGATGATCTTGTCTGATCTCAGATGATCGCCTATGATCTGGGATGATTCTGTACAATTGTAGATGATCCTATCATATTCGAGATGATCTGGACTCCTACAAGCTTCAGAATCTTCATCAGACATCCGAAATCAGGTGCATTCTTTCTCATTTAATATATTCCTTGTATTTAGGATTCATTCATGCTTTTTGTATTCATATAAATCAGCATCTTCATATAGAATAGCTTAGATTCATTTTGGCCAACCTAGGAATATGAATGATTGAGTATAAAATGAACACATCAAACCCATTCTCAACCTAGGCATGGAAACTGCCACTCAAAGTTTCCTGGTGAACCCCACCATCCATCAAAAATTCACCCTTATACCCCTCCCCCGAGAGGCGTGACCTTCAAAGGGCCTCTCAGTCCGAGGTATTGTCCCATCCTTCTCGCATCCCCCTTCCGGGCACGGATCCTATAGCCTGAAGGTAAGGGTGCAAAAAATTTGGGTCAGTACATTTTGGTGAACCCGACGTGAATAACATAGGCATATTTCTGATTCAAAAATATAAAAAAAAAACAAATATATATATATGTATACAAAAAAAAAATAACAAAATCATCATTTCAAGTTTGTATGTTTTAGATTCAATTCTAAATAGTAGATACTAAATATTACTTTTAGAAGTACTAAAGAAACCATGAGTTTTTACTCAAATCAATATGAGCCCATCAGTAATGTTGGAAGAATTCAGCCAAATACATTTGTTGATTATGACCAACCTCATCCCTATTCAACATCACCTCCATCACACTTTTCTCATTTTTCATCCATAACCCAACAGGACAATCCCTTTTCCAATCCTCTTCATAACGATATTATCTATTCTCCCATATATCCATATTATGTCTATCAATCCACATATAATCCTCCTCCACCCTTTCAATATTCTTCTTTCAATACAACACATCCATTTCAACAAGAAAATACTTATTCTTCCAATCCTACCATGCACTCACATCATACTTCACAATCTTCCTATCATCATTCTACCCATAATAAAGAAAAGAGAGGTAAAAAACCATTAGGTCCTTTTATGACTGAACTCCTAAGGCACTTATCAAAAACCTCTCGAAAACCTTCATCACGTAAATTTACAAAGCTCAATCAACCAATGGATATAATTCTCAAGCATTTACTTGATACAAATAAGATTGAACTCCCTTCCATAAGACAACTTGATACCACAACAGATTGGTTTAAACCTGAGCTACATTGTGAATATCATAGAGTAGATGGACATATGACACAAAATTGTAAAGATTTAAGATGTGCAATTCAAGATTTGATTGATGAGGGTCTTTTTAATATAAAGGAATTACAATCTACAACTGATTATAAATCTCCAGTAAACAATCAAACTCCTACACAACAAATACTAATAATCAATCAAGACATGGGGATCTCCCAAGAACCCCTATTCAATTATCAACAATAGGAAACCAATCAAATATTGCATGTTAATGTGTCCCATCATGATGATATTACTAATATTGTAACAGAAACTACAAATGAGCAACCTCAAGTTCAATCAACTCAATCTGATATTCAAGAGATGGATTCCTCATTTGACCAACCTTCAAAACTATCTTTGGCTCTAGAGAATGATCCAAAATGGAATGTAAGCATAGAAAGCTCATCTTTAGAATCAAAATCTCAATCTGAAATCCACTTTGATAGCCAACAACAAGTGATTAATCCTCAAGCAAAGATATCCCTTTTAGAAGTATTACAAAGTTCTCATAAGGAAACTTTGTTCAAGATACCTAGCCAACAATTTGTTCCTCATGATATTTTCCCTAAGAACATAATTAATGGTGTAAGCCCTCTTGAGGTTAACCATATTTCATTCTATGATGAGGAGATTCCTTCCTCTACTCCACAAGAAGACTCCTCTCTTTACATTACAGGATCTAGTAAAGAAACACCTGTTAAAACTATCATGGTAGATAATGGCTCCTCTCTTAATTTATGCACTTATCAATTATTCCAAAAACTCAAATTAAAGGAAGAAGATCTTAATGAATCAAATGTTATTATAAAATCTTTTAACAATGAAATTCAAGAAGCTCAAGGTACTATAATTCTTCCCCTTAATATTGGATCCAAGATCCTGGATACTTTGTTTTATGTAGCATATTGCCCTTCACCTTACAACCTACTTCTCAGAAGTCCTTGGATTCATACGATGAGGGTTGTCCCTTCCACTCTTCACCAATGTTTGAAGTTTGAACTTGCAAATAAAATTGTTACCATACATGGTGACCCAACACCATTTGAAGAATATTTAACGGTTGAAACATCAAGTTCTATACATTCTCCATTGTCACAATTACCTTCTATCCATCACTTTTCTTCATCCATATATGATCATCCTTGTTTACCAAATAACACCCATGCATATCTTTCACATATGCTCCCTCCATCTTATCAAGACTTGGAAGATAGTGATAAGAATGAAGAACCTTCTTATCCTTCTGACATTTTATTTTGTAACATGATCAATTTTACACATATAAAAGTCAAATCTTTTGCTACATTATTCTACATTATAATAAAGCTTTTGTTATCGCTACCTTTTATTCATCACCTTTTGTTCTTACCTTCACCACAACCAAATTATCCTTCAAAACCTCCTTTGATTTTGAAGCAACCTTAGACATGCTATACTCAAATAACCTTGTATAGTGTATATAGATCATCTTGTATATACCACCAATTTCATAAATCAAAATAAAAATAAAAACAAAATCATCAAAATCTTCAAAAAACATTTTCTATTTTTGCACCTGTCAATTCTTGAAGTATTGCAGTCATATTTTCAATTATTTTGGATAAATTAGCATTTATTTGGAATCCCGCACTTTCACACTCACATGAATAAATATCTTGATTTTATTTGGTATGATTATTAATCTCTCTTATATCAAAGTCCACAGTTGAATTAAATAAAGTTTTGAGCATAGAGAATTGATCTTGTTATTTACTTGAACCAAGTATATCTTTTCACATTAAAATGATTTCATTGCAAATTCAATATGATGCTACATAGTAGAAGTGGTTTCTTGAGCGAAAAGTTTCCCCTGCTATCCTATCATGCACATGGTCTAGAATCTTTGAGAATTGACAAAAGGACAAGCTCACCCCTGCCCAGAATAAAAATCCCTTGCTCTACAGCCAATCCGAGCAAGTATCCCTAGTATAGGAAGAAAAAGAAAAGTCAAAGAAAATGAGAAAAAGAAAAATATCATTTTGTACCATCGCAGCAATATTTCAGCATTATCTCAGTTCCAAGCAAAAAAAAAAAAAAAAAAGAGAAAAAGAAAAGAAAAAGCAAAATGCAAATAAATCCCTTTCCCTACCCCTTGAAAAGAAAAGAAGGGTGAATGAGCTTGAATCCCTGGAATTCTCAATTATTCGAAAACCGTGAGGTAAGCCCCATAACAGGTGGTTTGTGCCCAACCCGCTTGGCCTTGGGTAACTCCTAGCATGGTGATATGTCCGTCACATTAGCGACCTTCTTTTGTACGGACCTATGTCCGCTTATGGATCAGCTAGCTCTTGATGACCCGACTTACATAGTAGTCCGGTACGGTTACATGCATATAAATCATGGTCAACGAACACTTATTTGGTTAATTCAAATTACTTGTATCAAATTATCTTGCTCAAAATTGGTAAATGAACAATACAATTGCACACACATTTGTATTTGAGAGATTTTGTATCATTATGATAAATCAAGATCGGCAATGAACTCACATATGCACATGAGGGTTCCTTATAAATCTACATTTTGTCTTTGAGATAATTTAAAATATTTATGCAAATATTTTGGAATAATTTCATCTTCTTATTTGAGAACATCTGCTTAGCATAAAAACAATTAAATACATTTTTTTCCAAAATCCAAAATTTTCTTTCAACAACATGTTCAAAAATCTAGCAATAAAGTCACATTTATATATACTTTCGACTTCCGCAATGATGGTATAGTTCCTAAAACCTAAATTGGAATTTTATGCCTAGCGCAAGTCCTCATCTTATATATTTTCTGTTTATCTCAAAATCAAAAATCAATTATGCAATAAAATTATTTTTGGATTTCGTGATGATGGTATAAGTCTATACCTATAATTCTATGCCTAGCGCAAACCATTGTTCTAATTTTATTTCCCATTCATTTTAATTCATAAAAACATATGGCTTACATCATTATGTTACACAATTGTGCTTTAAAAAGAATGAACACTTTTTCTATTTCATTTCATTATGTCAACATTCAATTTTGCAACGATGGTATAATTCCTAAGGAATTGTTCAAAATTTTATCACACTTAGGAATTTTATGCCTAGAAAAAATCATATTTTTTATATATTTCATGCATAATATTTTCATGAAAATCTGAAAACAAATCATCACCATCATCATTTTTCATCATCACAACACAAAGTCTTAAGACAGTCTCTTAAGCACTCTTTTACTTTTAGCAATATTTCTATACTGGGATTAGCTTGATGACCTAGCGAGCGGTGACTCCATGAAATGGTCATATAACAACGACAATGTCCTTTGAAATTATTGTTAGAAGTCCCTTTATTTTTCATCAAATCACACCACAACAACCAATTTGTTTACATCAGATTATTTCATTTAAATTTTATAGCATGACATAAAATTATACTATTTCCAACGACATAATTACATGAATAATCAATCAACAATTCAAAATTTAAAGCATCATAAAACATATGGACAAGTCATATCACAAAAATCATATATATATATATATATCAAAATATATGTACATCATATCAAAACTGGATTGGTATGCCACAATCTATACCCTGGCATACTCAATCCTCTCAAAAATATACAGTCTATAGTCAAAGAGCAGCTAGTCTCGAGAAGCCCTCGAGCTCTCAACCTCATCTCCTCTCCCACCCTAGCATGGAGGAGGTGGTCCCATCGAGGTCCATGCTGTATCGTGGGTCCTCGACGTCGATCATGAGGATGTCCTCGATGATCCCATCATGATCGGCTCCGCAATGGGGGTTGGCAATGGTATCCTCTAGTTCTCTGGAACCACATGATAGTACAATCCCTGGTAGAACATGGTCTGAGCAATAGACCATGCCAGATCCCGAGTGCTCGCCCCTCCGCTCTGAGCCCTGAGTCATGTAGCCTCATCCTGTAGTGTCTGCACCTGAGCCCGGAGGTGGGCATTCTCAGCCTAGAGAGCCACCATCTCGTTGCTCTCCCCCACCTCGACACCCTTGCCCTTATCGAGTGATGGTGGCCTATCCCTCTACTGAGAAGGGAGTCCCTCCTCCCTCCTCTCTGGCTACTGTGGTCTCTCCGGAGCCTGTGGCACTCTCCAGCATCTCTCCTGAGGAGACCATCATTGCTCCCTCCCTCCGTGACCCCTCGCTGCATCGATGGCAGCCTGGCACCGCCTCCCCATCCATCGCACCACAGCGTGCATCGGACCCTATGCCCTCATCATCCGAGGAGGGTGGATGCCTACATACCAGGCATCATACCCATCTATGACCCCAACATCATCCCCATCCACTGGCTGAATGGGGGCATCATCAACATCCTGACTCTAGAATCATTGCATATCTGGAGCCCCGCTCAGTGTAGTATTATCCCGGATAGTCTAGGAGTACTCATAGTCTCTGAGAGAAGGGATCCCCTATGTAGACTGCCTCAAAACTCGGTCATAGCGGTGGAGCTCTACCTCTCCCCGCTCCATCCTCAGCCAGAAGACTCGCTTGATGCGAGCCAACTCCTGTCCATCCTCTCCCCACCCTGGATGCTCTCTCCATGGCCTCCAGGTGATCTGGTCAGGGATGAGGTCATCTAGCAACCTCCGGGACATCGATAGATCTATCCACCACTGTGACCCTCTCTGGAGCCACCAATAGAAAACTCGAGGTCTCTCCTGATCAACCCCTATTAATGGAAGCCCTATCGGCCTCTGCACCGCAATGTGCTCCCAGCACCAAACCTGTAGCAGCGATGTCAAAACTAGACATCGACCTCCCTTGTATACGACCCCGTATAGGATCCTATACAAGCGGCATAGTACAAAGCTACCCCAAGAAAACCTATAGTCATGGTCTCTCATATCATAGACCACATCTGAGAGCAGCCATGGTAACCTGCATCCACTCTGGTGGCATAGCAGTAAGCCACCCACTACCCCTACCAAAACCTGAGTCAATCGAGATGCCCTAGGCATCTGCCTCAATGTCTCGATGTTCACTCCGCCCTTCTCCAGGGCGAAGCTAGGGTCTCCGCATAGTCGCATCATGGCATGGCCCTGATTGGCCGTAGGAGTCATCAATCACCCATGTATGGGGATCCTCAAGATCCTCCATACATCCTCTAGAGTGGGAGCCATCTCCCCTATCGATAACCGAAGCAGGATGACCCCGGATACCACCTCTCTGCTAGGGCTGTCAGTAGCCCCATGTCTATAGGTATTTGTGGCATCTCTGCCACATGTTGTAGCCCAACCTTCGATAGTCGGTCTCGCTCCGCCTGATCGAGCATGGCTACATCATCTCTGAGCCCCCCGTATTTCCACTCTCGACTTTTTAGTAATCCCCTCTACAAAATAAACAATAAAACAACAAAAATCATTAATAGATAATCATTAAAATCAGTTAAATCAATTTCATCTTATAAAAAAATGATATCATCCATTATTGGATGATATCATACTAAATTAAGTCAAATCATCCTTGGTAGGATGAAATCGGCGATATAGGGATGATTTCGATGAAATTGGGACGATTTCGTCCCGACGTCATCGATGGCCTAAAAATGGCCGTGATGCCCCAAAAATAGTCAAAATTTAAATTAAAAATCACACAAATCAAATTAAAAACATAATTCATCAAGTTTAGATCCTTACCCGCAACCCGCGTCGGACCTCTGTCGATCTGTGTGTTGTTTCCACCATTTTGTCTACAGAGCTCTAAAACAGCAAAAGTGAACAGTAACAATGAATTAGGGTTTTACCCTATTTTTTTTTAATTTTATTTAAAAACAACTTTTTTTTAAATTTTCTTTTTCACGCTTTTACCTCAAACGTTCGATTTGGGTAAAAACACGGAGGGGGCACCATAGTAAGCAGTTGTACGATTCGACCTAGAATCGTCGTCTAAAAAATGGAATAAATTTTTGCTTTCTCGTAAAGCGTGAAGAACTCGTCTTTAACGCATTTTCTTCGAAAAATTCGCTAAAGAGGGGGCAAAATGTAGCACCCTAAAATTGGCGCAGTTAAACCCTTAGTAAAAAGATAAAAATTTGAATTTTAACCCCGAAACCGCCCGTTAACCGCTCACCCCATTTTTTGCGCCATTTTTAGGAGTTGTTTTGACCGTTGGACGATATCGTCGTCGATCAGACGAAATCGTCCCAGATCGGATGAATTCGTCTGGAACAGAACGTCCAGACGATTTCGTCCCAAAACTAAATTTTCATAATTAGCTTCTATTTCAACAACCTCTCCAACTTGGGCAGAAGCGTGTCTGCGTAGTTGGAGATTCCTCCGTTGGAGATCTCCTAGATTGGGATGATCCCCAACCTCCTAACCTCCCCCTAATCCTATATAAACTGGGATTTTCTCAGTTTATCCCCCTCTCCCCGGCTCTCCTCCTGACTCTCTCCATGGTTGATTTTCCCTACCATTTAGCTTTGTTGTGTTAAGACGTCCTATCTACCATTGTTTGCACTCGTAGTCTTAAGTTTTCATTGTGCTTCAATTGGAGGAAGCTCGGATCCTATCGCAGATCGACGATGATCTCATACGATTGGAGGTGATCTCGACTGTAGTTCAGATTGGGGGCAATCAGAGCCCTGAGTTTGCATTTCTCATCTTCCTTCCTTATTTTACTATGCATTAGCTTGATTATTTTCATTCTGCATCCTGGAGTTCACCTCATTTAGCATAAATGCATGATAAAGTTAAAATAAGTTATTAAAACAATGCATTTCCTTTAATCTGCTATCTAGATTTATCAGTTAAGCATTTATACTCTCATTTCTATCATTTTGCATTATTCTTGCAGTTGCATTTTTGGTTTTTGGTGTCTGTTTCTGTGATTGCAGGTTTTTGACGAATTCGTCTGATGAATTCGTCAGATCGACGATGATCTTGTCTGATCTCAGATGATCGCCTATGATCTGGGATGATTATGTACAATTGCAGATGATCCTGTCATATTCGGGATGATCTGGACTCCTACAAGCTTCAGAATCTTCATCAGACATCCGAAATCAGGTGCATTCTTTCTCATTTAACATATTCCTTGTATTTAGGATTCATTCATGCTTTTTGTATTCATATAAATCAGCATTTTCATATAGAATAGCTTAGATTCATTTTGGCCAACCTAGGAATATGAATGATTGAGTATAAAATGAACACATCAAACCCATTCTCAACCTAGGCGTGGAAACTGCCACTCAAAGTTTCCTGGTGAACCCCACCATCCATCAAAAATTCACCCTTATACCCCTCCCCCGAGAGGCGCGACCTTCAAAGGGCCTCTCAGTCCGAGGTATTGTCCCATCCTTCTCGCATCCCCCTTCCGGGCATGGATCCTTTAGCTTGAAGGTAAGGGCGTGAAAAATTTGGGTCAAGTACAATCCTATTGCGATAAATGGTAAAGATATAGCATGCATACAAGAAAATGAAATTGACAACAAATGAAACAAGAAAGAAAACACTTTATTTCTTTGTGTTCAAAGCCAAAATCCAATTACAAGTATGTCCCTCTTAGGGATATTCATTTTGATACAATATTACAATAGGAGTGCACAATTGTTTTCCCTATTAAGGGTAGGTGTGATTTCCAAATGCCTTTCAGAATGGCACAAACTGGTCTAGGGTGGAGGTGCCCTCTTCTTCGTAATGGGGAAGGAACTTTATGGTTTCCTCTCCTTTGAAATTGTTCCCTACAGTCAAGAAACAATAGGAATATCAAAAATATAGGCAGCCTCTCATGATGAGGCCCTTTTAGGTAAATTGCATAATGACACCATTAACATGCATAATCAAGAAAAAATAAAGAAGGCTTATAAGCTATGCAAAGTGAATCAAGATTCATGTAATAACATAAAGGAAAGTAGCAGTTATACTATGCATGGATTAGATATGAAAAGTGAAGCATAAAAATTCATAAAGAAAGCATTTAAGTCCTAATTGAAGCATAAGCATAAAATATAAATCTAACCTAGTTTTACAGTAAGAAGTCTTCTAAAATTCTATTAAACCATAAAAACATCTAATCTAACCTAATTAACCAAAAAAAAATAGAAATAGGAAGGCAGTTATACCTTTGCTGCAAACCGTAGCTCTGTTGCATGGTCTGCACTATAAACCATGGCTGACAGCCATAGTTAGCACTCTGATAGCTTCCCCTCAATTCCAAGGGTAGTGGTCTTAACCTCCTTATCCAATTGATGATCAAAGGTCACCTTCGATGTCCTTCTGATAGGTTTGGCGGTCAAATCATTGTGATGGGCCTTCATTTATCTAGATTTGCATTTCTTAGCTCTCCTAGACTCCTAGGGCATCCATAATGCAATTCATCATGAATATTGGAAAGTAGGCAGGTTATAAGTGCAATAGCTATCTCTTAGTATACTCGATTGACTGTAAAATTTGACAGGGCTCCACTGCTCAAATATCCAATGCTCTCTCTGATCATTTGCCCTAATTTTGAGGGGTACTTAGAGGACTACCCAAGGGCTAGGGGTGGCATCCTGAAGAATCCAAGATCAAGAAGGGATGGTTAGGATAGTTGGAATGGAAGCTTTTACTCTCTAACCACCTTCTTCTAAATCCAATGGTTGTTTCAACCGATTTAGCTCGGATTGAAGGTCAACTAAACTTCAATTAAGACTGCAGGTCATAGCTATGTTCTAGACTGCAAACCATAGGTCTTAACCATGGTTCAAATGTAAACCACAAGTCTAGGCTATGGTTCAAATTGATTAGGCCAAGGAGCCCAAATTGAGTGGTTAGAACCACTGCTCTATCTTGGAGTCTATCCAAGATCTTCCATATGGTCTTGTAGCATGTCCATATGAGTAGTCGCCCTTGACATGACACGTTTTAATTGTCTACATTAGCAAACCTATCCAATCCTACAATGGCCATTATGTTATTCAACTTGAGCATTTCCACTTTAGCACACATATTTTCATTTAATCCACTAATGAAAAAATCTTGGAAAAACTTAACACTTAATCCCTAATGCAATTTGCTAGGTTTTGAAACTATTTGATAATCATGAATAGATGTTTTCTATTTTAACTTGATGAGGTATCCAATGAAATTCCATCCTCACTAGGTCTAAAATTGTTGAATAATTCATGTTTTAAATTTAGCCCAAGTGAGTCACAAATGCATAGTCTCTAACCATTGGTACCATTGGATTGATTTCTATTATAATTTCAAAGATGCAATTACAAATCTTTGATCATGGAGAGTGTTTTGAAGAAAAAATATTATTTGAAAAAATATATATTATTTGAACTAATACAACTTGATCTCAAGGAAAACTAATGTTGTTTGCAATTGATGGTTTAAAGGGATACAAGTAATGCCCTTTTACAAAAGTGCCTTTGGAGGCCACAAAATAGGGTTTTGAGAAGTGAGAATCCCTTATTTAGGAAGGAGGTCAACACCTCAACAATATTCCAAAAGACCCTCAAGTTGAGTGGGCTTACTGCTCATGTGCCACTATCAATCTGACCTATCCTAAAGACCTATAAGACCTACAAAAAGGGTTTAGAATGTTTGAGGGTCTATCTTGATCAGACCCCTTGTGTTTGAAGATAAAAAGACTCAAAATGAAGCTAATCTATTACAAAATCCATGAAAACTATTACAAAACCAATTTTGGATGGTGACTCTTACCTATCTAGAGGGTTTTTTGTCCTTCTAGTGTCTTGTACTGATCCTTGAAAAGGGTCACACCCTAGGGTGTGATTATTTTGGGTTATAGGGTACCTTATGATCCTAAATGTTATACCCTAATTAAATTCTAGGTGATTTAGAATAGCCTTCTACAACTATTTGCACTAATATCTTCATGTGACCACAAAAATGGCCTCACACCTATGCTTCCTACTGCATTATATAAACAAGATATACAAAAGAATGCATTGCAAGATTAACAACAAATTTTAAAGAAAATAACACTTTATTCCATTTATAAAGAAGCCAATTCCAGTTACAAATACATCCCTCTTAGGGATACCATTTTGATACTCTTTTACAATAGGAAAAGCATATGAAACCCCTTTCAAGTGTGAATGTGAGTTTCAAGCCATTGGGGGTGACACAAACTGCTCTAGGGTGGAGTTGAACCTCTTATTTGCATTGATGAAGGAATTGGATGATTGACTCTCCTTTGAATCTGTTTTCCTGCAGTCAAAAAACAACACAAAAGCATTAATAGCATAGGCAACCTCTCATGATGAGGTCCTTTGAGGAATGTGAACATGAAGATGCTACAATACTAATGAAATCAATAAAATAATCAAATCATGCTATACTTATACCAAATTCATAAATATTTCTTGAGACATAAAAATGAAGAGTACTTCTCTCTATCTAATGGAATAAATGCATGAAATTATGCATTGAAACATGAGATTAGTACAAAGTTTCTCAAATGAAAAGAACTCATGTAAAACCCTAATTAAAATTATTAGTGTCTCTAAAACATGAAATAAACTATCAAAATGCTTAATCTAGTCTAATTAAGTGCACTGTGAAATAAATATTAAGGAAATATTTCATTGGTTGCAAAACACAACTCTAATGAGTGGTCTGCACTGTACACCATGGTTATCAACCATGGCTAGCAATAAAGTAAGTTTACCCTCCAATTCTAGGGTTGTGGGCTTGATCCTCCTTTTCTAATTTATGATCAAGGGTTGCCATGGTGTCCTCTGACTAGATTGGTGGTTGAATTACATAATTGGGTCTCTGTTCACCTAAATTTGCATTTCTTGATGTTCTAGCTCCTTAGGGCATCCATGGCACAAATTGATATGATGCTAGGTGAATTGGTAAGTGAATGGTAACTAAAATCTCTCAGTATGCTCAAGTGATTCTATAATATGATAGGGCTTTGCTGCTCTAAATGCACTATGTATTGCTATATATTTGCCCTAATTTGAAGGGGTACTTATAGGATTACCCAAGGGCTAGGGTGGCTTCATGGAGAAGCCAAGATCAAGAAGAGGTGGTTACGATAGTTGGATTGGAAGCCTCTAGAATCTTCCATCCTTTAACCACCTTATTCTATTACAAATGGTCATTAAAACCGATTTGGCTTAGATGAAGGGCAACTGAACTTCAATTTATATCGCAAGTGACAGCTACGATCTAGACTATAGACCGCAGGTCTTAGCTACAGTTTAGTCTATAGACCATAGGTCTCAATCGTGGTTTAGACTTATTAGGCCAAGGAACCCAAATTGAGTGGTTATAACCACTGATGTATCTTGGAGTCTATCCAAGATCTTCCATATGGTCTTGTATCATATATCATATGAGTAGTCGCCCTCGACATGATGCATTTTAGGTGTCTATAGATACCCCTTTTGAGATGCATTATGAGATCGAACAATGCATGAGCAAAAATATGCCACCTAAAATGATGTCGAAGGTTATATGATGATCATTAGTCAGATCAATATTAGATGCCCCAAGTCCTAGAAAATGGACACGCATCTTGGAATCATTGCTTCCAAATCTTTGGAGGCTTACATTTGATAGAGCTTGAACTCATCGTCAAAAATTTGGGTAGCTTTGATGCTACAATAGGAGTTATGCCTATATAATTGAAAGGAGGAGAGCTACAAACTAACTGTCATATTTGTTATTTTTCCCAAGCAAAGGGGTAATATTATGATAGTTGTTGACAATGATTCATAAGAACGAATGCAATTTTGACAAGATCAAGAGATCTACGATTTTAGGGATCTTCTATTGACTTTGATTATGATTTGAAAGAATGACTACCCCGTTAAGCAATGAGTCGATGAGAGTAATGACAATAAATGAAGCGACGATGTTGCTTGACCATTATGAATGATCTAAAAAAAACTTAAAATTTTATCATTTGATTACTTGGCTAAGCCTAGTTCAGCTTATGATTGCAACTATTATTAGTAATTTCACATTCATATCCCATGGAGCAATTGGGCTGCAATAGCCTTATTAGGAAATCAAAATGATACAAATCCAATTAGATGTATGTTGAATCAATTTGTTGATGATTTGTTGAAAATATGCAATAGGGGAAATGACATGAAACACTTCATTCTCGTGGAGCAGTCTAGCCTTGAAGGTCTTATTTGGGTTTGAAGAGAAACATATCAAATCAACAATGACAATTTTATCCCAAATGTCCTTATGGTTATTTACTCATCTTGTCGGATTGCATGGAGCGTTAGTCGCTGCAACCACCAAGTTTCTAGGGTAAATAACTGAATACAAGGTACATTTGGCCTTTTTGACTTGTTTGATTTTTTGGTTAATTTTGAATTGAATTTGTTTATTTGGTTGGGAGGTGTGGTGCTCCATGAAAGGATTGTCATAGTGACGACCTCGATTGAATGTACTTTGTAATCTCGCCAGTTATTTTTATTTTTATGTTTTTGACTTTTTAAATTTTTTATTGATCCTGGTGCTCGAACATCACCAAATTTGATAAATTGATTTCTCTTATTGGGTTTATGATCTGTTAGGAATCATTAATTTGTCTTTTAAAAAATTCCCATGGTGGGATTTTAGTGCATTTAATGCCAGTTGCAAACCACGCACATGGATTGTGGTTGGTATTTCCAATTTTGGGAACTGTGGCTCAAGGTTACGATCGTAAAACCCTAATTTTAGGACCACAATTTTGAGCTGTGGTCCAAAGAAATTAGAAAAGGGTATTTAAATTTTTCCATTTTAAAAAATTCTCATTATTCCTTGAAAGCGATTTGCAATTGGAGAGCTTTGAGAGGTGAGGAAGCATATCTGACGTGAAACTCTACCAAAACCTACTTTCAATGACCTCATACACATCCTGATGGTGGACTCTTCACAACATTCATCCAATAGAAGTATCGGTGTAGGGAAGGTAACCCTAAACTTAACTCGAGCATTCCTTACCAATTTAAAATGAACCTCATTAAGTAATGGGTTAGTCAACCTCACTAGATTGTTGGTAAAGAACATCACATTAGTCTAGGTTAGGTTAGATATTTTATTTTTCTTGGGTGTAGGCTAGGAAGTGACCCAAAAAAGGTCACTTTCCTAGACCACAACTGGCAGATGTGGTTCCCAATTTTTATATTGGGGACTGCAATTGTCATCCATGGTGGGATTCAAATCCCAACAGTCAAAATTTTGACTATTATGCAGACCGCAACTTTGACCTGCAGTTCCCAATTTTTGAATTTTTTTTCAAATTTTAATGATTTTTAATTTTCTTGGAAATTAATGCCATTTATTGCACTACTGAGATGCATTTTTGAATTTTCTTAAAGTTTTGGATTACTTCTTGCATTTTTTTTATGTTTCTTAACCATTTTTAGATTTGTTTGACATTTTTAAGGTCATTTTTTTAGTTGTTTTTAGTTGTTTTTAGGTATATTTTCCCTTATGTACTATTAATTTTTAGAAATTGACCTCTATATCTAGGGAGTCAGATCTCCTATGCACGCTCCATAGACATCTCACCATCCTAGAGCGGAAGTAGTTCAGTGCAATTGTCTTTGGCTATGTATGGGATCTACCTATGATTATGGTAGATTCGACGTACATGAATGCGTTGGCCCGATGTTGGGAGGTCTAGACCAACACATTTCTCCTTTCCATAAGTGAAATGACTATCACATTGGAGGATATCTATCGGATATTTAGGATTCCTATTGATGGTGAGCCCATCACCTCCACTCCTTTTTCTAGAAAGGAGGATGTCTTTGATAAGATTTTTGGTAACCAAAGTGAGGATGCCTAGGGTAGGGCCAATCATGGGGGCATCCACATCAGATACTAGTGTGGGGAGGGCATCTTCTCTATTTGATAGGTCATATTTATGCAAATCATGATTCAGATTTTTCTTCCAGACTCCTCAGGTGCGAGGTTCCCCTAGAACCTCCTAGCCAGTGTCAAGAGAGTTACTTAGATCTCCATGTAGTTACCACTACTTTTGGCTTGGGGAAGTACTTTGTTATGCTAGATATACTAGGAGCTATACCAGGCTACATGCAAGAGTTGAGTTGGCATCAGTTGCAACTTGCTACATTAGATTTAGGGCTGGTAGTATATTAGGATCGAGTGATCGACTGACTTACTATTGAGCAAGGTGCAGAAACAGTATTGTCATTGTTGTCAACACAGTCAGATAGATCGATTGATGCAGTGGATAGGAGTTAAGAGGTTCTTCAGAGCAGTGGCTTTCCAAAAGATAGAAGTGGCCCATATGCTAAAAATCAAAAGAAAATCACAAGGAAGAAAACTATCACGATATCGTGACATGTTGGCAAGAAAGAAAAATTGTCGCGATATCGCAACATGTTTGAAGAAAAAGAGGAGAAAGAAAAAGGTGTCACGATTTCGTGACATGTTGCATTTTTGCGGGCCAAAGAAAAGAGGATAGGAGAGAGAAAAAGGTGTCGCAATTTCGTGACATGTTCCATTTTTGTGGGCCAAAGCAAAGAGGAGAGGAGAGAGAAAAAGGTGTCGCGATTTCGCGACATGTTCCATTTTCGTGGGCCAAAGCAAAGAGAAAGAGGAGAGAGAAAAAGGTGTCACGATTTCATGACATGTTGCATTTTCACGGTCCGAAGCGAAGAGAAAATGCAAGGAAGAAAAAATGTCATGATTTCACGACATGTTCGGAGAAACAGCGCAAGCAAGCAAAACTGTCTCAATTTCATGACATGTTGGAAGAGAGAAAGGCAAGTAGAAAAAGTGTCATGATTTTGTGACATATTGCAAGGAAGGTTGTACAGATGAAAGTGTCATGATTTTGCGACATATTGCAAGGAAGGTTGTACGGACGAAAAAGTGTCACGATTTCGTGACATATTGCAAGGAAGGTTGTACGGACAGAAAAGTGTCACGATTTCATGACATGTTGCAGGAGAGAGTCCGAAAGAAAAAGTGTCACAATTTTGCGACATGTTGCAAGAGAGAGAGTCCGAAAGAAAAAGTGTCGCGATTTCACGACATATTGCAGGAGAGAGAGTTCGAGAGAAAAAGTGTCATGATATCGCGACATGTCGGGTTTTTGTGACCCAAAGGCAAGAGAAAGTGCTAAGGAGAAAAAGTGTCACGATATCATGACATGTTGGGTTTTTGTGACCCGAAGGCAAGAGAAAGCGCTAAGGAGAAAAAGTGTCACGATATCACGACATGTCGAGTTTTCACGACCCGAAGGCAAGAGAAAGCACTAAGGAGAAAAAGTGTCGCGATATCGCGACATGTCGAGTTTTCATGACCCGAAGGCAAGTGAAAGAGCAAAGGAGAGAAAGTGTCACGATATCATAACATGTCGCATTTTCACAACTAAAGGAGGAGAGAGAAAGCAAGAAGGAAAAAGTGTCGCGATATCGCGACATGTTGTGTTTTCACTGGTTGAAGCCGAGAGGAAGAGCAAGGAGGTGAAAGTGTCATGATATCGTGACATGTTGTGTTTTTGCGGGCGAAAGTCGAGAAGAGAACAAAGAGGTAGAAGTGTCATGATTTCATGACAGGTCACGTTGGCACAAGCAAGAAGAGAACCCAGCCGAAATAAGATATGTGACAGTTAACTAAAGTTCCATGATAGTTACAGGGGCAGTTGCAAAAGAAATACATGCAGCTAAAATAAGAAGAGTTAACTGAAGTTATACAACAGTTACAAGTGCATTTATAGAGAAAAATCATGTAGCTAAAATAAGAACAGTGAACTAGAGTTAGAACGACAGTTACAAGGTTAGTTACGGAGTGAATGCATTGAGCAGCGGTTAAACTAAAAGTCATCAGTCAAAGACCAAACAAAGGTATTTTGGTGAATAGTGAGAGAGGTTGGGTTAGAAATAGACCAGTCAGGGTCTTGAATAAGTGAAGGCATTTTTATGTCAATCTTATAGCTTCATATTTGCAGACCAAGTTGGTGCTTGG
Organism: Wollemia nobilis; assembly: GCA_028583015.1. NCBI lineage: Eukaryota > Viridiplantae > Streptophyta > Pinopsida > Araucariales > Araucariaceae > Wollemia > Wollemia nobilis. Next base: position 8,051,367 of record JAQPPZ010017110.1, read on the forward strand.
AATTAGGGGTTGGTGCTCCTTTTTATGGGTGCAGATAAATTAGGGGTTGGTGCTCCTTTCTGTGGGTGTAGATAAATTAGGGGTTGGAGCTCCTTCCAGTTGGTGCTGGTAAAGTGATTGTAAAATTGGTGTTTTGTAAAGACTAGATTTGGACAGTAATCCAAGCAGTCATTTTTGAGGAGTAGCCAAATTGGCGAACCTTGTTACATCATGTGTTGTGGAATGATCTCTTATGATATTTGCATTATCTGATTTAAATCTTCATTTTTTCAGTATTAAGAGTTGTAGATTTGAATTTAAATAGCTACACTGATTCACCCCCCCTCTCAGTATCATTGTGATACTAACAATTGGTATCAGAGCCAGGTTCCTGAACAAGCTTAATCGGCTAAGGTGATCTTGGAAGTAAGACAATGGTAGGTGGTGAAGGATTCTCTTCAAACAAAGCACCATTTTTTGATGGAACAAATTACTGATTTTGGAGACTCAGGATGCAGACATATTTGTGTGCTTTGGGATTCGACATTTGGGAGTCAGTAGAAAGTGGATACACAATACCCACCACTCCTCCAACCGATGCTTCCGATAATAAATTGTTTGAGAATAACTCTAAAGCCAAAAATGCTATCATGTGTGGTTTAGTGGACAATGAACTGATAAATATTATGAGTTGCAAAATGGCAAAGGACATGTGGGACAAACTAAAGAGCATTCATGAAGGAGACGACAAGATCAAGGAGGCTAAGCTACAAACGCATCGAGCTCAGTTTTAAGCATTAAAGATAAATGACGATGAGAACATTGAGGCATACATTCTGAGAGTTAATGGAATCATTAATGTGATTAGAGGACTCAGCGAGGAAATGGAAGATGTTGTCATCGTGAAAAAGGTACTAAGATCTCTTCCCCAAATATTTGATTCTAAAGTTTTAGCAATAGAAGAATCTAAATATCTAAATACCTTTAGTATAGATGAGATGCATGGTTATTTGATTGCATATGAGATGAGAATAGGAAAAACTAAACCCACAGACAGGGAAGCTACTTTTAAAGCACATAAAAATGTAAAAGCAAAGCAAGAATTTAAGAAAGAAGAGACATCAGATGAAACAGAAGAAAACTTTGTTCAAAAACTAATAAGGGGAAAAGGAAAATACAGAGGAAAGCTACCATTTAAGTGTTTCAACTGTGGAGGCATTGGACACTTTGCAACTAAATTTCCACTTAATGAGAAAAGCAAAAGTGATGAAGGTTCACATCAAGAAAGAAGTGACTGGAAGAAGAAACCAAATTTTAGAAAAGGAAACTACAAGAAGAAAAGTTTCATATCCAAGAATGTCAGTTCTTCAGAAGACAACTCTGATGAGGATTTTGAAGAAAAAATAGGTGAAGCTCTTTTCATGGCATTCGAAGAAGAAAGAACAAAAGAAAAATAGGAAGGTGACAAAAAATTTGAGGCTTAAGTAGATCTGGAAGGTGAGTTGGTCGCTGCACTTCAAGAGCTAAGTATAGAAAGGAAAAATAATAAGAAAAATTCAAGAAAGCTTGAGGATGCCAATCAAATCATAACCAGCTTAAAAGTACAGATGGATGAATTTAATAAAATATCTAAATATATCAAAGTACAATTAACCATGAAAATATATGAGTGCAGCAAGCTAGAAGAAGAGATTTTTGGTTTAAAGATACAGCTAGAAGAGATGAATCAAAAAATGACTTGCTATCACAAACTTGAAGGAAGTTTTGTGAAGCTGGATGAGATTTTAAATAACCAAAGGTCTATAGGCATCAAATTTGGGTTAGGCTTCATCGAAGGAGAATCATCAACTGGATCAAAGGCCATAACTATAGAACCCATAAAGAATGAAGACAAGATCATGGTTAATCAAGAAAAAATGAATCATTCAAAAGAAAGCAATAATGCTAGGCAAGAGAGGAGTATTGACAATGATGGATTCACCAAAGTAACTCATCAGAGGAGAAGAAGATTTATGGCTCCCACTACAAAATGGCAAAGACCATCACCCAGGTTCACTCATTCCTTTTCTGTTTATTGTTTTAAATGCAATAGTTATGGACATAAGATTTCTGATTGCAAGTATAAAGTAGGACAAAGGAAATTTTTCAGTAGAAATGTTTTTTCACCATTAATGGATTATGCAGTTGAATGCTATAACTGTCATAATTATGGGCACATTGCAAGAAATTTTTGAAGCACATTTGCAGCAAATAAACATCAGGGAAGAAATTTTCAACCAAACGGTTGGAAATAAAATAGAAAATTTCTCGAAAAATAGGCACAAGTTACTAACAAAGAAAAGTCAAAACAAGTGACAAAATCTGCAATAAAATCAGAGTGGAAACAAAAGGAGCAACCCAAGGAAGAAAAGGAATCCTTTATTGTACAGACAACATTTAAAACATAGAACAAATATGCACCTTGGATACTTGATAATGGATGCTCCAGTCATATGACAGGGGACAAACAAAAATTTGAAAAGATACAGAATTATGAAGGTGGTTCTGTAAAATTTGGAAATAATGATGGAGCTAAGATAGTTGGAAAATGATCAGTTAAGATCAGCGACAGAAAAATCAAGTCAAAAGAAGTCATGTTTGTGATTGGTTTGAAGCATAACTTATTAAGCGTAAGTCAGATTTATGACAGAGGTCATGAAGTAATTTTCAAGAAGCAAGGTTGTAAAGTCAAAATAGCAAACTGTGGAAAGTTGATAGCAACTGGATCAAGGACATCTGGAAACCTATATACTCTCTCAGAGACTTCAAAAAGAGCATGCTTGATTAGACAGGAAGAAAAAAATTGGTTGTGGCACAAAAGGCTCGGTCATATTAGCTTTGACAATATAGTAAGAATCGGCTGAAAAAAGGTAGTGAGAGATATTCCCACCATTGGTAAACCTTTAAATAGCATTTGTGCTTCATGCCAAAATGGGAAGCAAACTAGAGCCACATTTAAAACAAAAGAATACTTCACAAGTAAACCTCTAAAACTAATACATACTGATTTATGTGGACCCATGAGAACACAAAGCATAAATGGTGACAAATACTTTATGTTGTGCATAGATGACTATTCCAAGATGACATGGGTACTATTTTTGAAGCTTAAATCAGATGCCTTTGAAATGTTCAATATTTTCAAAAAAAAAGTTGAGAATGAAACAGGAAAAAGGATTAAATGCTTAATATCAGACAAAGGAGGAGAGTTCATTTTAGAGGAGTTTGTAGAGTACTGTGAAAAATATGGGATTAGGAGACAGTTTTCAGCAGCAAAGACACCTCAGCAGAATGGAGTGATAGAAAGAAAGAACAGGTCAGTGCAGGAAATGGCACGGACTATGTTGACTAAGAGCAAAATAGAAGATAGATTTTGGAAAGAGGTAGTCCATACTACGGTTTACATCCAAAATAGGTGCATGTTGAGGATGCATGAAAGCAAAACTTCGTATGAACTGTGGTTCGGTAAGAAGGCAACAACAAAATACTTTAAAGTCTTTGGAAGCAAGTGTTATATCAAAAGAACTAAATATAATCTTGGAAAATTTGAAGATAGAGCTGATGAAGGTATTTTTCTAGGCTATTCGACAAAAAGAAAAGCCTACACTTGCTACAACAAGAAGGTAAAGAAAATTGTGGAGAGTGTCGATGTTAAAGTAGATGAAGGTAGGGAACAAGAAAGAAGATATAAAGAAAACTACCCAATTTATGAAGAAGTTATTGAAGGAGATGATGAAAAGGAAACCAAATAGAAATAGAAAATAGACTCAGATGATTTATGTCATGATTCAAAAGAGGAAGAAAAAAAGAAATTCAAAATAGGAAGCTGGCAGAAGAATCATCCTAGAGAGCAAATAATTGGAGACCCCACAGTTGGTGTTTAGACAAGAAGAATATTAGTAAGTAACTACTCTCTATTATCCAACATTGAGCCCAAAAATGTTGCTGAAGCAAGCAAAGATGAAAGTTGGATGACAACAATAAATGAAGAATTAGATCAAATCGAGAAAAAAAAACATGGGAGTTAGTACCAAGACCTGCAAATAAAAATATAATCGGTACTAAATGGATTTTTCGAAACAAATTGAATGAAGATGGACAGGTAGTAAGGAATAAAGCAAGATTGATCTATAAAGGCTATGCACAAGTTGAAGGTATTGACTTTGAGGAAACCTTTGCACCAGTGGCCAAACTAGAGGCAATAAGAATGTTTCTAGCTTTAGCAGTTCACAAGAACTTCAAAGTTTATCAAATGGATGTAAAATCAACATTTCTGAATGGAAAACTTGAAGAAGAGGTCTATATTGAACAACCAGATGGTTTCCAAATCGGTGATAATCCCAATTTTGTCTGCAAGTTGAAGAAAGCATTGTATGGCTTGAAATAGGCACCCAGAGCATGGTATGCAAGACTAGACAACTATCTTACTCAACAAGGGTTTAAAAAATGTATGGTGGATAGCAATTTGTATGTCAAAACAACAAATTACCATCTCATTTTCCTTGTTGTATATGTAGATGATATCATATTTGGTAGCAACAATGATAATTCGTGTAAAGATTTAGTGATTAAGATGTAGAAAGAATTTGAAATGTCAATGATTGGTGAACTTTCGTATTTTCTCAAACTACAAGTTAATCAAAATGAGAAGGGCATATTCATTTCTCAAGTAAAATATGTGAAAGAGATGCTAAAAAAGTTCACAATGGAGGATTGTAAGCCTGTTAGCACTCCCATGACGACAGGTTGCAAGTTGAGCAAGGATGACAAATCTCCAGATGTTGATCAAACCATGTACAGATCTATGATTGGGAGCCTATTGTATTTGACAGCTACCAGACCAGATATATTGCAGGAAGTTTGCATGGTAGCATGATTTTAGGCGAGTCCCAAGGAGACTCATGTGATAGCAGTGAAGAGGATTTTTCGATATTTGAAGGGTACTATGGAGTATGGGTTATGGTATCCGAAAGGTAAGGACTTCGCCCTTATTGCATATTTAGATGCAAATTGGGCAGGATGTGTCGATGACATAAAGAGTACCAGTGGAGGGGAATTTTATCTTGGAGACAGGTTGGTTGCATGACACATTAAGAAACAAGAGCCAGTATCTTTATCCACAGTAGAGGCAGAGTATATTGTAGCAACTATGAGTTGTACGTAGGTCTTATGGATGAAACAAACCCTGAAGATCTTGGCATTAACTTCAGTGAGCCAATTTTAGTTAAGTGTGATAACACCAAGTGCCATTAACATCTCAAAGAATCTGGTTATGCATTCTCGCACAAAACATATTGTTATCCGATATCACTTTCTGAAGGAGAAAGTTGCGAAAGGTGAGGTAAAGTTGGATTTTGTTCCAACTACAGATCAAGTAGCGGATATCTTCACAAAATTGTTGCCCAAAGAAATTTTTGAGTACCTTCGCAATAAATTGGGAGTGGTTATGCTTCCCAAGAACTGACTAGCTATCAAAACCACATTCTCAGGGGGAGCATTTATATATTTGATTATCTTTTTGCTCATATTTGTAATTTTTGCTAACTGTCATAATATGTGCCTGAGAATGATGTGCAAGGACTCAGGGGGAGTCTGCAATAGCCCTTTGGTATTATTGTCAAAGGGAGAGAAGCATTACAGGAAATTGCATGTGTGTTGCCAACAATTCTAAAGGGGGAGATTGTTGAGCAAGGTGCAGAAATAGTATTGTCATTGTTGTCAACACAGTCAGACAGATCGGTTGATGCAGTGGACAAGAGTTAAGAGGTTCTTTAGAGCAGTGGTTTTCCAAAATATAGAAGTGGCCCATATGCTAAAAATCAAAAGAAAATCACAAGGAAGAAAACTATCATGATATCATGACATGTTGGCAAGAAAGAAAAATTGTCGCGATATCGTGACATGTTTGAAGAAAAATAGGAGAGAGAAAAAGGTGTCGTGATTTTGCGACGTTCTATTTTCGCAGGCCAAAGAAAAGAGGAGAGGAGAGAGAAAAAGGTGTCGTGATTTCATGACATGTTCCATTTTCGTGGGCCAAAGCAAAGAGGAGAGGAGAGAGAAAAAGGTGTCACGATTTCGCAACATGTTCCATTTTTGCGGGCCAAAGCAAAGAGAAAGAGGAGAGAGAAAAAGGTGTCATGATTTTGTGACATGTTGCATTTTCACGGTCCGAAGCGAAGAGAAAATGCAAAGAAGAAAAAGTGTTGCGATTTTGCAACATGTTCGGAGAAACAGTGCAAGCAAGCAAAACTGTCACGATTTCGTGACATGTTGGAAGAGAGAAAGGCAAGTAGAAAAAGTGTTGCAATTTCGTGACATATTGCAAGGAAGGTTGTACGGACGAAAAAGTGTCATGATTTCATGACATATTGCAATGAAGGTTGTAAGGACAAAAATGTGTTGCGATTTCGTGACATATTGCAAGGAAGGTTGTACGGACAAAAAAGTGTCGCGATTTCACATGTTGCAGGAGAGAGATTCCAAAATAAAAATTGTCACGATTTCGTGACATGTTGTAGGAGAGAGAGTTTGAAAGAAAAAGTGTCATGATTTCATGACATATTGCAAGAGAGAGAGTCCGAGAGAAAAAGTGTCACGATATCGTGACATGTCGGGTTTTCGCGACCTGAAGGCAAGAGAAAGCGCTAAGGAGAAAAAGTGTCGTGATATCGCGACATGTCGGGTTTTCGTGACCCAAAGGCAAGAGAAAGCGCTAAGGATAAAAAGTGTCATGATATTGTGACATGTCGGGTTTTCATGACCCGAAGGCAAGAGAAAGAGCTAAGGAGAAAAAGTGTCATGATATCATGACATGTCGGTTTTTCGTGACCCGAAGGTAAGAGAAAGCGCTAAGGAGAAAAAGTGTCATGATATCATGACATGTCGGGTTTTCACGACCCAAAGGCAAGTGAAATATCAAAGGAGAGAAAGTGTCGTGATATCGTGACATGTCGCATTTTTGCGACTAAAGGAGGAGAGAGAAAGTAAGAAGGCGAAAGTGTTGCGATATCGCGACATGTGTTTTTGTTGGTTGAAGCCGAGAGGAAGAGCAAGGAGGCAAAAGTGTTGTGATATCACAACATGTTGTGTTTTCATGGGCAAAATTCGAGAAGAGAACAAAGAGGTAGAAGTGTCATGATTTTGCGATAGGTCACGTTGGCGCGAGGAAGAAGAGAACCCAACCGAAATAAGATATGTGACAGTTAACTGAAGTTCCATGATAGTTATAGGGGTAGTTGTAGAAGAAATACATGCAGCTAAAATAATAAGAGTTAACTGATGTTATACAATAGTTACAAGTGCATTTATAGAGAAAAATCATGCAGCTAAAATAAGAACAGTGAACTGGAGTCAGAACGACAGTTACAAGGTCAGTTACGGAGTGAATGCATCGAGCGGTAGTTAAACTGAAAGTCATCAGTCGAAGACCAAACAAAGAATCGTAACTATTTATAGGATGCATGAAATAATACTGTGAGATAAAGGAAGTTGAATATATAACTTTCTATTAATAAGCTGCATGTGAAAATATGGAAGCTAAAAATAGAATCAGAATTCTGTTATAAAAGGAGGTCTGCGTGGAGAATTAAAAAGCTGCTGAAAGAGAGAAAAAGTGCTATAAGAAGAGGGTTGGAAGAGTGCCACAAGAGAGAGTTGAGTAGAGACGTGAGATCCGTAAAAGTGTATCAAGCAGAGCTTTCAGTGTGAGGCATTTTTGTGAATAGTGAGAGAGGTTGGGTTAGCAATAGACCAGTCAAGGTCTTGAATAAGTGAAGGCATTTTTATGTCAATCTTATAGCTTCATATTTGCAGACCAAGTTGGTGCTTGGAATTAGGGGTTGGTGCTCCTTTCTGTGGGTGCAGATAAATTAGGGGTTGGTGCTCCTTTTTATGGGTGCAGATAATTTAGGGGTTGGTGCTCCTTCCAGTTGGTGCTGGTAAAGTGATTGTAAAATTGGTGTTTTGCAAAGACTGGATTTGGATGGTAATCCAAGAAGTCATTTTTGAGGAGTAGCCAAATTGGTGAACCTCGTTACATCATGTGTTGTGGAATGCTCTCTTGTGATATTTGCATTATCTGATTTAAATCTTCATTGTTTTAGTATTAAGAGTTGTAGATTTGAATTTAAATAGCTACACTGATTCACCCCCCCTCTCAGTGTCATTGTGAGACTAACACTTACTACTTGTCATCACTACTATCTCTGATGAGTGCTAGTGCTATGTGATATGTTGGCCCCATGAGGAGGAGGGGTTCTAGAGTAGGTCCCATGCTGGGGACGTGGACCACTACATTACCAGGTTTGCATAGCTCTGGACAGACGATATAGAGTGGCATTCGTACATGGATTTCCCTGCATGGGAGGAGGATGGCGAGCGATTGCACTAGGATAGGGAAGATAGGTGGTTACTCGATTGCAAGGCCGAGATCCATGAGTATCACTTTTATTCATGCATCCTCTACCATTTTGAGCTCGTACAAGATATTTTAGAGCTGCCTATCATCTATCAACGACTAGTACTAGAGAGGGATTTGCCATGGATTTAGTCGATGCTGCTTGGAGATGAGGTTGATGACTTCCAAGCATCGAGCGTGGCTAGGGCTAGGACCACCCTAGTGTATGACACTTGGTGGTCCCTACTATAGTGGTAGGGAGAGGGGTCACTCGGTTGGGTGGATGACGACACTGAGGCTGATCTAGAGGGGTGCAATGTGCGCTAGTGGACCGAGGGTGGATGGGGTGCAGAGGCCCCTATAGAGGATGCTCCATAGACTAAGGGTGAGGAGGAGGCCCTAGAGGAGGGTGAGGCACCTCTAGATAGTGAGGTGGGGTAGCTATTGGCTCAGATTGCTACTCTTCAGAGTCAAGTTGGGAGGCTGCAGACCCAACAGTTGTAGCAGGATACTTCTATCACCACTCTGGAGGTGAAGCTAGCTCATAGGGAGAGATAGTTATAGGAGGCCCAAGAGTAGATCATAATGCTCACAACATGGGTGATAGGGATGGAGACGCAGGTCCATGATCTCACTAGTGTGTGTGATCCGGCATAGGCACAACAGAGTGTAGCTATTGTAGAGAGAGATCTACTCAGGGTACAAAGGGGGGATCCTTCATCCTCCCAGGCTATCATGGGACCTCTAGCTACACCATCATCATTGCTACCAGGTGGTCACGACCCCATGGCAGATATCCAGTACTTACAAGCCCTCGTGGAGGAGGGCAATGATAGGCACACAGGTAGGGTAGCCCACATAGACCAACTGGAGGGCTACATCAGGTTGATTGGTGGACAGGTTCTAGAGGATCCACATGCATCAGGGTCCCAATGGACCAGGACCAGGACTACAGGGTAGTCCTCTGCTAGCTCTAGCCATCGGACCCATAGGAATGAGAGGACACACAGGTCCTCTAGCACACATGGAGCCAGCTCGCACAAGAGCCACAGGGATGGCGGGGGTGATGGTGGTGACTCTCAGGCTGGGGGTGTAGGCCCCGTATAGTACATATCTTGCTGAGATATTTATGTATGTACTATTTTTGAGTGTAAGGTCGAGGACCTACATAGTTGTAGCCTATGGGTATTTTTGATACACTCCTATGTACTCTTTGATACACATATTTATATGATATATCATTTTGGCTCATTATGTGTACTTGTCATTTTATGTTTTATATTTATGTTTATGCACATGGATGCAGATGTTTATATTGATGCTATGTTTATATGATGTGATGTATGGATGACATGCACTAGATAGCTATTTAATTTATGATGATGATGGTATGCAATGATCTAGATGCTTAGATGTGCTATGTATTATGGATACATATGGATGCGATATTTACTTTTAAATGCATATTTAATTTTGCTTTATTGTATGCATTTAATTTGTGATGATGTCACGCTATGCTGGTGTAATGTATGTAATGCTTTATTTTACACTATGGTAATTTAATGTAAATGACCTATATGCTTTAATCACTTAAAACATAAGGAATGAATGTGATATGTGTTTAACAATCTAATGAACGATGCCACAAAATTTGTAAGAATCATGAATGTAATTGAAAATCCTCATTACAAGAATTTAATCAATTAATCACCCATATATGAAATGCAATGATATGCAATGGTATGATGTGAATGATATAATATGTCACTCTGTATTTATTTTTGCAATTTTGAAAAATATGCACAATATAGTTAGTGGTCGTCTAAATATCATTTCTGATATCCATCCGGTATCTATCCTATATCTTGATTGTGCTCAATGTAATGATGTATCACTTATTAGATACTTTGCAATTTGATGATTTGAAATGACTTTTACTTTTGATGGTTTGTGATCTTTGATATTTGTTGCTTTTAGAGAAATTTTTGAGGTTTTCCATGAGACTCAAACACCCTAGTAGACTTCTCAAACGTCCCATACTAACTGTACAAGGATTTTTTTGGATGATGCTTTCATCACGAATGACCCAACTATTCATTATCCTTGTGTGTGCACGTGAGTATTTTTAGATAGACCATAGGCATACCCCAGATGTAAGTAAGGACTCTTTCAACCCATATGTGAGATCGGGTTCCTCTTATGTTCGTATCATCCTTATTTTAGACTTGATTGGACTATAATGCTAGACAACCCCAGGCACCCAGAGCTAGCTCATCTTGCAAATTGATCAGGACTACCCCTCCAAGAACAGTCGGGACTCTTTCAACCCATTGTTGCATTTGGGGATCACCCAATAGAACTACTACTATGGAAGCAGGTGAGACTCTTTCAACCCATTACTACAATTGGGGTTCACTCTATGGCTTTGAATGGTGAACAATTCAGGGATTCAAGTTCTCACCCTTCTTTTCTTTCTATTCATGGGGATACTTGCTCATGTGTAGTGATAAAAATCATTGTTTTTCATGTTTTACTTTGAGTGATAAAAATCATTGTTTATTCCTATTTTTCTTGAGCAAGGGATTTATATAGTGCTTTTGATTCACTATGTAACTTTAGATTTGACTTTGAACTTGATTTTGATCTTCATTTGATCTTTGATTTGAACTTTGAGGGTTTTGACTTTTGAGATGTCAATTTGGGATATCGATTTTAGGATATCGATGTGGGGTACCAACCTTTGATGTTGATCTGGGATGTTACTCTAGGATATTGCTCCTTTATTTGTAAGCAAGGGAGTGTATGGGTAGGGGAAATCTTGTCCTTTTTCCAAGGTTCACCATTCTAGACCGAACTATTTGCAAGATAAGTAGGTAATCAAACCCTTCTCTCTAGACACCCAAGATCACTTTCACAGCTTTCATCTTCCCTCATCTTAGCAGGATTTTAAATGTTTCAATTAGTGACGGGATCCTGATATGCCAAGTACTATCACAACTAGTGACCTCATCTACAGAAGCAAAGCAAGCTTTCTACGACATCTAAGAAACCCACTAGGTATGGGTGAGTGACTAGAAAACTTTAGTACATATACATATTTCATAGCAATAGGAGTTGTGTTGAAAACATAATTACTCACATGAATGATGGATTATGATAAATGTAGAGGTGCATGATTAAAACACAAACATGGCATCATTTGTAATACTGACAAACACAATTCATTCTACGATAGAATGCAACGGATGATGAATGCCTATGTGCAATGCAATGATGAAATGCATGTGGAACATGTAATGCAATGATGCAAATGAAATGCAAATGTTTTTGGATTTTATGCTTTACCATTTTTTTTGGATTTTATTGCTTTTATATTTGACCAAACGATGAGTACATGCCTTCAGAGCCTTTAAGAGTGACCAAACAATAATAAAATACCTTTGGAGCCTTTAAATTGACCAAGCAGTTTTTAGGAACCCTTGGAGCTTTTTTGGATTGACCAAAGGGATTATGAGCACCTTTGGGGCTTTTTGGGATGACCAAGCGGTTCTTAAGAATCCTTGGAGCCTTTGGGTTGACCAAGCAGTTTTTTAGAAACCCTTGGTGCCTTTTTTGGGATGACCGAGTGGTTATAAGCAAACCCTTGGGGCCTTTTACTGACTGACCAAAGGGCTTACAGATGCCTTTGGAGCTTTTGATTGACCAAACTACTCATAAAAGAGCTTGGAGCCTTTTAGGATGATCGAGTGGTGTTTAGAAAACCCTCGAAGCCTTTGGGGTTGATCGAGCAGTTTTAAGCAAACTCTCGGAGCCTTTTACTGACATGACCAAGCGGTTTTAGGAACCCTTGGAGCCTTTTGCTACACTCTCAAGCATAGAATGCCTTAATATGGATGATGTTGAGAGGTTCAGGCTCTTCAACACCCCCTAGCAATGTTAGGTGATAGGTACCCGGACCAATATTTTTAGATATGATGTAGGGTCCTAGCCAATTAGCCATGAATTTGTCTCGCATATCAGGCGGTAAATTAGAGTTCTGTTGGTTCTCTTTCAAGACAAGATCCCCAACTTCAAAGTCTCTTTGATGGACTTTGATATTATAAGCTCATTTTAGTCACTCCTGATAAATATGGAGATGCTCAAGGGTATTCACGCGATGTTCATCAAGTAGCGTCAATTGGTCCAGTCGAGCTTGTCGCACGGTGTCATCATCGATGAACTCTTTCAATGCGATGCACAGCGTTGGAATTTCTAACTCTAAGGGCATAATGGCCTCAGCACCATATACTAGTGAAAATGGAGTTGCCCTAGTGGGTGTCCGAATGCTAGTCCTATAAGCCCATAATGCAAGGGGTAGTTGGATATGCCAATCTTTGTGGTGTTCTTGTACCATATTTTTCAAGATGGAAACCACTGTCTTATTTGAAGCTTCAGCCTACCCGTTTGCCTATGGATAGTATGGAGTCACAAAACTGTGTTTGATTCTATACTTAGACATCAAAGCTCTCACAATTTTGTTCTTGAATGACGTTCCATTATCCGAAACTATCTTGGATGGAATCCCAAAATGACATATGATATGCTCAAGTATAAACTACTATGCGAGCTCCAATGGTCATTGTTAAGGGTATTTCTTCCACCCACTTTGTAAAGTACTTAGTAGCCATGATAATGAATGTATGTCGATTCGATGATGGGGGAGAGATCTTGCCGATGAGATCAAATCCCCACTGAGAAAATGGCCAAGCCGCTTGGATGGGTTGTAAGGCCTATGATGGCAAGTGTGTAAGATTAGCATGATGCTGACATTTGATGCATTTCTTGACATACACATTGCAATCCTTCTCCATAGTGGGCCAATAATAGCCCATTCAAAGGATGCACTTGACGATGGCCATGCCACTAAAATGGCCACCGCACGTACCATCATGAGCTTGTGAAATCACCCAAGATGACTCTTGGGGCTCTAGACAATGAAGGAGAACTCCATCGTAACCTCGTCGGTACAAAATATCTCCTAGAAAGACATATTTAGTCACTTTCTACTTGAATGTGCATCTTGCGACATGCGACAATCCCTCTGGGATCAGACCAAGTTTTAAGAAGTCTTGGATTTGTGACATCCAACTTTGGTAAGCCTCAACTTCGACTGCCAAGATGACTTGCTCCCCCTACGTATCTACATGTGCAAATGCAGACTAGGAAACAACCTTGTGGTGAATGGTAGTACCACTCCCCATTGGACTCTGAGAGGTTAATGACCCCTAGGGTGCCTTCTTTAGAAAGTATTCAGCTCTGTAGAACCATTCAACTTTTGGTTCCATGCTAATCATGTTGACTGACATTTTATTATCAAAGGCTTCACGCTCCATTGTAGGATGTGAGAGCATTTTAACATGAATGGTAGTGAAATCGGTAGATGGATTCTAAGGGATTAAGGATCCCAAATATGCCATGGTGTCTGTGAACCTATTTGATGAATGAGGGATTGCCTCGATGTCATACCATTCAAACTTAGCCAAATATGTAACAACTAGATCTTTATAAGCTTTCAGCATGGGACATCAACACTGAAAGAGCCCCTTAACTTGGTTGACTATGAGCAAGGAGTCACCAAAGATGTTTAATATTTTAATGTTCATGGTGATGGCTGTGTGGAGGCCCAATAGTAGGGCTTCGTATTCAGCATTGTTGTTGGTGCAAGGAAAATCTAATTTAAATGACAAGGGCATTGGAGCTCCTTGTGGCATGAAAAACACTATTCCTGCACCACCCCCTTGCTCGCACTTTGAACCATCGAAGAACAATGTCATATCAACATTATTTTCTGGTTCTTCAGGTTCGAGAGCTTTGGATACTATGAAGATCGCATCATCTGGAAGCTCGATGGTAAGAGGCCTACTATTTGACAATGGTGCCTCAACCAGCTGATCAACTATGACTTGTCCCTTAATGGACTTCTGGCTTATGAATTCTAGATCAAATTCTATCAGTAGCATGATCCACTTCATAGTACGTGTGTTATGATATGTCTTGCTCATCATGTACTACAAAGGATTTTGTTTTGATATAACATATGTCGTATGACTTAGCATATAGTGCCACAATTTCTTTGTAGTGAACACTACTGCTAAACACAGTTTCTCCACATATGCATATCCTAGCTCGTAACTCACCAAGGTTCGGCTAATATAATATATGGCTTGCTCTTTGCCTTGCACGTTCTTTTGGGCTAACATGGTCCCTAATGCAAAGTCGGTTGCTGATATATATAGCAAAAATGGCATATCTGGCCTTGGTGGAGCTAGTACTAGTGGCGTCACCAGGTATTGCTTAATTTTAGCAAAGGTTGCTCGATAGTCCTCGTCCCAATTGAATGGGACCCCTTGTGTAGTAGTCGATTCATGGGTCGATATTTATCTGATAATTGAGCGATAAATCGCTTTATCGATGCTACCTTGCCCTGAAGGCTTCTTAGCTCTTTGATATTTGTGGGGGGATGCATCTCTAGAATAGCCTTGACCTTTGTTGGGTCAACTTTGATGCCTCATTTTGAAATGATGAATCCTAAGAGTTTACTAGAAGTTATGCCAAATACGCACTTCTTAGGATTCAACCTGACATTGTGGTCTATCAGGCGATCGAAGACCTTCCTCAGGACCTCTGCATGCTCAGCACGTAGTAATGACTTGGCCAACAAGTCATCCATATAATCCTCTAGGATCTTATGCATATAGTCATGAAAGATATATGTCATGGCCCGCTGATATGTGGCACCAACATTTTTGAGGCCAAATGGCATAACTTTATAGCAAAATGTTCCCCATGGCATTATAAATGTGGTTTTATGCTGGTCTTTGGGCTTAATCCAAATTTGATTGTAACAAAAAAAATCATCCATTAAGGAGAGCATTTCATGACCTATAGTTGCATCTACAAGAGCATCAATATTAGGCAATGAAAATGAATCCTTAGGTGTTGCCTTATTCAGGTCTCTAAAATCCATACAAATATGGATCCTTCCATCAGGTTTTCCTATAGGCACCATATTGGATACCCATTCTGGATAGTCGATGGAGATAACAAACTCTACGTCCAACAACTTTTGTAGCTCATATTTCACCATTAAGGCTACTATTGGATGCATCTTTCTAAGCTTCTACCTAATTGGCTTCTTTGATAGATCTAGCGAAAGGTTATGGGTAACCAATTTTGGGTCTAGACCTGGCATATCTTTGTAAGTCCAAGCAAAAATATTAGGTCTCTCTTTCAGTAGAGGGATGAGGGTGGCACGCTCATCTGGAGTGAGACTCTCTCCAAATTTAACCTTCCTTGGATCGGTGGGATCGTTATTGATATCCACATCGAAGGTTTCCTCTATTGACATATGTGATCCCTCCTCAAGCTGATGAGGTGTAGGGATCAAGTGGATGTCATCCACTGGGTTCATAGGTTCCATGTTGGAAGCATCCTCAACATGATAGACATCATAAGCACAGCCTGGTGCAAAATGAAATGGTTGTAGCATTTCTTCATTAGGGAAGAAATATTTAGGCTCAATAGGTGAGTCAGCGTGATCCCAATCGATAGCATCTACATTCAGACACAATGGCTTGGACGGATCTGTTGGATTGTGGAGTGGAGTGGTCAAATCAATGGAGACCATATTGATGGAATGGAATTGATCTCCAGGACCACATGGACAAATTTCTACATAATCGATGTAGTCCTCATACCCGAGATCTGGCTCTAATGACATAGGCACAAATGGGTCCTCTCTATGCGGACTACGGATGACTGGGTCCTCTCTATGCACTGATTGCAAGATTGGATCATTTGACTCAATGAGCTCCATGTACATAGGTGGGTCGAGAAACACCATGTGATAGATCACATCGAAGTTCGGTGGTCTTCCCCTAAGGTGAGGATTGAGATTGATCTCTCTGCGCATGTCCTCAGCCGTATAAGGTGCATTACGGTGACGTAGGTAAGGAGGTCCTAGATAGGCTCTCTCCATTTCATCCTCATCGTCACTGTCATAATACAATCCTTCACCACTATCCACTAGCATGGGATGCTCTAGCAAGTGCGGCCCCATGTAAGTCACATCTTGATCACTATCATCATTATCCGATAAAATTGGGTATGAGCATCGTAAATACGATACCACTTCATAAACCGGTTTAGCTTCATCCTCTGACTGATTTTCAGGTGAGATCTCACTATCCACCAAGGTATCTTCATGATATGACTCGGGTGGAGCTATGGTGACATAAGACACCATCTGATTATCCCTCTGGAACGTAGAAGGATCAAGGTGATATGGGTTGAAATCCACATCATCCCCTAGACTAAGGTACAGGTGATCTAATGATGCTGCAAGTAAATCATCCTGTCCTCGTATTTGTAATCCTAGCCCAAACCTATCAGTTGCCAACTGATAACATGGCTCGAGCGGAGTCCTACGCCCTTGCTCAAAAAGACCAAGGTCATACCCATGCCAATGATATAATTCAAAAATATGCCTGGCATATTCGGGGTTGGATAGATAACAAACATTCACTACGAATGGTTCGTCATCATCTTCATCCATGGGTGTTCACGTGGGAAGTTGATCCAGCCTAGCATAGATGAAGTTCATCTGATTGGGTGGCTCTCCCAATGGCACCACTGATCCAACCAAAAAATGATGAGCATGGGGTCGACCCATCTCTTGTGTAGTCTCTAGAATGGGTCCAAAGGTGACGTTCTGCACAATATATTCACCTAACCCTATGTTGGCTAGGTGAATAGTCACCCATGATGCGGATGACCCTACTGACGATGTAGGCAAGGCAAGCTGAGGTACCTCCTCGGCTATGTCTTGGGCTTCCTCCACTTCCATAGGAATGGGAGCCTCATCGATGACTAGTTTAGGCATATGTTTCTTTTCCTTCTCACCCACTTTCACCTTTAGCTTCCTCTCATCTCGAAGCATTGTTGATGCAATCAGTTTCAAGGAAGTAGCAGTAGTGTGCTCAGATCTGTGCGATACAGATATCGATGGTTGAACACACACTCTTTATTTTTCTCCTGGATTCTTAACCGATGACGCTAGCTAGACGTCCAAGTGCATTGATGGGAGTATGAAACCCCCTAGCAAATCAGCCATGTTCACGAATTTAAATGGTTCTCCATCTGATGACACCATGTGAACTTGTCCCTCATGAATGTACTTCACACATTGATGTAATATAGAGGGAATGCAATGCATCTCTCGAATCCAAGGCCTCCCTAGAAGGATGTTATACTGCATGGTACCTTCGATCACATGACACATCATGGGGATGGTCTTTAGGCCTACCTAAATAGGTAGGACAATCATGCCAACCATCGAACATAACGCATCATTAAATGCTCTCAACGTGAATACAGTGGGCACAATGTGTGACTTAGGCAACTTCAAGGGACTCAATGCCTTGGTCATTATGATATTGATCGATGAACCAGTGTCGATCAAGACCCTCTTGAATGGCACATGATTGACACATGCGATGATATGCAATGGTGGGTCAGTCGTATCTATAGGAACCATCCTGATTTCATGATCATAAAATTGGATCGTCGGTTCCTGGAACTATTGTACGTGTCCCACAAAGTTGGTGAATGCTTGAGCATCCTGGGACTGCACTTTGATGGACCTCAAAATGTCCATGAGAGTCTCCCTATGCCTGGGGGACTATTGTATTAACTCATAAATAGACAACTTCATAGGAGTTATCTGCAAGTTTTGAACCAACCTGCTTCGTATGGTCACCATCGGTCTAGTTGGTGGGCCTAGAATATTTTGAGTTGGTTGTTGATTTGGCATAGCTTGTATTCTGATGGGAGCACATGGTTGATTTGGCTGCTCATATCTCCCATGTCTCATAACAACATTAACCATACCCATGAACCCCTGGGTAGGTGGTTTGACATGCACTTGGTTGACGTGGCCAACATTGTTGCATGATGCCTCATGGTTTGGCAATGGATTTTTGTAAATCCCCATGTTTTGGTTGTCAAGCGCCAATGGATTATTTGGTACTACAAGCTCACCCTTTTCGATCATGTTTTGCACAATATGCTTGAAGGACCAACACACTTCGATGTCGTGACCCTTCGCGTGATGGAAGATGCAAAATAGATCATCCTGATACCCCTTTGACTTGGGTTGGTTAGGATCGACCAGTTTGATTTCGGGCAACCTGATTGCCTTGGCCTCACATAATTGATGGAATATCGATGTCAATGATTTTGTCAAAGGTGTGAATTGGTGAGGTGGGCGTTGTTCCTTATTTTTATCCCTATAATTATTCTTGCATTGTTCGTACTATGTAAGAGGAGGTTGGGCCTGATAGTTTTGCTTTTGTTACCCTTTATCCTCTCTTTGGAGGTTTAGCACCACTTGGTTGACATGGGCCTACTTGCCCTGATGTTTCATGGAGCTCTTCTTGTGCCCCTCTTTCCTGTTCTTGAGCTTCAAGTTGCCTTCTTGCAGCTTGATATCCTCAATTACCTTGGCTTGTGCCAAAGCTTCCTCGAATGTCTAGTACTATTGCAGTTGCAACAATAATGAGATGTGCTTGGCACAACTCTTTGTGAACATTCAAGTCAATTCCATAGCAAGAATGGGGAATGGCAACTTTACCATCAATCTCCTCCACCTCTTTTTATACTATTCAATTGGCTCATCATCATGTTGACCTAGCTAGCTAGCCTATTTCTTGATGCCAAAAGAAAAGTGTTCAAGGAAGGCATCAGCCAGTTGCTCAAAACTGGTGATGTTGTGCCTCTTCAGCTGATTAAACCACTCCCAGGCTGGGCCTGATAGGGTTGTGACAAATGTGTGCAAAAGCAAGACATTATTGCTCATAATATGGAAGCATGCATCCAAAAAACCTGTGACATGCTCTTGTGCATCTTTGTCACCTTTAAATTTATCTAGCATGGGCATAACAAAATGCTCAGGATATGCTGGAGAAGGCATCGAGGGGTCCAAAGGCTCATTATGAATCTTTCTTAATGTCAACTTTTGAAAAGTCATGCCTTGCCTCTCGATCACTTTTACTTTTGCTGCTAAGGCTTTATAAGCCTCCGAGGATAGAAAGTCCTCCTCCCTAAGCTGACATGGGGGCGGTCTTGGAGGTACATTCTTCCTATATCGAGGTGGAGGTCATGGCTCTTCCTCCTCCTCAACTTGGGAGCTTTCAGGATATCCTTGATCGGCTCCATCTCCCTCTTCTTCCTCATATTATTGCTACCTCTAATCTTCGAATGGTGGTTGTCATTCTCTGTGTTGGGCACTAATATGAGTATGAGCATCTCTGCGCTCCTGATGTGCATCAGCTTGTGAAAAATCCCTTCTATGAATGTGCTCTTCATGCTCAGCATGAGTGTATAAACTAGCCCTGGCTAGCCTATCCTCTTGTTCCACATGCTCCTTTTGGGCAAGGATGCATTCCTCATGCATACGCTGCTCATATAGTCTTTGTCTGATGAGCCTTTGCGATTGAAGATTCTCTTCTTCAATGCACTACCTCTCTACATGAGCATCCTCCAATTTATCTTGGAGGAGTTGTCATCTCTGCTCAGATACCAGTCTGTGTGATCTATCGATGTGATCGGTAGTGATAGGCCTCTGGTATATGTGCTCCGTGCGAGTGACCTTATGGGTTATGTACCCATCTGACTAATTTGTGATGCTTTTTCCCTTGTTCGTGTAGATGGCATTGGCATCCTACTGAGTCCTATGTTGTGTGCCACCATGCATGGATGGTGGATGCAAACCATGAGGGCGCTTAGAAGCCTCTCCATGCTCTCTAGTAGTCCTAACAATGCTCCTACCATGCTCACTCGAGGCACGAGTGGGAGGGGCCGAAGGCTTGTAGCCTAACTGCTCTAGGACACTACCCAAACCATCCAACTTTCTAGATCACCATGGCTCATGCGATGGTGTCCCATTGGCTCCCACCTTGGATACGTCAATAGTGATCCTATGAGGGTCACCATGCATGGGAGTGTGGACAGACCTATGCTCAAAAGTGGGCCTATCTGCATGCCCCTATATGGGTGGATCTTGATCTCATCTATACTCTAAAGTTGGAGGTATAGAACCTCCTGTAGATCTATTATGTAAGGGTACCAACTTGGCCCCTTGTATGATATACTCATCGATCGATCCCATGGATGCACGTGCAATGCAATCTCGATAATGGCTTTCGAGTGGAGTACTCTCATGCTGAGTGGCTCCATGCTCTATCCTATGTCTAGAAGAGTGTACATAAGCTCCTCTATCAGGGGTATGCTCAATGGTGTCCCCTCATGTTGAATTGTCTCCTCTAATGCTCGTCGAACGATATCCGAGAAGCTCATGTGGGTGAGGGTTCGACACATTCTGTTATGAATTTAGTGGGGCTTGGTCATTAGCATCAGGCTTAAGCCTCTGATGACCACCCCGTGTCTCCACCATGGTGCACCTAGTGTCTAGATTTATCTTTTATTATGAAAACAAGGTATACAATGGTGATTATCTCGTTTTAACTTTTAAATGTGAGCCCTAAACTGTTTGATGTTGTTTCAAGTTTGTTGTATCAGTAAAGAACTCCTTATCATGTTTGAAAGCTTGTTGGATGATAATCTCAATTTAATTGGCTTTCACCTGTATACTCATAGCTCGACAACTTGGCTATGAACTCCAAGTCACGTAATCCAACCTATAATGTGTGGTAATGAAGCCCACACATGGTCAAGGAGCACAGGTCCTCCCAGATCCTCACCCATTTTCCCCTAGTCAGTGTTATACCCTTCGAAGAGAATACATGCAAATTTTCTAGGGTACGAAAGGTTCTCGGATCCGATATTGGTCTAGTATCCAAGGGTACATAGGATTTGGGCCAACGGATGGAAATTACGCCCATCGTCATTGAACCCTACTAGTGGTTGGATGTGACTTCCAACTCACTAGCATTTAAGTGAAACGTGGTGTGTGTGGTTCATTTTAATTTTTGCATAGAAAGGAAAATGCATAATACAACATGAATGATTGTTTCCTACATGATATGCAAAAAGAAATATTTCATTTCAGAGAATGCATGCTATATCCTATATGATTTCTTGACAATGCAAATTACGATGATATAGCCTCTAATTGGGCCTCAAGCATGCAAACCAACACACAATTTAAACCTAGCACACTGGATTCTAGGGTGGACTGCACTCAGAGGTCTGTTGTTCCTAGCAGTGCCTAGCCAAAACTCAGAAAAAGAAACCCTAAGGACCTAATTCATTTCCATGTTCTTTTTATCCTTAATTATCTAGGTTTCAAATTGTCTGTTCTGGAAAAACACAGAGAAGAAAAATAGAGACAGAGAGTGTCAGAAGGGCCTACCTCAGGTCCTCATTTGATTCAGCTTTTAACTCCTATTGTCTACTGTGTTTATTGTGAACCGTAGGTCTGATGCATGGTTCAGACTGCAGACCGCATCTTGAAGCCGCGGGCCAACAATGAGACCACAATTGTGAACTATGGTTTGCACCTGGTATTAGAAAACACTCAAGGATTAGAGATCAGATGCTAAAAATGTGGAGTTCCATCATGATCACCTTCTATGACCACCAAAATGGCCTCACACCTATGCTTCCTACTACGTGATATAAACAAGAGATACAAAAGAATGCATTGCAATATTGACAACAAATTGAAAAGAAAATAACACTTTTATTCCATTTAGAAAGAAGCCAATTCTAGTTACAAATACGTCCCTCTTAGGGATACCATTTTGATACTCTTATTACAATAGGAAAAGCATATGAAATCCCTCTCAAGGGTGAATGTGAGTTTCAGGCCATTAGGGGTGACACGAACTGCTCTAGGGTGGAGTTGACCCTCTTCTTCGCATTGAGGAAGGAATTGGATGATTGACTCTCCTTTGAATCTTGTTTTCTTATGGTCAAGAAACAACACAAAAGCATTAATAGCATAGGCAACCTCTCATGATGAGGCCCTTTGAGGAATGTGAACATAAAGATGCTACAACACTAATGAAATCAAGAAAATGATCAAAGCATGCTATACTTATACCAAATTCATAAAGATTGCTTGAAACATAGAAATGAAGAGTACTGCTCTCTATCTAATGGACTAATTGCATGAAATGATGCATGGAAACATGAGATTAGTACAAAGTTGCTCAAATGGAAAGAACTCATGTAAAACCCTAATTAAACCGGTCAGTGTCTCTAAAACATGAAATAAACTATCAAAATGCTTAATCTAGTCTAATTAAGTACACTATAAAAGAAATAGTAAGGAAATATTTCACCGATTGCAAACCGTAGCTCTGATGAGCGGTCTACACTATACACCATGGCTATCAGCCATGACTAGCAATCAAGTAAGTTTACCCTCCAAATCTAGGGTTGTGGGCTTGATCCTCCTTGTCCAATTGATGATCAAGGGTCACCTTGGTGTCCTCTGATTGGATTGGTGGTTGAATTACACAATTGGGCCTTCGTTCACTTGGATTTGCATTTCTTGGTGTTCTAGCTCCTTAGGGCATCCATGGCACAAATTGACATGATGCTTGATGAATTAGCAAGGGAATGGCAACTAATCTCTCTCAGTACACTCAAGTGAGTATACAATTTGATAGGGCTTCGCTGCTCTAAATTCACTATGCTCTCTCTATATATTTGCCCTAATTTGAAGGGGTACTTATAGGATTACCCAAGGGCTAGGGGTGGCTTCATGGAGAAGCCAAGATCAAGAAGAGGTGGTTAGGACAGTTGGATTGGAAGCCTCTAGAATATTCCATCCTTTAACCACCTTCTTCTAGAACAAATGGTCGTTCAAACCGATTTGGCTTGGATGAAGGCCAACTGAACTTCAGTTTAGACCGTAGGTGACAGCTATGGCCTAGACTGTAGACCGCAGGTCTTAGCTATGGTTTAGTCTATAGACCATAGGTCTCAACCGTGGTTCAGACTGATTAGGCCAAGGAGCCCAAATTGAGTGGTTAGAACCACTATTGTATCTTGGAGTCTATCCAAGATCTTCCATATGGTCTTGTAGCATGTCCCATATGAGTAGTCACCCTCGACATGACGTGTTTTAGGTGTCTACACTTCACTGATTCGCCTTTAAAACTAACAAAATAGACTAATTTTAGGACACAAAAAGGTTGCAAAAATATTTTTGAGGTGGTGATTGATGGATATTGATGGCAAAGTGGATGATGAAATGTGGGGTAGCCTAGCTATATTTTTGCAAAGTTTTGTTATGCAAATTGTGGAATCATAAAGATAGAATAAATGACCATCTATTTATAAAATTTAGAGAGGTTAGGGGGGTTGAGGTGTCCCATGTAGTGTCCCTTGAGGTATCCCTTATGAGGTGTCTCCTATGAGGTATCCCTTGCAATGTATCCCCTGATTTGGCATACCTCATATATGTATTTGGGTGAGATAATTACTCACTCATATACCTTTCATAAATGAGCATAGGGATATGGGGTGGAGTATGGGTTAAATCCTGACTATAGTAGGATTAATTGTGGGTTAGCTATTGACTTGGATGAGGTGGAAGGTGACTCACCCCTACCCATGCTTTGAAAACCAAAAAGTCTTCAAAAATTATTTATTAATTCAAACCCACATGGTTATTTGAAATGGATAAAGAGTTCTATTTAAGCAGGGTTAGGTTGACCCTAGGTCAAGTGTTGAATTTTGGGTGAGGTGGAGGGTGACTCACCATGTATCCCATGCTTTTGGATACAAAAGTCCCCAAATTGCATTTAAGGCTCTAAATGCACGCAAGGGATGTGTGGACTAAGGGTTAAGGTTAACCATGCTTAGGTTAATCCTAGGTTATACCAAGGTTAAATGGGTGAGATGGAGGGTAGGCTAGTTAAACAGTAGACTAGGTGAGGTGGCCAAAAATCTGATTGACCATGGTTAGGTTGATCATGGGGTGGAATTTGACTACAGGGTGACCTTAACCAAGGTTAGGCAAAGATGATGGTCACATGGGGACCCAAAGTTAAGCGTAGGAAAGAGCTTAAGCGGCCAAGGGGGCTTATGAATAGTGATTTTAATAAATAAATAGTGTTTTGAGGCTAATATATGCAAATTGTATGGGTTTTGAAAATCGATCAGCCATGATGATGGAAGAAGTGGCATTGTGTAACTTTTGGATATCTAAATTTACCTCTTTTTATAATACGTTGTGTGAAGATACAATGTAGTTAAAAATTTCATAAACCTAGCTTGGTAGTTTGATTTTGAAGAAGAGGAATGGTGATGAATGGTTGTGGAAGATTTGTAATTGATTATGAAAGAAGTGAATTGATGATGGATGATTTATGGTCGTTTTTGGCTTTTGTAATGCCAATGATTGTTTTAAGAGAGAATATGTAAGATCTTATTGCCTTATGATCAATGTAGGATGCCCAAATTTTGAAAGGAATGAATGTCTTTGAAACTTTACCTTTGATGAATTGTTGAGCTTGATTTAATTTTGTAATCCATTTAGCCCTTGGTAGGTTTTTATTAGGTGCTTCATTCATGAGTGGTCTTACGACTACCACTCTGAGAAAGAAAATCTATGATTAAGCTACAGACTTAGGCATTGGGCCTATCAAAAGTTTATTTGAATTAGAATTTTTTTTTAGAAGAGAAATTTCACTTTTTATTTACCCCAGTAAAGAAGGGCTTGAGATACTCTCAGTAAATGTTTTTAGACAAAAAAATTATGATATTAAGTGTTTGATTATTAATCATGCGCAAGGCAGTCTTATTTTTTGATGTCTACCCCCTGAAGTGATGAGTTGATGGGTGAAGAAGCAAAAGACAATGATGAATCACTTGATAATGAAATATCATTGGATGAGCTTGTAGTGGTTGGGGATGATAAAAATTATGAGTGATTGCAATTGGTTATGGCATTTGTGTTCAGCCATAATGATTGCTTTGAGGGAGAATATGCATGATTGTCTCGTTATCATGATCAATGTAATATGCCCTAATTTTGAAAGGAGCGAATATCTTTGAAACTTTGCCTTAGATAATATTTTAAGATTGTTTTGTTTTTGGTATACCGTTTAGTCATATGTAGGTTTTCTTGCATCACTTTGATTGTATTACCAAAGTGAAAGTACAAATATGTATATACATACTCATGATTGCTTCAATGGGCTTGTTATTGGCCCTGGTGAAGTAATACACACCTGAGTAAACTTGTAGCTATTGATACATGGCGTACAAGATTTTATTGAATTGGAGTTTTGTTAAGAAGAGAAGTTTTTCTTTTTATTTGCCCTAGCAAATGATGGCTTATGATATTCTTAGGCAAAGTTCTTGGAGAAACGTAATTTCCAAAATTGAATGTTTATGTATTGATCACACGTGAGGCAGATTTTGTATGAATTATATCCCCTCAAGTGATGATCGATGGGAGGAGATGATTGAAGTAGTGGCAAAATACTTGAAAAAGTAAGCAATTGGGTGATATAATGTATTGAATCAAATGATAACAAAGTGAGAATGGATAATTTGTAGGAAAATGTGGTGATTGACACCATTTGGGGCTAGTTGGAAAAAATTTAAGTAGTTTAATTTTGGTCACAAGGTACCCTACAATTCAAAATGATCATAGGGTGCCCTGTGATCATATGATGTGTGCCTATAAAAGCTTAATTGCAAGGTGCATGAGTCATTTTGTGATTTGTAAAGGAAGATAATCACAAAGAGAGGAGACAGTGAGAGATTTTGGGAAGTAGAGCACTCTCAATTTGGATATTGAGGTGGATGACATGGCCATAGGTGCAGCACAAGTAGGCATTGGAGGGTGTGTAGTTTGGGTAAGTTGACCATGTGACCCTCTTTTGTGAATTTCAAGGAATAAAAGGAACCCTAGGGCCATTTTATAGTGAAATAAAACTATAGCATAGATTATGCATATAGAATGGTAATCAAGATGAGGTGACATGTATGCATATGTTTGCATACACATTTGTTCATTATTTGGCATGATTTTTGAGGTGTGTGTGTGTTTGTTTACATGTGTTGGATGAAATTTTTGATTTTTTTTACAATTGTATGTTAATTAGCTAAATGTGTAGTTGAATCTATCCACATAGATACAGTTGTAGGGTACCCTACAAATGTACATCATATAGTCATAGGGTAACCTAAAACCATATGATTGTATGGATTTGTATGAAATTCGATACAAATTTACAAAATCATTTGAAATTTTGTATAAAATTTAAATGTTTTTTAATCTTTAACATGGATGAAATATTGATTTTAAACAGGTGAAGGAGATAGAGTTGAGGCATTGATTTCATTCCTTGCTTGAGGATTTGAAGAAAATTTGGGGCACAGGTGAGAGGTAGTGGCTATGAGATGTGGGTTTTCATGGAGTGGAGAAGATGATGATACATGGTGGGATATAAAAACATGGGATCCTACTAGAGAAGTGATATATGGATCCTCAGAGGTAACAATAGTATCAACTAAGGATTTAGAGTGGGCTAAAAATGGTATAGTAGGGGTAAAAAGAATCTTATGGGGAGGAGTGAATGAAAGTGTGAGTAGCTTGAGTGGAGCAGTAGGTTCCCTTAACATGGACATGGAGGAGGCAAATTGGTGTGACACATGAGACAACATATAGATAATGGGGTAGGGCCTTCTAGGGCTAGTGGCTAGTGTGCAACCAAGGAAACAATAGGTATAGATGGGATCAATGATTTAGTGATAGTGGAGGTTGACCTGAGTATATTTCTATGTAGTATGATGGATGCATTAGAGGAGGCCCATATGTTGTGGGGTAGAGTGTGCTAGGTCAAGGCCATTATGACATAATGAGAGATATGGATATAGGAGAGGGCAATTTGGATGTAGGAGGAGGTGGTTTTTGTGGTGGAGAGAGATTGAGCACTAGCTAATAGGGATGTTACCTTGATAGGATGACCAGATGCAAAGAGGAATATGGAGAGAGTTAGAGTGCATGTAGATGAGTTGCAATAGGAGAATGATGCATTAGTAGTTGCATTGGAGAGATAAATGATAGAGGCTTAGACCCACTAGAGTGAGTGAGAGGTAAACAAGATCAAGATGGCTAAATTATGTAAGGAGATAGAGCAATAAAGGGCTTAGTGTGAGATGATTATGGTTGAGATGGTCAAATTTCATGAGACAGAGCAACTGAGGTCTCAACATGAGGTGATGGTGGTAATTATGGATAGATTGCATGAGGAGGTAGAGTAGTAGAGGGATTAGCATGAGGTGATGGTGGCCAAGATGGATAGATTACATAAGGAGGTAGAGCAGTAGGGGGCTCAGAGTGAGGTGGATGATTTGAAGGCCAATATTGAGGGGATGTGTCAAGTGAAGGACAAATTTGAGCAACTATTCTATAGAGAGGGCTAGAAGGTACACAAGTTGGAGGGATTACTGGTGAGTTGAGGGATAGATATCCTAGCATATACCAATTTTAGATCCTCATCTTATCAAAGCAAGAGGATAACATAGTCAATTATTGCACTGGTACCTCGAGCATTTGAATGAGTAGTATTACAAGCATAGGGATCCACTATAGTACAAAGTAGTGAGATAGTATAGAGGAGGGTTGAGGAGCTTCTTAGATGATACAATGGGAGTGGATAGACTCCTAGTAGGTAGCAGGGTTGAGGTATCTTGTTTGTTTTAATTTTTGGTGTGGTGAGTGTACCACCATTTTTATATATTATGATAGTTGCCTATGAGGTGAGGTACAACATGGTGTATATGCGATGTAGCCTATAGGTAATTTTGACTATGTACAACCCATTTTATGATATTATATATGATGAGTTATTTTTATGATGTACAATGGTGTTATGTGTATTTATTATAGATGATGTATATTTATGGAAATTTTAATATATGTGAGTATGCATTGATGGTGTTGTGCAATAAATAGTATATGAAATGTAGCATTAATTTGACTAGCTATGATTATGCTAAAAATATACATGTATGGATGTGAGACATGCATTATATGTGTATTTGAGATGAATGTATGTGGTCATACATTTGGAAACCTATATTTGGTTTTGACTACCTCAAATGGTTTAATTAATCAAAGATTAAAAAAATAGTCATGCGGACCATGTATCCTATTATGAAACAAGCAAAAATGTAATGTGTATGATGAATGCAACTTGAAAGGAACCTATGTAGGTAATGTAACTGATTATTTGAATATATATTGAATGATAATGTACAAATGTTATGAAGAGAACACTTTTTATTGGTAGAGCTAGTAGTAATGTGATTCACTCCTTAGGATTGTTGGATGTTTAGAAATAAGTCCTAGAAAGTCAAACACCATAGTTTGAACAATCAATCTCATCTAGTAGTTAGTCAATATCCTATAGAAATATTGACTATCCTAACTGATATTAAGCCTATCATGGACCTATGTGTGCACATGATGTTCATTTATCCATTTTGAGAGAGGTTAGACTAATAATTTTAAAACTTATCCGAATAAGCTAGCTCATCCACAAGCACACATTGGTCTATACAAAAGAAGTTTGCTAATTTGAAATGCATATCACCACTTGTAAGGCACACTACACTACCATTCAGTTTTCTATAGTCCCTATGGAGATTAGCCCCATGATATATGGACCTGAGGACCTCAGTGATTCAAGATTTTTGATGGTTTTCTTTTCTTATTCTTTTTGGTGCTATTTTAGCTTTTGCTTTTATTTTCTACTTTCTTGTATTGCTCTTTTTTTGTAGCTTGTCCTTTTTTCAATCCTTAGGTTTGGATAATGTAAATTATAGGATGAGCAAGGGAAATTTTTTGCTTTATGGAAAGGTTTACATAAGGTGTTGTCCTACCTATACTCAAAATTTGTTTAATGTGTGAGAGATTTGATTGGTCCATAAAAAAATTCAAGTTGACTAGGGAAAGCTTTAAGATGCTTTAGAATTTTATGGTGTTTGATAGAGGTTTATTGGAATGGCTATGAATGGTTGAGTAAAAAATAACTTCTTGTTACCATGCAACTAAGAATAGAAGTGGACACCACTATAGTCATGCTAACGAATGTACATTTAACTCTTTAGTGGTTTACGGTATGTAAAATATGGTGTGCTATATATATATATATATATATATATATATATATATATATATATATATATATATATATATATATATATATATATATATATATAAATTGAGCTATATATTGAAATGATAATGAATAATACAGTATGATTGAAATAATGGGTGAGTGACATGATAGAATATCTATGAACACAAACTAAAATGTGACCAACTTGTTCTTGAGTAAAAAATTGAGTGCAATAGGTGAACACAAATTCATGAATCCAAATGTTTTACCCAATGTACATAGATGGATTTTGATGGCATGTATGGATGCATGTTATGAGTGAATTGAATACCAATATTTTATAGTAAAAAAATAATTTATGAGAGCATATTATGATGAGAGAGCCTAGAAAGTGGGCTTGTGAAATGGATGAAAAGTGGTAAAATAAGAAAGAAAGAAAAGAAAAAATACAAGAGATGAAATAAGAAGAAATAAATGTAACCAATCAAAGGTATGTAGTCACTCGAAGTGTGAACATACAACATTAATATCGATCCAGATAAGGTAGATGTGGAGGAAAATGAAGTAGAAGATAAAGAGGAAGAGTGGAAAATGAAATGCAAGATATGTTTCTGGTGGACAATTTTTATTATTAATATTTTTTTATATAATTGTCATTATTGTTCGTGTATTTTTTATGTTGAATTCACAAGATCTATGCTAAGGTAATAAAGTAAGTAAGACATGGAAAATTGACCAAAGGGGTTTGAAGCCTTTGAAATGAAATTGAAATTTGATCAAAGGGGTTTGGTGCCTTTGCTAAGATATTTTAAAAATAATTATCCAAATATCTTGAGGTTTATGGTGAAACATTTTTGCTAAGAGATTCTAAAAATAATTGGCCAAATATCTTGAGGTTTTTGGAGAAACCTTTCCAAATTTTTGTTGAGGTTTTTGGGAAATCGTTTTCCTAAGATATTTAAAAAGAATATTCCAAATGGCTTGAGTTTTTTTAGAAACCTTTCCAAATTTTCATTGAGGTTTTGGGAAATCGTTATCCTAAGAGATATAAAAATAATATTCCAAATGGCTCGAGGTTTTTTGGAGAAACCTTTCCAATTTTTTTTTGAGGTTTTTGGAAAACTATTTTCCTAAGATATTTAAAAAGAATATTTCAAATGGCTTCAGGTGTTTTGGAGAAACCTTTCCAAATTTTTATTGATGTTTTTGGGAAACTATTTTCCTAAGAGGTATAAAAGAATATTCCAAATGGTTTGAGGTTTCTTGAAGAAACCTTTCTATTTTTTTTAGGTTTTTAAGGAACCATTTTCCTAAGATATTTTAAAAATAATATTCCAAATGGCTTGAGGTTTTATGGAGAAACCTTTCCAATTTTTGTTGAGATTTTTGGAAAATCATTTTTTAAGAGGTTTAAAAAAGAATATTCCAAATGGCTTGAGGTTTTTTGGAAAAACCTTTCCAAATTTTTGTTGAGGTTTTTGGAAAACCATTTTCCTAAGAGATTTTAAAAATAATATTCCAAATGGCTTGAGGTTTTTTGGAGAAACCTTTCGAGGTTTTTGGGAAACTATTTTTCAAAGAGATTTTAAAAATGATATTCCAAATGGCTTGAGGTTTTTTTGGAGAAACCTTTCTAGTTTTTTTTTTTTTGTTTGTGGAAAACACCCCAATTGGGATGCCACTTTTGGGTAAGTCCCAAGGAGGTTGGGGTATCTATTCCACCAAAATCGTCCAAGACTAGAACTTGGCCTACCCACTTTAGCACATTCAAAGAGCATGCCTAAAACAACAAAAACACAAAAAAAACAAACACAAAAAATACAAAAACAACAAAAGACAAAAAAACAAACACAAAAACAACAAAAAACATAAAAACAACAAAAAATTCAAAAAACAACAAACAACAACAAAATACAAAAACACACAAACACAAAAAATATATAAAAAATTAAAAAGACAAAAAAACAAATACACAAAACACAAAAAATACCAAAACATAAAAAAAACCAAAAAAACACAAAATAAAACAAAACAAAAAGAATACAAAACAACACACACATCGAAAAACTAAAAAGAAGGAAAAAACATAATACAACTTTGGTCGTTCTAGGCCAATAGGCTTTTTAGACAATATTCAACAGAGGAAACATAAGAATTATCAGTCTAAGAAAGGGAAATAAAATGCCCTAACCAGACCAAAGAGAAACAAAAATAAAGTAAAAAGGAACTAGGTACCTCTAGTATTGGAGCCTTTCCAAATTTTTGTTGAAGTTTTTGGAAAACTATTTTCCTAAGATATTTTAAAAAGAATATTCCAAATGGCTCGAGGTTTTTTGGAGAAACCTTTCCAAATTTTTGTTGAGGTATTTGGGAAACCATTATTTTAAATGAATGTAAGCGAGGAATGAAAAAATTCTATATGAAGCAATATCTAGGCTAATAGAGGAATGATGAATTTCTATTTGAAGTAATAATTTGTGATGGCGAGGCAAAGAGAACAACCTTTGACAAAAGGATGCAACCATTTGAACCTAGTGATTGGTTTATTTATGAAGATGATTTAAAGGGTGCAACCTTTGATAAAATTATGCAACCTTTTGAACCTAACAAGTGATTTTTTTGATGAAGAGGAGGCAAAGGGTGCAATATTTGATAAAAGGATGCAACCTTTTGAACCCGTTAGTTGATTTGTTTGATGATGGTGATGAAAATGGTGCAAAATTTAAATATTGTGATTGATTTGGTTTATTTTGTGATATTAACATGAGTACATGCTAAATAAAAAGACATGAGAGAGATGCCAAATCCCCCAATCACAAAATTAGTTAGAAGGGGTGTGAAAGTCCCCAACTAGAAACATGGTTTGAAATAGGGTGAAGTACCCTAGTCATAGAAGGATTTAAGGGGGAAGAAAATTCGAGTCTTGAGAAATTGACTAGAAGGGGAGGAACTCCCCTAGTTGTGAAAAATTTGTTGAAAGAGGAAGAACTCCCCTAGTAATGTGATTGGTGTGAAGATGTTGAAATGATGATGAAAAGTAGGTCAATGGAGAGATAAGAAAGATAATGGAGGAATCATATTATGGAATAGAAGAATGGGGAAGAATAAGAGGATGAGAACGAGGATATAAGAACTATTCATAGGTACATAGTATGATTGTACGAAAAGGAGATGGAACTTATGAAAGAGATAGAAGAGAAGAAGTGCTACACACCAAACAAACAATCATCTCTATTGTCAAAGAGAAGAAATATTAATATAAACATCACATATGTTTGATTTAATTTATCATCTATCACCTTGTTATTAATTCTATTTCATTTGTGATTATCGCACTTGCCTTCACGACGGGGATCTGGCCTCCTATAGAGGCATTGATTTAATTATTGATTTATCCTTTCGATTTTGCTATTCATTTGAGAATTACTTGTCAAATTATATGTTTGAATCATGATAAGCATAGGTATTGAGGAAGGTAATGAGTTGCATACCAAGTGGTATTAGATTCGTTGTTCCTATATGCAAAATTTTTATTCTTAAGTTTGAAGAGTATCAAGATGGAAGTTCCTGTAATGGATGTGCATTACTAGCTATTCCATCTGGATAAATAAAAAGGAAACCACATGGATTATTCATATATACACTCGTAGTGTAGTATACGATAATAACAGGTTTTAGTGGATAGAAGTTAGTTCGAGTTCAGGTGAGAAGAATTAATCTCAACCCTAAAAATAGGTCCCTACCTATAAATGAATGTCATGTGGAAAACAAAAATTATTATTACGGGATTATTTTAAAAAGGGGAAAAGCCTTAACTTAAATCATAAAGTATTTCATGATTAATTAATCCAAGTAACAAGGTTGAAGCGGGAAACATGGAATATTTAAAATGATGTAATTCACACTCCCAAATACATCAAAACAGCCACAAAAAAATCATCATTCTGACAAGGATGGTTGGAAGAGTTTTTTCAACACAACGCATAGCACCTGGTGGAAATTTAGGATGAAATGAATCGTAACACCATCGAGGGAAGTCCATCTAGATATAGCAAAAAACAATGCAAATTGAGTGATGCATAGTGAAAAATTCTAACCTCGAGCACAACCAATCAAAATGCCAGGTACAAATAATTAAATCATTTTTTAGAAGGTTGACAACCATCATCAATTTTTTTTTTCTTTTTAATATTGGGTGAACATCCCACATTGAATAGGGGATAATGTAGTAAGGTTTTAAAGGCACATTGCTTTTGGTAATCTAATGTGACTATGATCACATATCCCTTCCTAGCTATCCATGCATGGAGTATTGTTGTATGGTATGTAGTCTTAGTTAGTCAAGTAATTATAAGTGTCACATTTATCTACATTCCACGTTTGATCCCTTTCAAGTCTATGGTCTTCATCAGTCAGGCATCAAGTGTCACGTGTTTCTCTTGTGTTTGTGTTGTATTGCATTCCCTCTAAAATTCATGTCATGTTTCTCCCTATCTTGCATCGTGTTTCTCCCTATCTTGGTGTTGTTGTGTTAGTCCTTGTGTTTGGTCATGCCTATATTGGTGTCGTGTTTCTTCCTATCTTGGTGTTGTTGTGTCAGCCCCTATGTCTGGCTTTGCTTATCTTGGTGTTGCTATGTTAGTCCTCATGTTCGAATGTGCTAGTCTTGGTGTTGTGTCAGTCCATCTAGGGTTACATTCTGGTCTCGATGGTGCTATGTCAGATTTGGCAGTGTAGTGTCAACGTGGTGTCCCAAGTGAGTTCACTATCTTGGTGGTGCTGTGTCAAATTGGTAGTGTAGTTTCATCAAAGTGTTGTCCCAAGTGAGTTCGCTAATTCAAACTCAAAAGTATTCGTTGACCTCAAAAGTAGTCGTTGAACTTGAAAGTAGCTGTTGAAGCTTCAAGTGGGAATTCAAAATTCAAATCCATGTCACATTTGGAGTGACAATTAGATGGAATATAAACCAAATTTTTGGGCAATTTAACAAAAAAATTGTATAAAATTTAAGCTCAAAGGCTCCTAAGCAGGAGATTTTGGAAAGTGCATGAGAAAAAAGTGGACCAAAATATATGATGATTGACTATCAAGCTCAAAAACTCCCAAAAAAGAAAATTCAAATGCAAGAAGACCTCATCTAAGCCAAGGTATAATAAATTATTCTTCTCCTTTCAAAATTGGTGGTTATAATCCAAGTCACCCATTGATCATCCCAATGGCATCCAATACCTCTCCAAACTCCTCACAAGAGAACCTCACTCAAGTAGAAAACAATCATCCCATGGTCAATGATGATGTGTTAAGAGAATTAATAAACAATCTTAATATTATGACTGCAAGCTTCAACGCATCTAGGAACAACCACAACCAAATCCGCCTAGTCCTAATCACTGGAGTACTAACTCCACTATGATGACTATACACACCAAAAAGGTCAAAATAGGTAGTCCCTAAATCACAACGGTCACCAAAATAATGAGGACTGGGGTAACGAGGAAATTTTGGAGTAACAAAGGGGTTCTAATAGACCTTACCAAAATAACAACCAACAATAGAGGAGTAACAAGGAATAAGATAGAAAATTTGCTTGTTGTGATATAGTGGTAAATGCCCTGGGTGCTAGTAGAGGCTGACCCAAGTTCCATTCTCCTTGTCTTCATCCTACAGATATATGGTATAGTTAGGAATGTCTTATGTGCTGGTAGAGGCCGACAAGGCTTCATTCCTTCTATGCCCAACCTGTTGAAAGTGGCACCTCAAAAATGGTGTTTTCCACTATAAATTAGTTTACCCATGTGTTGTAGGTGAGTTGGAGAGGAGAGGGCAATCCTGCAAGGGAGGTCCTAGGTTTGAATCTCCACCATACCAAAAAGTTGAATTGGGTACCCAAAATCCAATTGATAATGTTGGTGCGGGCAGGGTCGGGTGCGACCCCCGGGTGACTTTGATGGTGTAGAACCCCCTGTTCATGGTCTCTTAGACCAAGGCAGCCCCGCAAGGGATTTTTCACTAAAAAAAAAAAAATGAATAAGATAGAAACAATTCTCACTACCAACCAAGAGGCCCTACTGGAGTTAATTATCCATGTGTTGACATGCCTACCTTTGAAGATTAGGATCCACGTGGGTGGATAGCAAAAATGGAAGGCATCTTAGAGTTATAACAATTAAAGGATGAGTACAAAGTACATTTTGCAACAACCAAATTAAGCACTAAAGCTTATCAATGGTTTACATTGTATAAGCGTGAGAACATCCATCGGGCCTTCTTTTGGGATAATTTTAGGGAAGCCTTTCTTCACATATTCAAAAAAGATTCCACAAGTTCATACATAGTATGGTTGTTGTAACTTAAGCAAAAAATATTAGTAGAGGACTATATATCAGAATTCACCAGTATGCTTCACTATGCACAAGTGTAAATGTGCGAACTAGCTATTGTATTATTCATCAGAGTTTAAATAATATGTTACAGTGCCGGGAATAGAACATCCGGCGTAACTGAACTGTTACGTTGTAACAGTGTAGCAACAATAGCATTTGTTACAACAGGAATAACAAATGCGTGCAATAAAACAAAATAGGAAATAGTACGCTAACATCCCCCTTTATTACATTATTTGGGTAATGTAATAACTAATAGCTATACTAACATCCCCTTACATTATTTTGCAATACAAAGTGAGCTGCGAAACAATTCAAATTTGACACGTCCAAGTGCCTTAGTGAAAATGTCCGCAACTTGAGCATCGGTGGGAATGTGCTTAAGCTGAATTCGGTGCTTTGGAACTTCCTCTCGAATGAAATGACATTGTGTGTCAATGTGCTTTGTTTTTTCATGATGGACTGGATTCTTGACGAGGTTCAGAACACCCCGATTGTCGCAAAACAAGTGTATTGGAGATTTTGATGGATGGCCCATACTTGTCGGAATGCGACGTAACCATATCACTTCGCACACGGCTTCACGTGCGGCGCGATATTCTCGCCTCTCGTTGAAGAAATAGCAACCACCTGTTGCTTCTTGCCGTGCCAAGAGACAGGACCGGATCCCGGATGAAAAATGTATCCAGAAGTTGACTTGCGATCATCAAATGATCCGGCATAGTCGGAGTCCGTGTATCCTTGCAAGAAGAATTTGTTGTTCCTCTTGTATTCTAGGCCATATTCTATAGTACCACGGACATAGTGAAGAACACGTTTTGTTGCTTTCCAATGAATAGTCTTAGGCTCTTGCATGAACCTCGAAAGATAGTTTACAGCAAATACGAGATCTGGCCTAGTATTGGTCAGATATATGAGACTCCCAATCAACTGTCGATAGAGAGTGCCATCTACCTGGGGTGAGTCATCATATCGCGATAATCGAAGTCCATTCTCCATAGGAGTTGCCATTGGCTTGCGATCGGTCATGAGATATTTATCGAGCAATGTCTTGGCATACTTTTTCTGAGACACTTTGATGGTGTGCTCCTTCTGGCTGAATTCCAGACCAAGACAGTAATGGAGAAGTCCAAGATCTGTCATCTCAAAAGATTTGCACAAGTTTCTTTTGACAGTAGAGATCATATCTTCTGAACTCCCTGTAATGAGCAGATCATCCACATAGAGTACAAGCAACACTATCTCAGAACCCTGTTTCTTGAAATAGAGGTTTGCATCTGACGGACATCTCTTAAATCCATGCTGCATTAGGTGATTGTCCATTTTTATATACCAAGCTCGAGGAGCTTGTTTCAGACCATACAAGGATTTAACCAATTTGCAAACTTTCTGTTGTTGGCCTTCCACTTCAAATCCTTCAGGCTGAGTCATATACGCACGTGGGTGGGGAGGGGGGGGGGCGGGGGGCCACCTCGGGGAGCGCGCACGCGTAGATCGCGCATCGGGCATGGTTGGGGAGGGGGGGGCGGGGGGCCACCTCGGGGAGCGTGCGTGCGTAGATCGCGCGTCGCGCGTGGGTGGGGAGGGGTGGGGGGGGGCGGGGCCACCTCGGGGAGCGCGCGCGTCCGTCCGTTGACGTGTGACGCGTCCTCCCTCCAACGTGCAACGTTTGCACTACGCGGGGGTATTGGGGGGGGATTCTCCCCTCCTCGACTGCCGCGCGCGGGTCCGGCCCGGCAGGCCTGCTCGCGCGCTCTGTCGCACGGCCCTGCGCGCACTATCGCGTAATGCGACAGTTGCTGTCGCGTGGGCCTGTAGCGTCCTCTTCGGGTGGGGGGGAGCGATTTCCGCGCCTCCTGCGCGGACGTCCCCTTCCTGCGCTTCTACGGCCACGGACCGCCAAGGAGCTTCCAGCGACCTGCGCGTCCGCGGGTGTTTTTTTTTTTTTTTTAAATCACGCAATGGCGTGAAGAAAAAAAATAATCCCGTCGCAACACAGCCACCTTTCACCGCTCCCTGCAATCTTCTCGCCCAGAATTTCCGAGTGGCTCTGATGCCATGTAAATGTGCGAACTAGCTATTGTATTATTCATCAGAGTTTAAATAATATGTTACAGTGCCGGGAATAGAACATCCGGCGTAACTGAACTGTTACGTTGTAACAGTGTAGCAACAATAGCATTTGTTACAACAGGAATAACAAATGCGTGCAATAAAACAAAATAGGAAATAGTACGCTAACAACAAGACCTACAACTGGACATGGTGGTAGCGACTTTTCAAAAATGAATTTAAAGCACACATTAAATTTGTAGTGGACCTACAAAATCCATCCAAGTTGGATGAGTGTATAAGGACTGATGATTTGGTAGAGAAGAAGGTGCACTTAGGCCCATCCACATGATGTGATTCATATGGGTGACCTCAATTCTGCAATACCTCTTTTCATAAAAATGATCAATTATCAAGGTAATTATGTTACAAATGTTACAAAAATCATATAAAAGATCAAGCATGTACACCATAACAAAAATTTCAGATTGAATATGCAAACAAGAAAAAAGAATAAATAGAGGATTACGACACACCTGAGGATCCCATAGTTGATGACCAAAGTTAACACGAGGAGGTTGTAGCGGAGGAAGATACCATGACTATTTCAGTACATGCTCTTATGGGGTTATCCTCTCACCATACAATCAAGGTGGTAGGTTTCATTTAGAAATAGAGGGTGATCATATTAATTGATTCAGGAAGTACTCACAACTTCATTGATGCAAAAATTGCAAGGACATTGGGTTTGCATGTCTTCTCTTCTAGTCAAGATCGGTTTCAAGTCAGAAATACAAGCAAGGAAATTTCTCAATGTCTAGGTAAGACATCTTTAGTTTCAATACAAATGGGTACGTATACTTGGCAAGGTCCTCTTTGTGTTATGGAATTAGGAAATTTAGAAGTTATTTTAGGTATTGCATAAATGGAACAATTGGAAACCACCGTGGGTTTTAATCACAAACATCACTTTATGGAATGGCAAGCCAATGGGAGGACCACTCATCTTCAAGGACTACCCACACCTCCATAAAAATTTGTAAGTTCACATAGAATGGAAAAGCTATTAAGAAAATATGGTGGAGGATTCATAACCCAAATCAATTGCAATGAAAAATTAGAACAAGATATGCCAAAAATTAAAGAAGAAGATATCCAAAACATTGTGGCTAACTATGAGGAGGTTTTTCAAGAACCAAAAGGACTACCATCCGAATGATCTCATGACCATGCCATACATCTAGTGCCTAGAAGTCTTCCACCCAATGGTCATCTATATAGATATATCCAACCCTAGAAAATATAAATTGAGACGATTTTCCAAGAGCTATTAGACCATGGTGTCATCTATCATAGTACTAGCCCTTACTCCTCACCATTAGTATTAGCTCACCGAAAAGACAATTCTTGACGTATGTGTCCTGATTTTTGCCCTCTCAACAAAATCATGATCAAAGATAAATTTCCTATCCCTGTCATTGATGATTTACTAGACAAAGTACATGGTGTCAAATTCTTTACCAAATTAGACTTACGTTTAGGGTTTCACCAAATTTGATTTAGGGAAGAAGACATCCCCAAAATAGCTTTTAGAACTCATGAAGGTCATTATGAATTCTTGGTCATGCCTTTTAGTCTCACTAATGCACCATATGCATTCCAAAGTCTCATGAACCAGGTGTTTCATCCATTCCTATGCAATTTTTTTCTAGTCTTCTTTGATGACATACTCATCTATAGTAAATCATGGAAGGATCATTTATCACATGTGGGAAGAGTTCTTCACATCCTACACAAGAAAAAATTGTTTTTCAAATGATCTAAATGATCCTTTGGTGTTCAATAAGTTGAGTACCTCATTCATATAGTATCTCAAGATAGTGTTAAAGTGGATCCTAATGAGATAAAGGTAATTCAGGATTGGCCTTTACCTAAAACTATCAAAAAACTTCATGGTTTTTTGGGTCTCATTGGCTATTATCACAAATTTGTGTGTAACTATGGTAAAATTGTGGGTCCTCTCACAACACTCACTAAGAAGGATGCTTTTCATTGGTCCGACATAGCTACTCAAGCCTTCAAGGCTCTCAAGGAGGCAATGTGTACGACTCTAGTTTTGGCCACTCCATATTTTCAAAAACCATTTATCATTGAATGTGATGTGTCAGGAGAAGGTATTGGGGTAGTATTAATGCAGGAGGGTCATCCCTTGGAATTTGAAAGTAAACAACTTTCAAGGAAGAATTTGGGTAGATCTACTTATGAAAAAGAAATGTTGGCTATTCTACACGTAGTGGAAAAATGGAGGCACTACTTAATCAATAGTTGTTTTATTATTGAAAACGATCACAGTAGTCTCAAGAATTTTATAGAACAAAGGTTTTCTTATCC
Organism: Wollemia nobilis; assembly: GCA_028583015.1. Classification (NCBI taxonomy): domain Eukaryota; kingdom Viridiplantae; phylum Streptophyta; class Pinopsida; order Araucariales; family Araucariaceae; genus Wollemia; species Wollemia nobilis. Next base: position 8,091,755 of record JAQPPZ010017110.1, read on the forward strand.
TGAACAAAATAAGTGGTTGACTAAATTATTGGGATATGATTTTGTGATTGAATATAATAAATGAAAATAAAATATGGCAGCTGATACACTATCTAGAAAATACGAATATGAAGTAGTCATTAATGCCATTTTAGGACCTTGTTTGCAATGGGTGTCTCAGTTGCAGGAATAATGGCTTTTTGACAGTGAAACAACTCAAATAAATTAAGAATTGTCTATAGGTTCCTCTAGGTACCCTCTTTTCACATATGATGACCAAATATTATGTAAGAAGAGTCACATTTACATCCCACACAATTCACCAATCAAATCATAGATTCTAGAGGAGTCACATGCTTCTCCATCAGCAGGACATTTAGGGTTTCTAAAAACCTACACACGATTCAAACAATCCTTTTGTTGGAAAGGGTTAAAATTAGAGGTCAAGCAATGGGTAGCAAAGTGTGAAGTGTGCCAATGTAAAAAGGGAGAAACAATCAAGTCACCAGGATTTCTTCAACCGTTACATATTACAGACCGTCAATGGGAACATATATCCATGGATTTTATTGAAGGTCTTCCTAAGTCGGAAGGTAAGATAGTAATTTTTATGGTAGTTGATCGCCTTTCCAAATATGCTCATTTTTGGGCCTTACAACATCCATTTTCAGCAAGCAAAGTGGCCAAGGTATTTATGGATTCAATTTTTAAATTGCACGGAATGCCGAAAAATATTGTAAGTGATAGAGATCCCATTTTTACTAGTAACTTTTGGAAAGAATTGTTTTGACTTAGTGGTACCAAATTAAACATGTCTTCCGCATACCATCCACAAAAAAATGGTCAAACTGAGGTAGTTAAAAAATATTTGGGTACTTAGCTGAGATGTTTTGTACAAGATAAACAATATCAATGGAATCAATGGCTATCATTGGCAGAATAGTGTTACAATACTTCCTACCATTATTCCACCAAGATGTCTCCTTTTGAATCATTATATGGAACTAAGCCACCAAAAATAGTAGATTATATACCAGGTTCTTCCAAAGTGGTCCAAGTAGATTATTTGCTCCAGTAGTGATAATCAATGTTCACTATTCTGAAAGATAATTTTGTCCAAGCATAGAATCGTATGAAGCAGTATCAATACATACATCATTCTAAAAGAACATTCAATGTGGATGATATGGTGTTCTTAAATTTACAACACTATAAACAATTGTCTCTAAAGATAAAATCAAGTCAGAATCTACCTCCACAATTTTATGGTCCTTACAGAATTATGCATCACATTAGGGAAGTAGCATATCAACTAGAGTTACCCCATTCCTCATGCATACACCCAGTGTTTCATGTTTCCTATCTCAAGAAGGTGATTGACTAGAAAGTACATTCTTAGTCAGAATTACCAATTTTGGATGAAGAAGGGCATATATATCTCCAATTAGAAGCAATTGTACAATCCAAAACATGCAAACTGAGATCTCGTCACATCCAAGAGTTTCTCATTAAGTGGTAGGACTTACGTGAAGAAGATGCTACCTGGGAATCTGAAAGTATTTTCTAGATATTTCTAGCTTTGAGGACAAAGATTTATGAGGAGGGGAGTCATGCTATGCACCAAACATAGCAGTCGGCTATGTTGTCCAAGAGAAGAAATATTAATATAAACATCACATATGTTTGATTTAATTTATCATCTATCACCTTGTTATTAATTCTATTTCATTTATGATTATCGCACTTGCCTTCACGGTGGGGATCTGCCCTCCCGAAGACGCATTGATTTAATTATTGATTTATCCTTTCGATTCTACTTTTTGTTTGATTTATATGTTTGAATCGTGATAAGAATAGGTATTGAGGAGGAAGGTAAGGAGTTTCTTACCAAGAAGTTTAGGGAAATGAGGAGGAAGAAGCAATTAGAGTAGATTTAAAGAAATAATGGATGATGACTACAATAGAGCAAAATAAATTCTATATTATTGGAGGATTTCATCATAGAGGTAATGGATTACTAATAACAAGATTGGTATGACTAACATTTTTGTAAAAAATATATTTATTAACATGGCAAACTTGTTGAAGTATAGGAAGATATGTGAAAGTACCTTTTGGTGGTTGTGGTGGTGTTGGTTGAAGAAATAGAATTGGAGATGTGTCAAGATTCTCATTGGAAGATGAGACAGGATCAATATGTTATATTTTCCTCTCAGTAATCATATTGTGGACTAGTTATTTCAAAATTTCACAGTTGTTAAACCTTGGGTAGGGACAGTGATTGAAGGGTTATAGGTTGAGAAACCAAGTTTTTGATAATTCTAGGCCAATATGGTAACTATGTAAGTATTTTTATGGTTATCAAACCTTCTTGTGAAGTAGAATTTTGGGTTGCAAGCTACCCTATTACTATTTTGGGTTACAAGGTACCCTACAATAGTTTATTGGCAATGATAGCCACAATATTGATGCTCATAGTAGGTTTTAGGCCTTGGTCAATTTGGGTCTTTTTGTTTGACTTCAAGTAGAGCTATGCATCCAATTTCATACAACTGTTTAAAAATGTGAGATGGAAACTCAAAGAAAGGGGTCCCATTAAGGTAAATACAAAGGGAATTATTTGCGAATGAGAGGTTGATTAGGTGGCGATGAAGTGATTTATTTCCTAGGTTGTAGATAATCCCATCATTGAAGGTGAGAATTTTATTAAAGTGGAGGCATTGCAGGACCTATCATGGTTGGATTATGGGTGGGTGTATGACACCTACAGTCACTCAACTGTAACTCAAGATTGTTAAGGCACTCTAATATGTGTTGCATATCACTTGAAGAATAGGTTGAGGTTGATTGATGTGGGTAAGAATACGAATATGAGTAATATTAAGGAGGAGAAAAAGAGGGACAAGAAGGTTGGGGTATGCCCACTGAATAGTCCGATTGAAATGTAAAATGAGGTGATGGAAGAGGTGGAGAAGGTGGTTTTTGAAAATGGAAATGATGATGTGATGGACATTGACATAAATAGGAGAGAGTGGTTCTCACATGAGAGCTCAAGGGGGGCAATGTGACTAGCCTAATAATTAAGGTCATGATAATAGTATGAAATCTTATTGCCTAACATATGAAGTAGGCATGAGGAATGAGAGGAGATAGATGAATTTAAAGAATGGTCATAGGTGGTTTCCTATGAATGCCCTAATGAATCAGTTGGATAATAAGGGAGCATGGGAGAAACCGTTATAGCTAGGATTTTTTGTACTCAAGATTAAACCTTGGGTAGGGATAGTGATTTAAGAGTGACAGGTTAAGAAACCAAGTTTTTGATAATTCTAGGTCAATATGGCAACTATGTAAGTTTTTCTATGCTTATCAAACCTTTCTTTGAAATAGAATTTTGGGTTACAAGCTACCCTATGACTATGATGAAACTAGTTATAGAGGTGGCAAAGTTGCCTAAACTATGTTTAGAAAGTTATTTTGAAGGTTTTGAAGACTATTTTAGAGGTTTTGTAAGGTATTTTTCAATATAAATCAACCTATTTAACAAGCAAAACAATGAACATGCAAGTTTTGTAAAAGTGTGTTTGATATGTTCCAACAAACCCTAAAATAGAAAAAGAGATGATGGATGTAACCTATGAAGGTATATTCATGCATGGTTTCCTATTATACCCAAAGTTATGTGAGGGGTAACTATACACAAATGGGTGAATGCATTACAATGAAAGTAATGGTTTAGTTAACCTCAAGGGAAGATATATAGAACCTCTTAAAAAATAGGTGACTTGTTATTGGTCCAGCCAGGATTTTTCTTCACCCTCGAATGGGATTAGTCACAAACAATAGTTGTACACTCAATAATTATATGAAGTCCTATGAGCAGGGACATCTAATCCTAACCTACCCCAAGGATCTCTCAAGAGTAGGGTATTATTTGGTGATGAAGTCTAGAAAACCACACATGGGGGATAGTATGGTGTTTAGGGGGAAATCTAGCAGAAGGAGATGAATTCCAATGTCATTGGTCTCGATTGGGGATTGGTGATGAAATACAACCTTATAAATGTAAAATAAATGTGAAGTGTGTGTGTATGCTACTTAGTAAAGCTAGAAATGCTTGAAAAGAAAGCTAAACTAAGCAAAAGTAAACTTTTTTTATTTATTTTTATTTTTGATGTTTAAAAAAGAAAATACCTTTTTGGAATGAAAATAAGATGGACAAATTATGCAAATTGTATTATATGAAAATAGAAATCTTATGATAAAGAGGAATAAATAAATTCACTTGATCTCAATGGGCTATTCTAATATTTTCTTAGGTGTAAATCTATTTACACTAGCCAAGATATGCCTGTTAAGGTTATGGATAGATGTCTCTTAGAGCTTATATATGAGGCAAAATAAAAAAATTATCTTAGATCATGGAGATGAACAGGCTATAAGGCCTCTTCAAATATTATACAAGTTTTTTAACTCTAAATTATGCAACCATTCAACTATATAACATGTATACAAGCGAAGAGAAGAGTTTGGAAATTTGACCAAAGCAATTTTTGAAAGGAACGATGGAAAAATGTAAAATACCAAACCAAGCCATAAGGATCAAGGGGTTGAAGCAACACCACATTAACAAAAATAGAGAGACTGAAAAATAAAAACAAGATAATGGAAGCTAACACAAAACTTTAGTATCATATCATATATTAGAATTTATTATTAGTACAATGGAGAAGCCTTGCTTAAATAGGCAAGGACGATCCACCATAGCCATAGGATCAACAAAGAGATAAGGTTAAATATCCATAGTACAAACATGGAGGTGCAATATGATCCATGGAGAAAATATCTCAACCTTCCAAATGTAATCAATGAGTGTAACTCCCTAGGAATTCCAATTATCCCCATAATTTCTAAATAAGTTAAAAATAAATATCGACACATTATGTGGGTGGGGAAAAATAAAATAAACTAATATAAAAATAAAGTACCTAGGTGAGCATGAGTTAGAGTCTAAACACCTACTCTAACACTTTTGGAGCCTTTCTAAGCAATTAAAAAGCAAAATGAAGTGTGACCAAATGGATTTGGGGCATTTTGTAAATATAAGAAGCAAAAATAATAAGTTTTGTAAAGTGCCCAACGCAATTTTGGGGCTTTTGTAAAAGTAAAATATGCTAGAAATTTTAACCAAAATTGTTTTTAAACCAAAAATATAGGTTTTTCAAATTTACCTATGGTCTCAAACTCCTAAAAGTGCATGTGACTATATTTGTGAGGTTGAATCATGTCTCAGCTTTCATTGCAGGCTATCCTATGACTAAAAATGGTTGCACCTTAACTTGTGACTCAATTAAAAGTTGAATTTTTGCCAAATTTGGGATTTTTGATAGTCTATGTGGTATGTTAGTTGGTTTATGTATAGGAACCTGCAACAAAAGAGGATATCATACCAATTTTAGGAACATAAAGACTCTCTACTAAACCAAAATGAAAGCCAAAATAAAAGTTTATGAGGTGGTATGATACAGAGTTTTTTAAAACCAAAAAAAAAGAGAAAAGTGATTGATTACACCTACAGGAATGCCATTGTCATTGGGTAATTTGGTCTATGAAGGCATGGTGGAAAGGAAGATATCAATATCCAGTAAGGGTAATTTAGACCTCCAAACTTATTTGCAACTATGTAGTTGTTGTTGGCTATGTAGAGATTAGTTTTTGAACCAATTTTAGGATCACTTTGCATAGTCGCAAGATATATTACAATGGAAAATAATCACACCCTACATTGCAACCCTAGATCATAGACTATAAATACTATTTTATTTTACCTAAGTTGTGTTCTTAGGGTTTTATAAGGATTTGCACTAGTTTTGTACCACCTAAAGCATAGAAAGACAATAAAAAGTTGTCAACTAGTTAGAAAATTAACCAAAAATAAATAACATGGTTGGGGTCTTATTAGGAATGCCAAAATTAGCTCAAGGAAAACCAATGTTGTTTGCAATTGATGGTTTAAAGGGATACAAGGGATGCCCTTTTACAAAAGTGCCTTCAAAGGCCACAAAATGGGGTTTTGAGAAGTGAGAACCCCTTCTTTAGTAAGGAGGTCAACAACACCTCAATAGTCTTCCAAAAGATCCTCAAGTTGAGTGGGCTTACTACTTGTGTGCCACTATTGATCTAACCTATCCTCAAGACTTGCAAGACCTACAAAAAAGGGTTAGAATTTTTGGAGGCCTATCTTTATCAGACCCCTCATGTTTGAATATAAAAATACTCAAAATGAATCTAATCTATTATAAAATCCATGAAAATGATTACAATTTTTTTTTGGATGGTGATACTTACTTGCCTAGAGGGTTTTCAATCCTTATGGTGTTTGAAACTAACCCTTGAAATGGTCACACCCTAGGGTGTGATTGTTTTGGGTCATAGGTTACCTTGCAACCCTGATTGTTATACCATGACTGAATTTTGGGTGATTCAAAATAGCCTTCTACAAATATTGGAGCTCATATCTTTGTTGAGTCACCTTTAGAACCTACAAAAAAGACCAATTTTGGGATACAAAAAGGTGCAAAAATATGTTTAAGATGGTGATTGATGAAGATTTATGGCAAAGTGAATGATGGAATGTGGGGCAACCTAGTTGGCTCTTGCTAGAGTTTTATTTTAAAAATGGTGTATTCCTAAATATAGAAGAATGACCCTCTATTTATAGAAGTTGGAGAGGTTAGGGGGGATTGAGGTGTCCCATAAGGTGTTCCTTATGAGGTGTCCCTACAATGTGTCCCCTAATGTGGCATGCCTCATAAGCACATTTGGGTGAGAGAATCCCTCACCCATCTACCTACCATAAATGAGCATGGGTATGTGAAGTGGAGTAAGAGCTAAATCCTAACCCTATTAGGATTAATTGTGGATTATTTTTTGACTTGGATGAGGTTAAAGGTGACTCACCCTTGCCCATTCTTTGAAAACAAAAAGATCTATAAAATTCATTTATGAATTCAAACCAATGTGGATAATTGAAATGGAGCAAGATTTATATTTAACCAAGGTTAGGTTGACCCTAGGTCAAGTGTTGACTTTTGGGTGAGGTGGATGGTGACTCACCATGTCTACCATGCTTTGGGACACAAAAGTCCAAAAATGGTACTTAAGGCCCTATATGCACACGGGGGATGTGTGGAGCAAGGGTTAAGGTTAACCCTACTTAGATTGATGCTAGGTTAGACTAAGATAAAATAGCTGAGGTGGAGGCTAGGATAGTCAAAGAGTAGATTAGGTGAGGTGTCCAAAGATCTAATTGACCGTGGTTAGGTTGACCATGGGATGGAATTTGACTACAGAGTGATTGTAGGCCCATAATGGCCACATGCTTAGTAAAATTTTGCAAAATTTTGCCTAAGGGATAGAGTCATCATTCCACACACCTTGCAGTGCGCTTTGGAGTGGATCCACAACAGGAGGTATGAGCCTGTCCGACACTTAGTTATTTTTTCATGCTTAAAGCGATTCCGCTAGACTTGTTTTTGGCTCCGGATTGGTGGCGATCTTGAATCCATAAAGTTTTGAGAAAGCGGTGACATCAGCTATGAAAAAGTGTGGATTGACATCTTTGCAAATGGCTAAGTGTTGAAATGAGCGATTCTGGGAGTCTTCTTTGTTTTTGGCTCCGGATTAGCGATGCCCTAGAATCCACAAAAGTTTCAAGGAAACAGTGATGTCAACGATGAAAAAGTGTGGATTGGTGACTCGGAGGATGAATGAAGTATTTCCTTCTGGAATGGTGGTAGGGTGTTTTATCCTAAAGGCTATCCAGAATGGAGAAGGAGTTACTTCACACTATGGCAGGCCCGGATCGATGATCACATGCTAATACACTTGTTCTACCCAAAATGAAATCCAAAAAAATGATAAGGAAAGGATGACATCATTTATATTCTAGTGTGGATTGAAGGATGCTAAGGAACAAGAGTGGATTCGATCCTTTTCAGCTTTTAGAGGTCCGGATTGGATATTTTGTAGTACAGAAGGATGACGTCACCTAAATTATAAGCGGAATGGCATTGTATTCTCCCCACCATTTTTGATAAGCTTATATCAGATTTAATCTGAACCATACAATGAGGAGGATCAATGGTGGAGATTGTGTTGACGAATCTTACATGTTTAAAGAACATTTCTTCACCAGGATTGGAATAGTCAGTTGGAAGATGAAGCATCAAAGGTTTTTTAGAAGATCTAACCAGAGGCGGTTACAGATCGACAATGGCAGATGGCCTCCAAGAAAAATCGATGGTAATGAATGACTTCCAATGGCCTGGACTCCAGTTCTATTGAGTGACCAACAAGTTGTAGAGACCCGAGCTGCCATGGTGGACCATTTTTAGTGGATTTCCCAGAGGATGCACCAGTAAGCAGATGCCAGCTAGATCTCTCTATTGTGCTATCAAAATAAGATCTTTGTAATGCTTCTTGATTATTTTAATTTTGCAAAACTATAAGTAGAGGTCGAACCCTCATTTTTAAAGGGTCGGCTCTAGCGTGTTTGCCTGTACTACTATAAATATTCTTGAAAAGCTAATGGAAGGAGCATTACATTGATCTTCACCTCAAATCTATGTTCTCATGCTTGATATCAGAGGTTCAGATTATTTAGTTGTATTTTTGTAAATGCTTGAATGGTTAGTTTGTGCCTAATTAATGGATTACTAGTTGTTAGAGTAATTGAAATCTGCTTCTGAGTTTGTTCTGTATTGTTAGGGAGTGCATTTCTATAAAATCTAGGTTTTGGTGAATTTTGTTATTTGGATTATCATTGCCTGGATATTGAAATTGCTTGTTGCAATATTTCTTTGTTGTGCGTTAATGAATGAGGAATAATCTAATTTGAGATAATTTTGATCTGAGTTATGTATCTTTGGTTTGTTTCTTGGGAGCTTTCTATGGTGTTGCAATGTTGTTAACCTATCCATCCACTATTATTCTCATTTCTCTAACCCTAATCTTCTCTTACCCTAAACTTCAAACCCTAAGTGAGCATAATTGTGTCAACAACCTGTTAAGTTGACAAGGAACCAACCTACTCTGGAGGTTGGATCGAAAACCCCTATTTTGGTCCATCCAATGTTGAGTGTTGAGTTGTAGCTATCGGGTGCAAGCCTGGACAGAAAATAGGAAGATAGACAACCGTAGTATCGAGTGAAAACTTGGTGCAATTCAGTGCCCAATAGTTTTTGGCACGCTCGATGGGACCAGTTCACAAGGAACACGAAACCCATCTAATGAGTATTGTTATCTCAACCCGAAGGAATCAAGATTTGGTGAATTGTCTTGACCTTATAAGTGGAGAAAAGAAAGTTCACCTGGTGACTCCCTGGTCATTAGACCCAAAAAAAGGATTATCCTTGTAGACCAGTGTCCTTTCATGTATACCAGGTCTTTCAAAAGAAATAACCCTAATTCCTACTTTTACTGTGAGTTACCTTACAGAGGGGTTATTGTTTCTAGAAGTTTAGATCAATATTTCCTTGAGGAGGAACAACTTCTGGAAGAAAATCCAGTAGTTCCCCCAATAAGACCTACAACAAGAAGTATGGCACAAAATGTGGCTCCCAATCAGCCATTACAGAAGTACCCTAACTAGAACACAACCGGTCCCCTTAGATTAGCCCAAATGGATGTCATTCCCTAGGATGTATCTAAGGCTATTCCCACTTATGATGGATCTAGGAAAATAACTTATGAGCACTATCAGGATATCTTGAATCTAGCAGCAATCCACAACATAAAAGAAGAAAATATTATTGTCAGAATTCTAGCCCTATCCTTCAGAGGAAAGATATTGCATTGGTTTAGAACTCTGGAAGATAATTCTATCACTTCATGGCAAGCATTGGTTGAGCCGTTCATAGAGGAATTTAATGAATCTACTGATCCTTTTTCTCTGCTTAATCAGTTTACATCTATGCAGAAAACCCAACAAGAAACTATCTCAGACTTTAATTTGAGATTTAGCAGAACATGGAAAATAATTCCCCCCACTGCCAGACCAGCTACATGTTTGGCTTATATGTATTATATCCAAGCTCTTGGATCTGAGTTAGGGTTGCAGACACAACAATCAAGAGTAGAAATCTTCCCCTAAGTTTATAATGTAGTTGTTCATGCTAAAAATATCCTAATTAATGTAGGAAGGCTTCCCCCCAAAACTATGTTACCTTATAACTCAGAAACCACTAGTAGCCAAAGTCAATCGCACATAGACCCCATTTCTTTGTCATCTCCATCTCCACAAATGAATGTCATTCCTCTACCAAATCCTATATCCTCTACACCCCCTTTTCCTCCCCTTCCTTCTCAACCATCTCAAGAGTTTTTTGCTATCCTTGATATACAAAATACCCTAAAAACTCTGAGCAATAGAATGAATTCAATGGAAAAAGAGATCAGGAAAGATCACAACAGAGGAGATTCCCATATGTAAACAAATATTAGAGACCTGGTCCTAGTAATAATACTAGGGTTAGGGTGAATGCAGCATATGAGGAGCCAGAATGTTCTTCTGATACTACTCTTGTGAATGTTTGGTGCCTAGTGTGCAATGACCCCCATGATTCACAGTCTTGTGTAATGTATCAACACCATATTCAACAAGCCATGGATCAAGCTGAAAGAAACCAAAAGGGAAGAGTAAATATGTTATGGCACCCTGATCAAATCATGGTAGGAAAAGAGTCAGCTGAGGAAAGCCCAATTGCTGTTATGACAAGGTCTGGGAAGAAAGCTTTGCAAGTAGATCCACAAAAAATGGGGCATTTCCAAGTCCCTTCTCAGAAGAAAGTAGACTCCCTTCCACAAAGTAGTGATACCTTCCCTATTCCTCTAGCTAAGGGGAAAGAGAAGACAGATAGTTTTCCTAGGAGACCAAAAAAGGAAATAGAGGGAGACCGAATGAGATCTAAAGGTGAAGATCAAGAAAGGCTTAGGTTCCCCTCTATTACTAAAATACAAAGGTTAGAGGCCACCCAAAAATATAAAAGAAGATATGGTGAGCTAAAAAGGTGACTAGAAAAACTCTCTTTGACTAAATCTGAATACAACATTGTTGAAGAAATGAAGAGAATCCCTTCAAAAGCTAGCCTGTATGACACTCTATTCATTCCTGGTCAGATTGACTTGCTTAAAGCTTCCCTCAGTAAGAATCCATGGAATAGTTTGGCCACTACAATCCTTAGTATGCCATCAGAAAAGAAATAAATGACACCTATTGTGCTAAAGAATAAGCCTCCCCCTTTCTATATCTCCCTAAGAATGGAAGGTTGGGTAGTCCAAAATTGTATGATTGACTCAAGAGCATCAACTACAGTAATGCCTAAAGAAGTCTATGAAGAGATGGGTATGGAGTATACCCGATCTTGTCCTAGAGTGTTACAACTAGATGGGACACCTGTCAAGATAGTTGGAGTTATTAAAGATGTATTGATGAGGTTGCATAGAGCCCCTGAGGTGACAGTGGTGCAAGAAATAGTGGTGGTTGATTTAGAACCCTATTTTGGATTATGCCTCTCAAGAGAGTTTACTACAAATCTAGGAGGATGTATGTACATGGATTATTCTAGCATGGTAATCCCTTTTAAAGGGAAAAGGATAAGGATAACACTTGAGAAACTAGTAGCTTATCATATTGAAAATATTGAAGAGGATATGTGTAATATTAACCCTTTGGAGGAATTTGAGCTAGTAGAAAACATTGAGGAGCTAGACATTGAAGATGAATTACCTTTCAGAGAAGATTATAGTCAGTTTGGAACTAGTATGGGTACATATAGCATCACAACTAAAATAGAAAAGATAATTCTTGCTATATCCAACCAATCCCTAAGGGAGAAAGAAACATGGGTCATGCACTTTGATGGTGCTAAATGCAGAAATGGTGCAGGAGCCGATGTGGTCCTACAATCCCAATCAGAAGGGACAAAGAATTTTGCTTACAGACTAACATGGTCATGTACTAACAATGTTATAGAATATGAGGCCCTGTGTCTCGGATTGATACAAGATGAAAGCATGGGCATCAATATTTTGAACATATATGGTGATTCCGAGTTAGTAGTCCATCAGGTAAGGAATAGGTGCAGTAGTAAGCATCATTACTTGAAAGCTTACAAAAATAGGGTATGGGATCTAATGGAATCATTTGATGCCCTAAATTTAAACTTTATTCCCAGAGAAAAGAATACCTTGGCTGATTCATTAGCAACAAAGGGTGCTAACTTCAACCCTTATATAGACTTTGGAACCAAGAAGACCAAGGGAATTAAAATGATTTTCAGGCCTGCAATACTAGACAAGCAGATTTTCTGGTAGGTTTTTGAAAGTGATGAACAAATTCTTGAATTTTTGGTAAGAGAAGCATGTCTCTCAATGGTCCAAGAGGAGAATTTGGAGGAAATTTATCAGCAAGACATTATCCAACTAAGAAACAATCATATCCCAAGAGGGTTGGTCACCCTCGAAAGTTTGTTCGATAATGAGGACAGAAAGAAAGTTAGAGTTGTGAAGGTCAATGAAAAAATTTATAAAGAAGTAGAGGTCGGAATAGAAAAGAGGTTGAATGTTGGAGTCCAATGTTCACCTGAGGAAGCAGAAGATATTAAAGCTCTATGTTTGAAATACCCAGACATTGTGGCTTGGTCATATGAGGACCTTAAGGTGTATGACAAAAAGGTTATCCAACATACTATTGAGTTAGAGCCTGATGCAAAACCATTCCGGCAGAAGTAGAGGCCTGTCAATCCAAGGATAGAGGCCATTATGAGAGAGGAGCTCTTAAAGTTGTTAAAGGCCAAGATAATATACCCAATAAAACATTCCACTTGGGTAGCCAATTTGGTACCCGTAAGAAAGAAGAATGGGGATATACGCTTGTGTGTAGACTTTAGAAATCTGAATCAAGCATCCCTTAAATATCACTACCCCCTCCCTCAGATTGATCAGATCTTACAGGTAGTGGTAGGAGTAGAGAGATTCTCACTATTGGATGGTTACTCTGGATACAACCAAATTTGGGTAAAAGATGAAGACCAGTTCAAAACAGCATTTACCACAAAATGGGGTACATTTGCCTACCAGAGAATGCCTTTTGGACTGTCCAATGCAGGAGCTACATTTTAGAGAGCCATGGATTATGCCTTTGGAACACTGATCAACAAAGTTATTCTGATTTACCTAGATGACATGACTATGTTTTCTCATAATAAAAAGGATCATCTATCTCATTTGGAACAAGTTTTTCAAAGGTGCAGAGAATTTGGCATTTCACTCAATCCTAAGAAGTCATTCTTTGCAGTTCATGAGGGAAAACTATTAGGCCATGTGGTCTCAAAAGAAGGCATGGCCATAGACCCAGATAGAATTAGAGCAATTCTTGCTCTTCCCTTGCCTATGAACAAGAAGACTTTGCAGTATTTCCTAGGCCAAATCAACTTTGTCAAGAAATTCATTTCTGATTTTGCATAGAAGGTAAGGCCTATATCTGAGCTACTCAAGAAAAAGGCTGAGTTCAAGTGGACTAAAGTTAGGAAATAAGATTTTGAGGTCATCAAGAAATCCATTGCAATAGCTCCAGTACTGATAAATCCAGACTTTAGCAAATATTTTATTCTTTATGCATATGGAGCTGAAGAGAGTTATGCCTTAGTACTCACCCAGAAAGATGATCAAGGGGATGAACACCCTATGTTCTTTTGGAGCCAGACACTGCATGATTATCAGGTCAAATATAACTTCATTGAAAGACAAGTGTTTTTTGTGATGAAGTCACTAAATAAATTTAGGCAATATTTGGTACAGAGCAAAACCCTGGTGTATGTGGTTCATCCAGATGTAAGAAGTTTTATCCTGTAGGGTGATCTAGGAGACAAAAGAGCTGGTTGGATTACCAAAATCCAAGAATATGATGTGGAAATACATCCCACCAAGTTGGTAAGAGGTAGAGCCTTGTGCCAAGGGTTAACAGAAGTTGCAGCATTGGCAGAAGTAATAGCTTGCCAGGCAGCAGAAGAAAACCAGGTGGAAATAGTACAAACTGTAGACTCTGATTGGATTGACCAGATGATTAGGTATTTCCAAACTAGAGTATGCCCTCCTAATATGAATGCATCTCAAAGAAGGAGATATAGGATTCATGCTTTGAAATATGTATTACTACCAGAGGGCTTATACAAAAGAAACTTGGATGGAGTTCTTCTAAAATGTTTAAAGGATGATCAACAAAAAAGAGTCATGGAAGAATTTCATGGAGGATTAGCTGGTGGACATAGCTCAGGTAGGGTTACAGCTTTGAGGATCATAAGAGCAGGCTATTATTGGCCCACTATATTCATTGATGCTTTCAAAACTACCCGGGCTTGTGACAAATGTTAGAGGTATGTTGGAAGAACAAGGAATGCTTCATCCCCCTTGAAGCCTATACAGGTTGAGGAGCCTTTTCAACAATGGGGGCTAGATTTCATAGGGGTTATCAACCCAAATTCTTTAGTAGAGCATAAGTTTATCTTAACTACCATATATTATCTTACCATATGGGTAGAAGCCATTCCTACCAAGAAGGCAGACCAGGAAGTTGTGATCAATTTTATGGAAAATTTGATTTCCAGGTTTGGAGTTCCGAAAGCCTTGGTGAGTGACAATGGCCCAACTTTCATAGGAGCCAAGTACATTGAATTTTCCATAAAGTATGGCATCACTCTTAAAAATACTTCAAATTATTATCCACAAGGTAATGGACTTGCAGAATCTACCAACAAAAACCTATTAAGGATTTTGAAGAAATCTTTGGAAGGTAACAAAAGAAGTTGGCACCTATTGCTGGACCAAGCTCTATGGGTAGACAAGATTACTATTAAAAATTCCATTAAGACTTCTCCTTATGCACTGGTATATGGAAAAGAGGTGGTGTTGCCAATTCATTTAGAGATTCCAGCACTTAAGCTTGTCAGTCCAGAAGAAGGGTCAGAGGAAGATCCTGTGAAGACTAGGTTAACACACTTGCTGTAGTTGGAAGAGAGCAGAGCTCAAGCATATGACAATTTTCAAAAACATTCATCGAACATTAAAGCATGGTTTGATAAGAAATCTAGGTTCAAAAAATTCCAAGTTGGGGATTCAGTTCTCAGATGGAATGTTGATAGAGCAAAACTGGGCAAGCATGAAAAGTTTGATTCTTTTTGGGATGGTCCTTTCAGAATAGTGGAAGCTAAGGAGTCTAATGTATTTCAGCTGGAAGGTCCAGAGGGAAACATACAACCCATTTCGGTGAATGGTTTTCACCTCAAGCTCTACCATGGGTAAGGAGTGAGCTCATTGTAACATGTGTATATATATTGTACAATAATTTCCCCTCCTTTCTGCAATTTCTATTTTGAATTCTTTTTGCACTGTGTAATTGGTTTGTTTCAAAAAAAATTGAAAAAAAGGGAAAAAATTACAAAAAATGACTAAGTACGGGCCAGAGAGCATGGTAATGTTCCATTCCACACTGAGTACTATGTAAAATTTTTTGAAATGGCGTTCCACTTTCGAATCCACATCAAAATGCATCAGATTTCAGTAGAATGGTGTACAAGTTTCTATCCCGCATAAAGAAGAACAAAAGCGACACCAATCCAGGGACCTCCCAAAGCTAAAGATAGTCAGAGTGGAATCGAGGTGAAATTTCATGCATAAGATTTCTAAGTATCAAGCGGACTCGAAGGGCTCTTAAGTCTCTAGAGCGGAATCAAGCCAGAGCCAAATGGCAAGTTCAAACATAACACGTGGAGGCTAGAGAGTGCTCCCGCATTCAATTCTAATGAACTCATGCCAGAATCAAAGAGTAGCCGAAGGGGTGTGATGAGTTAGAAGCACAATTTGAAAGTTTGACCAATGAAAATATAGGATGCCACCATCGAGCCACCAAAGTGAATGATGGAAAAGATTGGAAAGTGTGCCAGTAGAGATATCGTACAACAGCTGCATTAATGGTGGAAGATACACATGCTCCAGAAGATAAAAGTGACGAAGAGCATACGTGAGGCTCATTTGGAAACCATTGGTGACCATGAAGCTGTTGGGAGGTGAAGCAATATTCTAAAAAATTTATTGCTAATTACAGTGAACAAGGTCATACTGCTACCAAAATGGCTCCTAAGAAATCACCCACTAAAACCTTAGAGGATGTTCTGGAATTCAAAACTAGATAAGAATGTGGTGGCACCATATCTTGACAAATTCGAAGCCATGGAGGACACATAAATGATCATCACAAAAAGGATAATATTGAGAAGGAATGTGAATGACAAATTCAAGAAGATGGTCACTTTGTCTATAGAAGGTAGATGCTCCATCCTCTCTTATCTCTCTTTTTATATTTGTGATTATGTTCATCCATGCCCTGAGTTGATAGCTATGATAGTAAAGTTTTATGACCCATTGGCTAAAGCAGTAAAGACCCATGAGGGCAAAACCCTTTTTAGTATCACTACCTCTTTCTATCATAGACTCTTCACCCTAGGGTCCGATCCACCAGCAATACCGAAACCTTTCAAGGTCACTGAGAAAACTAGATTTTACACCATAGAAAAGTGAGCTAATGATGGTGAATCATTTAAGAATTGGGTTTACAAGTAGCTTAATACTAAACCCCAAGAAAAAATTACCCGAAGTCCCCATCTCCATTGACAAATTTACAAACCCCATTATATTTTCTATGTTGGCTTGCATGGAGGGTTTAGACTCCGACAAAATGGTTCATGGCTGGAAAATTGCTACTGCATATTGTATTTCTAATGAAAGAATGTATGAAAAGGATGTAGGAAAGAAAGGGACAAGAGTGATTTATTTTGACTGGCCAGATTTTCTCGCCCAAAGGATACATGAGCAACTAGTAAGCATGAAGAGGGGCATTGATGCTCCTAGTTTTAGGCATTGCTCAAATATGGTATGGATGTTCTATGTTATTGTTAAAGATAGAATGCAGTGGATTCCGGTCAAGGATAAGACCAATGATGGAGAGTCCTTACCGGTGTATTATTGGATGAGTCACTTAAGAAGCAGTGAATCTTACTATAGATTCAATTTGGAATTTCTTGGACCTGCCCTCAAAATAATGTATGGTAAATGCCCTAGATTGCCACCCTTGGCCAAGGAGATTTTGAGGACTAAGGATGCATAAGGAGACTGGTATTTGTTGACTGAGGGTACTATGATCAGATTGTATGGTTTCATGGGTAAACCCTTCCTCCTACCCCATTTCATCACAGAGAGGCTTTTTGCCCTAGAATATCTGAGGCAAGCAGAGTACATTGATGCGAACTATGGCTCTGGAAGGAAGAGAAAGTCTTTACTTACCCACCACACTTTGGATGACATCACCATCACCAAGAAGGGATAGAGCCAACAAATTGACCAATACCTTGATAGGTTAGGTCTATTTTATATTCCCCAAAGGTGGAGCTATGACCCTGATGGCATTTTCACTGCAAGGAATAAAACCCTAAATGGAGATAAGGCTTATAAGTTTGAAAAGAGGCCCAGGGCTCATTTTGAACAAGGCAGAAACAATGATGAGACTACTCTTTTAGAGTGGAATGTCTCAAATATGGATCAGTTACCCCCCTGGTTGGATTTTTATGAGCAGATTGTTGATTTCGACCCTGACCATAAGCCAAGTCATCGGATTACAGAAGCTACAATTGAAAATATTGAAGTTGAATCTACAAAAAAGAAGGAGCCTCTACCAGAGGCTAAGTCTGCAAAGAAAAAGGGTCCTCCACCTGAGGCTAAGTCTGCAAAGAAAAAGGATCCTCAGCCTGAGGAAGAAATTGTAGAAGAAGAAGAAGAGAAGGAAAAGGGACCATGGAATGTAGCCAAAATAATAGATTGGTGGAGAATGAGGATTGAGATTGAAAAGCCCACGTCCAAGTTTGGAATGAAAATTGATAAAGAATTTTCAAGGAGATATAATAAAAACATTACGACTTGGAGGCAAAAGGATGTCAGGAACATTGTATTAATGGTTGAAAAACCACAAAATTCCTCTGGATCCTTCCCTCCACCTACAGATCAAGAGGCTCAATTAGAAGAGCCAGGAACTCCTTTGACAATGGCTGAAGTAATGAAGACTTTTAATCCTACCACTGAGCAGGTGGAGAAGTTTCCTAAGGGGGCTAAGTTGATGAGCAAAATGCAGTATTCTAAAGAAAAAGTCATTAGTACACCAGTCATTGAAACAATATCCAGACCTAAACATTTAGCTCTAGGAGGACAGCCTCCAGACATAGATATTGACTGGAAGAAGAAGGATGAAAGTTTTAGGTTCAGACCACTTTCTTTTACCCCTGCAACATCTGTTGAGATACGTCCCATTGCTGAACAATCACTACTTTCTAGAGTAGTGCAAGAAGATGTATTGGAAGAAGATTCTGAAGATGAGATGGCTGCTTTTGAATTAGTTCATAGAAGGACTAAGAGAACCCCAGAAAGAGAGGAGAGAGAAATTTTGAAGAAACAAAAAATGGATATGGAGGAAATTGCTAAAGAGGTAGCTGATTTGGCCATAGAAGAATTGATTGATCAAGAGCAACAACTAGAAATAGAAGCAGAACAAGAACACCCTACATATGTAGGTGAAGGTATGGCTTCTAATCCCTCTTCTCATATTCATCTCCAAGAATCCCCAAAGGAACCTCCCTCCCTTTCTAATCAAGAAGATGTGGCAAATGTACCTCCTCTCTCTCACAGTCCACCCCATATTTCATCAGTAGCTATGGAGGTACAGGTCAGTTCTATTTTGTCACAGTCACCTCAAACCCCACCTCCCACTTTTGAGGGTCCCACTTCAACATCCACCATCACTCCACTTCCATATTTTTCATCACCACCATCAATGGGACACTGCGTTCCAAGTACATCCACCCATTCCACTATCAGTCATGTATCTATTTCTTTGAGTTTACCTATTTCAACAACAACAGTAGTTATAGAGTCCACTATTGTAATAGAGGCTGTTGTAGCTATATCTTCACCCCCACCAACAACAAGTCAGTCCACCCTTTTGTTTTTGGTATCTCCCCTGGCTGTTGGTCTTTCAAAGCCCTTGACTATACCAAAAGAGCAGGCAACCACTCAGAGCATAAATGACTACTGGGCAGAGAAGCTTGCTAAGCCTTCTAACAGGATGGTTGTAAGAAGAAGTATGTATGTTGACCCTATTTCTAGGTAGAGGATATCAAGATCTATGACTCCACTGGTGAGTAAACCTGAGACTGAAATGATAGTTCAAGATTATCGAATGGAGGAGGTCACAGAAGATATTGACAAACTCCCTGCTGAAGATGAGCTAGGGATAGCCAAGGCCCACTTAGATACCTTCTATGTAAAAAATGATATAGTCAGAGAGAAGGTGGATAAGCTAGAAAAAAAGGTTGAGAAGCTTAAAAAGAGCCTCAATGATAAAAAGGAGATAGAAAAAGCTCTGAGGAAGGAGGCCAAGGGTTGGCAAGAAAAGTTTCAAAAGGCCAATAAGTTGAAGGACCAATTAGAAGAATAGAAGAAGTTGAATGAAGATCAAGCAAAAGAAATTCAGAACTTAAAGCATCAGCTTCAGATTGAGAAAGCTAAGTCCTCAGGATTTTCTAAGGATGAATTGAAAAATATTAAGGAGTTGCTTTCTGAGGTTCAAGAAAAGTGTTCAGGACTTCAACTTATGATTGATTACCTTGAAGATGCCAGCTGATTACTCTCCACCATTCAAAAATATTTAAATCAAATCACTGGAGAGTTGCAACCTATGGTGATTCCGATAGAACAGATGTACAGGCTGGTTGATAGCAGACTCAATGATTCTGCTAAACCAATTCCTAATAAAGAATGGAATCTGGCCAGAATTGCTGCCAAAGTAGTGGTTAAAAAGCACAGGGTAATTCAAAGGGCCTAGTTATTGGTTGACAGGATGGAGAGGGGGATTAAAGATATTGTTGAAATAAATGAGGAAATGATCCAGGTTGGTTTTAAAGGACTCTGGAAGGAGGATCACAACTTGTTATCTGTGGAAGAGATCCAACAAAGCATCAATGAGAATTTACAGGATGAAGCTGGAATTGATTCTTTAGAAGAGCCACTATCCCAAGAACAAGCTGCCAGACTGATCATGGACTGTACTAGGTTGAGAGACCTCATGGAAGATCTAGTGACTAGAGGGAATGCTGCTAACTATGAAGATGTTGGAGAATTATAGTATGTTTATAAGCAACTTAAAGAAACATCAAATCCCTCTAAAAAAGCCTAGAAACAGGCTCTACAATCTCTAGAATTGATGATTCAGTTGTTTGGAGATACCTCTAGTGAGGGTAATCAGAAAATACCTACTCTAGAAGAAGAAGAAGTAGATGAGGAGGCCAAGGAAGAGGCCCATGAAGAAGGAGAACAATATGGAGTAGTTACAGGCCCAGAAGGGGCTCACACTTAGTTCATTTTTATTTTGTACATATACATAAGTTTTGTATTTCTATTTTTACTCTAACAATTTGTCAGAAATAAGCAATAAAGGCATGAAGCCCATAGAGCAACAGATTTTGTGTGAAGGTATTCTTTGAAATAAGGCCTTATAGAGGAGGTAGAGTTGTGTATAGTCTTTGAAGATAGTAGCAATAACTAGTATTTCAGACATAGTCTCTATATGAGTGGATAAGTGCTATGTATTTTTGGTATCACTTCGATATGAACCTCTACTCTCTCAAAAAAATTGGTAAAAATTTTAGAGAGTAGTGTTTGTATGGAAGTTATTCTATAAAGTATATTTTTTGAAGAGAAGTATATTTGACTCCTAAGGCCCAATGGATAAGACTCTAAGTTCGATTGGCTTTGCAAGAAAATCCACCCGAGAGGCGCCAGAATGTAGGCCCAAAATGGCCACATGCTTAGTAAAATTTTACAAAATTTTGCCTAAGGGATAGAGTCATCATTCCACACACCTTGTAGTGCACTTTGGAGTGGATCCGCAATAGGAGGTATGAGCCTACCCGACACTTAGTTATTTTTCATGCTTAAAGTGATTCCGCTAGACTTGTTTTCGACTCCAGATTGGTGGCGATCTTGAATCCATAAAATTTTGAGAAAGAGGTGACATCAGCTATGAAAAAGTGTGGATTGACATCTTTGCGAATGGCTAAGTGTTGAAATGAGTGATTTTGGGAGTCTTCTTTGTTTTCAGCTTTAGATTAGCGATGCCCTAGAATCCACAAAAGTTTCAAGGAAATAGTGATGTCAGTGATGAAAAAGTGCGGATTGGTGACTCAGAGGATGAATGAAGTATTTCCTTCCAGAATGGTGGTAGGGTGTTTTATCCTAAAGGCTATCCGAAATGGAGAAGGAGTTACTTCACACTATGGTGGGCCCGGATCGGCGATCACATGCTAATACACTTGTTCTGCCCAGAATGAAATCTAAAAAAATGATAAGGAAAGGATGATATCATTGATATTCTAGTGTGGATTGAAGGATGCTAAGGAACAAGAGTGGATTCGATCCTTTTTAGCTTTCAGAGGTCCGGATTGGAGATTTCATAGCTTTTGATACAGAAGGATGACATCACCTAAATTATAAGTGGAATGGCAATGTATTCTCCTCGCCATTTTTGATAAGCTTATATCAAATTTAATCTGAACCATACAATGAGGAGGATCAATGGTGGAGATTGTGTTGATGAATCTTACATGTTTAAAGAACATTTCTTCATCGAGATTGGAATAGTCAGTTGGAAGATGAAGCATCGAAGGTTTTTTAGAAGATCTAACCAGAGGCGGTTATAGATCGACAATGGTAGATGGCCTCCAAGAAAAATCGATGGTAATGAATGACTTCCAATGGCCTAGACTCTAGTTCTGTCGAGTGACCAACAAGTTGTAGAGACCCGAGCTGCCATGGTGGACCATTTTCAGTGGATTTCCTGGAGGATGAACCAGTAAGCAGATGCCAGCTAGATCTCTCTGTTGTGCTATCAAAATAAGATCTTTGTAATGTTTCTTGTTATTTTAATTTTGCAAAACTATAAGTAGAGGTCGAACCCTCATTTTTAAAGGGTCGGCTCTAGCGTGTTTTCCTGTACTACTGTAAATATTCTTGAAAAGCTAATGGAAGGAGCATTACATTGATCTTCACCTCAAATCTATGTTCTCATGCTTGATATCAGAGGTTCAGATTCTTTAGTTGTATTTTTGTAAATGCTTGAATGGTTAGTTTGTGCCTAATTAACGGATTACTAGTTGTTAGAGTAATTGAAATATGCTTTTGAGTTTGTTCTGTATTGTTAGGGAGTGCATTTCTATAAAATCTAGGTTTTGGTGAATTCTGTTATTTGGATTATCATTGCCTGGATATTGAAATTGCTTGCTGCAATATTTCTTTGTTGTGCGTTAATGAATGAGGAATAATCTAATTTGAGATAATGTTGATCTGAGTTATGTATCTTTGGTTTGTTTCTTGGGAGCTTTCTATGGTGTTGCAATGTTGTTAACCTATCCATCCACTATTATTCTCATTTCTCTAACCCTAATCTTCTCTTACCCTAAACTTCAAACCCTAAGTGAGCATAATTGAGTCAACAACCTATTAAGTTGACAAGGAACCAACCTACTCTGGAGGTTGGATCGAAAACCCCTATTTTGGTCCATCCAATGTTGAGTGTTGAGTTGTAGCTATCGGGTGCAAGCCTGGACAAAAAATAGGAAGATAGACAGCCGTAGTATCGAGTGAAAACTTGGTGCAATTTAGTGCCCAACAGATGACCTTGACCAAGGTTAGGTAAATATGATGGTTGCATGGGAACCCAAATTTAAGCGTAGGAAAGGGATTAAGTGGCCCAAGGGGGCTTATGAATAGTATATGAATAGTGATTTTAATAAATCAATAGTGTTTTGAGGTTAATAACTATAATATTTTGGGATTTTACAAATTAATCAGCCATGATGATGGGATAAGTGACAATGTGAGACTTTTGGGTGTTTACACAACTAACTGGTTGGATCATCGCCATCAAATTTAAGAAATTCTATCTTGGGTATTCTTTGATTTGTATTTAGAGGTAAATTATTTCATGCTCTACCTTTGGAACTACCATGTTGACTCCCTAGTGATTGTCCTTCTGGAACATCATTTTGCATTTAGTTCTATTAAATGACTCTTGAGGTCATCAATTATATCCAATTTGTCTAATATAGAAAATGCCTAAAGGATTTGTGATTGAGAGTTTTCAATATGTTTGACCTATTTGCCTAATTGCTTTAGATCTTGGGTATCTCTAGTACCACCAACCACTTTTAGTCACTTTAGGATCTCAAAAAATAGTTATCAAAATTATATGTCAAAATGATATGTTCAAAGAGAGGATTGGAATGGACTATACAACAAAATATTAATTTTTGGAAGGTAGGGTTCCAAAAATGTGTTTTTAGAGTTTGGTATCAAAACAATTAGTTCAGAGAGAGGATCATAATGGGGCTTATGAATAGTGAATGAATAGTGATTTTAATAAATTAATAGTGTTTTGAGGCTAATAAATACAATTTTTTGAGATTTTGCAAACTAATTAGCCATGATGATGGAAGAAGTGGCAATGTGAGACTTTTGGGTGTTTACACAACTAACTGATTGAATCATCACCATCAAATTTTAGAAATTCTCGCTTGGGTATTCTTTGATTTGTATTTAGAGGTAAACTATTTCATGTTCTACCTTTGGAAAAACCATGTTGACTCTCTAGTGATTGTCCTTCTAGAACATCATTTTGTATTTAGTCATATTAAATTACTCTTGAGATCATCAATTATACCCAATTTGTCTAATTTATATAATTCCTGAAGGATTTGTGATTGATATTTTTCAATATATTTCACCTATTTGCCTAATTTCTTTAGCTCTTGGGCATCTCTAGTACCACCAGTCATTTTTAGTCACTTTAGGATCTCAAAAAATATTTATCAGAATTATATGTCAAAATGATATGGTCAAAGAGAGGATTGGAATGGGACTATACAACAAAATATTTATTTTTGGAAGGTAGGATTCCAAAAATATGTTTTTTTCAGAGTTAGGTATCAAAACAATTAGTTCAAAGAGGGGATATAATGGGATATCTCAAAAAATAGTAAATTTTGATTTTTTGTATTTTTTATATTGATTGCCATTGGAATACTATTTACAACTAACTGCTCTTACTATCAAACTAATTATTCTATGCATTGTAAGGCTTTATATTCTCTATACTATTAAACTATGTATTCTCTATACTATTAGACTATATATTCTCTATACTATCATACTAGATATTATTTGCACTATCAAATTATGACTAGAGTAGTATCTTCTATAGTGTGCTCAAATCTAGTTTTGGTTTTGAATAAGGACTTAAAACAATATTTCAATAGGAATCACTTAAGTTAGGGTGTGACTAATTTTGTGAGCTCTTTGATATATAATCTCATTCACGATAAGTGACTGGTCCAGTATTTTAGATCTCTAACTATGGTGGGCCACCATACCCATAGTCACTCAATCCATTTTTTAGGGTACTATAATAGTAACTTCCTAGGGCTAATCACGTATCATCATACCACAAAAATCAAATGAATGATATATTCCTATGGATGAATTTTCTTCTATTCCTAAGGGGTCTCCCTCTATACCTAAGAGTATGTGGAAGATCATAGTTGTGTATAGATGTTGTCTAAGGCTTGGGTATTGGATTTTGAGTACCCCTCACTTCATTAGATACTTTATGGGTAATATAGCTTAGCCAAAAATAATAGCTCCTCCATGATATTTTAAAACCCTTAGCATAAGTTTTATAATCTAATCCACTAAAAAACAATATGCATTTTCTAAAATATACTTTAATGAAAAATGAAAAAAATAAAATTATAAAATAGAAAATGAATAAGAGGACAAGAACTATTATTGTTGTTGCACAACATGGCCTTGGAAAGAGTTGTGACATGAATTGTTAGGAATACTCATATAAAAATTAGCATAATTGTAATAACAATGCAAGAATTAATCAGAATGATTATAAACTAAATGAAAATAAAAGTAAAAATAATAGAAATGCTCAAGAAAAAAATTGGATGGAAATACAACAAACTCATATTAATCAAGTAGAATAGATATTGTAGGTCTCTTTGAAGGGAAAACCTCATTGGAAGTAGAGCTCTAATACAATATGAAAAAAATATGAGATACATTCTATTCCAAACCCATGTCCTTATATAGAATCTTAGCTACCCTAAGCCTAATGGTCAAGGTTTAGATTGCATAAAATATGGGACTTAAATTACTAAATCCTACTTATAATAAGAGTAGATGTTACATCATAATTCACCCATAAATATTAGACATCCAAGGTATAAACATACACCAACACTAGACAAGTACATAACAATGGTTGTGTTAGGATAGGGTCATAGTAAATCAAGAGCCACAAAAGGGTAATTTATCCAACCTTGTCTAAAGTTGATCAGATCATGACCTATCTTGTATAAAGTAGTTATCATCCAAAGGTAAAAAGTGTTGTCTATTACATGCATCATCTGGAAGAACATTGATCTTGGGATGTATAGTGCATATTATCCAAAGTCAAATCATCTTGTGAATGAAAGAACCATCAAAATCTAATTTTATCCTATCATACAAAACATTCATGAAAGCAAAAGCCACATAAGGGTTATTTATCAAACATTGTCTAACATTAACCACATTATCCAAAATTAGTTAATTTATATTAAGAAGAGATCATCAAGAGTTCATTATTAAGCACCACCTTAAAACAAATGATGTCATCTATTGTTTATAATAATGCTATTCATAGAAATTCTAAGCCACGTAGGATCATATAAATACATGTAATAATCATGTCCAATTTTAACTATAGTGTGAAGTTACCTATGCTAATGTGTGGCAAGGACATGAATATGAAGGTATTGAATCATTATTTTTGTAGCAAGAGATGTTTGAGTGAGGAATTTGGATTCATGTTATGCTACTAATACAAAGTGAAGGAGATGGTTTTGAGAGGAGATTGTAAGATTGTACTATGAGCATGTGATGGAAAATGGAATGTCATTAGAGAAATTTAAAGTTTTATGAATCTAAAAAGTCATATCAATTCATTATTCCCATATATAAGCTACTTTATTTGGAGTGTAATATAACTATGATGTGACTATTATCTAGAAATATTACCAAATATAATATTCTTGCATGGAGGTGTCTAATATGATTATGTTGAAATATGAGGTGTGATCTAATAATATCATTACATTCAAAACATAAATCAATAAAACATTAGCTATTAGAAAAAAATAAACAGTTAATATTGATTATTTTAATATACTATCATCATTTGAAGGGTTGACATCATTGCTATTAGAAGAGTGTATGGTTGAAAATTTTTGCACTTACTTTTAATCCCACATGTAGGGTAGGAGACATTATGATGTCTTTAAGAAGTCATAATCTTCTTTCAATTAAGTTACATGAATCAAAAAGGATAATTTATTTGTTATTTGATTTATTTTCATAGGAAATTGATCTCAATACCCCATATTTATTTTTTGCTTGATTAGACGCTAATTTTTTTTCATGATTCCAAGCATCTATTTTTTGGGATTATAAAATTATATATACTTGTTGGAAATATCTTCTTGAGTCAAATCAAGTGGAAGTGATTTTTTTCTAGTTTTATTAAGACTATATATGGCCACTAACACCCCAAAGACACTTTTATTTGATTCTCAATTACTAAAAGGTGATAACTATGTTGGATTTTAGCTAGATTATCACAAGTCTCAAATAACTAGGATCTTGAGTAAACTCAAATATTAGAGAAACTTAATATAAATAGTCAAAATCAATTAATATAACATTCATGAATATGTTAGAGCTTATTACATTATTTGGTACATGACAATGTACCACCTTAGGTACATTTCTAAATTAGGATTTTATCTTAGATTAAGGTTAGAGTAGTTACTTTATGCAATGTAATAAATGCAAAAGTGTGAGAATATACAATGATGTAAATATGAATGTAGTCCACATGTACATGAGTCGTAGGATAGGTAGATGAAGAGTTATGGGTAGAGTAAAGGCTAAGGAACATATCTTCCTATATATAAGCCTTTGAGAGTATGAAGTAAAAAAGGGAGGAATGATATAAAGATAAAGAGTAGTGAGTAGGTACAATATAGTTCTTCATTAAAAAATTTGGAACATTCCAGTCTTCCATTGTATTGCATTGTACTATTTTATAAGCTTTTATTAATGGCATATTACTGAGTTATTGTAGAATTTTATCATCTAGTTTTCCTACATAGTTTAGTGTCATTATCATATAATTATTATAGCTTTCTTATTTTACATCCTGTGGTTGCATTTCCTTCAATATACATCCAAAAAATCTAACAGTGGTATTAGAGCCATGATAGATCAATAGGAAATAGAGAGAACCACAAAAGAGATTGAGAGGAGATCAAAAATATCATTTTTTTAATTTTTTAAAAATTATAGTTGGCTAGAGTAATTCCATAGAGTTGCAAAAAAACTTGTGAAGACTGGGACTCAACATTTATTCCACTAGATTGAAAAATCAACTAGTGAATATTTAGTATTCTTTAGATTTAAATATATAGCATTTCCATTTTCTAGTACTTTGTTGCAGGAAAAGGAGATTCACAGAAATATGGGAAACTTATTACATAGAGCTAGGAATAATATCTTCTTAGAATTAATCCAATACTTAAAGCATAAAGTAGAAGACTAAATATTTTAGAGGCCTGAGGAAAATATCCTATTGTAGACCTACACATTATAGAAGAGAGAAAATGCCAGTGAAGCCTTACTATAGATTGTAGGAAGAAAAAACTCTATAGAAGATTCCAAGAGAATATTGGAGGTTGGTGATATCCATTTAAGATTGAAGACCTATAGATTGTAGAAGGATAAAATAGCTCAAGAAGATGAAGAGACCCACAAGAGGTCTCATTGAAGAACTTACAATCTTAAAAGATTGAAGATAGAGAAGGACTAGAAAAAGTCCTATTCCAGTTTCTAGAAGCAAGAGATTTCAAAGATCCAAGAAAAAGGATCTCATTGCAAAACTTCTAGAGGTAAAGATTGAAGATATCAAGGAAGGTCTCATTAAATTATTGACAAGAAGAATAGAGAACCTGTAAATATTTGAAGACTCTAGAGAAGAGGCCTCAAGGAAGGCTTGAAAGGAGAAATAAGAAGAAGGCTAAGAAAACCTCATCGAATGAGTTTCTAGAACTCATTGAAGAAATTTACTAGAAAGAAGGAGTTACTAATAAAGAATATTTTGGGATAATTATCGCCATCTAAAAACAAACCCAAAAGGAGAAGAATTTGGTAAGGAGCTTGCCAAATTTCAAAGGAGAGTAGTAAATACCTCAAGACAGTAAAAATCTTGAGAAGTAGGCCACTAGATAGGCCAAGGTTAAAGTCAAAAGGAGAAAGGAGTTAGAAGAAGCCATCAAATCTAAGATATTTGAAGATTATCATTGAAGGTTGATTAAGAGAAAGGAAGTTGTTGGTTTCTATAGAAAAAAATTGAAGGCTTCTAGGAGAAGAGTTACAACTACAATTTGGAGGAGTTTCCTACCAAATTGAGGGAATTCAGGAACAATATTTCAAAGGAGAAATTGACTGCAAAATGGTAACATTACTAGTTGTTGAGTTTCAGATTTCAAGAGAGCGTCCTAAAGGAGAATTAAAGCCACAAAACTACATTTTAGGGCATCAACTTAAAGGGTTTCAAATATGTAAATTGGTGGGTTAAATATTCATTCAGAATAACAAGGAAGAGTTATGATTTCATCTAATACAAGGTAGCAATTAGGTGATTCAAATCACCAAGATATCCATCATCTAGAAATTAATTAAGGTAAGCAACTTTGGTGCAAAAGGTTCATTACTTGAACATTCATTACTTGGTTCATTATTAATTTTTATTAAGCACCATATTAGAGTTTAAAAAATGAAAGGAGAAGGTTGCATATTAAAGTATTTAAGGGAGTGCAAAAGATAGTTTCCTATGAGGTTAAAACTTGCACATCAAAAATAGGAGTTAGATATATTTCAAGAAAAATAAGAATATCAACTTCCTATTATATATTAGAAGCAAAGAAGACATTACTCTTAAGTGAAAGTTGCATTGATTAATAGTTCATTAAAAGGAGCAATAAGGAGAAATTACTATTGCATCATACTAATTACTAAATGGGCATTAAGTACTTAAGTTAAGGTGGAAAATTGGTGCAAAGTTAAGCCATTCAAAATGGCATATTTATTGCATGATTAAAGAGCTTGGATTCATTATTTCTAAGTTCACCAATAAAAGAAGATAGAGAAGAGATTTTTCTAGTAATGAAGGCAACATCAAATATCTATTTACCACCAAGGAGTAGAGCAACAATCTACCTCATCAAGGAAGAGAGAAAGCTTAAAAAAGAGAGTTTTAAAGATATCATAGTATAGGTGCAAGTTAAGGTATTTTTCTAACTATTGCAAAGCTATTTGTATTACATTATTGCAGCATATTTTTTCTTGTCCTACATAGCAAAAAGAGGACAAAATACAAAGTGTCTTAAGACACTACAAAAACAAGCATATTACATATACAAAGTGGCCATATAATCAATTTTGTAAAAAAAACTTCAAGTTGAGGAAGAAAGCCAATGAAGGGCTCAATATCCAAGTTTCAATGTGTTTAAAGATACCAAATCTAGCACCATTGAACTCATGAAAAGAGAATCTACGAGCTGTATAAGTGGAGAAACTTGCAGCATCAAAGAACCTACATAAGGTAGCATAACATCCATTTCAAGTCTAACATAAAGCAAGGAGAATAGTACAAAGTATAACGTAGATCAAGTTACATAAAATATCAAGGTACAAACAAAGAGTGCATTACCCAAGCAATAGCTTGGATGAACCACCAGCTAATAGTATATCTTTCAAGCACCCTAGAGCCACTGTCATTGGAGTAGAACCACCAGCTAAGAGGACAATGTTGGAGCACCTAGAACCACCATTGCTAGAGCCAACTTCATGGGAGAATAGAGCCACCATTTGTTGGAGAAATAATGCTAGAAACCAAGCCAAACAACTTGTATTTGTTGGCAAGAAGCGTTGAGAGATAGAAGACATTGAAGGTGGAGTTACATGCATAGGAAAGGAGTGCCACTTGCCACCTCAAGCTAAGGCATATTGTGCCACTTGGCACAACAAAATAAGGTACCTAAAATATTCTTTATAACTCTTACATAGGAAGGAAGCACCCAAGATAGAAATAACACTCATCTTGAAGTGTTGAAGGTACATAATTATTGTGCATCATTTAAAGGAAGAGCATTGAAGGCTTACAAACTAACACTTAGCAAGAAAGTGTTAGAATAGTGTATTTGAGCTAGGGTATTACATTATATTGCATCATAAAAATAGTGCTCATAGGTGCTCTCTGAGTCATTTAGTTTCTCAACCATGTTGGTGGTTCCATAACCACATTAGAACCACTACGATTGTATATTTAATCTCATTTGTAATGCAATACATATTACTGCATATTTTTTAACATGGTACCAGAGCCAAGTTGGAGGGAGAAGGATATTTTATTGTAGTTACATTTCTTGAGGATCAAGGATGATGAAGACATGACAAAAATGCGATGGACTCTACATAAGATACAAGGATGACACCCTACTAACATAGACCCGAGGATGATGCTAATGTGGACCTACTGATGTAGACCTTGGATGATGTGGACCTGATAGGAGATGCTAACCATATAGGGTGCACCTACATGGACCAAATAGATAGCACTAATGTGGACAGGAAGGGAACACGTGGTGGAAGTTTTTTCATTTGGATGGTTCAACATGGACCACCGAGGCAAAAGGTCAAGGAGAGGGTGACCACACGAAGGCAGTCACCTTCAAATGTGGCCCTCCCATATTTTCAAGAGGCTTAGAAACCTTTGCGGGGTGCATGTGGGATAATCCCACTATGTTTTTTCTTTAAAACATGCACCACAAATGTGCTAAAAGGGGAAGATGTTGGCCCTTTATTGCTAGAACCCTTGGTAGCGCAGCTGGCTCCAATCGTTGGCTACTACAGAGGAGCTCCATGGTTCGAATCCCATGGAGGGATTCAAAATAGTTTTTTTGATTCCTCGGGAACATGGTGATGCCTGGTGGAAAATTTTTGATGCCTAACATACCATTTTATGCCTTGTGAGCACATATTGATGCCCCATAGTTTTTTTTGATGTCCCAGCAAGAAAATTTGATAACAACATTTTTTTTGACAATTTTTTATCAATTTTGGCAATGTTTTGCAATTTTTTGCCTAACAGTTTTTTGCCCACAGAGGGTCAATTTTTTTTTCTTACTAGGAGTATTTTTTTGTCCAAGGAGGACCTGGAGCATTTTTTTCTGCCACAAATCCAAGGAGATGCACATTTTTTGAGGTATTCTTCACACTTCAATTTCTTCCTTTCAAAGCATTTTGGAGGGATAAGTTGTTTTTTTTTTTAGAAAGGCTCCATATTTTTGTTTTTCACCCTATTTATTTTACAACAAAAATGGGGGATCCTAAGCATTTATTTTTGCAAAATTCTAAGACAAAGGGGGGAATACAATTGTGGAAAGAAAAATGGTATTGTAATAGGTGCATTTTCGGTGGAAACCGACACCTAAAGTAGTTAAATTTGTGGGCATTTATGGTTGTTTTTGCATTTAAATTTCTTGTTTTCTTGCATTATCAATCATAAAATAAAGCAAAATAAAAGACCCCAAATTTATACACTTATTTGTGCAATTTATTGTACAGTAGTGTTCGGTATTTACGATACCTCTGGTCCACACTTACAGGTAATGTTGTCATGCTTGGACTACTATATCTAATACCTAATATAGTTGTAGCAACAACATATAAGCTTGTTATCTATCAATCATTGGAGAGAAATAATGTAAACCAATTCTGATATTCACTTCATTTATATCCTAATAATTATTTTTGTTAGACATAAATCCTGACAAAGTGATTTTCAAAGTGTTTAGGTGAAGTTACACCCCACGTAGGAGGAAAGACCTTCTATGGTAGGTGTCATAAATAAAATGATCCCCTTTTAGTATCACTTAAGTTCCACATATCGTTATGCTCTTATATACTTATAGTCTCCCTCATGTAAGGGCAGGTATATATAGAGGAGTTTTGGTATAAATGCCTTATATGTGTAAATAAATGGGGACCATTTGGTGTTATAAGGAACCTTCACAATGGCTACTATTCACAAATATCTCCCAGATTCATAGCTACTGAAAGGTTCTAACTTCACACCATGGAAGATAAAGATGCGTGCTATCCTTCAAGTGGAAGATTTTTAGGATGTAGTGACTAGCACTGCAAAATGACCTGGAACAATAGGAGTAGATCAAGAATATTTTGATAAGGACAAAAGATATCTTATGTTTATTCTGCTTGCTACTACAAATGAGGTCCAGTATCATATCTGTGATGCCAAAACTAGTAAGGAAGATTGGGATGTTTTGATTACTATTTATGAAGGTAAGAATTAGTCCACTATTTTACACCTTCAAAATAAACTACATACCCTTAGTATGAAGTATGGTGAGAAAGTTGACCCATTCCTATGCAGAGTGGTGGAATTGAAATCTAAATTGAATTCTATGGGACAAACAATTGATGATCCTCTCTTGACCTCTATCATCTTGAGAGCATTTCCAGAGTCCTATAAGATGTTGATAAATTCTCTTAATGTATTTGTAAGACAAGTTTCTTTTATGGAATTGGTGGATTTGCTTCAACTGAGGAGTCAAATCAGTTTCAAGAGGATGAAGTACTATATAATGCCCTCTACACAAAACAATGGGGTAAGAAACAAGGTCAGTTTCAAAAGGAAGGATCTTCATCCAAGGGAAAAGGGAATCAACATCAGTAGAAAGAAAAAAAATATTACAATATTTGTGATATGAATAACCATGACACCAACAAGTGTTGGTTTAATAACAAGCAACAAAATTACCATAATCATAAGAATAAGGGAAAATTAAAATACAAACCATAAAAAATGAATAAGAAACCCAAGGGGCATGTTGCTTATGCTGAATCAAATTCATCCTCAAAATTTGCAAAATCTGACTCGGGCTCAGAATTTCGAGAGAGAACACAAGGTGCTCAAGACTCACAATTCATATCCACAGATAGATATTGTATGGTATATTGATTCATGGGATAGTAAGCACGTGACTGGCGATAAATCATGGTTTGAGATATTTAAGAAGAAATAAGGTAAGCTAGTAACAATTGATGACAATCAAGTCTACCAAGTAAAGGGTGAAGGTGATGTTTCTATCACTCTTTCAGATGGCAAATGTTAGATTGAAAAGGTACTCTATGTTCTTGGATTGGCTAATAATTTGTTGTCAGTCCCTCAGATGTTGGATCAAGATATAGATTTTGTGTTCTGTGTTGTAAAAGGAAAAAAATAGATGTTTTATAACCAAAAAGAAAATATGTAGCAATCGTATCATACAAGCATGACTTGTTAATTTTAGATGTTTTTTCAATGCCTCATGTTGCCTTGGCAGCAACTACAAAGGAGGATACTTCTATATGGCACAAGATATATGGGCATCTAAGTTTAGGATATTTTCTCGAGTTGAGCAAATATGATATGGTGAGAGGACTTCCCAACCTTTCATCCACATTGCCAGTTTACTCATATTGCTTAGTAGGAAAGCAACATCAGGTATCATTTGAAGTTAGCTCCTCTAGAGCTAAGAAACATTTGGATTTGGTACACACCGATCTGTGTGGTCCTATACCAACCAGCTATGGTGGAAAAAAGTATTTTCAATTGTTTTTTTATGATTAGTCATGAAAGATGTGGATTTTATTTCTTCAATTAAATTCAGAAGCATTTCTATACTTTCAACAGTTCACGAAGCTTATTTTTTTTAACATGGTGGAATCAATAGCCACCACAAATCTGGGTAGGTTGTCCAAATTTTATGGCTGCCACAATATTCTGCGTTGTCCGCCCTAGAAGCCACCATACATATCTTTGCGCAGTATGCCTCTATAACTGCCATGACAATCATTTTAAACCTTTTATGCCATTGAAATCACCAAGAAAGGGACAAGCATTCAATCCAAAGAGGCTTGAGATTTGAACCTTGGACCTCTGCCCCCCTTATGGGGTTTGGATGAACCAATTGTTCTACAACTTGGACCTAGTTCAAGAAGCTTGTTGAGGAGTCAGGATGTTCCATTAAAATCCTCCACTCAAATCGAGGGTGGGAATATAATTCCAAGGAATTTTCATCATTTTTGAAAGAACATGGGATTAAGAGACAACTGAATACAACCTATACTCCATAGAAGAATAAAGTTGCAAAGAGTAGAAATAATTCCATTGTGTAAATGGTTCGATGTATGCTAAAGGGAGCACATCTTGAGCATCAATATTGGGAAGAAGCAGTAAACACAACATCATACCTCCTGAATAGAGCACCCACATGAGCTCTACAGGGTAAAACTCCACAAGAAGCATGGAGTGGTAAGAAATCCTCCATTTCTCATCTAAGGGCTTTTTGATGTAAGGCATTCATGCACATACCAAAATAGAAAAGGAAGAATTTAGATGAGAAAACCCTACAATGTATATTTCTTGGTTATGATGAGAATTCAAAGGGATATCGATTGATAGATCCTATGACCAATAAGACACATATAAGTTGAGATGTGGTATTTTATGAAGCTTTCACATCAAATAACACTTCTATAGTTGTATACCTTGAGGACGATGAGCCTAAGAAATAGGTTCCTTCCCCATAGAATAAGATTCCAAAATGGTATACAAGTACAATGAGATATTTCAAGTTGACATCACTTTCATATGTAACTCTAGATCGACCTTGTACTCATAATATGACTCAGCAGAAGAGAGCAAAGGTATCAACTTCAAAAGTTGATGAGCTTTACCAATAGTTTGATGAACTATTTGTGGATGCAAAGGAAGATAAAGAAACAAATATGGAGGATGAGAGGGTTTATATGACAACATTGGATGCAAATAAATCCAAAATAGTTCAAGATGCACTTAGTGAGCCTCAGTGGAAGGCTGCTATGGAAGCAGAACATACATCTCTCATAAAACATTATACATGGAATTTAGTAAATCTGCCTTCAGGAAAGAAGCCCATTGGCTGCAAATGGGTATTCAAAGTGAAGTATAAGGCAGATGGTACTATTTATAAGCATAAATCCAAAGAAGTATATAAGATGCAAATATCTATATAAAGAACAATAGTTTTGACATAGTGATTTTGGTACTATATGTAGATGATCTGATCATAACAGGCAGTTCAAAGAGTATGATTGATATAGTGAAAAATAACCTAAAAAAATCCTTTAAAATGATATATCTAGGAATTCTTCACTATTTTCTTGGTTTAGAAGTAACTCGAAAGAAACATCATATCATAGTTACCCAAGAGAAATATGCCAAGACATTGATTGATAAATATTGCATAACTGACTGTAAGTCTAAAGCTACTCCAATCGAGGCTGGAATTAAGCTATCTTGATATGATCAATCCCCACAGATAGATGACACTCTCTATCATCAATTGATTGGGAGTCTTATATATCTAACCAATATCAGGCCAAATCCCAATTTTGTTATGGGTTATCTTTCACGGTTCATGCAAGACCCAAAGGTGAGTCATTGGAAAGTAGAAAAAGAGTTCTTCATTATGTCCATGGTATAATATATTTTATCTTGGAATACAAAATGAATAACAAGTTCTATCTACAAGGATACATGGACTCGACTACGCTGGATTTATTTATGATTGAAAGTCAACTTTTGGATACATTTTTCATCTTGGATTTGGTCCTATCTCTTGGCATAGTAAGAAGTAGCATGTGGTTGCTATCTCTTCTACAGATGTGGAATATCACATAGCCAGTAGAGCAGTCTATGAAATAATATGGTTAAGTCATATTCTTACAAACATGGGCCTTCCAAAGAATCTTCCACTTCATTTTTTTTGTAATAATCAAGGTTTTTTGAATCTTGTCAAGAATCCGATTTTTCATTATCGCACAAAACACATTGACACTAGATGTAATTTCATTCGATAGAAAGTTCCAAAGCATCATATACAGCTCCAATACATTTCCACTGATGAGCATGTTGCAAATATCTTCACCAAGGAACTTTCACATGTCAAGTTTGAATTGTTCTGTAATGTTATTTACGGTTTCCAATAATGTAATAAGGGGGGTTTTAGCATAGTGTATTTGAGCTAGGGTATTACATTATATTGCATCATAAAAATAGTGCTCATAGGCACTATCTGAATCATTTAGTTTATCAACCGTATTGGTGGTTCCACAACCACCTTAGAACTGTTGTGATTGTATATTTAATATCATTTGCAATGTAATACATATTACTATGCATTTTTTAACAGAAAGTAACTTCCATTTTCCACCTACACACCTGAGTAATGTATGTACCACATGGTTAGAACATTAAGAAGAAACAAAGGATATTAAATAGCCCAAGTTGAAGAAGAGCATAGATATTGCAAGCATGCACATTACACATTGAGAATGAGGTCAAAGTGTATTTAAGAAGGAGAAGAAGACTCATAAGGTACCCATGAGCAATAAATGCTCTCTATCATACATAGAAGACTAGCATTACAACACCAAATCTTGGATTGAAGAGTCAAACTAGAAGCCAATCAACACACACATTTCACATTGCAAGGAAGGTAAAGATTTACATGATTTAATATTTTCTTTCCTTAAGTATAAGGATTTATAAGGTACTTAATATAAGGTTGAATTTTATTTACTACTACATTGAATTATTAAGCAAATACCAACCTTAGATATTTATAAGGCAATTAAAGCAAAGGGAGTATATCTTAAAATATATTATAAATTGCATGAGATTCAAACATTAAAATATTTATAAATAATTAATTAGGAGATATAAGTTTTTCAACATTGAAAAATTGAAATACTAGTTTGCAAATATTATTACTTTCTAAATTTTCAAATTAGGGAGATATAAGGAATACCACATCAAACTTTAGTTTCTTGGAATTTAGAAAATTAAACCATTGAAAATTGAAGGTTAAATGAAAAAAATCATTAATTGCTTGAAAGTTGGAAACTTCATTTTACATTAGTCTCTTACACTAATTTATGAGACATTAATCCAACTAAAAAAATATTGAAGCAGAAGAACCTTATTAAAACTTGAAGGTGCTTCATATTTTATCTTTAGCTTTCTACTTACTAATTATTAGGGATAAATAAGGCAAAAAAGTGAAGTTGAACATTAGGCAGACAAACGAAATTCAACTCAAACTAGGAAAGCTAAGCATATTATCAAGTCTCATAGTACATTTAAACACTTGCAAGATAGAAGGTGTAGACATGGAAATTTGACCCGCTCAAGTGAATCATTTTTCCTTAGATCCTTAGGGAGACCCTCTAAGATTATACAAAATAATTTTGGGTCTTCCTTCCTTTTTTTTTTGTTTTTTTCCTCTTTCGGTGAAATTGTTGTTGTTTTAGATGGGGCACAATTTATCCTAGCTAAGTTTTTCGTTCCTTTGGTGAAATTGTGGTCAGTCCTAATGGGGTCTTATTTTATCTAGTTAGGGTTTTTCTCAAGAAACCCTAATTTTTTGGGTTGGCATATTATTGGTGTCTTCCCTCCTAGTTTTTTCCATATGTTTTTAATTTCAAATCCACTATAAAAGGAGGGTTTGAAGTCTTCTTTTCAAAAAAGTGATTTTTCACACACACCAAGTGATCTAATCACAACTAAGCTCTCACGTGATTTCACATTCTTCATTTTTTACAAGAAAGCTAACTTGTAAGTGTGAAGTGTAATCTGGTGAAGCTCTATTTTATGTTGCATTGGATTGTGTATTGTTGATCTTGGTGGACAAGTGTGGAAGCCCTAAGGAGAGATAGACTATACGAAGATCTTCACTCTTTTTCCTACTTTTTTTCTATCTTCCAAGTTTTTTTTTGTTTGCATCTACATTTTAATTATTTTTTATTGTGCATCTATTAATTCACACTTTTTGGATTTTTCTCCTAGCTTCTACGAAATCGCACTTGGTCATTTCAGGGTGTGATTTTGTTGATATGTGAAATTGTTGTCACTCTATGCAGGGTGCAATTTTGCATAGACCATGTTTGGGGGTATACTGCTATCCCTAAAGCCTATATCTATGTTATATGCTGCATTTAGACCATTTTAGTGCATTTTGTGCTCTTTTTTACCATTTTGTTCTATTATATTTCATTGTGCATGTTCATCTTCCAAAGGTCAACTTTCGCTTTTCTTTTAAAATGTTACCTAAAAGGACTTAGGGGGATTGACTATTGCCTCCAAGCATTGATATTGAGTGGCATAATTAGGCCCCCTAATGCTAATAATATTTTCAAATTGTTTGCCAAGTCATTTTTTTGGAATAGAGAGCATTGGATATCGTTGGATAAAAGATAAAATCTTGGATCAACCACCAGATAAGATAAGTTCTCTAGTCATATTTAGGCTATTTGTTGAGTTTTTGTTATTTCTATTAAAACCCTATATATGGTACATAATAAAGATATTAAATCAATTTCTAGGTATTTGAAAAGTAAACAACTTATAGTGTGCACTTAGGGTTTTGATATTGTTTGTGCATCTTCTCTTGAACCCTTTCTCAAATGGATTTCATTTTGCAACCCTAGGTTAGAAATAATTCAAAATAAAGAATCATCCTAAGGTTAGCTCTTGTTTTCTTGCATTTTTTATTTTTGCATTGTCCTTTATCTTTCATAGCTTAATTCTAGAAAGACCAAACATAGGTGATTGTCTTGAATTGAACACATCAACGCATTCCACCGCGGACTTGGAGTGAGTTCTAAAACCAATCTTGGTGAACCCTTCCTCTATTTTTACATCTATTTGTAGAGAACAAAATACCCTCACAGTCACCTCAACTTCCCTACTGATCCAGCCAAGAATTATACATGGTAGGGCATTTTTCCCCCTCTATAAAAGGTATTTTACAAAACTTGTAAAATTAAAAAGTTCTTAGAAAGGTTGAGCATATACTTAAAACTAGGGAGACATAAGGTAGAATACTACAAAGGATATTTCAAAAATATTCTTAAAATACTAAAGAGCTAAAGAATTCTATTGATTAATCATACACTACAAGATTTGATTCAAGGTTTACAACTCTATTAAAAATGAGGAAGAAAGATGTCAACCTCAAAGAATAAAATGAATAATGATATGAAAAACACCATTATAAAGGAAAGAGAAAGTGTTATAAAAATTGGAATCAAGAATTTACTTATAAAGTCTGAAGGAAACTTAGACCTTGCTTCAAAAGTAATTCATAGTGAATCTTTAGAAGAAAATTTTGAAACACTGGAATATTATCTACATGCTCAAATCATTGAATCAATTGATAATGAAAAAGTTATATTCATATTCCTTTAGACATTGGTAGCATATTATATATGGCATTACTTATATTCAAATTTTACAAAGATGAGAATATAGAAAAAAAGGGATTGATTGGTTCACTTAAAGAGAAAACAATAATGGATGAATCCTTCTTAGAGATATTTCAATCCTCATGTAGTATTGATACTTCAAGTTCTACTAACTCAAGATCTTATCATGATGCTTTAAGTGTTTTTTCAGAAGCCTCTATACACAAAAAGAATAGTAATAAGAAGGAGAAAGGAAAAGAGGAAATACTTTTGTAGGAATCAAGTGATAGTATGACCACTTATGAAAGTGCAAAAACTAGATCCAAAGACAAGAATAAAGAAGAAGAAGAAGAGGAACCAGATCAAGGAGGCATACAATGTAAAGTAAATTAAATATAATACAAAGGACGAGATCAAGTTGAAAAATATTTGAAATACAAAGATCCATGTTGAAGACTAAATTCTTCAATACCCAAATAATGTAATACAGGGAGGTGTTAGGGTATATTAAATTATTTGGTACATGTCAATGTACCACCTTGGATACATTTCTATATTAGGATTTTATCTTAGATTAAGGTTTGAGTAGTTACTTTATGCAATGTAATATATGCACAAGTGTTAGAATATACAATGATGTAAATGTGCATGTAGTCCACATGTATATGAGTCATAGGATAGGTAGATGAAGAGTCATTGGTAGAGTAAAGGACAAGGAACATATCTTCCTATATATAGGCCTTTGAGAGTATGAAGTGAAAAAGAGAGAAATGATATCAAAATAGAGAGTAGTGAGTATGTACAATGTAGTTCTTCATTAAAAAATTTGGAGTGTTCAAGTCCTCCATTGTATTGCATTGTACTATTTTGTGAGCTTTTATTAATGGCATATTACTTAGTTATCATAGTAGTTTATCATCTATTTTTACTGGATATTGTAGTGCCATTATTATATACTTATAATAGATTTCTTAATTTACATCTTGTGGTTGCATTTCCTTCAATATACATCCTCAAAATCTAATAGGAAATAACAATAAATGGCCAATATCATTCATGCAATAATATGAAGAAAAATTGCAATAATATTGCTCAAATATTGTATACAATTTTTACTCAATATTTATTCAATTACTTGATATTTGATACAATACATGGATATTTATCTCCATAATATAACCTTAGAAATGTGATCCTTAGACTCTTTGACTATTGCTCTCCTCACATATCTGAGATATGCAACCTTTCCTATTCCATGCATAGTACAAACCTCTCATACCTTTTGGCTTCTCATATTTCCACTTGTATACATGACACTCAATTTACTCCTTGCACACTTTATTCTATGAAACTTTCACACTCCTACTTTCACACTTACACACATAACTAAATGACACGCACACACTTACACACATTATTACATAACACTTGTGCACATTTACACTTCACATATTTGTACACATAAAGACACCTATGAACATCCTACACATAGACACATGCATAATATAAATCACACTCCTAAACTATAGACTAACACCCTAATCTATTACATATTTATATTTGTACCATAAAGGTACCATGGAGGTACATTAGCATGTACCAAATAATATAATATTCTCTAACAAACTATTATACATGGAAGACAAGTTTAAAAATTCACCTTCCATTTGAAAATTTATGGGGAATGGTATCTAAAATTGTACAAAGGCATGCCATTGATCCCAATGAACAAATAAAATTTGATAAATTTGACCAAAAATCCCAATTGATCATAATGTTTGGCATGACTGATGAGATATAGTTGTACATTAACAATGCAATAATTTCCAAGGGTGCATGGAATAAACTAAATACAATATTTGAATCCAAGAACTAGAACTAAATTCTACATGTTTAGAGTTAATTTCATTAGTTGAAGAGGAAATGCGGTGAGAATTTAGAGATATTTTAGTGATAAATTGTTGAATTGTGAGCCTCACTACAAGTGCTTAAAAAAATTGTCTGTGATGATGTGCTTGTTCCAATAGTGTTGTGAGCATAGTCATCTACCTTTAATATTTTTGTAAAAACTCTAATTGTGATTAATTAGAGTCCCACTATTGATACTTGTGAATTTATGTCAACGGGAGGAAGTAATTTGAGATATGAACATTAAATATGTATATGCTTTAGTAATATATAAAAAAGAAAATAAGTTGATGCATACAAATAAAGAAGGAGGGCCCCCAACAAGCACCAACATCAACAAAAAAAAAAAATTAGATTCAACATCAAGGACAAGGGATTAATTCACAATTTAATGTCACATGTTTCATTTGTGGAAAACCTAGTCATGCACTTTAAGAGTGTAAGTACAACCTATTCTCACAAGGTTATTTGAAGAACCAATAGAAGAATTCACCAAGAGGTAAGCAAAAGGATCCTCATTAGCAAAAAAAAATTAATATCAAAATGAACCATGGAAATGTAATAGAGGATGTCAATTCTAATACAAAATGGCAAGACTATGTCTATTCCATTTAATCTTTTGATTTTATTTCTAGACCTAACCTAATTTCGTATGTTGATTTAGAAGACTAGATATATCATAAGTAAAAACAAAAGGTTTGTGAGCCTAGACAATTTATATTATTATAGGTAGGTTAATCTTAGCAACAATTTGATATACACTCTTAATGGTATCGATGATGTTCAATTCCATATTAGTTAACATACTTCTTTGCTGAATCAAGATATTTACATGCCTTACCTCATAGATAACTTACTCTTTTTAAAAAATATGCTTGATAAAAATTTGAGATTTAAAGTTCTCAAAGTAGGTGCAAAGAATTTTTTTCTCATTCAAAAAATCCAAAGGTTCATTGATTATTGGTCATTCTATTAATATAGAAAAGATGTTTCAACTTGTGGTTGTAATGTGAGGCAACCAATATTTGGAAACCAAGGTGGATGAAGCTCTTACATTTTGGCACTAGAAATTTGAATTTCTTAGTTTTGGCCATCTAAAATCACTCGTTAATCATGTCATGGTACATGGACTTCTATAATTGATGAAAACTCATGATATTTATATGAGCTGTTTGGCTAAAAAGCAACTATAACATCCCAAAAATCATGAAACAAGAAAACACACAAACATAAATAAAAAATTTTATATATTTTTTTTGACTAATGTGAAGGATTCATAAATCCTCAACCAACCTTAGACCAACTTAATGTTTGACATCCCCTAAGTTTCTAAATAACTATACCAAGCAATATTCCCTTCACGCAAGTCCCTCTACGTAAGCCTATATTGTGTTATGCACATAAGTCCATTCCTCTAATCACTCTTGATGAGCTAGACTTACCACCTTCAATTTTTAGAAGGTGTACAGACATCTCCATATTCCACACAAGACTTTATGTGTGGGTATGTTACATGTACTACGATCTAAGCTATCAATATTGTCCATTGAAAAGCTATCTTAACTTTGGTACACTATTCTAAACCTAGTCACCAATCTCCCTAAGGGGGTATCAAGCCCTTAGGTTAACCTATAAGTTCACATAGAACTTACTTATTTTTCTTTCTTTTCAACATCACAATAACATAAAATATCAAGATACTAAATATAACAAATATGAATTTTTAACAACCAAGGATAAATCAAGAATAAAGAAACAATCACCAAATAAGCATTCATTATAAGACTTAAATACAATACACCAAATAAAGAGGTACTAAATGCATAAATTACAATGTTCATTTAAATACATAAGTATTAAACCCCATACTTTCTACAATACTTTACATCCATTCCATCGAGGAAATCTCCCCACAATCTAATCTATTGCATAAATAACAAGATGTAAGGTAGAGAACAAACTTGTGAACTGGTCCACCTCATGACTTTCACCTTCCTGCTCTTCCATCGATCAAGTGAGGATAGTAGGGATCAAGACACTCATGGATCCAGATAGACATGCTTTTAAATGCACTTATTTATTTCATTGCCAAATTGCAACTATACAAATAACCTAAGCAATTCAACTTACTAATGCATAGTACTATCATAGGAAACTACCCTTTCCATTTTTCCTCTCACCCACTCGTGAGAGTTAATCTACCATGAATTCACTCATATGCTCTATTTGCAGTAAATGAACTAACCCTACTTAGCAATTAAATTCCCATACCCTTAATTTCTAAGCAAATTGGGTTCACACATTATGCTACTTAAAGTAACTACTTTAACTTCCAACAAACATTTTTCTTCATTTCATAATATAAGGTCACATACCCTTAAATTAAAAAATAAACCATCATCATATTTCATTTCATAACATAATGTCCCATACCCTTAAATTATAAAACAAACCATCATTATACTTCATTTCATAACCTAAGGTCTCATACCCTTAAATCATAAAACAAACCATCATCATTTTTCATTTCATAACATAAGGTCTCATACCTTTAAATTACAAAACAAACCATCATTATTTTTTATTTCATAACATAAGGTCCCATACCCTTAAATTATTATAAAAACCATCATCATTTTCCATTTCATAACATAAGGTCCCATAACCTTAAATTATAAAACAAATCATCATCATTTTTCATTTCATAACATAAGGTCCCATACCATTCAATTATAAAACATACCATCATAATTTTTCATTTCAGAACATAAGGTCCCATACCCTTAAATTATAAAACAAACCATCAT
Source organism: Wollemia nobilis (assembly GCA_028583015.1). Classification (NCBI taxonomy): domain Eukaryota; kingdom Viridiplantae; phylum Streptophyta; class Pinopsida; order Araucariales; family Araucariaceae; genus Wollemia; species Wollemia nobilis. The sequence goes on from JAQPPZ010017110.1 coordinate 8,136,118, forward strand.
CATTTTTCATTTCATAACATAAGGTTGCATACCCTTCAATTATAAAACAAACCATCATCATTTTTCATTTCACTAAAATATACTATTTTAGATAATGAACATTAATTAAAGCTTCCACACTTTTATTATCCTAAAATCTACCATTTTAGATAATGAACATTAATTAAAGCTTCTACAATTTCATTATCCTAAAATCTACCATTTTAGATAATGAACATTAATTAAAGCTTCTACACTTTCATTATCCTAAAATCTACCATTTTAGATAATGAACATTAATTAAAGCTTCTACACTTTCATTATCCTAAAATATACCATTTTAGATAATGAACATTAATTAAAGCTTCTACACTTTCATTATCCTAAAATATACCATTTTAGATAATGAACATTAATTAAAGCTTCTACAATTTCATTATCCTAAAATCTATGATATTAGATAATGAACATTAATTAAATCTTCTCTCAACTGCAAAGAACTATGGGATGGAACAACATCCAACAGATAGGCTAGCACCATATATATTTAAGGTAATACATAGGGTGGACCAAGGATTGAACAAAATGCTTCTGACCCGATAACGCAAGATAAAATGGTGCTCACATACCCACGATACCAATAGTTTTTGTGATATGGGCAGATCATCCTCGGTGCCAATGGTACCCAAGGGGACTTCTAAAATTGACTATGATTTGCAAAGGAAAGGCCACACATAATGCTACACGACTGGATACCACCCATAATATCAAACCAATAGCCAATAAAAATGGCAATACGATGATGACATCTGCATCATCAAATATAGAGAATAACATCAAATAAATTACCAATGGAAGTAGCTAACCACGATGCCATCGCATATTTGAGTAGAGATAAAGGCATAAGCCATACTACCTATGGTAGAGGCTAAAAAATGATGCCATTGCATCTTCAAATAGAGATACAAGCATAAGCTATACTGCCAATGGTAGAGGCTAAACAATGATGCCATCACGTCTTCAAGTAGAGAGATAGGCATAAGCCATACTACCAATGATAGAGGTCAAACAACAATGGCATCGCATCTTCAAGTAGAGAGATAGGCATAAGACATACTACCAATGGTAGAGGCTAAAAAATAATACCATCATGGATTCGAGAAGAGAGATAGGTGTAAGCCATACTACCAAAAATAGAGGCTAAATAATGATGCCATTGTTGTAATCACAATGACACTGAGAGGGGGGGTGAATCAGTGTGTTCTTTAAAAATTCTAAAACATATAGTTTTAAATCCAATAGCAGTTTAAACTGATAAAAGAAATATCAAATGCAGTAAGAAAGCATGACACATAACACAGTAATTTAACGAGGTTCACCAATGTGGCTACTCCTCAAAATGACTGCTTGGACTACCATCCAAATCCAGCCAATGCAAAGCTACAACTTTACAAAATCTTTTACCAGCACCAACTGGAAGGAGCACCAACCCCTTTGCTTTATCTGTTTCAGGCAGAATGGAGCACCGACTCCTAATTTACCAGCACCTACTGGAAAGAGGCACCAACCCCTTATGCCAAGCTACAACTTGGAAGACAATAATAAAAATTACAGAATAAAACTTTCACCTCATTTCTCACAGTCTGCTATTTTTTTGCATTCTGTTGCTTCTGCGCAACACGATTCGCACTATCCGATCGCTTCTCTGTACTTCTTCACACTCTCTATTGCAATCAGAAGATCGATCACTTCTGCAGTCTATGCATTATTACTTCGGACTTGAAACACACCCTCTGCACATCGCGCTCTTAATTCTCGAAGATTCGATATGCACTCTTCACTTCGTCACTAAAGAAATATCGCTTCAGCCTTAGCTCAAATCGAAATGACTCACTCTCTATGCACTGCAAATTTTGCATACACACCTTATCTTCGCACAAGTCGCTCTCCATCTTGAATTAGCCCCTCCTTTTATAGAAGAAATCTTCAAAAACAATATTGAGACTGTAGTCGGCTTAAACCCTAAGGAGCATCGACTGTCAAACCCTTATGAATATTGGCTTCAAACCCTAAAGAGTGTCGGCTTAAAACCCTAATGATTGTCGGCTTCAAACCCTAGAATGAATGTCGGCTTAAAACCCTAAAGATTGTCGGCTTCAAACCCTAGAATTTTTTGGCTGCTAAAACCTGGTGATTGTCGGCTGCAAACCCTAAAGACGTCCGCTGAAAAACCCTAGAAAATGTCGGCTTCAAAACCCTAAAAATCGTCGGCCTCGATTCAACTTTGTCGGCCTCAACCGCTACTGCCACCTCTGTTACCTTTTTGTAACTGTTGCCGCGAAACACAAACATGTCACGATATCGCGACGCTATTTGTAGCCGTACGCCTTCATATCCTTGCTATCATGAAATCGCGACCATTTTGGCCTTTGGTAGCTTTGCCATCGTTCTTGTCGCGAAATCGTGACACTTCGAACTCTTGCTTACGTCATCCTCATTCTTGTCGCGAAATCGTGACGCTTCCGGCTTCCAGCGGCTTTTCTTTCACCCTGTCATGAAATCGTGACACTTTTAGTTTTGCTGACGTCATCCTCGGCTTTGTCATGAAATCATGACGCTTTCGGCTTCCAGTGGCTTTTCTTTCACCCTGTCATGAAATCGTGACACTTTCAGTTTTGCTGACGTCATCCTCAGCTTTGTCACGAAATCGCGACGCTTTCGGCTTCCAGTGGCTTTTCTTTCACCCTGTCGTGAAATCGTGACACTTTCAATTTTGCTGACGTCATCCTCATCTTTGTCGTGAAATCACGACGCTTTCGGCATCCGTACAATTCTTGCTTCATGCGGTAGCGAAATCGCTACAACTTTGTGCCTTGTGCTTTCGACTTGCTTCAATTTTGAATTCTGCTCTTTTGACTGGTAGCGAAATCGCTACACCTTCACGTTGTGCATTTTTGGACTTGTAGCGAAATCGCTACACCTTCGTGTTGTGCTTTTTCAACTTGTAGCAAAATCGCTACACCTTCTTGTTGTGCTTTTTCAACTCGTAGCGAAATCGCTACACCTTTGTTTTGTGCAATTTTGACCCGTAGCGAAATCGCTACACCTTTGCTTTGTGCACTTTTGACTTGTAGCGAAATCGCTACAGCTTTTCAACTCAACGTTTTCTCCTTGCTTCGGCCAGTGAAATTTCGACATGTAGCGAAATCGCTACAACTTTTCCACTTAACGCTTTTTCCTTGCTTCGGCCAGTGAAACAACAACATGTAGCGAAATCGCTACAGTTTCTTGACTTAGCTTCTTGGCCTCCAACATGTCGCGAAATCGTGACAGTTTGCCTTGCGCCTTCTCTTTCCTCCGACTTGTCGTGAAATCATGACATTTTGCCTTGCGCCTTCTCTTTCCTCCGACTTGTCATGAAATCGTGACATTTTTCTTGCCTTCTCTCTCCGACTTGTCGGAAGATGGTTCCAGCGAAATCGTGACATTTTGCCTTGCGCCTTCTCTTTCCTCCGACTTGTCATGAAATCGTGACATTTTCGACTATGCCTTCTCTCTCCTCCGACTTGTCATGAAATCATGACATTTTCGGCTGTGCCTTCTCTCTCCTCCGACTTGTCACGAAATCGCGACAGAAAACATGTCGCGATATCGCGACAGTTTTCTAACTTGTCTTTTTCTTCGAATTTTTTCTGTCTTCTGCATCTGAATGACTCCTGAACTGTCTGGCCACTGCATCATTAGATCTAGCTGCCTGTGTTGACAACAATGACAAACTTCTTGCACCTCCTTGCTCAACAATCTCCCCCTTTGGAATTGTTGGCAACACCTGTGTACATTCCTGTAACTCTTCTCCCCCTTTGTCAATAATACCAAAGGGTTGCTGCAGACTCCCCCGAGTCCATCCTCACACTTCTCAGGCACAATTTGTTGCAACTGGCACAAATTATGATCATGAGCAAAAGAATAGTCAAATACTCAAAGGCTCCCCCTAAGAAAGTGATCCCTATAGCTAGTCACTTCTTAGGAAGTGTGACTACTCCTAATTTGCTTCGAAGGTACTCAAATACTTCCTTGGGCAAGGGTTTTGTAAAAATATCTGCTACTTGTTCTGTAGTTGGGACATAGTCCAATTTAACTTCTCCTTCTGCAACTTTCTCTTTCAAGAAATGATACCTTATAGCAATGTGCTTTGTCCGTGAGTGCATTACTGGATTCTTAGAGATGTTAATTGCACTGGTGTTGTCACACTTTACTGATATTGGTTCACTAAAATTAATACCTAGATCTTTCAAAGTTTGTTTCATCCATAAGACTTGTGTGCAACATGTTGCTGCTGCAATATATTCTGCCTCAGCTGTAGATAAAGAAACTGACTCTTGCTTCTTACTGTGCCATGCAACCAATCTGTCCCCCAAATAGAATGCTCCTCCACTGGTACTCTTTTTGTCATCAACACATCCAGCCCAATCTGCGTCTGAATATGATATAAGAGTGAAATATTTGCCTTTTGGATACCACAACCCATACTCCATGGTGCCTTTGAGATATCGAAAAATCCTTTTAACTGTTGTTACATGAGTCTCTTTGGGACTGGCCTGAAATCTGGCTACCATGCAAACTGCCTACAGAATATCAGGTCTGGTTGCTGTTAAATATAGTAAGCTTCCTATCATTGATCTATACATGGTTTGATCTACAGGTGGAGATTTGTCTTCTTTACTCAACTTGAAGCCTGTTGTCATGGGAGTGCTAACTGGCTTACAGTCCTCCATAGTGAACCTTTTTAGCATTTCTTTCACATATTTGATTTGGGAAATGAATATGCCTTTCTCATTTTGATTAACTTGTAGCCCAAGAAAGTAAGACAGTTCACCAATCATAGACATTTCAAATTCATTCTGCATCTTATTTGCTAGGTCTTTACAAGATTCATCTTTGTTGCTGCCAAATATGATATCATCTACATAGACAACTAAAACAATGAGATGCCCACCTTCTGTTTTTACATACAGATTATTGTCCACTAAACCTTTCTTGAATCCCTGTTGAGAGAGATAGTTATCTAGCCTAGCATACCAAGCCCGTGGTGCTTGCTTTAATCCATACAGTGCTTTCTTTAATTTGTAGACAAGGTTAGGATCCTCACTAATTTGAAATCCATCCGGTTGTTCAATATAGACCTCTTCTTCGAGTTTCCCATTTAAAAAGGTAGATTTTACATCCATCTGATACACCCTAAAGTTTTTGTGAACTGCTAAGGCCAAAAACATTCTAATTGCTTCTAATCTAGCCACTGGAGCAAAAGTCTCTTCAAAATCAATGCCTTCGACCTGTGCATATCCTTTACAAACCAGTCTTGCTTTGTTCCTAATGACCTGTCCGTCTTCATTTAATTTGTTTCGAAATATCCATTTGGTGCCGATTACATTCTTGTTTGCAGGTCTAGGTACTAATTCCCAAGTTCTGTTCTTTTCAATCTGATCTAACTCTTCATTTATTGCCTTCATCCAGCTGTCATCTTTGCTTGCTTCATCTATGTTTTTGGGCTCAATGCTGGATAAAAGAGAGTAATTACTTATTACTTTCTTTCTTGTCTGAATGCCAGCTGTGGGATCTCCAATTATTTGGTCTCTAGGATGATTTTTTTGCCAGCTGCCCATTTTGAATTTTTTGTTTTCTTGCACCTCTGAGTCATCTGATAAGTTATCTGCATCAACCGTAGACGTATTTTCTGTTCCATGCACTTCATCTCCTTCAATGACTTCTTCGTAGATTGGGTAGTTTTCTTCAAAGTTAACTGTTTGTTTCCTCCCTTCATCGAATTTAACATCTCGCACTGTCCACAATTTTCTTGAGTCTCTTGTTGTAGCATTTGTAAGCTTTGCTATTTGGAGAATAACCAACAAAAACACCTTCATCTGCTCTATCTTCAAACTTTCCAAGGTTGTCATCGGTTTTTCGATGTAGCACTTACAGCCAAATACTTTGAGATGTTTTGTTGTTGCTTTTCTACCAAACCACAACTCATAAGGTGTTTTGCATTCATGAGTTCTTAACATATACCTGTTTTGAATGTATATTGCTGTGTGAACTGCTTCTTTCCAGAATCTATCTGCTATTTTGTTTTCTTCCAGCATGGTGCGTGCCATTTCCTGTATAGTTCTGTTCTTTCTCTCTACTACACCATTCTGCTGGGGAGTTCTAGCTGCTGAATATTGTCTCCTGATACCGTATTTTTCGTAGTATTCTGTAAATTCATTCGAAATGAATTCTCCTCCTCTGTCTGATCGCAAGCATTTGACCCTTTTTCCTGTTTCATTTTCAACTAGCTGTTTGAAAGTTCTGAACATTTCAAAAGCTTCTATTTTTTCTTTTAAGAAGAATATCCATGTCATTCTGGAATAATCATCGATACACAGCATAAAGTATTTGTCGCCATTTATGCTTTGAGTTCTCATGGGTCCACATAAGTCTGTATGAATGAGTTCCAAAGGCCTGCTAGTGTGGTATTCTTTTGTTTTAAATGAAACTCTGGTTTGCTTTCCCTTCTGACATGAAGCACAAACATTTTTTGAAGGTTTCTTAATGGTTGGAATATCTCTCACTGCTTGTTTAGTGTTGATTTTCACCAAATTATCAAAACTTATGTGTCCAAGCCTCTTATGCCACAACCAGTTCTCTTCTTCTTGTCCAATGAAGCACATACCTTCTGAAGATTCTGAGAGTGTGTACAGGTTGCCAGACGTCCTTGAGCCGGTTGCAATTAATTTCCTGCTGTTTATTTTTTTGACTTCACACCCCTACTTCTTGAAAACTACTTCATGTCCCTTATCACAGATTTGACTCACACTTAGCAGGTTATGTTTCAAACCATCCACAAATAAAACTTCTTCTGACTTGATTTTCCCTTCACTAATTTTGACAGATCCTTTACCTATTATTTTGGCTCCATCATTATTGCCAAACTTCACAGAACCACCCTCATATTTCTGTAGTTTTTCAAATTTTTGTTTATCACCTGTCATATGACTTGAGCAACCACTGTCAAGGATCCACGGTACACATTTATTTTGAGCTCTAAAAGTTGTCTGCACTATTAAAGATTCCTGTTCTTTCTTGAGCTGTTCTTTTTGTTTCCATTCTATTTTAACTGTGGTGTTGGGTTCTAGCTTGGATTTCCCCTTTTCAGAATCTTGCACATATCCTTCAGAAGAAATTCTATTTTGTTTTGCCCTATATGGTTGAATTCTTCTTTTTTGAGATTGATTTGAAATAGAAATACTACGACAGTTTCTAGCAATATGCCCAAAGTTGTGACAATTAAAGCATTCTACTGCATAACTCATTAGAGGAGCAAAAGCATTTCTACTAGTAAAACTTCTTGGACCTATATTGTACTTGCAGTCAACAATTTTATGCCCATAACCATTACATTTAAAACAGAAACCATGGAAATAATGATTGAACCTGAAAGATGGTTTTTGCCAAGTTGTTGCAGGAGCCTTAGATCTTCTTTTCTTTTGATGTGTGACCTTGGTAAAGCCGTCATTGTCAGTTCCTATTTCAGGACTGGCATTACTGCTTTCTTTTGCCTGATTTATTTTTCTTTCAACAGCCTGTTTCTTGTCTTTACCTTTTTCATATTCAACATTGCTTGCCTTTTGCTTGTTTGATGATTCTCCTTCAGTAAAACCCAGACCGAATTTGATACCTGTGGATCTTTGATCGCTTAGAATTTTGTCCAGCTTCATTGAACTTTCTTCACGTTTTAAATGACAGCTAATTTTTTGATCCAGCTCTTGTATCTGTATTCGAAGACTAACATTTTCTTCTTCCAATTTGCAACAGTAATCTATCTTCATGGTTACCTGTACTTCAAGATCTTCGAACATTTTCTTGTACTCTTATGTCTGTGTTTTTAGACTGGCTATAATGTCATTTGCATCCTCAAGTTTCCTTAACAGTTTTTTATTCTTTCTTTTCTCAGATTTCCATTCCATAAGAGCAGACACCAGCTCACCTTCTAAATCAACTTCAGCCTCACCTTTTTCAATAGATACTTCAGAGTTCATTCCTTCTCTCTTTTCTATGTTTTTTGCCTCTTCTGATTCGTCTATTTCAAACGCCATAAAGAGAGCCTCACCTGTTCCTTCTTCAGAGTCTTCACTAGAACTGTCCTCTAAAGATTCTGCATTTCGGGAGATAAAGCTTTTCTTTTTGAAATTGCCTTTTTTGAAGTTTGTTTTCTTCCTCCATTCACCTCTTTCTTGATGCTGAGTTTCTTCACCTTTGTTCTTGTCATTGAGAGGACATTTGGTAGCAAAGTGTCCAATGCCTCCACAATTGAAACATTTAAAAGGTAGCTTTCCTTTGTATTTTCCTTTTCCTTTTCTCAGCTTTCTTACAAAATTTGCTTCCATTTCATCTGAAGCATCCTCTTCTTCAGATTCTTGTTTTGTGCTTTTGCCTTTTAGGGCTTTGAAAGCTGCTTCTCTATCTGTGGGATTAGACCTTCCTATTCTCATTTCAAAAGCAGTCAAAGAACCATGCATCTCATCCATACTAAAATGATTTAGATCTTTGGCTTCTTCTATGGCAGAGACTTTAGAATCAAATCTAGGGGGAGCGATCTTAATACCTTTTTCATGATAGCAACATCGGTTAATTCTTCGTCGAGACCTCTGATTGAATTGGTGATCCCATTGACTCTTTGCATGAAAGTCTCTATGTTCTCATCATTGTCCATCTTTAACGATTCGTATTGAGCTCGATGTGCTTGAAGCTTGGCCTCCTTGATCCTATCATCTCCTTCATGAATGTTCTCTAGTTTATCCCATATATCTTTTGCTGATTCACAATTTATGACCTTGACTAGCTCACTGTCCACTAGTCCACACATGATGGCATTTTTTGCTTTTGAATCATATTCAAATGCCTTTTTACCAGCAGTGTCTGTTGGAGCGGTGGCAGGAGCTTTGTAACCATTAACTACCGCACCCCAGATGTCAAAACCCAAAGCACTGAGATATGTCTGCATTCTAATTTTCTAGAACGCATAATTAGTCCCATCAAACAATGGTGCTTTGTTCGAGGAGAAACCTTCACCACTTGCCATTGCGTAACTTCCAAGATCACCTTAGTCTGTTTAAGCCTATTCAGGTACTTGGCTCTGATACCAATTGTTGTAATCACAATGACACCTGAGAGGGGGGTGAATCGGTGTGATCTTTAAAATTTCTAAAACATATAGTTTTAAATCCAGTAGCGATTTAAAGCAGATAAAAGAAATATCAAAATGCAACAAGAAAGCATGACACACAACACAGTAATTTAACGAGGTTCACCAATGTGGCTACTCCTCAAAATGACTGCTTGGACTACCATCCAAATCCAGCCAATGCAAAGCTACAACTTTACAAAATCTTTTACCAGCACCAACTGGAAGGAGCACCAACCCCTTTGCTTTATCTGTTTCAAGCAGAATGGAGCACCGACTCCTAATTTACCAACACCTACTGGAAAGAGGCACCAACCCCTTATGCCAAGCTACAACTTGGAAGACAATAATAAAAATTACAGAATAAAACTTTCACCTCATTTCTCACAGTCTGCTATTTTTTTGCATTCTGCTACTTCTGCAACACGATTCGCACTATCCGACCGCTTCTCTGTACTTCTTCGCACTCTCTGCTGCAATCAGAAGATCGATCACTTCTACAGTCTATGCATTATTACTTCGGACTTGAAACACACCCTCTGCACATCGTGCTCTTAATTCTTGAAGATTCGATATGCACTCTTCACTTCGTCACTAAAGAAATATCGCTTCAGCCTTAGCTCAAATCGAAATGACTCACTCTCTGCGCACTGCAAATTTTGCATGCACACCTTATCTTCGCACAAGTCACTCTCCATCTTGAATTAGCCCCTCCTTTTATAGAAGAAATCTTCAAAAACAATATTGAGACTGTAGTCGGCTTAAACCCTAAGGAGCATCGGCTGTCAAACCCTTATGAATATTGGCTTCAAACCCTAAAGAGTGTCGGCTTAAAACCCTAAATATTGTCGACTTCAAACCCTAATGAATGTCGGCTTAAAACCCTAAAGATTGTCGGCTTCAAACCCTAGAATTTTTGGTTGCTAAAACCTGGTGATTGTCGGCTGCAAACCCTAAAGACGTCCGCTGAAAAACCCTAGAAAATGTTGGCTTCAAAACCCTAAAAATCATCGGCCTCAACCGCTACTACCACCTCTGTTACGTTTTTGTAACTTTTGTCGTGAAACACAAACATGTCACGATATCGCGACGCTATTTGTAGCCGTACGCCTTCATATCCTTGTTGTCATGAAATCGTGACCATTTTGGCCTTTGGTAGCTTTGCCATCGTTCTTGTCGTGAAATCGTGACACTTCGAACTCTTGCTTACGTCATCCTCATTCTTGTCACGAAATCGCGACGCTTCCAGCTTCCAACGGCTTTTCTTTCACCCTGTCATGAAATCGTGACACTTTCAGTTTTGCTGACGTCATCCTCGGCTTTGTCATGAAATCACGACGCTTTCGGCTTCCAGCGGCTTTTCTTTCACCCTGTCGCGAAATCGTGACACTTTCAATTTTGCTGACGTCATCCTCAGCTTTGTCGTGAAATCGCGACGCTTTCGGCTTCCAACGGCTTTTCTTTCACCCTATCGTGAAATCGTGACACTTTCAATTTTGCTGACGTCATCCTCATCTTTGTCGCGAAATCGTGACGCTTTCGGCATCCGTACAATTCTTGCTTCATGCGGTAGCGAAATCGCTACAACTTTGTGCCTTGTGCTTTCGACTTGCTTCAATTTTGAATTCTGCTCTTTTGACTGGTAGCGAAATCGCTACACCTTCACGTTGTGCATTTTTGGACTTGTAGCGAAATCGCTACACCTTCGTGTTGTGCTTTTTCAACTTGTAGCGAAATCGCTACACCTTCTTGTTGTGCTTTTTCAACTCGTAGCGAAATCGCTACACCTTTGTTTTGTGCAATTCACATCTTCAAGTAGAGAGATAGGCATAAGCAAAATTGTTTTAAGATGTAAACCATCCTGGCTAACCCACGATAGCTAGATCACCTGTAATGCTTCGGTGGATGTTTATCATCCACTACTCTCTTACCACCTTGTGCTTCTTCGCTCTCTATTCTCCTCTCTCTGTGCTCTTTTTGCTCCTCTCCCGTTTTGTACTACCTTCTCCTCCCTTTTCCTCCTCTCATATTCTTTCTCCTCCTTAGTCTACATCCTCACCTACTTGTCATTACTCTTTGACCACCTCTGATAGGCGATAGAGAAGACATACCTCCTCTCTTTTCCCAAGGCGATAGCCATAAAGAGGTTTCCTATCATGTTAGAGGAATTTCATGCATTTGATCCATTCAGGCCTCCAAAGGGCACCCTAGCCCATTATTTCAAATGTCATATTGTCATATTTACGCCATATGGGTCAATTTTTGGGTGAGCGATGACTTCCCAAACATGCCATGGTAAAGATATTACCTTGGTGTTTAAATAATTGCGTTTAAATTCCTTATTTTATTTCAAGACAAGTTATCCATTGTTTGGATGGAGTAATAATTTGATAAATCAATCATCTCTTTGCTTCTTTAAATTCTAATGTTATTAAATAAATCAACCTTTTATTTTAAGTAACATCTACTAGAATCATTCAAATAATCAAACGCTCATTTTCAATAAGATATTTTTACTTTTTAAATAAATCAACCATTTATTTAAACAATATCTTTTTTGCCTTTTTGAATAAATCAACCATTTATTTACATCTTTTTGCATTTTTAATAAATCAACCATTTATTTAAATAATATCTCTTTGCCTTTTTAAATAAATCAACCATTTATTTAGAAAATATTTTTTTTCCTTTTTAAATAAATCAACCATGTATTTAAGCAATATATTTTTGCCTTTTTAAATAAATCAACCATTTATTTAAACAATATTTTTTTGCCTTTTTAAATAAATCAACCATTTATTTAAACAATGCACATATGAAGTTGTGAAGGTAAACCATATACTCCATGCTCACTGGTTATCAAGGTTAATAATGTTGAAGTAAAAGACAATCATGCAAGTGCATCAAATAAAGAGGGAGTATTTCCATCAATCTAATCACCTGTCTCAGCCGCTAGCACTTATGATAGCTACTAGGCCATCAATTTGGGGATCAAGGTGGTTAGATATTGATTATTATCCCTTAACCAAATGCATATCTATATGAAGGTATCTATCTGTGTTACCTTCGAGTTGCCTGATAATAATTTCCCCTTCCTCAAGTACTCTCATCTTCGATGGGTAACTCAATTCCATCCACTCATGAGTGCGCCTAATCCTAAACATTGGCAATTCATTAGCAGTATCATATCCTTCATTATCTACTCAGTATTGTGAGGCTACTTAATTACACAAAATAATGTATTATCCACATTTGTTAATACATTATTTTTCTATTTTCAAAGGTCCATTTGGGAGGGTCATGACATCCTCAGCCACTAGGACTAACACCATCCTTGATGTCTCTTAGTTTTAAATAGCATACAAAATCAAATAGTTTGTTACAATATCTTAAAGTTCATCAAACAAGAAAGTAAAGTATTTCTACATATCCACCACTTTCTACCACGTGATATTTCTTTCTGAGAAATGGTCCCACTAGACCTTACACTGTTCAAGGGTCTAATTTGACATAGTCTTAGAGTAGAATTTGAGGATCCTTACTAGCATTACTTTGATTGCCTCTGGATTTGCTATTTGCAAGTTAGAGATATCCTATACATGTTCAGGATCAACAATATATTTTCTAAGCAAAGATATGTGGAAAGTATCATGGATTTTTGATGAATTAGGAGGTAAGATGAGTCGGTATGCAACTGGGCTAATCTTTTCATTGATCTCAAAGGGCTCTATAAACTATGGATCTAATTTTGTGGACTTGATCACACTTTTTATTGGTTTGACCCTTATGAACACTTTATCTCCCACTGAGTATTATCTGGACTCCTATTTAAATAAGCATAGCTCTTCTACCTATCAACAACCTCCTTAAGCCTTTGCCTGATTATCTTGATTTTCTCTTCCATTTTCCTGACTATTGATGGTCCAATCACCACTATATCCTCTAGGTTATCCCATGACAGTGGTTTTCTAAACCTTTGTCCATCAAAAGGTGTCATCCTTAGAGAGGAATGATATCCATTATTGTAGTCAAAATCCACCAATGGTAAATAGTCTTCCCATTGAGACTTATGGTCTATACAATACATGCAAAACATATATTTCAAAACTTGGTTTACCCACTCCATTTGACCATCTATTTTAGGATGGTTTGCTAAACTCATATGCAAATTTGTGCCTATTTCCCGATGTAGGGATCTCCAAAATTTTGAAGTAAACTTGGAATCCCTATCCAATATAATTACTTTTAGGAACCCATGCAATTGAAACACTTATCTAAAAAACCTATTATACACAACTTGATCATCGTCCTTGGTGTTCCCAGGTATGAAGTGTGCAACCTTGGTCAATTTTTTTACTACAAAAAATATTACATCATGCTCATACCTGGTCTTAGGTAAGCCTACAATAAAATCCATTGGTATGACCTGCCATTTCTAAGTAGGTATATTATGGGGGTGTAAATATCCTACAGGATGCTTGCATTCTACCTTGATCTTCTAGAATTCAAGGTATCGGGCCACAAAATCTATAATGCCCCTCTTCATCCCTACCTAGAAAAAGGTTATTTTTAGATTTTATCTCATTTTTACCCCTTTGGGGTGAGCCATATAAGGAGATATATGGACTTATTGCATCACTAGCTTCCTTAAATCCCTTGACTTTGGTATGATGATTTTTATTTTTTAGCATAAAATTTCCCCTCAAATCCTTATTGCTCTTCGGGTCTTTTCTTAACTTGGCTCAAATTTCTTGATAATATTTGTCCTAATATTGCTCCTTTCTTACTTGGTCCATGAGCTCTATGTGGCTCCTGGTTATGGCTACTATGTGTCTCCTCCTACTTAAGGTATCTGCAACCTTATTTTATTTTCCTTTAATGTACTCAATTTTAAAATTATACTTAGTGAGGAACTTGACCCACCTTCTCTGCCTTGCGTTGAGTATTGGTTTAGTAAATCTAATGATATTATTTTAACTCGAAGGGTCTTCCTACTAGATAATGATGCCATACCTTCAAAGTGTGAACTATAGTGGCTAGCTGTAAATCATAAGTAGCATAGTTAATCTCATGCTTTTTAAGCTTCCTTGAAGTATAAGCTACTACTAACTCTCCTTGCATGAGCACTCCCCCTAGTACTTTTAATGATGCATCAGTGCATACTGTAAAGTCTCCTTGAGGGTATAGAATTTTTAGTATTGGTGCAATAGTAAGTTTTTGCTTCAACATGGTGAAGGTGGCCTCACACTTCTCCATCCATTTGAATTCCTTCCCATTCTTTTGGATATTAGCTATCACCAAGGTGATTTTTGAGAAATCCTTTATGTGATATCGGTAATAACTTTTTAGTCCCATGAAGCTTCTTACCATAGTAAAATTTAAAGAGGTGACCAATTTATCATGGATTCTATTTTCTCTAGATCCACCATGATCCCTTAGTTGATATGATATGCCCTAAATAGTGCACCTTCGAAACATATAAATTGCTATTGGCTAGATTATCATAGAGTTGATTTTCCCTTAGCAACTCCAAAATGATCTTGAGATGTTTATCATGCTATTCCTTATTCTATGATTATATTAGGATTTCATCAAGAAATACAAGGAAAAACTATTCTAGATGCCTTCTGAACACACTATTCATTAAATTCATGAATGTAGCAGGAGCATTAGTCTGCTCAAAGGTAGGACAGTGAACTCGTAATGTCCATACATTATATTAAATGTTGTTTTGAGAGTGTCTTCCTCATGAATCCTTATATGATGATACCCTGATCTTAGTTCTATCTTGGTAAATACTATGGCATATCTTAGTTGGTCAAATAAATCTTTGATCCTGGGTAGGTGGTACCAGTTTTTTATTGTAGTTTTATTTGACATCCTATAGTCAATACATAATCTTAGAGATTTGCCCTTCTTTTTCATAAATAAAATGGGTGCACCCCATGGTGACATGCTTGGTTTTATCAACCCCTTTTCAAATAACCCTTGTAGTTGTACCTTTAACTCATGCATATCAATAGGTGACATCCTATATGGAGATCAATGGATGGGTTTCGCTCCTGGTATAAGATAGATAGTGAAATAAAATTCTCTCATAGGAGGGAGCCCTGGTAGGTCCTTTGGAAATACATCTTGGAATTCCACTAAAATTGGGTGTGTCTCAACCACATCTTCCTTCTGATCCCTTTCAAGTTCATTCATATTTACCACATAAACAATCCCTCCCTTCCTGAGGGATTTCTTCAACTGCATAGTTGACAACATCTAGGGTTTGAATACCCCTTGCCTATTATAAATTCGTAGTCTCTCTTTATTTCCCTTAGAATACTCAATCTATCTATCTCAAAAATTGATTACGACTCAATGGGTTTGCAGCCAATACATTATTAGAATTATATCAAATGTGTGAAGTGGGGCCATGTACAAGCAACCTTTCATGGTTCCATTGTCTAAAGTAATTTCCATCATTGAGAAACATTGGTTTACGATGTAGGTCTTTCAAATCCATACTCAACATTCCATGCATAAGCCAAATACCCTAGCCTTTCTGGCATATATTTGGTTAAATTACAAGAAATTAAACTATCATTGGCTCCACTATCCATTAATATATCTACTTGCTTATCAAAAATCTTACCTTTGATGATTAACGGGGTGGCTTGCCCCTCAATTTTTTGATTCCCATTTACAATGTAAATCTTATGCATCAGTTCATTTCCTTTATTGTTGGGCATCATTTTCCATAGTTGATATGGACATTAGTTAGCATAATGCACACCTTTACAATGGTAACATCCATCCTTGGGCCTTTGCTTCTTTTCTATTTTCTACCCCACATCCTTAATCACTAGTACTGGAGTTGATAGCTTCTACGGGGGAGGTATAGCATTATTGGGTTTGTTGCATTTCTTATAAAAATTATTCTTGTATTTTTTTTTGTTTCCATTGAATTTATTCTCTATATTATGAGGGTTCTTAGCCTTTCATTTTTCTCTACCTCCCATTTTACAACCCCATTGGTATTCCTCTTCTTTATTTCCTGATGTTCCTAATTGGTCAAGTTTTCATACTTATAGCGGAAATGTGATTATGCTTTCTTTACCAAATCATAATCCTTTTGTAATGACTTAGGTTCCTACATCTCCCCATCATGCTCTATCCTTGATTGTAGCCCATGAGTAAACTTATGAATTTGCATCTTCTCATTATATACAGGTACATACTTCAATAACTTTACCAACTTTTTGTAGTATACCTCCACTAAGTTAGTCCCTTGCCTTAGGCTGGTAAACTCCTCAAACTTTAAAGCATAGAAGTTCTCCATGAGGACTCTCTTCTTGAAGATGACTATGAATTCCTTCAATGAAATATCTACTAGTTCAATCTTAGTTTCCTCATAGTAAGTCTCCCACAAATCCAGGGCAACTCCTTCAAGATAAATAGTATCCCAAACCTTTTGGGTACCAGAAGAATACCCCTTTACTATAAATAATACTTCCAGCTCTCTTATCCAAGCTTCAGCTACATCTCCCTCTCCTTCTCCATAAAACGTGGAGATACAGACGTTATTTAGGTCTCTTACCATATTTTTTTCTAAGATGGTTATTGCTTGATTTTGCTCCCTTTTTAGTCCCTAAACTTGGTTGACCTTTGAATATCTAGCCTATGAATTTTTATTTACCATAGTTACCAGTACTTGTCTTAACTTATCTTGTAACTCGAAAAATGTAGTAGTAAGTTCCTCTATTCCTGCATTGGAAACTTCTGGATCCTCATTATAGATATCTTCTTCGAAATTACTTTTTCAAGTTTTTCTAGGTGGAGGTCTTTATGTCCTGGCCTTGGATGGTATCTTGATCTAGTTTCCACCAAAAAAGAGTTAGATTACAACTTTCTCTTAACTAAATTACTAAATTGACCACAATACAAAGTCCTTCTTTCTCTATTGATTAGAGATCTAACTAGGATGAGGTTCCAAGGTTAGGATATATCATTAATACCAAATTCCATACCAAGGTACCATAATATTCATACTTTTTTAAAATCTCTTCCTTTAGATCATAAGCAAGCAGAGACTCTAGGTTACTCTAGCTTTTAATTTGTTCCTAAGCAAGCCTCTATTGGAGATTTTAGAGGGGGAAAACTTCTCTACAGCATACAATTCCCAAGAAAAATGGTTGGATCCATAATAAGCGAACCTTTTGTGGGGTTAACCACGAGGGTATGTTGTACTCTACACTCGATTCTAGGGGGAGGGTTCACCAGGAATGGTTTAATAACTCACTCCAAGTCTTCAATATATTTGGGATAGTTTGATATATTCAGTTTCAAGACAAAAATATAAGTGTGGACTTTATAGATCTAAACTATAAAATATAAAGGACAATGTAGAAAAAAATAGGACAAATAAAAATAGAATGCATGCATACAAGATCTAGCCTAAAAATGACCCTTTATTTTGAATGCTTACTAACCTAGGGTTTTATTCCAGAAAACCTTTAAAGTAGAGATATACAAGATAGATGCACCTAGATGTAAAATAAATTCCTTTCACTTTTAAATGACTAGGAATCAATAATTAAATCATATCTTCAACCAATAGAATGATAAAAGCACTTATCTAGACCGGTGGTTGATTTAGCTTTTTCTGCATCTTGTCCAATGATATCAAGAATACCTATTTCTGCAAGATCACTCATGAAACACTAAAAAATAGAATTAGCATTAGGGGGCCTGCTTAGGCCACTGTGTAATAGATCTTGGAGGCACAAAATTCAAGCCCCCTAGGTTCTTTTAGATGACCTTTTAATACAAAAGTGAAAATTGACCTTTGGAGAATTAATCATAAAATAAAAATACAGTAATAGAGAACATAAAACAAAATGTAGCAGTATGATCTAGAAGAAGAATGGAATGCAATAGTGAAAACAAAATCTAGAAATTACCCTTGGTGTACCATAGGGCAAAATCATGTCTCACATAGAGTGGATGTGATAACACAATATAAAAGTTGGACCCTACCTGGACGGGGCACAATTTTGCTTTTGTAGACTAGTTTACCCTAATTAGGGCAAGAGAAGTTGTGCCTCGCTAATTTCAGGCATGATATCATTGTAGACTAATGAAAAATAAAAAGTGACTGTAGAAGATAAAATAAATGCCAAAAATAAAGTAATAAAACCCTAACGAATGTTGCAGAAGTAGCCAGAGAAGATAGAAGTATCCGATCAGGCACTCTATCTCTCCAAACTACACCATAGATCCACCAAGTCACACAACAAATCAATCCAATCCATGCAATAGAAGATCAAATCTAAAATTTTCACTTCGGGGTTAGCTTCCAGTAGAGAAAACAAAGGAAGAATAATGCACTATCATAAAGATTTCGAGCGTAATAAATAATAATAATTTCACATTAAGATCACACATTAAAAACTTGTAAATGATTAAGCAAGATCATCCTTCCTTTTATAAATGAAAGTAAAGGGGAAAAGGTGGGAAAAACAAATCCAATCCGATGCCAAAACACATTAGAGGGTTTAAACCTAGGTCTAAGCAAGATCAAAAGAATAAAATTAAATTAAATTAAAAATTAGATTAAAAATAGTGAAGTCCCACCCCATATTGATGGGGTGCGATATCGCTTGCGCAAATTTATGCCTCATCCTGACGGGGCATGATATCGCTTGCACAAAGTCATGCCTCATAAATATGGGGCATTATTTCACTAAAAAACAAACAAATTAAAAAAAAAATGAGGCAAAGAGGTATTTTCTTGCTCTTGGAAGGGGTTGATGGTCTCTTAGGGGCACTAAAGAATATTGCCCACTCAAAGTGGGTCAATTTTTTGTGTTTACATTTTGCCCCCTATTTGATGCATTTATGTCCTATTAAATGTGTCAAAGAAAGGATGTAGGCACACACTAGAAAAAAAGCAAGCAAAAATGGGATGTTCAGGTTAGAATAAAGTAGTGGTGCAAAGAAAATGTTTTTTTGAACACTTTTTTAATTTGCACACAAATCAAAGCATTAGGGACATTAATGCCTCTATAGTCTAGGGTGTCCCCTTGAGTTTTATGAAAAATTTATGTTTCATAAAAAATCAAAAGAACTGACGTAGAAGCAGTGAGAGAGAAAGAGTGACAATTGAGTGAAGAAAAGGGGGAGAGAGAAAAATGAAAAATAGGGTTAAAAAGTGTAAACAGGGGTAAAACCCTAATTTATTTTTACCATGAGGAGGAGATAAAATAGATCTCTAGGAGAAAATGCAATGGCACTTCTAGTTCATCAAGTTGCAACTACAAGAGGTGAGGTTGGGGCTCGATAATAGGTAAGTATTGTCTTTGACCCTCCTTTCACTTTATTTTTTTTCTCATTTTTCACGATTTGATTAGGGTTTTGAGGATTTTTAAGGGGAAATCACCTTAAAATTGATGAATTTCATGCCACGAATTGAGCACAAATTTGTGGCCTAAGAATGATTTCACCTTGGGTGAAACATGGCAAAACCATGCCTAGTAGAAACCAGGTGTGACTTCACGAAGTCACACCCAAAAAATAGTGGGCACGTTTTCATGAAAGTGAAATTACGTGCCTTAAAAATGGGATGCAATTTCAAAAACTAAAGAAAAAAAGAAGAAAATAAAAAGGAATAAAATTAAGCAAACATTTAAAACCCAAAGTGTAAATTTTGGATTGAAATTTCCATACGGTTAATAAATGATGTTGAATTAATCTTAGTTTCTTTAACTTTATTATGGAACTAACTAAATTTTATTTTATTTTGTGAATATAGCTACGTATTCTCGAGATTCAAGAGTGATGAGGAGCTTTGGCAGAGCTAGATGCTCTAGGGTAGGCATAGAGGACTAGAATTGAGGTGGTTGGGCTGTACCACATGGTGAGGATGCCATAGATTGAGATAGATAAGGCTATGTTGACTTCCCTGGCATAGCGGTGGTATACAAAAAATTCTACTTTCTGGATACCGATAGGGGAGATGACCATCACACTGGAGGATATGTGGAAGATCTTGAGGATCCCCATTAGGAGGAACAAGGTCTATAGGACCCATAGGAAGGTAACTACTCTACCATGGTTTTCCATAGGTTCCACCTGCCAAGTGTGAGAGGGCACCATAGTTGTTGATGACTTGGTCAACCTCTACAGAGCAGATCCTTTGACCATGATACTCTTAGGGGTTAGGGTTGGTCGCTTGACCTACCACACTAGTATATGACATTTACCATGGGCACTGGTAGGAGTAGTGACAGACATATGGTATCAAGAGGCTCAATTTGCATAGGGCCCTTATGTGTTGGCCCTCTTATACAGGATGTTGTACAACATCTTGTATAAGCAATGTACATGATTGGTGTGTATGACTTTGCTTCAGGTGTGGTGTTGGTATCACATCACGGTGCAGAGAATGTTAGCACTAACAAGACCGTCACTTGACCCAAAGTGACCAACAACATATAGATGGCAAATATACCTAGAGAGGACCATGAGGGCCTATGCAGAGAACCTGCCACTAGCAAGGTAGGTTATCAATGAGTTATGGGATATGAAACTCATCTAGCAACCATGGAGGCCTCACCCTAGCTGGGTATATGGTAGGATAGATTTGGTGAGGGTGAGTAGGATTAGATAGCTGAGGTCAAAGAGGGGAGAGCTAGAGGTATTCAGGTTCAACTGAGTCCTACGGTAGTTTGGGACCTTATAGGGAATCCCAAACTTTGAAGACTATTGGTACTAGAGAGTGACCCAAGACCCAACATGGGTTTGAGGTGAGCCAAAACTCACCATATGAACTAAGGAGGATATAGACGATCCTCCTTATGTCAACCTAGGGGTATGAAACATAGGGGTGGCCATTGGGTATTGGTGGTGGTATAAAGAAGTTGCACCCCACAGGATATCCCCCCTCGTACCAGTATAGAGGTTCTAGGTGATGGACCTAGACATATAGTGGATATTCTGAGAGGTAGCTCATAGTACCATAGAGAGGGTATAGTAAGCTCCTACCATGCCTATATAGAGACTAATACAAGTCCATATCTAGGTGGTAGAGGAGACCATCCTAGGAGTACTTTTGGGAGCAGCCACGTAGGGGACACAGTGCATCTTATTTAAGTAGAGTTGTTGTATATCGGTGATAGGTTGGAGATAGCCATCTAGAGAGCCATATTTTTGATATGGCTTACTGAATAGATATCCCTTTAGAGCAAAGGATGGAGCTTCTTTCATCCCTTCGATCAGTGAGTAGGTCACGGTCCCAATCATGGGCACCAATGACATCTCAGTAGTCAATGGTACAACTGAGATTGCCTCCACCCCAAGGAGGGCTAGAGGGAGTTGGATCTCAGATCTATGATAGGATAGGCTAGAGATTGAGATGATGCACCAATTTTTGATTATGGTGTGCATCCCTAGGTTGAGTGTACCGAGTATGGATTATGGTAAACCAAACTCACACGATGTACTCTTTTCCTACAAGTAATACATAGTTGTGGATTCATTGTGATATTAGGTGTTCTATGTGTAATGTGTTAATGCATGGTTTTATATGTTTTGCTTGTTTATTTTAAGTGTTTTTATGAATGTAAACTATCCTAATGCACACTACATGAGGATGAATGAATACAAAAGAAGAAGAACAAGAAGAAGAAGGAAGGAGAGATGAGATCAAGCAAGAGAAAAAAAAAAGAGAAACAGAGAAAGAGATAAGGAAGAAGAAAGAAAATAAAGAGAAACAAAGAGATAATAAAGAGAAGAATAAGAGAAGAAGGAGAAGAGGAAGAGAAAAAAATATATAGAGAAAACTGGGAGGTCTAAAGGTCAACCATAAAAAAGGAGAAGAATGAATGATCCAAAGTATGAGGCTAGCGTAGGTTGCAACAAACCAGTGTATATAGACACTATGGATCAGCTAAATGAGGTAGGTAGACCTTCTATGGGTGTAGCAGTTGCATCAATGTAAAAAGTGTGTGAAGTTTTGACCTACTATGGGTGGTTTATCCCTTATTGACTATTGTGAGGTGATTAGCAACTAGGATGTATGCCAAGGTCTGCTGAAATTGACCAAGGAGCTTATCCTATAATGGAGTGTTGAGCCTACTGAGTCAAAATAGAGTATGACCTGGTAGAAGATCATGAATAGTGAAATACCCACTAGGATGTATAATATCCCATATGGGGTGTAATATGTGTAAAAATAGTATGCAAGTGCTATCCTAGATTGGGACTTCGAGAAAGATTTTTGGTGTAATAATAATTGTCAACATCATGAAGAAATTGAGAAAAGAGAAGAGGTGGTCATAAGAAGAAAAGAAGAAAGAAAAAAAGGAATCCCTAGGGGGTATATTTCTAGGCATCATAGTCCTAGTGATAAGTGTAATGCGTGTGAGCTATTTCCTAACTAGGTATCATCACATGCCATTGTTGCAAGATCCCCAAAATCTATATGAGAAAGTTGTTATGAACAATAAATCATGCATTTATGATAAGAAGACATGCTAGGTGTCAAGCAATCATGCAAGGATGATAAGCAAATAATGCAGTATGAGCAAGCAAGAGGAAAATTCAATGGGAAATGAAGATGCAACTATATGAAAGTTTTTGTTATTTTTCCATTTATGGAGAGTTAAAATCAATGCAAAGCCTAAATGCACCATACATATTATCAAAATAAATGGGTGTACCATGAGGTGTTGGATCGAATATATCCTTAAAATCATGAAGAAGCTCCTTTAAGGCTCTTCGTTCAATATCCATGGCACGATAATTACAACATTTTCTAATAGCACCATTCATTTTAGCATAAAAGACATCATACAAAGATTCATCATTATCTAGCACAAAAGAAAAATTATATTTAGAATATACATAGCCAATCATATTACAAGAAATTATATTTGAAGGAAAAGAAAAATTAATACTTTTAGTATCATCTATTAATTTTTTTTTATATTCCATATATTTTGCATAAGTCATAATATGGTCATCATCCTCAAAAGGCAAAGGTTCATTCTTATTAGGTATAAAACCTATACCACATCTCCCAGGTCAAATCTCAACATCCAAGGGATCTTGAATAAAATTTTGTGTGGTTCCAATTCTTTACTTGCATATACTATACCAGACAAGATATGCTTATGAAGGGGATAATTATTAGTTAGATAGCATTGAGAAAAATAGTGCTCATTGAGAGATGGGTTGCTACCATGAAGCTTCTCTTTGGAATCCATACCTCTGAAGATAAAATCACACATGCCAATGTGTACAACATCACCCTTCTTATAAGGAAATACCATAGTTCGAGGTGAAGGTGGTAGCTTTGATAGATATAGAAGAGGTTCTTGAAGAAACTAATTATCATGATCCAAGGATATAGAATGGGTCTAATGTTCCTTACTCACTTTTAAACTTTGAAAATGATCAAAAATTTGAGATGAGGAACATGGAGAAATTGTTGAAGAAATAGAAGGACAAGAATAATAATATATTTGAAATAACTCTATATTTGAACAGAATTCAAATGGTCGAGGATCGTCCAGAATGGTGATAACTTGATTCTTGAATTCAAACTTGAGACAATTATGAAAATTATAAGGGATGGCCTTCATTGCATGGATCCAAGGTCACCCAAGAAGAATATTAAAATATAAAGGACAATGTGCCATATAAAACAAAGTATCTAATATTCTCGACCCTACTTTTAAGGGGAGAGATATGACACCACAGGCCTCTTGGGACTCATTGTTGTAAGCTTTAATGATGATATTAATTTTTGTTAAATCTTCCTTTTTTAATACAAATTTTTGAAAGAATTGATATGTACACAAATTAAGGTATGAACCATTATCAATCAAAACTCGCTTGATAAGGGTATCCTTAATAAGTGTGGTGATGTAAAGTGAAGAATATCCATGTAAGTTTGAGGAAGGTTTATCACCATCTTAGAATAAGACATGATGTATCCCAAAAGAACCTACGGTGTTGACTATGGTATCAGGAGGGATGTCTAGAAAAATAGATTGTTGTTGTAAAAATTTTAGTAAAGCATTTCTGTGATCAGGAGATGTTTGAAAAATCTCTAACATTGATATATTTGTTGGCATACTAGCTAACTACTTCTAAATATCAAATGAAACCTGTGACTATGGCCTCAAAACTATAGGTGGAAGCCTTGTAGTTGAATCTCTTCTCTAATTCTCCTTTAAAACAAAACTGGGTTGAGATACTGAACCCTATCCTTAGTGATGTTGTTGATTCTGAGCTTGTTTCCTTGTAGTTACCCCAACCATACCAACCATATTGCTATGACATAAGGAATCATATTGATAAGCCACTTGGTTGGTTGCTTGTTGATCATGCTCAGGTAGAGGATTCTTAAATATCCCCATATCTTGATTTGATGTTGGAACTTGTTGTTTGGATATTTCCTAAATTAATGCATCCTGCATCAATCAAATCTTGAACCACATGTTTTAACTTCTTACACATGTTCATCCATGTTGGCAATTTGAGTTATTTTATGTTTTCATTGATGCCACATGAATCATTGATGGCATATGGATCACTTTGAGTTTTCGTGGGCAAATGATATTTTGGAAAGCATAGATAAAATCAAGGTTTTTGTGAAAACCAAGGTAGGAAAAATAAAATGTTTTATTTAAAACCATAGACGAAAGATTTGAAATGGATTTTTCTTAAAACCCAGGGGCCTTTCGTTTCGTTGAAAAAGGTGCCCCTGTGATGGAGATATTTAATTTTAAATATTTAGTTTAAATTTAAATTATTTAAAATATAAATTTTAATTTTAAAATTAAAATTAAAGTTAGCGCTGACGTCTAAAGAAAGAGAGAATATCAATAATGCACCTACATCATTGAAGATGAGGATAAGACTATATAAATGGGGATACTAAGGTTCACTTGAAATTAATCCTTGCTCGTGTTAATCATTAGCTAAGCATCCGAATAGAGCTCATGCGAAAATAATTTTGAAAAGGGATACAACGAATAAATCCAAGGTTGGTCGAAATCCCAAGACATTGTGGGTAGAGTGGTGCATTGGCAATTGGATTTTTGTTAAGGTGTGTGGCAGTGCTTTACGTCAAGGTTCGAATCTCCTTGAATACATTCGAAGGCATTGGAAGCAAAGCACTCGAAGCACCTTTGGTTTGCGTGGAAGGGAGGAAGAACTTAAGTTACATCGTGCCTTTTCCTTTCAAACAAGTGGCTAGCTCGTGTGGCAACCTTAGCCATGGCTAAGGCACTCGTGGTGTGTGAAATTTGGGGGTTTCAATCCCCTTGAGGAGGTAATTACGTTTTGATCTAATTGAATTTGGTTGATGCCCTAGGATAGGAGTTATAAGGTGGTTAAGGAATAATTAAAGTTTTTAATTAAAATTTATTTTTATAAGGGCTGTGATTATTATTTTAGAGGTGGATGAGTTGTTGATTTATTTTGATATTCATGAAATTGAAAAATTAAGATTTAGGAAAAAATAAGGAGTTATAAATTATTTTTGAGAGCCTTGTTGATTATTATTTTTGATAAGGGTTTTTATTAAAAAGGACTTTGGTGGATGTGTTTATTAAGTTGGAGTAAAAATGTGTAAATTGATTTATGCTCATCTTGTGATTATTGTTTGAAGTCCACTAACCCTTATTGATATTGGAGAGGAAAGTTGTGTTTAGTGTGGCAGATTTTGTGGATAACTTCTTGGCATCAAAAAGGTATGGACACATTCTCCTATTGATTTTTTATGGTGGTTGATTGTTTATGGTGGTTGATTTTTGAAATATCATTGGAGTGAAAAGGATTGATTGTGGTTTCCTTTTCAAAAGTGGTTGGTTGAATGCTTCAAGGTTTTCTGGTTTGAGATTTGTGTTTAAACCTTGTTTTATAAGCAATAGTCATTGAAGCCCATTGGTTGTAAAAGAACTTTTAAATAACTTGAGTATCATTGTTATGTGAGATTTGTGGTTGAGCATTGTTGGAAACATTTGAGTTGGTTGATACATGCTTGGACTAGGGTTTTTGTGAGAAAGAGTAGTCCCTTGTGGTGATTGGTTGAGTTGAGTTGATTGAGCCTAGTCAAGTGATTGTGTAAGGTGATTGGTCAAGTTCCATGAAACAAACTAATTCCATAATTATGATTTGAGTTGAGAGTGAGACTAGAACATATTGAGTCTCTAATAATTCTCTTTATGCTTCTATGATTTGACTTGATTTGAGTTGAGATTTATTTGAGTTGATTTGATTTGAGAGTGAGATTAGAACATATTGAGTCTCTAACAATTCTCTTTATGCTTCTATGAGTTGAGTTGATTTGAGTTGAGATTGATTTGAGTTGAGTTGAGTTGAGATTGAGCTTAGAACATATTGAGTCTCTAATTTTTTTTTTTATGCTTCTATGAGTTGATTTGATTTGATTTGAGTTGAGATCATTGTGGATCATTATTGTCATCCATTGAAGAGTATATTGTCATTTATTTTTGAGTTCATCTTTGAGCTTTGCCTTGATAATATTTGTGGATTATATTTGAGTGCTACTTGTGCATGATTGATTGATCCTTTGAGAAGGCCTTTGAGGATAGTTTTGGGACAAATTTATGGACATTTTTTGTACAACTTTGTGGACAGTTTTGGGACAACTTTGTGGACATATTTGTGGATAATTTTAGGAAATATTTGTGGATATATTTGAGAAAGTTCTTGGTGAGCTTGCTAGAGAATATTTGGGCAAGTTCTTGGTGATCTTGATAGAGCAGATTTGAACAAGTTCTTGGTGAGCTTGTTAGAGTAGATTTTGGGCAAGTTCTTGGTGAGCTTGATAGAGCATATTTGGACAAATTCTGTGTGAGCTTGTTGGAGAAAATTTGGATAAGTTCTATGTGAGCTTGTTAGTCATTTTTGGACAAGTTATGTGTGAGCTTGTTATTCAATTTTGGAAAAGTTCTATGTGATCTTGTTATTCAGATTTGGACAAGTTCTGTGTGAACTTGTTATTCAGTTTTGGACAAGTTTTGTGTGAGCTTGTTATTCATATTTTGACAAGTTCTGTGTGAACTTTTTATTGCCTAGCTTTGAGAAAATAAAATAAATCATTATATTAGATAAGGATCCTTATTTTTGTATGAAATATCATAAGGATATTATCTGGTGGAGTACCCCACATTGGTGGAACCATGTTAAATCTTGAGTCTCAATTGTGTGTGGTGACTTGTGCTCTTGCTTACTACTGCTATTTGAGTTATTAATGCACACTGCTATATTTGGTTATTGCAATTAAGTACATTAATTGATATTTATTTGTAAAGAAATTAAAAAGTGATCTTATACTATTCACCCACCCTCTTAGTAGAAACTTATGTTCTTCAATTGGTATCAGAGCGGATTCCTTCGAAAAGGCTAACAACTTGAGGGAAAATTCTACTGGGTTATAGGATGGAAAAATGGTATATTGATAGTGGGTGCTCTAGTCATATGACTGGGTATAATAATAAGTTAATTTCTTTAAAAGGAAACAATAGTGGATCTGTGAGATTTGGTGATAGTGCTTCAACTAAAATCAAGGGAAAGGAACTTTAAGTTTGGATGATGGAAAGACAACTACACAAGGTGTACTCTATGTTGAGGGTCTAAAACACAACATACTAAGTGTAAGTCAGCTTTGTGATCGAGGGTACATAGTTACTTTTTCCTCTACAGGATGTAAAATTAGGGAAACAATAACGGGGAAGCTTGTTGTAACTGCAGAAAGAACCAATAACAATCTCTACATGTTCAATGAAATAAAAAAGGAAAAATGTCTTCTATCTCAAGAAGAGAGTTTGTTATGGCATAAAAGGTTGTGTCACTTTAACTTTGATAGCATAGTAAGGATAAGAAACAAACAAATTGTCAGAGATCTACCAAAGATAAAAAGATCTTCAAATACAATTTGTGCATAGTGTCAGTATGGAAAGAAAACAATATCAAGTTTCAAGGCAACATAATATTCCTCTTCCAAGGTATTAGAATTGATTCATACTAATTTATGTGGGCATATGAGAACTAAAAGTCTACAAGGTGAAAGCTACTTCATGTTGTTCATAGATGATTATTATAGAATGACTTGGGTTGTTTTTTTGAAAGAAAAATCAGAGGCATTTGAGCATTTCAAAGTATTCAAAGAAATGGTAGAAAATGAAACAGGAAAGAAGATCAAGTTTTTGTGATCATATAGAGGAGGGGAATTCATCTCTACAAAATTCATTGAGTTTTGTGCAAAACATGGAATCAAAAAAGAATATTCAGCAGCCAAGACTCCTTAGCAAAATAGAGTAGTAGAAAGAAAGAATATAACTCTTGATACTATGGCCAAATAAATTCTAAATGAATCAAAAATTTTAGATGGATTTTGGAAGGAAGCAATAAGTACAATAGTATATGTTATGAATAGAGCTCAAGTTAGAACAAAGCAACATAAGATTCCATATGAGTTTTGGAAAGGAAGACCTCCCATAGTAAACTACAAAGTTTTTGGAAGTAAGTGTTATATCAAAAGAGAGAATAAGGAATTGGGAAAGTTTGATCATATATGTGATGAAGGTATTTTTCTTGGATACTCTACAAAAAGTAAGGCCTATAGATGCTACAATAAAAAGAACACATACCATGGTGGAAAGTATAAATATCAGATTTGATGAAAGAATAGGAATAAATGAGCCACCTAAGGAAGATATTCCTAAAGAAGAAGAAAGTTTTTATAAAGAAATGGGTGAAGAATCAGATGAAGAAGATTTGCAGAATATACCTTCCAAAACTACATCAAGATATATTCAAAAAAATCATCCATAGGACTTGATAATTGGCAGTCCTAATGTAATATGGACAAGAAGAGGAATCATAGGCTCAATAGAATAAGCAAATGTTTCACTATTATCCAAGATAGAACCAAAGGATTTTAGAGAGGCAGAAAATGATGAATGTTGGATTAAGGAAATGAAGGAAGAACTAGATCATATTGAAAAAAGTAAGACTTGGAAATTAGTTCCAAGACCAAAAGGCAAAAATGTAATTGGTACTAAATGGGTCTACAGGAATAAACTAAATGAATATAATAAAGTCATCAGAAACAAGGCAAGATTGGTGTGTAAAGGATATGCACAAGTAGAAGGAATTGATTTTGATGAGACCTTTTCACTAGTTGCAATATTGGAAGCTATACAGATGTTTTTGGCACTTTCAAGCTATAGGAATTTCAAAGTATATCAGATGGATGTCAAATCAGCTTTTTTGAATGGTCATTTAGAAGAAGAAGTTTACATTGAACAACCTGATGGGTTTAATCAAGTAGATAAGCCAGATTATGTGTGTAAATTGAAAAAGGATCTCTATGGATTAAAGCAAGCCCCTAGAGCATGGTATTTAATACTGGATAAATATCTTCGAGAGAAAGGTTTCAGAAAGGTAATATTTGATATCAATTTGTATATTAAAAATAAGGGAAATAATTTGATGATTGTGGAAGTGTATGTGGATGATATCATTTTTGGGGATAGCAATGATAGAATGTATCAAGAATTTGTAAGAAACATGACTAATGAGTTTGAAATGTCTATGCTTGGTGAATTAACATTTTTCCTCATATTATAGATTTTAGAATTAGAAAAAGGGATATTTATTTCACAAAAAAATTATATAAAGGAGATGATGAAGAAATTCAAAATGGAATATAGTAATCCAGTTAGTACTCCAATGGTCACAGTGTTTAAATTAAGCAAATATGATGAATCTCCTAATACAAATCAAACTCTATACAGATCTATGATTTGTAGTCTATTATATGTTACATCCATAAGACCAGATATAATATAGGCAATTGGTTTAGTGGGAAGATTTCAAGCAGCTCCAAAAGAATCACATGTGACAACAGTGAAAAGAATTCTTAGATATCTCAAAGGAATAATGGAGTATTGTCTATGGTATACTAGAAGTAGTAATTTTACTCTTACAGCCTACACAGATGCAGATTGAGTAGGAAATATTGATGATAGAAAAAAAACAAGTGGAGGAGCATTCTTTCTTGGTTATTGCCTAGTTTCTTGGCTAAGTAAGAAACAACCATCAGTGTCACTTTCTACAACAGAGGTAGAATATATTGCAGCAGTAGCAAGCTGTTCACAAGTATTATGGATGAAATAGACTCTTAAATATTTCATCATAGAACATGATCATCCCATTCCTATTTTGTGTGATAATACTAGTGCTATAAGCATCTTGAATAATCCAGTAATGCATTCCAGAACAAAGCACATTCCAATCAAGTATCACATTTTAAGAGAATAGGTTACAGAGTAACAAGTAAGATTGGAATATGTTCCTACAAAATATTAGATTGCAGACATATTTACAAAACCATTACCAAGATAATTGTTTGAGCATTTAAGAGAATAGATGGGAGTAAAGGTACTCCCACATCAAAATTAATCACCTCAATAGAGAAGGTGGTGAGGGGACTATGCTTAAGAGTCATATATTTTAGCCCCATAGGTGTCCCTTTTGTCATTGATGTCAAAGGAGGAGATATTTGAGTAAGGGAGAGAGCATTGAGTTAGGGGGATCAACCTCCAAAGAGAGCATTGATTTAGGGGGAGCAGCCTCCATAGAGATTATTAAGTTAGGGGGAGCAACTTTGATTCTTAGAGATGGTTTTTGCAGTGATTGTCGTTTTTGCTTTAGAAATGTTGCCATCAATGACAAAGGGGGATATTGTTGGAAATTTGAGTTATTTTATGTTTTCATTGATGTCACATGAATCATTGATGGCATATGGATCACTTTGAGTTTTTATGGGCAAATTATATTTTGTAAAGCATGGATAAAATCAGGGTTTTTGTGAAAACCAAGGAAGACAAAATAAAAGGTTTTATTTAAAACCATGGATGGCATATTTGAAATGGGTTTTTATTAAAACCCAGGTTGGCCTTTCGTTTCATCGAAAAATGTACCCCGGTGATGGAGATATTTAATTTTAAATATTTAGTTTAAATTTTAATTATTTAAAATTAATTTTTTAAAATTAAAATTAAAGTTAGCATCGATGTCTAAAGAAAGAGGGAATATCAATAATGCACTGATGTGATCGAAAATGAGGAGAAGACTATATAAAGGGGGATCCTAAGTTTCATTTGAAATTAATCCTTGCTCGTGTTAATTGTTTGATAAGCATCCGAAGAGAGCTCATGTGAAAATCATTTTGAAAAGGGATACAACGAATAAATCCAATCTTGGTCGAAAGCCCAAGACATTGTGGTTATATTGGTGCATTGGAAATTGGCTTTTTGTTAAGGTGTGTAGCAGAACTTTACGTCAAGGTTCAAATTTCCTTGACTACATTCGAAGGCATTGGAAGGAAAGTGCTCGAAGCACCTTTGGTTTGCGTGGAAGGGAGGAAGGACTTAAGGCACGTTCTATATTTTCCTTTCAAACAAGCAGCTATTTCATGTGGCAACCTTAGCTATGGCTAAGGCACTCACGGTGTGTGTAATTTGGGGATTCGAATTCCCTTGATGAGGTAATTACATTTTGCTCTAATTCAATTTGGTTGATGCCCTAGGATAGGAGTTATAAGGTGGTTAAGGAAAAATTAAAGTTTTTAATTAATATTTATTTTTATAAGGGTTGTGATTATTATTTCAGAGGTGGATGAGTTGTTTATTTATTTTGATATTCATGAAATTGAAAAATTAAGATTTAGGAAAAAATAAGGAGTTATAAATTATTTTTGAGAGCCTTGTTGATTATTATTTTTGATAAGGGTTTTTATTAAAAAGGACTTTGGTGGATGTGTTTATTAAGTTGGAGTAAAAAGGTGTAAATTAAGTTATGCTTATCTTATGATTATTATTTGAAGTCCACTAACCCTTATTGAGATTGGAAATGAAAGTTGTGTGTAGTGTGGCAGGTTTTGTGGATAACTTCTTGGTATCAAAAAGGTATGGGCACATTCTCCTATTGATTGTTTATGGTGGTTGATTTATTAAATATCATTGGAGTGAAAAGGATTGATTGTAGTTTCCTTTTTGAAAGTGGTTGTTTGAATGCTTAAAGGTTTTCTGGTTTGAGAGTTGTTTTTAAACCTTGTTTTATAAGCATAGTCATTGAAGCCCATTGGTTGTGAAATAAATTGAAAAGAACATGAGTATTATTGTTATGTGATATTTGTGGTTGAGCATAGTTGGAAATATTTGAGTTGGTTGATACATGCTTGGACTAGGGTTTTTATGAGAAAGAGTATTCTCTTGTGGTGATTGGTTGAGTTGAGTTGATTGATCCTAGTCAAGTGATTGTGTAAGGTGATTGGTCAAGTTCCATGAAACAAACTAATTCCATAATTCTGATTTGAGTTGAGAGTGAGACTAGAACATATTGAGTCTCTAATAATTCTCTTTATGCTTCTATGAGTTGACTTGAGTTGAGTTGAGATTTATTTGAGTGGATTTGAGTTGAGAGTGATATTAGAACACATTGAGTCTCTAATATTTTCTTTATGCTTCTATGAGTTGACTTGAGTTGAGTTGAGATTGATTTGAGTTGATTTGATTTGAGATTGAGCTTAGAACATATTGAGTCTCTAACAATTCTCTTTATGCTTCTATGAGTTGATTTGAGTTGAGTTGAGTTGAGATCATTGTGGATCATTGTTGTCATCCATTTAAGAGTGCATTTCCATTAATTGTTGACTTCATATTTGAGCTTTTCCTTGATAATATTTGTGGATGATATTTGAGTGCAACTTGTGCATGATTGATTGAGCCTTTGAGAAGGCCTTTGAGGAAAATTTTGGGACAACTTTGTGGACAGTTTTGGGAAAACTTTGTGGATAGTTTTGGGATAGCTTTGTGGACAGATTTATGGACAATTTTGGGATAGATTTTTAGACATATTTGAGCAAGTTCTTGGTGAGCTTGCTAGAGCAGATTTGAGCAAGTTCTTGGTGAGCTTTCTAGAGCAGATTTGAAAAAGTTCTTGGTGAGCTTGTTGGAGTAGATTTTGGGAAAGTTCTTGCTGAGCTTGCTAGAGCATATTTGGATAAGTTATTGGTGAGCTTGTTGGAGCAAATTTGGACAAGTTCTGTGTGAGCTTGTTATTCAGTTTTGGACAAGTTTTGTGTGAGCTTGTTATTCAGTTTTGGACAAGTTCTATGTGAGCTTATTATTCAGATTTGGACAAGTTCTATGTGAACTTATTATCCAGTTTTGGACAAGTTCTATGTGAGCTTTTTATTCAAATTTGGACAAGTTTTGTGTGAACTTGTTATTGCCTAGCTTTGATGAGATCAAATAAATCATATAAGGATCCTTATTTTTGTGTGAAATATTATAAGGAGATTATCTGGTGGAGTACCCCACATTCGAGGAACCACGTTAAATCTTGTGTCTCAATTGTGTGTGGTGACTTGTGCTCTTGCTTACTACTGCTATATGAGTTATTAATGCACACTACTATATTTAGTTATTACAATTAAGGACATTAACTGATATTGATTTGGAAAGAAAGTAAAAAGTGGTCTTATAATTTTCACCCCCCCTCTTAGTATAATCTTGTATTCTTTGGTCCAATGTCCTTCTACTCTATGATAAGTGCAATATTTACCTGCCTTATACCAATGAGTTGTAATATCTGGATTTCTTATAGGAGGTAATTCAATTACCTTATCTTCCAATAGTTATTTCAAAATTGCTTCCATAGATATATTAAGTCTTGTAAAGTTCCTTTGAGGAGTTTTTGAAGTATGATCTTTTGTAGGTTGTTATGGACATTGTTAATAGGCCTACTATCACTATTACCTCCTATTTGTTTATTATTAGGTTCTAACTTAATTGGTTTATCTTATTTAACCTTAAGCTGACCTCTTATAATGAGAGCTTGTTTAATATAAAGATGTGACAATAGTAGTTTCTAAAGCATAAGATAGTTGTTCTTGCAAATTACCAATAAATATATCAAGCATATCTTTCTGAGATACTGGTTGTCTTAATAAACCAACTAAACTTCTCAAAAAAGCTAAGAATTCTAAAAAATTTCTTCTTTACTTTGCTTTAAATCATATAAATCTCTCATAGTCACTTCCTTCTCAAAATAAGCGCTAAATTGATGAACAAAAATCTCTGTAGTCTTCTCAAAACTTTTCAAAGAATAGTTGGGTAACCAATAATACCACTTTAATGCTACTCCAACAAGGCTCTTTGGAAATGTTTTCAATAAGAGCATATCATCATAAATAATATCATGATAAGCTATCATGAATCCTCTCAAATGCTCTATTGGATATTTAGTCCCTTTATAGATTGGTAAAATTGGCATAGGAAAATGCTTGGGATAAGATCTAGCAGCAACAATAGGATCCAATGGCTAACTACACATTTCTTTATAGTTGTATGTAAACCCTGGAGGTTGAATCATATCCATACTTGAAATCAACTAATTCACAACACTTTTCAAATTTTACATTTCTGTATTATTATGTGTATTCCCCAAATTTCCCAAAGGAGGAATGTATGTATGTTGAAACCTTGATGTTGGATTCAAACTTTGGGTGCCTTAGCTATATGTGGTATTTTAAGGATAACTTAAATTTGGTGAAATAGAAGCAATAGTATTGACATTAGAGGATGAAACAGGAAATTGAGAATACATTTTTGGGCCACTACTAGTTAGAGGGACTTGCAGATTCCCTCCAACACTAGTGGTATTAGTAATGGCACAAGTTCCTTGGTTTTTAAAATTATTTTTATGTAATTATTGGGATGTAGTAATGTCGTGATGAAGCAAATGAGACCTATTAGGAGGGGAAGGAGTAGTAACTTATTTTTTAAGATGAGCTTCCCGGTCCATATATTCCAATAGTTTTTCCTTATAAGCTTTCATGAATTCCCAAATGTGATCAAATGATGAAAAGACATAACTTCCATTAGGTCCATCAAAAGTATCAATATTAGTTTCAATTTCCATGTCTACCTCTTCTTGCTCTTCTATATCTATATTAGGGTCTTCCCTATCAATATGATCATCTTCTAAAGGAACATAATCAGACTCTAATTGTTTCCTCTAACTTCTAAGGAAATGAGCCATTAGAAGTAGTGAAAAACAAATAGGGGAAAACACTAACAAACAAATTTTAATTACTTAAATATTTTTCAAATAGAATTAATGATCTTGCTTAGTGTTTAAAATAAAAAGATGTGTTCACATCGGGTTCACCAAAGATGTAAATGGGTAAAACCACCCTACCGCATACAATTCCCAAACAAAAGGGTTGGATCCATAAGGAAATAACCTTTTGTGGGGTGAACCACGTGGGTATGTTGTACTCTACACTTGGTTCTAGGGGGAGCATTCTTTAGGAACAGTTTAAGAACTCGCTCCAAGTCCTCAAGATATTAACACCTAAGTTTGGCCTTTCTAGATCTAAACTAGAAAAGATAAAGGACAATGTAGAAAAAAAATAGGACAGTTGAAAATAGAATGCAGACATACAATACCTAGCCTAAAAAGGATTCTTTATTTTTAATGCTCACTAACCTAGGGTTTTATTCCAAAAAACCTTTAAAGCAGAGATATACAAGATAGATGCACACAAATTTTCCCTAGATGCAAATGAAATGCCTTTCACTTTTTATTTTGTCAGTTAAAAATAATTAAAAATGGGTTTTTATCAAGGATCCCAAAACCTGATTACAAAAATTCATAAGACTAAAGGCAAGGCCCCAAGTCCAAAGAAAAATAACCCCATAAACAAAAGGAAAGACAAAATCTTTTCAGGACAGGCTAAGTACAACCTTACAAAAAGGCTAGAGGATAGCCTTAAAGGACAATTTTTCTTTTTTTTGAAACATTACATTGAAGATAGGGATATCACCATCCCACTCAGAAAAGCCCAAAATTACATGAGCAAAATTATAACCTAATGGAACAAAGAAAGTACAAGAGGGATAAGGCCATCCTATCTAAACAGAAGTAAGGCTGACCCACCTAGAAAATTTTAAAAAATGATACATGTGATACAAAGCACGAAAAGCATGAAAAAGACAAACCAATCTCGCCTAAAGGAAGGAATGAATAAAATAAGGCCATCCCACCCACTATTAAACACCTTTCACTTTTAGATGCCTAGGAATCAATAATTAAATTAGATCTTCAACCAATATAATGATAAAAGCACTTATCTAGATCGGTGGTTGATTTATATTTTTTGCCTCTTGTCCAATGATATCAAGAATACTTGTTTCTGCAAGGTCACTCATGAAACACTAAAAAATATAAGTAGCATTAGGATACCTACTTAGGCTATTGTGTAACAGATCTTGGAGGCACAGCATTCAAGCCCCCTAGGTCCTTTTAGATGACCTTTTAATACAAAAGTGGAAATTGACCTTTGGATAATTAATCATAAAATAGAAATACAATAATAGAGAATAGAAAACATAATGTAGTAGTATGATCTAGAAGCAAAATGGAATGCAACAATGAAAATAGAATCTAAAAATTGCCCCCAGTGTGCCCTAAGGTAAAATCATGCCTCACCTAGAGCAAGCGTGATAATGTAGTAGCAAAGTCATTCCCTGCCTAGAGAGGGTATGATTTCACTTTTGTAGACTAGTTTTCCATAATTAGGGCAAGCAAAGTTGCATCTCACTAATATCGAGTGTGATATTGCTACAGGCTAATGAAAAATAAAAAGCGAGTGCAAAAGATAAAATAAATACCAAAAATAAAGTAATCAAATCCTAATGGACATAGCAAAAGTAGCGAGAGAAGATTGAAGTATCTAAACATGCACTATATCTCTACAAAATACACCACAGATCCACCAAGTCACACAACAAATCAATTCAATCCATGCAATAGAAGATCAAATCTAAAATTTGCACTTCGGTGTTAGCTTATAGTAGAGAAAACAAAGGAATAAGAATGCACTATCATAAATATTTTGAGATTAATCAATAATAAGAATTTCATACTAAGATCATACATTAAAAACTTGCATATGATTAAGCAAGAAGATCCTTCCTTTTATAGACAAAATTGAAGGGAAAAATATGGGTAAAATAGACCTGCCGATGCCAAAACATGCTAGAGGATTTAAACCTAGGTCTAAGCGGGCTCAAAATTATAAAATTAAATTAAATTAAAAATTAGGTTAAAAATAGTGAAGTTGTGCTCCATCCTGATGGGGCACAATATCACTTGCATGAAGTTGTGCCTCATAAATATGGGGCACAATTTCACTAGAAAACAAACAAATTAAAAAAATAAGGCAAAGAGGTCTTTATTTTCTCTTAGCATGGGTTGAGGGCCTCTTAGGGGCACTAAGGAAGATTACCCACTCAAAGTGGGTCAATATTTTGTGTCTATAGAGATCCCCAAATCTCTTCTACAACACATAAGAAGCTCTATACCCTTGAACCTAGACCTCTGATACCAAATGTAACACCCCAAAAATCATGAAACAAGAAAACACACAAATAGAAAGAAAAATTAATATTTTTTTGACTAAGGTGAAGATTTCATAAATCCTCAACTAACCTTAAACCAACTTAATGTTTGACATCCCCTAAGTTTCTCAATAACTATACCACACAAGATTTCTTTCACGCAAGTCCCTGTACGTAAGCCTATCTTGTGTTATGCATATAAGTCCATTCCTCTCATCAGTCTTGATGAGCTAGAATTACCACATTCAATCATTAGAAGGTGTACACGCATCTCCATATTCCACACAAGTCTTTATGTGTGGGCATGCTATGTGTACTGTGAGCTAAGCTATCAATATTGTCCATTGACAAGCTATCTTAATTCTGGTACAATATTCTAAACCTAGTCACCAATATCCCTAAGGGGTTCTCAAGCCCTTAGGTTAACCTCTAAGTTCACCTAGAACTTACTAATGTTTCTTTCTTTTCAACATTACAAGAACATAAAATATCAAGATACTAAATCTAACAAATATGAATTTTTAACAATCAAGCATAAAGCAACAATCGCCAAATAAGCATTCATTAAAATACTTAAATAAAATACACCAAATAAAGAGGTACTAAATGCAGAAACTACAATGTTCATTTAAATACATAAGAAAGTAGGGTACACCCCCATAATTTTTACAATACTTTGAATCCATTCCATTGTGGAAATCTTCCCATAATCTAATTGTTTCAAATGTAACCAGTATGGTCACAAGGCAACTTATTGTGGATTGAATAATAAATCAAAGAGTTATCTTTGGTAGAAATACATCTGGATATCTGAGTGAACACTATATATAATGTTTTCAATGCAATGATCATGGGCACATAGCAAGGTGTTGTCCAAGCGCCTCTGTATCAAATCTAAGGCAAAACAGTAGATTTCAAGCTTTCCTAAATTTTTCTTATTCTTCTTTCTTGGAGCTGTAATTTGATCTTCATTCCAATTTGCTTCTGTATTCATTTCATCTTCATTACATTCCTGTTCTGATTCTGTTTCTTCTTCGTCGAGTATCATGTAAGGACCTCCATCTGTTTCCTTTTCAGAATCATCCTCTAGGACTTCAATTTTGAGAGTATCATCTTCATCTTCACTGCTACTAAACCCATGGCACTGACGTTCATTATGCCCGAGTTGACCACAAACAAAACATTTTGAACCTTGTGAACCTGCATCATGACCAAGTTGACTCTTGGTCTTTTCTCCATTGTTTGATTCATCTCTTGAATCTACAGCAATAATGAATTCATCTTTATTTTCTTTTATGACCTTGTGTGATCTTTTCTTTTTGTGTCTCATGGTTCCATTTTTGCCTTTATTTGCCATTAGAGTATTAATCCAAGATCAACCCTAGCTGATTTAGCCTTTGAAGGGAACTTGGCTCTGATACCAATTGTTGTACTTAGTATGGCACTGAGAGGGGGGGTGAATTAGTGTAGCTCTTTAAACCATGAATTTACAGCTCTTAAAATAACAACAATTAAAACTTAAAAATAGATACAGTAATAACAGCAACAGAGCATCACACAACACAGGATTTTAACGAGGTTCACCAAAATGGCTACTCCTAAAAAAGAATGGCTGCTTGGACTACCATCCAAATCCAACCTTTAGCAAAGCACCAACTTTACAAAATATTTACCAGCACCCACTGGAAGGAGCTACAACCCCTTATTTATCTGCATCAATAGAAAGGAGCACCAACCCCTGATTTACCAGCACCAACTGGAAGGAGCACCAACCCCTGATGCCAAGCTGCAACCTAGACTTCAATTCTGAATGAAAATGATTGACAAGAAAAATACCTTCATTTTCATAAGACCCTGACTGGTCTAAAGCTTACTCGATCTCTCTCACGGTTTGCAAGATATAGGTATCTGCTGCATTGCTACAGCCAAACTCTACTTTCTCTGTGCACACACTTCGCACACTCTGCGTCGTTCTAGTCGAATTGTCATCTCTACTCTTTTCGCACTCTGCTCTTTGTGTGCATTCACAGTCACACTTAGAATAATTTGACATGACTCTTTGCTCACTCTACGCACTTCATCGCCTTTGCATTCACTCTGTGCTCTTTGCCATCTATCATCGCTTCTACGCTTTCTACACTCTCATAGTCGCATTTCGCACTTCGATTTTAATGATATCGACAACTGAACTTTGCACACTATGCACTATCTCCCAGTGTCACTTATCTCACCAAACACTTCAAACAACCTTCCTTTTATAATAATATTTTCATGATGAAAAAATTTTAATCTTAGTCGGCTGTCACCCTAAGAACGTCAACTGCAAAACCCTAATGAATGTTGGCTACAAAACCCTAATCTTCGTCGGCCCAGATTTAACTATGTCGGCTTCAACTGCCTCTCTAGTTCTGTAGCTTTCCTCGTGAAACTACAACATGTCACGATATCGTGACACCTTTGCCTGTCGTACACCTTCATTTGACTTTTGTCGTGAAACCGTGACACCTTAGCCTTTGATGTCTTAACATACATTCTTGTCATGAAATTACGACACTTTCTGCTTTTTTTGACGTTATGTTAACTACTGTCATGAAAACGTGACATTCCTCACTTTCTCAACCTTTTCTCATCTTGCACCAGCGACAACAGAACATGTCACGAAATCATGACACTTTTGCCTTTGTTCTTTCTCTCTCCTCTTCGGGTCACGAAAACCCGATGTGTCACGATATCACGACACTTTTCCTCCTTGGCGCTTTTCTTCCCTTTGGGTCGTGAAAACCTGACATGTCGTGATATCATGACACTTTTTCTCCTTGGCGCTTTTCTTCCCTTTGGGTTGTGAAAACCCGACATGTCGTGATATCGCGACACTTTTCTTCCTTGGCACTTTTTCTCCAAACATGTCACAAAATCATGACAGTTTTATTCCTTAGCGCTTTTTCTCCGAACATGTCACGAAATCGTGATAGTTTTCTTTCTTAGCGCTTTTTCTCCAAACATGTCATGAAATCGTGATAGTTTTCTTCCTTAGCACTTTTTCTCCGAACATGTCACGAAATCGTGACAGTTTTTTTCCTTAACACTTTTTCTCCAACCTGTCGTGAAATTATGACAGTTCTCGCTTTGAACTCTTTCCTTTTCTACATGTCACGAAATCACGATAGTTCCCATTTTGAACTCTGCAGTATGTCACAAAATCATGATGCTTCTCACTTTGAACTCTATAGTATGTCGCAAAAACGCAACAGTTCTCACTTTGAATTTTGCAGCATGTCGCGAAATCGTGACACTTTTCAAGTTACTTTCTCTGTCTTTGAACTTGTCACAAAATCGCAACAATTCACACTACGGACTCTTTCTTCTGCATTATGTCACGAAATCGTGACACTTTTTCTATCAAACTCTATTTCCTGCAACATGTCGTGAAATCACGATAGTTTCCCTTCCTTGCACTTTTTCTTTCAACATGTCACGAAATTGCAACAATTTTTTTTGCTTGTGCCTCTGCTTCGAGCATGTCGCAAAATTGCGACAGTTTTGCCACTTGCTTTCTTTTCTTCCAACATGTCACGAAATCACGACAGTTTTCCTTGCACCTTCTTTCTCCTTGGCCATGTCATGAAATCGTGACAAT
Organism: Wollemia nobilis; assembly: GCA_028583015.1. NCBI lineage: Eukaryota > Viridiplantae > Streptophyta > Pinopsida > Araucariales > Araucariaceae > Wollemia > Wollemia nobilis. Next base: position 8,177,453 of record JAQPPZ010017110.1, read on the forward strand.
TTTGACTGTGCCTTCTCTCTCCTTGGCCATGTCATGAAATCGTGACAATTTTGACAGCATTTTCTCTCTCCTCCGAGATGTCGTGAAATCATGACAAAAAACATGTCGCGATATTGCGACAGTTTTCTTACTTGTTTTTTTCTTTGATTTTCTGAATCTGGGCCACTTCTGTCTGCCTAGAAACTTACTGTACATGATATCACTGACCTCTGAACTCTTGTCCACTACATCAACTGATCTGTCTGTTTTTGTTGACAACAATGACAATACTTTTGTTGCACCTTGCACAACAATCTCCCCCTTTGGAATTGTTGGCAACACTCATGCACTCTCCTGCAATTCTTCTCCCCCTTTGACAATAATACCAAAGGGCGGCTGCAAAACTCCCCCTAAGTCCATGCACAACACTAATCTATTGCATAAATAACAAGGTGTAAGGTAGAGAGCAAACTTGTGAACCGGTCCACCTCATGACTTTGACCTTCCTGATCTTTCGTCGATCAAGTGAGTATAGTAGGGGATTAGGACACTCATGGATCCGGATAGACATGCTTCTAAATGTACTTACTTATTTCATTGCCAAATTATAACTATAAAAATAACCCAAGAAATTCAACTTACTAATGCATACTACTATCATAGGAAACTACTCTTTCCATTTTCCTCTCACCCACTTGTGAGATTCATTCTACCATGAATTCACTCATATACTCTATTTGCAGTAAATGAACTAACCCTACTTATCAATTATAGTTCCATATCCTTAATTGCTAAGCAAACTGGGTTCACACATTACGCTACTTAAAGTAGCTACTTTAATTTCCAATAAACCTTTTTCTTCATTTCATAATATAAGGTACCACACCCTTAAATTATAAAACAAACCATAACATATTTCATTGCATAACATAAGGTCCCATACCCTTAAATTATAAAACAAACCATCATCATACTTTATTTCATAACCTAAGGTCCCATACCCTTAAATTATAAAACAAACCATCATCATTTTTCATTTCATAGCATAAGGTCCCATACCCTTAAATTATAAAACAAACCATCATCATTTTTCATTTCATATCATAAGGCCCCATACCCTTAAATTACAAAACAAACCATCATCATTTTTCATTTCATAACATAAGGTCCCATACCCTTAAATTAAAAAAAAAACCATCATCATTTTTCATTTCATAACATGAGGTCTCATACCCTTAAATTATAAAACAAGCCATCATCATTTTTCATTTCATAACATAAGGTCCCATACCCTTAAATTATAAAATAAATCATCATCATTTTTCATTTCATAACATAAGGTACGATACCCTTAAATTATAAAACAAACCATCATCATTTTTCATTTCATAACATAAGGTCTCATACCCTTAAATTATAAAACAAACCATCATCATTTTTCATTTCATAACATAAGGTCCCATACACTTAATTATAAAATAAATCATCATCATTTTTCATTTCATAACATAAGGTATGATACCCTTAAATTATAAAATAAACCATCATCATTTGTCATTTCATAACATAAGGTCCCATACCCTTAAGTTATAAAACAAACCATCATCGTTTCTCATTTCACTAAAATCTACTATTTTAGATAATGAACATTAATTAAATGTTCTACACTTTCATTATCCTAAAATCTAACATTTTAGATAATGAACATTAATTAAATCTTCTACACTTTCATTATCGTAAAATCTACCATTTTAGATAAAGAACGTTAATTAAAGCTTCTACACTTTCATTATCCTAAAATCTATCATTTTAGATAATGAGCATCAATTAAAGCTTCTACACTTTCATTATCCTAAAATATACCATTTTATATAATGAACATTAATTAAAGCTTCTACACTTTCATTATTCTAAAATCTACCATTTTAGATAATGAACATTAATTAAAGCTTCTACACTTTCATTATCCTAAAATATACCATTTTAGATAACGAACATTAATTAAAGCTTCTACACTTTCATTATCCTGAAATCTACCATTTTACATAATGAACATTAATTAAAGCTTCTACATTTTCATTATCCTAAAATATACCATTTTAGATAATGAACATTAATTAAAGCTTCTACACTTTCATTATCCTAAAATCTACCATTTTAGATAATGAACATTAATTAAAGCTTCTACACTTTCATTATTCTAAAATATACCATTTTAGATAATGAACATTAATTAAAGCTTCTCTCAACTGCAATGAACTATGGGATGGAATAACATCCAACAGATAAGCTAGCACCATATACATTGTGATATAAGATATAGGGTGGGCCAAGGATCGACTGAAATGCTTTTACCATGGTAGCTCAAGATCAAATGGTGCTCACATACCTACGATGCCAATAGTTGCCATGACATGGGTAGATCACCCTTGGTTTCAATGGCACCCAATGGGAAATCCAAACCTAACTATGATTTACAAATGAAATGCCACCTACGGTGCTACTCGACTGGCTACCATCTATAATCCCAAACAAACAGCCAATAAAAAAGACAAGATGATGATGATATCCACATCATAACAAACAAATAAGAACATAAACTAAATTACCAATGGAAGTGGCTAACCACAACGCCATAGCATATTCAAGCAAAGAGAAAGGCATAAGCCATACTACCAATGGTAGAGGCTAAACAATGATGACATCACATCTTCAAGCAGAGAGATAGGCATAAGTCATACTACCAATGGTAGAGGCTAAACAATGATGTTATCACATATTCAAGTAGAGAGACATGCATAAGCCATATTACCAATGGCAGAGGCAAAAAAACGATGCCATCGTATCTTCAAGTAGAGAGACAGCCATAAGCCATACTACCAACAATAGAGGGTAAACAATGATGCCATCACGTATTCAAGTAGAGAGACATGTATAAGCCATACTGCCAATGGTAGAGGGTAAACAATGATGCCATTGCATATTCAAGTAGAGGGACAGGTATAATCCAAACAATTTCAAGATGTAAACCAATCTGGATCGCCCGTGATAGCTAGATCACCTACAATGCCCAGGTGGATGTCCATTATCCACTGCCCCTTTTCTCATGGTACTCTCTCACCACCTCATGCTCCTTCTCTCTCTATGCTCTTTTTACTCCTCCATTTTTATGCTACCTTCTCCTCCCTTTTCCTCCTTCCATCTTCTCTCTCCTCCTTGGTCTATGTCCATTCCTACTCACCATTAATCTTCGACCACCTTCGACAGATAGTAGGACATACATACCTCCTCTCTTTTCCCAAGGTAATCACCATGAAGGGATTTCCTCTCACTTCAAAGGAATTTTATGCATTCGACCCATTTGGGCCTCCAAAGGGTAACCCGACCTATTCTACCGAATGTCATATTATTACATTTACACCATTTGAGTTGATTTTTAGGTGAGTAGCGACTTCCCAAACATGCCATGGTAAAGACTTACCTTGGTGTTTAAAGAATTGCATTTATATTTCCTATTTTATTTGAGGACAAGTTCTCCATTGTTTGGATGGAGTAATCATTTGATAAATCGATCATCTCTTTGCTTTTTTAAATGCTAATATTATTAAATAAATCAACCTTTTGTTTTAAGTGACATCTACTAGCATCATTCAAATAATCAGTCGCTCATTTTTAATGAGACCTTTTTGCTTTTTCAAAAATCAATTATTTATTTAAACAATATATTTTTTACCTTTTTAAATAAATCAACCATTTATTTAAACAATATATTTTTTACCTTTTTAAATAAATCAACCATTTATTTAAACAATATTTTTTTGCATTTTTTTAAATAAATAAACCATTTATTTAAACAATATCTTTTTGCCTTTTTAAATAAATCAGCCATTTATTTAAACAATATCTTTTTGCCTTTTTAAATAAATCAACCATTATTTTTAACAATATATTTTTGCCCTTTTAAATAAATCAACCATTTATTTAAACAATATATTTTTTTCCTTTTTAAATAAATCAACCATTTATTTAAACAATATATTTTTTGCCTTTTTAAATAAATCCACCATTTATTTAAACAATGCACATATGAGGTTGTGAAGGCAAACCGTCTACTCCATGCTCACCGGTTATCAAGGTTGATAATGTTGAAGTAAAAGGTAATCATGCAAGTGCATCAAACAAAGAGGGAGTCTTTTCGTCAATATAATCATCTATCTCAACCTCTAGAACTTATGATAGCTACTACGCTGTTAGTCTAGGGCTCAAGGTGGTTAGATATTAATGATTATCCCTTAATCGAATGCATGCCTATATGAAGGTATCTATCTGTGCTACCTTCAAATTTCCTTATCATAATTTCCCCTTCTTCAAGTACTCTTGCCTACTATGTATGACTCAATTCCCTCCACTCACAAGTGCACCTAATCATACACATTGACAATTCATTAGCAGTATCATATCCTTCATTATCTACTCATTATTTTGAGGCTGCTTAATTGCACACAATTTTGTATTAGCCATATTTGTTAATACGTTATTTTTCTATGTTCAAAGGTCCATCTAGGAGATTCATGACAACAACATAAAGGTACATTCATCTCAAGTAGTCATAAAGTGACTAGTCCACTCAACCTCGTGCATATCAATCTATGTAGACCCATGGATCTATGTTTTAATGGTTGTTGATATTTTCAATTATTTGATGATGATAATACACGATGCATATGGGTGTGTTGCCTAATGTTTAAGGATAAAACCTTCTATTATTTCTAGGAGTTCAAAACTCATGCACAAAATATTACTAGACATCCCATTATTGTACTTTTCTCTAATCAAGGGGAGTGCAACAGTAATGAATTTTTTAGTTTCATGAAGTAGGATGGTATCAATGATAGTTTATAATTTCCCATACATGTCAACAAAATAGAGTTGTAGAGAGGCATAATAATATTATTTGGAATATGGTGTGATGCATGCTAAGTGATGCCAATTTGGTGCTAGCATTTTAGGAATAAGTTATTCGTATTATGAGTTCGAGGATCCTACGGTTAAGATACTTCAAGAATATATTACAAAGACCACCACAACTACCATTGCTTAGATGGAAAGTTCTATGACCGCAAGCATGGCAGCCATTACACAAATGAAATAGCACATTAATGCTCTAAATCTACTATTTTCTATGACAACTTCATAGAGGATCTCCCAGCAAAGAACATCATTGGAGCCAGGGTTGGTGTCAAGGAAGATGATGTGGTGGAAATCGCCAAGTGTTCAAGGAAACTCCTAAGGATTTCAAAAAGGGCGACACCAAGGATTCTTCTAATGCATAATTATCTACAGTTTGTCTACTTTTTATATGCTCTGTGTTTTTAGGACGTTTTCTTTTTTGTTTTTTTGTTATCCTTTTGGTTTGTTTCTAGTTTAGCTAAATACCTTAGGCTTTACGTGGATGCCATGAATATTTTGTGGATGATGCCTCCTTTAATCCTATTGTTGTATTAAGGCATTAGGGTTCCTTTCAAATACCCTATTTAATACAATTTTGTTAATTTACCAAAAAATAAAGTTGTTTGTATTATGGTTTATGTAAAAAATCACACACTTACACTTCCATTGAATGGTAACACCTAAAGAGGCATGGAAAATTATTAAATATATCATGTTTGGATTCACAACATCCATGCATATTTTGAAGAAGAAGCAAATGAAGCTAGGAAATAAATCTATGAAATGTACCTTAAATGGATATAGTAGTGAGTCAAAGGGATATCCACTCACGGAATTTGATACTAAGAAGTTTTATATCAGTCACGATGTTGTGTTTGGTTAGAATAATGGGTGTGCCTCTTCTTCGAAGACATGTACACCTATTGTTTTTTTATTTGATGATGATGATGATGCTATTGAGAGAGGATACTATTTTGGATGTTGATGGTTATGAAGATGATATTGTTGGAGCTAATAATCCAAGACCATATACTTTGATTATAACTTATAGTACATAGTGACATCTTAACATAGTCATCAATAAAACTTAGATGAAGTCCTAAACACATCTAGTATAGGACCAAAAAATTAGAGTAGAGTTTAAAATAATATCAACATAACCTTTATGTGCATAGTTGTATAAACATATAAAACTTCAATGGTTCATAAAGCTCTTTGTTGGACATTTTGAGTAGATGAGTTGTCATTGATGTAAAGAATGAATGGTCATTGATGTCAAGATTTTAGCACTAGTCAGTGGTAGTTTCAGTGGGCAGCATCAGTTTCAGGATCTCTAATAAGTGCAAAAGGATAGTCCATCTTCAGTTGATCAAGATCCAGTTCAGGAAATCAGATGAGGTCCAAAGGGCAAAGAAGAGGCCTACGCAAATAATATTATAATTGTTTATTATAATATTAAAAACAAAATTAAAATTAATTATAAATTAATTAATATAATTTTATTATAAATTAATTTATTAATTAATTTAATTAACTTTCATGTTACTTAAATTAATTATAAGTTAATTTTAATTTAATTATAAATTAATTTTTATTAATTTAATAAACCCTAAAAAGGGTTATAAAGCAAAGTTTATAAATCGAATTTAAAATTTGATTTGAAGCACCGACGTGTTATAACATCAAGGTACTATGTATATATGAAGGCAAAACCTTTACCTTAGTCACTCATGCAATTAATTTGAATACCCCTGAGTTTGAAAACGAGCACAGAAAGGATGCAGTATTTTTGCGTTGAAAAGTATTTGAGGCAGAGGAACAAACAAATAGGATCTAGGCTCCTGTCACCTTGCATAAGCATCATGTATTGTAGTTGGCAACGACAAAAGGCTTTAAGACGCTTGTTGGTAGGGAGGACGCAGGTTTGAATCCTACGGGGTTCACATTTTTTTTTTTTTGAAAAAAATGAAAAACTTGAATTAATACAAAGAACAATTACAAGCGGGAGAGAACACATCCCAACCAAGAACAGCAAGCAACCCAACAAGAAAGGAGCACAAAGGTAGCCCAGCACATCACAGAGCAAAGAAGTCAACTGGGCGCGAAAAAACGACATGTCGCGAAATCGTGACATGTCGCGAGATCGCGACAGTCAACCCCGGCTCCCCCACTGCGGTGCCAACAGGCACGAAAACGTGACATGTTGCGAAATCGCGACATGTCGCGATATCGCGACATGTCGCGAAATCGTGACATGTCGCAAAGTCGCGGCGACAGCACCCACCTGCAACCCTTCGACAAAAGTGTCGCGAAATCGCGACGAATTCACCAAATTGCCAAAACTATCGCGAAATCGCGACCAATTCACCAAGCGCCTTCCCCAAGGGCAGCGATGGCGCGACATGTCGCGATGGCGCGACATGTCACGAAATCATGACAAGAACCCGTCAAAGGCCGAGAAGGCGCAACCTGTCGCGATATCGCGACATGTCGCGATATCGCGACAAAAACCCGGAAGAGGCCAAAAGGGCGCAACCTGTCGCGATATCGCGACAGAAACCTTCCTTAGCAAAAAAACACTGCACATCATTTCAGAAAACGTTCAAGGCCTTGTCGAATCTCTGCATCCTCCACAGGCATGTCACTGTGCAACTGCATCCCAACCTCCCTTTCAGCACCCATCTTAGCAAGGAAATCGGCCGCCTTATTGAGGTCTCGATTCACATAGACAGGTATCACATCATCTAATTCCCTCCAGAGCTCTTTGATTTGGGAAACTAAGATCCGCAACCTCCAAGCTTTCGAGACAAAGTTTCTCATACAATCAAGAGCACCGACCAAAATTTGGGAGTCAGACTCAATAATAATCTTCCTGTGTCCTTTTTTGGCAGCCCAGAAGGAGGCAGATTTAATGGCAAAGGCCTCGGCTTCATTGTTTGTGGCACATCCCAGACCCTGCAGTTCCCAATAGAGCAAAGACCCAGCATGATCGCGGCACACAACTCCAATTCCAGCACTTCCCGGATTGCCTTTAGCCGCTCCATCAGTATTGATTTTGATCCAACCTTCAGGAGGAGGTTTCCATCTACCACTCACCTGCCTTTGTTGAAAAACAACTCCCTCGTCCAAAGGCTCAGAAGCAGACTGAATTTCCCCCTCGGTATGAATGGCAACCGTTTCCGCCACTTTGCTCCAAATGACTTGCCATATTCCTTCTAGAGAGGAGAAGGTTTCACGAAAAATACGGGCATTTCTCTCCAACCAAACCTGCCACCAGATAAAAAATAAACCAAGCTCCCAGCCAATTCGAAGAGCATTGGATTTAAATCTACCTTTCTTCCAGCTTTCCCATATGTTGTTTCGAGACAAGACCCCATTAGCCTGAAGATTAAAGTGGGAGAACCAGCGCTTCCAGATCTGTCGTGTGAAAGAACATTCAAACATTAGATGATCCACCGTTTCCTCCTGCTTATGGCATAACACACATTGGGAAGGGCCAATGATGCCTCTGAGTCTGAGATTGTCATAGGTAAGAATTCCATTATGCAAAAACTGCCATGCGAAAAAGTTCACTTTCGGCCAACCCTGGGGATGCCATATCTTTCTCCAGTCAAGAACCAAAGAAAAGGGTGGAGGGGGCTCTGGGAGGATCTCACCATATCCTTCTTTCACAGTATAAACCCCAAGGCTTCCATAGCCCCAGGCCAGTTCATCCTCCTCATCTCTCCCAGTAAGAAACCGTTCTGCCAAGATTTTTCCCAAAGTAGGTACCAACTCCGGAGGGATAGGTATTGGCCACTCATCCAGCCGCTTAAACTTTAAGAACTTGTAGTCCCCCAAACGACTAGTGTTAAAGTAGCTCTCAATTTGAATCCATCCCTTATCTTCTAAAGCAGATTTTATCGGTTGCAATTCAGGAAAAACAACAATAATGGGAGGATTCTGGTCCCAGGAATCAGTCCAGAACCGAGCCTTATCCCCTCGCCCCACTTTCCAAAAAAGTTGATCTTTGATGAGTTGAGCTCCAAGCTTGAGCGCCTGCCACACTGGTGATCCAAAACCTTCCAGTGGAAAGCGGCCCACATCATTAGGATGGACAGAACCCAGGTATTTGCTAGAGAGAATTCTGCTGAAGAGGGATGTTGGCTGAGAAATCCACCTCCAGTACAGTTTGCCAGCCAAAGCCTTGTTATTAAACTTGGAGCTTCTTAGTCCCAAACCCCCTTTTTCCTTGGGTTGGGTAACCTTGTCCCAGCCAACCAAAGCCCATTTCCTCTCTCCCTTGGCACCTTCCCATAGAAATATTCTAGCCATTTTATCCAGCTCTTTCCAAATAGACTGGGGAGCTGCCAGGACGGAGAATTTATAAATTGGCATGGCCTGAATAATTGACTGCAGAAAAGTTAGACGACCCCCATAACTTAACCATCTATTAGACCAATGGTTCATTCTATCTTTGATGCCATCCAAAAGGTTCTTCCAAACATCAATTTTCAATTTTTTGAAATGGAGAGGGACCCCCAGATAGACTACTGGGAGAGAGGTCCGAGTGAAACCTAAAATCTCAATAACTCTGTCCTGTAACCGTTGATCAATATTGAAGAAGATCACTTTGGATTTATTATCATTGATGACTTGATTAGAGGCCCGGAGGTAGACATTTAGAGTATCTCTGATTCTTCTTGCTTCCCTAAGGCTGGCCACTCCCACCAATCCAGTATCATCTACAAACTGTAAATGTGTCAAAACTTCAGCCCCGACCTTAAAACCTATTATCTGACCTTGAAGTCTTCTTTTCAGAAAGAGTCTGCCCAATCCTTCAGCCAAGATGAGGAAGAGATAAGGAGAGCAAGGGTCTCCTTGCCGCAATCCTCGAGAGGCACCAAAAGGAGGCGAGGGAAGTCCCTTGATAAGAACAGAGTATGAAGGCGTAGAAATACAGCTCATGACCCAGTCTGTCCAGTCCTGAGAGAAACCAAAGGCAGTCAACATCTTTGCCAAGAAGCCCCACTCCACCCTGTCATAAGCCTTGGACATATCCAGGTTTAATGAACATTCCTTTGTTCCCGGATTGGTGCATTGTATGGATAGCCTCCTGAGCAAGAATCACTCCATCCAAAATTTGCCTCCCTTCAACAAAACCCCCTTGCTCCGGGAAAATTATATTATGCAGAATAGGTTTTAACCTTTCAGCCATAATCTTCGTAATTATTTTATAGATCACATTGCATAAGGCAATAGGTCTAAAATCAGATAGATGAACCCCCCTGCTCCTTTTGGAATTAAAGTAATGAATGTATGATTTAGAGCCTTGAGCATTCTTTTATTGGTTCTGGACTCCTCAGTGACAGCCAGAACATCTTCCTCCAGGGAATCCCAAAAGGCCTGGAAGAACTCAATAGGGAAGCCATCAGGACCAGGCGATTTACCAGAGCTCATCCCAAAGACCACCTTCTTAAGTTCATCTTTATCTATAGGTCTAAGAAGAGCTTGGTTTTCTTCAGGAGAGATTAAAGAAGGAATGACAGCAATAACTTCATCTTGGGCTGCCCCATCTTGCTCCATGCTTTCCTTAAAGAGTTTTGAGAAATACTCCATTGAGTGAAAGTGCATACCAGGAAGAGTGTCAAAAGAGTATCCATTCTCATCTTGAAGGAAATCCATAGTATTCATTTGTCTCCTAGCACAGGCAGAGCGCTGAAAAAATTTTGTATTTCTGTCTCCTTCTAATAACCAAGTATTTCTTGCTCTCTGTTTCCAGTAAATCTCTTCTTGGTTATCAATATCCTCAACCGCTTTGCGCAAAGCATCATCCTCGGATTTAAGGTGCTCGAAAATGTTTCCTTCCCTGAAATGTTTTTGCACCTCATCCCATCTGGCCAACAAGGGGGCCCGTTGGAGCTGGAAGTCTGATTTGTTAGTTTGCCTCCACTGTTTCAATTTACACTTGACAAATTGAAGCTGTTTGTGAAATTTAAACATTGCAGTCCCAAAAGGTGGGCGGCCATCTTCCCACCACTGAGGAATTTTTCTTCGGAGATCTTCTTTTTGCAACCAAAAATTTTCAAATTTAAAAGGTTTATGGTACTGCCCTGTCCTAGCCCCTCCCTCCAGGACAATGGGAAAGTGGTCTGAAACTGGGCCTTCCAAAATCTGAAATTTAATATTCCATTTCACAAATGCTTCCTCCGAGACCAGAAACCGATCTAGTTTTACCTTCCTGCTGTGTGGCTCTCTTCTCTTATTAGTCCACGTAAAATAAGTACCAGGACCTTTGATATCAACAAGGTGAAAGGCCTGGGACTTGAGCAATCGAAGCCTATCCCCTGGATCCAAAACGTGGGAAACCACCTTCCTGATCACTGGCAGATAATTTGGCATTAAAATCCCCAGCAACAATCCAATCGCAATCTTCCCGGGAGGATCTCATTGAATGAACAGCATTCCATTGAAGCCGTTGTCCATCAATGCATTGAGCCCCATAGAAGTTTGTAATTAAAACCTGTTCAGCTGTAACAATATTCTTAAAGAGAGATGTGAGAACCCCCCTCCAAGCTGTATGTTCTATTGCTATCCACACCAGAGGATTCCACAGAGTAACAATTCCCCCCGAAGCTCCTTGGGCCGCCACATCCATATATCCAGCGCCCCTCCATATTCTACTAGCAATTTTACACATAAGATCTGAAGACATTTTTGTTTCCTGAAGGAGCAAAAAGTCTATTTTGTGTCTTCCTAAAAGTCTTTGAACAGCAGATTGATGGGTTCTACTGTTTAAACCCCTTACATTCCAGGATTGTATAATCATTGGAAACCTTGGGAGCAATACGAGTCAATTGTTCTCACCGATCCTCCATTGATCAGCTTGTCCCCTTGCGCTACTATTAGATCCTTATTGGATTTTCTACCAGCTCCTTGGGAATTACTATTCTTAGACCTCTTTTCCACCTGGGTGATCCCCAACGCTGGTCTTTCTCTGTTCTTTTCTGCACTTCCCATGTGGACATCCTTAATAACTGGTTGTGCAGGGGAATGAATTACCATAGCCCCTAGGTTCTCTGGCTACAGAGTCTCAGGGGTTTCAATCACCTGTTCTAAGACAGGAGTAGATGATAGAGGATCATGAGAGTGGGTGTTAGTATCCCCGTCATTCCCGGCCACTCCTTCCATGACTTGGTCTTCTTGATCTACAAGGGATTTGAAGATTTCATATCGGTTGGTTGGCTTGGATTGGGTCTGCTCTTTGCCATTTCTCTTTTTGTTTTTCCTCCGCTTCTGCTGTTCAAAGCCATCTTTCTGGGCATCAGAACCCTGGGGGATATTGAGGGGATCTTTAACCGAAGTGAACTTACCCTCTCTGGGGCGATTTGACGCTCCCGACGGAGCTTCCGATTTTGTGGTCAGGCTATTTGGGCAGAACCTAGCCAAATGGCCATGCTTATGGCAGACTCTGCATCTGAAAGGTAAGGCTTCATAGTCTAGCTGTTGTATCCAAGTTAGTCCTGCCAACTCCAATTCCACCTCGGCAGGAAGTGGCTGGCTAATGTCCATTTCTACACATATTCTAGCAAAGACAGCAGTATTTCCTTCCATGGTATCTCTTGAAACTCCCAAAAATCTACCTAGAGAATTACCAATCAACTCAAGGATTTGCTCACCCCAAAACTCCATTGGGAGAGCATACAACCGTATCCAGACCGGGACAGCCGTGGGCTCAATGCGAGGGTCAAAACCCACTCTCCACGGTTGGACAAATAATCCTGCCGGGCCGTGGTTCCTTTTCTCTGATTCAAATGCTCTGTTTCTATCTGCTAGAGAAGAGAAACTAATAATAAAATACCCATTGCTTATAGGCCATAGAGAGTACTCACCAATGGGCTCCCAGTTCTGTCTCACCCAGGTGTGAAGGAAGTTCAGAGTGGGCCGAATACCCATGAATTTGCAGATCAGATCATGGGTAGCACGGTATATAATCGTATCCTCAACCAGTTTTGGCTCTATGACAATCTTTGGCCTGGACGCAGATTGTGGAAGGCAGTCGTTAACTCTGTTTGCAGGTAAACCCTTTCCAGCATTCTTAAATAGCATTTGATAAGCACTGCGTTGAGCTTCATCGGAAGAAGATGCAGGGATTTCTTTTAATTTATCTGCATATGAGCTTTTCTGCCCGTCGGAAGATCCTGGAGGAGACCCCATTGGGCCCTCCCAAGGCAACGAGCAATCCTTCAGAGAGGTGTAGTATCAATCCGCAGGAGGATCTGGAAGAGACTTCCAACCAGAGACCCTGGAGCTTCGCCTGGTGCCTGCACAGAAGGTTTCCCGCCAAAACGCCAGAGCTCAGAAAAACCGCCAGTCCCACCAATTTTTACGGGGTTCACATTTTGCAAAGCAGAAAGGTCATCATTTTTGGAAGCGGTGCCAACGAGGAGATAAAGGGGCAAGCGCCTTCCCCTCCTTGTGGGAGCACCTAGCCCACGTGGTGGGCTAGCACCTTGGTAAGGCACTCGATGGAGAGGTTTTGGGGTCGAAACCCACCGAGGCCCTTTTAGTGGTTGAGACAAAGGTATGTGCTATTGATTGTTATGTTGGTTGCTTAATTTGGAATGTGCTAAGGTTGAAGGAAAATAAAAATATTTTTATGTGCCTAAGGTTGAAAAATAATTTTTGATGGTTTGTAAGATTTAATTTTTGCCTAAATTAAAATTGGTTATTAAGTGTTTTGAGGGAGATAAAAGGGTAGGCAATTATTATTTTTGAAGGGTTATTTTTGAAAGATTGATTTATTAATTTGGAGATTATAAGGAGTAATTTGAGTGATTATTTTTATGTGTAATTTGATGATTGCTAATTTCAAGAAGGAGTAATAAGGTGTATTTGGGATTGATTATTTTTGTGTTTGAGAAATATTTTGAAAGAGAGTTAGTGTGATATTTTGTCATCTAACCATAGAAATTTGCAAAGAGGAAAATTGTGATTGAGACAGGTTTTCTAAGGGCACTTCTACATCAAACAAAAGGTATGGGCACATCTTCCTAGTGAGTGATTGTTGAATGTTGTGAATGCAAAGTTGGAGTGAAAAGGATTGTTTGGTAAGCATTGTTGAGTGTGTTTTGAATTAAGGCTTCAAAGATTTTTGGAATAAAGAGTTGTTGATAAAACCTTGCTTTATAAGCATTGTTGTTGAAGTGATTAAGTTGAGTGAACTTGAACTAGGGTTTGCAAAGATCATGAGTATCATTGTTATGTGAAGATTATTTTATAAGCATTGTTGTTGAAGTGATTGGTTGAGTGAAGAACTTGAACTAGGGTTTGCAAAGAACATGAGTATCATTGTTATGTGAGATTTGTTGATGAGCATTGTTGGAAACATTTGAGTGAATGTTCATGAATTGGGACTAGGGTTTGTAAGCAAGGATTATTTCATTGAGTGATTGGTTGAGTAGAGTTGGTTGAGCCTAGTCAAGTGGATGTGTTGATGTGATAGTTCAAGTTCTATGAAACAAATTGTTCTATATTCTGAATTGATTTGAGAAAGAGGTTGAGTGTTGATGAGTGTGAAACATATTGAGTCTCTAACAATTCTCTATATGTTTTTGTGATAAAAGAGAGATTGAAAGTGATTGAGATTTTGTGAGTGTGAAGCATATTGAGTCTCTAACAATTCTCTATATGTTTCTAAAAGAGTGATTGAAAGTAATTGAGCATTGTGATGAGTGTGAAGCATATTGAGTCTCTAACAATTCTCTTTATGTTTCTATGAGTTTGGATAAGTTCTAGTGAGGACTTATTGAGTAGATTTGGACAAGTTCTAGTGAGGACTTGTTGAGCAGATTTGAGGTAAGTCTTAGTGAAGACTTGAGAGCAGATTAGGCAAGTTATAAGAGAGGACTTGTGGATAGATTAGTGTGAGCTTTTGTGGAAGCTTACAAGGCATATTTGAGACAAGTCTTTGAGAAGACTTGTGAGCAAAGTTGATTGATTGATTTGTTCAAACCTTGAGTTAAGGTTTGGGGCAGATCTAGCAGAGTTGATTTGAGATTGAGTCAAGCTTTGTGTTAAGGCTTGAGGATAGAGATTGAGGATAGATTTGTGCTAGATCGAAGGACTGTGTTTAGTGTAGATCATAGGATAGATATTGAGGATAGATTTGTGCTAGACCAAAGGACTATGTTTAGTATAGATTAGAGGATAGAGTTTGGTGCATATTTGAGGATAGGTTTGTGCCAGACCAGAGATAGAGATTGAGCAGATTTGTGCTAGATCGAAGGACTATGTTTAGTGCAGATTTGAGATAGAGATTTGAAGGTGATAGAGTATAGAGGATGATAGTCTCTAGTGGATAGAGATCCATTAGCCAAAGCAGTGAGGATAGGTGTCTTTAGTGGATAGAGATCCATTAGCCAGAGTAGTGGGGACAATAGTTCTTCTAGAAGATCACCAACTAGAGCAAGAGGAGAAAGGAGTTCTCCTGTGGATAGAGATCCACGAACTTGATTAGGGGATTGGTGTCTCCTTTGGACAGAGGTCCATAAATATTGTAATAGGGAAAGGATTCCCAAAATATTGATTGAGAAAATTTTAGTGAAATATTTTCTCCGTGGAGTAGCCCACATTGGGTGAACCACGTAAAATTGGTGTCTCTATTGTGTGTGTGGATTTGTGCATTGCTTTGATTACTATTGTTGATATTGCTATCTATACATTGCATAATATTGATTGGGAAAGAAAAGTAAAAAGTGGTCTTATACTGTTCACCCCCCTCTTAGTATAAGCTTGTGTTCTTCAATTGGTATCAGAGCGGGTTCCTTCGAAAGAGTTTAATAACTTGAAGGAAAAGATTTCAAGAACACAATGGATTCTAAGAATGTGTCCTCAGATAATTCAACACCAATATTTTATGGAAGTGATTATATATTTTGGAGTATGAGAATGAAGATTCACCTGATGGCACTTGGCAATGAAATTTGGGAAGCAGTTGAAAATGGATACATACCACCAGTTGATCCACCTACAGATAAGGAAGGTAAGCTTCTACAACATTACAATTCAAAAGCAATGAATGCAATTTTGAGAGGTTTGCATAGAACAAAATCAATAAAAGTTATGCATTGTAAAGATGCAAAAGGAATTTGGGATAAGTTGCAAAGCATATATGAAGGAGATAAAAGTGTCAAAAAGGTAAAGATACGAAATCTCAAAGGGCAATTTGAAGAATTAAGAATGAAGGATGAGGAAAACATTAGTACTTATCTACTTCGGGTAGATGAGGTTGTTAATGCCATGCAAGGACTTGGACTTAATGTTGAAGAATCAGATGTTTGTGATAAGGTCTTAAGATCTCTTCCAAAAATATTTAGTGAAAATATTTCTGCTATAGAAGAATCAAAAGATGGTGATTCTTTGACAAGAGATATGTTACTTGGTATTCTTACAGCTTTTGAGTTAAGAACAAAAGAGGAACCTAATATCTAGAAGGAAGCAACATTCAAAGCTACTAAGAAGATAAAGGGTAAAAAGTCAGATTCAAGCAATGAGTCATCCAGTGATGAAGAAGCTAATTATGGCAGAAGGAATAAGGATTCAAGAAGATTTAAAGATGCAAAATCTATTAGATGTTTCAATTGTGGAAAGTATGGTCACTATGCAACTGATTTTCAAGAAGCTAAAAATAACAATGATGAAGAAAAACAAGATCACAGGAATAGGGAATCAAAAAAATATAGGTACCAAAAGAAAGGTAAGGATGGACAAGGCAGACAAGGGAAGAAGTTCTTTCAAAGAAAAAAGAGGAGCTACTATGCAGACAAGGCAAGTAAGTACTCAAGTGATAGTGATGCTAGTTCTTCAAGTAATGATAAAGATGAAGTTCTATTTCTGATTGAGGAAAAAGAAGAAGTTAAGAAAAGATCACCAATAATACTCAAGTGTTTTAGATGTGGTAATTTTGGACATCTTGAAGATAGTTGTACAAGGAATGGTTTTAGTTTCAGTGATGATGAATATGAGGATGCATTTGAAGGACCAGAAGAGAATATTCTAATGGCACTAGAAGAAGAAGAAGGTGATCCTATAGAAGACAAGTCAGAAAAGAATGAAGATGTTATCAAAGGCAAACAAATAGAGGAAGAATCAGAAAAAGGAGGAGTTGATCTTGAGGGAGAGCTTATTTATGCTCTTAAAACTTTAAAGAAGGTAAGAAAGCAAAACTCCCAACTTGAGATCCAGTTTCAAGAATGTGATGAAGAGAGAGGAAAGCTTATAGAGGATCTAAACAAGTCAATGGCTAAGACAAAGAAGTTCAAGGATAAGCTAGAAGCAAAGGTCTTAGAATGTAGAAGGTTAGAACAAGAAGTAGCTCTACTAAGGAAGGATTTAGAAAAGTCCAAGGATAAGCTACACAAGTTTGGGAAGAGTTCAAATATTGTAGATAAGATGATCAAGGTACAAAGAAGGTCAACAAAAAAAATAGGTCTTGGTTTTGAACAAGCTCAAAAGAAACAAGAAGAAGAGTCAACCTCAAGTTCTGAAGAAGAAGAAACTTCAAAAGAAGACAGTGTAAGAGAAAGTGAGACTTCTGAGGATGAGTTGGACAATAGAAAGTTCAACAAGGAAAGGAACAATGCACAAAGAAGAAACAGATGGAACATGAACCAACATAGAGAAAAAGAGACTAAGAGACCAATGAGGTCAAGGCAAGGAAATTTCAATGGATGATGTTTCTCATGTCACAGATTTGGGCACATGGCTTCATAGTGTAGGACACATGAAAGACAGGAATATGGGAACTTCAGGAATAGGCAACTTTTCCATGGGTATTGCTACTCATGTAATCAGTTTGGTCACAAGGCAATGAATTGTAGGGTTCATGACAGGAATAGATATGGCTTCACCAGGAGAAATCCCAAGTCATTTGCACCTCCAAGGAATAATAACATTAAGTGTTATAAGTGCAATAATGATGGACATACAACAAAGTGGTGTAGAGCAGACATTCCAGAATCAAGCATGAATAGGAACAAGAACAAGAATAGGAATATGGACATGAATAGGAAAGAACATGAACAAGAATAGGAATAGGAATATGGACATGAAGGAACAGGAATATGGATAGGAATAGGAACATGGACATGAACAGGAACAATCAAAGGAATCAGAAGGATCAGATGAGAAGAAAAGAGGACAAAGGTAAAGACCAATGCTTACTGGGAGTAGAAATACTCCCACCCTAGAATTAACCACCTCAAGAGGAGGTGGGGGAGGGGCTAAGCTAAGAGACTCATTCTTAGCCCCAAGCCCCAAAGGTGACCCTTTGCCATTGATGTCAAAGGGGGAGAGATTTGAGTAAGGGGGAGAGATTTGGTTTAAGGAGAGAGCATTGAGTAGGGGGAGCAATTTCCCAAGGGGAGCAGAACAAGAAAAAGGTCAAGTTTTGGTAAAAATAATTTGGGTTGCCATCAATGACAAAGGGGGATATTGTTGGACATTTTGAGTAGATGAGTTGTCATTGATGTCAAGAGTGAGTGGTCATTGATGTCAAGCTTTCAGCACCAGTGAGTGGCAGTTTCAGTGGGCAACATCAGTTTCAGGATCTCCAATAAGTGCAAAAGGATAGTCCATCTTCAGTTGATCAAGACCCGGTTCTAGGAAGTCAGATGAGGTCCAAAGGGCAAAGAAGAGGCCCAAGAAAATAATATTATAATATTAAAAAGGAAATTTAAATTAATTATAAATTAATTAATATAATTTTATTAAATTAATTTATTAATTAATTTAATTAACTTTCATGTTACTTAAATTAATTATAAGTTAATTTTAATTTAATTATAAATTAATTTTTATTAATTTAATAAACCCTAAAAAGGGTTATAAAGCAAAGTTTATAAATCAAATTTAAAATTTGATTTGAAGTGCCGACGTGTTATAACATCAAGGCACTATGTATATATGAAGGCAAAACCTTTGCCTTAGTCCCTCATGCAATTAATTCGAATGCCCCTAAGTTTGAAAATGAGCACAGAAAGGACGCAACATTTTTGCGTTGAAAAGTCTTTGAGGTAGAGGAACAAACAAATAGGAGCTAGGCTCCTCTCACCTTGCACAAGCACCGCGTAGCGCAGTTGGCGATGGCGAAAGGAGTTAAGATGCTTGCTGGCAGGGAGGATGCAGGTTCGAATCCCATGGGGTTCATGTTTTGCAAGGAAGGAAGGTCATCATTTTTGGAAGCGATGCCAATGAGGAGATAAAGGGGGGCAAGCGCCTTCCCCTCCTCGTGGGAGCACCTAGCCCACATGGTGGGCTAGCACCTTGGTAAGGCGCTCGATGGAGAGGTTTCGAGGTCAAAACCCATCGAGGCCCTTTTAGTGGTTGAGACAAAGGTATGCGCTGATGATTGTTGGGTTTGTCGCTTAATTTGGAATGTGCTAAGGTTGAAGGAAAATAAAATTATTTTTATGTGCCTAAGGTTGAAAAATAATTTTTGATGGTTTGTAAGATTTAATTTTTGCCTAAATTAAAATTGGTTATTAAGTGTTTTGAGGGAGATAAAAGGGTAGGCAATTATTATTTTTGAAGGGTTATTTTTGAAAGATTGATTTATTAATTTGGAGATTATAAGGAGCATTTTGAGTGATTATTTTTATGTGTAATTTGATGATTGCTAATTTCAAGGAGTAATAAGGTGTATTTGGGATTGATTATTTTTGTGTTTGAGAAATATTTTGAAAGAGAGTTAGTGTGATATTTTGTCATCTAACCATAGAAATTTGCAAAGAAGAAAATTGTGATTGAGACAGGTTTTCTAAGGGCACTTCTACATCAAACAAAAGGTATGGGCACATCTTCCTAGTGAGTGATTGTTGAATGTTGTGAATGCAAAGTTGGAGTGAAAAGGATTGTTTGGTAAGCATTGTTGAGTGTGTTTTGAATTAAAGCTTCAAGGTTTTCTGGAATAAAGAGTTGTTGATAAAACCTTGCTTTATAAGCATTGTTGTTGAGGTGATTAAGTTGAGTGAACTTGAACTAGGGTTTGCAAAGATCATGAGTATCATTGTTATGTGAAGATTGTTTTATAAGCATTGTTGTTGAAGTGATTGGTTGAGTGAAGAACTTGAACTAGGGTTTGCAAAGAACATGAGTATCATTGTTATGTGAGATTTTTTGATGAGCATTGTTGGAAACATTTGAGTGAATGTTCATGAATTGGGACTAGGGTTTGTAAGCAAGGATTATTTCATTGAGTGATTGGTTGAGTAGAGTTGGTTGAGCCTAGTCAAGTGGATGTGTTGATGTGATAGTTCAAGTTCTATGAAACAAATTGTTCTATATTCTGAATTGATTTGAGAAAGAGGTTGAGTGTTGATGAGTGTGAAACATATTGAGTCTCTAACAATTCTCTATATGTTTATGTGATAAAAGAGAGATTGAAAGTGATTGAGAGTTTGTGAGTGTGAAGCATATTGAGTCTCTAACAATTCTCTATATGTTTCTAAAAGAGTGATTGAAAGTAATTGAGCATTGTGATGAGTGTGAAGCATATTGAGTCTCTAACAATTCTCTTTATGTTTCTATGAGTTTGGATAAGTTCTAGTGAGGACTTATTGAGCAGATTTGGACAAGTTCTAGTGAGGACTTGTTGAGAAGATTTGAGGTAAGTCTTAGTGAAGACTTGAGAGCAGATTAGGCAAGTTATAAGAGAGGACTTGTGGACATATTAGTGTGAGATTTTGTGGAAGCTTACAAGGCATATTTGAGATAAGTCTTTGAGAAGACTTGTGAGTAGAGTTGATTGATTGATTTGTTCAAACCTTGAGTTAAGGTTTGGGGTAGATCTAGCAGAGTTGATTTGAGATTGAGTCAAGCTTTGTGTTAAGGCTTGAGGATAGATATTGAGGATAGATTTGTGCTAGACCGAAGGACTATGTTTAGTGTAGATCAAAGGATAGATATTGAGGATAAATTTGTGCTAGATCGAAGGACTATGTTTAGTACAGATCAGAGGATAGAGTTTGGTGCAGATTTGAGGATAGGTTTGTGCCAAACCAAGATAGAGATTGAGAAATTTGTGCTATATGGAAGGAATATGTTTAGTGCAGATTTGAGATAGAGCTTTGAAGGTGATAGAGTATAGAGGATGAGTATCCAGTGGATAGAGATCCATTAGCTAGGGTAGTGAGGACAGGTGTCTTCAGTGGATAGAGATCCATTAGCCAGAGCAGTGGGGACAACAGTTCTTCTAGAAGATCACCAGTCAGAGCAAGAGGAGAAAGGAGTTCTCCTATGGATAGAGATCCATGAACTTGATTAGGGGATTGGTGTCTCCTTTGGATAGAGGTCCATAAACATTGTAATAGGGAAAGGATTCCCAAAATATTGATTGAGAAAATTTTAGTGAAATATTTTCTCCGTGGAGTAGCCCACATTGGGTGAACCACGTAAAATTGGTGTCTCTATTGTGTGTGTGGATTTGTGCATTGCTTTGATTACTATTGTTGATATTGCTATCTATACATTGCATAATATTGATTGGGAAAGAAAAGTAAAAAGTGGTCTTATACTGTTCACCCCCCTCTCAGTATAAGCTTGTGTTCTTCACTCTTGTATCAAAAGAGTGGAAGAACATTATGAACATCCATTATCAAGCTTTGATGAATAATAATACATGGCAACTTGTTGATCTTCCACCATGAAATAAATCCATTGATTATAGTGTTAGAGTTAGATTATATTACATCATTTGGATCATGTAAATGTACCACATTTGGTACATAGTTAGAGTAGATATTACTTTAGGGGGAAGTTAGCTACTTACTTCAATCAATGTAATAAATGCATAGTTTCAATGTGCATGTTATAATGTGCAAGGTGTCCGCTTGTACAACTATATAGAGTGTTGGCCATAGAATCTATTTTCCTATATAAAGGGCCTCATAGTGATATATCTAAGATGTCATATATATATATATCAAGAGCATTTTAGTAAAGAAGTAGATAGTGTTAGAGCTCCTATATGGAGCACAATGTAGTTCTTTAGCTTATATTAATGGAGTGACCATATCCTCCATACTACATTGTATTTTTACCACTTTTTATTTATAGTATATTTTAGTCATATTGTAGACTCACTTTCTTTCATCTTATCATGACTTGTGTTAGATCTCTCCCACTGCATATATCCTCAAAATATAATAGTGGTATTAGAGCCATTATGAATTGAGATAGAAATAGGAGGGCCTACGTCCATCATAGTTCCTCTTTGAACTTTTGGAAACCAAACTCGCTAGTGTGCACCACCACTTGCAAAATTCATCATAAGAGAAGTCTAGTAGGTCAAAAGAAATAGGGAGAGAATCACAAGTGAGGACTGAAATAAAATCTTAGTTATAAAAATTTTGAGATTATATCTAGCTAGAGTCTTTCCACAGAGTCATAGAAAAACTTGTGAAGACTAGGACACAACATTCATACCACTAGATTGATAAATTAACTAGTGAATATGAAATTTATTTTGTTCTAGTTTTTAAAAACTTGTTGTAGGAAAAGGAGATTCAAAAAAAAGTTGGGAAGCTTCCTATAAGATATTTAGGAAGAATATCTTCTTAGAATCATTCCAGCACTTACAAAAACAAGGAGAAGACTGAATATTTTGAAGACCTCAAGAAAGTTCCCATTACAAGAACTACAATCCTACAAAGTGCAAAAGTGAAGAAAAATGCCACAGTAGCCTTATAACAGTCTCAAGGAATAAGATACTCCATAATATGAGTTGAGGAGTAGATAGGAGATTGGTGATCTCTTTTCAATATCAATACCTGATGAGTGTAGAAGAAAAAAAGTCCAAATAAGCCTAGAAGAAGAATAGGCCAAAGAATCCTAGAATAATAATAGACCATAGAAGTCATAAAGAAAAAAAATCTAGAGAAACCTTGAAGAAGAGAAGGCTAGAGAAGCCTTGAATAAGAAAATTCTAGAGAAGCCTTGATCCAGAAAACAAGATCATAGAAGCCTTAATTCTTAAGAAAATTTTAGAAAAGAATTCCTAATTCATAAGACAAAGTTCTTGATTCAAAAGAAGACTCTAGAGAAGATTTTTTTAAGACTCTAGATAAGAGTCCAAGAAATAGGAGATTGGTGATCTCCATCAAAGTCTGTAAATTTTAGAAGAAAGAGAAGGGACTAGCGAAGTCCCATTCTAGAATCCATAAGTAGCAGAATTAAATATCCAAGAAGATATCATCACCAACACTTCTATAAGAATTAGGTTGAAGAAAAGATCTCATTTGGAATACCAAAGAAGTTAGATTTCACTGCAAAAATGTGGAAAATAGTGGTTTTCAAAAATTTTGTATTTTAGCATGTTTATCTTGTAGTTTCTAGAATTCTTCTTGTTTGGTCTCCTTAAGTGAATCTCTAAAAAGTAGACTTTGCTTATATTTTTCTTGAAAGCACACTTATCTGTGGTTTTAGGTTCTTTCTTAATTCTTGAATTCATCTTGCGATCATGCATGTACTATAATATTTGGAGAACTTTCACATTTTTGCACCATCACTAAAGGGAAATAGTCAAATACATGTTATTTTTTAACTTAGATAGTTATGCTCATTCTAGCAATAGCAAGGCAAATATCCATCGTTTTGCACCTTCGATAGATATCTTTCTCCTAGTCATACATCATACAAAAGGAATTGGAAAATCATGCAATGAAAAGAACCTTGGCATTTTTTTATCATTTTAGCTGTGGATTTTCCAAAAGCAGTGGATTTGAGCTTGTACCTCTCAACCATGATGCTAACAAAGGAAATAATTGGTTATGCTTTATTTTGTAACTTTAGCTCTTTTTACAAACTCTTCTACAAAATCATATTTTTTGAAATATTTGAGTTTATTTAACCTTTGTGACTCTTCCTCCAAGTGCCTTTCAATTTTCTTGCTAACAAAGGATTCTAGTAGTTGCACTCCAAAAATAAAATTCTGGCCTCTTGTCGCTTTACTCTCATGGAATCACATTTTCAACAGATTTGAACCTCTCTTTTGTGCTTCTTATTTTTGCATGATTATAAAAGGAGAATAGATAGTTATGGAGAAAAATTAATCTTTCATATCATGAGAAATCTTCACCACAGATTTGGGGAAATCACTAGATTTGATAAAACTAGCGGATTTGAGCAAAGTTTTTTAACACAACCAAGTTTTGTAAAATTTTGGCCATACACTGATATGTAACTATTTTTGGCCTACATTATTGGTGGCTCCTAGGGGATCTTGCTCACAAAATTTAAGAACTCAGAGCCTTATGATTATCTATTTGGGTTTATGGATTCAAATTTTAAATAAAGGGGTGATCATGGAATGGAATGGATTGAACAAAAAGAAAATGGAAGGATGAAGTGAACGGAATGGATAAATAAGTGGAATAAAGGAACAAGGAAGTGAAAATAAATATGGATGGAGAAATGGAAGATAGAATATATTCTAGCTAAATTTAGAGTATGTCTTAGGATATTTCTTCCCTATGACTACTACCCACTCAGATGCTAGCAAAACATATTCAACAGATAACAGTTCATATGGAAATAATACAAGAGGTAAAAATATGTCTCATCAACAATATTGTTCTTTTTTTTAAAGGCTCAATGGCATGAATTTTAGATAGTTGTGGAGTTATGAATAAAAAAAAAATTACTTCTTCAAAACTATTAACCTTTTGAACATTAGAACAAGATATTCATAGGGTAACAGTTCATAAAGAAGCAATACAAGAGGCAAAAATATGTGATTGATCCATAGGGAGATGTGTATTTTTTAAAGGGTAAGCCACATGACCTCTTCATATCATACATAGGGTCATACTTTCTTGTTGTTTTTGTACCTATTATACTAGAATCATTCACAAAATATGATTACCCTAGGGTTCATTTCATCCAACTTGCTATAGAGGTGGTCTTTGTTCCTCTTGTCCTCATTCATACTATTCTTCTTTATTGTTAGTATATTTGATGTGAATCACTTATTCAGTTGTAGGTTTTTATTGATCTATCTCCTACATATCTTCTTCTTCTTCCTCTTCTTTTCTCTTCAAATTGATTTTCTTCATTAATTTCACCCTCCTCTTCTTTGTCTTTACTTATGTATTCCTCACTTATGTCCTCTTCACTCAAAATTTGGATGACATTTTAAAGAGTGCTAGAAGTATCCTCCCAATATTTTTGAGGAATCTCTAGTACTACCAAAATTTGTCAATGAAGGTGTTGCAACTTGGACACCCTTTCATAGGAAGTTTCAAAGTCATAATTGCCAACTTCGATTATCATATATTTTATTTGTGTCAAGCCTTTGATCAACCAAACTATCTGATCTTGCTAAACTATCTTATATCATAATTTTATTTCAAATTGATCATCCAATATTATATCAAATAGATCTTGCAAAGCTACTTCTCCAATATATTATTCATCTTCTCCCTAGTAATTTGGAAAACTTAGTTGCTTGATTAGATTCACTTTTGCAAGATTTTGTTTATCTTGGTTTTCAATTTGTCTATCAATTACCATCCTTCCATCAACAATATGTTCTTACATAGGATATCTTTGGCAATATTCTTTGTAGTCCATCATTGCCTACTAGAGATGACTCTTGTTGCAACTCTAAATTTTACTTTTTCTAGATTACAGATTTTATCTGCTACAACGACCTTGTGTTGACTTTCTCCTTGAACAACATTAAGGGTGTTTCTAGCACTCACTACTTCATTACTAGATTTTTCCAATTATATGAAAATAGATTTAGCTTCCAAACCCTTCTATAGAATATCCGACCAAATCTTTCTCCTTAGATACTTCAAAGTGTCTTTAGAGAACCCTATAGACTTCTCTTTCTCAAACTATAGTTTTTGTTGTAGTTGGCTATTTTGATTATTCAAGACCTTAATTTATTATTTATAACTCTCGACCTACACTTTATAGTTTGTAGCCTCTTGGAAATTTTCCTACCACTTTACTTCATTCTTGAGATTTTTATCTATATTTTTCTGCTCTTGAAGTGAAACTTCCAATCCTTTCACCTTCCTTTCCATATTTTCACATATTTTCTTGTAAACATCACCTTGCAAATAGATTGTTTCCATATGGGCTTTGTCTAATACAAATTCATATACCATATAAAGTTGCATAATGTCTACTATATTCTCTTTTACATGATAATATTCTAGAGTTATATCCTTCCCAGGTTTATTCTGTTGTAATCACAGTGACACTGAGAGGGGGGTGAATCAGTGTGATCTTTAAAATTTCTAATACATATAGTTTTAAATCCAGCAACTATTTAAAACTGATAAAAGAAATATCAAATGTAGCAAGAAAGCATGACACACACAACACAGTTATTTAATGAGGTTCACCAATGTGGCTACTCCTCAAAACGACTGCTTGGACTACCATCCAAATCTAGCCAATGCAAAGCTACAACTTTACAATATCTTTTACCAAGACCAACCGGAAGGAGCACCAACCCCTTAGCTTTATCTCGCTTCAAACAGAATGGAGCACCAACTCCTAATTTACCAGCACCTACTGGAAAGAGGCACCAACCCCTTATGCCAAGCTGCAACTTGGAAGTCAATAAAGATAATAAAAATGATAGAATAAAACTTTCACGTTGTTCCTTACAGTCTGTTATTTTTCTGCATTCTGTTGCTTCTACGCAAAATGCTTCGCACTGTCCGACCGCTTCTGTGTACTTCTTCGCACTCTCTACTGCAATCGGATGATCGATCACTTCTGCTGTCTGCGCGCTATCACTTTGAACTTAGAACTCCACCTCTACACATTTTGCTCTTCTATCACGCAATCACGATATGCAGACTCGAACTACGACTTCGCACTCTGCTCTGACATGAACTTCACTTGCGCAATCACTCTACTCGCCTTCGCACATTATCTTTTTTGCCACACTCTCAAACTCGAAGTACCCTTACTTTTATAGAAGAAATTTTAGGAACAAATCCTAAACAACAGTCGGCTGTAACCCTAAGAATGTCGACTACAAAACCCTAGAATTTGTCAGCCCAGATTCAACTTTTTTGGCCTCAAATTTTCCTAAACAACAGTCGGCTGTAACCCTAAGAATGTCGGCTACAAAACCCTAGAATTTGTCGGCTGCAAACCCTAGAAATTATCATTGAACCCTAAAATCTTGCAAAACCCTAAAATCCCCCAGATCCAACTTCTACTGCCACCTCTGTCACCTTCCTATAACTATTGCCATGAAATAGAAACATGTCATGATATCATGACACTTTTTGAAACCATACGCCTTCTTGTCCTTGCTGTCATGAAATCATGACCCTTTTGGCCTTTGATAGCTTTGCCACCGTTCTTGTCGCGAAATCGTGACACTTCGATCTGTTGCTGACGTCATCCTCATTCTTGTCGCGAAATCGTGACGCTTTCGGCTTCCAGTGGCTTTTCTTGCAACTTGTCATGAAATCGTGACACTTTTAGCTTTCGCTGATGTCATCCTCATCTTTGTCATGAAATCATGACGCTTTCGGCTTTCGTACATTTCTTGCTTCATGCAGTAGCGAAATCGTTACAACTTTGTGCCTTGTGCTTCCAACTTTGCTTCTACCCGTGAGACTTTGACTTGTAGCGAAATCGCTACACTTTTGTGCCTTGCACTTTCGACTTGTAGCATAATCGCTACACCTTTGAGTTCTGCACTTTTGACTTGTAGCGAAATCGCTACACCTTCGTGTTGTGCACTTTTGACTCGTAGCAAAATCGCTACACCTTCGTGTTGTGCTTTTTCAACTCGTAGCGAAATCGCTACACCTTTGTGTTGTGCTTTTTCAACTCGTAGCGAAATCGCTACACCTTTGTGTTGTGCACTTTTGACTCGTAGCGAAATCGCTACATCTTTTCACTTAACACTTTCTCCCTGCTTCGGCCAGTGAAAATTCAACATGTAGCGAAATCGCTACAACTTTTCCACTTAACGCTTTCTCCTTGCTTTGGCCAGCGAAATTTCAACATGTAGCGAAATCGCTACAACTTTTCAACTTAACGCTTTCTCCTTGCTTCGGCCAGCGAAATTTCAACATGTAGCGAAATCGCTATAGTTTCTCGACTTAGCTTCTTGGCCTCCAACATGTCGCGAAATCGTGACAGTTTGCCTTGCGCCTTCTCTCTCCTCATTTTTGTCGTGAAATCGTGACATTTTCGCTTGTGCCTTCTCTCTCCTCATTTTTGTCGTGAAATCATGACATTTTCGACTGTGCCTTCTCTCTCCTTCATTTTGTCGTGAAATCGTGACATTTTTGACTATGCCTTCTCTCTCCTCCGACTTGTCACGAAATCGTGACAGAAAACATGTCGCGATATCGCGACAGTTTTCTAACTTGTCTTTTTCTTCGAATTTTAGAAACTGGGTCACTTCTGTTTTCCAAGAATTGCACTTTACATAATCTGACTATCCTTTGAACTTCTATCTTCTGCATCTGAATGACTCTTGAACTGTCTATCCACTGCATCATTAGATCTAACTCGCCTGTGTTGACAACAATGACAAACTTCTTGCAACACCTTGCTCAACAATCTCCCCCTTTGGAATTGTTGGCAACACTTGTGTACATTCCTCGTAACTCTTCTCCCCCTTTGTCAATAATACCAAAGGGCTGCTGCAGACTCCCCCTGAGTCCATCCTCACAATTCTCAGGCACAATTTGTTGCATCTAGCACAAATTATGATCATGAGCAAAAGAATAGTCAAATACTCAAATGCTCCCCCTGAGAAAGTGATCCCTGTAGCTAGTCACTTCTTAGGAAGTGTGACTACTCCTAATTTGCTTCGAAGGTACTCAAACACTTCCTTGGGCAAAGGTTTTGTAAAAATATCTGCTACTTGTTCTGTAGTTGGGACAAAATCCAATTTGACTTCTCCTTCTGCAACTTTCTCCTTCAAGAAATGATACCTTATAGCAATGTGTTTAGTCCGTGAGTGCATAACTGGATTCTTGGAGATGTTAATTGCACTGGTGTTATCACACTTAACAGATATTGGTTCACTGAAATTAATTCCAAGATCTTTCAAAGTTTGTTTCATCCACAAGACTTGTGTACAACATGTTGTTGCTGCAATATATTCTGCCTCAGCTGTAGATAAAGAAACTGACTCTTGCTTCTTACTGTGCCATGCAACCAATCTGTCCCCCAAATAGAATGCACCTCCACTGGTACTTTTTTTGTCATCAACACATCCAGCCCAATCTGCATCTGAATATGATATAAGAGTGAAGTCTTTGCCTTTTGGATACCACAACCCATACTCCATGGTGCCCTTGAGATACCGAAAAATCCTTTTAACTGTTGTCACATGAGTCTCTTTGGGACTGGCCTGAAATCTAGCTACCATGCAAACTGCCTGCAGAATATCAGGTCTAGTAGCTGTTAAATATAGTAGACTTCCAATCATAGATCTGTACATGGTTTGGTCTACAGGTGGAGATTTGTCTTCTTTACTCAATTTGCAGCCTGTTGTCATGGGAGTGCTAACTGGCTTACAGTCCTCCATAGTGAACCTCTTTAGCATTTCTTTCACATATTTGATTTGGGAAATGAATATGCCTTTCTCATTTTGATTAACTTGTAGCCCAAGAAAGTAAGACAGTTCACCAATCATAGACATTTCAAATTCATTCTGCATCTTATTTGCTAAGTCTTTACAAGATTCATCTTTGTTGCTGCCAAATATGATATCATCTACATAGACAACTAGAACAATGAGATGCCCACCTTCTATTTTTACATACAGATTATTGTCCACTAAACCTTTCTTGAATCCCTGTTGAGAGAGATAGTTATCTAGCCTAGCATACCATGCCCGTGGTGCTTGCTTTAATCCATACAGTGCTTTCTTTAATTTGCAGACAAGGTTAGGATCCTCACTAATTTGAAATCCATCCGGTTGTTCAATATAGACCTCTTCTTCGAGTTTCCCATTTAAAAAGGCAGATTTTACATCCATCTGATAAACTCTGAAGTTTTTGTGAACTGCTAAGGCCAGAAACATTCTAATTGCTTCTAATCTGGCCACTGGAGCAAAAGTCTCTTCAAAATCAATGCCTTCGACTTGTGCATATCCTTTACAAACCAGTCTTGCTTTGTTCCTAATGACCTGTCCGTCTTCATTTAATTTGTTTCGAAATATCCATTTGGTGCCGATTACATTCTTATTTGCAGGTCTAGGTACTAATTCCCAAGTTCTGTTCTTTTCAATCTGATCTAACTCTTCATTTATTGCCTTCATCCAGCTATCATCTTTGCTTGCTTCATCTATGTTTTTGGGCTCAATGCTAGATAAAAGAGAGTAATTACTTATTACTTTCCTTCTTGTCTGAATACCAGCTGTGGGATCTCCAATTATTTGGTCTCTTGGATGATTTTTCTGCCAACTGCCTATTTTGAATTTCTTGTTTTCTTGCACCTCTGAGTCATCGACTAATTCATCTGAATCAAGCGTAGATTTATTTTCTGTTTCATTCACCTCATCTCCTTCAATGACTTCTTCATAGATTGGGTAGTTTTCCTCAAAGTCAGCTAATCGTTTCCCAACTTCATCGAATTTAACGTCTGCATTGTCCACAATTTTCTTGAGTCTCTTGTTGTAGCATTTGTAAGCTTTGCTTTTTGATGAATACCCAACAAAAACACCTTCATCTCGCTCTATCTTCAAACTTCCCAAGGTTGTCATCTATTTTTCTGATGTAGCACCTACAACCAAATATTTTGAGATGTTTTGCTGTTGCTTTTCTACCAAACCACAACTCATAAGGTGTTTTGCATTCATGAGTTCTTAACATATATCTGTTTTGGATGTATACTGCAGTGTGAACTGCTTCTTTCCAGAATCTATTTGCTATTTTATTTTCTTCCAGCATGGTGCGTGCCATTTCCTGTATAGTTCTGTTCTTTCTTTCTACTACGCCATTCTGCTGTGGAGTTCTAGCTGCTGAATATTGTCTCCTGATACCATGTTTTTCATAGTATTCTATAAATTCATTCGAAATGAATTCTCCTCCTCTGTCTGATCGTAAGCATTTGACCCTTTTTCCTGTTTCATTCTCAACTAGCTTTTTGAAGGATCCGAACATTTCAAAAGCTTCTGTTTTATCTTTTAGGAAAAATATCCATGTCATTCTGGAATAATCATCGATACACAGCATGAAGTATTTGTCGCCGTTTATGCTTTGAGTTCTCATGGGTCCACATAAGTCTGTATGAATAAGTTCCAAGGGCCTGCTAGTGTGGTATTCTTTTGTTTTAAATGAGACTCTGGTTTGCTTTCCCTTTTGACATGAAGCACAAACATTGTTTGAGGGTTTTTTAATGGTTGGAATATCTCTCACTGCTTGTTTCGAGCTGATTTTCACCAAATTATCAAAACTTATGTGTCCAAGCCTCTTGTGCCACAGCCAGTTCTCTTCTTCTTGTCCAATGAAGCACGTACCTTCTGAAGTTTTTGAGAGTGTGTACAGATTTCCAGACGTCCTTGAACCAGTTGCTATCAATTTCCCACTATTTATTTTTTTGACTTCACAACCCTGCTTTTTGAAGACTACTTCATGTCCTTTATCACAGATTTGATTGACACTTAACAGGTTGTGTTTCAAACCATCCACAAATAAAACTTCTTCTGACTTGATTTTCCCTTCACTAATTTTGACAGATCCTTTTCCTATTATTTTGGCTCCATCATTATTTCCAAACTTCACAGAGCCACCCTCATATTTCTGTAGTTTTTCAAATTTTTGTTTATCACCTGTCATATGACTTGAGCAACCACTGTCAAGAATCCACGGTACACATTTATTCTGAGCCCCGAAAGTTGTCTGCACTATTAAAGATTCCTTTTCTTCCCTGAGCTGTTCTTTCTGTTTCCATTCTGTTTTGACTATGGTATTGGGTTCTAGCTTGGATTTCCCCTTTTCAGAATCTTGCACATATCTTTCAGAAATAATTCTATTCTATTTTGCCCTATATGGTTGAGTTCTTCTTTTCTGAGATTGATTTGAAACAGAAGTACTATGACAGTTTCTAGCAATGTGCCCAAAGTTGTGACAATTAAAGCATTCTACTGCATAACTCATTAGAGGAGCAAAAGTATTTCTACTAGTGAAACTTCTTGGACCTACATTATACTTGCAGTCAGCAATTTTATGCCCATAACCATTACATTTGAAACAGAAACCATAAAAGTAATGATTGAACCTGAAAGATGGTTTTTGCCAAGATGTTGCAGGAGCCTTAGATCTTCTTTTCTTTTGATGTGTGACCTTGGTAAAACCATCATTGTCAGTTCCTATTTCAGGACTGGCATTATTGCTTTCTTTTGCCTGATTTGTTTTTCTTTCAACAACCTGTTTCTTGTCTTTACTCTTTTCACATTCAACATTGCTTGCCTTTGGTCCATTTGATGATTCTCCTTCAGTAAAGCCCAGACCGAATTTGATACCTGTGGGTCTTTGATCGCTTAGGATTTTGTCCAGCTTCATCGAACTTTCTTCACGTTTTAAATGGCAGCTAATTTTTTGATCCAGCTCTTGTATCTGTATTCGAAGACCAACATTTTCTTCTTCCAATTTGCAATAGTAATCTATCTTCATGGTTACCTCTACTTCAAGATCTTCGAACATTTTCTTGTACTCTTCTGTCTATGTTTTTAGACTGGCTATAATGTCATTTGCATCCTCAAGCTTCCTTGACAGTTTTTTATTCTTTCTTTTCTCGATTTCCATTCCATAAGAGCAGAAACCAGCTCACCTTCTAAATCAACTTCAGCCTCACCTTTTTCAATAGATACTTCATAGTTCATTCCTTCTCTCTTTTCTATGTTTTCTCGCCTCTTCTGATTTTTCTACTTCAAACGCCATAAAGAGAGCCTCACCTGTTCCTTCTTCAGAGTCTTCACTAGAGCTGTCCTCTGAAGAATCTGCATTTCGGGAGATAAAACTTTTCTTTTTGAAATTGCCTTTCCTGAAGTTTGATTTCTTCTTCCAGTCACTTCTTTCTTGATGCGAAGTTTCCTCACCCTGGTTCTTTTCATTGAGAGGACATTTTGTCGCAAAGTGCCCAATGCCTCCGCAGTTAAAGCATTTAAATGGTAGCTTTCCTCTGTACTTTCCTTTTCCCTTTCTCAAATTTTTGACAAAATTTGCTTCCATTTCATCTGATGCATCCTCTTCTTCAGACTCTGGTTTTGTGACTTTGCCTTTTAGGGCTTTGAAAGTAGCTTCTCTATCTGTGGGATTAGACCTTCCTATTCTCATTTCAAAAGCAGTCAAAGAACCATGCATCTCATCCATACTAAAATGATTTAGATCTTTGGCTTCTTCTATGGCAGAGACTTTAGAATCAAATCTAGGAGGGAGCGATCTTAATACCTTTTTCACGATAGTAGCATCGTTCATATTTTCATCGAGACCTCTGATTGAATTGGTGATCCCATTGACTCTTTGCATGAAAGTCTCTATGTTCTCATCATTGTCCATCTTTAAAGATTCGAATTGAGCTCGATGTGTTTGAAGCTTGGCCTCCTTGATCCTATCATCTCCTTCATGAATGTTCTCTAGTTTATCCCATACATCTTTTGCTGATTCACAATTTATGATCTTGACTAGCTCACTGTCCACTAGTCCACACATGATGGCATTTTTTGCTTTTGAATCATTTTCAAATGCCTTTTTACCAGCAGTGTCTGTTGGAGCGGTGGCGGGAGCTGTGTAACCATTAACTACTGCACCCCAGATGTCAAAACCCAAAGCACTGAGATATGTCTGCATTCTAATTTTCCAGAACGCATAATTAGTTCCATCAAACAATGGTGCTTTGTTCGAGGAGAACCCTTCACCACTTGCCATTGCGTCACTTCCAAGATCACCCTAGCTGTTTGAGCCTGTTCAAGAACTTGGCTCTGATACCAATTGTTGTAATCACAGTGACACTGAGATGGGGGTGAATCGATGTGATCTTTAAAATTTCTAATACATATAGTTTTAAATCCAGCAACTATTTAAAACTGATAAAAGAAATATCAAATGTAGCAAGAAAGCATGACACACAACACAGTTATTTAACGAGGTTCACCAATGTGGCTACTCCTCAAAATGACTGCTTGGACTACCATCCAAATCCAGCCAAAGCAAAGCTACAACTTTACAATATCTTTTACCAACACCAACCTGGAAGGAGCACCAACCCCTTAGCTTTATCTGTTTCAAACAGAATGGAGCACCAACTCCTAATTTACCAGCACCTACTGGAAAGAGGCACCAACCCCTTATGCCAAGCTGCAACTTGGAAGTCAATAAAGATAATAAAAATGATAGAATAAAACTTTCACGTTGTTCCTTACAGTCTGCTATTTTTTTGCATTCTGTTGCTTCTACGCAAAATGCTTCGCACTGTCTGACCGCTTCTGTGTACTTCTTCGCACTCTCTGCTGCAATCGGATGATCGATCACTTCGCTGTCTGTGCTATCACTTTGAACTTAGAACTCCACCTCTACACATTTCGCTCTTCTATCATGCAATCACGATATGCAGACTCGAACTACGACTTCGCACTCTGCTTCGACATGAACTTCACTTGCGCAATCACTCTACTCGCCTTCGCACATTATCTTTCATACCACACACTCAAACTCGAAGTACCCTTGCTTTTATAGAAGAAATTTTAGGAACAAATCCTAAACAACAGTCGACTGTAACCCTAAGAATGTCGGCTGCAAAACCCTAGAATTTGTCGGCCCAGATTCAACTTTGTCGGCCTCCAATTTTCCTAAACAACAGTCGACTGTAACCCTAAGAATGTCGGCTGCAAAACCCTAGAATTTGTCGGCTGCAAACCCTAGAAATTGTCGGCTATGAACCCTAAAATCTGTCGGCTGCAAAACCCTAAAATCTGTCGACCCAGATCCAACTTCTACTGCCACCTCTGTCACCTTCCTGTAACTATTGCCATGAAATAGAAACATGTCATGATATCGTGACACTTTTTGAAACCGTATGCCTTCTTGTCCTTGCTGTCGTGAAATCGTGACCCTTTTGGCCTTTGATAGCTTTGCCACCGTTCTTGTCATGAAATCGTGACACTTCGAACTTTTGCTGACGTCATCCTCATTCTTGTCATGAAATCGTGACGCTTTCGGCTTCCAGTGGCTTTTCTTGCAACCTGTCATGAAATCGTGACACTTTCAGCTTTCATTGACGTCATCCTCATCTTTGTCATGAAATCATGATGCTTTCAGCTTCCGTACATTCCTTGCTTCATGCAGTAGCGAAATCGTTACAACTTTGTGCCTTGTGCTTCCAACTTTGCTTCTACCCATGAAACTTTGACTTGTAGCGAAATCGCTACACTTTTGTGCCTTGCACTTTCGACTTGTAGCATAATCGCTACACCTTTGAGTTCTGCACTTTTGACTTGTAGCAAAATCGCTACACCTTCGTGTTGTGCACTTTTGACTTGTAGCGAAATCGCTACACCTTCGTGTTATGCTTTTTCAACTCGTAGCGAAATCGCTACACCTTTGTGTTGTGCTTTTTCAACTCGTAGCGAAATCGCTACACCTTTGTGTTGTGCACTTTTGACTCGTAGCGAAATCGCTACATCTTTTTCACTTAACACTTTCTCCCTGCTTCGGCCAACGAAATTTCAACATGTAGCAAAATCGCTACAACTTTTCCACTTAACGCTTTCTCCTTGCTTCGGCCAGTGAAATTTCAACATGTAGCGAAATCGCTACAACTTTTCCACTTAACGCTTTCTCCTTGCTTCGGCCAGTGAAATTTCAACATGTAGCAAAATCGCTACAGTTTCTCGACTTAGCTTCTTGGCCTCCAACATGTCACGAAATCGTGATAGTTTGCCTTGCGCCTTCTCTCTCCTCATTTTTGTCATGAAATCATGACATTTTCGACTGCGCCTTCTCTCTCCTCATTTTTGTCGTGAAATCATGACATTTTCGATTGTGCCTTCTCTCTCCTCATATTTGTCATGAAATCGTGACATTTTTGACTGTGCCTTCTCTCTCCTTCGACTTGTCGTGAAATCGTGATAGAAAACATGTCGCGATATCGCGACAGTTTTCTAACTTGTCTTTTTCTTCGAATTTTAGAAACTGGGTCACTTCTGTTTTCCAGGAATTGTACTTTACATAATCTGACTATCCTTTTAACTTCTGTCTTCCGCATCTGAATGACCCTCGAACCGTCTGTCCACTGCATCATTAGATCTAACTGCCTGTGTTGACAACAATGACAAACTTCTTGCAACACCTTGCTCAACATATTTACCTTTGGAGTGATAGTCAGCTTTGTTCTTCTTCAAGTAGTTGGGTCTACTAAGATAGTTTTCCTCTTGCATGCTACTACTCTGAGGGCTTTGCAATAGCTGCTTATTCCACCAGGTGCTTGCACTGAGTGAAATCTCATTGACCTCCTGATAGATAGCTATGTTGGGATCAATGAAAGGAGTAGATGAGGCCACCAAATATGATACTAGGGAAAGGGGAGTATGGAAGGAATCTAAAATGGTGGAGTCCTAAGGAAAAGGGGTGGATACTATAGCTTTCACCATTGAGGATGTTGGAAGGGGTGTAAACAATTGTTGTCCTACTGATGAAAATGAAGATATCATTAATGTTATAGGTGGGCTTTGAGGTAAGGAATATGGGAGTGAGATTTCTATTGAAACCAATGGAGGAAGGAGATTGAATGGAAGTGGAGTGGAAGATGGTGGAAGGGATGTAATGACTTGTGGGGAGTGGATATATTTCAACATGTTTCTTAGAAAATGAAGGGAGAGCCTTTGGGAAACTTAGAGGAGAGTGAGTAGAAGAAGAAGGAATCAAAACCATACTTGAGTCTCTCAGAGGAGACTATTCTGCTATTTTATTTGGATCAAGCTGCTCATCCTATGGAGTTTGTGACTACTCCATTACCTAAAATATTTATGGAATTTTCTTCTCATCAGTTTTCCTCTTATCTATCTCCTTTACAGGCTCAACACTTCTCTCACCAGCCTTTGGGGAAGAACTCTACTCAGTGATTATTTCCAATTTCTACTGTTGAGGATTTACCACTATTCTCTATAGTAGAGACTGCTACTAGAGAGGGATAGATGGTGTAAATTTGAATGTGCAAATTCTAGTCATAATTTCCATTTTATCTGTAGGTTCTTTGTAGTGTATGGAGGATCCTTCAAGGGCTAAATTTTTAGGCCTCTAGTGGACCTGGATTAACTTAGTTTATACTAACTCACCTCTACCCAATCCTCCACCTTTATAGCCTATTATTTGCATCAATTGAGTACCTACTCCATATGTTTCAAGTTACTCTATCGTTGGTTGAAATGATGATACTATTTGTTTACCTTTCCCAAAGGGTATTGTATCTACAATGGCCTTCTTATGAGGAGGTGATGAAGGAGGGGTTCTAATATTGATTCCCTTTGATTTGTCTCCTACTGCTTATTTTCCACTTGATGCTCCTCCTTGACCAATAGGTTTTCTAAAACTTAATGCAAGGAATCTTCCTATTACCTCACCAAGATTCAAAAAACTGGTCATACTTTTTAGAAAACTACTTGTCCATTTTGGTGGGGTACTTGGATTTAATGTTACCTATTTCAACCCTCATTCTCCACCATTCAAACATTTTACCAGAATTCCATTCTTATTTCTCTTTCTTTAACAAGCCTTTAACCTTTTCTTCATCATATAAATGTTCGTTATCATTCTCAGGGGCATAATCTACAACATGGTCATAGAAATCTCTCCAAGGTGGCAAAGCCTCCATATGATAGACATCCCATTCTAATTCTGAATTTTCCTTATTATTTCTAAACTTTTCAATATGTGGCCTGAGATTCCTTTCAAATTTTAGGGCCTTCTTACCAAAACTTGTCATCTTGTTTGTGAATTTGAGATTTGGGTCATACCTCCATCTTTGTGGGAGCTCTACTAATCCCAATTTTTGCATATACATTGTAATACTCTTATACTACCCTTCTTACCCATTGTGATTTCTCCTTTAACAAAGGGATAGATGCAAGTACCTTTCCTACCCTACCCTATGTCATATATGACGTTAATGTAATCTATTTGGTGATAGTATTCAAGAGCAAACAATATTTTTGTGATGTAGTGTGGCAATACAAAGGGTTTCTTAGTGAAACCATACAAATGAATCATTGTCCCCTCTGTTAGAATGTACCAGTCACCTTCCTCTACTCCTTTAGTCTATAACATCTCTACTACCAAGGTAGGAAATATAGGCATTTGGCCATTAATCAACTTCAAAGCAGGCCCTAGGAATTCTCTATTAAAATCATAATAGGAATTGACTTTACTAAGCACTTTAGTCCATTCATAGATAGGATGGGCAGTTCCATCTTGGTGGGTAAGTTTGACCTCCATCCATGGCATGTCTGGTTGAACAGAATATAGGAAAAGCCAAGCCAAATGGGAGCAATACCTAAAGTAGACTTTATCTTCATCCTTCTACAATTTCTTCAAATGCTCATGCATCATAAGAGCTAGGTATTTGGGCCAGTCAAAAAATAGTAGGTGATTGTTCATATGCATTGGGTCATAATTATTGGGGTTTGAAATGTAGTGAGCAATGGCTATTTTCCAATTATAAATACTTCTATCAGTGGATAAACCTCCTATTACAACCAAAATTAAATACAGTTCAGGATTCCCAAATTCTTCAAGCTTAATAGGGGTTTGTGGTAAGGCATTATTGCTCAGTTTCCTTCTTAATTGGCTAGATACCTAATTCAAGAAATTATTTCCCCCTTTTGCATGCTTATTAAGTGCATAGTAGTTAGCTTGTTCTTTTTGAGTAAATGACTTTGTCCTTACATTTGGTTTTATACCTGAGGCAAAAGCATTATTGATAGTTTTAGCATTGAGATGCATTAGGGTTTTACCCTCAATATTTTGTAGTCTTCTCTGATTAGGGTCATAATTCCTTGCTATTGCTAAAATCAATTCAAGGCAAGGATGTACAAAATTACATATGTAAAAATAAAGAAGAGAGCTAACCACAATGGCACCTAAGCTTGATGGTGAAATACCTTGGGATACCCTCTATTCTGCATCTATTCTCATTTGTCCCCTCTCCTTCCAAGTCGTGACCGTATCTCCTATCTTTCTTGCAGCATCTTGGAAGCAATTTTCACTCTCACTTTTACTTACAATGATTTTCTTAGTAGCTGAAGATGAGGAAGCCATTGATACCTTGGTGAACAAGTTGCTAAAAATATTAGGGAAGAGGATGCACTTCACTCTTTTTTCTACACTACTTTACTTTGAATACTAAATGAATCAATAAAAATAAGTGTTGCCTATCATTGCTAAACATATAGGCTCTCTAAGGTGTGTGCCATAAATGTGATGGTTGAAATGTCTATTCGATGTCCTTGCCTATTGCATCGATGAGCTCTTTTGCTTATAGTTGGTTTGTGCTTATGGTTGGCAGTGTGGTCTCAATGCATGTTACCACCTTTCAATTTGAATTGAACTTTTTTGCGTGCACAGGCCAATCTATTGAAGACTCATGACCACTAGACTTCCATGAAAAGTTGGTTATTTTCTTTTCGTGGCCTGGGATCATCTTACAATATAAGCTTTGGCTCATGGCCATGGGAAAAACTCACCACCATGGTTAATTTTTTTATTTTCTTTTTTTTTATTAAAAATAAAGTGCTAAAAATAAAAAAATATTTACAAGGTATGATACATATAGTACAAAGTGAGAAATTTTTTACTTGAAATATAGCTTGAGGTGGTACCCATTAACTAGGATCAACAACAAATTTCCACTCTGGTCTTGAAGTTGGAAGGCATTGTTTTGTTTGACCTTAGCTACTTCAAATGGATCTTCCCATAATGCATCAAATTTTTGGTGTTTGCTAGGTTTAGCTTTCTCTACATTCCATTTCAAAATTGAATCTCCAACTTTAAATTTCCTGCAAGTTGTCTTTTTGTCAAACCAACTCTTTTTCTATGCCAAATGCTTTTGAAATTGCTTATAGGCCTCATCCCTCTATTCCTCTACTTGCAAAAATTGAATTAGCCTTTTGTTTATAGGATCTTCATTATCAGAGTCATCACAACTGATTAATTTTAGGGTCGGTATCTCCAAGTGTGTAGGGAGCACAACTTCTTTTCCATACACCAGAGCATATGGAGATGTCCCTATTGATTTATTCATGGTGATTTTGTCTACCCATAGGACCTGGTTCATAAGCAAATGCCAACTTCTTTTATTATCCTTCAAATATCTCTTCAGAATTTTGAGTAGGTTCTTGTTGGTTGATTCTACTAAGCCATTCCCTTATGGATAATAGTTAGAAGATTTTTTTATACAAATGCCATACTTGTTGGTAAAATCAATGTATTTTACCCCTATGAAATATGGGCCATTATTGCTCACCAAATATTTAGGGATGCCAAACCTGGTAATCAAGCTTTTGATAAATTCAATGACTACCTCCTGATAAAAAATTTTGGTTGGGATTACCTCCACCCATATGGTAAAATAATCAGTTGTAGTCAAGATATATCTATGGCTTACTAAAGAATTAGGGTTAACCTCTCCTATAAAATCCAAACCCCACTACTAAAATGGTTGTTCTACTTGAATTGGCTGAAGGGGAAATGATGCATTCCTATTCCTCCCTACATATCTTTGATATTTATCGCATGCTCTAGCAATTTTGAAGGTATCAGAGAAAATAGTAGGCCAATAATAACCAACCCTTATAATTTTTAGTGCAGTGGTCCTACCTGAATAGTGGCCTCTTGATAACCCCTCATGGAATTCTTTCAAGATATTCTATTTTTGGTCTTCCCTAACACATCTTAAGAGGACTCCATCTAGGTTCTTTCCTATATAGTCCTTTAGGCAACATCACATAGTTCAGGGCTTGCAGCCTATACCTCCTTCTCTATGAAGCATTAATATCTGGAGGACATCTTCCTATTTGAAAGTAGCTTATGAGCTGATCAGTCCAATCTTTTCCTTCTAGAGGAGTGTCATTATCTTGCTTTGATTTAGGGATCTGGCAGACTACTTCTTCTTTGTTAGTTTTAGTGGCTAACTCTTGGCATAGTGCTCTTCCTTTGACTAACTTGGTGGGATGGATTTCTACGTCAAATTCTTGAATCTTTGTGATCCATCCTGCTCTTTTCTCACCAAGCTCACCTTGCAGGATAAAAATTTTGACATTTGGGTGGACCACATATATCAAAGTTTTGCTTTGTGCTAGATATTATCTAAATATTTTAGTGATTTCATGACTACAAACACTTGTCTCTCTATGAATTTGTACTTCATATAATATTCATGAAGAGTCTAGCTCCAAAATAATATAGGGTGTTCATTACCTACCTCATCCTTTTGAGTTAATATAATAGCATAACTTTCTTCAACTCCATAAGCATATAAGATAAAATATTTATTGAAATTAGGGTTCACTAATACTAGAGTGGTAGCAATAGCTTGCTTAATCAACTCAAATGCTTATCTCCTCTTGTCAATCCATTTGAAATCAATATTCTTCTTGAGCAATTCTAAAATTTGGCTTAATGATATGAGAAAAATCTGAGATAAATTTT
Organism: Wollemia nobilis; assembly: GCA_028583015.1. Classification (NCBI taxonomy): domain Eukaryota; kingdom Viridiplantae; phylum Streptophyta; class Pinopsida; order Araucariales; family Araucariaceae; genus Wollemia; species Wollemia nobilis. The sequence goes on from JAQPPZ010017110.1 coordinate 8,219,059, forward strand.
CTCACAAAGTTGATTTATCTAAAGAAATACTACAGAGCTTTCTTACTCATTGGAAGAGGAAGGGCTAATATTGACTTTACCCTATCTGGATCAATGGGCATTCCCTACTCTGACACCACATGCCCCAACAACTTCCCCTCATGAACTGCAAAGATAGATTTCTTTGGATTCAAAGATATACCAAACTCTCTGTACTTTTGAAAGACTTGTTCGAGATGCTTGAGGTGTTCCTACTTCTTGTGGGAGAAGACTATCATGTCATCCAAATATATCAAAATTATTTTGTTAATAAGCTCTCCAAAAGCATAATCCATGGCCCTCTAAAAAGTGGCACCAACATTGGATAGACCAAATGGCATCCTTTGATAGGCAAAAGTGCCCCACTTCATAGTGAAAGTAGTTTTGTATTGGTCTTCATATTTTACCCAAATCTGGTTATACCTAGAGAAACCATCTAATAGAGAGTACCTTTCTAGCCCTAGCCACCATTTGTAGAATCTGATCAATCTATGGTAAAGGGTAATGGTCCTTGAGGGATGCTTGATTTAGGTTTCTAAAATCTACGCGTAGATTAGCAACCCACATGTAGAGTGCTTTACTAGGTATATGATCTTTGCTTTTAATAACTTCAACAGTTCTTGCCTCATAATCACTTCAATTTTTGGATTTACAGGCCTCTATTTTTATCTAAATGGCTTGGCATCGGGTACCAACTCTATAGTATGTTGGATGATACTCTTATCATATACTTTCAAGTCATCATAAGTCTAGGCTATTATGTCTTGGTACCTAAGACACAGAGTTTTAAATCCTTCAACCTCACTTGTAGTACATTGAATACCAAGATTTAGATTTTTTCCACTTTCTATTTTGATCTCTTTATAGATCTTATCATCTATTTTCATCTACTTTAGTTTCTTCCCATATTCATTATCAAATAGGCTTTCTAGGGTGATCAACCCTTTAGGGATATGGTTATTCTTTAATTGTATGATATATTGTTGATCCATATCTTGAGATATATTCTCCTATGAACTAATGCAATTAGCCTCTTTAATCAAGAAATCAATAATCTGCTCATCATTTTCAAACACTTGCCAAAATATTTGTCTATCTGGTACCGATGGTCTAAAAACAAGCTTAACCCTTTTACTCTTACTTGATCCATAATCTATAGATGGAGAAAAATTAGATCCTTTGATAGCTAAAGTATCTACCAAAATATTTTGTTGTCTAGGAACAACATGTAAGTTCAAGGTATCAAAAGATTCCATCAAGTCCCAGGCTCTATTCCTATAAGCCTTCAAGTAATGGTGCTTGTTGTTACATATTTTTATGACTTGATTTACCACCAGTTTTGAATCACCATAAATGTCTAGCATCTTAATGCCCATATTTTCTACTTGCATCAATCCTAGACACAAGGTCTCATACTCGATGGTATTATTGGTGCAAGACCAAGTCAATCTATAAGAAAAACTTTTAACCCCCTCTGAAGGAGACTTCAATACTACTCCAGATCTAGCTCCATTCTTGCATCTTGCTCCATCAAAATGCATTGTCCAGATTTTTAATTCTCTTAATGATTGATTAGATATGGTGAGGGTCATTTTTCTCTACTTTGTATGAGATGTTATATGTGCCCATTCCTATCTCAAATAGGCTATGATCATCCTTGAAAGGTAATCCATATTCAACTTCTAAATCCTCTAGGAGTTCCACTAACTCTGGCTCTTCCATTACTGAGTGGTTATACATATCCTCCTCAATTTTTTCAATATGATAAGCCACTAGCTTTTTAGGAGTTAACCTTATCCTCTTACCCTTGTAAGGGATCATCATGCCAGAATAGTCTAAATACATGTAACCCCCTAGCTTGGCAGTGAATTCTCTAGAAATATATAATCCAAAATAAGGCTCAAGGTCCACCACCATAATTTCTTGCACAATAGTAACCTCTGGAGCCCTGTGTAGTCTCATTAACACATCTTTTACGACCCCCATAGTTTTGACTAGAGTTCCATCAAGTTGTAAAACTCCTTGGCATGAACATGTGTACTCCATTCCCATTTCATCACAAACTACCTTGGGCATGATAGTAGTGGAAGCCCCTAAATCTATCATACAATTATGTACTATCCACCCTTCCATTCTAAGGGAAATGTAAAATGGTGGAGGCTTATTCTTCAGAGTGGTTGGAGATATTTTCTCTTGGTCATGAGCTAGATTAAACACAGTGGTGGTCTATTTTCTTGGGAATTCTTGCTCAAAGAAGCTTTTAACAAATCAATTTGACCAAGAAGAAACAATGTGTCATAGAGACTTGCTCTAGATGGAGTTCTTTTCAACTCTTCAACTATATTGAAATCAGATTTTTCTAAGGAGAACTTTTCATGTTTCCTCTCTAGTTCACCAAATTTTCTCTTGTACTACTGAGTAACTTCAAGTCTTTGCCTTTTAGTGATAGAAGGGAATTGCAATTTCTCCCTTACTTCATCTTTAGAGCTTGACTATCCTTTATCCTTTTTCTCCTTGCTTTGGAGTGCTCTAGTGCTTTTCTTGCTCCCTAGGAGCTGAATCTTTCTTCTCAACAATCTATGGAACTAGGAAACTTATTCTTATTTGGTAAATTTTATTCTCCTTTTCTCTAAGAAGGCACTTGGAAAGAACTCATTTTCTATGGTTCTACCTACAAAGGTTTCTTACCAGATCTAGTCAACACAAAGATAGATTCTTATTCAAAAGAGTAGGGTTCATACATAACCTATTCAGGCTGCCATAACATGTTGACTCTTCCCTTTTGATTCCTCTCAACTTTCTCCATGGCTTGTTGCACATGGTGTTGGTACATTACACAAGTGTCAGAATCATGAGGGTCATTATAGACTAGGTACCAAACATTAACCAAACTAGTTTTAGGGGTAAATTCCCTTATTTTTTGACCCTTAGGCTAGCCACTATGTTTCAATGCTTTGGTCTCTATTAATATATGGAAATATTCTTTATTGAGACCTCTCCATTTCCCTTTTTCCATGGTGTTCACCTTGTTGTTGATTGTTTTCAAAGTATTTTGAATATCTAACAATAGAGTTGAATCTTAGGAATTCTGAGTTGGGAGTGGAGGAAAAGGGATTGAAGTTGGTGATGGTTTGGGAGGAGGAATAGAAGCCATTTGGGGTAGTGATGAATATGGAAGTGGGGGATCCATAAATGAGGATGTTGATGTTCTAACTTGGGATGTAAACTGAGGGATTTTAGAACAATAAGGCATGATTATCTTTGGTGGAAGTCTTCCTACAACTATTAGAATATTTTCTGCATGCACAACTACATGATAAACCTAAGGAAAGGAATTTATACCTGACTATTGGGTTTGCAAACCCAAGTCTAACCCAAGGGCCCTAATGTAATACATGAAAGCAAGGGGGGAGTTGGTCTTGCTTTAGGAGGAATTCTTTTCCATGTCATACTAAACCTCAAATTAAAGTTAGAGACTAACTCCTGTGGATGTTTTTGCATAGTAGTAAATTGATTCAAAAGTGAGAAGGGGTCAGCTAACTCATTAAAATCTTCCACAAAGGGTACTAGATAATTCAACCCATGAATGAATGTTATTGTCTCTTAAGGTTCTAAACCAATGAAGGGTTTTACCTCTAAAGGATAGGGCTAGAATTCTGATAATAACATCTTCATTCCTAATATTGTGGATAGCTACTAGATTCAATATATCTTGACAATGCTCATAAGCCATTTTTCTTGAACCATCATAAGTGGGTATGGCTTTGGATGCAACCTGAGGGATATCATGCATCTGAGGGAGTCCCAAAGGACCAAAGGTATCCCAATCAGGATAACTTTGTGTAGTCTAATTTTGATTCAGATTTAGATTTAGATTTTGAGCCATGTTTACTAGGGTCTTTTGTAGGGTTGGTTTTGGGGGAACCCAATGATCAGAATTTATTAGAATTTCTTTAAAAGGTAAATCTAGAGATAGGCTTCTTGTATATCTTGATCTTCTAGATGATAGCTCAAATAATAGTATAGGATCTTGGCTATTCCTAGAATATGATCTAGTAAACATGAAAAATGGGCCACTAAAAGGCTTTCCAAGTTCTTGTATTTCAGGGAGTCACCAAGTGAATTTGGTTTCACCACTTAATGAGGTCAAGACAATTCACTAAATCTTGATTCCTTCAAGGAAAAGATAGAAAATTATTTAGTGGGAAAGTGAATACATCATGAATTGATTCCACCGAGCATGCCAAAAACTGTTGTGGTCTAGTTTGTCATCAAAGCTAAACCTTGAACTATGGCTATTATCAGAAATATTTTGAAGGTGAGCACCCACTAGTCACATCCTAGACCAAACATTGGAAGGGTTAAAATACCTTAACCCAACCTCCAGAGTAGGTTGGTATACCTTGTCAACTTAATAGATGTTGACTCTTTTTAGCTCAAAATAGTAAAATCTTAGGGATAGGGATGAAAGGGTTAAGAAATGAATGAATTAATAATGGATGGATGAAGCTAACAACATAGGCATCCACAGAGAATCCTCTAGCAATTCAATTTCTAGAAAATAATGTTTAAGACTAACAACATTCAAAACTTAGCAACAATCCATATTGAGAGCTTTGGGCATACTTAAAGAATTATTCCAAACATCTAAAGCATTAATAATCCAAGTTAATAGAATTATATTAACGCCTTGACTAATAGAAATAGAATCCTCATAAGTATACATACAAGTATGAATCATTCCAATTTGCTCTAAGTTAGAAATCCAAATTAATAGAATAAACTAACCATAGAAATAGTAGTAGAAATGACTTCACAAGATTAATAACAACAATCAACATAGATGCAAGTTTGAGGTAAACATCCCTAGTAATGCTCTTTTCATTAATTGCAAAGAATGTACAACAATAGTGCAAGAAAATACTTCAAAGACGACCCTTTGAAATGAGGGTTTGACCTCTATTTATAATTTTACAATATTTTTATTTTGAGCATTACAAGGAATCTTTTAAGTTCTTGATCTTCTTGCAACTTACCATTAATGGTGGCATCTAGCTGCATCTTCTTGAATAGTTACAATATATTCTGAGTAAGATTCAACCTATGCCATCCCCTGTTCTTGATATACCTTCATGGCCATAGATCTACAACTGAGTTTGTTGAGTTGAGGGTTCTAGAAAATTTTGGACTACAACTTGGTATTTTGGGCTTTCATGGCATCTAAATCAATCTCCTCTACTCACTGTAACATGCAGCTACATGCAATTGCATTGGAAATTTAAAATTAGGGTAGATTCAATCCTTACCATTGATCTGAGGAATGAGTGGCTATGATTAGTTGACTTGTGGTCGCTCTCTACCTTTGTATTTCTTGAAACCATGCTATACTTTTACCTCTTTCAAGCTTTTGACTAGATTTCACCATGGAAATGGGGAAAATAGTGGTTTTGAGAATTTGCCTACTTTAGCATGTTTATCTCATGGTCAACTAGAATTCTTCTTGTTCAGTCTCCTTTGAAGTTAAGATCTCTAAAAAGTAGACTTTGCTTAAATTTTCCTTGAAAGCACACTTATCCATGGTTTCGGGTTCTTTCTTCATTCCTAAAGTCGTCCCATGATCGCACATCTAATATACTACTTGGAGGACTTTCTCATTTTCGTGCCATCACTAAAGGGAAATGGTTAGTCACATACTATTTTCAAACTTAGATAATTTTTCTCATTCTAGTCACAGTGAGGTGGATATCCATGGTTTCATGCACCTTTTATAGACCTCTTTATTTTGATCGTACCTCATACAAAGGGAATTGGAAAATCACATGTCAAAAAGAACCTTGGCCATTTTTTATCATATTAGCCATGGATTTACCAAAATCGGTGGATTCGGGCTTGCGCCTCTTGGCTGCAATGCTAACAAAGGAAATACATTGGCCGCGCTTCATTTTACAACTTAGCTCTTTTAATACAAATTCCTCTACAGAATCACATTTTTAGCGGATTTGAGTTTTTTTGACCTTCACGACTCTTCCTCCATGTGCCTTCCAATTTTCCATATTGCTAACAAGGGAATCTGGTAGCCATGCACTCCAAAAATGAAATTTTGGCCTCTTGTTTCTCTTTTATAGTGGAATCACTTTTTCAGCAGATTTGGGTCTCTCTTTTGCACTTCTCATTTCCATGCAATTATCAAAGGAGAATAGATAGTTGTGAAGCAAAATGAATCTTTCATCTCTTGATCAATATTCACTATGGATTTGAGGAAATCAACATATTTGAGAAAACTGGTATATTTGAGCAAAGTTTTTGAACACTTAGCCAAATTTTGCAAAATTTTGGCCATCCATTGAGATGTAGCCATTTTTGACTTATAAGTTGAAATAATCATATTGTATAGAAGTTTATGGAAAAACCAAGGGGAAACCTAAAGAGAATAAGGTTTTCAACATGAAAGATGGACTTTTATGTTTTAAAGATAAGGTAGTTAAGGAGAATGATCATGCAAGAGGCACATAATTCTTCTTATTGTGTTCATCTAAAGGATAAAAATGAGGGAAAATACAAAAAAAGATTCTATTGGGTCAAAATGAAGCAAGATATTACTAATTTCACTGCAAGATGTTTAGAATACCATAAAGGTGAGGGTATAACATTGGCACCCAGTAGGAACATTGTACCCACATGAGATACCTACATAGAAATGTTAGGTAATCTCGATGGACTTTATTATAGGATTACCTAATAATAGGTTCTAGCTTGATTTGGTCTTGTTAGTGGTTGATAATTTTACCAAGGTTGCACATTTTAAGTTACATCAAGGGTGATGCACCAGTGATGGTAAACAACTTTGCTGAAGAAATCTTAGGCTACATGGGTTTCCTGAGGAAGTTATATCATACAAGGATATTTAGGTTCACGTCTAAATTTTGACAAACTCAATAGTGTGTGGGAGGCACTAAGTTGAATTTGAAGTTTTGCATATTATTTTTAACATATGGTTATATTGAGAGGGTAAACTAGTTTTTAGAATACATGTTGTGCATGTATTGCATGGATCTAAAATTAAGTGAGAAAACTTTTTGCATCTCTTGGAGTTTTCATGTATTAATTTTTATACCATGCATCATTGGGGATGACCCCTTTGAATATTTGTATGGTGAAATACGCAAGACACCTCTATCATAGGACAATCCATAAGATTGAGTGATGATCGGGTCAGACACCATCTACGAGATGGAGTATCTCAAGGTAATTAAACTTAGGCTCGAGGAAGCAACCGATTTCTAAAAGCACTATGTTGATCTAAAAATATTACCAAGATAATTCTCTATAGGATACTGAGTCTTCTTAAGGTTAATACCCATGAAAAGTGCCATCAAATCAATAAATTTGGATCCTTGCTATGTTGGGATCTTGTGAGATCATAAATAAGATCTGTCTAATAGCCTGTAGGCTTACTTTTTCACCCAACCTATTAAAGATCTATGATGTCTTCCATATATTTCTATTTAGAATTATGTTGCTAATCCTACTCATATGTGGAATGTTTCTAATTTTTAGATGGGATATCCCTCCACCATTGAGGTGATACTAGTTAAGAATTTGGGGTTCCATTTCAAGGCATTGAGGAAATGGATTCTAGAGCTATGTAAGGTTCGATTAGACCAATATTATGAGAAATGTGCTAATGGAAAAAGGACAACAATTTCAAGTTTTATTTTAATTAACACATGTTTACTCACTTGCAGGAAACACAAAGAGCTATTTTTAGCCTAAGGGGGAGTATGGAACACCCCTCCTTACCAAATTTCATTATGGATAGTAAGTTATGTGGTGATGTGTTTATATTGTGATATAACTGCATTTATTATGATGTCTTTTGACAAGATAATTATAGTCTTTTGAGATTGAAATATGGTACTGCTAAAATTTTGGTGGATGAAGTACTCTCTCTATGGTGGGATCATATGGGTGAACCACCTATAGGAGGGATATTTAAAAAAATTATGATGATGACTTGTTCATCAACAACTCAAGGTAACATGGATAAATACCCTTTCATGTAGATGCATTGTTTGCTTGCTTAATTAATTTATGTTCACACCATTGGACCAGGAAGTTGCCTGAGCAATGAGTCTCCTTAATAGGTTGGTGATAGTATAGGACTATCTTAAAAGATCCACCTACTTTAGGATAAAATAATGGTGTGAAACATCTTTGGATTTAAGCTTTGGTTACTTTTACCTTGCTTTGAATGGATTTGTGAAGTATTAATTAGATTATGACATTAATACTTCTAATTAAAAATAAATTGAATTTAATTTGATATAGTATAATTGATTTAATTATTTTCTTAGGAGGATAATTCAATTAGCCCCTCTAAGGAGCGTGTTACTCAGAATATCTAGGATGGAAGATGTCTTGGAGTAATGCCTTCTTGGGTGTTTTGTGAGCATTTTATTTTTAGACCATTCTTGTGCCTTTTTGTTGGTTTTATTTAATCCTACGAGGAGTGTGATGAGGAATTACAAAAACCAAGGCATGGAAGGAATTTCAAGCTAAGATAAGGAGTAGTGATATCATATGAGTGGTAGGCCATCATGGAATTTTAGGTCCTATCCAGTGCTAATTTTTATGCTTTAGTTAGCTTCTTCATGTTTTTTGTTTTATTATCATAGATTTCATGTTGGGATTTGTGTTGTGATGTGATGTCTAGTATTTGAGCATAAGCTTGAGTCTATATTTTATGTTTTTATTAGATAGTGGCATGTATTGTTTAGCTTTTCCTTTCCTCTTGTGTGATCTGTATTGTTGCTTCTTTGAACATCGGTTTGGACATTCATTTAAGGTTGGATTGAATCAATGTCACCCTTGTGACTATCTATCACACCCATCCATTGCTCTGGCATATTTGATGTGAAGGTAAAGTAGGTTTTTGGGGCTATGTTTTGTGGGTCATGCTTTACTCTCAGTGAATGGCTTATATTTGTGCTTAGTTACTATCTTGTTTCTCTCCTTTGGTGCATAAAATAAAGCATGTCCTCCCCTCCTAGATTTTATTTGTGAAGAGTGCCAGAGTTATATGATTTTAGTAATATATTATCGTTGTCCTATTTTTTTTGGCTTTAGTTTGGTTTTTCAAACCTTGGATATTGTTTCTTGTGCCAAATATCAACTAGGATTTTTCATTGGGTGTTGTATTAGAAGAATATTTTTGTGTTAAAGTTAATGCATGTTTTATGATAGTTGAAATTGAAGAAAGCTTTATGTTATATTAAGAGATTTAATCCTTTATTTAGTTGTGGTAAAGAAATTTAAAGTAAAGAAAGTCATATTAATTTTAGATAGAGGATTGTATCTTTATTATTGAAAGATAAAACTATCTTAATTTTAGATAGAGGATTGTATCTTTATAAAGCTATCTTTATTCTAGATAGAGGATTGTATCTTTATTATTGAAAGATAAAGCTATCTTTATTTTAGATAGAGGTTGTACCTTTATAATGTGAAAGATATAGATATATTTATGTTAGATAAAGGTTGTTTAATTAAGTACTTTGATTATTGTGTTTAATAAAGTACTTTGCTTATATTTAATGATAGGTTGTTTAATTAAGTACTTTGATTATTTTATTTAATAAAGTACTTGCTTATATTTAATCACTTTGATTGTAGTTGATTAAATAAAGTAATATTTTGGTTTTGAAAGAGAAACTAATGTAATGATTTCCAAGACTCTTGTGAGTTAGGGAATCATTATAAAGAGAAGTATGGGATTCTCTTGTATTGATTTTGAATGTTTGTTTTTGGTTTTGAAAGAGAAACTAATGTAATGATTTACGAGACTCTTGTGAGTTAGGGAATTATTATAAAGAGAAGTATGAGATTATCTTATATTGATTTTGAATGTTTGTTTTTGGTTTTGAAAGAGAAACTAATATAATGATATTTGAGAATTAAGAACCAATGGATTATTATCTGATTTTGTTTTTGAAAGAGAAACTAATATAATGATTTATGAGACTCTTGTGAGTTAGGGAATCATTATAAAGAGAAGTATGGGATTCTCTTGTATTGATTTTGAATTTTTGATTTTTGTTTTGAAAGAGAAACTAATATAATGATCTTTGTGGATTAAGAATCAATGGATTATTGTTTGATTTTGGTTTTGAAAGATAAATTAATGTAATGATTTTTGAGACTCTTGTCTGCTAGGGAATCATTATAAAGGGAAGTATGGGATTCTCTTGTATTAATTTTAAATTTTTATTTTTTGTTTTGAAAGAGAAACTAATATAATTATCTTTGAGGATTAAGAACCAATGGATTATTATTTGATTTGGTTTTGAAAGAGAAACTAATGTAATTATTTCTGAGACTCTTGTAAGTGAGCGAATCATTATAAAGAGAATTATGGGATTCTCTCATATTTATTTTGAATGTTTGTTTTTTGTTTTGAAAGAGAAACTAATATAATGACCTTTGAGGATTAATAATCGATGGATGATTGTTTGATTTTAGTTTTGAAAGATAAACTAATGTAATTATTTTTTAGACTTTTGTGATTTAGGTAATCATTATAAAGAGAAGTATGGGATTATATTGTATTTATTTTGAATGTTTATTTTTGGTTTTGAAAGAGAAACTAATATAATGATCTTTGTGGATTAAGAATCAATGGATTATTGTTTGATTTTGGTTTTGAAAGAGAAACTATTATTGATTCTTGAGACTTGTGATAGTTAAAGAATCAATGGATTATTGTTTGTTGGTTTTGAAAGAGAAACTATCTTTGATTCTTGAGACTTGTGATAGTTAAAGAATCATTTTAAGAGAAGTATGGGATTCTCTTGTATTGTTATTGAATGTTAATTTGGTTTTGAAAGAGAAACTAATATAATGATTCCTAAGATTTTTGTGGGTTAAGGGATCATTATAAAGAGAAGTAGGATTCTCTTCTTACAACTTGCTTATATTTTGTGCATGGTTGTTTGCATAATAGAGTAAGGCATGTTTTAAGTTGCATTGCATATAGGGTTGTTTTGATCCCTAAGTATACCTCATAAGTTGTGGTGGATTCCCCATCATGAAGAAGCTTGCAGGCACTTAGGTGGCTTGAAGATCTTTAGCAAATGGTTTTATAGGGATTTGATCCAATAGATGATGTGGAAAGAAAAAGGCTTTGTAATGATTGATTTGATCAATAAGTTTATTTTATTATTGTACAAACTAAAATATTATGTTGCTTAATGACAACTTGGGTTTTTGTACTTTTTGTGATTTTGAGTAATCTCTTTGGATAGCTATTATTGAGTTCTTTTAACTGTAGGATATGCGTAGCTATATTATCATGTTATTATTTAATGTTATTTGGAAGTATTTGATTTAAATTTAGGTAAAATACTTGATATATGCATATTTTGGCTTATGGTTAGAGGAATATTTGTTTTACACATTTCTAATTGATGGATTATGTCTTGCTTAATTTTATGCTTAGTGCAATGCTTAATATATGGTAAATACTTGCAATGTTTATCTATCCTTAGGGTGGGTAGAATATTCCTCTTGTAAACCATAAAATCCAACCCTATGAGGAGTTGCATGGATGTAATAACCAAGTAGATATGAGTCTTATAAGGAGTTGCAAGAATACAATAGCTAAGAACTCATAAACCTAGGAGGAGTTGTGTGAATGCAATAACCAGGTAGATAAGAGTATTTGAAGGAGTTGAATATGCAATAACTAAGAACTCATAAACATGGAAGGATTTGTGGGAATACAATAGCTAGGATACTTATGAATCATTGCACCTTGAACATGTAGGATCAAGTGTGTCCCATATAAACGTTGGGAAGACCATTCACAAGACAATAGTGGTGATCCCATTGAGTAGGAACATATGATCATGTCAGTTGTTGTCAAAGTGGCAATGATCTTAGTTAGCCCATATAGGTGTGGTAACTAAGCACCAAGGCTCTACGCTTGATTAACCTACCAAGATGAACTTAGAGTATGGTTAGGGAATAAGTATCAATTTTTAAGTGTTATGGGCCTTAAAGCATAATCCCTACATCATGGTTGAATGTCTCTAGAATATGATGGTATGGGAAAGGTGGGGAACTACTTTTAGTATTCTAAATTTATAGGTTTAGTAAGGTTAACCCTAAAAAATTATGAGAGTTTGTCCCTTCTATCCATTGAGTATCATATACAGTTATGTGGAACTCAAATGTGATGAAACCTTCCATGCTGAGACAAATGAAGGAAGGATTTCTTCCTTGAGAACACTTGTGGTAAGTGCTCTTTTAAAAAAAAGTGGTTTGGTAATTTTAGGTCATTACAGTTGGTATTAGAGCTCTAGGTCATAGGGCTTAAGGCTTCCAGTAAATGTGCTTAGGGTAAGCCTTGAATTGATGTGTTGCTTGGGGTAAGGCACTTTGTGTGAAAGCAAGTGCAAATTTGATTGTTATCAATTGAGTGATAATGATCCCATAAAAAATAGCAACTTCTAGGTATACAAGTATGGCTAAGACATATATCAAGAGGCTTAGTAGTTTAAGATAATGCAACTAACTAAAGTTAGAAGTACCATTTGGGATAAAATTGTAACCTTTTTCAACTCTCTTGTAGTTAGAGCAAATGACACCTTGCAAAGAGACAAGAGTGGCCATGATCATTATTGGATTGGATGACACCTTGCAAAGAGGTAAGTGTGGCCATGGTCATTATTAAATCAGTCATAATATTCTTATTAGAGTGAATGAAACCTTAAGAATAGGAAAGTGTGGCCATGATCATTATCAAATGAGTGATAATGTTCATATCAAAGTTGGCACCTTGTGGGTAAAACAAGTGTGATCATAATCATTATCTAATAAATAATTATGGGCTTCTTAGAGATGACATTTTATGTCCAAGTAAGTATATTTGTGACCTTATCAAGAAAGTGATAATGTTTTAAATTAGTTCATGGGGAGATGAAACCAACAATTTAATTTTGACTTAACCAAATCCCTTTTGTGGATAAGAGATGGCAGTTGGTTGGAAAAATGATCTTCCATGAAGGATTGGTCAACTACACAAGAGGAAATCATAGTATGTTCTCAACAAGAGAAACTGGCCCAGTAGGAGTTCTAGGAGGACAACAAACTTCAATAAGTAAACCAAAGGAATAAGCAAGTTCTAGTGAGAGGATAGAAAACCTCTCTTACATAGTTAAGTTTATTCAGGAGCAAACGAAGCAATAATGAGAGATAATGAAACCAATATCAAAAATTATTCTTCACTAATGAGTTAATTCCAATAGTTGAACCCTCTTTCAAGGACACCTTATAGGTTGACCCCAATGGAATTGCAAGATCATAAGGTGCAACTACAAGGCTTGATAGTAAAGGGGTTGATCAAACCTAGAGTGTCACTTTGAGGTTCTTCGATATTATTTATGAAAAAGAAGGATGGTTCCTTGAGATTATATTTTAAAGTGTTGAATAAGGTAACCATTAAGATTAAGTACTCTCTACTAAGGATAGATGATCTCTTCAATCCATTATTTCTTTTTCTCCTAGATCATTTTTGTTTATTCTTTGAAAAATGTACTTTTTAGATATAACTAGACCCCTATAACTAGTTTATTACTTATCTAATTCCAATGGTGTATGTCCTTTAGTATTCACATTGTATTCCATATTCATTCTTAACTTTTGTTCCTTGAAAATATTTAACTCCCTTTTCAGTTCTTTATATTCCTCCTAAATCCTCCTTTTTGTTTCTTCATAACCCTTGATGATATCCCTCAAATTTTTTATCTTGCTCCCAAGTTTCCATCTACCTAAGAATGGTTGTGTAAATTTTTCTTGTGTGTGATCCTAATTGGATTTATCAAAATGCATCCACCAATACAAAGCTTCCCCTTGGACAATAAGATAAATACTAACTTTTCAAAGTAATTTAACATGATACTTGGAGTTAATTTTTGTTAAAGGTATTACATTATTTGGTATGTTAAGTACCATTGTAAATATTTAGAATAAATTTCTTGGTATAAATCTATCTAAGTGGATTCAAGATATTTTCCAAGTTTGGAAGACCCAAAATAGCTTTTGGATCAACCTCTAGAGTAGGTCAGCTCCTATGATACTAGCTAATCTAACAAGGGGGTTGAAGGCTAAAGAGAGAATCAAGGAAACGTTAAAATCTAGAAGTGGAATCTGGTCAGGATTCAACCATAGTAAGAGATATAAGTGTATGAGAGTTTTGTTCTCTCAACTTAATTAAACTACCTAAAATACCAACTATCATTCAATATTATAGAGAATTAATCAATTAAGCATATACACCACTACACAATTTAGAGACTAAACAAATAGCAATCTAGGGAGTTATCCAAATAATAGAATAACTTTAATAGAATACATTATTCATCCAACTTTAACAAAAATTCTTAATAATGAGATTTACATACAAAAATATTCTACAACATATTTAAACAAAAGCCAAACAATTCTTCAATATTCATTAAGAGGCATCGGTAGTCGATAGTCACCATGAATCAGGGCAGGCTATCTAGATTTTATGGCCATCATAGTATTTTGTGTTGTCCACCCCAAAAGCCACCACATAGATCTTTGCATATTCTAACCCTATAACCACCATGCCATAATAATTTTAAACCTTTTACACCACTAAAAGCACCAGGAAAGGGACAAGTGTTCAGTCCAACAAGGCCCAAGATTTTAACCTTGGACCTCCGCATCCCTTGTGGGATTTGGTCAAACCAATTGGTCTACATATCGAACCTACAATTTATACAAGTATAAAAGCTAAATAGTTGACCCTTTATTTGAGTTGCATTCTACTATTTATAGATCTATATTACATTTTTTTAGTTTAGAATGTTTCATGGAAGCTCCCTCTAGGCCTGTCAAGGCAAGTGCATGGAGTGGGCATCTTTTTTAGTTTATTCAAGCTCAACCACTACAAGCATGGTTTGTTGATGTGTCCATACCAAATTTCTTCCAAGAAGCTAATATTCACATTGCACCATCAGATCATGAGCATCTTCTGACAAGCTCACTTTTTTCCAATCCCTTATGTTGCATTGAGCCAATTGCATAGGTATAGGTATGTGATGGAGAAGCCTCTAAACATTACAATTTTTAACGACAATGATTCTAGGAAATAGGTTAGCACATATAAATCATATTGACATGGATAGGTTTGAAATATTTCCATCAAGTACCGAGGCCTAGGAGCATTGTTGTGTTTTTATTGGTTTAGCTTTTGTTGTGTTAGACTCTATACCTTCGCATAATTTTGAGTTTGGTATTGCTTCTTAGCATTGTAGTTTTCTAGATTTTTCTCTATACTTAGCCACATTTTATGTCTGATAATGAATAAATTTGAATACTAGATGCTAGAATATTATTTGCATTGGGTGAAATCAACATATATAAAAGTTTGACCTCTTATAGAATGAGACTCCATAATTAGCTATATTTTGAGTCTGTTAACGTGTTGGATATTAAAATATATTTTTATGTTTAAACTAGCTAATAACAATAGTAATAGGAAAAACTACTCTACTAGGGTTTGATGAAGAAAAACTGCTCTGTGGGGATGGCAACAACTTCTGGAGGAGGTCTAAAAAATTGGAGGAATATCGTGATGGCATCGGTTTCAGCACAAAGAGTGCATGCTCGTGATATTTTTTCATCTAAAAATGACTAGAAGGAATAGGATTTTCCAATGCATGTTGGGAACCGCTTGTTAAATAACAATGGATGTTTGGAACGATGTGAAGCTAGGCTAGTTCTAGTGGTTCAACCAGACTCGGTGGTAGAATATGTGGAGTATCTAACCAAACATGCCCTTATTGGTAAATTTTTGGGCATTCGAATTTCTCTCCCCTTTGTGGAGGCTTGGGTTAGGAAGACTTGGAATATTGAAGGAGATGTGGAGGTGATGCTGAGTGCAAACAACTATTTTATGGTAGTTTTCTCTTGTATTGTAGATCATAATAAAACATTTGAAGGGGGTCCTTATTTTTATAACTATGTGGGACTCTTTCTTAAACCATGGCATGTGGGTTTGAACCCATCAGAGGAGTGGTTGTCACGGGTTCCATTATGGGTACGGCTTCCATGACTCCCATTGGAATTCTAGAGAACTGATATCTTGCATAAGATTGCCCTTCTACTTGAGAAGCCGATTAGACCGTCACAACAGACAATGGATTAAAAGGTAATCTCTGTTGCTTGTATTTGTGTTGAAATTGACTTAAATAATCCTATTCCAGATTCTATTGAAATAAAATTTGGATCAACTACATGGGTTCAAAAACTTAACTATGAAGCTCTTCCATTTCGTTGCCGAATTTGCCATGAATATGGCCACATGCAAATAAAATACCCTAATTTTGTCTTGCCTGTGGCTTCAAATCCCGAGCCCTCTCAGTCTGGAAAAATTTTGGATAAAGGAAAAGCCTCGATAAAGGAAAGGTAATGGGATAAGGAAATTTTTGTTTCAATAAAATCCTAAAATAAAGGACAAAGGGCAAACCAAGACCTTAAGGATAGCTAGCCATATGCTCTACTCAACCATTTTAAAATATTAGATGATCTTTATTAGTGCATGGAGATACCTAAAATTTTGCTACCTGATGCAAATATAACAAGGCTAAATCAGATGTCTCTTCTTGAGAGGGAACTTAAGGAATCAGATCTAAGGGGTTTAAATGAAGAACAAAGGGCTTTGGATCTGAGTATAGGGGACATGGTTGGGTCTAGCCCTATAAGGAAAACTATTTTAGAAAGTGGTACAAATTTAGTTATGCCCTCTCCTACTCAGGCACTGATGTAGTCATCCTTGGACTGTAAAACTCCTACGATGTTGGGATTGCAGTAGAAAATAATTAAAAAAAGTTTTTTGGATAATAATATGAAGGTGGGCCAGAAGAAGGACCAGGATAAATTAAATTAATTGGGGAGACTTTGGTGGAGTCAAGCTTGGTGAGAATATTGGACTCCCATTTTTATAACACCAAAAATGATTATCCTCTCATGGAATGTAAGGGGGTTGAACAACATCCCCAAATAAAAAGTTATTCATGATTTGGTTAGTGTGCATTCTTCAAATGTGGTGTTTATTTAGGAGACTAAATTGGATATTGATAGTATGTTCAATATTGCTCCCAAGTTATGGAGAATGGGGAAATTCTAGTGTATTGTTGCATGTGGATATGTTGGTGGCATCGCTTGTTTATGGGATCCAATTAAGATATCCCTTCTTACTTGGATTTCTAGTAGATGGTCTATTTCAATGGTCGGGCATGATAATGAATCTAGTGAAATCATCCTACTTACAAATGTGTATGCTCCTATTGATTACAATGGTAAAGTGAATTTGTGGAAGCACATTTTCTTTGTGAGAAGTTTGGTTCCCCTATACCCATGGATTTTGGTTGGATACTTCAACTCTATCACTTGTCTAGAGGAGAAACATGGTGGGGTGGACCGTCTCAAACAATTTTATTTTGTATTTAGTGCTCATATCTAGGCCCTAAACCTGGTTGACATCAAGCCAGATAATGGGATCTTTACTTGGCATAATAGAAGGTGTGGGGAAGCTTCCATCTCAGAGAGACTGGATAGGTTTTTGATATCTAGTTATTGTATGGGTAATAACAAAGGTGCTAGTTCTATGATTTTGGAGGGTAGGGGATCTGATCATTGGCCTATAAAACTCTCTGCTTTGGAGTTAGGCCTAAAAAATAATCCCTCCTTTAAGTTTTAACTTATGTGGCTTCATGATCCTAAGCTTCATGATTTCATGCGATGCTGGTGGACCACTAGCAAACCTCCTCATGGCACCGCTATGTATTCCTTTATGAAGTGACTACAATTTGTAAAACATAAATTGAAGAGATGGAATAGAATAAATTTTGGGAACCTTTCCTTGGCTAAGCTGGCAGCTCTTAGGAGGATGGAAGAAGCTTCAAGGAAGATTAGAGATTAGGGATTCACAAAGGAGCTTCTTATTGAGGAATTTGAGGCTACGAAAGACCTTGCTGAATGGGAACTAAGGGAAAAAAAATTGGAAATAAAAAGCTCGAGTAGATTGGCTTCAGGAAGGGGATAGGAACACAACCTTCTTTTATAACTCAGTTAAGGCTCACCGTAATGGTAACCTGATTACCTCTCTTGTGAATTCTTAGGGTGCCCTGCTCTCTTCTTTCAGGGATATTTCAGAAGAGACTAAGAGGTATTTTTCCTCTCTCTTCAAGGATGACTCCCTATCAAATGATGAGAATGAAAAGCTTATTCTAAAATGTATTCCAGCAATTTTTTCTAGAGAGATGAATGAGAACTTGATGGTCCAATTTCCCTTGAGGAGTTGGAAAATGTTGTACTCAAGATGAAAAAATGAAAAGCCTCAAGCCCATATGGATTCCCAATTGATTTTTATCAGGAGTTTTGGGATTTAATCAAATTTGATCTTTTGGAGGTGGTCCATGACTCCCAAAATAACAAACAGATGCTAAGGGCCCTAAATGCTACCTTTGTAATGCTTAAACCCAAAAAAGAGAGCAAATTTCTTGGATATGTTCAGGCCTATTGCTCTCTGCAATGTTGTGTATAATATCATCACAAAAATTATTGTTGAAAGGCTGAAGATATGGTTAAGCAAAATCATCTCTGAGGAGCAAGGAGGGTTTGTTGTTGGCCAAAAAATATTGGATGGGGTTGTTATTACTACAGAAGCTATTCACTCGATGGAAACTTCTATGGAGATATATATGTTCATTAATTTGGACATGGCCAAAGCCTATGATCGGGTTAGATGGTCCTTTATTCAAAAATTTCTTGCTGCTTTTGGATTTGAGGAGGAATGGATTAGATGGGTGATGAGCTGTGTTTCTTATTCCTCATTCTCTATTCTTTTTAATAATGAGCCATCAAAGTTGTTTGAGGTCTCAATGGGATTGAGGCAAGGAGATCGTTTATCTCCTTATTTTTTTATCATTATGGCGAAAGGGTTGGTAAGATTTCTCAAGTCTCAAGTCATGCAAGGTCTCATTCAAGGGTGGAAGTGGGATAGTAGTTTGCCACCTCTTTCCCACATTCAATTTGTTGATGATACTACTTTGTTGGGAGTTTCCACTATTAGGGAAGCTAGAAATATTATACGGTATCTTGACATATATCTTGGTGCTTCTATACAATTTATTAATGAGGATAAGTCTTATATTTTCTTCTTCAATACCCCTCCTCTTATTCAAGCCAGGATTGCTCGTATTCTAAGATTCCAGGTTGGGACTTCCCCTTAATTTATCTTGGTATTCCAATTTCATCTCACCCTCTACGTAGATCTTCTTTGCAGTCTATGCTTGATAAGTTTAGAAGGAAGGTGAATCACTGGACTTTCATATGGCTATCCACTACAGGTAGAGTGTTGCTTTTAAAATATGTTGTTCAAGCTTTACCCATTTATAGATGTTTTGTACAAATAGATCCCTCTCACTTCATCAAGGACATGGATGCTTTGTCAAGAAAATTTTTATGGTCTGGAGAACTTGATCAATCTAAATGGAGTTTGGTTAGGTGGGATTCTATATGTAGGTCGATGCAAGATGGAGGCCTTGGGTTGAGACAAACAAATTTTTTTTGGGCAGGCTTTGGCTATAAAAATTTATTAGAGATGGTGTACCTCTCAAGATCAGATTTGGGCTAAAATATTATCTTGTAAATACTTTAGAGGTATTTCTGAGGCTAAAATCCCTAGAGTCAGCTTGGTTGGGAAAGGTTCAGTTATCTGGGACACTCTGAAAATATGAGCTAATTTAATCAATCAAGGTTTGTTCTAGATTTGCAACCAAGGTTCAAATGCTATTTTTTGGGAGGATTCTTGGGATGGCCATCCTCCTATATTGAATCAATATTATAGGTTACATTCCCTAAGTATTTTTTTCTTGGAAGCAGGCTAGTCTCGTGTGGAGGACTTTAAAAAAATCAATCTTTTGGAAATGTGGAGATGTACAGGTGGAAAGATCCACAAGAATGGCCCCAGGGGGGACTTGCCAAGGACATAGAGGTGCTTGCTCTTATTCTTATGGGGAGGCCTTGTTCTTCATTGAAGGGTAAAGATATTTTGGCTTGGAACCCTGATCCTAAGGGAACCTACTTGATATCCTATGGTTATCAGGTTCTTGATAAGCAAAAGTATGGGAGTCTTCCTATCACTTGGTGGAAAAAGGTATGGAACAAATTTGCTTGGCCAAAATGTAACTTCTTTCTTTGGTTGGTAGATCATAATAAATGCCTCACTTGGGATAATGTGAGGAAGAGGGGATTTCAGGGTCCCTCTTTTTGTGTCCTTTGCAATAAGAATGAGGATGACTCTTCTCATTTATTTTTCCAATGCTCCTTTGTGAGAGATATTTGGCCCCATTGGTGGAGCACCTAGAAAAATCCATGTTTTCATGTGTTGTCCTTGGTGGAGTTTTGAAGTAGTCTGGGAAGACCTCTGGCCAAGGCCCCCTTCCTTCGGGTGGCTTGGAATTTGGGCCCTTCATGGATCATCTAGAAAATTTATCTCAAATGAAACCGATGCATATTTCAGGGAAGTTATTTTGCTGTTCAACAGATCTAGAAAAGGATCCTGTATATGGTTTAGGAAACCATCCATAGCAAATGTGATGTGGACCCTCTTTTGGATTCTAGGGAGGAGAAGGTACAGTAAGCCCTTGGTATATTTGGGGATGGTGTGAACTCTTCTATCCCTAGTAGGGTTCCTCAGCTCAACAAGAAGGTTAGGAGAGATGGTAGGTGGAGGCCACCCCCTAGAGGAGTTTTTAAAAATTAATACTGATGGATCGTCCAGGGGTAATATTGTACATGTTGGCATTGGCAGTGTTGGGAGAGATTCTATTGGTGGTGCCAGTTTTTCTTTCCCATTTATAAAGGTGTTCACTCCAATAATTTTATGGAAGCTCTTGTAATTCTTGAGGCCTTGCGAGGGGGTTTTCTCTTGGCTGGCATAGGATTATCTACGAGTCTGACTCTCAAATTATGGTTAATATTTTAAACAATAAAAGGGTGGAGGAATTTAATTGGTAGTTGACCTCTGTAGCATTCAGATTCTTAGAATGAGTGAAGATTTCGAATTTATATCTTTTGTACACATTCCAAGGGAATGGAATGTCATTGCTAATTATGTGGCCAAAAGGGCTTCTAAGGCACTAGATCCTTGGATTATCGATAATTGGTAGAATCTCCTGTCTGGGGACTCTCAATACCTATGGGAGTTGATCCAAAAGGATGTACAGACTTAATGTGGTTTATTCTTGTTGTCTTTTCTAGGTGTCATTCTAGTCTAGTGGTTTTAGCCTATTTGGCTATTTATTTGAGTCCTGGTTGGAAGCTCAGTTGTACTCTATAATCTAGACTTTTTATCAATAAATTTTTACCCCATTATTTAAAAAAAAAATGTGTTGGATGTTGGATATCTTTAGCAACTATGATGACATTAGTTTCCTCAATATTCTAACCCATTTTTTATATCAGACGCTTTGTAGCTAAATCTTCATCAAGAACTTGATTTGGTATTCAAGTTGTGCCCAATGATCATAAAATTTAAGTAAAATCATAATCTAGCCTAATTTTTAAGGTTTGGGAATGTGGATGATCAAATCAACCTATGATATTGGCAACTTCTATGGATTTTTTCTTGTAAAAATAGATAACCTAGTAAGCCTTATATATGGGGTAATGGAAATATTGAGAGAAAAGGGAGCTAGGTGATAGGTTAACAAAAAATGAAGGTATGTAAGTAAATATTAAAGTTATGGTAAATAAAAGAATTTCAAAATAAGGAATTGATGTAGAAAAAATGGAGATGTAAGGGAAGTGGAGAGTACCCTTGTTATAGATCTATTCTATTTACCTAAAAAATATGGAGTTGTCTATAGAATGAGGAGAGGGAAATTTCCTAGTAGAGGGAGGTTGGTATATGGTGAAAATAAAAATTATGTAACAATGGGTGGGAGCAATAATATATGAACAAGGAAACAATCAAGAAATTATGGAGGGTAGAAAATGTGATTAAGGAGGTGAAGGGTGTGAAGATATGGAATATAGAAATGGAAAGAGGAAGGAAATATAAGAAGAGGAAGGAAATGGAAAATAAATGGAGATACAAGAATATTGGTATCTCCTAAATAGCTAAAATTTCCATGAGTATAATCTATCATAACTAAAAGTTGTTTTAGATTCAAGCAAGTCACCTTAGTTAATTGTTCATTTAGGCAAATAGCCTTAGGTTAATATTCCAATCACTCAAGAATATCATGTTCTTTGTTGCTCTCTTCTTTGCAAAACTACATAAGACTATGCATGTACTCTTCTTTAGGATCGGGGTTATGCATAAGGGGTAGTACTGAAAAAGTAATTATAAATTTGGGGTGAATCAAGGTGAATCATGTATAAACTTCGGGGTAAATTTTTTAAAATTTTGCAAAAAAATTATCAAAATATGGTGATTTTTCAAAAAATTTGCACATAAATTATCAAAAATTTCAAATGGCAAGTGGCAGAAGGCGACTCGCATAGGACGACTAGCAGAGGGTGAATGATAATAATTTCATAGTTTTATGCATCAACATATATCCAAATATAAGCATATTTATATGCATTGGAAAGATCCTTTCGAGCCCTATATAATGGTGTTGTTTTTTTGAAGTCTCAAGATGATTTAATAGGTTAAAATATGACCCAAAATTACATTACTTCCTTACCACCATCTTTGGCACCACTTTTGACCTATTAAATCATCTTGAAACTTCCTAAAAACACCACCATTGAGTAGGCTTGAAAAGAGCTTTCTAACGAGTACACATATGCCTATGTTTGGATATATTGATGCCTAAAACTATGAAATTATTGTCAATCACCCTCTCCAAGTCGCCTTCTACCAATTGCCATGTGGCAAGTTGCCACATGGCGACTAGCAGAAGGCAGCTGGTAGAGGGTGATTGATAATAATTTCATAGTTTTAGGCATCAATATATATCCAAACATAGACATATTTGTACTTGTTGGAAATATCTTTTCAATCTTGATCTAATGGTGGCATTTTTATGAATATTTGAGATGATTTAATATGTCCAAATATACCCCAAATATGACATTACTTTCTCACCACCATTTTTTGGGCCCATTGTAACCTATTAAATCATATTGAAACTTCATAAAAGCACCACCATTAGATCGGGATTGAAATACTCTTTCCAACGAGTACAAATATGCCTATATTTAGATATATATTGATACCTAAAACTATGAAATTATTGTTAGTCACCCTCTACTAGTTGCCTTCTACCAGTCGTCATGTGGCAATGCGAGTAGCAAAAGGCGACTAGCAAAGGGTGACTAAAAATAATTTTATAGTTTTAGGCATCACTATATATCCAAACATAGGCATATTTGTACTTTTTGGAAAGATCTTTTCAAGCCTAATCTAATGGTGGTGTTTGTATAGTGTTTTAAGATGATTTTATATGTCCAAAGCTGCCTCAATATAACATCACTTCCTAAACACTATATTTAGTGCTAATTTTGACCTATTAAATTATCTTAAAACTTCATAAAAACACCACCATTAGATTGGTCTTGAAAAGAGCTTTCCAATGAGTGTAAATATACCTATGTTTGGATATATTGATGCCTAAAACTATGAAATTATTATCAATCACCCTCTACCAGTCACCTTCTACCAGTCACCTTCTACCACTCGCCTTCTACCACTTGACTTATGCCAGTCACCTTATACCACTTGCCTTCTTCCAGACACCATGTGGTGAGTCACCTTATGCCAGTCACCTTCTACTAGTTGTCTTCTACCAGTCACCTACTAGTCACCTTGTGTTAGTCACCTTTTGCTAGTCACCTTCTGCCAATCACCTTGTGCTAGTTTTCTGATGTGATTTATCTTCTATCACTCACCTTGTACCAGTTTCTTGATGCGGTTCACCTTCTTTTAGTCACCTTGTGTGATTCACCTTGTGTCAGTCGTATTTTATTTGTTGTATTGTGTCAGTTGCTTGATTTGTATCACTAGCTATAAAAAAAATAATGTTTTAATTGTATGAGTGTCATTGTCATGTTAGCTATATATAATGGGGTACAAGAGGTAAATTTGGTGGGATAATATTTTTTTAATAATTTTAAGGTGAAAATTAGGTGGAAAACCTTATGATACCAAGATGAATTTACCCTAAAAAAAATTGATCACAAAATTTTTGGGCGAATGGGCCAACCTCTAGGGTCCCTAAATTTGCAAAATTAAATTTGTGGAAATCTGAATATTTGTGCTAAATTACAAATTTCGCACCTGTGCATAACCCTGTTTAGGATTATAGACATTTGTATAGTGAGTTAGTATTTTGGATATATGCATGGCTACTCAATATTAGGACCCTCACACAAAAGAAAACATCATGCATAACTTTAGCCTTGAATTTTTCTTTATAGAACTTTATGGATGATGATGACAACTAGAGCATTAGTTGAACTTTATATTTTATCATAGTTAGCACAACTTAATGGATTTTTCTATTGTGTAGAAATTTGATGCACATTCTATTCCTTTTGTTTAGACAATTGTCTCTCACCATTATAGCCTTTTGCTTTATTACAAAACATGCTTACTTTTATAATCTAATCATTATGACATGTAGTTGGTAGCCTAGCATGTTGTCTATATTCTCTCTCCTTAGTTGCTAGTGTCACTTGTCATCTAACAGCTTTGTTGGTACCAATTTTTTCACGTTGAGGTATTATATTATATCACCTTTCACTAACTTTATATTTCTCATGATGACACCTTGCATTTTTTTGTCATCATGGTACTAAGGTGTCACACCACAGGCTTCATACATCTTCTTTACACTTGTGTATCATCTTCTCACAACCTTTGAACTAACTAGAACACTATTAATTAATTGCAAAGGAAGAATTTATCCATCTTATCTATTTGGGAAATGGAGTCATGAAAGGAATAATGGAGAGCTTATGGGTAAGGGAGGAATTAGTGGACTCATGGGATATAATAGGTGTAATGTAGTTGGGAGAACCAATGGTGGATATAAATAGCAAGGAAGATGGTAGGTAATATACAGATAAGAGGAATGAAGTGGATGGTGTGGGAATGGGAAAAAAGTGATACCTAAATGGAGAGGGATTTAGAAGTCCTCCTGGTGATATATAATCTTGCTTCTTTACATTTAAACTTTTACCAAATTGTTGTTTGTCCCATGGTTCAATTTTAAACTTACCACAACAAGGGCTTAAAAAGCATTAAGGAAAAAAACTAAAAAGCTCTCCTTGCTTCATAAATTTAGAGAAATCTTGGCTTAGTCAAGCTTGAAGGATGTTCACACTTACTTGTATTGAAAGAATACCTTAAGGTATGTAACTATGAACACCCCTTAGGCTTGGCTAAATAAGGTTTTCTCTCATCCTATGGTTATTTTTTGTTAGTCAACCTCATAAGCTCATCAGATCACCTCTCTTCTGTATTTTTCTCTTATGCTTTCAGGTTTTACTTATTTGGTACAAGTGTCATGTCCTTAATAAAGAAGAAAATAAGAGGGACTATCATAGAAGATATTTTATATGTACTATGCATTATTGTGGTATGAGAAGCCTTCTAGAACTTAGGAAAATTTGGAAGTGATTATGCAGTACTAAAGAGAGAACCTTCTTATATATTCCATTATCGAGGAGCACCCTTGCTCCATTAGTTGATTAATATTTTCCCTTTTTGGGTTTGTGCTTGCATATTTTAAAAAAGCAATATTCCCAATGTAGTTAACTCAGAACCTTGTACAATTATATTGTGTTTTAAAAATATCACACATGTGAGTTGCCTAACACTCTTTTCAATGTACCACTTTTGTAGTGTAGATACCTCTTTTTAATCTATAACTTGTATTTATTCGTGTATGCCTACTATAGGATTTGTTTACATGGATTATTTACACAAAATTTGGTTTGCCTCTTCATGCTAGAAATGTTAAGCTTCATTTTATTCTTGGAACCTAACCTGACCATATAATATCAAATTTAAACCTTTCTTTAATATGTTTCTTAAGGCATGTAGCTTGTCTTGCTAGAACTCTACCATGAGATTCACCTTAAGCCCAAATTAATTATCGAGGTTGTTTGAGAGGTGGCATTTTGAATTAGTTCTTACAACTCTTATTGATCACCTAAATTAGTCATCACCTCTTCCACATGAATTGGTCTATGTGCTAAATTATCAACTAGTAATAAAAAAATTCCAAGGCGGATGAGAATTTGTCTTGATATATAGCCTAGGATCTTCTCTAGTTGCATGCAATTATCCTAGCATATATCTTAGAATTTTTAGATTTTCTTGTTGGTATATGTGATTGGCCATGTATTATTCAAAATTGCAAATGATTTGTCGATTATGGTGGTTTTTCCTCTTTGACAAAAAAGTTGCTTTGGGACTACTCAAGAAAAATTTATTGCATATTAGCCTTTGCTTATATTTTGGCCAATAAATTACCTCCACCTTGGCTAGTTCCAAGGCCTCTTTAGCTAGATCTGTCTTTTATTCTCCATATCTTTGAATATGATATGGTCTAACTTTTTATTTTAAATTTAAATTAACTTTTTAGTACAAGGGATAGTCATATGAGTATGATTTTATGCCAGGTATCCCCCTATTTATGGCAAGAATTCCCTAGATAGTATCATCCCAAATATGGGTGGTATATCTATGATTACCATATTTTTAATTGCTACTAAGTCTAACAACCTATACAATAATATTGA
Source organism: Wollemia nobilis (assembly GCA_028583015.1). Taxonomy (NCBI): domain Eukaryota; kingdom Viridiplantae; phylum Streptophyta; class Pinopsida; order Araucariales; family Araucariaceae; genus Wollemia; species Wollemia nobilis. The sequence goes on from JAQPPZ010017110.1 coordinate 8,245,930, forward strand.
GACCTTTTCTATGACCCCCATTGTTCTAACCGATATCACATTGAGTTGTAGTGTCATAGAACTAGCTTTGGTATACTTTATGCTCATGGTATCATAAATTGCCTAAGGAATGATCATGATTCTGGATTTTAGGTCTATCACACAACTGTGTAGTACCCAAACTTCTAAGCAAACAAATAAGTAAAAGGGAAGAGAGTTAACCCTACCTAAACCAAGAGATGAATCTTTGTGTGTTAATTTAGATTTCAAATAGGAAATCCAGTTGCTAAACCATCCAAAGTTTATTCAACCAAATTTACTTGTCCAAATACCATTATAGTTTCTTCCAAACGCTTTACTTCCTTCACAATGCTAGCTTCAAAATTATCAATGTATTTGGTCTCCTTTTGAGCCAATTATTGATAGGTATTCACCATATTATCCCTTTGCATTCTTGTAATTGCTAGGTAGTACATTTTTTGGTAAGCCTATTTTCTTTTGCAATGCAAGCATAATACTTATAGACCATACTATTTTGCATTCAATTATAACCTCTACTTTTTAGGGTGTTCCCCTTATGAATATAAAAATTCATCCAATTTTTCTTCTCCTAATTCATTTTCTTACTCCACTAATTGCTTCATATTTTCTATCCCTTTTATCTACTAATCATATGTTGGCCAAGTCTAACAAGATATTATCACATCTAGATTGACCAGACACATTATGGAGTGTCATCCAGTTGTAAAAAAATTATCTAGATCTATTGCAAGAGCCACAAAATAATTTTAATGCTAAGCTATCATTGAATGGACATATGATTGATAGTGTGGATAGGTACTACCATTGTAATGATTGTTAAATTTCAAGTTCTTAGGCTTGATAGGATCAGTGTATTCCTCTTGCTTTTAATCCATAGAAATATAAATATTACTAACCTCACTAATGTGCATAACTTGGTTCTCTAAGGAAGTTGCTCCAATGGGTATTCTTCATACTATGATCTAGAATTTTGTTGATTATTCTTGTTAAGTTCACTAGTTAAGCATTGAATCACATATCTTAACTCTTATTCTTATTGATAGGTACTATCATTGTAATGACTGTTAAATTTCAAGTTCTTAAGCTTGATCGGATCAAAATACTCCTCTTTCTCTTAATCCCTAGAAACATAAATATTATTGATCTCACTAATGTGCATAACTTGGTGCTCTGAGGGAAGTTACTCCAATTTGTATTCTTCATACTATGCTTTAGAATTTTGTTGTTTTTTCTTGTTAACTTCATTGGTTAAGTGTTGAATCACATCTCTTAACTCTTGTTCTTGTTTATAGGTACTATCATTATAATGATTGTTAAATTTCAAGTTCATAAGCTTAATCGTATCAGAGTAATACTCCTATTATTAATCCCTAGCAACATAAATATTACTAACCTCACTAATGTGCATAACTTGGTGCTCTAAGAGAAGTTGCTCCAATGGGTATTCTTCATTCTATTCTCTAGAATTTTTTTTATTCTTCTTGATAAGTTCATTGGTTAAGTGTTGAATCACATCTCTTAACTCTTGAATTGTTTGGGACTCTAGAGTAATGGTAATGGATACTTTTTTGTTAGAGAAATATGTGAATGATATGGTTTGGGAAGCTTATCCAGTGGTGATAGAGGTAGGGAAATAGAGGGAACCTATAAATTTGTATGATGAGTCTGAGGGACATTCAACATGGGGGTTCTGGGTGGTAGTTTTCTTAAAAATATGAGCATGTTTGTTAGTCTTACAATGGCACTGAGAGGGGGGTGAATCAGTGTAGTTATTTAAACTTAAATTCATAGCTCTTAAAACTGAAATAATGAAACCTTAAAACCAGATAAAGTAAGTATCACAAGAGAACATCACACAACACAAGATTTAATGAGGTTCACCAATTTGGATACTCCTCAAGAATGACTATTTGGACTACCATCCAAATCCAGCCTTTGCAAAGCACCAACTTTAAAATCAATTTACCAGCACCCACTGGAAGGAGCACCAACCCCTTATTTATCTGCACCAACAAAAAGGAGCACCAACCCTTGATTTACCAGCACCTACTAGAAAGAGCACCAACCCCTGATGCCAAGCTGCAACCTAGACTTTAATTTTTAATCTAGAAGTTCAACAAAAATACCTTCACTTTTACAAGACCCTGACTGGTCTATTGCTTACCCAACCTCTCTCACTGTTTATGAAATAGACACATCCTCTACGATCTATAGCAGCACTTCACCTTCGAGTCACTTCTCTACGTGCCCTTTACACACTGTCTTCATACACTCTACTCCCTTACAGCTGCACTTTGTGTTTTTCTTTGCCCTTTGCACTCTCTGTGCCTTCTGCTTTCTCTGTGCAATCACAGTCGCACTTGGTCGAATGTCAACCTTTTCGCTCTCTATGTACTTTGCTCTATCTGCGCACTCATAGACGCACTTAGGACAATTTGTCATGACGCTTCGCTCACTTTGCACACTTCACCATCATCTCACCACTTATGCACTTTTCATGCTCTTACGACCACATTTCACACTTCGACACGCATTCAATGATTTATGCAACTCCACCACAATTCTCCAAACAACCCTCCTTTTATAACAATATTTTCATGATGAAAACCCTAATCTTAGTCGGCTTGCATAACAAATGTAAACCCTAATCTTAGTCGGCTATCATCGGTCTTAGTCGGCTTCAACTCATGAAGATATTCGATAATTCCATCGCTCGAATATTTCATTTGGTAACAGTCCCTGTAGCCGTCGCACTGAATTTTGTTAACTCTTCATTTTTTAGCTACATAGATTCACTCTGTATCTGCCCCTATAAATGTTGTAGAGATGTCAGTCCACTATCATACTTCTCATTTTAGTTGGGTTCTTCTTATTTTCTTGCGCACATACGACCTGTCATGAAATCATGACATTTCTGCCTCTGTAGCTTCTTTTGTTGTTGTTGCCACGAAACTACAACATGTCGCGATATCACGACACTTTTTCTTTCTCTATTTCTCCTTGTATCGGACCGCGAAAATGCTACATGTCACGATATCACGACACTTTTTTCTCTCTCCTCTTTCTCTTTGCTTTGGCTCGCAAAAATACATGTCGCGATATCGTGACACTTTTTCTCCTTGCTCTTTTTCTTTGCTTAGGCCCGCAAAAATACATGTCATGATATTGTGACACTTTCACCTCCGTACGCTTTCTCTATTCTTTTGTCGTGATATCGTGACACTTCTACCTTCGTAGTCTTCAACTTAGCTTTTTTCATGAAATTGTGACACTTCTGCTTTCGTACTTAGCTTCTTTGCTTTTGTCATGAAATCGTGACACTTTTGCCTTCGAAGTCTTCTTATCTACTTTTGTCATGAAATTGTGACACTTTTGCCTTTGAAGTCTTCTTCTCTGCTTTTGTCATGAAATCGAGACACTTCTGCCCTTGAAGTCTTCTTCTCTGCTTTTTTCATGAAATCGTGACACTTCTGCCTTAGAAGTCTTCTTCTTTGCTTTTGTCACAAAATTGTGACACTTCTGCTTTCGAAGTCTTGCTTTCTGCTTTTGTCATGAAATCATGACAGTTCTGCTTCTGTACGCTTCCTCTCTTTCTTTTGTCATAAAAATACATGTCGTGAAATCATGACACTTTTCAAACTTACTTTATCTCTCCTATTTTAGTCCCGAAAATGCGACATGTCATGAAATCGTGACACTTTTCCAACTTACTTTCTCTCTCCTATTTTAGTCGTGAAAATGCGACATGTCGCAAAATTGCAACACTTTTCCAACTTACTTTCTCTCTCCTATTTTAGTCACGAAAATGTGACATGTCACGAAATCGTGACACTTTTCCAACTTACTTTCTCTCTCTTATTTTAGTCGTGAAAATACGACATGTAACGAAATCGTGACACTTTTCTTACTTGTTCTCTTTCTTCGAACTTGTCACGAAATCGCGACACTTTTTCTTGCTTTCTCTTTCTCTTCCAACATGTCACAAAATCGTGACAATTTTTCCACTTGCATTTTTCTCTTCCAACATGTCATGAAATCATGACAGTTTTTCCACTTGTCTTTTTCTCTTCCAACATGTTGTGAAATCGCGATAGTTTTTCCACTTGCCTTTTTCTCTTCCAAAATGTCGTGAAATCGCGACACTTTTTCCACTTGCATTTTTCTCTTCCAACATGTCACGAAATCGTGATAGTTTTTCCTATTTTTCTCTCTCTTCCAACATGTCACGAAATCGCGACAGTTTTTCTTGCTTTTCTCTCTCTTCCAACATGTCACGAAATCATGACAGTTTTTCCTGCTTTTTCTCTCTCCTCCAACATGTCACGAAATCATGACAGTTTTTCCTACTTTTTCTCTCTCTTCCAACATGTCACGAAATCATGACAGTTTTTCTTGCCTGTTGTATATGTCGCGATATCGCGACACTTTTCTTACTTGTTTTTTTCTTTGATCTTTTGCATATGGGCCACTTCGATCTTCTTGGAAAATCACTGTGCATGCTCTGAATAACCTTTGAACTCTTGTATTCTACATCTGAATAGCTTTTGAACTTCCTATCCATTGCATCAACAGATCTATCTGACTATGTTGACAACAATGACAATACTATTGCCACACCTTGCTCAATAATCTCCCCCTTTGGAATTGTTGGCAACACATGTGCCAATTTCCTGTAACTCTTCTCCCCCTTTGACAATAATATCAAAGGGCTACTGTAGACTCCCCCTGAGTCCATGCACAACATTCTTAGGTAAAATTTATTACACTTAGCAAAAATCATGAACATGAGCAAAAAGATAATCAAATACTTAAATGCTCCCCCTAAGAATGTGATCCCTGTAGCTAGTCAATTCTTGGGAAGTGTGACCACTCCCAATTTATTGTGAAGGTATTCAAAAACTTCCTTGGGCAATGGTTTTGTGAAGATATCTGCTACTTGCTCTATAGTAGGAAAAAAATCCAACTTAACCTCACCTTTCGCAACTTTCTCTTTCAAAAAGTGATACCTGCGTACAACATGTTGTCGCTGCAATATATCCTGCCTCTACTCTGGATAAGGAAACTGACTCTTGTTTCTTACTGTTCCACACGACCAACCTATCTCCAAGATAGACTGCACCTCCACTGGTATTCTTTTTGTCATTGACACATCCTGCCCAATCTGCATCTGAATATGAAATAAGGGTGAAGTCTTTACCTTTCGAATACCATAACCCATATTCCATAGTACCCTTGAGGTACATAAGGGTGAAAAGGCTTGTTTCAAATCTGCTTAACAAGATCACATAGAACTTATCCAATCTCATAGAATCATAAAGAGAATTGTTAGAGACTCAATATGTTCTATACTTAATGCTCAATCAATATATCAACTAAATCTCATAGAAGCATAAAGAGAATTGTTAGAGACTCAATATGTTCTATACTCAAATCCCAATCTCAACTCAAATCAATCTCATAGAAGCATAAAGAGAATTTTTAGAGACTCAATATGTTCTATACTCAAATCCCAATCTCAACTCAAATCAATCTCATAGAAGCATAAAGATAATTGTTAGAGACTCTATATGTTCTATTATCAAATCTCAATCTCAAATCAAATCAAGAATATAGAATAGTTTATTTTATGGAACATGAACAACCACATGCATCCAATCACTTGACTAGGCTCAATCAACTCTACTCAACCAATCACCTCAATGAACAACCCTTTATCACAAACCCTATTCGAAGCATGTATCAACCAACTCAAAATATTTTCAACAATGATCAACCACAAATATCACATAACAATGATACTCATGTTTTTCTCTAACTCAAGTTCAAGTTCTTTGCACAACCAATGGGCTTCAACAACAATGCTTACAAAACAAGGTTTAATAACAACTCTCAAACTAGAAAACCTTGAAGCATTAAACCAATCACTTTCAAAAAAGAAACCACAATCAATCCTTTTCACTTCGATGATATTTTTATAAATCAACCACCCATCACGGTACCTCCACAAACAACTACATGAACTGAAACACACTTTAACAACTATACGACAACTCCCCCTGACTACTTGCCTTTCATCCTCAGATAACCAAACAATATAGGAGCATTAAAAAAAAACTTTAAGATTGCTCCCCCTGAGTATGTGCTACCTGGAGTTGCTTAGTGCAATAGAGGAGTAGTCTTCTTTAGTCCAAGGAGACACGATTTCCTTTCTTCTATCTTTCTCCGAACTTTCTTGAACTCGGGCTTGGATTTTTCAACTACATCCCTATTTTGCACCTTTTCGTGAACTCAAACATTTCTCTTGTGTGGTTGTCTCTTGTGCATCCTTGATGAAGGATTATTTTCCTTTCTTTTATATAAATGATTTATTCCCTTTCTATGTTGTGTTCTTTACGTCTGATGAAATCTACTATTTTTCCTTAGATTAGATACAAAATTTCTTGTACAAAACATTGCTATGTGCCCATGACCATTACATTGAAAACATTGTACATAGTGTTTACTAAGAAACGCAGATGTATTTCTACCAGCATAACTCTTTGATTTATTATTCAATTGACAATAAGTTGCCTTGTGACCATATTGGTTGCATCTAAAAAAATAGAAATTAAAAGTATTATTATGAATAGAGTGAGAGTGATAGAACCTCTTTTTTTGTGGTTGCTTTGCTGTAGATCTCCTTTGATATTTTCTTCCTTTTGAAGATTCAACTTCAAACTTTTCTTGCTTTGATCCTTCAATAGTGAACTTCTTCTTCTCTACAGAGTTGGAAGATGAAGGTTGTTCAGCTTCATATCCAAGACCACGCTTATCCATGGAGCTTCTTTGTTGGCTTATCATTTTATCTAGCAACTCTATGCTCTTCTCGAATTTGAGATTTGTATTGGCCTCTTCTAGTTGTTTCTTCAATAAAACAATCTCTTCCTCTTGTTTGTAGCAACCAATTTTTTTCTCATTGATCTGTGACCTGATAGTTTCTTCATTCCTTTTGAATTCTTCTACCTATACTTTCAAACTGGTTATTATTTCATTTGCATCCTCAATATTTCTTAAGATTTTCTTATTCCTTTTTCTTTCTATCTTCAATTCATCCAGAGCTGCAATTAGTTCCTGAAGAACACAAGCTTATACTGAGAGGGGGGGGTGAACAGTATAAGACCTCTTTTTAATTTTCCTTTTATACTTCAAAAGAGTAATGCAATATACCTAAAGTAATATCAAAGCAATGCACAAAATCATCCACAAAGTGACACCAATTTTAACGTGGTTCACCCAGAATGGTTGGGCTACGTCCACAAATATTTTCTCTAAAAGTTATCTCAAAGTTCTTTGGGAATCCTTCCCAATTACAATTTTTATGAGCCTCGGCCCAAAGGATATACTTTCCCCCAATAAAAATTTATGAGCCTCTGCTCAAAGGAGATACCTTCCCCCAATTAGAATTTATGAGCCTCTGATCAAAGGAGATACCTTCCCCTCTGCTCTGGAAATGATCCCTCAGAAGATCAACTGCCCCTACCTCTTGCCATCATGTGGAACTCCTTTCCACCGAAGACCTCATATCCTTAATGCTTAGCCTAAGAGACCTCTGCCTTCTATGATCATATCCACAGCAGCTCAACAACCTATACCAAACATAGTCAGTCGGTCTAGTACAAGTCTTCCTCTGTTTGTTAGATCTGTCCAACTCTTGAACAAATCAATCCTCTACATATAAGCCTTCTCAAAGACTTGCCAAATCTATCCTTAGGTTCTTCTCATAGAACCAATGCACCTCTATCCTCAAGTTCTCTGATAGAACTATCAAACTCAACTCACAAGTCCTCTGCTAGGACCCGTCCAAATCTGCTCACAAGTGCCCACCAAAACCCGTCCAAAAATTGCTCACAAGTCCCCATCAGAACCTGTCCAAAAACTGCTCACAAGTCCCCACTAGAACCTGTCCAAAAATTGCTCACAAGTCCCCACCGGAACCTGTCCAAAACCGCTCACAAGTCCCCACCGGAACCTATCCAAAAACAGCTCACAAGTCCCCACCGGAACCTGTCCAAAACTCGCTCACAAGTCCCCACTAGAACCTATCCAAAAACTCAGCAAGCTCACCACGAAAAACTTTCTTAGTAGGAAATCACAAAGTGAATTGTTAGAGACCCAATGTGATTTGTCAAACTCATAGAAGCATAAAGAGAATTGTTAGAGACTCAATATGTTCTATACTCAAATCCCAATCTCAAAACTCAACTCAAATCAACTCAGCTCAATCTCAATCTCAAATCTGAAAACTCAACTCAATATCTGAAATGGATAGGATAGAATGTTTTCTTTCAAGAACATGAAACCCCAACAATTGCCAACTATGCAAAGAATCACATAACAATGATACTCATGTTCTTTTCACCATCAATTAGGGTTTCAACAACAATGCTCATCAAACAAGGTTTAGTCAACCAACACCATTCAACTCAACATCAAACTTGAAGCATTCAACCAATCATCACAAGAAAAGGAAACAAGTAGAAATCCTTTTCCCTCCAAAGATATTTGAACAAAACAACCACCAACACAATATCACCAAATGCAAATAATAACTTGCTCAAATCAACTCAATGGAGTAAGCCCAATATCATGAATCAAGTAAAGCAATAACTTGATCAAACAACCTCTATGGAAGCAACTCAACCATAAAACTCAAAATAGCCAACCAAGGGTTCCACCAACTCAATGCAAGTAGCTAGACTTACAAATATAAACCCTAGTGCACAAAGCTTCCACTATCTCAAACCAAAAATTATGCATTCACCAAAAACTCTCCTTAAGGATAACAATGCATAAGTAGTCTTCAACAAACCAGAAAATAGGATTTACACCTAGCCAAAGGATACCTAGTAGAATACCTTTTCACTCCAACCTTATTTCAAAAAACATACACCAATCATACTCATAAGAAGAATGTGCCCATACCCTATTGGAGTAGAAGATAATTGAACCTTCAATCTATCACCACACACAACTCTCAAACTTCCAACCAAGTTAGGGTTAGAATAAAAAGAAATAAGCAATAATATAAACTTCCTTTATTACAACTTTAAGCTCCACTTCTTTAAACACAACCACCATAACATGCCAATAAATCAACAATCACAGACTCACACCTTATACCTCCATTTTTAATTTTAGCATAGCAAAGAATAATATTAAAAATACATCCAAAGAAATATGCCCTTATTTCTCCTAAGCTTTTATTCAATGCTAATCACAAAAGCCAAAACTCATAAAATTTAATCACACCTTATAAATCATTGTCCAAGAAACTCCGAATTTCACAGCATAAAGACGTTTTAATAAAAATGTGTGTTACTCTAGCAAAGCACCCCCGTGAGACTCAAAACGGTGACCTCCGCCAATGTAGTGCCCAACAGCAGCCTTCGCTACCACTAGCCCACGTGAGCTATGAAATTCACAAGTGAACTTCCCTCCACTTCACCCTCAAAAAAACTCCCGAAGACTTTTCAACCGCACATGCTTCTAAGTCTTCCTTCGATCGCAGCGAATACAGAGCACAAACACCGCAAATTGCATTCGGGGAATTTCGAATTTATTAGCCTTCCAACCTTAGGAGTTGGAGAACAAATAGTCTCTTCGAAGACACATTGACGTCGGCAAAAATAAAGATCATTTCGAAATTAATCAAAAGTCTTTTCAAAAAGGGTTTAAAAACCCTTAAATAATTTTAATAAATTAAGAATAAAAAAAGGTTTAAAAACCTTTAAGTATTTTTAATAAATTAAAAATAATTTCTCCCTTAATTAATTAAATAATTAATTAATTAAAACCTTGAAGGGTTTTAAATAATAATTAAATAAATAATAAAGAGAACCTCCATTGGTTTTAATAAAAACCATTTAACTTGGTTTTAATAAAAACCCTATCCAACTTGGTTTTAATAAAAAACGGTTTGGTTTTAATGAAAAACCCTTGCCAATGGAATCTCTTCGGATTCTCTTAAAAATATTCTCTTGGAATCTTCCACCTTTGAAGCCAACACATCCTCTTAACATTAATGTCATTTCCTTTTGACATCAATGACAACTCATAGACAAGAAGCTAGGATCTCAAACCCAAAATTGCCAACAATCTCCCCCTTTGTCATTGATGGCAAACCATGCTTCTCAACAACAAAGAAACTCAACATAAATAGCTCCCCCTGTCTTAAGGCTCTCCCCCTTACTCAAATCTCCCCCCCTTTGTCATCAATGGCAAAGGGTCACCTTTGGGGCTCGAGACTAAGAATGAGCCTCTTAGCTTAGTCCCTCCCCCACCTCCTGTTGAGGTGTTTAATTTCGGGGTGGGAGTAAAACTCCCATTAGGCACTGATCATCATCAGTGTCTATAGCTGCCTTACCATGTCTTCTCTTATTCTCCTTGTCCATATTCCTGTTCCTATTCCTGTCACTGTTCCTATTCTTAACCATGCCTTGATCCTTGGACCTGTTCATACCACTGTTTCTGTTCTTGTACCTTGGAAGTTCAGCTCTACACTTTCTAGCTATGTGACCTTCATTGTTGCAATTATAACAAGTAACAATGTTATTTCTTTGAGGCATACCTATTCTTTGAATCCACCTGTTCTGACTAACCCTGTTCCTGTTATTAGCCTTACAGTAAATTGCCTTATGCCCAAACTATTTACAAGAGTAGTAATACCCTTGAAAGTAACGAGCACTTCTGAAACTATCATTTACCTCCTTCACTTGAGCCATGCAATGTGAAGCCATGTGACCAAACCTGTGACAAGCAAAACATCTGCCTTGAAACTTTCCTTTAATTGACCTCTTAGGTTCTGAAAACTTCTTCTTCTCATTCTGAATTTTGTTTTCTATTTTTGTGCATCTATCATTCAAGGACTCCTTTTCTGAAATACTTTCCTCATCAGAACTCTCTTCCTTTTGGAGTCTCTTACTAGACTCTCCAACTTGTTCCTTGTGTGGCTTAACAAAACCAAGGCTTGTTTTATCTATTGTCTTTCTTTGACATTTGATGAGTGACTTAACATTTTTGGAGCTATCTTGAAACCTGTAAAGCTTATCCTTGTACTCTTTAGTTTCCTCTTTCAAAGAAGCCATTTTCTGTTCTAACTCACTATACTCAAGAACCTTAGACTCTAACTCATCCTTGAGTTCTTGTGTCTTAGCCATGGACAAGTCAAGACTTTCTATAATATCATCTCTCTCCATGCAACATTCATCTAACTTATCCTTGAGTCTAGCATTCTTCTTTCTTTCCTTTTTCAAAGCACTAAGAGCACTAATAAGTTCACCTTCAATATCTATTTCACCTTCCTCTATATCTTCCTCTATTTGTTTGCTTTTTGAATCATCAAAGCCTTTTTCAAATTTCTTATCACTAGAGGTGCTACCCTTTTCAAAAACCATACGTGCATCTTCCTTATAGTTTTCTGAAGCATCCTCATACATACTAGAAACCAAATCTTTATTTGTGCAATCATCATCAAGGTGACTAAAATTCCCACATCTAAGACATTTCATGATAATGAATCTATGTTTCGGTTCTTCCTCTTTTTTTGATATGAACAACATCTCATTTTCATCATCACTTGAAGAACTTTCACTATCACTACTAGAACACTTACTTGCTTTGTCTAGGTAGAAACTCTTCTTGTGCTTGTGAGAATACCTCTTTCCTTGATTGTTGTGCTCATATTTGTTTTTCTTGTGATGCTTGTGCTTTTCAGAATCCTATTTATTTTCATCACTTTCATCCTTGGGAATAGTATAGTCAGTAGCATAATGACCAAACTTTTCACAATTGAAACATCTTACATTTTTTATACTTTTGTGCTTTATAGAGAACTTGTCTTTATTGTTGTAATATGCTTCTTCATCACTAGAAGACTTATCACTATCTTGAAGTTGTTTACCCTTGGATTTCTTGGTAGCCTTGAAAGCTGCCTCTTTCTTGACATCAACCTTCACTTGAGTTCTCAACTCAAAAGCTGCAAGTATACTATGGAGCTCATCCTTTTTCAACTTATCTAAATCTTTAGCTTCCTCAATAGCAGAAACCTTTTCACTAAATCTATTAGGAAGAGATCTTAAAATCTTATCACAAACATCATTTTCAGCAAGCTCAAGACCTAAGTCTTTCATGGAGTTAACAACCTCATCCATACGAAGCATGTAGTCACTAATATTTTCATCATCATTCATCTTGAGTTGTTCAAACATACCTTTGAAGTGTCTCAACTTGGCCTTTCTGACATTTTTATCACCTGTATGAACCACCTTCAACTGCTTTCCACATTTCACTAGTTGTCTTGCAGTGAATCACTTTGGTGAGATCTCAAGCCTTTCAGGATTGCATTCATTGCTTTTGAATTGTCTGTGATGTAGGAGCCTTTCTTCTTTAGTATTAGGACCATGTTCAGGAATAGTGTACTCATCTTCAATCACTTCCCAAACTTCATTCCCAAGTGCCATTAGATGAACCTTCATCCTTGCACTCCAAAGACCAAAATCTTTCTCATCAAGAATAGGTGTTGTATTGCCACTTGAATGATCCATTGTGTTCTTTACTAGCTTTTCCTTCAAGCTGTTAAACTTTTCGAAGGCACCTGCTCTGATACCAATTGAAGAACACAAGCTTATACTAAGAGGGGGGGTGAACAAGATAAGACCTCTTTTTACTTTTTCCTTTATACTTCAAAATAGTAAAGAAATATACCCAAAGCAATATCAAATCAATGCACAATATCATCCACAAAGTGACACCAATTTTAACATGGTTCACCCAGAATGGCTGGGCTACATCCATAAAACTTTTCTCTAAAAGTTATCTCAAAGTTATTTGGTAATCCTTCCCAATTACAATGTTTATGAGCCTCGGCCCAAAGGAGATACTTTCCCCCAATCAAAATTTATGAGCCTCTGCTCAAAGGAGATACCTTCCCCCAATCAAAATTTATGAGCCTCTGCTCAAAGGAGATATCTTCCCCTTTGCTCTGAAAATGATACCTCAGAAGATCAACTGCCTCTACCTCTTGCCAGCATGTGGAACTCCTTTCCACCGAAGACCTCCTGTCCTCAATGCTTAGCCTAAGAGACCTCTGCCTTCTATGATCACGTCCATAGCAGCTCAGCAACCTGTACCAAACACAATCATTCGGTCTAGTACAAGTCTTCCTTTGTCTATCAAATCTATCCAACTCTTGAACAAATCAATCCTCTACATACAAGCCTTCTCAAAGGCTTGCAAAATTTGTCCTCAGGTTCTTCTCATATAACCAATGCACCTCTATCCTCAAGTTCTCTGATAGAACTATCAAACTTAGCTCACAAGTCCTCTGCTAGGACCTGTCCAAATCTGCTCACAAGTGCCCACTGAAACCTGTCCAAAAACTGATCACAAGTGCCCATCGAAACCTGTCCAAAAACTGCTCACAAGTCCCCACTGGACCCTGTCCAAAAATTGCTCACAAGTCCCCACTAGAACCTGTCCAAAAACTGCTCACAAGTCCCCACCGGAACCTGTCCAAAAATTGCTCACAAGTCCCCACCGGAACCTGTCCAAAAACTGCTCACAAGTCCCCACTAGAACCTATCCAAAAACTCAGCAAGCTCACCATGAAAAACTTTCTTAGTAGGAAATCACAAAGTGAATTGTTAGAGACCCAATGTGATTTGTCACACTCATAGAAGCATAAAGAGAATTGTTAGAGACTCAATATGTTCTATACTCAAATCCCAATCTCAAAACTCAACTCAAATCAACTCAGCTCAATCTCAATATCAAATCTGAAAACTCAACTCAATATCTGAAATGGATAGGATAGAATGTTTTATTTCAAGAACATGAAACCCCAACAATTGCCAACTATGCAAAGAATCACATAACAATGATACTCATGTTCTTTTCACCATCAATTAGGGTTTCAACAACAATGCTCATCAAACAAGGTTTAGTCAACCAACACCATTCAACTCAACATCAACCTTGAAGCATTCAACCAATCATCACAAGAAAAGGAAACAAGTAGAAATCCTTTTCCCTCCAAAGATATTTGAACAAAACAACCACCAATACAATATCACCAAATGCAAAGAATAACTTTCTCAAATCAACTCGATGGAGTAAGCCCAATATCATGAATCAAGTAAAGCAATAACTTGATCAAACAACCTCTATGGAAGCAACTCAACCATCAAACTCAAAACAGCCAACCAAGGGTTCCACCAACTCAATGCAAGTAGCTAGACTCACAAATATAAACCCTAGTGCACAAAGCTTCCACTATCTCAAACCAAAAATTATGCATTCACCAAAAACTCTCCTTAATGATAACAATGCATAAGTAGTCTTCAACAAACCAGAAAATAGGATTTACACATACCCAAAGGATACCTAGTAGAATACCTTTTCACTCCAACCTTATTTCAAAAAACATACACCAATCATACTCATAAGAAGAATGTGCCCATACCTTATTGGAGTAGAAGATAATTGAACCTTCAAGTTGTCACCACACACAACTCTCAAACTTCCAACCAAGTTAGGGTTAGAATAAAAAGAAATGAGCAATAATATAAACTTCCTTTATTACACCTTTAAGCTCCACTTCTTTAAACACAACCACCATAACATGCCAATAAATCAACAATCACAGACTCACACCTTATGCCTCCATTTTTAATTTTAGCATAGCAAAGAATAATCTTAAAAATACATCCAAAGAAATATGCCCTTATTTCTCCTAAGCTTTTATTCAATGCTAATCACAAAAGCCAAAACTCATAAAATTTAATCACACCTTATAAATCACTATCCAAGAAACTCCGAATTTCACGGCATAAAGACGTTTTAATAAAAACATGTGTTACTCTAGCAAAGCACCCCCGCAAGACTCGAAACGGTGACCTCCGCCAATGCAGTGCCCAACACTAGCCTTCGCTGCCACTAGACCACGCGGGCTATGAAGTTCACAAGTGAACTTCCCTCCAATTCATCCTCTAAAAAACTCTCGAAGACTTTTCAACCGCACGTGCTTCTAAGTCTTCCTTCGATCGCAACAAATACATAGCACAAACACCGCAAATTGCATTCGGGGAATTTTGAATTTAATTAGCCTTCCAACCTTAGGAGTTGGAGAATAAATAGTCTCTTCGAAGACACCTTGACGTCAACGAAAATAAAGACCATTTCAAAATTAATCAAAAGTCTTTTCAAAAAGGGTTTAAAAACCCTTAAATAATTTTAATAAATTAAGAATAAAAAAAGGTTTAAAAACCTTTAAGTATTTTTAATAAATTAAAAATAATTTCTCCCTTAATTAATTAAATAATTAATTAATTAAAAAATTGAAGGGTTTTAAATAATAATTAAATAAATAATAAAGAGAACCTCCATTGGTTTTAATAAAAACCGTTTAACTTGTTTTTAATAAAAACCCTATCCAACTTGGTTTTAATAAAAACCGGTTTGGTTTTAATGAAAAACCCTTGCCAATGGAATCTCTCCGGATTCTCTTAAAAATATTCTCTTGGAATCTTCCACCTTTGAAGCCAACACATCCTCTTAACATTAATGTCATTTCCTTTTGACATCAATGACAACTCATAGACAAGAAGCTAGTTTCTCAAACCCAAAATTGCCAACAGTGCTTCTTTCAAATTTTTTTTTGCATCAATTTCTTCTTCATCACATTCCTATTCTTTTTTATAATCATCTTCTAGGACTTCATTAACTCTCAAAATATATACCTCTATGCTCTCATCGTTATTGAACTTTAAAGCTTTGAACTGAGCTTGATGTGTTTGTAACTTGGCCTCCTTGATCTCATCATCTCCTTCATGAATACTCCTCAGTTTGTCCCATATTTCTTTTGTCATTTTACAACTCATGATCTTTACCAGTTCACTGTCTACTAATCTACACTTGATAGCATTCTTTGCTTTTGAGTCATTCTCAAACAGATTCTTATCGACAGCATTGGTTGGAGGAGTGATGGGTATTGAGTATTCACTGTCTACTGAATCCCAAATGTCGTATCCTAAAGCACAAAGATATGCCTACATCCTGATTCTCCATACCACATAATTAGTTTCATCAAACAAAGGTGCTTTGTTTGATGAGAAGCCTTTAACCTTTTTTGGTTCAATTTTCTCTTCCACAAGAACTGAAACTAACTGATATGCCCTTTTGGAGGAGGATCTATTCTTCTTACCCATTGCATACTAATCCAAGATCAACCCTAACTAATTTAGCCTGAGAAGGGAACTTGGATCTGATACCAATTTTTAGTCTTACAATGGCACTGAGAGGGGGGGTGAATCAGTGTAGTTCTTTAAACTTAAATTCATAGATCTTAAAACTAAAATAATGAAACCTTAAAACTAGATAAAGCAATTATCACAAGAGAACATCACACAACACAAGATTTAACGAGGTTCACCAATTTGGCTACTCCTCAAGAATTACTACTTGGACTACCATCCAAATCCAGCCTTTGCAAAGCACCAACTTTACAATCAATTTACTAGCACCCACTGGAAGGAGCACCAACCCCTTATTTATCTACACCAACAAAAAGGAGCACCAACCCCTGATTTACCAGCACCTACTAGAAGGAGCACCAACCCCTGATGCCAATCTACAACCTAGACTTCAATTTTGAATCTAGAAGTTTAACAAAAATACCTTTGCTTTTACAAGACCCTGACTGGTCTATTGCTTACCCAATATCTCTCACTATTTATGAAACAAACACATCTTCTATGATCTACAGCCACACTTTGTCTTCTTTGAGTCACTTCTCTACGCACCCTCTACACACTGTCTTCGTACACTCTGCTCCCTTACAACTACACTTTGTGTTCATATTTGCCCTTTGCACTCTTTGCGCCTTCTGCTTTCTCTACGCAATCATAGTCACACTTGGTCGAATGCACTCCTTTTTGCTCTCTACGCACTCACAGATGCACTTAGGACACTTTGTCATGACTCTTCGCTCACTTTGTGCACTTCGCCATCATCTCATAGCTTCTGCACTTTCTACGTTCTTACGCCCCATTTCACACATCGACATGCATTCAATGACTTATGCAACTCCACCACAATTCTCCAAACATCCCTCCTTTTATAACAATATTTTCATGATGAAAACCCTAATCTTAGTCGACTTGCATAATAAATGTAAACCCTAATCTTATTTGATTGTCATCAGTCTTAGTCGGCTTCAACTCATGAAGATATTCGATAATTCCATCACTCAAAGATTTCATTCGGTAACAGTCCCTGTAGCCGTCGCACTGACTTTTGTTAACTCTTCATATTTTAGCTGCATAGATTCATTTTGTATCTACCCCTGTAAATGTTGTAGAGATGTCGGTACACTGTCATACTTCTCATTTTAGTTGGGTTCTTCTTCTTGTCTTGCACACATACAACCTATCATGAAATCATGACATTTCTACCTTTGTAGCTTATTTTGTTGTTGTTGCCATGAAACTACAACATGTCGCAATATCGTGAAACTTTTTATTTCTCTCTCTTTCTCCTTGTATCGGACCGCAAAAATGCTACATGTCATGATATCGTGACACTTTTTTCTCTCTCCTCTTTCTCTTTGCTTTGGCCTGCAAAAATACAACATGTCGTGATATCGCAACACTTTTTCTCCTTGCTCTTTTTCTTTGCTTAGGCCCATGAAAATACAACATGTCGCGATATCGTGACACTTTCACCTTCATACACTTTCTCTATTCTTTTGTCGTGATATCATGACACTTCTGCCTCTATAGTCTCCAACTTAGCTTTTGTCACAAAATCATGACACTTATGCTTCCGTACTTAGCTTCTTTGCTTTTGTTGCAAAATTGTGACACTTTTGCCTTCGAAGTCTTCTTCTCTGCTTTTGTCATGAAATCGTGACACTTCTGCCTTCGAAGTCTTCTTATCTGCTTTTGTCATGAAATCATGACACTTCTAATTTTGAAGTCTTGCTTTCTGCTTTTGTAATGAAATCACGACAGTTCTACTTCCGTACGCTTCCTCTCTTTTGTTATGAAAATGCAACATGTCGCGAAATTGCGACACTTTTCAAACTCACTTTCTCTCTCCTATTTTAGTCATGAAAATGCGACATGTCACAAAATCATGACATTTTTCCAAGTTACTTTCTCTCTCCTATTTTAGTCCCGAAAATGCGACATGTCGCAAAATCACGACACTTTTCCAACTTACTTTCTCTCTCCTATTTTAGTCATGAAAATGCGACATGTCATGAAATCGTGACACTTTTCCAACTTACTTTTTCTCTCATATTTTAGTCACGAAAATGCGACATGTTGCGAAATCGTGACACTTTTCTTACTTGTTCTCTTTCTTCGAACTTATCGTGAAATCACGACAATTTTTCCACTTGCCTTTTTCTCTTCCACATGTCACAAAATCACGACAGTTTTTCCACTTGCCTTTTTCTCTTCCAACATGTCGTGAAATCGTGACAGTTTTTCCACTTGCCTTTTTCTCTTCCAACATGTCACGAAATCACGACAGTTTTTCCTCCTTTTTCTCTCTCTTCCAGCATGTCGCGAAATCGCGATAGTTTTTCCTGCTTTTTCTCTCTTCCAACATGTCACGAAATCATGACAGTTTTTCCTGCTTTTTCTCTCTCTTCCAACACGTCGCAAAATCGTGACAGTTTTGCCTGCTTTTTCTCTCTCCTCCAACATGTCGCGAAATTGCGATAGTTTTTCCTATTTTTTCTCTCTCTTCCAACATGTCATGAAATCATGACAGTTTTTCTTGCCTACTGTATATGTCGCGATATCGCGACACTTTTCTTACTTGTCTTTTTCTTTGATCTTTTGCATATGGGCCACTTTGGTCTTCTTGGAAAATCACTGTGCATGCTCTGAATAACCTTTGAACTCCTGTCTTCTACATCTGAATAGCTTTTGAACTTCCTTTCCACTGCATCAACAAATCTATCTGACTGTGTTGACAACAATGACAATATTGTTGCTACACCTTGCTCAACAATTTTTTCTACCTTGATAGCCACTTGGAATTTTTGTGGAAATATATTTCATTAGACTACTAGATCACAATACTTAAATTCAGACTCATAGCATGAAGGTTATGGATATAGGTCTAGGCATGTGAAGGTCTAATTCCTTTAGTAATTCTTTTCCAAGTTCTTCTAAACCTAATATTGAAATTAGTAATAATTTCTTAAGCAAATCCTTGTATAGAGAAAAATGAAAAGAGTAGCAAGAAGGGATCTCCCTGGTCATAAAATTCTAATATTAGGAAATCAATAAGGTTTTCTAGGTCTTGATGCTATTATGTTTCGAGGAGAGGTACCATAACAACACCTTGCTTCAAAATTTTAAAATCAAGAGTTTGACCATAACATATTCAAATTTGATATTATGAATGGTGGACAAAGCTGCAACTTCTTGATAGTGCTCATAAGTAGTCTTTTCACTACCATCATTGGTGAGAAAATTCTTCAATGCAACTTAGGGAATATCATGGATATTTGGAAGACTAAGATGTTGAGCACTAATCCAAGGCTAATAAATCTACCCAATCATGGATCTATAAAAATCTACTATAATATATATAGAGTCATCTAATTGGTATTTGATGAGATTTCTTGGCTTTTTGCTCCTATCACCATTTAATTCTTAGCTTTTCCACAGCAAGGTTACCAAACTTTTTGGTTCTTGAACTAACAAAATTGCCAGGTGAAAATGAATTCTATGCTTATGAGGTTAATACTATCCACCAAATTTTTTATTCCTCTAAGAAATTGAGAAGTTTACTACAACTATCTCAATAAGTTATTTTATGGGTGAGATGTTTATGTCCCATTGGGTGTGCTAAATACTCTTGGTCCAAAATCTACCTAAGTAGATGATATGTGCCCTCAAGACCTCAAAAAATATTAAAATATCCAAAATAGCTTTTGTATTAGTCTTCAGATTAGGTCACCTCCTATGATACTAGCTAATCTAATAAGGGGGTTGAAGACTAAAGAGAGAAATGAGAAAGTGTTAGATGTTAGAAGTTAAATATAATCAAGATTCAACCACAGTAAGAGACAAAAGTGAATAATATTCTCATTCCCTTGATTCAATTAAATTACCTAACAAAATAGCTATCATTCAATGTTACAAAGTATTAATCAATTAAACATATACACCGCTAAGCATTCTAGAGACTAAACAAATAGCAATCCAAGGATTTATCCAAAGAACGTAATACACTATCATCCAAATTTAACAAAAATTCCTAGCAATGATAATTACATACATATATGTTCTGCAACATATTTAAATAGAGGCCAAATAACACTTCAATATTCATCAAGAGGTGTATAACCTTCAATCTTACAACTTATGCAATTGTAAAAGCTAAAGAACTAACCCTTGTTCTAAGCTAAATTATACTATTTATATATCTACATTTCATTATGTTAGCTCAAAATTATTACATGGAATATCCCTAAAATCCTATTAGAGCGAGTGGAGGGAGTGGGTATCACTTTTAATGTAGCTAAGCTTAAAAATTTTAGTTATGGTTTGTTGATATGTATAGTTCAAATTCTTTCTAAGAGGTTAGCATTCATGTTGCACCATCAGATCCTAAGAATATTCTAACATGTTTACTTCCTTTCACTCCCCTTCATGGTTGAGTAAATTATGCAGGGATGGGTGTGTGGTGGACATGCCTTAGGTTATTGAGACTTTTGACAATCATGATTCTAGATAGCTAGTTAGCATGCACTAATCCTATTGACTGGGACAAGTCTAGGAGCCTTCTATTAGATGTTGTAACTTAAGAGCATCATCAGGATTTTGTTAGTTCAGCTTCCTTTGTGTCAAAATCTATGCCTTTGCAAAATTTTGAGTCTGGTATTATATTTTAGCATTGAAATATTCTAGCTTATGGATGAAATTAACTTCTTTATACGTCTGACAAACTTCTAGCTTGATGTCTTTCTTATCTATATTTCACATCCTATAGTGTGCTACTTTGGATACTAAATGCTAGACTCTTATTTGCATTGGATGATGTCAACACCTCAACAATTGTGGTCGCTTGCTAGATGAGACTCCACACTTAGCCTGATTTTGAGTCTGTCAATTTGCTAGATGCTAAATAAATTCAACATCTATGATGATGTAAGTATTTGTAAAACTCTAATACAAGTGTTATGTTGGATGCTTTGCCTTAGCCAAAAATTTTATTCAGCCCTATAATGAATGTTAGATACCAGAATTTTGTATGCCTTTGCTTACATCAACTTCTATAATGTTTGGCTACTTCGACTACTCCATGTTGGGTTTCATGCCTTAGTGAAGTTTTAATCGGGTATTGTTGTATAGTGTTGGACTACCATGCCTTAGACAAATTTTATATATGGCTATGTGCTACTGGGAATCAAGTTGCTTTGCAGTATTTCAACCCATGTTCCACCTTTGCTTTGTAGCTAAATCTTCATCAGGAACTTGATCTAGTCTTTAACTTAATACCAAAAGATACTTTAAGTCTAGTTTTTGTGTTGATGCCTTAGCAAAAATTATAATAGAACTTGAGAAAAATTATAACTTGGTCTGATTTTTAAGGATTTATGAATGAGGGTAATCAAATCAACCTACAAAAATATCTTTATTATTTGTGTCTATAGTATGTTTCAAGTTGTGAAGTGTGTTTGTGTCATGTAATCAAGTGTGAGTTAAAAGTGAAAGGTTCCATGTGTGTAGGTGAAGAGTCATGAGTGAAAAGTATCATGTGTGTAAGTAAAGAGTTATATGAGGTGTCTTATATGTAAGTGAGAGTTATGCGTGAATGTGATGTGTCATACTTAGAAGTAGGAATTTATATAATAATGAGAGACTTTATTATCATGTAATATGAAGATTTATGCATCTCCCATGATTTTGAGGTGAGTAAGAGTTAGATGCAAAGAAGAGCCTCATGTAATATTATATATTGAATATAAAGCTCTATGCTTTGTGAAAATTTTATAATGTGAATCAATATTTATCAATATAGTTTTTATTTTGTGCAATGTTGGTGTTATTGAATGAGATGATATATGTTTTATTATACGATCCTAGGAAATATAGACCTATGATATTTGGGCTCATTTGCTAATAGTGGTATCAGAGCCACCTTGGTGAGAGACACTTTAGATTCTTAGGAGAGAAGAAGAAGACAAGATATTGGAGAATTTTGGAGGAAGATATTGCAAAAGGAGATTGGAGGATGAGTGAAAGATAGCTAGAACCAAGTCTAGTGTGAATTCAAAGAAGGTTGACAAGAAGAATTTTTAAGACATTTGAAGGAAAGGATTGATGGTCTAAATAGAAAGTGGAGCTATGTACAAAGATACAAAAGGTGAAGGGTTTATGGCCCAAAATATGAAGTTATGGAAAATTAGAGATTAGATAAGATTATAGATAGTGAATACAATGAGGAAGAATGTGCAATTCAAGTGAACAAGAGTCATTTTGAGGAGATAAATTGGAAAATTGGGTCTTGGAGAAGTTTTGGTTCAATTATGAGAATAGAAACATCTAAAATGGCTATGTTTGAGAAGAGATACAACTGCATATTTCTAAAAATATATGTGTCTTAGGTGCTTGCATTTGATGGAAGATATGCATGAGAAATGCCTATATCTGATAAAATAATACATCTAAAGGTGAGTGTGTTGGTGTTTTTTTCAAGAAACTATGGAGAAAAATACATGAGAAGGAAAGTAGATTAAGAGACTCTAGTCAAAAGTAATTTCCAAGAAGAAAGGAAGTAATGATCTGAGCATTTATTTTGATCTAGAACCCTCATAATAGTGGTAAAAGTGGAAATTTTTCCTAATGCAGAAATGATCTTCCATATGTGCATGTCTACAAATTAAGTTGAGGTCCATAAGAAGAGATATATTTTTAACTTTAGGTGCACATTTGAATTGAGCACACATTTTTTATTAAAGTGAATTATCAGGCATGTTTGATTTTATTAGTTTTTTTAGGAGATATAAGACAATGATTTAATTAATTAAATAATGGAAGATATAAGGGAATTAAGTATCTGAAATGTGAACTTGAAATTCATTTAATTAAAGTTTGAGTTGAATTAAAATTTTAAGGAAAAAAATCGAGTTATAAGAAGTGGAAAATGAATTGAATTTAAAATTTATTTTGATTGAATGGAAAATTTTTGAATGAAATATTGAAATTTGAAAGAAGATGATTATCAAAAATTGAAATATTAATTTTAAATGAAGATTTTTTTTTAATTTGAGGTGATTGGGGTTTTTTAATTAATTCTATTATGGCAAATACAAAGTTTTTCCTTTCTGAATCACAAATTTTGGAAGGGCCAAATTTTACATCATAGAAAAATGAAATCAATTCTCATTGTTGAAAAACTTTGGGATATTGTAAATGGAAAAATAACAATGCCAAAATTTCTAGTAGTATGAAAGCCAAAACCAAAGGATAAAGACAAGAGTTAAATATTGAAGGCAAAAGCCTTCACACCAAATAATATAATACAGGGGGGTGTTGGAGGTATTATAATATTTGGTATCTTAAGTACCATTGTAAATATTTAGAATATAGAATATGTTTATTATTTGTGTCAATAGTATATGTCAAGGTGTGAAGTGTGTTTATGTATCATATAATCAAGTGTGAGTTATGAGTGAAAGGTGTCATGTTTGTAAGTGAAGATTCATGAGTAAAAGATGTCATGTGTGCAAGTGAATAGTTGTTTGAGGTATCTTGTACATAATTAGAGTTATGAGTGAGTGTGATGTGTCATAATTAGAAGTAGGATGTTATGTAATCATGAGAGACTTTGTCATCATGTAATATGAAGATTTATGAATCTCCCATGAGTTTGAGGAGAGCAAGATATAGGTGCATTGAAGAGTATCATGGAAGGTTATATATTAAAAATAAATTTTTATGCTATGCAACAATTTTGTAATGTGAATCAATATTTATCAATAAAGTTTTTATTTTGTGCAATATTGATGTTATTGAATGAGATGATATGTTTGATTATAAAATCCTAGGAAATATAGACCTATGATATTTGAGCTCATTTGCTAACAATTTTTTCAACCACTCTCTCTATTTAGTATCATTCCTTCTTGAAAAATTTAGTAACTCCATGAGCTCAATCTAAAAAAATTACAATGTAACTAGGGATGGGTGAATCTAGGATTTTCTCAAAAATAAATTATTTTTCACCGAATTGAAGCTAAATTTTGAATATATATATATATATATATATATATATATATATATATATATATATATATATATATATATATATATATATATATATATATATAAGTAGACTAAGAGATATCTCAAATTTTATTCTTCAAAACAAAATATGATTTTAAAAATTTCATTTCCCTTGTTCTAGATGGATGACTTAATAGGGTTGTATCTCCCTCAATATTTCTTATATTCTTTCATACAACAACTTGTTTTGAATCTTTTCAAATTCTAAACAAGCTACCATAATATTTTTCTAAATCACACTTCTCTGCAAAGATATGGCTCCTATAAAATTAGACTTTTCTAGAAAAAAACTTTCCCAATTTGTATAGTTACAAAAATACCCCATTTTACTAGAATAATTGTTTTTATACCCTTTGTTACAAAAATTTATTCTCGTAAACATAAATCATACATAATAAACTAAAATTTCAAATGATACATCTACACAATAATATTCTATGATGTAATAATCCATACAATGATACACAGGTAGATAATATCCTTAGAGTAGGGCAATACCAGTAGTACTCCTTAAAGAAGGAATAACTCCACAAGATATCATAAGATGATAGGCCACTCCATGATAAAATATGATTACAAGACAATACTTGATATGATCAATGATTAATGATTACAATGATAATATCCCTTATTTATACACTTATCATGTAATGTTACTTTGGAAATGTTATAATCATAATCTAAGTTAAATCATAGACCCTTACCCAAATCATTATTATAATATAATATTTCAATACAATAAACCTTAGGTTATATGTGTCCCATGCCAACTATCCATAACACCCATACACAATATAATATTGTATTCCGATACACCTATCTATAGGTACCATAAAATTATTGAAGAGTTCCCAATCCATGTAATATCTAGCTCCCATAATCTTATAAATATGGGAAAGTCTGAAAGCTCCCCCACAAGAGGTTAAGTTGAGCATTTGAAAGCTCAAGTAAGTGAGATCCAAGTATGAGAGTGGGGATAGAAAGCCTAGCTATCTAGAGGACAAGTGTGTCTTTATAAAGAGTATATGTCCAAGGATTATATAAGCAAGAGTGGCATATGGTAATTGGATGAATCCACAAGAGGTGAAGGCCCAACAACAGGACCAAATCTACTCATTAAATGTAACCTAATGAGTATTTTGAATACACTTCTATTTTGTAAATCTAATAAAATAACTATTATCATTATGTCAATATTGTGGTGTTATTCTTTACATTATATATCCTTGTTTATTTTATTGTGTATATTCTATTTTCTAATAAAAATTTGTATAGTAATATGTCATTACCATTTAACGTTTGTGCGTCAATATGAGACACCATAGCATGAGGAGGGATTCAGAAGACATTCTTGTAATTCCAAGTATTCACATGCTTATAGATAACTTTAATATTTCTAAGTTGATTCATCTATTATTATATAATATAATAACATCTTGTCAATTTAATGGTTATTAAGATCCATGTAGTAATATCAGAGTATACATATTTCTCCCCTCCAATCACCTTTTATATTAGTTGGCAATCATTTCACTTTTCAACGAAGATAATTGCTATATAAAGAAACATAATTTCTATTATTTATGTGTTCCTTTATTATCTTTATGCACTTTCTAGGTAATGTTATAACTCCATATATTTTTTTAAAGTAATATGAAATTCTATAATCTAAGACTTACATAAAAGAAATAGAAAATACTAAATATGACACTATTAATGAAAATGATTTTTTTTAATATATATAGTAAAAGTAGATTATAATTTTTTGTTGAAAACAATTCTAATAAAATATAAATATGTTATATAAAATTATATTTTAAATTTTAAAAAGTATATTAAATTTAATATCTTTTCTTTATATTCCATGTTTATTTCTTATATAAAAGAGGTTGGAATGGGAAATATTAATATATTTTATGTGATGTTGTAGGAGAAAATACTACTCATTTTCTTATTTCTAAGTCTTAACCAAAATGACTATTGATTCAAGACTATCCAAATGGTTATATGTAGGGTAACTAGAAATCGCAAGTAACTACCACATTTTGTATATAAAGGAGAGAGGAATGCTTAAACAGATAAGTGCATAAAGAGAAGAACGATAAAGAGACAATGGATCTAGAAAAAGAGAGAGGAGGGCATCCAAGAATGACATAGAAGAGAGAAAAGAAATGGAATATACAAGGAGAAACGGAGCAAAAGCATTGTTGTGAATATTTTTGGGTTTACAAATACAAAATATAGAATATATATTAAGTCATTGTGACATGATATGTGTCTTAACTCCTTCCTTGTATAGCCTATTGGATCCTTCACAATAACATATACAAATTTCTTTATTCCATTATGTGTGTCGAAGTGAGAAATACCTTGCATGATTGAATAATAGATTATAGTCCTATATATATTTTGGTGTCTAGGGTTGGTATGTGCAGGTTGGATAAAAATACAAAGCTAGGTCATTGTTAGAGCAGAGATGTAGGGATGTTTGATTATCCATGATTTTATATAAGCAATAATACATTATTACCATTATTACAAGACCATAATACCATGCAAACAAGGAAAAAAATTCCCAATATGGATCCCATGAAGAACTGTCTCGTGGAACTGATGTCCTAAAAATTATGATCTTAAAGTGCCACTGTCTTGAGACATTGTCATCTTGGTTATCACTTCATATGCAATAATATATTATCATTGTCATCATAAGACATTGTCACCATAAAGGAGTTGTTGGCCTTGTAAAAAAAACCTCCTTCCTTTTAACTTTTGAGTTAAATTTTGAGTCGTGCACTCCATTCCTTGTGGGGTGCATGAAAGTTTTAAAGGGTGTGCAAAGTCATGTGCACCATTTTTTATTTGTGCATTCCATTATTTATGGAGCGCATGAAATTATCAAGGGATGCGCAAAGTTGCACTCCCCGTCTAGTCTCATGTGCCCCACTTTTAGTGAGTTACACGAAAGCAACAAGGGGCATGCTAAGTCGCACACCTCATTTTTGGGTCGTGCACCCCACTTCCAAGTGGAGCACATAAAAGAATCAAATGGCATACTAAGTCATGCACCCTGTCTAGGCTCATGCACCCCAATTTTAGTGATGTGCATGAAAGCATCAAGGGGTGTGCTAAGTTGTGCACCCCATTTTTGGATCATGCACCCCACTTCCAAGTGGAACACATGAAATTTTCAATGGGCATGCTAAGTTGCACATCCCATATAGTCTCATGCACCCCACTTTTAGTGAGGTACACAAAATCATCAAGGGGCATGGTAAGTTGCACACCCTATTTTTGAGTCGTACGCCCCACTTCCAAGTGGAGTGCACAAAAGTGTCAAGGGGTGCACAAATTTTGAGCACCCCACTCTGAGTCATGTGATCACTTGTAAAGTATACTAGAGAATTAAAGGTGCACAAATTTTGTGCATCCCTTCTTAAAGTCGTGTGCCTCATAAAATCACACCCCACTTGAGCCAATGAGAAATAGATATGTGGGCAGCCATGCCTAGTGAAGATCCAATCAAAAAGATCTTGGAGGCATCCAATCAACACCCAATGAAGAATTAATTCATGCACCCTGGCCCTTGTGGCACAAATAATAAGGCTCCTCCTAATAATAAGTAAGTAGTGCTCCACGTAATGATATTAATGTAGGCCCTTTAAAAATAAGGTGGTAGACTTCCCTCACGACATCAATGTAAGTGGATTCAATATGTGCATGCAGAGTGCATTATAGATATAAGTCATGAAGGTTAAATTAAGCTATTGAGATATTGAGCACTGTGGCATAGGAGCATCACCAGTCCACAAATGGCTTCCATGAGCATTGTTGTAATTGGAGTAACAAATATAAAGACCTGAATAAATAAATTAACAAGGGCTTGGTCAGTGACCAAAATAGCAGGAAGGGCCAAGGATCCAAAGGCACTGATTGACCCACTTTAATAAAGCAAGGATATCATTCCATACTAGTATTGGGAGGTGGATAATATAACAATATATAATTTTGATCTAACATAGGAAGACAACCAATGTCACCATACTCTACTAAGGGGTCTATTTATAAGGGCACAAAGACATTGGAGAGCCAAGCCCTGTATGCAACAAATGGGCTACCAACCTTGGTAAATTAACTTGCCCTAGATTCTACCACTCCTTGGACCTCCTAGCATGGCTAGAATTAGCATATGACTCCAATAATAGGACTATCAGGGATCACACAAATCAAGTGGTGTTTAGGTTAACAATTGATAGAATTAAAAGGGTATTTGGGCTCTCCATAATCTCACAAATATTGAACTTCTAGATATTATCTCTCTAGTACAATTTCATTCTCAAAACCACCTTCTCAAGCATGATCCTGAATAGAAATAAGTATATACCTCCCAATTTCCCTATTCATAAGTTCATTCTCCACCCCTAGGCACAATATTATGCATATATGATCAACCTAGTGCTAGGCATGAAATACTTGGATCATATTACAAAAGAGATCCTCTTCTTGATACTGCAATGAAACAAAATAGATAAGATGCCAATGTACCAATGGAAATAGGTCATTAGCGATAATATGAACAAAGAATTGACAGAGTTGCAGGAATTCATACTATCTGATAAAGAACAATTCCCCATTTTTTCCTACTACTCATTTTTTATTCATATAGTTTTGGGCCAATTGGAGCAATCTTTGATCACGCGGATGGGGGATTCTATGCCACCACAATCTATGATAGATTAATGTGTGTATAGTATGGGTGCTCAATCTATGTAGATTTCTTTGATAGTGTCCTTCCAATGATCCATGCTCACATATGTGGAGAAGAACATGATAGATTTGGGCTCGGGATGAGGATGTTCCTACGTGAAGTAAAAGTAGGAGACTTCTTCTATATAGAGGAATATTATTATATTAGATTGTATGGGTCTAATTTACCACTAAATAATTGCCTAAATTTTTCCCAACATCCATAGCCATTCTGGAGATAACAATGCAGATAGTGGAGGAGGTGAAAACATGTTCTATAAAGAATAAGGGAGGAGTTCTGTGGTTTTCAATATTCTACACAATGGGCACCTATACATATATAGACCACTTATATTTGCTTTGAGCTATCTAGAATATAGACACATACTATTTTCAAGAAATTACTTGGAGACCCTATGACCCTCATGGTTATCATAAATAGACTATCTCCTCAAAGATCTCTCTCTTGCAAGTTACACATAGGGAAGACCATTTTGAAGATGAAATGCAAAAGACTTTTAGCCAGAACCAGTCATTATAATTGGTGTGGAAAATGGATAATAGACCATATAAAAAATTGGAAGCAATAGGGGATTATAGATCTGACTTGAGGTTACACAAGAAATTACTGGTTGATAAGGTGGTCCTTCTGGTCCCTGTTACACCTCCAAAATAATTCCATGACCCCACCTTTTAGGTTGTCCATTAGAATACAGATCTATTCAAATTCATTATGAAGATAGTATATGAAGATTAATAGGAAAAAGTGAGGCTTCCTGCATATTATAGCTCTCGCATTGCTACATAAAAGAGAAAGGAGTTGATCACTCACTCCTCAAACCAAGTGCAAAGCTTTGCATCATTGAACCAGGCCTTGATATCTCCATCTAACCAAACTAATATGGCAGTTTTCCAATCCATGTTGTTCTCTGCCACCCTAGTAATCAATCAAGAAGAACATCCAATCCCTCTCAAAGCTTTAAAGAAAATATAGGAAGTGGGGGGATTGTCTAGCATACTCAAGGAGTATAACTTCCAATAACTAAGCCCCTCACAATATCCCACTAGGAAGAGGACTAGGACTGAGTCATATATTTTAAACACGGAGAACTTCACACTATCTAAAATGAGGGACACACTCTAGTTAACTATTGATGAAGAGGATCAAATACAAGATATAGAGGAACAAATATCTCCTAGTAAAGGAGTAAGTAAATCCAGAGAGACAGCAAGACAAGAGATGTGTGTGTCCACTATTACATTTTCCATCCCCCTTCCACCAAGTCTAAAGTAAGCCACAATCAATCTTGGCAAGGGAGTTATGATGGTTGAAGTTGACCTAGTGGATATGATGAAATCGCACGTGGTCTCCCAAGAGTAGATGGTAGAATCTATGGAGAAGGAGTTTGTAGTTTTAAATACCAGGGTTATAGAAGTAGAGTAGTTATAGCATAAGGTACAATAATTGCAAGCTAATATAGACCAGATGAAGTAAATGCTAACTCCCTCTTAGGATATCACCATGCAAGCCAGTGATCACTCCAAAACAATTGAAGAGTTCAAGTAGGATATGAAGGATAAGATACAGGAGATAAAGGATGATCTCTCGATGATATTTTACAATATTTATGCTACTAGGCATATTGTTGGTATTCTAAAAGACCTATTGCAGCAATCAAATTAGAGAGTGAATCTGATATACCCTATGATCCAAAAATTCAAAGAAAATTATGTGGAGTGTTGGATATTTTGAGTCCTCTAAGTCAAAGTTGTCATTCATGTCACCTGATAGAGTTATCACTCATATCAAGGAATTCAGAAAGAAATAAAGTCATCAAAGATTATCACTATCATCTAGGAAAAAGCTTCAATAGTGCAAAAGTTAAAGGCAAAAAGGCTCCATAATATTTTAATATTTTTAGGAGCACAGGTTAAGTGATTGGTTCATAAAAACCTAAGAAGGGTTATTGCAAAGGTTAAAAAGGAGGTCCAATATTTATTTTATAAATTATTATTCCGAGAGGCATTCCTACAATGGCAGATAGGGGGGTGAGAGGCAAAGAGGTCATACATGTCACGCTGTAAATAATTTTTTTTATTAAAAAGTCAAAATTAACAAAAACATTTAAAATATTTAAACTAAAATATCCGACTAACCAACAGTTGCAAACATTTAAAATATTTAAACTAAAACAATCGACTAACCAACCATTGCAACTGTTTAATAAAATAGCTTAGATATAAAGGATATATATCTAAAAACACCGAGAGTTATCAATCTCGAGGCACCTATCTTGGAGATCACACCCCCAAGAAATGAGATAGGCACCTTGAGATTGATAACTCTTGGTATTTTTAGATATATATCCTTTATATCTAAGCTAGTTTAAATTCACAAGGAATTTAAATTTTATAAATACATATTAGTTACAAGGTTGTGCAATAAGACAAGGCTCCAAGGTTTAAGTTAAGTTAAAGCCTAAGGTTGGTTTGATTTAATTTATAATATTTAAATTTAATTTTAATTCAATTTAAATACCTTATAACCTAATCAACCAATCCGATGTTGAATTAAATCGATGCACCGACATGATTACATGGAAGACAAAGGAAACTATATATAATACCTAAAAAACATTGATTAATTGATCCTTGCTCAAAATAAGAAAATGCATATGAATTGGTGGTTGAGCTCATGAGAAAAAATGAACGAATTTTAAGGACGATGATCGAAATAAAGGAAAGTGCATTGAAATCCTCAAGCCATCTAGGAAGTGTGGCATAGTGGCAAGGAGACATTGGTTAAGTTTTTGTGGTAACGTTGACCTGTGTTTGAATCTTGGCAAGATGCAATTCGGTTGGTTTTGGGAACACCAAAGCACTGTGCATGTTTTTTTTTTCATCGGTAGCATAAGGAACTTAGAGCACGTGGTGCTCTCAATTCTCAAAGTGAGTGCTTAGATCACGTGGCAATAGAGCCACAACTAAGGTGCAGGTCATGGGCAGAGTTAGGGGTCCGAATCCCCTCCAAGGAAGAGGTAATATTTTTGCTGAGCATTTAATAATATTACCTATGTTGATGATTAATTACTTTTAGCAAAGTGGGAGTTAAAATTTTTTTATTATTTGGAAAATTGCTAGCTGAGAAGTATTGATTGGAAATAAAGTTAGGAGGCATAATGAGTTTAGGTATTGTTTTAAATAAAGTCTTAAATAATAAATTTTGGATGCTTGAAAAGTGAGACTTTAATAGAGTTAATTTTAATTTGAAATAGATATTTGTCAAGGAGATTATTTTTGAAAGATATTGAGCATTGTTTTATAGATGGAGTGATAAGGTGTATTTTGGTTGATATTATTTTTGTGTTATGATTTATTGAGAAAATAAATATCCTCTAACCCTTATTGAGTTTGTCAAATAAGTAATTGTGAGTGTGGTAGATTTGAAAAAACAACTACTCTTCAAGAAAAGGTATGGGCAATTTTCTTCTTTGTTGAGTTAGGTGATTGGCTTGATTGAAAATTAAGTTTGGAGTGAAAAGGAATTGATTAGGGTTTCCTTTTTGGAAGTGGTTGGTTTAATGCTTCAAGATTTTATGATTTCAGAGTTGTGATTAAAACCTTATTTTATAAGCATTGTTGTTGAAACCATTGGTTGTATAAAAAACCTAAGTTAGGGTTTGAGAAAAATATGAGTATCATTGTTATATGAAGAATGTTTTATTAGCATTGTTTTTTAAGCCAATTGGTTATGAAAATAACTTGAACTTGAGTTAGAAAAGAACATGAGTATCATTTTTATGTGAGATTTGTGTTGTGCATTGTTGGAAACATTTTGAGTTGGATGATACATGCTTGGACTAGGTTTTGTGAGAAATGGTTGTTCCTTGAAGTGATTGGTTGAGTAGAGTTGATTAAGCCTAGTCAAGTGATTATGTGAAGTGGTTGATCAAGTCCATGAAACAAACTATTCAATATTCTAATTTGAGTTGAGATTGAGTTTTGAGAATAGAACATATTGAGTCTCTAACAATTCTCTACATGCTTATATGAGTTTGATTTGAGTTGAGATTGATTTTTGAGTATAGAACATATTGAGTCTCTAAAAATTCTTTGTATGCTTCTATGAGATTGATTTGAGTTGAGATTGATATTTGAGAATATAACATATTGAGTCTCTAAAAATTCTCTTTATGCTTATATGAGATTGATTTGAGTTGAGATTGAGTTTTGAGTATAGAACATATTGAGTCTCTAACAATTCTCTTTATGCTTCTATGAGATTGAGTTGAGAAAGTGATTGAGCATTGAGTATAGAACATATTGAGTCTCTAACAATTATCTTTATGATTCTATGAGATTGGACAAGTTATGTGTGGACTTGTTAAGCTGATTTGAGGTAAGTCTTTGAGAAGGCTTATGGACTAATTTTGTGTGAGCTTTTGTGGAAGCTTGCAATGCAAATTTGAGTAAGTCCTAGAGAGGACTTATTGAGCATATTTGGATAAGTTTTGTGTGAGCTTGTTGAGAATATTTGGACAAGTTTTGAATGAGCTTGTTGAGCAAATTTGGAAAAGCTCTGAGTGAGCTTGTTGAGCATATTTGGACAAGTTCTGAGTGATATTGTTGAGCAGATTTGGACAAGTTCTGAGTGAGCTTGTTGAGTATATTTGGACAGGTTCTGTGTGGAACTTTTGAGTAGATTTGAGTAGGTTTGAGTGGACTTATTGAGCAAATTTGAGCAGGTTCTGAGTGGACCTGTTGAGCAAATTTGATAAGGTTCTGAGTGGACCTATTGAGTAGATTTGAGCAAGTTTTGAGTGGACCTATTGAGCAGATTTGAGCAGGTTTTGAGTGGAATTTTTGAGCATATTTGAGAAGTTTTTGAGTGAACCTATTGAGTAGAGCTTTTGAGGTGACAAGGTAGAGAGGACAGAGTCTCCAGTGGATAGAGATCCATCAGCCAGGACATTGAGGATAGGTCTTTTGAGTGAGGATAAGAGTCTTTAAGTGGAAAGAGATCCAAATTCAATGCAGTAAAGGTAGTGTCTTCTATAAGATCACTATCCAAAGCATAGGAGAAGGAGTTCTCATGTGGATAGAGATCTACAAACCAAATTTAGAGGATCAGCATCTCCTTTGGAAAGAGGTCCATAAACATTGTAATTTAGAAGGATTCTTGAAAGATTATTTGAGAAATATTTTCTCTATGGAGGTAGCCCACATTGGGTGAACCACATTAAATTTGTGTCTCTATTGTGTATGGTTTTTATGAATTGCTTTGATTACTGTTATTGATACTGCTATCTATACACTGCATAATATTGATTTGAAAATAAAAGTAAAAAGTGGTCTTATACTATTCACCCCCCTCTTAGTATAAGCTTGTGTTCTTCAATTGGTATCAGAGTAGGTTCCTTTAGAAGAGTTTGACAACTTGAAGGAAAATCGGTCTAAGAACACAATGGATCAAAAGGATCAAATATACGGGTCCATCAATAATGTAGTACCAATCTTTTATGGAAGTGACTTCTTGTATTGGTGTGTGCTTATGATATTTCCCCTGATGGCACTTGGCAATGAAGTTTGGGATGTAGTGGAACTTGGATACAATTTAGCAACTAATCCTCCTATAGATAAGGAAGGTAAGCTTATAATGCATGTAAATGAATACAATTATAAAAGGGTTGTGTAGATTATAATCTATGAAGGTTATGGAGTGTACAACAGTAAAAGATATATAGGAACTATTGCATACCATATATGAAGGAGATAAAAGTGTCAGGAAAGCTAAGATCAAAAATCTCAAAGGAGAATTTGAGAACCTAAGAATATAGGATGATGAAAATATTCATGACTATCTCAACAAGGTTGAACTTATACATGAGATGAAAGGTCTTGGAATGAAGGTTGATGAATCTGATGCGTGTGATAAGATCTTGATAACTCTTTCAAAAATGTATAGTAAAAAGGTTTTTTCTATAGAAACATCAATTGATAGTGATTCTCTGACAAGAAATTCTTTGTTTGGCATGCTTACTACTTTTGATATAAGAACAAAATATCCTATTCCTCTGAAAGAAGTTGCATTCAAAGTGGATAAGATAGATTCAAGCAGTGAGTCATCTAGTGATGAAGAAGCAAATTATGGCAGAAGAGATAAAGGTTTTAGAAGACCCATAGATCAAAGATCTGTTAAGTGTTTTAATTGTGGAAAGTATGGACATTATGCAACAAAGTGCAAAGAGCCAAAGAGAAACAATGATGAAGAAAAATAGGACCATAGGTACAAGGAATCAGAAAGATACAAGCACCAAAAGAAAAGCAAGGATGGACAAAGCAGACAAGGAAATAAGTTCTTCCAAAGGCAAAAGAGAAGCTACTATGTGAATAATGCAAGTAGTACTCAAATAATAGTGATGCTAGTTTTTCAAACAATGATAGATATGAAGTCCTATTTATGGTTGAAGATAAAGAACCAGTTAATAAAAAGACTCCAGTTATTCTCAAGTGTTTTATATGTGGTAAATTTGGACATCTTTAATATTATTGTGCAAGGGATGGTTATAGTTTCATGTGGTAAATATTCTAATGGTATTAGAAGAAGAAGTGAGTGATCCTATAGAAGACAAGTGAAAAGAAAGAAATGATATAGATAAAGGTAAATAAATAGAGGATTATTCAGTAGAGAATGGTTATGATCTCAATGGAGAACTTATCTATTCCCTTGACACAGTAAATATGGTAAGAAAGCAACACTCTAATATTGAAAATCAGTTTCAATAATGTGATGAAGAAATATTATTGCTCATAGAGGATTTAGAAAATTCAAAGGCTAAGGTAAGCAATTTCAAAGATAAGTTAGAAGAAAATATTTTTGAATGTGAAAAGTTAACACAAGAAGTGGCCCTACTAAAGGAATATTTAAAGGATTCCAAGAATAAGCTATACAAGTATGTAAACAGTGGAAAGAGTGTGGATAAAATAGTCAATATACAAAGAAGAGCAACAAACAAGACATGTCTTGGTTCTAAAGAGGTTCAAAAAAAAAGGGAAGAAGAGTCTACTTCAAGTCTTGAAGAAGAAACTTCAGAAGAAGATACATCAGAATAATATAGTGTAAGCGGGAGTGAGACATCAAAGGATGAGTTTGACAACAAAGAGTTAAACAAATATAAGAATAATGAACAGAGAAGATACATATGGAACAATAATTAGAACAGGAGACCAATGAGGTCAAGACAAGGAAGCTTCAATGGAAGATGTTTTTCATATCATAGGTTTGGACACATAGCTTCACAATGCAGGACACATGAAAGATAGTAATATGGAAAAGGATAGCTTTTCCAAGGGTATTGCTACTCATGTAATGAGTTTGGTCACCAGGCAATGAATTGCAAGACTCATGATAGAATAGGATATGACTTCACTAGGAGAAATTCTAAGACAGTTGCAACTCCAAGGAATAATAACATTAAGTGTTATAAGTTCAATAATGATGATCACACAGCAAGATGGTGTAGAGAAAATATTCCAAAAATAGACATGAACAGGAACAGGAATATGAAAAAAAATAGGAATATGAACAGGAATAGTAACATGGATGAGAACAAAAATAGGAACAGGAATAGGAACATGGATGTGAACAAGAACATGAACATAAGTGATGATAGGAATAGGGATGATGACTTAGGAAAGAGGATTCAGAAAACTTAGAAAAGAAGAGAAAAATATAAAGGTAAAGAACAGTGCTTTTAGGGAGTAGAAACACTCCCACCCCAGAATTAACCACCTCATGTGGAGGTGGGGGAGGGGCTAAGCTAAGAGGCTCATTCTTAGCCCCGATACCCAAAGGTTACCCTTTCCCATTGATTTCAAAGGGGGAGAGATTTGTGTATTGGGGAGATATTTGATATTTGATAAAGCATTGAGCCAGGAGGAGCAATGTCCTAGCGGTAGAAATATCCTAGGGGGAGAAAAATTACATAAAGGTCAAGTTTTCAATAAAAAATGATTTGGGTTACCATCAATGACAAAGGGGGAGATTTTTGGATATTTTGAGTCCTCTAAGTCAACATTGTCATTGATGTCACCTAATAGAGTTATCACTCATATCAAATAATTCGGCAAGAAATAAAGTCATCAAAGGTTATCACTATCATCCAAGAAAAAGCTTCAACAATGCAAAATATAAAGGTAAAAAGGCTCCATAATATTTTAATAATATTGGGAGCACATGTTAAGTTATTGATTCATAAAAACCCAAGAAGGGTTATTTCAAAGGTTAAAAAGGACATCCAATATTTATTTTATAAATTATTTAAATTTACAAGGAATTCAAATTTTATAAATACATATTCGTTACAAGGTTGTGCAATAAGACAAGTTTCTAAGGTTTAATTAAGTTAAAGCCTAAGGTTGGTTTGATTTAATTTATAATACCTTATAACCTAATCAACCAACCCAACATTGAATTAAATCGATGCGCTGACGTGGTTGCATGGAAGACAAAGGGCACTATATATAATGCCTAAAAGATATTGATTAATTTATCCTTTCTCAAAATAAGAAAAGGCATATGAATTGGTGGTTGAGCTCATGAGAAATAATGAACAGATTTAAAGGATGACGATTGAAATAAAGGAAAGTGTATTGAAATCCTCAAGACATATAGGAAGCATGGCGTAGTGGCAAGGAGACATTGGTTAAGTTTTTATGGCAACGTTGAGCTGCATTTGAATCCTGGCAGTACGTAATTCGGTTGGTGTTTGGAACACCAAATCGCTACACATGTTTTTATTTTCACCAACAACATAAGTAACTTAGAGCATGTGGTGCTCTCAATGCTCCAAGCGAGTGATTAGCTCATGTGGTAATAGAGCTATGTCTAAGGCACAAGTCATGGGCAAAGTTAGGGGTTCAAATCCCCTCCAAGGCAGAGGTAATATTTTTGTTGAGCATTTAATAATATTGCCTATGTTGATGATTAATTACTTTTAGCAAAGTGGGAGTTAAAAGGTTTTTATTATTTGGAAAATTGCTAGCTAAGAATTATTGATTGGAAATAAAGTTATGAGGCATAAGGAGTTTAGGTATTGTTTTAATTAAATTCTTAAATAAAAAAATCTGGATATTTGAGAAGTAAGACTTTAATAGAGTTAATTTTATTGTGAAAGAGATATTTTCCAAGGAGATTATTTTTGAAAGATATTGAGCATTGTTTTATAGATGGAGTGATAAGGTGTATTTTGGTTGATATTATTTTTGTGTTGTGATTTATTGAGAAAATAAATATCCTCTAACCCTTATTGAGTTTGTCAAAGAAGTAATTGTGAGTGTGGCAGATTTGCAAAACCAACTACTCTTCAAGAAAATGTATGGATAAAATTCTTCTTTGTTGAGTTAGGTGATTGGCTTGATTGAAAATTAAGTTTGGACTGAAAAGGAATTCATTAGGGTTTCCTTTTCGTAAGTGGTAGGTTTAATGCTTCAAGGTTTTCTGATTTCAGAGTTGTGATTAAAACCTTGTTTTATAAGCATTATTGTTGAAACCATTGGTTGTATTAAAAACCTGAGTTAGGGTTTAAGAAAAACATGAGTATCATTTTTAGATGAAGAATGTTTTATTAGCATTGTTTTTTAAGCCAATTAGTTATGCAAAGAACTTGAACTTGAGTTAGAAAAGAACATGAGTATCATTGTTATGTGATATTTGTGTTGGGCATTATTGGAAATATTTTGAGTTGGATGATACATGCTTGGACTAGGGTTTGTGAGAAAGGGTTATTCCTTGAAGTGATTGGTTGAGTAGAGTTGATTGAGCCTAGTCAAGTGATTATGTGAAGTGGTTGATCAAGTTCCATGAAAAAAACTATTCAATATTCTGATTTGAGTTGAGATTGAGTTTTGAGAATAGAACATATTGAGTCTCTAACAATTCTCTTTATGCTTCTATGAGATTGATTTGAGTTGAGATTGAGTTTTGAGTATAGAACATATTGAGTCTCTAATAATTCTCTTTATGCTTTTATGAGATTGATTTGAGTTGAGATTGAGCTTTGAGAATAGAACATATTGAGTCTCTAACAATTCTCTTTATGCTTCTATGAGATTTATTTGAGTTGAGATTGAGTTTTGAGTATAGAACATATTGAGTCTCTAACAATTCTCTTTATGCTTCTATGAGATTGAGTTGATAAAGTGATTGAGCATTGAGTATATAACATATTGAGTCTCTAAAAATTCTCTTTATGATTCTATGAGATTGGACAAGTTATGTGTGGACTTGTTAAGTTGATTTGAGGTGAGTCTTTGAGAAGGATTGTGGACTAATTTTATGTGAGATTTTGTGGAAGATTGCAATGCAGATTTGAGTAAGTCCTAGAGAGGACTTATTGAGCAGATTTGGATAAGTTATATGTGAACTTGTTAAGCATATTTGGACAAGTTCTAAGTGAGCTTGTTGAACAAATTTGGACAAGTTCTGAGTGAGCTTGTTGAGCATATTTGTACAAGTTATGAGTGAGATTGTTGAGCATATTTGGACAAGTTTTGAGTGAGCTTGTTGAGCAGATTTGGATAGGTTTTGTGTGGACCTATTGAGCAGGTTTTGAGTGGACCTGTTGAGCATATTTGATTAGGTTTTGAGTAGACCTGTTGAGTAGATTTGAGAAGGTTCTAAGTGGACCTGTTGAGCAGATTTGAGCAGGTTTTGAGTGGACCTGTTGAGCATATTTGAGTAGGTTATGAGTGGACCTATTGAGAAAATTTGAGAAGGTTTTGAGTGAACCTATTGAGTAGAGCTTTGGAGGTGATAGATAAGAGAGGACATAGTCTCCAGTGGATAGAGATCCATCAACCAGTACATTGAGGACATGTCTTTTGAGTGAGGAAAATAGTCTTCAAGTGGAGATAGATCCATAGTCAATGCAGTGGAGGCAGTGTCTTCGATAGGATCACGAACCAAAGAAGAGGATAAGAATTTCTCCTGTGGATAGATATCCACAAACCAGACATAGGGGATTGTTGAGTGGTATTTTCACCCAGTTGTGAAAGTACACTCTCCCTTAGGATTTGGACTCCAAATCCCCTCTTGCAAAGAAGTCAAACAAACAACTTCTCCAAGGTCTCTGCTGTATTAGCATTTGCAACTGTGTATTAGTGATATCAAATAAAGATAATCAATTAAAATTCTTGGAACACCTTAGTGATTGCAAGTAACTGTAAACAAGGGGCAATGTTGGTTTATTTTACCATGAAACTTTAGTGATTGTTCATTATTTTATTATTTTTTTTAGATTTTGTAATTTTTAATGTTCATTAAACCTTTTGGAAAATAAAATAAAATGAACAAAAAAAATTACAAAAAATTAAAATTAGAACACGTTCAGTCTGATGCTATCCTATTCCAACAAAATCGAATACGTGAGATTTTCGTACATGCAACCTAGCATACTTGACTTGCAAAACAAACACAATCAAAATAAACTAGGTGCTAGGTCCAAGGGTTTAAAATAATTTCCAGATTACAGAAATTCACATGAAATAACCCAAAACAATGGCATGTATTTCATTTATAAATCTGAAATCTGAAAGGAGAAAAATAGAACAGTTAAAATGAAGCATGCAAAAAATTTCTCATCCTTTCTTGCCCATAAAATGCAAATTTTTGAACAATTCTGCATTAAAAATAATGTGTCTTGTTACAATAGCAGAATCTTTGGTTTTTCTCAAAACCAGCAAAAGTGGAAGAAAAGCACTCCACAGCAGGCTCAGAACGGCTAATCACCATCAACTCTGCAACCCGCTCGTAGCGGTTTTTGACCCCTGTCTCAATATGTGCCTCTGCATTTTATACTTGCTGGTGCGGTTCTCTGCTTCGTTCTACGATGCTTCGTTTCACCTTCCATATTGTATCGTTTTGTCTTCAAGATTGCTTTGTTTCACCTTCCTCGCATTTCCATTGCTTTTGATTTCATGCTCGAGATCTTTTCTATGAATTATAATGCCTCTGCAGCCCTTATGCATGTACGACATGTGTTTCGCACTTTCCTGCATGTTCTGTAATGGCCCCATGTAAATCATGACCAAAAATAGCATGTAGCTTTGCTCCCTTACTATCATCGCGAAAACGCGACATGTCGCGATATCGCGACATTTTCCTCCCAGTAGCCTTGTCCACCTTCATGCACAGCGAAAATGAGACATGTCGCGATATCGCAACATTTTTTTGTCAGAAGCTTTGGTTCTCATCATGCATCGCGAAAATGAGACATGTCACGAAATTGCGACATATTTTCCTTTCGTACAACTTCGCTACTTTTTGTCACGAAATCGTGACGCTTTTCTGCTTCGGGCCCCTTCGCTGTTTCTTGTCGCGATATCGTGACGTTTTTTTGCTTCGGGCTGTCTTGCTGCATTTGGCTGCGAAAACGTGACATGTCGCAAAATCATGACATATTTTCCTTTTGTACAACTTCATTGCTTTTTGTCGCGAAATCGCAACGCTTTTCCACTTCGGGCCCCTTCGCTATTTCCTGTCACAAAATCACGATGTTTTTAGCACCTTGCCCTGTTTGACTTGTTTGACCATGATTTTGTGACATGTCGCGATTTCGCTACCAGTTTCCATTCTATATTTCTCTCTCCTCTCTGGACCGCGATTTCACAACACGTCGCAAAATCACAACAATTTTTGATCAATGCATCTTCCTGCTTGCCTGGGTCACAAAAACGTGACATGTCGCGATATCGCGACACTATTTCATTTCTGCCAGCAACGGAGCAACATGTCGTGATATTACAACACTTTTTTATTTCTGCCAGCGACGGAACAACATGTCACGATATCGCAACAACTTTTCTTTTTCGGCAGTGACGGAGCGACATGTCACGATATCGTGACAACTTTTTATTTTCGGCCACGACAGAGCGACATGTCGCGATATCATGACAACTTTTTATTTTCAGCCGCGACAGAGCGACATGTCGCGATATCGTGACACTTTTTCTCCTTAGTGAAATTTTTGCTTTTTTCTTGATTTTTAGCATCTGGGCTACTGTAGTTTTCTTTGAAATCATGCAAAAAGGTGGGTCCCCAATTTTGGGGTGTGTTGTGGATCAGCCACAACAAATGGTGACTCTACTGTCAAATGCTCTTGAGCATTTTGGTGAGAACCCAACCTAAAACATACAAGCTTAGATACAGGCGTCAGCACATCAAAGATAAACAAATACCAATAGATCAGAAATACATGAAACATCATAATCATAAGTATCAGCTCGATGTGTGTAATGTGTTTCATTCCCTATCATTTGAACTTGATCAACATTCCATTGTCAGCTTTACTTATGATTTGTATGCAAGGCTATGAATGATTTATGCAGGATTTGATGCATGATGAAGATGCTAGAGATGTAACAACCTGCCTTATAAATGTTCAAACCTTCTTCTATCATGGACAAACATATTAAAAATGTCAAACCCTCTTAGGACCAAAAAATATATACTAAATTAATTTACTAGATCCCAAAGTTGGTTATGTGTCACTACCATCTTGAACCCATGTGCAAGTGAAAGTGAAATCAGAACTTTGGGGAATAGGATTCCCAACCTAAGCGAGATGGGAATTTAACCCTATCCTTATTATTCTGATTTGGAGTTCATTACCTCATCTTGAACAAAATAATCTAACCTGTTATGAATGAAATGGTCAGGCTAGTCTATCCATATGAGCAATCAGTGGTCTTGCTTTTAGATAAGACATGTTGCCATGCATAAGCATACTTAAACCCCATAATCCATGACTTGGCTTTCATTCATTCTTTTTCTTTTATTTCTTGGACCTTTGGGATGACTACCCATCCTTGCTAGGGACATGTAGTACGATCCCTCCAATCCAATATTAGGATGAAATGGAAAATATTATCTTTTATCTCTTGGACCTTCGGGATGACTACCCATCCTTTGCAGAGGACACGTAGTACAATCCTTCCAATCCAAGATTGAGATGAAATGGGAAAATTTAGTTTTACTTTTATTGCTTGGACTTTTGGGATGACTACCCATCCTTTGCAGAGGACATATAGTACGATCCTTCCAATCCAAGCTTTATGATGAAATGGGAAAAAAAATGGAAGCTTTGGGGAATCGGATTCTCAACCTAAGAAAGATGAGAATTAAGTCCTATCCTTACTACTCCATGTAGGTCAAACCAGAGCTTTGGGGAATCGGATCCTCAACCTAAGTTCGATGAGGATTTAACCCTATCCTTACTACTCTGGTTTTAGGCTTTAAGCTTTTATGGGAGTGGTAAAAACCACTGTTTCAAGGATTATGTTGCATGATAGGACAAACATGAAATATTCTTTTCACCTTACCTTTTCATCCAAGGATGGTTTTGACCATTTTGTCCAAGATTATTTTTAATGTGCATGGAATGTGCTTGGTTCAAGATAGTTTGGGCTGCAGTTCTCAACCTCAGGATCCTTTTAATATATGTTATGTAATAATCCTAAGAGGATTCAACGCCTTCTCAATAATTGCCCATGGAATAAAAATGTGACTGAGATGATATGTATATGCAATGCAGAATATGACATGAGATATGAATGCACTGCTTCTTTTGGAATATATCATCTATTTTACCATAATGTGCAAAACTGACAACTTCATGCATCACAAGATCCAAACGATAATATTTAAATTTTTGTGTTACTTGTGGAGCTTTCTACAACACAATTCCAATGTTTCATATTCTCCTGATCCCTAGGCATAAGTTAGCATCTCAAGACAACTTTTTTTTTTTTTTTTATCAAAAAAAACTAAACATGTCAAATGAAATCAAACACACAACTTAAATCCTAATCTAAATAGCAATCCCAAAATGAAACTTGAAAACACAAACTCAAACCAAAACCAAAATTTATATACAATATAGTACAAGATGATGCCAAGCTTGGACCATTACTTTCCTAGATCCCAAACATGATTAGAACATTTCAAAAGACATATGTCACAATACACATGCCAAATGTTGTAGGAATCCAGCAACAATAAGATCAAACCAAGCAATGCAACAAATTTCAACTTGCCATGCTCACCATACCAATTTGATTTAGTTCTATTAGCAACATCATAGGTGAGATTCAAATCAAATTGATTAGACAATGATTGATTTTCAATTTTATCATGTCTATTCTTTAAAGTGCAAGTTTCATCATTCCATTCATAATTTAGAAGTAGGCTTTCCTTTTCAAATGTGAGATATTGCAAACAAGAGCCTA
Source organism: Wollemia nobilis (assembly GCA_028583015.1). Classification (NCBI taxonomy): domain Eukaryota; kingdom Viridiplantae; phylum Streptophyta; class Pinopsida; order Araucariales; family Araucariaceae; genus Wollemia; species Wollemia nobilis. The sequence goes on from JAQPPZ010017110.1 coordinate 8,290,329, forward strand.
TTTCTAAAAGTCTTGAATTCAAATTATTTTTCAAGATTTTAAAGCAATCAAAATCAATCAAGACTTGACAAACATCACCAAGATTTGACATTTCATCATTAATGACATTAGCATCCAAAGGGACTTCATGTAACCCATCACTTAAAATTTTTGTGGCTACTACCAAAGGTAAAGATTTCACCTTGTCACCCATACTCAACCCATCATGATTAGAATTTATCACAACTAGATGAGTGTTAGTAGCTTTTTCTTCTTCTTCATTGTCTTCTTCATCATCCAACACCTGTTCAAAAACACCAAAGTTAGGCACCCAATCAAACATGCGTCCATAGTTTTCAAAACAAGAGCCCAATTTTTCAAGATATGTGTCACATGACACCTTTCCATGATCAATGGCTTGAGTTTCCTCAAAATCCATATTTTCATTAGGATCATCAATATTATCAAACCCACACCACTTAGGATTTGTAATTTCATCATTTTGAGATGGCATAGACATTGTAGAAACAATAGGTGGATCAAGATTTTCTATTTCTTGCCCCCCAAGGGGAACAAAAACAATTGATTATCCTTCTTCATCCATGATAGTAGAATCATTATCCTTTTCCAACCTTTGATGAAATTCCAACCCTTCTTCCAAAGCATTCTTAGATTGTACAGGACTTTTAATATCCTCATATGAAAGGGCAATTGTATTATCCTGCATATCAATAGGAACACAAAATTCATCAGAAGGCTTGGAGTGAGCATACTCTTCTAGAGAATCATAATGATCATCTTTCAAATTCAAATTGTGATTCTCAACTATTTCTTCATCATCCTTTAATTCATCAACATGTTTCTCATCAAATTTACCTTCACCTTCCTTAGATGGTTCAATTACTTCCAAAATTGGGTTATTGCTTGTATTCAAATTGATAAGGCTATCATAGTCCAAATTTATAACCCATGATTCAATTTTATCACAATTTGGAAGGTGTGGATCCTCTTGGTCATCACTTTCAACAATGTCATCCGAAACAGATTCATCCTCATAGAATTCATCTTTTGGTGAGTCAAGGGTTTCCAATTTGTCACATGTTTCAATACTAGTTGGATCTAGTACTCCTCCCTTGCCTAAAATCATATTCTTATGAAAATCATTAAAATTGATTTTAGAAACATCTTTTGAATCAAGATGAGCATTTTGAAGTTGATTCATACTTAAGAAAGATGGTTGATCTTGCATAGTAGGTTGAGGATTTTGAAATTGATTGAAGCTTGGGAATGATTGTTGATTCTGAAATTGATTCACACTTGAATTTGGTTGAGGTGGATAAATCATTGGGTGGGTATAGGAGGTATTAAATGATTGAAGATTATACGATCCAAAAGCCACACCATAATTTTGACAACTCAATTGTTGCTCAATTGCCATTGCTTGAGTATAGGCTTGTGACAAAGATGTGATTTGAGGAATCCCTCGCAAATATGTGGAAATGAGTGGGTCAAGAGCATTGACATATATTTGGAGAGCCACTTCTTCTTGCATAACATAACATGTCACTAATTGAGCATATAATCCAAAGAACCTTTTAGAAAATGACTTCACATTTTCACTTGGCCTTTTTTTAATAGAGAAAAACTGCTCATACATGCGAATTGGGTCAACTTGCTTTTTTTTGAATTGATTAAGAAATGCTGCCTCTAATTGAGCCCAAGAAGTGATAGATCCTAAAGGCAGACTTGTAAACCAATCAAATGCCACTTTATCCAAGTTGTAAGGGAACATTTTACAAACAACATCATCATGCCAAATTGTTAAGTGATTCACAACAAATTTGAATGCTTGAATGTGTTCTCCTGCAGTATTTGCCCCGTTAGACACAAATCGAGGAAGACATCTCTCAAAACCAATGGGAAAATAATGTTGAACTCCTGGTATGTTCAATGGGCTACCTATCATCCACGGTGAAAACATAGCCATTAGTAAATCTTAAAGAATATAACTTTAATATCAAATTTTTTTATTTTTTTATTTTATTTATTATTATTATTATTATTTTTTTTTAATTAAATCAAATCATATTGTTCGTGTATGAACAATCAAAGCATTAGGAAAGTGCATAACAATTCATGTCCTCCTTTTAACAATACAAAATTGTATTGTTAAAATAGGGCTAAAGATAATAACCAATAGGACATGAAATATTCAAAATTTAAATCCCTATAGCATTTAAATCGATCTGAAATAAACCGGTTCAGGCCCTCCGTCTAGCACCAAAATGCTGAGTGGTGTTAGAGGAGGTCGAAGATGCTAATCAAATAGACTTGAAATTTTTAGGAATGTAAGGCTTTTAAACAATTATAAACCTGTAGCATCTAAAATCACGATAAAATAAACCCTTTCATGCCCTCCTTCTAGCGCCAAAATGTTGAGTGGTATTTTCACCCAATTGTGAAAGTACACTCTCCCTTAGGATTTGGACTCCAAATCCCCTCTTGCAAAGAAGTCAAACAAACAACTTCTCCAAGGTCTCTGCTGTATTAGCATTTGCAACTGTGTATTAGTGATATCAAATAAAGATAATCAATTAAAATGCTTGGAACACCTTAGTGATTGCAAGTAACTGTAAACAAGGGGCAATGTTGGTTTATTTTACCATGAAACTTTAGTGATTGTTCATTATTTTATTATTTTTTTTAGATTTTGTAATTTTTAATGTTCATTAAACCTTCTGGAAAATAAAATAAAATGAACAAAAAATATATATAGAAAATTAAAAGTAGAACACGTTCAGTCTAATGCTATCCTATTCTGACAAAACTGAATACATGAGAGTTTCGTACATGCAACCTAGCATACTTGACATGCAAAACAAACACAATCAAAATAAACTAGGTGCTAGCTCCAAGGGTTTAAAATAATTTCCAGATTGTAGACATTCACATGAAATAACCCAAAACAATGGCATGTATTTCATTTATAAATCTGAAATCTGAAAGGAGAAAAATAGAACAGTTAAAATGAAGCATGCAAAAAATTTCTCATCCTTTCTTGCCCATAAAATGCAAATTTTTGAACAATTCTGCATTAAAAATAATGTGTCCTGTTACAATAGCAGAATCTCTGGTTTTTCTCAAAACCAGCAAAAGTGGAAGAAAAGCACTCCACAGCAGGCTCATAATGGCTAATCACCATCAACTCTGCAACCCGCTCGCAGTGGTTTTCGACCCCTGTCTCAATCTGTGCCTCTGCATTTTATACTTGCTGGTGCGGTTCTCTGCTTCGTTCTACGATGCTTCGTTTCACCTTCCAGATTGTATCGTTTTGTCTTCAAGATTGCTTCGTTTCACCTTCCCTACCTTTCCATTGCTTTTGATTTCATGCTCGAGATCTTTTCTATGAATTATAATGCCTTTGCAGCCCTTACGCATATATGGCACATGTTTCGCACTTTCCTGCATGTTCTGTAATGACCCCATGTAAATCGCGACCAAAAATAGCATGTAGCTTTGCTCCCTTACTGTCACTACGAAAACGCGACATGTCACGATATCGCGACATTTTCTTGCCAGTAGCCTTGTCCACCTTCATGCACAGCGAAAATGAGACATGTTGCGATATCACGATGTTTTTCTGTCAGCAGCTTTGTTTCTCATCATGCATCGCGAAAATGAGACATGTCACGAAATCGTGACATATTTTCCTTCCATACAACTTCGCTGCTTTTTGTCGCGAAATCGCGATGCTTTTCTGCTTCGAGCCCCTTCGCTGTTTCCTGTCGCAATATCACGACGTTTTTCTTCTTCGGGCTATCTTGCTGCATTTGGCCGTGAAATCGCGACATGTCACAAAATCGCGACGTTTTTCTTCTTCGGGCTATCTTGCTGCATTTTCCTTTTGTACAACTTCGCTACTTTTTGTCACAAAATCGTGATGCTTTTTCGCTTCGGGCCCTTTCGCTGTTTCCTGTCGTGAAATTGTGACGTTTTTAGCGCCTTGCCCTATTTGACTTGTTTGACCACGATTTTGTGACATGTCGTGATTTCGCTACCAGTTTCCATTTTGTCTTTCTCTCTCCTCTCTAGACCGCGATTTCACAACACGTCACGAAATCGTGACAATTTTTTATCAATGCATCTTCCTGCTTGCCTGGGCCATGAAAATGTGACATGTCACGATATTGCGACACTTTTTCATTTCTGCCAGCGACGGAGCAACATGTCACGATATCGCGACACTTTTTTATTTCTGCCACGACGGAGCGACATGTCACGATATCGCGACAACTTTTCTTTTTCAGCAATGACGGAGCGACATGTCGTGATATCGTGACAACTTTTTATTTTCGATCACGACAGAGCGACATGTCGCGATATCACAACAACTTTTTGTTTTCGGCCATGACAGAGCGACATGTCGCGATATCGCGACACTTTTTCTCCTTAGTGAAATTTTTGCTTTTTTTTTTTTTTTTTAGCATCTGGGCTACTGCAGTTTTCTTTGAAATCATGCAAAAAATGTGGGTCCCCAATTTTGGGGTGTGTTGTGGATCAGCCACAACAGAGATCAGCATATCCTTTAGACAAAGATCCATAAACATTGTAATTGGGAAGGATTCCCAAAATATTATTTGAGAAATATTTTCTCTGTGGAGGTAGCCCACATTGGGTGAACCACGTTAAATATGTGTCTCTATTGTGTATGGTTTTTTATGCATTGCTTTGATTACTGCTATTGATACTGCTATCTATACACTACATAATATTGATTTGAAAAGAAAAGTAAAATTTGGTCTTATACTATTCACCCCCTCTCAGTATAAGCTTGTGTTCTTCATGGAGGTCAGCACAGTGGTAGTTACTTTAAGATATGGTTTTATTTATTTCTTTACAGAAAAATATTTGAAGGTTTTCATTTATTTACAGCATAAACCAAATTGGCTTCGCTGGGATCAAGATATCATTAGCTCTGAAGAGAAAGTATAAAATGAGCTTAATGACTGTGGGTTCACGTTGGATGAATTAATTCAAACACTTGATATTAAGGATTTTTTTTAATTTTTACTTCGATCAAAACATGAAGCTAATAAAGTAGTTTACCTCTTTGGTGGAAATGGCAGATCACCTATGTGTCTTCTCTAAGAACACTATGGAATGGTCCAAGGAATGGGTAAATAAAATAATGTAGGATGTTAACTTGCTAACATTTATCTTGAACTTTCATGACAAGGCATGTGTTTATATTGATTAGAATATACAAAATCTTATAGGGGATAGAGTGGGGCCCAACACACAAAGGGAAACTCTGGATCGAAGCAGGACAAAGTCATCTACTCAGGATAGCAATAAATATGGCATGCAACAACAACAACAACACCCATAGGAGGAAATACGTGGGTCACCTATCCATTTTTACACCTACCACATTTTTGTGTGAGAAAGGATATCAGGCCAAGTGGAGGGTCGATGGAAAAATAGTTACAAACCTAGATCAAGCATCTGGCTCTATATATAGAAGACCATTGCAGTAGTGGCATTTTTTTATCAAACCTCAGAGAGCAAATATGAGTCCAGGTATAGTTGTGTCTAATATTTAGTCGTATTTTATTTTTTATGTGTGCTATATCCCTTCATCTCTCATCTCACCCTTTCTTCTACTTTTTCAGGGACTATCCAGTATACTTTGTCCACTGATATTATTTCCTATGGACGTGCCATAGTTGGAGACTCTCACATCACTACAATTAGAATGGAGAGAAATAGCTGAAGAACACAAGCTTATACTAAGAGGGGGGTGAATAGTATAAGACCTCTTTTTACTTTCTCTATTTAACTTCAACTTCGCAAAGCAATGAACCAATAGCAATATCAAAGCAATGCATAAAGCAACACACAATGAGACACCAATTTTAACGTGGTTCACCCAACATGGGCTACCTCCACAAAACTTTTCTCTAAAAATATTTCTCAAAATTCTTTGGGAATCCTTCCCAATTACAATGTTTATGAGCCTCAGCCCAAAGGAGAAACCTTCCCCTAATCAAGTATTTATGAGCCTCTGCCCAAAGGAGAATCCTTCCCTTCCTCATGAATTTATGAGCCTCCTGCCCAAAGGAGAATCCTTCCCCTCCTCATGAATTTATGAGCCTCCTACCCAAAGGAGAATCCTTTTCCTCAGCTCTAGAAATGATACTTCAGAAGATCACCTGCCTCTTATTTTGCTAGCACATGGAACTCCTTTCCACATAAGACCTCTTGTCCTTAATGCTCAGCCTCAAGAGACCTATGTCCTCACTGATCACCTCCACAACAACTCATCAACCTATACTAAACACAGTCAGTCGGTCCAGCACAAGTCTTCCTCACTCTATCAGATCTGTCCTAAGATCAACTCATAAAGCTTGAAGAAATCAATCTCATCCATAGAGTTCCTTCATAGAGTTAACAATCTCATCCATACGAAGCATATAGTCACTAATATTTTCTTCATAATTCATCTTGAGTTGTTCAAACATGCCTTTGAAGTGTCTCAACTTGGCCTTTTAGAAATTTGCATCACCTGTATGAACCACCTTCAACTGTTTCCACATTTCACTAGTTGTCTTCCAGTGAATCACCTTGGTAAGATCTGCCTTCTGTAAAGCCTTCAGGATTGCATTCATTGCCTTTGAATTGCTATGATGTAGGAGCCTCTCTTCCTTAGTAGAAGGACCATGCTCAGGAATGGTATACTCATCCTCAATCACTTCCCAAACTTCATTTCCAAGAGCCATAATATGAGCCTTCATCCTAGCACTCCAAATCCCAAAATATGCCCCATCAAGAATAGGTGCTGCATTACCACTTGTAGATTCCATTATGTTATTTACAATCTTTTCCTTCAAGCTGTTAAACTTTTTGAAGGAACCTGCTCTGATACCAATTGAAGGACACAAAATTATACTGAGAGGGGGGGTGAACAGTATAAGACCTCTTTTTACTTTCTCTATTTAACTTCAACTTTGCAAAACAATGAACCAATAGCAATGTCAAAGCAATGCATAAAGCAACACACAATGAGACACCAATTTTAACGTGGTTCACCCAAAATGGGCTACCTCCACAAAAATTTTCTCTAAAAATCTTTCTCAAAGTTCTTTGGGAATCCTTCCCAATTACAATATTTATGAGCCTCAGCCCAAAGGAGAAACCTTCCCCTACTTAAGTATTTATGAGCCTCTTCCCAAAGGAGAATCCTTCCCCTCCTCACGAATTTATGAGCCTCCTGCACAAAGGAGAATCCTTCCCCTCCTCATGAATTTATGAGCCTCCTGCCCAAAGGAGAATCCTTCCCCTCAGCTTTGGAAATGATACTTCAGAATATCACCTACCTCTTATTCTGCTAGCACGTAGAACTCCTTTCCACATAAGACCTCATGTCCTCAATTCTTAGCCTCAAGAGACCTTTGTCCTCACTGATCACCTCCACAGCAATTCATCAACCTGTACTAAACATAGTCATTCGGTCCAGCATAAGTCTTCCTCACTCTGTCAGATCTGTCCCAAGTTCAACTCATAAAGCTTGAACAAATCAATCTATGCTACACACAAGCCTTCTCAAAGACTTGTCAAAACTGTCCTTAGGTTCTTCTCAAAGAACCACTTCAACTCTGTCCTCAAGTCCTCTTCTAGGACTTGTCCAAATCAGCTCACAAGTCCTCCCTAGAACTTGTCCAAATCAGCTCACAAGTCCTCACTAGAACCTGTCCAAATCATCTCACAAGTCCTCACTAGAACCTGTCCAATTCAGCTCACAATTCCTCACTAGAACCTGTCCAAATTAGCTCACAAGTATTCACTAGAACCTGTCCAAATCAGCTCACAAGTCCTCACTAGAACCTGTCCAAATCAGCTCACAAGTTCATCAAGAAAAACTAGCTTAGCATGAACCCACAAAGAGAATTGTTAGAGACCCAATGTGATTCATCAACCTCATAGAAGCATAAAGAGAATTGTTAGAGACTCAATATGTTCTATACTTAACTCTCAATATCAATCTCAAATCTCATAGAAACATAAAGAGAATTGTTAGAGACTCAATATGTTCTATACTTAACTCCCAATATCAATCTCAACTCAATCTGAATCTCAAAAGAATAAGATAGATGTAGTATGTTTTTCTCAAGAACATGAAACACAACCCAACAATTGCCAACCATGCAATATCTCATATAACAATGATACTCATGTTCTTTCCACAACCAATATCTTTTCTCAACCAATTAGGGCTTTAACAACAATGCTTATAGACAAGGTTTAATCAATATCATTCAACTCAACATTAACCTTGAAGCATTCAACCAATCACTACATGAAAAGGAAACTAGTAGACATCCTTTTCCCTCCAAAAGTATTTGAACAAAATAGCCACCAACATAAATCACCAATGCAAAGAATAACTTGCTCAAATCAATCTCAATGGAGTAAGCCCAAATCATGTATCAAGTAAAGCATTAACTTGATCAAAACAACCTCTATGGAAGCAACTCAACCATTAATCTCAAAACAGCCAACTAAGGGTTTCACCATATCAATGCAAGTAGAAAGACTTACTAACATTAACCCTAGTGCAAAATGCTTCCTCTTCCTCAACCAGAATTATGCATTCACCCAAAAAACTCATCAATGATTTTAATGCATAAACAATCTTCAATATCCAGAAAATGGGATTTACACCAACAAGAATACTTAGTAGACAACCTTTTCACTCCAAAATCAATCAACAATATACATGGAAGAAATTGCCCATACCTTTGTTTGAGGAAGAAGAGAATAGTTCTTCAACCTGTTACCAACACCACCCTCAACTTTGCCACCAAGTTAGGGTTAGATCATAAAAGTAACCACAAAAATATTTATTCCATAAAACACCTTATGACTCCAATCCTTAGAAGTCAACTACCAAAAATATAAAGCATACAAACAATATATCCTTTTACACCTTATTTCTCCAAATTAATTAAACCATGCTCAAGGAATAATAGCTTCTAAGAAAATCTCACTCAACAATCAAGCCAAAAATCTCAACCACACACTATCAACCTTATATCTCCAAAGAAGCATTTAACCTCAAAAATATTTTTAAATAAGTCTGCCCAACCACTTATTTAAAAAAAATGTAGATTTTATTTAAAAAACCTTACCAACAAAATGCTTCCAAAAATCGTGGGTCAACAGTGCCTCCAAAAAAATCGGAGCGCAAAAACTCTTCTCACACTCCACGGTGGGAGTCAAACTCTTGACCTCCCTTCAAGCGCCTTCGCAGAACAGTCGTTACCACTAGGACAACAGTGCTAGCTTGAAGGCTAGCAAGAGTCTCCTTCTTCTTAACCCTTTAGCGGCGGATAAACGTGGCAAAAAAAAAATGATAGCCGTAGATTTTACTTCCCAACCTTTGCGCAATTCGAATTTCTTTTACTCCATCGCTTTGGACTATAGGTTATGGCTTATATAGCCAAACTTCCATGCTATACATGATGTCGACGGGAGGATAATTCGAAATTTTTGAATTAATATTATTTTGGCACCTTCGAAAAAACTTTAGGGTTTATGAAACCCTTTTGATTATTTAAAAAATAATCACAAGTCTTTTAGAACTTAGACCTTAGGTGGAGAACCCATTAAATTATTAAAATAATTTAATCACTAAATCAAATAAATAATTAATTAAAAAACCTTAAAAGGTTTTATTAATTAAGTTATTTAATTAACAAGTGTCTCTAGCCTTTGCATTAAGCTGAGAGTGGTTTTGAGAAAAACCCTTAATGCATCCACCTGGTTTTAATAAAAACCCTTAAACCTGCCATGGTTTTGATAAAAACCTTTTCATCTGCCACATGGAATCTCTCCAAAATATTCTAGAAATAATTCTTTGGAATCTTCAACCTTTGAAGCCAATAAATCCTCTTGACATTAATGCCAGTTCCTTTTGACATCAATGACAACTCATAGACAAGAAGCTAGGATCTCAAACCTAAAATTGCCAATAATAGCGCCCTATTGTGATATTCGAACAAGAGTGGCATTGTATCTATTTTCATATAAGACCCGAGAAATGTGACGAGCTTTTCATATGTAAATAATTTTATATGAATATAAACTCCAACTCTATTCCTATAATTTCTTGTGTTCATGGTATATGTGTCTTGCTTATTTACATATTACAGTAATTTGAATGTGTGAATAACGCTTTTCCTCTCTAGTTTAATCATTTTCATTGATAACATCATTTGAATGAATGTGGGTGAACTAGTTCTTCTTTCCTATTCTTTTCTTAATTCATAAAAATATAAATCTACTATGACTACCCAATGGATATAGCATCGGTCTGATCTTAATGGTTTTAATACTGCTTGGTTTGGTTAAAAATAACAAAAACTAATATAATATCATCGAATCTAGTAAGATATGGGTTATATAATCATAGTGGTAAACATCTGAACCCATTGTATGTGGTTTCCTTACCCAACCTGGTCTGTCTAGAGTCCTAAATATAATCTATTTGGAGGTCAAATAGGTAGATCCACCAGAGTCTACAAACTATTTGTGATTCTTAGGATCCCTGCGACATGACATATTTTAAAAGAGGTAGGCAGGAAATCCCCACAACAGTTTTTGGCACCATTGTCAGGGACTAACCATATTACTATTTGCAAAATATTCTCAATTTTTCCCTTTGAGATTAAGGATTAATGGGTTGAGAAATATTAACTAGAGAGAACCCCTAGTTTTGCACATCATGCTAGCGAATATGAAGGACCCACAATAAAAAAGCAAAATTTGATTTAGCAGCCATAAGAAGTAGTGGAAAAGAACTCAACCCTGAACTTATAGATCCATTGGTACTTTTTTGACCATGTAAGAATAGAAATGAACCACCAATTACTATAACTTTGGATAATCATAATAACAGCAATACTAATTATGTTCCTAAAAGTCCCTGCCTACCAAGTACTATCATGTATATTGTACCTCCTATGTTAATGGGCCCAGTTACATAAATAGCTAATCCACCTTTAATTAACTGGCATACCAATAGATATAGGCCCTTTGTATTACCACCTGTCCTAAACCCATTACCCCCTAAATCCCAGAAGTACCTGCCTAAATTCATGGGGGATAACACCGTAACTGATGAGGACCATATCAAATACTTTTTATATGCTATGGATAGCCTGGAAGTAGAGGACGAAAATGTTGTCCTCATACTATTTTTTAGACCTTAGAAAAGGATGCCTAAGAATGTTTCAATGGCCTGATAGTACACACTATAGGTATTTTTCAATAATTAGAAACTATATTCCTAAGGAAATACAGGGAGAAGAAGAACAAGCAGTCTTTGTTAAACGAACTAGCCACAATGAATAAGAGAGACAATAATATCATGGATGATTTTAATAGGTGGTTCACAAAATTAAGGAATATAATTCCTATGGATTTGAGGCCAAATGATCACCAATCTATATGTTTCTACAAGAACGCATTCCTTGGGGTCTTTAACTATGAGCTCAAACATCAACCCAAACTCACCATCGATGCTTATATGGAAAGAGCAATAGTGATAGAAAGAAACATGATATATAGTAGGAAGATGAAGCCAAATTCAGTAGATCCCAACTCAATCCATACCAAGAGGAAGCCTAAGAAAGTGGGTTTCAGTATCCTAAAAAAATTAGAACCTAATCCTATAAAAAAAATTTCATCCCAGTTGATGAAAATATTTCACACAATGAATAATAGACTATCCAAGATTGAAAGGGATAAGACAGATAGTGGAGAACCCTCATAGTACTAGAATGAAGGTGGACCCCCTTTTATGAGGAATTTCAATAGGAATTGGAATAATGAGGGAGGCAGAAACCCAAGTAATAACTGAAAAAGAAAGGAAGTCTAGAAATATTAGGATACTATCCCAAACCCCATAGCTTCGACCAATGTGGCTTTAGATTTTCCTTTCTTTTACTCAACATGTGATACCCACCACAACCCATCTTATTGTGGTGTTTACCTTAGCCTGTATTTAGATTTTGATCTTGAGGAAGAACCAGATGATGAAATTAGGATAAATTCCTGTTGGACCTAATATGAAATCATTAAAAGAACACAGAATCAAGAGGGGCCAAATGAACCTCCTAGATTTGAAGACAAACCAATGGCCTTCTCCCTTGATGGTGTGAAAATTTTGGAAAGACCACTAGATAACCATTTTGAAAAAATAAAATGGGGCAAGTTGATCCCCACAACTGAGGAGGTAGAATCCCTAGAAATGATCCATGCAACTAATCTTCGAAGCCAAGCCATACCAGATAAAACTGATAAAAAGGGTACAATCGAGATCAGAGAGTATATGCCAATATGAAGAAACAAAATGATAGTTATCTATACATTTCCCCCAAAACATTAGATCCAGTCAGTAAGATAACAGAAAATAAGAAATTTGAGTTTGATATAGGACTAGAGTTGCCAAAACAAAAAATAAATATAACTTTTGGGGAATTGATGATAGTGCCCAAATATATATACTAGGTTTGTAAGGACTTTTGGTTAGATGAATAAGGATATGGTCATGTTCTTGATACTTCAACTTCTAATATACCTAGAAGGAACCCCTCTTCAGTATGATACTTTATATATCCCTCCACTATACATCTGGATATGGGGACTGTTATGTGATACACAATTGCATGCTTAATAGCGGAGCCTCCCACAAGATCATGCCTAAATAGATGGTAGACCAATTGGGATTAATATGTATAAATATTCCCCTCCTATCTCTATCATGGATAACATACAAGTACCTTGTGTAGGGATAATCACAGGTCTTTTAGTTTTACTAGATCAATATCCTAAGAAGGGGGTCATCATAGATGTGGTCATAGTAGATGTGGACCCATTTTTATCTTTTCTATTATCCAGGAACTAGGCTGAACAATTGGATGGATCAATCCAGCTGGATTGGTCATATGCCACCATACCCCTTTCATCCAAATAATAAACCACCTTGAGGAGGGAACCCTTTAATAAACACTTTGTTGAACTAAGAAGATCTGATGATACAACAGTCAACCTGGTCAGTTCCATTGAAGAGAAATAACTAGGTGTTTATTCCATTTTGCACACACCTTTTCTGAAAGAGGTTTCTAGTGTAGAGGGTATGGATACCAAAGTGAAAGTAGTAGTAGATGCAGAATAATATAGAGTTTTAACCACCGATATGTGGACAATGACTTTCAATGGGGTAAATTCACGAACAAGAGTTGGTGTTGGGATCAATCTCATGGACATAAAAGGAAATTATTTGGGCAATACCCTATAGATTGGAATTCCCCTGCACAAACAATGTGGAAAAATATGAGGTATTACTACTAGGTCTTAGTAAAGCTAAGGAACTGGGTATAAATTACCTCACTATTTATGGGGATTCCAAACTAATTATCTAGAAAATTAAAGGGAAGTATCAAACCAAACATCCTAGGTTGAAGTAGAATAAACAAGTAGTGCAAGATGAGATTGATAAATTTGTAGCCTTCAACATATCTCATATACCTAGGGAGGAGAACCATATTGCCAAGCTACTAGCCATGAATGCTTCTAGGGCAGATAGTCCTAAAATAGACACAGAATATATGGATAGGTTTCCCACCATTTATGTGTACCATCCATCTATCCTAGATAATATGATATACTTACAAGTCTTCCAATATGATATCGATATCAAATATTTTATGACTATGAAGAATAATTATTTTGGTATGATTTGTGATGAAGAAGATAAGAATAAGTTACAACATATTATAGGGGAGCCTACAAAAGTAATACAATTAAAGATAAATAAGATCCCTAGGGGGTTGGTGTCTCTAGAATCCTTTTTTGACAAGGCATATAGGATTGTACCCCATGACTCAAAAGCTGAAGAAGTCAATATTGGGACAGCAAAAGAAAAAAAATGGTCAAAATAGACAGGGCATTATCAAGTAAAGAAAAGAAATAGTACATCCAGTACCTAAAAAAAATAGGGATAGATTTACCTAGAACTATGATGATTTGAGAACTTTCAATACTAATGTTATTACCCATATTATCCCCTTACGGGAAGATACTAAACCATTCATGCAGAAACAAAGAAAATTCAATCCTACTCTCCATCCTATCATGCAAAGGGAGGTACAAAAGCTTCTAAATGAAAAAATAATCAAAAATGTCAGATTCTCATCTAGGATAGCAAATTTAGTGCCTATCAGATTAAAGAACGGGGAAATAAGACTGTGTCGATTTTAAAAATTTGAATAAAAATTATCTCAAGGACAACTACCCCATTTCCAATATGGAACAACTCTTACTGATAGTGGTGGGATCAACCAAAATATCCTTACTGGATAGTTTCTTACGATATAATTAGATCCTAGTCAACACAGAAGACCGATATAAAACTACATTTACCTTTCCATGGGGAACGTTTGAGTATCAAAGGATGCCCTTTGGGTTAATGAATGTAGGTGCCACTTTTCAAAGGGATATGGATTTCACTTTTAAAGGACTAATGTTTAATATCATAGTGGTATATCTAGACAACATCACAGTCTTTTCAAAAAATCTAGATCACGTCTCCCAATTATCCTAGGTTTTTGGAAGATGCAAGGAGTATGGTATATCCCTAAATCCAAAGAAATGCCTATTCAGGGCCACCCATAGTAATTTTTTGGGACATGTAGTCTCCAAAGAAGGGATAAGTATTGATCCTTAGATAATAGATGCTATTACAAGAATACCGTCCCCTAAAAATATCAAAGGAGTTAGGTCCTTCTTTGGCAATATAAACTTCATCAAGAGGTTCATCCACAATTTTTCTAAGATTACCAAACCTATTAATGATATGATAAAAAAGGATGCAAGTATAAGGTGGAATGGAGATAACATCAAGGCTTTCTAGTGGATCAAATAGACCATTACCACTACACCTATATTAACTTGTCCAAACCATTCAAAGGACTTTAACCTCTATTATTTCACTTCAAAAAATATAATAGTTGTACTTTTGTCCTGCAAGGATGAAGAAGGAAATGAAAAACCCATAGCATTCATGAGTTTTAGAATGAAGGGATCCCAATTGAGGTATCAACCCTTAGAGAAGCAAGTGTTCACCCTGATACATACTTTACAACATTTTAAAATTATATTTATCTCCAATAAGGTGATTTCCTAGATCCCCTATGTGGTTGTGAAATATGTTCTCACTCAACAAAAAACTATGGTGAGTTTGATGAGATGGATGGTGAAACTGCTACAATACGATGTAGAGTTCAAGGCAATAAAAGTGAACAAAGGACAAGGATTATCAAAATATATGGCCAGTTTAGGAGAAGAGAATATGGATAACACTATCATGGTTGAATACTTACAACATAATAGACTCATAGATGACCAAGAGTGTAGTTGGTACAAAGATATTTTGTTCTAGAGCATAGTCAAAAGCATAAACAGGCCTAGAGATATTATCTCCAGGAGAATTAGCTTTATTGGAGGTATCCAAATAGAGTATTGCTCCTATGCCTATCGAAGAGGGAAGGTCCCAAGATCATCAAAGAATTCCACACAGGATTTTATGGTGGCCATTTTGCTCTAAAGGCTACAGCTAACACTATTATGAGGGCAGGTTATTATTGGCCTTCAATGTTCAAGTATGTCTACCAATATGTCATAAGTTGTTATAACTATCAAGTTTTCATAGAAAAAAAAGTCTTCCTACAATTCCATTGAAACCTATCATCATAGAGGCTCCATTTACATAGTGGGGAATAGACCTGATAGGAGAAATTAATCCAAATTCTTTGAGTGGTCATAAATGAATAATCATAGCTATAGATTACCTTACAAATTCAGTTGAGGCAGCCCCTATCAGGGGATCAATGATAGAAGCTATTATCATCTTCCTAGATAAAAACATTTTGACCAGGTTTGGAGTGCCTAGGAAATTTGTCATAGACAATGCCAAATATTTTACCTCCTTCGAGATGATTGAATTTTGTGCCAAATATGGTTTAGAGCTAGCCCACTCTACAAATTATTACCCTTGTGGAAATGGGTTAGCTGATTCCTCAAAAAAAACATCATTACCCGAGTCAAGAGGTCCTTGGAGAGGAACAAAAGGAGCTGGAATAGTGAGCTAAAATATACCTTGTGGGTAGAAAAACTATCAGTGAAAAGAGCTACAGGTAAATCACCAAATGAGATGGTTTATGGTGAAAGTGCACTCCTACCATCTCATTTGAAATGAATAGCTCTCTCCTTGTTACTCCAGGACCATAAAAATCCTAATGTCGTGTAGAGGAGGATGTATCAGATTGTGCAGTTAGAAGAAGATAAAAGAGAGACAGTTACTAAAATGATCACCTAGGTTGATATAATTGGCCATTTATTCAATAAGAAGGCAAAGGGTGAGTCTTCAACGATAGGCGAGGTAGTATTCTACTAGGATCCTAAAAATTATAAGACAGAAGAAAAAAGGCAAGTTCAATCCAAAGTGGCTAGGCCCATATCAAATTGCCAAAGTGATTGGCTAGCACACTTATAGGTTGTAGGACCTAGAAAAAGAAGAGATAGCTACACCCGTGAATGACCAGCACCTAAAATCATTTGGCCCTCTCTAAAAGGGTAGTGGGGAATAACTCTTCCCAAAAAAAAGTGCGTGTATATGATTATTTATTTTTGCAAGGTTCATTTGTCACGTCTTTTCTTTGTTATGGTCATACCCAGTTAGCTTGGAGATTCTAAAGTTCTCAAGTCAATTCATGAAAATATTTTCATTCATTCCCCTGTCCCAATCAGAGCTGGTGTTGGCCTTGTAAACAATTCCCCCTTACTTTTATTTTTTGAGTCAAATTTTGAGTCGTGTGCTCCATTCTTTGTGGGGCGCATGAAAGTTTTAAGGGGTGTACGAAGTTGCACACCCTATTTTTTATCCATGCACTTCATTCCTTATGGAGTGCATGAAAGTTTCAAGGGGTGCATGAAATTGTGCATCCCATATAGTATCATGCACCCTAGTTTTAGTGAGGCATATGAAAGCATCAAGGGGTGCACTAAGTTGTGTGCTCCATTTTTGGGTCATGCACCCCACTTCCAAGTGGAGCGCACGAAATTTTCAAGGGGAATGCTAATTTGCATGTCCTATCTAGTATCGTGCACCCCACTTTTAGTGAGGTGCACAAAATCATCAAGGGGTATGCTAAATTGTGTGCCCTATTTTTGGGTCAGGCACCCCACTACCAAGTGGAGCGCATGAAAGAATCAAGGGGTACGCTAAGTCGCATGCCCCGTTTTTGGGTCAGGCACCCCACTTCCAAGTGGATCACATGAAAGTATCAAGGGGTGTGCTAAGTTGTGCACCCCGTCTAGTCTCTTGCACCCCACTTTTAGTGAGGTGCGCAAAAGTGTCAATGGGTGCGCTAAGTTGCGCATCCCATTTTTGGGTCATATGAACCACTTCCAACTGGAGTGCACGAAAGTGTTAAGGGATGCGCTAAGTCGTGCACCCCATATAGTCTCATACACCCAAATTTTAGTGAGGCACAAGAAAGCGTTAAGGCGTGTGCTAAGTCGCACACCCCATTTTTTGGTCATGCATCCCACTTCCAAGTGAAGCGCATGAAAGTTTGAAGGGGTGCACAAATTTCAAGCGCCCCACTTTGAGTTGTGTGACTGCTTGTAAAGTGCATAGGCAAATTAAAGGTGTATAATTGCATTCACCCCTTATTAAATTCATGCACCTCACAAAAGCACGCCTCGCTTGAGCCAATGAGAAACATATACATGGGTGGCCCTGATTACACCTAGCAAAGATCCAATCAAACAGATTTAGTAAGGCATCCAATCAACACCCAACAAAGAATTAATTCATGCACCCCAATCCCTGTGGCACAACTAATAATGCTCCTCCTACCAATAAGAAAGAAACGCTCCACCTAATGATATTAATGTAGGCCCTTTCAAAAGAAGGTAGTGGACTTCCCTCATGACATCAACATATGTGTATTCAATACACACATGAAAAGTGCATTACAGATATCAATCACATAGGTGAAATTAAACTATTGAGAGATTGAGAACTGTGGTGTAGGATCATCACTAGTACACAAGCATAGATGCAACTGTAGTAACAAATATAAAGGCCCAAATCAATAAATTAATAGGTGCTTTATCGATGACCAAAAGAGCAGGAAGGGCCAAGGACCCAAAGGCACTGATTGACCTATCTGATTCAAGCAAGGATATCACACTAGACTAGCAATGAGAGGTGGAGAACATAACAATATATAATTTTTATCCAACAGAGGAAGATAACCAACGTCACCCTACTCTGATGAAGGGTCTATTTATGAAGGAATAGAGAGACATTGGTGAACCAAGCCCTGTATGCAACAAATGGGCTACAAAACTTGGTAAATTAACTTGCCCTAGAGTCTACCACTCCTTGGACCTCCTATCGTTGCTAGCAGTAGCATTTAACCCCAAGAATAGGACTATCAATGATCACACAAATTAGGTGGTGTTTAGGTTGAAAACTGATAGAATCAAAAAGGTATTCAGGCTCTCCACAGCCTCATAAATATTGGACTTCCAAACATTGTCTCTCCAATCCAATTTCATGCTCAAAATCACCTTCTCGAGCATGCTCCTAAATAGAAATAAGTGTATGCCTCCCAATTTCCGTATTCGTAATTTTATTCTCTACACCTGGGCATAGGATTATGTAGACATGATCAACCTAGTGCTGGGAATGAAGGACTTGGAGCATATTATAAAAGATATATTCTTCCTGATACTGTAGTGCAACAAAATATATAAGACACCAATGTACCGATGGGAATAGGTCATCAATGACAATATGAACAAAGAATTGATAGATTTGCAGGAATCCATACTAGGTTATAATGAGCAATTCTCCCTTTTTTATACTACTCATTTTTTATTCATCTAGTTTTTGGCTAATTGGAGCAATATTTGATCACTCAAATGGGGGGAGTTTGTGCCACCACAATCTAGGATAGATTTTTGTGTGTATAGGAGGGGTTCTCAAGATATGCGGCTTTCTTCGAGAATGTCCTCCCAGTGATCCATGATCACCTATGCGGAGAAGAACCTTACAGATTTGGGGTCAGGGTGAGGACATTCCTATGTGAAGCAAAAGTAGGAGACTTCTTCTATACAGAGGAATATTCTTACATTAGATTGTATGGGTCTAAGTTACCACCAAAATCATTGCCTAAACATTGCCCAACATCCATAGCCATTATGGAGATAACAAGGTAGATAGCGGAGGATGTGAAAATCCATTCTATAAGGAAGAAGGGAGGAGTTTCGTGGTTTTCAATACCCTGCACAATGGACCCCTATACATATCTATGCCACTTCTCTTTGCTTCGAGCTATCTAGAATATGGACACATACTATTTTCAAGAAATTACTTGGAGATCCTATGACCCTCATGGTTATCATAAACAGGCTATCTCCTCAAAGCTTTCTCTATTGCAAGTTATACACAGGGAAGACCATTTTGAAGATGAAATGCAAAAGGCTTTTAGCCAGAACCGATCATTAGAATTGGTGTGGAAAATGGATAATAGACCACACACAAATTGGAAGCAATAGGGGATTATAGCTCCAACTTGAGGTTACACAGGGAATTTTTGGTTGATAAGGTGGTCCCTTTGGTCCCTATTACCCCTCCAAAAGAATTCCATGACCTCACCTTGCAGGAAGTACATCAAAATGCAGATCTATTCAAAGTCATGATGAATATAGTAGATGAAGCTCAACAGAAATAGGTGAGGCTTCCTGTATCTTCTAGCTCTCCCATTACTACAACAAAGGGAAATGAGTTGGTAACTCACTCCTCAGGTCAAGTGAAAATATTTGCATCATCAACACAGGCCTTGATGTCTCCATCTGACCAAACTGATATGGCAGTTGGGAAATCTACATTTTTCTTTGCCACCCTAGTAATCAATCAAGAATAACATCCACTCCCTCCTAAATTTTTGAAGAAAATACAGGAAGGTAGGGGATTTTTGAGCATACTCAAGGAGTATGAAGTCCAAGAAATAAGCCCCTCACAATCTCCCACTAGGAAGAGGACCGGGACTAAGTCATCTATTTTAAATATGAAGAACTTCACATTTTCCAGAATGAGGGACACAATCCAGTTCACTATCAATGAAGAGGATCAAATACAAGATATGGAGGAACAAAGATGTCCTAGTAAAGGAGTAAGTAAATCTAGAGGGATAGTAATACAAGAGATGTGCGACGTGTCCACTACTACATTTTCCATCTCCCTGCCACCAAGTCTAAAGGAAGCCACGGTTGATCTTAGCAAGGGAGTTATGATGGCTGAAGATGGTCTAGTGGATATGATGAAATTACACATGGTCTCCCAAGTGCAGGTGGTAAAATCTATGGAGAAGGAGGTTGCAGTTTTAAATACCAAGGCCACAAAATCGGAGTAGTTACAACATAAAATACAGTAATTGCAAGCTAAGATAGACCAACTGAAGCAAATGTCAACTCCCTCTCAGGATGTCACCATGCAAGCCAATGATGACTCTGAAACCATTGAAGAGTTCAAGCAGGAGATGAAGGATAAGATACAAGAGAGAATGGATGATCTCTTGATTATATTTTACAATATTTATACTACCAGACATACTGTTGGCATTCTAAAAGACCTGTTGTAGTAAGAAAATTAGAGAGTGAATATGATATACCATGTGTTCTAAAAATTCAAAGAAAATTATGTGGAGGTCAGCGCAAGGGCAGTTATTTTAAGATATGGTTTCGTTTGTTTCTTTGTAAAATAATATGCAAATTTTTCATTTATCTATAGAACAAACCAAATTGGCTTTGCTAGGACCAAGAGATCATCAGCTCCAAAGAGGAAGTAGAAAATGAGCTTAATGACTATGGGTTCACGTTGGATGAATTTATCCAAACACCTAATATTAAGGATTTTATTTTTAATAAAATACAAGAGTTTGACTTTGGTCAAAATGTGAAGCTGACAAAGCAGTTTACCTCTTTGGTGGAAATGGTGGATCACCTATGTATCTTCTTTGATAACATCGTGGAATGGTCCAAGGAATGGGTAAATAAAATCATGCAGGATGTCAACTTGATCAAGTTTACCTTGACCTTTCATGACAAGGCATGGGTTTATATTGATCAAAATCTATAGAATCTTGGAGGAGACACAATGGGGCCTAACACACCAAAGGAAACTCCAGATCGAAGCATGGTAGAGCTGCCTGCTTAGGATAGTGGGAAATGTGGCATGCAAAAACAACAACAGCACCCATAGGAGGAAAGGGGTGGGCCACATATCCATTTGTATCCCTACCACATTTTTATGTGATAAAGGAGATTAGGCCTGGTGGAGGGTTGATGGAAAAATAGTTACAGCCGAACTCGAGCATTTGGATCTATATAGAAGACCATTACAACAACAGTATTTTTATCAAACCTTAGAGAGAAAATTTGAGTCTAGGTATAGTTGTGTCTAAGAGTTAGTCATATTTTCTTTTATGTGTGTGTTATATCCCTTTGTCTCTCATCTCACCCTTTCTTCTACCATTTTTAGGGACTCTCTAGGATGCTTTGTCCATTGAGATTGTTTCCTATGGATGCGCCAAAGTTGGAGACTCTCGCATCACTGCAATCAGGATGGAGAGAAACAGCTCCCTGTTGCGATATTCAAACAAGGATGGCATTGTATATATTGTCATATAAGACCTGAGCATTTTGTTGGGATTTTCATATGTAAATCATTTTATATGAATACAAGCTCCAACTCTATTCTTGGTATTTCTTGCATTCATGGTTTATGTGTCTTGCTTATTTATATATTACAGTAATCTGAATGTGTGAATAACGCTTTCCCTCACTAGTTTAATCATTTTCATTGATTACATCATTCAAATGAATGTGGGTGAACTACTTCTTCTTTCCTATTATTTTTTAGTTCATAAAAATATAAATCTACCACGACTACCCAATGGATATAGCACCGATCTGGTCTTAATGATTTTAATATTGCTTGGTTTGGTCAAAAAAAAAAACTAATATAATATCATAGAATCTAGTAAGATAGGGGTTATAGCATCATAGTAGCAAACATCCGAACCCATTATCTAGGGTTTTCTTACGTGACATTTTCTATCTAGAGTCCTAAAGATAATCTATTCCTGGTTCAAAGAGGTAAATCCACCAGAGTTTCCTTATCTGACCTGTTCTTTCTAGAGTCCTAAATATAATCTATTCCTAGATCAAAGAGGTAGATCCACCAGAGTCTACAAACTAGTTATGATTCTTAGGATTCTTGCGATGTGACATATTTTAAAAGAGGTTAGTAGGAAATCCCCACAATAGGAGTGAGATATCACCATCTTATAGGACTACCATCATAGGACAACATCATTTTAATGGAGTGATACATTGTCACCTCATACGACTAATGTCATAATATATTGTCATAATAGTGTATCTTGTCATTTTGAACCTTTCTAATTGTATGTGTGATTGTTGTACATTGAGTGATCATAAGTTGAGTTGATAATTTTCTACTTGAGACGGTCATCTTTAAGTGGATTCCCTCCTGTTGTCTAGATCAAGATTTTTTTTTTAATGTTTCAAAGAAAATATGGCACAATGAGGAAGAGAAATACCACGTGGTCTGGGACCTTGACCAATGGATATAGCATAAATCCTAAGGAACTTGTACAAAGTTATATGTAATTGAGATTGCCCAAATAGATCCGTACATCTTGAAGAGTTTACTAACAATAAAGAAGAGGAAACTAGTCATGTGAAAGTTCAAGATGAAGATCAAGGAGAACAACTAGAGCAATGGTTGATTGGGCAATCTCAAATATGGAAAGTAAGCCAAATATGGACACTCCTAATTATAATGAAAGTTTAAACCTAGAAGAGTTGATTGATTGGATAATGAACGTTGATTTTTTTTTTTATTATGAATCTATGGAGGATCCAAAGTGGGTCAAATTTTCATGCACTCAATTAAAGGGACATGCTTAGATTTGGTGGGATCATGTTCAGACAGAGAGACAATGAAAAGGTAAGGATAAAATCCAAACTTGGGATAATTTTGTATTCAAACTAAAATTAAAATTTGTACCTACTGATTATCAAAAAGACTTCAAAACCTCAATCAAAAGGAGTTAGGAGTGAAAGAATATACTAAATAATTCTATAAATTGACCATAAGAGCTAATCATATTGAAGATGATGAGGAGAAAGTTGTGAGATACATAAATAGGCTAAGATTATCCATTTAAAATTAAATTGGTTTGCTTCAAATTAGAACTATTAAGGAGACATATCAATAGGCACTCAAGGTGGACGAAAATTTGACTCGTAAACAATAAAATATTTCCAAAGAAAGAGGATACTTCTCTATAGGAAGAGAACAATAAAATAGTGGTAGAGGGAAACATATGCAATAAGGAGATCTTAGTACTTCTCAAATTAATTTCAACCAAAGTACCTGAAAAAAGATTGAATCGTCAAGGGGGCAAGGTGGATTTGGTAGAGGAAGAGGGTATGGTTTTACTAGCAAGTGTTATAGGTGGTTGGAAGAGGGACATAAAGCATATGAGTATCCTCAAGCACAATACACTAGCCGATGAGAAAAGGAAGCCCGTAACCAAATTACTTAACCAAATGAAGAGGATTATTTCATCGAAACACATGGAGGAACCAAATTAAGGAGTCATTTATGATGAAAATGGTCTTGTTAAAAATTTCTAACTAGGTGTATGAATTGATACAAAGAAGAATTCATTTTAAAACCATATACAAATCAAGAGGCAAGTGTTGTAAGGTCATTTCTGGACAATGGGAGTATAGATAATTTAGTGCCTATAGAGATGGTAGAAAATATTGGGTTGAAGAGGATTGAACACCCAAATCTATATAAGGTGATATGGTTACAAAAAGGATATTAAATTTTGGTGAGTGAACAATGTATGGTAGACTTCCAAATTGGTTCTTACAAATATGTGATACTATGTGATGTTATGCCTATGCATGCTTGTCATGTCTTATTGGAAATGTCGTGGTAGTTTGATAGAAAGGAAGTGCATGATGGTAGGGTAAACACCTACACTATTGAGAAATATGTCAAGTGGTAAATAGTAAGTCCATTAAAGGACAAATGAAAAAAAGTGGACAATAGTCCTACAGTGTGCCTAATTACCTATAAATAATTATTGAAAGGTTATGAGACAAAGTTGAAGGGAGAAATGACAGTGTTGAGAAGAGTTGTAAAAACAAGTAGGGGAAAATATGGACACAAGCAAGAGAATAAGCATGGGAAAAAGGTAGTTAGTCTAGGTCACCAGTAGTAGTGATGATGAAGACAACAATACAATGATTTCTACTTCTATAGAGAAAGAGAAAGAGAAAATAAATTATAAAGGAATAGCAAAGGAAGATGAATTTCATCAAGTCATTTATATTGTTGAAGAACATAGTGGACATGAAGAGTTTGGGTTCTTTGAAAGATACAACAAATTTATTGGTTCTAAGTTAATGAGAAGAATATGGTATTATGGAAAATGATTGGGAAGATATGGGAAAGATGTGAAAATTTCCATAATACCAAAAATAAGGCCAAAGAATGAAGGCCTTGGATATACAAGTCAAGCAAAAAGTAATGAGACTAAATTTGTGAGAAGAGAAATCAATACAGGGGATGAAGGTCCTAGGATGAGTTGTTGTAATCAATGTGGAATATCTAGACATGTAGCAACTAGGTGTTGGAACCTACATCCTTCTAAGATTTGTGGAGGATATAATCACTCCAACAGAAGGTGTTGGCACCAAGAGAAAGTAACCAATAAAATACATTTTGATTGTGGTTGGATGGATGTGAAGGAATGGGATAAAGTGCAAAAATATTTAAGAGCATTCTCTAAGAATAGATTTTGTTCTCAAAGGAAAGCAAGGATAAGATAGAAAATGTGACCTTGTGAAGAAAGCCAAACTAAAATGCAATAGTTTGTTAGAACAACTCATGTTCACGAGCTAGAGATCATGAAATATTTCCTCTTACTCGATGAGTATGATGCGGGAGCATCCAAATGGTTATAGGCAGGGTAACTACCAATCGTAGCTGCCATATTTTCTATATAAATAAGAGGAACACTTCGATGGATAAGTGCATAAAGAGAAAATCAATAAATAGATGATGAATCTAGAAAAAGAGAGAGAAGGATGTTTGAGAATGGCAAAGAAGAGAGAAAAGTAACAAGAGACACAAGGATAAAGGAAGCAAAAGCATCATCATGAATATGTTCAAATTTACAACTACAAAATCTGGAACAAATGTTGAGAGCCCTTGTGACCTAGTGCCTTAATGTCTTGCCTATATAGCCTATTGGCACCTTTGCAATAACAAATAAAACTTCATTTTATTCCATTCTGTGTTAGAGTGAGAAATATATTGCATGATTGAATAGTAGATTATAGGTCTGTATAAATTTTGGTATGTGCAAGGTTCGTGTGTAGGTTGGAGGAGAAGATAAAGTTGAATCGTTGTTAACGTAGAGACGTAGGGATGTTCAATTATCCATGATTTCATATAACCAAGAACATGTGATTACCATGTAAACAAAGGAAAATTATCTTCCAATATGGATCTCATGGAAGAATTGTTTGGTGGAACCATCATCTTAAGAAAGTACCATATTGAAATATCATTGTCTTGAGACATTATCGTCTCAACCTATTGACATCTTGGATATCATTGTCTTAGGTAATAAGATTTTGCCACTACTATCATAGAATATTGTCATCATAAGAGAGTGAAATATCATCGTCTCATAGGACTATCATCATAATTGATAATTTATTGATTGAGAAGGTCATCCTTTACTAGACTCC
The DNA here is from genome assembly GCA_028583015.1 of Wollemia nobilis. Taxonomy (NCBI): domain Eukaryota; kingdom Viridiplantae; phylum Streptophyta; class Pinopsida; order Araucariales; family Araucariaceae; genus Wollemia; species Wollemia nobilis. The sequence goes on from JAQPPZ010017110.1 coordinate 8,316,306, forward strand.
CTCCTTTTGTCTACATCAACTATAATCATCTATTTAAATTGATTAATAATGAAAAACATGAAGATGAGTTCTCATAGGACTATCATCATAATTGATAATTTATTGATTGAGAAGGTCATCCTTAACTAGACTCCCTCCTTTTGTCTACATCAACTATAGTCATCTATTTAAATTGATTAATAATGAGAAACATGAAGATGAGTGATCGTGCCTTTCCCTAAGGTATCCATAATAATTAATTTTTAAAACTTTAGTCTTTTGAAATTGATAGATATAACTTTTGACCATCATATGCAAATTATGTTTGAAACTCTATCGATCATTTATATATAAGCAAACAAACACCATTTTAAAACTATATTTCAACGTTGATTTTGCAAAAGGCCTTAACTCGACCAAATTTGACCTCTTGCTTCTCCACTTGAAGGCTACCCAAAATCTGAAGATTTTCCACTCTTACAGAATACATATCCATTTGAAACTTTTTACCATAAATTTTGGTATTAATTTTAACTATCAAATAGGCCTGGATTCAAGCTCATACTGCAACTCTTTTCCATTTCCATTTGAGGCTGAAAACCGCCATGACACCTAAATTCCCGAAATTATTTGAGTTCATCAAAAATCCCATGAAAATTAATCTACTCTCCTATCAAGACATACATGAAATCAACAGCCATGGGAAGAAACATTTCCATGTACCATCTTTTACTTGGCTTTTCCTTCATGCCTGTAGAGGCCTTTCAGCATGAAGCATGTTTACTAATTCTTAAATCAGTAAGGGGAACGAACTCAATTAAGTAGCTCGGCTGTATCTATAGGCTTCTCGTAATCAGTACGGTTTACACGATCTGCAGCATCGTCTACCTGCAAAAATTATTCCCATGCGTTAGCTCTTATTGAATTCAGCATTTTTCTGGTACAACTTTGAAAATTTTGTATTGGTCAAAACTTAAAATTATTTACCTCTTTGTTCCAGTTAGTACGTGAAGTAAGTATGACGAGGACCAATGTCTGAAGTCCAACTCCAATCACCATTCCCCACCATATTCCCTGCAAATGAACGACCCATTGTTTATGTCTATGAAAGCATGATAATGTCAAGTTTGCAGGGTTGCTATTTAGAGTAAATAACACTTACAGATGCTCCCAGGTCTTCCTTAAAACCCAATACTATTCCAATGGGCAGACCTATAATGTAATATGTTGTCAAATTCACATATGCCACCACAGCTTGCCAACCACATCCAATGGCCACCCCTGCCGTTATAATAAAATTAATCATGAAGCCTTCAAATAGACCTACCGGCTCATTCTGGTGGTAAGGTGATAAAAATCACATGTAACTACTATTTCTCTTACTGTTCATGTTCTATTTACATTTACATTGCTACAACAATAAAGGAGCAGTGGTAAAATTTACAAAGTCAACTTTTCCTTAGAAGTTATATGATTTAGGGTTTAACAAAGAATTTACCTGAAAGAACAGGTTGAACCCCATTTAACAGTACAGACAGAGCAAGTAATGGTGTCATTGCAGACACTGCATTGATCACCGCAGTAGTGCTTGTGAAAGCTTCACTAAGTACTGTTTTGAGTGCCATAACTGCACCGGCAAGAATAAGACTGATTATCAAACAGGTGGACACCACAACAACCACAGAAAACCTTGCAGTTCTGGGCCTCCTAGCTCCAAGTTCATTTCCCACCCTTATGCTGCAAAACATAATAACAGTTCTATTAGTTCAAAATGAAAATCAAAGCTGAAAATGGATTCATGGTGGGGTTAAGAAACACATGTGAATTAAGGGTGCTGCCCACAAACCTTGCAGCTGCACTGAGCCCTAACATGAGCTGCATGTCCCAGTTCAAATAATTCATGCTATAACAAATAAGAAAAAAATGATCAAGTTAAGACTCATATTGTAATATCATGAGCAGCATAATGAAAGATAAAGTGTATAGAAACTAACAATCATTTAGTTGTAATCTATGTGGTATGAACTTGAAGCAGGCTAGATTAATGAACGAACATCATTTAGATTTTAGGTAGGGAACTTATTGTGACTGGCTTGCGTGGATATACATATATTTCCAATTTTTATAAAAAGCACAGCAATCGATGCTGATAACATACCAAACAGAAATAGAGTCCAGTGCAACTTCTGCATCGGGGAGCAATCCTGATATGAGAACCAGACCTTGAAAATACCATATCTCCAACCTGAAATCCAGAAGTAAGGAAACCACATGAGACTACATTCAATCTGGTCATCAAATTCTCCACCAGATTGGCTTCCTAGTAAGCCTTCCTATTCTTAAACAAAAATTCTATCCATGGGAATTAATCATGAACCATTGTTTTAGAGCTAAAGAGAGAGTTTTCATACGTTAGCATGAAGGCAGAAGCCACAGTCAGCTTGAAGAAAGGCCAGAGCCCTCTGAAAGCGTTCCATGTAAAGCCAGTCCACGTGCCCCTGCAAGAGGGGCTGTAGAAGATATAGAGAGAGGTACAAATGACCAGAATCCACCATGACAAGCTGAGAGTCAGAGAAGCCCCAAGCAGCCCGAATCCCAGCTTGTCAACTGCCAGCCAAGTCAATAAAATGTGAAGGCAAAATGTCCCCACAGCGAGATATGCCATGGGTGCTACTATATTCTGAGCCTGCAAAAACCTCTGCATTGGGCAGTTAATGGCAAAAGCAAAAAGCTGGGGTATAAGTCCCTTTGCATAGATTGCTCCCTCAGCAGAAATATCAGCACTCTGCCCTATTGCTCTCAGTACAGGATCTGCAAACCCATAGAGAAAAGACAGGAGGACGGCAGTTGCAGTCATTATCACCATAGACCTCTGCAAGATGACTCCCAGCATGCCGTACTGCTTGGCTCCATAGGCTTGCCCACACACAGTCTGCACTGCACTGGCCATTCCCAGCTGCACAATTCAACTCCAATTCTCAAAAAAACAGACCTATAAACCCTAAAATTCAACACCCACATGAAAAATCTTATTGAAATCCAAGCCTTTAATACATACCATGATTCCATAGGCCAAACCCTGGATTCCCACATTGGCAATGGAGGCTCCTGCCAGCTGAAGCTCCCCCAGATGACCGGCAAACATCTGGGAAACAACACTGAGCATGTAATTGAAAATCATGACTATGATGGACGGCCCTGAGAGAATCCATAGCTTCTTGGACTCCATCAATGCTGCTTTGACAACTCTGGACCACTGAATGCTTTCCTGAGACATCAAGGATTCTATGGTGTCTGAATCCTCTTCAGCCTTTTGAATCCTCTTCAGCTTCTCCAACTCCTTGGTGCTCACATCATTAAGATAAGTATAAGGTTGGTCCACCAATGGCTCAAATGCATCGTTTGCCATTGCTAGACTTTTGATGAAGAAAACAAAAGGAAATCCCTTGGGCTTGCTGTGAAAACCAAGAAGCAAGGAGGACAGGAATGCTAGCAGAGTCACCACTGAAGTATTTATGAAGAAGCAAATTCAATATTGAATATAGACATTTGTCACCAACTTCACCAAACGTTCCCTATCTTCTGTGTATTTGCCATATTTGGAGGTTATCAGAAGGGAAGTTGCGCTCTGCCAACCACCATTCCTTGTGAGCTCCATGGGCTTGACATGGATTAGGTTACATGCATTCTTCTGTGTTGATTCTTGGTGTATAACGACTCCCAAGTATTCCATGTTCGTTGGTGTGGCATGATCAACTAATCTTCAAATGTCTGCGTTTTTTAGTTGGGTGCCTCTGTTTCTCAACTACCCTTCGCAAGCGTAAACCATACGACCTGAGATAAAAATGACAAAGAACGTATATTTGGAAGAGAGGTTAGGTCAAGTAAGAAAAAACTACTCTGAAAGTAACATCTCGGACGCCACGTGATACTAATTGAACACCATTTTTATAATAGGTCGTTAGAGCGGCAAAGGTTGTTTTGCTTATTTGAATTTAAATACAAATTATTTACATTAGCAAGAAGCAATGGATGGAGACCAAACTAAAATTAAAAAAAAAAAATAGAATATATTTTTCAAGGCTGCATTTTGAGAAATTTGAGCTTACACGGTTGATGTAAGATTGTTTGTCATAGAGGTGGATTATAGAATGAGGTTGAAGAATTGGTTATATATTATTTTTTTTTTATAATATTGTTTATAGACTTTTATTATGGGGATTGAACCTTGATTGGTTATATATTAATAAAGTGTAATTTTTAAAAATATTAATAATAAATAATAAAAATAAATAATATTTTTTAAAGATAAATTAGTTTTTTATGTCTAAAATTATAGGTTATATAAGAAGAGTTTTATAAGGGATATTGTTTATAAAATATATTTTAATGAGTGTTCCAAATTCTTTATGGCTAGGCCTACTCACTTTGTTTATATATATATATATATATATATATATATATATGATTATATTTTTATTAAATGGTATAGTTCAATTATTATTTTTAACTTATAAGCAGAAAACTAAGTAGACCTAGCTTTGAATCTTACCAAATGATATTTTACTAGTTAGGGCTTTGAGCTCTCTTTTAGAAAATCCACATTCAAACCACTCTAGGGTGTGTGATAGTATTAATCTTAACTATGTTTTAAAGATAACATAAAGTATTAATAACTATTTTTAGTTTTTTATAGAATCATAATTCTTCTATCATAGGATCTTTTTCACAACTATTTAAATTAATACAAAAATCATTGAGTAATAAATCTCAAACTATACTTAAATATCATTCATGATAATTACAGTAACCACAAATAATAATAAATATATCTCTCTCTTTTATATATATATATATATATATATATATATATATATATATATATATATATATATATATATATATATATATAATTTGGTTAGTGTAAGAAACCCTATGACCAGAGCTGAGCAGTCTCCTTCCAACCATGAGCTATGCTTATCAATAGAAAATTTAACACACAACCACCACACACCCAACCCCTCACACACTGAGGTTTGATCATATTTATTAATAATTTATCATACTATTTTAACAATATTTTATTTTTAAAGAATATTTTGTTATCCATCAATACTTTTACAGTATTTTGTTATCTATACATATTTTTTATATATAAGCTTATAATTTATACTTTTATATTCTTTAAAATGCTACACTAAAAATTAATTCATTATCATTTATTCTTCAATGAGATTTATTAATCTAACAAGTTTAATTAGAATTGCTTTTTTCATCAATTCCAAAAATAAAAGTGAAAACAAATTAGAAGTGTCATGGTCAATTTGTACCAAAATTTGCTATGGAGAAAGCTTGGATGATTCTAAAGTGACTTATAACTAAAATTTAAATAGTCAACATCAAAATGAAATTCTTCAAATTAATTGAAGTACAAGATATAGAATAAAAATAGAGAGGATATGGTGGATTCCGTCATTGAGAGAGAAATTGATTAGACGTTTTTCGCAGGACTGCCCAAACTTCCGAACTCGTTTCGGCCATATCTCACTCATCCGAACTCGGATTGAGCTAAAATTTTGAGGGTAGATGCCTGAAAAACCCTAGAACGTCTCCACCAATTTTCATATCATTTGGAGCAACACAGATCCTAGCGCATCCCTATGTGTGAACGATATATTTGGCAAGTGGCTATGCGAGGGTTTCATCTGGGTTGAGTGCAAGCAGCTCCAGAGGTTGGTTTTTAGGGCCTTCGGGCCCTAGCGGCCAATATTTTTGTGGTTTATGCTCAATATTTTAGCAAGAAATGTTGCAGGGGATACAATATGGGTTAGAAATTTGTCTTTCAATAGATCATACTCGTGAACTTGAGTGACAACGGCTTCCAATTTGCTGCACAAAAGAAAAGTGAAAACCATACCTTTCCACGATGTCTAGGGCAAGGATTAAAGAGATCACGAAACAAGTTTCAAGCAGTTGATCAAAAAATGGCTCATATCTCAAGTGAATCTGGTGCTAAGGTGCACCCACAAAATAATTCTACTATGAAAACCCCTATCAAGGGTAAGAATTTTGAAGACTCAGTCCCAAAAATGAATTTTAGGGATGCCCTTCATGGTGGACAGCCTCAGCCCAATGCTAATATCAATATTAGGGCTTCCCATAAACCTCTAAGAATGCCTAAGATTGATCCCAGGAAAATGGAGTCAGGATGTCTTAAAGCAGTTGATGGAACTCCTATTGTTAAGCTTGATATGGGTAACATTCAGACTGGCATTGAAGATTTGGAAAAAAGAGGACTAATTTTTCGGTTCGTGGGTTTTCGTCCGAGTCTATCTACTTTCAAAGTCTGGGCTGCAAAAAGTTGGAAAACTAAAGGTGAGTTACAAATCTCTATTTATCCAAATGGTTATTTTCTTGTTTTATTTGCTAATAATGAAGATAGAGAGAAAACTTTTCAAGGGGGTCCTTGGTTTTTTGGAAGGGCAGGGCTTTTCATGAAGCCCCGGCATACTAAATTTAAAGTCGAAGAAGAGATGCCTTCTATAGCTCCCGTGTGGGTTAGACTCTTTGGCCTCCCTATTGAATTTTGGAATCCTACTATTTTTTCTTCAATTGGAAACTCTTTAGGAACTTTTATGATGACCGCTGATTGTACTCAAAATTTTGAACATATTATTTATGCTCGAATTTGTGTTTTAATGGATTTTGACAAACCCCTACCTAAAAATATCACATTACAATTTGGGGAAGACACTTGGGAGCAAGTAGTGGACTATGAGAACATTCCTTTTCGTTGTAGAATTTGCCATGAATATGGTCATTTGGCCAGTGCTTGCCCAAATAAAATTCCCGATCAAAAGAAAGAAGATATAAACTCAGCAAGTTTCCAAATACCTAAGAAGAAGAACACTCAAAAAAACTAGTTATGAAGGATCAATCAAAGTCATTTGCTAATATGTTTGAAATCCTTTCCACAAATGATGTCCCAAGTGAGGAAGAGGAAATAATGGAAACTGAAATCTTAGAAACACAATTTAAATATGAAGGGAAGAACTCAGAGACAAACCAACAAATCAAAGGTTTTCAACAAAAAAAAGGAGAAAATTTACACAAGAAAAACAATATTTCAAATGTCAAAACTTCAAATAATGCAGGTCCCAATATAGACTCCATTGAACCATCTAGTAAAATTTTGGCTGTGTATGAGCATTCTTCAAGGTTAGAAGCCATCTCAGATTCAATTGGAATAAGTCAAGAAATAGGGAAAAAAAAATTGAAGATGGATTCTAATCAAAAAGTAGGTCGCAAGACCAATCAATATCATATGGTAAAAGAAGGTGAAAAGCTTGTAGAGGAAGGTAAGATTAATGCCCTTCCCAACTTTTTTAGCCCTGGTATTAATGAAGATCATCACTTGGAATATTAGAGGACTCAAAGGGAGTCTTTCAAAACAAAATGAAATTAGAAGAATGATTCAGATAAATCATCCACATCTTGTTTTCCTTCAAGAAACAAAGATGTCAATGGAGGATATGGACTTAATTGCCAGTAAAATTTGGCCACTGGAAAAGTGGTTTCCCTCAGTTCCCAAGGGACTTCGGGTGGCATTGCTTGTCTTTGGGACCCAAAAGAGGTAGTTATTCACCATATGGTTGGCAGTTGGGGTTTGTTGGCTATAGCTATTCAAAGTAGACATTCCAACCAGATTATGCTCTGCATTACTGTTTATGCCCCAACTTCTTTGGAGGAAAAAAGAAGATAGTGGAAGGATATTACTCATATTATCTCTCATTTTCCTAAATCTTGGATCTTGATCGGAGGAGATTTCAATACCATCCTCTCTCTGGATGAGAAAAGGGGGGAAATAGAAATTTGGACAAAAGCACCGACCTCATGAGCGAATATATTGCAAACCTCCATCTTGTGGATATCCAACCGGATAATGGCCTTATGACTTGGTCTAACAGAAGGCAAGGCTTAGCTTGTATAATGGAGAGATTGGATAGGTTTTTGCTCTCTGAAAATTTCTTAATCCATGGTCACATTCCTAAAGTGAAGACTCTTAATAATGTTGGTTCGGATCATTGGCCAGTCATGGTGGAAATGTGGAAAACCAATGTGAGTTTCTCTCCTTTTCGTTTTCAATTAATGTGGCTTAGAGACATTTCCTCTAGACCTCGTGTGCAACAATGGTGGAAGGAAGGTAAACCTAGGCATGGGACTAAGATGTTCTATTTTGCCAAAATACTGCAATACATTAAATCCAAAATCAAGACTTGGAACTGGAAAGAGTTTGGGGATGTTCATAAAAAAAAACATGAAGTTATTGCTCATCTTGAAAATTTGAATAAGAAAATCCATTTAGATGGCCTCACAGAGAAGAGAAGTGCAGATGAAATTAAACTCACAACTCAGTTAGAGGAATGGGAAAAAAGAGAAGAAATCTTATGGAAGCAAAAATCTAGAATTCAATGGCTCAAAGAAGGAGATCGAAACACAAATTTCTTCCACAAATCTCTTCTAGCTCGAAGATCTCACAACTTTATTTCTTCCTTAAAATCAGATTCTGGAGATGTTGTTTATACTTGGGATGGCATGAACTCTATTGTTGTTGATTACTTTTCCAATATTTTTGCTGCTACTCCTCTTGACTCAGCTTCACAACAAAATGTTCTTCAAGCAATCCCTTCTCTTATCACTTCTGAGGAGAACTCTATTTTGACTCGCTCCTATTACTATCAATGAGCTTCAACAAGTAGTTTTTAAAATGCAAAAAGGGAAAACCCTAGGTCCTAATGGTTTTCCTATTGAGTTCTACCAAGAGTTCTGGGATATCCTTCATGTTGATTTATTAGAGGTGGTGGAAGAAGCCAGGAAAGCCAAAGAAATTTTGAAGGTTATCAATAAAACTTATATTACTCTTGTTCCAAAAGCTCAAGAGGTTGATCATATCTCAGCTTTTAGACCTATTGCTTTATGTAATGTTCTTCTCAAAATCATTACTAAAATCATGGCAGAAAGGTTGAAGCCTCTTTTGCATAAGATTATTTCCCAGAGCAAGGGGGATATGTGGAAGGACGTCAAATAGTAGATGAGATAGTTCTTGCTCAAGAAGCCATCCATTCCATGGATATGCAAAATTCTCCTTCTATGTTCATTCGGTTAGACTTATCCAAAGCTTATGACAGAGTGGATTGGCACTTCCTTATCAAAGTTTTGAGGCAATTTGGTTTCTCTAAGGATTGGATGGATTGGATTATGGGATGTATCTCTTCAGTTTCCTACTTAGTTCTTATCAATGGCAGGCCTTCTCAGTCTTTCCCAGCTTCCAGAGGTATTAGGCAAGGTGACCCGCTATCCCCTTATTTATTCATCATTCTTGTTGAATGCTTGGGTAGGACTATAACCAAAAAGAGGGAAAACAAAACCCTTGAGGGAGTTACCATTGCTCATGGAGCTAGACCTATCTCTCATCTTCAATTTGTGGATGACTCTACTCTTTTAGGTAAAGCTACAGTTAAGGAAGCTTCTAATATTAAGCAAATCATTAGCTATTTTTCTAAGGCTACTGGGCAGTTGATCAATGAAGACAAATCTAAAGTTATTTTCTTTCACCGCTCTGCTAGACAGGAATCCATGGTCTTGGATAAATTAAGATATAAGAAGACCTCTCTTCCAATCACTTATTTAGGTATTCCCATAAATATTCAAAGGCAGAAAAATAAATATTGGAATTGGTTGTTGGACAAAGTCAAGAAGAAAATTGGAAAGTGGACCAACAAGTGGCTTTCTTCCGGGGGTAGAATCACCTTGGTAAAATCAGTCCTTCAAGCTATTCCTATTTATGTTTCTTCCATTTTGAATATCCCAAAGGTTGTTCTTCGAGAATTGGATCAAATCAGTCATCGTTTCCTTTGGAGTGGTACTAAGGAGAAAAGAAAATGGGCCTTGGTGAAATGGGATACTTTATGTCTTCCTAAGAGTGAAGGGGGGTTAGGATTCCGGTCTTCAATTAATAACAACAAAGCTTTAGCTGCTAAATTATATTGGAGGATGTTGCATAACCCCAATGCTCTTTGGGCCAATAATCTTCATGCTAAATATGCTCAGAACAAAAGTCCTGAAGACCTTGTTCGCTATCAACTTCCTACCAAAGGTTCTCCCATTTTAGCAATTCTTAAGACTGGTGAGGATTTGATAAAGAAAAAATTATTTTGGATCATTCATAATGGTCAACATGTAAATTTTTGGACAGATTCTTGGGATGGTCACAAGCCTTTGATAACCCAGTTTCTCGATTGGAGGCCTTGGATGGAGGAGCTTCACCGAGCTAATTGGATAAAGGTGGCTAATTACTATCGGTACCATACTGGTAATTCAAAGGTTGGTAGATATTGGATCCCTATTGAGGACTGGCCTATTCAAATCCCAAAAGGCAAAGACAAGATATCCAAGGCATCCTTCATATGAGATCCCTCTCTTGGTCCCATGAAAAAGATTGTTTTGGATGGAACAACACTACTAAGGGTGAGTATTCAGTTGCTCAAGGTTATTTGACCTTATGCCATAATAATCCCAACCATTCTTCTGACATATTTTCTCAATTGTGGGCTCAAAAGCTCCGGCCTAAGGTGAGGTTCTTTAATTGGCTTTTATTGCATCGTAGGGTGCTTACTGGTGAGCAACTTATGAAGCGTGGTTTTCATGGCCCTTTTAGATGTGAAATGTGTGAAGAGAATGTAGAAAATATCAACCATTTTTTTATTGAGTGTACTTTAGCCTCTGAGCTATGGAGGAGAATGGCCACTTTACTTGGCTTATAGTGGTCCAATTTTTTTACTTTTGAACAACTTTGGAGGGATTGGCCTAATCAAGAGGGTGTTGATCATTTTATTAGGGAGTTAGTTTGGATGGGTTCTACCATTCTTCTTTGGAATATTTGGAATGAAAGGAACAACCAAATTTTTAATCAAGATAGGAAGGATATTCACTATATTTGGCAAAATACCATAGCCAACTTAGTTGAATCAGTCCATCAACTCCTTAATCACCCCCAAAACTCCCACCAAATATGGGATCAAGTGATGCAAATATTGAAGATTAAACCTTCTAAGGGCAACCAACTTAAAGGGAATGTGAGTATTAGTAAGATGGATAGGACTAGAAATTGGCAACCTCCTCCTAAGGATTTTGGAAAAGTCAATACTGATGGAGCCTCTAGAGGGAACCCCGGAAAAGCCAGTGTGGGAGGAATTGGTAGACTTTCAGATGGCTCCCTGGTTTTTACTTTTGCTGAGAATTTGGGTATTCTTTCCAATAACCTTGCTGAGGGGTATGGTATCCTCGGAGGCCTTCAGGAGGCTACTAAGGTTGGATGGGAAAAGGTGTTAGTTGAGTTCGACTCTCAACTTATGATTAATCTCTTGAAGACTCCTTCTAAGAATCATAAGGTGGATTGGAGAATAAAAAGAATTATTGAGAAGATTCAGTTAATCCAGATGGGATTTTTGAAAGTTGATTACAATCATGTGGTCGGAGATCAAAACAAGAGTGTTGATGCTTTAGCTAATTGGGCTTTGGACAAAGGTGATCTTACTTGTTATGGCCACCCTCCTATATGGTGGGCTTCTCAAATTAGGGAAGCTCTTCTTTCTATCATTTCTTTGGATGGCTCCACTTCTGAAGGTACCTAGTTTCTTCTTGTTTTTTTTTTTTGCTTCTCTTTGGTTCATTCAGTTTTTTTTAGTTCCCTAGCTCATTCTATTCTTTATTTTGTTTCCTCTGTTGATTCTTGCCTTAATAGTCTTCTGGTCTAGATAGGTCATTGTTTTGTTCATTTTTTTTTCTTTTTTCTTCTTTGTTTTTTTTGTTTAGTTTTTTAAGGTGGGTGGGTTCTTTTGTTTTGTTTTGTTTTTGTGTTCTTTGTGTTGTTTTTTTGTTGTTCTTGTGTTTTTGTTGTTTTGTTTTTTTTTTATGTTTTTTGTTATTGTTCTTGTGTTTTTTTCGTTCTTGTTCTTGGGTTTCTCTTTGTTTGTGTTATTTCGTGTTTTTATGTGTGAGTGTTTTCTATGTTTTTTGTTTTTGTTTATTGTCTCGTTGTTGGTTGTTTTTTATTTTTATTTTTATTTTATTTATTTTATTTTTTAGGTTTTGGTTGTGTTTATTTTTCATGTTTTTTTTGGGTTATGTCTTTGTAGTGTTCTGTTGTTTTTGTCTTGTTTGTGTTTTGTTATGTGGTTCTTGTGTTTTTCTATGTGGTTTGTGTTGTGGTTTCTTTTATCTTATTGTGCGTGTTTGGTTGTGCTTTTGTTTTTGACACACTCAAGGAGCATGTTTTTTATTTTATTTTATTATTTTTGTTGTTATTTACTTATTTTTAAATTGGTTTTGTGTGTTTGTTTGCTCCTTGAGTATGTCAAAGGTGGTAGGCCAGGTCCGAGTCCTGGGCGTTTTTGGTGGAATGGATACCCCCGCCTCCTTGGGTCTTACCCGAAAGTGGCATCCCTTTTGGGATGTTTTCCACAAATAAAAAAAAATAGAGAGGATCTAATTATTAACATACCTATAAGCATTGACTTTTTCTCCTTAGGTGATGTGGGAATAGGAATATGTCTAACCACCCACTTCAACACTATGAAAAGAAAACTTATAATAGTTGTATCAAGAATAATCTAGTAGTTGGTCAATCCAAAATTTGTTCTCAAGACTCTTCGAATAGTATGGAGGGCTTTAGTAGTTTATTTCAATATATGGTACTTTTATGTGGAGTTAAATGGGGTAAATTTTACTTGGACTAATAGAATATTAGGGGATAGTTTGATACAAGTGAGGTTGGATAGAGTGCTTCTCTCACTGGAATGGTTTGATTATAACTGTGAGCATTCATTAGTTTCTCTACCAAGGACAGGTTCAAACCATAACTCTTTATTGTTCTACTACAACCTGGAGGTCAAAAGAAAAAATAGTCCCTTCAAATTTGAATTCATGTGGCTACAACATCCTAATATCTATGAGGAAATATAAAAATGGTGGAATCACCCTATTCAAGGCTCCAAGATGTTCATTGTGGAAAGCAAGCTTAAGCATGTGAAGAAGGAGATCAAAGTTTAAAATAAGATTATTTTTTGAAAAAAATAGATAAAAGGAAATTTTGAGGTAAGAACTTATCTTGTTAGAGGAGGAAATCAATAGGAATGGAATGGATGCTCAACATTTTAAGAAAGAACAATAACTTCAATATGAATTACATAGTGTGATAACAAGGGAAGAAACATTTTGGAAGCAAAAATCTAGAAATAAATGGCTCATAGAGGGGGATAGAAACACAAGGTTTTTCATGTTTCTACTCTCAAGCATAGGAGTGCAGCTAAAATAACTAAAATATTATAGGATAATGGGGAGATAGCTAAGGAAGAAGTCCAAATTAAGCAAACAATTAATTATTTCAAGTCTCTATTATCTAAAGATGAAGAGGATGATGATGAAGCTATGTGTAGTATATTACAACATATACCAAAATTAATAACTAGGGATAAGAATGAAATTCTTATGAGGGAAGTTAGTGAGGAAGAAGTCAAAGATGTTTTCTTTCTAGAAAAGGAAAAGACACCAGGGCCAAAAATTTTCTAGGTAAGATTTTTTCAAGATTTTTGGCATATAGTCAAAGATAATGTGGTGGTTGTAGTTCAAGAGCTTCACCTTTTAGATAATATTCTTAAGGAGTACAATAACACCTTCTTACTATTAATTTCTAAAAACTAAGTATTGAAAAGCTTCAAGGACCTTAGGCGAATCAACCTCTATAACACCATTTACAAAAGTATTTCAAAGGTAATTGCATTAAGATTAAAGATTACTGTTCCAAAAATAATAACAAAGCAATAAGGAGGTTTTATAAATTGGAGATGAATTTTGGATGGTATTATAACTTTGCATAAAATATTGCATTATGTGCACAAAGGTGGAAGAGAAGGAATGGTTCTCAAGTTAGATATGAATAATGCTTATGAAAAGGTTTCTTGAAGCTTCCTAAATACAATGTTCAATAAATTTGGATTTAATAGAATATGGAGAAGGTGGGTTGGTAACTATTACTCTTGTTCAATATTTTTAGTTATCCTTAATGGTACTCTAGTGGGATTATTTGGGAGTAGTAGAGGATTGAGGCAAGGGGATCCCTTATCACCTTACCATTTGTTATTTTATTAGAAGTTGTGGGTAGATATATTGAAGTGGCCCAATATTTGGGCAAGATAAGTGGATTAAAACCTTCTACATATATCAAAGCCATTACCCACCAACAATTTGTTGATGACATTATTGTCCTTACTAAATCCTCTATAGCGAAATTTAGAGGATCTAGAAGGATTCTTAACCTTTATGAGAAAGCATCTCACCAAATCGTTAGCCTTGAAAAAAGAGAAATGTTTTTTTATGAATTTACTTGAATATAGAAAAAAGGATAATAGCTTGAGTGTTGGGATGCAATATTTTGCTTCTTCTTACAATTTATCTTGGTATTTCAATGTTTATTGGTATATGTAAGGATGTTTTTTGGGACCTATTTCTAGACAAATTTCAATAAAAGTCATAATATGGAAAGGTAATCTTCTAAGTCATGCAAAGAAACTTTAGTTACTGAAAAGCACTCTTCAAGCCATCCTTGTGTATCTTCTCTCGGTGTTTAAAATTCTTGGAAATGTTGTAAACTTAGTGAAGAGTATTCATAAAATGTTCCTATGGTAGGATCAAAAGAAAGTAATAGACTACCTCTTGTGGCATGGGATAAAGTATGTAAGCCTAAATCAAGAGAAGTATTAGGTCTAAGGAGCATCCAAAATTTGAATAAGATTCTAGCTATAAAAATAGGATGGAGGGTCATCAAGGAAGGGAATTCATTATGGGCAAGAATTATAAAGGATAAATATTTGGACAATTAAGATGTATACAAATTGTTGACTACCTTAAACCCTTATAGAGCCTCATCTTTATGGAATTATTATGCAAGAAGTAGATATGTGCTTTGAAAGGGTGTCATATGGAAAGTAGATAAAGGAAAAAAGTTTACTTTTGGAAGAATGCTTGGCTAGAAAACTATATGCTTTGTGAGGATCGAAAAATATCCAAAATTAGGAATAAATTGGAGAACGAATATGGTAGTTTGGTTTGTGATTACATAGAAAATAAGGAAGGAGGGGTAGGATGGAAGAAATTAACAAGAAATTTATAGAATGCAAAGGCTCTTGATAAACTCAATGATAAATTGAGAGCATATCATGTGTGCTCATCCTTGGAGGAAGATTCCATTGTTTGGGGTCATACCCCTAAGGGTGTTTTTAGTGTCAAATCAACCTATGATTTACTATTGGCAAAACCAAGTGGAGGATTTCCATGGAATAAATTATGGGGTAAGAAATTTATTCCAAAGATAGTTATTTTCCTTTGGTTAGCATCTCAAAATAAAATTTTGACTATGGATAATCTAAAAAAAAAAAGGTTTCTACTTCCCTAATAGATGTTACTTATGTGAAGCTAATGAAGAATCTATGAAACATATTATGTTAGAATATAAATACTCATTGAAGGTTCTTAATGATTTAATTCTAGAAATAGGAATAAGTTGGGTCCTACTGGATAACATGTTATATTGGCTACAATAGTGGAAAATACCATTATGGAGTATCAGATTAAACATGATTTGGGATTTCATTCAATTTCACTATATTTGGGGCCATGGTTATGCATAAGGGGTCGACCCCAAAATCTATTTATAAATTGAAGGTGAATTGTCTTAGAATCCTGGCAAAATATGTAGAAGTATACATGGTGAATTCCAATTATTTTTCTCCAATTTTTCAAACCGTGGCGAATTGCAATTATCTTTCTCCAAAAAATTTCAAACCGTGGCGAATTTTTCTGTGTTTGGGGCCATGAATATCGGTTTGTAAACTCTAAAAATGTATGGTAAAATTAAAGGATTTAGGCCGACAAGAAAGGCTTTTAGCCTTTACGATTTATGATGACTATTCTGAGATATAAAATTTGATTGGTTGTAGGCATGTCAATCAGCTACAAACATGTCGATCGATTGCAGAGATGTCGATTGGCTGTAGACATGTCGATCGGTTGCAGCCATGCTGATCGATTGCAAAAATTTCGATTGGTTGCAACCATGGAAATATTTTAGGAGGCATAACTTTTGCTTCGAAGCTTCAGTTTCAATTTTCAATTTTCTTTTTAAAACCACCTAGCTCACTGAGAGCTACTCAAAAAACTAAGTAAAATCCTCAAAAACCATCTAAAATTGATCGACATGTCTGCAATCGATCGACACATCTGCAACCGATCGGTTGCAGAAATGTCGATCAGTTTCATATATTTTTTGAGGATTTCACTTAGTTTTTTGAGTAGATCTCATCGAGCTCGGAGCAAAAGTTATGTCTCCTAGAATTTTCCCTGCAAAAGTTCACCTCTGCAACCGATCAGCATATGTTGATCAATTGCAGAGGTGCACTTTTACAGGGAAACTTCTAGGAGGTATAAATTTTGCTCTGGAGATCCGTTTTCATTTTTTTTTTAAACCACCTAGCTCGACAAGATCTACTAAAAAAACTAAGTGAAATCCTCAAAAAAACATCTGAAATCGATCGACATGTCTACAACCGATCGGTTGCAGATGTGTCAGTCGGTTGCAGATATGTCGATCGATTTTAGATATTTTTTTGAGGATTTCACTTATATTTTTGAGTAGATCTCGTCGAGCTAGGTGGTTTAAAAAAAAAATGAAAACGAAGCTCGAAGCAAAAGTTATGCCTCCTAGAAGTTTCCCTGCAAAAGTGCACCTCTACAATTGATCAACATATGTCGATCGGTTACAGAGGTGCACTTTTGTAGGGAAACTTCTAGGAGGCATAAATTTTGCTCTACAACTGATCGGCTTATACCGATAGACACGTATTTGCAACCGATTAACTAATGTCGATTGATACCTCTATAATCGATCGACTTATGCCGACAGACACATATCTGCAACTGATTGAAAAATGTCGATTGACACCTCTGCAACCTACTGACATGAATATGTAATCGATCATCTTATGTCGATAGACATGACTTTGCAACCGATCGACTTATGTTGATCGTCTTGCACCGATCGACACTCCTCTACAATCGATTGGCTTATGTCGATAGACACTCCTCTTCAACCTTGTCAATTTTTTTGTTGTTTTAGAGCGATGTATGTTTATCGCTACCCACTACAATGTATATACGGGTAGTATATGAGGTGATTTGGGTGGGAAAAATAAAATCATTTTAATATGAAGGCAAATTAGGTAGGAAAATCAAAATCATTTATAATTTGAGGTCAACAAATTAAAATAAAAAAATTTTAATTATTTTCAATGACAAGCAAATTTACCCCAAAAAAACTTCCACCCCGTAATTTTTGGGCTAATGGGTCACAGTGAAAGGATCCAAAATTAGGCTTTTCAAAATTTTAAAAATCCTAAATAGTGCCAATTTACAATATTTTACGCTTATGCATAACCCTATTTGGGGCACTTTGTCAGATCGAAATAGCAAGATTTTTGAAGGGGAGAAAAGACCTATAGCCAAAAAAATTCAAATGATCAAAGGATCCATTCTAGATACTTTGTCAATTTTGAAGCTAAATAAGAAACCTAAATTTGATGAGGAGGTGAGTATAGTCTTGAAGTGGAATATTAAACCTTTAGAAGAAGATGATATTTTCTAAATAGATTTAAGAGGCCAAGTCAGTTGGCATCCCCCTAGAGATGAATGAATGAAACCAAATTTTTATGGGGCTTCCAAAGATAACTGAGGTAAATCTAGTGGAGAGGGAGTTATCAAGGATAATAACAGTGTGATGGTAGGGGCAGTTACTAAATATCTAGGTACTATGGTCATCCACTATGTTGAGGATAGATTAGTCCTTGCTAGAGTAAAGCTAACCATCGACATAGGAGTGAAGAAGTTTGTGGTAGAGAAAGACTTTCTAAATATTACTAATTTCTTGAAATAGAAAGCTAGGGTAAGTTGACAAGTATCAAGTATCATTGAGGATATGCTACATATGTTAAGATCTCTAGAGAATTTTGAATTTTTGCACACTTATAGAGAGGGTAACAATATGGAATATTAGTTGGAAAATTGTAGTGTGCTTAGAGAAGAGAATCAAACATGGATACCCCTAATAACTTTCATCCCAACCTAATTTAGCTAAGGGAAAAGGAAATAATTAATTTAGGTTAGAAGTTGTAGCTCTTTATAGAGTATTTGTAGTAGTCTATAGCAAAAACCTAGCACAAGATAAGTGATCTCTTTAAATATTATTTCTAAGGCTATATTTTGGGACTATTGTTGAGATTATTTTCCAGAATTATTTCTAAGGCTTTTTTGAAGACTATTGCTATAATTATTTTTTAGGACTGTTGCTAAGATTGTTTTTTGGGATTGTTGCTAAGGTTGTTGTCTGAGAATATTACTAAGGTTATTTGTAGACTATTGCTATGGCTATTTTTTTGTTGAGGCTATTTTCTAGGACTATTGCCAAGGCTATTTTCTAATATTGTTGCTAAGGCTATTTTCCAATACTATTGCTAAGGCTATTTTCCAAGATTGTTGCTAAGGATATTTTCGAAGATTATTGCTAAGGCTATTTTCTAGAACTATGCAGCTGAATCTATTTTCTAGAACTATTTTTAAGGTTATTTTCTAGGATTGTTGCTACAATTATTTTCCAAGACTGTTGCTAAGGTTATTTTTTAGTACTATTGCTAACAATGTTTTTTAAGATTGTTGCTAATATTTTTTTGGGACTATTACTATAGTTGTATTCCAAGACTGTTGCTAAGACTATTTTGGGACTATTCTAAATTTGTTTTCAAGATTGTTGATGAGACTATTTTCAAATAGTAATCTATTTGTTTTGAAAAATTTTGAGTTGTATAAGAAGTATGATGGTGGCTTATGGGTGGTTATTCTAATACCTGAAAAAAATCATTTTTTCTTCTAAAAGGATACGGGCTTTTTCAAATCCCTATATTTATCCTAATAAAAAAAAATCATACCAAAACTATATAACAAAATCCAAAAAAATAAAAACTAATATTTACTTAAATTTATATTTGACAATCTATTCAATAGGTTTGCTAACAAAATGTCATAGTTACATTTAGATATAGGTAGTGATCTACCATAGAAAATATTATATTATAGACTAACAAACTAGTTTCATCTTAGAATTAATCATAGTTAGATATAACAATAAATTTCAAGTTTAATATATGAAACTAGAAATTATATCCATTGGTTAAAAGCCATCTTGATAAGGAATCAAGTGAAGCACCCATATTATGACCAATGAAAGCTAAAATAAAAGTAGACCAACCACATTCCCTTACATGAAGCTATACCATGAGATAAATTATAATTTGGTAATATGTTGATTTATCACAATGGAACCATTGAGATTGACATAATCCATAAATATTATCACCAATGTCATAATTACTACCCAAGTTGAGATTTTTGTCACTAATACCACTTTTTTAATTATACCATTTAAACAACCATCATCACAAGTTCCAATATTTTACTAACACTTAATTCTCTATGGATGTTCGAAGTAGTTTTAATGTAATTGAACTTTTTTAAGATTATGACTTGAAAAGATTCAACTCATCGAAAGAATACTATACATTTTGATGTCATACGTTGAACTCCAACAATATTTACAACATCCTTTCTCAACCTTCTTGGTTCATGATCTTTTTATTTTATAAGCTAAATATTTTATCTATAATTAATCCATAAATTAAACATGTTATCTTTTTTCTTTCATCAACTTCAAAGGATGTTTAATGGATAGAAGCTTTATTAGAATCTTTTCTAATTTAAAATATTAAATATCTACTCTAAATTCTCATTTGAAATGTGTTTTGTGTAGAGATTGATATCTTCACTTGAAAAATACAAACTCAATAGATATAAAATATTTTTGGAATCTCTATTAGAAATTAAACCCATCATCTTATGATTTTTAAGTGGTTTCTATATTATATATCTTTTGACACTTTTTATGATCATCCATATATAGATAAAAGGATTGTTGGGAGACTAGATATTACTTTTTACTTTTCTATACTTATATAAAAGTACATATACTACATGATTTTTGTTAATGAGATATATGTGGCTTCTATTAGGGGGAAACTTCCATTAAAATACCAAAATATTACATTTCTTTTTAGGTCAATTAAACCATATTCATTTTCTCTTTTGTTAAAGATATTTTTATTTACTTTTCTATCAAATATATTCTTCATATTTTTCAAAGTGCTATGTTTCATATCCTTGACATCATTTTCATTATGAGATAAAATCTCACTTGGTCGATTGTCTTCTAAATTTTGAATTTCACTACAACAAAAATCAACACTATGTCTGTCTAAATTATCTGCTACTCAATTTTCTCTTCTATATATATGCTCACATTTCCAATATATTGCATCCAATAATAGATGATGAACATTAGAAATAATATTATTTTTTATCCAATACACATCCACTTTTGTTGATAGCATTAGTGATAATTTGTGAATCGCCCTCAATTGAAATATATTTTCATCCTTTTTCAATTGTAAATTTAATCCTTGTAATCAGTTCCCTAGCCTTTGCATAGTCAATACTTGAAGTTTCATATGATTTTGATTCAGTAAGAACAAATTTACCTTCATTATTAAAAAAGCACCACCTCCATGGACTTTTTCTAGATTTCCTTTGAAAGCACCATCAAGATTAATTTTGATAAACCCAATTTCTAGACATTTTCATTTTACCATAGATCAAAATAGATCCTTTGTTTCAATACCATTGTGGTCTCAAGAAACAAGGTGCCAATTTAGACCATTTATCATAATAGATATGACTCTTATTTATCCTTATATAGGAAGACCTTATCTCCCTCAACATAGCTATAGGTTAATTATCTTGAATATTTTATTTGTATTGCATATCCTTAAGGTATTATTTTATGAAAGCAACTTTCACATCAATATAGCTCAAAATATTAGGTATTATTTGAACTTGATCCTTTTACTAGTCCCAACACAAATAAATATTGCAAGGGAATCCATAAACTACTTCATAATAATTCATCACACTAAAACTATGATATTTATCATTTTACATGTAGAATTGACTAGGTAAACATACTCTTTTTAACTAGATTAACCATTTAAATTTGTAGCATGTATTTTAAAACTTTATTTTATTTTTTGGTGTGTTCATATAGATAGATAATTCTAGCTTAAAAGTATTCTCTATGGAATCTATAAATCGCCTCATATAAGTCCATCCCATGCAAACTATCATAGCTACTATTATCCATTTAAAATTAACTAGATAGATAAATCTTTTCAACAACCTTAATTATCCATCACTACATTTATAAATGTATTCTATTATTTGATTTATTCTTTTGGTATATTCATCCATGTATGGATTCTATACATTATTGAAGTTGATTTAATACCCTATATTGCTTGTTAAGTAGTACAAATTTAGAAGCAAATAATATATCTTAGTTTGATATATAAAAGTATTGAAAATTCCATGCAACTAAATAATATCATTAAAAAATATCTTGGTACGTCCTACTTTAATTCATTTGGTACCATATTTTTAAAAAATAAAACTATTGATTTTTCTTTTAAATCAAGTGTTCTTCTTAACATGGGATTTTAACCTAAAAACTCAATGATTAACCATTTAATTGCTTCTAGAGTTATTATTAATAATATATAGAAAAATAGCAGAGTTATTATTGTTCCTTTCGTGGCTTTGCAGCCTCTGGTCATTTTGCTATTGAATCCTTGCAGGTTCTCCTCCTTGTTTCCTTGAAGCTGCTTTTGACGGGTCTGAGGAATTCTGGCTTCTTGAGCAGTTTTGCACAACATTCTTTTGGGCTTGTGGGGTTTCCCATGTGCTTTCTACTGTGACTCTGCTCTTTGGGTCTGAAGTGGTAGTTCCTATGGGTCTCAGTTTTTTTTGTGGCCTCTAGGGGCCTATGGTTTTATAGTTGTTGATTCCTTAAGGGACTTCCTTTTCTTTGTACCTGAAGCTATTGTTGAAGGTTGTATGGGATGTATGGCTACTATTTTTTGGTTTGAGCTCTAACATCTACAGTCATGCCTTTTCATGCTTCCTTCTTAGTGAATTCTTGTGGCACTCTCCCGTCCTTTCCTTCAGAAGTGTTATTCTGCTACTGCTGCTTCCTTTGCTGAGTAGATGTTCTTGAAGGCTTCCTTTTTGCATAAGGACCCTATGGCCTGGGGTGTTCCTTTTGCTATTGCACCACTTTAGTACCATCTTCAAGCTATTATTCCATTTTGCTTCATTTTGAGCTCCCCTACGTGGGATGCTGGTTTCCTACAGAGCTTTGTTTCCCAAGGGTGGTTTTTGGTTTTCTCACCCTTGGGATATTTCAAATTTTAAATCCTTGGCTTTGTTTTATTTTCCCGCCCATGGGAAAGTTTCAAAAGGATTTTCGTGGTTAGGACAGTTTGGTGCTTTCTCCCGGTATTTTTCAATGCCTTGTGTTTCAAATTTGGGTTTCTGGCGGGCTTTCCCTTCCTACCCATTTTTCCTTTGGCTCAAAGGAAGACGTCTTCCTCTGGCACAAAGGATTGTGTGTTCCTTATTTTGTTCCTTTGGGCTGACCTTGCCTGACTTTTTGTCCATCCTTGGACAAATTCCTTTTGTTTCATTCTGATGTTTCATGTTGTATTATGATCCTTTGTAATCAAGTTTTGGGATCCTTGACAAAAACCCACTTTTAATCTAACAAATATATATATATATATATAGAAAAATAATAATATCACTTATATTTACTTTGTGAATTTTGATAAGCCTTTTGATACAATACCAAGAATAAATTATAGTAAGGAACTAAAAAAACAATCTTACAAGTTGAGTGGATACAAGGAACAATACACTTATATGAAAATGTTATATATAATAGAAATACCAATAAACAATAACTATAACACCAATAAAGTTGCTATCAATAGTAATATTGATGTAAAACAATATTTTTCTTTCTCATGAATATTATTTAGTTTCATAAATAAATTATAAGAGTAGATTATAAAAGTAAGGGGAGGTGTATGCACTACAAGATATGATTTATTCTTGTTGATTTATTGTAATGATGGCATAATATTGACAAAACATAAAAGTAGCTTACAAATAATTCTTGTAGCTTAGAATTTATTTGTATCTACTCCAATATGAAAGTAAATGTAATAAAAAAGATAATAGATATAGATTCTTGATATAATTATTTAAGTATAATATTTAAGTATGGGAAGTTGTATGTGATTATTGCATATAAGTAGTTGGGAATTGAATTTGAATCTTAGTTGGAATACTTGTTAGATAACTATATAATATAAAATCAGTAATCTCCTTGTATCATGTTAAATAATTTTAGACAAATTTAATTATGGAATTAGAATTTAAAAAATTTCCTCTTTAAAATATTAGTACGAGTACTAATTTCCTATGGTTGTCCTATTTATGACAACTTCATTAAAGGTATAGAGAGTCCAAAAATACATTTTCTAAGAGAAAATAAATTTAAATTTTAAACACCCTACCCAAATGATATTGGCAAATACAAGAATGTTACTATTAGAAGTTGAAAATTTGTACCAATATTTTGGTATATAATAAAAATAAATCATATAGATAAAAGCATACTACCATCTTATGTGATGCTTACAAGTCAAGAGAATGGTTGATAGAAAGACAATATGAATTGGAATGAAATAGATAATTGACCAAAAGACTCATCAAGAATTTGGAACTTCACACATAAATATAAAAAATACTATTTGACAAGACCTAGTGAGAAAATGAGAGACGAGCAAAATCATATTGAAGAGAATATGACAATATAAAAGATATGGTATCATCTAATGTAGACCAATTTCTCATAATCTTACAATTGAAATTGAAGAATAGTAAAATATCAACTAAGAAGAGCACTTTTGTTTATAGGCAAGGAAAAGTTACAAATAAGAAGGATGTGATATTACATTATTATACATACTAATATCTAAGACAAAACTACTTGTTTCAACATGATGACATGAGTAGATTATATAAGTTATAAAACTTAACATATATAAGAGGAAGTGGATATCTTAAATATTTTTCATTGAAGTAAATCATAATTGAGCTCCAAAAAAGGGGGAGAAAAAAAGAAAAAAGAAAACCTTAACTATGAATTCTATATATATTTTCTTTCTTATATCATAGGGTGACAGGACCCTATTTCAACTCTTTTGGACACTTTTTTTTTTGCACTAATAGTGGTTTATTGATATGATATGGACTATAATGCTAATTTTGTTTCTACAATCACAATACCAACAACAATTTTTATTGCTTCCAACAAACACTAACAACCAACCACCTACTAAAACATATTGATTACTTTTCCAACCTACACATAATCCAAATAATAGTCAGTCATAATAATTCATATTAAATAAAATGACAAGTTACCCCACTTATCACCTCAAATGTAAGAATATAGATTTGGGATCAAGGAGGAGCCCACAAGATCCAACATCCCTGACCATTAAAAATAAAGTAGAGGGAGAAGAAATAGAATCAATTCTTACACTATTATAAGACTTAGAAAAACAAACTCCTTTATAAAAGCATAAAACTATTAAAGTTGTTATCCATCAGTAGAACCCACCATATTTTGAGAATATAGATGAAAGAAAAAGTAATCATAGCCTGAATTTAATTTCTTAGATAAATTAAAGAATGTGTGTGTTTAATTAGCCTTATTTCAAGTGATTAAGGATGTTCCTATATATGAAATAATGGCATAGAATTTGTGTTTTATGAATCTTAGTAGGAATAAGAAGGACATAAAGTGGTCAACATTGTAGATAAAAATCTACTCTTATTCTTGGACATGTATTACTTAAGTATATAGACCTAGGAAACCTTGTATTCAACATTCTCGTACTTAACATTCCTATAAAGGTGGCCATCAGAGACCTTGAGTCATCAATAACTATCATGGACATAAGTACAATGAACCAATTAGGACTACAAGGCCTATGAAATAAGCCAACTATGCTCCATATAGTTGATGGATCCACTCTTAAGTTAGAGGGAGTATTAGATGATATAATGATATCAATGTCTTTTTGGGAATAACCTACAAATTTTTGGTTCTACAATCAAATACTAATCTAGGGGCATACCACAAAATTTTTGGTTCTACAATCAACTACAGTGATGATATGTTGTAGAGTACTGCCCCTCAACACGCACCGAATAATTGTAGAGGATTATCCATCGATAAATACCGATTGATTGTAGATATCTTGATAGTGATGATCTCTTGAAGAGGACTGCCTCTCAAAAATATTGTTTGGTTTTAGCGGATTATCGATCATGAAAAACTGATTGATTATAGATATTTTGATAGTGTGATGATCTATTCCAGAGGACAATATGTTGCAGAGTATTGTCAATTAGCCATGATCGATCGATTGCAGTAACATTAAAGTGACTATCAATTGAAAGCTTCCAAAAATCAATGTGCTTTTTTTGTTTTGGATAATCTCTAGCAATAAATTTGACTTAATGCCTACTTGTTGTTGTAGCCTTGTTACTTCTTTTTTAACCTTTGTTAGTTTATTTAGAATTGCTAGGTAGAGTATTCTTCTTCCACAATTTTGTTGTCCAAAATTCTTTTCCTTTAGTTTCATAGGTAGCGTAGATGCACTATTTGTAACTATGGTATACAAGTATCCATGTCATCTTGTTGTGTGTTAGGAGCATTTTTGTTGTCAAAGACTGCTTCTTTTTTGTTAGAGTATATTTTCTTAGTGTTGTTTTGATTTGTTATTGTTCTCTAAGCATGCAGGTAGAGGTCATTATAGAGGGCAATGTAGGTTCATCTAAAGACTCATAGATTCTTTATGGAATTATAGTTTAACCTTGGTTACTTAGAAATGCAAATTATTATTGAGGTAAGTATGCGATTTTCTTTCAATTTCATATTTATTTTCTAACATCTAAAGGTTAGGTACAATGTCACCTACTAAATATGGAAAGAATGGAGGCCAATATTTTGGTAAAAATATAATTCTAAAATATTTTACACAAATATCAAAATGTAGTGAGGCATCCACATCTGCACAACATGAAGGTACAAACACCTTTTACCATCGAATAATTACTTTTTCTATTTGTTATTCTTAAAAATAAAGCCTTTATTTATTAATAGATAAATGGTTGCCTACTTATCTACCTCTTTTTAAATGATTTGTAAAACTGTATTCTGTAAATTATTTAAAATTATGCCTTTTTACATCCACAAATGATATAGAACACCAAACATTGAATGTTGTAAACAATGTCGACCCTGATATGCGTACACTTGAAGATATTCTAGGTGATGATATGGGACCACATGATAATTTTTCTAATAACTACATTCAACAACCAATTCACGAGATGCCTAATACAGACACATCAATCAAAAAAATGATAGTACAATTAAAATATAAACCTCTGGGGAATATTTTAGTCAAAATTCTAAACATCAAAAGATAAGAAAATGGACTATTGGAAGGGATTTTAAAAATGAATGGGCATGGTTATACCCATTTATTAAGCAATATGAGATAGATAAAATGGGTAGATGCATTATTTGTAGTTTAAAACTGGGAAAGGAACATTTCTTGCAAAATAAGAAAGATATAATAGAAAAACATTGTGGGAAATTTTATATCAAATAAATACAAAGTGATGGAAAAATTAAGAAATCTCATATGTGGAAGGATGCATCGGATTGTGTACATGTAAGATATGCACTTGAATATGAAAAAGTAATGAAACACCAACAACCTCTTGTTGAGAAGGGTGGAATAATCCAAACCCAATTTCAATAAATTAATAAAAACGTATTAGCCTTAAAACATTTGCAGTTTGATGTTGTATACAATATTCTAAAAAGGGCTGATCCATGTCTGATTTTGTTGATTATAAGCAACTATTTCAACTAGCCTATGTATAGAACCTTACCAGTTCCCATTGGTTAGATCGAAGTGGTTGGGAAATGGTAAAATATTTATCATTGGTTGAGGAGGACCTGAGAGGGAATATAAAACAAGCCAAATTTATTTCAATGTTTCTTCCTGCAAAAAGAGTTTTTTTAGAATATCAATCCTTAGTGGGTTTTATGTATGCACATCGTAGGGATTTTGACAAGGCAAAATATTTTCTATTTTGTATGATTGATTTGGAAACTTTTCTCACATTATGTGGTATTCTTCCATTGTTGCAAGAAATGAATTCTTTGATTAAACTCACACGGGAAAGAGCAATTTATATTGTCGATTTCATTAGGATGAGAAAATAAATGTGTATACTTATTGATAAGATTTACTTGTTCGAAGAAATTTGTAAGGATCCTTTATTTAATAATTGGAATACATTATTTCAATTCAATGATCCTAATAGCTTTTTAAAGTTCAACATCAATGATAATTTTTGTATTGTTATCCATGGAAAGATGATTCCTTTATATCGTTATGAAAAGCGGTTAGATACACTTATAGAGGATGTTAAACAAGTGCCCATAACACATTACAGATTTGATGAGGTTTTGCATAGTGCTAAGAAAAAAATGATAAGAATTGCACAATCATTAACAAGGAAAATAAGAGATCATTTTCATAGAGATGAGCTACTTAAGGCCATGGTTGTTGTTAATCCCATGTTTTGGAATCCTTGTCTTGACCATAGTAGTAAAAGTGAGTTGTTTATAAAAATATGGGTACTCTTATGACACATTGATCTAAATGTGTGGAAGTAAATGATATTCAAATCAATGGTATTCTAAACAAAGAACTTTTGAGACAAAAATCAACCAATTTTGGAATAACAATGGTTAATCAAATTGCACATTTTAAAAACCCACATGAGACTGGTTCCATCACGCGTTTGTGGAAAAAATTGTATCCAAGTAGTGTCTTACAAGAAAACATGTGTGAATACTTTATTTTATATGAATTATGTTAGATAATGATTTTGGGATCTATTGAAGATGAAAGGGTTTTCAGTGCACTATATTTTGTTAAATCTAAAATTTGTAACAGGTTGGACAAAAATTTGGAAAATTTTTTGAGAATGTACGTGTCATCGTACGAGTTGGATAATTTTCCCTATGATAGAGCTTTGGCATATTGGAAGTCCTTAATGGATAGAAGAGGTCTCACTAATGTTGTTGATAATGAGGATAATGAGTCAACTTGCAGTGATGAGATTATGGAAATACAGAATTCACAAAGGATTCATGGTTCTTTTGGAGAAGTCGATAAGACTCTATTTCAGCTTCCAGCAATGTAAAACTTCAATAAGTTAAACAAATTCATATAATCAATAATTTTTTGGATTTGATATAATTTGTAAAATTTCAATGATTTAAAAAATTCATATAATCAATGATTTTTCATATTTGATATCATATGTATAATTACAATGATTTAAAAAAATCTATAATCAATGATTTCTCGTATTTGCTTTTTAATGTTATTGATTGTCTATGTTGACAAAATTTTATGATTTATGCTTTAGCTTTGAGTAAAGTAGAAATTTTAAAATCATGCATGCATACATAACTAGTAAATATTTCTTTTAGAAAGTGTTCTATGTAGTTTAGAATAGTAGAAAGCACAATGCAAATAGCATAAATCTCAATCTACGGAAACAACAATACAATATAATTGGAAATAGCATGAAATCTAAGTTATGGAAATAGCACAAGATAACTCTCATTATTATATCATAGCTTTGTTATTGAATTAACTATCTATGTTGACAAAATATTATGATTTATGCTTTGACTTTGAATAAACTAAAATTTTTAAAACCATGCATGTATGTATCATTAGTAAATATTTCTTTTAAAAGGTGTTGTATGTACTCTAGAAGGCAAAATGTAAATAACATATTACTCTAGATATGGAAATGGAAAAACAATATAGCATAATACACAAGACAATACTCATTTTTATATCATAACAACTCATTTTTATATCATAGCAAGATTGACTTTGAATAAAATGAAAATGTAAACCCATGCATAGATATATCCTTCTTAAACTCAAGCATAATTGAAACAACATAATACTCAAGCAATGGAAATAACACACAAATATAAATGTAAATAGTATAATACTCAAGTAATAACAACAAATGTCTTATTTTCAAACAAAAACATATCATAAAATTATCTTTTTGATAAAATAAAATTTTTAAAAGCAATAATACATCCAAGCTATCCTTTTCATTCCTTAAATGGGGGGCTAGAGGTAATTTTAGCTATTTTTCCCTTTTTCGTTGCTTTCACATTCTGCAATTCAAGGTGTCAATATCATACATATAATCTCCCCACTTCATCTACTACAGGTCCTCCCTTGGGCTGGTTATCATTCTTCTCCTCCATTGCTCCAGAACTGACAAGGATGTTCTCTACACTTTTCAAGCCTTCGAGCAATGTGTTTTCCTGTTTTCCAACATCTTCGAATATTGTTGCAATAACGTCTTTACCCTTCTCCTTAAGTAAAACATCAGGATCCAATCCATTTCAGATAATGATGTTCTTGAAAGCATTGTTTTGTCAAATTGCTTCTTCAGATTTTTTTTAATTGCCATAGAATCCATTAAGAAATCCTTTGCCATCTGGAGATAGTCTTGCAGGTTTTAAACCTACTTCCTCAGATTATCAAACTTTGCCTGCAAAAGGAAAAATAATTAGTCAGCAGACATTTACATTTTAAAAAAGAGAAAAAAAACTATAGAACACATTATTCTAACCTTGACAACATTCCTTGCAACTACAACAACAACAACCATTTTCTTATCACATGCTCATTCATTAAAATAAGCTTGGGCTTCAACATTTAAGTTCTCCAATATGTTCAACATAATGCCTAAAATTTCATCATTGTAAGATGTTGTAACCTTCACCATGTCAAATTTAGCTTGATATAGTAGAGCATCAAGATTTTCCGGTTCATTTTCAACTAAAGAAAAATAGTTTTCTCTTTTTGAATTTTTTTTGAATCGGGCATTTATTTCCTTTATCAAAACTTTGGCTCGATACTCCCATTGTTTCATTTCTTTTACATCTGGAATGAAAGAATATTTAATGGTTTCTTGAACATTGTCAGAAACTAATTCATTTTCAAAAAAATATATTTTTTCATCCTCTGGTAGAGGATGAGCCTGAGGGGTGCTAGTTTTCTTTGTCGGAGATGGATTTGAACATTCTACTCCTTAATTTTGAGGATCTTGAAGCATATATGTTGCTTGAAAAGCAGTGGGCATGTTGCCCTGTAACAAGAAATCCTCATCAAGTAGAGGATTATCTAACCCAACACCAAAAGCTTCCTGTACACCTATAAAATTACCAAGAGATATATTTTTTAATCCTAAAAATTGCTTGGATGTTGTTCCCATTGGCCTGAATGGAAGAAAATGCTTTCCACCTTGGAATCGTTGTTGACCTCACATTTGAGGTTTGCGTGATGGAGAAGGCAGCATTGACTGTTGTCTTCCTTGATGAAATTGTTGTAGAGTATATTAAAAAATCAAAATAAAATTTGGTTACAAAATTTGTGAAGGTAGACTGTAAAATTTATTGTTAATTTATAACACTTATCGATCAAAGATGAGACCTCTTGCATAGCCAAAGATGCAAATGGAATGTTGGTGTGTTGTACATCTGAAAACACATTATAAAAATTAATAAAAAACATAATAAATTTGGTAACAAATTTTTTGAAGGCATATCGTAAAACTTATTGGTCGAAGATGATGCCTATTGTGTAGCTA
Source organism: Wollemia nobilis (assembly GCA_028583015.1). Taxonomy (NCBI): domain Eukaryota; kingdom Viridiplantae; phylum Streptophyta; class Pinopsida; order Araucariales; family Araucariaceae; genus Wollemia; species Wollemia nobilis. The sequence goes on from JAQPPZ010017110.1 coordinate 8,347,248, forward strand.
CGCCAATTGGCAATGGACGTGTAGGTGGAGGTTGTTGAGGATTAGGAGAATTAGATCTTATGCATTTCCTAGATCTTCTTCTTGGTTGTGGAGACATTTCCTTAGGTGTTCTAGAGTCTCCTAATTACTTTGGATTATAACGTCTAATAGTAGCATCCCACTTTGAAGAGGAATAGGATGCCCTTTTCTATATTTTATATTATTTGTTAAAATTATAAAAATGACAAATATAATGAATATAAAAAATTATTAGTTTCATATTAAGTAAAAATTAAAGCACTTGTATTGTCATGGTTGAAGTGGCTAGGTATGTGTGCCAAGAAGTCGATACTGTAGTATTCTACAAATTATAATATGATTCATAAAAAAACCAAGAATGTAGTTGCATGTGTTGAGTGTTGGAGTCGAAGAAGTGTGGGTTTTCACATTTTGGATATCCATTCTAATGTGATGCGAGACATAGGTGGACCAGTCGAATTTTTGGTGTGCAATACAATGAACCAAATATTCCAATGCCCACATCGGAATTTCTATCGGTATTTCTTGCAAAACGAGTCTGGCTAGGAATAATTTGTAACATGGTCAAAGAAAATTGTTCTAAATACTTGGTACAGTCATACCCCTTCTGGACTTGGTAGCGCTAACTGCAAAAAAAAACAAATTAGTAATTGTAAAACCCTAGACTTTAAATTTAAGTAAATATAAAAATATGCAGTTTTACCTATAAAAGATTCTGACTAGACATTGAATTTGATCTCCAGGTAGTATTTGTCATCATTAGTTAAAATGAATTTTGATGTGATAGGATGAAAATCAATGTAATGCAATCTTGTCAATCTGGAAATGCCTGAGGCTGTGAAAGAAAATCTGACATTTTTGTTGTCAATGAGAACATTTACCATGGTCGAATCAATGTTGTAACCCTCAATTATCCTCTATAGAAGTTTTGTGCCTATGTCGAACTACGATATCGAAACTAGACCCTGAAGACCAAAGTCTTGGACCCATGACATGTTGTAACTTGGTGTTGTTAAAATTTAAAAAATTAAGGGGTAAACAAGGTTTTTGAAATTAATTTTTGACATTGTAGGGGTGGAAAGGGATGTCATTGGTTTATGTCAAAGGGTACGAGGGACTGTGGATTAGGAGGTAGGATGGAAGGTATTAGAAATTTGATGAACATCAAAAAAAGGTTAATACAAAAGGTATGTGATGAAAACTATGTTAGAAAAGGTGAAAAAATAATTGTTTATACCTTTATATAGACTTTCTAAATGAAACCATCAAATAAATAATTGACACATGGTATCTACATGCAATAATTTAATGCATGGCTGACACATGGTATAGATGCAATGCATCGTCAATACAACTAATCAACATTCCTGCATCCAATCGACATTGCTGCATCAGACCAACATTTGTTGCATCCAATCAATATTGTTGTACTTGATTGGTATTGTTGCAATAGATCGTCATTGTTGCATCTGATCGGTATTGTTGCATCAAATCGTCATTGTTGCATCCAATCGATATTAGTGCTCAAATCATCATTGCTACATTTGATCGGCATTGTTACATCAGACCGATAATGATGTATCAAATCAGTATTTGCTAAAACGGATCGACATTGCTACATCCAATCGGTGTTGCTACATTTGATCAACATTGCTGCATCCGATCAGTATTGTTGCAATAGATTTTCATTGTTACATCTAATCAGCATTGTTGCAATAGATCATCATTACTGCATTTGATCGGTATTGTTGCAACACATCGATATTGTTGCAACACATCGGTATTGCTGCAACACATTGGCATTGCTATAACACATAGGCATTGCTGCAATACAACAGTTTTTTTTTATCGATATAATGGCTATATTAGATTTTATTGGCCTTTGATTTTGTCTTGTAGTGGTTGTATTCATATTATTTTTTGGTATTGTTCCAACCGATTATCATTACTGCAATCGATCGACATAGATTGATCATTCTAGTTCAACCGTCATATCTGCATCCGATCAGCACAACCCTATCGACATAGCTTTATCCTATTGGTATTATTCCATAGGTATAGTCTGATCGACATAGTTTTATTCTATCGATATAAAGCCTTTGATTTTTTTGTATAGGTCTAAAATTTGGCAACCGATAGGCATAGCCCCCAAAACAGAAAAATTCACCACAGTTTAAATTTTTTAGGTGAAATATGAATTCGATTTGCCATTTCTCCTTCAACACAATTCGTCAGGATTTTGAGACTGATTCACCAGGATTTTATAAATAGATTTCGAGGTCAAACCCTTATGCATAACCCTACTTGAAATTATTTAGGACATCTCCTTATCAAGTTGAGATGGAGATGCTCAGACCAAGGGTTCCTCACATTATGCACATCATTATAGGGTCTTATGAAGTGCAATACATTCAATCACATAAAGAAAATCTTTGCATAGATACACATACTAGATTTGATTATAAATTTTCTTTTGTAAAATGTGATTGTTGCTATTACTGGGCAAGGGTTGACAATCCACCATTGATGATAATAGTTATTAATAATGATATGGCTCTTCATAGGGATTTGGTTGATGAAGGGAATGGTACATGTGTTATGCTATTATCCTGGATAGGAAAAATAAATATCCCTAGAGAAAATATCCTCTCTATTAGAAGTCATTGTTATGCTTATAATGGATAGCCACAAGATTCTATGGGTTGCATTTTTTTACCAATTTTAGGTGGCCCTAACAAAGTTAAAATGAAGTTTATGGTGTTTAACTTTTAGACCAATTATAACATGCTATTAGGTAGACCTTGGATTAGTAATATGAGAGCCATAACTTCCTTTGCTTGTCAAGTGGTTATATATGCCTATGATAGTATAATTTTTAACATAGAAGGGGACGTACATCCTTAGGGGCATCATCCTCTAAACTATGAAATTTGTATTATTCCTTTCATGGATGAGACACAAAAGTTCCAATTTATGAACATGAGACTTAGTGGACTTCTAGAAGAAAATTATACAAGGAGAATCCTAAAGTTTGCTTGAAATACCCCAAGATACGTATGAATCAAAAGAAGATCAACATGATATGGAAGTTATTATTCTCCTTCCTCAAGAGATAATTGATAACTTGGTACTATTTTTAAAACCTAAAAATAAAAGAAAAAAACCGATTTTGTTCTACCAACAATTGGCCAAATTACATAAATTCAATGAGGATGCTTCCAAATTAAAACAAGTAACATTTTGTGTGTATGATGACAGCATGGGGGAAGAAATCTATAGTAATGTGGACAATGCTTTTACTCAAACATTTAGCATTGAAAATGGGAATGCTTCTTCTACTACTACTATTTCTAAGGTGGGTGTTGGGCATTATTACTAGGTTAAATGGAAGTTCCTATTTTAAGTGATGATGATAGTCAATCTGATATAATCTTTTGCAAAATTATTTATGGAGATAGCAATGATTTGTTTGCTTATACATTCTTAAAAATGATTAATCTATACAAAACTATGCTAGATAAGTATATAACAATTAATGATACAAATAGAAATGGGCAATAATATATAATTGAAAATCAAAAGCCGAGTATTCTCATTCATCATTATTCAATATAAATATTACATGAATAGGCACGATTTAAATAAACATGCCTTTTACAATATAACTTTTTATAAAGTTATATTAATTATTAATTAAACTTTTAATTTAATTAATATTTAATTGAATGAAGAATTTTATTCCTCATCATTCCTCCCAACAATATGTGCATTGGACCCCAATGCGTTCAGAATAGGAGGAAGAAATATCTTGAGGATAAGGAGGCGACCACAAGGGAGGTCGATGATGTGGCATTGAGCATGTGAAGAAAACACATAGGAACGATCTTCAAAACATATTGTTTGTAGTCTCTTCCCAAGAATCTAGAGTCTTCACAATGATGGATTCAAATTTGGAACAATAGAAGTAGGTGTGCCGACAATTAACTTTGGTTGGGTAGGACTTCTATCCAAGAATATTTTCTTTGACTTGGGATCACGATAATAGGCTTCCATAGAGTGATCAAAGTCAACTCCTAAAATAAGTGGTGGAGTGAAGAAATGAGTCACATCCTCAACGATCTTACCTTTAGATGCATTTGCCATAATGTTGTCAAGCTTTTGATCCTCTAAGCTAGTAGAGGATACTTCTTGAAGTGAAGCAGGAACAAGAACATCTTCTATGATGTACACTAGAGGAGGTGAAGGAGGAGCTTACTCTCGAGTCGAAGGCACCTTGTTAAACAATGCCAAAGGAAAAGGGTTGTTGGGCACGAGTATGCCCTTCAAGATGCAAGGAATCTCGTATAATTCCTTTACCATTTTCATCTCGTTTATGCTCACATCAACCTCTATTTGCAGAGCCTCCATGGATTGAGCAATAGTCTCAAGATTATTTCCCAAATCGGCTCTGATCATACCGATTCTAGTAGCCATAATGCTAAGATTTGTGGTTAATGAAGAAGGGTTGGAATCAACCTTAACATCCTGCTTAGAGTCCTTAACACCAAGGAACTCGTTTCGGTCCACGTCATTTATATTAAACATGGTCTTCACCATTTGGACACATACCTCTTAGGCTAGTTGTATCAACTTTTTGGCTTGTTGTGTCAACTCCTTAAGCTCCTTGATGTCTTGGTTAGGCGACATAGTGCTAGCCTCTTCCTAACGATAATTTTTCCCCATAAAGTCTCAAGTTTGATTGCAGAAATTTGTCCCTTCGATTTAATTCTTTCCCCTTGGTTTAATAATTTTTCTCCTTTGATTTGAATATTATGCCCCCTTGATTGAAAAATATTTTTCCTCTTGATAGAATATTTTATTTTTCATTAATTAATTCTCCTTTATAAATCAATTGATTAATTAGAATTGTATTTTTAATTAATTATTTATTTTTTATAAAAAATAATATTTAATTTCCTATTGATAAGCTCAACTCTCTCCTTTATAAAAGATCATGGTGGGATGGGGATGCCCAACCCTCTACGTCCATTTTAAAGGTTTTTCACACTAACCAAATCCCAAAAATAATAATTATTATATTTAATTTATTAAATTAAATATTTAATTAAAATATATATTTAATTTAATAATTATTAATTCAAATTGTATTTAAAAAATATTCTACGTGCCGCGCAATATGCGCGCCCGAGCAAATAAAAGGGGAGGGGGAAATAAAGTAGGGAAGGGGGGAGGGAGCACGTGGCGTGGGGTAAAGGGGTTAGGGGAAGGGAGTAGAGAGGGGTGGGTTGGGAGGAAAGGGATGGAGGGCCACAAGCAAGGGGAAGTGGGGGTAGGTTTGGGGAGTAGTAGGTTGGGTTTTTTTGTTTTTTTTTAATATAATACCATGAATAAACACGATTTGAATAAGTATAGTGACATGTTTGTTTTTTTTCAATTACATGAATAAACACGATTTGAATAAATATAGTGTCGTGTTTGTTTTTTTTAATTAAATGAATAAACGTTTTGAATAAATATAGTGTCATGTTTTTTTTTTTTTAATTAAATGAATAAACGTCTTGTTCATAATATAATTTTTTATAAAATTATATTAATTATTAATAATTAATTTTGTGCGTCCGGCGGTCCCCATCTCACGCCGGGTTACCATGTACCGAGACGGTGGAAGTCCCGGGAGCCTTCGTAGATAGTTTGAACCCTACCAAGTTGTCTTTGGTAGTTACTAAAAATCGTGATTGTAACCATTGCTTCTATATACCAAAAAAAAAAAAAAAAAAAAATAATTAATTTTGTTTTTTAATAAGTTATGTGTAGTTTTTATTGAGGGTCATTTTCATAACGAAAATAAAATATTATATTGATTTCATTACATTTTTTAAAAAATAAGTTAATTAAAGTATATTTAACTTTACCTTTTTATCAAAGATATTCTTCATCTTCCTAAAACTATTAAGTTTCCACAATCAATTTCTTTTATATTATATGTCTTCTAATATTTAAATTCTATCAAAATGAAATTCAAAACAGGAAATGGCTAAAATATTGTTATGGATTTCCTCTTAGCAATTGTAGCAATTACCCTAAAAATCCTAAATTGTTATGGGTTTCCTCTGACCTCATTTTTTTATTATTCTACTCTTGAAACCTTAAAGTGAAAGGGATAACATATTCACCAATTTCACTTTTATTACTTGAAGAGGATTCTATACTACTTGAAGAACATAAAGATGATTTACCTGGAATAAACTTGATCTATTTTGCTATCTTTGTTTTAGGATTTATCTCCACATCTTCTTTTGCACCTTTAATTCCTTCTAAACTTGCCAAATGATACTATAGATAGGCTTTCTTTGTCTCTTCTTTTGGATTGGAATATCCTTGATCTGATCTAGCCTTTTAAATTTTATGATTTCCTTGCTTCATCTTGAAGTTTATCTCATGTTTAGAATTTTTTGCCTCTTTTTTCATAGTTTTCACTTTGCAAACTCTTGCCATGTGTCAATCTCATAATTGTGGTAACAAAATGCAATATTTTCATAATCTACTTGTTGATATCATTCTTTTGATTCAGATTTAATCTTAATGTATTGTGGAAAAGGTTTTAAAATATCCATAACAACACATATTTGAGTATATATAGCATGCTTTCGCTCCTTAGTAGTTGGTCCTTCCTTGATGAATTCCCCGGGGTATTTTCAATATTCTTCAAAACATCCTTATTTATAAGCTGATATAGAAGTCCAAAAATCCTAAACCACATTGGAAGCTTTTTAATAGTTTTTGTCTCAAATAAAGTGCATCTCTTATCCTAAACCATGGACCACCAACCATTATTTTATCCCTAGTTTTTAAATTGAAAAAGGTGATGAGAAAAAAACCTTTAGAAAGAAAAGTCACATAATAATTTGAAGTCAATCCTCACTTCTACTTGATCCAATTTTGAATCTCCAAAAACCTTGGCCATGATTTATGGAACTTACATATTAACCCTCTACTTTTAAGAACCATTATATCATGCTCAATCATTCCATCCTTGATACTTACTTTTGGTGTAACATCTGCTACCTAAATCAAACTTACCATGTATTCACTCTTCTTCTTATCTCCAACTTGGACCTCCATACTTCCAACTAGGGCATCCTTATTTCTAGCTAGGGTATCCTGACTTCCCATTAGGGATTTAAAATATGGATTTCCTTCCATAATAGCTAATGGAGCTCGCTCTTGGCTTGCACTCCCTCTCAACTTGCACTCTCTCTTGCCTCACACTTGCTTCTGGTTTGCACTCACTCTTGGCTCACAATTGCCCTTATCTCTTATTTTTCTTAACATTCCTCTACTTCAACATTTTTTTGAAAACAATATTCCATGTATTTGTGGTAAGGGTTTGAAGCATTAATGCACTCCAGATGACTTACAATCCCTCTTAATTTGTACTCCCTCTTGCCTCGCACAAGTCAAGAAACTAAATCTTGACTTACACTCCCTCTTAGTTTGTACTCTCTCTTGGCTTGCACTCTCTCCTACTTTACACTCGCTCTCGGCTTGCACTCCCTCCTAGCTCACAATTACCCTTGTCTCTTATTTTTCCTGGTGTTCCTTCACTTCAATAAGTTTTTGGAAACAATATTCCATGCATTCATGATAAGGTTTTGAAGCATTGATGCACTTTGAATGAACCTACCGCTATTCTTCCATGACTAAATCTTGGCTTGCATCCCCTCTTGGTTCACACTCTCTTGGCTTGCATTCACTCTTGACTTGCACTCTCTCCTAATTTTCTTTAATAAAATCCTTTAAATTATCCTAAGATTTGAAATAAGAAGTGGCACTTATTCCTTTATTGCACTTTGCTTTCTCCTTCCTGCTTCCTACTCACACTTTATCCTCACTCCTGATTCGCACTCGCTACTGACTTCCCTCACTTGCACTCACTTTCGGTTTCACTCACTCACACTCACTTTTGATTACACTTCTGCTCACTTTCAATTGCACTCACTCCTGGCTCGTGCTTATTTCCAACTACACTCACTCCTAGCTCGTCCTCACTTAATTATTAATTAAACTTTTGATTTTAATTAATATTTAATTAAAATTTAATTGAATGAGGATTTTTATCCCTCATCAATTAATATGTATGTTATCTCTACATAAAAACCTTTAGATATGCAAAATTAAATAGGAATTATTCCTTTGCCTATGCATTTAGTAAGGCTAAAATTTATCTATTCCATATTGCCATGAAGATAGACCAATAGGTTTTTTTGTCTATGCATATGTCAATTTCTACATTATTTTTAACTCTCCTCAACTATAAATCATTGTTGGTATGTCCATTAGTGAGGTTTGTCATATAAAACAAAAATTATCTTTTAAAGTGGTGATCTTGAAGATGACTCATTTTCTAGCTATTTTAGGCTCATTCCTATTAGTTTAGTAGTCATTGATGATTGTCTAAACTATAGGACCCCTATTGTGCCTTAGACTATTTGATATCTTAGATGAAATTTATCTAACTGAGATCACTTGTTAATATGGTAATATTATTTTCTCCTATTTTCTAAGAAGCAACAAATGTATAGGTATTTACTATTGTCTTTAAAAACCTATTTCTAGGTTTTAAAAAAAAATTCCTACTCATAAAGATCATTTGACAAATGGTTTGATAGTTTTATTAATCCTACACCCTCTTCTTTGGTATGGCACTTAATTGAATCTTGGTTTTCTCTTTAATTAAAAACTAGGGTTGTAATGGATGATTTGATGAAGGTTTACAAACGACTAGAACCATACCCTAGTTTCCACATTCCTATATTTCTTAATTTGTAGTTATATGCTCATATCCTCTCTTGGATTAATGGAAAAGGGCATGAGGTTGAACAACCCATTAAAATCAAAAAGTTCATCATCTTTCTCCTATCATTTCCTAATGATGAATCAGTCCTAGAGTTCTTATATGCCATAGAGGAAAGAATCCCCCAGTAGTATCATAAGAGAGGGTTTATTCAAAATCCCAATACTAAATGGGGGAGGCACAAGCAGTCTAATTATATTTGCTAAGTTCATGTTAATTTTGAATTAAATAATATTCCCCTTACTCTAGACCATTTTAAATAAGGTAATATCATGAATGTTGAGCCTACTATAGATATTAACATAGGAACCCTTGAGCAACCATACATAGTCAAAATCAAGTCTAGCTATCTAATAAAGAACAAACCATATTTACTACCCTACTTAAGGACTATAAGGAAGTTCTTACCTATGAATATCCTAACATGCATGGAATGGATGAGGAATTTGGTTGTTTATAACATTGTTACCTATGAGGTTCCCACTCCTATTTGATAATAACAAAAAAAGTTCTCTCCTCTTATCAATACGTGTACAAAATTGAAATCCAAAAGCTATTATATGCCAATTTCATCAATCCTAATAACTATTCATGATAGGTATTTAACATTATGCCTACGAAAAAGAAAGAAAATAATGTTATTAACATTTACTTTGACTTCAAAATATCAAACTAGCTTGTCCTAAGGAGAAATTTTCTTGGACCTTTATTGATGTTATTGTTTATTCTACCATGGGGTGTGAAATTTAGTCCCTTATGGATTGTTATTTATTCTATCACCGAATCTAGATTGTCCCTAAGGGTCAAACTAAAAAAACTTTTACAACACCTAGGACATATTTTGTTATATTATCATGTTGGTTGGATTAAGAATGCTAGAGCTACTTATTAGTGGGAACTACCTTTCATGACTTGATTGGAAATATAGTGGAATAATATGTGGATGACCTGTTGCGTAATTCTAAGAAGTGGGTTGATCACCCAACTAATATTCTCATCATATTTGAGTGATTATGTCACTATAATATTAGAATAAATCCTATGAAATATGTGTTTGGTGTTATTAGTGTTAAGCTTATAGGCTTTATGATATCTTATAGGGGTAGAGAAGTTGACCATGATAAGATCAAGTTCATTGATACTATGCTTCCCCTTCAAACTACAATAGATGTCATGTCCTTCTTGGGGAAGCTTGGTGAAGTTAGGTGGTTTATCCCTAAGTTAACTTTCAAAGATTATCCATTAAACAATTTACTTATGAAATATGTTGAGTTCAAATGGGATGAAAGTTGTAACAAGATATTTTTTGAATTCAAGAAATTTCTTTTATGGATCCTAAATATTTGTATTTCTAACTTGGATATACTTTAGTCATGTACATATCAATTACTTAGGTTTCATTGAGAGCTATCCTTACCAAATAAGATGATAACAATAAAGACTATGTAATGTATTATATTAATCAAATAATATTTCTGGTAGAGACTCAATACAACCCCATGGAAAAGTATTTTCTAGCCATTAACTTTGTATAAGATAAACCCATTAACTTTGTATAAGATAAACTAAGGCATTATATATTGTATGAGTTAACTTATTTGGTTATTAAAAATAACCCTTTGAGACACCTTATACAAAAAGCTTACATCCCTAATGACACCAAATACAATAAGTGGATCACTATGATGCAAGAATTTGATCTCTATATCATAACACACAAGATATGAAAAATTAGGTGATTGTTAACCAGTTGATGATGGCTTTTGACCCAATACAACAACCCTTAAAATAAGTATCATATGATAAGGACATAATGGTCATTTTTTGTACTCATAATTTTATCATATTCCTTCATCCATTGTTTCCATCCTAAGTTAGGAGTTTGTTCCTTATGATTTTACTAAGCATAAAAATGCTTCCTTAATATTTTATGAGGCTATCAAAATATATTATTAAGCCAATGCTAGATCCATATATGATATACCATATAATTCTCAAGAGTTTAATGAATACCTCCACTCTGACACTTGGATCCTTCATATTGATGGAGAAATGAATGAATTCAAGGTAGGAGCTAGTATCCTTCTCAAGTTGCCAAATAGCCTTGTTGTTCCTATGGCCTTCCATCTAAAGGTTTCTCGCATCAGTAACAATTTTGTGGAATATGAGGTTAAGCTTAGGGATCCTAACCACCCAGTATATGAATATTTACTGCATCTAAGTGTTAAGAGAATCCCAATTATGGTTCATTAGATATCTAGTAAATATGTTTTCAAATATTCCCATTTTATATCTTACCATCAAGTGGCTATAAATTTAATCAATGCTTTTGAGTCCTATTCCATTAGCCATTTCCCAAGGGGGGAAATTCCAAATCTAACTCTCTAGTTGCTTTAGATAGTAAATTTATACCACATAAAAACATCAATTAAACAAATTATGTGGTAAAATTTCATATGACCTTATGATATCTATCACTAAAGGATCAATGGATATTCATGTAATCGATGTCAATGCTATAGATTTCCAAATCCTTAATGATAATCCTTTGTATGGTAATATTTATGCTTCCTCTTCTAATTAATGCTAAGCAATAGGCTCAAATTGGTAAGATAATATTTTGATATGTTGTTCTTGATGACATACTATACTATTGTAAGCCTAGTGGTGTTCTCTTATGATTCCTTATAGAGGCTATGGTGCCAAAAGCCCTATGTGATGTCCATAGTGGTGATTATGGAGGACACTTTAGAAATCATTCCACAACATGTAAATTATTTAGAATGGGTTACTTTTGGGTCACAATGGAAGTTGATCCCAATAAATATATAAAATAATGTGATATATGTCAATTCCATAAAGATAAAATTCATTCCCTTGTCTAGGTTCTTCATCCAATCAAGTTTCCTTGGACCTTTTCCACTTGGGACCTTAACTTTGTAGGACCTGATTATTCTATGTCCTTGGATGAAGAAAATTTTACTATCACAACCATAGAATATTTTACCAAAAGGGTGAAATCTATACCACTTGCAAATAAAAAAACCCTCACCATATTCAAATTTATTTTTAATTTGATGATGTGTCACTTAAATATCCCAATCTATTCTCATTTTATACAATAGCACTTCTTTCCAAAATAAATAAATGTAGAAATTGACTTCTTAGTTAGGGATTAAATGACATTTTTCAATGCCTTATTATTTATAATGGAATGGTCAAGCTAAATATCATAATAAAATTTAGTAAATATTTTAAAAAATAAAATTAATAAATCAAATAAATACTAGCACTTAAAGTTATATCCTACATTACAAGTGTATTGCACTTGTATCCAATGTCTACAAGTGCAACCTCTTTTTATTTGATCTATGGTATTGAAGTTGTTTCACTTGAAATTGAATTGCCTTCTTTAAATATTTATTTGAAGAATTTATTGAGTCATTATGAATATCATCAAGAGTATTGGGAAGCCCATATTTCCAAATCTACTACTCTTGATGAGAGGCATTTGCATGCTCTTGAGCATAATAGAGCCTATAAGAGTCATGTTCCCAAGTAGTATAATAAAAAAAATTATCTTCATGACTTCAAAGTCAAGTATCTTGTCCTCAATATCGATAATGTGCATAAGATATACAAGGGTAAGTTTATAACAAATGGTTTAGTCCATAAACTATTAAAGAGTTGTTATGTCCAATGCAATAAAATTGTAAACAACAGATGGAGTTGAGTTGGAGAGACCCACCAATTCCATGCATGTCAAATGATTTTATGTGTATTTACCTTATAGAATTTATATATTTTTAGTTTACCTATTGACTTTGGTACTTTGTTTTTTTGCTTTGACTACTTTGGTTGTCTATCTATGAGTGTTAGTCTTGTACATTATTTAGTTTTGGCACATCTTGTTGTGTTTCTAATAATTTTTCTCTCTTGACTAAAATTACTAATTTAAGAAACAATCCTAGTCATTCCATATTTTTATCTACTTTCTTCTTGATTTTCTTAGTTTTTCACTTTGCTTGTTTATTTTTGTGTGATTAGCATTCTATTTTGCTAGTTGTGTAGCACTTTTCATCTATTTTTACTAGAATTTATTGTTATCAATATCGTTTTCACTTTATTTGATCGCCTTCATCATAGTTCACTACACCAAAAAGGGTTTTTTAAGGGTGGTTTATAACCATACTTAAAGCCATTTAAGTATTGTTATTCAACCACCGCGTATGAGGGCATCGTAAAAGTCTGCATCATATGATGATGGTTAAAAACCACCTCAAAAAATCATCCTCTTAGGGTCTATTAGGGTGGTTTAAAATTGCCCTCTTAGAGTCTATTAGGGTAGTTTAAAACCACCCTAATAGACCCTAACAACTAAGACATCTTAGGGATAAGAGGGTGGTCTAAAACCGCCTTCTTAGACCCTAAACTATCATCTTAGACCTAAGAGGATGGGCTTTAAACTGCCCTCTCAAGAAGAGTAAAACCACCCTCTTAGCCCTAAACCAAAACAAAAACCATGAAATTATTTACCTGAAATATCAATACACTTCCATTCATGCTAAATGCAGACCACCATGGAAGCATACTACAAATTCATGATATTCAAACCAACCAAGATAAATAACAACTACCTAAGATATCAATACACTCTCATTGATGATAAATGCAAACCACCATGGAATCATACTACAAAATCGTCATATTCAGACCAACCATGAAAAATAACAAAAGCTACCTCCATGTAAGCCTGTCTAATTTTTATGATCGATATACACCATCTATAGACAAAATAGCATATTGCATACACTGTAATACTCTATCTATACATCAAACACCTTCCAATATCAATACTAAAAAGTATCCTACAAACCCATTTAATGTTCCATGGAGCAATAGTCCACAAAATAATAAATTATATATATTTATCAATCCAATTAAAATAAGAATGCTTGGCATCTATGAAAATCATTTAAATTGAACACTCATAAATAATTTAATCAGCTATGGTGTATAAGTTGTTCATAATAATCTAACATGATACGCATGGCAATTCCAATCAGACTAGCAAAACAAAATCTACAAAAATAATTTAAAGAGCACTTATCCAAAATGTAATCATCTCAAATATATAAGTTGCTCCCACATTCATCCTATGAGGTATATAGTCCATCCTTCAATGCATAGAAGCATAATTTTTATCTTCTACTCATATAGGTAGTAGAACCAAACCATTAGATTCAAAACAATCAACAAAAATAGCTCCATGCACTCTCAAAACTGATAAAACAAATTTCTTTAGGCATACTCCCAAGTATTAAAGTTAAATAGAAATTACAAGAAGCATATGCAATATGCAAAAAAATATAAATAAGTTTTAATCTATATTCCTTTTATATTGACAATTATACATATGGTATAATGTACATATACACATATGTGCTATGGTTTGATGATTCTGGTTATATTATGTACAAAACGTACTATAGTGTGGATAAACTAAACTCAAAAAATAGATGAGCACTTTAGAATTTTAATTATTACATATTGTCTATATTTGTTTGGGTGTCATTGAATTAACATACATAACAATATTTATTTAACTTATTTTTGTTTGATAAGATCTATCAAGAGGAAAACACTGCAAAGCACCCATGTGACCTTTAGTACTAAAGAACACAAGCTTACACTAAGAGGGGGGTGAACATTATAAGACCACTTTTTAATTTTCTTTCCTAAATAATATTATCCAATATATCAATGGTAATATCAATCAACAGTAATCAAAGTAATGCACAAATCACCAACACAATAGACACCAATTTAGCATGGTTCACCCAATGTGGGATACTCCACGGAGAAAATATTTCATTAATAGTTTCTCAACAAATATCTTTGGAATTCTTCCCTATTAAAAAATTTATGGACCTCTATCCAAAGGAGACACAAATCCCCTAATCAATTTCATGGATATATATCCATAGGATACACCAATCCCCTCATCTGGTTTGTGGATCTCTATCCACAGGAGAACTCTTTCTCATCTACTCTGGTTGGTGATCCTTTAGAATACTAATGCCTCCACTACACTGGCTTATGGATCTCTCTCTACTGAAGACCTCTGCCCTCACTCAGAATACTTGTTCTCACTACCCTAGCTTATGGAACTCTATCCACTAGATACTACTATCCTCTACTCTATCACCTCCAAAGCTTGCTCTTTGCTTTGTCTCAAATTTGTACTAAACACAGTCCTTCAATATAGCACAAATTTTCTTGATCTTTGTCTCAAATCTGCACTAAACATAGTCCTTCAATCTAGCACAAATTTGCTCAATCTCTGTATTTGATCTAGCACAAATCTATCCTCAAGCCTTAACACAAAGCTTGATCCAATCACTAATCAACTTTGCTAGATTTACCCCAAGCCTTAACACAAAGCTTAAAGAAATCAATCAAGAAACTCTGATCTCAAGTCTTCTTAAATACTTGTCTCAAATCTATCCACAAGTCCTCTCTAGAACTTGCTTTAACTAATTTCAAGTCTTCACCAAGACTTACCTCAAATCTGCATTGTAAGCTTCCACAAAAGCTCACACTAATATATCCACAAGTCTCCACCAAGAATTACCTCAAATTTGCATTGTAATATTCCAAAAAATCTCACACTAATCTGTCCACAAGTCTTCACCAAGACTTACCTCAAATCTGCTCAACAAGTCCTCACTAGAACTTGCTTAATCTTCTCAACAAGTTCCCACTAGAACTTGTCCAATTTGATTGTAAGATTCCACAAAATCTCACACAAATCTGTCCTTAAGCTTTCACAAAAGCTTCCTCAACTCTATCCTTAAGTCCACTCTAGGACTTACTTAAATTAGCTCACTAGCTTTCACCAAAGCTTATTCAAATCAATTGCAAACTTACATATAAAACTTAACACAATCTCTCATAGAAAACCTCTTCAATCCCACAAATAAGTTTCACACAGAATATTTTTTGACTTCAGAAACATATAGATAATGGTTAGAGACTCAATATGTTTCACACTCACAAAAAACTCACAAAACTCAACTTAATCTCTTCCAAAAAACCTCTTCAATATCACAAACAAATTTCACACGGAATCTTGTTTGACTTTAGAAATGTATAAAGAATGGTTAGAGACTCAATATGTTTCACACTCAATCACTTTCAATCTCTTTCTCAAATTAGTAAAGAACAATTTGTTTCACAGAACTTGAACTATCACTCTAATGCTTTCAATAAATTATGCTCAATCAAATCCACTCAACCAATTATTCAATGAAACACAACTTGCTTACAAACCCTAAACAAGTGTTTCACAATGCTTTCAACAACTCATGCTATGGAACTCAACCTTAACTCAAGATGATTTTCAAATTCACATAACAATGATACTCATGGTATTTTTCACAAACCCTAATCAAGCACATGAAATCTTACTCAAATATTTCCAACAATGCTTATCAAACAATCTCACATAATAATGATACTCATGATCTTTCTCAAACCCTAGTTCAAGATAGTTCTTAATTTCTCACTCAAATGTTCTCACAAATATTTACCAATCATGCACATGAAATCTTACTCAACAATGCTTATCAAACAAACATTTTCACTCCAACTTAGCATTCATAACATCCAATCCAACAATATTTCACTCACAAGGAAGATGTGCCCATACCTTTTGTTTGAAGAAGTTTTGACCTCAAAACCTGTCTTAATCACAATCACCCTCTTTGACAATCTCAATGGTTAGATATCAAAAATCTATCCTCAATATTTTCCTTCAAAAATATTTCACCATGTCAAAGTATTAAATCTCAACTATTCCTTATTTCTCCTTTCAAAACAATTTTCACAATATGACTTTATTTCAACATATAACATATAACACCCTTGGCATACCTTATTACTCCTTTTATAAACTTTAACCACCAAAAATTTAAACACAATATTATATCTTTAATTTTCCTTTTATCTCCATCTTAACTACCTTACAAACCACCTTTAAAACTCTATGCAATGTCTTCGCACAATTTTCGTACTTCAAAAACCTTTAAAAATTAAATCATGAGCTCATACCTTATTCGAATGCCTTCCTTAGCAAAACGTGCTCTACAGGATTTGAACATCCAATATTTCCTCTCTAGGCACCTTAGTGCCTAGATGTCCACTACTTGGGCTACGTGCCCTCACATGGAATAAAAGCATTCCCTTTCACTTTTCAACTCAGACTTTTTGCTTAGCGCAAGACCGAAGCTTTTTTCATTCAACAAAAAGGCGTCTGCAAGGATCGAACTCCTGACCTCACGTTCCATGAGCGCACTACCGCAGCCATTGGCTGCCACATATGCTACTTGGCACGTCTAAATAGGATTCATGCTCCACTTCACCTTGTCCTTACACTTTGTCCAATATGATTTTAAAACACATGCAAATTGCTTCTTCCTTTGGCACTCGATTTCTTTGGTCGCATTACACTTAATCGCATGGATGCCTTCTAACCAAAAACTTTGGCTTATTTATAATATTTTCAATGTGCTTCACAACGTCGGTGGAGGGGGAAAATTTGTATGACTTTGGCGCTTTGATTAATCCTTTGCCCTTATAACCCTAGCCTTAGGGTTAATCAAATTAAGTTATAAATTAATTTATAATGAAATTATTATAATTAATTTAACAACTTTAGGTCTTACCATTAGACCTTTAATATTATAATAAAATGTTATAATATTATTTTTATTGAGCCTTCCTATTGCTCATTTAGACCTTATCTGACCACCTTGAATATTATAATAAGAGATATTATAATATTATTTCTATTAGGTCTAGAAGCAATCTTTCTCTTGCACTGCTCACTGAAACTGACTCTTGACATCAATGACAACAAAAATTGCTCATATTTCCAAAAATATCCCCCTTTGTCATTGATGGTAACCTATATGCCTTTTACCATTTCCTTTATCTCTTTTTTTTCTACTCCCCTAAGAAATTGCTCCCCTTTACTGAAAGCTCTCCCCCTAACTCAAATCTCTTCTCCTTTGTCATCAATGGCAAAGGGCCACCTTTGGGGTTTGGGGGGTAAAAATTAGAATCTTAGCTTAGCCCCTTCCCCACCTCCTCTCTTGAGGTGGTTAATTTTGGGGTGGGAGTATCTCTACTCCTAGCATACATTGATCTTTACATTTTTCCACCTTATTCCTCAATTGATCCTTCGAATTCCTCTAATTGTTCCTATTTCTGCTTGTCTCTAGAAGTTCTGCTCTACACCACTTGGCTATATGCACAACATTATTGCACTTATAAAACTTAATATTTTTAAAGATAAAAATGTCTTGGGGTTTATCCTGGTGAAGCCATATCCATTCTTGTCATGAACCCTACAATTTATTGTCTTGTGATCAAACTAATCACAAGAGTAGCAATACCTTTGAAAAAATTGTTTATTTCTAAAATTTCCATAATCTTGTCTTTCGTGTGTCCTGCACTGTGTAGCCTTGTGCCCAAACCTATGACATGAGAAGCATCATCCATTGAAACTATCTTGCCTTGACCCCATTGGTCTCTTAGTCTCTTCTACCCTATGTTGTTTCCTGTTCCATTTGTTCCTTCTTTATGCATTGTTCCTTTCCTTGTTGAAATTTCTATTTTTCAACTCTTCCTCAGAAGACTCACTTTCTCTTACACTCTCTTATTATTTAGAGCTTGATATTGACTCCTCTCCTTGTTCTTTTTGTACCTATTAAAAACCAAGACCTGTCTTGTTTGATGAAGATTTTTGTACCTTGATAATATTATCCAAGGTATTTGAGCTTCTCCCAAACCTGTGTAATTTGTCTTTAGACTCTTTTAATTCCTTCCTTAATGAATCTACTTCATGATCTAACCTTTCACATTCTAAAACCTTAGCTTCTAGATTCTTTTTAAATCTCATTGTCTTAGCTATTGAGTTGGTTAGATCCTCTATAACCTTTCCTTTATCTTCATCACATTCTTGAAATTGAAGCTTGAGTTTTGAGTTTTGCTTTCTTACCTCTCTTAATGCATCAAGGTCATAAATAATCTCACCCTCAAGATCAACTTCTCCTTCCTCTGATTCTTCCTCTATTCCTTTACCTTTGGGATCATATTCATATCTTTCTGATTTGTCTTCAATAGGAGCTCCTCCTTCTTCTTCAATTCCTCAAAGTAGACTTTCTTTTGGTCCTTCAAGTGTATCTTCATATTCATAATCACTAAAACTAAATCCATTCCTTATACAACTATCCTCAAGATGACCGAAGTTACCACATCTAAAACACTTGAGAATTATTGGTGACATGTTTCTAACCACTTTTTTTTCTTCTGCCAAAAATAGAATTTCATCTTCATAATTATTTGAGGAACTTTCATCACCACCACTTGAACTCTTACCTAGCTTGTCTGCATAGAAACTCTTCGTATGCCTTTGAAAAATTTTATTTCCTTGCTTGTTCTGTTCATCCCTACTTTTCTTTTGGTACTTGTATTTTCCTGTTTCCCTGTTCTTATGATCATATTTTTCTTCATCATTGCTATTTTCAGCTTTTGGAAAATTAGTTGCATAGTGACCATATTTACCATAATTAAAACATCTAACTGATTTTGTACCTTTATACTTTATTGATTCCTTGTTCCTTCTACCATAATTTACTTCATCACTGGATAACTCATTGCTTGAATCTGAATTCTTACCCTTTGTCTTCTTAGTAGCTTTGAAGGCTACTTATTTCTAAGGAATAGGCTCCTCTTTTATTCTCATCTCAAAAGCTGTGAGAATTCTATGTAATTCATCCCTTTTCAAAATTTCAATATATTTTGACTCTTCTATAGCTGAAATATTTTCACTATACCTTTTTGGGAGTGGCCTTAAAATCTTATCACAAACATCTATTTTCTCAACTTTAAGCCCAAGTCCTTGCATGGAGTTAACAACCTCATCTACACGAAGTAGATATGCCGCAATATTTTCCTCATCCTTCATCTTTAGGTCTTGTTGGAACCATTTATTGAATCCATAGGATTTCTATTATCATTACACAAGAAATCATTTTAAACCAACGAGCTATTATAGGCTCTGGTCGACCTGCCTCTTTATTCTGATAAAAATAAATATTGCTAAAGAGAATTTAACAAAATGGGTAAGGAAAACTTAGTGGTAATTTATGATTTTACATATATTACACAATCTAGATGTTAATTATACATTACCTATATAAAAATGACCAAACAAAGACAACATAGTTATTATACCTTATGTAGATCGATGTCTATCCAATTGGACTGTTATAGCAATTTAACAACATAATTATCATGAAAATACAGAAATGGGAAGAGATAAAATGATATTTTTATACTTATTCGAATATCACAATAAACCTAAAAGTTAACCAATGAAAGAAATGCTCACAACACATTCAAATAATGTAATTTATTGTGAAGTAACACATAGAGCTGAAGATAAAATTAACAGAACTAAACCCCATAATTGTATTAATATTTCAAATATCATTACATGCAGAGTTGGTAGGATGCCATTAAAATTTGTTACAGTTTTTAATACAATGAGGAAATATTGTTCAAATAATGTAGCAAGACTCCTTCAACTTCTCCCGTTATAATCTGGGAACAGGATAAATCTCTGAGTTTTATGCTAAAAAATACTAGAAATATTCTCAGCTTTCTAAGCACAATTCTACCAAAAATTGCATAGCAAAAGGGAAGAATGAGGTATGAAAAAGAGACACAAAGGAAATATAATAGCACAACTAGTAGGGCAATCAAGTATACCTCTTAGAAAAATGCTATCTCTAAATGCTTGATGCATATTTTGACCAAACTGGTGTCTTTATAGCTTCAGGTTCTTGAATTTGTTATTTTTGGTCTAATCTCGGCCTTACACTTGTCATCATCTGGTTTGATCTTCAAAATTGGTACAACTAGATTTCATTATCCTTTTTATTCATATTGTACACTCCCCTTTAAATTATTAAGTCTTAACTTGTTCAACCAGTGATCTTAGTGCCTGGAGGGTCCCCTTCTTCTATTTATCCCTCTATTGTTTCTCCTTGGCCATCTAACTAGATTTCTCCTTTGGACGTTTCCCCTTCTTGAGAAAATTTCTCTTCATCCCTTGGGGGTGAGCTCATTTCCAGTTGTAAACTATACATTTTAATTTCTTTACCTTTCTTGCCCTACTACAATCACCTAATTTGTTTTCCAATTATCCTCTAAGCATCTACGTTAAAAGTTATAGAGAATCTCAACATATTCATTTCTTGCAGGATTTTGTTTTTCTGCATGCTAATATAACTCTTGATTTTTTCATACTGGATGATTAGCATTTCCATAGTGTTTACTAGAAATTTTGTTTATCTGGAAATTTCTTATTCATCATATGGTTCACAATAAAACTCTTTTATTTTATTTTTGAGATCTTCTACATTAGCGGTTTCTAAGAACTCTTCCAAAGACAACCCAATATCTGCCAATTTCTCTTTTATGTCATCCAATAGAGTGAACATTTTTGTAGCATCATTACACCACCTTTCCTTGTTTGACCCAAACATGGCTGCGTTCATAAATTCAATGTTATATTTTAATTTTGATGCCATTATTTAATATTACTTCTTTGCTCTACATCTCAAAATATTTTGACATCAAGTCGAGAGTAGAGCGAATGGTCTCGAAGTCTCATTCTCTCTGATATATTAATCCTTCAACTTATTAAGTTGTAACATGGACTACCCCAATATTTATAAACATATTGGTGATTGCTTTGATCATATCTTGAATTTTAAATGACATTTCCCTTTTTATTTTGGTCAAATAGTCTATATAATTGGTTATTTTTATCACCAAGGGAGGTTGTGATATTGGGGTCATCTTCTATACCAAATTTTCTTTTAGACTGTTAATTAAGGCTTGCATATTTGCTTTTTCTTTATCGCTCATTTCTAGTTGGCTCCTCAACTCTGTATTTTTCTGATGTAGTTGGTCCATAGTTTGCTCTTGTAGTGCTTTAGCTACTTTGACCATATCACCCTCTTTTCCATGCACTGAAAACCCTCCTATTTTCTCATCAACTTTGAGAACGAAAGGTTCTTGTGGGGCAGGTATGTATACTTCTACCATATCTGATTTTGATGTCTCTACTCCTACTCTAGTTGTAGAGTTGTCTCCCATGCCACCCATTCCTGCTACTACCTGTAGCTCATGCTCATTGGCAGCACTAAAAACTATTTATTCTTCTATTCTCTCCAACATAACCTTTGTTGAGGGTAGAGACAACCTAGGCTTCTTTGTTTCTGGGATAGATACAACTGTTTGCATTTTAACCCTATGATCTCTAAAAATACCTCCAAATCCACCTACTCTCCTCATGTTCATTTGTATTACTGATGGAATTTTTATCTCCTTGTTATTTATTTTCAAAGAGCTGGGAATGGCTCTAGGAGCTAATTTCCTCACACTAGTTACTACTAATAGCTGGTCAGAAATGGGAACTATAGCTTACTTTGAAGTAGTGAGCTCTTGGGCAGGTGTGGTGGTGACTTCTTTTCCCTTTACTATACTCGAGCTTTCAAAGATTCCCTGGGAAGTGTTGGGTGTTGCCTCTATTCTAAGGTGAGTATTATCAGGGGCTTGGACTTGGTGTTCTACAATGTTCATTGTGCTCATAGTGGCTTCCATCTGGTCAATGCCTTGATCCTCTATCAACTCCAATATAGGGTCTTCTCTGATTTCTGGGCAGCTTTTGGTAAGAGAGGGGCTATAGATTCCACTGAGATTCTTCTGATTGCAACCAACTCCGGGGGGTAATCATAGGGTTTCTAAATTTACGAATTGCCCCTTTTTTCAAAGGGGAACTTATCCCATACGGTCTGCAAATATTTCCCTTTTTCTATGGCATCCAATAATTCTTCTTCATAATCATATTTCCTATGCTTGACCTAGGCGTAATCACGATTTTTCATTAACCTCTCATACTTTTTGTCTGGATCGTAAGGTCTCCAAGTTATTTCTTCAAAATCCATGAGATCCAAATCATACATCCCCTTGAACAAAGCTGGATATCCTATAAATACGTAATGTCCAAATCTACAGGGGATGCTGAGCCATGAAACTCTACCATGCTTCTTCACCAGCCTCATCTTGGCCTCCTCGGCCACCTATCTACATAGCTCTAGGGCAGTGAGAGATAAGGGACAATACATAGGTAACATTTTAGGAGGAATCTTAGCTCCATAGAGCCGAATGTATGTGAACCCCTCAGAGAAGAAATAATCTCCTATGTATTTTTCCTTAATGAAAGCTCTTACCCCAGGCCCTAGTCTCTCAGGGAGGTCGCCGGTTAGGAGCCAGTGAATTTCCAACATGAAATTATCGCAAAACCAACCCATGTGAGTACGACCTTCATGTATCCTCCAAAAATTGGATTGGACGTAGGGACTCTCAATGGCCCCTACCCTTTTTCGGCCTTCCTCTCCCAATTTTCCCACTAGCAGGTGCATGAGAATGGAGTAGTGAGAAAAATGAGGCATCTCCTGCCTTTGCTCCAAAATAGCCTTTCTCAATTCTATCAACTGCATGTACAGTTGTTCGCTCAATTATTGCTCCCAGGCATAAACTAGGGTGTTTATTTTCCTGTTACTCTATGCCACCAGATACAATACATTCCTACCCACTACACTGAGTTCTTGTACTCCTAAAATGATATTAGCCATATCACAAAAATCTCGAACCCATGGCTTGAAAGCAATTTTTCTAATGGGAAACTTAAAAATTATAGGCTCATGATCTTCAAATAATGACTTAAAAACATCTAAATTTGTTAACCTTCGAGATTGCCTTTCAATTACCTATTGAATCAGCTAGGTATTTGAAGGTGCTAGGTTGAAGACTTGCTTAATATGTTTGGTTGTGACACTGAACACTGGTCGGTCTTTATTATCTCATAATGTTCTAGTTTTCTCATCGTAAGCTACAAGCTAACCAAGCCAGTAGGTCTGAGGAGTAGTATACTCTAGGACATATCAATTTTCCTAGGTTATTGGTCCACCTATTACTCCTGGGGAAACCCTTATGTTGTAGCCTCCTTGCTTTGTGGAATAAATCAGCTAGCAACCAAGGGGCTCTTTGTTGATTCTCCATTGTGGGTGCAAAAATTTGGATGCAAGTGTTCTCGATTTTGTATTGTTGCATGGGAGTGAGCTTTTTGTTGGCCCCGCACTACTGGGTGAAATCATACATCGTGCTCCCAGGCATAGCTTTTCTGGGGAGTTCGGCATATGGTGATTGGTCTGTGATAAACTTCACCACTTCTTTAGTATCCTTGGGTATGAAAGCATTTCCCCAGGTTGCCATTTCACCCATGGTAGTTATTCTAGCTCACTGAAACAAGTCTCCCGAGTTTTCTCTTACTCTCTGCTCCTTAGAACCAGTTCCTTGCTCAAGATTACCAGGGTGGTAGTGTCACTTGATAGTGGGGGTTTAAATATTTGATGGAGAAGTGGGCTCACTACCATCGCACAAGTTACCATTAATACAGTGTTACCAACTACCTTTCTGAATTTACCAATGGAAACTTGCCAAAGTGTCATATTCTAAAGTCAGACAGTTATGGTAGGTGGATTTCCTCATCCTGCACATCCACGAGGACTTTGGTCTGTGTACTTGCAATCATTCATAACTTTTCCATTGGTCACCGAACTGATCCTCCCTCTGACGTGGAATTACAAACGTGGTGGTGGTGGCCTTTCATGGGAAAGCGTTCTACCACCTTGGCCCTGAAGGAGATTTGGCTTTGGAAATAGTTACACCATTAACAAGGTGGTGATCATTTTGGGGATCTGATTATCATTGGATCCACCAACTCATGATTACCGTCGGATGAAATACGCATCGTGTACCTCCATTTGATACTTTTGGACCTACATAAATGTTAGTCCTACAATATAGTAGACATATGTCAACGGTGGTCACGTATATTATAGAAGATACCCAAAAGTTATTGGTTAGTCGATTTTACACACTTATATTTTGCAAATAATAATCATTGACTCGATATTAAATTAGGGCCTTAACCTTCATTTAATATTTATTTATTAAAGGTTAATCAAAGTGATTAGAAATTTACTAACCTCTCATTAATACATAACCTTTTATAACCCGATTACCTTGTCAATAGCTCACCATTTGATTCAATCGGGATTAAGCGCTACTGTCGATATGCATCAACATTTTTTTAAAGGGGACCCTTTAATATTTGATCAATTTTCTCATAGCACAATTGTTGGATCAACTCAGTTTGAGTGCAACTGTTATATCTGCTTGAATGTGAGGAGGAATTCAACTTTGACTTGGGCGGGCACTCTTAATAATCAATCATCTTGTTATGTGTGTTGTTGGATTAGACCTAGATTATCAATGTCGTTAGATTTGTTGAATTCACTTATGTATTTAGTTGATATAGGCCTATGACCAATTTAGACTTCTCCGATGGATGCACATCCATTGGATTTGTTTAGAAATTTATCGCGATCGTTGATCGAATTCGACCTGCAAGGTTAGTAGCCGAAGGGCGCATGCTTTTGATTTTTATTAATCCTTGATTAAGTGAATGGGGAATGATTAGTAATGTATTAGGACCCTTTTTGAATATGATTAATTTGATCAATCGAGTTTTGACTTGGTCTTACCGATAGATTTACATTTGCTTATCTAGAGCGAGCGCCACCATCAAATTATCTTGAGAGAGAGCGCATCCATTGATCTCCTTCAGATCTATGCATGTTTTAAACATAAGCTCATTTAAT
This sequence comes from Wollemia nobilis, assembly GCA_028583015.1. NCBI lineage: Eukaryota > Viridiplantae > Streptophyta > Pinopsida > Araucariales > Araucariaceae > Wollemia > Wollemia nobilis. The sequence continues at coordinate 8,372,985 of JAQPPZ010017110.1, forward strand.
CCTTTAGCTATCCTTGGTAATTCATGTAAAATGCACATTCGTTAGATCGAGCATAGGTTGGGCATTGTCGTCGGATCTCTTTAACCTGCAAGTTTGATAACCAAGAAGGGTGCATTAATTAATTTCGATAATCCTTGATTAAGCGGAAAGGGGAGTAATCAATAACGTATTAAGACCCTCGCTAATGCATGATTAACTTTTGTTTTACCTCTATGTTACCCGATACCTTTACCGTTTAATCATTCGGACTTTGACTCGAGCACTGCCATCAGATCTTGATGGGGATTGGTGCAACCGTTGATTTCTTCCAACCTGCATGATTAGTTATCGAGGGGCACACATTTTTAATTTCATTAATCCTTCGATTAAACTAAATGGGGATGATTATAAATGTGTTAGGACCCTTGTTAATTATGATTAGCCATTTAATTATTCTTGTGGTGATTAATCCTATTTAACATTTTGGATCTCCAAGTGGGCGCTATCGTCCGATTTCATCACAATGGAGCACTGCCCTTGGATCTTTTGGATTCGCATGATATTTAATAAAATGGGATGTGTAACCCTTATTTTAATTAATTTTATTTCCTTTATACTTTGGGTTATAAACATTCAACCATGTTATTATTTGATTAACCTTAGAATCGTTGATGAGAGTGCATCCATCCAAATCATCGGGCGACTGATCACATCCATAGAGATTAGCAAAGTTGCATAAATTTTACTACAAAGGGGGTGCATACCCTCAATTTGATTTTATTAAATTTAATCGCTTTATACCTTAGGTTATAATATTTTGAACATTGAATTTTGACTTAACCTTTGGGTTGTTTTGTGAAAGTGTGTCTATCGAATCAGGCTGGATTGAGCGTTGCCCTTGGATCTATTAAATCTTTCCAAGTTTTAACCAAATGGGGCCATACCCTCATTAGCTCATGTTATAATTTTTTTTTTTGAATTTACATGGTGGAATCGGTAGCCGCCACGAATCTGGGTAGGCTATCCGGCTTTTATGGCCGCCACAGTATTCTGCGTTGTTCACCCCAGAAGTCGCCACAAAGATCTTCACGCATTCCACCCATATAATCACCATGCCACAATCATTTTAAACCTTTTACGTCATTGAAATCATGAGGAAAGGGACAAGCATTCAGTCCAATGAGGCCCGAGATTTGAATCTTGGACATCTGCCCCCCTTATGGGGTTTGGATGAACCAATTGGTCTACACCTCGGACCTCTCATGTTATAATTTTTAAACCTTACACTCATGCATTTAGGTCTAAATTTTTTTAATCAATTCCATTAGACACCCAAGGACTTAGGGGTTCACTTTAATGAATATTTCAATAATTGATTTTCATAAACCCTTTTAATATTCGGATGCTTTCAATGGTCAAGGCAATTTAGTGAAATTTTTATTATCGCATAAGATTAATTTTCATAAATATGATTTATTAACGGTTAAGGCCACGACATTAGACTTGATTAAGATGAATATTTTTATAACTGCTTTTGGGGGTTAGCTCATTAAGGATTACCTTTTTCAAAAACCATAGCAATAGAGACCAACCAACATTTGGGGGAACCTATTGAAGCCAAAAGTTTGAAATTAGGGGTATCTTATGTTGAGTCAAATTTGGATACAACATAGGCTCTAACTGGGATAATGTGTTGAAATGCTAAGGCATTTGAGAATTCCAAAATCTCTCAGTTTTACTGCAAGCATTTGGAGAAAATTACAAATCATCAAGCCAAAAATAAATAAAACACAATAACTTTTAAACTAGAAATCTATAATAACAACATGATATCAAAGCAATAGAGTATTAAAACCTGTAATTCCTTTTATTCAATTTGAAAACAAGGGTCAAAATTTTAGAATCAAATGAGCTTTTTAGATATATTTTTATGTTTGTTTAGCAAGGTCATAGGATATGATTAAACATAATTTTTTAAAGCTACTTGTTACATCATGCTTTGGTCCATGTGTGTGTTAGTGCATTCATTTTTATTTCTAAGTCTTCCAGAACTTTGTCATGTTTGGAAAAATAGTTAATCTTAGTATACGATTTCACTCTTAAATATGTTCACCATTCTATAGAGCTCCACTGCAAGTCAAGAATCTATATCCTTGGTGGAGTTGCTTCTAATCCCATCCAGTTTTACCCTACTATCAGTTAAGCGTCCATAGCCCCGATAGAGGTTTTCAAAGATACCTCAGGCAATGACCCAATTGATTTTATTTCTCATTTGAGAAATATTATGATATAATCAAATTTTGCAATGAGTATACCTGATTTGAGAATTAGTTTCTGGCTAAAAAGGACGAGTGTAGTGATTTTTTAGTTCAACCACATTACCAAAGATAACCCTGTTCTTTAGAATTTGAAATCTCTTTAAGTATCATTTGTAATGTGAGGCCTCAACATGGTATCCCAATCAACTCTAATTTCACTCTATTTTATATCATATCATATGACTGAAAGGAATGATAATTAGATCATTCCAAGCTGCAAGGATCTCAAGAGTTAAAAAAAACACCACATTCAACCAAAACAAGAATCTAAAAGAAAATTGACAACATAAGCTTACAAATAGATATGCAAACAAGAGAGCAACAATATCATATATTAGATCTGAAAATGGAACAGTGAGTACAATGAAGGTGCCTTGCTTATATAGGCAAGGATGATCAACCATAGCCATAGGATCAAGCTAAGGATAAATATCCATCGTACAAAATGAATATGTGATATGGTCCATAGATATGTAACCGCTATGGGAGAAAGAATATCAACCCTCCAAATGTCACCCCTAGGAATAGTTAAACCTAAAAATATCCCCATAATATCTAAGAAATAAATATGTAACATATCATAATATCTAAATAATATAAATGAAATATCCACACATAAGTGGGTGGGGAAAATACATGGCATAACTAAATAAAAGGAAATAAATAATCTAGGTGAACATGAGGTAAGGTAAACAACCTACTCTAACACCCCCTCAAGTGAAGCTAGGGGTCAAAAAGAAAAGTGGCATATCCGCAGTATGAGTCCCGACAAAAAGGCCTGATCAGGTATTCATTTACAATATATCCATTAAGAAATATTGAACTAGAAGAAGGAAAAACCACATGGGAAAAAGTGCATCCTGCTAGAAAGAGAGATAAAGAAGAAGGAAGATATCCTTAAGAACCCCCCCAAGGACAAATTCTAAAACTCCAAGCATGTCATGCAACTCAATGTAGCGAGGTGATGCAAAAGGCTTCATAAAGATGTTGGCAACCTACTACTGAGTTGGAATGTACTCCAAGCAAAGAACTCCATCCTAAATGTGCTGATGAATGAAGTGCATGTGAATATCAATATTCTTGGTCTGCTGGTTCTCAACGGGATTTCAAGAAATGTGAATTACACTTTGGTTGTCACACCAAAGTACTGTTGCTAAATCCTATGGGAAGCCAAACTCTATCAATAATTGTCATAGCCAAAGAACCTCCTGAATCGCTATGACTATTGCCCTGTACTCTACATCTGTAGATGAAATTGTAATAGACTATTGCTTCTTGCATGACCAAGAAATAAGAGAAGAACCAAGATAAAAATTGTAGCCAGAAGTGGAACGTCCGTCATCAATAGAACCTACCCAATATAAATCAGTATATCCAACAAACTTAGTAGAACCTTGGGTGTAGTGCAATCCAAAGTGTGAAGTACCCTGTAGATATCTCAAAATCCTCTTGGAATACTGCCAATGATTGCTATGAGGGGCATGTGCAAACTAAGACACAAGTCCAGCTACAAAATAAATATCGGGGTGAGTATGGGTCAAGTACATCAAACTTCCAACTAATTGTCTATACAAGGTAGGATCACAAAGAGGAGTGGTGCATGTGGAAGTAAGAGATACCCCGTATTGGAAAGGAGAGGGACATGGCTTGCAATAAACCATACCAAAATGCTAAAGAAGATCATGGGTGTACTTTTGCTGACTCAAATGAATCCTTGAATTTGACTAAGAAATTTGTAAACCAAGAAAAAAGTGCAAAATACCAAGATTTGTCATATAAAATTGCGTTGAAATAGCCCTTTGAATAGTCTAAATATGGGAAGAAGAGCTACCAGTGAAAATCAAATCATCAACATACAAGACAAGCATAACTATATCCTCTCCAACATGTTGTATATACACTATAGGATCTGAGTGGTAGCGAACAAAACTAGTAGATAGAAGAAAAGAGTCCATCTTATCATACCAAGCTTGAGGGGCCTGTTTGAGACCATAGAGAGACATTCGTAGTCTACAAAAAAGAGAAGATTCATGAACAAACCCAGCAAGTTCCTCCATGTAGATTTCCTCCGACAAATATCCATGCAAGAAGGTACTCTTCACATCCATATGGTACACTGGCCAACCCTGTGATGTAGCAATAGAAAGTACAAGGTGCACAGAATCCATATTGGCAATGGGTGCAAAATTCTCAGAGTAATCAATACCTTTGACTTGTGAAAAACCCTTCACTACAAGATGACACTTATCCTTGTCAATGGACCCATCAACTGCATATTTGGTTCAGTATACCCACTTAAACCTAACCAAATTTCTTCCCTTAGGAAGAGAGACCAAATCCCAAGCATGATTCTTCATCAAAGAAGAATATTCATCTATCATCACATCATCCCATTCCTGTATCCCATGAGCCTATGAGAAATATTGTGGATCCCCAAAAACTGCATGACATAAAATTCTAGAACATGTAGAATGTGCATGATGATGTCTAGTGGGTGGAAGATCTTGTATGAAAGGTGTTGCCTCAAAAATTATGGTACGAGCCCACCTTTGCATAGTGACAACATTAGGAGGAACAATAATCTCATCTAAATCTATATCCATGACCTCCTAAACTACCTCTTGAAATTTCTCCTCAAAGAAAGGATCCTCAATATGAAGTGAGGAATCATCAATGGATGGAAGTAAAGAAGAAGAATCATGAGAAGAGAAGTGCTCATCAAACTAAACATGAGTTCTAAAAATAACTTCATGAGTATAAGGATCCAAAATTTGATAAGCTCTCATGTCCTCGCAATACCCAACAAAGATCAAGGGTTTGATCTTCTTATCCAAGGCTTTCCTATGCTTATTTGGCACAAAGGCCCAAGCATGACTTCCAAAAACTTTGAAAAATGAGACATAGAGATTAGTCCCAGACCATGCCTCCTTTGGAGTCAAATGCTCAAGTGCTCTATGTGGTGTGTGATTCTGAATGTAGTTCGCACAATTAACTGCTTCTACCCAACATATAGGAGGTAAATCCCTGGAATGCATCATGCAGTTAGCCATCTCCTTCAAATTTTGGCTCTTCATTTCTACTAATCCATTTTATTGTGGAGTATGAGGAACAAAATGTTGGTGAAAAATGCCATGAGCTACCAAAAAATCAAAAAAATCTCTTTTGAAGTACTCCATTATCAGTGCGAAGCTTCTTTATGCAACTAGAAGATTGATTCTGAACAAAATTCTTAAACACCTTGAAGTGTGAAAAGACATCACTCTTGTACTTGAGAAAATAAACCCAAGTACGCCTTGATAAATCATCAATAAATGTAAGTGCATACTTAGCTCCTTTTAAAGGAGTAGAAAAAAGCATCAAGTCACTATGCACAAGCTCAAATGGTGAAGAAGATTTTTTTGACTTACCCTTAGGAAATGGATCTTGGTGTTGTTTCCCTAATGCACATCCAGGTCAAACTCCATCAAGACAAGAAAATCTAGGAAAACCATCAACCATACCATGAGTGCTCAACTCCTTCAAATATATTTAATTAAGATATCCAAATCTCTCATGCCAAAGCTTACTCTCAGAATTTGCATGATCAACCAAGCATGTCCCTATAGAAGAAATGTCATTGAAACCCTCAAAGTGATATAATCTAGAACTATGATCAACAACACCTTGTGCAACAAGTGAATGAGGCTCCAAAAAGGTTCTAACTTCAACTCCTTGTGGTGTGAAAGTCATTGTTTTGCCTTGACCATAATGAAAATTTTGATAAACAAAAAGTAAATTTGTAGTGATGTCAGGAACATATAGCACATTATTGATGCATCCACCATCAAGTTGTATGTCACCCTTTCCCTTAACAGAAATAAAGTAAGAATCTCCAACCTCAATGTTGGAAGTAGAACTCAAACCAAGAGATACAAACGACTCCTTAAAAGAAGTCATATGGTAAGAAGCACCAGAATCTATAACCCAACTATCTGTAACAACTAACGGAGATCTCCCAACAAAATTAAGTGCTTTGCCATGCTCACTAGAAAGAGGTGGAGTGGAGATAGAGATCTTGTGTTTTTTGACTGCATCCTCTTGCAGTCTCTTCCAACACCTGGTTTCTACATGATTATTCCCCCCACAAAAGGAGCATGAAAGGCTAGACATATTCTTGGATTTAGAAGACTCTTTGGGTTTAGAGTTAGATTCTTTGGTTTTAGTGGCACTTTGAGATGGAGAAGGAGAAGACTTAGGTTTACCTTTGAATTTTCCCTTACCCTTAGGACTAGATGCTACTAATGCCTTTTGAGAGGTGGAAGACTCAAGGCTAGACAATTTGGATTCTTCTCTAGCAAGTCTTTCACAAAAAAACTCGAAATCAGGCATTATGAATGTGTCACCTAAGGCATCCATGCTATATAATAATATAGAATCAAATATTTGGAATGGACCTTTTAACTTGGATAGAATCAGGTAAACACACTCTTCATCTTTCTTGTCTCTCCCACTCCCCTTTAATTGTGTCAACAAGTGCTTGAACTTAGTAATATAGTCTACAATAGATGGAAAATCTTCAGGATTGAGAGAAGTGATCTCAACTTCAAGTTGCATGGCTCTTATTTGATCTACCTTACCAAATAATACTTTTAATTTTTCCCAAATTTTGAAAGGAGAGTCACATCCTTCCAAATGAAATAAAATACTATCTCTTACATAGGTTCCTATCAAATCCATACATTCATGTAATTTGCATTGGTGCTAAATTTTTTCATATTCTCTAGTGAAATATGGTTTTTCTTCAAGCATTAAAGCCCATAATCCTCTACATTTAATCATTGTTTCCATTCTTGGTCTCCATGTGTGGTAATTATGTATTGTATAATGGCTCACATTGATCTAATGTAAAAGAAGCTGAAGAAGCCATTCTACAAAAATCATCAAAGAAAAAAATAATGCAGATAGGGTGCACAAATTAGCATGGAGACAACCCCCAAAATAATATTTTATTAGCTTCACAAGAATGCAAAATATGAGACTTTATAACAATAGTCCATATACAAGGTTCAAGTGCAAAACCCCCCCTTTTTTTTTACATTGCAATATTGAGAGTGCAGTCATAAAATCATTATAAATGTCTAAATACAAATCCAAAAAATCTGAAATTATAGATAAATATCAGAAAAATGATTTTATAGGCCTGGAAAAAATATCGCTAAGCAAATCCCAATATTTCTCTTGAAATGACGAGTTTACTAAAAATAGTAAAATCACTGTAACTGTCAGAATACAGCTCCAAATGCTCTGAAATTTTATGGAATGGTCTATAATATTAGTTTACACATTCTGTAAAACAATATGCAAAAAGTCAAAATTTGTGTTGAAGATATATGCATATTACTAAAAAATTGCAGATTTTTGTAAAATCAAGACATCTTGAAGAATACTGATCCAAATGAACTAAAATTTTGGGCACAACTCAAATGAATGCATCTACAGACCTCCAAAAACATTTATGGAAAAATGGAATTTCTATCAGGATATACACGCAAAATATAAAAATAGGCTGGGTTGGTGACCCTGCCAAAAAAGGAAATGCTCAAGAAAAAAATGCTTAGGGCAGATCCAAGGAAATGAGGCTATTGCAGTATGGGCAGAAGAGATTTTAGCAGGCTGGTGATGATATTACAATGGAAGAAGTGACACAAACTGGCAAAACAACCCCACTAAGGACTCGTTCACAAAAACTGAAGCTTCCACGCCATTCTTCAAACCTGCAAGAGAAACAACTACACAACACTCACAAATGGATGACTACAAGACCTATTGCTCTGATGCCATGAAAGGAATGATAATAAGATCATTCCAAGATGCAAGGATCTCAAGTGTTAACAAAAACACCAAATTCAACCAAAACAAGAATCTGAAAGCAAATTGATATCATAAGCTTACAAATAGATATGCAAACAAGAGAGTAACAATATCGTATATTAGATCTGAAAATGGAACATTGAGTACAATGAAGGTGCCTTACTTATATAGGAAAGGATGATCAACCATAGCTGTAGGATCAAGCTAAGGATAAATATCCACCGTACAAAAGGAATATGTGATATGTTCCATAGATATGTAACCGCTATGGGAGAAAGAATATCAACCCTCCAAATGTCACCCCTAGGAATAGTCAAACCTAAAAATATCCCCATAATATCTAAGAAATAAATATGTAACATATCATAATATCTAAATAATATAAATGAGATATCCACACATAAGTGGGTGGGGAAAATACATGGTATAACTAAATAAAAGGAAATAAATAACCTAGGTGAACATGAGCTAAGGTAAACAACCTACTCTAATAATGACCATTGCATGAACATTCATATTTGAAATATTGTAAACATCATCAAAATCTAAAATAAATGTCCTTTCTTCTTATTTATTTTTGGAGGAACCAATAGTAAGGAATACTTGTCATACTAATAATATCATGTGAAACAACAAAACACAAAACAATACAGACAAAAAAAATGCTTAATTGGTATACAAAACAACACTAAAAAAAACATCACTCTATTTTTGGAGTTTTTGACTTTCTATATATATATATTTATTTATTTTATCATCAGGGCACTTCCTCTTTCCTGACCCCACCACAAGGATTGTACATCTTGAGGTGTTGGCCATTAATAGGGATAATCATTGGTTCTCCTTGCAAGGTATGCAATTTGTAAGTATTCTAACCAACAACATGGGCTATCTGGTATGGACCAATCCATTTAGGCTCAAGATTTTCCTTTACACCATGCTTATCATTTTTAGGGTCCCAATAGATGACTATATATCCTTGAGAGAAATGAGTACCTTTGGATTTCTTATTAAATAGTTTCATAGTTTTCTGAGTTTGTTCTATCATCCTATTAAGAGTTTCTCTTCTTTGTTCTTCTAATAGGACAATTTGGTCTAGCCTTCTTTGTAAGGGTTTGGGGTCCTCATGATCTTGCAATAAGAGATATAATGCTAATTTATCTATTCTAGGAGGTAAAAAAACTCTTTCCCCATACACCATTTCATAGGGGGTTCTTCCGGTGTTTCTTTTGATAGACATCCTATCAGCCCAAAGAGTAAATTTTAGTTCACTGTCCCATTCTCTTTTGTTCTTACCCAATGATATTTTTATTTTTGTTATTATATTCTTATTTGATGACTCAGAAATACCATTCCCTTAGGGGTAATAATTAGTAGAATGGGAAAGTTCTATTCCATATTTAGCACAAAATTCTACCATCTCATATGAAATAAAATGTCCATTATCTGATACCAATTTTTGAGGAACTCTAAACCTGGTTAGAATGTTTTCTTCAAAGAATTTGATAATGGTGGTGATTGTGGAGGTTCTTAGAGGAGTAGTCTCTACCCACTTTGTGAAGTAATCCATTGTATTTATGATCCACTTGTGTTGGCCTGATGAGTTAGGCTTGATCTCTCCAATTAGGTCAATGCCCCATTGGGTGAATTGTGCTTCAATGATCACTGGTTTGAGGGGCATAGCTTCCAGCTTCTTCTTTCCTGCAAAAACTAGGCAGTTATGACAATTCCTAACATATTTATATACATCCTTAAAAAGTAAAGGCCAATAGTATCCTACTCTCATAATTTTATTAGTTGTGGCTTTTAGAGAAAAATTTCCTCCACAAAAACCATCATGGAATTCATTAATTATTAACATTATAATATATCATTGAAATAATGTTAGCAATGCATAGAGCACAAAAGTTTTATGGTATAGAAAGTTATCACATTAAGCTAATATGTTTATAGGTTCTGAGATGGCTAACTGCTACAATTGTTCTGGTGGAACTTTTGGTTTTCAAATCTCTAAAGGCGGGACGGAGTTTTTTCAAATTTTTGGAGTGCGGGAGGATTGTTCCAAGGATGCTTCCAAGGAAATTCTTGTTCCTTCTAATGTGGTTGCTTCTGAAGGCTTGATTAAGAATTATTTTTCTCCTTTTGAGCCTAGTCATAAAGTGGAACCTACCTTCCCTTACCTCAGTTTGAATAAATTTCCTCTGGAACCTGGTTCTAATCAAATCCTATCTTCATCCCTGCCTGATAAGGCCAACACTTTTTGGGGGAATGATATTCCTATTTCAAACAACCAACCTTGTAATCCTTCTGTTTTGGATCCTATTGCCCCAAAACCTTCTTTTGCCAATATTTTGGGCAAGTCATCTTCCTCTATTGATTCCTTCATGCCCCCATTCAAAATTTTTGGTAAGAAAATCAAGATTCCCTTGATCTTAGAATCATTTTATCTTTCTCAAGAATATTTTTCTCTTGTTGGCAAGGTTGTGGGTGGAACTCCCAATTTAGACACCATTAGACGATGGGCCTTTTCTAGATGGAAATTTTGAGGATCCCTGGAGATTTTTGGTCTCTCTAATGGTTTTTTTGGCATTCGCCTCAATTCTCAGGAAGACTCAAACCTGATTCTGACTAGCGGACCGTGGTTCCTTGGGTCCAAAAGTGTTTTCCTCATGAAATGGACCCCTAATTTTGATCCTGAGACACAAAGCATCAATTATGCTCCCATCTGGGTTAGACTTCCCAATATTCCTTGGCATTTATGGTGGGAACCTATCCTCAGGTCCATTGCTTCTACTATTGGGGACCTTGTGCTCATTGATAGAGTTACTCTAGCAAGGACAAGGATGTACGTTGCTCACTTTTGTGTGAATGCAAATTTAGACTCAGCTCTTCCTACCTTTGTTGAGCTGGAGTATGGATATTTCTATCACAAGCAAGCTATTGAATATGAGAATAAGCCCCCATTTTGTATTGAATGTCGGACTCAGGGACATCTCAGAGCTCAGTGTCCTTCCTTCAAAAGATAGGCAAAAAATGTTGCACCAAGTCAAGGCAACCATAATACTGGAAAAGGAAGGGACAATATGACACCTTTCAAGAGGGACAAAAGAATATTCCCACCTTCAAAAGGACTCACTTTCAGACCCATAAAGAATCAGAAGCCTAATGAAGAAATTGCTATCCCTCCAAATGACAAGGGCAAAAATGTTTCATCTTCTACCAATCCTAATGAGGTGAGTCTTTTTGCGCTTCCAAATAAGTTTCAAGCTTTAGCTAATTTAGAATCTTAAATGGATGTTAATGATTTGGATAATATTAATCATGAGTCAAACCCCTCTTCGGACCCAATGAAGGCACTCCAGGAAACTTCTCCTAGCCTGCTTTCCGCCTCTGAAAAGCTCATGGCTTCACCCACTCAAATCAATAGTTACTCACCTCAGGCTCATATTGTTGATCAAGGTCTTATTGATGATGTTTCCATTCCTCCTTCCTTTTTTGAACCCAAAATCCCTGTGGTTCAAAAAGTCCCAGCTCACAATTTCAGCCCAAAAATTACTAGAAGTCATAAGAAATCCCCCATCGATTGTGGAGCAGAAAAGAAGAGAGGAAGGCCCTCTAACACAGAACAATGGAAACAGGATGTGCATGAAGATATTGCTAATGGGATCCAGAAGACTCTATTTTCCACAGGCATCAACCTTTCTAAGGAAGACTCAAAGAGCACCAAACCTCCCCAACCACAAGGAAAGGGAGGCAAGAGAATCTCAAAATATTCAAAATGAAGATCCTCTCATGGAATGTGAGAGGCCTTAATGGTTTAGCTAAACAAAGGTTAACTAAATCATTAAGGAATGAAATTAGACCCACCATTTTTTTGCTTCAAGAAACTAAAGTCAGTGACCCTTGTGTTAAGGTGATTTGTAATCACATTTGGAAAAAGGGTGAGTTTACTTTTTGTAATGCGAAAGGTGCCTCAGGAGGCCTTATTTGTTTATGGAATCCAATAGTTTTAGAAGGAAAACTTATTCACTCCAATGATGAAATGGCCAACATCCTCTTTTTTGATAAAGACAATAATTCTCCCTGGGTCCTCACCAATATATATGCCCCAAATTCCATTATAGGGAGGTCTAGGATGTGGGATATGCTATCTTCTATCAGAAATGCCTTTATTAACCTTCCATGGATTCTTATGGGTGACTTTAATACTCCCTTATTTCCCTCTGATAAAAAAGGAGGGGTTGGGTCTTTTACTAAAAGCATGGAGGATTTCCAAGATTTTATAACCAAAACAATCTAATGGATGTTCAGTTGAAAGGAAATCAATACACCTGGTCAAACAGAAGATGTGGTTCTCAACTCATCCAAGTCAAACTTGACAGAGTGTTATTTTCTCAAGAAGCCATAGCAATATGGGGTGATGCAAACCTCCAATCCCTTCTTAAGATCGGATCTGATCATAGCCCCATCCTTTTGGATACTAATAATCCAAAAATTTATAAAATGCCTTTCAGGTTTGAAGCCATGTGGATGTTACATCCTGATTTCAGAGAAAGGATTTTTCAGTGGTGGCAAACTGATTACCAAGGATGTCCTTCCTTCATATTAGCACAAAAACTTAAACTCATCAAAGAAAATCTCAAAATATGGAATAGAGACATTTTTGGGAATCTCTTCCAAAATAAACAGGATGTCAAGAATAGGTTGAATTCAATTGAAAAAGAAATTCAAGAAGGACAAGGTTTTTCTAATGAATTGAGAAGGGAAGAAAGAAATTTGCTATCTCAATATCACAATATCCTGCAATGTGAAGAAACATTTTGGAGACAAAAGTCTCGAGACACCTGGCTCAAACAAGGAGATTCTAATACCAGATATTTTCATGTTTCTACCATGAGACACAGAAGCAATAACAGAATCAAATAAACTCAGTGCTAGGATGGAAGAATCACTGATGACATCAAGGAAATCATATCTAAGGGGGTGGATCATTTTATGCATCTGCTTGAAGAAGAACATAGGACAAATTATGAAAGTGCCAAGGATTTTTTTCTTCAATTTATTCCTCATCTTATCTCTGAAGACATCAACAACAAACTTACTGCTGCTCTTTCTGATGAAGAAATCAGGATGGCTCTTTTTCAATGAAACCTGACAAAGCTCCTGGACCTGATGGTTTCCCTCCCATATTATTTCAAGCCTTTTGGGATCTATTAGGGCCAGACGTCTATGATGCCATCAAAGAAATTCAAGATTCCAAAGTTATTCCCAGAGGTTTCAATTCCACCTTTATTGTGCTCATTCCAAAAAATCAAAATGCCAGCAATTTCAATGATTTCCGACCGATCAGCCTTTGTAATGTCATCTACAAAATTTTGACAAAAGCCATAGCCATTCAGTTGAGAGATGTCATGCCCCTCATTATAAATCAATGTCAAGGAAGTTCAGTTAAAGGTAGATCTATTCTAGATGGAATCATTTCTATTCATGAGGCAGTTCATTCTATCTCACACAACAAAAAAGTTACTTTTCTTCTCAAACTTGACATGAATAAAGCCTATGATAGACTTAATTGGGACTTCCTTCTTGCAATCCTGGATAAATTTGGCTTCCATCCTGATTGGATTTCCTTAATTAAGGGATGCATCTCTTCTGCTTGGTTTTCTATCTTAATCAATGGATCACCTACAGGATATTTTCAAAGCAGCAGAGGGTTAAGACAAGGTGATCCTTTATCCCCTCTTCTTTTCATCATTGTGGTTGAAGCTCTAGGTAGATCAATCTTAGCCGCAAGGCAAGCAGGTTTAATTTTAGGACTGTAGGTCACTTCTCAATGCAATCCTATCACTCACCAACAATTTGTTGATGATACTCTTTTATCTACCTTTGCTTCTATCAAAGAAGCCAAATTGATCAAACGTATTCTTCTCTTGTATGAAGAAGCAGTTGGCCAAAGGATTAATTTCCAAAAGAGTAAAATATATTTCCTCAATACTCCTTTAAGAAGGCAAGTTTTAATTGCTAACATCCTTGAATGCTCCATTTCTTCTCTACCTTCTACCTATTTAGGATTACCTCTTTTTGTGGGGATGGCCAAGGATAATCTATGGGACAATGTCATTGAAAGACTCCAAAGAAAGCTTTCTACATGGAGAGGAAATATTCTTTCTCAAGCTGGTAAAATTACTCTCACTATGGCATGCCTCCAAAGTATTCCTGTCTACTTTCTTTCTTTGTTCAAAGCTCCTATAAAAGTTTACCAAAAAATGGAACAGATTCAGAAGCACTTTCTTTGGACAGGAACTGAGAATAAAAATAGATTTCATTTGGTTGCCTGGGATAATGTTTGCAAACCTAAGGAACAGGGAGGTCTGGGGCTGAGAAGAATCCATCCTCTCAATCTAGCTCTTTTGGCTAAGCAGGCTTGGCATCTTATTTCAAATGACAATGTTGATTGGGTTAAAATAATCAAAAGAAAATATCTTCAATTTTCTGAATTCCTTTTTGGTGACATCCCTTCCTCAGGTTCTTCCTTTTGGAAATCAATTTGCTTGGCCAGATCAATCATAAAAAAAGGACTAAGGTGGCAACTTGGCAATGGTAAATCTATCCACTTTTGGGAAGACAGGTGGCTTGGTGATCGACCTCTCCTTCAACTTCTGGAGCTGAGAAGACTAATTGATATTACAAAGAATTTATTTGGTCCTTTAGTAGCTGATTTCATTTCTGACACAAATGGATCTAAAAATTGGAAAAGGTTAGTCATTCCAGATCTAAGAGCTGAAATCTCATCCTTTGAAGCTCGGTTATCTTCCACTCCAATTCCTTCGGGATATTCTGCTGATTTTCCTATTTGGGAACCTACTGACTCAGGAGAATTCTCTATCAAATCAGCCTACTTGTTATCCCTCAATTTAACTGACACCTTCCTTCCATTTAAGCTGGTTTGGACCAAATATCTAACCCCCAAAGTAGCTTCCTTTTCTTGGCTCTGTATTCAAGATCGCATCCTTACCATGGAAAACCTTATCAAGTGGGGTATTCCCCTCCCAAATAGATGCTACTTATGTCTCTCTGATTGGGAATCCACATCTCACCTTTTCCTATTTTACCCCTTTTCTAATGTTGTTCTTAACAAGTTGTTCCTCAAATTTCATTTATCTTGGGTTTATCCCCCATCTATTGTTGATCTCTTCCTTCAATGGCCTAATCCATTTAAAAATCATGTTCTCAAAGGATTATGGAAGTTTTGCCTCCAGCATTTCTTATGGCAAATATGGCTTGAACGTAATAGAAGAATATTTGATAAAAAGGTCAATGATGTGGATTTTATTTCTAATAAAATTATCCTATTCGCTAAAGAGAACATTTTGATAGCTCCATTAGATCACTTTCCCCGTCCTCCTTTTGAGAATGCCTTACTCAAATCCTTCCATATTTCCTTAGAGGATGCAAGACCAGCTAGCTCCTCATCCTCGAGAATTAATGTCAAATGGCACCCTCCTCCCCGAGGATGGGTCAAACTGAATTTTGATGGAGCTGCTAAAGGAAACCCAGGCATGGCTGGAGCAGGAGGCATCCTTAGAGATCATTTGGGGAATCCTATTTTTGCCTTTGCTGAACCACTAGGAGAACTATCTAATAATTCTGCTGAAGCTAAAGCCCTGTGGAGAGGTCTTCAATTCATCAAGAAGATTCCTAGAAAAATCATTGTTGAAGGAGACTCTTTGAACATCATCAATTATTTAAAAAATTCCAAACCTACAGGATGGAAGATAAGGAGCACAATTGAGGAAATCAAACAGATCCTAAGCAAGCAACATGAGGTCATCGTCCAACATGCTTTTAGAGAAGCAAATCATGTGGCTGAAAAGTTGGAAAACATAGGGGTTTCATCCCATGGGATGCTAACGTGGACTGATTCTCTTCCTCCTGACATTGTTGCGCTTGCCAGGTTGGACCAAAATCCACATCATCATAATGAAGTTTAAATTTTTAAGGGATATTTTTATTCGACACCCTCTTATTCATGTGAGGTGTCATGACCATGATAGTCCTAATAATAAAATTCATAATTCTATCCTAGTGGCTATCATATCTCCTTTCCCAAGGTTGCCCCGACATATGTGTATTACCTCAAATTACATCCTTATCACCTTTTGTGATTTGCTTCTATACGATCCACCGCCTTTTCAAATTGATCCCACTGGTTTTTCATTAACCACTTTGTTTTGGTATTCCAATGCCTTTTCAAACATTACCCATAATCATTACTCGCCCGTGCGCCTCAAAAATCGTTCGTCTACCCTTTCAAAAAAATTCCAAAGATGGATATCCTTCTGCTCCATTCCGAGGTGTGTCCAGTTGGGTTTTTCAATTTTTCATGGTCTCTATGCCAGCTCTGTGGTTATTTGGTCCCAGTTATTGTGTGATCCAATAAGTCAATGACATCCACTAGCTGTGCACATTCCAATCCTTTCTGGTAGTCCTCGTTGGATGAAAATCCTTTTCGACCCAAGTTCTGTCCAATCCATGATCCATAGCCTATTTTTTCCTTTTCAAGGTTTCTTTTTTCGTCGAAGGGTAGTGCTTCAAATTTCCATTTATACCACTTCTTGCATGCTCCCTTCATGAGTATTCCTCATTCCCAGTCCCTATTATAGACTATTTTCTCCCTCCTTTTTTATCCTCTTTGAGTTTCTTTGCTCTATAACTATGAAGGAAGGGAAGATTGAGTATGTTGAGCCTGAGGTTTTTGAAATCGAGACCACTGCTGAAACCATCCTGAAGGACAAAGGAGGTCTCATTCCATTCTTCAAAATGTTCATGGGTACCAACTAGGATGCGACTATGGCATTTGCAGAGACGTGGGACAATGGAGTTATCACAATTCATGGAGTTGAATTCCAAATCACGTTGGAGATTCTTGTTGAGCTAACAGGCCAGAACCTTGAGGGTCATGTGGTTAGAAGAAACAAGCACAATTGGGAAGCCGAGTTAACACATTTTGATAGCTCATCCATGGTGAGAAAGCTCCACAAAAAAGGTTTGTACCGACACCATTTATCCTCTCCCTGGAAAGAAATTCTCAAGCCTGTTATGCAATATCTTACTGTAGATGACCCTGAATCCCAGTTATGTAGTTTCCACCTGTATTTCATTAATCATTTTAGAGATGCTAAAATGTTAAACATTCCTACTACTTTATATTGGTCTATTGACTATGCCATCACCTCTACCCATGGCAAGAAAGAAGAAGGATGGCCTTCCCATCAGGGGCTTTTCAAAATCCTTTACGACTATTTACTCCTGAAATTCCCTAAAGGAAACCTTCCTTCCCCTGACTCTTCTGAAGAAAATTCCTCTTCTACTCCCAACCCTAAAGCCACTAGATCCAAAAGGAAAAGCAAAATCGACAAGCCCCAATCTATGTCAAATGTCAAAAAGAATGTCAAACTTGAGAAAACTCATGTTCGATGTTCCCAGAGGCTTAAGTTTAAGGATACTCCCACCTCTGAAACCATCAAGAAAGAACACAAATATGATTCTGATTCTCCTGATGTGGTGGAAAAGTACCTTCATAAGCTTGTTATCCAGTCCACCTCTGCCACCATTGACCATTTGGAAACCGCCTACGTGGCGCTTGGGAAAGGAATTGCTCAACTCAAGGAACAGCGTAATGCTCTCAACCTACTCTTTTTCTATGATAATTAT
Organism: Wollemia nobilis; assembly: GCA_028583015.1. Classification (NCBI taxonomy): domain Eukaryota; kingdom Viridiplantae; phylum Streptophyta; class Pinopsida; order Araucariales; family Araucariaceae; genus Wollemia; species Wollemia nobilis. The sequence continues at coordinate 8,390,846 of JAQPPZ010017110.1, forward strand.
GAAGAGGGCCCTTCCATCTCTACTATCGTGGGAGTTTTTGACGTTAAGGATGATGATGTGGTCGAGATTGCAAAGGAAGTCTCTAAGGACGTCCCTAAGGATATTTCCAAGGACGCTACCAAGGATGCTGATCTGGAGATAGTAGTTGCCTCACCTATGCAGACTGATGCACCAAACTAAAGTTCCAGTTTGTTTTGTTTCTCAGCTTGTTGTTCACTGGTTCATTTTTGTATTCTGACCATTCCTGTGGGTCAGTTTTAGTTTCCTCTTTGTTGTTCCTGTGCGGATGCATTTTGATCCTCTCCTGCATCCTCTGTTGTCTTTTCTAAGCTTTCCTTAGATTCTGTCCTTTTTCTCCTTTGTTGTACAAGGCATTGGGGCGCCTTTCAAATGCCCCATTTTTTTAATGCAAGCTTATTAACTTACCAAAAAAAAAAAAAAATAATTCATTAATTATTTTTGGGACTTCATTTTCATACAAATAGACTAATAACACTCCATCAAGGTGTTTTCAATAAATCACACCATTCTGCACATGGTATTTCTGAGCTTGAAATTTCACTGACCTCATTCTATTTGTTGACATATCTCTAGAAAAAGACAGAGTTTGTAAGTATGCCAAAATTTCATCATACCATTTGCATTCTACATTATTAACTCCCTTGATTTCATGCATCTCATTTACTGTAATGATATTATTAGAATCTTTCCTTTTATATGCCAGGTACTTTGCTAAAGCCTACCCTCTTATAGTTTTAACTATTTTAAATTTTGCATCATACTATAATAGTTTTACCATCCATCTTGCAGGTCTTCCTAGTGGCTCAGACTAGGTGAAGACATTTTTTATTGTTATTAAAGGGATGCAATAGTAAACTTTATTTGAATCGGATATACATTTGAAATATTCTAAATATTGGATAACTGCATAAGCATACTTTTATAGCACGGTATATTTAATATGTGCTCCTTTCAAACCTGAACTCATGAAGGCTATCGGAATTTCATTATTTTTATCATCTTTCTGTGAAATAACTACAACAATGAAGTGTTCAGATGCATATGAGTAAATGTTAAAGTCTTTATAATAACCAGGGCAGCTTAGGGTTGGAGTAGTAGAAATGGATTTTTTTATCTTATTGAATGTTTCCATGTTTTATATTTTCCATTTTATTTCTCCAATATTTTTAACCATGTCATTTATGGGTTTGGTCATCTCTACAAAATTTGGAACAAATATTCTGACAAAATTTATCTTGCCAAAGAATGACCTGACTCCTTTTAAGTTTCTAAAAAGAAATAATTTTGGAGATAGCTTCTATTCTTTCAGGGTCAATACTTATCCCATTTTTTGAAACTATGTGACCTAATAATTTTCCTTGTGTAGTATTGAATATGCACTTCTTGGGATTTAGGGAAATTCCAAATTCTTTGCACCAAGCAAAGACTGTAGCTAAATGTTCTAAGTGATCTTATGGATTTTTAAAAAATATGATGATATCATCCAAATATACAACCACTATTTTGAATATTAAACCTTTTAAAGTAAAATCCATTGCTCTTTGAAAGGTAGAACCTACATTCATTAGGCCAAAAGGATTTCTTAAATATTCAAATGTGCCCTAGGGTGTGGTGAATGTTTTTTTATGTCTATCTTCTAGATTAATCTGAATTTGGTTGTATCCAAAAAATCTATCTAACAGGGATATCCTTGATGACCCAACTACTACTTACAGTAGTTGTTCCATATTGGGCAAAGGGTAATTGTCTTTCAAGGAGCTTTTGTTCAAGTTCTTAAAATCTACACAAAGCCTAATATCCCTATTTTTCTTTCTAACCGGTACTATATTAGATGTCCAAGATACAAATCTTACCTTTTTGATGATCTTGGAATCTAGCAATTTATGTACCTCCTTTTGCATTATTGGGTGTAAGGTGGGGTTATACTTCCTATGTTTCTGTCTGAATGGCTTGGACTCTTCCTTCAGAGGTATTATATGTGGCACCACATCTATTTTGAAGGTTTTAATATGCTCATAAGTCCAAGAAAAATATTCCTTATTCTTCTTTAAGAAAATGATGTATCCAAACTTTTCTTTTGTTGGTAAGGCTATGTATACCTTCACTATTCTGGGCTCTCTCATTCTACCAATGTTAACATTTTCAGATTTTACTTCTCTATGTAGAGGTTTGTAAACTTTGTCAAAATCATCAAATAGACTCTCTAGAGAAACCAATCCTTTTGGTATTTTATTTATTTTCAGTTGGATTACTTCTATTGGTTCACCTATTTGATCTTTTAGTTTGTCTTCATATTTTTCATCATAGATTATATCTGCGTATTGATTTTGTAAAGTCATGAAATATTTTATGTCCACATCATCTTGAAATACCTATAGGTAAACTATGCTATCTAGCATAGAGGGCTTATAAACTGAAATAGTTGGGAACCTATCCATATATTATGTAGTAATTTCTGTATGGTCCAGGCCTGATGCATTTACAACTAGAAGGTCTGTAATATAATTTTGTTCTCTAGGGATAAATGAGATATTAAAAGCTAAAAAAATTTCAATTTATTCCAACACTACATTTTTATACTATTTTAACCTAGGATGTTTGGTTTGATACTTACCTTTGATTTGCTGGATAATTAATTTTGCATCTCCTATTACACGGAAGTAATTAATGCCCAATTCTTTTGATTTTCTCAATCCTAGCAATAAAGCCTTGTATTCAACTACATTTTTGGTGCATGGAAATTCTAGTTTGTAAGGAATACCAAGATAGATTCATTTTATATCATTCAAATTAACTCCTGCACCTGCTCCAGATTAGGATTTAGCTCCATTAAAATTCATGGTCCACATTCCTAGAGTTAACACTCTATCTGATTCAACATCAACCATTTTTATAACTTTTGGAAATGTTCTTTGCTTCTTGCACTTCTACCAGGAATGGGTTGTGCCATATGGAATAAACTACCATTCATTTTTCTTCTACAAAATTCATCAATTTTATCATGGTTTCATATGTTTTAATTAACTCTATAGAATATTTACTGAATGGTTCTCTACGTAGAGTTACATTTTCCTTATCTAACATTGGGATGATAGTATAAGACCGATCCAATTAGATTGAGCCTCCTAGTTGTTCTACACAATGTCTAATTAATAATAGTGAAAATAATGGATCAACATTCACTACTGCAACATCCATTCCTATGCCATTTTTGGGGTGTTATTCTAGGAAAACCAATAATCCAGTTATCACCCCTATAAAAGGCACTTGTTTGTTGTCCATTACTGAAACAGGGGTAGTCTCTTGTATAAATTAACCCCATTTGGTCAGCTATCATTTTGGACATGATATTATGTGAAGCTCCACTATTCAGCATACAATTATGAATCACATACCTCTCTCCTTCATCTGAATTATACCTTAATGATACATAGAAGGGTCTAACAGAGAATGGTGATCTTGTATCATGTTGGATTTGTCTAGCAGTATGGCAAGTTGGGTCTTATTTTTGTTCAACTAATCCAAATGCTCTACAGACTTGTTCTCTGTTATTTTAAACTTTCATAAGATCTCCAAATGTAATGTTAACTTTTTACTTACTAAGTTATGACCCAACATCAAATTCTATCTTTTTTATATATAGTGGTCTGTTGTTTTCTTCTTTGAATGTTTCCTCTTATAATTCTACTATCTCAAGAATAATATTTTTGGAGGTTTTATCAGTTTTCTCATTACTGATATTTTTATTTGTGAAATTTTGTTTTCTTGTTTCACTTGTAGAAGCTTTTTCTATTCTGTCAAGGATAGTTCTATTTTTTAAATTTAGAGTATTGGTATCTTCTAATACTTCCACTTCCTTAGCAGTGGGGATTAATTTCCCTTGCTTCATTTTGTCATCTCTTAACTCATATGGTTTTTGCAAGATTGTAGTTCATTTAGCTACTAAGATTTGAGAATTATGATTTGAAGCATATTTTTCCATATTCTCTTCAAACAACCCTTCTCTAGACTCATCTTCTAGAGACCAGCAGGCATTAATTCTTATATCTTCCTCTGAATCATCATGTAAATCTAAATTGTACTGTCACTTAGGTAAATCCCACATCCATCTAGGTTATGAGGTCCATCAAAATTAGAGCAAAAATAGGGAAAACCTTCTGCTATATTGGTAGATGGTATAGGGTTAAGAACACTGTTCTGATCTCTGTCAGAATCTCTATTTTTCTTGTTATTGTTTCCATTATTCCTATTCTTATTTTCTTCTTTAAGGCCACTATTTTTTCCCCAATTCCTATTGAATTTTTTCTTTAAGGGAGGATGATTATCAACATGTGATCACTCTTTTTGTGATGTCTCACCATTATTACTATTATTTCTTTTAATTCTTGCTAAATTGTTGTTCATTGTATTAAACATTTTAGTTATTTGATTTGTTAGTTTCTCCATTGGATCTACTTTAGCTCTTTTTTATAAATCAAATGCTACTCTTTTGGGCTTCCTCTCAGGTAGATTGACTTCTAGAGAGTAAGGCTTCATCTTACCATTGTCAAGCATGTTTATTTCGATATCCATTACTTTTTCCATACAACCATCAATGGTGGTGGCTTGTTCTTGCCTTAACTCGTAATTAAACTCTCCTTGAAAGGTATTTTTATAGAAATAAATGGATTGAATGTCACTAGGCCTACGGTTAGTAGGGATTTTATTTTTTGTTTTTGAGAACATTCTTTTAAAGTCACCAACAACCTCATTTTACTTTTTCTTCATAGTGGCCAACTCAGTTAACAGAGATTGTTCAATTTTCCTTTCTCTATATTTCTTTAGGAAAACAACTTTCATTTTAGTAAAATCTGGGATATCATTGCTAGGGAGAAAATTGAACCATTATCTAGCATCTTTTTCTAAAGTTTGTAGGAATAGTCTTAAGACTAAGTCTTCATGTTCAACCTCTAGGCTATCCATTGCATATAGAAAACTTTTGATGTGGTCCTCTCCAGTTACTGCATTATTTCCTAGAAACTTTAGAAGGTATTTGTGAGCTTTATTGGATAAGGCATTCAAATTTGCAGGTAATGCAAAATGCCTATACCTATTGGTTCTCCATAAATGAACATTATTTTGATTTGTTGAACTATTGTTACTATAGGTATAATGGGGTTTAAATTTATAGCAACAATGCCTACAGGGGTATGGATTTGGGTAGCCTGCATATAATATGATGGATTATCTACCACAGTATTTCTATTAATCGGGCAATGATAATAATCACATGTATCTTCTATAGCAAAATTCAAATTTTTATCTATATTGATATCAGAAGCAATATTATTATGATATTTATTTTTCTTTATGTACTTTTTACTGCTAAAAGTAAGATCTATTCTCGTTAACCATACTCTTAATAATAGGGATTTTTGACTGTGGGTAAATACCTCTGGATTTTCAAATTTGGGGAATAGTTCTTTACCGCTTCTCCTAGTATGCGCCAGCACGTTCTGCTCCTTTCTTGATATTTGATTTCTAGGTTTGTCCAGACAGAGTTGCTAGCATAGATAGTGCAAAAATAATGGAACATATGATCAAGATTTCTTGATATTTAACTCTCAATATCTCAGGGAATGGTTCTTAGAGAAATTTCAAGAAAAATAAGAAACATCAAAACAATCCAAAATATAATTAAAAAGAATCACGAGAAAAAGAAATAAATAACTCTATAGACGTAAAAAATTAAATATGGTTCTTCATTCTAACTAGTCACCCATTGATTCAAATATAATAATCGTCAAACCTCGATTAAGAATTTAAAAAATCTTCCCCGAAAACGATGCCAAAAAACTATTGGCATCAGTTTTATGGTCCATTTTAAAATGCTAGTAAAAATATGTTGTGAAATCCAGGTCTAAACTCATGAAGAATATATCCTCAAAAATGGCGCTAAAAACATTTTGGAACCATTTCTTGCATCCATAGGATTTCAATTATCACGCTACAAGAAATATTTTTAAACCAATGAGCTATTACATGCTCTGGTCAACTTGCCTCTTTATTTTGATAAAAATAAATATTGCTAAAGAAAACTTAACATAACGGGTAAGGAAACCTTAGTGGCAATTTATAATTTTACAGATATTACACACTCCATATTTTAATTATACATTACCTATATAAAAATGACCAAGCAAAGAAAATGTAGTTATTATGCATTATGTAGACCGGTGCCTATCTAATTGGGTTGTTATAGCAATTTAAAAACGTAATTATCATGAACAAACAAAAAGGAGAAGAGAGAAATTGATATTTTTAGACTTATTAAAATATCGCAATAAACCTAAAATTTAACCAACAAAATAAACGCTCACAACACATTCAAATAATGTAATCTATTGCAAAGTAATACATAGATCTGAAGATAAAATTAACGAAACTGAACCCCATAATTGTACTAATATGTCAAATATCATTACATGCAGAGTTGGCAAGAAGCCATTAAAATCTGTTACAGTTTTTAATACAATGAGGAAATCTTGTTCAAATAATGTAACAATACTCATTCAACTTATCTCATTCCAATCTAGAAATAGGATAAATCTCTAAGTTCTAGGCTCAAAAAGACTATAAATATTCTCAGATTTCTAAAAAAAATTTTACCAAAACCTGCACAACAAAATGGAAGAATGAGGGATGACAAGAAAAAGACACAAAGGAAATACAATAGCACAACTAGTAGGGCACTCAAGTATATCTCTTAGAAAAATGCTATTTCTAAATTCTTGATGCAGATGCTGACCATAGCTTGTGTCTTTATAGCTCTAGGTTCTTGAATTTGTTATTTTTATATTGATCTTGACCTTACACTTGTCATCATCTGGTCTGATCTTCAAAACTGGTATAGCTGGCTCCCATTATCCTCTTTTATTCATATTGTACACTCCCCTTTGACTTTTTAAGTCTTAACTTGTTCAACCGGTGATCTCAGTGCCTGGAGGGTCCCCTTATTCTATTCCTCCTTTTGTTTCTCCCTCTATTGTTTCTCCTTGGCCATCTGACTGGTTTTGTTCTTTAGATGTTTCCCCTTCCTGAGCAACTTTCTCTTTGTACCTTAGGGTGATCTCATTTCCAGTTGTAAACTGCACATTTTAATTTCTTTACCTTTCTTGCCCTAATTCAGCCACCTGATTTGTTTCCCAATCATCCTCCAGGCATCTACGTTAAAAGTTATAGAAAATCTCAACATGTTTATTTCCTGTAGGATCCTATTTTTCTGCATGCTAATATAACTCTTGCTTTTTTCATACTGGGTGATTAGCATTTCCACATTATTTACTAGAAAGGTGGTTTGTGTGGCCATTTCCTATTCGTCATCTTGTTCACAATCAAATTTTTTATTTTTTATTTTTGAGATCTTCTACGTTGGTGGTTTCTAAGAAATATTCTAAAGACAACCCAATATCTTTCAATTTATCCTTTATGTCATCCAACAGAGTGAACATTTATGCAACATCATTACACCACCTTTCCTTGTTTTATCCAAACATGGCTACTTTCATAAATTCAATGTTATTTTTTATTTCGATACCATTGTTTAATATTACTTCTTTGCTTTTTATCTCCTCAAAAAATTTTGACATCAAGTCGAGAGTAGGGCGAATGGTCTCGGAGTCTCCTTCTCTCTGATATATTAATCCTTTAACTTCTTGAGCCATAACTTGGATCACCCCAATCTGTCTGAACATATCAGTAATCCCTTTGATCCTATCTTGAATTTTAAATGACATTTCCCTTTTTATTTTGGTCAACTAGTCTATAAAATTGGTTATTTTTATCACCAAGGGAGGTTGTGCTATCGGGGTGGTCTTCTATGCCAACTCTTCTTTTAGACTATTAATTAAGGCTTGCATCTCTACTTTTTCTTTATCACTCATTTCTAGTTGGCTCCTCAACTCTGTATTTTTTTGATGTAGTTGGTCCATAGTTTGATCTTTTAGTGCTTTAGCTACTTTGACTATATTTCTCTCTTTTACATGCACTGAAAACCCTTCTATTTTTTTGTCAACTTTGAGAATGAAAGGGTCTTGTGTGTCAGGTATGTATGCTTCTATCATATCTAATTTTTATGTCTCTACTCCTACTCCAGGTGTAGATTTGTCTCCTATACCACCTATTCCTGCTACTACCTATAGCTCATGCTCATTTGTAGCACTAAAAACTATTTGTTCTTTTATTCTCTCCAACATAATCTTTGTTAAGTGTAGAGACAACCTGACCTTCTATGTTTCTAGGATAGATACAATTGTTTGCATTTTAACCCTGTGATCTCTAAAAATACCTCCAAATCCACCTGCTTTCCTCATGTTCATTTGTATTACTGATGATATTTTTATATCCTTTTTATTTATTTTCAAAGAGTTGGGAATGGCTCTAGGAGATAATTTCTTCACACTAGTTACTGCTAATAGTTGGTTAGAAATGGGAACTAAATTTACTTAGAGGTAGTGAGCTCTTGGGAAGGTGTGGTGGTGACTTCTTTTCCCTTTACTATACTAAGGGTTTCTATTTATGATATATTTTACTCATTCACTTTCTATTTTCTATCATCTTGCAGGTTTTTTAGAAGTGCAGATTTCATAGATTTCACTAGATCTAGGGGTTTTTGAAGTTTGCAAAAATTTGCAAAAGGTACGTGAAGCACTTGATAGCATCCGAAGGTAATCCAAAAATACCCAAAGATATTCCAAGCTATCCAAAAGCACCCACAGGTGTCTCAGCAGTGTTCAGAAGTGCCTAGAGGTATTTACGGAGAATTAGGAACATAAACATAGACTTTCCAATAAGTCAATTGTTTAAAACCCTAGTTTTTTGTCTTACGTATTTTGGATATCTTCTATATTTTTTATATTTTAAACAATAAAATGAATCATAATTAAGAAATCTAGAAATGAATGCATATTAGTTTACATTTTTATATCTGCATTCATTCATGTATTCAGATTAGGGTTTTTTTTTTTCTGGGTGTAAATTACTACATTTGAACTGAAACTTGCATAATCTAGTATTGCATATTAGGGTCAAAGATATTTTATTTTGTATATATAAGTTGGAAAAATATTATATTGCCAAAAGTATCCATGCTAGTTGGGTGATTCCAGGCAAAGGTGTGGATGAACCCTCTGGTTGTTATCTAGATAGGGGGTCTTAAGTAGTGTACTTCATACCATTTGGAGAACTTGGCATTATTTTGTTGGCTTCTAATTGAGGTTTATGAAATTAATTATTTTTAACGTTGTTTGTATACAATAGAAAACATAAACCTTAAAAATAATTCACACACATCATGAGTCATGCAAAATAGTAGTGGTTGGATTTCATCACCAACCATTGGTTGATATTTGGTGATGGTGGCATTCATCTTCATCCACCAATATCTGCCCTTAGAAATGATAGCAATACTCCTGAGAAAACTCATTGGATTTCATCACCAACAAGAATCTCGTTGCCCTACCTTAGCCATAGTTTTTCACCATTTGTTTCATTAAGGAATATTAGAAAATAAAAACAATAAAAACTTTGCACAATACATAATAATAAATAGGTTACCTTAGCAATCTATGCCCCAGTAGTATCCCTGGACTCCACACTAGGTTCCTCAATCACCATAGCTTCCGCACTCCAAATGCCTCACCTCACTTCACTCCTCACTCACCCTTCACTCATTAGACGTAGATTCTCAAACTTCGCTGATGCACCAATAAGATTCAATATCATCCAACAAGCTATTTGTAATTGCTTAAGGTTCTTTGAGGTACCCATGGGTGTTTCTTGGTGCGTTGAAATGCCTACAGGCATTTCTATAGATCGAAAGCGCCCATGGGTATTTCACGTCAGCATGGAAAAAAATAAAACCAACATAAAATAGTAGGTGCCCTCAATAAAATCATTTCAAATTTCACTCATCAGTGCATTCCATCATTTTCATAGGTTTTGTGAATATTATAACTGATTTGGATGAAAAAAACTCATTTGTGACCACATTGATCACAATTCACAAAACCAATTCCAAAAGTGCCTAAAACGACCAAAATCTTCACAAAACGACCGTCATAAGCATTTTTTCATCATTTATACATCATCTCCACCTCATCATCATTTCCATATTTACCAAGTTCACATAACATGCAAGTGAATCTTGTATATAGTGGGTTATTCTACACACTTGATGATTGTAGTGATTTGGGTCCATGCAATTCAGTAATATGAAGAACATACTATAAGGACACTTGTCCATGATCATCATCACTTATCTCCTTGCTTGAAATTACAAGCATATTTGGTATTTCCTCATATTTAGAGTGAAGCATTGCCAAGAATAATTTGCACAATAGTTTTCATGGATGACCTAGTTTGTGAGGCTTAAAACATGGACAAAACTCAAATTTCATCATTCAAAATCTCCTTCACACCTTAGAGATAGGCACTAGCTGGGATGATTGGTTCCATTTTGGGAATTAGGTGAAGATTTTTCCAGTCACTAGCACGACATCCAAGGTTGATTCTTTTTATTTTGCATTATCATTTTCCATATCAATGATGCTAAAAAGGCAAAGTGTTTCAATAGCCTTGAATCACCCAAAATTTGGGGGTAACCATTTTTTGTTATGATTTTTCCACAATGGGATACATCTCAAATAATCATAGAATCTAAAATTGGCAAAAATCCCTTCCTATGTTGAAGCAAAAATAGACACACTTTTCATCAACCCCCTTCCCACCATTGGGGTAAACATGGTCTCAACTTTTACATCATTCATATCATCCTAATCACCTCACATTTGCACAAAACCCTTCATCTGTTGGGGCAAAAATAGACACATTATATCATATTTTTCACCAACCCCCTTCCCACCATTGGGGTAAAAATGGTATCACATCATACATTAATCATTTGCATAGATTTTTGAATTGGCTCGTGAGATTCATCTGTAATCTCATTCTCTAATTGAGGGGGTAAGCTACGCAAAAAATCCAAATTCTTTTATTATTTTATATTCAAGCTAGTGCTCCACATCCCAAGAGAAGTTGCTTCTGCACCTAGCCAAAATATGTGTCTCATTTTTTGCGCTGCATTGCATTTCATGCAATGCATTACAAAAATGGGTATCTATAGACACAAAAACCTAACCATTCATCCTCCTCCCAGGATTTCCCACAATTTCCACCACCAAAGCATAGCTAATTTTTCCACTATCCCTATTTTCCAACCATTTTTTATCATTATTCACATTTATTTATATATATTTATTTAAGTGAATTAATCCCAACCATCCAGATCCATTTAATCTCGACCACTCATTTATATCAATCCATGCCACACCCTAGATTTATTATCTACCCTTAGATATGCTTTAATCACAGCCACATGATTAGTGTCATTGAAACCCTAGCATACCCTAGGTTAGATTATAAATAGGAGCTATTTTGATGGCTCAACCCCTGAGCTCCAAAGTTTTATCTAATTTTTAAACCCCCAAGTTTCCTGGGTGCCTTCAATCATCCACCAAGCCTTTAGTGCTCTAACCTTATTCCATCCATCACATTTCACTTCCCTCGCTCACTATATCCATCATCGCAACCTGTGCCCCTACCCGTTCTGCTTCTATAGAATCCTTCCTCTCAGCCCCATGCACCCATGGGTATTTTTCTATCAACCCCAGGCACCCATGAGTGCCTTCCCTACCAGAAATAGGTGCCCACAAGAATTTCCTACAATCACCAGGTACCCATGGGCATTTTACACTCTCATTCCTAAAGAGACCCTAGCCTCTGGGTGATGCTAGGGAATCACCACACCAGCCACCTACATCAAACATCACATATCAAAAGATAGTAAGAAGGTAAAATAGATCAATATTATATTTATTTATTTTATGCATGTATTTCTATTATTGTTCACTTTATTGGCAGCATCTAGTTAGGGTTTTATTATTGCATATAGAGGGTCTCATGTTTTGGAGCCCTTGCATATACTACTAACTATTTTTTGTGTCATTGTGTGCAGATCTGGAGCTCTACATTGTCATCTGGAGTGGCCCAACCTTAGATATCTAAAAAACCCACTCAATCTTATTGGGATCAAGATGCGCTTGAAGACACCATGACCTTGCTTCGTAGGGTTTTGGAGAACCCTAAATTGTTGTAATATTGTATCAAAAGGATTCAAGGATCCAAGATTGTAAATAATGGAGCTTTTAGGCTCCCCCGTCAATAAAGAATTTATTCTATTGTGCAAACTTGTGTTACCTTGCATTTTTACATTTATTTAAAGCATTGTCTATGTGTTGCGTTTCGCATCTTTCATTATGAAATGAAGAAAAATGTTTATGTGAAAATTAGAGTAGATGGCTTTAATTGGATAATAAATATGATTATGTTTTTTTGTAAAATAAGGGTATGGGACCTTACTTTATGAAATTATAGGAAATGTTTATTGGTATAATTAAATTGGTTTACTTTAGTTAAATAAGATGCATGAACCCAGTTCATTTAATAATTAAGGATATGGGAATTTAATTATTAAGGGTTGGATCATTTATTGCAAATAAAGCATATAGTAGGATGCATGATGGAATTCCTCTCATGAGTAGATGAAAGGGATCATAGAAAGGATAGTTTTATGATAATAGCCATTCATTAGAAATTTGAATTGCTTGGGTTGTTTGTATAGTTACAATTTGGCAATAAAAAAGTAAATACATTTAGAAGCATGTCTATCTAGATCCATGAGTGTCCTGATCCCATACTATCCTCACTTTATCAATGGAAGAGCGAGAGGACAAAAATCATGATATGGACCACTTTGGAAGTTTGCTCTCTACCTTACTTCTTGCTTGATTATGCAATATATTAGATTTGTGGGAAGATTTATCCAATGGAATAAATGTAAAATAATTATTTAAAGTATGGGTTTTTCCATATATGCTTATATATTAAATTAATATTGTTGATTATTGTATTTTGATAATATTGTTGATTATTGTATTTTGATAACCTTATCATTTGCAATGATATTTATTCATTTACTACATGTTTTCCCTTTAATGAATGCTTTATGTTTTGGTTAATCTCACCTATTTATTACTGCATGTTTCGTTAGATTTAGTATCTAGATTTATCCTTTGTATCGTTATGAGCTTTTAAAAAATATATGTGTAAGTTCTAGGTGAACTTAGAGGATGAATTAAGGGCTTGATACCCCTTTAGGGAGATTGGGTATCCAGATTTATAAGATCGTACCAAGAGTTAAGGTAGCTTGTCATAGGATGAGATTGATAGCTTAAATTGCAATACACGTAGCATACCCACACATAATGGTTTATGTGAAGTATGGAGATGCGTGTATACCTTCCAATGATTGAGGGTGGTAAGTCTAGCTCATCAAGAATGATGAGATGGATGGACTTATGTGCATGATATGAGATAGGCCTACGCAGAAGGGACTTGTGTGAGGGGAATCTCATATGGTATAGTTCTTGAGAAAATTAGGGGATGTCAAACAATAAGTTGGTCTAAGATTGGTTAGGGATTTATGAATCCTTCTACTTGGTCAAAAAATAATATAAACTTTTATTTATGTTTTTGTGTGTTTTCTTGTTTCTTGTTTTGTGGGTTGTTACAATAACCTTCTGATTTTTCAGCACAGTATCCCAAATAGCTTCATCTAAGGCAACTAATTTGACCATCCCCTGCTTTATAAAAACCCAAAAAAAATACATCAATCACTCAAATATAAAATACCTTATAATGATCAAATGACATGAGCTCAACCGATTAAATTCCTCAACTTTCACAAAGGAATTTAATCAATCCCATATAACCAATTCAAAAAGCACCTTACAATTCATTCTCCATAAAAAAACCCATCAAGAACCAAGATATTACAAGGCAAAAATATTTGTTATCTGGAAACAACCATCATACTATCAACCAAAAATTTAAGAGTACATATTTAGAGTTATTCCTAACTGCACTTATTGTCTACTAGTCTACTAGTTTCAACAAATTATATTTTAAATAACTCAAGAATACATATCTGGATAGACTCCAATAAGTTGAAGTAATCTACATAGTGAAATAGGTAGGAAGGTGCAAATTGAGTATAAATCAAAAGAAACAAATGTAATGTAAATATAATTACACTTATACAAAAATATTACCAAAGATATATGAACATGGAGAAGAAAAGTGTTGCACAATTATCCTAAGAAGAGGACTAGAGATATGCATACATGAGATGAGGAAGAAGAGATGTAATAAATCCCTTGAGGTGAAACTCTATTATACGCTCTAACAACATCAAAATTATAATTGAAATTGTATACAAAGGAGTTGTTGCATTCTAATCTCAAAAAATATGAGTAATTTATGTCTATCTACAAGGAAATTTTTAATTTTATTAGTTTTTGAGGCAAATAAAACATCATATCAGAGAGTGTGGTGGTGCAACTTGGCCTAGTGACACAACCTTATTCATCACCATAAATATTTAATGATACAGTATAAACATTTTTCTTGGCTAATTCATGATGTTGCAAGGTCACCAGCAGGACTCCTAGAGGAATAGAAACTCTCATCATAGCCCTTCTTAGAGCAAGACGATGGGGCTAAAAATTTCATATTTTTCAACAATATTGTAAAAACAACACTACAAACAATTATATTTTCCCTCAATTCCCCTAGAATAAACATTTCATGTTTGGATTTCTTGCCAATATTCTATACTAAATAGGCCCAATTGAAAATTAAAAGCGAAACCAAAGAAAACCATTAAAGGGTTAATTATTCTATACTTGCCAAGAAAAAAAATCTCACATAATTGAGTAGACTTAAGCCCCTATTATACTCAGAAAAACCAGATATTAAAGTGAAAAATAAAATAAAAACATCACAATAAACTACTTAAAAATGAAGAGGAAAAAATAATCCCAAATGTGATTAGATATTAATAGGTGTAATGAACCTCACTTATATGAAAGTTTAATTCCACAACACACTAAGGAAAACCAAGTAGAAAAAATCCATTAAAGAAATATTGGAATGGAAAGAACAATATATAAACAATGACGACCTACCACATCCCACAAGATACCAAGTGAATAGAGAATGGAGGCCAATATGTGACACCTTTGAAATGTATGAGCCCATGTAAAGTGAATAGTATTATAGATGATGAAAGTGCAATCATCATAGACTATCGCACCATGTTCCATGGAGTCAACTAGAGTTAAAGGAAGGTAATTTGCAGCATAGCACTTCAAGTCCTCCATATTCTATAATAAAATTGCATAAAATCTTGTCTACGGATGGACAATCTTTAGATTTATAGAGCTTGCAAACATCAATGTTGGAGAATTGCAAGTATATCGAAGATACATTTTCATGTGCACTTCCATATTGTTGAAGTGAGTTCCCCTACCATTCAACAAATTTTATAGCATATACTAAGATCATGCTAAAATATCCTAATAATTCCCGCATGAAAATTTTAAAAATCCTCGCATGCTAAATGTCCAAATAGCTACCTTTCTCTATATGAAAATTCAAAAATCATGTCTACAAATCTAAAAAATCAAAAATCTTGTTTGAGCCCTCCATAATTTATTTCTAGGATAATTGTTAAGGGCTAAGAGGGCAGTTTTAAACCACCCTCTTAGACCCTACCCTAAGAGGGTGGTTTTAAACTACCCTCTTATATCCTAAGAGGGCAAGTCTAAGAGGGAAATTTTAAACCACCCTCTTAGACCCTAGGAGGTTGGTTTATAAGAGGATGGTTTAAACCTGCCCTCTTAGGTCTATTAGAATGGTTTTTTACCATCGTAAAAGATCAACATCTTTTAAGCACCGTTAAAAGATTTTTTTGGTGAGGGTGGTTTAAAATTTCCCTCTTAGGGTCTATTAGGGTGGTTTTTTACCACCATAAAAAAACCATTGTATTTCAGCTACCCTTAATAGCCTTTTTTGTTGTAGCATCACTCTTGCGACTAAGGGATGTCATGATGTCTTCTCTATTTTTTGTATCAATACTTTGCTTTAAATACAATTAAGGAACCACCTTAGTTCAAACCATGACATCTTCCATATGGTATGTGGTTGGAACACCAAGACAAAATTTTTATTATTTTCATATAATAACAACATTCAAAATATTCAATTCTTTAATCTAATCATTCAATTTTCCTCCCACTATAGTAGTGAGTGTGCTTGTTGACACATAATACTTAGTTAGATACTAAAGTGCATGAGCTTGGTTTTTTGTAGTAGGGGCATGATGATTATATATTTTATAGGATCTCTCTACCTTAGGCATGCTGCAACACATATCTAAACCATTTGTATTGTTTCTTTGTTTGTTCTTCTCCTATTATGGTGGGTGTACCTTATTGAACAATGTGCTCATTATGATTGACATGGCATGAGTTGGCCTTGGGAAATGTTGGTCATAAATCTACCTAGTTACAAGATCTATGCCCTATATGCTCTGGACCCGACCAACATTGAAAGGTCAGAGGAAAGGAATATCCTTTGGGCCAATCTCCAAAGAGGGCTAGCTCCCTTACTAATCCTACACTAGGTATAAGCTTAGAGTAACAGGAAAGAAATGGGAAATGACAGAAATAAAGGGAAATATGGCTATAAGCCAGCAATGTAGGATTGGTATAGACTAATAGTTAAATTTTCACCAAGCAATTAACAACATGCAACGAAAACACAAGTGCAAAAACTTCTAACAATTATGCAAGAAAATAACCCCTAGAGTGCATTTAATTGTTCACCCCCTCACAAGCAAAGACTAAATTCAGAAGCAGAATTCACTCGCAAAAAATAATGGAAATGAAAGCTTTCAAAAATTACACATAGAAAATTATTAAGTGTAAAAAACCACTCGAAGATCCAGAAGCCAAAGTGTTTCTATTGATGCAAAAAACTTAGAGTCTTTTTTTGCAGAGTGTCAATCCTCATTTTTTATAATGAAAATGATTATTATTTATGGAGGTATTGCACCTCTATCATTTAATGCATATACAATAAAATACTGGTAGATCAAAAACCAGTGTGCATATTTTCCTCCTAGACATCAGTGACATCTTCAGTCAAAACATTCTTCATGGAGACAGTGATCCTGCTTTGATGGGAGAATCTCATGGGAAATCCACAAGATTAAATGCTTAAATCCAAATTCAGTGATGGTGCATTACGACACAAAGATATCACCTAAAAATATGGAATTTTATCTTCAAATTCACTTCGCCTTAACACCTTGGAAATCAAAATTTTCCAAGATATTCCACCATGTATTAATGCCATATTAAAAAATAGCGCAGTTGGGTGGTGGTGTATTGGAAATTAGCTAGAACAACATTTAATCTTGCATCTTCGAAGAAAAAATTATAGAAATGCAATCCGTATTACCTCCAAGAATTAAATTTTATCTTTCTTTGTCTCTTTCCAATAAAATATTCAAAATTGCACCTTCATAAGCAACATCCTTGAGAAATTAAATTCAAACAATTAATTTCACCCAATAATGAGGTGAAATAACCTTTTCGAAGTAGAAATGGATGACAAAGTAGTTTGCTTCAACATCTCCAACAATTTTACCCATTAGTCACTCTCTTTAATTACCATATTTGCTTTCACCTCAGAGGAGGGTGACAAGGACTTTCACCCCTTTTGAGAGATGATATCACTTCTAACAACTTTAATTTCAATGTATTACTTTGTATAATGCTTTCACCCGAAAATGAATCATCAAACTCCATTCACCTCCTGAAGAGGTGAAATCACATGGCTCCTCTCAACGGCACCTTCAGTTTTACTATGCCTTGACTTTACACTGAGCGCTTTGCTTTTGTTTTTTCCCTTGTCATATTTGAAATGGCCCCCACGTTGCTATTTAGCTCTTTCACCTTTAACCATATTTGAAACCTTATTTTGCCCCAAAGAAGGGTGATAAAGAGTTTCACCCCTTACTTGGGGAAACAACATCCTTTACATTTGCTATGTTGTGTTTACATCGGGTTCATGCCACTTTAATTTTAAAACTTTTTTCAATTTATGTTTCTTCCCAAAGAGGGGTGATAAAGGCTTTCGCCCTTCCCATGGTGTGAAGGCGCTTTTAAAAATCCTACCTTTATTCATGTCCAAGTAGCGCCACCTAACACCTTTTATGATATGTTTCACCCAACAGGAGGAACGAAAGGGAGTTTCACCCCTACCTGGGGTGAAAGCACCTTTAATTTAAAATTCAATGAAGTCATCCAAAGAGTTTCATCCTTCTATCGGGGTGAAAGCACCTTCAGTTTTTAATTTTAAAGTGTCCAACACTTTTTAAATGAATTTCACCCCAAAAAGGGGTGACACGAGTTTTTGCCCCTCAATTGGGGCGAAAGCATTTTATTTCTCATTTTATATTGAAACTTTCACCCTTCCTTTTTGTTGGGAAATTTCACTCCTTTGGAATTTGTTTCGCCTCAAAGAGGGGAAAAAGTGATTTTTACCCCTCAATCGGGGTGAAACTAATTTATTTCCTCCCTTTGAATTCCTCCTTGAATTAAATCATGATTTTCATATTATTGGGGCAAAACACACCTATGTTGCACTTTGTCTCTATGAAAGGCAAAAAGGACTTTCATCACTACCAAGGGGCGAAACTAATTTCTTTTTATTTTTTCTGAAGAACTCCTCCAAAATTGATCTCTTGTTGGTGCTTTTGTTCTTTAGCATTTTTAAACAAAATACTTCATTGCATTCATGATTTCCATGTTATTTATAGTAATGCAAATAATAAAAAGAGGTAAAAATATAGTAACTAAGCAACAAAACTACATCTTTTTTCAATTAATTTATCAAAATTTTGCAATCAACATTCAACAAAATTGTAACATGGTAAAGTTGCAAAACTACCAACAGTCTTGGTGGTTCACGGGGTATCCAGCTCGCATGGATGCAATTAACCCCAGGACTTCGTCCATTGGACTTAAGAGTCAGCTCCACCAGGTGCATCATGCTACTTACTGATTACTCTGGCATCTTGCTCCTCGGCCTCTTTTGCTACAACTTCTTCTTCTGAGAAGAACGTGACTATAGTCTTATACACTACAACAACATCAAACCAAGCCTCTATAGCGATTATCTCTAGGCCATTAAATGAATCCACTAGATACCTAAAAATATCCACCTACCCCATGTCAATGTAATTTACCCACTTACTGAGCTCCAATAAACCAGAATCGATGTGTGTGAGCTTCCCTATCATGGGCAAAATATGATTTCGATAAGAGGCTCATCCCAGTCATCAATTTCATAGGAATCATAAACAAAAATCGCCCAAGCTACTTCCAAGTCCTACTTTGATAAAATGTTTCTCCTATCATCAATGAAACTAGGGAAACCATTTTTGAGTACTGCATTGAAATAGGTTTTTGAATTTTTTCTCTCCTGCTCAAACACATCAAGTAGCTTGTAGGCCTCCTTAACCTGATCCAGCCTAAAGAAATATTGGCATAGTACAACTTTGGTGCTTTCCCAAGCTCAGGCCATATCACTCATGGGATGAAATCAAAGATCTGATCTAGTCAACTCTTGCATTTGTATTACCTTTACCATAATATGTTCCAAGAACTCTTTGCCAAGCTCCACTATATACCGACCATATGAGATGATAGTATGTATTTCTTGAAGGTACATGAGGACCTATGTCACCTTTGTTACCATGCTCTTACAAAAAATAAGCAACTGGCTACATGCCTCCTTGAATTTCTCTTTCATTAGGACTATGGTCTATGTTGCTTTCATGGCCAGCTGATCCTGCAAATTTTGGAGTTGGCTTTTCAACACCTCAACCTGTTTTTCTACTCCTTTGGCCTGTTGGTGCTTTTGGAGCACCTTATCCAAATATTCTGCCATTTTCTTCTAATGATTTATCTTTAACTGTGCACATTGTAGTCATGCTCAATGTTTTTCCAAAGGCTCCTCCAATTCGATTATCTTAGCCTTAAACTTGAAGAAATGATTCTTATAGTGTTTGCCTTGCAGGATTAAGGAGCTCATATCTGCTTGAATGCTTCCCACCATCTATGTAGCGTTAAGCTTTGTGAGGTCCTTGGTGATGATTTCATAAGTATAATCATTGGGCTTCATCTCACCCTGAGGCTTCTAGACCTAGGGAAACATACCAATTGTATGGGACTCCATGGTGTTGGGATCAAAGTAAACTTGCTTCAAGGGCTTCACTAGTGCCATAGCTTCTCTTCTCTTTTGACTCTTGAGCCACTATGATGAACTTAAGTGAGTTTGGCCTAATTTTTCTACAATGGGTTGCACTAGTACAACTACTATCTCCAACTTGGGTAACACCTATAACTCAAAAAATGGGGTGAAAGGAAAATGATCCAGCTATGGATTTGGATCGAGGGAAGTGGAAACTAGCACAGTGGAAATAGTGATGTGAATGGAACTGGTGGCAAAAATGGAGGCAAGGGATTTGGCCATAGTCACACTCACTCAAGGAGGAGCTTATGTACTTACAATCGTAATGAATGTTACTTGGGAGGATGATATGGGAAGTGAAAATGGTTTTGAGTGGAGGCAAACGTACTGAAAAAAAAGGAAGTAGAAGAAGCGGGAATAGAATAAGCAGGAGCATTGGTGATTGATGGTTGGGAAATGGGAAGTGAAACTGAAATGGAGGATATGATAAATTAAGTGGATATAGAAGTAGAAAATATAGGAAGGTAACAACAGTCACCAACCACTAAGGGATAGGAGAAAGAGAAGATTACATACCTTCGGGATCTAACACTTTTAGATCTAGCTGGTATGTAGGTAGTTGTGACACCAGATCTTCCTCCACATGATCCTTTGGTTCTACTGCAACGTCCTCCTCAATATTGGTAATATCAATAATGTGAACATAAGGCTCCACCCAAACCAAAGGAATAGCTTCTAATAATTTTGTCTACTCGACTGAAACCACAGGAGGAGGATTTGACAAAACTGCCCTAATTCTCCACTTCTTTAAAATTTTAATAACCGATAGCTTTTTTGGTTTGATTTTTGCCTTACATTGTAACAACTCTTTTGGCACTTGCTCTTCTTCCTTGGGCATAAGTGGTGCTTCCTAGACCATGGGATGCTCCTCTTCCGCCATGTTTTCCTCACTACTTGACTTTTGCAAACTTTGAGGTACAATGCAAGCAAACATAATCAACTGATAACTGGTGTAGAACTCATAAGTATCTAAAAATATTTCATCCATTACCAGGCCATATGGTGACTTGGTTTTTCCTTGATGAGCCCTCATGATCCACCAGTTCATAATTTTTTCTTCAAATAAACCTGAAAGCTACTCCAACTAGCTAAATAACCTTGGTGGAGGAATCTAATTATTATATACTGCAAGGTTATATTTGGCCTCCATTTCATAGAAATCATGCCAAGGTGTAAGAAACATCATGTTTTCCATGTGCCACTCCAAGTCATGTCTCTCTGGATTGTTTCAACACTTTTCAATATCTAGCCTCAAAAAACAATGAAATATTTTGATCTTGATGTGCTCAGCAAAGTGACCCAAAGGATCATACTTCCATTGTTGCGGTAACTCCACCATTCTAATATCATAAAAGGTCTCAGTTATTTATTGGTTCTGGTCCACTTGGCTCACCTCAATACCTCATGGAAAGGCATAGCGTACATGGTTTTATTTCCATGCCTTGCTCCATACACGTCATTAATAAAATCATATTTTTGCACAACATCCAAAGAAAACAAGTTCCCTATGGCATAATATGGAAGTAGTACCTTATCGGTATAGCCAAAAATGCATAACACAACACCTTGTGTCAAAAAAAATATATCATCTCTTTGATTTGAGGTGATTTCTTCTCTCATTTCCCTTGGTATCCTCTCAATTTTATAGAGAATCAAATCCAGGGTAGGACCCACAAACATACAATTAAAATTATAGAAAGACTCCTACCTTGATAAACTATAGGTCCACAAATATAGTAGCAATTTTTTATTCTCCTTGTCAACATACCTACTTGTAATGAATGAAAAATTTGTGTGCAAGTGAAAGAAGAAATACCAAATCAGAAAGGATGTGAGCCTGAATACTTTCATTCCTTCGCTTTACATTATCTCTAGATCAGAATGCATTCTTCTGGAAATATGATCGACCCAATCAAATAAAATGGGATTCATCCTTCCTATAATTATCGTTGGGACAGAATTCAACCTGGGAGATGCATTGCACCAATGCTACCTATCACTTGTACACCATTAAATCTATTGGAAGACCCACAATCCAAGCCACCATAGAGAACAAATCTAGGCTCTTAAAATCTATCAATGGCTTTGGCAATATCGACAACTCACCATGTTGGGGTGTTCTTATCAACTGTGTCTCCATGAATCAGTGTAGTGTCATGGTTGACTAATATCTTTCTTCCTATTCACCAATGTGTAATTTATTGAAAATGAAGTTTGAGGGTGGTGTAAGTCCACAAGTGAACAACTCCTAGACATATTCAGCTATGATGGAGAACAATACATCTCCTTTGGTATTCAGCACCATCCTAGTTTTAGGATTATAAATTTAGAAATAGCCTCCACCAATTTTGGGCAATAGTGAACCAGTGTGCATAGGTACCAAAAGATATGAGCATGATAAGCTATGGTGAGAGGACTCTTCGACATTAACCCATGTCGGACTGCAACATCTACATCTTGGCACAATTTCTCAATGCCCTTATTGGTAATAATGTAGTCTCCCACATCAGCTAACGTATCTGAGTATGGATCCAAGTCGACATTTTCATGGTGCTTTGCTTTCTTGGATTTCTTTCCTCCTTCAGTCTTCTTCACCTTCTTTGACTCTTTAGCGCTAGCAGATTCGGTAGTTCTTTTTCCCATTTTCAATAATGCTCAAGCCTCTTGTAACTTCTGCACTCAATTCACCTTAATGCAACAATACTTAGAGAACATAAAAACACTTTTACCTTCTCTACGTGGTGCAACAAATTTATAATTGTGCCTTCATAAATTGGATTAAATGCACATGCTACTTTTTGAATGAATTGGGCAAACGTGCATTTTGATCTTTGCACTGGGCATGATCTTTAATAATATTTTAACTGTCTTCAACCTCCCTTTGCTCAAAATCTTCCTCGATCCTTGTGCTTCTACCATATCCAAAATTGAAAAGTGCTCCATGATCATCAACGGGAAACCTCAAAAATTAAAACTATCAAGTGTCTACGAAAGGTACACCTCAAGATGGAAACAAATCAACTTCATAACTTAAAATTGTCAAAATTTCATTTGGGAGTGAAACAGGTGAATTTTACAAGTATCTAGGTGCACTAATTTTTAAAATGATATCAAGGTACTTCCGAAGTTGTTCCTAGGTAAAAAAGGTCTTCAATAGGCACACTTCACTTTATAAAAATTTCTTTGGGTAAAAATAATGTGCACTTTGCTCTTTCTCCAACCATCCACGCTCCCGAAGTCTTCCTTCCTGCTACTTGGTGAAAATAATAGCTGGAGTGACCTTTTAAAACATTCTTCCTTCTTTATTTAGCTTCGAAAAGCTCTTTCTTTGGAAAAAAAAACAAGCTTTCTTTGCTTTTTTAGAAAAAAACTAATTAAATCCATTTTGCCCTTTTTCTAGAAATAAGATTTTTAAACTGATGCTTATGCATGAGACTTATTTTCCCTTTTTCTTTTCCTTTTTTGCTTTTTATATATATCTTCGCCTAAAAATAAGGCACTCACGACTTCCACCCTCTTATCAGGATGAAATCATGTCCTCTCTTTATATATATATATATATATATATATATATATATATATATATATATATATATATATATATATATATATATATATATATATATAGATAGATAGATAGATATATTTGCCTCAACATAAGATGATTATGACTTTTACCCCTTAATTGGGATGAAAGTGTCTTTTCATCTTCTTTTTTTTATACCTTAAAAACATATATATGCTTTTATGTATATATACTCTCTTTTTTATATACATATATATCTCCTCTCAATTGCGTCGGTGATTTTTTTTTTTAATACAAATCATAAAGATCTTTTTCAGGGTGAAATCAAGTTTTACCCCTGAAGATGTATTTTTGAGAAAATCTACTCACTTGGGGGAGGTAAAATAAGACCATTTTTTTATATCTGAGCATAATATGCTTGAAAAATAAAAGGAGAAAATTGTACATATATACATACTTGTGTCCACGAATTTCAGTGGTGGTAAGTCTTTAGATGAAGACCATTTACTGGGATCAATAGCTCTCGGCCATCCATGTCCCGAAGATAATAAGCATTAATAGAATTTTCTCCTAAAATTTGGAATGGACCCTCCCATATCACCTCAAATTTATGGTGCTTGCTAGGTTTTGCCTTATCTAAGTTCCATTTCAACACCAAGTCACCAAATTTAAATGCTCTTTCAGAGATCTTTTTGTCGAACCACTTTTATGTTGTTCTGATGTGCTCCATGAAAGTGTTATAGGCTTTATCTCTTTCTTCTTTGAGTTGCAAAAGTTGCACTAGTCTTGCGCTCATAGGATAAATTTTATCACCTTCATCACTAAGCAACTACAAATCTTGGAAGACCAAAAGTTGAATATGAGTAGGTAAAACTGCTTCCTTGCCATACACCAGGGAGTAAGGGAAAGTTTTAATAGACTTGTTTACTAATATGTGATCTACCCATAAAGCTTGGTCTATCCACAGATGCCAACTTCACCTATTGCTCCCAAGAATCCTCTTTAGAATCCAAATAAAGTTCTTGTTTGTGGACTCATCTAAGCCATTTCCCTATAGATAATAATTGGAAGATACTTTCAAATAGATTCTATATATGCTTTCGAACTCAGGAACCTTTACTCCAATGAAGGGAGTCCCATTATCAGTCACAATGGCATCTGGCACACCAAAATGGGTAATTAACCCCTCGAGAAAAGAGATGACTATCGCTTGATTCATTTTCTTTGTTGGAATGGCCTTCGCCCACTGATTAAAGTAGTCTGTTACTATAAAAATATATTTATGCTCAACATAAGAGTTAGGACCTATGACCTTGTAGAGGGGGAAAACTGCCCTACCACGTACAATTCCCAAACAAAAGGCTGGATCCGCAAGGAGAGAACCTTTTATGGGGTGAACCATGGGGGTATGTTGTTCTCTACACTCGGTGCTAGGGGGAAGGGTTCACCAGGAATGGTTTAAGGACTCGCTCCAAGTCCTCAGGATATTCGAGATAGTTTGATGTATTCAATTTCAAGACAAACACCTAAGTTTGGCCTTTCTAGATCTAAGCTAGAAAAGATAAAGGACAATGCAAAAAATAGAATAGGACAGCTGAAAATAGAATGCAAGCATACAAGAGCTAGCCTAAAAATGATTCTTTATTTTGGATGCTCACTAACCTAGGGTTTTATTTCAGAAAACCTTTAAAGCAGAGATATACAAAATAGATGCACAAAAATTATCCCTAGATGCAAACTAAATGCCTTTCACTTTTAGATGCCTAGGAATCAATAATTAAATCAGATCTTCAACCAATAGAATGATTAGAGCACTTATCTAGACCGGTGGTTGATTTAGCTTTTTCTGCCTCTTGTCCAATGATATCAAGAATACCTGTTTCTGCAAGATCACTCATGAAACACTAAAAAATAGAATTAGCATTAGGGGGCCTGCTTAGGCCGCTGTGTAATAGATCTTGGAGGTGCAGCAATCAAGCCCCCTAGGTCCTTTTAGATGATATTTTAATACAAAAGCAGAAATTGACCTTTGGAGAATTAATCATAAAATAGAAATACAGTAACAGAAAATAGAAAATAGAATAGCAATATGATCTAGATGCAGAATGGAATGCAATAGTGAAAATAGAATCTTGAAATTGCCCTCGATGTGCCCTAGGGAAAAATGTGCCTCACCTAGAGTGGGCATGATAACGCAACAACAAAGTCATGCCCTGCCTAGATGGGGTACGATTTCACTTCTGTAGACTAGTTTACCCTAATTAGGGCAAGCGAAGTCGTGCCTCGCTAATGCCGGGTGTGATATCACTGTAGACTAATGAAAAATAAAAAGTGAGTGCAGAAGATGAAATAAATGCCAAAAATAAAGTGAGCAAACCCTAATGGACATCGCAGAAGTAGGCAGAGAAGATTGAAGTATCCGAGTGGGCACTCTATCTCTCCGAACTACACCACGGATCCACCAAGTCACACAACAAATCAATCCAATCCATGCAATAGAAGATCAAATCTAAAATTCACACTTTAGGGTTAGCTTGCAGAAGAGAAAACAAAGGAAGAAGAATGAACTATCATAAATATTTTGAGCTTAATCAATAATCAAAATTTTGCATTACTCGCATATCGCATTGCACTTAAAAACTTTGCATCTTATGATTTGGCAAGAACATTCTTCCTTTTATAGATAAAATCAGAGGGAAAAAGGTAGGAAAAATAAACCCAAAGTCGATGCCAAAACATACTGGAGGGTTTAAACATAGGTCTAAGCGGGCCCAAAAGAATAAAATAAAATTAAATTAAAAATTAGGTTAAAAATGAAGTCACGTCCCATTCTAATAGGATGCAATATCACTTCAACGAAGTCATACCTCATGAAGATGGTGCACGATTTCGCTAAAAACACTAGAAAAGGCAAAGAGAGGGGTGAAGAGGCCTACCCTTACCTTTGGCAGGGGTGAGGCCTCTTAAGAAAAAAAAAATTTCCCCAAAAAGGGGTAAGTTTACATTTTACCCCCTCTTTGATGCATTTATGGCCTAATAAATGCATCAAGGAAGGATGTAGACTCCTACAAGCAAGCATACAATAAGCACAAAGAAGGGGTGGCCAGGTTTAGGAAAAGGGGTGGTGTAAGAGGGGTATCACAAAGGATACTCTAGACCCTTACACACTAGGTGAGGCATTACTACCATTAATGCCTCTATGGCTAGGGTGCCCCCTCGAGTTTTGAAAGGAAAGGAACTTCCTTAAGAAACTCAAAAAGGCAAAAGAGAGAAAGCAAAAGATAGAAGGAAACAAAACAAGTGAAGCAAAACAAATATTACTAGGTACAATATGAATCTAATGCAGCTAGCATGAAATGCATGGAAGAAAAGGAGGGAAAGAAGAGGGAAAGAAGAAAGAGGAAGAAAAATAGAAATAGAAAACTATGAAGTGGAAAAAGAAGAAGGTAAAGATAAAACTCCAAAGGTCAACCATCTAAAATCGAGAAGGAAGCTGAATCAGAACCCTGACTAGAGGGTGTTATGCTCAAAATATGGTCCATGTATGGAGTGAAGAACCCACTATGGGTGTAGTACTCACTAAATATGGACCAATAAGTGAAGTGTATAGTGTAACCCGCTATGGGTGGTTGCTCACTAGTAACTATTATGGGGTGATTACCCACTAGGATGTATATCGAGACCTACTATCAATGGCCAAGGAGTTGATCCTATAATGGGGTGTTGGGCCCATTGATTCAAAGAGAGACATAACTCGATAGGGGTGTTATAGTGTATGTTGATGTAAAATGATGTATGTAATGTATATGCCAGTACTACTCAAGAAGGTGTATGCGCATGTATGTATGGACCAATCAATATGAGCATAACACGATGTGAGTGTGTGCATGTGCTAGAAGAAATAAGAGGAAGAAAATGAGGAGCAAATAATTGTGCGTGTGTACCCTCATCTTGAAGTTTCAACTAGTGAAAATTCAAGAGGGAGGAAATGTGTAATCAAAGAAGAGAAGAATGTATATCCTTATCTGAACAAAGAAGACAAAGGAGAAATAAGAATCATGCAAAAAGATAAGGACATACCAAAAGAGGATTGCATTCCTTGACTTGGAGGAGAAATGATGATCATTGTAAAACTTTCAAAGTCAAGGAATACAAGAAGAAGAGAGAAGAGAAGAAAGAGCAAAGGAAGCAAAGAAGAGAAGAAGGGATGAAAATGCATGGGCCCTAGGTTGGGGCTTCGCTAGGCATCAGAACCCTAGTGAAAGTGCAATGCATGTGAGCTATGACCTAACTAGGTATCATCACATGCCATTATCATGAATCCCCAGAAGCTATATGAACAAGCAGTCATGAGCAAGAAATGATGCAAATATGACAAGCAATATGCAAGAACAGAATGATAGGCAATCATGCATAATATGATAGACAAGCATGCAAAATATGTCAGGCAAACATGCAACATGATCTAACTAAATGTATATGCAATATGAAAAATAGGTCAAGCATAATATCTTTTTAAATGCATTATATTCATTGGTTCTTTAAGTTCTTTACCATCCATAGAAGCCAACTTATAAGCACCTAAACCAAACTTAGTTATTATGACAAAGGGCCCTAACCAATTGGGCTGAAACTTACCTCGAAGATCAACACGAGCATTAGTGTTCTTTTGGTTTTCTTTGAGGACAAGGTCCCCAACCTCAAAAGAATGATTGTAAACCTTCTTAGAGTAAGATCATCGAAGCCTATCCTGATAGGCTCACAAATGCTCTAAGGCATGAATACGCTTTTCATCCAGCAACTCCAATTGGTGCAAATGGTCTGCATGATACTCATCGTTGACCTCAACATCTTGCAACAAGATGTGCAAAGAAGGAACCTCTAACTCAAAAGGAAACACTACCTCAGACCCATATACCAAGACATATGGTGAGGCCCCTATGGGAGTACGCACGCTAGTACGATAGGCCCACAAGGTAGGATAAAGTTGAGTATGCCAGTCATGATCGGTCTTATTAACCAACTTCTTCAAAATCTTGATCAAGGATTTGTTGGATGCTTTGACTTACCCATTACCTTGAGGGTAATAAGGGGTTGACCATATATGTTGAATCTTGTACTTAGCACAAATATTATGGACATCCTTATTCTTGAAAGGAGTGTCATTGTCAAAAATAATCATTGAAGGAATCCCAAACCTACAAAGAATCTAGTTGAAGATGAACTTAGAAACCTGAGTTCTAGTCACCATAGCCAGAGGTATGGCTTCAACCCATTTAGTGAAATACTCAGTCATAGTAATGATAAACTTATGACCATCAGATGACACTGGGTTAACCTTCCCGATAATGTCCAATCCCCACATGGAGAATGGCCAAGGGGAAGATATTACCCGAAGGTCTTGAGAAGGAGCATGAATAAGATGATCATGGCATTGACACTTGTCACAACATCGAACATAATCGCATGCATCTTTCTCCATGGAAGGCCAATAATACCCCATTCGAAGGAGCTTTTTGGCAATAGCATTGCCACTAAAATGGCCTCCACATGAACCTTCATGAGCATCACTAAGAGCAAGTTGGGCTTCATCAGAGTTAAGGTATCACAAGAGGATACCTTCAAAAGAATGTCGATATAAAGTATTGCCAATTATAACAAATTGACATGCTCTTTTGTGTAATAGCTTACGCTGATTATGATCTAAACCATCAGGCATCGAGCCATATTTAAGAAAATTAAATATGTCATTATACCATGGTTCAGATGGGGAATCTCCGATGGTAAAACACTCTAGGGGATCCAAACAAGAACTCAAAGATGTAGGTTCCTAGAGTTGTTGAATGATAATCGAAGCTTGATCATCTTCTAACTCCAAAGGGAACAAGGATGCAACAATAGCCATGGCATCTGCATGGTGGTTTGAGGATCTAGGGATAGACTCTATG
This sequence comes from Wollemia nobilis, assembly GCA_028583015.1. NCBI lineage: Eukaryota > Viridiplantae > Streptophyta > Pinopsida > Araucariales > Araucariaceae > Wollemia > Wollemia nobilis. The sequence continues at coordinate 8,420,660 of JAQPPZ010017110.1, forward strand.
GTTACCTGCTCAAAAGAAGACAACAACTTGGTAACAATCTCCTTATAGGGTTTAAGCTTATCATCCCGAGTCTGATAAACATCATTGATCTGATTAACCACAAGTTGAGAGTCACCAAAGACCGAAAGGACCTTAACCTACAAAGCTAAGGCTGCTCTAAGACCAAGGATCAAAGCTTCATATTCTATAGTATTATTTGTGCAAGAGAAATGAAGCTTGAAGGACAAAGGGATGAGCTATTTTTATGGTGTAACTAGAATGACTCCAGCTCCAATGCCCTTCATGCATCGGGCTCCATCAAAAAACAAAGTCCAAGACTCAGACTCTTCAATTTCAACATTGAAGCACTCATCGAGAAACTCAAAAACTATAGGATGGGTAGCTTCTAGGGGAGTGGAGGCTAACTGATCAACAATCACCTAACCCTTGATAGCCTTCTGACCTATGAAAGTCAAATCAAACTCACTAAGGGCCAACACCCACTTAGCAGCTCGACCTGAAAGGTGGGGCTTGGACATCAAATAGTGCAAAGGATCAAACTTTGCAATCACCAATATCTTATGGCTGAGCATGTAGTGTCTTAACTTTTGAGAAGCAAACACTACGGCAAGGCAAAGCTTCTCTAAGGGAGTGTACCTAGTTTCATAGCTGACCAAAGTTCTACTAATATAGTAGATAGCTCTCTCTTTATTTTTATCATCATGTTGAGCCAACATGGCTCCCAAAGCATGAGTGGTGGCTACTATGTAAAGCAAAAAATGCCTACCAGGCACAGGGGGAACTAAAATAGGTAGGGAGGTGAGATATATTTTGAGGTCATCAAAAGATTTCTGACACTCAAAATCCCACTAAAAAACTACATCCTTCTTAAGGAGCCAAAGGAAAGGTTGACACTTATCGGCTAACTAGGCAATGAACCAATGGATAGACTACAACTTACCTTGCAGACTATGTAGCTCGATCAGGGTGTGAGGAGGAGGTATATCAATGATAGTTGCTACCTTAGTAGGGTCCACTTCAATGCCTCACCTAGACATTATAAAACCTAACAACTTGCCAGATGTGACCTCGAACACACACTTAGCGGGTTTAAGATGAACCTTGTATTGTCGAAGCCTTTCAAAGATTCATCTTAAGTCATGGACATGATCCTTTCATTCTAAGGAATGAGCCAAAAGGTCATCCACATAGTCCTGGAGAATATCATGCATCATGTCATGGAAAATATAAGTCATGGCCCACTGATAGGTAGCTCCTACATTCTTAAGGCCAAAAGGCATGACCTTCCAGTAGAAGGTACCCCAGGGAGTAGTGAATGTTATCTTGGCTTGATCCTCAGGAGCAATCATAATTTGATTGTAACCTGAGAAACCATCCATGAGTGAAAGCATCCCACATTTGGTAGTGAAATCTACAATCTGGTCTATGTTGGGCAAGGGAAAATCATCCTTGGGACATGCTAAGTTAATGTCCCGAAAGTCGGTACATACTCTGATTGTTCCTTCCTTCTTAGCTATAGGAACGATATTAGAGATCCAATCAGAATAGTCGATGGCTTTTATAAAACCGATGTCAAGGAGTTTTTGGAGCTCCTCCTTGATTGAAAGGGTGACCTTCGGATGCATCTTCCAAAGTTTCTACTTAACAGGCTTAGCATTAGGCTTAACTACCAAATGATGCATGACAAGGGAGGGATCAAGCCCTGGCATGTCGGCATATGACCAAGAAAAAATATCCTGATATTCTTTCAATAAATTGGTCAATTGCTCCTGCTCATCCATGGTCAAGGCTTTGCCTAACTTAAGGATTCTAGGGGCTTCCTCAGAACCTATGTTCACATCTATGGTCTCCTCAATAAGAATGGATAAATCATCCTCAAGAGGAGGTAGGGTAGGAATCACTCCTAATTTCTCAAGGTCCTCGGGAGACATAGAACCAAAGTCCACTTGAGAACTAGAAGACTCAACCTACACTATGCAAGGGACAGACCCATCAAAGCCGATGTCATTCTGAGATAAAGCCTCATCTATAACATGTGACTCTGGGGTTAAGACCTTAGGAGAGGGTGGACCCTCATCCTTAACACTCCATTCTAAACCTTGATGAGATTCATCAAAGAGAAGATCTAAACAAGAAGAGTCATCTTGATCCTGTGATGAAACATTTGTAGAAGAATTTTTAGAGGAAGACTGTGATGAATTGATTTGGGCTAGATCTTCTGGTGAGAAAAATTCAAATGGATGAGGATCTCCCATGATAGAAATGATTTGGTTTTCAAATTCAAATTTTACACATTGGTGAAAAGTAGAAGGGACAACCTTCATTGCATGAATCCAAGGTCATCCAAGAAGAAGATTAAAAGATGCAGGACAAGACACCACATAAAACATTATTTTTAAAATTTTTGGTCCAACCCTAAGAGGGAGTAATATAGTGCCACAAGCTTCTTGAGAATCATTGCTAAAAGTTCTAATGATATCACTGGATGCAATCAAATCTTCCTTCTTCAATCCAAATTTTTGAAAGAAATGATGTGTACAAACATTAAGTGAAGAACCATTATCAATCATAACCCTTTTGATGAGAGTGTCCCCAATGTAAGCAGTGATGTATAGAGAAGAATCTTCCTGTACTCCTAAGGGAGCCATATCATTATCTAAAAATGTTAGATGAGGCTTCCGAAGAGAACTTATAACCTTTGCCATATCACTAGGAGAAATATCTGGAGGTATTGGTTACTACTTCAAAATATTTATCATAGCTTCTTTATGGGCTTGAGAATTCTATAGAAGTTCTAAGAGTGGAATCTTTGTTGAATCATCCATATTCTATACAAGTTTTCTTGGAGTAGTTGTTATCATTCCAACCATGTTGTTATCATACTGATGTGGTACACTTTTATAGGATACTTGGTTGGTTTATCTTGTTCTATTCTGATTCTATTGGTTGTTGGAAGATTGAAAACTACTAGTGTCAATGCGACCGACATCAATTAAATCTTGAACCACATGTTTCAACATTTTACAAGAATTAGTCCAATGTCCTTCTACTCTATGATATGCACAATGTTGATCTACTTTATACCAATGAGTTGTAGTATCTGGTTGTCTTACTGGAGGTAATTCTATTGCCTTAGCATCCAATAGTTGTTTCAAAACTACTTCCATAGGGATATTAAGTCTTGTGAAATTCCTTTGAGGAGGCTTCTGAAGTACAATATTTTGTAGGTTGTTATTGATATTATTAACAGGCCTACTATCACTATTACCTCCTATATGCTTATTCTTATGTTGAGACTTAATTGGCTTATCTTCTTTAACCTTAAGTTGACCTCTTCTAATGAGAGCTTGTTCCACTTTTCTTGCTAACTCAATTGCTTGATCTAAATATGTGATAGTAGTAGTTTCTAGAGCATAAGATAATTGTTCTTGTAAATTACCAATAAATATATCAAGCATATATTTCTGAGACACAAGTTGTCTTAATCGGCCAACTAAACTTCTCCAACGAGCTAAAAATTCTGAAAAACTTTCTTCTTTACTTTGTTTTAAATCATATAAATCTCTCATAGTCACTTCCTTTTCAATATAAGCACTAAAATGATGAACAAACATCTCTGCAGTCTTCTCAAAAATCTTCAAAGAATAGTTGGGCAACCGATAATACCACTCTAATGCCACTCCAACAAGACTCTTTGGAAATGTTTTCAATAAGAGCATATCATCATAAATAAGATCATGACAAGCTATCCTGAATCCTCTTAAATGCTCTATTGGATCTTCAGTCCCTTTATAGATTGGTAAAACTGGCATAGGAAAATGCTTAGGATAAGGTCTAGCAGCAACAATAGGATCCAATGGTTGACTACACATTTCTTTATAGTTGTATGTAAACCCTGAAGGTTGAATCATATCCATCCTTGAAACCAATTGATTCACAATACTTGCCAAATTCTACATTTCTAGATTACTATGTATGTTTCCAATATTCCCTTGACTTAGGTTGGACATGTGAAGGTTATTGTTATATGTGGTGCCTTGTGAGAATGGAAGATTTACTTGTGGTGGAATAGAGGAAATAGTGTTGATATTAGAAGATGAAGGAGGAAATTGAAAATAATTTTGGGTGCCATTACTAGTTGGAGGAATTGGTGGATTCCATCCAATGTTGGTGGTCACAGTAGTGGCATAAGTAGGTTGACAAGTTTGATTACCATGATTCAAAGGTTCACTCAAAGGATTTTCTTGAGGTGGGATATCCTTTTCGAGTAATGCTTCTTCCTCTAAGGCCATATCCAAAGCATGCTTATGATACTTATAAAAAGTCCATATATGATCAAAATATTTAAAGATGATATTCCCATTGGAATATTGGATAGGATCAAGATGATTATCAACCTCTTCTTCTAGGTTATGATTTTCTCTATCAATTTGATCATTCTCATGAAAAATCTCATCAAACCTAAGGAGTCTTCATCCTTCCCCAAGGTCAAAAGCCATTGAGGAAAAGGAGTAAGACAAGAAGAAGAACTAAGACCAAAAGGAACCTATGCACTTATACACAAATGAATTATATTTTTAAATATTTGGCACACAATTTAATGATCTTGCTTATTGTTTAAAAGAAAAGGAGGTGTTCACGTCGGGTTCACCAAATATGTAGAGGGGGAAAACTGCCCTACCACGTACAATTCCCAAATAAAAGGTTGGATCTGCAAGGAGAGAACCTTTCATGGGGTGAACCATGGGGGTATGTTGTACTCTACACTCGGTGCTAGGGGGAAGGGTTCACCAGGAATGGTTTAAGGACTCGCTCCAAGTCCTCAAGATATTCGGGATAGTTTGATGTATTCAGTTTTAAGAAAAACACCTAAGTTTGGCCTTTCTAGATCTAAGCTAGGAAAGATAAAGGACAATGCAGAAAATAGAATATGATAGTTAAAAATAGAATGCAAGCATACAAGAGCTAGCCTAAAATGATTCTTTATTTTGAATGCTCACTAACCTAGGGTTTTATTTCAGAAAACCTTTAAAGCAGAAATATACAAAATAAATGCACAAAAATTATCCCTAGATGCAAACTAAATGCCTTTCACTTTTAGATGCCTAAGAATCAATAATTAAATCAGATCTTCAACCAATAGAATGATTAGAGCACTTATCTAGACCGGTGGTTGATTTAGCTTTTTCTGCCTCTTGTCCAATGATATCAAAAATACCTGTTTCTGCAAGATCACTCATGAAACACTAAAAAATAGAATTAGCATTAGGGGGCCTACTTAGGCCGTTGTGTAACAGATCTTGGAGGTGCAAAAGTCAAGCCCCCTAGGTCCTTTTAGATGACCTTTTAAAACAAAAACAAAAATTGACCTTTGGAGAATTAATCATAAAACAGAAATGCAATAATAGAAAATAGAAAATAGAATGCAACAATATGATCTAGATGCAGAATGGAATGCAACAGTGAAAATAGAATCTTGAAATTTCCCCTGGTGTGCCCTAGGGAAAAATCATGCCTCGCCTAGAGCGGGTGTGATAACGCAGCAACAAAGTCACGCCCTACCTAGATGGGGCACGATTTCGCTTCTATAATTAGTTTACCCTAATTAGGGCAAGTGAAGTTGCACCTCGCTAATGTCGGGTGTGATATCACTATAGACTAATGAAAAATAAAAAGTGAGTGCAGAAGATGAAATAAATGCCAAAAATAAAGTAAGAAAACCCTAATGGACATCATAGAAGTAGGCAGAGAAGATTGAAGTATCCAAGCGGGCACTCTATCTCTCCGAACTACACCACGGATCCACCAAGTCACACAACAAATCAATCCAATCCATGCAATAGAAGATCAAATCCAAAATTCGCACTTCGGGGTTAGCTTGCAGTAGAGAAAACAAAGGAAGAAGAATGAACTATCATAAATATTTTGAGCTTAATCAATAATCAAAATTTTGCATTACTCGCATATCACATTGCACTTAAACTTCGCATATATGATTTGGCAAGAACATCCTTCCTTTTATAGATGAAATCAGAGGGAAAAAGGTGGGCAAAATAAACCCAAAGCCGATGCCAAAACATGTTGGAGGGTTTAAACCTAGGTCTAAGCGGGCCCAAAAGAATAAAATTAAATTAAATTAAAAATTAGGTTAAAAATAGCGAAGTCGCACCCCATCCTGATGGGGCACGATATCGCTTGCGCGAAGTTGCACCTCATGAAGATGGTGCGTGATTTCACTAAAAACACTAGAAAAGGCAAAGAGAGGGGTGAAGAGGCCTACCCTTACCTTTGGTAGGGGTGAGGGACCTCTTAAAGGCACTAAGGACTCACTTCAAGTCCTCAGGATATTCGAGATAGTTTGATGTATTCGGTTTAAGAAAACATCTAAATTTGGCCTTGCTAGATCTAAACTAGGAAAGATAAAAGACAATGCAAAAAATAGAATAAAACAACTAAAAATAGAATGTAAGCATACAAGAGCTAGCCTAAAATGATTCTATATTTTGAATTCTCACTAACCTAGGGTTTTATTTCAGAAAACCTTTCAAGAATAAATATGCAAAATAGATTCACAGAAATTATCCCTAGATGCAAACTAAATGCCTTTCACTTTCATATGCCTAAGAATCAGTAATTAAATTAGATATCCAACCAATAGAATAAGTAGAGCACTTATCTAGATAAATGGTTGATTTAGTCTTTTCTACCTCTTGTCCAATGATATCAAGAATACCTGTTTCTGCAAGATCACTCATGAAACACTAAAAAATGGAATTAGTATTAGGGGACCTCTTTAGGCCACTGTGTAACAGATATTTGAGGTGCAGAAATCAAACCCCCTAGGTCATTTTAGATGAGCTTTTAATGCATAAGGAAAAATTTACCTTTGGATAATTAATCATAAAACAAAAATATGGTAACAAAAAATAGAAAATAAAATACAGCGGTATGATCTAGATGCAAAATAGAATGCAACAGTGAAAATAAAATCTTGAAATTGCCCTCGATGTGCCCTAGGGAAAAATTACACCTCGCCTAGAGTAGGTGTGATAACACAGCAGCAAAGTCACGCAATACCTAGACAAGGCACGATTTCGCTTCTATAAACTGGTTTACCCTAATTAGGGCAAGCAAAGCCATACCTCACTAATGTTGGGCATGATACCACTGTAGACTGGTGAAAAATAAAAAACGAGTGCAAAAGATAAAATAAATGCCAAAAATAAAGTGAGAAAACCCTAATGGATGTTGCAGAAGCAGGCATATAATATTGAAGTATCTGAGTAGGCACTCTATCTCTCCGAGCTACACCATAGATTGACCAAGTCATATAGTAAATCAATCCAATCCATGCAATAGAAGATCATATCTAAAATTTGCACTTTGGGGTTAGCTTGCAACAGAGAAAAAAAAGGAAGAAGAATGAACTATCATAAAAATTTTGAGCTTAATAAATAATCAAAATTTTGTATTACTCGCATATCACATTGCCCTTAAAATATTTACATCATATGATTTGGCAAGAACATCCTTCCTTTTATAGATGAAATCAGAGGGAAAAGGTGAGCGAAATAAACCCAAAGCCAATGCTAATACATGTTGGAGGGTTTAAACCTAGGTCTAAGTGGGCCCAAAATAATTAAATTAACAATTAGGTTAAAAACAACAAAGTCATGTCCCGTCCTGATAGGACGTGATATCTCTTGTGTGAAGTTGTTCCTCGTGAAGACGATGCACGATTTCGCTAAAAATACTAGAAAATATATAGGGGTGAAGAGGCCTACCATTTCCTTTGGTATGGGTGAGGGACATCTTAAGGGCACTAAGGAAGATTACCCACTCATAGTGGGTCAATTTTTTGTGTCTACATTTTGCCCCCTCTTTGATGCATTTATGGCCTAATAAATGTGTCAAGGAAGGATGTAGACTCCTGCAGGTAAGCATACAACAGGCACAAAGAAGGGGTGGCCAAGTTTAGGCAAAGGGGTGGTGTAAGAGGGGTATCACAAAGGATACTATAGACCCTTACACACTAGGTGAGGCATTACTATCATTAGTTCCTCTATGGCTAGGGTACCCCCGCGAGTTCTGAAATGAAATAAACTTCCTTAAGAAACTCAAAAATGAAAAAGAGAAAAAATAAGAGACATAAGGAAATAAAATAAGTGAAGCAAAATAAATATTATTGGGTACAATATGAATCTAGTGCAACTAGCATGAAATGCATGGAATAAAATGAGGGGCAAAAAGGAGAAGAAGAAAGAGGAAGAAGAGGAAACAAAAAATTGTGAAGTGGAAAAAGAAGAAGGTAAATATAAAACTTCAAGGGTCAACCATCTAAAATTGAGAAGAAAGTTGAATCGGAACCTTGACTAGAGGGTGGTATGCTCAAAATATGGTCCATGTATGGAGTGAAAAATCCGCTTTGGGTGTAGTATTCGCTAATTTTGGACCAATATGTGAAGTGTATAGTGTAACCCACTATGGGTGGTTGCTCACTAGTTACTACTATAGGATGATTACCCATTAGGATGTATGCCAAGGCCTACTATCAATGGCTAAGAAATAAGAGGAATAAAAATGATCAAAGAATTATGCATGTGTACCCCTAGCTTGAAGTTTCAATTATTGAAAAATCAAGAGGGAGAAAATATGAAAACAAAAGAGAGAATAATGTATATCCTTATGTGAAAAAAGAAGACAAAGGAGAAATAAGAATCATGCAAAAATATAAGGACATACCAAAATAGGATTGCATTCCTTGACTTGGAGGAGAAATGATGATCGTTGAAAAACATTTAAAGTTAAGGAATACAATAAGAATAGAGAAGGAAAGAAAGAGCAAAGAAATTAAAGAAGATAAGAAGGGATGAAAATGCATAGGCCTTAGGTTGAGGCTTTGCTAGGTATCAGAACCCTAGTGAGATTCAATGCATGTGAGCTATATCCTAACTAGGTATCATCACATGCCATTGTCATGAATCCCCAGAAACTATATGAGTAGCAATAATGCAATGTATGACAAGCAATTTGTAAGAACATAACGATAGGAAATCATGCATAATATAATAGACAAGCATGCATAATATGTCAGGAAAACATGCAACATGATCTAACTAAATGCATATGCAATATGAAGAACAGGTCAAGAATAATATATTTTTAAAATGCATTATATTCATTGGTTCCTTGAGTTCTTTACCATCCATAGAAACCAAATTATAATCACAAGAATCAAACTTATCCATTATGAAAAAGGGTCCTACCCAATTGGGTTGAAATTTTCCTCGAAGATCAATATGAGCATTAGTGTTATTTTGATTTTCTTTGAGGACAATATCCACAACCTCAAAAGAAAGGTTGTGAACCTTTTTAGAGTAAGATCGTCAAAGCCTATCCTGATAGGCTCGTAGATGATCTAAGGCATGGATGTAATTTTCATCCAACAGCTCTAATTGGTGCAAATGGTATGCACGATACTCATCGCTGACCTTAGCATATTGCAACAAGATGCACTAAGGAGGAACTTCTAACTCAAAAGGAAACACTACCTCAGAACCATATACCAAGATATATAGTGAGACCCCTATGGGAGTATGCACGCTAGTACGATAGGTACACAATGTAGGATAAAGCTGAGTATGCCAGTCATGACCAGTCTTATTAACTAGATTCTTCAAAATCTTGATCAAGGATTTGTTGGATGCTTCAGATTTTCCATTACCTTGAGGGTAATTAGGGGTTGACTATCAATGCTAAATCTTGTACATAGTATAAATATTATGGACATCCTTGTTCTTGAAAGGAGTGCTATTTTTAGAAATAATCATCGAAGAAATCCCAAACCTACAAAGAATTTGGTTGAAGATGAACTTAGAAACCTGAGTTCTAATCACCATAGCCAGAGGTATGGCTTCGACCCATTTAGTGAAGTACTATGTCATAGTAATGATAAACTTGTGACCATCAGACGACACTGGGTTAACCTTCCCGATAATGTCCAATCCTTGCATGAAGAATAGTCAAGGGGAAGATATTACTTGAAGGTATTGAGAAGGAGCATGAATAATATGATCATGGTGTTGATGCTTGTCACAACACTGAATATAATTGCATGCATCCTTTTCCATGGAAGGCCAATAATACCCCATTTGAAGGAGCTTTTTGGCAATAGAATTACCACTAAAATGGCCTCTGCACAAACCTTCATGAGCATCACTAAGAGCAAGTTGGGCTTCATCAAATTTAACGCATCACAAGAGGATACCTTCAAAAGAACATTGATATAAACTATTGCCAATTATAAAAAATTAGTATGCTCTCTTACACAATAGCTTATGTTGATCGTGATTTAAACCATTAGACATCGAGCCATATTTAATAAAATTAAATGTCATTATACCATGGTTCAGATGAGAAACCTCCAATGGTAAAACACTCTAGGGGATCAAAACAAGAATTCAAAGATGCAGGTTCTCAGAGTTATCAAATGATAATCCAATCTTGATCATATTCTAACTCCAAAGGGAACAAGGATGTAGCAACAGTTGTGGCATCAGCATGGCAGTTTGAGGATCTAGAGACAGACTCTATGGTTACTTGCTCAAAATAAGAAAACTTAGTAAAAATATCTGTTGTGGCTGATCCACAACACACCCCAAAATTGGGGACCCACCCTTTTTGCATGATTTCGAAGAAGACCTTAGTGGCCCAGATGCTAAAAAATCAAAGGAAGAGCAAAATATCACAAAAGAAGAAGTGTCGCGATATCGCGACATGTTGCTCCGTCGCGGCTAGAAATGAAAAGTTGTCGCGATATCACGATGTGTCATGTTTTCACGGCCCAGAATAGTAAAGTACGTCAGAATGAAAAGGTGTCATGATTTCACGATGCGTTGCTCTATCGCAGCTAAGAAAAAGAAAGGGTCACAAAATCGCGACAGGGTGCTGCCAAGAAAAAGAAAGTGTCATGATATCGCGACAGGTCATGTTTTTGCGGCTCAGACAGGCAAAGTGCAATGGAACAAAAAGGCGTCATGATTTCGCAACATGTCACATTTTCACGGCCAAGAGTAACAAAATATAGTAGAATGGAAAATCGTTGTGATTTCGTGACATGTTGCGTTTTTGCAGTTGAGAGCAATAGAATGCATCATGAAGAGAGAACGTCGCGATATCGCGACGTGTTGTGAAATCACGGTGCAAGGCGAAGAGCCAAGTTGAAAGACAAAGAAGCGTCACGAAATCATGACATGTCTCATTTTCGTGGTCTGGAGCAGTCAAAGTGGTACGGAATGGAAAGGTGTCGTGATTTCACGATAGAAAGCCGCAAGACAGCTCAAAAGAGAAAAGCGTCACGATTTCACGACAGAAAGTAGCAAGATGATGCCAAATGAAAAAGCATCGTGATTTCGTGACAAAAAGCAGCAAGATGATGCCAAATGAAAAAGCATCACGATTTCGCGACAGAAAGCAGCAAGATGATGCCAAATGAAAAAGTGTCACGATTTCGCGACAGAAAGCAGCCAAGTGGTACGAAACGGAGAGGTGTCGTGATTTCATGATAGAAAGCAGCGAGACAGCCTGCAAGATAAAAGTGTCACAATTTCACGACAGAAAGCAGCTAAGTGGTACAAAATGAAAAAGCATCATGATTTAATGACATGTGTTTTCACGGCTAAGGGCAACAAAACACAGTGAAGGAGAAAGACGTCACGATTTCGCGGCAGGTTGTATCCACGCGACCCGATAGTAGAAAAATGTCACGATTTTGTGACATGTCCCATTTTTGCTGTGCATGAAGGCAGATAAGGTTGCGAGCATAAAAATGTCACGATTTCGTGACATGTCCCATTTTTGCTATGCATGAAGGCAGATAAGGTCGCGGGAATAAAAATGTCACGATTTCGCGACATGTCCCATTTTCGCTGTGCATGAAGGCAGATAAGGTTGCAAGCATAAAAATGTCATGATTTTGTGACATGTCTTATTTTCATTGTGTAGGTAAAGGAGCAAAGCTGCAGATAGAAAATGTCATGATATCACAACATACTATTTTTTGTCGTGATTCACAGTAGGCCGTTACAGAACATGCAGAGAAGCACGAAACATGTGGCATAAAGGTGTAAGGGCTACAAAAGTGTTACACTTCATAGAGAAGATCAAGCGTCTCAACGTCAAGCATAAAGTCATAAACAATGAGGAGGCAGAGAAGGTGAAACGAAGCGATCTGGAAGATGAAGCGAAACGTCACAGGGCAAAACAGAGAGCATTTCCAGAAAGTATAAAAGCAGGAGCACAGATTGGTACAGGGGTCAAAAACCGCTGCGGACAGTGTTGCAGAGCTAAAGGCAATAAGCCATTCTGGGCCTGTTTTTGGAGCGTTTTCCTCCACTTGTTCTGGTTTTCTCAAAACTGGAAATATTCTTTCATTGTAAACTGAGACATTCCTTTTAATATAAAATTACAGAGAGTTGCATCTCATTGGCAAGAAAGAAGGAGTTATTTTCTGCATGCAAAATTGAATGTTTATCTTTCCATTTTTAGATTTTTAGGCTTATAGGTGAAGTTTAATGCAAGTTCTCTTGGTTTCTTCATGTGAATGTCTAAATCTGAACCATAGTTAAGACCCCAGAAGCCAGCACCTAGCTTATCTAGATTGTGCAAGTTTGCAGGTTCAATAGGTTAGGTTGTATGCAGAAAACCTCATTATCTTTGATTTTATCAAAGTAGGATCATAGCACTCAGAGCGTAGTTTAGTTCATTTTCTTTGCATTTTTATTTTCAATTCTTTATTTTTTTGCATTTTTAATTACCGTCATTCAAATAAACAATTGAAAATCTACCAAAGCTCGAAATCAAAAATAGATTCATCATTAAGATTAATTTACTTTAAGTCCATTGCAATTTCAGAGTAAAGTAAACCATAGTGCCCCTTGTTAACAGTTGCTTGCAACCACTAAGGTATTCCCAACATCCAAATTGAACAACATTATTGGTGCAAAAAGCTAAACATAACAGAAACCTTGGAGAAGTTACTTGTGTAATTTCTTTGCAAGCAGAGGATTTGGGACTCGGATCCTATCGGAGAGTGTGTTTTCACAACTGGGTGAAAATACCACTCAATAGATTGGTGCTAGAAGGAGGGCTCAAGTTGGTTTACTTTATTTTTATTTTTATATAGAAGTAATGTGTTTTTTATTTGATTTCGAAATTATTTCTTAATGGCTAAACTACAGCATTTGTTTTTGTGTTGCAGGTTTTCTTAGAAATATCGAGAGTTTCGTCAGGCAGGCTGGACCCAATGTGTCATATCGCGACTAGGTCCCAAACAACTAGGGAAACCATATTCCATGACCTTACACTCATTGGTACTCCCAAGAATAAAACCAAGCAAGTTGTAAACCTACCAGTCACAAAAGATCTTTTTGCTCCAGGAACATCGAGTGGACCTACACCGGTGGTATCAGTTGCCACTAGTGTACCTATCTTCAGTAACATTTCCACTGCTCTTGTAGGGTTGTCCTCATCAATTCTGAGTCAAATGGCCCAACCTCCAGCAGCTCCTTGGTATGGAGCTAATAATATCCCTTTGAATATTATAGGGGATATCCATGAAATACCTAAGAACATAGAAATATTCTTGCCCAAATATAAACCAGATGGCCCAAGGACTGCAGAGGAGCATATCCAGGCCTATAGGGATGTTTTGATAAGGTTGCAAGTTCAACATGAGGATGTGGCTTGCAGACTTTTTCCCATGAGCCTAGATCCAGTAGCCTATGAATGGTATATATGCTTGCCTACTAGTTCAATCACTTCATGGATGCAAATGGAGAATGCCTTTGTCAATCAGTTTAGGTCACCTTTGGATCCCGCAACCATTTACAATCAATTCATTACATGCAAAAGGGGCCAGGGTGAACCAATTAGAACCTTTAATCAGAGATTCCAAAAATGCTATAATAGAGCAGTTCGGCATTTTGCCATAGATCCCGTAGTGGCCTTGCAAATATATTTTGGGGCATTGGATCCCATGACAACAATGTTTGCAAGATGAAATCCTTAGGTCACCACACTCGCCTTAGCCTACAATGAAGCCATGACCATCAAGCAGCAAATGACACCACAGGGCTATGGGTTTCCCCAGATGCCTATGATGGGACAATATGCTCCATATTGTCAAGCTCCCATGACAAATCAGATTATGGCACTGCAAATGCCAAACATGAATGCTTTCCCATATCAACAACCATATCCACTAGCACCTGCCTATGCACCCATTCCGATCCAACCGATCACATCCATTCCACCCGTTCCTGCATTTTTACAAAATAGTCAATCGACTATGCAAGGAACCAGCCAGGTTAATTCTTAGGCTATAGTTCCTTTCCCAAATCCAACTCCGATCCAAAGTGTAAATCCATACATGAATCAAATTCCTCAAAATCTGACTCAAATTTTAAATCAAGACCCCACCAATTATGCGAACCCAACGGGAACTAACAATAATGTAGTTCCACCGAAGGAGATTTATTCGGATGTTGAAGAGCTCAAGAAGATAGTTCATAAACTGAGTAATGACATGGTTCAAAAACAGAAGTATGAGTCCCATGCCCCTCACTCAAATCAAAATTTTAACAATAGAGGGAGACATTGGAACACAAAGCCAAACAATGGAGGAGTACCTGCCCCTATTGCCAATCAACTAGATACTTCTACAGGACCCAGTCAATCCAGTTCCCTTTTGAATATTTTATATTTTGCATGGGAAAAGGGGTGCAGATTGCACAATACAAAAGAGCACAATGAGAGGAATTGTCCTAAAATCGCTAGATACACTCATTGTCTCCAAGCCCAAGTAGATGACCTGGAACTTGTGCCAAATGAGGGTCCACCCCAACATCAAGATGATAACATTATGGTGGTGGAAACTTTATACCGTCAAGAAGGTGAGAGTGAGGGAGAAGAAGATGAAATTTTGGAACAGGAGGTGCAAGCTTTTTGAGAGTTTAGAAAGGGGAATCACGGATATCATTTGAGAAGCAAACCTAAAGCCCCTAAAACATCATCAACACCACCAAATAACTCTATCCTTCCTCCGGATACTAAGGCTGATAATAATCCTCCTCCTCCACTTAGAAGAGAAATGTCTAATGATGCCCAGAAGACAGTCAAATTTGAAAAACCAAACTATGACATAGTGGAGGATCTAAAGAAGTCCAAATCTAGCCTTTCGTTCTTAGACGCGGCCAGATTGCCTGGCCAAAAAGAAACATTGATAAAGGCTCTAAACTCACCTGATCAAGTGTGGAAGGGAAAGGAAGTTGAGTCCCATTTGATTTTATGAAAGGAAATATGGGATGTCCCACCATTCTTATTGACTCTGAGAATTGCTGGTAAGAATTTGCATAATTGTTTGGTGGACATGGGTGCCACAAGTAATCTCATGCCTTCAAAAATATGTCAAATGCTAGGTCTACAGCCGGTTTCATCCAAATGTAAAGTTTTGCAATTGGACCGATCTGAGGTAAATGTGGTAGGGACCCTATATGATGTCAAAATTCAACTAAATTTTGAACCCAGGGTCCAAAAAGTGGTCGACATTCTGGTTGTTAATATCCCAAGTAGATATGGAATGCTACTTGCAAGGGATTGGATGAAAACTTTGAACGGCTATTTTTCAACCGATTGCTCACATATGTGGCTACCCTGGAAAGGAATTGCAAATCAAATCAGAGTAGAAAATGAACCGAGGCTTAAAGAGATCATAACATAATTTAATAAGCCAAATGAAGTTCAGTTTTCTAAGCCAAAATTGGGGGTTTATGCATTTGATATTGAAGAGGCTACTGAAGAGCCTAAAGGGGAAACATTTCATGGTAGCTCTCTTGAGGAAAATTATTTCACATGGTTTCTTAGGTTTGATGGATCCAAATCTAGACAGGGAGCAGGAGCTGGAGTCGAGCTCACTGGTCCAGGAGGTAAATCATTATTGGCTTCTTATAAACTGTAATTTCCTTGCACGAACAACATGGCAAAATATGAAGCACTGATCTTTGGTTTACAACTAGCGTTGAGCAAGCAAGTTAAATGCTTGAAAGTATTGGGAGATTCTGAACTGGTAGTCAAGAAGAATAAAGGACAATATACATGCCGCGATAAGAGACTGAGCCTTTATAGAACTAGGGTCATGGACCTCATTGAGGAATTCGATGCTTTCAATATAGCCCTTATTTCCAGAAAAGGAAATCGCATAGCAGACTCTCTTGCAGTCGTTGCGGGCATGTTAAATCCAGTTGATATAAAAATGTGTAAAAAGTTCTCCATTGAATTAGTCCCTTGTCCATCAATACCTAATAATGTCAATAATTTCCAAGTTTTTGAAAATGACAGACACATATTCAAATTTGTTACGAACTCAGGTATTTTTGAAAATCAGGTGATTGATGAGGAGCAAAGATGGCAAGAAGAAGCAAGAAACAAAAGTGAAACTGCATGTCAATCCAACAAAATACCTAAAGACATAGTTTCATTGGAGAAAATGTTTGATATGGGATACAAGGCCAGAAAAGAAAAAAAGGTCCCACTCCCCAAATATGCATGTGATCTAATTAATCTAGGGAGTGCAGACAATCCACGGGAAGTGTACATTGCAAAGGCATGTACAACTGAAGAAAGGGAAAATATAATACATGCACTAAAACATTACGTGGATTGCATTGCTTGGAATTATAATGAACTGAAAACATACAACCAAGACGTCATTACACATACCATCCCTCTAAAGTCGGACTCCAAGCCTTTTAGACAAAGATAGTGAGTTGTTAACCCGTTATTGGAGCCCTTAATAGAAAAGGAGGTCAAGAGATTATTGGAAGCAAAGATTATTTTTCCTGTTAGGCACTCAACCTGGGTTGCTAACCTCATTCCAGTAAGAAAGAAGAGCGGAGAGATTAGGCTATGTATAGATTTTCAAAATCTTAACAAGGCCTCTCAAAAGGATAACTATCCATTGCCATCCATTGATGAAATTTTACAAATAGTGAATGGATCTGAAATGATGTCTTTTCTTGATGGATATTCTAGATATAACCAAATTCTTATTCATCCCAATGACAGGATGAAAACAGCTTTCACAACAAAATGGGAGACATTTGCTTACAAAAGAATGTCGTTCGGACTGTTAAATGCTAGTGCAACATTTCAATGCGCCATGGACTATGCATTCAAAGGGCTTATAGGCAAATGTATCATTTTTTATGTGGATGATATTCCAGTATTTTCAAAGAAAAGAGAAGACCATGTTAAGGATTTGAAAAAGGTTCTTCAAAGATGCAAAGAGCATGGAGTTTCTTTAAATCCAAAAAAATGCATCTTTGGAGTAACAGAAGGAAGATTACTTGGTCACATCATTTCAAAAGAGGGCATATCCATTGACCCAGAAAGGATAAAAGCTATCCAAAACTTGCCTCTCTCGGGTAGTAAAAAGGAGTTGAGATCTTTCTTTGGGCAGATTAATTTTGTGAGGAAGTTTATTTCAAGCTTTGCTGAGATAGCCAAACCTTTGAACAAGATGCTCAAGAAGGATGTAGATGTCAGATGGAAAGAGGAAAGTAGGGTGGCATTTTAGAACATTAAGGATGCCATTTCCAGAGCCCTTGCCCTCATAAGTCCAAACTATGCCAAACCTGTCTATATTTATGTTTTTGCATTGGAACACTCTTTTGCGAGTGTCTTGACCCAGAAAGGTGAGGATAGTGGAGAAAATCCCATAGCATTTTTGAGTGCTCCTTTAAAATATGCTCAATTGAGGTATTCTATCCTCGATAAGCAGATGTACACACTCTTTAAAATGGTAAAAAAAAATTGACATTACATTGTGCACAGTAGAGTTTTTGCCATTGTGCCTGACCCTGCTATCAAAACTATGTTTTTACAGAACGAGCTAGGCGAGAAAAGAGGTAAATGGATTTCTACCATCCAATAATTTGATCTTGAAATCCAACCCATGAAACTAGTTCGAGGACAGGGACTTGTGAAGATGATTGCTGAGAATAATCCACAAATGACATGCCAATATTCAAATGCAGAATACATTTCTAAAGATGACTGGTATGTTGACATTGTACACTTTCTATTAAACGGTAAGTGCCCATCTAATTTGAATTCCACTCAAATAAGGGCTTTAATACTTAAGTCTGTTAATTATCTGATTAAATCTGGTGTTCTGTACAAGAAAATTCGTGAAGGGATCTACTTGAGATGCCTGAATAAAGAAGAAGCTGCCAAGGTGCTGCAAGAATTTCATGGGAAATATGGAACTGGTCATGGTGCAGCAAATGCTACAGCGCATCAAATCTTGAGAGCAGGATACTATTGGCCCCACATTTTTAAAGATGCACATGCTCATGTACGATCTTGCCACATTTGTCAAGTAGTTTCCAACAGAGAAATAAATGCAGCCATGCCATTACAACCTGTAGTTGAGATGAGACCATTTGCACAATGGGGATTAGATTTCATTGGGGTTATTAACCCAAATTATTTTGATTCCCATAAATTCATACTAACAGCTACAGATTATTGTACAAGGTGGACAGAAGCAGTTCCTACAAAACATGCCACTACAGATGTTGTAATAAGATTTCTTGAGGATCACATCATAACAAGATTTGGAATGCCCGATTCTATTGTTAGTGATAATGGTAAAGCTTTTGTTTCCACGCAATTTGTAGATTGGGCATACGAAAATAAAGTGAGTTTAAATTTTGCATCTAATTATTATCCTCAAGGAAATGGTTTGGCCGAATCTTCAAACAAAATTTTTTTGAATATCATTAAGAAATTACTGGAAAAGAACCCTCGAGATTGGCACAGCCAGTTAAAGTTTGCTCTTTGGGCAGATAGAACTAGAGTAAAAGAATCAATAGGGAATACTCCCTATCATTTGGTTTATGGAAAAGACCCAATCTTTCCTGCAAACTTGAAGCTGCAAACCCTCCATTTCATGCAAGAATACTTGGGAACAGATAACCACATTGAAGCCATATTAAGTCATTTACTGCACCTCGATGAAAAAAGGGAGGAAGCCATGATTCACATGAGTAAACACCAAGAGGTTATTAAAAGATGGTTTGACAGAAGAGCTAAATTTAAGTCCTTCAGAATTTTAGATTTGGTCTTACTGTGGGATAAAAGACATGAAGAAAAAGGGAATCATCAAAAATTTGATTTTCTTTGGTTAGGCCCTTATCAGATTTCAAAAATTCTAGGGAAAAATACCTTCAGGTTAAAAACTTTAGAAGGGAAGGATTTGATGTTACCAGTTAATGGGCATGTTTTAAAGCATTATTTTAGCCCTTAAGTCGTAAGAGATTGATGTTATTCTTTTCGGTTTTGGTAGGGATTTTCAAATTTTGTTTTGTCTGTTTTAGGATTGTTAGTCTAGTTAGGATTTAAGTTGTGTGTTTGATTTCATTTGACATGTTTTGTTTGTTTATATACAAAAAAAAAAAATTAAAAAAAAAAAAAGAGAAAAATTTGAGATGTCAACTTGTTGGCATTTTTGCCACATTATTTTGATTATTGATTATTCATGCATAAGATGTTGAAGTTCTCACTCCTTTACAGGTTTTGATGCAAAAAATAGCTAAGTCTGAAGACTGTCGCGATATCGCAACAAAAATCAGTATGAAGAGCACAGTTTCAAAACCGTCGCGATATCGCGACATGTCGCGTTATTGCGGGTCTACTGAGGAGAGAGAGGTCAAAAGCAAAGGTGTCATGAAATCGTGACCTGTCACAGTTTCATGACGCCGAATGCAGAAAAGGGCTAAGCAACAAAATTGTCACGATTTCGTGATGTGTTCCAAAATCGCGATCAAAATGGTCAACGGAGGTAGCGCAGCAAAATTGTCACGAAATCGTGACATGTCACGTTTTCGCGACTTACAATGGCCATGGAGTATAGTAAGAGAAAATGTCGTGAAATTGCAACATAGCTAAGCAAAGGGTGATGACAATGAATCTCGTTGTGGTCACAACCAAGTTGAGAGAAAAAGCACAAGGCATGAAAGGCGTCGCGATTTCGCGACATTTGTGGGGATGAAACCAAGCAAGAAAAAGACGTAGCAATATCGTGACAAGAAGCAGCCATGATCAAGAAGACAAGGAAACGTTGCGATTTCGTGACATATTGGGGTGGAAGGACCAAGTGCAAGGAATCATCGCGATTTTGTGACATGACGAATTTTTACGGTCAAGAGTAGTAAAGTCCAAGGAGATAGAACCTATCGCGATTTCGTGACATGATGGAGATTAATGAACCACTTGAGGCAAGAGTGTCATGTTTTTGCGGGTTAGAAGCAGGACCATACAGGGTGGATGAAAATTGTTGTGAAATCATGACATATCGGATTTTCGTGACCTAGAAGAGAAGATTGAGCAGCGAGAAGATAACATAGCGAAAGCGTGACTTGTCTTGTTTTCGCGACATATAAAGGTGACACAGCCAAAATAAAGGAAGGTGTAGCAAAATCGTGCCTTGTCATGTTTTCACGGTTCAAAGCAGTGAAGAAAACAACATTGATGAAGAACGTCGTGAAATCGTGCCTTGTCGCATTTTCATGGAAACAGAGCAAAGAAAGAGCATAATAGTACGGAATGTCATGATTTCACAATGCATCGCATTTTCACGAGATAAGGAGATGAAAGAGACTAAAGCGCCAAATACATCATGATTTCGTGACATGGTTGATTTTTGCGATCCCAAAGTGACAAAAAGGTACGAAGTAGAGAAATGTCACGATTTCGTGACATGTCGCGTTTTCGTGACCTGTTACAGTTTCGTGCCAGAAAGCAGTTCAAACGGTCCGATGAAGCATTGTGATTTCCTATGAATTAAAAGCACTCTAGAATTAAATGTTTTGCTACTTTCGAATGCGAGCAAGGTAGAAGAACGTGTCCAAGCCACCAGAATTGAAGACGTCTAATATTCCAAGCTGTTGTTCATGATTTTTCTAGCGGTTCAAACATGTTTCGAGAACGACCATTTAATGAAGATGACCAACTTCTTGTTCCATTTAATTTCTGGTTTCTCCGAGGCTAGTTTAAGGGGATCATTTCCTTGTTTTTGTTGCACATTTTGTAGATCTCGAGGAAGTCCGTCACAAGTTTTTAATGTTGTAAAGAAGCAAGACTTCTATATAAATCAATGTAGATCTTAGAAAGGGCATCGAGAGAAAGAGACTCTTGCTGAAAGCTTTGAAGTTCTTTGCATTAATGAAAGATATTTGGCCTCTGGTTTTGCAAGCAACTATCTGTGTGATTTTTCCTTCTGTCATATACATTCCTAATATACGCTCGTATTTCTTATCTGCTGCTTAATTTGAATTCTGCATCTGAGTTTAAATATTGCTAGTGAGAAAGTGAGTTATGGAATGTGTTCTTGGAGGTTTTTCTATGCAAGGTTGTAAGTTAATTACGTTGATATCTTCTGTTATATGTTGTTAAAGTGCTTAAAGTTATCTGCTGCTATTCTTTCCCAATCTGATAAATTATGCCTACGACTATATTTCCCGTTTCTTTTTGCACATTTATAATTCCTTTCCTGCAACTTTAGTCTTCATCAAGCTTAGATTTAGTAAGGGAACCAACCCTCTCTGGAGATTGGTCTGGGAGACATTTCTTTCTCCTAGCATTTCAATGTTGGTCGGGTCTAGGGTGCATTTAGTGTAAAATCCTTTCCTGTGGTAGATTCGTGACCAACAATTTTTGGCACGCCCGGTGGGACAGACTATTTTTGTCTTAGAAATATCCCATAGTATTGAGGGTTTAATGTTCACCTTCATGTCGTATAGTTAGAACATTTGGTGACTCTGCAGTACCCAAAAATCTCTAAACATGGACGCAGTGAAAGCTGTACTTCATGATCACGAGATCAAAGTCCAAAAAAGTTGAAGATCATGTTGAGTTTTTTTGAACTTGACAGCACAAAAATAGGTGAACACTCTAGGTTGGTTTCCCCATCACTTGCATCATCTGCCATATCCACCCAAATCCCTGGTATTGTTACTAGTTTTCCATCTTCTCAGTTACATACACTAGTCCCAATGGCCTAGTATCCTCCACCTCGGCAATTTTTAGCATGGAACAGCTCAGGGGCCTTGAATTTGCAGGCTCAAAATCTAGTTCCCCAGGCTGCTTTGAAATCCTTGCCAACCTATGATGGTACGAGAAAGACTGCATACGAGCATATTCATGATGTAGCTTCTCTAGCAGCCATTCACGATATAACAGATGAAGATGTGATGGTGAAGTTATTAGTGTTATCCTTGAGAGGAAAATTGTTGTACTAGTATCGATATCTGCAACCAGCCACTATTGCATCCTAGGATCAGCTAGGAGAATTGTTAGTAAATAATTTTCATGAACAGGCTGACCCATTTTCATTTTTGCATCAGTTTAATGCAATTTAGAGGCACCCGTAGGAGGCAATAGCAGATTTCAATGTTCGTTTCACCAGAAGCTGGCAACGAGTGCCTGAAGGACTTTGCCCTACCTCTGAGCAAGCTACGTTCTACTACCTCCGAGCATTCAATACAGACATTGGATTGGCGATTAGGAAGTCCAATGTGATGACCTTCCCAAAACTGTTCGAGCAAGCACAAAAGGTGGAGGCAAACTTGATTGCAATCGGCAGGCTTCCCCCAAAGGTAGCAATGCCCATTTTACCTGATATTCCACAACATCTATATCCTAGTTCTTTTTTGCAATCTTTGTCTTCTATGTACCCTGTTCCATCATGGAATTCTAGTGCACCTCAAATTGCACCTATCCCAGTTCCTTAGCTCTCCACTTCAGCAAATCCCCAGTTTCTTACACCCAACATTCTGCCATTCCTTGCTTCCACTCCGTTCCCAGCATTACCGGCACCACTAGCACCTTTGCCCTTACCAGCACCTCCTACGCCTGTAAATCCTGATCCTTATACGGCACTTTTGCAAGAGGTAAAATTTGCCAATTCTGTAATAAGAGAAATGGGTAATAAGATCACGCTTATTGAAAGGAAGTAAGCTGAGCGAGATTTCTAGCCTAGGATATTTCAACCCCCATCGATTACTAGAGAACAATCTGCTTCAACAAGCAAAGCACCCGATAAGAACCTGACTGTTTTGGCAAATGAGGATGTAGACCCTGCAGAAAGAACATATTGGTGTTCGACATGCAATGATCCCCATGGAGAAGACACTTGCATGGTTCATTTGAATTATGTGCAGAAATTGGCTTCTATTTCTTTGAGCGGCCAAGTTAATATGATCTCTGAGGCAAGTCATAGCTTAATGGTTCCATCAGAAGAGCAAGTTTCGGTTCTCACAAGGACTGGAAAGAAGGTTGTTATAGTAGATCCTGCTGAGTTAGAGCCATTAAAAGTGCCAGCTAATTTGAAGAAACCAGTGAAAACTCCTGTGTCAGTTTCAAAGTTAGATGCACCTATTTTACCAAAAGATCTTGTTCCACACAGATTACAAGAAAAGGCCGCAACTGCACAGGCAAGATCAGAAGCAAAGGAGCAAGCTAGAGAAAATCTGAAGTACCCTTCATTGACGAAGAGGCTGAGAGTAGAAGCCACTCAGCAGTATCGGAGTAGATATGATCTCCTCGTTGAAAAGAAGGAATCTATTGCAGTTACATACAACATTGTCGAAGAACTGAAGAAGACCCCAGCTAAGGTTAGTCTTTACGTTGCATTGCAATTGCTTGGGCAGGTAGATTTATTGCAAGAATCTTTGAAATTTGTGAAGGATAGTGAGAAAGGTCCTACCCAGACAATTTATGCTCAAGCCTTAACCACTTCTATCACTGGTAAGAATAGACCACCCCCGTTTTATCTATCACTGCAAATAGAGGGTTGGATCGTGCATAACTGCATGATCGACTCTAGAGCCGCTACAACTATCATGCCAAAGGTAGTTTGCAAAGTTATGGGTATGGAATACACACGAAGTAGCCCTAGATTTTTGTAGTTAGATGGTACTCCTATGAAAACTATGGGTGTAATCAAGGATGTCCCGATTGTTTTACACACTATGCCTTAGATTACAGTCATTCAGGAGATAGTTGTGGTCGATATAGAACCATATTTCAGTATGTGCTTATCCAAAGATTTTACTGCAAATTTGGGAGGTTACCTTGCACTAGATTATTCCCACTTGGAGATCCCTTTCAAAGGAAAGAGACTTCGGATTCATAATGAAAAACCTTCCTCTTTTCATATTGAAAGGTTGGATGAAGCAGGAAAGACCATGCAGTCTGTTAACATGCTAACCGAAGAGTTAGAGGGTTCTGATTTGATGAATGATGTTTTAGACGAGTTTAGTTGGAAGATGGGTTTTCCATGCTTGATTTCAATGCTATGCTAGAGACCAAAATCAATTTTTATTCTATCACAAAACTTGAGGATGGCGCAATGCAGGTATTCCCTAACCAAGATGATTAGAGCTCTGTCACGGATCAACTATGGAAGTTATATTTTGATGGGGAAAGATGCAAAAATGGTGTAGGAGCAGGTATTGTTTTGATTTCTCCCTCTGGTTTACAAAGAACATATTCATACCATCTTACTTGGAATTGTACTAACAATGCTGTCGAGTACGAAGCATTATGCCTAGGCTTGAAAAAGGCAAGAAAGTTGGGAATCGAATAGTTGCAGATTTTTGGCGATTCTAAGCTGATTGTAAACCAAGTAACAAACAGGTGTATTTCCAAGTAGCATTATCTCAAAGCATACTACAACCAAGTTTGGGACCTGTTTGAATATTTCATAGCTCTGAATATTCAGGCCATTTCACGAGAGCTGAATAAGCATGCAGATCTTCTAGCATCTCTTGGAGCAAATTTTTCTCCCATTGAGCAGGTAGTCAAGAAACTAAAGACAGTAAGGATGGTGTACAGGCCTAGTGTCCCAGACAAAGATACTTTCTGGCAAGTCTTCGAGAGTGATGAACAAATTGTTAACTTTTTGATTCAATAAGCTACCACCATCAAAGGAAGAACCTTGGAGCACGAAGAGACTGATGGTCTGATTCAGTTGCAGAATAATCATATTTCAAAGGGTCTTATCACTCTAGAAAGTTTGTTTTATTAGCATGATTAGTCTAAGAAACATCGGATTGAGATCGACAAGAAAGAGTATATGGAGATGCAATTAGAACCCAATAAGGTCATTAAGATTGGGACTGATTCTACTCCTGATGAACTACAAGAAATCAGGCAACTGTGACAAGAATTTTCTAATATTGTGGCCTAGAGTTATGAGTATCTAAAGGGATATGATAAACAGATTGTTCAACATACTATTGAGTTGGAAGAGCAACGTTCTTTAGCTTATGAGGAGTTTGCTAAGCATACACAAGTTATTTCAAAGTGGTTCCATAAAAATTTTGTTCATCGTCCGCTTAAGGTGGGTGATTTGGTCCTAAAATGGAATGAAAAGAAAGCTAAGCCAGGGATGCACAAGAATTTTGATGCTCTGTGGGAGGGTCTGTTCCGCATTGTCAGTGCTGGTGCAGCAAATTCGTTTCATCTAGAAGATTTGGATGGTAAATTTTAGTAAATGGATTTCATCTGAAAGCCTATACTACATGAAGTGTGAGTCCAGTATCACCTTGTACATAGCAAAAAAAAAAAGCAAAAAAAAAAAGAAAACAAAAAAATATATATTTCATTTCCTCTATCAACTTCGGCTCTTTTTGCATGCGAGCCCACAGGTACATATTTCTTTCTTTTTTCTTCTTCCTTCCCAGTAGTTAGTGGCTTCCTATTTATTTCTTCCTTCCTCTCTTCATTCCCTTCTTCTCCTATTCATTTTTCTTCTGCAAGTAATCAAGCCACTGTTGTTGTTTCTTTTTCCCTTCCTGCTATTCTCGTTTCTTCTTTTCCTTTTCTTCTAATTTCATTGTCATTTTAGCATTTATCCGTAGTTCATACCGCATTTGCCATCCCTTCCACTTCTATTCCATTATTCATTTTTCCTTCCATCCCCACAGTCGGTGACACAGAAGCACTCTGTTACTGTATCTACCGCATCACTCCCTCCACTCCACCATTCCATCATTTACCATTTCCATTCCATAGTCCTCACTCCACTTATTTCATTCATTTTTGTTTTGCAACCCCTGGTGCTTTCATGGAGATTCTTTTACAGCACCTAGTCAGCTAAGCCAAATATAGATTCTTTGAGTTTTCAGTCATTCAGCAAGAGTTGTTGCAGCAGTCCGTCGAGATGTACCCCATCAGCCAGCTTTCTGTTCTTAGTTTTTCTTGACTCTGTTGCCCAATGGATTCATGCCTAGGATTCGTGCATACAGCAGAACTGTATACCCCATGAGCCACCAAGAATGTTGGCATTTTTGCCACATTATTTTTATTATTGATTATTCATGCATAAGATGTTGAAGTTCTCACTCCTTTACAGGTTTTGATGCAAAAAATAGCTAAGTCTGAAGACTGTCACGATATCGCAATAAAAAGCAGTATGAAGAGCACAGTTTCAAAACCGTCATGATATCGCGACATGTCATGTTATCGTGGGTCTGCTGAGGAGAGAGAGGTCAAAATTAAAGGTGTCACAAAATCGTGACCTGTCATAGTTTTGCGACGCCGAATGTAGAAAAGGGCTAAGCAGCAAACTTGTCGTGATTTTGCAACGTGTTCCAAAATTGCGGTCAAAATGGTCAACGGAGGTAGCGCAGCAAAATTGTCACGAAATCGTGACATAGCTAAGCAAAGGGTTATGACAATGAATCTCGTCGCGATATCGCGACAGAATATTGAACAAGGCACAAAAGGCGAAATACGTTGCGATATCGCGACGTGTTGCGTGGTCGCGACCAAGTTGAAAGAAAAAGCACAAGGCATGAAAGGCGTCGCGATTTCACGACATTTGTGGGAATGAAGCCAAGCAAGACAAAGATGTAGCGATATCGTGACAGGAAGTGACCATGATCAAGAAGACAAGGAAACGTCATGATTTCATGACATATTGGGGTGGAAGGACCAAGTGCAAGGAATCATCACGATTTCACGACATGATGAATTTTTGCGGTCAAAAGCAGTAAAGTCCAAGGAGATAGAACCTGTCGTGATTTCACGACATGATGGAGATTGATGAACCACTTGAGGCAAGAGTGTCATGTTTTCATAGGTTAGAAGTAGGACCATACAGGGTGGATGAAAATTGTCACGAAATTGTGACATGTCAGATTTTCGTGACCTAGAAGAGAAGATTGAGCAGCGAGAAGATAACGTAGCGAAAGCATGACTTGTCTTTTTTTCGTGACGTATAAGGGTGACACAGCCAAAATAAAGGAAGGTGTAGCAAAATCGTGCCTTGTCACGTTTTCATGGTTCGAAGCAGCAAAGAGAACAACATGGATGAAGAACGTCGCGAAATCGCGCCTTGTCACATTTTTGTGAAAATAGAGCAGAGAAAGAGCATAATAGTACGAAACGTCATGATTTCATGATGCATCGCATTTTCATGAGATAAGGATATGAAAGAGACTAAAGCGCCAAATACGTTACGATTTCATGACATGGTTGATTTTTGCGGTCCCAAAGTGACAAAAATGTACGGAGTAGAGAAATGTCACGATTTTGTGACATGTCACCTTTTTGTGACCCGTTACAGTTTCGCGCCAAAAAGTAGTTCAAATAGTCCGATGAAGCATTGTGATTTCCAACAAATTAAAAGCACTCTAGAATTAAATTTTTTGTTGCTTTCCAATGCGAGCAAGGTAGAAGAACGTGTCCAAGCCACCAGAATTGAAGACGTCTAATATTCCAAGTTGTTGTTCATGATTTTTCTAGCGGTTCAAACATGTTTCAAGAATGACCATTTAATGAAGACAACCAACTTCTTGTTCCATTTAATTTTTGGTTTCTCCGAGGCTGGTTTGAGGGGATCATTTCCTTGTTTTTGTTGCACATTTTGTAGATCTCGAGGAAGTCTGTCGCAAGTTTTTAATGCTGTAAAGAAGCAAGACTTCTATATAAATCAATGTAGATCTCAGAAAGGGCATCGAGAGAAAGAGACTCTTGCTGAAAGCTTTGAAGTTCTTTGCATGAATGAAAGATATTTGGCCTCTAGTTTTGCAAGCAACTATTTGTGTGATTTTTCCTTCTGTCATATACATTCCTAATATATGCTTATATTTCTTATCTGTTGCTTAATTTGAATTATGCATCTGAGTTTAAATATTTCTAGTGAGGAAGTGAGTTCTGGAATGTGTTCTTGGAGGTTTTTCTGTGCAAGGTTGTAAGTTAATTACATTCATATCTTCTGTTATATGCTGTTAAAGTGCTTAAAGTTATCTGTTGTTATTCTTTCCCAATCTGATAAATTCTACCTACGGCTATATTTCTCGTTTCTTTCTGCACATTTATAATTCCTTTCCTGCAACTTTAGTCTTCATCAAGCTTAGATTTAGTAAGGGAACCAGCCCTCTCTGGAGATTGGTCTGGGAGACATTTCTTTCTCCTAGCCTTTCAATGTTGGTCGGGTCTAGGGTGCATTTAGTGTAAAATCCTTTCCTGTGGCAGATTCATGACCAACACAACTTATACCTAAGACTAGGAGAATATGAAACATTGGAATTGTGTTGTAGAAGCTCCACAAGTAACACAAACATTTTAAGTAATATCGTTTGAATCTTGTGATGCATGAAGTTGTCAGTTTTACACATTATGGTAAAGTAGATGATATATTCCCTCCACAATTCAAAAGAAGTAGTGCATTCATATCTCATGCCACATTCCACATTGCATATACATGTCATCCTAGTTACATTTTAATTTCATGTGCAATCATTGAGAAGGTGTCGAATCCTCTTAGGATTACTACATAGCATATATTAAAAGGATCCTAAGGTTGGGAACTGCTGCCCGGACTATCTTGAACCAAACACATTCTATGCATACTAAAGAGAATCTTGAGAAAAATGGTCAAAACCATACTTGGATGAAAATATGGGGTGAAAATAATATTTCATGTCTATCCTATCATGCAACATAATCCTTAAAACAGTGGTTTTTACCACTTCCATAAAGCTTAAAGTCTAAAACCATAGTAGTAAGGATAGGATTAAATCCTCATCGAACTTAGGTTGAGGATCCAATTCCCCAAAGCTCTGATTTGACCTTCATGGAGTAGTAAGGATAGGGCATAATTCTCATCTCACCTAGGTTGAGAATTCGATTCCCCAAAGCTTCCATCTTTCATTTTAGCATAAAAATTGGATGGGAAGGATCGTACTACATGTCCTCTGCAAAGGATGGGTAGTCATCCCAAGAGTCCAAGAAACAAAAATTAATATTTTTCATCTTTCATCTTGGATTGGAAGGATCGTACTACATGTCCCTAGCAAGGATGGGTAGTCATCCCAAAGGTCCAAGAAATAAAATTAACTAACATTTCCCATTTCATCTTAATATTGGATTGGAGGGGTCGTACTACATGTCCCTAGCAAGGATGGGTAGTCATCCCAAAGGTCCAAAGAAAAAAAAGAGAAGAGAATGAATAAATCCAAGTCAGGGATTATGGGGTTAAGTATGCTCATGCATGGCAACTTGTCTTGTCTAAAAGCAAGACCACTGATTGCTCATATGGATAGACTAGCTTGACCATTTCATCCATAACAGGTTAAATCATTTTGTTCAAGATGAGGTAATGAACTCCAAATCAGAATAGTAAGGATAGGGTTAAATTACCATCTCGCTTAGGTTTGGAATCATATTCCCCAAATTTTTTATTTCACTTACACTTGCACATGGGTTCAAGATGGTAGTGACACATAACCAACTTTGGGCTCTAGTAAATTAATTTTAGCAGACATATATTTGGTCCTAAGAGGGTTTGACAGCTTTAATAAGCTTGTTCAAGATATTCGAATGGTTGAGTCTTTGTAAAACAGGTTGTTATATCTCTAGCATCTTTATCATACACCAAATCCTGCATAAATCATCCATAGCCTTGCATACAAATCATAGGTGAAACTGATAATGGAATGTTGATCAATTTCAAACGATAGGGAATGAAGCACATTGCACACACCGAGCTGATACTTAATAATTTTGATGATTCATGTATTTATGATCTGTTGGCATTTGTTTATATTTCTTGTGTGCTAATGCATGTTTTTGATTTTGTATACTTCCAGGTTGGGTTCTCACCAAAATGCTCAGGAGCATTTGACAGCAGAGTCACCATTTATTGTGGCTGATCCACAACACACCCCAAAATTAAGGACCCACCCTTTTTGCATGCTTTCAAAGAAGACCTCAGTGGCCTAGATGCTAAAAAATCAAAGGAAGAGCAAAATATCACAAAAGAAGAAGTGTCGCGATATCGCGACATGTTGCTCCGTCGTGGCTAGAAATGAAAAGTTGTCGCGATATCGCGACGTGTCATGTTTTTGTGGCTCAAAATAGCAAAGTACGTCAGAATGAAAAGGTGTCACGATTTCGCGATGCGTTGCTCTATCGTGGCTAAGAAAAAGAAAGGGTCGCAAAATCGTGACAGGGTGCTGCCAAGAAAAAGAAAGTGTCGCGATATCGTGACAGGGTGCTACCAAGAAAAAGAAAGTGTCGCGATATCGTGACAGGTCGCGTTTTCACGACTCAGACAAGTGAAGTGCAGTGGAACAAAAAGGCATCACAATTTTGCAGCATGTCACGTTTTCGCAGCCAAGAGTAACAAAATGCAAAAGAATGGAAAATCGTCACGATTTCATGACATGTCGTGTTTTCACGGTTGAGAGCAACAGAATGCATCATGAAGAGAGAATGTCGCGATATCGCGACGTGTTGTGAAATCGTGGTGCAAGGCGAAGAACCAAGTTGAAAGACAAAGAAGCATCATGAAATCATGACATGTCTCATTTTCACGGTTTGGAGCAGTCAAAGTGGTACGGAATGGAAAGGTGTCATGATTTCACGACAGAAAGCCGCAAGATAGCTCAAAAGAGAAAAGCGTCGCAATTTCACGATAGAAAGCAACAAGATGATGCCAAATGAAAAAGCATCATGATTTCATGAAAAAAAGTAGCAAGATGATGCCAAATGAAAAAGTGTCATTATTTCACGACAGAAAGCAGCAAGATGATGCCAAATGAAAAAGTGTCATGATTTCGTGACAAAAAGCAGCCAAGTGGTATGAAACGGAGAGGTGTCACGATTTTGCGATAGAAAGCAGCGAGACAGCCCGAAAGAGAAAAGTGTCACGATTTCGTGATAGAAAGTAGCCAAGTGGTACGGAATGAAAAAGCATCACGATTTCACAACATGTCACATTTTTGCAACTAAGGGCAACAAAACACAACGAAGGAGAAAGACGTCACGATTTCATGACAGGTTGTATCCACGCGGCCCGATAGCAAAAAAATGTCGCAATTTCGTGACATGTCCCATTTTCGCTGTGCATGAAGGTAGATAAGGTTGCGGGCATAAAAATGTCATGATTTCATGACATGTCCCATTTTCATTGTGCATGAAGGCAGATAAGGTCGCAGGCATAAAAATGTCACGATTTCGTGACATGTCTTATTTTTGTTGTGTAGGTAAAGGAGCAAAGCTATAGATAGAAAATGTCGCGATATCGCGACATACTATTTTTTGTCACGATTCATAGCGGGCCATTAAAGAACATGCAGAGAAGCATGAAACACATGGCATAAAGGTGTAAGGGCTATAGAAGCGTTACAGTTCATAAAGAAGATCAAGCGTCTCGATGTCAAGCATAAAGTCATAAACAACGAGGAGGCGGGGAAGGTGAAACGAAGTGATCTGGAAGATGAAGCGAAACGTCACAGGGTAAAATAGAGAACATTGCCAGAAAGTATAAAAGCAGGAGCCCAAATTGGTACAGGGGTCAAAAATCGTTGTGGACAGTGTTGCAGAGCTAAAGGCAATAAGCCATTCTGGGCCTGTTTTTGGAGTTTTTTCCTCCACTTGTTTTGGTTTTCTCAAAACTGGAAATATTATGTCATTGTAAACTAATACATTCCTTTTAATACATAATTACAGAGAGTTGCATCTCATTGGCAAGAAAGGAGTTATTTTCTGCATGCAAAATTGAATGTTTATCTTTCCCTTTTCAGATTTTTAGGCTTATAGGTGAAGTTTAATGCAAGTTCTCTTGGTTGCTTCATGTGAATGTCTAAATCTGAACCATAGTTAAGACCCCAGAATCCAGCACCTAGCTTATCTGGATTGTGCAAGTTTGCAGGTTCAATAGGTTAGGTTGTATGCAGAAAACCTCATTATCTTCGGTTTTGTCAAAGTAGGATCGTAGCATTCTGAGCGTAGTTTAGTTCATTTTCTTTACATTTTTATTTTCAATTCTTTATTTTTTTGCATTTTTAATTACCGTCATTCAAATAAACAATTGAAAATTTACCAAATCTCGAAATCAAAAATAGATTCATCATTAAGATTAATTTACTTTGAGTCCATTGCAATTTTAGAGTAAAGTAAACCATAGTGCCCCTTGTTAACAGTTGCTTGCAACCACTAAGGTATTCCCAGCATCCAAATTGAATAGTATTATTGGTGCAAAAATCGAAACATAACAGAAACCTTGGAGAAGTTACTTGTGTAATTTCTTTGCAAGCAGAGGATTTGGGACTCGGATCCTATCGAAGAGTGTGTTTTCACAATCGGGTGAAAATACCACTCAACAATATCCTTGTAATATTTAGGCTTATCATCCTGAGTTTAATAAACATTGTTGATATGATTAACCATGAGTTGAGAGTCACCGAAGACTGAAATAACCCTAACCTACAAATTTAAGGTTGCTCTAAGGCCTAGGATCAAATATTCGTATTCTGTAGTGTTATTTTTGAAAGAAAATTGAAGCTTGAAGGACAAAGGGATGAGCT
Source organism: Wollemia nobilis (assembly GCA_028583015.1). NCBI lineage: Eukaryota > Viridiplantae > Streptophyta > Pinopsida > Araucariales > Araucariaceae > Wollemia > Wollemia nobilis. Next base: position 8,453,599 of record JAQPPZ010017110.1, read on the forward strand.
ATTTTTATGGTGTAACTAGAAAAAATCCAGCTCCAGCACCCTTCATGCATCAGGCTCCATCAAAAAACAAATTCCAAGGCTCAGACTCTTCAATTTCAACATTGAAGCACCCATCAGGGAACTCAACAACTATAGGATAGGTAGATTCTAGGGAAGTAGAGGCTAATTGATCAGCAATCACCTGACCCTTGATAGTCTTCTGACCTATGAAATTCATATCAAACTCACTAAGGGTCAACACCCACTTAGCAGCTCAACCTAACAAATAGGGATTGGACATTAAATAACGTAAAGGATCAAACTTTGCAATCACCAATGTCTTATGGCTGAGCATGTAGTGTCTTAACTTCTGATAAGCAAACACTACAACAAGGCAAAGCTTCTCTAAGGGAGTATACCTAGTTTCATAGTTGAAAAAAGTTCTACTAATATAGTAGATAGCTCTCTCTTTGTTTTCAACATTATGTTGAGCCAACATGGCTCCCAAAGCATGAGCGATGGATGCTATATAAAGTAATAAATACCTACCAAGCACAGGGGGAACTAAAATAGGTGGGGAGGTGAGATATCTTTTGAGGTCATCAAAAGCTTTCTAACATTTAGAATCCCACTAAAAAACTACATCCTTCTTAAGGAGCCAAAGGAAAGGTTGACACTTATCTTCTAATTGGGCAATGAACCGACGAGTATATTGCAACTTACCTTGCAAAATATGTAGCTCAGTCAAGGTGCGAGGAGGAGGTATGTCAATGATAGCTACTACCTTAGAAGGGTCCACTTCAATACCTCACCTAGACATGATAAAACCTAACAACTTGTCAGATGTGACCCTGAACACAAACTTGGTTGGTTTAAGACAAACCTTGTATTATCGAAGCCTTTCAAAGAATGATCCAAAATGTCATCCACATAGTCCTAGAGAATATCATGCATCATGTCATGGAAAATATAATTAATGGCCCATTGATAGGTAGCTCCTACATTCTTAAGGCCAAAAGGCGTGACCTTCTAGCATAAGATACCCTAAGGAGTAGTGAATGTTTTCTTGGCTTGATCCTCAGGAGCAATCATGATTTGATTGTAACCTGAGAAACCATCCATGAGTGAAATAATTCCACATTTGGTAGTGAAATCTACAATCGGGTCTATGTTGGGCAAGGGAAAAATCATCCTTGGGATATGCTAAGTAAATTTCTCAAAATTAGGTACATACTCTGATTTTTCCTCCCTTCTTAACCATAAGAACGATGTTAGAAATCCAATCAAAATAATTGATGGCTTTTATAAAACCAATTTCAAGGATTTTTTGGAGCTCCTCCTTGATTGAAAGGGTGACCTTAGGATGCATCTTCTAAATTTTTTGCTTAACAGGCTTAGCACTAGGCTTAACTACCAAATGATGCATGACAAGGGAGGGATCAAGCCCTAGCATGTTAGCATATGACCAAGCAAATATATCCTGATATTCTTTCAATAAATTGGTCAATTGCTCTTGCTCATTCATGGTCAAGGCTTTTACTAACTGAAGGATTCTAGGGGCTTCCTCATAACCTATGTTCACATCTATGGTCTCCTCAATAAGAATGGAAAAATCATCCTCAATAGGATATGGGGCAGGAATCACTTATAATTTCTCAAGGTCCTTTGGAGACATAGAACCAAAGTTTACTTGAGAACTAGAAGACTCAACTTGCATTGTGCAAGGGATGGGCCCATCAAAGAAGATGTCATTCTGAGATAAAAATTCATCTATAACATACAACTCTGGGGTTAAGACATTAGGAGAGGGTGGACCCTCATCCTTAACACTCCATTATAAACCTTTATTAGATTCATCAAAGAGAATATCTAAACAAGAAGAGTCATCTTAATCCTATGATGAAACATTTGTAGAAGAATTTTTAGAGGAATATTGTGATGAATTAATTTGGGCTATATCTTTTGGTGAGAAAAATAAATTCAAATGGATGAGGATATCCCATGATAGAAATGATTTTATTTTCAAATTCAAATTTTATACATTGGTGAAAATTGGAAGGAATAGCCTTCATTGCATGAATCTAAGGTCATCCAAGAAGAAGATTAAAATATGCCAGACAAGACACCACATAAATCAATTTTTATATTTTTGGTCCAACCCTAAGAGGGAGTGTTATAGTACCACAAGCCTCTTGAGAATCATTATTGAAAGTTTTAATGGCATCACTAGATGTAATCAAACCTTCCTTCTTCGATCCAAATTTTTGAAAGAAATGATGTGTACAAACATTAAGCAAAGAACCATTATCAATCATAACCCTTTTGATGAGAGTATCCATAATGTAAGTAGTGATGTTTAGAGAATAATCTTCATGTACTCCTAAGGGAGTCATATAATTATGTAAAAAAATTATATGAGGCTTGCTAAGAGAACCTACAACCTTTGCCATATCACTAGGAGAAATATATAGAGTTACTGGTTGTTGCTTCAAAACATTTATCATAGCTTCTTTATGGGCTTGAGAAGTTTGTAGAAGTTTTAAGAGTGGAATCTTCGCTGAATCATCCATTTTTTGTACAAGTTTTCTCAAAGTAGTTGTTATAATTCCAACCATGTTTTTATCATACTAGTGTGGTACACTTTTATAGGATACTTAGTTGGTTTATCTTATTCTATTCTAATTCTACTAGTTGTTGGAATATTGAAAACTACTAGTGTCAATGTGATCGACATAAATTAAATCTTGAACCACATGTTTCAATATTTTGCAAGAATTAGTCCAATGTCCTTCTACTCTATGATATGCACAATACTGATCTACTTTATACCAATGAGTTGTAGTATCTAGCTATCTCACTGGAGGTAATTCTATTGCTTTAGCATTCGATAGTTGTTTTAAAACTGATTCCATAGGGATATTAAGTCTTGTGAAGTTCCTTTGAGGAGGCTTCTGAAGTACAATATTTTGTAGGTTGTTATTGATATCTTTGACAAGCCTACTATCACCATTGCTTCCTATATGCTTACTCTTAGGTTGAGACTTAATTGGCTTATCTTCTTTAACCGTGAGTTGACATCTTCTAATGAGAGCTTGTTCCACTTTTCTTGCTAACTCAATTGCTTGATCTAAAGATGTGACAGTGGTAGTTTCTAGAGCATAAGATAATTGTTCTTGTAAATTACCAATGAATATATCAAGCATATATTTCTAAGACAAAGGTTGTCTTAATCGGCCAACTAAACTTCTCCAATGAGTTAGAAATTCTTAAAAGCTTTCTTCTTTACTTTATTTTAAATCATATAAATATCTCATAGTCACTTATCTTTCAATATAAGCACTAAAATTATGAACAAACATCTCTGTAGTTTTATCAAAACTCTTCAAGGAATAGTTGGGCAACTAATAATACCACTCTAATGCTACTCCAACAAGACTCTTTGATAATATTTTTATTAAGAGCATATCATCATAAATAAGATCATGATAAGCTGTCATGAATCCTCTTAAATGCTATATTGGATCTTCAGTCCCTTTATAGATTGGCAACATTGGCATAGAAAAATGCTTAGGATAAGGTCTAGCTGCAACAACATGATCCAATGGCTGACTACACATTTAATTATAGTTGTATGTAAACCCTGAAGGCTGAATCATATCCATCCTTGAAACCAATTGATTCACAACACTTGTCAAATTTTGCATTTCTAAATTATTATGTGTGTTTCCCATATTCTCTTAACTTAGGTTGGACATGTGAAGGTTGTTGTTATAGGTGGTGCCTTGTGAGAATGGAAGATTAACTTGTGGTGGAACAAAGGAAATAACATTGACATTAGAAGATGGAGAAAATTAAAAATAATTTGGGGTGCCATTACCAGTTGGAGGAACTGGTATATTCCATCCAATGTTGGTGATCACAGTAGTGGCATAAGTAGGTTGACAGGTTTGATTACCATGATTTAAATGTTCACTCAAAGAATTTTCTTGAAGTGGGATATTCTTTTCAAGTAATGCTTCTTCCTCTAATTCCATATCCAAAGCATGCTTATGATACTTATAAAAATTTCATATATGATCAAAATATTTAAAGATGATATTCTCATTAGAATATTTGATAGGATCAAGATGATTATCAGCCTCTTCTTCTAGGTTATAATTTTCTCTATCAATTTGATCATTCTCATGAAAAATATCATCAAATCTAAGAAGTCTTTGTCCTTCCTCAAGGTCAAAATCCATGGAGGCAAAAGGAAAAAGACAAGAAAAATAACTAAGACCAAATAGAACCTATGCACTTATACACAAATGAATTATATTTTTAAATATTGGCACACAATTTAATGATCTTGCTTATTTTTTTAAGAAAATTAAGTGTTCACGTCGGGTTCACCAAATATGTGGAGGGGGAAAGCTGCCCTACCACATACAATTCCCAAATAATAGGTTGTATTTTCAAGGAGAGAACCTTTTGTGGGGTGAACCGTGGGGGTATGTTTTTCTCTACACATGATGCTAGGGGGAAGGGTTTACTAGGAACGGTTTAAAGACTCACTTCAAGTCCATAGGAAATTTGAGATAGTTTGATGTATTCAGTTTAAGAAAACACCTAAGTTTGGCCTTGCTATATTTAAACTAGGAAAGCTAAAGGACAACATAGAAATCAGAATAAGATAGATAAAAATAGAATGCAAGCATACTAGAGCTAACCTAAAATGATTATGTCTTTTGAATTCTCACTAACCTAGGGTTTTATTTCCAAAAACCGTTAAAGCAAAAATATGCAAAATAGATGCACAAAAATTATCCCTAAATGCAAACTAAATACCTTTCACTTTTAGATGCCTAAGAATCAATAATTAAATCATATCTCCAACCAATAGAAGGAGTAGATCACTTATCTAGATAAATGGTTGATTTAGCCTTTTGTACCTCTTGTCCAATGATATCAAGAATACCTGTTTCTGCAAGATCACTCATGAAACACTAAAAAACTAGAATTAGTATTAGGGATCCTACTTATTTTTTTAAGAAAAGTAAGTGTTCACGTCGGGTTCACCAAATATGTGGAGGGGGAAAGCTGCCCTACCACATACAATTCCCAAATAATAGGTTGTATTTTCAAGGAGAGAACCTTTTGTGGGGTGAACCATGGGGGTATGTTTTTCTCTACACATGGTGCTAGGGGGAAGGGTTTACTAGGAATGGTTTAAAGACTCACTCCAAGTCCTCAAGATATTTGAGATAGTTTGATGTATTCAGTTTAAGAAAACACCTAAGTTTGGCCTTGCTAGATTTAAACTAGGAAAGATAAAGGACAACATAGAAATCAGAATAAGATAGATAAAATAGAATGCAAGCATATTAGAGCTAACCTAAAATGATTCTATCTTTTGAATTCTCACTAACCTAGGGTTTTATTTCAAAAAACCTTTAAAGCAAAAATATGCAAAATAGATGCACAAAAATTATCCCTAGATGCAAACTAAATACCTTTCACTTTTAGATGCCTAAGAATCAATAATTAAATCAGATCTCCAACCAATAGAAGGAGTAGATCACTTATCTAGATAAATGGTTGATTTAGCCTTTTGTACCTCTTGTCCAATGATATCAAGAATACCTATTTCTGCAAGATCACTCATGAAACACTAAAAAACTAGAATTAGTATTAGGGATCCTACTTAAGCCACTGTGTAAGAGATCTTGGAGGCACGACAGTCAAGCCCCCTAGGTCCTTTTAGATGACATTTTAATACAAAAGTGGAAATTGACCTTTGGAGAATTAATCATCAAACAAAATATAGTAACATAAATTTAAAAACAAAATGCAACAATATGATCTAGATGCAGAATGGAATGCATCAATGAAAATAAAATATTGAAATTACCCCTAGTGTGCCCTAGGGAAAAATTATGTCTCGCCTAGAGCGGGCATGATAACGTAGCAGCAAAGTCATGCCCTCCCTAGATGGGGCATGATTTCACTTTTGTAGACTAGTTTACCCTAATTAGGGCAAGCGAAGTTGCACCTCGCTAATGTTGGGTGTGATATCATTGCATATTGATGAAAAATAAAAAGCAAGTGCAGAAAATGAAATAAATGCCAAAAACTAAGTGAGAAAACCCTAATGGACATCGTAGAAGTAGGCAGATAAGATTGAATTATCTAAGTGGGCACTCTATCTCTTCGAGCTACACCACGGATCCACCAATTCACACAACAAATCAGTCCAATCCATGCAATAGAAGATCAAATCCAAAATTTGTACTTTGGGTTTAGCTTGCAGTAGAGAAAATAAAGGAAGAAGAACAAACTATCATAAATAATTTGATCTTAATAAATAATCAAAATTTTGTATTACTCGTATATGAAATTTGACTTAAAAGCTTCTCATTATATGATTTGGCAAGAACGTTTTTCCTTTTATAGATGAAATCGAAGGAAAAAATGTGGGAAAAATAAACCCAAAGTTGATGCCAAAACATGCTAGAGAGTTTAAACCTGGGTCTAAGTAGGCCCAAAATAATTAAATTAAATTAAATTAAAAATTATTTTAAAAACAATGAAGTTGCATCTCGTTCTAACAGGATGCGATATCACTCAAGCAAAGTCGTGCCTCATGAATACGGTGCATGATTTCACTAAAAACACTATAAAATGCAAAGAGAGGGGTGACGAGGTCTACCCTTTCCTTTTGTAGGGGTGAGGGACCTCTTAAATATTCTAATGAATATTGCCCACTCATAATGGGTCAATTTTCCATGTCTACAAACACCAATAAATTGTAAGCCCCATTGGCTAAGTGGAGCTTCTACCTGGATCAGATGTAGAGGAAAGGATACTTTTTTACTCCTACCAACATATCTTTGATAATTATCACAACTTTGACTAACCTTATGTGTATCTACGAAAAGGATAAGCCAAAAATATCTATCCTGAATGATCTTCAAGGCCATAGGCCTTTCCTACATAATGTCCACCAAACAAGCCAAAGTGGAACTCCTCCAAAATATTCTGCTTTTCAAATTCTTTCATGCATATGATAAGAACTTTGTCTATGCTTTTATTGAATAAACCATTCAGTAATAGGACATATTTGAGTGCTTTTAGCCTAAATATTTGCCTTTTAGAGGAGTTGAGATGAGAGGGACATCTTCCAAATGTGAATAATTTGATAAGGTCCTCTATCCAGTCATGATTGCCTAATACTCGGTTGGCAAGATTGCTCTCACTGACAACCTCGTCGTGTAATGGTACTAGCATTTGAGAAGTTGTGCTCTTAGCTAACTCTTGACAAATTATCCGACCATGAACCAATTTGGTTGGTTGAATCTCCACATCATACTCTTGAATATTTGAAACCCAGCTTGGTCTTTTATTGCAAAGCTTTCCTTGAATAATAAAATTACTAATGTCCGAATGAATGACATAGATAATCATTTTTCTTTGAGAGATGAAATGTCAAAATTTCTTTAGAGACTTCATCACCACATAAACCTCCTTTTCAATAAAATTGTACTTCTCTTGGTGTGGCTAAATAACTTGGTTGAGAAAAGTGATACACTATTCCTCTCCATTCTCTTTCTTTTGTGTAAGCACGATGGCATAACTCTCCTACTCGCCTACTGCATAAAGGATAAAATATTTAGAATAGTCTAGATTGATCAACACTAGTGCTTGAACTATTCTCTCCTTAATATCTTGAAATGCCTACTTCCTTTTCTTCGTCCATTTGAAATCTATATTTTTCTTCAAAATTTCTATCATTGGTTTCACCACCTAAGCAAAGTCAATGATAAATTTATAGATAAAGTTGATTTGATCGAAAAAGGACTGCAAGTCTTTCTTATTTTTTGGCAGCGATAATTTTAAGAGAGCCTCAACTCTCACAAGATCAATGGCTAATCCTTCCTTTGAGATCATATGTCCAAGAGCTTTCCCTCCATGACAGTGAAAATGTATTTCTTCGGGTTGATGGAGATACCAAAATCTTGATACTTTTCAAATACCTATCTAAGATAAGACCCATTCTCTTCCCTGCGATGTGAAAAAATAGTTATATCATCAAAGTAAATCATAATTATTCAGTTTAGAAACTCACCAAAGGTAACATCCATGGCTCTTTGAAAAGTGGCACCAGTATTGGAAAGGCCAAAAGGTATTCTTTGATAGGCGAAAGCGCCCCACTTTGTAGTAAATGTTGTTTTATGTTGGTCCTCATATTTTACCTAGATCTAGTTATAGTCGGAGAAACTATAAATCAATGAGAACCTTTGTGCTCTAGAAACAACGTGGAGGATCTAATCAATTTGCAGCAAGGAATAGTGGTCTTTAAAAGATGCTTGGTTTAGATTGTAAAAATATACACAGGCGCTCAGGTGGTTACAAAACTTGCTGAGGACTTGCATCATCCCCAGCTCACACAAAGATGATTCCATGGTCTGGAAACTTGAAGATTCAGGGATTTCATTGTTAAATCAGCTTACTACAGTCAAGAAACTCCCAATGATGGTCGGGACTTATCTAATCAGGTCTGGGTTCCCAATATCATTCCCAAGGTCAAATTATTTTGCTGGTTGGCCATCAAAAATAGAATCCTCACCATTGACAACTTGATAATCAGAGGGTTACTCATTCCCAATTGGTGCATCCTGTGCAAAAATGCCTGTGAGTCAACTTCGCATGTTTTTTTGGAATGTCCCTTCTCTCTTGTAGTGCTCAACCAGGTTCTTAACACCTTTGACATCTCCGCAGCCCTCCCTCATTCCATTCCCCTCCTTTTTCAGTAATATCCCCGACCTTTCAAGAGCAATCAACTTAAATTCATGTGGCAAGCTTGCCTTCACCTTTTCCTGTGGAAGATATGGCTCGAGAGAAATGCCAAAATTTTCAAAAACCAAGCCACTAATAAGAAGATTATTGTTGCCAAAATCTTGGCCCTTGCTGCGAAGAATGCCTCTCTTGTTTCGTCTTCCAAACCCCCCCTCCTGGCCTTGAATCGGACCTAACCAAACTTTTCAATCTTTCTAATTTCTCTGCCACACCCCGTACTTCTATTGACAGGTTTGTCATCAAGTGGGTCTTACCACCTACTAGGTGGCACAAGATTAATTTTGATGGTGCAGCCAAAGGCAACCCAGGAGCGGCTGGCGAAGGAGGAATTCTTAGAAATCACAGAGGAGAAATAATTTTGGCCTTTGCCCAGAACCTGGGAATTCAATCTAACAATATGGTAGAGGCTCGGGCTCTGCTCCAAAGCTTGATCCTCTTGGAAGGTTTGACCATCAATAAACTTATCATAGAAGGAGACTCGTTGCACTGTATCAACTGGCTCAATGGGACTTTTGTGCCTCCTTGGGCCCTTGTTTCGATTTTCCAAGAATGCAAGGCACTAATTGGCATTTACCTAGAATTAGTCATTAAGCATCAGTACCGAGAAGGAAACAAAGCTATGGACTGGCTTGCTAACAAGGGAGTTGGCAAATCTAACATTCATGTTTGGAGAGACTCCTTCCCGATTGGCCTAAGGGACGATTCTATAAGTACCAATGTCTGCACAATGTGAGTGGTTGGTAGGGGACCGAGTTTGTTTGCTCATGGAACTGGTCAAGTTTTTGCATCTTTTCTTTCTTCTTCTCCCCCTTCGGCCATGTTTTGGCAACTTGTCACGATATCGCGACACCTTTCACCATTGGCCGTGAAATTTTAGCATGTCGTGATATCGCGACATCCCTTTCCCCTCTGGCCGTGAGGTTGCTACTTGTCGCGATATCGCGACACTTCTTTCTCCTTTGAACATGGTCTTGCAACATGTCATGATATCGTGACACTTTTTTCCTTCGGCCGCATTTTTACAACATGTCACGATATCGTGACACTTTTTCTCTTCGGTCACGATTTTGCAACATGTCACGATATCGCGACACTTTTCCTCTTTGGCCGCGTTTTTGCAACATGTTGCGATATCGCGACACTTTTTCTCTTCGGGAACGTTCTTGCAACATGTCGCGATATTGCGACACTTTTTCTCTTCGGGCGCATTCTTGCAACATGTCGCGATATCGCGACACTTTTCTTCTTCGGCCGTGAACTTGCAACATGTTGCGATGTCACGACACTTTTTCTCTTCAGCCGTGATGATGCAGCCTGTCGCGATATCATGACACTTTTTCTCTTCGGCCGCGGTCTTGCAACATGTCACGATATTGTGACACTTTTTCTCTTCGATTGCGGTATTCCATCTTGTCACGATATCGTGACATTTTTTCTCTTTGGCAGCGGTCTTCCATCATGTCGCGATATCGTGACACTTTTTCTCTTTGGCTGCGGTCTTCCATCATGTCGCGATATCACGACACCTTTTCTCTTTGGCAGCGGTCTTCCATAATGTCGCGATCTCGCGACACCTTTTCTCTTTGGCTGCAGTTTTCCATCATGTCGCGATATCACGACACCTTTTCTCTTTGGCAGCGGTCTTCCATAATGTCGCGATATCGTGACACTTTTTCTCTTCGACTGCAATGTCTCTTCTTGTTGTGATTTCGCGATACCTTTTCTATTTGGCCATGGTTTTGCATCATGTCATGATATCGTGACACTTCTCTTCGGGCACGACTCGGCAACAGGTCACGATATCGTGACACTTCTTCTCTTCGGGCATGAATTTGCAACATGTCGCGATATCACGACACCTTTTCCCATCGATCGCTTTTTTGCAACCGATCACGATTTCGTGACACTTTTTCTTCTTTGGTCGCGATAACGCTGCTTGTCGCAATTTCGTGACTCTTCTTCTCTTTTGGCTCCAACCTTGCAACATGTCACGATATCATGACACTTCCTTTCTTCTGGTAGCAACCTTGCAACATGTTGCGATATCATGACACCTTCTCTCCTTCAGCTCCGATGGTGCTTCTTGTCACGATTTCGTGACATCCCTTCCTCTCTCAGCTACAACGATGCAACATGTCATGATTTCGTGACATCATTTCCAAACTGGTCGCAATTTTGCGACACCTTTCCTCATGTGGAGTTTTGCTCGTTCTTTGATCTTTAGTTCTTGGACCACCTCGGTCGATCTAGAATTCATGTAAAACCTCTTGTACAAGGTTCAAGGACCTTTCAACACCCTTTCAACCAATCAAAAAAAAATATACATAGGCAAATATCTCCATTCTTTTTTCATGCTAGAACCAAGTTCGCCACCCAAGTTGAGTGTTTTATGGGATAAATGAATTTTGTCTCTAGCATTTTCAACAATTCTGCTTTCATAAGTACTTCAATATTCATACTAAAAGGTCGCTACTTCTGTCTAAAAGGCTTCACCCCTTCCTGCAACTCGATGGTGTGCTAGATCATATTTTTTTCATATCCTTTCAGATCGTGATAGCTCCATGCAACAATATCGAGGAAATCAGAGCATCGATTCTTGATGTCCTCGAGCTCATCTAGAGAGTAATCTATCCCAAATTTGATAATCTTAGCAGGTCCTAACTTAAGTTCGGTATACTCTTTTTCATTCACCTTGATCCTATGCTTCTCTAATCTATCATTCTGATCAAAGAGGCTCTCTATATAATCAATCCTTTCAGGATGTGATTATTCTTGAGTTGGATCAAACCTTTTACTTCATCATCATCCAACATTCTCCCTTTTGCACTACCAGCTTCTTTAATCATAAAATTTACGATATGTTCATTGTTATCAAAAAATTGCTAGTATATGTTATTATCTGGGATTGAAGGTCTATAAATCATCCTTACGATCTTGGGCTTTCACACCACACTCTCAATAGGGTAGAAGTTTGCACCAAGGGATGTCAGAATATCTACATGCTTATTAAATCACTTTAACATTCAATGCATCAAATGATTCGAACAAATCCCATACTTTTTTGTGGTACATCTTTAGATAATGCATATTTGAAATGCACTTGATGGTCACCTGGTTGATAATCAACTCAAAATCATCAAAAATCTATAGTTATTTAACACCAATATTTTTTGCTTTCTCTAGGCCCAAGCATAGTGCTCCGTGCTTGATGGCATTATTTGTACAGCTCCAGGTCAACCAGTACAAATACATTTTATGAATTATTGAAGGATATAGGATTACTACTCCACCTCTAGCACCATTCTTGCATCAGGCACCATCAAAGTACATTATCCATAATTGATTAGGGGTAGAATCTAGACTGTTAGACACCTTCGCCTCACCCTTCTCAAGATTATTTATAGTATAGCAATCGATCTTTATTTCCATAATCACATTAAAATAAAGTATAGAAAAATCATCATCTAATTGAAGCTCATATAAAGCTTCTTCCATCAGATCCATCTCCTCTAGCTCTTCAATCACCATGTTCATTGAATCTGCAATTTTGTCTTCATCTTCAATCTTCTGGATATGATATGTGGAGAGCTTCACATTATAAATGTGTATTCTCTTCCCTTTGAACAGAATCTCCAAGTGAGAATAGTCCAATAATAGGTATTCTCCCAAATTAGTTGTGAATTCTCTAGATAAACACATGCTGAAGTATGGTTCCAAGTCTACCACAATGACTTCTTGTATGATAGTAATTTATGGTATAATATTTTGAAAAATTGGGATATATTTGATTACTCCTACTATTTTGACAGGAGTACCATCCAACTTCAAGACACCTGGGCTACTTATTGTATACTCCATTCTTATGATTTCGCATGCTACCTTTGGCATGGTAGTGGTTGCCACACTCGAATCAATCATGCAATTGTGTATGATCCACCCCTCCATCCTAAGAGATAGAATGGGATAGGTCTATTCTTCCCTATGGTTGAATTGGGTAGTGTCTAGGCTAGCACTATCTTTGCAAGATTTTTCTTCTTATACTTCATAAATTTTAAATATTCTTGCAATAGATCCACTTTTCCAGGTAGTTGTAGCGCATCATAAAGAATCACTTTGGTAGGAATATTCTTTAGTTCTTCAACAATATTATATGATTGCATGTTAGGTTCCATTGATTCACCAATAGCTTCAAATTTGGTCCGGTACTACTACGTAGCCTCCACCCTCTGACGCTTTATCAGAGATGGGTACTTGAGTCTCCTTTTTACTTGTTCTTTTGTTTTGGTCTATACTTGTATAGTAGCAGGTTGCAAAGTTGGTGCTTTCACTTGCATTCTATATTTTTCTAAGGTAGGCAAAATATCTTTCAATAGGCTCATTTTCTTTGGATGTTGGCACAGGCACTTTCACTTTAAACTGCTTCTTTTTATTCTATTCCTTTTTCTGAATGGGTACCTTCAGTGTCTCCATCTCTTTCAAATCTACTATGATAGGTTTCTTCTCAGACCTTGTAATAATAGAAACTTGCTCAAAATTTGGAACCATGAAGTTGTGATTAATATTTGAGATCATGTTAACTTGACCACTAGAAGCACCTTATGCTAATGTCTACACATAGTTCAAATGCACCATGCAGGTATCTTCACCATGAGGGTTGTTATAGGTAGAGCACAAATATTTTTACTTCGATGTGCCAACTTCTTCATTAACCAATACGGTTGTATTTCTCTTAGTACCTTTTCTAGTTGAAGTCGCTTGCTCTCTAGTAATTAGAGGCATTTGAAACCTTCTTTATCGAAAGTCATCTTCATCTTACTTCTTCTTGATGTATTTGATTTAGTTTTACATTATCCTTACTGTTGAATTAAGTGATTGCATCTCCTACAATAATTTTATGTGGGGATCAGTATTTTAGGGCATGGGAGGTGCTGGCAAAGGTAAATGTACTGGTAAAGAAGGTAACATTGGGACAAGAGGAGGTGGAATTATTGGAGCAGGTAATTGTAGGACTAGAATTGGTGAAATTTGAGGTAGACTTGAGTTCCATGAAGGAATATGATACATAGAAGGCATGGGTTGTGAAAAATCACTAGAATACAAATTTTGTGGAAGATCAGGAAGAATAGGTATTGTTACCTTTGGAGGCAACTTACCTATGGTAATCAGATCTACTTCAGCATTTTGTGCATGTGTGTACAATTCTAGAAATATGTTGATATTGGCTTATCATATGGCTATACCAATATCAAAGTTAAAAGTTCAAAGATAGTAAAACATAGCTTGTTCATGGATTTTTCGGAGACCATCAGTGAGTCTTTACCCACTTTGAGTGAATTTGATATTGAGATCCACTATTTCCTCTTGTGGGTGTCTTTGGATGTTTGTGAATTGATGTAGTAAGAAAAATGATCAGCTTGCTCATGGAAAATCTTAATCAATAATTATTTTTAACTAATCCCATATGGTGATAGTAGCGGGTAGCAAGGACCGGTACCAATACAGTAACTTTCTTTTGAGGGACAACATAAGCAATATTACCATAATGTCTCTATCTATGATTTCATGTATTGTTTCCAAAGAAGCCATATCTTGGATGTGCTTGTAAGTAGTCTTACTTGTACCATCATAGGTGGGAAAATCCTGCAATGCTACTTGAGGAACTGGATTTTGAGCTTGTAGATTCAAAGCTCCTAAGGTATTCCATACTAAAAATTGCCTTGGGGGTAGCTACTAGGGTGGTATATTTTGAGCCATGTGGATTGATGTGTGTGGTTGGGGAGGTGAAAAACTAGTAGTTGTACTAGTAGGACTTGAAGGAATGAAAAACACACCAGCTAACTAAGAGGATGTTGTAGTGGATGGGGCAGCTGGAGGAACTAACCTAGGATGTTCTCCTAGTGTCAAGTTCATAAAACTCTACAGTATCTTCAAAAATTTTGTCCTTTGATATTGTAATCATGAAGAAAGCTTTCTCTCACTTCATGTTTGGAGGCTTTTGGGTAGATCTGACTCACCAAATATTCTAATCATACAGTACTAGGTGAACATCAAACCTTAATACTATTAAAAGTGGAACCTTTTGAGTGTCCCACTAGGCATACCAAAAATTGTTGGTCATGAATCTGCCTCGTTACAATATCTATGCCCTGTGTGCCCTAGACCCAACCAACATTGAAATGCCAAAGGAAAGGAATATCCTCTAGGCCAATCTCCAGAGAGGGTTGGCTCCCTTACTAATCCTCCACTGGGTATAAGCTTAGAGTAATAGGAAATAAATGGAAAATGATAGAAAGAAAGGGAAATATGGCTATAAGTCAGTAATGTAGGATGGGGATAGACTAATAGCTAAATTTTCACCAAGCAATTAATAGCATGCAATGAAAACACAAGCGTAAAAACTTCTAACAATTATGCAAGAAAATGACCCCTAGAGTGCATTTCAATGTTCACCCCCTCACAAGCAAAGACTAAATTCAGAAGCAGAATTCACTCACAACAAATAATGGAAATGAAAGCTTTCAAAAATTACATACAAAAAATTATCAAGTGCAAAAAACTACTCAAAGAGCTAGAAGTCGAAGCATTTCTATTGATGCAAAAAACTTAGTCTTTTTCTGTAGAGTGTCCATCCTCCTTTTTTACAATGAAAATGATTAGTATTTATAGAGATATTGTGCCTCTATCATTTAATGCATATACAACAAAATACTGGTAGATCAAAAACCAGCATCCATATTTTCCTCCTAGGCATTAGTGACATCTTTATTCAAAATACTCTTCATGGATACAACGATCCTACTTTGATAGGAGAATCTCATGGGAAATTCATAGGATTAAATGGTTGAATCTAGCTTCAGTGACAGTGCATCGGGACACAATGAGATCAACTAAAAATATGGAATTTGATCTTCAAATTTGATTCACCCTTATGCATTGGAAATCATTTTTTGCTAAGATAGTCCACCATGTATCTATGCCATCTTGAAAAATAGCTCATTCGGGTGGTAGTGTATTGGAAATGAGCCAAAAAAACATTTAATATTGCATCTTCGAAGCAAATTTTTTGGAAATACATCCCGTGTTACCTCCAAGAATTAAATTCTATCTTTCTTTATCTCTTTCTAAGAAAATCTTCAAAATTACGTCTTCGTAAGCAACATCCCTGAGAAATTAAATTCAAAGAATTAATTTTGCCCAAGAACAGGATAAACCTTTTCGTAGCAACAATAGGTGACAATGCAATTTGGTTTGACATCTTCAAAAATTTTGCCCATTAGTCACTCTTTTTAATTACCATATTTGATTTTGCCTCAAAGGAGGGTGATAGGGACTTTCACCTCTTTTGAGAGGCGACATCACTTCTAATAGCTTTAATTTTGACGTATTGCTCTACACAATGCTTTCACTCGAAAATGAATCATCAAACCCCATTCACCTCCTAAAGAGGTAAAATCACATGGCACCTCTCAACAGGGGCGTCTTCAATTTTACTATACCCTGACTTTGCATTGAGCACTTTGCTTTTGTTTTTCCCATGTCAAATTTGAAATGGGCCCCACGTTGCCATTTAGCTCTTTTAGCCTTAAACATATTTGAAACCTTTTTTACCCCAAAGAGGGGCGATAAAGAGTTTCACCCCTTACTTGGGGTAACAACATCCTTTATATTTGCTATGTTGTGTTTACATCGGGCTCATGCCACTTTAATTTTAAATTTTTTTAAAATTTCTATTTTTCCCCAAAGAGGGGTGACAAAGACTTTCGCCCCTCCCATGGGGTGAAGGCACTTTTAAAAATCTTACTTTGATTCGTGGCAAGTAGCACCACCTAACACCTTTTATAATATGTTTCACCCAACAAGAGGAACGAAAGGGAGTTTCACTCCTACCTATGGTGAAAGTGCCTTTAATTTAAAATTCAATGAAGTTGTTTACATTTGAAAATAGCTTTCACCCCAAATAGGGACGCCAAAGAGTTTCGTCCTTCTACCGAGGCAAAAGTGCCTTTAGTTTTTTTAATTTTAAAGTGGCTACCACTTTTAAAATGACTTTCGCCCCAAAAAGGGACGACAAGGGTTTTCGCCCCTCAATTGGGGCAAAAACATTTTATTCTTCATTTTAACTTGAAACTTTCGCTCCTTCATTTCTATCGGGTGATTTTACTCATTTGGAATTTGTTTCACCTCAAAGAGGGGTGAAAGTGATTTTTGCCCCTCAATCGGGGTGAAACTAATTTCTTTCCTCCCTTTGACTTCCTCGAATTAAACCATGGTTTTCATATTATTGGGGTAAAACACACTTGTGTTGCACTTTGTCTCTATGAAAGGCAAAAAGGACTTTTGTCTTTGACAAAGGGTGAAACTATTTTTTTTTTTTTTTTTTTGAAGCACTTCTCCAAAATTGATCTCTTACCGGCGCATTGGTTATTACTTCATTGCATTCATGATTTCTATGTTTTTTAGAGTAATTTAAATAATAAAAAGAGGAAAAAATACAGTAACTAAGCAACAAAATTGTAGCATATTTTTTCAATTAATTTATCAAAAATTTGCAATCAACATTCAACAAAATTGTAATGTGGCAAAGTTGCAAAACTACCAACAGAGACAAATGCTTTTTTCTATGTGATGCATAAGTTAGATTTATTTTAGATGTCCCATAGTAGTGGATGGACATGAATATAGTCATATAGTGTTCATATGTGTTTGTCTAACAATTTCTTTCAGGGCTAAGAGATATATATTTGTATTCATGTGTGGTATAACTCGACTTCTCTTGTTCTAGCCCACTTTAGTGATGAGTGTGTTTGTTGAATATTTCACACTTATTGGATACCACACGATTTTTTCTTACTATAGTGGCATGTATGTTTGGATTTCAATATCATGCATGTTTTGACCAAGTTAAATATCATTAGGGATTTTCTTCACTAGTGTCATCTCATCTTGCTTGTATAGTATCTCTTCTATGATTTGAGAAATATTTGAAACAACGTTTCACATTTCTATTTCAAGTGGGGTGTTATGTGATTCCTTGTGATTACACATGGTTTGAAGTAATATGCCATAATAGTTTTTAGTGGGGTTTTATGTAATATCTTGTTATTTGTCTCAAGATCCTAATGAATATATTTTCTAAAGTTTGAAAAATCACATCATTGAATGCTACTCAAGTTATATATGCTATTAAAAATCAAAAAATGACAAGCATGCCATTAAATGATACTCAAATCATACCTTCTAGTAGAAAAATAGAAATACATGGCATCATGCCATCATGAAAGTAGTAGAAACATCATTGAAGGTTACACAAATTATATGCTATATAAAAGAAATATCATATATACGCATAGTGGTAAATATGGTATATGATGCACTAATTGCCATCATCCTAAGCTACCCTATGTCCCAATAACATAGCCCCATCATCCATAAAATCCTATTTATACACTACTAAGGGTGTCATGGTGGCTACAAATAATCATATAATACTTACATATAAGGAATATGGCTATAAATTTAGCCTCTACACACATCATACTATGTGGTGGGTGCATGAGTTATGGTATAATAAGTTATAGAGTAGGGTCATTTTGATACAAACATCCTTCATCGCTCTAACTCTCCCTATATTTGTGCATAAACTATTTGAGACTACATCAACTACTGCTACAATCCATGCTCCTTCTGTATGGTCTTCTACCTTAGTCATAGCTCTAAATTTCTCTTACAAAGTTGGTAGGTTATCTGGTATCCCCTCAATACGTATACCAAAATGGTATTAAGCTGGTATGCCTAGCTATACAAGTCAACTAGCTACTCTAATAGGTCAACCAAGAATGGTGATTGTAGTGGAAAACTACAACATATAGGATGCTCCATAGGGTGACTCTCTAAATTCTATCAATTAGCTACCTTCACTCCTAGGATGTCTCTCCAATCACATGTAAAAATAACAAGTGTTAGAATCATCATGTTAATAAAATTATATACTATAGTACTAACATACTCTAGTGTAGATATCTAAAATTGGATGACTTATCTTGCATCTATTTTCAAAATAAACCAACAAACTAGCTCAATCAATCATAAAAAATTGTTCAACTTCAAAAATTATAGACAAAACCCAGCAAGTATGATCCATCGACTCAAAGTGAATCTTATTTTAGTATGGCGTGTTCATAAAAATCCAAAATTTTCTCTTAACTGCTAAATTTGATCTTTAACAATCAGTAGAGCGAATACACTAAGTAGCAAATTTTCTTAACAATGTATTCTCATCCAAAATTTGAAAATCTAATTAGCACCTATAGAAGCTTACCAGGGTGCAAATATCACCTTGGCTAACAACCTATGAGTGCAAATGGTCATCAAGAATGGAAATAATAGAATGGATCCCCTTCAACTTTCCAAGGTGCCCCTAAAATTACAATCAAAATCAATCAATTAGTCAACAAAACCAGCCAAATAGTGAACTAGACTAGCTAGCATGCCAACCACCTTGCATCTCTCATTTGGGAAAATCTAGGAGGGATAAATGCTATAAATTGACCTCTTAGGGAAGCATTCATATATGACTCTCTTTTGCAATGAAGTGCTATCAAATTCACTAGAAAAATAAACAAGCAATAAAGTACTACCAAAATCCTCTTGTGGAGCCACCAATGATTTTGCCACAAAGCAAGGAGAAGAGGGGCATATTGTGTTTGAAATCTTGGAAATGTATTTTCTAACATACATACTATTTTATGTTTCAATCATTACTGACATTTTCCTTGATTACAATTTGTATCCATAGCATAAATTAATACATGTGCTTTTGAAATCTAACCATTGTTTTGTGAAATTTTTCCTTGTCTTCACTTGTAGGAGTGTTAGGAAACCATTACAAAATACAAATAGCCATCAAATCTTCTATTGATCCAACAATGGACCCCTTTTTTTATGCCTTGATAGGAGTTGTTTTACCTTCTATGGATTGAGTGAGTCTATTGAGCTAATTTGTCTTAGGTGATGTATTCACTTAGAGTTTATATGTGGTCCTTTCAACAAAAGTGACCATTATGTGTCCTCCAGCACTCAGAGTGAATCCACCAAGCAAAACTATTTCAATATGTATATACATATGGAATATCTATGTGGTTATTTTAACAAAAATGTTCATCCTCTATCCTCCAACACCTAGAGAAAATTCATCGACTAAACCTGTAATAGGAAACGCATTTGCCATAACTCTAATAAAACTCAATTTCTCTATTTCGCCTAGCATCTAGTCTAAAAAACTTTTCCATTTGCATCCTTTTGATATATAGAAAATGTTTCTTTCTCAACATACCATGTTATCCATCCAGTTTAGTCATTATAGTGAATTCATCAAGTAAAATAGTTCTAGTTGACATATTTGCTACAATTCTGTCTACATCCATATCCAAGAAAATTTCGCTTTGATTTTTGTATAAACAGAGGCCCTGACTATGCAAACTAGGAAGAAATGATATTTTGGCTATTTGTAAGGCCCCCAAATCATAATCTTCATTTTTTTTACATTTATTCTACAATTCTGAATGAATCTACTAGTTGAAGGAATTTCAACCAACGTATTTACATAGACAACGTATTTGATTCCAAATGGTGTATTCACACTAGCCATCAAAATAGGTAATTACCCTTGATCCTCCATTTTTAAGTTCATTTCATAGACTTTTTTTTTTGTTTCTTGTATTTTTATTTCCTTCTAGCACATATAAAATAGAAAAATCAAAATAAGCATTAATCTAGTTAGCATTTTATTTTGTTTTCATAGGCATTCAAAATTTATATCACATGTAGCCCTAAATTATGAAAATTTTAATGATTTCCTCCTTCTTACACCCCTATATGTATTAAAAAATAAAAGGAAATCCTTTCATAAAGTAGATAGCAAATCATCAAAATAAAAATTGCATATAGGATAAATACTTTGTCTTTTGCATCCTTGTTTTCATATTGCATTGCATTGCACTCTCATCCTACATATTAGATCCTAGGATAGACTACCAAAACCTAGGTTCTTGTCAATAAATTAAACATATAAAATAGATTAAGGAATCTATAAATCCTTTGGTGAACCCAAAATTGTCACAACAAACATAGTATTGCATGCAAAACATAGTCATATCCAAAACGATGGGTTAGCAACAGTGCTATCTTGCCTGAGTGTGGATGATCTAAAAAAGTATAAAAATGCACCCCTAGGGCCAATGCCCCAAAGCATGGTGTGTGACCTTTTTGGCATCCCACATACTTGGTGAACCCTATGTGAATCATATCACTTGGCCCTTTTATCCAAAATAAAAACCTTGTTGCTTAACATCTTATCCTTAACCAAGATAAAAATTATTATACTTTATTCAAGATCACTTAATATTATTTGCTTATATAAATTAGATTAAAACAAGATAATAATAACATAACCAATTATTATTTCTACGAGGGGAAGTTTAATGACCTCTTGATCAAACTAATGTACAAACCTTTGGAATAAATTCTTCTTAGCTAGTATATTACGGTGGACTAGCAGAAGTCACAAGGAGGGTTATTTTTCAAGGTGACATAAGGATATCAAACATATTCTTCTTTGCTATAAGTACTCTAAAAAAAATTTAATAAATTGAACCTCCCTTTGTCATGTTTGAACCTCCTTATGTAACTTGAAAAATTGCATGACAGATGGCACAAAATATGAGTGATTTATCTAAACTTCCCAAGAAGCAACCTTTGATCAAAAACCCTACCAATGAGAAATAAGAGGAAGAAGCTCCTCCTCTAGGATTCTTTCTCATATTCACAATGAACAAGGAGAGGTAGTATTCAAATCCATGGATCACCTTATCACTTTCCTATGAGAAAAAAAAGAAAGCATTGAAGCTACTTTCAAATCAAAAGAAAGGCTTAACTCTATCAAGGAAGAATATTTTATGTAAATTTTGCACCAACCTAGATCCAACCTCATGAGTTATCAACAATGAGGCTTGATTATCACCACAACTTTAGGAAGGAGATCCCCAAGTATCCCATCCTCCTCAAATAATTTTGGATCTATATCTCCCAATATATAGCCACTCAAGTTAAACCCTCTAGTCTCTCTACACCTAAGCTATCCATAAGTTCAACATATATATGTTCTACCTAGCATGCCTTATGCTCCAAATATGGTTGTTTCTAACCCGTTATATGGCATACTTGCACAAGCTAACCCCTCTTTCACTAGCGTTCCTTCTACTAACATGCATTTTCAATATTATCCTAAATTTAGTAACCCAACGGTCCCTTATGGATCATCCCATACAAATACTTAGTATTACCCTCCAATTAACCCTCAGTCTTAGTCTATCTTACCTTCAATGCATTATCCTCGATTTTAGGATTTCAATGCTAGGTTAGAACAATTCGCAAGAGAGGATTTATAATTCAAAAAATAATTAGCCTCTATTCAGGGAGGTGCACCTACGAAATATTCTTACAAGTATTGTTGCAATGTACTCGTAGATCCTATTTTGATTAATAGACCTTATTCTTTAACCTTTGTGTTACCATAATGTTACCATAATTTTGGTTATATAGAAGATCTGGTGATCCTATAGAGCACCTTCAAATCTTTACGATAGCAAGCCATGAAATCAAGTATAATGAAATGTTATTTCTAAAGCTTTTCCCCATGAGTCTTGGTGGCAAGGCCCTATAATGGTTCTATCAACTACCCCATCACTCAATTAAGAATGTTTTTGAATTAGTCAAAAATTTTATCCAACATTTTGTCATCTACATTATATAAAATTAGACAATTGATGATTTGTATCAACTTAAACAAGGGAAAAATGAATCTATTGGTGAATTTTTATCTCAGTGACGAAAGTTAGTTAGAAAACTACCCTTTGATTCTCCACCTAAAGAATTATTGTGTATTTTTATATGTGATTTAAAAGAGCATATTTCATATCCTGTATAGATTACTTGTATTGTAACCTTTGATGATGCGATTAATTTAGCAAAACAAATGGAATTTGCCCTTCAATAGAGAGGGCAACTAAATATCAAGAAATAAGAAGAGAGACCATATTTTCCCAACACCAAAGGATAATGTAAGAATGAACATGTTGTAGGTAATGGTGTGACTAATTATCAACCCAACACCAACCCCAAAATGGGTAATGTTAATATCCATATAGCATTGAGCAAGTTAATTTTATCTAAATCTCCAAAAAAAAACTCCTAGGAAGTTTACTAAATTAAACCAAAATTTATCATATGTATTGAAATAGTTGTTAGATGCAAATATGATAGATTTACCCCCTATAATACAACATGATCTTAAAAGGGAGAATATCCCTTGGTTCAAAGCTAACTAGCAATGTGTTTTTCATCACACTAATGGCCACAATACGAATAAGTGTATTACTCTCAAGATTGTAATACAAGATCTTGTTGACCTAGGTCATCTAGTGGTTGATGGTATTGAACAAGAAATGTCCTTCAATCAATAATTGGGGATATTTTAGGATCCCCTACCTAAACATGGATAAAACACAATCAATCGAGTGTAATACCATAGTGTCCCTCCACTTGATTACAATATGGTAGGGATGATTCATGTTTGCACCACAACTAGGTAATAGGTAAGGGAGAAAGGTCAAGCTTCTGAACCACCTACTAAACCATTCGTAGTTTTGTTGTTGAGACATGCAAATCCTCCTAAGGAACCACCTTTGGTTCTAAAACCATAAGAATAAAAAATACCTTTTTTACTTCAATAAAAATTAGAGGAAACATCAGCTAAGATCTCCATACTTGAGTTATTTCAAACCTTTCCAAGCCATAGATAAAATATATTTAAGCTTTTAATAAAATAGATAGTGCCTAAAAATATCACTCCCAATAATTTGACTAACATGGTGGGGTCACTTGCTATGAACCATGCAACTATATCCTTCTTTAAGGATGACATTCCATTGACCTCTATGCTCGAAGAGATACCTTTTTATATCACTTGCAATATTGATGATCAATTCATAAAAAGGGTTATCACTGATAATGGATCATCCATTCATATTTGTGGTCTTAGCTTTATTCATAAAATAGGGATCAAAAAACAATATTTGGAAAAATTATACATCGTCATAAAATCTTATGATGAGGAAGAACAAGAAGTTGTAGGTACCATAGTCTTGCTAGTAAAAGCAGGGTCTCACATTTTGAATACACTATTTTATGTGTTATCATGTGAGGTAAACTACAACCTACTTTTAATATGAGCTTGGATCCGTGCAATGCAAGTTGTTCCTTCAACATACCATCAGTGTTTCAAGTTTGAATATCAAAGTAAATTATATAACATAGTGGTTGACCATGATATTTTTGCTTATTGTTGGAACATCCAATCAAAAAATCCAAAAACCAAACTTTATCCTTTATTAAATGCTTCTTTTCCTTTTAATGTTGATACCTTAAATTTCAATCTACCTAAGGAAACAAGCATCCACCAAGAAGGAACCAGTCATCAAGTTATGGAAAAAAACAAAGAGAAGATAGAAGATATACACAACATAAACCTTAATGATGAATGTTATGTGCTATTAGCCTTAGACTTAGTTAGGATGCACTTTCCATCCTATGTTTTAGGGTTACCTTCTTGTAGACACCAAAATCCAGCCACTTGTAAGTCATCTATACCTTCCTATTAGCCACGTGTCAGTCATCCACCTTCCCGCAATTATTTGGCCCAATTTCACCTTTTCCCGCCATTATTTGGCCCAATTTCACCTTTCCCGCCATTTTTCATTCCCAAATTTATTTAAATTAATATTTATATATATTTTTTAATATTTTAATATATTTTAATATATATATAAAGATACTTTAAGTGATTTAATCTGAGCCGTCCATCCTTCATTTAATCTCATCCGTCCATCCATCTTAATCTGTTTCACAACCTAGATTTATTCTCTACCCTTGGATCCACTTTAATCTTAGCCACACGTTCAAAGTGTCGTTAAAACCCTAAAGTGTGCCCTAAGAGTAGATTATAAATTGAGTCACCTTGATGGCTCAAACCCTATATCTTTTGCTTTCTCTTTTACTATCCCTCTTTTGTTATATATCGCTATCTATCTCTTCTTCAGCTAAACCTACCCATCCATCGTCGTCCCTTTTTGCCGCATCCGTCGCCAACTTCGTCGCCATCCCTTCTGCAGCATTCTGCAGAATCCCCCATTCTTGTCGCAAGTGCCCGCGGGCGTTTACCCGCAGCCACAGACGCAGACCGGCGTCTGCAACCCCGATCCAGAAGCATGCGGGTGTTCAGCGATCGCACCAGGGTGCCTTCCGCAGCCGATTTGACAGTTACATCACTTCTAGGTGTCGCCTGGTCTCGTCGTGTTAACATAAAAAGAGGTATAGATTCTAAAGCAAGTAATATTTTTATGTATTAATCCGCCGTTAGATTCTGCATTCTATTTATTTCATTTCTAGGATTTTAGACTGTTTTTGAGGTCTCACACAGTGGAGCCCTCTTACTAGTTTCTAACCTTTTTGTAGTTTTAATGTGTGCAGGATTTTAATGGCAGATTTGATTGGATGATAGCAGCTGCTTAAGCTAGAGTGGTCCGAGCCAAAGGATACAACGAAGCCCACTCATTCTGTTGAGGTTAAGGATACATTCCTCGGAGACGCCACCATATTGTGCCGCCTAGGGTTTCGGAGAACCCTAGCACAAATTGTAATCTTGTATCACGAAAAGGGTTACAGGCCCTGTTGTACTCAAAAGGAGTTTCTAAACTCCATTGATTAATAAAAATCGTTTGTTTTGTACAACTGTGTTCTGCATTCTTTTACTGTGATTTTATTTCTGTTTGGCGTTGTATCTTTAATCTACACTTCTAGATCAGGGATAATTTTCCAGATAGGAACTTGCACTTTCATATCTATGGGAATGATGGACAAAGAAAGAATACATGGGGCCAATCCTCACCCGATAAAGCAAAGTTATACTTTATGTTTTCTTTCCAATATTTATCCTATCCCCAAGAAAATCCTTTGTAACTTTAGCTACACAAGAAAAGGTTTAGGAATTTAGGAATTCAAAGACAAGGGAGCAAATAGCCTTTAGAAACCAAAACTTGGCTTGAGCGTCATGGATTGGGGTATTTTCATGATCACAAAAAGATCATGTCTTCTCCTTCTTCTAAAAATTATGATGATGCATGGTTTTATTAATTTTAAACACTATTAAAATATGCTTTAGCAATAGGTCTAGACTAGGATAAAGAGAAGGACATTGAACCTCTCCCTTTCACCAATTCAGATCTATTTTTACAATATGAATGAATCCATCTTGTCAGTATTGAACCTATTGAGGATATCAATCAAGACCCCTATGATAACTTTTATAATGAGCACATACAATCTTTAGTGTATGAAGATAAAGATACCCCATCTCATTCAAAGGCTAATATTGTATCAATATTAGCCATAAATGATTGTGAGGTTAAAATTTTACCTCACTCTCCTTGTAGGAATAACAACAATGATGTATCTCCTTCTAGTGATATCCCTATTTAGGGAATTATTTCTTTAGATCCATATCCCTCACAACTATTTACTATGGAACAAAAAACTTTAGTGGCTAATGAGCTACAGAGTGTAGGGGTCATACCTTCCCCTCCATATTATGAAGATGAATCCAACATACTCACTGAGGAAACCTTAGACATAAACATAAGATTGAATTACAATCCTTGAATGATAAAGTTAGGAAAAATCCTAACTTTGGAAGAGAGAAAGGAGTATATGAAAATTCTAACTGAATATTGTGATCTCTTTGCATGGTTTTACACAAACATGCCTAGACTGAATCCATCTTTTGTAGTTCATGACTTAGTAGTCAAGCCTAATTCTAAACCTATGAAACATAAATTACGAAATATGCACCCAAAATTTTCTTTGTTAGTCAAAGAGGAACTCCAAAAGCTTTTAGAAGTCAATCTCATCAAAGCTATTGACTATTTTTATTGGATTTTGTAGATAGTACAAGTTGTAAAGAAAGAAGGTACCATGCGAGTATGCACATATTTTTATGATATTAACAAAGCATGTCCTAAGGATTATTTTTCTTTGTCAATTATATACATGATAGTAGACTTATCTATTGGATGTAGAATGTTATCCTTAATGGATGGAATTTTTGGTTACAATAAGATATGTATAACACTAGAAGACTAAGCTAAAATAATGTTTACTACTCCTTGGAAAACTTTTTATTATGAAGTTATGTCATTCAATGTTTACTACTCCTTGGAAAACTTTTTATTATGAAGTTATGTCATTCAGCTTGAAAAATACTGGTACACTTATCAATATGCCATGACATATATTTTTCATTATATGATGCATGATATTATTGAATATTATTTCAATGATATTATTGGATGATCAATGAAAAGAGCAGCTAATGGCAAGGACTTTAAATGAATATTTGAGATAC
Organism: Wollemia nobilis; assembly: GCA_028583015.1. NCBI lineage: Eukaryota > Viridiplantae > Streptophyta > Pinopsida > Araucariales > Araucariaceae > Wollemia > Wollemia nobilis. Next base: position 8,480,927 of record JAQPPZ010017110.1, read on the forward strand.
TATGAGAATACAAAGTTCACTTAAAACCCTCCAAATGTATATTTGGGATAACATTTAGTAATATGTTGGGCTTTATGGTGTCTAGGTGAGGTATCAAAGTATATCCTAATAAAATATTGGTCATAATTGACATGCCATCTTATAGAAACCTAAAATAACTTAGAACCTTACAAGGCAAAATTCAAGCAATAGGGAGATTTATATCCCAATTGAATGATAAATGCTAACCTTTTTTATGACTATTACAAAAAGGAATCAAGTTCAATTGGGATGAGGAATGTTAAAAGGATTTTGATGCTTTGAAAACATACTTGTTCTCTCCTCCAGTCCTTGTGCCACCTAACCCCCTTAGGCCACTATTGTTGTATATCATGGAAACGGTCCATGCTTTGGATATCATGTTGGCATAATATGATGAGCAATACAGAGAACAAGTTGTTTACTATATTAGTATAACCCTCATTAGTTACAAAACTAGATACACCCCTTTGGAAAAGGTGTTCTTAGCCATGGTATTTGCTTCCCAAAATTTGATACATTATATGATGAATCACAATACATACATCACAGCTAAGGTTGATCTGTTGTGATACCTTATATCAAAACCTTACTTGTCTGGTAGGGTAGGAAAATGGGTAATGACATTTAATGAATTCAATCTTGATTTTGTTAGTCAAAAATCGGTTAAGGAACAAGTGATAGCCAATTAGCTAATAGCAACCACTTTGTCCGCTAGTCACCCCTTAGAGATCAAATACCCCAATGAGATGGTGTGTACTCTTGATACATCACAACCAAATTCTTGGACTCTTTTCTTCAATAATGCAAGTTGTGTTAAAGAAGGAGCAGGAATTGTCCTGGTGTAATCACAATAAATTGTAATTCCATTATCTATTAAGATTCAATTCTTGTGTACTAACATGGTTGAATATGAGGATTTTATCCTTGGGTTACAAGCAATGTTGGCCCTAAAATTCACTAGCCTCTCCATTTTTAAAGACTCCTAGCTTATAGTCAATGAAAGAAATAGGATTTATTAAACTAAGGATGATAAGCTAAAACCATATAAATACATTATGGATAACTTGATGGTTTCTTTTGAAAAGATAACCTTCAATATGGTTTCATGCTCTAGTAATCACCAAGTGGATGCAATAGCCACTAGAACATAACTCATGCCTCTAGAATTGAAGGATGAACAAGAAACAATTATCATCCATCAAGTTAGACAACCAACAACATTGTCAACCAATCAATAGCATTTGGCTATTTTATAATTGAAAAAGCATCGATGCTCAACTCTTGGTAGAAGAAAATATATGATTTTCTTGAGAGTGATGTTTTGCTTGAAGTGATGAACCACAATGAGTGAATAAATCTTAGGAAACACACATATTGATTCATTGTAATTGGAGAATTCCTTTATTGAAGGGACTTTTATGGTATTCTTATAAGATGCCTCAATGTAGACGAAACTGATGTGGAAAATTGAATATCCTTAAGATTTGTCACGCTATTCAAATTCCCTATGACCCACAAGAAAATATGTGAGCTCTGGTAGACTCACCACTTCATCCTCGGATAGCTTGATAACTAAATAGGTTAGGTCTAGACACCCTAATATGAGCCTATAATGATGTTCCTTAAACAAATATGCTCAACCAGATTTTAATATATTATAGATGTGCAAAAATAATTACCAAGCATACAATGAAAGCATTTAAGATGTGAAATAAAACCAGTGCCTTTTCCATTGGGTTATCATAGAAATTTTTAATCATTCATATGAAAAGGAGATAAAAGGTAATAAAATTTGATAAACCCACATTCATTTGAATATCGTAATCAACATGGATTTTTAAATCAATGAGATAAACATTGCCTATAAATTCAAATAATTTAATATACAGACAAGAAAACACATACGCATTGCACTAAAATATGCCAAAAAGTAGAAACTAGATTATTTGTATTATATTCAAATTATAATGGCCATAATGACAAATCCCAATAGATTGCATAGGTCTTTCAATGAATACAATACAGAGCTCACCCTATTTGAATAACGTAACAAGAGAACTATTATCTACTGCCTTAATTATGGCGACAAATAGACTCTGGCTCCTTGAAGTAGCTTTTGGAAATGATCTCAGGTAGACTACTTGACTCTTGAAAATACCTGCACAAAGGTTGGAAGAAGTAAGAAATGAAAAAAAAAAAAATAGAGAAGATATAATAACCCTCATAGAGCACTCAGAATACCTCTCGTAAGCTTCCTATACAATTTTCTTGATGATCAAGCTTGGTCACTTTGGCTCCTTTTATAACCGGGATGTCCAAAATCTATTTCAAATACTTGGTCCTAGTTCATGTTAGAATTAATGTAGTGTGCACTATGCCTTCCTTGACACTTGTCAGTTTCACTTGACAAGTGTCATGCATTTCATATAGGCTTATGCCTATATATTGTAACCTTGTTTCATTTGTAAAATATCTCATCTTGTTCATTCTATTAAGTCCCAACAATTGGTATCAGAGCAGGCTTTCCCTGCCCTGTGAAACCCCTTGAGGGGGGATTTCCCTCATGGAAATCCTCCCTCCCCCTGATTTTTTCTTTTTACTATTTTTTTTTTAATTTTACCGAGGGAGTATGCTCTCCATCATTGATGGATCAGAAACCAGACAGTTAAAAATTTAAAGTTTAGGAATTTTTTTTTCTTCAAATTTTTTATTAAATCTACCCAATTTTTGGAACCCGCAATTGGCCTGGTTCTGATTTTTCCAACGCCACGTTCTCCCAGAATTTGAATTTATGTAAAACATGTTCTTCCTCGTGGATCCGTTTGAGAGTGCAGAGTATGCAGATCACAACCTAAAATCCAGATTTATATATATATTTGTGTGTATATGCTATTCATTTTGTCCAGATTTAGAAGCAATAAGGTGCACGGTGGGAATCAAACCTGTGCTCCAGACTCTCTGCAACGAGCTTTATAAGCGACACTGCCAGCTTGCAGAGCAGTCTATTTTTTTAGCTATTACAGGATCTTGTTCTTGTTATTTTTGTTTTCCCAATGGTGGTGCTAATTGGATCCACTGTGGGCTCAAAAATGGAGGTGTGGAGCCTCTGGGACTCAAACCCCCGACCTCGTTGCAATAACCTAATCGAGGAATGCTTCGAGGAGGAGGAAATGCTCATGGATTCTGAGATTCACGGATGGATGCTCGTTGGGAGGGGCTACATGAGGTCCAACAACATCCCTTGTTCGAGGCATGGGGCATCCTATTACAACTATCGATCCAGTGGCTAGGTGAATCCTTCGTGGATATTCATTCGGCTTATGTGAAGTTAAACAGAGAGCAGTAGAGTTTAGCGATATGTTTTTTGGGCCTAGATTGGAACAAGATGTCATAGATCAGTGCAACGTCTCTTTCTCATAATGGTGCTGGACATAAATCTGTTTGCATCGGGTTCATATAATTCTACCTTTCCATATCCAAATTTGTATTTTTGGGGGGCGCTCGTGACTTCTCCTGTGCATGGGTCGACCGTGTCTACATATCTGTATGATTGCTATACCAATGGAGGCGGAGCATCTCCGTGACATTCGCTCATGGCCCTGAGCGAGTACTGCTTCTTGGCATCCTCGTCAGCCATAATACAGGCCTACAACTCCGCTATAGCACCATGGCCTCACTGGATGCGAACGACGATGAGCATATCGTTGTGATAGGAGTTTTAATTTTGACAAATTTTGCACCATGCTTCCGACGCAGAGGATACGAGGGGCACGACAGTAACGAGGAAAGGGGACTAAGCTTTATATTTTTTTCATCAACAATTATGAAGTCACACACAAGTCTTTTTATATCTTCTCCTTCTCCTCCTAGCCAGATTCAGTGCACAATCCAAAAATAAAATGCCACAGGACTTGTCGTCGCTGCAGAGGTCTCTCAGCATGAGAAATCTTGATTCTAATTTGTATTCAAATTATTTTTCTTCTATTATGGGTAAAGGTTTCAAGCCCTATCGTGGCCATCAAAGGGGTGGTGGGGAGCTCCAAGGTAGAAGAGTGGAACGACAATATGCTGCAGACCAGACATCATGGAGTAGTCGAGGTCTACGATAGTGAACTGATAGATCTTTGCCATTGCGGATGAAGAAGGCAGCATGTGGAGTAGTCATGGACGCCCCGAAACACACCTGTGACATGCCCCTTGTTGACCGCCTGAGCCCACGTGGCCGAAATGGTGGTAACACTGTTCAAAATTTACAAAAGAATCCTTTGATATTGGTACAACTGTCTGGGAGAATCCAACGGCACGATGTTGGGGCTCGTCTCCATCACCAAGACCGCCATGCTGGCCCTCAAGGACCGTCGAATTTGATGCCTCTTGCGCGATTGCCGACTTGAATTGCTAGCTTTGTTGTGCATTTTGAAAGGGAATGATTTTATTAGTGGACAAACTTTTATTTTATGGTTATGAAGGATAGCCATATTTTAAAAAGAAAAGGGTATTTTTATATAAAGTGGAAGGGGACCACTTTATATAAAGTGGAGTATGGGGAGTCATATATTTGCAAGAAACAATGTTCTATGTTGGAGGATTTGTATTGGGTGGCCTTAGGCCATTTTTTTCCACATGGAAGTGGGAGTTGAAGGCCTTCATGGTCTCTTATTGTATTTTTCAGATGATAGCCCACATGGCCCATGTTATTTCTACTGTAAGGGTATTTGTTGTCAAGTTGCCTAAGTGACATACTGTTGTTTTTCCCGTGTATGGAGGACTTATTGAGATCCGACTATAGCCATGTTTATAGTCGTTAGAAAGATTTTTTCGAGCCAGACCTAATTGTGGGGTCCATTTTCAGTTTTGAGACTGATTGCTATCCTATTTTTAGGCTCAAATATTGTTGTATTCTAGAGTGCATTTTCGGTTGAACCCGACACTCTATGTAAGTGATCCTAGTATCTAGTCATCTTCTCTATAGCACCTGGTGGATGCAGCGGCTGGTTACCCATGCATTACGGTGGGATGAGACGATCACAATAAGGACACCTACTCTAGGGACTATAGACATAGACACCCTAGACTCTATCCAAGGTTTTTTTGGATCTACTTCTGAAGACTACAGACGAAGACACTTCAGAAGATTCTCTTATTTTCTTCTTCTCCTCCATATTTGGCTTCTATGGCTCATTTTATTGTATTGAGTACATTTTTTGGCAAAGATCGACACTCTTATATGGCTCATTTTTCATTTGTATTAAGGTGCATTTTTGGCTGAGACCGACACCTTCTAGATTGAGTTCACCATGAGGAAGGATTTGATATTCATGGTGGATCTATTCAGTGACCTACGAGAGGCAACATCCTCTAAGGATGACCTGCAGAGGCAACAGACCCATAAGTGGCTGACCCTAAGGCACCCATGATGACCCTGAGGCACTTAGATGGCTGACCCAGTGGCAACAGACCCATGGAAGTGGCTGACCCTGAGGCAACAGATCGAGATGTATACATAGTGAATCTAGCATTATTCATAGTTGGAGAGCCAAGCACAAAGAGCATGATCCTAGACCAAATCAGCAATAAGAGAGGATGATAGGTTGTTTTAGAGAAGTCAACATTAAGGGGGAATGTTACCTAATGTTGACTTGTTTTTTTTTTTAGTTAGGATAGTGCACATTAAGGGGGAATGTTAGAATTAATGTAATGTGCACTATGCCTTCCTTGACACTTGTCAGTTTCACTTGAAAAGTGTCATGCATTTCATATAGGCTTATGCCTATATATTGTAACCTTGTTTCATTTGTAAAATATCTCATCTTGTTCATTCTATTAAGTCCCAACAGTTCAGTCACATGTTTTCTTCTCGGTCCTGTGTCTCTTCGGCTTCTTGAGTTTGTTATGGAAAAATCCAGTTGATTCCAACTATCAAAATTTTTGTAATGCTACTATTTGTTCAAGACTGCATCACCTATTACTGTAACTCATCTCTTTGGCTTCTTTAACTCTAACTACTTTTGATTTAAAGGGTACTCTCAATAGTGGTGGGCTAGCCATTTAATCATACCTTATAATTCATACAAAAGGTAAATTTATGTATATTTTCTTTATTCATGTTATCCTAGTCATCTGTCTCTTTGTCCTTTGACAATATTTGACTAGGATCAATGCAAATACGATTTTAAGATGAAACAGAGGGGGACCTGGCGTGATAGTGAAGGGAGAAAAGAAAAACCAAAACAAGATGAAACAGAATGAAAAACAACATGGATGATTGTGGGAATAGTTGGACACAATGGACATGGAAGGCTATAGACAATGGTGGTGATATGGTGCTTTGTGGAATGAATGATGATGGTGATCAAGAGAGAATACCTAGAAAGAGGAGTACAACGATGTATGAGAGGAAAAAGAGAATGGAAAACGAGATCTAGAGGTATACAAAATGAGAGGAATGATAATAAAGGTATACCTCCATAACTATACTCCATAGGGGTGATACCTTTGTAACTATATTTCATTGAGGTGCTTGTATATTTCTAAAGTTGACGATATGCTGAGGCTTTAGCATTTTATTCCTTTTTACTACGCCTTTTGCATCTTCTAGTGATAAAACATAGGAACTTTTTACATTGCTTACAATCTTCTATGATCATTTTCTTTTACACACTCTGGTCCATCATTGCTACTGTATTTTTTACTTCGACCATTGCCTTCATATAAAGCCATGTTGAAATCATCAATTTCATTAGTTGATGACAATAACATCATGTTCTATAGATATGAATGGATCTGATATCTTGAACCTACCTTGGGCCAATCCTTTGAGTTTCTCATTCCATGAACTTGCCTTTATTAGTGCAGTCTATGAGGTGCTCAGCTTATGTGGTGAGTTTTATTCACGTGGTTCGATACTTTCTCCTTTGATAATTTTTTGAGTTCACCAAGGTTCATAGCTCATGTTGCTTCTACTATTGTCTGAACACCCTTAGGTTTATGGTTCTTCTTTTGTGCTTACTCGAGCTTCTATACTTTGTTTCAACCATAACCTTAAAATCTACCTTGGGTGATTTACTAATCTTCATATGCTATAAAGATATATGTTCATCTTAGGGGCACCTTCTAATTTCACCACTTTTGGATCTTGGGTCGTCCACCCCTTCATGCCATGTGTTAGTTTTTGAATAGTGAGACATGTGCCTTTCCAGGTGAAACATGCATCGTTGATCTCTCTAGAATTATCTAGGCCATTGATGACTTTATCGCTCTTCATTTTGGATTATCACTTATGCGTCGCTAATGAGCTTCCTTGATGAGTGATGAAGCTTTTATGAATACATGGTCTCTGATTTCCTAATATTGTCGTTGATGGATCAACAACAATACATTTTCAAGGGCAATGATTAAAGCTCCATCATTGATGGGATTACCTTGTCACTGATGAATGAGAGAAAGAGGAAAGTGATTAGTTATAGGTGAACCTTTAAGGATTTTTAAAAATGCTTAAGGCAAATGACCTAGTAGACCTAAGGTTTATTCAATGCACGATGGGAGGGGAACACTTAATATAAACGATGGCCTGACCCTTGGATGACTCAAAATAACTTTATTGTTGATGGAATTTTGTTGCCACTGATGGATCGGTGATAGGACTTTGATAAGGGCAACAAGGGGTAACCTTTTTAGGCTTAAGTCATTTCACAGTCATTTATGGAGAAAAACCTTTATTGATGCATCAGTGATAGAATAAACTTGGACTTAGGGGATAATCATTTAATTAAAATATTTTGCTTATAGGCTTAGATATGTGAAGATCAAGCAACAACCTATATGACCTAGGCTAAGGCATCACTGATAGGGATCGTTTTTCATTGATGGGTCGATGAAAATACATTTGTATGAGTAATGGATTACTCTTAGGTTTACACTATCACTAATAAGAATGAATTTTCAATAATCAATGAGCGATGAGGACTTTGGGCGGATGATAAGGACTTTAAAACAACTTTGTGTGACTAATTTTATTGAAATAGGGAATGGTTAGACCACAATGATGAGACCCTTACTTCAAACTTAAAATACTTTATTGCTTATGAGGCTACATTGAATGTTGATGCATCAGTGATAAGGCTTTTGCAAGAGCAACAGTTGAATTTAATTTATGCCAAGGCCTAATATGGTCACTAATTGAAATAGTCTATCGTTGATGTATCAACGATGATGGATTTGGATGAGCGACAGTGTATTTTTAAGTTTAGGCTATCGTTGATGACTTATTATGGTCATTAATGGATCGACGATGGGGTTTCAAAAGGGCGATGATGACTTAGGATGGTTAGGCCTCAATAAAATTTTATCAAGAAAATGTTAAGGTGAACGTCTAGGCATGCTTGCAGACTTAGGACTTAGAAAAATAAAAACATAAATGGATTTCATGGTTTTTTTGTCCATGGTCTATCCTAGGAACTCAACATGAACTTTATTATTATATCATGGATTTTAAAAATAATTGCAATGGTTAGATGCCCTAGGAACTCAACATGAACTTTATTATTATATCATGGCTTTTAAAAAGAATTGCAATGGTTAGATGCCTTAAATCATATGGGGTAAATGAGGGGGTATGTGTGATGAAAACGTTAATGGACTAAAAGGTATTTTTAAAGGGTAGAGACTAAATAATGAAGTTGGGGTAGATGATATGAAACCAAATGGAAAATTTTACAAATATAGGTCTTAATAATGGATGAAATGGGTAATATGGTGAAGGATGGTGTTATAAAAATAATGACTTTACATGTGAATGGATGGATAGAGATGAATTCATGAAAGATATAAAGGATTAAACATGAGAAGGCCTAGATATATTCCTTCAATTACCATGAGGTATATTTTGGATTGGAATAACTCTCGCAATACTTCCCTCTTTTTGTATCGAACACCAAATCCTATAATCACCTAGACACTCACTTTTGATAACTTTTAAAAATTAGAGGTGAAATATATGTTGGGATTTTTGAAGCCCAACACAGGCTCTGTCTAGGACAAGAGAATTGTTTGATTTGACAAGATTAAAAGTTCTCTTGAGCACCCTATAATATTTGATTGACTTGATCATTCCCATTTCTTTTTTGGACCTTCTTCAATAGACTTGTGACAAGTGTGACCCCTACAAATATGCCTTCTACCCTTGCTATTTATAGACTCTTTGGTGCTTTAGTTCCTATGATTAACCTGATCAAAATCCCAATAGGCTTTTATTTAGATGTAAACACACCAAGAATAAAAAACTAAGAATAATATCCTAATCACCTAAGAAAATAGATGGACTCAACAACTTATTGGACTAAAATAGACTGAAAGAAAACACACGGTTTTTTTTAACTTTATGTACAAGAGGTAGACAAAAATAGTTCATATGAACTAATCCCCATCATAGGGATGGTACATCTTTAGATGCTGGCCATTTATCAAAAATTGCATTTCTTCTCCTTGTAGGGTCTACAACCTATAAGTATGATGGCCTATTTTCTAGATGATCTGATAAGGAGCCAACCATTTTGGTTCCAATTTGTCCTTTTATCCTGGTTTGTCATTCTTTCTGCAAAGGGCTTTCTCTTGGCTTTCTTGTTGAAGACCTATGTTGTTCTCTGAATTTTTGGATCATCCTCTTGAAATAATTATCCTATCTTCTTCTAGCTTGGCAATTCGATTCATTCTACTTTGCCAACTATTTGGCTTCTCATGGTCTTGAAGTAATAAGGCTAAAGCTAGTTTTTAAATATGTGAAGGGAGTAACCTAGGTGTTGTAGGTGAGTTGGAGAGGAGAGGGCAATCCTCCAAGGGAGGTCCCAAGTTCGAATCTCCACCCTACCAAAAAGCTAAATTGGGTACCCAAAATCCAATTGATAATGTTTGTGCGGGCAGGGTCGGGTGCGACCCCCGGGTGACTTTGACGGTGTAGAACCCCCTGTTCGTGGTCTCTTAGACCAAGGCGGACCCGCAAGGGGTTTTTCGCTTAAATATATATATATATATATATATATATATATATATATATATATATATATATATATATATATATATATATATGTGGAGGTAGTAGGACATTTTCTCAACATATCAATTCATAAGGTGTTTTTCCTATTGCTCTTTTAACAAAAATTATATCAGCCCATAAAGCAAATTTTAATTCATTGTCCCAACTCCTTTTATTTCTACCAAGAGATATTTTTATCCTAGTTATGAGGTTTTTGTTTGAAGATTCTACTAGGTCATTTCCTTGGAGATAGTAATTAGTTGAATGAGCCAATTCAATGTTATATCTATTGTAGAACTCTACCATATCATATGAAATAAAACTACTACCATTATCAGTAACTAGCTTCTTGGGTACTCCAAATCTAGTTAAGATATTCTCCTCTAAAAACCTAATAATTACTTCAGTGGTTGATTTCTTCAATGGGGCAACTTCTACCCACTTAGTGAAATAGTCAATAGCAGTTATTATCCATTGATGGCCTCTTGAGGAATTTGGATTAATTTCCCCTATCAATTCTAGACCCCATTGAGTGAAGGGAATCTCCACTATTACAAGTTTTAAAGGTATTACAAGCATCTTTTTCTTACCATAAAATATTTGGTAGTTTTGGCATTTTCTTACAAACTGATGTACATCCCTTAACATGGACGACCAATAGTAGCCTACTCTCATTATTTTGTTAATAGTTGTCTTAGGTGCAAAATGTGCTCCACAAAAGCTAGTATGAAATTCTTAAATTATTCCAGGTGCCTCCTCTTGGAAAATGCAGAGAATTAATACGCCACTTGGATGCCTCCAATACAATTTATTTTCTTGAAGGTAATATTTTTAAGCTTTTAATTTAATACTCCTCATTTTGTTATGAGAACAACTAGCTGGGAATACCAATGTTTACAAATAATTCACCACATCCTTATACCAGTCATCTTCATATGCCTTCATTTCAGTTTCCTGCCATGCATTTACTATTACCATTGTGTTGTTAAAGTCTTCCCCTCATTTGGTTACCATATACTTGGCCAAACCTTACCCTTTAATGGTATTTACATCCCTTAACTTGACTTCATACTATTACAATTTAAATTTCCCTCTGGCTGAACTGTCTGTAGGTTTATTTTGAGTAAGACATCTTCAATGGTTGTGTAAGGAATGCAAGCTACTACTTTGTTTGACCCAAAAATTCCTTTAAAATCCTCTAAGGCTTTTATTAGTGAGAAGACCTATTTTTATATCATGGTATACTTCAACTATGATCCTTTTAATCCTGAGCTCATGAATACCGATGGTCTCTTTATGCTTTCTACATATTTCTATGATAATATAGCAGCAATGGTGTCTTCTAAGGTAAAAGAGTATATGTTAAAATTTATGTGATAATATGGGCATGCTAATATAGGGGCTTGTGAGATAGCATCCTTTATTCTTTGGAAAGCCTACAAATTCTCCTTTGTCCATCTTATAATGCCCTATTTTTTTATCATGTTATTTATGGGATTTGTGATTTGAGCAAAATTTGGGATAAATATCCTAATAAAGTTAATCTTACCAAAAATGACCTACCTCCCTTCAAGTTAATTGGTGGATGAATATTTGCAATGGCCTTAGTTCTTTAAGGATCAGTATTAATTCCATCTTTAGAAACAATGTGTCCTAATAGCTTGCCTTGCTTTGCTCCAAAGATACACTTCTTGGGATTCAGTGAGATGCCAAATTCCTTACATCTTGCAAACACTTGGGTGAGATGCTCAAATTGGTCTTTAGGATTTTTAGAGAAAACGATTATGTCATCCAAGTAACTACTACCATATTAAATATTAAGCCTTTGAAAGAAAAATTCATGGATTTTTTAAATGTAGCTCTTGCATTCATCAAACCAAAGGGTATCCTGAGGTATTCAAAGGTTCCCCATGGAGTGGTAAAAGTTATTTTGTGTCTATCTTTAGGATTGACTTGAATTTGATTGTAGCCAGAGAACCCATCTAACAAAGACATCTTGGATGATCCTACAACAACCTACAATAATTGCTCCATGTTGGGCAGAGGATAATTATCCTTTAAGAAATTTTTGTTCAGATTTCTAAAGTCCACACACAACCTGATATCTTTATTTTTCTTTCTTACTAGCACTAAATTGGCTATCCATGTAGAGAATATTATTTTTCTGATAATCTTAGCATCCAATAACTTCTGGACTTCCTTTTGCATTATAGGGTGTAATGTGGGATTGAACTTCCTCTATTTTTGCCTATGTGGCTTAGTGCCTTCTTTCAATGGAATGATATGCTTTATTACTTATGTATTAAAAGTTCTGAGGTATTCATAGCTCCAAGAAAAGTCATCCTTATGATTTTTCAAGTATTTTATGTAGTCTCTCTTTTCTTTTTTAGACATAGATTTTTCAACCTTGACCATTTTAGGATCCTGTTCAGTTCCAATATTGATTTTCTCTCTTCTAATACTTGCAAGGCCGGTTTGTGAGCTTTATAAAAATCATCAAATAGGATTTCTAATGAGATCAAACCTTTGGATAGTTTTTTATTCTTTAATTTTATCATTTCTATAGGCTCTCTAATTACATTTTTTATTTTTTCTTCATATTCTTCATCACAAATTATATCAACATAATGATTCTGCAATGTCATGAAATCTTTGATATCTATATCATCTTGAAAAACTTGTAGATATACTATATTATCCGATATGGATGGATGATATACTGAAATAGTGGGAACCTCTCTTGATACTATGTATCTATCTCTAGACTTCCTAATCCATAAGAATTTATGACTAACAAATTGGCTACATGATTTTAATCTCGAGGAATGTATATGATATTGAAATCTAGGAATTTATCTATTTATTCCCTGCTTGTATTATTTTTTTTTTTGGTAAGTAGTGTTTGTATTTACAACGGGTTTTAACAAGGATCCCAAAACCTGATTACATAAGCAATGGGCCTAGGGCATCAATCCCTTGAAACTGAACACCAAAACAGAAATCCCGCCTAGCGGTAACAGTAAGCATGAAACAATCCCTCTCGACGGGAAACAAACAAATAAGAAAGAAAGTAGTTTTGGAGATCCCGTCCAGCGGGGAGAAGCCAAAAACCACCATCGAGAAGATCCCGCCCAGCAGGAAGCAAAGAAAAACTGTTACAATAAAATTCCGCCTCGCGGGAAGCAGTCAAAACCACCACAAACAGTCCCGCCAAGCGGGAAGCAATGGGGAAATCCCGCCATCCAGGAAACCAGCAGAAAATAAAGGATCCCGCCTCACGAGAAAACCGGCGAATTTGGTGGATCCCGCCCTGTGGAGAAACCATCCGCCCACCGGGAAAACATTCCGTTCAGCGAGAGCCATCCTGTAGGAAGCCGACAGCCAGCACAGAGAGGATCCAGCCCATCAGGAAGTGACCAAAGAGTTGTACCACAAGGAACCCGCCCCGAGAAAATAGAAGAGGATCCCAGCAGCAGGGACCAAGAATCCCGTCCAAGCACAGAGCCCGTCGAGGATTCACAAGAAAAATGGGGAAGCTGTCCAAACCCTAAACCGTCACCTCCATCGCATCGAGAAACGTAGGGGACCAGATCCACGCGAATAACCTGCAAAAAAACCCCAGGGGGAAGCCTGAGGGAAAAATGGAAGGGATCCCAACCAAACAGGGATCCCTGCGAAGCACCAGTCCGAAAAAACAACCAAGGAAACCCTAGCCGACCGGGAGGGGCGCAGATAGTGGAAAAGGATCTCCCCCAGGAGATCATCTGCAAACAACCACTCCCCGAGAAGGATGACCTGGGTTGAGCCAGGGACTGGGCAGGAACCAGGAGCCATGGGAAGGGGAGCAGGGGAGGACCAGAGCCCTCCCCTCTCTCCCTGCTTGTATTATTTTAACCGAGGGTGTTTGGTCTAATATTTATCTTTAATCTGTTGTATTATTGTAAAAACCCAGGTCTAGCTCACCTGGTTGTCAAAAATACAAATTCAAAATTTCATTTAATATGATAACAAAACCACTATTTGACTTTTGTACACCCAACTTTGAATTAGTATATAGGCATAAATGTTTGCACTCCGAGATTAGTATCTGCTACATACAAAATGATGAGTGCTCGAGATTGACCAGATCCTATAATAAATTGTCATATTTTGAGACCTACCTTCTCATTCTTCAGTTCTAAGTTCTTAACAAGGGGTTATCCTTCTAGGGTCTATAAAAATTGTAAGGGTGGATGCATATTTTCCCCATCTTGTAGCATGGAGGACATTGGTCTACTAACCTTATCTTTGTCCTAGTGGTCCACTGATCTCATCTTCATCTTAGTTCATGATTAAGATTTTAAGCCAATGTTAAAGTTAGCATTGTTATACCTAGTTTCTTAAAAAAAACCTTCAACTAAGGTGTTATCAGGACCCACCAATACTCTGGATTTGGGTTCAGGTATCTTAGATCATATCATAGTTGACGATAAGACCTCTCATTCCATCTTTCGCTAGACCTTCCAACCTTAAGGCTGGCACCCCTAGTCTTGAGTTAGGTTAGCTATTTCACAACTGGATTATGAGTTATGAGAACCCTCACATACTACCTTGTACGATAACCTAGAACGATATACTATTTTGTCATTCGTTACTCTCCATAGCATATGATCCATTGACCCTTCTATTATTGCTAGAGAATGGTTATCCTCAAATCATAATAGCCACCACTACGAACTATCGGAGTTGGGTAGATGTCATCCTTCTTCATGGCATAATATGCCATATAATAAAATTTTATTACTCTCCAAGTAAACCATCCTCCTTGATGGTTGAGCATCATAATTTCAGTTTATCCCCTATATTTACCTTCCTCCTCGATGGTTGCGATGGTCAAGTTAAGTTGGAAATAAATTATGGTTTTTAGTTAAAGATGAGTTGAAGGAAAAACTATTCCACCTTGTATTATCTTTTAGAAAAAACTATTCCACCTTGTATTATCTTTTTGCCTACATCTTTGGTTTAAATAAAATAACATATATTGTTAAATATATACGTCACCACTTATTTCTAATACCAATACCAAGTAACTCTTAATCAAATAATGAATCTTATTACACACTAAATTAATCATACCGACTAATTTGGAGAAACTTACAATAATATTTTGATAAATACCAACATAAAACTATGTTTCCAACATAAAAAGCTTATAATGGACTAATAACTTTCGTAAGCATGCTTTCCGAGTTGACTTATCCTCTATTAGATTCAATCAAAATCTTTACCAAATCATAAAGAATATTGTTTATAAACTAATCAATTTTTTACTATATTCATTATTTAAAAATAAACATATTATAATATTCAAGAAAAGAAATTTAAATAATAAAAAGAGCGGTTAATAACTCTAACAAGCCTATTCTAAACTATTAGATAAATATACACTTAAATAGAATATTATAATATTCAAGAAAATAAATTTAAATAATAAAAAAAATTTAAATAATAAAAAGAGCGGTTAATAACTCTAACAAGCCTATTCTAAACTATTAGATAAATATGCACTTAAATAGAAGAGGGTCAAAATATAAACGTAAAAACTAGTATTATGTTATATTTTAGTAAATATTTTTAATTATTTTTTTAATATTTATTTTTACTAAATTTTAGAGGTCCAAGGTTCAAACCGCAGCGTGGGCGAGTGTGTGAGAGGTGGGTGTGTGGTGGCTTTGTGTTAAATTATCTATTGATAAGTATAGCTCTCGACTTTACGAGGAATCATGATTGAGAGGAGACTGCTCAACCCTATACATCCGTCATAAAAGTTTTTCATAACCAAATCAAAAATTTATTTATTTATTTATAAATAAATTCAAAGATAAAATTAAAAATTAGATCCTAACATCATTAAAACAAAGACCTTTCAAATTATTAGATAACCTTTAATTTAAAGAAACATATTTTAAACTAGATCAAAGAATACCTAGTCCTCACATGTGTCCCACGATTCATGCTTATATACACATCTAAATTTATATATATATTCTTTAACCAATAAGATTGGATTTTTTGTGCGTCCTAATCCTATAACAAATTATTTGTAATTAAACCTTCTAATTCAATACTTTCATACTAATAAAATCAAATTAAGTCAATCTTTGCATATTTAAATTTCATTTATGTATTACAGGTATGATATAATCAAACTATCCAATAGCTATGAGATTTAACACGTTAAACTTTAAAATCATTTACCTTGAAAATAATAATTAAAATAACCACTAGGCTAAATATTTAATTAAAGGGTATAGAATTTAGTGTAATATACCAAGCAGATTTCTTAGCTATAATGGATTCGAGCGTGATTATCTTTTGAGAAGACTTTCCAAACATGCTAAAGAATAATTTTAATAGATTTTCTTTTAATCTTGTCACTGTTTGCCTTAAACTAATTAATTAAGGCTATTAGATTTCTAATTAACCAGCATGTGAGTTTTAAATGGTGTACTATTCTCTTTTTTTTATTGATAAAATTTAGTAATATTTACATTGCTTAAGCACCTCCTTCGAAAATTTTAATATAGTCATTGCTGGTCTCATCTATAGACTTGCATGTTTGTCAATCAGAGCTAAAGGCACAAAATTAAAGATTTTTTTTTTTACTTCTATTTTAATTAAAAGCAAAATATTTCATCATTATTACGAATGGCAATATTCAAGATTTGAAACACTTTTCCAGCAACTTCGTTTTTCACACATGACTAAAGAAGACATGAAAATATAAGGCTAAACCTATTATATTTTAGATTATTTACAAAGTAACCCCTAAGTTTGATATCACTTACTGGAAGTGGACTCATTTAAAGTATTCAGCATGGTAATGAATCAAAGTCAAACTAAATTATAAATCAAGAATTTTAGTTTGGGGCATAGCTTCGCCAGATACAAGATAGAGCTGGCCTCATGTTGAATAGTATAACCAGCATCTAATTTATTTTATATATATATATATTTATTTATTTATTTATTTAATTTTTTTTGTCAGGTATTCTTTAGATGTCCAGAAATAATGGTTTGTATAAATACTTGAGCTAACCAAGACTCCATTATGTATTATGAAACAACATTTAAATATGATGTTTTCCAACAACTATTATGTTTACCACTACCACTGCTAGAACGTTTTAAAACTGTAATAAACTTCATTGAAATTTATTGACATACACTACACTGTAGACATCGCTTTTACTTAACAGTTGTTAACAGGTTTTTTGAATGCGTTCTCTTAAAATAAGAAAATTTGTCATCCCGGTTGCTAATGATTCATTTACCCAACGTCCTAGCATCCAATGTTTAATTCAATGTATTCTATGTTTTCTAATGTTATTATTTCACGGTGAGCCAGACAAATAAACCTCCCTACCAGCATCATCGGTGTGCCACTGATGATTTGTTTGCTCTCTCGCTTATTCGAGCATGACTGTCGACAACAGTGGTTGTGCATTATTTTTGGGTCAACAAGGCTCAAATAAAAATGTGTCTATTGAATAGAAATTTTCTTCACACAACTGTGCATTCCTAAGTACAACAAATTAAAATAAAATTCATAACACAACACCCCCATAATAATAAGAAACGTTGCCTAAATATACACGTCTTAGTTATATTGTTTCTTAAGTGATATTAAATTTCATATGAAGGATATTTACTGGCAGATTCGATAAGTGACAGTCTAGACTAGATCTAGAAATAGAACTTCTAATATAATTTTCAACAATATAACAACTAGACTCTTATAATCCTAAAATTACTTCAAACATCAAACCAGGAAGGATCTAACCTGGATAACAATTAAAATATGAATCTTTTCTCCAAACATCTAGAGACACACTTCAGCAACACTCACAGAATGCAGAAAAATAATTATTTTCCAAGTCTTTAGCCTCCTCGCTGGATGATAAGAAATGAATATGGTCCTTCCTTAAAAAGGAATTATAAGCTTGATTTTGGTTGACACCTGGAAGTGGCCATGCAACTATCAAATGGCTACCAAGTGTCACTACCTTTGACACTCGGATGAGGAAGCCTATTTTCTTTTTAAAAGAAATACAAAATGTTATTATATCTTTTAAACATTATGCAATTCTTCTTTTTTATTTCTTTATATATCTTTTTGGATAAGTTAATTTTCATTCAAAACGGGTTTTGATAAGAACCCCCAAAACTTGCTTGCAAACATAGCATAAAGATGTTTAAAAGAACAGAAACTAAAGGAAAGTGGGGAATGTAGCCTCAAACTGGAAAGGGTAAAAGAGACACAGCAAAAGAGAGGAAGGCCCACATAGGGAAGAATAAAAGGAAAACATTAGTCATCCTTACCTCCTGCCACACCCTTTGCATCATCCTTTATCTTATCCTTGACCTCATCCTCAGTATTAACCTCAACCACCTTTGTATCCTCCAGAGTTGCCTTAGTGAAAAACAAGAGATGTAAGGCATTGCAAAGGTCAGTGAGAGTTTTCACCAAATCATTCAGTTGGGAAATACCATTTTTCAGTTGAGAAATACCAATGGAGGTAATTTTAATGATGAACTATTGCAAAAGTTGTACTATAATATCATGGTCCTCCTCATCACAATCAATTTTTAAAATTTACTGCTAGTCTTGGATGAACTTGTTTCTTAGGTGATGTGAAAACCTTACGGTGCCCTCTATTTCCTCACACTTGATATTTTTCTTTGCAAGCAACCCTCTGACTACCTCCATAGCCACTCTTTTCTTGGTAGACATGGTTAGGGAATAGGTAGAGGATGAGGGAGGACTTGATTGATCTGGGAAGGGTTATATTTTCCTTTAGGAGCAACATTCTGGGTAGTGGGAGGGGAAGCGAAAGAGATAGGCTGGAGGATGAGGAAATGACGGGGAAGAAAATTATGATGACACAAATGATGGAAGAGGTTGAAAGTGGGCGAATACGCGTGGAAACAACTAGTGAGTCTCCAATAACTGTCTTTGCCTTGAATAGGGTGAAAAATGAAGCAAAAATTAAAAAATACATGGAGTACTCGGTAATAATGATAGACAACAATGTTTTCTTAAAAAAAATCATTGAAAAGGCTAAATATTCAACAGTTGGGGAAAACTTGTTGATACCGAAGACCGAGGAGACAGGGGTTTGAAGGTTGGTCATTGGTAAAACAAAAATGATCGATTGATTAATCTTCAATGTTGTTGACATTCTGACTTCTTTCTTGGTCCACGATGTCACTAACCACTTGCGGGAGGCCATATGTCCAAGTGATCAGGCTAGTTACATTGACTCCATGATTTACCAATTTGTCAGCTACCCTATTGGCTTCTCTAAAGGAATGTTGAAATATGGTCTCATGTTGACTGAGACTTAAAATCCTTGCTTCCTCAATGAAATCCCTGACCCTCCAAGAAGGAGTACTATTATTCTTTAGGTAACTAATTATGTTAAGAGAATCTCCTTCAACAATCAACCTGCAAAGATAATTTTTTGTAAGAGATAGCCCTCTCCAAATATCTTTAGCTTCAGCAACACGGTTCATCTGGACCCCTAGGCATTCGATGAAGGCAAAGATGACATTCCCATAGCGATCCCTAAGAACACCTCCTACACTTGCCTTCCCTGGGTTTCCCTTGGCAGCACCATAAAATTTTAACTTGAATTATCCATCCGGTTAGAGTTAGCTCTGATGTTGGATCGAGGTTGGTTTGGGATTTTCGTAAGATAGAGGTTCAAGGAACAACCTAAGGAAGCCTTGAAACTGGAAGTGGGATGGGTGGAGGGAGAAATAAGGAGAGTTTTTTCTTTGGCAAAGGATAGGATTTTTCTAGTAATCGAGTTAGGAGCCAACTTGATATTGGAGAAAATTCTACGATTCCTCTCAAGCCAAATTTGCCAAAGGAAATGTTATAAAATGTTATTTATATATATATATATATATATATATATATATATATATATATTAAATGTTATTTTTACATATATAGGATTTCTTTATATATTTTTACATATATATATTAAATGTTATTTTTAATTTTATTTAAAATATTATATATATATATATATATATATATATATATTAAAGCGAAAAACCCCTTGCGGGGTCACCTTGGTTTGAGAGACCACGAACAGGGGGTTCTACACCGTCAAAGTCACCCAGGAGTCGCACCCAACCCTGCCCGCACCAACATTATCAATTGGATTTTGTATACCCAATTCAGCTTTTTGGTAGGGTGGAGATTTGAACCTGGGACCTCTCTTGGAGGATTTCCCTCTCCTCTCCAACTCACCTATAACCCCTGGGTAAATATTATATATTATTATTATTATTATTATTATTAGTTTGGTTATTGTGAGAAACCCCTATGACCGACGTACAGGGTGAGCTATACTTATCAATAGGGAATTTAACACAAAGCCATCACACACCCACCCCCTCACACACTCGCCCATGCCACGGTTTGAACCTTGGACCTCCCAAAGAAGAGCCAAAGCCCGAACCGTTGCGCTGCACCCCCCGTGTGCTGAATTTAAAATATTATATTTATTATTATTATATATTATATTTTATATAATTATATATATATATATATATATATATATATATATATATATATGTGTGTGTGTGTGTGTGTATTTTTATATAAAAGTACACATAAATCAACATGCATATAATACAATCTGTCAATCAAACTCAATTAAAATAAAGTGTAAATATATACAACATGTATTCACAGGTAGGATGCTTCTATATGCTTTTTGTGTCAGTGGTCTTCCATGTACCCACAAGCCATGGTGCATTGAGCACAATATCATATTCCACCTTACTTGACGTATATAACCACTGTCTTCGCTAGGGGTGGGTGCTATCCTCGTTCGACCTGCTTTATTGAGGAGTAAATACCTGCACCTGCACTCACAAATTTTTTAGCAGTATCTCATTTCACAAATAGGTATTCAACTAAATTGATGGGATGTGTCATTCTCCCCGACTAGAATTAACACACTCCCTTTGTTTATCAAAGTTGTTTTGCATGTTCATATTCTTTTAAATATATATAGGCATAACCAAATCATATATTATGAATTTTATCAACAGATATTTGCACTTCTTCAAAAAGTATATCAAAATATGCATCATAAACCAAAATACGCACTCAAATAAATATGTATTTCAATGTCTAAATTTCATGTAATTACTAGTCCTTAAAAAAGAATGGAAATTGCTCTTTCATAGTTGTCACATCCCCCCATGTGGTGTTTCTTTTATAATATATATCCCACTAGACTCTACATTGATCAAAAATCTTCTTCCTTAGTTGCTTTGTTCTAAATCCAAAAATTCTGACTTTGTAGACCTTAATGAGTTGAGGGTTTAAGATCTGCAAATGTGAAACATCCAAATATGAGAGGGATCAGCCACATACTTTCTATGGACATGTGGAAAGTGTTATGGATTATGGACAAATTAGGTCGTAAGGCCAATTTAGGGCTATTTTTAACAATTATTTTGAATGGATCGACAACCTAGGACTAAGTTTTGGTCTATTTTATTGAATCCTTTGTGAGTTTGACTTGAATAAAAACTTTATCACCAATAACATATGATCTCCTTAGATCGACATAGCTCTTTAGGTGGTTTGTGGCTTATTTGAGCAACTAGTGTAACTCATCTATTTGTTTCACAGTATTTTATTTGATTATTACTTGATCTTTCGAATTAACTTATACCAAAGGTGTTCTACACTGACACCTGTATAGGGCTTTTAATCAGTGCCTTACCTATCTTGGCATGCTGGCTAAGCAAATTCCACAAGATGGAAATATTTCTCTTTCTTGCTTTAATGATGCAATAGAGATCATAATTTTCTTGCTTTTATCAGGCCCTTGCTCGACCTGAGTTAAATTTAGTCACTTCTTGACTTGGTTGAGTTTAAAACCTTGTTAGTCCTAGCCAATCTTCAATTCATGAATACACAATTGTTCTGCAGATGTTTATCTATTAACAGTTTTAGCAAAAACACAAATGGACATAATATTTTAATTGCAATTCTTCAAAAAAGGCATCAATATAACTTATCATTTCAAAAGGATAGAAAAATATACATTCTAGGTATGTAACAGTCCTTTCACCAAAAACTAGTATTATTCCTTAAATTCTTTAGTATGGTTGGCAAAAGTCTAGATTGGTCGAAATTTTATTGCATGATAATCTGCCATAGCTAAAATTAGAACAATCTTTAGATTCGTATCTTCAATCTTGGTTTGTCCTTTTGTTATTAAATTTTTTATCATGATTTATTTGTCTTAGTCAAGCTCTTCAACTATCATATTATCGGGTGCTTTCTCATTACTTATTATTAATGGGAAACTTCTGGCATATTATGATCCTTCACAAATGAAGCAACTTGTTTTCTTTCGGTTTACCCTCATGGGCACATGTTTATATAATGGTATCCTCCACATGTGCAGCATCCTAATAATGGTGTGCTCGTTTTCCCTTCCTTATCCTTATAGAGTCTTTCCTTATGTTTTGGTTCCTTTATGCTCTTCAGATCTTTTTTGGTAGATTTTACTTTTAAATTTTGCTTGGATCTTTTATTTTGTTGCTTCATAAAAATTTCCATAATCTCTTTCTGAATCTCCATTCTATCCACTAGTAATTTCATTAGTAATTTTATCTGGTCCATATGATGTTGGAATATTTCCAGCGTTGATGCAAGATCCTCCATCTGAGTACACAAAAGAAATGATATTAATTTTCTTGAGGGAGCTCGCCATTCAGCCTAGATGCAACAAGAGCTATGTCATTTTATTAATGCATAGCTTGGGGTTTCACAACCTATACTTTGATATCAACTATAACAACCTAGGTCTAGCTCACCTAGATATCAAAAATACAAATTCAAATTTTTTTTTAATATGATAACAAAGCTACTATTTTAGTTTTTACACATAACTTTATAATAGTACATAGGCATAGATGTTCACGCTCTGATATCAGTATCTGTTGTAGAAAAAATCATGAGTGCTCGAGATTGGCCAGATCCCGCAATAAGCTACCATATTTTGAGACCTACCTTCTCATTCTCGAGTTCTAGGTTCTCGACAAGGGGTTATCCTTCTAGGGCCCATAACACTTGGAAGGGTGGATGCATATTTTCCTCATCTCGTAGCATGGAGGACATTGGTTTACTGACCTTGTCTTTGTCCTAATGGTCCATTAACCTCATCTTTGTCTTAGTTCATGATTAAGTTTTTAAGCCTATGCTAGAGTTAGTGTTGTTATGTTTAGTGTCTAACAACAAACCTTCAACTAAGGTGCTATCAGAGCTCATCAATACTCTAGATTTAGGTCCAGATATCTCAAATCACATCGCAGTTGATAGTACGACATCTCATTTCATCTTCCACTAGACCTTTTCACCTTAATATTGGCACCCCTAGTCTTGAGTTACTATTAGCTATTTTACAACTAGATTATGAGTCATGAGAACCCTCACGTACTACCTCGTACAATAACCTGGAATGATGTCTCATTCTATTGTCTATTACTCTCCATAGCATAGGATCCACTGACCCTTCTATTATTGCTAGAGAACAGTTATCCTCAAATCATAATACCGCCACTACAAACTATCAGATTTGGGTAGCTGTCATCCTTCTCGATGGCATAAATATAATAAAATTTTGTTAATCTCCAAGTAAACCATCCTCCTTGATGGTTGAGCATCATAATTTTAGTTTAACCCCTATATTTACTTTCCTCCTCGATGGTTGCAATGGTCAAGTTAACTTGGAAATAAATTATGGTTTTCATTTAGAGATGACTTGAAGGAAAAATTATTCCACCTCATATTATCTTTTTGCTTACATATTTGGTTTAAACGAGATAACATAGATTATTAAATATATACTTCACCACTTATTTTCAATACCAAGTAACTCTTAATCAATTAATGAATCTTATAACACACTCTAAATTAATCATACCGGCTAATTTGAAGAAACTTACAATAATATTTTGATAAATACTAACATAAAACTAAGTTTCCAAAATATAAAGCTTATAATAGACTAATGACTTTAGTAAGCATGTTTTTTGAGTTGACTTATCCTCTATTACATTTAGCACCATTAATATAATTCAATATCTTTACCAAATCATAAAGAATATTATTTATAAACTAATCGATTTTTTTTTCTATATTCATTATTTAAAAGAAACATATTTCCTAAAATATATTATAATATTCAAGAAAATAAATCTAAATAATAACAAGAGTGGTTAATAACTCTAACAAGAATATTCTAAACTATTAGATTATATACGCTTAAATAGAAAAGGATCAAAAGATAACTTATAAATAGAAAAGGATCAAAAGATAACTTTAAAAAAATAAACATATTCATAATCACAGCAAAACTAGTATTATGTTATTTTTAGTAAAGCTTTAAAATTATTTTTTTACTATTTATTTGTATTTTGTCAGTGGCATAAAAGGTTTAAAATGATTATGGTATGGTGGTTATAGGAGTAAACTATGCTAAGATCTGTGTGGCAATTTCTAGGGTGAACAACGCACAATACTGTGACAGCCATAAAAATCGTACAATCTACCCAGATTCGTGGCAGCTACTAGTTCCAAATATATATATATATATATATATATATATATATATATATATATATATATATATATATATATATTTATTTATTTATTTTTACTAAATTCAAGCTAAAATCAAAAATTAGATTTAACATCATTAAAACAAAATCCTTTCAAATTATTAGATAACCTTTAATTTAAAGAAATATATCTTAAACTAGATCAAAGAATACTGGTCTTCACATGTGTCCCTCGATTTATGCTTATATACATATCTAAATTTATAAAGCCAAGAGATATATAGTTTTTTTTATTCTTTAACCAATAAGATTGGATTTTCTGTGTGCCCTAACTTTATAACAAGATATTTTTAATTAAATATTTTAATTCAATACTTTCCTGCTAATAAATTCAAATTAAGTCAATTTTTGCATATTTAAATTTTATTTATTTGATCCGCACCAAATACCTTATAATAAGTTCCATCAATTTTTAGAAGGAGGTTTGGGGTTCAAGTTTGGTGGCCTGCACCGAATACAAAACCCCTCCAACTAGCCTAAGGAGTATACCTGGATAGGATAGGTCCCGTAGAACAAAAAGTCCTAGCTTCCATGAGATATGGGAAACGATTTTCCTTAATATAAGGTTTGCACCTGAGGGAGCAGCGTAATGGTTTAGGCTTTGGCTTTTCTTTGGAAGGTCCAAGGTTCAAACCGCGGTGTGGGCGAGTGTGTGAGGGAGTGGGTGTGTGGTGGCTTTGTGTTAAATTCCCTATTGATAAGTATAACTCTCAACTTTAAGAGGGGTCATGGTTAGAACGAGACTGGTTAGCCCTGTACATTAGTTATAAAGATTTCTTACAATAACCAAATCCAAAAAAAATATTTTATGTATTATAGCATAGGTATGATATAATCAAACTATCCATTGGCTGGGAGATTTAACACGTTAGACTTTAAGATCATTTACCTTCAAAATAATAATTAAAAATAACCACTAAGCTAAATATTTAATTAAAGGGCATAGAATTTAGTGTAATATACCAAGCATATTTCTTAGCTATAATGGATTCGAGCATGATTATCTTTTGAGAAGAAGACTTTAAGATCATTTACCTTCAAAATAATAATTAAAAATAACCACTAAGCTAAATATTTAATTAAAGGGCATAGAATTTAGTGTAATATACCAAGCATATTTCTTAGCTATAATGGATTCGAGCATGATTATCTTTTGAGAAGAAGACTTTCCAAACATGGTAAAGAATAATTTTAATAGGTTTGTTTTTTATCATCTTGTCATTTTATACCTTAAACTAATTAAATAAGGCTATTAGATTTTTTTTTTAATTTGGTTATTGTGAGAAACTTTTAGTATGGGTTGATTAGTCTCCTCCTAACCATGACCTCTTTAAAGCCGAGAGCTATACTTATCAATAAAGAATTTAACACAAAGCCACCACACACCCACCCCCTCACACTCACCCACACCACGGTTTGAACCTTAAATCTCCCGAAGAAGAGTCAAAGCCCGAACCATTGTATTGCACCCCGGTGCAAGGCTATTAGATTTCTAAGCAACCAGCATGTGAGTTTTAAATGGTGTGCCATTCTTTTTTACAGATAAAATTTAGTAATAGTTACATCGCTTAAGCACCCCTTGGAAAATTTTAATATAGTCATTACTGATCTCATCTATCTTAGACTTACATGTTTGCCAACGGCACAAAATTAAAGATTAATTTTTTAACTTCTATTTTAATTAAAAGCCGAATATTCCATCATTATTACGAATGGCAATATTCAATATTAGAAATACTTTTCTAGCAACTTCTTTTTCACACATGACTAAAGTAGACATGAAAATATAAGGCTTAACCTATTATATTTTAGATTATTTACAAAGTAACCCCTAAGTTTGATATCACTTACTAAGAGTGGACTCATTTAAAGTATTCAAGATGGTAATGAATCAAAGTCAAACTAAATTATAAACCAAGAATTTTAGTTTGGGACATATCTTCATCGAACACAAGATAGAGTTGGCCTGATATTAAATAGTATAACCAACCTCTAATTTATTATATCTATATATTATATTTATTTATTTATTTTTGTTGGGTATTCTTTGGATGTTCAAAAATAATAGTTTGTATAAATACTTGAGCTAACTAAGACTCCATTATGCATTATGAAACAACATTTAAATATCATGTTTTCCAACAAGCTATTATGTTTACCACTACCACTGTGAACGTTTAAAACTGTAATAAACTTCATTAAAATTTATTGACATAAACTACATTGTAGACATTGCTTTTCCTTAACAGTTGCACACAGTTTTTTTGAATGCCTTCTCTTAAAATAAAAAAATATGTCATCACGATTGCTTATGATTCACTTGCCCAACGTCCTATCATCCACTATTTAATTCAATATATTGTATGTTTTCTAATGCTATTATTTCATGGTGAGCCAGAAAAATAAATCTCCCTACCAGCCACTGATGATTTGTTTTTTCCCTCGCTTATTCGAGCTTGACTGGCCGATGACAGTGGTTGTGCATTATTTTTGGGTTAGCATGGCTCAAATGAAAATGTATCTACTGTATACAAATTTTCTCACACAACTATGCATTCCTAACATTTCGACGAACAATAAAATAAAATAAAATTCGCAACAAACATCCTCATGATAAGAAACATTCAATGCTATAATTGCATACCTAAATATACATGTCTTAGTTATATTGCTTCTTAAGTGGTATTAAATTTCATACGAAGAATATTTACTAGCAGATTCGATTAAGTGATAGTCCAACGTCAAAATAGAACTTTAATATAGTTTTCAACAATTCAACAATATAACAACTAAACTCTCATAATCCTAAAATTACTTCAAACATCAAACCAAGAAGGATCTAACCTGGATAACGATTAAAATTTGAATCCTTTTTCTCCAAACTTCTAAACACACACTTTAGCAACACTCACAGAATGCAGAAAAATGATTATTTTCCAAGTCTTTAGCCTCCTCACTGGATGATAAGAAATTAATTTGGTCCTTCCTTAAAAAAGAAAAAAAGAATTCTAAGCTTGATTTTGGGTGACACCTGAAGGTGGCCATGTAACTATCAAATGGTTGCCGAGTGTCACTGCCTTTGACATTCGGATGAGGAAGCCTATTTTCTTTTTAAAAGAAATATAAAGTGTTATTATATCTTTTAAACATTATGAAATTCTTCTTATTTATTTCTTTATATAGGTTTAAAATATTAATAAATATATGTGTGGGTGTGGGTGTGGGTGTGGGTGTTTATATATAAAAGTACATATAAATCAGCATGCATCTAATGCAATCTGTCAATCAAACTCAATTAAAATAATACATGCAACATGCATTCACAGGCAGGATGCTCTTATATGTTTTTTGTGTCGGTGGGCTTCCATGTACCTACAATCCATGGTGCATTGAGAACAACATCATATCCCACCTTACTTGACACATACAACCACTTTCTCCACCAAGGGTGGGTGCTATCCTCATTCGACATGCTTTGTTGAGGAGTGAATACGTGCACCTACACTCATAAATGTTTCAGCAGTATCTCATTCCAAAAATAGGTATTCAACTAAATTGAGGGGATATGACAATTATCAGTTCAACATCTCCATATATAGTCAAATAATTGATTCCCAGCTCTTTGGCTTTTCTCAAGCCTAACAATAGTGCTTCATATTCTACCACATTATTAGTACATGGAAAATGCAATCTATATGGTATGCCCAAATAATTTCCATTGATGTCAATCAAGTTAACCCCTACCCCTACTCCAGTATGTGATTTTGCTCCATCAAAAGTTAGGGTCCATATTTTAGATGTCAGTATTCTTGTAGACTCAACATCTACCTCTGTCGTTGTTTGTGGGTCCATGTTTACAACTTCTGGTACTTCAACTAGGAAATGTGAATGCCAAATAGAATAAACTCCTATCTCCTTCTCTTCAAAATATTGAACTAGGTTCACAATAGTGTTGTCAAACTTCTTCAGTTCTACTGAATACCTATGAAAGGGTTCTCTTCTGAGAGTGACCTACTCTTTGGTTATCAAGGGAATAGTAGCATAAGACCAATCTAATTGAATAGATCCTCCTAATTTTTCAGCCCAATGTCTTGACAATAGTAAAGAGAAGAAAGGGTCTACATCAACCATGACTACATCCATAACTATTCCTTTCTTTGGGTATTGGTCCAAATAAACTAACAATCTTGTGATGATCCCAGCACAAGGTATTTGTCTACTATCCATGACCAATATTGGGGGAGAATCTCTAGTGCACATTAAACCTAAATAATCTGCTACTTGTTTAGGCATGATATTATGTGATGCTCCATTGTCTAACATATAGTTATGGATTACATACTGATCCCCAAAGTCTGAATTATATCTTAAGGAGATATAGAAAGGTCTGACTGATGATGGGTTCCTAGGAATGGGCTTGGGTTTTTCTACTGCTAAAAAATTGCATATATGATTATTTGGTGGCTCAACTAGACCAAAAGCTCAACACACTTGATCTCTATATTTTGGTATGGTCATCAGTTCTCCAAAAGTAATATTAATTTTCTGTTTGGCCAACTCCTGGCCTGCATCAAATTCAACCTTCTTGACTTCTATATTTTTGTTAGAATCCAATTGCTTCTGAACTTCATTTCTTACTTCAACCTCAGAGGCTACTTGTTGATTATTATTGTTCTATTTCTTGGTAGTTTTATCTCTATTTTGAGTCTGTTGATTTGTATCTACCTTATCAGACTTATTGGTCTTATCAAGAACTATTCTATTTCTTAGATTGATGGTGTGTATCCTTTCTAATGCTTCAATTTCCTCAATTGTTAGAATGATTTTGCCTTGCTTCATCATTTCATACCTGCTTTCCTGAGGTCTTTTTAGGATTTCCACATTCTCAAGAACCAAAGCTCTGGGTTCTTTTTTTGACTTAGAAAATTCATCCATTTCTTTTTTGAACTGCATTTCTCTTTCTTCATCATCCTTAGTCCAACAAGCATTTATTCTTATTTCTTCATCTGATTCTTCTTCTAAATTACCTTTGGTATGTGCACCCAGGTATATGCCACAGGCAGCTGGGTCATGTGGGGCATCACATTCATCACAATAGAATGGAAAATTAGAAATTGTATTAGCAGTAGCCATGGGGTTTGGGACTGAATCCATATCTTTTGGTCCTTCTTTCCTCTTCCAACCATTACTTCCATTTTTATTCCCTTCTTCTCCATTATTTCTTGCCCAATTTTTGTTGAAACTTCTCCAAAATTAGGGTTTGTTATCATTTTGTGATTGAGTAGGTGGCTCATCATTTATTGATTTATCCCTCTCAATTCTGGATAGCCTACTATTGATAGTGTTGAACATCTCAATAAATTGGCTGGATAAATTTTCTATGGGATCTATCTCAGCCTTCTTTAATAGTGAGAACCCAACTCTCTTAGGCTTCCTATCCACTTGACTAGAGCTTGACTCAGATGTGTATGGCTTCATTTTTCCACTATCTAACATATTCCTTTCAATTTCTAGAGCTTGTTCCATACATTCATCAATGGTGTTGGTTCTATGTTGTCTCAACTCATAGCTGAATTCCCCAAGAAAAGCATTCTTATAAAAACATATAGCCTGGTGATCAGTGGGTCTCAGAGTTGTGGGAATTTTATTCCTAGTCTTGAAAAATCATCTGTTAAAATCCTCCACTGACTCATTTTCTCTTTTCTTGATTGTTGCAAGCTCTATTAACAAGGATTGTTCATTTTTTCTTTCCCCATATTTCTTTAAAAATACTTCCTCCATGGTCTGAAAGTCAGGAATCTGATCAACTAGGAGGTAATTAAACCAATCCCTTGCATCCTTCTCTAGTGTTTGCAGGAATAATCTGAGAACTACATCCTCATGTTCAACCTCAAGGCTATCTAACGCATATAGGAATCCTTTGATATGATCTTCCCTAGTAACAATAGTGTTGCCTTGGAATTTGGGTAAATACTTGTGAGCTTTGGCTAGTAAGGGATGCAAATTTTGGGGTAATCAGAAGGGCCTATACCTATTAGTCCTCCATACCTGAAGGTTTTGATTTAGGTTTGGTTGTGCCATAGGAAGGACAGGGATACTAGCCACAAGGGTGCTAACAACAAGTGTATTGGTAGTAGAATTAACTATGAAAATATACTTTTTAGCAGATTTACTACCAAAAGAACAAGATCTATTCTGATAAACATATTTCTTAAGAATTGGGACTTTCAGAGAATGGGTAAATACCTCTAGGTCTTCAAATTTTGGGAATATTTCTTTACATCTACATCTAGTATGCGCAAGGTCAAATTCTTCTTCTTCTTCTTCTTCTTCTTCTTCTTTTGGGTTCATTCAAATTCACCAGCACTAGGGTGTAGTAGAATCTCACTCAAGCCAAGATTACTTGGATTTTAAATTCTCTCAATCTCGTAGACGTGCATAGAGAAATCCCAGTACACAACCTATAAAAATTTATTTCCAAAAACTATGGCATTGATGAGTAGAAATTTTATCATGGGGAGATAGACTATGGAACACATAGACAATAAAACAACCTATCCCCGACAACGGTGCCAAAAACTATTGTGGAAAAATTTGAATATCCTTAAGATTTGTCATGCTATTCAAATTCCCTAAGGCCCACAAGTAGATATGTGAGCTCTGGTAGACTCACCACTTCATCCTCGGATAGCTTGATAACTAAACAAGTCAGGTCTAGACACCCTAATATGAGCCTATAATGATATTCCTTAAACAAATATGCTCAACCAAATTTTAATGTATTATAGATGTGAAAAAATAATGACCAAGCATACAATGAAAGCATTTTAGACGTGAAAGCAGATCGGTGCCTTGTCCATTGGGTTATCGTAGCAAATTTTAATCATTCACATGAAAAGGAGAGAAAAGGAAAGAAATACTGATAAACCCACATTCATTCGAATATCGCAATCAACATGGATTTTTAAATCAATGAGAGAAATGTTACATGTAGATTCAAATAATGTAATATACAAACAAGAAAACATACACACATTGCACTAAAATATGCCAAAAAGTAGAAACCAGATGATTTGTATTATATTCAAATTATAATGGCTACAATGATAAAGCCTAGTAGAGTGCATAGGTATTTCAATGAATACAATACAGAGCTCACCCCATTCAAATAACATAATAGGGGAACTATTATCTACTATCCTAATTATAGTGATAAATAGACTCTGGCTCCTTGAAGCAACTCTTGGAAATGATCTCAGGTAGACTACTCAAATCTCAAAAATACCTGCACAAAGGTGGGAAGAACTTGAGAAAATGATGAAAACAGAAAAAATAGGGAAGATACAATAACCCTCACAAAACACTCAGAATACCTCTCACAAGCTTGCTATGTGATTGCTTGATGATGAAGCTTGGATGCTTCGGCTCCTTTTATAGCCTGGTTGTCTAAAATTTGTTACAAATACTTGGTCCTGGTTTAGCCACGTGTGTTCTTCTTGGTCCTGTGTCTCTTTGGCTTCCTAAGTTTGTTATAGAAAAACCCAATTGATGCCAACTATCAAAATTTTCGTAAGGTTGCTATTTGTTCAAGACTACACTACTTAATACTACAACTCGTCTCTTTGGCTTCTTTAAATCTAACTAATTTTGACTTCTTTAACTATAACTAATTTTGATTTGAAGGGGGCTCTCAATAGTGGTGGGCTAGGCATTTGATCATACCTTATAATTTGTACAAAAGGTAAATTTATGTATATTTCTTTTATTCCTATTATCCTAGTCATTTATCTCTTTGTCTTTTGATGATCTTTGACTAGGGTTGACGCAAATACGATTTTAAGGTGAAATAAAGGGGGACCCAACATGATGGTGAAGGGAGAAAAGAAAAAATACAATGAAATGAAATAGAATAGAAAATAACATGGATGGTGGTGGGAATAGTTGGACACAATGGACGTGGAAGGCTATAGACAATGGTGGTGAGATGGCACTTTGTGGAACAAACAGTGATGGTGATCAAGAGAGAATACCCAGAAAGAGGAGGGCAAAGATGTATGAGAGAAAAATAATAATGGAAAATGAGATCTAGAGGTATACAAAATGAGAGGAATGACAATAAAGGTGTACCTCCATAACTATACTCCATCGGGGTGATACCTCTATAACTATATTTCATCGAGGTGCTTGTATCTTTCTAAAGTTGGTGATATGTTGAGGCTTTGAAATTTTCTTATTTTTATTGCACCTTTTGCATCTTCTTGTGATAAAATATAAGAATTTTTTACATTGCTTACAATCTTCTATGATCATTGCCTTTTGCATGCTCTGGTCCATCCTTGCTACTGGATTTTTTACTTCAACCACTGCCTTCATATAAAGCTGTATTGAAATCATATATTTCATCAACTGATGGTGGTAGCATCATGTTCTATAGATATGAATGGATTTGGATATCTCAGACTTGCATTAGGAATGTCCTTTGAGTTGCTCATTCCATGAACTTGCCTTTCTTAGTACAATATGTGAGGTGCTCAGCTTGTGTGGCAATATTTATTCACGTGGTTTGATACTTTCTCCTTTGAGCAATTTTTGAGTTTGTCAGGCTTCATCGCTTGTGTTGCTTCTATTGTCTTCTAAACATCCTTAGGTTGATGGTGCTTCTTTTGTGCTTACTCGGGCTTCTATACTTTTTTGTAGCCATAACCTTAAAACATACCTTGCATGATTTACTGATCTTCATATACTCCAAAGAGATACGTTCATCTTGGGGTGCCTTCTAATTTTACCACTTTTGGATCTTGGGTCATCCACCCCTTCATACCTTGTGTCAATTTTTGAATAGTGAGCCACATGCCTTTCCAGGTGAAACATGCATTCTTGATCTCTATGGAATGATTTGGGCCATTGATGCCTTTGTTGCTCTTCATTTTGTCTTATCATTGATGCATCATCGATGAGCTTCCTTGTTGAGCGATGAAGCTTTTATGAAATGCGTGATTACTAAGTTCTTGGGGCTATCACTGATGGATCGATGATAATGCATTTGCAAGGGCGATTATTAAAACTCCATCATTGATGGGATTACCTTGTCATTGATGAATGAGGAAAAGAGAAAAGCGATCAGCGATAGGTAAACCTTTAAGAAATTTTGGAAAAGCTTAAAGTGGGTGACCTAGTAGACCTAAGGTTTATTTAATGTGTAATGGGAGGGGGAACACTTAAGACAAATGATGGCCTAACCCTTGGATGACTCAAAATAACTCTATCGCTGATGGAACTTTGTTGTCATTGATGGATCGATGATAGGACTTTCACAAGGGTGATAAGGGGTAACCTTTTTAGGCTTAAGTTATTTCATGATCACTGATGGAGAAAAACTTTCGTTGATGCATCGATGATGCACTCTTTTCATCGATGATAGACTAAACTTGGACTTAGGGGCTAATAATTTAGGTAAAAGCTTTCACTTATAGGCTTAGATATGCAAATACCAAGCAAAAACCTATATGACCTAGGGTTAAGGCATCGTTGATGTGGATCAATTATCACTAATGGATTGCTGACAATGCATTTGGATGAGTGATAGGCTTACTTTTTGGTTTACACTGTCATCGATAGGAATTAATGGTCACTAATCGATGAGCAATGGGGATTTCAAGTGGATGATAAGGACTTTAAAACAACTTGGCATGACTAATTTCATCGAGAGGGGGAATGGTTAGACCAATGATGATGAGACCCTTACTTCAGACTTAAAATACTTTATCACTGATGAGGTTGCATCGATCGCTGATGCATCGATGATGAGGCTTTTGCAAGAGTGAAAGTTGATTTTTCTTTATGCCCAGGGTTACCATGGTCACTGATTGAAATAGTCTATCAAAGATGGATCGACGACGATGGTTTTGGATGAGCGATAGTGTATTTTTGGGTTTAGGCTATCATTGATGGATTATTATGGTCATAGATGGATCGACGATGGGGTTTTGGAAGGGCGATGATGACTTAGGATGGTTAGGCCTTAGTAAATATTTTTGAAAAAATTTTAAGGTGAATATCTAGGCATACTTGTAGACTTAGGACTTAGAAAAATAAAAATATAGATGGATTTCATGGTATTTTCGGCCATGGTCTAACCTAGGGACGCAACATGAATTTTATTATTATATCATGGCTTTTAAAAAGAATTGCAATGGTTAGATGCCTTAAATCATATGGGGTAAATGGGGGCTATGTGTGATGAAAACTTTAATGAACTAAAAGGTATTTTAAATGGAATGGACTAAATAATGAAGGTGGACTAGATGATATGAAACCGAATGGATAAATTTGAAAATATACGTCTTAACGATGGATGAAATGGGTAATATGGTGAAGGATGGTGTAATGAAAATGATAACTTTACATGTGAATGGATGGATAGGGATGATTTCATAAAAGATATAATGGATTAAGCATAATAAGACCTAGAAATATTTCTTCAATGACCATGAGTAATCTTTTGGATTGGAATAACTCTCTCAAGACTTCCCTTTTTTGTATCAACCACCAAATCCTATAATCACCTAAACACTCACTTTTGCTAAATTTTTAAAATTAGGGGTGAAGTATAAGTTGAGATTTTTGAAGCCCAACATAAGCCAAAAGAGTCATTCAAGATGTCCAGGAGGGGGCATGTGGTGGGCAATTCAATAGAAGCACCATCACTAAAAATCTTGTTCATATAGGTTTTTATTGACCAACTATAGAACGAGATGCTCGTAGCTATGTACACAAATGTGATAAATATCAAAATCATGATAACCTAATTCATGCACCATCTTAGTAACTTCAGTTAGTCACATATCCTTGGCCCTTTTTGACTTGGAGGCTAGATATAATTGGTAAAATAAACCCATTGTCTTTTGATGGACATAATACCATCATCACAAAAACTAAATACTTTACCAAGTGGGTAGAATCCATACCTCTAGCCTTTTGTACTGGTTTTCAAGTCTCCAAGTTTATCCTGAATCAGATCTTATCATATTACGGTATTCCAAACACACTTATATCTAATAATGGAACTTCTTTTAAAAATAAGGATGTGGTGAAACTTTGTGCTAAATTTAAAATTTAACATAAATGGTCAACACCATATTACCCACAAGGTAATGGCCAAGCTAAAGCTTCTAACAAAATTGTAATCAAAATCCTAAAGAAGCTTGTAAGCAGAACTGGTAGGGATTGGCATCTATAGATATATCCTACTTCATGGGTATATCACACCAGTGTTTAAAATTTTATTGGTGATATACCTTATGCCTTATTTCATGGTACTAAGGCCATATTTCCATTTGAATTAGATGTTTCATCTCTTCGGATCCTTCTAAAAGATGCAATAATTGGTAACAAGTATCACCATGCGAGACTTATCCAACTTGAGTTGCTTGATGAAAGGTGAACTCATGCCTTATAACACTTATGTGTGTATCATAAAAGACTCAAGAAAGCCTATGGAAATCAAGTTAGACATCATTCCTTTGAAGTAGGAGATCTTGTCCTCAAGGAAAACTAAAAAACACTAACTCTAAAGAAGACCTTAAGGGTAAATTAACATAACTACCAAATATGGATCAGGTGTTTATTTCTTAGCTTCCATACATGGATATTAACATAAATAACCTATTAATATAATAAATTAAAAATATATTATGCTTTAATTTGCATGTTTGCATGTTCATGTGCCTAACTACATGGTTAATTGTATGCATGATTTCTTAAAAATAAAAAATGAACATCTTTTGCCTGCCTTAATATGCCTAGATTTCATGTTTTCTTGTGTTTTCTTGTGTTTTCATGTTGGTCCCATAAAGTCACAAGGGGGAATCTTGTCATGAAGCAATGATGATCCTATATAGTAAATAATATCACTTGCATTGCACTTGCAATAGGTAACTCAGCTAGTGGAGTTCCTCGATGACTTCCCTTACATCCCATCATTTCCTTTAGATAATTTGAACTCTAGAAAAGTTGAGGTTGTGAAAAGCATAAGATGCTCATTAGTGACAACCCGACCATAGCTAGACACCTTGGCCTCTTTTTCTAAGAATCCAAAATTTCCCAAAGAATTTATGTGCATAACCTTATTTTCTCCTATGTTTGTTTATTATATCATTGGAGTATGCTAGACTTGTTAGCACTCTATGACGATGTTGATACTATAATGCCAACCTAAGAGTGGCATATAAAATGGCATGTATGAGATCACAAGTCACACCCTAAGCAAAAATAAACTCTCTCCTACAAAATATTTTTATCACATTTTTTGGTTCATATTTTCACCTAAAAAATGTATATCATAGGATTATTCGATGATTGGTAAATGCTTAAAAATATTGGAAAACATTTAACATCATAGCATGATTCTATGAAATGTTTTTCTTGGTGAAAGGATTTATCAAAAATCTTGATCTCATCAAAAATCCATTCTCAAAACATCATTTTCATCAAATCATGGTTCATCCTTATATCCAAATAGAAAGTTTGGCAGAATTCTTCTCCACTTGGTAACCATTAGCAATTCTATCAAACCTTCTTCTTTGATATAAGGGTCTATCATATATCAAAATCGATAACACACATAGAAATTCTAACATATCAAAAAGTATGATCAAGTTATGATTTATCCTTATATCCAAATAGAAAGTTTAATAGAATCATTCATCACTTGGTAAGTGTTAGCAATTCCTATATGCCTAACAAGTGAGGAATGATTATGTCAAACCTTCTTCTTTGATATAAGGATTTATTCTGCATCATAAATTATAAAAAAACATAATTGTATTTGAATCCTCTCAATTTATAATTCATTCTTATATCTAGCCAAAAGGTGGGATAGAATAATTTGACACTTGGCAAGTGTTAGTATCCTTATACACCCAACAATTGAAAAAGTATTCTATCAGACCTTATTCCTTGATATAAGGATCAATCATAAACTCAATTTTATCAATTTAATCATTCTATTGTTATACCTAACATGAATGAATGACATAGAATTACTTAATACCAAACAAAATATTCCAAAATATTAAATGATATTGGATATTTTTAATCAGAAATCCTATCCTGGTATAAAATTCTACATCAATTAACATATAACCACCTACTCTTTCTAAATTGGGGCACTATGATGAAGCATAATCACTGACAGTCCCATATCATCAATCTTATCAACATTAATCTAATAATTTTTAATGTTTTAGATCATTAATTAATTTTGTATATATGATGCATGCTTGCTTTAAATTTGCTTAAGTGTATGATTGTGTGTGTGCATAAATTGTATATCTCAGTCCATTGTTTACATTTACTTCACCAAGATGCAATTATTACCCTCTTAATATTGTATTAGG
Organism: Wollemia nobilis; assembly: GCA_028583015.1. Lineage (NCBI taxonomy): Eukaryota > Viridiplantae > Streptophyta > Pinopsida > Araucariales > Araucariaceae > Wollemia > Wollemia nobilis. The sequence goes on from JAQPPZ010017110.1 coordinate 8,519,078, forward strand.
AATCATGTGCTAGCAAGTTCAAGTTATATTGCATAGCATAGTCTTTCCCCAAAATAGAATGAACTCAAAAGCCTCTCAGGAAGGAGAGAAACAAGAATTATTTCCTATCTAGACAATTTTCATGGCTTCAAAAATATTCTATGGAGAACAACTCTTTATTTATCCTCCTTAACTCAAAAGCATTGATATATTACTCACATATCATCCATCATTACTATCATCACTATATGTCTGCACTTATGCATTGATTGTGTGCACATATAGAAAAACAAGGGTTTTGTGATGAGGCAATGATGATCACTAATTAGGTTAGCACTCGATTGCATTGCATTCAAAATAGGTCTCTAATGCTAGAAAATCCTCACTCTTAGTATCACTTGCATAATATATATTTCTTAACATAATAATACTCTTGCATGATTTAGAAACACATTATTCCTCCAAATATGGTTATCCCTTGTAGTTTTTGTTTATAAAGATAACATGTTATAATTAAAATAACTATGATGTCCTTTTAAAAAAATACTACCATGGTGGGAAACAATAATATTCATATACATTTACCTTACATTTTAACATGACTAAATATCACACATTGATTTAGTTCATTGGCTTTGTCCCCTATAATAACTTTAACAAAGCTTCACACATATAGGATGTTATTTGTTAGGCTATTGTGAGTGAGCACAATCATGGATTAAATCATCCAATATTCTCTATGCACTCTTTTTGTGACAATGACATATTTTCCCAAGGAGGTGCAACCTTGCTATGATCATAAAAGGTGTTGCTATGGCAGAATATTGGAAATACAATTGTCAAGATGCAATAAAGAATCCAAGATATACATACCATTATAGATTTTGGATCCTAAAATGTTAGTGGTATATCAATAGAATACACATTGAATTCTATGTTTGCTTTTTTGAAATAGTTACTTGTTTCATGATTCTTTTAATACACACTAAACAATAAGAGAATAAGACATTAGTTCAAATCAAAACACCTCCCTACTTGCTAAATGATGATCTTGCCTAAGTTGTAGGGATGTAAAGCTATAATATATTATGAAATCTTCATTCCTTCTAAATAATTTGATCACTTTGAGTCCTCTTATTAGCACCTTCTAGGTAAAGAATGGTGCACCATTTCATTTTCTTACAGACTGTAATAAAGGTTTCAAAAGATCAACTTACACATAAATATTATCATATTCAACATCATTATTTTAAATATAATTTGACATCTTTGAATCTATTAAAAGTATGCTAAAATAATAAAAATCCTACGACATAAATATTACTAATGACAAGATTCCTAATCCTCTTAACAACCCTCAAAAGTGAGGGCATTAATAAGACAAGCAATAAAGACAATGAACTATCTCGATCAGGGGATATAAACGTACTATATCGAGATATCAATTGTCTACAAAACCATTGTACTATATCAAGATATCAACTATTTGCAAAAGCATTGTACTATAAGGACATCAACTATCTATAAAAGCATTGTACCATATTACGACATCAACTATTTATAAAAGAATTATACTACATTAGGACATCAATTATCCACAAAAGCATTGTACTATATCATGACATCAACTATCCATAAAAACATTGTACTATATCAGATCATCAATTGTCCTCTAGCATTGTACTATTTCAAGACATCAACTATCCATACAATTATTTTACTATATCAAGATATCAACTTTTTACAAAAGCACTGTACTATATCAGGACATCAACTATCCACTATTTTTGTATCATATCAAGACATCAAATGTCTGCAAAAGCATTGTACTATACTAGGACATTGATTGTCCACCTAGCAAAAAATAAAGGCATTGGCTTCCTAAAAACACAATAATTTATCTAAGTGTTTGTCTATTAATCAGGATAAAAGATTCACCACTTGGAAGTAAAGTATTTTTAAACTATCATATGGCATGGCTACCTAAAAACACAATCAATCGTAGTTTTCTAATTGCTTGTCATTTATCAGGTTGAGAGATCACCACTTAGGGTCTAATGACGACATAAATATTCAATTTGTAAAGATCTATTAAGTTACTTATATATATATATATATATATATATATATATATATATATATATATATAATATGCATTAATTTAAGGTTGGATGCTAAGCTTTTGACCATTATTTTTTGCAAATGAAACAAATTTGTGAAAAATACTTCTTTCCCTACTAACTCAAGATAAACCCTATTAATAACATTTGTAAACATTATTTAACATGTGTAACATCTTGAAATTAAAAAATAATGATATTTTGGTATTATATGAAATTTATTGTGGACCCTGATTGTGGTGTGAATCCGATTATTTCAACCTTTCCAAAATTTAATTTTACCATCCATTATCTTTCAAATTAATCTTCAATCCCTTTATCAAAGAAACATTCATCATATCACATATATTTTTCATAATAATATTTGACATTCATTCATTTTGAAATTAGGTCAAATACCCATCAAACCCTTTTAATATGCCAAAATTTTCAAAATAAAATTAATTTGATAAAAATATCAAAATAATTTAGAAACCAAATTTCTACTCATCAAGCCATACAATAACACTCATCTAGCATCACTCAAGTTTCATATCATTAACTCTCTCATTCACACAATTTCAACAAAAAAGTTTGCATCATAACAAATCAATACTATATAAACACCATCATGAAATAATAAAATGCTTGATATTGTAGACCTGGTGTACCAAAATCGACCAAAATTTATACACTTAGATCATGTCACATGGTGGAAGCATTTCATAATTGCTACTTTCACATCACTAAAATAGGTTAAAAATACCAATCAAAATTTCCTAATCTTAGGTTTTAGATCCACCCTTGGTTGGACAAGGAAAAATTTGAACTAATTGTTGTAACAGTCGAGTAACTTATCTCATCCTAGAACATGAATGAGATCATGTTCTTAAAGGTGATGGTTACCTCTGCTTTTGAGGAATGATTGCATAACACATTGCTCTATAATGGGTGCTCATAGCCACCTCTATTATATACTGAGCATGTAGACTAGCTATCTAGTCAAACAACCCTCTAATAGCTAAGTCACTACTCCTAATTCCTATTGTAGTTGCCCAGCTAAAGTGTCATCCTGATCGATCTACATTTGATCTCTCTCATGCAAGCTTGATCCTTCTCTAAAATTGCCTAGTCTCTCTCTAAAATGACTTGGTCTCTCTTTGCCAATGCCTATGCTAGTTGCCCTTGTAGCAACTCAATTTACCTCCTCATGGCATCCCTATTTGCTCGAATGCTTCCTCTATTTTCCTATTGGTCTCTGCCAAAATGTTATGAGCAATGAACAATTGGGGCATAATAAAATCTCTTGAAGTAATTTATCCATCCATTAGTCTCCATTGTAGATGCTCCTATGCAATTTGGACATGACAACAGACTAACCTACTTAGTCTAGGGCCCATCCATGGTTATCTAATCATTGGAATAACTTGAGTAGGGTAAAATTGGTGGTACCACATACCTTGAGGCAACCCCTATGTCATCCAAACTAGGCTCCTTAACTAGAGGATTATCAACATCCTCCTTGATAAAACCCTTAGGATTAGGAAGATTTCCAAAGCCTCCCCACCTCTCTTGTGTAACCCATTGGAACCATTTCTACCCTAGCTCAAGAATACCTTGAGCTAAGACAAACTATCATTGAACCCTATTCGAACGATAAATTTCAAACTCTCCCTATGGTGCCCTAAACCATCTAATCTACTAGACTTGCACTAACTAAAAACAATCCATTACCCACCTTATGTGTTCTCTCCAGGGGTACCAAACTATTTGGTTAGGTTGGAGGTTGTCAATAACCCCTTGAGCTAGCATCACCACCCCTAAAGGCTCTCATACCTATCTTGTGAGCTCTATACCATCTAAATCTTACAAGAACATATAGATTTTTTGGTGTCATGGGTAATTCTATAGATTATCGGATGGCTATGTGCTCCCACACCCAAACCTATAGAAAGAGACAATATATTAGACTCTTCCCCTTCTTGTAATAAAAAATGTGGAGAGTCTAGTAGAGCTTAGAGAATAAAGGGTCCTCAAGAAAATTGTACACAATCATCCCTCATTTGGACAATGATCTCAAATTTCCCCCAGTGTTGGTGTCTCCTACCAACAAATCCAATACTATAGTGCATAGTATCTATATCAATCAATCTAACAAGCCAACCTAGAATATGGTATTGATGTCAATTCCATAACACCTCAACCAAAAATAACATCTATGATTCAACCTAAATATGACCCTATCTTGGTTATGGCTCATATGTATACTAGCATCTTGAATAGGCACTCATAGGATCCTCCAAACATCCTCCAAGGTGACAGTCATCTCCCCTATAGGTAACAAAAATTTCCTACATTCCAAGTGTCATCACATAGCCAAAGTAGTCAAAAGGGCACAATCCATCTTAATTTTGGCATGGTAGCCAATTGCAATAGACCTACAATGTCTAGCACATCTTGATCTACGGGTAGACACAATTATAGATTAGAGGATGGAAGGGTGATAGTCTCTGCACTCTAACACTATGTACACATACAACCAAGAAGTGACAACAATATGAAAGTAAAAAATTTTAGCTAAGCAATTTAAATAAACTAGTTAGAAATTTTGGTGAATTTGCTAGCTAAAGTGTAAAACTATTGAGTGGCGAATATGCTGCCAAAAAGCAAATTTATCGACCCATAAAAATTGTGAATACACTAAGTGGTGTATTCATACCTGTGGGAGAAATACACTAACCATGGTGACCCAACCGCAAAAGGACAAAAATAAAATAATTTAGCAAATGAAAAAAGGTCATACCTCAAGTGGGACCCAATCTAGGCCTATTCCTCTGCGTACGATGTCCAAATGATGAATTGGATCTCCTAGTTGCACCATTTCACAAATCCCTAGCATTTTCTCCATAGCATTTTTCTTCCTTTGTGTGTGGTAAAAATAAAATTTACTGCTACCCTTTTCCTATTTTTACCCCAATTCAAGTAAAAAATCATCTTCTACAAATCCCCAACTGAACCTATTCGATTTTGTTTGTGCCTACATTTGGTACCTCAAAAACTCAAGGGAGAGCCCAGGTTGGGGATTTCCACCAATTTTTAAATGTCACATCAGACATAACAAGGAATTTATTTAGTAAAAACTATAAAAAAAAAATTGCTTTTGCTAAAAGCATTATTTATTGATACATTTTGTCTCATATTGATTAATTGAATCCTAGTCACCATGTTCCCCTAAAAAATGTAGGCATCTAAAGCTGTGTTTGACATATTTTTCAAAATGTAAAATGCATCAAAAAGGGAGAAAATATAAATACACAAAATAGGATAACTTATCTCACATTGATTCTCAAAATATACCAACAAACTAGCTCAATCAATCATAATAAATCGCTCAATGTCAAAAATTATAAACAAAAATCAACAAGGGAAAATCCATAGACTTAGAGTGAATCTATCTTGAAGTGAATCCACTTTCATCTTGGTGTATTCACCAAAATTTAAAATTCTCCCTTAACTACCAAATTTTACCTCTAACATTCAATAGATAGAATACGATGAGTAAGAAATCTACCTAACGATGTATTTGTCTAGGTGGCATATTTGCACCCACAAAATTTAATATCTAATTAGTGTCTATAGAAGACTTGCAAGGTGAAAATATTACCTTGGTTAATATCCTACAAGTGTTGAGGTTTTATGAGAAGGGAATGAATGGGATGTATCCTCTTCCACTTCCTAAGCCTCCCCTAAACTTGCCCCTACTAGTGAAATCAATCAATCAGTCAGCAAAACCAACCAACCAATGAACCAGATTGACTAGCATGCCAACCACCTTGCCTCTCCCATTTGGAAAAATTGAGGAGGACCAAATTCTATAAATTTACCCTTGGGGAGAGCATTCAAACATGACTCTCTTTTGCAATAAAGTGTTGTAATGATTCACTAGCAAAACAAACAAGCAACAAAATGATGCCAAAATACTCTTGTGGAGCCACCAATAATTTTTCCATGAACCAAGAAGAAGGTGGGCATCTTGTGTTTAAAATATCAATGATATATTTTCTAACATACATAATAATTTTATATATTAGTCATTACTAATATTTTTCTTTATTACAATTTGTATCCATAGAGTAAATTAGTACATGTGCTTTCAAATCTAACCATTTTTTTGTGAAAGGTTTCCTTATCATCTTCACTTTTAGGATTCATAGAAAGCCATTACAGAACATAGATAGTCATCAAAGATTCTATTTATCCAATATATGACCCTATTTTTATCTCTTTACGAGATTTGTTTTTCCTTTGATGGATTGAGCAAATCCATTGAGCTAACTTATATCAAACGATATATTTGCTTAGAGTTTATGTGTAGTCCTTTCGACAAAAGTAACAATTTTGTGTCCTCCAACACCTAGAGTGAATCCATCGAGCAAACCTATTTCAAGAAGCATATTTACACAAAATATCTATGTGGTCATTTTAACATCCTCTATCCTCCAACACCTAGAGTGAATCCATTGATTGAACCTATTTTAGGTGGTGTATTTGCCATAATTATGAGAAACCTTAGATTTCTTATTCCCCCTATCATCCATTTTAACAAACCAATCCATTTGCATCCTTTTGATAGATAAAATATCTTTGTTTCTCAACATACCCTATTATTTATCCAATTCAATCATTATAGAAAATATATCAAGGAAAATAATTCTAGCTGGCATTTTTGCTACAATTATTTTTACATTCATATCCAAGGCAGGGTCACCTTGATTTTTGTATAAACAAAGGGTTTGACTATGCAAACCAAGAAGAAATGATCTCTTGGTTGTTTATAAGGCCCCCAAATTATAATCTCTATTTTTTTTGTTTATTCTATAGGTTTGAATGAATCCGCAAACTAAAGAAATTCCAATCAGCATATTCGTATAGGCGGCGTATTCATGCCAACCATCATAATAGGTAAGTACCCATGATCCTTTAGTTTTTAAATTTATTTCATAGACATGTTTATTTGTTTCTTATCTTTTTCTTTCCTTCTAGCACATATAAAAAAGAAAATATTAAAAGAATCATTATCTAGTTAGCATTTTATTTATCTTTCATAGGCATTCAAAATGAATATCACATGTAGCCTTGAATTAGGATAATTTGCATGATTTCCTCCTTCTTGCACCCTTGTCTTCATCAAAAATAAAAAAATAAATATTTCCTTTCATAAAATAGATAGTGAATCATCAAAATAAAAATTGTATATAGGATAAATACTTTATCTTTTGCATCGTTATTTTCATATTGCATTGCATTGCACTCTCATCCTGCATATTAGACCCTAGGATAGATTGCCAAAATGTAAGTGTTTATCAAAAATTGAACATATCAAATAGATTATGAAATCTATAAATCCCTTTGTGAACCCAAAATTCACACAAAATATAGTACTACATGTAAAATATAGTCATCTCCAAAATGACTTATTAGTAGCAATGCTCTCCTAATTGAGTGTGGATGGCCCTAGAATGGAGAAAATTGCACCCCTTGGGGCCAATACCCCAAAGTATCCTATGCAACCATTTTGGAATCCCATATCTAGTTATGAATGGAAATAAAATAAAAATAACACTAAGCTACATCAAAATATGATTTACTTAGGTTGTATAGTTGTCTAGTAGGATCATCCTCCTCTAAAGATGAGATATTCTAACCTTATATATGTAGATATGCTCTACATTGGTCTCCTCCTTAGATCCATCTCTATCCTTTAGGGTAGTATCCTCTACCACACTATTTTCTACTATCACCTCCTTTACATCCTCATCCTCCCCTAAAGTCTCCTTATCAATGCTCTATACCTACACTACTCTATATGACTTGTCCCTCTCCCATCTAGGTGCAAGGGATGAGGTATCTATATTCATGGGTGTCCCACTAGTCAAGGTACTCGGTACTTGGCTAATAGCAATAGCCTCTCCAGATCCCCTCAACCTCTACACTATGGGTCCCTATTATCCTTCCATCCTATATTAGAAAGCAACCCTATGTTGGTTGTGGAATACTCATACTATTTGTTTCCCACTCCCTCTAATGTTGATATCATGCATCTAGAAGTAGGAGCACCCCACCTAAATTAGGGTACCCAAACTATTTAGAGACCTCCTCTACCATATGAGGGTCTATGAATGTAATCTAATGATTTCATACTAAATTCACTTGCCTCACCCATATGAGATGTTATAGATCTTAGTGGTCGACCTATCATAGATGGTGATAGAGGTTCTAAATGATCTATCCATATAAAATCCTAGTTAGTGATGACATCTATGGTCATATTGATCTTATGTTGTACATCCATCATCTTGCTTAGATCTTGCTTAATCCTATATGTTGGGCTAAACTTGAGGGCTATTACATAGTAAAACACTCATTTATCCATGTCTACAAAATAAAAATCAAATTAATGGTGCATGCCTAGCTATCTATAATCATATAGATAATGGTATAATAGAACCAATAATAACCTCCCCTAAGAAAAATACCTCTAGTCCTATCTATACCTCCTCTAGATCTAGATAAAGTGGAGATATCAATGATACTAAGATCTTGTTCATGCCCTTGTGATGAAATATATAGGCAAATAGGATATCCTTATGTATCATCCAAAAGGTATAATTATGAAGGTCTAGATCCACTCTAGAAAAATGGTTCACTGTCTGTATAGTAATTTCTTCTTGATCATCCACTTTGTTAACATTAGATGTGTTTCCTAAGTGGTAATAATTTAGGGTATCTAACAAATGATCTATAGTACTATGATGAAATAAACATCCTCTATGTCCAACCTCACCTCGAAGACCTCATCTAGTGTGGGCCTCCATAAAAATGCGTTGATCATTATGTTCTAAAATAGCATGAACTTATAATATAACAATATATGGGGTCAAATAAATGGCTTATATACTACCTCATCCAATGTGACCTAGCATAGTTCACCCATCACCTATAGTTTCATCCCTTATCATAGCCAATCTTGCATCTAGAATGGATCTCAGTGCTACCATAGGTGGTCATCCTCTACCCTACCTATATCAACTACTCTGCTAATGCTCACCCCAGTGTCATGTTTGCCTCGATTATATCTTTGACCTAGTCTCTAGCTTACTCAAACTATCTCTACCAAGCCATTCTTGAAGGAATTCTAGTCTTAAAGAAAACAATTTATGTTTGACCATGATTATAAAAATTTTCTAAGGTCATTTGTTGGGGTGAATATCATCCTTATTTGTATAGTACCATAATCATTGCTTTTTAGTGCAACCAAATTATCATCTTTTTTCATGATTGACACTTTTGACCATGATCATCTCTTTTGCTTGTGGCCAAAATTGCCTAATGTGGCCATGATTGCCATATTTTAAAAAATGGTGATCTTAGATGACCTCAATCTTTAGGCTTCTAGTGCACTTTTGGGTTGTTTATGCCTACCCCATGTTAACACCACCAACTAAGTGATGTGGAAATTTTAAAGGTACTTTCTATATTATCTTAGTTTTTTTCTATCTAGCCTAAGTGTTTGTTGATTAACAAGGTTCTTAGTTTTTGTTTATTTTTAACTAAAAATTAATGAAAAATCAAGGAAATGATGGGAAACCTACCTCTCTAGCACGATCCCCATGTATTCTTGCCATTTATTATCTTTATGCTTAATTTTAATATTATATAAACACATGGTATGCATTGGAAGGTTAAGAGTGCATGTGAAAATGAAATTGAAAATTTAAAGTTTACACCTATATATATTTTAAATATTTTATTACAAAAATACTTTTTTCCTACCATTTTTCCGTAGGAATATCACTGGGATAGTGCCTCTAGGGGTTTTGGATTTCTCTAGACTCATACATGCACTCCTTATTTACTTATTTTTAACCCAACTAGAATTTTGTAGTGATGTGAATATTTTTATAGGTAAAATCCTTTTAAGTCACATGGGGCAAGCAAAAATTATTTTCTTATAGCCAAAATGTTTGGGGCATGTACAAGTATCACACATTTTTTCCTCTATTTTAAAAATTTTGAGTATGCATTTTTATATTATTTTTCTACTATTTATCTCAAAAAATGTGTATTTTACATAGTAAATAAAATCAAAACTAACAAAAATTTGGCTCCATAGCATAGAATTTTTTATTTTTCTACTTCAACTATCATATGTTGTTTTTTTTTCTTTTTTCCCTAAGGACTCACAAGTGGTTATCCCTTGTGATGTAACCCATTTTCCTTAGGGAGGGGTAATATGCATTTGTAAAAAGAGAACTAAAAACTAACTTTATAAGTGGTGAAATATCTCGTTCTCCTATATACAGCATAGGGGTGGACTAAATTTTTTATTCTTTAGGTAGGATGATGACAAACCATGTTGGCCAATGATTTAGCTTCCCTATCTTCACCTGGGTATCATTTTTTTGCCATATATTTTGGTTGTTTCTACTTTTTAACTTTATCAAAACCTAAAATAAGGATAGAATAATGATTAAGGGATATGTTTACATGTGTCCCCCAAAGCATGTGTCATTAAGATCAAAAATGCCAAGATCACCACTTTAAGTGGGGATCATGCTCATTCATTGAACTTTAGGGTTTTTATGTATGGTTATGATTGTAACATATTTTTATATCTAGGGTTAAGATGTTAGATCATTTGGATTGATGGTTATAATATTATGACTCAAAAAAGAGTGTAATTTAGTTGTCATCCTCAAAAGGAAAAGTTATTACTTTCCTATTTTAATACCTATTTCATCTTCTAATTTTTTAATGAAATATTCAATTACTAAAAACATACATTTAATTTCTCTTAGTTATTGCTAGCATTTGTTCTCAAGGTTTTTGCCTCTATGGCTACTGTGACATGTGACCTTCTTACTCTCTTTCTCCCTCTCTATCATTATAGTTACAACCAAATCCATCAACCATTATTTTACTACCTTCCACATAGGAGGGAAAGATAATCTTCTAGAATTTGTATCCAAAGATTAAGATTTATTGCTCGATGACAACTTTTCAAAGCATATCAAATCGTTTGTATTCCTTCCATGTGTGATTTTTCATTTTTACTATGGTGACATTGCAAGTAGGAAAGAATAGAAGTGATTTATTTATTATGCTTATTATATGAAGGGTATGGTAATTGATGCTCTATGTGTCAAGTAATTTATTATAGCTTATGTTTTTTATGGATGATCATTTTGGAATATGTTCTTGAATCCTCTCTTTTAAATTCAACTTAGATTAGGATATTTGTATAGTTTTAAATTCATAATTTTTTCTTTAATATCTTGGTTTAAGTATTTTGGTATATTTTATAGTAAATTATGTAATTATATTAGTAATCTAGACATGTGACCTTTTTGAGAAATGACTTTATGGTAAAAAAATGCTCTAAAACTATTTTTTAATCCTAACCACATTATTAGGGGTATAACTTTGTGCTCTAAAATCCATTTTGATCCATTCAAAAAGTATTAGAAAGATTAAAAAGAGAACAACAATTTCAAAAGTAAAAATCTATCATAGACATATTTCCAAAAAATTTGTAAAAAATGTTTTAGAGGCCTCAAAAATATAAAACAAAATACTTACTAAAAATATTAATTTTCTATTCTTAGATTTTAATTTCCAAAATGCACCTCTAGTTTTGTTGATACATAACATAAAGGGACAAGTCATATGTATGTAGTTTGTATTTATTATGCACTTTGTAACTCATGGAAGGTGACACACCATATTTCCATAAGGGTAACTGAAAGGTTTGTTGGAGTATATTACATTATTTGGTACATGTTAATGTACCCCCATGGTACCTTCATGGTACATACTATAAATAATATATTAGAATTGAGTCATAGTTTAGAGAGTGAGTATTATATTTACCTTTTATGTAAGTGTGCATGTGCAGGAAATGCACAAGTGTCATATAAAGATGTAATGTAAATATGTGCACAAGTGTCATATAAATATGTAATGTAAAGATGTGTACAAGTGCCTTAGGTTAGAGTGTGCAAGTTATGGGAGTGCAAGAGTCATGTATAGGTGTGCATACAATATAGAGTCAAGTGTTCATCAAGTATGCAAGTGTCAAGTAGAGAAGCCAAGAGTCATGAGACTTGGCATATGGAAAGGAATAGTCAAGTATCCAAAAAGTCACACTACTATGACTATATAGTATTCCATAGGAGGATTAGATCATATCAAGATGTATCACATTATAGAGTAGAGAAAGATCTTATTATATATGTAAGGGAAAAAGGAATAATAAATATTGCATACATTTTGATCAATTAATATTATAAGTTGTTCTACATGCTTAATACATGTATGATTCAGGCTAGTTACATTCATATTGTTGCTTATTATTGAATGATATTTGATATATTATTAGCCTTGATTTACATATTAATTTGCTCGTATTATTTTGATCATATCATTATCTTGACATTATTATATTGTGGCTACATTGTATTCGATCCTATGATATTTAACCTATGTGATTTCTAGTAGTATTAAGGCTTAAAAAGCCATTAGTAGTATCAGAGTTTCTACTAGATTCTTATTCACGTTGATAGAATTAATTTAGCTACTTAAAAAAATTGATTTTGTCGAGTTTGATAAAATTTATTTAGAGTCTATCTACTTTGAAAACAGTAAGAATCAGACTCTAATATAGGGTCGTAGTGAGTAGATAGGCTAGAGTCTTTCCATGGTTGCGGTATAACCAGTGAAGACTAGGACTCAAATTTAGAGTCTTTCCATGGTTGGAGGATAACCATTGAAGACTATTACTCAAAAATATTGAAGGAGTATCAAATTTAAGATAGTTGATCATTCAAGGACATAGTCAACCCTTGACATTAATTTCAAATATAGTAGAAGAATCAAGGATATTTAGAGTCACCTTGACATTGATAGAGGAATCAAGGACATTCATCATCACCTTGATATTATATATTTGATTTCTAGAGTAGAAATTCTTTGACATTAATTTTAGATTCTTAGGTGTAACCTAAGGCATTATTAATTTTATAGAGTTGCAGTAGATATTAAGATACAAAAGTGTGAGAAGCTTCCTACACCAAATAGAGAAGAATTTTAGCTTTGAGGAGCAAAGAAGAAAAATTTGTAGCATATTGAAAGCAAAAAAGTTAGCAAAAAAGGAAAGGAAGAAAGAAGTTTTATTTTGGAGAAAGATAAAGAAGCTCATAGCTTACTTTATATAGCTTCAAATTTATATTTAGAGTTAGAATATATTTAGTTTCAGGTCTTAGAGATAGACCTTGACATGAGAAAAGTTTTAGGTCTCAGAAATAGACCTTGATATAAGTAATAGTTTTAGATCTTGAAGATAGGCCTTGACATAAAAGTGATATTCAGTTCATAGAAGCCTTGACATTGGAGATTCAGGCCACAAAGACCTTGACATTGGAGATTGAGGTCACAAATACCTTGATAATAGAAGTTTCAGGTCATTAGATATTGACCTTGACAAATATTCAAGAGACTTGATAGAGGTAACCATATAGAATCAGAATATTATATATTGTAGTCAAAACAGCCATACAAAGCAAGCAACCATTAGAAGGAAATGAATTCTAGAGAAGAAATATTGAGAAGAAGCTCGAGTTTCATGATCAAAGAAGAAGCTCGAGGTTTTGTGATACAAATAATAAGACCGAGGTTCATGGTATATAGTATAGAAGAGATGCTCAAGGTCTAAAATATTAATGTTAAAAGAGTGAGCCATTCAGCTCAAACCAAAGCATAACTATTAAATAGGTCTATATCTAGTTGCAAAAGAAAGAGATATCGAATAATAGCACTAGTGCAACAATAGAAGAAGAGCCATTTGGCTCATAATGTAGTAGAAGAATATTTATTTGACTCACAATGTAGTAGTAGGAGAACCATTTGGATTGTATCAAGTGAAGCAAAGAATATTCATACAAATCATACCAAATCTAGGAGTAGAAACCATTATGCATGTAAGAGAGAGTGCTAGCATGTTTGTAGCTAATTGGATCACTTATAACCATTGCTTGTTGGTTCATACAATTTATTAGATCTACCCACAAGGTTTTACTTAGCAAGATTATGTTCAAGTTGGTTACACATTATATATCCCATCCATAGGATTTTTGCACTCCAATCACTAGCCATTCACTCTCAGATAGAAGGCAAAAAGCTATCTCTAGCTACATTAGAGTCAAGGGAGCTACATATTCATCCAACTACCCAAAGGCTAACTAGAGACTATTTAAAGGATATAAGGCTATATAGAGGACAAAAATACTATCTAGTGGCTAATAAGTTTTGAGAGGCTAACCAAAGGCTAAGTAAAGCAATATTGAATGTTCTAGAAATGAGGATAACCACAAGCTATCCAACCAACAACATCATCAATGACACTACATAAAATGGTTTCCAACATTCTAGAAAAGGGATAATCAAAGGTCACAACAATCCAAAAGGAATTCTAATAATTTCTAAGGGAAAGCAAGAAACCAAGTAGAACATTTGAAGTAAAGGAACCAAGTGTAGAGCATTACACTTTAGGTGCATATATTTCGAATGTGATTGAGGATAGTGCAATTAGATGATGAATGATGCAATGGAATAAGAAGCAAAATGACTTAGATAACTGACACTATGCATAGTCACACATTGCAAAAAAATGATATCTATTGGATAGTGGTAAGAGCTCACACAAATTAGAGAATCCTCATAAAGGAATTACTGTCCATGTGCATAAGGATTCCAAGCTAGCCAATAAGGTATTTTTAGGGTTTTAAATATTCATAGCTTATATTAAGTTTGAAGCCATAAGGTTAAGTAGAGAATATTTAATTATTTATGTTATTAAGGTTTTGGAGTGATAAGTAGATTCTTTAAAGTTAATTTAGATTTATATTAATGGAGATATAAGTTTGTAAAAGTTCTTTTAATTTGAGATATTGGGAAAATAAGGATTTTCAGAGTTTTTATTTTATAAAGCTTTTTAAATTTCAAGGGGGTTGTTTCTACTTGTCTGAGTGCAAGATGGTCCAATGGGATCTTTCTCCATGGTTCTGGTTGATCTTGGGGGAGATACCAGGTACTTTCACGACATGGAGAAAGGGTTATAAGGATGGTTTATTGCTCAGGTAATGGTGGATGGGGGTTGTGTGGTCCGATGCCATATTTTTTTAGAGGAATTTTAGAAGACCATTTTCTCTATGGTTTTTTTGTGGTCTTATAGTGAGAACTTGGGCTTCCACTCTAGCCATGGAGGAGGGGTTTCAAGAGCTACCTCTTGATCAGATGGCCTTGGCCTTTACCTCTCCTTTGAGGGAGTCTCAGTGAGCCTTCTTTTTGTAGTATTTTTTAAGTCTTGTAGGGAGAGATACCATGTGCTTGTTTGATGGCTATAGTAGAAGGGTTTTAGTGATGTCTCCTTAGGTTGACTCTCGAGAGATTGGGATTTATGGTTCTTTTGATGAGTGTGTTCCATTGAACCTTGTTCTTTATAGATTTGAGTGATATTGGGGGAGACCTTGTGCTTCCATGATGGCTATAAATGAGGGGTTCTGGGTTTGTCTTTCTAGTTAGGTATTTGGAGGGGCTCTGGTGGGTGGTGGAGGTGTGTTGGTGGTCTGTGTCTCTTTTGGATATATTTGCAATTAGCCCATGTATTTTATTTTTATATGCTTGGGTAAGATAAAGAAGTTTCTCCATATATGGTTTCTCTGGGGTGGTCAGTTTACTTATTTTCATGTTGATAGGAATTTCTCTTGGCCTAAGGAGATCTTCTTATGATGTTTCTCCATGTTTTAGGTAGATCTCTTTTTCTTGAGGTGATTATAGGGATGATTCTCTATTTATTTGGCTTGACTATACTTCAAGCATATCTCTTCTGAGCTAGCTTCATTTCTAGATTTCTTGGGAGTTTTTGGCCTCATGTCTGGCAATTGCTTACTACTTTGAGGGTCCTCCCTATTTGTGAAGTTTATATTGGATAGGAAAATGTTTTTCAAAATTGATTTCATGAGTGAGAACCTCTAATTCTCTATTTTAAGCTTTAAAATAGAGAATTTTAATTTCTTCAATGGGTCTCTTTTGAGCAGGTGGATCTCATCTCCCAATATGATTTCCTTGATATTTTGATCTAGATTTCCTTGTTTAGATGAGAAAACCCCTTTTGAACTATCTTTGTTTTTTTTCTGTAGTTGGTCCTTTGGATAATATCTCCTCGTTTCAGTTATTCCTTGTTTATCTTTGGGAGGTAGTCTCTTTTAATGTACCTTTATTGTAAAATGTTTGAGGATCCTTTCAAAACCCCTTTCTTCAATCAATCAAAAAAATATTGAATTTTGATTTTATATTTTTGAAAAGAAAAAAAATGAAATTAAATTTTTTTGAATATTTACAAATTAATTTATTTGGGAGGCAAAAGGATTTCAACATCAAATATTAGGAAAACAAAAATTTACAAAATTTATTTTAGTTTATAGAACTAGGGAGACATAAGGTTTACTACTCCATAGGTGTGGTTCTAGATTAGGAGGTAATCCACTCAATGCAAAAATTTGGCAATAGAGGAATGCTCATAAAATTAGATATGTCAAAGGCTTATGATAGGGTGGAGTGGAGCTTATTTTCAAGGATGATGGCATCCTTTAGTTTCTATCAATATTGGATAGAATAGGTCATGAGCTACATTTCTACTCTGGCATACTCAGCGTTAATCAAAGGCCTTCCCTTACAATTGTTTGGAGCCACTCAAGACCTTCATCAAGGATATCCTTGTTTTCCTTGTCTTTTTATCATAGTGGTTGAAGGTTTAGGTAGACTCATCTTGAGGAGAAGACAATTGGGTTGGCTAACAGTAAACTTCTTTACTTAGTAGTCCATGCACAATAAAATTCTTACTTTTAATAATCTAAGACATAGGGAATTGTTGATCAGTCTCAATGTGTTTTATGTTATAAGAGTGAGGAAACATCCAACCACTTGATGTTTGAGTGTTCATTCACATGCCAAATCTAGGAGTGATGGTTTTTAGCTTATAAATTCTAAGCCAATGATGATTTGAATTAGATTAATATTTGGGAAATAATGAAGAGGGTAGATTTAAATTTGAAACTCTTTGTATTAGATGGAAGCTTGGATTAAACTTCATTTTGTGGAAATTATGGTTGGAGAGAAATGGAAAAAAAATTAGAGAAACCTTTTCATCCTTAGATTGTGTTTTGCAGGTCAGTTGGAACAAAGTCATGAAAATTATGGCAGTGTATGCTAAAGAAGAAACTCAGCTGATATAGGAACAATGGAGAAGGAATTAGAAGTGCAAGAGGGGTAGGATAGAGATAGTTGGAAACCACCCTCAAAAGATTGAATTAAAATTAATATTGATGGAGTTGCAAAAGGCAATCCGAGTAGAACTAGAATTGGAGTGGTTTGCAAGAAAAGACTTCTAAGAAAGTTTATTATAAGGATTATTTGGTTTAGTCTTATTACATATGTAATATGATTTATGTGGGTCAAATTATCGCTTATGTGCTTCCTAGACCCAATTTTTGAGTGAGGATTGTTGAGAAATTTAGTCATTTTTTGTTGAATCACACCCCTCTACATCCACTACAACACTACATCCACATCCACAAGATAAGGATAAAGGGAAGCAGATTGTGTAAATCAAACCAAATATGACCATTTCTACCACATATGTTGTATTTGAGGAGCCACAAGAAGAGTCATAAGAGAAGGAACACTTATTTCACTCACAAATGCAGGTCAAGGGTAAGTCATTACATTTTATTGTTGATAGTGGGAGTCAAATAAATTTTGTTCTACTTAGATTGTAAAGGATTTTAATGTTTTTAACTCCACTAGTAACCATATAATGTTGGATGGTTAGTGTAGGCACCAAACTCTAGCCACTTTTCAACTATTCCTATCCTCCAATAATAGTCGTCCATTATATATATATGTGTGTGTGTGTGTGTGTGTGTGTGTGTGTGTGTGTGTGTGTGTGTGTGTGTGTGTGTGCGTGTGTGTGTGTGTGTGTTTATTTAATATATACATAAATATTAATATTTTATATTTATATTATATATTTAATATATCTATGCATTTATGTGAATAAATCCTAGCTAGCCACCATGGCTTAATCTCAACCATCCATCCATCTCAATCCATGTAACTTCTTCAAGCTTAATATCCACCCTTCCTCATCTTTTAATCTTGACCACCCATTTTGTGTCGTCGAAACCCTAACATGTTCAAGGGTAGATTATAAAAAGTGATTCATTTTGATGAATCAAGGTCCTAAATTTGAACATTTATCCCCAACCATTGTCATTGTATTCTCTTCTTCACAACCACAATTGCCCATATAGTTTCTACCATCGCCAGAACCCTCACACACCAAATCTATTTTTGCCTCACTTCCATCAACCCTCGAACGCTGCCCAAAGTTTGCAAAATGTTTCTAAGCATTTTTGGAACATTGTTGGGCATTCACAGCCATCACTGAATGCCTCCAAGCATTTTCTCATAGCATATTTTACATCCTGTAAGCCCTTGGATGCTTTTGGACATTCGTGCGACCATCGATGATAAAAGCAAAAATGAATATCAACATTGACTTGGTAAAATATTTGTTGCATCATATTTATGTTTCTTGTATTTTTGTTTATAGCTTCATTTTATAGCATCTAGGTTTTTATAGGTTTTATCTTTCAGAGGGCCTCACGCAGTGGAGCCCTCATAGGTGCTTTCAACCCCTTTTATGTTGTTTGTTGTTTGTTGTTTGTAGGTATAAGAAGCACATTTTTGGAAGCTACTATAGCTAGGGTGGTCTTATAGGGATACACAAGCCCATACACACTCTTGTTTGGATCAAAGACAAGCTATAAGACACCAGTTGTTCACTAAACTAGGGTTTTGAAACCTTATTATTTGTAATATCTATATCAAAAGCATTATAAAACCCCATATTAGGGTAATTCATTGCACAACTTGGAGATCTACCTATATCAGAAATGATTATTCATTTTGTGCATTCTGTGTTGTTATTATGCTTTTGCTCTTTTATCTTTGTATTGGTGTTGTTTGTTTTTGGTTTACAAAATGGATATCACAATGGGGCCCCCAAAGGGTTCCTCATTTTGATTTAATTTATCATTAATTTTTGTTTTTATTTCTATCTTGCAGGTTCTAGAAGTTCGATCGTACGAAAATCATGAAAACGAGGGTTTCTAGGAGTTGCAGAGTTTAATAAGAGGTTGTGTGTATGCCCTGCAGCATTCAAGGGACACCCTAAATCACTCAAGAAATGTTCTACAATGTTCTAGATACTTTTGTTAGTGTTTAACGCAGTGGGAAAGAAATACGTAGGCTTCCTAGTAATCTTGGTTCAAACCCTAACTTATTTTTGCTTACATTTTCCTACTTTTAACAGTGAAACTAACAAAAGAAAATCACTCAATTTCTATTTAAAGCATTTGCATTTTTATTTCCATTTTAGGCATTTACATCCTTCATATATATTGCATACAAGGTAGATTTGCATTGATGTATTCGTCATAGTTCACATTTGATTCAGATTTATACTATTTTATGGTGTTTTATTTACTATTATGTATGTTGTTTGCATTTGAAATTACAAAAGCATAACTAGATGCATAGTAGGGTTGAAATCTTACATTTTTACTTTTCTAAGTTGGAACAAGATTGTAATACCTAAGTATACTTCCGCTATTGGAATCACTTGATGATTCAGGGTGGAAGAATTGGGTGAACCCTCCACTGTTGGAATCACTTGATGATTCAGGGTGGGTCTTAAGCATTGTACCCCTAAGTTATTTTGAGGAGCTTAGTGTTAATGTAATTGGATTCTAACTTAGAAAAGTGAAATAGGGTTTTTCAACATTGAGTGAATGCAATAGAAAACATAAAATTAAAATGAATCACACACTTTGCATGTCACACACTAAAAAATACTGATTTGGATTTCATCACCAACAATTGTTCAAGATTGGTGACAATGGGTTTCATATCCATCCATCATCTCGCCCATAGAAACCATAGTCACCCATGAGCAAACTTTCTAGATTTCATCACCAGGAAGAATATTATTTGCCATCCAGTCTTAGATTCCACCTTGCATGATAGATTAGGTTAGCACATCAACAACACACAAAACCCACATAAAAAAATCATTGCATTACATGTACATGGCTTTTCACTTGTTGCATTTATTTGTGTTTCTCATTGTTGTTTAGGTTCCTAGAGTTCTTGCATTGGTTCTAGAATATAGGATCTACCCATTCGCCATATTCCCAACCACTAGTTTTCCCTTTAAGTTAACATGAATCCTGTTGACTTATTCACCCCACTTTGTAATCCATATGATATGACAAATCCAATTCTAATTGACATGATTATTATTGATATGGATCAAATTTCCTCATTGCAATCCTTTTCCAAATTTTTCCTTTTCGAGGAATTGTTAAGGGCTTCAGCCAACTACATTCCTCTATAACCTCCACCTTCACCTTCACCTTTGCCTTAAGATCCTAAGGTTTTTATAGGTAGTTGAGTTAGAAGAGTTTAATAACATCATATATGGCATTCATTTGATCCCAATGCACCATTATCTTGAGGAATGTTCTCATATGTCCATTGAAGATACCATCAATGTGAACCTTAGTTCAAACATAGACAATCCTTAAATTGTCAAACTTGGTAAACATTTACTCGAAGATGAACAAGAGCAATTTATTGTTCTCCTCAAGATGAATAAGGGAATTTTTTCATAGTCCTACAAATATATGTATGGTCTTGACCCTAACTTGGTTGTCTGTAATCTCACCTTGCACTCTGATGCTAAGCTGATCAAATAAAAATTGAGAAAGATGCATCCTACCATTTCCCTCGTGATCAAAGAAGAGATTCAAAAGCTATTAGATATCGTTTTTATTGTTCCCATTAATAATCCTAAGTGTATTTCAAACATGGTACCCATTTGTAAGCCTAACGAGGTGATACGCATTTGCACTAACTTTCAAGACCTTAACAAAGTGTGTCCTAAGGATGATTTTCCTATGTCAATCATTGATACTCTTATCGACACCTATTCTGGCCATGAAATGCTTTCTCTAATGGGTGGTTTCTCATGATAGAACTATATTTGAATCAATCCTGATGACAAATACAAAACATCATTCACTACACCTTGGAGTACATTTTGTTACAAGGTGATGTTCTTTGGCATCAAAAATGTAGGTGCCACTTATCAACGTGCCATGACATACATATTCCATGATTACATGCATAAGATCATAAAATATTATGTGGATGATCTCTTGGAAAAATCTAAAACTTGACAAGAGCACATTGGTATCTTGAAAAAAGTCTTTGATCGACTTCTAGAGCATAATGTAAGGTTGAACCCCAAAAAGTGTGTCTTTGGTGTCACCTCAAGAAAACTATTAGGATTTATTATCTCTAAAAGAGGCATTGAGATGGACCCAAATAAAGTCAAGTTCATCATGGATATTCCTCCCCAAATTGAATGAATTGCACAGTTTACAAGGAAATACCCAATCAATCTGTTGTTTCATTGTGTAACTTTCTAACAAATGCAGGTCATTCAATCACCTGTTACAAAACGGGTGATATTTTCATGGATAGATGAGTGCCAAAAATCTTTTGATGATATCAATTAATACCTAGATTCTCCACCAGTCTTAACCCCTCCTTATTTGGAGGTCCCCTTCCATATTTATGTTTCAGTAACACACTTTATTGTAGGGACAATGCTTGCACAAAAGAATAAAAATAATTGAGAGCAAGTTGTCTATTACATTAGTTGAACATTGGTAAGCTAAGAAACCAAATATGCTTACATGGAAAAGTTGTGCTTAGCAATGGTTTTTACCACTACGAAACTCAGACATTACATGCTTAGTCATACCACATATGTCATATCTTGTAAAAAATCCTTTGTGTTACATGATATCTCGCACTTACAATAACATTTGCATCACAAAATGGATAATGCTTTTCACTGAATTTGATCTTGATTTCATCAACAAAAAATCCATTAAATGTCAGGTCATAGTCGACCAACTTGTGGAAACTCCACTTCCTACTGATCATCCCTTGATTATTGAGCTCCTACATGATAATCTTACTATGGCCAATCTATCTTCTTTTGTGATCAGTTTTGTTATAGCACCCGTCACTCTAGCTAATTGTACCCCTTTTCTGACTTGTATTTCTACATTATGTATAGTCATGCCCAAGGGCATATTGGTTGAAGTAGACCTTTAGTTTATAAAAATCCCTTCCCAAACTGTACAAGCCTCTCTCAAGATATACAACTTTTTGGATGTACATGATATTCATGTATCAAATATCAATATAGAATCTATATTAATAGATATATATCCACTGAAGGGCATATATTCTATGCCTTATGTCCCAATTTTCTACATCCTAGGTCTCTATATTCCATCATTTGGCTTGTGTTATTTATTCATGTAACATTCAAAATGAATGACTTTATCAGATTACATCAATACTTGCATATCTTTTGGATAATTTAGGAGGCATTTTAAACATTTTTTTCATCCTTCTTTATCTTTTCTTCTTCTTTTTTCCTTTTCTGGTAAATATTCTCACTATCCAGCTTTGAATCTGCCTCTGACCATCAAATCAAATGTGAGTAACTTGTCTTTCTATTCGTAACAAGGGTTCCTCTACCTCGTTTGTTTCTGCTTCAGACAATCCAGTCTTCTCCATATTATCATATCTCTAGAGCCAATGATTCTATATGAGTAACTATTGAACTCAATCACCCGCTGCCATTTATCCTCAGTTTCCCTTTGGGATTCATCCCATACATAAAAGTATCCTAGTTGGATCAGTGATAGATTTTTAGGTTTCGCTGTAATCACTACCACTTAACAATAATAATATGTCATTCCAAAAGAAGATGTTGATATCACACTATTCTTTGACGCTTCTTAGTGTGAAAAATATAAAGGTTCTGGAGTCATGTTTCATACACCATAGGGGGTACCTATTCCCTTATATTTCAAACTTGACTTCCAATACACAAACAACAAGGTAGAGTATGAAGCCTTAATCTTAGGTCTTCAATAATCCATAGCTATGGGTATAAAGCATATCAGGATATTTGGTGATTATCAACTTGTTGTGCATCAAATAAACAGAGAATACCAATGCAAAGAACCAACCATAAATCTTTACCATGAAGTAACAATGTCATTGTTCTATAATTTTTATTGGTATGAAATAAATATTTTTCCACATTCGACTAATATATTTGCAGATGCAATGGTCTCCTTAGGATCATTGATTCCAAAGACCTCTGTAGGAGAGGTACAACTGCTCATTGTTACAACGATCTCTAAATATATAATTGTTCATGCTGAATCTAAGGATGAAAAGGATGTTTGCTTTATCTACACATAACTGTATGAGCCTTGGTTCAACCAAATAATAGCCTTACTCAATTTTGGAACACTCCCATCATACATGTCATGAACTTCTAAACACACTTTCAAGCAAAAGATAACTCACTTTTCTTTTGGGGGATGTGTTGTATAGACATGGTTATGATGAAGTCGTCATTTGTTGTCTCGAGCCTACAAAGGCACAAATAGCCATAGTTGAAGCTCATGATGGTACTTGTGGTGGTCATTTTAGTGGAATGGCCATTGAAAAAATAAAAAAATGGACAAGTTGAGGCTATCAACAAGACCTTAATTGATATTCTCAAGAAACTAGTTAAATAAATTCATTGAGATTGGCATACTCAAATCCTCTTGCCATTATGGGCTTATCAAACAAGAATCTGCACATCTACTAGGGAAACACCATTTTCACTAGTCTATGGAGCCAAAGCAATTATACCTCTTGAGCTTGAGATCCTCTCATTGCAAATTTTATTGCAAGAATTCATAGATGATAATACTACTAGACAAGCATGCTTTGACCAACTCACACTTCTTAATGAACGGTGGGTCAAAACTTTAGAGAATTTATGAGTTTATCAAGACCGCCTAAAGTGTTCTTACAATACCAAAGTTCATCCACATAAATTCTAAGTAGGAGATCTTATTCTTAAAGAGTATCAATAAAATACCAATGCATTGTTGTATCTTCGTGATAAATTCAGAACTAATTGGCTAGGTCCATACATTGTTACTCAAAAGTAGGTAAAGGAACTTATAGGCTTGCCAATCTAGAGGGAGAAGAGCTCGAGCCACTTAACATCATCCACTTGATAGCATTCTATGATTAATGTGCTTTATATATATGTACATATACATGGCCAATACACAAAAATAACATCGTATTTCACACATTACATTTTACACTTTGCATTTTACACATTGCATTGCACACATTACATTTCATACATTACATTCACAACCACATTCCCACATTTCACATTTCATATTAGGTATCATTTATTCAATTCAGATAATAATTGGTCCAATAAAGTTGTATTGCCTTAATCAAGGGCACCTCCAAATCTTCATCCATTTTATTGCACCATTCCATAAAGTCAAATTGTCATTCATAAAATACATTTCCATAATCCCTAGGTGTTTTTGATCACTCGTCCACTCCTAGTGTTTCTAGAAACCTCCAATACATGTCGAGTTTTCTTTAGGACCAAGACACATTCTCACTAAAAAAATCTTGATTTCTAGGAATTAACTCTAACACTCTTGAACCAAACACAATTACACATCTTAAAAACATCTTGTGTCAAAGAGAGATAACACCATGATTGGATTGAACCTCGAAGTGAAAAGGGTAATCTTTGCTTTTCCCATTATGCACAGTCCAAAAATAAAAAAATAGTGGTTTTCACCACTATCACAATTACTTCCAAACAAAATAAAGAGTAGTAAGGATAGGGTATTTTCTCATCACAATTCGGTTGAGAATACGATTCCCCAAAGATCTAAATATTTTACACCTCACACATCACCAATCCTCAAGTTGTGAAGAAAGAACCATATTTCCAATTAGACGGTTAGGTAGTATGAATCCCCAAAACTTAGAGATCAGATTCTTGGACTATGGAGCTAATCTCCACCAGGGCTATAGATGCTTGACTGGTAGTGTATTACACTCATGCGTGGAGACACATCTCTCTTGAAGAGACCTCTAACCACATATAAGGACAAGCTAGCTTCCTAGTCTTCTCCATGATAGGTTTCATCTCAATTTACTCAAGATGGTTTAATGAACTCGCTTGCATACACATTGGTTCTTGATTACCTTGAGTCATTACCATGCTCATGATTTGGTAATTAAACATTCAGTGCACACACATTTGATCTTAGAGATATTAGATAGCATTTAGCAAGTTTTCTTGATATCACTAGTATGTCTGAGTCTCTGCAAAATAATAAATCTTCCATATCAACATCCATATCATTACATAAGTCTTCCATTTCACATGCCACCATTTTGGTGCCCCTGATTAAATAATTATGCTATACATGGTCAAGTAAAATTTAAACTATGAATGATCATTAGAGAATTAATTCATTTACATTCATACACATTATCATTGCATTATCATCCATCACACATACACACATGCATTCACATAAAAGCATTCACACAAAATCATAACACAAAAGTAAAAGCCATGTATATATAGAGAAAGAGGGTTGATTTGGCAGCCTAATGTGGTATTGCAACAATAGATCCTCCAAATCCTGGATATATCCTTCTTAGGCTTTAAGTTATAGTACATCATACCTCTGATGATGGTCCCTCTATGTTATCTCTTCCTAGAGCCTTGTGATCCTATCCTCATCTCCACCTGCAACCATTTGTGCCTCTAGATCTTCCCACAATCGAGCTATCTTCACATCTTAAGCCACTATCTTTCCATATTGATTTGCCACCATCTACTCGAGCAGCATCCACTCCTCCTCACTTTGACCTAGAGGTCTCTCTAGAACTTCCTCCATACCATCATTATCATCACCATCACAATCACCATCACCTCCAATATTTGGAGGCTACTTCATTGCATCCCTCGCTCGTCTCCCTCACCTGCTAGACTATTGATGTCTTTGATATATGGGCATCTCATCTACCTCCTCTACCTCATCATCATACTCATTACCCTTATCCATAGCCTAAATTAGTACCCATGGTGGTTGTCTAGTGAACCATGCATCATAATCTGAGGTATTCCTCGTATAATCCACATCGAAGAGATCCATCTCCTCATCATCCTTATAGGTTACCTACCATGCCTTAGTACAAGGTAGACCCATCTCATCTTAATGGTGCCTATACATCACTAGTGCCTCAGGAATCCCTTATCTCAGCCCAAACTCCCATAGCACCTGTGAGAACTGGATTAGCTCCACCTCACTCCTATGTCACCTAACTACCCATCTAGCTTTTCGTACCCTTCGTAGCTACTCCCCATCATCTATTCACCTGGCACCTTGCCATGGTCTCCAAAGCACCTAATCAGGGATCAACCCTACCATAGATCCTTGTACTCCTGGCTAGTCTAGCTAAGATAACTTAGTTGCACCTCCTCAGCTACCCACCACCTCAAAGCATAAGGTTGCTTACCATCCCATGCCTTAGTAGGCAAGCCCAAAAGCTAAGCCACATTGAATTACTCCATGTCATGACCTATACCCCCATTGAACCTTGAAAAAATGATATTAATTGATCATGGGGATAAATGAATACCTAAAAAAATGGGTCATAGACCCTAAAGAATTCTACAAAATTCCAATTTAGGAATTTTGAAGGATTTTAGAGGAAAAGTAATTATTATGAAAATTTAATTAATCATGTTTGATTAGGTTAATTGCATTTAATTTTGAATGCAATTAAATGTCCAATTCTTATTGGACCAAATTAGGCACTAGTATTATTTAATGTTTAAGGTTTATCTTATTCATCTCATGGCCTAATTTGGTTGGTGGAGAGAAAAGAGAGATTCTCTCCTCTATTTTTAATTAGGGATGAATTTTTAGTGTGTAGACCATTTGAGGCACAAAACAAAACAAGTTCATCCACCTTATCTTTATTTGGACCCTCTTCCACTTTTTGAATCACCTTCCACATGGCAAAATATGTCTCATTTGGCCTAAGGTATCTTTTAATGTTAAAATAATAAGGCCACTATTTGGCTCATGAGAGAAGAATTTCCCCTATAAATAGAGAGCCTCTTGGGAAGAGAGGAAAGCTATAAAATCTTGGAAGCTTAGGGAGTATGCTCTCCACCTTTGCGGATCAGAAACCAAAATGCTTGAGAGACTACCTAGTTGTAGAAAGAGGCAATCTTAGAGAGACAAGGAGGATACGAAAGAGAAGGGTGAAGGCAAGCAAAGGATTCTATGCTATGAAAGTTATAGGTCAGAGGGTTTTTAAATGTTTAAAGTTTTTTATGGAATTAAAGATGAACTTTTGTTTAAAATGTATATTTCTTAGACCGTAGTTATAATAAACACCATAATATGGCTAACATTTAGATCTATGATATATTGGTTATATTGATCTAAAACCAAATTCTCTTAATATTTTCGATGACTATCAATTGATACCATATTAGATTGTAAATTAAGCTCTTGGAGATATATGTAAAACCCAAAGTATCTATGAAGATTTTTGCTTTTAGTTTTTCCTTCGTCGTCACCTAGAGATTCGAATTCTCACGGTGAAACCTTTTCTCATTGAAATTATTGCTAGTAGGAAATATGCAGTAAATACCCATTATTTGTCTCATAGGGAAGTGTGTTATTATTATTGTATTTCCATATAGGTTGAATTATAAGTTTTATATGATGTATCTAGCAGTGGTTAATACATAAAGCACCCATGAAATGAGCTATTTTGGGATCTCCAACAAGTTAATGATTAGGCTACAACGACTGTAAACTCGATTGTTCTTTTCATCAAATTATGAACTCGATCGATTGAATTCATTCGACCAAAGGCCACCTGGTAGGATGTGGAGGCTAGCATTGCATGTTGAGAGTGTGTCTCTATTTAGTTGCAGTTCTTTGTGAATCACCACTATGTGCTCTATGCTTTTAACCTGTGTAATACTGCAACCTAGATAGTTATTTTTTTTGTCTCTGAAAACGCATCTCTTGCCTTGGAAATCTCTCTCCTTTGTTGTTGATATCACGGAGGTTTCTATGAGTTTGGAGGTGCCTGTAATTTCCTTCTAAACCATCAATTTTTTAGGTGTCGATGTCCAGTAATCGGTACAAATCCATAAATTAAAGTGATTAATACTTTACCTGCAATATTAGATGTCATCATTAAACTTCACATTAGGTATCTTTATATCTATGATAGAAAATATTGTGAGCACGATCTAGTCTATTGGAGCTAAAACAATAACATAGCCTTAGCCTTGTTTATTTAGCAATATAAAATGGGTAGACGATGATCTTATGTGTTTCCTTCCAATGCCAATGACACAGGATCAACACGAGATTGAGAGCCTAATGTTAGAACCCTAGGAGACGTTTTACATGAAAAGATCTCCATTGATCACTCAATGTGGTGCCACTACTAGAAAAGACACATGTGGTTGGTTTTAGAATTGCTTTTATCATCATTCATGATTACCACTGGTTAGTCATTACTCTCTAGACATATTAACAAGTGGTTTGTTGTCCCTTACGATTTATGGAGATGTTTAAAACACTCTTTTAGCTATAGTAGAGTAACTTGTTCCATATCGTATCCACGGAGGTATGTAGAGGCTCATACATAGGAAAGCCCTCACTAGGTAATTGTTCATGACGTGATGTAATGAATATACTAGCTGAGAGGCTAGGTGCTAGTGGTAAAATGTGTCATTGATGGTTGAATGGTTTCAACCAAGGATGTTTTATCCTTTTTGATAGTTGTACATATCTGACATTAGAATTTTAATGAATATGGATGTTGGTCAGTATTAACTCTACTCTTGTCTTGGTCCATGTGTAAAGTAACTTAACGGTTAGATGATACACCCAGTTATTAGGGATGAACTACTTTTCTATGAACAATAAAATGACCGTCGGGGTAATTTCAAGTAGGTTTCATGATCATCAAGAAATTAAGTCGCTTAATTGTTTGTTTGGGCGATAACCATTAGAGGTTAGTAATCATTTGTAATTGTTGGGTTAAACAAGTGTTAGGTCAAATATACCTTGTGCCATTAGGATTTATACTGGTTATAAACCTTTGACTAAGGTCTTGAGATATAGGTTATATTAAATGAAATAATTAATAAGAATTAAGGTTTATAAATTAGAAACCCTTTTGAGAATTAATTTATTCAAATAATTATGGTGGTAAAACCTTTTAGTGAGATTAAAAAAATAGAATAGGACAATAATTAATTTTAGACTATTACATAATTGAAAGAATGGTTTTTCATGAATTAAAGGTATGGGATTTTAATTTATTGAATAAGGGATTGAACATGGATCAATCCTGGAGATTAGATTTGGAATCCATTCTTAGGGGAATTTATGAGGTTCCCTCTTTAATAATCGAAGAAGCTTTCTCCTTAATATTCTTCTGATGATCATTCATAGACTTGGGTATCTATATAAGAATTTATAAGATTCTTATCTAACTCGATATATGATTTAGAGAAATGAAATCGGTGTTTCCTTATTTACATCTCATTTTTTCAAGAGAAAAAATGATCTCATGAATATGTATAAATGATATAGGAAAGGATCCATGAGATGCCTTTCTGAATTGTAATTATTACATCCTTTGTTTATGAATGAGAGGAGAAATATATTTTGGAGGTTGGGTTTATTCCCCGTGAGGGTTCCCAAGATAAATATTGTGTCACCTTATTTTGTGGTATGTTTTGTCATTTCCTATAAATAATGTGTAATCGATTACGAATATGGCAATGACTTTCTAATATGGTATTGATTAAATGGAGTATGAATATTGCATATACTTTTTAACATGTTGTGGATACAATTATTAATGAAAGTGGTAATTTGAATATCTAATAAGGTATATAAGATGTTATTTATGATGAGCATGCAAAGATAGATAAAATAGAATTTTAGATGAATGTGATCATGCTCATTAAATGTTGTTTACTTTCCAATCCAAAGTTAATTTATTGTATAATGCTATGGAATTATATGCTTATCTAAGTTATTTAATTTGCAATGAGAATTTATTTTAATGAATAATTGATATGTGATCTTAAACAATATGATGCATTGGTCCAATAGATGATAATGGTACTTCATTAAAATTGTAATGCGAATGGAATTATGAGATGATAATGACTATACAAACACTTATAGACTAAATTTATGATATGTAAAAGAGATAATTAATTTAGTATAATTCGAGTTGAAGCTCTGAGTAGGTAGGAGCCTAAAGATGGTAAATTAGGCTTGAGTTGTAGCTCAAGTAAAGCCA
The DNA here is from genome assembly GCA_028583015.1 of Wollemia nobilis. Lineage (NCBI taxonomy): Eukaryota > Viridiplantae > Streptophyta > Pinopsida > Araucariales > Araucariaceae > Wollemia > Wollemia nobilis. Next base: position 8,549,680 of record JAQPPZ010017110.1, read on the forward strand.
TACATTCTGAATAGGTGTTTGAATGTACATGTAGAGTGGGTTCTCCCATAAGGAAATAAAATACCTCATGGTAATAAAATTAAATGACTAGGGGATACCTTAGACAAGTATTAAGAGCAAACAAGTCTAAAGTATTGAGAAAGGGAAATAATCCTACTTAAGACGATTATTCCAAGTTTTGTGTAAGTGGATCACATGTAGTGATTCTTTTATCTTAGTGGTCCCATCATGGAGATGTGGGTAGAAACTAAGATTGATGATTAACCATTGGTGTGGTTACTTCATCTATGATGGTTAACCATTGGTGTGGTTCTCCATATTCAAGGCATGTACTCATACCATCGGTGTGGTATGTAGTCTTTGTAGAAGTTGGTCACTTCTACTCAAGAGTGACTCTGACCAAGTCTTAATAGCTCTTGATTATTGTTGCCTTGTTTACTTATAGTCCTCTTGGAATAACTATATCTTAGATCATGATTATGTCCCCTACTCCTTGGAAGATAAATATATATATAAAAAAATTGAATTGGATGAGTATTACAATTGGGGTTGTTATAGTTTGTATCAAAGCCTAAGCTAAATAATGGATTCTAGTTAGATCTAGGTTAGAAAAAGATATCGGCAAGAAGAACCTTAGGTTGGTTCAAATATATTTATTGCTCACTTGAGCTATGAATTTAAAATTATTATTAACAAGTTCATTGTTAAAATTTTAGGCTAAATGGCTATAATCGTACCTAGAAATGGAACATTGCATGATAGCTATCAACAAAAGAATATTTTGTTCACTTATATTTTTTTATCAATATTACAATACACTTAGGGCTTTCTAATCAAAGACTATGGTGTGGTTGCAGAACCATTATTGAATATGGAAATCATCCAGAACCATCTTCTAGTATGAAACCGCGGTAAGGCGAAAGAGAGCAAGGACACATTTAAGCATGGAAATCACCCAAATCTCATCAGAGGCTTTGGGAACTCCATCTAGCAGCTTTGATATCCCAAGTATCACCACCACATTAAGTTTTTCCAACCTCCCTAAGTATTCTGATTTCACAAAAAAGTATGCCACTCGACCATCCGGGTGGTGGTCAATTTTAATAAGGTGTTCTACGCTATTTAAATAGGGGACTACCTACTATACAATGTCTGTGGTATTATTATTCACATAAGATAACTGGAGCATAAAAATCTTCAATAGTTGAAATAAGCAAATTCTTGGAGATTACTTATATACAAGTATTTCCTCCCACTATTGGAACCATTGGTGTATCCAAGTGGAAGAGCTAGGTGAACCCTCCACATATGTGGGTCTTAAGTGGTGTACCTTAGGCTCTTTTGAGGATCTCACTTGGCATTTGAATCTCTCAAGCTAAACTTCCTCTTTACTATGAAGATGAAAACAAAAATTATGATAACCCCATAAGAAAAAAAAATCTTTTGTAGGAATTCCACAAAGGCTAAACTTGAATTTAGGACATGGATATTGAGTATGATCAGTTAATTGATAAAATAATATTTTATATTATTTATTGAAGAGACAAATAAGTCTCTGGATACAAATAAGGCCATTTTCCAGAGGAAGGAGTTGAACATCTCAGCCATGGCAAAGGAGGGTAAGGTAAAGGGAAAACCATCACTTTTAAAGTCGTGGTCATGGTCGAAATACTGTCACTTTAGATATCACCAAATATGCTTGAGCTTCAGAATTAATACCAACACCACCACCATAATAGAGTAATAAACCACCCAACCATCTGTATGGTGGTCAAGTTTAATAATGCAATACACGTTATTTAAATATAGAATAGTCTCTTTTTCGGTGCATGTGGTATTAAAACCTACATATAATAAATCAATGCCAAATCAAATACTGACGATACAATTAAGTTGGTTCAAGGAGATACAGGACTAACTGCAAATAACTAAACCAAACTACGTGTCATCTAATTCAATAGTGGATAATTATTGATGCACCACACTATGATGACATCGTATCTTTGGTGCGCATGAATGCGACCATTATCAATAGAGCAATCATGACCAAATTTTACAATGGTACCTAAGTATAAGTTACCCTAATAAGTGCGTACAAAACTGACTAATGAAGCCATTGAAGGGATGTTGATGGGACTTCATGTAAGTTATTGGCTATGATGTAGGGACACGCATCACCTCGAGAATTGAAGCAGTCCAATGAACCTTTGATTAGTCAAAATAAAACCATCAGTAAGACAATCAAGCCGAATAATATATGCATTGTGGAAGTTAAATGATGCACCTTGATATCATCAAGATGTGATCAATTAAATGAATGGATAAGATCGATATATAAAAAAATCAAACCAGATAATCACTTTTATCGATGGAGTAATTCTAGCTCGGTGATATAGAGAAAATGGATTGAGTGCACATAATAGCTTACAAGATTTTAATCCAACATCAGAGAAAGGATTAAAAATCATCAACTACTCATGATGCCTAATACGGTTATATTTATGTCAAGGTTTTCTTGGATGATATTGGTTATGAGTGGAGTAAATCACATTGTGTGCTTTATGATACTTTTGCTTTTGATTACCAATCTATTGATGCATATGCCCTAAAAAAGGAGGAATTGATCTCTAGTAGTGTTGGATCTAGTCAGGAAGAAAAGGCAGTTACAAAGAGATATATAGTTATAGAAAAAACTAGGAGAACAATTGAAGAAACAACAAAGGGATTCCCTATGCAACATACCCAGGAAGATATAGGAGCACAAGAAAGAATAAGATTAGAGGCTAAAAGAGATTTTGTCATAGAAGAGTGAGATAGGCTTAGATTAGAGATAGTACAAAGAAATAATTGGAGAGCAACATCAATGGTAGCCTTATATACAAAAAATCCACAACTACGCCAAGCAAGGGAAGAATACAGTGTTGCCTTCTTGGTATCCTATTTTGATACATTAGTGAACCATGGTTTTCTCACCCCACCACAACCAACTATTAGTACACAGTATGGGAGAGGAAGAACCACCCATGGAATCCAGAGAGAAACCCGAGATAGAGGATGAGCAACCACTGGGAAAATTGCTCCACCACCATCTCTAGCTAAAAGTGTAGGTATAGCACTGAGTGGCGTAATGAGCGATGAACAACAACCTTAAGATCCGTTCATTGGGCATTAAGCCACCCCTTTGTAAGCTATACGTATGTATAGTAGGTATGCCAAAAACATTTGGCAATAATGTAATGAATAAATATTTATATTTTATACTATTTTTGTATATTCTAATATGTTGAGTAGAAATAGATAACAAATATTATGTGTTCATGGTGAAAATGATAAACTAATGTAATTAATTCAAGGTACATAGTGTGTAATCCAGAGAATTTCTAGTATAACCAATAAACATATGGATTATAGACTTTTGTTTAATCATAAAATGGATAAATGAACTCAATTAAAACTAAATGATTTTGAAGGATGGATTGGTGTCCATTCTTGGAGAAGGTATGGGACTTCTCCATGATTTTATGATGATGAAAAATAGGAGACATCTAAGTGGATGCACTGGTATTGGCAAATAGGTTTGCCAAAATGAATCTTAGGATATGTAAACATCCTAAAATGAGATATATGAGATTATTTTTTTGACATTGATGGCACCTATTTTTTATCTGGTTAACTCATGGTAAGAGTTAACAAATCATATTGTGATATTACTTGGTGGTATTTTTGATCAAATTAATGAGGTTTATTGTGTCTAATATATTAGAGAAATATAATTTCATGACATCTCTATGAAACCATTTTGCAAATTCTATTATTGCAGTTCTCTAGTTCAGTTGATTGTGCAGTAATAGATGATTTAAAGCTGAAATTTTTGTGATGAAATTTGTGTATTGATGATGTTTTCAATACTTTTTGCTATGCAAAATGGATTTTTTATTGATTTAAGGACATGGTATTGATAATATTTTATATTTTTGTAGGTCCAGGTACTCTCATGGATGGAATATGTTGCTTGCCATTGAGAACGAGATGCTAGAAATTAAAGGAAGTTGATGAATCAAATTATGTTGTAATGGATAAATATTAGTTTAGTAAGTTTATGCACTCACTAAGATAGGAACGGTATGAAACATAGAGGACTGTGTTTAATCCAAGGGGGGTGTATGTCATGACCCATCCCCCCTTGAACCTTGTCAAAAGGATATTAATTGATCATGGGGATCAATTAATGCCCAAAAAAAGGGGTCATAGACCCTAAAGAATTCTACAAAATTCCAATTTAGGAATTTTGAAGGGTTTTGGAGGAAAAATAATTATTATGAAATTTTAATTAATCATGTTTGATTAAGTTAATTGCATTTAATTTTGAATGCAATTAAATTTCCAATTCTTATTGGACCAAATTAGGCACTAGTATTATTTAATGTTTAAGGTTTATCTTATTCATCTCATGGCCTAATTTGGTTGGTGGAGAGAAAAGAGAGATTATCTCCTCTATTTTTAATTAGGGATGAATTTGTAGTATGTGGACCATTTGGGGCACAAAACAAAACAAGGCCACCTACCTTATATTTATTTGGATCCTCTTCTACTTTTTGAATCACATTCCACATGGTAAAATATGTCTCATTTGGCCCAAGGTATATTTTAATGTTAAAATAATAAGGCCACTATTTAGCTCGTGAGAGAATAAGTTCCCTTATAAATAGAGAGCCTCTTGGGAAGAGATGAGAGCTAAGAAATCTTGGAAGCCTAGGGACTATGTTCTTGACCTTGGTGGATCAGAAACCAAAATACTTGAGAGACTACCTAGTTATAGAAAGAGGTAATATTGGAGAGACAAGGAAACAAAAGAGAAGGGTGAAGGTAAGCAAAGGATTATGTGCTACGAAAGTTACAGATCAAAAGGCTTTTAAATGTTTAAAATTTTTTAATGGAAGTAAATATGAACTTTTGTTTAAAATACATATTAATTATACTGTAGTTATAATAAAAACCATAATATGGTTAACGTTTAGATCTGTTATATATTGGTTATATTGATATAAAACCAAATGCTCTTAATATTTTTGGTGATTGTCAATTGATACCATATCAGATTGTAAATTAAGATCTTGGAGATATATGTAAAACCCAAATGTATCTATGAAGAATTTTGCTTTTAATTTTACCTCTGTTGTCGCATAGATATTCGAATTATCATGGTGAAACCTTTTCTCATTGAAATTGTTGCTAGCAGGAAATCTGCAGTAAATACCCATTATTTGTCTCCTAGGGAAGTGTGTTATTGCTATCGTATTTCCATACAAGGTGAATTATAAGTTTTCTACTATGTATATAGCAATGGTTAATACTTATAGCACCTACAAAATGAGTTATTTTGGGATCTCCAACAAGTTGAATATTATGCTACAATGACTATAAACCCAATTGTTCTTTTCATTAAATTGTGAACTCGATTGAAAGAATCCATTCGACCAAAGGCCACCTTGTAGGATGTGGAAGCTAGTTGCATGTTGATATCATGTCTCTATTTAGTTGTAGCTTTCAGTAAATCACCAGTATGCACTTTGTGCCTTCAACCTATGTAATACCACAACCTAGATAGTTTTTTTTATGCCTCTAAAAATGCATCTCTCACCTCAAAAATATCTCTCCTTTGTTATCGATATCACGAAGTTTTCTATGAGTTAAGAGGAGCCTGTAAGTTCCTTTTGAACCATCAGGTTTGTAGGTGTTGATGTCCAGTAATCGGTAGAAAGCCATAAATTAAAGTGATTAAGACTTTGCCTACAATATTAGACATCATAATTAAACTTCTCATTAGGTATCTTTATATATGTGATAGATAATATTATGAGCATGATCTAGTCTATTGGAGATAAAACAATAACATAGCCTTAGCCTTATTTATTTAGCAAGCTAAAATGGGTAGACGGTGATCTTATGTGTTTCCTTCCAATGCCAAGGACATGGGATCAACATGATATTGAGAGCCTAATGTTGGAACCCTTGGAGACGTTTTAAATGAAAATACCTCCATTGATCACTCAATGTGGTGCCACTACTAGAAAAGACATGTGTGGCTAGTTTTATAATTGCTTTTTTCATCATTCGTGATTACCACTAGTTAGTCGTTACTCTCTAGAAATATTAACAAGTGGTTTGCTATCCCTTACGATTTGTAGAGATGTTTAAAATACCCTTTTAGCTATGGTAGAGAAACTTGTCCCACATCGTATCCACGGAGGCATGTAGATGCTCATACATAGGAAAGACCTCACTAAGTAATTGTTCATGATGTGATGTAATGAATATACTAGTCGAGATGCTAGGTATTGGTTGTTAAAGACATCATTGATGGTTAAATGGTTTCAACCAAGGAGGTTTTGTCCTTTTTGATAGTTGTACATATATGACATCAGAAGTTGAATGAATATGAATGTTGGTAATTATGCCCAACTTGAATAAGCTAATTTCAACTCTACTCTTGCCTTGGTCCACATGTAAAGTAACTTAAGGGTTTGATGATACACCTAGTTGTTAGGGATAAAATCCTTTTCTATGAAAAAGAAAATTACCATTGAGGTAAAGTCAAGTAGGTTTCACGACCACCAAGAAATGAAGTCGCTTAAATTTTTGTTTGGATGATAACTGTTAGAGGTTAATAACCATTTGTAACCATTGGGTTAAACGAGTGTTAGGTCAAATATACCTTGTACCATAAGGCTTTATACTGGTTATAAACCTTTGACTAGGGTCTTGAGATATAGATTATATTAAATGAAATAATTAGGAAGAATTAAGGTTTATAAATTAGAAAGCCTTTTGAGAATTAATTTATTCAAATAATTATGGTGGTAAAACCTTTTAGTGAGATTAAAAAAATAGGATAGGACGAAAATTAATTTTAGACTATTACATAATTGAAAGAATGGTTTTTCATGAATTAAAGGCATGTGACTTTAATTTATTGAACAAGGGATTGAATGTGGATCAATACTAGAGATTGGATTTGGAATACATTCTTAGGAAAAATTATGGGGTTCCCTCTTTAATAATTGAAGAAGCTTTCTCCTTAATATGCTTCTAATGATCATTCATAGACTTGTGTATCTATATAATAATTTGTAATATTCTTATGTAATTCTATAGATGGCTTAGAGAAAGGAAATCGGTGTTTCCTTATTTGCATCTTGATTTGTCAAGAGACAAAATGATCTCTTGAATATGTATAAATGATATAGGAAAGGATCCATAAGATACCTTTCTGAATTATAATTATTACATCCTTTATTTATGTATGAGAGGACAAGGACATATTTTGGAGGCTAGGTTTATTACCCGAGAGGGTTCCCAAGATAAATATTGTGTCACCTTATTTTATGGTATGCTTTGTCATTTCCTATAAATAATGTGTAATAGATTACGATATGGCATTGAATTTCTAATATGTTATTGATAAAATGGAGTATGAATGTTGCATATACTTTTTAACATATTGTGGATAAAATTATTTATGAATGTGGTAATTAGAATATTTGAGAAGGTATATAAGATGTTATTTATGATGAGCATATAGATAAGATAGACTTTTATATGAATGTGATAATGCTTATTAAATGTTGTTTACTTTCTAATCCAAAGTTAATTTATTGTATAATGCTATGAAATTATATGCTTTGCTTCAATGGTTATCACAAGTTATTTACTTTGCAATGAGAAGTTGTTTTAATGAATAATTGATATGTGATCTTAAATAATATGATGCATTGGTTCAATAGATGTTAATGGTACTTCATTAAAATGGTAATGTGAATGGAATTATGGGGTGATAATGACTATACACAAACTTATAGACTAAACTAATGATATGTAAAAGAGATAATAAATTTAGTATAACCTAAGTTGAAGCTCTGAGTAGGTAGGGGCCTATAGATGGTAAATTAGGCTTGAGTTGTAGTTCAAGTAAAGCCATACATTCTGAACAGGTGTTCGAATGTACATGTGGAGTGGGTGCTCCCATAAGGAAATAAAATACCTCATGGTAATAAAATTAAATTACTAGGGGATACCTTAGACAAGTATTAAGAGCAAACAAGTCTTAAGTATTGAGAAAGGAAAATAATCCTACTTAAGATGATTATTCCAATTTTTATGTAAATGGGTCGCTCATAGTGATTCTTTTATCTTAGTGGTCCCATCATAGAGATGTGGGTAGAAACTAATATTGATGATTAACCATTGGTGTGGTTACTTCATCTATGATGGTTAACCATTGGTGTGGTTACTTCATATATGATGGTTAACCATTGGTGTGGTTCTCCATCTTCAAGACATGTACTCATACCATCGGTGTGGTATGTAGTCTTTGTAGAAGTTGGTCACTTCTACTCAAGAGTGACTTTGACCAAGTCTTAATAGCTCTTGATTATTGTTGCCTTGTTTACTTATAGTCCTCTTGGAATAACTCTATATTAGATCATGATTATATCCCCTACTCCTTGTAATATAAATATGTATATATAAAAAAAAAATGAATTGGATGAGTAGTAACAATTGGGGTTGTTACACTCCTAGCCCCAAAACTACAATAGTACACTACACCCAAGCCCCTTTTATCCCTGTATCCTCACCTCGTACAACTCCAAGTACAACTGAGACATTAGAGTAGGTACCCATGCATACACTCAAGGCTCATTGATCATATTGTACACTAGCTTGATCATGTTCCAAGGAAATCGATATCTAGTGTTGTTTGGTGCCACTATGTTGGCCAATAGAAACATGACCAAGGTGGGCAATACCTCCAAATTCTTCTTGGCATACATCACCAAGTACCTGATCCCTCCACCCCTTACACTCACATCCCACCATTGATATCCAAAGATATAGCTCAACTCATACTCCTTATCGTGTCCAACCTCGACATGTAACCCCTCCATTGGTACCTTAAGAATGTGGTATATATATGTAGATACAAAATTGAAAAACACAAAATAACTAAACTTAAATAAATGAACAATTAAAGCAAGATAAATACATATGATTGCACAAAAATAAATTTGATTTTATTGTCGGGTGGATTCCTGATATTACAACTAAATATTCCCCAGATTGGGATTTTTACAAAGCTTTATTGCTCAATACAATAATCTCAATATGTTAGGGTTCTTTGAAATCCTAACCAAAAAATCAGGATGGTGTCTTCACACTCGATCGATCCCAATAGAATTGAGTGGGTTTCATATATCCTTTAACTGGACCACTCCAGCTTAAATAGCTACCAATGAACTAAATCCCTAAACCTGCAAACAAAAAACAACAAAAAAAGGTCATTAATATTTGTGAGAGCTCCACTATGTGAGGCTCTCAATAAGAATACTACTAACCCTAGTTGCAACAATGAAGTTATAAGAAAATATAAGAATATTAAAATAGACACAATAAATAAATTTACCTTGTCAACTTGTTGCTTTCTGATATGTAGTCGTTGTTGTAGGAATATGGTGCGCGGATGCCCTAGAAACACCTAAGGGTTAGTAGGGTTGCATAACTCTGTTTGAAACACCTGTGAATACTTGAAAATAGTAGAGAATACCCGTGGATGCTCAAGGATGGTGAAAAGCACCTAGCGATGCTCGAGAATAGTAGGTGAGAATTCAATAGTAACGGATGGGCACTCAAGAGTAGTAGAGGGGCATTCAGGAGTTGAAGTAAGGTCTGCAGAAGTAGATCTACTTTAGGCAAGGGCTACAGTAATGTATGTGATAGTAGATATGAGAGCGAGGGTGACGATGGACAAAATGAATTCAAGGACTTCAAAAACTTTAGATTTTAGGGGTTGAGCCATCAAAATGACTCCTCTTTATAATCTTCCCTATGGCACATTAGAGTTTCAATGACACAATTTGTGTGGTCAAGATTAAAACTTGATGAAGGGTGGAGATTAAATCTAGGTAGGTGGCATGGATTAATGTGAATGAATGGCTAGGATTAATTTACACATATGTATACACATTTATTAAATATAATATAAAATATTAATATTTAAATATATATTAAGCAAATATATATAAATATATGTAAATAATAGGTAAAAATGGTGGGAAGACTTGGATGGATGACAAGTTTCTAGGTTTTGGTGTCTACAATATCCTCAAGTGTCACTATCGCCTCACCACTAGGGAGCTAAAAGGTTCCCATATCTAGATCCCATCTCTCTGCTAAGGCAGAGAGATACCCCTCATCAGCCTTCACCACATCAATTCGAGCTGCCCCAACCAACCCTACATCCTCCAACTAATCCCAATGCTCCTTCTGTAGTGTTTTTCTCACACCTAGAATAAGAGGCAAGAACCGATGTTGAGCCTCCAAGATCTTTAACTATAGCACAACACAACACAAGCACATTAATGTCACATTAATTAAATAATTCAAAAAAAATTACACAAGTCCAAACAAGAGTGCTAAGAGCACTTATCTCATCCACATGCACCACTACTCCTGTAGCATCTGCACCCTCCATTTCCATAGCTTCCACTCCACCACACTCCTTCACTCCACCTCACTTCTTCGCTCACTCACTCTTTTAGATGCAACTTCTGGAATTTATGAATGCAAGAATAAATCTAATTTTACCTCTATAGACTACTTATAGCTCTTTTTGGTGCACTAAAATGTCCATGGATTTTCACAGGCGTATTGAAACACTGACCAACATCTGTAGAGTTGCAAATGCTTGTTGGCGTTTGGCTTCAAAATTGGCAAAAAGACCAAAATGATCAAAAAATGTAACTTACCTCCACAAAATCGCTTCAAATTGCATCCATGCATTCATTCCATCATCATATCATGTTTTCTGAAACCAAATATCGATTTGGGCACTTAAATTTTGTTTACGACCAAAAGTCATAAAATCACCTTACGAGCTTCAAAACGTATCAAAATAGTTCAAATTTTCACAAAACAACCACATTTATCATTCCAATCATTTGTTCCATCATTTCATCATTTTTTGTGATAACATGAATTTATTTGGATGGGTAAATTATGTTTGCGACCAAAAAGTCATAAAATTGTCCAAAAACTTGGTTAAAAAACAATACAAAATCCTGAAATCCAATCAACAATGCATTTTTCATTCGCACAACACATTTCAATACCATAAAATCCATCCATCATTGCAATTGATTTTTTTTTCAAATTCACCTACAATTTCAAGTGAACCTCATATCTAGTAGTTTATTCTATCTCCTTGGCGATTGCAGTGATTGGTTATCCATGCAATTTGGTAATATGGGTAAATCACCATAAGGAAACTTGGTCATCTTCATCATCCAATATCTCCTTGTTCAAAAACAAAATCACTTTTGGTCCCTCATATTTTGAGTGATACTATGCCAAGACCAATTTTCTCAATAGTTTTCATTGATGCCCTTTTCCATGGGGTTCCCAACATGGATAACTTTCCTCGTTTCCCCTACAATTACACTAGTATCTGAGGATGTAGGCCAGTTAAATTGATTGAGCAACAATTTAGTAATTATTTTTGGGAATTATCCACAATCATGAGTGTCCCTGAGGACATACTATTTTCTTCTTCTTTTTTGCATTTGCATCTTTGCATTTCAATGATGCCAAAAGGTAATTTCTTCAAGAGCATGGAATCATCCCAAACTTGGGGTAACCAAATTTTATTTTGATTTCCCACAAAGAGATACATCTCACATGATCATGGCATCTACACTTAGAAAAAATCCTTTCTCTTTTGGGGCAAAAACAAAATCAACCAATTACATTTTACAACAATTCCTTTCTCCGTTGGGGTAAAAACGGTATCAATTTACATCATTCATATCATTCGCATTTAAAATCATTCATATCATCCAAATTGACATCATACACTTGCACTTACATAATTCACCTGCATCATTCCCCACAATTCTATCAATTGGCTCATGAGACTCATTTTCACTCATTCTCCAATTAAGGGGGTAAGCTACACATACAATTTTTTATTGTCTTCAAAATCGTCTTTGCATTCCAAGGAAAGAAAGTTGCTTCATCATGCCAAACCAGGTGTCTCATATTTTTGCACCACATTATGTTTCACACAATGTGGTATAAAAAGGGGTATTTTTAGATACCAAAATCTAGCCACTTGTCATCCATTCATATCCTCCAATCATAGTCGTCCATTATTTATATATATGTATTTATTTAATATATACATAAATATTAATATTTTATATTTATATTTATATATATTAAATATATGTATTTATGTGAATAAATCCTAGCCATCCGCCATGAATTAATCTCATCCATCCATCCATATCAATCCATGTCACTTTTCCAATATTAATTTCCACCCTTCCTCATGTTTCAATCTCGATCACCCATTTTGTGTCATCAAAACCCTAACATGTTCAAGGGTAGATTATAAAAAGTAATTCATTTTGATGAATCAAGGTCCCAAATTTGAACATTTATCCCTGGTCATTATCATCATCTTCTCTCCTTCGTAGCTTCCATCACCCATCCTATTTTCATTACTGCCAAAACTCTCTTGATCTAAATATGGCTCTGCCTCACTTCCATCAACCCCTGAACATCGTCCAAAGTTCACAAAATATTATTGAGCATTTTTGGAATGCTACTGGATATTCACAGCTATCACCGAATGCCTCCAAGCATTTCCTACAGTATATTTTGCAATCTATAAGCTCTTGAATGCTTTTGGGTATTCACACAACCATCAACGATAGAAGTAGAAATAGAGATTAGCATTGACAAGGTAAACTATTCGTTGCATCATATTTATGTTTCTTGTATTTTTGTTTATAGCTCTAGTTTACAACATCTAGGATTTTATAGGTTTTATCTTTCAGAGGGCCTCATGCAGTGGAGCCCTCGTAGGTGCTTTTAACCCCTTTTATGTTATTTGTTGTTTGTAAGTGCAGAAAACACATTTCTGTAAGCTACTACAGTTAGGGTGGTCTCGTAGGGATACACAAGCCCACCCACACTCTTGTTTGGATCAAGGACAACCCAGAAGACACCAATTCTTCATTCAATTAGGGTTTTGAAACCTTATTATTTGTAATATATGTATCAAAAGCATTGTAAAACCCCATATTGGGGCACCTTCATTGTACAACTCAAAGATCTACCTATATCAATAAAGATTATTCATTTTGTGCATTTTGTGTTGTTATTGTACTTTTGCTCTTTTATCTTTGTATTGGTGTTGTTCATTTTTTGTTTAAAATTACAAGGGAGAAATATTCATGTCACTCAACAATGTCTTCTCTTTTATGCCATCAAAACCTTCAAAGATGATTTTTTGTGATGGTGTACCATTGAATGGTTGTGATGTGATTTTAGGCCAACAATTTATATAGAAGAGGCACAATGTGTATGAGTCTAGGACTTGATGTACCATCATTATTAAAGGTTAGTGATTCAAAAAACCAAATGTATAGCCTCCTACCTTTATTTCCTTAATTTGTGATAAGTAATGCAAGAAGATGATAGCCAAAACAAGGAAATATGTTCTATTGATGATCAAGCCACAAAGCAAAGGAGGATTGTTGCTACATTGATCATAAGATCTACTCAGTATAAGCAAATGGAACTAATTGTAATAGAATATAATTACTTGTTCAAGTTATCAAATGGGGTTCCACTTCATTGTGATTTAAAGGATTCCATTGATTTAGTTCGTATTTATCCTTTGCTTAATGCACCTGTTTATCATATCAATTCCTAAAAATGGAGGTAGATCCAACATTGAATTTAGAAGATGCACATCATACAAGGTGCTTCACCTTGTGGTAATCCAATTGTCTTGGATTTAAAGAAATATGGAAATTTTAGACTCTTTATCTATTATAAATGTTTGAAATAAATAATTATGAACAATGCCTATCCACTCCCTCAATGCATGGCCTATTAGACTAGCTCCATGGTGAAATGTTCTTCAGTAAAATTGATCATAATTCTAGCTATCATCAGATACCCATCCATCCCACTGAATTATGGAAGATTGAATTCAAATCCAATAAGATTTATTTTAGTGGTTTTTTATGCCTTTTGGCTTGAATAATGCACCTACCACATTCATGGATTATGGATGACATCCTACATCTCTACACCAACTCATTTTTTGTAGTCTAATTAAATGACATTCTCATCTACGATACATGGGATGAGCATCTACATCATGTTCAATAGGTACTTCAAACTCTTCAAAGACATAAGCTATATGCTAATTTGAAATAATTTTCATTTGGAATGATGAATATTCAATACCTAAAGAGGAATTCCATGTTGATTTTGAGAAGATTCAAGTAATTAGAGACTAACCTACCGCAAAGATTCTAATAGATCTTCACATATTTTTAGGTATTTCTAATTTGTATCAAATATTTGTATTGGGATTCTCACGTATTGTGTGGCCACTACATCAAGTGATCAAAGAAGGTGCCAAATCTAAGTTCCATTACGGAGATACACAACAAAGAGAATTTGAGAAGTTGAAGGACTAATTGTATTTAGCTCCTACATTTTCCCTACCTAATTTATAATCACCTTTTGATGTAATGACTAATGCATTAGAGGATGCATTAATATTTACCCTCACATAGCATGGGTATCTAGTTGAAATATCAATCTTAGGATATGCATAGCATCAATTCATGTACCCCCTATGCTTTTGCCAAAACAATCACCAAGAAGCATGAAATTTATACATCATTACTAGTGTCATCCAAGCCTTTGAAATTTATCTCCATGGATTTTTCTCATATTTCCCACATATAGGAATAGTAATGATTGTGTTTTTTTGTAATAGTTGATCACTTTTAAAGTGGCTATCATTATTCCTTACATGAAATCCTTTTTAAATGATGAGAGTACAAAGCTCTATTTTAGTCATGTATGGCTTAGTTTTGGATTGCCAATGTCCATTGTCTCTGATAGAAAGAGCAATTTTTTGACCATTTTTTAGTCCACTCTATGGAGCACAATGGAAATCAATTTGACCATGTCCATAGCCTTCCATCCTTAAACTAATGGACAAACAGAAGTTGTGAATCAATTGATTGTACATCTTCAAATGTATAATTCCAAGCATCCACACACATGGGACGAGAACCTCCCTATATTTAATTTCGGTATAATTAGATCAACTTTAACAAACACAACCCCTTTCATGTCTATTATGTTTCTAACACTTGATACCCATTGATATAGCTCTCCTTGTGTAAATGTGGGTATAATTTTTCACCCCATCCTTTTTGTAAAGAGGATGATTACCTTCGAGGAGCCCGTCAAATTTTGAAGGTATTAATGGACGGGTGAAAGATCTCAAAGTAGCAGTAGCAGCCATGAAGCAGACAAAACCGATGAGCGGATGATAGAATCAAGCAAGGTAGGTGATAAGAAAGGGCAAAAACCCTCCCTTAAATTTGGGTGGAACTTCTCAAAGACCCACCCAACTTTTTGGGTGGATATTTTGAGGGTCTAGCATGGATAGACAAATCATAAAAGTCTGCCTTTGAGGAACAAGAAAAAAATTTTCCCAACTCGGGTGGGAAGTTAAGAATAGAAGATGGACAAAACATATGAGAAACACCCACCTTCTCTAGAGCCCTAGTGGGCAAAAGGAAGAACCCATTGGATGTGCAAAACTCTTACCATCACTTGAAATTCAAAGGAAGATTTTCCTGCTACCCCAATGGGTCAAGTACCTGACAATGTACACAGAAGTGATGGATTTTTAGTGTGATACTCCCAAGGTGCTCTAGTGTATGTCATCCACCACCTCAATTAGAGGATCACCAATAGAGAAGAAGGACAAGTCAGCTAAGCATTAATGAGCTCAAAAAAATATCAAAAGATCCAAAGGCTCAGATTAATTCTAAAGCATCTACTACCTTCTAGAAGATCACTAGTTGCAAGGGTCATCTTCTCATCATCACCATTAATATCCAAATTTTGAAATCTCTATAAATATACCTATAAATATTGGGATTTTGGTCATTCCTAAGGGTGGATCTTTAGCCATTACAAATCTTATGTACAATTTATCCTATGTAAATACAAATTCTACATTGTTTGGTCTCTAGCTTTGTCCTCTTATTCTTTACTTAATGCGTGAATATTCATTTCTGTTTAATCATTCGAGTAGTCCTATGTTATTCTATTGTTTGGATTTTGTGGGATTCACTTGAGTGGATCATGAGTGTCTATTTATTAATATGGGCTTGGGATTTTTTTCTTCTAATGTCAATTGAATAGGAGTGCTTTGATTCTACATCCTGGATCTCAAGCACCTATTCATCGATATTGGAATTTTCCTCCCACCCACCACTGATAGAGAAGCTAGAATAAAGATACTATTGGATGATTTTTTAGGTGTAGGGTCTATGTTCATATGGGGTATCTCACCTGTAGAAGTCTTGATGTGACTCTACTTGTCCTTGTGTGTTTTGGCTATGGCCATTTTTTATTTCTTTTCCTTTTCTCTTTCCTAAATTTTGTGGTGTAGACTAGCTAGAACCACCCCGAAGGAACCAACCTTCTCTGGAGATCGTCCATCTCGTTACCCAATGTAGCAATTGTCCTATGTTGCTTGGCATTGATCCACCATCCCTTCCTTGTGCACGATGTCATAGTAGCAACCAATAGTTTTTGGTGACTCTACTAGGGAACTCACTGAGTCCTTGTGTTTCTAGAAATAAAATTTTTGTGGCTCTTTCATTTACCTGGATCTTCTCAAAGTCACATGACAACTTCAATTGTGCAGCACGTCTTGATCATGAGACCAATTACTTGCCTGCTCTAAAGATCCAAATATCTTAGAGGACTCAAGGTATGGTGAGCAGCCTTGACATCATTAGCAAAGATAGCATGCTCACCTGGCGACTCTGATTCCAACTCTGAAATCACAATTGGGACCTTTGAAGACTGGTGCCTTAATGGATTAGCTATTGTTCTCCCAATGGAATGATTCTAGTCCACTAAACCTCCACTGCTTGCATGCGATTCCCAAGGGTGCCCTGAAGGTCCCAACCAAATACAATAGCACCATGGGAATGGCTTGAGAGCATCTTGAAGATGTTGCTGCATTAGCACCCCTCCATGGTATCACTCACGAAGATGTTATGATTAGAATTTTGGTCATCTCTAGAGAACGAAGGGCATTATTATGGTACCAAACCCTTGGGCAAAAAACATCTACTCATGGGCTGACTTGGTGAGATCTCTCATCGACACATTCAATGACTCTATGGATCCCTTCCAACTCTTGATGCATCTTTCTTACATCAAGAGGGCCTCTCTCAAGTCTCTAATAGACTTCAACATTCGATTTGAGAGGAGTTGGAAGAGGATTCCTCTTTGGTACCAGTCATCGCTCACCCACTATATTCAATATCTAAGCTCAAATGTACGCCACTTCCTTCTATAATCTCAAGAAAGTAGATTCCTCCAAATTTACCAAGAGGTCATACGGGTAGAGCAACTCCTACTTCAAGTAGGAATAACATCTTTAGGAGACTTTGCCCTACCATCTTTGTTTCCATCCGTTGCTGCTCTCCACCCTACTACATAGTATCCCCTATGGATTCCATCTCAAGCTATACAGGAGCCAAGGCTATAGATTTATGGAACACAATGGGTGAATGTCATCTCGAGCCCAGATGGGAGAAGTGCAAGCATCAGTGTAGAAGGTGTTACCTCCAGTGCTTGCACATTTTTATTAGAAATTTTGAGTATATTGAGTTGTCATTGATGTCAACTAGTACATGAGGCAAGAATATTCCACATGGGTTTGATGCAAGGTTTACAAGTTTTCCAAAAATTCATAAAGAGAGCAAAAGGTTTAAAAGATTCCAAAGTTGAGTTTATAAAAAGAAGGCCACCAAAGGTTCTAAAGTTAATTTATTATAATGTTTTTGAATATTATAATAAAAGCATGGTTTATAATTGGTGCCAAAATGTTGAAAGAAAATATACTTTTCATAAGTTTTAAAAAAACTAAGGTTTTGTTTGCGAGCGTCGATCATGCACATATTCAAATAAGGACACCAACATCAAAGTTTAGTTGGGTGCATGAAAACCATATTAATATGAGCCCTAAAACCCATTTTGATAAATGGGTAGAGTATTGGAAGCATATTTTATGTGGTATATGTGAAAACCTGATGATGAAATGAAGGAGGAGAGCACTTGTGCATCGAAACAGAGAAATGAAGACTGGACGAAGTCACTACGTTTCATGAAAACTTGATTGGATAGTGAGGAATAATTTTTGGTGAAGACGCAAAGGCAACAACAGGTGCAAAAAGGTTTTTCAAATGATTTTTGATATACTCTAATGTGATTAGGTGATAATGAGCAAAGAGCATTGAGATAGACAAATTTTTGTGAATGATTTTAGAAGCACCGAGGTAGACCAATGACTTGCGAATAGATTTATCAGCACCAAGGTTTTGAGGAAGATAATACTTTCGGCTAAAGGTTTTAATTTGTAAGTGCAATGCGTAATATCTATCCATGAAGTAAAATAAAAATATTAAGAGCAAGTTCATTAGCATCAACGAAAAGCCTTGAGAATGAAAGGAGTGAAGAAGTTTTCAATGAACAATATTTTTTGAGCTAAGGCAGTATATAACTTTCTGTTGAGAAGACACCCAGTGGCACAGACAATGATTTGGAGAAAGAAAATTTTAGAGCAAGATATTCTAAATTTTTTTGGACAACAAGAACCAAGCGTAAGGCAAGCAACAGTGTGCAGATATAAATTGATACAAGGTGATAGCAAGTTTGTAATACGAATGGTAGTGAGTAGTGATTGTTGAATGGTAGCAAGGAGGATTTATTATTGGTTAAGTTCCAAGGAAATAGAAATATTAAGATCAATAATATATTGATCTTATCCCATTGAGACTAATAGCTCGGATGGTTGCTAGACGTGCGCTTCATGTTTGACCTCCAGGAGGTTTCAGGTTCAATCCATGTCGAAACCAATACTTTTTGATGAAGTGGTGAATTTAAGATTAAAAGTGCATAAAGGATTAAATTTTGGATTTTGTTGAATTACTCCTACCAAGGAAGATAGATTGATGGTGGTTGGTCGAGGTGATTGAACATCGATATTTGGAAGGTCACAAGGTCCATTCCTGTAGAGTATAATTTTTTTGCGGGGGGATATAAGGTATGATTTTGAAGTGTTGTTTTACAAATTAAAAAGGGAAGATAGTGTGTTTTAAATTCATGCATATTCATAGTAGGGAGTTATAAGGTGTAATTATGGCTTAAATTTAATTGTATTTTTCTACATGATAAAAGGGGATTTGAGGATTTTGTTCATTATTGAAAACCTCTATTTTTGTAAGACTAAAAGGAATGTTATAGAGTATTATTATCAAGTATTCTTGTATACATATTTTGAGAAAGGGTCCCAAGGTGAATGATTAGAAAAGAAGACTTACTAACCTTGTTTTGAAGTTGCAAAAGAAAGGAAATTATTTTGAGACAGGTTTATAAGGGCACATCTTCAAGACAGCTTTGTGAGGTATGGTGTTTTAGACTTCTTCTCAAGGTGTTTTGGTTTGGAAATAATACTTGTGTTGTTATATGAGGTGGAGATAAAAGGATTGATTTCATGAGCATTGTTGGAAATATATGTGCTTGGGTTTGAGAACAAGTGGTGCATTATCATTGAAAGAAATTGGAAACACTTGTGCAAGTTGTTGAGAACATAATTGTGCATTGTTTGAGTGAAATTGAAGTGAACCTATAAAGAGTAAAGACAAGTTTTGTGAAGCAAATTTATTCACTGGCTTTGAGTGATTTTGCAAAGGTTATATGGTAGTTTTGTGAATCAATTTATGCATTGGATTTGAGTGATTTTGGAAAAGAAAATATTGTGAAATTGTATTGCACATCATTCCTTATATGTTCTTGAAAGAATTCTAGGTAGAATATGTCTGAATTGCCTAATTGAAGAAAGCATTTCTGAAATAAATGCAAGCATTATTTTAAACATCACTTGTGAGCAATATTTGGGATTGGATGAGCATTTTTTGTGAGCTATTTTTGAGAATGTGTTTGAGCAATCTTAAGCAAAGTTGAGAGCAGAGTTAACTATTTTGAGCAGACCTGTTGAGAAGGCTTATGAGGAGAGCTAAGAGTAGGTTTGACTACTAATGTGATCAAGCCTTGTGAGAAGTCTTTAGGCAATTTTGGAAATATTGTACAAGCATATTTGAGGTATATTTATGCATGTGATGTGTGTAGATTTAGGGTAGAGTTGAGAGTAGATTTATGCATGTAATATGTGTAAATTTATATAGTCTTTGTGATCAAATTTGAGAGCATATTTGTGCATGTAATGTGTGTAAATTTGGATAGATTTTGTGAGTAAATTTGAGGTAAATTTGTACATGTAATGTGTGAAAATTTAAGCAGATCTGAGAATAGGGTTGATTGTTGATTTGAGGAAGCCTTGTGTGAAGGCTTGAGGTAGAGGAGATAGATTTATCCTATGGATAAAGGTGCACTTGCCAAATCAGTGGGGATAGAGGTCCACCAGCTAGTACAGTGGGGATAAAGGTCTCCTATGGATAGAGTTCCACCAGCTAGAGCAGTGGGGACAAAGGTATCCTATGGATAGAGGTCCACTAGCCAAAGCAATGGGGATGGAGGTCTCGTGAAGATAGAGGTCCACAAACTTGAGCATAAGGGATTGAGTTCTCCTTTGGACAGAGGTCCATAAACATTGTAATAGGGAATTGGTTCCCAAGAGATTTATTGAGAAAATTTAGAAGAAATATTTTATCTATGGACGTAGCCCACATTGGGTGAACCACGTTAAATCTATATCTCTCATGTGTGTGATGATTTGTGCATTATTTTATTATTTTTATTGATGATATTGGTTAATACTGATTTGGAAAGAAATTGCAATTGATAATATTGTTTGAGAGAGAAAAGTAAAATTTGATCTTATACTATTCACCCCCCTCTTAGTATAATCTTGTGTTCTTCAATTGGTATCAGAGCGGGTTCCTTTAGGGAAGCCTAACAACTTGAAGGAAGATCTTACAAGAACACACATGGCAAGGAAAGGTAAAAGAAGAACCATGAGACCTAAGAAGGAAGGAACACACATAGCTATGAAATAAAAGGAAGATGCTCCAGTAATTGAAATCCAAGAAAGTGGAAAAGAAGCTAACTTTGTAAAAAGGAATAAGAAGGAACTAAGAATACTCAAATGTTTTATTTGTGGTAACTTTGGTCACCTTGCAGATCATTGTTCAAAAGTTGGGTATAGTAGAAGTGAAGAAGAATGTTTTATTTGTGGTAACCTTGGCCACGATGCAACTTATTGTTATAGGTTTAGTAGCAGTGAAGATGAAAAATAAAATAGGGATAGCCAAATCAAGTATGCAAGGAAGATCTTTTTTGGAAATAACAGTGATGAAGGCCTCTCAGATAGTGAAAAAAAAGGAAAATATACTTTCGATAATAGAAGAAAAAGAATATGCTCGTATTGAATATCAGAAGAAAAAACATCAAAGAATATTTTATCATGGAAAAGAAAATAGGCACAATTTTGACCAAGAAGAAGATAAATAAGATGCTCTTGTGATTGAAGACCTACAAAATGAAAAAGATTCAAAAAAAGAAGAGGAATCCATAGTTGAGGAACTTTTTGAGTTGAAAAGGGAGAACTTAGAATTGAAGGTTCAAATACAAGAGGATGAGAAAACTAAGACAAATCTTCTACAAGTTCTCTCTGACTTGAAAGTTAAGGTTGAAAAGGCAAGGAGAGTTGAAGAAGGTATGGTTGAGCAGTTAAAGGTAAAAGAGATAGAATGTGAAATACTTGTGGTTGATCTTGAAGAATTAAAAAGATAGAACTCAAGATTGAAAGTCCAAGTATAAGAGGATGAGGAAACAAAGGCAAAGTTTCTACAAGATCTCACTAACCTTAAGGTTAAGGTTGAAGAGGCAAGGAAAATTGAAGAAGGTATGGCTAAAAAAATAAAGGTAAAAGAGCTAGAGTGTGAAATATTATAACATGAAGTAGTTTGTCTAAGGATGGAAGTGAAAGATGCCAATGATAAGCTACACAGGTTTGGGAAAGTTTAAAATCTTTGGATAACATTACCAAAGCACAAAGATCTTCATTTATCAAAACAGGACTAGGATATGAAGAATGACAAGAGGTATAGAAAGGGAAGTCAAGTTCAAAAGAAAAGGAAGCATCAAAATAAGTGACTGGAGAAGAACCTAAGACTTACGTTGATGTGTTAAATGTGATAGCATCAAAGAGGAAGAAAATAATGCACCATCAAGGGACAAAGATCATCATAGGATAAACAAAGAAAGAATAATGAGATCAAGGCAAGATGAATATTTTTCCAGGGTTATTGTTACTCATGTAATCAGTTTGGTCATAAAGCAATGCATTGTAGGGTTCATAGAAAGAAGGATTATGGTCTCATTAAGAGGAACTTCAACTCATTTGAAGATGGATATTTATTTCAAGGTCATTGCTACTCATGTAATTATTTTGATCACAAAGCAATACACTGTAAGGTTCATGACAAAAATGATTATGGCTTCACCAAAATAAATTTTAGGATATTTGCACCTTTTAATAACTACAACATCAAGTGTTTCAATTGTAATAAATTTGGGCACAAATCAAAGTGGTGTAGAAAAAAGTTTCCAGAACTTCCAAAGACAAGCAAGTACAGAGATGATCAAAATGTTCAAAGAGGTATGACTACAAAGGTATGGAAAAAAAAAGTTGAAAAAGGATAAGAGCATTGTAATTTGGGAGTATATTTACTCCCATCCCAAAATTGATCACCTCAAAGAGAAGAGGTGGTGAGGGGGCTGACCTAAGAGTCTTATTTTTTCTAGCCCCAAAGGATTCCCTTTGCCATTGATGTAAAAGGGGGAGAGAATTCAGTAAGGGGGAGAAAATTCAATCAAGGAGAGCATCTTCTCAGGGGAAGCATTTTTGGAATCCAGTGGTAGCAAAAGAAAGTATTTTATAAGGGTTGCCATCAATGACAAATGGGGACATTATTGAAAATTTTGAGCATATTGAGTTGTCATTGATGTCAAATGGTACATGAGGCAAGAATTTTTTGATGTGGTAGTTAAGGCACAAATATTCCACATGGGTTTGATGCAAGGTTTACAAGTTGTCCAAAAAATTATAGAGAGAGCAAAAGGTTTAAAAGGTTCCAAAGTTGAGTTTACAAAAAGAAGGCCACCAAAGGTTCTAAAGTTAATTTATTATAATGTTTTTGAATATTATAATAAAAACATGGTTTATAATTGGTGCCAACATGTTGAAAGAAAACATACTTTTCATAAGTTTTAAAAAGACTAAGGTTTTGTTTACGAGCCTCGACCATGCACATATTCAAATAAGGACATTGACGTCAAATTTTAGTTGAGTGCATGAAAACCATATTAATATGAGCCCTAAAACCCATTTTGAGAAAGGGGTAGAGTATTGGAAGCATATTTTATGCGATATATGTGAAAACCTGGAAGGGAAACGAAGGAGGAGAGCACTTGTGCATCGAAACAGAGAAAGGAAGATTAGACGAAGTCACTGTGTTTCATGAAAACTTGATTGGATAGTGAGCAATACTTTTCAGTGAAGATGCAAAGGTAGTAGCAGGTGTAAAAATATTTTTTGAATTACTTTTGATATACTCTAATGTGATTGGATGACAATGATAAAAGAGCATCAAGATAGATGAAGTCTTGTGAATGATTTCAGAAGCACCGAGGTAGACCAATGACTTGCGAATATATTCATCAGCACCAAGGTTTTGAGGAAGATAATACTTTTGGATAAAGGTTTTAATTTGTGAGTGCAATGCATAATATCCATCCATGAAGTAAAATGAAAACATTGAGAGCAAGTTCATTAGCATCAACGAAAATCCTTGAGAACGAAAGGAGTAAAGAAGTTTTCAGTGAACAAGATTTTGTGAGCTAAGGCAATATAGAACTTTCTATTGAGAAGACACCTAGCGGAACAGATGATTTGGAGAAAGAAATTTTTAGAATAAGATATTCTAAATTTGTTTGGACTGCAACAACCGAATGTAAGGCAAGCAACAGTGTGCAAATACAAATTGATTCAAGGTGACAACAAGTTCGTAATGCAAACGACAGTGAGTAGTGATTGTTGAACGACAACAAGGAGGATTAATTATTGGTTAAGTTCCAAGAAAATAGAAATATTAATATCAATAATATATTGACCTTATCCCATAGAGACTAATAGCTCAGATGGTTACTTGATGTGCACTTCATTTTTAACCCCTGGGAGGTTCTGAGTTCAATTCATATCAGAACCAATACTTTTGATGAAGTAGAAAATTTAAGATTAAAAGTGCATAAAGGATTAAATATTGGGTTTCGTTGATATACTCCCACCAAGGAAGATAGCTTGATGGTGGTTGGTCGAGGTCTTGAACATTGATATTTGGAAGGTCACAATGTCCAGTAGAGTATGAAAAAGTTTTTTTGGGGATATAAGGTATGATTTTGAAGTGTTGTTTTACAAATTAAAAATGGAAGACAGTGTGTTTTAAATTCATGCATATTCATAGTATGAAGTTATAAGGTGTAATTATGGCTTAAATTTAATTGTATTTTTCTACATGATAAAAGGGGATTTGAGGATTTTTTTCATTATTGAAATGCTCTATTTTTTTAATACTAAAAGGAATGTTATAGAGTATTATTCTCAAGTATTCTTGTTCACATATTTTGAGAAACGGTCCCAGGGTGAATGATTTGAAAAGAAGACTTACTAACCCTATTTTGAAGTTGCAAAAGAAAGGAAATTATTTTGAGACAAGTTTATAAGGGCACATCTTCTTCAAGACAACTTTGTGAGGTATGGTGTTTTTGACTTCTTCTCAAGGTGTTTTGGCGTAGAAAGAATACTTGTGTTGTTATATGAGATGGATATAAAAGGATTGATTTCATGAGCATTGTTGGAAATATATGTGCTTGGGTTTGAGAACAAGTGGTGCATTATCATTGAAAGAAATTAGAAACACTTGTGCAATTTGTTGAGAACATAACTGTGCATTGTTTGAGTGAAATTGAAGTGAACCTGCAAAGAATAGAGACCAGTTTTGTGAAGCAAATTTATTCACTAGCTATTATTAATATTGAGATAAATTTGCAAAGGTTATATGGCAGTTTTGTGAAGCAATTTTTACATTGGATTTGAGTGATTTTGGGAAAGAACATATTATGAAATTGTATTACACATCATTCTTTATATGTTATTGAAATAATTTTGGGTATAATATGTCTGAATTGCCTAATTGAAGAAAGCATTTCTGAAAGAGATACAAGCATTATTTTGAACATCACTTGTGAGCAAGATTTGGGATTGGATGAGCATTTTTTGTGAGCTATTTTTGAGCATGTGTTTGAGTAGTCTTGAGCAAATTTGTTAGCTATTTTGAGTAGGCCTGTTGAGAAGGCTTATGAGCAGATCTAAGAGCAGATTTTACTGTTGATGTGAGCAAGCCTTGTGAGAAGGCTTGAGGTAGTTTTGGAAATATTGTACAAGTATATTTAAGGTAGAGTGCAATGAGAAAGGGCCAAGTCATCTCCATGATGGCTTGTTTGATCAGCACCTAGTTCCTGAGGAGGTCCCATCAGTAGCAAGCTTAATAAACAAATATTGTGAGGGAAAATATGCAACATCGATAGAGGTGTACCAAGCCAAGACTTCATAGTAGGTGAATCCCAAATATTGGAAACATCGAAGCCTATTTCTAGAACCAATACAAGAAGACGACTCCCATATGGTAAAATTCATTGCCATCATGATCATTGATTGCATAAGTACTAGTGTGCATGATGATCTTCCAAGTTGTGGGTTCTTCATGACTTGAAAATGTTGGTGATGTTAGCAAAACTATAGAAGGTGCCTTAAGTACAATGTAATATGGTCCAGTCACTGTAGATTCACTAGGTGACCCTTGAAATGAATCAACTATTATGGCGTAACACTCACACCATGATTTTGTGTAAATAGCCCGACTAATAAATAGAAGTGCTCCAAACGTGTTTCAAAGTGACATCATCTGAATGCTTGGTGATTATAGGAAAATCTTCATAATCCTCCATATTGAAATTCACTCATGTTTCCTATGCAATTATTGTGACCCCGTGCCCAATGGATCTAAGGCTTACGATTCAGGCATATCTACAAACAATATTGTAGAAGATACCTTCTACTTCTAGGAAGAAACACCCACTTCTTGAGCAACAAAAAATAAAATTTATAAGACCTCGAAGTGTAGAAGCAACATGAATCAAAGAACATGAAAATAAAAATAATACTGTAACTGAAAGATCCCTAGGAAAGTGGAAATAAATAAACAAGTTTCTTACAAGATTGTATCAAAAACAAGTGTTGCACCAGATCTGGCAAATACCTTCGGCATTTTATCTATTCTTGAATCCGCCATGATCCTTGATGGGGTATGTTAGCGGGAATGCGATCTTTGGGGGTGTCTCATGGATCTCTTTTCCTTTTGTTTCTTTTATTTCAGTGCATTCCTTGTTTCCTTATCTTTTTTTAGTTCTTCACCACTTCCAACCATCAAGCTTAGTAGCGGCTCTCTCCCTACTTTTGATACTTCCTATGTTCTCCTCCCTTCTCTCTTTCCCTCTTGTCTTATTTATTAGTTTTTTTATTGTTTATGCTTGTTGTCTCCCCTCTTTTCTTCTCTTTCACCCTCATCCCCCTCATTTTCCATTCACCTTTGGCTCTCTTCCTCTATTGTCTTACAACTTTCTTCAACTACTTTTGTTTGTGCCCTCACTGTACCCTTTCCTCTTTTGTTCTCTGAGTTTCAATTCGAAGCTTTATATGTCCTCCTTTCCTACCAGGTAAAAGTCCCTATGAGTCACTAAGAGTGTGGGTACAATTTTACACCCCATTATTTTTGCAAATATGATGGTTCCCTTCGAGGAGCCCACCAAATTTTGAAGGTATTAATGGACGGGAAAAATATCTCAGAGTAGAAACAATGGTCACAAGGTAGACAAAACTTATGGGTGGATGGCAGAATCAAGAAAGGTAGGTGACAAGAAATGGTAGACAACCTCCCTTAAATTTGGGTAAAACTTCCCAAAAGACCTGCCCAACTTGTTGGGCAAACATTCCAAGGGGATAGCATGGGCAGACAAGTCATAAAAGCCTACCTTTTAGGAACAAGAAAAATTCTCTCCCAACTTGGGTGGGAAGTTAAGAATAAAATATGGGTAGAACATATGAGAAACACCCGCCTTCTTTGGAGCCCTTGTAGGCAAAAGGAAGAACTCGTCGGATGCACAAAACTCTCGTCATCACCTGAAATCCAAGGGAAGATCCACCTACTACCCTAATGGGTGAAGTACCTAACTATGTATGTAGAAGTGATGGATTTCCAGCACAATACTCCCAAGGTGCTCCAGTTTTTGTCATTTACCACCTCAATCAGAGGATCGCCAGTCGAGAAGGACAAAGCAACTGAGCATTAATGAGTCGGGTAGAAATGTTGTAAAATCCAAAGGCTTAGATTAATTTTGAAGTATTTGCCACCTTCTAGAAGATATAATCTATCTAGAGGAACTGTTTACCAGAGCGGTGCTCATCAAATACAAGGGTCATCTTCCCGTTCACCATAATTAATGTCCAAATTTTGAAATCTCTATAAATATACCTATAAATAGTGGGATGTTGGTCATTCCTAAGGGTAACTCTTTAGCCATTACAATTATTATGTAAGGTTTCTCCTATGTAAATACAAATTCTACACTATTTGGTCTTTGGCTTTGTCCTCTTGTTCTTTACTTAATGCATGAATATTCATTTATGTTCAATCATTTAAGTAGTCTCATGTTATTCTATTGTCTGGATTTTGTGGGGTTCGCTTGAGTGGATTAGGAGTATTTTTTTGTGAATATGGGAATGGGTTTTATTTCTACTAATACCAGTCAAACATGAATGTTTGGATTCAACACTGGATCTCATGCACCTATTCGTCGATATTGGAATTCGCCTCCCGCCTGCCCCTAATAGAGAATATAGAACAAAGATACTGTTGGATGATCTATTAGGTGTAGGGTCTATGTTCATATGATGTATCTCACCTACATAATTCTTGATGTGGCTCTACCTATCCTTGTGAGTTTTGGATGCAACCATTTTAATTTATTTCTTTTCCTTTTCCCTTTCCCTTATTTTGCGGCATAGAGTAGCTAGAACCACCCCTGAAGAAATCGACCTTTAAGTAGCTAGAACCACCCCTGAATAAATTGGCCTTCTTTGAATATCATTTGCCTCGTCACCCGATGTAGTGGTTGTTCTACATTATTTCGCATTGATCCACCTTCCTCGTCCTATGTGTGGTGTCATATTAACGACCAATAGTAACCAATGAAGTACTCACCTCATGAATAAAAAGAAGCAAAAAAGGTAGCATGGTTTGCAAAATAGATTTATTATATCCAACAATATATCCATGACCTTTTTTAAAAGATAAATAAAAATTATGAGCAATACCACAACTAACATTGGGTCCCACATCAATTCAAGGTTGGATATGAAGTATGATTGTCTTTACAAAGAGAGATTTGCAAGGCCTCATAAGAAGATTAGACCTCTTTGCTATAGACCATACACCATCATTAAGAAGGTGGGAGAGAATACTTTTGAATTGAATCTTCCATCATATCTTGGTTTGCATTCAATCTTCAATGTTGAATGTCTCAGGCCCTATCATCCATCTATGTTGGATACTCCTATAGTAGAGAAACATTTGGACATTGAAGAATTCAATATAGATAGTTTGTTACCACTTGAGGAGGATCAATTTTTGAAACACCGACTAAGGCCACTAGAAGGTTATTCATTAAGGTGTACAAATTGGTCAAGGTAGGTCAAATTAGTCACCAAGGGGAATGGTTCATAAAAAATTAGACAAAGAAATAATTTCTACACCTAATGTTAAAGTTGATGCAAGGGAGACCATTGCTTTTCAAGAGGGGACAAATGAATCAAGCATGTGATCTTTTTGAGGCATAACTATATGCTTGGAGCTCCACTTTGATTTTTTCAAATGTGTTGGAAATATTAGAGGATGAACTACAACTTTGGGACATGGATTAATGTCCATAAATGCTTGAAAATACCCAAAAACCTATTTTTTATCTTATCCATACTATTGGGGGCATAATTTTGTGCTTGAAATCCATTTTGATCCATTCAAAATATGTTGAAAATCTTAGAGGAAGTGTTAGATTTTGATATAGCATGTAATGGGAGATAGAAATCACAAGATACAAAATAATATGACATAAAGTAAAACTGCGAGATGACTGAAAATATACTATAGAAATAATGGAAATGTATACAAAGTAGCTATGGAGGAAATGAACACTTCATGAATAAAGCTACTGCTCAAGAATGAGCTTTGAGCATATTACACTCCATCATGTTACATCACACTCTACTGCATCACACCACACTGTTCTACACTACTTTCTACTGCTATATAATGCTCTATGTCTATGGCCCTTTATATAGGAAAATAGATTCCTTGGCCAACACTCTACCTAGATGTGCAAGGGATAGTTTGTACATATACAGCTTGCACATTGATACTTGTGCATTTATTACATTGCATGAAGTAACTAGATAACTTCCCCTTAAAGTAATCTAATGTCCTAAGTATGTACAAAGAAAGGTATATTTACATTATCCAAATGATGTAATATAATCTATTTCTAACACCCCCTATATTACATTATTTGGATATTTAAGACTTTAGTATTCAATGTGGATCTTCTTCCATTGAATGATCTTTTGCTTGTTCAGGTTCATCATTCTTGTCTTCTATCCAGCCACTTTTATTGTTTTCTTTGCAAGTATATTTATTTGGTTTTGAATGTTGATGATTGAGTAGAGCATGGTGCACTTGTCCTCTCATCTTCTTGATTTTTATTCTTCTATGCCTACCTTTGTGATGTACTAGTTCTTCATTTTCTTGAACCTATTCCTTTGAAAATATGTTAGCATCATTATGAGACATCACAATATTTCATGAGATTTTCATTGAATCCAGGATATATGTATTTCCATGGATTGATCCTGTTGCTTTTATTTCTCCTTGATTCATGATGAGACATGTATTTATTCCATCCATATATCCAAAGTTGATCATATAGTTATCTTCTACTAAATTTCTTACTAATATGAGATTGAATGTTAGTTTAGGAACATACAATACTTTTTGTAGTAGAATATTTGGAAATGATTTGCTTGGTGTTACATATCCATATCCATGTATGGGATAAGTTTGGCTATCTGCAATTCTTAGTATGTAGTATTTAGAATTTTTAAGACAACCGAACCATTGTATATTTCCTATCATATGATGACTGGCCCTTGAGTCAATGTACCACATGTTTTCATGTCTTGTAGATTGATTTCTATTGGAGCAAATTTCACATTCATTATATGACATTCCTTTTTCCATTTGAAGAGTGTTGCTTAGCATGCTAGTAGTCATTTGTATTACCTATATTCTTTGGGCTAGAGTAGTCTACCTTATAACTCCCTGCTTAGTTTTTATAAAATCCCAATTAATATAAGCTTAATTTGATAAAACCTTTATTAATCCTTAGATTCCTAGGCTTCCTTATGACTCCCAAGTAATTTGAGTGTATACTCTTAAGGATTTTTAGGTTTTGAAGATAGCTTATATTTTGTAACTTGATAATATTTGATAAATGTTCATATTACCAGGTTTTGTAGAATTCCTTATGACTCCCTAGTATGCTCTAAATAAGATATAGTGCTTTTATAAATTATAGTTCAATATTTGGATGATTTTGTAAAGTTTTGTAAAAAAACAACTTCTAATATCCCTTTTTTTTTTGGGTAATTTGGTGGTTCTATTATGTGGATTTTGGCTGGGTCCCAATCCTAGATGTACATAAAACCTTGATTGATAGAGAGAAAGTACCATTGTAAAATCCCATACTGGGGAGGATAGACATAAAAACGATTAAAAATCCCATGTAGGGGATGATAGATGCAAAATTTCCCATGCAGGGGATGGCGGTATTAGCACAAAAGAAAACTTGCCCACGTAGGGATGAAAGACCATAAAAACTAAATTTTGACAACATATTGACCAGAATCCACGCAGGGGCTTTTTGAGAAACAAAAATTTACAGACATGGATATGATTAGGCAAAACTGTTAGAAAAACAAAAAATAACCTAATAGACCAAAAAAACCTGTAGTAGCAGATTCCAGGATGTGAAAGCTAGCTTAGAGGGTCTCAGCTTCTGGGGAGTCCTCCTTGGTGGTGGTTGCACTCTACTGGAGGTATTGTTTCATGGCTGAACTAGTGCTTTCTAAAGTGGCAATAAAACTCTTGAGGAACATCCTAGAAATTTTGCTGGAAATCATAGAGCCAAGGATCAAATTCTCACTAATTTCCACAGAGATGTGGACAGGGGAATTCTGGCTCGACTCTGCCTTAACCTTCTTAACTCTGTAATATCTTCATACCTGAGTGGATATCTCTTTAGTTTTGACTTTACGCTTAGCTAACGTTGGTTTGTTACTGCTTGTAATAAGGGATTTGGAGGGAGTAGCAGCAGACAGGAATACCTTCTTGGATATAGGAGTGTGGCATTCAGAGGCTTCCCCGCTTACCATGGATTCGTTAGATAGGGAATGGGTAGGCATATGAGTGGGGGATGGATGGGGGGTGGATTGTATGGGGTTTGCCAAAATGGGTGGTGGGGTAGAGGTGGCTACATGGTGGAACAGAATAGCAAATAGCCCCTGGTGAGTGGGAGCTGAGTGTTTCTTACGAGCGCCAAGCACAGAGAGCCAAATTGATAGATGGAGGAAAGAATAGATGTTCATATGCCTGTATCCCCAAATGTGGTTGACCAACGCTAGATGAAAGCTAGAGAGTGGTTTAGAAGGGTCATTGTAGGACAGATACTGGAGTAGAGGGATAGCTATGATGGGCCACGGGGAGGGGAGAGATTCACGATCCAAGGAAACACCTAGCCACTTGAATTGATAATTAGGGAACCCCTCGAGCTCTGAGTCCCAGTTATGTTTGTCTCATTGAACTAGGCACCCTATGAGAGGAAGGCCAGACATCTTAGCAATGAGAGCAAGTGTGACTTTGAACTGGAAGTTTCATACTATAACATGTTTGTTTTACCAAGTTCTCACAAAATTAGACGTGATGTCAGTCTCAACATCCTTGAATTTTTATAGAAAAGGGATAAGGCCATAGCCTTGCAGAAAGGATGCAGAAAGGGTATCGATTTAAATATTGCTTTGCTCAAGGAATGCCATGGGAGCAGGAACAAAAGGTCGATGGAAGGTAGCAGTTGAGCTTAGGCAGTGGTTGGGATGGTGAATATGAAGTACGTAGGCCTGCATGGTGACTCTCCCTAGTCTTAAATAGGTATTAGACAATCCATCGATCATGTCGTTAGTCATAGGATAACAACAGGTGGAAATGTGGTGGAAATGGAAAGGTGACTAGGGATTGGTGTGGGTCCTCAAAGCGATATCCACATAGGTGGAGTTGAAACACCATAGGTACTTGGTGATAGCTAAGTTGGATGAAATATTTGGTAGATAGGCAGTGGAGCACTCATGGTTGGTACTACAAAAAATGCTTTGGAATTCGATGAAGTTTGAAATGAGCATCCAAGATCAAGCATCACAATATAATGGGTCAAGCAGGTGGTCAATAATATGATGGATATAGGGCACACAAAACAGATATAACACCCTGAGAATTTTACCCCATGAGACCTACAAAATATTTGTTAGAAAAATCATGGAATAGGGTGGAAAACATTAAAAGCACCTAGTCTGCCTTGGCCAATCCGTGGCCGCTATGTGGATGACACTTGGTGGTAATTATTTACGCTAGATGGATATGGATGGTTGGCTGATACCCAAGTTAGCGAGTTCGTCAGAGAGCTTGTTGGCTTCGTAGTACACATGGGTAGCTACAACCTACTTTTGTTGACCAATGAGGTTTTTGGTTTCTTGTATCATGGATCGGATGTTCCACGATGGGGTTTTATCATTGTTGATGTATCTGATGATGTTGAGGGAATCCCCTTCAACTTAGAGGTTGATTCTACAATCCCTAATGAGATGCATGTTTTGCCATAGCATCCAGGCCTCAGCCATATTGTTGGTCTGGTGATCCAAGTTCTTAGAGAAGACTATGATAACTTCACATTTGTGGTTCCTGATAACCCCACCTAATCCTGCTAAACCTAGGTTCCCTTTGGATGCACCATAGAAGTTGAGCTTCAACCAATATTCCAAGGGAGGTCTCTAATGAGCCTTATTTTTGGGATGGGGAATGGTGAGGGATAAATTTGAAGGGATTGGAATGTTCAATGACCATAGAACCTCAACTTCAAAGCTACAAGTAGGCAAATTAGAGCATGAAAGAAGTTGGGAATTTTCAACAATGTAAGCGACAGCTTTGGAAGCTATGGACACAGGGTCGTTAGTCAATGTGGAAAAAACTTTACGGTTTCTCTCAAGCCAAATTTGCCATAGGAATTGGTGGAGGTAGACCTTCCAAAGGAAAGAGACTCTAGGATTTTTGAACATGATAGGCCATTGAACAAAAAGGTCCAAAAGGGATTTGGGAGGGCCCCATTGAATTTAAAAAGTAGTCATCATGTGACTCAGTCTCTCTTTAGTAAAATCACAGTCCATAAAAAGGTGGTTGACAGATTCCTAGCTAGAAAGTCATAGGTGACATATGTTCGAGATAGGGATACATCTTTTCATGAGATTGTCGGTAGTGAGGGCTTTGTTTTGGATGGAAAACTAAGAGAAGAAACCTATCTTGGGAATGAGATGCTTGACCCACACCAAGCTGAATGGAATAGAAAAAACTAGGAGTTGAGTAGGAAAGAGTAGGATGACTTGACTGAGAAATCCCCACTGTCATTCCCTTTCCATATGGAGTAGTTCGGGGTGGTGATGGTTGGAATGATAGTGGTTCTAAGTAAGTGGGATAATAAATTCATAGCTCTAACCACTTGGTCACTTTAGTTGGTAGTGGGAATGGTTTCCCATTTGCACTAGTTGTCAATATAGTCCCTCACTTTGCTACCCCACCTCCTTTCGAGGATAGGTCTGAGAATGGAGACCTCGAGGATTTTTGCAAGAGGTTTATCTTTTAACCAAGTATCATCCCAAAAGTTGATCTTTGAACCATTCTCTTTCTTCCAACGAGTTCCTTTGATGATGAGGGATTTAACCTGAATCATAGCCCACCAAAAATTAGATCCATTAGTGGGGACATTGTCCTCTAATAGGGATAGGTGTTGGAGATATTTGGCTTGAACGATGGAAACTCATTCTGCTTTTTAGTTGATGAAGACTTTCCATGTTTGCTTGGTAAGGAGGGTGAGGTTCATTTTGGCTAATCTTCTGAGGCCAAGGCCTCCTTGGGATTTAGGTTGGCAAACTCTGTCCCAGCCGACTAAGTGAAATTTCTTCTTTTCCTCTAGGCCTGACCATAGAAAATTCTTTTGAATCTGCTCGATCTTGGAGTGAACCGTAGCTGGAGCTTTGAACACTGACATGAAATAGATAGGGATGCTCTAGAGGACTGCCAAAGTTTCTTTGGCCACCTGATATAGGAGAGAACCCTTCCACCTTACGAGTTTGTGTCTGATCCTTTCGATGATATTGTCCCACATGGACTCTTTCAGGCTTTTTGTGAATAGGGGAAGACCCAAGTAAGAGGTGGGAAGATCAGCAATACAACACTAAAGGATACGAGTAATCTTGTGTTATCTACTACTAAGGGTGTTGAGGATGTAGCATTTTCTTTTCAGGTAGTTAATTTCTTGCCCGGTTGCTAAAGCATAGGTGTCAAGGGTAAACTTTATGGACTTAGCTTGAAGAATAGAGGCCAGGGTAGCAATGATAGTATCGTCTACAAATTTTTGGTGGGAAAGGGGTGGGGAGTTAGATGAAGCTTTGATCCCAAAAATAATCTCTATGATACATGAATATTTGAAGGTTCTTCCTAAATATTCAGCAAGAATGATTGAAACACTATTTCTTATTCTCTTGAAATAACACAGACCACTATTTAAATTCAGATATAATATCGCAATCAGATCTCCACACTAAATCAAAAACTTAAGAACTATAAAGAAATGGATCGCCACTTGAGGTGGGAACTCCCTTGCCATACAGGAAATTGTGCAAATAGCATAGATGAAATTTAGAATAAAAAGATAGGTGATTAAAATCAAAACACTTGGAAATATTAATAATCAAATCTTGTTATAATATAGTCGTCAGCTATATTAATAATGGAATGTAACATGACTCCCCTCCTCGAAAAGCTTTGTCCTCAAAGCTGGAAATGATTGGAAGATACTTTCATATTCCTAGGTTGCATCTTCTTCAAGTAAATTCTACCACTTGATGAGAAATTCCTGGATGTGACGAAATTTGAGTCTGCATGTTCTAGTTTGTAGTACGTCTTCTAGTTGTAGATAGATACGCCCTTCTTCATCCAGCACTGGTAATTTTGACTAAGAGTGTACTTTCTATCCAATCACCTATTTGAGATAGGAGATGTGAAACACTAGATGTATGCAAGAATATTGGGATAACTCCAATTTATATGCTACCTCATCAATGCGATGCATAATTCTATAAGGACCATAGAATCGTGGTGACAACTTCTGACTGGATTTGAGCTTCAATGATAGCTGCTTGTAGGGTTGAAGATGTAGGAATACCATATCACCAATATTGAATGTTCTTTATGAACGTTGCTTGTCCTGTTTTTGCTTCATACGATTATGTGCTTGGACAAAATTATCTTTCAAGATAGTGAGCATTGCTTGTCGCTTTTGTAACCAATCATTGACTTGGACCACTTTGGAAGATCTTGGTACATAATCAGCTATTGTTGGTGGCTTCATTCCATATAATGCTTCAAAAGGAGACATATTAGTGGAATAATGGTAAGAAGTATTGTACCACCATTCTACAAATGACAACCATTGACTCCATTGATATTGTTTAACCTGAACAAAACATCTTAGGTAGGTACCCAAACATTTGTTAACCACCTCCATTTGACCATCTGTTTGTGGATGGTATGTACAAGACATATTTAATTTGGTACCACTAAGTCAAAATAATTCTCTTCAAAAATTGCTAGTAAAGATGGGATCACTGTTGTGATCGGTTTTAATAATAAAACGGCTATTAATTAAGTAATGCCTCTATTTTTCCACTACATGTAAAATAGCCAACATTTCTTTTTCATAGGTGGATCTACCCAAAAATTTTCTTGAAATATTTTTACTTTAAAATACCAAGGGATGACCCTTTTGCATTAGTACTACACCAATACCTGTTCCTGAGGCATCGCATTCGATGACAAATGGTTTTTGGAAGTTTGGAGTGGCCAAAACTGGAGTCATGCATATTGCATCCTTGAGAGCCTCAAAGGATTTGGTAGCTACTACTGACCATTGAAAATCATCCTTCTTGGTGAGAGTCATGAGAGGACCCATAATTTTACCATAGTTACGTACAAATTTATGGTAATATCACGTGAGACCCAAAAAACCACAAATTTTCTTGATGGTTTTAGGCAAGGGCCAATCTTGTATTACCTTAATCTTATTGGGATCGACCTTAACACCTTCCTGAGATACTATATGACCCAGGTACTCAAATTCTTGAACACCAAAGGAGCATTTAGATCTTTGACAAACAACTTTTCCGTGTGTAGGATATGAAGAACTTTATCCACATGTACTAAGTGATATTTCCATGATTTACTATAGATGAGTATGTCATCAAAGAAGACTAGAATAATTTTTTGTAGGAACGGATGAAACACCTAGTTCATGAGACTCTAGAATTTAGATGGTGAATTAGTGAGACCAAAGGGCATGACTAAGAATTCATAATGACCTTCATGAGTTCGAAAATATGTTTTAGGAATATCTTCTTCCCTAACTCTGATTTGGTGAAACCCTAAACGTAAGTCTAATTTGGTAAATAATTTGGTATCATGTAGTTCAAGTAAATCATCAATGACAGGGATAGGAAATTTATATTTGATTGTGACTTTTTTCAGAGGACAAAAATTAGGACACATACGCCAAGAATTGTCTTTTTGACGAGCTAAGACTATTGGTGAGGAGTAAGGGCTCGTACTATGACGGATGATGCCATGGTCTAATAGCTCTTGGACAATATTTTCAATTTTTGTTTTTTGGGGTTGGGGATATCAATACGGATGACCATTGGGTGGAAGACTACCAAGCACTAGATGTATGGCATGGTCATGAGATCTTTTGGGGGTAATCCTTTTGGTTCTTGAAAAACCTCATCACAGTTAGCCACAATGATTTGGAGATCATCTTCTTTGATTTCAGGAATATCTTGGTCTAATTTCTCTATGCAATTGATTTGGGCTATGAATCCCCCACCATATTTTCTTAATATATTTTCCATGCTATGTGAACTTACAACTTTTGATGGAGGTGTGGGTAGTCCTTGAATAAGAATAGTCCTCCCATTGGCTTACCATTTGATAAAGCATTGTTTGTGGTTAAAACCCACTGTGATTTCCAATTGTTCCATCCATGCAATGCCTAAAATAACTTCTAAATTTCCTAATTCCATAACATAAAGAGGACCTTGCCAAGTATACGTACCCATTTGTAATTAAACTGAAGATGTCTTACGTAGACATTGAGAAATTTCCATGCTCACAGTTTTGACTTGAAACCGATCTTGACTAGAAGAGAAGTCGTGCAAACCCAATGTCCTTGCATGTTTTGCATCAATAAAGTTGTGAGTACTTTCGAAATCAATTAATACTATCACCCTCTATTTTTGAATGAAATCGGCCACCTTAATTGTGTGGTGAGAAGACAACCCCATGAGAGCATGTATTGAAATAGTCATAGTATCCTCCTCAGCAATAACTTCGTTGTGTTCATTTTGATCCTCAACTGGGAGATCTTCAAGTGCATAATACTCCTCTTCTTCTTTCTTGTCTGCATATTCAATCTAAAAATTTTGTCGTGGTGTACATGCTTGGTATTTTTTATGCTGAGTGCAACATTTGTAGTAGAAGTACCGTGACAGTTGATCATTTCTATGAAAAGAGTTGTTGCGGAATGGAGGTCGCCCATAAGAATTACGTCATGTGGATAGGCTTACATGCACCTTCGTCTCCGCCAAATCAGCAATCCCGATACACTCATCCAACTTGGATGGATTGTGTAGGTCTACTTCAAATTTGATATGTGTTTTTAATCCATTTCGAAAATCCGCTACTACCATGTCCTATTGTAGGTCTTGTGCATAGTGAAAGCATACTAGTGAATTCTGAAATATAGTCCCATAATGATCCTATTTGCTTAAGTGATACTGTAGCACCCTAAAATTGGTGCAGTAAACCTTAGCAAATAATTAAAATTACCTTAGTAATAATTCAAAATTTAAATTTTAAACCCGAACCGCCCGTTAACCGCCTGTTAAACCGCTTTCCTCATTTTTTGCACCATTTTTAGGATTTGTTGTGACCGTTGGACGATATCGTCGCCGATCAGACGATATCGCCTCAGATCGGATGAATTCGTCTGGGAGCAACGTCCAGACGATTTCGTCCCAAAACTGATTTTTCATAATTAGCTTCTGTTTCAACGACGTCTCTAACCTGGGCAAAAGCGTGTCTGCGCGGTTAGAGACTTCCCCGTTGGAGATCTCCCAAATTGGGATGATCTCCAACCTCCCAACCTCCTTCATATGCCTATTTAATCTTAGGCCCTCCCCTTGACATTCCCCTGGCTGAATTTTTCTGTACTTCGAGTTTTATTTGCCTTAGAATGTCTTAGATCTCTCATTTGCCTTTGTCCCTTTTCAAATTTTCTTGCAGGAACTTTGTCATTCTTCAGCCGGAGCAAGCTCAGATCGTCGCAGATGATCCTGTACGATCTCGGACGATCACGCCCCAATTCGAGATGATTTCGCACTCTACAGACGATTTCGACTGCACATCAACATTGGGGGCAATTAGTGCCCGAGAGTTTGCACTTTTCTCTTCTCGTCTGTTGTTTCATTCTCGCATTTAGATCAGTTTATTGTTATTTTTTGCTATTCTGCATTTTGGAGTTCACCCATATAGCTTAAGTGCATGATAAGATCATAATTTGTCATTAGAATACTATAATTTACTTGAATTTCTATTCGTAATTATCATTTTAGTATCTATATTGTCATTTTACACCATTTTCCTCTGTTAGTATTGCTGCATTTTTTGTGTTTTGTGTCTATTTCTCTGATTGTAGGTCTCTGATGAATTCGTCAGATCTCAGATGATCCTGTCTGATTTCAGACGATCCTGTCAGATCAGAGGCGATCTTGACTGCTTCAAAAATTAGAACCTCCATCAAACATCCGAAATCAGGTTTAACTTGTCTTTATTTAGTATATTCTCTATACTTGATATTCATTGCTACTTTCTATATTCATTTAAATCTGCATTTCATATAGAACAGTTTAGATTCATTTGGCCAAACCTAGGATTTGAATGATTAAAGATAAAATTGAACACATCAAACACATTCCCAACCTAGGCGTGGAGACTGCCACTAAACGTTTCCCTGGTGAACCCCACCATCCATCGAAAAATCACCTTAATACCCCTCCCCGAGAGGCGGGACCTTCAAAGGGCCTCTCCATCCGAGGTATTGTCCCATCCTTCTCACATCCCCCTTTCGGGCACGGATCCTATAGCCTGAAGGTAAGGGTGCGAAAAATTTGGAGCGATACATTTTGGTGAACCCGACGTGAAACTAAAACCTTTTGAAAAAAAAAAAAAAAAAAACATAGATTCATTTAAAATCATTAGAAAACTACTAAGTTGCATATCATGTTTAGATGGTAGCTCCTAAGAAAAGACTAGCAGTCACTATAAATGTTGAAAACCAATTAGCAGCCATAGAAATTAATTATGTGCTTAGTGTGCCTGAAATAGATAGAAACCAACTTTTGTGGGACGAACTTAATAGGAGACTAGGTATCATTTCATCTAGGTCAGCAGAGCTTAAACAAATCAAGAGGTTTGTCCTAGATAGAATCCTGGATCCTCATCAACTCATTTTTTATCATGAACTTCAGAGAGCTTGCCATAGGTGGTTAGCTGATAGGAGAGCTCTTGTGTCTTCAAAATTGTTCACCTTCGAGGAATACCTCGAGAATGCAACCATAGTACACCAATTCCTAGGTCGTGTAGAAGATCAAGAGGTCGATTCTTACAGATAGGGAAAGATGGAATAGAGTTCCTAGAGCCGTGTTATATCGAGAGTATTGCCATGAACTTTATTTCTACAAACCGAGTCCGAGACAGATAATATCACTATAGCACACTTTGTCGACTTCTTGAAAAACAATTTCCAATTTGAAGAAGAACATTTCATGACTCCTGAAGAACTTGAGCCCATTAATGATATTTATAAATTGTTTATAGAAAACTAGATCATTGCTTTCATTATTATTATTTCTTGCGTTTTGTGTGTTGTTTGTTATCTTTATAATATTGTTATAAAAAACAAGAAAAACCAAAAACATAACAAAACCAAAACATTTTATTTTAAATACTATAGTAGGTATATAATTAAAATATATACCTCTTAAGCTTGTTGCATATATATATATATATATATATATATATATTTGCTGAAATCTAAGTTTAAGCACAATGACTAGACTTAGGAATGGTAAACAAACTGAAGAAGAAGAAGAAGAAGATTGGTTAGGAAAGAAAACAAAAAAATCAAATGCCCTTCCTGAGGATCCAATTCCAGAAGGAGAAACTCTAGAACAGCCAGAAGATGAGCTGGTTGAAGAAAATGAGCAACAAGAAAATGTTAGAGAGGAAGGATCCTCATCCCCTAGAATGGCTCCAGACGAAACTGTTACTTTTGATAACATAGATCATTTCTAGAAATTCTTCAATAATAATATTGGTGCTCTTAATATGGCAGTTCATCTTGATAGGGGACAAATTAGTGAAACTCAAGCAATCCTAGAAGAAGGATTTAACATGCACACTAATCCCTTGTCCTTCGTTGATCAAGAAAGTGATAAAGTTGGACCATCCAATATGGATATGGCCACTATGATTCAGAACATGCAAAAACAACAGGTTACCCAACCTCCTAAGGAACCTGTTATTGAGCCTAAAATCATTCCCACACAAAAGAGACCTTCATTCACTGCTTTATTTCGCCAAACTATTGATCAATATGCTTCAAATCGACAAAAACCTAAAATGAAGCCAAACACCAATTTTCAACAATCTGGGATACAACATAATACAACTTCAAAACTTCTTCATAACACCCTTCCTACCAACAATTTACACAATAGCAATATAGCATCTAATCTTCATGTCCCTCCATCATATGCTCACCAATCCCATATTAATACCCTACCGAACCAATATGGTGGGCAAACCAAGTAATCTGGAAGCCATGGTGAAACAGATTAGCTTCCCGCATGGACCAGATAGATCCCTACCATCCCTCGTACAATTATCGAGAGATGTGTAGTCAGCCTTTGGATCCCATAGTTGTAGCACAACCATACCCTAAACACTTTCCCATGCCCGTCCCGCCTATATGTAAAGGAACTGAAGATCCCATAGAGCATCTTCGCATGTTTAGGATAGCATGTCATGATATATCACATGATGACTTGTTATTACTAAAAATGTTCCCGAAAAGTTTAGGAGGAATGGCATTAGAGTGGTACTATCAATTGCCCACTCATTCTTTGAGAAATTTTGAAGAGACCGCTGAATCTTTTGTGCATCAATTTAGTGCCTATATCGAAAGGCATGTAACCATTAAAGATTTGTACAACTTAAAACAAGACAAAGATGAATGTTTTGCTGATTTCTTAGCTAGATGGAGGCAGTTGATAGGAAAACTGCACTTTGTGCTACCTTATAGGGAAATGTTGGACATTTTTATTAATAATTTGCAAGAACAAATATCTTATGAGTTATCAATCGCTACCTTAACCACCTTCGATCAGAGCTATAGACTTAGCTCGAAGAGTAGAAGATGCTCTCATTAGGAGAGGCCAGCTTAGGAAGAAAGATGATGAGAAAACATCCAGAAATCAATATAAAAACAAACAAGTTGTAGGTGACGGAGTCACTGACAGAAAAAATGTTGCTAATATCAATACAACGAAGACAACAAAAAAATTTATATTGAAACCTCCTGATAAACCTCCTCGAGAGTTTACTAGATTGAATCAACCATTATCAACTATTCTACCCCAATTACTCGAAAGAGGTTTGATTCAATTACCTAATATCCGAGAACCTGATCCAACCATACCCGGATACAGAGCCGATTTACACTGTGATTTCCATAGAGGGCCTGGACACTCTACCAACTCTTGTAAAAGGTTAAAACATAAAATACAAGATCTGATTGATAATAATGAGATGGAGGTGCAAGCCTTCCAACCTAAACAAAATGCTCCTAATAATGCTCAAAAGAACATTCCCCAAAATCAAAATCAAAATGCTAATCAATCATTAGATATATTTCAACATCCTTTACCAAAACATGGTAAAGAGGTGGCCAATCAAAT
Source organism: Wollemia nobilis (assembly GCA_028583015.1). Classification (NCBI taxonomy): domain Eukaryota; kingdom Viridiplantae; phylum Streptophyta; class Pinopsida; order Araucariales; family Araucariaceae; genus Wollemia; species Wollemia nobilis. The sequence continues at coordinate 8,592,497 of JAQPPZ010017110.1, forward strand.
TGAGCATCATAATGTCCCTCCTCCTACCCGATATGTAGGAACTATTAGCGGACATTTACCTAATCATGATTTACAAAAATTTGACACAACTTTATCCATGGTCACGACCAGGCCCCTACATAATATTCAAACACCGGATCTCAGTGATGTAGAATCGGATACTGAAAGTGAAATAGACATCACCTCAAATCAATCGAATAGTTCTGAAAATGAATCAGATCCTATTCAACCTATCACAGATTCTATGGTTCCGGAAGAACCATTTCCTAGAAGAGTTACTACTCGACCCTCTTCTAATCAGTTCCTTCCTAATGAACAAGCCATAAATGCTAGACCGAGACCTATTCAGCATCCTCAATATAACATTGTAGGTACCATCGGAGTCGTTACCAGACAACAAGCTCAAAATTTTCAACAAGAACCAAATCAGAACGATGGATCAACTCCATTTGTTTTGAAAAATCCCAATAAAGGGAATCATGCTCCTAATGTTCAATCTAAACCTCCTTATAATATTAATGAGCAATTATCCAATACTACAGCCAAAATTTCCCTTTTGGATCTGTTAAGATCTTCTCCTACACATAGAGATGAATTGATGCTCACATTAAGCCAAATGATGGTACCACAAAACATTCAACCTGAAGCCATGGCCAATACTATAATAACTCGAGAAGTTGATTGTATTGACTTTCGAGATAAAGATATACCACAACATAGTTTACATAAGGATAACCCCTTATATATTACTGCCCTAATAGGAGATGTAGCAGTCAAAAGGGTCTTGATTGATAATGGTTCATCTCTAAATATTTGCACTTTTGACTTCTACCAAAGATTTGGGTTTAGAAGTGATGAAATGAAGAAAACTGACATGATCATAAAAGCTTTCAATGACGAAACACAAGAAACGTGTGGAGTTATCACCATCCCATTGCAAGTTGGTCCGAGAACCTTAGATACGACCGTGTTTATTGTACATTGCCCCGCATCATACAATATACTCTTGGGTCATCCTTGGATCAATGCAATGCGGGCTGTCCCATCAACTTTACACCAATGTGTTAAATTCGAATTTAAAAATCAGTTGGTCACTATCCATGGTGATCCTAGACCCTTTGATATGTGTGCTTTGGCAGAACCTGTTGGAGTTCAATTTTGCCCTCGCTCTGTCATCCACACATCCTAATTCTTATTTTTCATCTAAACCATGAAACACACACCCATAACTTCATCTATTTCTCCTCCATTAATTTCACCCTCATATATAGCTCAACAATCTTCTAAACAAACCACACTAGAACCTCAAAAAGATCTTAAATCCACAACCAATCCTTCATGTTCCATCCCTATAATTTCAAAACCTATAGACCCATTTATTAACACCTCCACATTATCTACATCTATCATACCTTCCACATCTAAAGATATAGGGAATGATCCTTCTACATCTTATGCTCTTTCTGATGAACTCTTACCCGATTTATCTAAAATTCTTATATCAGAAAAAACAAATGCTTCTATGCAAAATTCCATTATCTTAAGTAATTTGCCGCCATCTCCTCATACTTTGGGCCTCCCACAACCTATGGGAAGTACTTACCAAGTCGGGAGTTGTGCCTTCATTTATAAGGGATATGACTAGGGAAGAATACCCAGGAACATCAAAACTCATCATGAGGGATATGCTCGATGTTATTTTACTAATGAGTATATTAAAGCTAAACCTATAATGCTTAAAATGGGATATAAAGGGAAAGGCTTGGGACCTCTCCAAGATGGTATGAAAGAACCCTTTGAGGTAGAACCATGGCCCGCCCGATGTGGTGTGGGCCTATTTCCTAGTAAGGGTCAACCCTTCCCTTTTGAAGATGATGATCAACTCATATGTTATCAAGATTATTTGGATGGGCGTGATGATTTGCCTCTAAAAAATCAGCCATTTACATGCAATATGCTATCCATAGCTTATCCCGAAATGATTGTTGAATCCGATGATGAGTTGGAAGGAGATATTTTCCATGATGTCTCCGTTGAAGAGTTGTTACACAATGGTTTTTATTTTGATGGTTCTATACCTACTATAGCCCAGCTTGAGGCCACGACTCCTCAAGATGAATTATCCAAGTTAACCTTAAAATAATTACAAGAATTGGGCGTTTCACCCGCCCCACCTAATTTTGAAAGAGATCTACACATGGAAGTAGAAAACGTCATTAAAGTTAACATTGGAACTGAGGATAATCCCCACATAATCAATATTGGATCAGAATTAAGTCAAGAAAAACAAGAGCAATACATTGCATTCCTTAAAGAATATGAAGATGTCTTCGCTTGGACATATGAAGATATGCCAGGTTTAGACCCTTCGTAGTCATGCATCACCTAGTAGTCCATCCGGATGCTAAACCTGTTAAACAAAAACTTAGAAAAATGCATCCCAAAGTGGCCTTGCTAGTCAAAGGGGAGTTAGAAAACTCCTGAATGTTGTTTTTATACAAGCTATTGATTATGCTTGAATGGATCTCGAATGTAGTTCCAGTCACCAAGAAAGAAGCTACCAAAGTTAGGGTTTGCACAGACTTTAGAGATATTAACGTTGCATGCCCTAAAGATGATTTTCCTCTTCCAAACATGGATCAAATCATTGATTTTACTACTGGGAGTGGAATGATGTCCCTAATGGATGGATTTTTTGGTTATAATCAGATCAGGATAGCTCCTGAAGATCAGGCTAAAACAGCCTTTATTACCCCCTGGGGTACCTTTTGTTGGAAAGTGATGCCATTTGGCTTAAAGAACGCAGGTGCAACCTATCAACGAGCTATGACTTATATTTTTCATGACATGATGCATGATATCCTACATGATTACGTAGATGATATCATAGCTCGTTCCATCAAAGAAGATGATCATTTAAATGACTTAAGGACAGTGTTTGATCGGTTAAGGGAATATCTTATCCGACTAAATCTTGCTAAATGCATATTCGGAGTTAAGTCCGGTAAACTATTAGGGGTTATAGTTTCTTTACGTGGCATCAAAATCGACCCTCTCAAGATTGTGGCTATCACTGATATGCCCGCACCTACCAATATATCCGAGTTACGAAGTTTACAAGGTAAGCTTCAAGCTATCCGTCGCTTCATCGATAAGTCGGCGGACAAAACCGGTCCCTTTCTTAAGCTTCTTAAGAAGGATGTCCCTTTTAATTGGGATGATGAATGTAAGGAAGCTTTTGAACTTCTCAAACAATACCTCCTTAACCCACCTGTGCTTTCACCGCCTAGACCTGATCGCCCATTTATCCTGTATATTTCAGCTTCAGATTTTGCTTTAGGAGCTATGTTAGCTCAACTTGATGATGAGAAAAGAGAACGTGCTAATTATTATATTAGCCAAACTTTAATTAGTTATGAAACCCGCTACACAACATTAGAAAAACTATGTCTAGCAATCATATTTTCTACGCAAAAATTATGCCATTATATGCTCAATCGAAAACATATGTCATTGCTAAATATGATCCCTTGCGGTATCTCATGAGTCGACCTTATTTATCGGGTCGCACAACAAAGTGGGTTCTTGCTCTAAGCGAGTTTGAACTCACGTTTATAGGACAGAAGTCTGTTAAGGGTCAAATCATAGCAGATCAATTAGTTGCTGCACCCTTAGAGTCTACCCATCCCCTCATCATTGAGTTTCCTGATGAATGCCTTCAATTAGAGGCAGACCATGTTGAACAATGGTCCTTATACTTTGATGGAGCCCGATGCATGAGTGGGGCTGGTGCAGGTATTATTTTAATATCTCCACAAAAACACATTATACCTTTGTCCTTTAAATTAACATTTGCTTGCACCAATAATACTGCTGAATATGAAGCTCTAATCCTTGGATTACGAGCTGCCTTGGCGCTAAAAATTAAACATCTCGCTAGTTTTTGGTGATTCTCAACTTGTTATAAACCAAATTAATGAAGTTTATCAGACCAGAGATGATAAATTGCGCCCATATAAAGCATATGTTTTACAATTAATATCTCTATTTGATCAAGTTACCTTGGAAGCTATTCCTCGAACTAGCAACCGTGCGGCTGACGCTATGGCCGCAGCTGCATCTCTTCTGCCCTTGGAGTTAGATGACGAATATGCCACCATCATTATTCGTCGACTCCAGGAACCCGCTTCAAATAAGTCATGCTTAGAACCTTTGGATGTGTTTCTAATCAATGAAACTACTCCTGAACCTTGGTATACGGGTATATTTGATTTTCTTCACAATGGGACTTTCCCTGCCAGTTCTAATAGAAACCAACGTCGGTTATTACGTAGACGAGCAAGTCGATTTGTAATAATTGGCAATACTTTATATAGGAGATCTTTTGAAGGTATCCTATTGAGATGTTTGAATTTAGAAGAATCCAGATCAGCTTTGAGTGAAGCCCATGATGGATCTTGTGGAGGACACTTCAGTGGTAGTGTCATTGCTAAAAAGCTCCTTAGGATAGGATACTTTTGGCCTACCATGGAGAATGATGCACATGATTATGTGCGCCATTGCGACAAGTGCCAAAACATGCTGACCTTGTCCATGCCCCCGCACAAGAACTGCAGGCTATTTCATCTCCTTGGCCCTTTTCAAAATGGGGCTTAGACATTATTGGCAAAATTAATCCTGTGTCATCTGATGGACACAAATTCATCATAACCACCACCGAGTATTTTACGAAGTGGGTTGAAGCTATGCCTTTAGCTTCCTGCACTGGAACACAAGTCTCTAAATTTATTTTTAATCAAATCATTTGTAGGTTCGAAATTCCTGCAAATCTCATCTCAGACAATGGAACTTGTTTCAAAAATAAAGATGTTAAGAAATTATGCCAAAAATATAAGATTCAACATCGCTGGTCCACTCCCTATTATCCTCAGGGTAATGGCCAAGCAGAAGCTTCTAACAAAACCTTAATCAAAATTCTCAAAAAATTGGTCAATAAATCTGGCCACGACTGGCACATTCAATTATATCCAACTTTGTGGGCATATCGCACTAGCGTTCATACTCCCAAGGTACTTCACCTTTTGTTTTGGTTTATGGCGCTGAAGCTATTTTTCCCGTTGAATTAGAAGTTCCTTCTTTGGCTCTACTACTTCAAGATACCGAAGTAGGAGATGAATATCGAGCTGGCAGACTCAGTCAGCTAGAACTCCTAGATGAAAAGTGCATCAATGCTTTGGAGCATCTTCGTGCCTACCAAAACAAGCTTAAAAGATCATATGCTAAGAAAGTTCGTCATCGATCCTTTGAGGTCGACGACCTTGTTTTAAAAGAAAATAAAAAAAATACTAATGCAACTAAAGACCTTAAAGGTAAATTTGAACCCAACTGGCTTGGACCATATATTATCACTGCTAAATTTGAATCGGGAGCATACAAATTATCTACCTTAGATGGTAAAGAACTTAAAGAACCCATGAACATTTTGCATCTTAAACGTTACTATGCATAAAAATTGGTCATTTCATCATTGTATATATTTGTTTAAAATATTTCAAAAAACCACTATCTTGTATTTCTTTCAATTTATAAACTTAAAAATATAAAAACACCAAAAACATCCAAATCATCAAAATCTTCAAAACCATATTTTATCTTTGTACCTCTCAATTTGTGAAGTATTGCAGTTATATTTTCAAATTATTTTGGATAAATTAGCATTTATTTGGAATCTCTCACTTTCACATTCACAAAAATAAATATCTTGATTTTATCTGGCATGATTACTAATCTCTCTTATATCAAAGTCCACAAAATTCAATTAAATAAAGTTTGAGCACAGAGAATTGATCTTGTTATTTACTTAAACCAAGCATATCCTTTCACAATAAAATGATTATATTTGTAATGTCCATGCTATGCTACATAGTAGAAGTGGTTTCTTGAGCGAAAAGTTTCCCCTGCTATCCTATCATGCACATGGTCTAGAATCTTTGAGAATTGACAAAAGGACAAGCTCACCCCTACCCTGAATAAAAATCCCTTGCTCTACAGTTAATCCGAGCAAGTATCCCTAGAATAGGAAGCAAAAGAAAAAGAAAAATCAAGCAAAATCATGAGAAAAAGAAGCATTATTTCAGAATCATTTTGTACTCTCTTAGCACTATTTCAGCATTATCTCAAATATCAAAGCAAAAGATACGAAAAAGAAAAATACAAAAAAAAAAAGAAAGAAAAAAGCAAAGAAAGCAAAACAAGCAAAAGCAAAAGCAATAAAATCCCTTTCCCTACCCATTGAAAAGAAAAGAAGGGTTGATGAGCTTGAATCCCTGGAATTCTCAATTATTCGAAAACTGTGAGGTAAGCCCCATAACAGTGGTTTGTGCCCAACCCGCTTGGCCTTGGGTAACTCCTAGCGTGGTGATATGTCCTGTCACATTAGCGACCTTCTTTTGTACAGACCTATGTCTCTTATGGATTAGCTAGCTCTTGATAACCCGACTTACATAGTAGTCTCGGTACGGTTATATGCATCTAAATCATGGTTAATGAACACTTATTTGGTTAATTCAAATCACTTGTATCAAATTATCTTGCTCAAAACTGGTAAATGCACAAAGCAATTGCACACACATTTGTATTTGAGAGATTTTGTGTATCATTATGATAAATCAAGATCGGAAATGAACTCACATACGCACATGGGATTCCTTATAAATCTAACTTTTGTCTTTAAGATACTTTGAAATATTTTTGCAAATTGTCTGGAATAATTTCATTTTCTTCTCTGAGAACAGTTGTTTAGTATAAAGACAACTACATGCATTACCAAAAAAATCAAAATCATTTTTAAAAACATGCAATAAAGTTACATTTATATATAACTTTTGACTTTCGCGACGATGGTATAGTTCCAAAACCAAAATTGGAATTTTATGCCTAGCACAAGTCCTCATCTTCATATTTTCTGTTTATTTTCAAAAATTAAAAATCAACCATGCAATAAAACTATTATTTTCTTCTTTGGATTTCGCGATGATGGTATAAGTTTATATCTATAATTCTATGCCTAGCGCAAACCATCGAACTAATTTTATTTCCCATTTATTTCAAATCATAAAAAACATATGACTTAAATCATTATGTTACACAATTATGCTTTAAAAGAACGCACATTATTACTATTTCATGTCATTATGTCAACATTCAATTTTGCAATGATGGTATAATTCCTAAGGAATTATTCAAAATTTTATCACACTTAGGAATTTATGCCTAGCAAAAATCATTTTAAAATATTTCATGCATACTATTTTTATGAAAATCTGAAAACAAATCATCAAACCATCATTATCTCCATCATTACAACACAAAGTCTTAAGACAGTCTCTTAAGCACTCTTTTACTTTTAACAATATTTCTATACTAGGATTAGCTTGACGACCTAGCGAGCGGCGACTCCATGAAATGGTCTATAATAGCGACAATGTCCTTTGAAATTATTGTTAGAAGTCCCTTTTATTTTTATCAAATTATCCCACAAACAACCAATTTGTTTACATCAGATTATTTCATTTAAATTTTAAAAGCATGACATTCAAACCATAATATTTCCAAATGACATAATTACATGAATCATCAAATCAATCACACCAAAACATTAAAGCATCATACAAACACATAAGACAAGTCATATGATCAAAAATATCTCATCTATATATATATCAACAATATATACATCATCTCAAAACTGGATCGGTATGCCACAATCTGTACCTCGGCATACTCAATCCTCTATCAAAAATAATAAACACTATGTATCAATCTGTATAGTGCAGTCTATAGCAGCTAGCCTCGAGAACCCCTCGAGCTCTCAGCCTCATCTCCTCCCCACCCCGAGGTGGACGAGGTGGCCCCATCATAGTACGTGTGGTGCTATGAGTCCTGGACTCTGATCATGATGATGTCCTCGATGACCTCATCATGATAGGCTCCACAATGGGGGCCGACAACGGTAACCTCTGCTCCTCTGGCACCATATGGTGGTATAGCATCTGATAGAATGTGATCTGGGCAATAGCCCATGCTAGGTCCCGAGTGCTCGCCCCTTCGCTCCATGCTCTGAGGCGTGCGACCTCATCTCTGAGCTGTGTGGCCTCCTCTCGATGTCGTGCAGCCTCATCCTGCAAGGACTGCACCTGAGCCTGGAGACGAACAGTCTCCGCCCGAAGAGTAGCCATCTCGCTACTCTCTCCTACCTCGACACCCTTGCCCTTATCGAGCGATGGTGGCCTCTCTCTCCATGGAGAAGGGGGTCTCTCCTCCCTCCTCTCCCACTATCATGGCCTCTGCTGAGCCTGTGGCCTCCTCTGCTCTCTCCCATCATGACCCTGTGCCACCTCAATGGCCGCCTGGCACCGCCTCCCCATCCGATGCACAACTACATGAATCGGACCCTGAGCCCTCATCATCCGAGGAGGGTGGATGCCTACGTACCAGGCATCATAGCCATCAACAACCCCAACATCATCACCATCCACTGGCTGGATGGGGGCATCATCCACATCCTCACTCTAGAAGCGCTGCATATCTGGAGCCCCACTGACTATAGTGTTATCCCGGATGGTCCGAGAAAACTCGTAGTCCCTGAGAGATGGGATCCCCTACTGTAGACCGAACTGCCTCAAAACTCGGTCATAGCGATGGAGCTCCACCTCTCTCCTCTCCATCCTCAGCCAGCAGGTTCGCCTAACGTGAGCCAGCTCCTGTCCATCCTCGGCCCACCCTGGATGATCTCTCCAAGGCCTCCAGGTGATCTGGTCGGAGACAAGGTCATCAAGTAGTCTCCGGGACATTGGCAGATCTATCCGCCATTGTGACCCTCTTCGAAGCCACCAGTAGAAAACTCGGGGCCTCTCCCCATCAATCCCTATCAGTGGGAGCCCTACCGGCCTTCGCACCATGATGTGCTCCCAGCACCAAACCTGTAGTAGTGATGTCAAGACCAGACATCGACCTCCCTTGTATACGACCCCATACAGGATCCTATACAATCGGCATAGTACAAAGCTCCCCCAAGCAAACCTATACCCATGGTCTCTCATGTCGTAGACCACATCTGTCAGTAGCCATGGTAGTCTGCATCCACTCTGATGGCATAGCAGTAGACCACCTACCACCCCAGCCAAAACCTATGTCAGTCTAGATGCCCTAGGCATCTGGCGTAGCGACTCGATGTTCACTCCGCCCTTCTCCAGGGCGAAGCTCGGATCTCCGCACAGTCGCATCATCGCGTGGCCTTGATTGGCCATGGGAGTTATTAGCCGTCCTTGTATGGGGATCCTCAAAATCCTCCATACATCCTCCAATGTGGGAGTCATCTCCCCTATCGGTAACCGAAAACAAGAAGAACCCGGATACCACCTCTCTGCTAGGGCTGTCAATAGCCCCATATCTATAGAAACCTGTGGCATATCTGCCACATGCTGTAAGCCGACTTGAGCCAACTGATCTCGCTCTGCCTGAGATAGAGCGGCCAAGTCATCCTTCAGCCCACCGTATTTCCATTCTCGGCTCTTTAGTAATCCTCTCTGCAACATAAACAACAAAACAATAAAAATCATTAATAAAACAATGATTAAAAATGCAAGTAAAACAAGTGCAATTTCATACAAATAATGATATCATCTACTGGACGATATCGTCCAAAATTTGAGCAAATTCGTCTCCGATTTTGCAAGAGGGAATCGTCCCTTATTGTACGAAATCGTCCCCATATCGCCGATTTCGCCCTTGGACGAAATCGAGACGATTTCGACGAAATTGAGACGATTTCGTCCCGACGACGTCGACGGCCCAAAAATGGCCGCGATGCTCAACAATCATTCAAAATTAATCTAAAAAGCATGAAATTCAAAATTAAAGCATTCTAAATTAAGTTTGGACCCTTACCCGTAGCCCGCGTCGGACCTCTGTCGATCTGTGCGCTGTCTCGACCATCTTGTCTACAGAGCTCTAGAAACCAGGAAAATGAATAGTAACAATGAATTAGGGTTTTACCCTATTTTTCTTAATTTTATTCAAAAACACTTAACAACATTTTAACATTTTGCTTTTTCGCGTTTTTACCTCAAACGTTCGATTTGGGTAAAAACACGGAGGGGGCACCATAGTAAATTGTCGTACGATTCGACCTAGAATCGTCGCCTAAAAATGGGAATAATTTTTGCTTTCTCGTAGATCGAGAAGAACTCATATTTAACGCATTTTCTTCAAAAAATTTGCTAAAGAGGGGGCAAAATGTAGCACCCTAAAATTGGCGCAGTAAACCTTAGCAAATAATTAAAATTACCTTAGTAATAATTCAAAATTTAAATTTTAAACCCCGAACCGCCTGTTAAACCGCTTTCCTCATTTTCCATGCCATTTTTAGGATTTGTTGTGACCGTTGGATGATATCGTCGCCGATCAGACGATATCGCCTCAGATCGAACGAATTCGTCTAGAGCAGAACGTCCAGACGATTTCATCCCAAAACTGATTTTTCATAATTAGCTTCTGTTTCAACGGCGTCTCTAACCTGGGCAAAAGCGTGTCTACACGGTTAGAGACTTCCCCATTGGAGATCTCCCAAATTGGGATGATCTCCAACCTCCCAACCTCCTTCATATGCCTATTTAATCTTAGGCCCTCCCCTTGACATTCCCCTGGCTGAATTTTTCTGTACACTTCGAGTTCTATTTGCATTAGAACATCTTAAACCACCATTTGCCTTCTGTCCCTTTTCCAAGTTTTCTTGCAGGAACTTTGTCATTCTTCAGTCGGAGCAAGCTCAGATCATCGTAGATGATCCTGTACGATCTCGGACGATCACGCCCCAATTCGAGATGATTTTGCACTCTACAGATGATTTCGACTACAGTCAACATTGGGGGCAATTAGTGCCCAGAGTTTGCACTTTTCTCTTCTCGTCTACTATTTCATTCTGCATTTAGATCAGTTTATTGTTATTTTTTACTATTCTACATTTTGGAGTTCACCCATATAGCTTAAGTGCATGATAAGATCATAATTTGTCATTAGAATACTATAATTTACTTGAATTTCTATTCATAATTATCGTTTTAGTATCTATATTGTCATTTTACACCATTTTCCTCTGTTAGTATTGCTGCATTTTCTGTGTTCTGTGTCTATTTCTCTGATTGCAGGTCTCTACGAATTCTCATGAATTCATCAGATCTCAGATGATCCTGTCTGATTTAGACGATCCTGTCAGATCAGAGGCGATCTTGACTGCTTCAAAAATTAGAACCTCCATCAAACATCCAGAATCAGGTTTAACTTGTCTTTATTTAGTATATTCTCTGTACTTGATATTCATTGTTGCTTTCTGTATTCATTTAAATCTGCATTTCATATAGAACAGTTTAGATTCATTTGGCCAAACCTAGGATTTGAATGATTAAAGATAAAATTGAACACATCAAACACATTCCCAACCTAGGCGTGGAGACTGCCACTAAACGTTTCCTGGTGAACCCCACCATCCATCAAAAAATCACCTTAATACCCCTCCCCGAGAGGCGGGACCTTCAAAGGGCCTCTCAGTCCGAGGTATTGTCCCATCCTTCTCGCATCCCCCTTCCGGGCACGGATCCTTTAGCCCCGAAGGTAAGGGTGCAAAAAATTTGGAGCGATACTGGATACCAATCGTACTGTGTATGAACCTGTGGGACCTTTGTTGAATCTGTGAAGAAAGGCTTTTTTGAAAGTATCCCAATATAATGCATATTGGGGATCCTCATGTTTATACCATGTAAACCACTGGTAAGCTTCAGTGTCGAATTTGGTTGCAGTAAAAGGGACTTTGTCCCCGTCCTGGAATTTGTAGAATTCTAATATGCCTTTCATTTTTGTAATCCACCCGCATGGATCCTGGACTTCAAAGGTAGGCATGTCAACGCGTGGATAATTGACTCCAGTTGGACCTCTTGGTTTGGAGTGAACATTGTTTCTATCATGTTCCTCGTTAATCCTCTGTCTCTGGTTATTATTTTGATAAGGTCTATTAAAACCTCTTTGTTGTTCCCTATTTTCTTCATTACCCCCATCCTTAATATTTTAGTGACCATTGTGATTCAGGTATTGACTATTTTGACCTCTATGGTGTGGATAGTTGTCATAGTAGACATCCGTACTCCAATGATTGGAACTAGAAGGATTTGGTTGAGGTGGTTTCCTAGATGCGTTGAAGCTTGCAGTCATTATCTGAAGATTTAATATTAACTCTTTTAATACCTCATCATTGATCACTGGATGATTACTTTCTACTTGGGTAACATTTTCATGTGCGAAATCAGTAGAGGAATTGGATGCCATTGGGTTGACCGTTGGATGACTTAGATTAAAACTACCAATTCTGGAAGGAGAAGGAGAATTTTGTGTACCTTAGCTTCGAAGAGCTCTTATTACATTGTTTTTTTGGAGTTTTCGAGCTTGTTAATCATTCGTTAGATCCTTTAGTCCAACTTCTACTCATGCACCTTCCAAAATTTCCTACTTAGGAGCCTTTGAGCTTCAAATTCTGCAAAAAATTATTAAATTGTGCCAAAAATTGTTTGTTTTCCTCTTCAAATGTCGCTTCAACTGTGATGCAGATTTGAATATTTTGGGATGACTTTTACAACTTTTGGTTACAATTTCTTGACAGCAATTTTGGATGACTTTTGCAACTTTGGACAACTTCTGGTTACACTTTCTTGACAACAACTTTTGATAATCCTGACGACGTGGAGATAGTTACACGATGATAGGTCGGACACGAGAAATGAAGAGGAATCGATACACAACATCATGACACACAACAACGAATGCGACTGTTTTCGAAGTAGGATTCTACAAGACAATGCAATAGGACCATGTGACTAGACATGAAACCCAACACGAAGGAAAAATTTTGAGGGACTAGACACAAACCCAGACAACACACCCAATATGATAGGACAACTTGGAAATATGAACGTAGAATGGACATGTAGGCGACACGGAGACTAAGGACAATAGACACAACATGGGATGCGAGGAGGACAACTCAGACAAAACTCATAACAACAGCGACTCGACACATGACCAACACAATGAGGAGAAGGACCACGAGATCAAAGACAACACAACACATAAAATATGTGACACACACAAGACACGAAGACAACACGATACATGTAGGACGTGACAAGACTAGAGGGAACCAACGATGACACACGATATAAGCCACTAATGTGATCGAAGTCATGCTTCAATAGACATGAACCATGTATTTTAAACCACACTTTTGGCCCCCACAATGAATGTGGGATAATTTCCTACAAAAAAAAAAAAAAAAAATTATAAAGTTATCGTGAACCTTAGGTTTCCTTAAGAGCTGCATTTTAATAATGTGTTTGATTGGCCGAAGACTTTGGAGTTTGTACAGAGTGGTTTCTATGAAAATTCTACAGAGATTTTAGGAGGATTTTCAAAAGCTTCTGCAGCGAAGTTGAAATGTAGCTTCGGTGATTATCCTTTGGCTGACCTGCAGTGGGAAAAAAATTATTTGATAGGTACACACAGCTTCGGTAATCATGTGGAGTGCTCAGTAATTGGCGACGTGTCGACTGCTCATTTTATTCGAACACGAATTGGTAGGGATTTAATTTTTTTCTTGACAAACTTTCGACAATGCACGATAGAACCATGCCTCTTGGTTTTCACAATGAGCTAAAAAAATTATGTTTGGAAATGCAGTGCCAGGCAGCGATGAATTATGACGTGAGTATTAGTGAATCTGATACCACTTGAAATGTTATTTCTTATTCTCTTGAAATAACACATACCACTATTTAAATTTAGATATAATATCGCAATCAAATCTCCACACTAAATCAAAAACTTAAGAACTATAAAGAAATGGATCGCCACTTGAGGTGGGCACTCCCTCGCCATACAGGCAATTGTATGAATAGCGCAGATGAAATTTGGAATAAAAATATAGGTGATTAAAATCAAAACACTTGGAAATATTAATAATCAAATCTTGTTATAATATAGTCGTCGACTATATTAATAATGGAATGTAACAATGATGAAGAGGAACGGGGATAGGGGATCTCCCTACCTAAGGCCTCTAGAGGTGGGAAATTAACCTACAACAAATATATTTACCAACACTAAGAACCAAGGGGAGGTGATATAGCCTTTGATGAGGTCAATCCATTCTTTGTGAAACCCAAACCTGGAGAGGACTTTAAGAAGGAAGTCCATGTTAACCCTGTCAAAAGCTTTACTGATTTCTAGCTTCAAGAACATGGTCATATTTTTGTTGCACAAGGTTGAGTGAAGCATTTCATGAAGAGAGATTATGTTGTCAGTGATGGATCTACCTTTCATTGAACTACCTTGAAAGGGATCTATGATCGTAGGAAGGATTTTCGTGAGTCTTAAAGCTAAATATTTGGTTAAAACCTTGTAGATGATGTTGCATAAGCTAATCGACTTGAAGTCTGTCATGGATTTGCATTGAGTGGTTTTGGGGACCAAGGCAATGAAAGTGGAGTTTGTCCCTCTAGGAATGATCTTGGTTTGTTGGAGTTCCATGATGGCAGTGCATATATCTTCCTCTAGGATATCCCAGAAAGTTTGAAAGAAATGGGAGGGAAACCCAACTGGTCTAGGAGCTTTGTTTTCTTGCATGGAGAACAAAGCTTGATTGATTTCTTTTTTGTTGATGGGTTGTATAAGGGAGGAATTAATCTTAGGAGTGACCAGAGGGGAAATGTTCTACAGGAGGACCTCCTGGGATTCAATATGTTCAGGGGTAATGGATCCCATCATGTTGATGAAGTAGGAAGATGCTTCATCTCTAATTTTGAAGATATCTCATGAGACTGTGCATCAAATAGAGTGAGCTCTTTGATCTTTTTTGTGATTCGATTTTGGAGAGTAGAGGCATGAAAGAACTTCATGTTTGCATCACCATATTTCAGCCAAAGGTCTTGGAATTTTTGTTGCTAGTAGGTCTCTTCTCTGGCCAAAATGTGGTATTCTGACAAGAGTTGCCTCTCCTCTTATCTCAATTGAGGGGTCCACTAGTCATGCTAGATTTGTTGTTCTAAATTTTTAAGGTTGTCCAATATCTGTTATTTGCTCTCAAAGATGTTCTTGAACACTTCCTTGTTCCAAATTTTGAGGTTCTTCTTAATTGCCTTTAGTTTCTGGGACACTCAGGAGATAGCAGACCCAGGGGAAAGGAGCCCCCACCACTCAAATATCCTCTGCCTCAGGTCAACGTGTTGGATCCACATGTTATCAAATCTCAAAGGAGTTTTGAAGGAAGGGGCCCTATTGGATTCCAAGAGAAGGGGGCAGTGGTCGAAACCAATTCTAGGAAGAGAGATGGGAGAGGTATCTCCAAATATAGGAATAACCTGTTGGGTTAGGAAAAATCTATCCAACTTGACCTGTATGTGCTCGGGATCCGCTCTCTTGTTACTCCATGTGAATTGACATCCTTTAATCTAAATATCCATGAGTTCATTCTCTGTGACAAAGTTCTAGAAATATTGGATACTTTTGGAAGGAGTAGAGATGTCGCCCTTCTTTTTAGAGGGAAATAGAGGGGAGTTGAATCACCTGCTAACATCTAGGGGAGGTTGGAGAAGGCATCCTTTAACTATGACAGGGATCTCCATAGAGTACATATTTCAAGAGGATTGTTGGGGGCATAAATGGTGGATAAAACCTACGTCAACTAATTTTCTTTGCAGTAGAAAACCAAGTTCATCATTATTTTAGAGGATGATATCACCATACCTTCAACTTTATCTGGATCCCAGAGGCACATGAGGCCTCCAGAAGATCCTTCAACAAGGGAGGAGGCCCATTGACAATTCTTCCATACAGACTAGGAGATGTTATTGATTCTAGAAGCATCGGCTTTCATTTCTTGCAAAATGAGAATGGTAGGTTTGTAGTCCTTCCTGATGGTTCGAGCTAATCTCTATTTTTTCATGTTGTTGATACCTCCGATATTCCAATATAAGATCTTCATATAGAAACTTTATTGGGTTTATTGCCTCTCTTTCTCGACAGAGAGGGAGGTTTGGGATTTTTGGATTCATCCTTAGTCTGGTTGAACAGTTCTGGGAATAAAGTTGATTGCACACCATTGGCAACTTGATTTTTAGTGTCCTTTTTTATTTTCTCAAAAATGGTAGGTCTACCTCTTTTCTTTTCACTCCCAGTATCAACAGGGTCTTTTTTGCTTTTGGTGATGATGGGACTGAGGTCCGCTCTGTTGTGGGTGGGACTTGCAGCCTCCTTCAGGGATTCAAAAATGGATTTGGTTGGGGACAAGGACTCAACTAGGGAGGGAGAGGGGGTATCAACCCCTTGAATGGCGAGGTTAATGGTTAGAGGTTCAGAGGTGGATTTGGTTAGGTACAAGGGCACGATCGAGGGGAAAGGATGGTCCAGATATGGATGGAGAGGGGTGGGGGTGAGGGGGGATGGGGTGGGAGAAGGGGTAAATTCAAGGAATAGAAATTCATTATTGGAGATAGATAAAGGTCCAAAACTATTAAGAAAAGCAAACATGGAGCATACCTGGTCCGATACTGACGAGAGATGGTTGAGGAGCGGCTCCTAGTGAACAATTTGCTTCCCTTTAAATTATCTCTCCCATTTTATGTAAGTAGGGGCTTTGGGTCTTTTGTTATGTATTCCCATTTGGGTACTCTATTTTTGAGGGGGAAGCCTAGAACTAGGTATCTCTTTTTGGGATTTGAGAGAATGGCAATGAGACTTGAGATGTCCTTGATATTGGCATTCAATGCAAAATATCGGCTTGTTCTCGTACTCGATTGCCTGGAACCACTGGAAGGCTCCATCTATAAGGTTTATGTGAGTAGGAAGATGGGAGGCCAAGTTGGCATTGACACAGATTCTGGTATGAGCTATATGGGTTTTTGCCTTCATTGCAGGGTCAATGGCAACAAGATCCCCAATGTATCTCCCAATCCCACGTAGGATATCTTTACGGTAAAACTATATGGGAAGATCTGGGAGGTGAACCTAGATGGGTGCGAAGTTGATGTCTTGAGTTCAAGGGTTAAAATATTCCCCCCATTTTCTAAGGAACAAACTCTTTTTACCATAAAACCATGGCCCTCCTGTGAGGATGCGGGCATAGTCATTCTGGTTGTTTAGTTGGATCAGAAAAAACCCTTTGGATAGGGCCATCAACTAAAAACTTCCTACTATTCGCCATTTGTACCCAACCAATTTTCTTATGGAATCCATATCGGGTCTGCCTCCTACAAATTTCCCCACAAGGGAAAGGGATTCAATAGATAGTTTTGTTGCCATTATTGATTCTGGGATAACAAGATTTTCACCTGAGGTAAATAATGGAGGATGGATCTCGATCCCAGAAGAGCTAGGATTTGGAGTGATCGTTACCTTCTTGAGGTATGAATGATGGGATCTATTCTACGAATGATGGGTGCTGGTCGGGAGGGGAGGTACAAACCCCTTATAGTTTTCCCATGGTCTATCATAGTTCAGGCTTTCTAGCCCACCCGGGTCAGGGTCTGGGACCTTGGGATCATCTGCCTTGGTAGCTTCGTTTGAAGGGGGAATCTCTCCTTGTTCCAAATAAAAATCCCCTACAAGGTCCTGGGAAATCCTGCCTGTTGTCACCAGGGTTTTTGAGGTCATTGTTTTTGTTGCCATCTCTTTTCATTCTAATATCCCTTATTGCTCCTATTGAAGTAAGCATTTTTTCCAAATTTTAAAGAGGTTATAATGTTGGATCTTTTGTCTCCTTTTGAGAAGTTTGAGACAATAATTTTATAAATTTCCAACCTTTGAAATACTATGATAAACCTCTCATTTAAATAATCCTTTGGGAATTAATTTAAGTGTATCTAATTTTCAATAAATTAATTTTATCTAGTAACCCTTATGGCTCCCTAATTTTTGGAAAAATTAGACCATAATAATATTTGCAAATATTTAATATTTATTTCAATAGAAACTCTTATTACTCCTAGGTTTTATATTGCAAATATTATATTGTTTTGATAAAATATTCCCTTTGACGTATGGCTTTAAATATAATCAAATTTCTTCAATTTTAACCTTATAACCCCCAAGGAAAGAAATAACATAGAAATGGGAATAAACCTGTTAGAATATTAATGTGCACTATGCCTTGTTATTAACACTTATTTATTAACACTTATCATGTATTCATATAGGCCTCCTGCCTATATAATGTACTTTGTATCAATATAATATCATATATGTTCAAATCCCAATATTTGGTATCAGAGCTCCAGGTGCTCTCCTACCCTTGTGAGCTTGGGGGGATTTCCCTCATGGAAATCTCCCCCCATTTCTTCCTCCATTTTTTCTTCAAGTCGAGGGAGTATGCTCTCCATTTTTTTAATGGATCAAAAACCAAACAGCTTGAGAAGAACTCATGGCTGCCCCTAAAGCTTCATTGCTTGAAGCCATGAGATGTTGAGGAGATTTTTTTTCTATTTTGCACCAAGTTATCATTTTTTTAATGGTGTAGATTTTTTTTATGAGAGTTTCATCTTTGTTTCATATATGGAGTAAGCCAAGATTTGGCTTTCCATATTGTTGTGTTTCACAATTGTTATGATGGTGGTGGTGTTATTCAGATCAAAGAATGGTGGTGGTGTTTGTTTCAACATCAAATTTTATTTACCAAATCTGTCAACCACATGTGCACCGAAAGTAGATCCTATCCAATGTCAGAGTTTTTTAGTTTTTCATTTTGCCATGCTCTATGCAAGTTTGACAGCAGAGAAGGACCAAGAAAGCTCATGGTTCTGCGAGGAGTTTGGAATCACTAACTCTTCGTGGTGGGTGAAATTCTTGCAATAATGGACATCGAAGACAACCTGATAAAGAAAAGTCCTTGTTGGCACTCTGCATGGCAGAGCAACGACACTACATGGGGGTCATGAGAGAAAGTGCATCCTTATTGGTGGGACATACTCCTGCAATGCCATTTACCCAGCCAGTCTTTCCTCTTTTGGCACAACAACCAGACCAAAATTTATGGATCCATGATTTGTAATTGTTGTTGTACTGATTTGTCAAGATATCTACTACTGTAAATGCATTAGATGTGTTGATGCTACCAATGACAAAGAATCCATTGATATTTCATGGATATTACTGGTCTTCTTTGCGTGAAGAAGCCTTGTGCCAATTTTTGTCGATCCTTGTTATGAGATGTCATGTTTTTTTTTGAAGTGCAGGTTTTTGGTTGTAGCATAGTTGGTGAGAACGGAATTACACTTACAGTGGGATGGAAGAGTACACCCATTTTTTTTATTTCTGTGTAGGTGCCCCATATGTTATGGTGAGCATTTTTTTAGTGCACCCAATGGAGGAGCACCCGATGCCAAAGTGGAGATTACAGAGGTATGCATGGTGCAATCGCATGCATGGTTACAGTTTGTAGCTTGCATGGAGTCATTCACGCATAGTCCTATGAGTAGTAAGTGCACTGGATGCACTTCACAAAATATTATCACCATGCATATCTCGAGGATCCTGCTGACCTTAGTACTAGTATATACATAAAAAAATATCCTTTATTTGATGTCATCAAAAGTCGAAGGAAGGCAAATATTGTGTCGTATCACAGCTTGCTGAAGACGGTGCTCAGCCACCAGAGTGGATCCGTTCTTGCCAGATCCATATGATCATGTTGTTGTGAATAACGTCATCGTAATGATTTTTATGAAGCCTTGCATGAGAACAGTATTCTCATAGAGGCACCTCGCAATACCATTTTTTTGTGCAGTATTTTACACCTACTGAAGTATAAATATACGTATTTACTGAGATTTATGCCCGTTATACTTTTCTATTTGTGGACCCACTAGCAAAAAGAGGATCAAATGGCTCCACCATGGATATTAGTTTATAATCGCGCTCTTGTTGCTAAAGTTCATCTCGCATGGAGGTTCACGGAGGATTATGCGCGCGATGAGTTTAGTGGATGATGATGAAAACAGACGATGGTTGGTGAAAGGAGATGTATTTGTTTTTTTACTGACGCGATCACAAAAGAATGGGTTGTTCGACCTACAGCGGCATCGCTACGGTGTGATGCGATATTTTTTTTGCATGTTTGGAGTCGTAATTTTCTTGTGAATGAGACAAATGTTCATATGAACCTTGTGCTCGATGATTGTGAGGAGTTATGGATTGTCGTAAGTGATTTTGAGAAGAGTCGTGTCACTACTACACCTTTGCAGGGATTAATTTTTTTTTGCATAGATCGAGAAATCAATATTGGAACATCCAAATCCTGTTCATTCCAAATTTGTCTCATGGATTAGGTCTTCGCTTTCTTCTGCAACCAATACTAGCCAAGTTTTTCCAAGGAGGCACGAATACAATTTTTTGGTATTTTTCAAAGATAGGTGGTGAGGGTCGTCATGTGCAAAGGACAACCTGGCAGAATTTCTCATGAAATATATTATACTCTTTTCACCCCTCACTCAATTTAATTAATGAAGAACAATGGTTTACTAGCACAAGAATTTGAGCAATAACATCTATGTAGGCAGGATTCCCTAGACACCAAGTTTTATAAAAGCTTTACAGTTTGTCACAGTGCGAGCTCAATCTAGCGATCCTTGTGAACTAGTGGTGGATCCGACGATGTGTGACATCGAAGAGAGTGGGTGGTTGTTGGATGATAAGACACTGCAAAAGAATGGACTAGTTCTTGATGTCCCTAAAATATACAATGCTTCCCCTCGTCATCCATTTTTGGAGACTTGAACAGGCGGTAGTTGTTAACCGTCGAGAGGAGCGCTCACACCTTGGAGGTCAGCAGCAGCCTTCATGCCACAAACGGTGCAGTTGAAGTGCCAATGGTGGGGCCTGCACTGACATCTACATTTGAGAAGTATATGTGGTATATTTAATTAATATTGAGGCATATATGTGAACTATTGGTCGTCACCGTGGGGAAAAATGTGGGTGATGAGACAGTCAACGAACTATGAGGATAAATTAACCCCTAGAGGCTTTTTTATTTCTATCACCGAAATATGATGAGATGCACCCTAGAGCCTGTGCGATGTGATAGCATAGAAAGCCAAGTGTAATAGTTCATGGAGGAAAGCTTTGCATTTTGGGAAGACCTTCAACCCCTCATGAACCCTAATATCTTCCAGATAATGACAGACATGTTGGCTATGATGGATGTTTTCGACCTGAGATCTATCGTCAGGGAAGCATGATTTTCATCAAAGAACTTCACGCTGAAATGTTTTTGGCACTTGTAACGATTCCAAACTTCTGCTTTTGAATGATGGTATCTTTGTATCTCCAATTTATCGAGTGCTACATGAGTTGATTATTTTACAGTTGTTGGGTTCTGTAGTTAATTTTTCTATGCTAACCAAAGTTTGAGGAAAGCAGAGTGGCAAGCGGTAGGAAATTACGTTGGATTCTCCAACATCATGGTGGTTTATTGGAGGTTTTAAGCATGCATAGACATTGGTAATGTAAGAGGTGAAAAAGTGATAGGGATCGTGGAAGGTAAGAATATACTACTCTAAATCATAAGATTGCGTGAAATATTCATGTCGGGTTCTTTTTTTCTCCCAAGATTTTGGACAACAATGTGGAAGCATGGTGATATACCAGCATTGTGGCCACGTCGCTTAATGTGGCTAAATAATATGATGGTAGTAGAGTATATTTTGGGCAACCGTTGTAGTTTTTTGGCCGAATCATGATATTTTTGGCAAGGCGATGTTCATTTCAACTCCTGGGCTTGTCGATGGAAACACTTGCTATGTGGTGCAGCGTGAAATTTGTTTGCCAACACACTACAAATTGTCACATCTGCCCACGGTAGAATTTGTTCGCTCTGTCTATTATGTCGTAGCCATTGTATTTAAAAAATCATGGTAGAATTTGTGGAATTCTTAACTCCAAAGAACAGTTGAGTAGCTGAGTGGTGCAGTTTGACTATTTTTTGACCTAGTTGAAATCGTTCGCTTCGAGTTGACCGTCTCCCGCCTTGCTTTTCGCTATTTGAATCTATTTCTACACCTAGTTGCGAGTAATGTCGTCATCTCTTACCACATGACGACCAAATTGTTTGCATGCCCTACTTTTCATATATTTGTATTAGTGGGCATGATTTTTATATATTTGCATTAGTGGAAAAAAAATTAATGCAAGTAGTAAGTGGGCATTTTATTAAATGGCAATGAAATATGGCCCATTAATATTTTATTGCAAGTGGGCATTTGGTCCCACTTTGCACATGGGAGGGCCACTTAAAAGTGAGGGTATATTTACCCTTTTGGGCATATTTGTATTGGTCGACAGTTTGATTTCATTGGTCATGTTTTAATGATTTTGATATCTATTTTTCATTCCTCCAGAGTGCAATGCCGCTATTGAGTGATGCTAGGAAAATATTCTTGATGTTGTTGTTTTTCCTCAGATGATGACCCTATTGAACATGGAACCTAGGGGTATTTATAGTCGTTGGAAAGGTTTTTCGAGACGGACACATTGGTGGTGTCCATTTGTAATTTTGAGGTTGTTTCATTTGCTATTTTTAGCCTCAAAGTTTTGTACCTTGGAGTGCACTCTCGGTTGAACCCGACACTCCCAAGGCAAATTTGTAAGTGATCCTAGTATCTAGTCACTTTCTCTATACACCTAGCGAATGCAGTGGTTGGTTACCCATGTATTTTGGTAGGATGAGGAGGTCACCATAAGGACACCTACTCTAGGGACTATAGACATAGACACCCTAGACTCTATTCAAGGACTTTTCTGGATCAACTTCTAAAGACTATAAACGAAGACACTTCAAAATATTCTATTCTCTTCTTTCTTCTTCTCCTCCACATTTGGCTTCTATGGCTCATTTTATTGTATTGAGTGTATTTTTGACAGAGATCGACACTCTCATATGGCTCGTATTTCTTTTGTATTAAGGTGTATTTTCGGCAATATCGACACCTTCTAGATTGAGTTCACCATGAGGGAGGATGATATTCATGGTGAATCTAGTCAGTGACCTACGAGAGGCAACATACCTAGAGGATGACCTATAGAGGCAACAGACCCGTGGAAGTGGTTGACCCTAAGGCACCCAGGATGACCCTAAGGCACTTAGATGGTTGACCCTAAGGCACCTAGGATGACCCTGAGGCACTTAGATGGTTGACCCAGTGGCAATAGATCCAAGGAAGTGGTTGATCTTGAGGCAACAGATCGAGATGTATACATTATTGATCTAGCATTATTCATAGTTGGAGAGCCAAGCACAAAGAGCATGAACCTAGACCAAATCATGTAATAAAGAAGGATGATAGGTTTCTTTTAGAGAAGTCAACATTAAGGGGGAATGTTATCTAATGTTGACTTGTTTTTTTCTATAGTTAGGATAGTGTACATTAAGAGGGAATGTTAGAATATTAATGTGCACTATGCCTTGTTCTTGACACTTGTCATTCTCAAGACACTTGTCATGTATTCATATAGGCCTCCTGACTATATAATATATTTATTTGTATCAATACAATATCATATATGTTCAAATCCCAACAAAACCTTACCTTTATCAAGCAGTAATTGATGTTGTTTTCAGATGAGCTAGGGCTGCAATATTGACGTAGACGCTTTGAATGCTTTGATTGTACCCTCCAATGTAATCACTTATAGCTTATCCTTGTGAGAAGTGTTCCAAATCTAGCACCATTTTAAACTTTATCTTTGACCTTGCTAGAGCATTGAAGGCTCTACCACCTTCATGACATGTTGTGCTTCGAACATGTTTCACTATGATATTCTCTCTCAGACTCCTTTGACTGCACTATTCTCTCTTCTTCACCCTATGTCACTTTGTGTTTAGATGCCTTTTAAGGTGGTGAAGGTTTTGACAAGTTTCACTGAGCATTACGTACGAGATCTCTCCTTTGTAATGTAACAATCCTTTAGTAACGCTCTGCTAGCTTCTTAGTTCCCTTGTAACGCATGAACACTTGTGTGAGCGCTTGTAACTCCATGATTTTTCTTGGATGTTAAAAATGGGATTGTGCCTTAGAGAATTCATGCCAAGTGGCTTTCAACCTTTTTGCATGGAGTTCTTTCATTGTAACTCTTCCAAGGAGAGTATAACTTCTTTTTGTATGCCTCTTCTTTGCTTGCTACATTTCTTGGAGTGCAAGCAACCTTTTCTCTTATTGATCGATCGTTGAGGTGATTTTAGAGCTTCAAATGGCATTGTAGATGATTCTTTTGGTGGGCAATATTAACTAAGCCAGCAACCTCTAAATATATCACCTGTTCTCCTCGTCCCTTGTTCCCTTCAACGTGCTCCTTTTACATTGTTCATCCATGATGATTGAGGTAGAATATATCACCTTTTTGCTTGTAAAAGAGAGCTCCTTTTTTGTCTACGTAAATGCAAATTTATGATTGACTAATATGTGCATTACCTTTTGCAGGTTTGTCTCTCCAATATGTGGTGTGAGCCCCTTCGAATGGCTCCTTGTATTTGCAAAAGGTAATGCACATTCAATCTACCCTTTTCTTGTGAACAATGTAATGCAATACCTTATAATCTTCTATGAGAATAATACATTCTTATTGCACCCTTTTTACACTCCTTGCAAGTCTTATAGTATAATTTTGTAGCAGATTTTGAATGCACAAATGAGGGTTTTGAGGATGTCCCTTTGGATAGACTCCTTGCCCTCTTTGCTTGGATATTTAATGATAGATCCAAGCTTTACAAATATTGTAGATAGAAGTTTTTTTCTACTACACTTAACCCTATAGTGTTATGGATTAGAGATTCACCAAGTATCAATATTTGAAGCTTCTTTTGGTTGGTTTTTTTCACTTGTACTAAACAATTTTGGTGGCTTCTATTGGCCGCTATGAGTTGCAGATTTTTGTGTACTAATAGTGTCTTTAGACACTTTAACAAATTTTGTTTTTGTGCCCTTCTCACGAAAACAACAATAATATTTTTGAGAGCAATATAATAATGCAAATGAATTAAATAATATTATACTTTTATTGCACTAACAATTTCACCTTATCACTCCAATCAACTCTAAAAAATAATGCACTTAATCAATTTACTACAACTAATAAAGAATAATCTGAAATGAATCTTCAAGAATTATTTTACAATTCTCTTATAATCAAGGTAGTAGGAGGTAGACTTCTTTTGCTTTCCAAAGTAGATAATAGGTAGTTGATAGATATTTTGAAATTTTGAAATCTAATCAACTCCTAAAGTGAAAATGAACCTTAAAGAAACCTTTATCTTTTTGCACTTTTGAAGATTGTAATTCAATTCTCCTTATTGCAGCTTTAATCCAAATAAAGGTGCTTATACAAATATGATAATTAATCTACTTTAATGAATATACTTGCAGCAATAGTTGCTTACCTTTTTTTGAAAGCCCTTTTTGTTGCTTCTATAGAGGATGTAGATCTTGGTGTCTAAGATCACCAAGTTGTTGCCTTGAGTACGATCTTGCAACTCTTTGTAGGCTGCCCTGAACAACTTCGTCTTCACCAAAATATGGTCTCGAAATCTCTTTCATGAGCCTAATATTTTGGTGGCTTGTTCTCCTCTTGTAGTCTCTTCCTTTTGCTGTAGATTTGAAGAAATATTTATTTTTGAAGCAGTGGCTTTTTGCTGTGAGAGGTAATCTCTAAATATCCTAGATTTGGTAGGCTTCTTCTGTCTGAATCTTCCTTCAAGCTTCTTGTCAAATTTTGACTTCAAACAAGATCTTCTTCTCAAGATTCTAAATTTCTTGAGGTCTTCTAAGATTTGGCACTCCTTGCCAAATTCTTCTTCTTGGGATTGTTGTCATATGGTGACAATTATCCCAAATCTTTCACTATCTCCAATAGTGAATTTCTCCAATGAGTTCTCCTTGGAACTCCTTTGATGATACCTTCAAAAAGGCTCTCAAATCCTTTTACTAGATGCTCATAAAGACCTCTCCAAGGCCTTTGATCTTGTAGCTTCTTCTGGTCTTCCTGGAGATCTTATCTTCAACCTTCTACATATAGAAGTGTTGGTGGTAAGATCTTCTCCCCGATCTCT
Source organism: Wollemia nobilis (assembly GCA_028583015.1). NCBI lineage: Eukaryota > Viridiplantae > Streptophyta > Pinopsida > Araucariales > Araucariaceae > Wollemia > Wollemia nobilis. The sequence goes on from JAQPPZ010017110.1 coordinate 8,618,691, forward strand.
GATTCTGTTACTTCTAGATTTGAGCAGGACTCTCGTAGCCCTTCTTCTTCTTCAAAGTCTTAAAGTTCTTCAATGAGATCTTCTCCTAATATATATTGCTTCAAGTACTAGATTCATTCTGAAGAAGATACTCTTCCTCTTATTTTTGTAGAAAGCTTTCCTAACTCACTGAATCTCCCTGTTCCTACAATAAATTATTAGTACTAAAATATGCTTCTGAATTATATACTCTCTTTTGGAGTCTTCTTCAGGATCAAGGCTCTGTGGCCTTTTTCAGTATCAAGGATTCTATGGCCTTTTCTTTAGTATCAAGGCTTGTGTGGCCTTTTCAGTATCAAGGCTTATGTGGCCTTTTCAGTATCAAGGCTTATGTGGCCTTTTCTTCTGGATCAAGGCTACTATGGCCTTTTCTTCTGGATCAAGGCTTCTATGGCATTTTTTTTATTAAGACTTCTATGGAATTTTTTTCTTGTGAAGTTTCCAATCTAGAATTAGAGATCTTCTATCTCCCAACTTCACCACAATTTTTCTCTAGAAGTCTCTCCTATAGTATTCTTATATTGTAATAACTAATATTTGTACTATGAAGGCACTCCGACCTTCGTGCAACGAAGTTGAAATCTCCTAGATTTCTATTTTAGGAGGTGTCCCAATAATTTGAGAATTAATTCCCTGCAACAAAAGAAACTTTAGGTAAATTTCTCCAGATATCTTATATGAGCTTCACTAGTTGATTCATTAAACTAGTGGATAAAATGTTGAGTCCTAGTCTTCATGAGTTTTTCCCTTGTAACTCTGTGGAAAGATTCTAGCCATATGCAATCTCAGTATTTTAGAAACTAATATTTCTTTCAGTATTTCCTTGTGGCTCTCCCTAATTCTACCACTTAGACTCTTTTGAGAATTTTTGACAATGACTGGTCCAATGGTGCGTCAAGTTGACAAAAAACTCAGGGTCAATGATAATGGTGGTTTTTCTATTGATCTACCATAGCTCTGATACCATTGTTAGCTTTTTATGTAGCATGTAATGGGAGATAGCAATCACAAAATGCAGAATAATACGACATATGATAAATTTTCAAAATGACTAAAAATATACTATAAATATAAATGATGGAAATGTATACAAAGTAGCTATGGAGGAAATGAACACTCCATGAATAAAGCTACTGCTCAAGAATGAGATTTGAGCATATCACACTCCATCACATTATATCACACTCTGCTACATCACACCACACTGTTCTACACTACTTCCTACTGTTATATCATGCTCTATGTCTATATCCCTGTATATAGGAAAATAGGTTCATTGGCCAACACTCTACCTAGCTATGCAAGGGACAATTTGCACATATACAACTTGCACATTGATACTTGTGCATTTATTACATTGCATGAAGTAACTAAATAACTTTCCCCTAAAGTAATCTAATGTCCTAAGTATGTACCAAGAAAGGTACATTTACATGATCCAAATGATGTAATATAATCTATTTCTAGCAGGAAGATCTAGAAATTTTGATATGAAATCCATGCCAAGAATTTGAAATGGATTTCCTACACCAACTACATATAAAAAGCATACTAAAGGTTCTACAATTTTAGAAATGAAGTTGACATTGTGCTGCATTAAGGGTGCTTGATGAAGTGTTAACATGTTTTATCCATACACATAAGTTGGTTATTGTTTGTTATGTCACATGACCATAACTAACTCAATCTTGCATCTATATTTGTATTAGACTTCCCCATTTGAAAATTTGTTAGAGGGGATCAGACTACCCAATGTTTCTTGTACACTCGATTCTCACTTTACAAATGATTCTATGTTTTTTGTTCATAATCACAAAGAGGAATTGAAATTGGATAGAGAAATTATGGAGTTGTACTATGATGTTTTAGGTCCTAAAATTAATGACTTAAAATTCAAAGCATTATATTATTAATATACTCCTATGATGGGTAATATTCCTCCTTGGAAAGTGAATCAACATGGATAAATAATAAGGTATCCTGGCATTCCTTTTGGTATCAACATTTATTCTAGGGCCATGTGGGACTAAGTGATGGCAAAATTTCAACAAAAATGTGTATTTTGGCCTTCTAAATCTTTATGGATTGGTAAAATACAAATGGTTAACAAGGTATTGGTTACATCACATGTACTATTCCTCACTAACGTCCCAAAATTTTTATTAATGCCTAACTCAAGTAATCATACATTATTTGTGGTCTAAATGTGATGGGTTTTATGGAATGGTTGGGATATCATGGAAATTGCATACTGCTCCAAATAAAATGGATACTAGACCCCCTCACACAAAGCAAGTCATTGGCAACTAAATGGGTTGCTAGGTCATTACAAGGCTTCAAACCATGTAAATTACTATTTAGACATAGAATTGATAGTGCTTCTCATAAGTGTAAATGGTAGGCTACCCTTTTGGAAGTCAAATTTTTAAATGCCAAACATTTATAGGTTAAGGGTTCTTTAACTTTAAAGAAAACTAGGAGGCTTGGGGAGAAGAGGCACTAGTTTTGACATGGAAGCATGGCACCCTCTTTTATGCTAAGCATTGGAAGACCAAGTGCGTGGTGGAACAAAATTATGCTCTTCAAATAAAAACCATAATATTATCCCCCAACTTTAGATGATTGACATTCTTTAAAAAGCATGATTAGTTTATTTGATTTTTGGGACACTCTAGTTGCACTTTGATCACTTGGATATTAGCCAATACGACTAATAATCTTCTTGCTTCTCTACATGTTGCATTCAAACAGGTTTGTTCTTTGATTTTTGACATTGTGGTCATTAAGATGGGTACTTCTATTACCAATATCTTAAAAAGTTGGCACCGGCCTAATGAAGTACAAATTCAAATCTTCAAATCATGTCTTGTGTACAATCAATTTCTTGCTCCCTTCTCATCCTAGATAGGTTAAAAGCCAAATGGTAGGTGGCATTCTTTAAATTTGAATAGACACACCTTGTTGTGCAAATCTAGAAAATTAAAGTAGAAGTTAAGTGTCAAGTCTTGGACTAGAGACTTCTCTAGTATAAACTACCTACTATTGCAACAATCACACCCATACTAGGATGTTGCTCTTATTATACCATTTTCTCTAGTGATGAAACAATTTCTCACTTATTTTGGTATTATCCTTTTGCTTAGTGTATTTGGTCTCAATTAACAAATGTGTTTCTATCCTTTCAAATATCTTCGAAATTATCTTCACTTGACAAATCCATACAAGACTATGATAGCTCTTTATAGGAAACCTATAGGTTCATGTTCTTAAACACATATGAAATTAAAGATGTATTTGTTTATTGGTTTGACTCCTCCCTAGGAGATCTTAATGTTGAATGTACTCTTTAATTTCTCACTCCAACATTTACTCCCATATGCATAATCAAGACAACAACATAAAGTTAGTGGTGAAGAAAATCAATTGCTTGCATAATCAATTTCAGCATCAACTTCACAATGTATAGCCACTTCTTAAATTGTAGAGAAAGTGACATAATTGTCAGACAACAAAAATAACTGAGATCAAATCCACCTTAGACACCACATATCGCATAAGAGTCTCAGTTGCAATAATCTTTAAATGTTTTATTAACCAATAAGCTTACAAATTAATTAGAAAAATTAATGCTCAATCAAGCACTTAAGTATATTAACCATTGATTATGACATCATATTTGTTTTTATATTAATTTTATCATAAATATGCTTAACTATAAGCCAATAGACTTTTCAATTAATTGGATTCAAATCCTGAGTGAGATAGAGATTATAAAAACAACTCCAAATTTTTAAAACAATAAACCTGTGATCCTTTGAGGTTATAGTGCACTTGGAAGGAAAAGTTGGAAGAAGAATAAATATAGTGATGCTTCAATCCTTCGTAGTAAGAATAATTAGAAATCCGTTTTATCTTTTCTTTAAAGAAAAAAAAATCAAAAAACAGGTAATTTGCCATCACAAATTCATTAAAGAAAAATTCTTTTATAACTAATATTTTATTTAAAAAAATTGAAAATCTAAAGAAGAAGAGAAACTTTTATTGGAAAAAAAATAAAATCATATTTCTTAAGGAAAGAACAGACCTCATAGTGGAGCAAGAGGTAAACATTATTTTTGGCTAATACATTTTTAACATTACCGTACAAATTCTCTATAACATAAGGTCGGGTCTGTCTGGTCCAAATTCCTATCAGAATAACATTATTTTACCACACCCTTGTTTTCGGAACTCCGTTACAAGAGGGAGAAGAGAAGCAAACACATGGGGTTTACCCAAATTGATGCCAAAGTCGATAACTTCTCCGCCGCATTGACATCCGTTGAAGCCAACAATGACAAGGATCGTATCACGCTGCTCCTCTTTTTGGCCGACAAAGATCCTTCTTCAGGCCTCAGCTGGTGTCCAGGTTCTTTATCCGTCCTTTGTTTTCTCTCATATTTTTATCCATATTCAGAACAAAGCCTAAAAGCGTGACACCTAAATTATTTTTAAATTTATCTGCAATTTACACCTCCGAACTAAAACAAACAGAATTTGGTGGCAACATGTAACCCTAAATAATAACTCGCTGTCTGCGTTCATAGGAATTTGAATGCAAATTTGAAATTTTACAATCTAAGTTTGCAGAATTTGGTTTGTAAGGAATGAAACTGTTGGTTATAAACTTGCAGATTGTGTGAGGGCGGAGCCAGTGATTTATAAAACCCTGGAAAAATCTGGGAAGAATGTAACTCTTCTCAGGGGCTTTGCAGGGGACAGGCCCACGTGGCGGAATCCTAGCCATCCATGGAGGATGGACGAACGGTTTAAATTGAAGGGGTTGCCTACCCTTATCCGCTGGAAAGAAGGAGCCATTGCAGGGCGCCTGGAGGACCATGAGGCGCACATTGAGTCGCGCATTAGTAAGCTGCTTGATTAGGGCTTCTTACGCTTGAGATGTTCGCATACATTTTTATTGTAGAATTTTAAATGGTAATATACAATAATTGGTCTTCTGCACGATGTTGGCATATTTAAGTTCAGGTTTCCATAAATTTCATATTGTATTGTTTATATTTACGATTTGGGTTCATTTCTTGCAAAAGTCTAAATATCAGTAATTTTGAGACCAGTATTCAAGTGGGTTTTTGTCTTCTAGTTAGTGGTTAATAAGCCAAACTGCAACTATTGTTAGAACTTTTTAAGGAATTTTTATTTTACTTTACGTATAGATCAGGGGAAATTTCAAAGAATGGAGATTTGTTCCAAGTAAAAAATTGTTTGGAATCTTTTCATTTAAAAAACAAAGCATTATATGCATTACAGGCTACTATTTGAAGAAAGACATAGAATTTGGATTTTAGCTAATTAGCAAAACAAATGCCCATAACTAACTTCGTATAGAATATTAAGTTTAACTGAAGTATATTTGTTAGAGGCTAATATTTTAGGCAAGCATAGGATCTACTGTTTTTTTTAACAATTTATATGTGGCTTTTATTGGGGTCACTCCCATCAAAATACCAAATTATTACATTTGCTGAAGCATACCTTTTTATCACAATTTTTTCATTTCTTTTCCTCTTAAATATATTCTTCAACTTCCTCCAAGTGCTATGTTTCCACAATCAACTCCTTGACATCGTTTTGATTAAGAGAAAATTTCACTTGGCCAGTTGTCTTATAAAATTTGAATTTCACCGGAATGAAGATCAACACCGCAATTTGTTAATTTATCTGTTACCTAATTTCCTCCTCTATACATATGCTCACACTTCCAAGAGATTGCCTCCAGTAATAGATGATGAACATCAACAATAATGCTATTTTTTATCCAGTCTCCAAATCCATTTTTCGATCCTTTTTCTATTGCATTTTTAATCCCTGTAAGAAGTGCCCTGCCCTTTGCATAGTTGTTAGTTGAAGTTCCATATGATTCTGAATAAGTGAGTAGAACTTTGCCTTCCCTATTTCTAAAAACACCACCTCCACCAGCTTGTCCTGGATTTCCTTTAGAAGAACCATCAAAATTAATTTTGATAAACCCATTTTTTTTTTATTACATAGGAGAGTTGGTTACAGCCACTATTTTACCATAGATCGAAGTAGATCCTTTGTTTTAATTCCATTATCACAATGACTCTTCCATGTATGTTACAATCCTATAGCCAAGTCATTAGCACCTCTTCTTCTGCAAATTGAGACTTCCCATGATGAGCACCATATTTGTAGACATTCTGCAAGAGAAACAATAATACGGTTCCAAACTTGCGCATGATTTTGAGATTTATTTTTTTTAAATCTGTTGTTCCTTTCAAGCCATAAATTCCAACAAATAATGGCAGGGCCAATCCTCCAAAGAATACATAATGCTTTAATCCAACATTTCATCAGCTCTTTCAATGTTGATGGAGCTACCCAATATAATTTCAAATTTAAAAAAAAATAATTCCAAATGGTGTGAGCAAACGAACAATGAAGAAGTAAATGGGCTGATGTTTCTAAATCCTTCTCACAAAAGGCACATCTAAAGGGTCCATAATATCCTCTTCTTTGTAGACTCTCTCCTGTAAGAATCTTACTTTGAACTGCTAACCAAAGGAATATTGATGCCTTAGGGAGAGCCTCTAATGACCAAACATTCTTCCAAGGAAAATCTTTGGGAGAAGGAAATTTTGATTGTTCTAAATCCTCATATCCCAACTTGATCGAGTATCCGCCATCCTTTGATAAATTCCAAACCAACTCATCATTTCGTGTGAAAATTGACAAATAAAACTCTTGAAGCATATTTTGAAGTTCATCTGCAATTTGTTTGAGTTCCTCTCCTTCAACCAGGTTACTAAAAGAAATTCATGATTTGGAGTTGTTGCTCATAATAATATAGTCTTTGACCTTTGGACCTTTACATGCTAGGCATGCTTGAACCAATGGTTGCCATTTTGAGACAGAGATAAGAGGATAAGGCTTCAACCAAGCATCAGACCAAAAATTTACGTAACTCCCCTCATTGACAGACCATCTAATATGTTCCTTTATCAATTACAAACTCTTTGATATGAAGTTCCATGTTGACTATCCTTTGGGTAGAGCTCTTTTCCTAAATAATTTCATTGCATCAAGAGAACCTATATATTTTTGAAGTAATATTTTTGCCCAATTCTTTCCTTGACCTCTGAATAATTTCCACCCAAGCTTTGCTCCTAATGCTAAATTCATAATTCTGCAATTCCATAAGCCTGCTCCTCCAATATTATTTCCTTTGCGAACCCTATCCCACTTACAAAGAGGAAACCTAAATTTTTCCTCACAACCTTTCCATAGAAACTCTCTTTGAATTTTATCAATTTTTGATGCTATACCTGTTGGCAATTTTAAAAGTGACATCACATAAATAGGGATGGATTGCAAAGTAGTCTTTATGAGTTGTAGCTTTCCTGCCATGGTTAAGAACTTACCTTTCCAACCTGCATTGGATCTTCTGTTGATATTTGTAATTTTGATTAATTTATGTGCATTATCTATGAAATTTTGGCTGGTGTTTTTACAAAAATTTGCAAGTCAGTGAATTTAAGTTTTGGAAAAGAACTTACCTTTCCAACCTGCAAGCATAGGATCTTCTGTTGATATTTGTAATTTTGATTAATTTATGTGCATTATCTAAGAAATTTTGGCTAGTGTTTTTACAAAAATTTGCAAGTCGGTGAATGTAAGTTTTGGAAAATAAAAAGAAAAGAAAAAGACTATGAAAATATCCTGGTACTGGATGTGGTCTAGTCCATTTAATCTGGAGGAGAGGGATCAGTAGTTGGCTACCCTAAGTTATTTGGATTGCAAAAATAAGATGGTATCACCTCACCTCACAAAAATGTATGAGTAGCATGTCCACTATGTAGTCATATTATATATCTCATTTTATCATTGTTAATCCATATCAAATGCCTTTGTAGCTGTGTACTTTACGTTGAAAGATGCATACCACCATGTAGGTGTCATGCTGGTACCCCCAAAATCACCTACAATATCATATACCAAAAATCACCTACAGTATAACACCCATCGTTTGAAGGCCCTTTGACATAAAGATATTTTCTTACAATTACATGTTCTAATGTGTACAACTAAGATATTTTAACATTTATTGTTTTGATTTTAAATTTAACCTCTTCTTTTCCTTTTTAATCTCGGGGATAGTTGAAAACTGTTCAAAAAATGGGGTCTGACTGTCTTGATTACCATAACTACTATTGAAGTGCATTTAACTATTGGCTTCTTTACCTTAATGCATATATAGACAAATGGAAAGCGTATGTCCATAGGAGTATTTATTAATCCTAAACATTTTTCAAATTTAGACTGAGACCAAGTTAGGAAAACTGTTGTGTGTAAACAACCTTGGCATTAGTTAAGACAGACTTGTGCCAAACAGCATTGACAAGTTCAGATCTAATGAAATTGCAATATGAGTCCAAATAAGAATAGAATGCCAGAGGCCAGAGGTTCTGGCAACTTCTTATTTCTGCATCTACCAAGGAGGAATGCAACCCTCTCTTGTGGTATTTGAGATCTTGTTTTACCAGGCAATACAAGGAAATAAATAAAAAGCAAAATATTTTGGATGGGTACGTTGCGTATAGGAACTGGGATCTTTAAAGGAAGGATTATGTTTGTCACATATGTATGTTCAAGATGTCTTGTATTTACTCCTATTTTATGTGCAAATTAAAACAAAAGTTACCTGAAAATTGGTCAGTCTATATTACTTGAGAAACTGAGCGGAATTTTAAATCATAGAAAATTTAGAAATTAGTGCTCAAGCTTCAATATAATAGAATGTAAAACAGTATAGCCTATTTAGCCAACAAAATCCACTTTATCAGGTGCATAATTGTTCCAACAAACACAGATCAGTTCTGCATGGATGATTTAGGACATTCTGTTGGTTGCATAAACTCTGCTACTGATACACAAGCTTGCATCTCCTTGGGAGACGAGATACATCAGTCACCACAAAGAGATTCATGGGGCCTTAGGGAGGGACTTTGTTTCTAACGTTACCAATGCAAGGGCTGAAGAGAACTCTAGGGACATCTGAGGAGAAATCAGGAGGATTTGTTGCTTTCTGCTGAACAGCAGGCAGTGATCTTGTGCTCTCTCCAGGAACTTATAATCATGGGGAAGTAGTCTGACTGAGAAGATGCAAAAACATGATGGCAAGGATGGCATTGTTGTCAAGGATCACGCTTCTATACCTGGATTTGTCTTGGTTCGAGAAGGCTTCATGATTGTTGAGTTTAAAGTGCAAGACATCCAAAATAGCTATGTGATTTTGCATGCTAGTACTCTTATAGGAAATTTTAACAGCTCTATCCTGCAGTCATTGACTTTGGAGAAATAGTTACTTATTGCAAGGAAGAATATCATTGAGAAAGATTTCCAACAGTATTTAAAGTTAGAGTGAGTTGATGATTCTATAGAAACAGCAGCCTTCTCATGTAGATGGGCACCTGATTTTGTCCCCTTTTGCCCTGGACGTCTAAAGATTATAGTATTGATACGACTGATATGTATGAAAGATGACTTTAGAGTTTATAGAATCTTGATTCCTGTTGGATTCATCTTTGGGTCTATTCAAAATCGACCTTTGAGTATGCAAAAGTAGACAAGGAGAGGTGTCTCCATGTTTACACAAATAGAACTCAAAGAGCATGCCTTATAGAACCACATTCTTTTGAAATTTACAATGTTTTACGGGAACAAGTCTGCCACAATTAAGACCTGTGGGTACTTGTTCCCCACTCCCATCGCATGGAAACATGTCATCTCCATTTACCTTTCAATCCATGCTTTTGTTAGCCATGGACTTCCAAATTAGGAACAAATCTGCCACAATTAAAATATGATTGTGCTTGAAGTTGCAGGCACAATTAATTTTGGACAAAAAGGTCTGATTTACAGGCTGGAGGAATAAAAAAACATTTTTTTTACATTGATGAAAATCCTTGTACCTGGTGTAGTACTTGATGTTTGGTTGCCTACTACAAAGCTCTGGATGCATTAAATATTATAATTTGTTGCATGCTGGCAAAGATTGACAGTGTTCTTGAAGAGTTATGTATTATCTGAATTCTTTGAATTTTTAGTAGACTTGGAAAGCAAGCATCTCTCCCATTCTGTCATCAAGCATTATTCTTCAAATGTACAAACTTCCATAATAAGTTTGAGACCTTTTTTTTTTTTGGCTGGAGAAAAAGGGGTTTTACTAGGGTCCCCCACCCTTGACAAATCACAACTCTCTCCTCTAGAGATTGAGAGTTGACAAATAGATTCAATTCTCATCTCAATTGAGTTGCTATAGCTAGATACCTACATCTTTTTTGATAAAAAATCTGAATTCTTGATTTTCATTTTCTGGATCCTCAATTTTAATAAGTTTGAGACCTTATTAATACTATTATCTAACGTTTACAAGCATGTCTTATTTCAAGAGTTGTCTTCCTCTTTAGTTTTATGGACGATTAGTGAAGAGAAGAAAAGGTTTAACTGCCTGTTGAGCATTGGGTAGGGAACGTACATGGAAAATAGAGAATTTGAAAGTAAAAGTTACATTTGTAATTTATTTATATACGAAAACCAGATTCCTGGAAAACAAATATTCAGCATTTGGATTTTTATTTTTCTAACAATTTTATTCTGGATTTTTAATTTCAATGTTACCATAAATTTTATGTACAATATCATGCATTTTATAAAACTGCAAACTTGGCCTTTGTGTTTCTAAAAATCAAGATTCTTGTATGGAAGATTTGTCTGGACTCTGAATTAAATGATGTCCATCTACTATAACAGCAGAAAAGTAGGGTAAAATGCAGAAAAAGTTCACTATGCAAACCAGATGTTTTACATGTGAGACTTGGAATAAGCTAAGCGTTAAATTTTTAAGTAGATGGATATGCCTATATGACCATGATGTTTAAGTGGGTGCTGCCTGAAGATTAGTTTGTATGTCAAAATAAGAAATGATCATGCTGTTGGCACAATTCATGGACAACAACATCAAATTGTTTGAACCCCTTTGGATTGTCCAGTCACCATTATTTTCACCTTTAAAATAAGGGAAGGTTGTCAAGTCAAATGCTTAAATAGGACCTCCCTGCATCGTTGTGTACAGGACATTAAATTTTTTTTTTAATCTAAGTAGTGAATCTATCGTTTATGTGTCATAGATAGCTAAATTTCATGAACTATTTCTCTAAGATTTGTACTTTGCCTGGGGCATGCATGTGGTCCAACACCAAAGTGGTAAAAGCACCCTGTACACGGTGTGGAGTTCCATCACTAGCCAAGTGTTGGTAGTGGAGACAAAACTATCATGCAACCCATGATATCAAGAATCCTAGTTGTGCAATTAGTCTTTTACTCATACCATGCGGTGTTTGCAATTTCTTTTTTACTTGCATCAGGAGTTGCTTCTGACAAATGCGACAAAAGCCTTTAGTAGGAGGTCCTTTCTTTACCGTCTAATAATTACATGGTCAAGGAAAACATTCTGTGTGCTACACTAGCAAAAAATATTTGGCATAAAAAAATGTTATTGTGGTCATGTACTAATGGTGTGAAGTCAGTCCACAGGAATCAAACTTGTGTTTTGTGGGAGAAGTCATGCTATGAAATGCTGTAGCGAACAATAGTTAATGAAGATTCTAAATGAATTAGAATTGATTATTTTAAAACTGAGGCGATCCTCAAATCAGGGATAACCTTTGTTATAAGGCCTTGAAATTTGTTAGACTATTCACAAAGACTAAATATTTTAGATATTATTTAACTATAAAAGACTATGTGATAAGGAAGAATAGAAGATCTTTTAATAGCTTCAATGAATAAAAAATGACTTGCTTTTGGTAATAGCACAAAATACAAATGTGGAATTTGGTCTCGTCTTCTCAAATAAGAACGCCCCTAATGAATGAATGAACCTCATTACAGGGTTATCACAGGACTCATGCCTAAATATGAGCCTTTTTTTAAGTGCAGAAAGAAACAAATTATCCTTCTTGTAGCATGGGGATTGGATTTTCTTACCTTATTATTGAATTTTCTTCTCAGTAAGTATTGATCTTGGTATCATATGGGTGACCTAAAGGCCATTGAATCAACTCTTGAAGTAAATCAAAATCATGTTCAGTATCACAATTTATTGATTTTTCATGGTATTGTATGTATTTTTACAAGACCTTGACTGGTATTTTAACTATAGTAATAACTCACACCTAAGGGCTACCCACTAGGTTGGAATATAGTATAAGGATTAAGCACCCTAACTTACCACTCTAAACTTTCATTAAGGTTTTTTCCCTCATGTTTGTTGAGCTTATATTTAGCTATTTTGTTCTTTTTTGCAACTATGGAAATGCCATTGAAAGTTTGCACTGAAATTGACTATTAAATGAGAATCAAAACTATAGTTGCACGTGATACTCAATTTTCTTATGCTAGACTTTAAATGATATCATGGGAATTTTGTGGCTAGCATGTTCTATGTAATCATTTCCTTCTTTATATGGATAGAAAAAGGGGGAATGAATAATAAGAAATCAAAGGCATGACGATATCGTGGATATAATATATATATATATATATATATATATATATATATATATATAATATAGGTTTTAATTCTTCCAATAAGAACTTAGAATATGTATGCTTTTGTTAAGGGCCTTTTTGAAATGTTAAAAGTTTATCTTGATCAGAAATGAAGTCCATTAAATCTTCATCCCATTTGTTGTGGAAGAATGGGAATGGGCATAGTGGTGATTTTGTAGAGAAGCTGCAAGTTTGGATATATCCATGTATCCAAGTAGTCTGATAGTGTGTCTTCCCATTTAACACATATCGGTGGTCCCATGTATGTTTCTTGTGAAACGTAAAACCAATTTAGTATTGTTATAATATGTTATTATTTGTAATCATTATTTACTCCAATAAATGCAAACATTTTGAAAGGAAGACATACATATCTTACATTTATTGATTAGTACACTAAATGCACATATTTCAGTAAATGTCAAACATACATATGATCGGTTAATACAATAGCACATTGATCACCTTACAAGGTGTTACATGGGTTTGAAGGCTTATACAATATATTACAATATATACATTGTCAATTGTGGTCAATAAGAGAGATTACTCATTTCAACACCCCCTTAATTTGAAATGGGGGCCATGGAGGAGACATTACTACATATCCCCTTAATGAAGTTCTTGTAGTGAGAATGATTTTAGATAAACCTTTGTGAAGATGTTTACAAGCTAATTTATCAAAGCCACAAAATCTGCAAGTGGGCCTTAAGAGTGAAACTGTTGAATCTTATGCATACAAAGCTCTATGTGCTTGATTAGTTGATGCTCCCTAGGATAATAGATCAAGTGAATAATGCTTTGGTTATTGCAAAAAAGAATAGTGAGGCCCTAGAGAGGATGTAATTTAAATGCCCAAAAAATAATGAAATAGTTCAAAAATTATCTCAAATTATTGGTGAATCTATAGCTTCAAATATTGAATCATAAAGGAAGAGCTATGTGTAATGATTAGATCATCAACATGAAGCACAACAATTACTATTTCACCATCCGGTTCTTGATATAAACATCATTATCCACCTCACTGCAAGAACATCGAAACTCTAGAAAGAAGTTGTGAATCTTCTCCTACTAAGCACAAGTGTGCATATGCCTACCGTGACTTCTTGGGTCTGAAAAACCAAAGGATGTAGGGTTGCTCTAGACAAAAATTAGTAGTTGCAGTATATAAATATCCTCTTAAACTCTTTACATCCATTTGGTGAATTTCTCAATGCTGTGAAGCAACAAGGGAGATGATCATATGGATGGACTCCATATGAACAATAGCAACAAAATTCTCATTGTAATCAACTCCTTTTTGAGGAAATCCTTTTGCAACAAGAGCTTTCTACTTCTCAATTTAACCTTTAGCACCATACTTGGTCTAATAAATCCATTTACAACTAACAATATTTTGGCCTTAAAGCAAGGGAACCAAATCCCATGTGTGTTTCATTAAGAGCGAATAATACTCTACCTGCATAGTTGCTTCCCATTGAGGGCATCCCTTAGTGAATAATACTATACTTGCATAGTTGTTTCCCATTGAGGGCATCCCTTAGCTTGACTATAAGTAACTGAACCTCCATGAACACCTACTTTGTCAAGCAAGGCATGAGGCAAGAGATCTTGTAATTACCATCTTGCTAAACAAGAGACTCAATGTCCTGCAATTTCTCCTAGCCCACTTGGGCATAGGACAAACTATAGGAGGTGCCTCAAGAGGAGGAAAATCGTTGTTAGAAGCCATATTAGAAATTGGGGAATTTGACATTACATCATAATCTAAAGATAAATTTGGAACAAGAGCACTTAGAGTGGGAGGATCAATGACCTCCATAGAAGATTAAGAAAGAGACAAGAATATTCTTTGAAGTATATAATTGTTTAGAAGTTGAAATAGAAGCGACCTTAGTGGAAGCTGACTAAGAACAAAGATCAACAAGAACAAGTTGAGGAGGAAATTAAAGAGTCAAAAGTGGTCCCAAAGGTATGATAGTTGATAATTGATCAAACTTGATATCATTTTGTATAATAACCTCATGAGGAGTAGAAACTTAAAGTTGATAGCTCTGTGATCATATATCATATCCGACAATGATGCATCTGTGACTTTTGGGTTGAAGATTGGTTTTGCAACTCATGGAATGTGAGCCTAAGCAATTGCCCTAAACAACCAAAAATGTGAAACAAAGCGCTTCTTCTTTATAAGCCTCTTAGGAATTATTTCTTTAACAACACGAGTAAGAGTCCTCTTAATGATGTATATTGCATAATGAATTGCCTCTTCCAAAAATTTGAGATCCACTTACCTAGCATGGTTTATACCCTAAACTATTTCTATGATGGCTCTATATTTTTGTTCAACTACTCTATTATGTTGAGGTGTACATCGAATTGTACGCTACTAGAAAATACCATGGGAGGTTAAGAACTACCACATTTTTTCCATCTTAGTCAATCCTCAAGCATTTGATTTTCTTTTTGCTTTGATTCTCCACACAAGATTTTAACTTGAACTTGGAAAAGACTTATGTGAGATGTGGTGGTACTCTAAAACAAACATTAATACAATGTAGAAAGGAGAAAATGAACAAAAAAATTGCACAAAAACCCTCCAATAAAATCTTTAAATTTGTACATTCTACTTTAATATAATGCCATATACACACACACAATAGGATGTCTTATGGTAGTCTAACGAGTCCCTGGTGCTTCACATTCTCCCCAAATCTAGGTGAGAATATTTTTTTCCTTTTCTAATTTTCACTTGCAATTTTGATTTTGTTGTATTCTGACTTTTGTCTTGTTCTTGTCATTATCTAATTTTTGTTTTATTCTTTTCTTGTTTTGTTTTTGGTCTCATTTAGTATCATAATTTTCAACATTCTCCCCCCTTCAGACTAAATGGGGAAACTCTCATTCACTCCCCCTTCAGACTAAATGGGGAAACTCTCATTCTATATTTGAGTGAAATAAACTAATTATTTGTTGTTATCATTGTAAAAATGTTTACATGCCGATCTTCCAAATTGTAATGTTTCAATTCAACTTCATTTTCCTATACTAATTCTCTAATAAAAGTATGCTTCAAATCGATGTGCTTTGATTTATTTTTAGTTATTTGAATTGCACTTGTGTTGTCACAAAAAATGGTAGTTGGTTTTTCTTGCTTTTTACCAAGGTCTTATGGGTTCCATCTCAACCACAATACTTGTGTGCTAGCTAATGTAGTTGCTATATACTCTACCTTTGTTGTTGAGAGTGCAACTATTACTCGTTTCTTCAAACTCCAAGTTACCAATACATTCCCCAATGAAACAATTTCTTGATATAGATTTCCTATCATCAATTGACTCTCCCTAATTTGAATTATTGTATCCAACCAACTCAATTTTATTGGATGAAGGATAATGGATTCCATAATCTAAAGTTCCTTTCACATACCTCAAAATTCTCTTTGTTGCTCTCATATGATTTTCTAATGGCTAACTCATGAAACTTAAAACTAAGGAGAGTGCATATGCTATATCCTTAATTGCAATTGTCAAGCACATAAGATTGCCAATCAAAATTCTATACTTCCCTTTTGTAGTACAATGTGGGCTCATTCTTACTTCTCATAAATCCACACTTCAAGAAGTATGTATCAATACTTGAATACTATGCCATTGTTGTGTGTTTGAATCCATATAATATATATTTTAACTTTTAGGCACATCCTTATTTCCCTTTCACTTCAAATCCTTGTGGTTGTTTTACGTACTCTTCTTCAACCTTGCCATTTAAGAATGCACCTTTTACATCAAGTGATGTACAATCCATCTTTTTTGGGGCTACCAAGGCTAAAACCATTTTATTGTGTCTTGCCTTGCAATAGGTGCATATGTATTATAGTTTGTGCCAATTTGTTGTGCATACCCCTTTTCCAATAGCCTTGCTTTGTGTCTTTCAATTGACCCATCACAATGATACTAAGTCTTGAACACCTGCTCCACTCCAATTACCTCCTTATTCTTTGGAAGTTCACACTACTCCCAAGTATTATTTTTCCAATTGCAATCAATTCTTATTTCATGGCTTTGGTCCATACCTATCTTTGCACTGCTTCTTTGAAACTTTACATCTCCACTTCAATCTTGGACTATACTATAGAGTTCATATTATCTTCTTGTTATTTTTGCCTTTGTTATCTGGCTTGTGCTTGGATTCTTGTGAACCTCCTATCAAAATTTGGATCCAACATTTTCATACCTTGGATGTGATTTTAATGTTCTTTTCTCTTTTGTGCTTGTCTTTGGAGAAATGGTTGTGCCCCCACTTGATGTGTGTGACATGCCAAAATATTCAATTATGATTATCTTTTTAATCTTTTTTAATTGTGATCTATGTACTCCCTCTTCATAAAATATCACAACTTTAGACAATGGGTCGTAACATATATATGTGTTGCTTTCTTCAGAACAAGGAATGAATCTAACTTCTTCCTTTTCTTACCTTCAACATAAACATAAGCCAAACAACCAAACACTCTTAATTGACTTACCAAGACGTATTTCCATACCATGCCTCATGAGGAGTCATTATTTACTACAATTGTGGGACGATTAAGGATGTAAACTATTGCTACAATTGCTTTAACCTACAAATGATTGGTGAAACCTTTTGCTAGTATTGTGCTTCTTGCAATGTCCATAAATGTCCTATTCTTCCTTTCTGCCACTTCATTTTGTTGAGGTGTAGGTTTTTGTCAATTGTCTTCTTATCTCATTCTTATTACAAAATTGATTGAATTTCCTGGAATAACACTCACCACCATGGTCAGTCCTTAATGTTTTGATTCTATATCTGCTTTCATTATCTACTATGGATTTGAAGCTCTTGAATGCTTCAAAAGCATCACTCTTATTCCTCAAAAAAATATACCCAAGCTTTTCTAGTATGATCATCAACAAAAGTGATAAACTAGAAGGATTTACCAACACTCGTGTGCATGGCTCTCTTTGGTTTTTTTGCCATTGTGCAAACTTTAGGCCCTTCGCTTCTTGCTAATACATAAGGCAGTTCATAGGCCATTCCCTTAGCATTCAAAAAATACAAGCTTTGAAAATTTAGGTGATCATACCTCCGGTGCCATAACCACTTGTTGTCCTTTATGGTTATATGGCATAAATTACTTTCTTCTCCTCCAAGCTTCAAAGGAAACATTCTATTTTTTGTCATAGGTATAACGACCATTGTTTGGTTCCCATTTTTTTTGTCATAGATGAACTCCTTATTCTCAAACACCAATTTATAGCTTGTCTCTACAAGTTGCCCCACATGCAACAAATTGTGCTTCAAGCCAGACATGAAGTAAGTACTTTGGATTTTTTCCATCTTTTGTGTCAATTTATAAGTTTATTTTTCTTTCAACCTCCTATGCTTTGTTATCTAAAAATTTCACCTTGATCTTCAATGATTCATATAACTCCACAAACAACTCCTTATTACCAAACATACAATTTGAACAACTAGAATCTAAATACCAAGACAATCTAGTTAAAATGTCTACCACATTACATGACAACATATTTTTTAGCTCTCACCTTCTTCATGTAAAATGTTTGTCTTTTTTTCCTCCATTTTATCTATGGTAGCCCCTTAATTGGCTCACTCACATTGGTTTGTTTTCATAAAAAGTTAGAAGACAATAAAATTTGATAGATTCATCAAAATAAAGGTAAACATAGCTAGAAATTGCATAGGAAAATAACCATGGATTAAAACAAACATTGTAAAGGAAATCAAATTGGATAAAACATTGATACCATTATTTATGTAGACAAAACCTTTTAGGGGAAGAAAATCCATAATAATATATTTTTGCAACTTATATTATTGAAATGCAATTGAGACTAAAATGTGTATGGGTTGAACAAATTTTATCCCATAGAAAAAAAAGGAGAGCACACAAAACTTCATAAACTCTCAAATTAGTCCCAAAAGTTCTTACCTTATCAATGGCTAGAAAATGTAGCAACATCCCCTATTTATGCTTTTCCAACAAGGAGGAAGCAAAGGAGGGCATGGAAGGTCAAAAGTCATGCCCTTTCCTCTTCAACTTCTCTAGTAACCTTTTATTTTCCTTTTTTATTTTAATTCAAAAATAGAAATTGTCCTATTTGGTCATCCTTTAATCTTGATCAACTCCTCAATAAGAGGCTTTTGGTCTCTAAAAACTCATTCAAAGCAATTGATATCTACTCAAAAACTAGGATAGATGGAGTTTAATATGAGTATAAGCTAAATATAGAAACTTGATCTAAACACAATAATAAATACCTCTAATGAAGTGGCAAAACTAGCAATCAATGTCAACATTGCATGACCTAGTATTGATCTCCAAACTAAATTATGACACATAAACCAACTTTACGTAATCAACCTAACAATCACCACGCTAAAAAAATCAAATAATGTCAAATCCACAACCTCACCACTATGAACCTTTACATGCTCCCTAGAACAAGGAAATAATTCATAGCAAGACTAAAAAATAATTAGCAAGCCATGGTTGGGAAGAATCTGAAACTCATGTGGGTTGCCTTTGCCAAAATATATCTCATTGTTGAAATGGTTTTGAGCATGTAGCAAAGCTTTCTTTATACTATTCTCTAATCCAGCATAAGTAGAAATACATGGTAACAATTCTAAGAACCGCATTGGAATGTGACATGACTACAACAAATACCAATGTCATGTGTCAATCCACAAAACTTGCCCAAGCTTTATCAATCCCCTAATAGACAATAATTCTAAATACCAAAGTACTATCCCTTTGTTTGATTTGCGTATGCCTTTACAAAAGAGTTGACATGTTCACAGACAATACACCAATCTATAAACAATTGAATGTAAATGTGCCATGTAATGTTTTCTCTTCATCAAATACCATGAAGATGCCTTAATGAGAGCACAAGTATAAGCTACTACACGATAGAATTTATTATATTTTTTTGAATAATGTAATGATTTGAAGTTATGTAAGGAGACAAATAAAGTATAATGGATTGTGTGAATAATATAATGAAAATATATATATTTTCGGTAATCGCCACGATAATTCAGGCACACTGTCCATCTTTGATGGCCACCACAGAATTCTACGTTGTTTGTTCCGAAAGCCGCCACACAGTACTCTGCATAGTCCATCTTTTATGGCCACCACAGTATTCTACGTTGTTCATTCCGAAAACCGCTCGCCACACAATACTCCGCATAATCCACCACCACCATGCCGCAATCATTTTAAACCTTTTATGCCGCTAAAAGCACCAAGAAAAGGACAAGCATTCAGTCCGACAAGGCCCGAGATTTGAATCCTGGACGTTGGCCCATGTTCATCCCTACGAAGTTTGGCTGAACCAATTGGTCTACACTTGTAACCTATATGATAAAAATATTTTGAGATACATCTTTGTGTTTAATATTATTCTAGCATACTAATGTTGTAAATTTCATTGTTTGTCTTCCCTCGTAAACATGTGGTATCAAGTCACGACAAGTTTGTATAGTGTTAAAGGGACAATCGTCGCCATATGACGACATGTCCTCTGTAAGCAATCTTAGAATAAACTCCCCTATGTTTGCAAGTGTTGGAGAAGCCCCAAGAACGTTCAAATAGTTTGTACACTTATTTTTATTTCGTCTTGATATAAAGGTGCTTGTTTTTCTGCATGGAATTCATCTTTGTTCAAGGTTAATTGTATGCAAGTAAATTTATTGTTACCGTTTAAGTCGAAACTTGTCCATTATGAGTGCCTTACCGTAACCCATCCACGTCCAAAACAATCACGTTTGAGAACGTTAATTTTTTTTGTTTTATGCTTTTAACAAAAACCAAAAAAAAAAAAGTGATTTATGTTTTTTTCGTTGAATAAAAGCATTAAAGATTACTTTGTAGAGCAAAATGTATATTTGTAGTCATACAAAGTAACATTGGAGCAAGTAGAAGTTTTTTTGAGAGGAAATAGAAGACAGGTTAATGTCGTCCTGGATCAGCAAATAAAAATCAAAATGCCCAAGTTGTGACAAACTTGCCCCTGTTAAGAGGAACAGTGAAACGTCTCGTTGGAAAGCATCAACAGATTCAAGAGTTTCCAAAATGACTTGGCAGACATTTTAAAATTCAATGTGGAGCTCAACGCAAGGTACACATTATTTAAAAGTACATGCTTTCAATTATTTAACATAATGCACATGTTGGAGACTTTCATTCGAGTGAATTTAAATTTGTATTAATGTTCATCCTAAAAGAGGTCAATAGGATTGTAAAGTAGGACATATACAAAGCAACGAGAGTGTCTAATGCAGTTCCAGAGAAAATCAAATAAGAAAAACAGTAAACAGGATGACATATGATATACAAGATATGATTACTCCCAACATTCAAGGTTGAAGAAAAGTGAGTGATGTAAGAATTGGATGTTGTCGTAGATGTTTTTTGTTGGAGGCGGCGACGAATTGATCTTATTGTATCTCTGTGATCACCTTGGCGCTTCCTGTTAACAATCCATTATGAGTTTGATTATTGTTTAAAAGGAATTTATTAAGGGAAATATTTTTTTTTAAGAAAAATTTAGGGAGTTAAAAAAATTATTTTTCTAAATCATAAATAAGAAAGGGGCAAGTTAGAAGAGTTTAAAGAGATTTTAGGGGGATAGTTGAGAAAATAATAGAAAAATTCCTATAGTTTTTAAAATTTCAAATTTTTAAAGCTATAATGGATTAGAAAATACATTAAAAAAGTTATAAGGTGTTTAGGAAAATTTATTAAATTGGGCATTTTATGAGATAATTGGTATTAAAAAACAAGTTATAAGCTTGTGATCTTTGGAGTCTAGAGGTTTCTTTCTTTTGTAAATTTTTGCAAGGAAAATTTGTATTTGTAATAAGGTGTATTTTTCAACCATAACCGATAATTTAATTTTAAATTTTTGTGCATCAAAAACAAAATATTGTATACACAAAAATCAAAACCATGTGTTTTGTACAATCACAACATTCAATAAAAACGATGCCTTTGACTTGCATTTACAGGTAAAGTTGTCGTGTTAAGTTATTGTGTTTAAAGCTTAATATAGATACCATAACAACATCTAGGCATCGACCATATAAATCATTGGGAAGGAACAAGGACACATCATTTTGTAATATTTTGTTCAACTCCATTCATTATCCCATTTGTTTCTATCGTTAGACGTAAATATTGAAATCAAGAATATTTGAGTATATAGGGAAGTTACGCCTATGTATGAGGATTTCTCTTTAAGCAAGTGTCATAGATAGAACAAATCCTTTTTAGTATCACCTTGATACCACATATCAATATCTCTCATGTACCTTAAGGTATCTCTCATGTAAGATCGTGTATATCTAGAGGACTAGCTTCTTCTACGTATTGTTAGCTTTTGATTATTTATATTAAAGAAAATGCAACCACAAGATGTAAAATGAGCAAGCAATGATAACTATATGATAATGGTACTATAATATGCAGGAAAACTATAAGATAAACTTTTGCAATAACTCAAAAATATGCCATTAATGGATGCTCATGAAAATAGTACAATGTATTATAATGGAGGACATGAACACTCCATAATTTCAATGAAAGAACTACATTGCACTCTAACTACTAATCACTATAGTAACTTCAGTCTCTCTCTCACTCACACTCCCTTCCTCTATACCTCAAGGTATATATATATATATATATATATATATATATATATAGGAGGATATGTTCCTTGGCCTTTAATCTACCCATGACTCTTCATCTACCTATCTTATGACTCATGCACATGTGGACTACATGCACATTTACATCATTGCACATTCTAACACTTGTGCATTTATTACATTGCTTGAAGTAACTACTCAAACCTTAATCTATGATTAACTCCTAATGTAATAATGTACCCAAGGTGGTACATTTACATGCAGTAAATAATGTGATATACTCTAACATCCCTTGTATTACATTATTTGGGTTGGATCTTCATCCTTCAAATATTATTCAGCTTGATTGGGTCCTTTGTATTACCTTTAATAAACTTTGCATTGTATGCCTCCTTGATCTAGTTCCTTTTCTTCTTCTTTATCCTTGTCTTTGGATCTAGTTTTGTGCTTTCATAAGTGGTCGTATTATCACCTGATTCTTGCAAAAGTATTTCTTCTTTTCCTTTATTTCTCTCATCACAATTCTTCTTTAGAATGGAATCTTTTGTACAACCACTTAAAGTATCATGATAAGATCTTGAGTTAGTAGAACTTGAAGTATTAATACTACACGAGGATTGAAATATCTTCTCTAAGAAGGATTCATTTATTGTTGTTTTTTATTTAAGTGATTCAATCGATCATTTTTGTTCTACATTCTCATATTTGTAACATTTGAATATAAGTAATACCATATATAATATGCTACCAATGTCTAAAGGAATTAGAATGTCATTATTTTCATTATCAATTGCTTCAGTGATTCTAGCATATAGATAATATTCTAGAGTTTCAAAGTTTTCTTTTAAAGCTTCACTATGAATCACTTTTGAAGTAAGGTCTAAATTCCCTTCAGACTTTGTAAGTAAATTCTTGATCCCAATTTTTATAACACTTGCCATTTCATTTTTTATGGTGTTGTTCATATCATATTTCTTCCTCTGTTTTAATAGACTATTGCCACTTGTAGACCTTGTATTTCCCTATCTGAATTCTAAGTTGAATTTGAGTATATGACCAAATTCTAACTTTTATTTCTTCAACTCTTGAAGTATATGATTAATCGGTAGAATTATTTTAGCTCTTTAGTATTTTGAGAATACTTTTGATAGAACCTTTGAAGTAGTCTACCTTATGACTCCCTAGTTAAGAATATATGATCAAACTTGATAAAATCCTATTACTATCAAGTTTTGTAGAATCCCTTATATCTCCCAAGTGATTTGAATATGCTTTGGTCTTGATAAAGTGCTTAGCATCTATTAGATTTCCTTTTGAGTTGATTCCCTAATGTTTTTGAAGATAATGGTAATATAATGATCAACTCCTATTTCACCTTATTTCTCCCTATTGATATATGCACTTTTAATTTGATGAAGTTCTCTAACTTCAAGACTCTATAGTTGGATTCCTTAGTCCCTTTAATTTGTATAAGAGACTAGTGTAAGCAATAATTTCCAACTCTTTTAATCAATGCTATGAAGAGCTTCTTTCAATTCTCTAAATTTCAATGGTTTAATTTTACAAATTCCAATGATCTAGATTTTGGTGTAGTATTCCTTATATCTCCCTAATTTTAGAATTTTAGAAAATAATAATATTTGCAAAATATTATTTTAATTATCCAAGGTAGAAACCCTTATATCTCCTAATTTGATTATTTGCAAATATTATGATGTTAGAATTTCAAGCAATATAATTTGAAAAAGCTCTTAATATAAACTTCTCCCTTTGATTGGCTTTCTAAACAATAATAATCTAAGGTTTCAACTCCTTATTTCTCCTATTAATTAATTAACCAACCTTAGAAAATAGATTACCTTATATCTCCTTTGTATTATAGAAAGCAACTAATAAAGTAATGCACTTATACCTCTTAATAATGTGTTGTGTGTTGCTTGAATTAGACCTTTGACTATGCTTTCAAACCTTGAGCGTTGTATCTTCACGGTCCATGAGGTATGATGCTTAGCATTATTCGAACAATGTTCTTGATGCACTTAGACTATAATCGCCTCCTCGTTAATGTTGATTGACCCGAGTACGTAGTCATCTTCGTTCTTATTTATACATAGGTATTAATATGACTTTACCTCTCTTTGAAACACATGCCAAATGACATATACGTTATCATTGAGCCTATAACTCCTTGCTAGGTGGCATTGGTAGGTGAGGTAAGTTATATGATGCAAATATTGATAATGTAGGCATTACTATAGCCTGAGTATTGGTTAATTGATAACTTATCCCTATCATCTCAAATAGAGCATTACTTGAGCATTCAATTCCCTGTGCAGATATTGTATTTTAGATATGTTACAAAGAATTTGCAAGTGCTCTTCTTGTTCTTCTCCTTTGTGCCAAGTGGCACGAGATTCCTTCGCTTAGGGTGGCAAGTGGAAGCTCTTCCCTTGCATGTAACTTACGCTCTTCAACTCCCTTATACCTTAACGCTTCTTGCCAACAATTGCAAGTTGTTTCACTTAGCTTTCTCCAATGAAGGTGGTCCTACTCTCCAACAATGGTGGCTTTGCTTCAACTGTGGTGGTTTTAGGGTGCTTCAACATTGGTTGTTTGTCCAATATTTTAACACTATTCTCTTGGGTAATGCACCTCTTGACTTGCACCTTAATATTTATGTTACTTTATGCATTGTACTCTTAGCTAGTGATGTGTTATCTTGCTAATGCCATTATGCTACCCAACTTGATCTCTTTGTTGTTACAGGTTCTTCTTGCACCTTGAGTGATGCTTTCTTGAGACCTATAATGCTGAATGTGATGTCTTTAGATACCTTAATGACTATGTTGATGATCCCTTAGTTGGCTCTCTTCCTTTGCTTTGAATTTTTCCCTTCAAACTCGAAGAAATGACCGCTCGAAGACTGTAATATACCTGCTATTTTGAGTGTTTATAACACTTCAACTTTTGTCCTCTTTGTCCTTAATAACCTCCATGGATTGATTAGATTCACCGAAATTGCTACCTTGTGTTAGATGAAATTGCAACTCTTTCTTGCTATCCAAAACAACTTTTTAACTCACCAATTTGCAGCTTTGAAACTTTTGTAACTTACTACCTGGAAATGTAGTTTGGTGGTTTTAACTATCCTTCACGATGCTCCCTGGAGTTCTGTAACTCTTTCTAGGTGATTAGATTCACCGAAATTTCTACCTTGTGTTAGATGAAATTGCAACTCTTTCTTGCTATCCAAAACAACTTTTTAACTCACCAATTTGTAGCTTTGAAACTTTTGTAACTTACTACATGGAAATGTAGTTTTGTGGTTTTAACTATCCTTCACGATGCTCCCTGGAGATCTGTAACTTAGAAGCTAGCAATGCTTCCCAAATTTTTGCTTTCTTATTGTCCTCAAATCTAATTTTTCTAGATTGCAAAGCAGTCAATTTAGCCTCTAAATCCGAAGTGTTGTCCTTGAATTTCACAAATTTGATAGGAAACTCCTCCAAATCATAGCTGAGATTCAAGAAACCTTCACTTTTCTACTATAAAACCAACAATCCCCTTTCTTCGAAATATCCTTCAATAGCAATATCCAAATATCTCAAATTTGGTGGCTTCTTCTAGAAATATTCTTATTGAATTCTAACTTCAACCTTGGCCTAACTAGTGGCCTTATTCTCAAGATTCTAAATGTCTTGAGGTCTTCATTAATCTCCTCCAAAATTGTGTAAACTCCTTTCCAAATCCTTCTCCTTTTGGGCTTGTTATAATATGGGGACAATAGTCCCAAATTATTCACTATTAGGAACTTCTTCTTGCTAGTAAATTTCTCCAATGAGTTCTCCTTGAAACTCCTTCAATGGGGCTTTCCTAGCCTTCTCCTTCTATCTCATTCCTTGAGACCTCTTCTCTAGGGTCTTCAATATTTATAGCTTCTTAAGTCTTCTCAATGAGAACTTTTTTTCAATCTTCAACTATGGAGGTTTTGTAATGAGATCTCCTCATAGATCTCTAAAATCTACTACTTCTGAAATCTAGAACAGGACCTTTGCTAGTCCTCTATATTCAATCTTCCAAAATTGGAAGTCCTTCAATATGACCTCTTGTGTTTCTCTTCAACTTAGTTAGCTGCTTTCCCCTCCTCATTCAATTTGCAATTAGAAGTCTTAAATTTTCAATGGATATCACCAACCTCCAATCTTCTTCTGGACTCTTTTCTAGAGTCTCTACTTCCTTCAATCTGTAGTAAATCTTATTTGAACTTTTCTCTCTTCTGAAATCTTGCAATAGGAACTTTTCCTTAAGGCATTCAGGTATTGGATTGATTTCAAATATGATATTCTTCCTAGCTCTTTGTAGGAAGCTTCCCAACTTTCTTTGAATCAACTTTTTTTGCAACAAAGTATTAGAAACTATAATGGAGAAAACTTTAAATCTAGAGATAAAGAATCTTCATTAGTTGATTTTTCAATCTAGTGGAATCAATGTTGTATTGGTATTCACGAGTTTTTTTTCAACTTTGTGGAAAGACTCTAGCCAAATTTATTTTAAAAAATTTTGAAAATGAGATTTTGATCACCTCTCAATCTCTCTTATGGCTCTCCCTATTTCCTATTGATCTACCGTGGTTTTGATACCATTGTTAGCTTTTGATAACTTTTATTAAAGGAAACGCAACCACAATATGTCAAATGAGCAAGCGATGATAACTATATGATAATGGCACTATAAAATACAGGAAAAATATAAGATAAACTTCTACAATAACTCAAAAATATGTCATTAATGGATGCTCACAAAAATAGTACAATGTATTATAATGGAGGACATGAACACTCCATAATTTTAATGAAATAACTACATTGCACTCTAACTACTAATCACTATAGTAACTTCAGTCTCTCTCTCACTCACAATCTCTTCCTCTTTACCTCAAGGTAGATATATATAGGAGGATATATGCCTTGGTATTTACTCTACCCATGACTCTTAATCTACCTATCCTATGACTCATGTACATGTGGACTACATGCACATTTACATCATTGCACATTCTAACACTTGTGCATTTATTACATTTCTTGAAGTAACTACTCAAACCTTAATCTATGATTAAATCCTAATCTAATAATGTACCCAAAGTGGTACATTGACATGTACCAAATAATGTAATATACTCTAACATGTATCGACATGTATATTGGAAGGGTGGGTATATCGAAAGGATTGGTATATAGGATTGGTGGTATATCGAAAACAGGATCATTTAGTGATATAAGGAACCTTTGCCATGTCTACCTCAAAAATCTTCCTCGCATAATCTTAATTGTTCAAGAGTCCATTTTTTACAAAAATAAAGCCTCAAAGAAGAGTTTTGATTCAAAAGTTTGAAGCCACCAAATTCTCACAAAAGAAGCAACAAAGACATGAGGAACCAACACACAAAGTTATAATGACTCATGAGATAAAATCATAGGATGATTGTCAGAAGCTAGTAAACACATGATTGGAGATATATAATGGTTTGATTATATTCAAGTAAAACATAGTAGACCATTCACAACTATAGATAATAAGAGCTAACAGATCAAAGGAGTAGGAAGTGTTTCAATTAGCCTACCTATTGGAGAATGTACAATAGAGAATATACTATATTTGCCACGGTTAGCCAATAATTTTCTATTAGTATCATAAATGTTGGATAGAGAAATGATAGTTGAATTCAAGATTGTTGATGGGAAGGATAAATATTTCATTAGAAAACAAGGAAAGTTTTAAGATATTGGGTCTTTCAAAATGGTTTATTTACCCTAGATGCCATCTCACCTCCTCAAATATAATAGTATCAACAAAGTCAATCACAGCATCACAAAATCAATCTCAAGTAAGGCAATATCAAGAAGAAAAAAATCAACAAAACCACAACAAGAATATATTGTTCAAGAGACACCAAAATCAAAATCAAATTATGAAGATGAATGTGAGACGACACATAAAGTCCTTATGGCAAAGGAAGTGTCCAACTAAGAAATAAAGGTGATTGTAAACAAAGGAAAACAAAAGGTGAAATACAAAAATGTATATCATAAAAATATAGTGATGATGGTGAATTTTCAAAACTAAGGTCTTGTTTACAAGTAATACTCAAAAACGTTGGTGAAGGATACCTTCAAGATCGTGTGACAATATCTATTGGTGATATAAAAAGAATGTGTATGACATTATTCACCCTTAATATCCTTGAAGTGCAATGTAAAAAGAAAATATAAATAATTGAGAAGTTGGATAATAATTATAAAATAAAAAATGTGTGTTGTGACACAAGTGATCTCATTCATAGGATAAGTTATAGTTGTAATACATATAATTTGAGGTCCATAATAGAAGAAGTGATATTAGTGATTTGGATCGTGCAATGGTTAATGTATGTTGTGATACAAGGGATATTGTACAGGGGATAAATATAGGTTCCTGTTGGTAATTTGAGTTATTTTATGTTGCCATTGATGTCATTTGGATCATATTGAGTTTTGGTGGCAAAAGCACTTCATAAATACTCATTTATTTTTGGAGAGCATAGATATATACAGGATTTTTGTGAAAACCAAGGCAAGAAAAATAAAAGGTTTTATTTTAAAACCATGGATGGCATATTTAAAATGGGTTTTCTTAAAACCCAAGTTGGCTTTTCGATTCATCGAAAAAGGTGCCCCGATGATGGAGATATTTAATTTTAAATATTTAGTTTAAATTTTAAATTATTTTAAATTTTAATTTTAATTTTAAAATTAAAAATAAAAGTAATCCGTCGACGTCGTCGAATATGAGGGAGAAAAATATATAAAAGGATACCTAAGGTTCATTAATCCTTAGCTTACGCTCGTGAATTAATGCAACTGCTGGAAAGCGAAAAGAGCTCGTGCAAAAGAGGGTTAAGTGATGGAAGCGAAGAATAAATTAGACGGCGTGTGAAACCCTAGTCACCTTGGCAGTGTGGCGCATTGGCAATTGGATTTTGGCTAAGGCAAGTGGTAGAACGAACATCAAGGTTTCGAATCCCCTTGGCTGTGTTAGAAGGCATTGGAAGAAAGAGCACGCGAAGCATTTTTGGTTTGCATGAGGGAGGAGTGTTTTGAAGCATGTGGTGCCTTTCCCTCCCAAACGAGCCTGTAGCTCATGTGATAGCTTGGCCACGGTTAAGGCGCTGAGCAAGGAGGCGTCGAGGGATCGAATCCCATCAAGGACAAAGGCAAGTTAATATTATTTTTTAATATTTTATTTTTCTAAAGTTGCCCTAGGAGAAATAAGGGTTGTGATGCACTTTAGGAAAAAGAGAGATTTTTGGTTATTTTCATTTTGGAAGTATATCATATTATATATGGTTGGAAATATTATTTCGAGGGCTATTTTATTAACTTTCTTAGAGCGAGAAATAAGGTGCGTGTAAAGAGATATTTCTAATTTTATAAATGGGTTCAAAAGTGAAGGTTGCTTTGTTTTTTTCCAAAGGGGATTAATTCTTTCATGAGGGGACCTGGTGTATTTTATTGAGTAGGAGTAATAAGGTGTTATTTGGATATTATTGTTGTGTTATTAATCAAGATCTCTAACCCCTATTGAAAGTTGAAAAAGAGAGTTTTTTGAGTGTGGCATATTTAGCGGACAAATAATAAGGCATCAAAAAACCAATATTCTTCATTGACTTTTTTTATGGTGGTTGATTTCTTAAATATCATTGGAGAGAAAAGGATTGATTGTGGTTTCCTTTTTGAAAGTGGTTGGTTGAATGTTTCAAGGTTTTCTGGTTTGAGAGTTGTGATTAAACCTTATTTTATAAGCATTGTTGTTAAAGCCCATTACTTGTACAAAGAACTTGAACTTGAGTTAGAGGAGAACATGAGTATCATTGTTATGTGAGAGTTATTTTTGAGTATTGTTGAAAATATTTTGAGTTGATTGATTCATGCTTGAACTAGGGTTTGTGATAAAAAGTTGTTCCTTAAGGTGATTGGTTGAGTTGAGTTGATTGAGCCTAGTCAAGTGATTGTGTGAAGTGGTTGTTCAAGTTCCATGAAACAAACTTCTATATTCTGATTTGAGTTGAGAAAGAAATTGAGTTTGTGAATAGAACATATTGAGTCTCTAAAAATTCTCTTTATGCTTCTATAAGATTGAGATGAGTTGAGATTGATTTGATTTGAATTGAGTTGAGATAATTGTGGATCATTGTTGTCATTTTATTGAAGAGTGCATTGTCATTCATTGTTGAGTTCATCATTGAGCCTTGCCTTCATATATTTGTGGATGATATTTGAGTGCTACTTGAGCATGATTTATTGAGCCTTTGAGAAGTCTTTTGGGATAGATTTCTGGATATATTTGAGGCAACTTTTGTGCATGATTGATTGAGCCTTTGAGAAGGCTTTTGGAACAAATTTTTGGACAGATTTGAGGCAGCTTTTGTGCATGACTGATTGAGCCTTTGAGAAGGCTTTTGGGATAGATTTCTGGAAAGATTTGGGATATATTTGAGCAAGTTCTTTGTGAGGTTGCTAAGCAGATTTTTAGCAAGTTCTTTGTGAGCTTGCTAAGCAAATTTTGAGCAAGTTCTTTGTGATCTTGCTAAGCAGATTTTGAGTAAGTTCTTGGTGAGCTTGCTAAGCAAATTTGAGCAAGTTCTTGGTGAGCTTGTTGGAGTAGATTTTGAGCAAGTTCTTGGTGAGGTTGCTGGAGCAAATTTGAGCAAGTTATTGGTGAGCTTGTTGGAGCAGATTTGAGCAAGTTCTTGGTGAGCTTGTTGGAGTACATTTGAGCAAGTTCTTGGTGAGCTTGTTGGAGCAGATTTTGAGCAATTTCTTGGTGTGCTTGTTGGAGTAGATTTGAGCAGGTTCTTGGTGAGCTTGCTAAAGCAGATTAGTGGATTGCCTAGTTGAGCAGATCAGTGGCTTGCCTAGCTGAGCAGATCAGGATTGCCTAGCTGAGTAGATCAATGGATTGCCTAACTAAGCATATAAGTGTATTGCCTTACTGAGCAGATCAGTGGATTGCCTACCTGAGCAAATCAATGGATAACCTAGCTTTGAGCAGATCAAAGTAATCATTTGTATTGGGATAAGGATCCTTATTTCTTTGTGAAATATTATAAGGATATTATCTTGTGGACTACCCCTCTTTGGGGGAACCATGTTAAATCTTGTGTCTCAATTGTGTGTGGTGATTTGTGCTCTTGTTTACTATTGTTATCTATATCATTAATGCACACTGTTATATTTTGTTATTGCAATTAAGGACACTATTTGATATTGGTTTGGAAAGAAAGTAAAAATTGGGTGCTATATTGTTCACCCCCCTCAATATAAGCTTGTGTTCTTCAATTGGTATCAGAGCGGGTTCCTTCAAAAAGGCTAACATCTTGAGGGTAGATTCTACAAGAACACATATGGCTTCACAAAATGGATCATCTAAAAGTAAGGCTCCACTGTTTGATAGTAACAATTATGCTTTCTGGAGCATGAGAATGAAGAACTACTTGATATCACAAGGATATGAGGTATGACAGATGGTTGCAAAAGAGTATAAGGTTGAATGTGATCCCGAGAAAAATAAGACTATCAGTAAATTGGTTGAGATCAATGCAAGGGCAATGAATTATATTTTGAGTGGGCTACATGAGAAAATTTTTGCAAAGGTCATGGTATGTAATTCAGCTAATGAAATGTGGACCAAATTGTGGAATACCTATGAAGGAGATTCCAAGGTAAAGTTGGCAAAACTACAAACTCATAGAAAAATATTTGAGAAATTGAAAATGGAAGACTCTAAAGATATTGTAAAGTTTTTACTTCGAGTTGATGAGATTACTAACACTATAAGAGGTTTAGGATTTGAGATGAAAGAATCAGATGTTTTTTTTGAGAAATTTGAAAAAACTTGTATTAAAACAAAGATCAATTACAATTTGGGAAGAGACACTTCCCAGTCGAAATCAGAGAGAACACATGATTACAAGAGTAAAAGAAGATTTGCAATGGAGCCAAATCTCTTGAACCAATAACTAGCTAACAGAGGTATCGGTTTGGTCTGTTGATGCAACTTGTCGCGATATCGTGACACTCTTTCCGTCTTCTCCTTTGGCCGTGAAAAAGCAACATGTCGCGATATCGCGACACTTTTCTCCTTTGGCCGCAAAAAATCAACATGTCGCGAAATCACGACATTTTTCTCCTTTGGCCGCGAAAATGCAACATGTCGCGAAATCACAACACATTTCTCCTTTGGCCATGAAAATGCAACATGTCGCAAAATCGTGACACATTTTCTCACTTGGCCGCGATGTTGCATCATGTCGCAAAATCGCGACATTTTCTAGCTTTGGCCATGACGAAGCCACATGTTGCGAAATCGCGACACTTATCACCTTTGGCCGCGACGATGCACCATGTCGCAAAATCGTGACACTTTTTCTCCTTTGGTTGTGACGATGAAACATGTCATGATATCGCGACACCTTTTCACTCTTGGTCACGATGAAGCAACACGTCGTGATATCGCGACACATTTCTCCATTGGTCGCGACGATGCAACATGTCGCGATATCGCAAAACTTTTTCACCTTTGGCCGTGACGAAGCAACATGTCATGAAATCGTGACACCTTTCCTCCTTTGGTCACAGCAATGCAACATGTCATGAAATCGCAACACTTTTTCTCCTTTGGTCGCGATGAAGCAACATGTCGCGATATTGTGACACTTTTTCTCCTTTGGCCGCGATGAAGCAACATGTCACGATATCACGACACTTTTTCTCCTTTGACTGCAACGAAGCAACATGTCGCGATATCACGACACTTTTTCTCCTTTGGCCATGACGATGCAACCTGTCACGAAATCGTGACACTTTTCTCCTTTGGCCGTGACGATGCAACATGTCGCGATATCGTGACACTTTTTCTCCATTGGCCATGACAATGCAACATGTCACGATATCGTGACACCTTTCCTCCCTTGGTCGTGATGAAGCAACATGTCGCGAAATTGCGACAACTTTCCTCCCTTGGCTGCGATGAAGCAACATGTCGCAAAATCGTGACACCTTTCCTCCCTTGGCCGCGATGAAGCAACATGTCACGAAATCGTGACAACTTTCCTCCCTTGGCCGCGATGAAGCAACATGTCACGAAATCATGATACTTTTTCTCCTTTGGTCGCGACGAAGCAAAATGTCACGATATTGCTTACTCAAAAGGTTTTAAGATCACTTTTCGTGAAGTATGATGCAAAGGTTTCAGCAATAGAAGAAACAATGGATAACAACAAGCTAACAATGGAAGAACTACAAGGAACTCTCACAGCTTATGAGACGAGGATAAGTAAGCAGCAGGTTCCAATAAAATAAATTGCATTCAAGGCTTCAGAGAAAAATAAATAGAAATTTCCAGAGACAGATAGATATTTAAATAATGATGAGGAAGCTAACTTCATCAAAAGTAAAAAGGACTTAAGAAATTACAAGGATATGAAGAAAGTCAAATTCTACAAGTGTGGTGATTTTGGTCACTATGCAAACAAGTGTCCACATGAAGAAAACAATGATGATGAAAAACAAGGTCATAGAAGAAAATAAAATGGAAAGCATATGCATGACAAAGATGACAAATACAAGCAAATCAGGTATGAGAAGAAGAAAATTTTTCGTAAGACAAAGAAAATTTTCTACATTGAAGAAGCAAGTGATGGTTCAGATCATAGCAATGAAGACCAGTCAGATGAATAAGAATGTACATTCTTTGGAATAAGTGAAGAAAGGCAAGAACACCTATTCCTAGGCTTTGAAGTTAAAGAAGAGGATATATCTATCGAAGAACGACATGAAGAGCTTGCTATAGCCATTGAGAAAGCAAACAGGTACAAGAAGGGTCTAAGAATACTAAAATTCTTCATATGTGGAGACTTTGGGCATTTAGATGATGATTGCACATACTACAACAATTGCAACAAGAATAGTTCTAGCAACAGTTCTAGTGACAATTCCAACAACAGTGATGATGAAGAAGAGGAATCCACAAAATAAGAAAATAAAATCAATAGATTGAAAAGGAAAATCATAAGGCTTGAAAATAAGGTTCATGAAAATGAAAAGGTCAAATTAATGCTTAATCGACACATTCAAGATTTGGAAAAAGAGATTCAAGAAACAAAAGAGCTTGGCATCACTATTTCTGAGCAATTGAAGAAGAAGAAAGAAATATGTAATCAGTTAGAAGAAGAAGATCAGAAATTTTTGGGGACCTACATAAATGAGTTAGCATGATTTCAAAGGAATTCAAAAAATTTGGATAATTTTTTGGATTTACAACGAGATCCATCTATAAAGACAGGGCTTGGTTATGAAGAAGAGAAATAAAAAATAAACACACAAGGACTTCTATTTGTATCTAGAGGTTTTTTTCAGAAATCTATAAGGAAGAACCGGTTCCCAAAGAAAAGGAAGCAACAAAAATGGATACTTGCATTTCATAGGCTATAGATATGTGTGCCAATTTGCTATTTGACACAAATGAAGAGAAATAAGAGGAAGGTTTCAAAGCACCAAAGGTCTCATATTTCAGGTTTGGGGAATCACACTCAAAATGAAAGGAAGTTCTAAAAGATAAAAGCAATGAAGCACCTAAGATTCATGAAGAAAGTTCCAAAGCTCCTATGGCTCCAAATATCCAGTTTGGGTCTTGTTTTGAGATAGGTGAATCAAGTTCAAGAGGCAAAGAAATTCTTGAAGAAGAAAGCAAGAAAGAAGTTAAGGAAGAAGATTTGGATACAACAAAGAAGGATCAAGTATACAATGCACAAGTCAAAGATGATCACAAGGATAAATGTCAAGAAAGGTATGAGGAACCAAGGCATGAACAAAGGGCTTTTCAAGGACATTGTTTTTCTTGTAATAGATTTGGACACAATGCTATACACTGCAGGGTCTATGGATCAAAGAAGTTTGATTTTGATAGAAGGAACTTCAAATGAAGAAGGTATGGTTTTCAGGGACATTACTTCTTATGCAACAGGATTGGTCATAGAGCTTCTCAATGCAAAGAAAATGAGCAACATGGTTTTGGTTTTAGAGCTACACAATTCAGAAGTCGTGGTCATAATGATTATGAAAACAAAACTTCACAATATAGGATTCAGGAAAGGAATGGATATGGAAATTATTTCAAGAAAGAATTCAAGATATGGGCACCATCCAAAGGCTACAATATCAAGTGTTTTAATTGCCATAATTTTGGACATATTGCAAAATGGTGTAGGACTCAATTTAAAACAAGTTCAAGACAAGAAGATCAAGTAAATCATCAAGAAAAGGATATCAAAAAAATATGGAATGAAGTTGATAGAGGAAATAAACAATGTAATATGGGAGTAAAAGTAATCCCACCCCAAAATTAATCACCTCAAGAGAGAAGGTGGTGAGGGGGCTAAGCTTAAGAGTCATATATTTTAGCCCCATAGGTGTCACTTTTACCATTGATGTCAAAGGGGGAGAGATTTGAGTAAGGGGGAGAGCATTGATTTAGGGGGAGCAACCTCCAAGTATAGCATTCATATAGGGGGAGCAACCTCCATAGCGAGTATTGAGTCAAGAGGAGCAGTTTTGATTCTCAGAGATGGTTTTTGCAGTGATTGTGGTGATTTGAATTAGAGGTGTTGCCATCAATGAAAAAGGGGGATATTGTTGGATATTTGAGTTATTTTATGTTGTCATTGATGTCATATGGATCACATTGAGTTTTGGAGGCAAAAGCACTTCATAAATAATCATTTATGATATTTTGGAGAGCATGGATATATACAGGGTTTTTGTGAAAACCAAGGTATACAAAATAAAAGGTTTTATTTAAAACCATAGATGGCAGATTTGAAATGGGTTTTTCTTAAAACCCAAGTTGGCTTTTTGTTTCATCAAAAAAGGTGCCCCGGTGATGGAGATATTTAATTTTAAATATTTAGTTTAGATTTTAAATTATTTTAAATTTTAATTTTAATTTTAAAATTAAAAATAAAAGTAATTTGTCGATGTCATTGAATGTGAGGGATAAAACTATATAAAAGGATGCCTAAGGTTCATTAATCCTTAGCTTGCACTCGTGAATTAATGTGATTGTTGGAAAGCGAAAAGAGCTCGTGCAAAAGAGGGTTAAGTGATGGAAACGAAGAATAAATCAAACGGCGTGTGAAACCCTAGTCACCTTGGGAAATGTGATGCATTGGCAATTGGATTTTGGCTAAGGCAAGTGGTAGAATGAACTTCAAGATTTTTAATCCCCTTGGCTGTGTTAGAAGGCGTTGGAAGAAAGAGCATGCGAAGCATTTTTGGTTTGCGTGAGAGGGAGGAGTTTTTTGAAGCATGTGGTGTCTTTCCCTCCCAAACGAGCCTATAGCTCGTGCTACAACTTAACCGCAGTTAAGGCGCTGAGCAAGGAGGCATCGAGGGATCAAATCCCATCAAGGACAAAGGCAAGTTAATATATTTTTTTTATATTTTATTTTTCTAAAGTTGCCCTAGGAGAAATAAGGGTTGTGATGCACTTTAGGAAAAAGAGAAATTTCTGGTGATTTTCCTTTTGGAAGTATATCATATTATATATGGTTGGAAAGCTTATTTCAAGTGCTATTTTATTAAATTGCTTAGAGGGATAAATAATTTATTTGTAAGGAGATATTTCTGATTTTGTAAAGGGGTTAAAAAGTGAAGGTTGCTTTGTTCTTTTTCAAAGGGGATTAATTCTTTCATGAGGGGACATGGTGTATTTTTTTGAGTAGGAGTAATAAGGTGTTATTTGGATATTATTTTTTTTTTATTAATCAAGATCTCTAACCCCTATTGAAAGTTTAAAAAGAGAGTTTGTTGAGTGTGGAATATTTAGTGGACAACTAATAAAGTATCAAAAAGGTATGAGCAATATTCTCCATTGACTTTGTTTATGGTGGTTTATTTATAAAATATCATTGGAGAGAAAAGGATTGATTGTGGTTTCCTTTTTGAAAGTGGTTGGTTGAATGCTTCAAGGTTTTCTGGTTTGAGATTTGTGATTAAACCTTGTTTTATAAGCATTGTTGTTAAAGACCATTGCTTGTACAAAGAACTTGAACTTGAGTTAGAGGAGAACATGAGTATCATTGTTTTTTTTTGAAAAAATTGAAAAAAAACTTGTATTAAAACAAAGATCAGTTACAATTGGGAATAGAAACTTCCCAGCCAAAAACAAAGAAAGCACTTGATTACAAGAGAAGAGGAAGCTTTACAATGGAGCCAAATATCTTGAACCAATAACAAGCTAGCTGAGGGAGCTGATTGGTCTGTTACAACAACTTGTCACGAAATTGCGTCGCAATCATCGACTTCACCTTTGGCCACAGAAAATCTACAAGTCATGAAATCGTGACACAAACCTCCTTTGACCGCAAAAAGTCAACCTGTCACGAAATCGCGACAACAATCCTCCCTTGGCTGTGATGGAGCAACATGTCACAAAATCGTGACACCTTTCCACCCTTGGCCGCGATGGAGCAACATGTCGCAAAATCGTGACAACTTTTCTCCCATGGCCGCGATGAAGCTACATGTCACAAAATCGTGACACCTTTCCACCTTTGGCCGTGATGAAGGAACATGTCACGAAATCATGAAAACTTTCCTCTCTTGGCCGTGATGAGGCAACATGTCGTGAAATCGTGACTCCTTTCCAACCTTGGCCGCGACTGAGCAACATGTCACGAAATTGTGACACCTTTCCTCCCTTGGCCGCGATGGCGCAACATGTCGTGAAATCGTGAAAACTTTCCTCCAACAACCGTGACGGCACAACATGTCGTGATATCATGACAACTTTCCTCTAGCGACCGCAATGGTGCAACATGTCACGATATCGTGACAACTTTCCTCCAGCGGCCACAACGGTGCAAGATGTCATGATATCGCGACAACTTTCCTCCAGCGGCCATGACGACACAACATGTCGTGATATCATGACAAATTTCCTCCAGAGACCGTGACAACGCAACATGTTGCGATATCGTGACAACTTTCCTCCAGCGGTTGCGATGGCGCAACATGTCGCGATATCGCGACAGCTTTCCTCCAGGGGCTGCGACGGCACAACATGTTGCGATATCGCGACAACTTTCCCACAGCGGCCGCAACGGTGCAACATGTCACGATATCATGACATATTTCCTCCAGTGACCGCGATGACACAACATGTCATGATATCGCGACAACTTTCTCCAGCGGTCGCGATGGCGCAACATGTCGTGATATCATGACAACTTTCCTCCAAGGACCGTGACGGCGCAACATGTCGCGATATCGCGACAACCTTCCTCCAACGGCCACGATGGCGCAACATGTCACGATATCGTGACATGTTTCCTCTAGTGTTCGTGACGGTGCAACATGTCGCGATATCATGACAGCTTACCTCCAATGGCCGCGACAACGCAACAGGTCGTGATATCGCGACAAAAACCACCCTTTACTTTTTTTTAATCATTGGCTCAAGGATCTATCAAGGCCCTGCCTAATCACCTCATCCTCAATAGGCATGTCACTGTGCAACTGCACCCCTACCTCTTTCTCAGCACCCATCTTAGCCAGGAAATTGGCCACTTTGTTTAAATCTCGACTCACATAAACTGGAATCACATCATCTAATTCCCTCCATAATTCCTTGATTTGAGAGACAAAAATTCTCAACCTCCAAGCTTTCATCACAAATTTCCTCATGCAGTCTAGAGCTCCAACCAGAATTTGAGAATCATATTCAAGAATTATCCTCCTATGGCCCTGAGTAACTACCCAAATAGAAGCAGATTTGATAGCAATGGCTTCTGCTTCATTGTTTGTGGCTCTTCCCAAGCCTTGCAGTTCCTAATAGAGCACTGATCCCTCATGATTCTGGTAGACCACGCCAATTCCGCACTACCCGGATTGCCCTTTGCAGCTCCATCAATATTGATTTTAATCCAACCTTCTGGGGGTGGTTTCCAACTAGCTCTGTCCTATCCCTCTTGCTTTTCAACTCCCTCTTCCAATGGCCCAGGACCAACCCGAGTTTCCTCTTTAGCGTAGACGGCAACAGTTTTTGTGACTTTGCTCCAAATGACCTGCCAAACTCCATCTAGCAAGGAAAATGTTTCTCTAAAAATTTTAGCATTTCTCTCAAACCACACTTGCCACCAAATGAAGTATAATCCAAGCTCCCAACCAATTTGAAAATCTTTAGATTTAAATCTACCCCTCTTCCATCTTTCCCAAATATTAGTCCGATTCATGTCACCATTAACCTAGATTTTATAGTGAGAGAACCATCGCTTCCAAATCTGATGCGTGAAAGGGCACTCAAACATCGGGTGATCACTGTTTCCTCGTTCTTGTGGCATAAAACACATTGAGATGGACCGATGATTCCTCTACATCTGAGATTGTCAAAAGTGAGAATTCCATTGTGCATAAACTGCTAGGCAAAAAAGTTTACTTTCGGCCAACCCTTGGAGTGCCAAATCTTTCTCCAATCCTCAATCGGATAAGAATGGGGGGGAGGCTCTGGAAGGATCTTATCATATCCGTCCTTCACTGTATATACACCAAGGCTCCCATAGCCCCAAGCTAATTCATCCTCCTCGTCTCTCCCTGTGAGAAACCTTTCTGTCAAGATTTTGGTCAAGATGGGTGCCAACTCCGGGGGGATTGAAATTGGCCACTCCTCCAACCTCTTAAACTTCTTAAACTTATACTCCCCCAGCTGAGTAGTGTTGAAATAACTTTCAATTTGGACCAACCCTTGGTTTCTATGGTAGATTTTATTGGTAGTAATTCAGAAAATTCAACAATGATGGGTGGGTACTGATCCCATGAATCGGTCCAAAAACAAGCCTTCTCCTCTCTCCCCACTTTTCAAAATAATTGGTCTTTAATAACCTGAGATCCTAGCTTGAGAGCCTGCCACACTAAGGATCCAGTACCATCCACAGGGAAACGGCCCACCTCATTGGGGTTAACATGACCCAAATATTTACTAGATAGGATTCTACTGAATAAGGAAGTTGGTTGGGAAATCCACCTCCAGTACAACTTTCTAGCCAAAGCTTTACTATTTAACTTAGATCCTCTCAGTCCTAGCCCACCTTTTCCCTTAGGCTGGGTGAATTTATCCCAACCCACTAAGGCCCACTTTCTCTCTCCCTTTGCTCCTTCCCACAAAAACTTTCTAGCCATCTTGTCCAACTCTTTCCATATTGTAAGCGGGGCAGCCAGGATAGAAAATTTGTAGATTGGCATGGCTTGAATGACTGACTGTAAGAACATTAATCTGCCACCATAACTTAACCACTTGTGAGACCAGTGATTAATTATGTCCTTGATACACTCCAGCAAATTCCTCCAAGTGTCTAATTTTAGCTTCTTAAAGTGCAAGGGGATCCTCAAGTAGACCACAGGGAGAGAAGTCCTAGTGAATCCCAGGATTTCTAAAATTCTATTCTGAAGCCTTTGCTCTAGATTAAAAAATACCACTTTGGATTTCTTGTCATTAATGACCTGTTGAGTAGCCCTGAGATAGACATTAAGAGTATCCCTAATCATTCTTGCTTCCCTAAAGCTGACCATTCCCATAAAACCAGTGTCATCCATAAACTGCAGGTGCGTTAAAACTTCGTCCCCCACCCTAATACCCAATAATCTGCCTTGCTGTCTTCTCCTCAAGAAAATTTTTCCAAGACCTTCAGCCAAAATGAGAAAAATATAAGGATAACAAGGATCCCCTTGGCAAAGACCTCGAGAAGCTCCAAAAGGTTGCAAAGGAAGGCCCTTGATTAGAAC
This sequence comes from Wollemia nobilis, assembly GCA_028583015.1. Lineage (NCBI taxonomy): Eukaryota > Viridiplantae > Streptophyta > Pinopsida > Araucariales > Araucariaceae > Wollemia > Wollemia nobilis. The sequence continues at coordinate 8,659,943 of JAQPPZ010017110.1, forward strand.
AAAGTAAGTCGGGGAAGAGACACAAATCATGACCCTCTCTATCCAATCCTGAGAGAAACCAAAGGTAGCCATCATTTTGGCCAGGAAACTCCATTCAACCCTTTGCCATGTCCAATTTTATGAACATCCCTTTATTCCCATAAGTGTGCATTGAATGGATTGCTTCCTGGGCCAGAACCACCCCATCCAGAATTTGCCGACCCTTAACAAAACCCCCTTGCTCAGAGGAGATAATGTTGTGAAGAAGAGGTTTTAGGTGCTCAGCCATTACCTTTGTGATTGTACAGCACATTACATAAGGCAATAGGCCTATAATCTGAAATATGAACCCCCTCCTCACATTTTGGAATTAAGGTAATGAAAGTGTGGTTTATAGCTTTAAGCATTCTCTTATTTTCTCTGGATTTTTCAACAGCAGCCCTAACATCTTCCTCTAATTAGTCCCAAAAAGCCTAAAAAAACTCAATAGGGAAACCGTCTGGACCTGGAAATTTACCAGTGCTCATTCCAAAGACCACAATTTTCAATTCATCTCTATCAATGGGTCTGAGGAGGGCCTGATTTTCATCCTCATAAATAATAGCAAGTATGACAGAAATAACTTCATTTTGGGCCTCTACATCTTGAACCACACTTTCCTTAAAAAGCTTTGAGAAATAATCCATAGCATGGGAATGTATACCTAGAAGTGTATCAAAGGAATGACCATTATCATCTTGAAGGGCCTCCATCTTATTCATCTGTCTTCGAGCACAAGCAGTCCGATGAAAGAATTTTGTATTTTTGTCCCCTTCTAATAACCAGGTGGTTCTTGCTCTCTACCGCCAATAGGTCTCCTCCTGGTTGTCAATGTCCTCCACCGCTGTACGCAAGGCATCATCCTCAGCTTTGAGCTGGTCTGTAATTACTCCTTCTCTGAACTGTTTTTGGACCTCATCCCATCTGGCCACCAATGGAGCTCTTTGGTCCTAGAAGTCGGTTTTATTAACATGCCTCCAACACTTCAACTGAGCTTTGACATATTGAAGTTGTTTGTGGATTCTGAACATTGCTCTCCCATAAGTTGGGCGGCCTTCTTCCCACCACTATGGAATTTTCTCCTGAAGTTCTTCTTTCTAAAGCCAAAAATTCTCAAATTTGAAAGGTTTGTGATGCTGCCCCATCCTAGTCCCGCCTTCCAACAGAATGGGACAGTGATCAAAGACTGGGCATTCTAAAATTTGAAATTTTATATTCCATTTTACAAACGCCTCCTCTAAAACCAGAAAACGATCAAGCTTAACCTTCCTACTATGAGGCTCCTGCATTTTATTAGTCTAAGTGAAGTTAATGCCGGGACATTTAATGTCCACTAAGCGCAAAGCCTGGACTTGGGCAATCATGAACCGGTCCCCTAGGTCCAAAAATGGAGCTCCCCCTTCCTAGTCTCTAGAAGATAATTTAGCATTAAAATCACCCGCTATAATCCAGTCTAAATCTCCCCTTGAGGTTCGCATGTTCTGCATAGCCTTCCATTGTCGCCTCTGACCATCTAGGTTTTGAGACCCATAAAATTTTGTGATTAGAACATGTTTCGCAGTGACATTATTCCTAAAAAGAGAAGTGAGAACCCCTCTCCAGGCAAGATGTTCTATTGCAGACCATTCAAGAGAGTTCTACAAAGTAACAATCCCCCCTGAGGCACCTTGGGTAGCCACATCCATATGTCCAGCACCCCTCCAAATTTTGTTGACTATTTTGGACATAAGATCTAAAGACATCTTAGTCTCCTATAAAAGCAAAAAATCAGTGTTATGATTCTCTAAAAGTCTTCGGACAACAGATTGATGGGTTCTACTGTTTAAAACCCTCACATTCCATGATTGTATAATCATTGGTTACCTTGGGAGCAATAAGAGTCTATTGTCCTCACCGATCCTCCCGTGATCAATCTATCTCCTTGGGCTGCTAGAAACTCCTTATTGGATCTTCTACCTACTCCTTGAGAGTTGTTTTTTTATCTTTTTTCTACCTGGGTTATCCCTAGAGTTGGCCTTTCCCTATTTTTCTCTGGTATTCCCATACTGACATCCTAAGATACTGTCTGCTCCTGGTTATGCACTACCAAAGCACCTGAGCACACTGGCTGTGATACCTCACAGGGATCAACTACTCGCTATATGACAGGAGAAGAAGAGAGAGGGAGTTGCCTCGAGAATATTAGAAGTTTCCTTAAAACCCTCCATGCCCTCCATAAATTGTTCCTCTTCGTCAACCGGTGACTTAAATATCTCATACCTATTGGCAGATCTGAGATGGGATTGCTCCTTTCCCTCTTTTTTCTTTGTCCGTATTTTTCTTCTGGGTTGTTCAAAACCCTCTCTCTGAGCATCCTGGCCCTGAACGGTCCTATTAGAACCTGTATTAAGAGTTGCCTTGTCCTCTTTAGGCTGGTTTGGTACTCCTGAAGGGGCCTCCACTTTAGCAATCATATTATTAGGGCAAAAATGGGCCAAATGTCCATGTTTGTGACAAACCCTACATCTAAAGGGTAGGACCTCATAGTCCAGTTGTTGAATCCAGGAGAGACCTACCAGTTCAATCTCCATCTCTATCGACAAAGGCGGGCTGAGATCCATCTCCACACATATTCTAGCATACACCGCCATGCTCCCTTCAAGTGTGTCTCTGGAAACACCCAGATGTCTACCAATGGAATTGCCAATCCTTGCCAACACCTGCTCACTCCAGAATTCCATTGGGAGAGCATATAGACGGATCCAAACTGGGACAGCAGTAGGTTCAACATGGGGATCGAATCCCACTCTCCATGGCTGAACAAATAGCCCTGTCGGGCCATGACTTTTCTTCTCTGACTCAAAAGCCTTATTTTTATCAGCCAAAGACAGAAAGCTAATAATTAAATATCCATTGCTAATAAACCACAATGAACACTCACCATGAGGCTCCCAGTTTTGGCGGATCCAAGAGTGCAAAAAATTTAGAGAAGGACGTATCCCCATGAACTTGCAGATTAGATCATGATCAGCTCTATAGATGATTGATTCCTCAACCATACTTGGATGAATGACTATTTTTGGCCTGGTTTTGGCCTACGACAAACAACCTTTCACACAAAATGCTGCCAACTTATTCCCAGTAGCCGTGAAGAGCATTTTGTATGCCATTTTTTGAGCTTCGACATTTTTTGGAAAAGAGTTTTCTTTAAACAAGTCTGCATAAGAGCTGGTACTCCCTAAAAAAGGAGCTGGAGAAGTCCCCATTGGACTCTCCTGGGGCACCGATCTAACCTTCAGAACCACCGTACCCCGAAGGCACTTCTGCAATCCAACTGATGCCCAAGAATATTCGAAGTTCTAGAAACCCTAGTTCAGAGGAAAAAATTGCCAGAGCTCATTTTCCCGCCTTTTCATCATTTCAATAATAAAATACAGGCCATCAACATGAGTATCATTGTTATGTGAGAGTTATTGTTGAGTATTGTTGGAAAAATTTTGAGTAGATTGATTCATGATTGAACTAGGGTTTGTGAGAAAAAGTTATTCCTTAAGGTGATTGGTTGAGTTGAGTTGATTGAGCCTAGTCAAGTGATTGTGTGAAGTGGTTGTTCAAGTTCCATGAAACAAATTTCTATATTCTGATTTGAGTTGAGTTTGAGTTGAGAAATAAATTGATTTTGTGAATAGAACATATTGAGTCTCTAACAATTCTCTTTATGCTTCTATAATATTGAGCTGAGTTGAGATTGATTTGATTTGAGTTGAGTTGAGATTGATTTGAGTTGAGATCATTGTGGATCATTGTTGTCATCCATTGAAGAGTGCATTATCATTCATTATTGAGTTCATCATTGAGCCTTGCCTTCATATATTTGTGGATGATATTTGAGTGCTACTTGATAATGATTGATTGAGCCTTTGAGAAGGCTTTTGGGATAGATTTCTGGACAGATTTGAGGTAGCTTTTGTGCATGATTGATTGAGCCTTTGAGAAGGCTTTTGGGACAGATTTCTGGACAAATTTGAGGCAGCTTTTGTGCATGATTTATTGAGCCTTTGATAAGGCTTTTGGGATAGATTTATGGACATATTTGGGATAGATTTGAGCAAGTTATTTGTGATATTTCTAAGTAGATTTTGAGAAAGTTCTTTGTGAGATTGCTAAGCAGATTTTGAGCAAGTTCTTTGTGAGCTTGCTAGAGTAGATTTTGAGCAAGTTCTTGGTGAGCTTGCTAATCAAATTTGAGCAAGTTCTTGGTGAGCTTGCTAGATCATATTTTGAGCAAGTTCTTGGTGAGATTGCTGGATCAAATTTGAGCAAGTTCTTGGTGAGCTTGTTGGAGCAGATTTGAGCAAGTTCTTGGTGAGCTTTCTGGAGCAGATTTTGAGCAAGTTCTTGGTGAGCTTGTTGGAGCAGATTTGAGCAGGTTCTTGGTGAGATTGTTGAAGCATATCAGTGGATTTTCTATCTGAGCAGATCAATGGATTGCCTACCTGAGCCGATCAAGATTGCCTACCTGAGCAGATTAGTGGATTGCCTAATTGAGCAGATTAGTGGATTACCTTGTTGAGTAGATCAGTGGATTGCCTACCTGAGTAGACTAGTGGATAGCCTAGCTTTGAGTAGATCAAATTAATCATTTGTATTGGGATAAGGATCCCTATTTCTTTGTGAAATATTATAAGGATATTATCTTGTGGACTACCCCACATCGGGGGAACCATTTTAAATATTGTGTCTCAATTGTGTGTGGTGATTTGTGCTCTTGCTTACTATTGCTATCTATGTCATTAATGCACACTGCTATATTTGGTTATTGTAATTAAGGACACTAATTGATATTGGTTTGGAAATAAAGTAAAAAGTGGACGCTATACTGTTCACCCCCCTCTTAGTATAAGCTTGTGTTCTTCAGTTCCAACATCTAGTTGTTACAGGCTAGATAAAAATCCATATGCAATATCCATAATTGCCATTTTCAAGTATTTTAAGATAGAGCATAGAAATAAAAAAATTGGGTATTTGAATATTATTAATGATGATTGTAGAAGGGGAAATTTGTGCACTGCATACGATTCTCAATTGGATCCAATGGAATTCAAGGTGACTATGTTGGTTGTTATATTCTCTACACTCAGGACACAAAGAAAGGGTTCACCAGGAATGATTTTAGGACTTGCTCCAAGTCTAGGGTGGAAATGTTTAATGTGTGATTTAAGAAAACACCTATGTTTGGCCTTTCTAAACTAAACTATGGAAATGAAAGAACAATGCAAAACACACAAGATGCAAGAAGACAATGACTAACCCTAATATGATTCTTTGATTCAATGATATCTAACCCTAGGTTGTAAGAGATGAAATCCTTTTCTTTGAGCAAGGGACCAAGGGAATGCACAAACAAGACTAAACCCTAGATGCAAAACTAGGTGTCTTTTTCCTTTTAAATGCCTAGAAAGCAATCAAATATTTTTCTTTTTTACTTATAACCTAGGTTTTGAACAAGAATAACAAAAAATAAGCAAAACACAACCTAAAAGCTTTACTTAGGGCACTTATCTGATCCGGTGTTTGATCCAAGCTTTATCTTGCATCCAAAATATCCCACAACTTCAAATTTGCAAAATAGCTTCACAAAAACCCTAGAAAATATGGTCAACATTTGGGGGCCTGCTTAGGCCACTGTAAGACTGAGCTTGGAGGCACAACAGTCAAGCCCCCTAGGTCCTTTTAGTTGACCATTTGAAATAAAATGAGCTTTGACCTTTGGAACAAACACAGTGAAATATGATAGCATGGAACAGTAAATGAAATGCAAATAAAATGGACACAATGCTTGAACAAGAATGTAACTTTGAAACCTAGGGTTTGGGAACAAGTGATTACCCCAAGCTAATGTGATATGAAATGCAAGTAAAATAGAATGATGGAAATTTTAACATAGCATAAATAGAGATGAAATAGTTTGTAATAGGTACGTAAATCAAAACCCTAGAATTTTGGAATAAAAAATCACCCCAAATTCTACCTAGACCAAATCCATGCCCTGTAAATTACCGAGCGCATATTCGATAACAAAGAAGTGAAAGCAGAATGCCCTATGGGCAAAAGTAAAGCTTTCACCAAATTTATTCCCTGTAGTAGATGAAGCGTAGATTCAAACAAAGGGTTCTAAAACCCTAAAATAGAGATAAAAATATAACAAAATATAGAATGAATAAATTAAATGAACTAATGAATGCAAAGGAACAACCTGGTGATCTTGTGGAAGAAGCAAGAGAAAATGTGGAAGACCTCTCCTCCTTCAAGAAGACAAGTTGTCATCAAGGCTTTCTCCACTTGCAGATCATAAGGAACACACCAACAATAGAACACCAAAGCACCAAGAGCACCAGAATATTGCCAAAAGAATTCTTATTTTACATGAACTTTCTTAGATTACTAGCTTGTAATTCCAAAAAATTATTGGGGAGAAAAGGAGGTCCAATCCCTTTATTTATAGAGGGTTTGGAGGGCTAAAAGGTGGGAAAATAAAAATTAACCTTGATTAAGTCGATGCCCCAAAAAGGTTAGCTTAAAATTTAGGTTTTTTCAAGAAAAACCCTAAATTTATCGAATTTACACCCCATAATTTACTAAGCGTAGATTCAATCAAGGTTAAGAAAAGCAAGGCAAAACACAAGAAAAAGGGGCCAAACTTGCTCCTAGCAAGTTTGAGAGCCTCCCAAAGGAACCTAAGGAAAAATGACTCATTTGGGTGGGTCAATTTTTTGTGTCTACATTTTACCCCCTCTTTGATGCATTTATGGCCTAATAAATGCATCAAAGAAAGATGTAGACACCTATGGGGAAAAAATGGCAAACACAAGGAAAAAGGGGTGGTCAATTTAGAAGAAAGGGGTGGTGCAAAAATGGTGTCATTCCAGACACTTTGAATATTTTACATACAAATTGAGGCATTAGGGACATTAATGCCTCTCAAGCTAGGGTGCCCCCTCGAGTTTTGAAAGGAATGTAAAATTCCTAAGGAAACTTGAAATGATGGACTCAGAAGAAAAGAGAGCAACAAACAATGAAAAAGAAAAAAGGTATCAAAAGGAAGAGAGGAGAGAGAAAAGGATACACAAAGAAAGAAATATTAGACTTTAATCATATTGTTAAGTGTTTTTTTATCACAAACATAATGAATGAACTAAATGAGATGCATGAATGAATATAATTGATGTGATGAATGTAAAATGAAATGCATGAGTGAGCAGGAGAAAGAAGAAAGAATAGAAAGAAAAGAGAAGGGAAGAAGGAAACAAATGGTGATAGAAGAAAGAAAGGTGGAAGAAGAAGAAAGCAAAGCTTTGAAAGGTCAAAATGAAGAAAAAGAAAAACAAGAGTGAAACCCTTGTAAGGATGTGTGCTCACAAATGATCGAATGGAGGTTACCCCTCGCTTGTGGCCATGAAGCTATCCTATAAGGGTGTTATGCTCAAAAATATGGATAGGTGTGGAGTAATACCTACTATGGGTGGTGCTCGCTAATGGCCAAATATGAAGAGATATACCCACTAGGATGTATGCTCACAAATGATCAAATGGAGGCTACCCCTCGCTCGTGACCATGAAGCTATCCCATATGGGGTGTTGAAATGATGTGATTGATGTTGCCAAAATGAGTACTACCTAATAGGGGTGTGGTGTGTGCAAAATGATGTATGAGCGAAGCAAAAGTAAATCAAAATAGTGTGAGTGTGTGCATGTGTTAGAAGAAGATAGAAGAAAGCAAGAGAAGCAAAAAGATAGTGTGTGTGTGCATCCTTAGTGAAATCTCAAGAGCTAAGAGGTGTGCATAAGATAGTCAGTGGTCATATGAATATCATAAATGATATTCATACAGTATCTACCCTATATCATGAGGACCACTTAAAACTAAAATACCAATAGATGTGAAAAATATAAGAAGGAACGTATATCCTTTGTCTTGATGAAAAGAAGAAAGAAAACATGCAAAGGACAAGGATATACAAAAGAAGAACTATATCCCTTGACTTGGAGAAAATTTTGATGATCATTTTATACTTTCAAGGTCAAGGAATATAAGAGAAGGAAGAGAAGAAGAAATGGATGAAATGCAAAGATGAAAATGTGTGGAGATGAGCCCTAGGTTGGGGATTCACTAGGCATCAGAGCCCTAGTATGAGTGCAATGCATGTGAGCTAAGACCTAACTAGGTGTCATCACTTACCATTATCACAAAATCCCCAAAAATCTATATGATCAAGGCAATGATATGACAAGCAAAATGCTAAGTGGAATAGAATTTCAAGAAAACCATACAAAATATGATAGGTAGTCATGCAGTATGAATAAGCAAACCAAATGCAAGTATGAAAACTAATATAAATGCTATATAAAAATGTAAAGTGCCAAGTTATGCATAGTATCTCTTTAGATGCATTATGTTCATTGGTTCTTTAAGTTCTTTACCATCTAAAGAAGCTAAACGATAGGCCCTTGAACCAAACTTGGTTATTATGATAAAGAGGCCTAACCAATTAGGTTGAAACTTACCTTTAAGATCTGAATGAGCATTGGTGTTCTTCTAGTTTTCCTTGAGGACAAGGTCCCCAACATCAAAATAATGATTGTGAACTCTCTTGGAATAATATCACTTGAGCCTATTTTGATAGGCTCAAAAATGCTCTAAGGCATGAATGCACTTTTCATCCAACAACTCCAATTGGTGCAAATGATCGAAGTGATACTCATCGTCGATCGAGGCATCTTGCAACAAGATGTACAATGAAGGAACCTCTAACTCGAATGGAAAGACCACCTCAATCCCATAGACCAAGATGCATGGAGAAGCACCTGTAGGAGTTTGCACACTAGTACGATAGGCCCATAGGGCTAGATAAAGTTGGATATGCCAGTCATGACCGGTCTTACTAACCAACTTCTTGAGAACCTTGATCAAAGACTTGTTGGATGCTTCAGCTTGTCTATTACCCTAGGGGTAATATGGAGTTGACCACCTGTGTTGAATCTTGTACTTAGCACAAATTTTATGGACATCCTTGTTCTTGAAAGGAGTGCCATTGTTAGAAATAATCATCGAAGGAATCCTAAACCTACAAAGGATCTGGTTAAAGATGAACTTGGAGATCTGAGCTCTAGTCACCATGGCCAAGGGTATGGATTTGAACCATTTAGTGAAGTACTATATCATTGTTATGATAAACTTGTGACCATCAAATGACATGGGGTTAATCTTCCCTATGATGTCTAATCCCCACATGGAAAATGGCCAAGGGGAAGAAATAACCTAAAGGTGTTGAGAAGGAGCATGAACAAGGTTGTCATGGCATTGACACTTGTTGCAACATCAAACATGGTCACATGCATCTTTCTCCATGGAAGGCCAATAATACCCCATTTAAAGGAGCTTTTTGGAAATGGCATTACCGCTAAAATGACCTCCACATGAACCTTCATGAGCCTCACTAAGAGCTAGTTGGGCTTCATCAAAGTTAAGGCATCATAAGAGGATACCTTCAAAAGAATGTTAATACAAAGTATTACCAATTATAATGAATCGACACACTCTTTTGCACAAAATCTTATACTGATTATGATCTAAACCATCAAGAATCGAACCATCCTTAAGAAAATTAAAGATGTTAATATACCATGGCTCAGATGGGGAAGCTTTGATGGTCAAAACATCTAATGAAACAAGACAAGAACCGAGCGATACGGGCTCTCAGAGTTGTCTAATGATAATCAATGCTTGATCATCTTCCAACTCCAAAGGAAACAAGGATGCAATAATGGCCATGGCATCCACATGGTGGTTGGAGGATCTAGGGATAGACTCTATGGTCACTCGATCGAACATGAAAAAAATCTTGGTGACAATCTCTTTGTAAGGTTTTAGCTTATCATCCCAAGTCTGATAAACATCATTAATCTGATTGACCACAAGTTGAGAGTCACCAAATATTAAGAGAACTCTAACCTTCAAGGCTAAGGCTACTCTAAGACCAAGGATCAAAGCTTTGTATTTTGTAGTGTTGTTTATGCAAGAGAAGCAAATCTTGAAGGAAAGGGGGATGAGTTATTTTTGTGGGGTAACTAGAATGACTCCAGCACCAATGCCCTTTATGCATCAGGCTCCATCAAAAAACAAAGTCCAAGACTCTAGCTCTTTGGCCTCTATGCCAAAGCACTCATTGAGAAACTCGATGACCAAAGGATGGGAAGCTTCTAGGGGAGTGGAGGCTAATTGATCAGCAATCACTTAACCCTTGATAGCCTTTTGACCTATGAAAGTGAGGTCAAACTCACTAAGGGCTAAAACCCACTTAGCAGCTTGACCTAAAAGGTGGGGCTTAGACATTAAGTAATGCAAAGGATCAAACTTTGCAACCACCAATGTCTTATGGTTGAGCATGTAGTGTCTTAGCTTTTGGGAAGCAAACACTATGGCAAGGCAAAGCTTCTCTAAGGGAGTGTATCGGGTTTCATAGCTAACCAAGGTTCTATTGATATAGTAGATAGCTTGCTCTTTATTTTGATCATCATGTTGAGCCAACAAGGCTCCCAAAGTGTGAGTTGTGGCTGCTATGTAAAGCATCAAATGCTTATCCAGTCTAGGGAGAACTAAGATAAGGGAGGAAGTGAGATACCTTTTGAGTTCATCAAAAGCTTGTTGACACTCAGAATCCCATTAGAACACAACATCTTTCTTAAGAAGCTTAAGAAAGGGTTGATACTTATCGGCTAACTCGGCTATGAACCGACGAATAGCTTGAAGCCTCCCTTGCAAGCTATGCAACTCAATCAGGGTGCGGGGAGGAGGCATGTCAGTGATAGCTGCTATCTTAGTGGGGTCCACTTCAATACCTCACCTAGAAATGATGAAACCCAACAACTTGCCAGATGTGACTCCAAACACACACTTGGAGGGCTTAAGATGAACCCTGAACTATCGAAGCCTTTCAAAAATTTATCTTAGATCATGAACATGATCCTGTCAATGTATGGAATGACCCAGGAGATCATCCACATAGTCTTATAAAATATCATGCATCATGTCATGAAAAATATAAGTCATAGCCCTCTGATATGTGGCACCAATATTCTTCAAGCCAAAAGGCATGACTTTATAATAGAAGGTACCCCATGGTGTGATGAAAGTTATCTTGGCTTGGTCCTTAGGGGTAACCATGATTTGATTGTATCCTGAAAAACCATCCATGAGCGAAAGCATGCCACATTTGGTGGTGAAATCTATGATCATATCTATGTTGGGAGAGGAAAATCATCCTTAGGATATGCTAAGTTAATGTCCCAAAAGTTGGTACATATTCTGATTATTCCTATCTTTTTAGCCACAGGAACGATGTTGGAGATCCAATCAGAATAGTCGATAGCTTTGATAAATTCAATGTCAAGGAGTTGTTGGAGCTCCTCCTTGACTAAAAGGGTGACCTTAGGATGCATCTTCCTAAGTTTCTACTTAACAAGCTTAGCACTAGGCTTCACTACCAAATGATGCATAACAAGGGAGGGATCAAGCCCTGGCATGTTGGCATATGACCAAGCAAAAATATCATGAAATTCTTTCAACAAATTGGTCAATTACTCCTGCTCATCCATGGACAAGGCTTTACCTAGCTTAAGGATTCTAGGGCTCTCCTCAGAACCTATGTTAACATCTATGGTCTCCTCAATGAGAATGGATGACTCATCCTCAAGAGGAGGTGGGGTAGGAATCACTCCTAGTTGCTCAAGGTCCTCGGGAGACATAGAACCAAAGTCCTCTTAAGAACTAGAAGACTCAACCTACACAATACAAGGGACTGACCCATCAAAGAAGAAGCTATTCTGAAGGATATCCTCATGAGCCATGTCACAAAGAGTGTCACCTTCAACATACTCCCCTAGGGTCACAACTAACTCAAGATGCACCAAAGTTACCACATTGCAAAATGAAATGTTTGAGGGATAAGGGGGGCCCTCATCCTCATCACTCCACTCCAAGCCTTGATGATCTAAATATTCAGCATAAGTAACAAGGTGATCATCATTATCAAAGGGTAAAGGTTGGTTTTTATGAGGGATGTAGCCTATGCCACATCTCCTAGGCTAAGGCTAATTTCCAAAGGTTCTTGAATACCTTTCTATCATGGCCCCAAACCTTTACCTATATATCCCATACTAGATAGGATTTGCTTGGGAAGTGGGTAATCATTGGATAGGTAACAATGGGTAAAATAATGCTCTACGGGAAGAGGGTTGCTACCACAAATATTTTCTTCGAGAGAGATTCTTACAAAGATAAAGGTACACATGCCAATGTGTACAACTTCACCTTTCTTATAGGGTAAACCCATAGTCCTTGGTGAAGGTGGTAGCTTGGCAAGATCCAGAAGAGGTTTTGAAAGAAAAGGATTGACTTGATCCTGTGATGAAACATTGATGAGTGGTTCCTCACTCACCTTTAGATTTTCAAATTGCTTGGTTATGTGAGATGAGGAAACTAATGGACATAAATTGAGATGGATCAAGTTTGCTCAACCATTGAACAATATTGGAATGGATGAGGATCACCCAGAATGGTGACAAGTTGATCCTTGAATTTGAATTTCAAATATTGATGAAAAGTAGAAGGGACAACCCTCATCGCATGAATCTAAGGGTGTCCAAGAAGAAGATTAAAATATGTAGGGTAAGACACCACATAGAACAAGGTATCTAAGATCTTAGGTCCAACCCTAAGGGGGAGAGATATAACACCGCAAGCCTCTTGGGACTCATTGTTGAAAGCTTTGATGATGATATTGGATTTAGTTAAATCTTCCTCTTTTAATCCAAATTTTTGGAAAAACTGATAGGTGCATAAATTGAAGGAAGAACCATTATCAATCAAAATTCGCTTAATAAATGTTTCCCCAATAAATGTAGTAATATAGAGGGAAGAATCCCCTCATAGGTTTGAGGAAGGAATATCATCATCCAAAAATGTGATATGATGTATCTCCAAGAGAAACAAGAACTATAACATTAAGGAAATATCTTGAGGAACAAATTGTTGTCTTAGAAGCTTCAACAAGGCTTCCCTATGAATAGGAGAAGTTTGCAAAAGTTCTAAGAGGGAGATCTTAGCTGGGGTACTAGCTAATTGTTGTTGAATGTCAAAGGAGACTTTAGGTTGTGGCTTCAACACTAAAGGTGAGGTTTCTACCCTTGTGCTCCTTTTTTGGGTACTCTTCAAAACTAAGGGAGGTTTTGAAGGTGGGTTGGATGAAGAACTCATCTCCTATTGAGAGTGTTGAGTTAGTTGAGCTTGAGCTTGTTGCCTTGTAGTTATTGCTATCATACCAACCATATTATCATAGGGAGGTGGCACATTATGATATGACACTTGATTAGCTGCCTATTGACCATGCTTAGGTAGGGGGTCTTGGAAGATCCCCATGTCTTGATTAGTTGTGGGTGCTTGTTGAGTAGGAGGTTGATTGTTTGTTGGAGGATTGGGTTGAGAACCTTCTATAACAAGGCATCCTTCATCAATTAGGTCTTGAACCACATGTTTCAACCTCTTACATCCATTTGTCATGTGCCCCTCCACTCTATGATATTCATAATGTTGACCAGGCTTATACCAATCAGCCATGGTATCTGGTTACCTTATGGGAGGTAACTCAATCATGTTAGCTTCCAAAAGCTACTTTAGGACCACATTCATAGGTATATTGAGTCTTGTGAACTTCCTTGGTGGGGGTTTTTGGGGTTGGTGAAGCACCATCTTTTGTAGGGTGTTAACAACACTATTAACAGGCCTACTATCCATTACCCCATCACCAACTACATGCTTGTTCTTATACTATGCTTTCATGGTCCTATCTTCCTTTATCTTAAGTTGACCTCTTCGAATAAGGGCTTGCTCTACCCTTCTTGCTAGATCTATTGCTTGGTCAAAAAAGGTGATAGTTGTTTCTAATTCATAAGATATTTTCTCTTGTAAATTTCCAAAAGATATCTCAAGCAGTCTCAAGGAGGTATATATCTCAAGCGTCCAACTAGACTCCTCCAACGAGACAAAAATTTTAAAAAAATTTCATCTTTACCTTGTTTTAACATATAAACATCTTTCATAGTCACATTATTTTCAACATAAGCTCCAAACTGTTGAACAAATATTTTAGTTGTCTCTTCAAAATTCCTCAAAGAATGATTAGGCAGTTGATAATACCACTCTAATGCCATACCACCAAGGCTCTTAGGGAATGTCTTTAGTAACAACATGTCATCATATATGATATCATGGCATGTTGTCCTAAACATTCTTAAATGCTCAATTGGATCTTTTGTTCCCTTATAGATAGGTAAAATCGACATTGGAAAATGCTTAGGGTAGGGCCTAGAGGTAATGATAGGGTCTAAGGGCTGATTGCACATTTCTCTATAGTTGTAGGTGAAACTAGGAGGTTGAATCATATCCACTCTTGAAACCAATTGTTTCACCATATTTTTTAAACTTTGCATATCGATATTGTTGAAAGGGAACTTGGCCAATGTTGGAGGTATTGATACTGTTATGGTATGGGTTGTGATATGTGGTATCTTGTTATGGAGGATAGTTAACATTTGGTGGAATAGAAGCATGAATGTTGAGATGAGCAGAATGAGGAGGAAATTGAACATAATCTTGATATGCACTACTAGTTGGAGGGACTTGCAAAATCCTTCCAACGTTGGTGGTTATAGTAGTGACATATGTTGGTTTATGACAAGGATTAACATGATGTGAAGATTCAAACAACGAATTGGTGTGAACATTTTGAGGAGAAATTATTTGATGATGAGAAGTCCCAACTTCCTCGAGTTGGGCTTCCTCATCCATGGCCTTATTCAAGGCATCTCTGTGATACTTGTAGAAATTCTAGATATGATCAAATGATTTAAAGGTAAGGTTTCCATTGGACCCCTTAATAGGATCAAGGTCATTACCAACTTCTTCATTTTCTTCCTCTTCTAGATTATGATTCTCTCTATCAATCTGATCATCTTCTCAAAGAATCTCATCAGATTCTAAAAGCCTTTGCTCACTCCTAAGGTTGGGAGCCATTAGGAGAAAGAGAAAGGATAGAGTAGAAAAGGAGGAAAACTAAAAACTAGCGAAAACACACAAAATATTTTTAAGATGTTTTTAATATTTTTTATTCTAAACAAACAAGATTAGTGGTCTTATTTAAAATTTTCAAGAGAAAAGCAAAGGAAGAGGCTTCCTATCTTGGCCACTAAGATATGTCTTCACGTTGGGTTCACCAAATATGTAGAGGGGGAAAACTACTCTACCGCGTATGATTCTCGGTTGGATCCACTGGGAGTCGAGGTGACCATAGGGGTGTGTTATATTCTCTACACTCAGGGAAATGGAAAAGGGTTCACCAAGAATAATTTTAGGACTCACTCCAAGTCCGAGGTGGAAATGTTTAATGTGTGATTTAAGCAAACACCTATGTTTGGCCTTTCTAAACTAAACTATGGAAATGAAAGAACAATGCAAAACACACAAGATGCAAGAAGACAATGACTAACCCTAATATGATTCTTTGATTCAATGATATCTAACCCTAGGTTGCAAGAAATGAAATATTTTCTTTGAGCAAGGGACCAAGGGAATGCACAAACAAGACTAAACCCTAGATGCAAAACTATATGCCTTTTTTCTTTTAAATGCCTAGAAAGCAATCAAATAATTTTTTCTTTTTTTACTTATAACCTAGGTTTTGAATAAGAATAAAAAAAATAAACAACACATAACCTAAAATCTTTACTTAGGGCACTTATCTGATCCGGTGTTTGATCCAAGCTTTATCTTGCATCCAAAATATCCCATAGCTTCAAATCTACAAAAATAGCTTCACAAAAACCCTAGAAAATATGGTCAGCATTTGGGGGCCTGCTTAGGCCATTGTAAGACTAATCTTGGAGGTGCAACAGTCAAACCCCCTTGGTCCTTTTAGTTGACCATTCAAAATAAAATGAGCTTTGACCTTTGGAACAAACACAACGAAATATGATAGCATGGAACAATAAATGAAATGCAAATAGAATGGACACAATGCTTGAACAAGAATGCAACTTTGAAACCTAGGGTTTGGGAACAAGTGATTGCCCCCAAGCTAATGTGATATGAAATGCAAGCAAAACAAAATAATGGAAAATATTTGAACTGAACAGGCACACAAATCAAAACCCTAGGGTTTTGGGATGAACAATCACCCCAAAGTCTACCTAGACCGAATTCGTGCCCTATAAATTATCAAGCATGGATTCTATAATAGAGAAGAAGCAGATGCAAAATTCCCAATAGGTAAAATTAGAACTTTTATCGAATTCACACCTTGTAGCAAACAGGATGCGAATTCACATAGAGGGTTCTAAAACCCAAAACAAAGATCAAATATGCAACAAAACATAGAATAAGATGAATAAATGAACTAATGAATGTAAAGAAACAACCTGGTGATCTTGTGGAAGAAGCAAGAGCAAAGGTGGAAGACCTCTCCTCCTTCAAGAAGATAAGTTATCATCAAGGCTTTCTCCACTTGTAGATCACAAGGAACACACCAACAACAGAACACCAAAGCACCAAGAGCACCAGAAGATTGCACAAGAAACCAAAAGAATTCTTATTTCACATGAACTTTCTTAGATTTACTAGCTTGTAACTAACTATTGGGTAGAAAAAGGGGATCCAATCCCTTTATTTATAGAGGGTTTGGAGGGCTAAAATGTAGGAAAATGAAAATTAACCTTGATTAAGTCAATGCCCCAAAAGATCAGCTTAAAATTTAGGTTTTTTCAAGAAAAACCCTAAATTTACCAAATCCACGCCCCATAATTTACCAAGCACGGATTCGGTCAAGGTTAAGAAAAGCAAGGCAAAACACAAGAAAAAGGGGCCAAACTTGCTCCTAGCAAGTTTGAGAGCCTCCCAAAGGAACCTAAGGAAAAATGACTCATTTGGGTGGGTCAATTACAATGATGATAAAAATAAAAATGGTGATACATCATTTGGGTGCTTTGAAAGGCATATTGATAAGGACTAATTAATGATAGTGGTTGACAGTCTGACATTGCATTTAATATGTTGTTCTCTGAAAAGTTCCTTCTTGGATTTGTAATTGGCAATAAATAACCTCATTTTCTAAATGGAAATAAATTTGTGTTTTCTCTCGTGTTCACATCAACTAGTATCAGAGCAGTAGATCTTTCCCTATGAAGGGAAATTTCCCTTTCACAATTCTATTTGTGTTTTTGTTAGTCAGTATTAGTTTTTGCTTCAAGGGTTCCATGTTCCTTTTTTATCTTAGGGTTCCTATTTTTTACCTTGGGTTTAGGTTTGATTTGGGTTTGTTATGTCTTTCTTCACTCTTTGATTTGGGTTTGTAAGAGCTTTATTGATAACTCTATCAGTAGTTATGGATTTTATCCTTGATCTGTGTCTAAGATTTTTGCTTTAAGCCCCTAATTTGAGTTATTTTCTCTGTCTAGAATTATTTTTTTGTGGCTCCTAAATTTTGTAGACCCTCTATTAAATTATTGTCCTTCAATATTATCTTTTTTCATATGAAACTTCATATATGCCCTCCTATTTTATGCCATGGATAATTTTCTCAATGCCATGAAAGTTTGCTTGCTTTTTTATTTGCATTTAATGTGTTTTTCTCTAAAAGGTTCCTTCTTGGGTGTTGTAATTAGCTATAAATAGTCCTTGTTCTGAATGGAAATAAATCAATCTTCTCTTTATCATTTGCATTCCTCTCATGTTGCATCACATACAAAAGGTATTATTTCAAAGTAGTTATGAAGAATGGTATATGGTTTGGGAAAATATGGCAAGGTTTGAAAGAGCTCATAGCACTAGGTATAAGGCCAAAAAATGAAGGTCTTGGATATACAATACAAGCAAGTTGTTGTGAGATCAAATTTATAAAAAGGGAATCCTTTGTAGAAGTTAAAATTCAAGTTAAGAAAATAGCAGTGCCACTAAATTTGTGAAAGGTGGCAATAATACAAAATTTGTGAAGAAAGAATCATATATAGAAGTTCCTAGTGTGGGTTGTTGCAGTCATTGTGGAAGAAATGGACATGTAACAACTAGGTGTTAGAACCTACATTGTTGTGAAATTTGTGGAGGCAATAATCACTCCAAAAAAAGTGTTGGCACAAAAATAAAGTGACAAATAAAATACAAGTGAATTGTGGATAGATGAATGCGTGTGATTGAAACAAGATGAAATAAGTATTGTGTGGTTTCTACAGAAGGAGACCAAGTTTTCCCATGGTGAAATGTTTTGGGAAACTTAAAATGAATGACTTTAGTATCAAAAAAATGACCTACAATAATAATAATATGCAAAATAATGATTATAAGACCTATAATGAAAAGGACCTACAAAAGAATGTTTGTGGCAGATTTTGAGGATGTGGATGATTTTAAAGTTATAGCTCAATGGTGGTTTCCTAGAGGTAATGATCTATTGGTTGTTATTATGGGTGACCCATAGGTAATGATGATCAAGAGGTAACCCAAAGGTAATTATGGTTGATAAACGACCCAAAAGCAACGATGACCCAAAGGTAATGATGACCCTCAAGCAAAGACCCGAGGGTATTGAACCAGAGGCAAACCCAAAGAGAGTTCAATAAGGTGGACCTAGTGGAGGTTACTTAGATTCAATTAAGCTAGATCCAATAAAGAAAAATCCAACCAACCAATGACAAAGATAGATCTAGAGATGGATCTAAAGCCAGATCCAAAGATTCAATGCTATAGCTAGAGTTAGTGCCAAATAATAGTTCTAGTGTACCACTCTTGAATGCACGGGGGGTAATGACCTTTATACCAAATATTGTAATATGAGTGGGGGGTGTTAGACCTTATTACTTTATTTGAATAATGTAATAATTTGATATTATTGGGAGATAAATGAATATTTATCCCATATGAGAAAATTGAAGAGACTCGTATCTCATGAAATTGTGAGAATATGAAAAGACAAATAAAGCTAAAATGTCAAGAGTTACGAGTATTGAAGAGTCTCTCTAAGATGAAGAGACATATTATTGCATTTAATATGCATATTGTGATCAAGTGATGGCTAGAAAAGTGTAAAGAATTGTGTGAATAATATGATGAAAATATTTTGAGATACATCTTTGTGTTTAATATTATTTTAGCATAATAGTGTTGTAAATTTCATTGTTTGTCTTTCCCCAAACCAACACTATAAAGTATTCCAAACTTTAAGCATCAAAATAGCCTAGATAACCATAAACGTAAACTAGTCATAATGAGCATGGTGGAATGGATGGCCAACGTACCTAAGAATGCCAAGTGCAAAAGGATTCTATTGTATACTTTGGTTACATGAAGATAAATGTTGAGATCTTCTCCAAACTAGAAATTGTATCTTCTTTTTCCATTAGTAATTGAAATATTCCTTCTTACAAGACAAAATGAACAACCTATAAATGAACAATCAATTGTTCTCCACTCCAGTAATAGCTCATGCAAGTGGATACTAATTTTTCTCTTCTCAAAATCATTTTCTTAATCTACAATTCCTTCTATGAAGAACTTTGAAATTAGGATTCAAAATGAATCTGTCAAAAAAACCTGCAAACATGTTTCTAGTGAACTTTTATTCCTCTATTTTTTCTCTTCTCTACTTGGAAAATCCAAAAGAGTAAACCTTCCAATTGAGGAAAGCAATCCACTAGTTATGAATGAAATACCATGCAAATGTTGTGTCATATCTCATGCTTTACCACATTCAACTCCTTCAAGAATACCATGAGAAAATTATCTTTGAGAGCCAATTTGAAGACAATACTTGATATAATTAAAAAATTATTATGTGAAATTATGAATTGACATAGCTAGGGCAATTTTTTAAAAAATGAATAATCTTTCAAGATCCATATATTTGCATAGAGTTGTCTGATTCAGACAATTCTTATGCCATTTTATGTGAATTTTAAAAAGCTTTGAAATGAGTTGTTATTTAAAAGAATCCAAGCAGTATTGATGGAGATATGACCATGTGAAGATAGTCATTCAAAGCTAGGGTAACTTTAGGATATTTTTTTTAATATCTCATCTTTTAGGAGCCATAATTGCATGAAGGATTGTTTGATTCAATTGATTCTTGGACCAATTTGTGTGTAAATTGAAGAGATTTAAAATGAGTTTTCCTATGAAGGAATGCAAGCAATATTGAGGGAGTAAGATCCTATGAAGTCAACCATTCGAAACGAGATCAGTGATGATTTTTCAATTTGAGAAAAATGAAATTCTAGATATCTATCAGCCATGGTTTGGATAGTGCAAGGAATAATGGAGGGCTAGGGCTTTAATGAGACACGATATTTTGTCTAGGTATATAATTATTTAGCTAAGTTTTTTTTTGCTTCTTTATCTTGGAAAATTTACATGCAAATTATTGTAGTTTTTATATATATTATAATCGTTATAGGATATTTTGATAAATTTTAGTAGATTTTGAGTTTTAGTTTTCTTCCCATTAATTGATTGATAGCTAAATCCTTAGAATCATCTCTATTAGTAGAGGCTAGTGAGGACCTCCAGAGGATCAATCCTTTCTTTAAAATATGGTAGTTTTTGGTAAATTTAATGGGTCTTGGCTAGGGTTTTCAGCCTTGAGAAAATGAATTGATAGGATTTGGAAGTCTCTAAGAGTGAGTTTATCCTTTCTTCCCAAAGGTTTATTCCTATTTATATTTTGTTCCAATGAGGAAATAGATAGAATCCTAAATGGGATACTCGATTTATGGGAAGAGCAATACTTTTACTTACCCGCTAGTATGAAGGCTTTGCACCTACAAATGTAAATCTATCCCTAGTACCAATTTAGATTAGGATGTATGGATTTCCCAATGAATTTTGAGAAATGGATACCTTTAAGGCAATAGGAAACACTTTAGGAGAATTCATCAAGATTTCAAAAACTACAAAATATGGATTTTTTGCTATTTATGCTCGGATATTGGTCATGATTAATATAAGTAAACCTTTACTAGAATCAATCATTCTTAAGTATGGGGGTAAGTTGTGGACCCAAACCATAGATTATGAAAAAATATATTTTATATGTAGAATATGTCATGAGGTGGGGTATATTGAAAGATCATGCCCTAAGAAGAGTCCAATAGAAACATTTGTACACAACCACAAGAGAAAATTACAAATGGATATAAATGAGAATAAATTTCAACTTCCAAAAAATAGGTCTAGATAGATGAAATTAACTAAATAATGGAGACTAGTAAGAAAGGACATTAGAAAAAATACCAATTCTTTTAAGGCTTTAGCCTATGAAAAAAAGCATATTAGGTTTTAGAGGACATAATACAACAATTGTTAGCTTTTGATGCCACATACAATGGGATATAACAATCACAAGATGCAGAAATAAATAAAGTAAATCTGTGAGATGATTGAAATATGCTATAAATAGAAATGACAAAAAATATTACAATAGTAGCTATGGAGGAAATGGACACTCCATGATATAAGCTACTACTCCATGAATGAGCTCTAAGCTTATAGCTCACACACACTACCCTACTGCCTATCTACCACACACTAACTATGATACAATGACTTTTATGTCTATCTTCTACATCTATGGCCTTTATATAGGAAGATAAGTTCCTTGGCCAACACTTTACCTAGTTGTACAAGTGGACACCTTGCACATTGTAGCTTGCACATTGACACTTGTGCATTTATTACATTGTATGAAGCAACTAGATAACTCCCTTCTAAAGTAACCTTATGTCCTAAGTATGTACCAAGAAAGGTACATTTACATGATCCAAATAATGTAGTATACTCTATTTCTAACACCCCCTGTATTACAATATTTGGGTATTGAAGACTTTAGTCTTCAATGTGGATCTTCTTCCATATGATGGATTTGAATTGGATCTTCTTCTTAGAAATTATTTTTGGCTTCTTTAGTAGTTTCTTCAGTCTTCAGATGATACAAAAAATGGGTTGAAGTTGTAGACCTTTCTTTTAGTTGACCTTGCACTTTATTTCTCCTTTGTTGGGTTCATCTCCTTCTTCTTCCTTAGCTTTTCCTTTGAACTCGGCCCTTGCATTTTCATAGGTGGTTGTGCTACTACTTGGTTCTTGCATGGACGATTCTCCTTTCTTGTCTTTAGTCTGTACATATGCTTCTGAACAACCACTTAGGGCATCATGATAAGATTTTGAGTTAGTAGAACTTGAAGTATTAATTATGCATGAGGATTGAAAAAAGTTTTCTAGATATGAATCACTTTGTTTTACATTATTTTTGAGTAGTTCTATCAATCCATTTTGTTCTACATTTTCATTCTTAAGTGCTTATATGTGAGTAAAGCCATATATAATATGCTCTCAAGGTCTAAGGAAAATGTAACAATATTTTCTCTGTTGCTAATAGCTTCATTGAGACGAGTTTAAAGATAGCATTCCATAGTGTCAAAGTTATCTTCTAAGGCTCCACTATGGATTATTTTAGAAGTTAGATCTATCATTATTTCTGATTTTAAGATAAGATTCGTGATCCCAAGCTTTATGGCACTGAATTTTTCCTTATTGATATTTGCAGTATTTTGGAAGGTAGACATCCTTATGGCTCCCTATTAGGATATATGATCTCTTATAGAAGTATATAAGCTTGATTTGATAAAACCTATATTAATCCTTGATTCTTGTAGGCTTCCTTATGTCTCCCTAGTAATGAGAATGAGTACTCTTAAGGATTTTTAGGTTTTGTAGATAGCTTATATATTGCTAATGGATTTGCAACTTGATAAACAATAGATTCTGATATTACCAAGTTTTGTAGAATACCTTATGACTCCCTAGTATGTTTTGTACAAGATATAAAGTGATTTTGTAAGTTATAGTTCAATCTTGGTTGATTTTGTAAAGTTTTGTAAATGCTGAAATAAACTTCTATTGTCCTTATTTCTCCTATTGAACTAAGCATTTTTTCTATGTTTCAAGAGGTTTTAATGTTGAATATTTTATCTCAATTTTAGAATATTTGAGACAAGTAAATATTATAATTTCCAACCTTTAAATATTTTTGATAAACCTATTATAATGGCCCTTTGAGTTTTGATTTTAATTTCTCTAATTTCCAATAAATCAATTCGTATTAGTAGACCTTATGACTCCCAAATTTGGAAAATTATAAAGGATATAATATTTGCAAAGTATTAAATAGTTCAACTTAAGTAGAAGTCCTTATATATCCTAGGTTAGTTTACAAATAGTATTTTGATTTTGGTAAGTTATCTCCTATGTCTTTTGCTTTCTCAACCTTAAAGTTTATCCTTGAAATTATAACCTTATATCTCCTATGTTTGAAAGCAATATTAATGATATAGTTCTCTTACCTTAGCCCCTTGAATTCATACTTGAATGGTGTTTATTTTGACTAAAATATAATAGTCCTTTATGCACCCTTTTTATGGTGCTTGACTTGACGAATCTGAATGACAAAGTGTGGTATGGTTGTCGGGATTTGATGCTTTGAGAGTATGTGCTGACCTTTTTTAATGGAGCCTTAAATTATCCTATGCTCTCCTTCTTCCATTTTGCACTTAGAAATAGATTGAACATGCTATTCCTCCTATCCTTTGACTGCACTTTGCTCTCCACTTCACACTACGGACATTGGACGTAAATTCTATCTTTTCACTCACTCTACACTGCATTTAAAGGGTGATCAACGATGGACAAGTGGAACATGTATTTCTTGAGAGTTTTGCCACTTCTTCTTGTAAGGTTGTTGCATCAAATGTTACTCCTTTGTAAAGTATTAACCTTTATTTGAGTGCTTGAAACTCCTCAATGTTCATCTCTTGAGTTTTAGAGATACGATAGCCAATAGGGAATATTATGCCAAGTGGCACTCAACCCTCTTGCATGGGATAATTGATGTAACACATCCAAGGAGATTATAACTCCTATTATCTTCCTCCTTATCTTGCTTTGATTTCTTTAACAACAAGCAATGTATTTTCTTCTACAGGAAATTTGTGAGTCGCTTGAAGTTTTGAACGAGGATTAGGTAGCTCTTTTGCTACCCTCTATTGATGTTATTCCCAACGTAGCATCTACTCTTCTTTGTACTTATACCTTAATTGTGCTCCCTATTCACATTGATATAGGTGAATCTTGACGTGTTTGAATGTTGGATGTGCTCTATCCCTTTTTACGTAAATAGCTTCTTATCCTTATTGTGGTTTACATAAATTTTTGTGATAGATTTTCTTTAGCTTACGTAAATAACCTTGGTATGCTTACTATTATTTATGTAAAAGCTTCCTCTATCTTGCAAATTCATTCTTTGAGAGAATGTCCTTTCATTTTTAGAGAATGCTCGATCTTTTGGCCCTTCTTTTGGTTGGATTTTTCCCTGTGCCTATTGTGGCACCTTTAAATATACTCCTTTCCTTATGTTTGATGTATTGTAGAAGTGCAATACCATGTAATATTTACATGTATATATAATCCTTTTCTTGCACTCTTTTGTAGATCTGAGATTCTTATTTTTATAGTAGATTAATGAGTGCAAAATGAGGGTTTTAAGGATGTCTCTTTGGCTAGACTCCTTACCTTTTTTGCTTGGATGATTTGATGGTGAATCCAAGCCTTGTAAATATTGTAGAACATAAGCTTTCTTTTAGTTGCACTAAACCTAAGTGCTTTGGATTTGAGACTCACAAAGTCTCAATATTTGAAGCTTCTTTTTGGTTAGCTTTTCTTTTCTTGTACTAACCAACTTTGGTGGCTTCTATTGGCCACTATGAGTTGCAGTTTTGTACTTTAAGAGTGTCTTTAGACACTCGATCCAAACTAGATTTTATAGTCTTTATTTCAAAGCACAAAACTAATTTCTTTTGTGAGTAATAATAGTGCAAATGAATCTAACAAATTCTACTTTTAATGCACTAATAGATTACATCTTATCACTACAATTTGCTCTCAATAAATGCACTTAATCAATTCATTGCAACTAATCAAGAATAATTTGAAATGAACCTTCAAGAATTATTCTGTAAATTTCTTATAAGCAAGATATTAGGAGATAGTCTTCTTTTGCTTTCAAAATTAGATAATAGGCTAGTTAATAAATTTTTGAAATTATGAAATCTAATCAACTCCTAATGTGCAAATGAACCTTAAAAAGAATATTTCTTTTTGCACACTTGAATACTGTAAAAACAAATCTTCTTTTTACAATTTTAATCAAGATGAAGGTGCTTTAATAAATATGATAAGTAATCCAACTAATGAATCTACTTGCATCAATAGTTTCTTACATTTTTCTAAATTCTTTTATAGCTTCTTTTCTACTTCTGTAGAGGATGTATATCTTGGTGCCTAAGATCACCAAGTTGCTACCTTGAGTAGGATCATGCAACCCTTTGTAGAATATTCTAAACAACTTCTTCACCAAATTGATGGTCTCAAACTTTCTTTCATAAGCCTAGGATTTGGTGAATTTGATCTCCTCTTGTAATCTCCTCCTTCTGCTATATATTTGGATAAGTTTGTATATTTAAAATAGTTACCTCTTATTATAGGAGGCAATATTCAAATATCCTAGATTTGATAAGCTTCTTCCACCTTCAAGTCTTCTTTTCAAATTTTTATTTCAAGCAGGATCTTCTTCTCAATATTTTGAATGTCTTAAGGTCTTCACTGGATTCTTCTTCTACTCAAATTTGGCACTCCTTACCAAATTCTCATCCTCTCGGGCTTGTTATCGGATGGTGACAATTGTACCAAGTCCTTCACTATCAGGGGCTTCTCCTTGGCAGTGTATTTCTCTAATGAGTTCTCCTTTGATGATTTCTTCAATAAGGCTCTCCTAGCCTTTTACTAAATGCTCATTGAGACCTTTTCAAGGTCTTTGATTCAATCTATCAATAGATATCTCCTGTCTCTAGACTTCACCATGATTCTTTTCCAGAAGTCTCTTCTAAAGTATTCTCCTTTCTATAATAACTAATCTTTGCACTATGAAGGTACTCTGACCTTTGAGCAACGAAGTTGAGGCCTCCTATATTTCTATTGTAGGAGGAGTACCAATCATCTGATTATTAATTCCCTACAATAAAACAAACTTTTAGGTAAGTATTTCCATATCTTTGAGCTTCACTAGTTGATTTATCAACCTAGTGGATCAAATGTTGAGTCCTAGTCTTCACGAGTTTTTCTTCAACTCTGTGGAAAGACTCTAGCCCTATGCAATCTCAGTATTTTTAAAGCTGATATTTCAGTCCTCACTTGCAACTCTCCCTAATTCTACCACCTAGACTCTTCTGAGAAAATTTTTATAGTGACTAGTCAAATGGTGCGTCAGGTTCTCAAAAAACTTAGTGTCAATAATAATGGTGGTTTCCTCATAGACCTATTGTGGCTTTATCTACTGTAGCTTTGATACCACTATTAGATTTTGATGCCACATACAATGGGAGATATCAATCACAAGATGCAAAAAAATTAAAGTAAATTTATGAGATGATTGAAATATGCTATAAATAGAAATGATGAAAATATACAATAGTAGCTATGGAGGAAATGGATACTCTATGATATAATCTACTACTTCATGAATGATCTCTAAGCTTATAGCTCACACACACTACCCTACTGCCTATATACCACACACTGATTATGATATGATAACTTCGATATCTATCTTCTACATCTATGGTCTTTATATAGGAAGATAAATTCCTAGGCCAACACTCTACCTAATTGTACAAGTGGACACCTTGCACATTGACACTTGTGCATTTATTACATTGCATGAAGTAACTAGATAACTTCCCCCTAAAGTAACCTAATGTCCTAAGTATGTACCAAGAAAGGTACATTTATATGACCCAAATAACGTAATAAACTCTATTTCTAACAACATGTTCAAAATATTAGCAAGAAATCGTCGATTTAGTATGATCATGAATAAAGGATAAACATCCTTGATGAACCTAAGGAATGGATCTCATCAAATTTTGAAGACTCTATTGAAGTACCATGCACCATTAAAGAGAAGAAAATTGGTAGATAAAATGTAGTGTTAGATGTTAATACCTTTTTTTTTTTTTTTAAGTGAAAAACCTCTTGCGAGGCCGCCTTGGTCTGAAAGACCATGAACAGGGGGTTCTACACCATCAAATTCACCCGGGGGTCGCACCCGACCCTGCCCGCACCAACATTATCAATTGGATTTTGGATACCCAATTCAGCTTTTTGGTAGGGTGGATATTTGAACCTAGGACCTCCCTTGGAGGATTACCCTCTCCTCTCCAACTCACCTACAACACCTGGGTGGATGTTAATACCTCTACTATTAATAATGAAATACCAAAAAAATGAGCAAGACAAGTCAAAAGCTTCCATAGTAGAGCTAGGAGAGGATAAGTCTAATGAAAAATAAATTTGTGAAAGAATATTGAGGAATAGAATAATAATACCTACTCCTAATATAGGCAAGGAAAAAAGAGGAAAACCCTTAAATTATCAAATGAGATCCAGGGAAGCAAGGGCAAACATAGATAAAGGAACACAAATTAAGTTGGTTGAACTTCTCTTTACCAAATATCAAAATGATATTGGTAATTTGTAGGTGGGGCCAATAGCCCCTAATGAGATATGATTACCATCTCATGGATATAAGATATGTTAATATCCCCTTAAAATAGAGGTGTATCAGGGACTTATGTTTAAGTAATAAGCCTAATATTCTTTGTATCTAGGAAACTAAAATTACAAAGGAAGAAGTTTCCATAACTATGAAAGAAGTGTGGGCAAGATGTGAATGGTATGTTATGGATTCTGAAGGAGAAATAGGGGGAATTCTAACATGTTAGAATCCTATTAGAACCTCTTGTGTAACCACTTATAAAACTAAGCATTGGATAGCCTCTTAGTCATATGTTACTTTGTAGATATTTATTTCACCCTTATCAATGTCTATGGACCTACAACCCAATCAGGAAAATTAGAAGTATGGGATTAAATCCTTCATGAGAAGTAAAAATGAAGAAACCCAATTCATGACCATAGGATATTTTAATGCCATAACCAAGCTGGATGAAAAATTTGGGGGAATTAAAAATTAACCCAAAGTATGAGAAATTTCTTAGCTTTTATTAAAAACAATAATCTATGGGAGTTTAAGTTTGAAGAAGACAACTATACATGGACTAACAATAGGAGATGTGAGAACCTAAAAGCAAAAAAATAGATAGATGCATACTCTTTGACCATTGTCTAGATGAAGAGACTTGTGCTAAAATAATACCTTGACAAGGATTGGTTCATATCACTAGCCAATAAGAGTTAAAATAGTGGTAAGTGAATTAAAAAATATATTTTAAATATGAGCAAATGTAGGAAGACCATCCTAAATTTATTGATATGATAACACAAACATGGAATTATTTAGGAAATGATGGGTTGTATACACTTCCTAAACAAATTACATCAATGACATCTAGATTAAAATAATGGAACAAGAATGCTTTTGAAAATATTTTTTAGAAGAAAGAAGAACTAAAAGATAAACTTTCAAAATTCTAAAAAGGTGATCATAATAATCCAAGCTTTGAGGAAAGGGAGTTGCTTAGTGAATATCATAATATTTTGAGTAGAGAAGAGAAATTTTTGATATTAAAATCAAGATAGACTTGGTTAAAAAAAAGTACAAAGTTTTTTCATAGGATGGTAATAGTATAGAGATCAACATCTAGAATTGGTAGAATTAAATAAGTAGAAGGGATTTGGATTGATGACCAAAGTGAAATTAGAAATGAGGGAAGGATTTTTGACCTGAATATTCTAGGATCAGAGCAATTTGAAGTTATTAATGATAAACTACTACAAGAAGTACCTTTAATTATAACATATGAAGACAATAGGAAATTAATGGAACCTATTAATCTAGAAGTTGTTCATTTAGCTTGTTTCTATTTTGATAAGGATAAATCCCTAGGTTCAGATGGGTTCTCTACAAAATTCTATCAACATAATTGGGATATAGTGAAGGATTCTTTATTGGTGGCAGTGGAACAGTCTAGGGTATACATTCCTTATATTAAATGCAACATCTTACCTTGATTCAAAAAAATAAGGATGTTGAATTGTTTGATTCTTTTAGACCCATAAGCCTATGTAATATGGCATAAAATATTATTTCTAAAGTGATGGTGAATTTCTTAAGGCCATTGTTAGACATAATTATTTCAAAAGAGCAAGGAGGATTTGTGAAAGGGAGACAAATTCTGGATGGGATCATAGTAGCTCATGAAGTTATACATTAGTTGTTTCAAGAAAAGAGAAAGCAATTATATTAAAACTTGATATAAGTAAAGCCTATGATAGGGTTAAATGGAATTTTATTTTTGCAATATTATAAAAGTTTGGATGGTTATATGGATTAAAGAGAAATTTTGGAATTTCATATATAGTGCTATTCAATGAGTTAGTAACTAAATCATTTAATGCCAAGAGAGGTCTTAGACAGGGAGATCCTCTATCACCATATTTGCTCATTATTATGGCAGAGGTTTTGGGTAAGAACTTGAATAAGACTAACAAATATGGACTAATAAGTGGACTTAAAGCTAGTAATAACATCAACTACATCACCCATCAATAGTATATATATTATACAACCTTTTTATGGAGGTCAAGGATAAATAAGCTTAGAGTTTTGAATAACTTATTAAAGAAATACGAAAGAGCATTAAGGCAAAAATTTAATAGGACAAAATCCAAAATTTACTTCCTAAACACCCCAACTAAAATCAAAGTAGGGATATGCATGTTACTTCAAATTGAGGACGTAAACTTATCAACAACTTATCTAGGGATGCCTTTATTTGAGGGGAGAATGAGGATAGAATTATGGAATCTAGTTATAAGTAAATTTCAAAATAAAATTTCACATGGAAAGGTAGATGGTTATTGTTATCAGGAAGAGTGCAGCTAATTAAATCAGTCTTACAGATCATTTCAACACATTATATGTCCTTGTATAAATCAATAGAAAAAAATTTAATCTATATTATGTGGTCATTTTTGTGGTTAGGATTACATGATAAAAGAAAATTTTATTTGGTGAAATGGAACAATGTGTGTGATGATAAAACTAAGGGAGGTCTCGATTTAAGAGTTCTTACGAATGTAAACTTAGCTCTTAGGGGAAAAGTAATTTGGCGATTATACAAAGAGAGTCAAAGATAATGGGTAAGAATTCTTCTAAGTATGTATCCTAATGACCCAAGCTAAATATTTATTGCATTCTCACTACCAAATGGTTCTGCTCTATGGAATGGTTTTAAAAATAGATTGACCTAGTGATTAAAGGTCAAATATGGATGGTGGGAACTGGAGAAAATATTTCTATTTGGATGGATACTTGGTGTTATTAAAAACCACCCAATCTGGATCCAATTTAAAAACCATCGATGAGATTATTTCAATACAAATATGGTGATATGGTTTCAAAATTTATGTACAAGGATCGGGAAGGAAGATACAAATGGAAATAATATTTTTTTACAAGTATACAATACATTGATGCTAGGAGGCAATTGAGTGGAAACATAACAACAATGGTTATTCGAAGGGGAACCAAGTATAAGTTGATTTGGGAGTTGAATATCTCAAGAGATTACACAACAAGAAGTGGATATAATGTAAAGCACTAACAAAATAGGAATATCACAAGAATATGGAGAGATATTTGGGATAGCTCAAGCATTCCTAAAGTCAAAATGTTTGTTTGACTAGTAGGTCATAGAAGAATTTTATCCAACAATAACCTTATGAAAAAGGGTTTTCATGGCTCCTCACAATGTGGCTTTTTATAAAAAATAAGAGGAGAGTATAGACCATCTCTTAGGACACTGCTCAATAGTATAGAATCTATGGCAATATATTCTTTATATGTTGGGTAAATGCATGGTGATGAATGGTAGAATTGAAAAATGGTTAAAGAAATGGCAAAGCATTTTTAAAATTGAGGCTTTACAGATAATCTAGGATATATCAAAATATACAATACTTTTGATTGTATGGATTGAAAGGATTGAAGAATATTTAAAGGAAAGGGAAAATATCTTAGAGGTAATGAAAAATAAGATTTCTTTAGCCATAGAGGAGTCTAAACGAACCTTGTCAACTCACCCAATCTTTAATCTGGAAGTCGAGAGAATTGATGGATGGAGTCAAGTCATAAAATGGAATTATGATGTTAGGTACAAGAGAAACAAAAAGAAGGCAAAAATTATAAAGTTAAAACCACCATATGTGGAGTTGGTCAAATTGAATTTTGATGGAGCATCTTAAAGAAATCTAGGATCATTAGGAGGAGGAATACTTAGAAATAATAGAGGAGATATTTTATCTCATTACACTTTCAATAGTGTATTTAAAACAAATGATGAAGTTGAAGCTTGGGCATATTTGAAAGGGTTAAAAATATGAAAACAAATGAAATGGAATAAGGCATGGATGGAAGGTGACTCACTCAGTAATAAATACAATTTTGAGAAAAGTAAAGGTTCCATGGAACATACAATAGGTAATTGTGGAAATTCAAGACCTTTCTATAGAGTTTGAAGAAATTGGATTTACACATATGTTAAGAGAAAGAAACAAGTGTGCAGATATACTAGCCAATAGAGGGGTTTTTATTAAGGATCGTGAACTTAATTTCTCTTTTCTATAGTTAGAGGAAGTAGTAAATTTAGCTGAAGCTAACAAGAAAATGTTGACTATCTGAATCAATTAATAATTAAGATTCATTTTAATGGTTTCCATTGGTATTATTTGCTTTATTTTATAACATTAATATATTTTCATATAAACTATTTATTACAATTTTTGTGGTTGCACTTATGCTTTAGGAAGGAAACTATCAATCCAAATTTGGTAAAGCGGACTATGATAGTGCAATTTTTTAGAAATATTACTCTACTAAGATGCAATGCATAGATAGTAGAGGTGGATTTTTGGTATTGTGAAGGTTGCTCAAGAAAATTTTCAAGAAGGATGCTAAATTCTAGAATTTTTGTATTCACATAGAAAATTGAAGAAGATCCAGAAAATAAAAATCAAGAATTTAGACATTTTATGAAAAATGATGTAGGTATCTAGCTATAGCATATCATTTTAGACAATAATTGAATCAATTTGTAAAATATTTAGCTCTAAAGGAGAGGGTTTTGATTTGTCAAGGGTGGGGGACCCAAGTACAACCCTTTGTTCTCCAACAAAAAAAAATACCAAACTTGATTCCAATCAACAAAACCTCATTCCCACCTATATGTGGAAAAATAAAATAAAGAAGTTAATAGATGGCTTTTCTAAAAAAAAACATTGTAATCCAATGAGTTCTCATTGAAAGGTATAATTGGATGCCCCTAACTACCATCTTCCTAGTTGGATTGCTAAAATTATTTAGCTAAAGGAATTCCATGCATCAAATACATATTGATATTTCTTTCACCAACAATGTGCTCACATTGTTTAAACTCACAACTCATATCAACTACATTATACTAAAAAACAACATACTTGGTTGGGATAAACTTGATGAATGAATATCCCTATTTGACATATGACAAACCTTTCCTTCATATATGGGAACTCCACAACATGAGGGTTTCAAAAACTAGCTATAGTAGAGGATTTGAATACAAACATGGTTTTGAAATATGTAATTATCACATTACATTACTTAGATTGATCCAACCATTGCCCAACCTCATGGACTTTGTAATGAAATGACAAGAATCTTTAATGATTGCTTTCCATATATATATATATATATATATATATATATATATATATATATATATTTCCTATATTTTGAAATTAAGAGCTTCCTATATGTGTTTTTGTCGTGATTATTTGCCCATAATATTCACAAAGGTGAAGGTCCTAAAAAACTAAGATATATGCCCTTCCCTCCCACAACAATCATAACAAATTGGAAAAATAGAAGGTTGATATTTATATCTCTTTTTATGGATACATACTTGCTTGTGGTTTCCTTACCTAGATCTTGCATTACACCTTTGTTGCACTTCTTTTTTGATGGTTTCACTTCCTTTTTTATGCAAAGTGTGGGGCAATGGTGGTTTCTCCTCTCACATTCAAATGCATGCCTACATTCTTCATGGAAAATTCCTATTTTCCATAGTATCCAAAACCTATACGTTGAGGCTAAGAGAACACCTCAATAGGATCCCTCATTTCTTGGCCATTTTTGTCAAATCCTTGGCCTTGATAGCCCATCTTATTCAAAATCTTGGAACCTATTCCTTTAGTATGCATCTCAAAATTTGCATTAAATTACTAAATTTTTTCAAAGATATAAAATCAAATTTGATTTCCTTAGCATGATTGTTTCTATGATGGTGCTAGCTTCTTTGGTAGAAGAATGAGAGAGACTCTTCTCTTTATCTATATATTCACATTGGTTTAGAGTTGGACCAACAAGTCCTCTTTGGAATCTATCTCTTTTTACAAGTTCTCCATTGCTTACAAATGTCTTTTTCACTTTTGGGATTGATTCATGAGCAATGCCAAAAATTTCAACATAATGACTCATGATACTGGGAGACTTTTGTGCAACCATAGCAAGTAGCTTTTCTTTCTTATGGAGCTTCAACTTTGACTCTATATTTTCTTCTCTTAGCTTGGAAGTCTCTTGGAAATATTTATGGGTGGTCTCTAACAAGTCTTGAATCTTATCTTTTTCTCTTGGAGCTATTTTTGCAAATTTCTACTAGATTTTAACATGTGTTAACAAAAAAGTGCACAAGAATTTGGTTAAACACTTGGTATGTAAACTTGTTTACACATTAAAAAATCCAAATGGCTAGTAAACCTCACACAAGCCTTAGGAAAATTGGTTATAATACCTTATTATTCGTGGGAGCCCCTAAATTGGTTCACTCACATTTATCTCTCTTCATACAAAGACAACATAAGAAACTTTGATTAATGCATAAAAATAAGACCAAACATAGACAAAAATTGCATAGGAAAAGAGCAATGAATGAAAACAACCATTAAAAAATAAATCAAACTAAATGAAACAAGGACACTACGATTTATGTGGGAAAAACCCTCTATGGAAAGAAAACCCATAATAATATGATGCTCCAACCTATATTATTTAATGTGCTTGAGAATAAAACATTCATGAGCTAAACAAGTCTTTCCTAGAGAAATAAAGGGAAACATACAAAATATCGTACAATCCCAAATTACTCCCTAAAGTTCTTGCCTTACCAATGGCTAGAAAATGTAGCAACATCCCCTATTTATAATTTTTCAACAACGACGAAGCATAAGAGGGCATGGAAAGTCTAAAGTCATGTTGTTTCCTCTTCAATGACCTTTGATTTTTCATCTCTCTAAATCTGAAAATATTAAATTTTCTATTTTATAAACCTTCAATCCTAATCATCATCAATTGTTTTTATTCTATATTCTTTTCATAGTGGTCATACCTTTTGCAATAGTAACTTTGAATATTCCTCCTATCCACAATTCTACCTCTACCTATTTCATTGTAACATCCTCTTCTACCATGGTCTCTTTCTCTTGTAAATGTTGATTTTTTTGCTCCCCTATTTGCCCTTGGGATTTGGAGCTTAATATAGCCCCATTACTTTTTGAGACTCTAGCCTTGGAAATGAAAGCTTACTATAAGATTTCTTCTTTGCTATTATTAATTCTTTCTTCATGGGACATAGTTGATCCCACCAATTCATCAAACTTCAACTTCGTCAAGTCTTTACTTTCTTCCATAATCATTATATAATTGTTCTATTTTAGTGTTGATGTTCTCAACACATTTTTGATAGCATCTCCTCATGTTGGTTCTTCACCATAGATACCTACTTGTGTATAACATCATGCACCCTTATGTGATAATATCCCACATTCTCATTGTCCTTCATTCTTAGATTTATTTTTCTTTCTTTAATATTTATAACATCACTAATTTCACCTAAGAACATTCTTAAGAGGTTCTCTTCAAGGTGTTCCAAGCTCATTTGGTAATCTTGACACCTGTAATTCTTGGGATAATGCTTATATCAAAATCTACTTATATGTGATACCAAGCCAAGGTATTTTTTCTTAGGGTACCTAATATGTGATATCATCCTTATATCACTAGCATTATCAACTGGATTTTGGGTACCCGATGTGTGTTTGGTAGGGTGGATATTCAAACCAAGGACCTACCTTGGAGGATTTCCCTACCCTCTTCAACTCACCTACAAAATGTGGGTTCCTAATGACACTTTTACCTTACTACTAAATAGATAAAAAAATAAAGGATTAGCAATAAAGGGGCCTACGTGAACTGGAGGAGAATGTTAGACTCCCTTGGCAAACATTAGACCCCTATTTAGGTAAGGGTTGAAAACAACTAAAATTGAAGATGCATGAATAAAGTGACTAGTGGAAAAAATACTATTGGGTCACGATAACATTTTCAATGCTTTTAATTGATAGATTGTGCTTTTGCTCTCTATGTCTATGTAGAAACCAAAAAATGATAGGACCACCAAACCTGTAATCTGGAAGCATTTTTGCTTTAAAGTGATACAATATAAGATTAAATGTAATATTAAGTGATTTAATTCTTAATATGATGATGGCCCCTGTCCACGAGTAACAAAGACCCTATTAAGTGATAATAAAAAAATATAGACATTAATTTCTTAAAGTGTAGAATAATAATGATAAATAATATGCTAAGCTAAATTCAAATGAAATATGCAAAGCTAGCTCGTGACATTGAAAGAGCTATAAAGTAAAGAAAGTGTCAAAAGAAAGTAAGGGGAAAGCACAACCCAATCAAAGCTAGTTAGTGACACCAAACCAACCATCCTCGAAGCTTAGAGCTATAAAGTAAAGAAAGTGTCAAAATAAAGTAAGGGGAAAATCACAACCCAAGATGCTAAGATTGTTCTTCCCTTGTTTGTGGAAGCTTAATTTAATCTTACTTGTTTGCTTATAGACACTTTAGAGCTTAAGTTTGAATACTTTAGTGCTTGGATACTTGATATGCTTGGAGGAGACCTTCACAATATTGTGGTAAGTTTTAACATAACCTTACTATTTATGAAGATGAATTCCTACAAATCTAGATGAAATTTGGCATAATTATGTTGCTTTCAAAATACCATGGATTGGGCTTCCCCATGTGTTGGATTTATAGGAACCTATGGCTCCTTGGGAGAAGAATTGCATTGAAATTTATAGGATTGGAGATGATAAGAATTTGAAATGAGATTAAGAGGATATTAATGGAGGAAGATTGAAAATGGTAAATCTTAGGCTTGGGATTTTTGTTGGGGTTACAAATCATATCTTGGTGATTGGATCCATTAATGGTGGGCAACTTGAAAGGTATCAATAATAATTTTTTTTTTTGGCACAAATATTCAAAAGTTCTATCAATGTCCTACCCTGTCACTTTTTCTAAAATGACCATTGAAGATCAAATTTGGGTAAGAAAAGTCAAAAATTCAAACTTTACCATTGAAGCGCTAGTGGAATTTTTGCTAATGCCCCTTACACTTTTTCTTTTGAAGCAATACATGCTCCAAATTTAGGCATGAGGATGAGTGATTCAATTTGGATAATTTATGAAGGGAATGATAAAATTGAATATTAATGATGTGCTCAAGATTGGATGTCTAGATTAACCCTTTTTTATGTATTTATTGCATATTGAATGCATCAAAAACTAACATAGATGTCCCAATTTTGAGATAAGAAAATTTGTTGTTGCTTATGGTTAGTGATATAAGATGATTTATGCTTTGATTATTTTCTTAGGGGGACATTAAAATTTTTATTTTGGACAACATTAAATGTTACAATTCCTCGATGTGTCCCCTTGATTTTTAGGGGAAATATCAAGTTGGACTGAGAAAACTTGACTTATTGTGATCCACATTAATGTAATGATGAAAAACTAAGGATAAATATTAATAATTGGTCAAGAAGACCAGGGGTAAAATGGACAGGGGTAAAAATAATTTTGTTTACCACATATAAGAGAGAAAAAAAGATTTAAAGCCTTAATAGCTATTGGTTTTTTGATGGCTTTACACACGCACTTGCCACATCCAACAGATCGATCAAGGGCATCTGTAGCTATAGGAGGAGTGTTAGCATTTGTATGTAGCAAAAAACCAAGAGTCTAATTCCATTTTGGAATCAAAAAACATGCTCAAAATGGAGGGTAATGCTTTTACGTAATGCCAACACTTTCATGTAGTGGTTTTTTACACCAATGACACTTTTGTGCCCTAGAAATGCTTTCACTATGCACCAGTGATTTTTTTGCCTGGGTAGTGTTTTAACTTCCTATTGGTGATTTCATGTCAAATGGCATTTTTATGCATTACAACTTTTTTTGATCATTATGACTTGATTTTGCTAATTTGATATCATGGTTAACACGATTCTAGATTTGACTTAGGTGTAAGAGAGGTTCTAAATGCTAGACTACATAGAGCATTGCCTACACGTGCTTGATACCATCCAAGATATTTTGGTGCATGTAGACTATGCATTACTAGTAGCATTGGGGTTGTATAATGTATCCTTGATGCCTAAGGTAGAGTTTGATTGGGCACTCCTAACAACACTACCTGAGATATTACATTCTAAGACAAATACCTTTCGACTATTGATAGGAGAGATGATAATCACCCTTGAGTATTTCTAGAGGATCATGAGGATGCCCATTAGACGGGTGGATATGCACCTAGGGTAGGACCATTGGAGGTGCTTATAGATATTTACCATGGATACATACTTTTAAATGGTATGATTAAGCATTGATATCAATGTCGTTTATGATGAGGATTGCCTAGATAGGTAGATGATGTTGCTATCCACCATGGTGTCTAGAGTGCTACTTGGTGATGCTAGTTGTAGGGTCATCCATTGGGGATATGGGGAAGTGATGGCATAAATGTAAAGTGAGAAGAAAGTATTTGTATGGGGACCTATTGTACTAGTAGACCTCTACTAGTTACTCCATAGGATTATCTATTGAGGCCACAAGAACCTGAGTGGATGCACATTTCTCTAGGTGTGGGCTTGGGATCACATTTTTATTTTGAGGCTACTAGGACTACTAACACAAGTCAAGGACTAGGAGGTACCAACAACCAATAGGTGAGATCATTGGTTTGAGGCCATATAGAGCAGGCCTAATAAGGGTATGCCAATGATGGTAAGCTAGGCGATAGATGAGTTGCAACTAGAGTAGGTCATCTAGAAGCCATATATGCATCATCTAGGTTGGCAGGATAATACCTATAATCTAGATTGGGTGAGTTATATGGATGGTGG
The DNA here is from genome assembly GCA_028583015.1 of Wollemia nobilis. NCBI lineage: Eukaryota > Viridiplantae > Streptophyta > Pinopsida > Araucariales > Araucariaceae > Wollemia > Wollemia nobilis. The sequence continues at coordinate 8,698,461 of JAQPPZ010017110.1, forward strand.
GACTATGAAGGGAGTGGGAGCTCCACCATTTTGATAGATTGATCTGCTAGTATAACATTAGGCAAGGTATACTAATGGGACCAATTTGGTATAGGATATTTAAGCAAGAGAGGATTCAATGGACCATCAAACCCAAATTTCTTTGTAGATATGTATCTCGATGACCCTGCGATATTAAACTTAAAGCACAATGATCCTAGCATGACCAATGATTACATGTAGTGAGTGGTACCAGGTCTTTAGGACAAGGAGGATGACCATCATAGGGGCACAACCACTAGAGTTGTAGATGAGGATGAGGTAGGCAATTTCAACTTTGGTGCATCAATACAAAGAGTATTATTGAGAGTATGAGGTATAGCCATAGGAATCAATAGTAGGTCCTCTATTGGTCAATCTACCTATGAGCATGACTAGTGAGGAAATATCAAGGAGGTCACCTTATGTTAGCTTTTGATGGTGTATGCAAAGGTATAATGCAATCAAAGGATATTAAATATGCAAAAATATATGATGATAAAATATGCAATATAGAGGATATGGACACTTTAGAACTGATGCTAAATAACTACATTGAATTTATCACCAATCTATATGATGATCTTACATAGTATACCTACTACTACCTACAATGATATATAATCACTCACTATGAGGACCTTTATATATAAATATGGATTGATTGACCAACACTCTACCTAGTTGTACAAGGGGACACCTTGCACATTTACAACTTGCATATAGACACTTGTGCATTTATTATATTACTTGAAGTAACTAGCTAACTACCCCCTAAAGTAATCTACTAATATTTTTTTTTTAAGCAAAAAACCTCTTGCGGGGCCGCCTTGGTTTGAGCAACCACAAACAGGGGGTTCTACACCGTCAAAGTCACCCGAGAGTCACACCCGATCCTGCCCGCACCAACATTATCAATTGGATTTTGGATACCCAATTCAGCTTTTTGGTAGGGTGGAGATTTGAACCAGGGACCTCCCTTGGAGGATTTCCCTCTCCTCTCTAACTCACCTACAACACCCGGGTTAAGTAATCTACTACTCTAGTTATATACTAAGGTTGGTACATTTACATGACCCAAATGATATAATATACTCTAACACCCCCTATATTACATTATTTGGGTATTGAAGACATTAGTCTTCAACATGGATCTTCTTCTATTTTTCCTGTATCTTGTTCAAGCAAGTAGTTTGTGTCTTCATACCATGTTACCCTTGTTGTATGAGCTTTGACTTCTTGATCATCTATCGTATCTTCTAGTTCTTCAATTTCTTTAATATTCTAAACTAGATGTCATTTTTAATTCCCTTTTTGATATTCCAATTGTGGATAATGGTTTTGATGTTGATATTGTTGTTGTCGAGGATTATTTTGATATTGCCTTGGTTGGAATGCCCTATTTGGTTGGCTTCCATAGTTCATATAATTTCCTTGATTTTGATTTCTTGGATTGAATCTGCAGTAGTTGGTGTTATGTCCTTTTCTCCTACATATCTGATAATATTTGTTATTCCATGGCCTTCAAATTTTTGATGATGAAGTATTGTTTCCCTATGTATTATATTTTAGGACCAATGAATTTTTAGTAATTTTATTTCTCATTGTATTTTCTATCTCATATTATTGAAGAATGTTGATTTGTTCATCAAACTCAGTATCTTTGCTTAGAACCTGCAAGGATGTAACTAGATGCTTGTAGCTATCTAGAAGTGCTCTCAAAGTTACTTGAAAAAGTAGTTTATCTTCAACCTTTTATCCTAGGGTTAGTAATTTTCCTTTGATATTTGCTATCTTCCTTAAGAATAGTTCTATGCTTTCACCACTGTTCATTTTCAGGGAATGTAATTGAGTTTGAATATTTAAGATAGTGGTTTTATTTTTCCCTTCAAATATTTTCTCTAATATTTTCCAAGCATCTATAGATGTCCCTGCTGAGCTAATGTAAGCTTGTATTTCATCTGTGATGGAAAATTTTATTATCATTAATATCTTAGCTTCACTTTCTTCAAACTTCTGAATCTTTGTTTCTCCCTGAGTTGGTATAGTTCTTGCTCCTTTGACAATATCCCAAAGTTTTTCAAATGTCAAAATAGCTCTCACTTTGTTTTTCCATGAGAAGTAATTTGGGCCCTTAAGTAGTTGGTATTTTGTAAGGATGAACTTATTTGTGGTCATGATGACTCTCTAGGTATAAAACCTTTCTTGGCTTTTAGGTTTTGTAGAATTCCTTATATCTCCCTAGTTAAGAGATGTGAACTAATTTGATAAAAAAAAATAGAATTAGGTTTTGTAGGCTTCCTTATATCTCCCTAATAATTAGAATATGCTTAGTTCACCTTATAAGTTGATTTTGCAATATTTGAGAATAATCAACCTTTTAATTTTACCTTATCTTTCCCAATTAAGTATGCTTTAATGGTTGGATTTCTTTTTGTCTCCTTGAAATGAGTTGAGATCATTTTTACCAATTAATTCCAACTCTATATGTAGGTAATTTATTTGCTTCTCTTTCCAATAGATTAATTTTCTAAATTCCAATTATATGTATATAGTTTGAAGTAGTATGCCTTATATCTCCCTTATTTTTGTAATATTATAAAATAATACTATTTGCAATAATAGATTTTTAATTTTCAAGTAGAAACCCTTATATTTCCTAAGTTATAAATTGCAAATATTAACCTATTTAGAAGTATAGATCTCTTTTAGTTTGCTTTCAAATGTAGTTGATTTTGCTATGCTTTCAACCTTATATTATACCCCTTATAACTCCTTAATGAAAGCAAATTTAATTAAGGTAAATCCTTACCTTTATAATGTTGCAAATGGGCGTTGTATTCTCCAATGTATGGGTGTTGTATTCTCCAATGAATGGGTGTTGTATTCTTCAACATATGGGCATTGTATTCTTCAATGTATGGGTGTTGTGTTCTCCAATGTATGGGCATTGTAGTTGTTGGTTTAGAATAGGCCTTTAATGCAGGATTACACTCCTCTTGAATGGTGCATAGGCTTGATTTAGCTCCTTCCTACAAATGTGTTTCCACACCTTTCAATGCTTAACCTTGCTTTGACTTAATTGTTGACCATGAGTTTTTAATGCTATTATATCCTCTTACATGTTGTACTCTTTCACTTGTTTTGAACGCGTTGCTCTCCTTTATTTTTGGTGCCTTAAATAGAATGGATGTCACTTGACGTTGGACAAGTGTCCTAGGAGTTACATTCAATGCTCAAGAGACTTAGATGCTCTTCAAAACTTTGGTGGATAGATTTTAGGGTCTTATATGAGCGAATATTCAATGCTCTTGGTTGGGATTAATGATGAATCTTTTTTAATAACACCTCTAACGCTTCTAATATAAGCATTATATTATTTATACTTCTTCTAATGTTCAATAATGAATGTTTCTGATAGGGATTAGTATTGTATTGCATTTAATATTGATATTGATTGTGTGTATTAAATGTCGACTTGTAAAGGCAGACATGCCTATAAACATATTTTTGTTTAATGTGATTGTCAGTTTTTGACTTGTGCTAATTCATGTTATCTATTAAGAGTGTTCCTCACATCATTGGTATCAGAGCGAGCATTGTATAGATGAGTATCCTCTTCCTCTAGGCCATTCTGGTTCAAAATATGAACGAGAAAACCACCAACGAATCTTGGCTTTGGAGGAACACTCTTTCCTTTTCCTTTCGTAGACATCTCTGAGCACTTTCGTTCATGAAAACTCAGTTGGGTCCCTCTGAATCTGACCTTTAGCTCCTATTTTGTATATCGATCATTGTATGTGACAAACACCGTTTGTGACCATCATTCATAATTTCGAGTCTCATAGAGATTTCTACAAATCTTATTGACATTCAAGCTCCTTTCATCGTAGTCTTCAGCAACTCAAAGTCGATATCATCGTTGCCACTACTAAGAAAGATATCATCGAATAATATTAGGATTCCATCCTTGATCTAGAACTTGAAGAATTTGTAGCCACACCTGGATTCGAACCAGGGTCTCTATGTGATATACCCAGCGTCTTCCACTAGACGATGTGGCTCCTAATGCGGATTTGAGCTCATTTGAAGCTCTTGTTGCAGATAAAGCCTATTTGGATGTTGTAGATCCAAGCTCTCCAAAAGATATTACATTTGATGACCCCACTACCCTCTCTGCCCTTATCATCATACTTGCTACACTTCATGATCCACCTGTTCCTCCTGGTGATGTTCTCCTATTTTTGAAAGTTGAATTGTTACCATTGCTACATGATTCACTATTTTACAGCGATGATATGTTGATTTTAGGTGATGAAATATTTCCCATGGCTTTCATGTTGTCTTCCTTGGTGGTTCCTCAGCTCCTCTACGACTTTTCAGCATGTTTCTATGTTTTCGAGGATTGCTTCCACACTTCATGTCTGCAGCATCATGTTTCCAATGGTGATATGATGTTTACCAATATCGTATCTCTTTTCTAGTGTTGATTTGATCTGCTCTTAATTTCTCGAGCACCATTTTGGTTGTTCCCTACCATCGCAGATCAATGATTTGTTTCTCTAGCTCATGCACCCCCATGGCCTCCCCCTCTCACCTTGTGTTGATTGCTAGTCGTTATCACCGGTCAAACATGCCTTCCACTTGCCCGTGTTGCCATTAAATTAGTTGTTGCCATTCCAAAATAGTCATTACTCCCTTGGAAATTTTTTTAAATTAAATTTTATTTTATTTAATTTAAATTAAAATTTATGATATTTAATATCACACGTCTTTTTAAATACTATAATTATGAATTAAATTAAATATTCTATTTGATCGTTGCACATTCACATTTCCATAAACCCATAATTAAATTAAATTAAAATTTTATTTTATTTAATTTAATCCATCATTTTCGTCTCCAATGACCGTTGTCTCGGTCCACGAATAATTTAATGCAAGCAACCCACAATTAACCACGAATTAATTCAATTAAATTAAATTATTTTTAATTTAATTTAATATTTTTCCATCTCCATTAATGCATGACTCAGCCAATTCAATGCATGCCCGCTTGTCTTAAATACCGCAACAATTAAATTTACTATTTGGCACATGGTTCGAGGCATATTTTGTTGCATCTTCTACGATATTTTAGTTGCTATTTACTTTTGTCATTTCGAGGGACCCATTTTAGCTATCTGTCGGTATAACAGTGTTTATAGTCCTTGGAAAGCATTTTTTGAGCTTGTTTCAGTACCAGCATTAGATTTTGGTTTTATGAAGACCTCTTCAAATTCATCATTTTGATCTTCTTATTTTTGTACCAAGAGTTCATTTTCGATTGTACCCGATACTCTTTAGCTACCCATCTTTCTCTTCCACACTTAGACGCATTAGGGACAAATGCTTCCTCAGTGGAAAGGAATGATAGGGATTAATTTTGTATTGCATTTAATATTGACATGGATTGTGCCTATTAAATGCCAAATTGTAAAGATAGACATGCCTATAAATATATTTTTGATAAATGTAATTATCATTTTTCATTTGTGCCATTTCGTGTCATTTATTAATAGTGTTTCCCACATGTGGGAAACACTCTTAAAAGATGAAATAAAATGGCACAAATGAAAACTGACAATTACAATAATCAAAAATATATTTATAGGCATGTTTGCTTTTACAAGTCGGCATTTAATATGCATAATTCGTGTCAATATTAAATGCAAAACAATACTAATCTCTATCAATTTTAGATGTTATGAGAGCTCCTTCTAGATTTACCAAGTATCAGGTCCTTTGTATGCATGTAGAGCTTGCTTCAATGTATATCTTTCTTTGCAAACCCTTGCTCTGTTGTATTTTTTGAACGCTTATTCTCTAGATGGCTCCAGTTTGACATATGATGCTTTGGTGGTTGAGTGGCGCTCTCCTCGATGTGTGTATGGAGCTTTTATGGTAGCTTAAGTGGTGATCTCCTGATAATTTTCTCTTGGTAATCTACCCTTTCTCTTTTTACGTCTTCTTGTTATATTTTTTCTTCGTTGTAGTGAGCGATGCATTGGAATGCAATAAAGAACCATTACTTGATATTATGCCATCCTTATATTGGCTTTGGTGTTGTAGGTGAATGCTTTATGATAGGTCAAATATGGAGGCTTTGTTCACATAAACACGAGCCCTTTGTTGGTTCTCTTCCTTGCTCGAATAATGCTACAATTTTTGCAGTTCGTTAGAGTGTTTCTATGACACTCAAGATTGCACTTCGAATGGTGCAAGAAACTAATGTAAACACCTTTACAAAAATTAGAATAGAATATTTGATTTTGCATCTATTTTCCAATCTCCTTGCAAGCTTACTTTCTGCTAGTTCTGATGATTGCTTCTTTGTAGTAGGCAGAGGATGATTCGATGTTGTCTTCTTTGTTAGACAACTCTCTCCTTTGCTTGGTTAATTTAGTAATGAACCTAAGCTAATAATCATGCACTTAATATACTTTTGGAGGAGAAACTTATGCATTAAATTTTACCTATAATGAGCTCTTAGTGCACCTTGAATCTGAGATACCAAGTCTCGATATTTGGCTTCTTTTCAAGGATCTTAATGGTTGCTTTCTTCTCCACTTCTTAGAGTAATATGATCCTGTTTGGTGGCTTTCTTATCCACTCCTTGGAGGAATATGATGCTATTTGGTGGCTTTCTTCTCCACTCCTTGGAGGAATACGATCCTATTTGGTGGCTTCTCTAGGCCACAATACCTTATTGGTATTGAGTTTTGAATAGTGTCTTTAGACAATTTGATATTTGCATATTTTTGTGTCCTTGATCTTAACAATCAATACACAAAATAACCCTTTTGAGAGTAACTAGTTTAATGAATAACTAGTATAGTGCAATGAATCAATAATACCTTCAACTTAATGCACTTTAAAGGTAACAATAATCTCACCTTATTGCTCCTGTAAATAACCTCTCAAAGTAGTTTCAAATAAACTAATGATCACTGCAAATTTATTAATGTAGTCCTCTTCTCAATAATTAGATAATACGAAGATTGTATCTAACTATTATTAATGTGCAGGTAATGAACCTTAACATAAACTATCTTCTACACTTTCTTTGAGGACTTAAAGTGCAACCTTCTAATTTACAACTTTCCAAATTCTAATAATATGCTTAATGAAGATAAGTAGTAATCTGAATTAAGTGTTCGAGTAATGAACCTTTTGCACCTAAGTTGCTTACCTTTGATGATGAATATCTTTATGAGTTGATTCACCAAATTTCTTGTTTGGAATGGTGGTTACTCCCAATTGTGAACGCTTCTAGTTTGCTGCTTTGAAATTGTAGTAGATGATTTCAGCTTCTCCTTCAAGATCGAGCCTGGAACTTTGAAGTCTTGAAACTAGTAATGATATCTTGATTTCTTTAGAATTCAATCTATTCACTGAAATGTTGTCCTTATAGAACCCTTTTAGTATTTTTCTATAAAACCAACAAATCTCTATCTCTAAAATGTGCCTTCTTATCTATGAAGGGTAATTTCCAAATCTTCTTGGATTTGGTAGGTTTCTTCTGTTTGAGTTCTTCTTGAAATAGGGTTTTCTTATCAAGAATCTGAAGGTCTTGAGGTCTTTAATTTTCTTCTTCGATATTTGGCACTCCTTGCCAAATTCTTCTCCTTTTGGGCTTGTTGTCGAATGGCGATAATTGTCCCGAATATTTCACTATCTTTTGTAGTGAATTTCTCCAATGAGTTCTCCTAGGAACTTCTTTGATGGTTTCTTCAATTTTTGTAATGAGGCTGTCCAAGCCTTCTTTTTGTTTCTCCTTGAGACCTCTCCAAGGTCTTTAGTCTTGTAATATATCTAGTCTTCTTGATGAGACCTTTCATTCAACCTTCAACTATGAAAGTGTTGGCAATGAGATCTTCTTCATGAATCTCTTGAACAGAAATTTTGATAGTCCTTCTCTATCTCTCCCAAGGATGGAAGTTCTTCAATGAGACCTTTGATAGGTCTCTTCAGCTTCTTCTAGAGGAATTCTTCAATCAGCAAAGGAGATCATCAATCTCCTATCTTTCATGGACTCTTCTCTGAAGTCTTCTTCTGGTATGACTCTTCTCTGGAGTCTTCTTTAGTGTTAGGATCCTGCTATAAAATAAACCCAAATAACACACTCTCACACAATTGATTGGAAATAAACTCACATAAACATCATATTAATATTCAGAACAAATTACACATTATAACAAAAATTTGCATAAAGGAACAATCTCACAATAAGATAGAATCGCAGGCCTCTTCGAGGGGGCAACCTCCCACACTTCATTAATTTGCAAAAATATGAATACATTGGTGTCTTCTCGTGTATTTAAAGATTTCCCTTCCATGGTTGTCTTACATGCAAAATTCCACCTAGATTACATGCATAATGCCACCCGAATTACATGCATAGTGCCACTCAAATTACATGCACAATGCCACTCGAATTACATGCACAAGGCCACCTTACATAACATATCTACCATGTGTTACATAAAAAGGGTGCCATTTTTCATAGGCACTATATAAACTTAAAACTTAGAACATTATAAAATATTAATCGTGGGTACTATCCACGTTATTTAGGAATTATTACATCATAGAAGTTTTTACATTAATGGTTAGGATGGGATCCTAACATGTCCTTCCCCTTGAAGAAGCTTTGTCCTCAAAGCTAAAATGAGGAAATTGTTGTTGGAGTTGGTGGAGAGATTCCCATGTAGCATCTTCAGGTTGAATCCCACGCCACTAAACCAAGATCTCTATAATTGTAAGGTTGTGAAGAGTGCAATTTTGATGATCCAACAAATGCTCAAGTTCAAGTAATATGGAGTCTTCTTCATCCAATTCAGAAGTGTGGATTGAACCTATACCTGTGTGCCCACAACTTTCTTGAGAGTGGAAACATGAAAAATAGGATGAAGCTTTGAAGTAGGTGGGAGCGCCAATTTTTAAGCTGTGGGGCCAATCCTTTGTAGAACCTGGTAAGGGCCATAGAATTTTGCAGCAAGCTTCTGGCACCTGCGAAGTTGTAGGGATGATTGTTTGTACGTCTGCAAGTAAAGGAAGACCATATCCCCTACATCAAAACTATGCTCAGAACGATGTTGATTAGCCTGTTGGTGCATCTAATTCTAGGCCATGGTCAAATTCTGCTTAAGTTGGCGAAGGACCCCGGTGTGTTGACTCAGAGTGTTGTCGACGGCTTGGACCTTGGAGCTACCAAGAATGTAATAGGAAGGCGTAGGTGGAAGGCGCCCATAGACTGCTCTAAATGGTGTGAGTTTGGTTGTGGTATGATAGGAAGTGTTGTACCACCATTTGGCCAAGGATAGCCATTTGGACCATTGAGTGGGATGATCTGAGACAAAGCAGCGAAGATAGATTTCCAAGCATTTATTAACAACTTTTGTTTGACCATCTGTTTGTGGATGGTAGGCTGAACTCATTTTGAGTTAAGTCCCCTACAACTTAAACAACTCTTGCCAAAAATGACTAGTGAAGGTGGGATCACGATCAGATACAATGGAGGTGGGCATGCCATGAAGGCAAAATATGGAGTCAAGAAAATTTTGTGCAACAATGGATGTTGTATAAGGATGGGCAAGGGCACAAAAGTGAGCATATTTTGAAAGGTGGTCCACTACCACAAAAATAACTGACTTGCCTCTAGATTTAGGGAGCCCTTCTATAAAGTCCATGGAAATATCAGTCCAAACCTAATCCGGGATAGGCAATGGCTAAAAAAATCTTGGAGAGCGCACTGTTTCACCTTTCATCCTTTGACATGTGTCATAGGCAACAACAAGAGAGTGGATGTCCCGTTTCATACCTTTCCAAAAGAAGGTGCGCTTGAGTCGCTCATATGTTTTAAGGAACCCGGAATGGCCTGCAGAGGGAGTGGCATGCAATTCCTTCATGAGGAGCTCTCGAAGTGGGGACTTATGAGGTAGAACTAGGCATTGATGGTAGCATAGATCATGGCCATTCCAATTATATCTTGGTGTAGAATCTGGATCATCCATTAGTGAGGCTATCAAAGCTTGCAAATTTGCATCTTGATGTGCTTCTTGATGCAAGGAATCAATCCATTAGGGAAGTGGTGCTGAGATGGCACACAACATACTTACGGTCTCTATTTGGCGAGAAAGAGCATCACCCACAATATTCTCCTTTCCCTTTTTCTAGGTGATATCATAATCATAGCCCATGAGTTTAGACACCCACTTTTGTTGGTCAGGCATGGCAACTCTTTGTTCCAGGATATATTTGAGACTTTGATTGTCCATTTTTATGGAGAAGTTACGTCGAATGAGGTAAGGTCGCCAATGTGTGACTACATGCAATATGGCTAACATTTCCTTAGCATATGTGGATTTCCCCAGATTACAATCAAAGAGTGCCTTGCTAGTAAAAGCCATAGATCGTCCTTCTTGCATCAATACTACCCCAATCCCATGACCAGAAGCATCACTTTCAATGATAAATGGTTTAGAGAAATCTGGCATGGCTAATACGAGGGTGGTGGTCATAGTATGCTTGAGTTCAATGAAGGCTTTTTCAGCGGGCTCCGTCCAAGTGAAGGAATATTTTTTCAACATGGAGGTGAGGGAGGCAACTATCTTCCCATAATTATATATAAATTTGTGATAATAGCCTGTAAGCTCTAAAAATCCTTGAAGTCCCTTGAGGGTGTGAGGTTTCGACCACTCTTGAACTAGTTGGATCTTCTTAGGGTCAACCTTGACGCCAACCTGTGAGACAATGTGTCCCAGATACTCTACTTCAATAAGGCCAAAGGAACACTTGGACCTTTTGGCAAAAAGGTTATGGGTGACCAACAGCTATAAAGTTTGATCCACATGATTGAGGTGCTCTTCCCATGTGCGACTATAAATCAAGATGTCATCGAAGAACACAAGGATGAACTTCTACATAAAGGGTCGGAATATGTTGTTCATAAGACTTTGGAATGTAGAAGGAGCATTTGTGAGACCAAATGGCATTACCAAGAATTCATAATGACCTTCATGAGTGCGAAAGGCAGTTTTGGGGATGTCCTCATCCTTGAGCTGGATCTGATGGTAGCCAGAGTGGAGATCAAGCTTGGTGAAATACATTGTCCCATGTAGTTCATCGAGTAGTTCATAAACCACTGAAATAGGAAATTTATCCTTGAATGTAGTCTTGTTGAGTTCTCGATAATCAATACATAGGCGTCATGAGCCATCTTTCTTGGGAACAAGTAGAACAGGCGAGGAGTAGGGGCTAGTACTAGGCCGGATGACACCAGCCTTGAGTAATTCTTGTACCAATTTTTCTAGTTTTGATTTCATGGCATGAGGGTACCTGTATGGCTTGATATTTGGTGGTGCACTACTTGGGAGCAATGGGATAGCATGGTCGTGAGAGCCAAGTGTTCTATTTTGAGTGGTCCCTTATGGAACTTGCTACCCATATTTATCAGTGTTTCTTCTAAGCGAGCGCTAGTGGCCTCATGATCTAGACGAAGACCTCTTCCCTTATAGAGAAAATTGCCAAGTTCAAATTCTCAATGGCTTTGGTAAAGGAATCCATATGTTCTAGCTATTTTTGATGTCCACAAGTACCCTAGGCCATTTTGGAACCTTTTGTGACCAGTTACTAAAATTATAATTGGGTTTCAAGACTTACTATTTTTAATAAGTGTCCAAAAAAGTTCTTGTGTGCTATATATCAAAAGGATCAATTCGAAGAGGTGGTCACAATGAGCTATATCCCACAACACTACTTTTGGGCACCCCAGAATTCTTTTTTTTATCTCCTATTTTGCCAGGTCTAACGGTGTTTACAGTTTTTTATTTTGAGCTACAGTGCAAAAGTTGGGTACTGGAGCACTATCTATAATTATTCTTTGGTCACTCACTCACTATTTTTCTCAGCCTAGATAGTCTCTCTGACACTGCATACCTCACTAGTCTAAAGATTCTCTGTATTTTGTAGGTTACTGTTATGATAGTTCTGTTCTGAAAACTGTAGTCTCTGACCTGACTGTGTTGACCTGACTGACCTCACTATTACTACCACTATAAATTTGATTGTTATTCTCCAGACTGTCAACTTAACTATCACCCTCATATTTTATCTCAAATCCATGCAATGTATTTTATTTTTTTGGTAGAGTATTCCTTTCTTATATTCTCACTTTTGGGAATTTGAAATGCAGGATTACAACAGGAAGTTTTGATTTGTGATTTTGTTGCAGGTTGAAGTTTTAACAGAACTAGGGTATGCTAAGTAAAGGAGTATGTAACACCCATAGACCCTCTAATATACCGCAGTGACGAACAATAGTGCTTGGACCAATATTTTAGGCCAGTAGCCAAGGAGGATTCCACACATACCCTTGAGCACACTATCTGCCTCTCTGACAGTACGGGAGGGTAATCGTCTAGGATGTTGTGTCCCATAGACTATGGATGATACAAGGCCGAGAAGCTTCCTACTGGATAAAATTTTGTTAACCCTAGAATGGTCTCCCGATACACTCGAAGATGCGTGGGAGCTCAAGTCCGTGTGCGAGTTCTGTCTAAGGCCTGGGTATTGGAGCCTGATCGCCCCTCACTTCACTAGATGTTGTATGGGCTATCTAGCTTAGCCAATAACGACAGATCCTTCGTAATATTTTAAAACCCCCGACATAGGGTTTCTACCTACTCAACTAAAAAGGACTATTTTTTTTTACTGGTATTTGTCTTTTTTTTTTTATAATAAAAAAAAAATTACACGAAAATAACAGAGGATTATACCTAACAGGCAAGAATCATTACTGTTGTAGTAGAACTTGGCCCTGGAAAGCGCTCTGATACCACTTGTTAGGATCCATCCAATTTTGGTAAAGCGGACTATGATAGTGCAATTTTTTTAGAAATATTACTCTACTAAGATGCAATGCATAGATAGTAGAGGTGAATTTTTGGTTTTGTGAAGGTTGCTCAAGAAAATTTTCAAGAAGGATGCTAAATTCTAGAATTTTTGTATTCACATAGAAAATTGAAGAAGATCCAAAAAATAAAAATCAAGAATTTAGACATTTTATGAAAAATGATGTAGGTATCTAGCTATAGCATATCATTTTATACAATAATTGAATCTATTTGTAAACTCTTTAGCTCTAAAGGAGAGGGTTTTGATTTGTCAAGGGTGGGGGACCCAAGTACAACCCTTTGTTATCCAACAAAAAAAAAGACCAAACTTGATTCCAATCAACAAAACCTCATTCCCACTTATATGTGGAAAAATAAAATAAAGAAGTTAATAGATGGCTTTTCTAAAAAAAAATATTGTAAGCCAATGAGTTCTCATTGAAAGGTATAATTGGATACCCCTAACTACCATATTCCTAGTTGGCTTGCTAAAATGATTTAGCTAAAGGAATTCCATGCATCAAATACATATTGATATTTCTTTCACCAACAATGTGCTCACATTGGTTAAACTCACAACTCATATCAACTACATTATACTAAAAAACAACATACTTGGTTGGGATAAACTTGATGAATGAATATCCCTATTTGACATATGACAAACCTTTCCTTCATATATGGGAACTCCACAACATGAGGGTTTCAAAAACTAGCTATAGTAGAGGATTTGAATACAAACATGGTTTTGAAATATGTAATTATCACATTACATTACTTAGATTGATCCAACCATTGCCCAACCTCATGGACTTTGTAATGAAATGACAAGAATATTTAATGATTGCTTTCCATTTATATATATATATATATATATATATATATATATATATATATATATATATATATATATATATATATATATATATATATATATATACCATAGCCCAACCTCATGGACTTTGTAATGAAATGACAAGAATATTTAATGATTGCTTTCCATTTATATGTATATATATATATATATATATATATATATATATATATATATATATATATATATATATATATATATATATATATATATATTTCCTATATTTTGAAATTAAGAGCTTCCTATAGGTGTTGTTATCATGATTATTTGCCCATAATATTCACAAAGGTGAAGTTCCTAACAAACTAAGATATATGCCCTTCCCTCCCACAACAATCATAACAAATTGGAAAAATAGAAGGTTGATATTTATACCATTTTTTATGGATTCATACTTGTTTGTGGTTTCCTTACCTAGATCTTGTGTTACGCATTTGTTGCACTTCTTGTTTGATGGTTTCACTTCCTTTTTTAGGTAAAGTGTGGGACAATGGTGGTTTCTCCTCTCACATTCAAATGCATGCTTACATTCTTCATGGATAATTTCTATTTTCCATAATATCCAAAACCTATATGTTGAGGCTAAGAGAACACCTCAATAGGATCCCTCTTTTCTTGGCCATTTTTGTCAAATCCTTGGCCTTGATAGCCCATCTTATTCAAAATCTTGGAACCTATTCCTTTAGTATGCATCTCAAAATTGGCAAATAAATTACTACATTTTTTCAAAGATACAAAATCAAATTTGATTTGCTTACCATAATTGTTTCTATGATGGTGCTAGCTTCTTTGGTAGAACAATGAGAGAGACTCTTCTCTTTCTCCATATCTTCACACTTGGTTTGGAGTTGGGCCAACAACTCCTCTTTGGAATCTATCTCTTTTTACAAGTTCTCCATTGCTTACAAATGTTTTTTTCACTTTTGGGATTGAGTCATGAGCAATGCCAAAAATTTCAACATAATGACTCATGATACTGGGAGACTTTTGTGCAACCATAGCAAGTAGCTTTTCTTTCTTATGGAGCTTCAAATTTGACTCTATATTTTCTTCTCTTAGCTTGGAAGTCTCTTGGAAATATTTATGGGTGGTCTCTAACAAGTCTTGAATCTTATCTTTTTCTCTTGGAGCTAGTTTTGCAAATTTCTACTAGATTTTAACATGTGTTAACAAAAAAGTGCACAAGAATTTGGTCAAACACTTGGTATGTAAACTTGTTTACACATTAAAAAATCCAAAGGGCTAGTAAACCTCACACAAGACTTAGGAAAATTGGTTATAATACCTTATGATTCGTGGCAGCCCCTAAATTGGTTCACTCACATTTATCTCTCTTCATACAAATACAACATAAGAAACTTTGATTAATGCATCAAAATAAGACCAAACATAGACAAAAATTGCATAGGAAAAGAGCAATGAATTAAAACAATCATTTAAAAAGAAATCAAACTAAATGAAACAAGGACACTACGATTTATGTGGGAAAAACCCTCTAGGGGAAGAAAACCCATAATAATATGATGCTCCAACCTATATTATTTAATGTGCTTTAGAATAAAACATTCATGAGCTAAACAAGTCTTTCCTAGAGAAATAAAGGAAAACATACAAAGGATCGTACAATCCCAAATTACTCCCTAAAGTTCTTGCCTTACCAATGGCTATAAAATGTAGCAACATCCCCTATTTATACTTTTTCAACAACGATGAAGCATAAGAGGGCATGGAAAGTCTAAAGTCATGTTGTTTCCTCTTCAATGACCTTTGATTTTTCATCTCTCTAAAACTGAAAATATTAAATTTTCTATTTTATCAACCTTCAATCCTAATCATCATCAATTTTTTTTATTCTATATTCTTTTCATAGTGGTCATACCTTTTGCAATAGTAACTTTGAATATTCCTCCTATCCACAATTCTACCTCTACCTATTTCATTGTAACATCCTCTTCTACCATGGTCTCTTTCTCTTGTAAATGTTGATTTTTTTTCTCCCCTCTTTGCCCTTGGGATTTGGAGCTTAATCTAGCCCCATTACTTTTTGAGACTCTAGCCTTGGAAATGAAAGCTTACTATAAGCTTTCTTCTTTGCTATTATTAATTCTTTCTTCATGGGACATAGTTGATCCCACCAATTCATCAAACTTCAACTTCTTCAAATCTTTACTTTCTTCCATAATCATTATATAATTGTTCTATTTTAGTGTTGATGTCCTAAACACCTTTTTGATAGCATCTCCTCGTGTTGGTTCTTCACCATAGATAACTTAACATCATGCACCCTTATGTGATAATATCCCACATTTTCATTGTCCATTCTTAGATTTATTTTTCCTTCTTTAATATTTATAACTTCACTAATTTCACCTAAGCACATTCTTAAGAGATTTTCTTCAAGGTGTTCCAAGCTCATTTGGTAATCTTGACACCTGTAATTCTTGGGATAATGCTTATATCAAAATCTTCTTATATGTGATACCAATCCAAGGTATTTTTTCTTAGGGTACCTAATATGTGATATCATCCTTATATCACTAGCATTATCAACTAGATTTTGGGTACCCGATGTGTGTTTGGTAGGGTGGAGATTCAAACCAAGGATCTCCCTTGGAGGATTTCCCTACCCTCTCCAACTCACCTACAAAATGTGGGTTCCTAATGGCACTTTTACCTTACTACTAAATAGATTAAAAAATAAAGGATTAGCAGTAAAGGGGCCTACGTGAACTGGAGGAGAATGTTAGACTCCCTTGGCAAACATTAGACCCCTATTTAGGTAAGGGTTGAAAACAACTAAAATTGAAGATGCATGAATATAGTGACCAGTGGAAAAAATACTATTGGGTCACGATAACATTTTCAATGCTTTTAATTGATAGATTGTGCTTTTTCTCTCTATGTCTATGTAAAAATAAAAAAATGATAGCACCACCAAACCTACAATCTAGAAGCATTTTTGCTTTAAAGTGATACAAGATAAGATTAAATGCAATATTAAGTGATTTAATGCTTAATATGATGATGGCCCCTGTCCACAAATAACAAAGACCCTGTTAAGTGATAATAAAATATATATAGACATTAAATGCGTAAAGTGTAGAATAACAATGATAAATAATATGCTAAGCTAAATTCAAATGAAATATGCAAAGCTAGCTAGTGACATTGAAAGAGCTATAAAGTAAAGAAAGTGTCAAAAGAAAGTAAGGGGAAAGCACAACCCAATCAAAGCTAGTTAGTGACACCAAACCAACCATCCTCGAAGCTTAGAGCTATAAAGTAAATAAAGTGTCAAAATAAAGTAAGGGGAAAATCACAACCCAAGATGCTAAGATTGTTCTTCCCTTGTTTGTGGAAGCTTAATTGAAGCTTACTTGTTTGCTTATAGACACTTTAGAGCTTAAGTTTGAATACTTTAGTGCTTGGATACTTGATATGCTTGGAGGAGACCTTCATAATATTGTGGTAAGTTTTAACATAACCTTACTATTTATGAAGATGAATTCCTACAAATCTAGATGAAATTTGGCATAATTATGTTGCTTTCAAAATACCATGGATTGGGCTTCCCCACGTGTTGGATTTATAGGAACCTATGGCTCCTTGGGAGAAGAATTGCATTGAAATTTATAGGATTGGAGATGATAAGAATTGAAAATGAGATTAAGAGGATATTAATGGAGGAAGATTGAAAATGGTAAATCTTCGGCTTGGGATTTTTGTTGGGGTTACAAATCAGATCTTGGTGATTTGATCCATTAATGGTGGGCAACTTGAAAAGTATCAATAATAATTTTTTTTTTGGCACAAATATTCAAAAGTTCTATCAATGTCCTACCCTGTCACTTTTTCTAAAATGACCATTGAAGATCAAATTTGGGGGAGAAAAGTCAAAAATTCAAACTTTTTTTGGTAAGTAGTGTTTGTATTTACAGTGGGTTTTAACAAGGATCCCAAAACCTGATTACATAAGCAATGGGCCTAGGGCATCAATCCCTTGAAACTGAACACCAAAATAGAAATCCCGCCCAGTGGTAACAGTAAGCATGAAACAATCCCTCTCAGCGGGAAACAAACAAATAAGAAAGAAAGTAGTTTTGGAGATCCCGCCAACGAGGAGTAGCCAAAAACCACCATTGAGAAGATCCCGCCCAGCAGGAAGCAAAGAAAAACCGTTACAATAAAATCCCGCCTTGCGGGAAGCAGTCAAAACCACCACAAATAGTCCCGCCTAGCGGGAAGCAATAGGGAAATCCCGCCATCCGGGAAACCAACAGAAAAGAAAGGATCCCGCCTCGTGGGAAAACCGACGGATTTGGCGGATCCCGCCCTGTGGAGAAACCATCATGCCCACCGGGAAAACATTTCATTTAGCGAGAGCCATCCTACAGGAAGCCGACAACCAGCATAGAGAGGATCTAGCCCATCCGAAAGCGACCAGAGAGTTGCACCACAAGGAACCCACCTCGAGAAAACAGAAGAGGATCCCAGTAGTAGGGACCAAGAATCCCATCCAAGCACAAAGCCCACCGAGGATTCACAAGAAAAATGGGGAAAGAGGCCCCCCTAGACCACCCCCAAAACTATGAGAACCTCAAGGGAGACCCCAGAAAGCTGTCCAAACCCTAAACCGTCACCTCCACCGCATCGAGAAATGTAGGGGACCATATCCACGCGAATAACCTGCAAAAAACCCCAGGGGGAAGCTTGAGGGAAAAAGGGAAGGGATCCCCAACCAAACAGGGATCCCTGGGAAGCACCAGTCCAAAAAAAACAACCAAGGAAACCCTAGCCGATCGGGAGGGGCACAGATAGTGGAGAAGGATCTCCCCCAGGAGATCATCTGCAAACAACCACTCCCCGGGAGGGATGACCTGGGTTGAGCCAGGGACTGGGCAGGAACCAGGAGCCATGGGAGGGGGAGCAGGGGAGGGACCAGAGCCCTCCCCTCTCTAATTTCTTCCCTCACCATCTCATGCCTCATTTTGATTGCATCCAAAAATTCAAACTTTACCATTGAAGCGCTAGTGGCATTTTTGCTAATGCCCCTTACACTTTTGCTTTTGAAGCAATACATGCTCCAAATTTAGGCATGAGGATGAGTGATTCAATTTGGATAATTTATGAAGGGAATGATAAAATTGAATATTAATGATGTGCTCAAGATTGGATGTCTAGATTTATCCCTCTTTTTTGTATTTATTGCATATTGAATGCATCAAAAACTAACATAGATGTCCCAATTAGAAGATTTGTTGTTGCTTATGGTTAGTGATATAAGATGATTTATGCTTTGATTATTTTCTTAGAGGTGACATTAAAATTTTTATTTTGGACAACATTAAATGTTACAATTCCTCGATGTGTCCCCTTGACTTTTAGGGGAAATATCAAGTTGGACTGAAAAAAATCGACTTATTGTGATCCACATTAATGTAATGATGAAAAACTAAGGATAAATATTAATAATTGGTCAAGAAGACCAGGGGTAAAAGGGCTAGGGGTAAAAATAATTTTGTTTACCACATATAAGAGAGAAAAAGAGATTTAGGGCCTTAATAGCTATTGGTTTTTCGATGGCTCTACACACACGCTCACCACATCCAACAGATCGAGCAAGGGCATCTGTAGCTAGAGGAGGAGTGTTAGCATTTGTATGTAGCAAAAAACCAAGAGTCTAATTCCATTTTGGAATCAAAAAACATGCTCAAAATGGAGGGCAATGCTTTTACGTAATGCCAACACTTTCATGCAGTGGTTTTTTACACCAATGACACTTTCGTGCCCTAGAAATGCTTTCACTATGCACTAGTGATTTTGTCGTCTAGGTAGTGTTTTAACTTCCTATTGGTGATTTCATGTCAAATGGCATTTTTATGCATTACAACTTTGTTTGATCATTATGACTTGATTTTGCTAATTTGATATCATGGTTAACATGATTCTAGATTTGACTTAGGTGTAAGAGAGGTTGTAAATGCTAGACTACATAGAGCATTGCCTACACGTGCTTGAGACCATCCAAGATATTTTGGGGTATGTATACTATGCATTACTAGTAGCATTGGGGTTGTATAATGTATCCTTGATGCCTAAGTAGAGTTTGATTGGGCACTCCTAACAACACTAGCTGAGAAATTACATTCTAAGACAAATACCTTTCGACTATTAATAGGAGAGATGATAATCACCCTTGAGTATTTCTAGAGGATCATGAGGGTGCCCATTAGACGGGTGGATATGCACCTAGGGTAGGACCATTGGAGGTGCTTATAGATATTTACCATGGATACATACTTTTAAATGGTATGATTAAGCATTGATATCAATGTCGTTTATGACGAGGATTGCCTAGATAGGTAGATGATGTTGCTATCCACCATGGTGTCTAGATTGCTACTTGGTGATGCTAGTTGTAGGGTCATCCATTGGGGATATGGGGAAGTGATGGCATAAATGTAAAGTGAGAAGAAACTATTTGTATGGGGACCTATTGTACTAGTAGACCTCTACTAGTTACTCCATAGGATTATCTGTTGAGGCCACAAGAACCTGAGTGGATGCACATTTCTCTATGTGTGGGCTTGGGATCACATTTTTATTTTGATGCTACTAGGACTACTAACACAAGTCAAGGACTAGGAGGTACCAACAACCAATAGGTGAGATCATTGGTTTGAGGCCATATAGAGCAGGCCCAATAAGGGTATGCCAATGATGGTAAGTTATGCAATATATGAGTTGCAACTAGAGTAGGTCATCTAGAATCCATATATGCATCATCTAGGTTGGCAGGATAATACCTATAATCTATATTGGGTGATTTAGATGGATGGTGGGACTATGAAGGGAGTGGGAGCTCCACCATTATGATAAATTGATCTTCTAGTATAACATTAGGCAAGGTATACTAATGGGGCCAATTTGGTATAGGATATTTATGCAAGAGAGGATTCAATGGACCATCAAACCCAAATTTCTATGTAGAGATGTATCTCGATGACCCTGCGATATTAAACTTAAAGCACAATTATCCTAGCATGATGAATGATTACATGTAGTGAGTGGTACCAGGTCTTTAGGACAAGGAGGGTGACCATCATAAGGGTACAACCACTAGAGTTGTAGAGGAGGATGAGGTAGGCAATTTCAACTTTGGTGCATCAATACAAAGAGTATTATTGATAGTATGAGGTATAGCCATAGGAAGCAATAGTAGGTGCTCTATTGGTCAATCTACCTATGAGCATGACTAGTGAGGAAAGATCAAGGAGGTCACCTTATGTTAGCTTTTGATGGTGTATGCAAAGGGAGAATGCAATCAAAGGATATAAAACATGCAAAAATATAGGATGCTAAAATATGCTATTAATAGAAGTGATAAAAATGATACAATGCAATATAGAGGATATGGACACTTTAGAACTGATGCTAAATAACTACATTATCACCAATCTATATGGTGATCTTACATAGTATACCTACTACTACCTACAACGATACATAATCACTCACTATGATGCCCTTTATATAGAAATAAGGATTGATTGACCAACACTCTACCTAATTGTACAAGGGGACACCTTGCACATTTACAACTTGCATATAGACACTTGTGCATTTATTATATTACTTGAACTAGCTAACTACCCCCTAAAGTAATCTATTACTCTCTTTTTTTTTAAGCAAAAAACCTCTTGCGGGCTGCCTTGGTCTGAGAGACCACGAACAGGGGGTTCTACACCGTCAAAGTCACCCGAGAGTCGCACCCAATCCTGCCCGCACCAACATTATCAATTGGATTTTGGATACCCAATTTAGATTTTTGGTAGGGTGGATATTTGAACCAGGGACCTCCCTTGGAGGATTGCCCTCTCCTCTCCAACTCACCCACAACACCTGGGTTAAGTAATCTACTACTCTAGTTATGTACTAAGGTTTGTACATTTACATGACCCAAATGATGTAATATACTCTAACACCCCCTATATTACATTATTTGGGTATTGAAGACATTAGTCTTCAATATGGATCTTCTTCTATTTTTCTTGTATCTTGTTCAAGAAAGTAGTTAGTGTCTTCATACCATGTTACCCTTGTTGTAAGAGCTTTGACTTCTTGATCATCTGCCGTATCTTCCAGTTCTTCAATTTCTTCAATATTCTAAGCTAGATGTCATTTTTTATTCCCTTTTCGATATTCCAATTGTAGATAATAGTTTTGATGCTGATATTATTGTTGTCGAGGATTATTTTGATATTTCCTTGGTTGGAATGCCCAATTGGGTTGGCTTCTATAGTTCATATAATTTCCTTGATTTTGATTTCTTGGATTGAATCTGCAGTAGTTGGTGTTATGTCCTTTTCTCCTACATATCTGATAATATTTGTTATTCCATGGCCTTCAAATTTTTGATGATGAAGTATTGTTTCCCTAAGTATTATATTTTAGGACCAATGAATTGTTAGTAATTTTATTTATCATTGTATTTTCTATCTCATATTATTGAATAATGTTGATTAGTTCATCAAACTCAGTATCTATGCTTAGAACCTACAAGGATGTAACTAGACACTTGTAGCTATCTAGAAGTGCTCTCAAAGTTACTTGAACAAGTAATTTATCTTCAACCTTTTATCCTAGGGTTAGTAATTTTCCTTTGATACCTGCTATCTTCCTTAAGAATAGTTTTATGCTTTCACCACTATTCATTTTCAGGGAATGTAATTGAGTTTGAATATTTAAGATAGTGGTTTTATTTTTCCCTTCAAATATATTCTCTAATATTTTCCAAGCATCTATAGATGTCCCTGCTAAGCTAATGTAAGCTTGTATTTCATCTGTGATGGAAAAGGTTATTATCATTAATATCTTAGCTTCACTTTCTTCAAACTTCTGAATCTTTGTTTCTCCCTGAGTTGGTATAGTTCTTGCTCCTTTGACAATATCCCAAAGTTTTTCAAATGTCAAAATAGCTCTCACTTTGTTTTTCCATGAGAAGTAATTTGGGCCCTTAAGTAGTTGGTATTATGTAAGGATGAACTTATTTGTGGTCATGATGACTCTCTAGGTATAAAACCTTTCTTGGATTTCAGGTTTTGTAGAATTCCTTATATCTCCCTAGTTAAGAGATGTGAACTAATTTGATAAAAAAATTCTAGAATTAGGTTTTGTAGGCTTCCTTATATATCCCTAATAATTAGAATATGCTTAGTTCACCTTATAAGTTGATTTTGCAATATTTGAGAATAATCAGCCTTTTAATTTTATCTTATCTTTCCCAATGAAGTATGCTTTAATGGTTGGATTTCTTTTTGTCTCCTTGAAATGAGTTGAGATCATTTTTACCAATTAATTCCAACTCTATATGTAGGTAATTTATTTGCTTCTCTTTCCAATAGATTAATTTTCTAAATTCTAATTATATGTATATAGTTTGAAGTAGTATGCCTTATATCTCCCTACTTTTTGGAATATTAGAAAATAACACTATTTGCAATAATAGATTTTTAATTTTCAAGTAGAAACCCTTATATCTCCTAAGTTATAAATTGCAAATATTAACCTATTTAGAAGTATAGATCTCTTTTAGTTTTGCTTTCAAATGTAGTGTATTTTGCTATGGTTTCAACATTATATTATACCCCTTATAACTCCTTAATGAAAGTAAATTTAATTAGGGTAAATCCTTACCTTTATAATTTCGCAAATGGACGTTGTATTCTCCAATGTATGGGTGTTGTATTTTCCAATGAATGTGTGTTGTATTCTTCAACATATGGGCATTTTATTCTTCAATGTATGGGTGTTGTGTTCTCCAATGTATGGGCATTGTAGTTGTTGGTTTGGAATAGGCCTTTAATGTAGGATTACACTCCTCTTGAATGGTGCACAGGCTTGATTTAGCTCCTTCCTACAAATTTGTTTCCACACCTTTCAATGCTTAACCTTGCTTTGACTTAATTGTTGACCATGAGATTTTAATGCTCTTATATCCTCTTACACGTTGTACTATTTCACTTGTTTTGAATGTGTTGCTCTCATTCATTTTTGGTGCCTTAAATAAAATGGATATCATTTGATGTTGGACAAGTGTCCTAGGAGTTACATTCAACACTCAAGAGACTTAGATGCTCTTCAAAACTTTGGTGGATAGATGTTAGGGTCTTATATGAGCGAATATTCAATGCTCTTGGTTGGGATTAATGATGACTCTTTTTTAATAACACCTCTAACGCTTCTAATATAAGCATTATATTATTTATGCTTCTTCTAATGTTCAAGAATGAACGTTTTTGATAAGGATTAGTATTCTATTACATTTTATATTGATATTGATCGTGTGTATTAAATGTCGACTTGTAAAGGTAGACATGCCAATAGACATATTTTTTATTAATGTGATTGTCAAGTTTTCACTTGTGCTAATTCGTGTTATCTATTAAGAGTGTTCCTCACAACATTGGTATCAAAGAGAGCGTTGGATAGATGAGTATCCTCTTCATCTAGGCCATTCTGGTTCAAAATATGAACAAGAAAACCACCAACGAATCTTGGCTTTGGAGGAACACTCTTTCCTTTTCCTTTCGTAGACATCTTTGAGCACTTTTGTTTGTGAAAACTCAGTTGGGTCCCTCTAAATCTGACCTTTAGATCCTATTTTGTATATCAATCATTGTATGTGACAAACACCATTTGTGACCATCATTCATAATGTCGAGTCTCATAGAGATTTCTACAAATCTTATTGACATTCAAGCTCCTTTCATCATAGTCTTCAACAACTCAAAGTTGATATCATCGTTGCCACTACTAAGAAAGATATCATTGAATAATATTAGGATTCCATCCTTGATCTAGAACTTGAAGAATTTGTAGCCACACCTGTATTTGAACCAGGGTCTCTAGGTGATATACCCAACGTCTTCCACTAGACGATGTGGCTCCTAATGCATATTTGAGCTCATTTGAAGCTCTTGATGCAGATCAAGCCTATTTGGATGTTGCAGATCCAAGCTCTCCAAAAGCTATTGCATTTGATGACCCCACTACCCTCTCTGCACTTATCATCATACTTGTTACACTTCATGATCCACTTGTTCCTCCTGGCGATGTTCTCCTATTTTCGAACGTTGAATTGTTACCACCGCTACATGATTCACTATTTTACAGTGATGATATGTTTATTTTAGGTGATGATATGTTGCCCACAGCTTTCATGTTGTCTTCCTTGGTGGTTCCTTAGCTCCTCTACGACTTTTCAGCACATTTCTATGTTTTCGGGTATTGCTTCCACACTTCATGTCTACAGCATCATGTTTCCAATGGTGATATGATGTTTACCAATATCGTATCTCTTTTCCAATGTTGTTTTGATATGCTCTTAATTTCTTGAGCACCATTTTGGTTGTTCCCTACCATCACAGATCAATGATTTGTTTCTCTAGCCCATGCACCCCCATGGCCTCCCCCTCTCACCTTGTGTTGATTGCTAGTCGTTATCACCGGTCAAACATGCCTTCCACTTGCCCGTGTTGCCATTAAATTAGTTGTTGCCATTCCAAAATAGTCATTACTCCCTTGGAAATTTTTTTAAATTAAATTAAATTTTATTTAATTTAAATTAAAATTATGATATTTAATATCGCACGTCTTTTTAAATACCATAATTATGAATTAAATTAAATATTCTAGTTGATCGTTGCACATTCACATTTCCATAAACCCATAATTAAATTAAATTAAAATTTTATTTTATTTTATTTAATCCATCATTTTCATCTCTAGTGACCATTGTCTCGGTCCACCAATAATTTAATGCAAGCAACCCACAATTAACCATGAATTAATTAAATTAAATTAAATTATTTTTAATTTAGTTTAATATTTTTCCATCTCCATTAATGCACAACTCAGCCAATTCAATGCATGCCCGCTTGTCTTAAATACCGCAACAATTAAATTTACTATTTGGCACATGGTTCGAGGTATATTTTGTTGCATCTTCTATGATATTTTAGTTGCTATTTACTTTTGTCATTTCGAGGGACCCATTTTAGCTTTCTGTCGGTATAACAGTGTTTACAGTCCTTGGAAAGCATTTTTCGAGCTTATTTCAGTACCAAGTTTAGATTTTGGTTTTATGAAGACCTCTTCAAATTAATCATTTTGATCTTCTTATTTTTGTATCAAGAGTTCATTTTCAATTGTACCCGATACTCTTCAGCTACCCATCTTTCTCTTCCACACTTAGACGCATTGGGGACCAATGCTTCCTCAGTGGAAAGGAATGATAGGGATTAGTTTAGTATTGCATTTAATATTGACATGAATTGTGCATATTTAATGCCAACTTGTAAAGGTATACATGCCTATAAATATGTTTTTGATAAATGTAATTATCAGTTTTCATTTGTGCAATTTAGTGTCATTTATTAAGAGTGTTTCCCACATGTGGGAAACACTCTTAAAAGATGAAATAAAATGGCACAAATGAAAACTGACAATTACAATAATCAAAAATATATTTATAGGCATGTCTGCTTTTACAAGTCGACATTTAATACGCATAATTCGTGTCAATATTATATGCAACACAATACTAATCCCTATCAACTTTAGATGTTATGAGAGCTCCTTTTAGATTTACCAAGTATCAGGTCCTTTGTATGCATGTAGAGCTTACTTCAATGTATATCTTTCTTTGCAAACCCTTGCTCTATTGTATTTTCTGAACGCTTATTCTCTAGATGGCTCCAGTTCGATGTATGATGCTTTGGTGGTTGAGTGGCGCTCTCCTCGATGTGTGTATGGAGCTTTTATGGTAGCTTAAGTGGTGATCTCCTAACAATTTTCTCTTGGTAATTTTTCCTTTCTCTTTTTACGTCTTCTTGTTATCTTTCTTCTCCATTGTAGTGAGCCATGAATTGGAATGCAATAAAGAACCATTACTTGATATTCTACCATCCTTATATTGGCTTTGGTGTTATAGGTGAATGCTTTATGATAGGTCAAATATGGAGGCTTTGTTCACCTAAACACGAGCCCTTTGTTGGTTCTCTTCCTTGCTCGAATAATGCTACAATTTTTGCAGTTCGTTAGAGTGTTTCTATGACACTCAAGCTTGCACTTCGAATGGTGCAAGAAACTAATGTAAACACCTTTACAAAAGTTAGAATAGAATATTTAATTTTGCATCTATTTTCCAATCTCCTTGCAAGCTTACTTTCTGCTAGTTCTGATAATTGCTTCTTTTTAGTAGGCAAAGGGTGATTCGATGCTGTCTTCTTTGTTAGACAACTCTCTCCTTTGCTTGGTTAATTTAGTAATGAACCTAAGCTAATAATCATGCACTTAATATACTTTTGGAGGAGAAATTTATGCATTAAATTTTACCTATAATGAGCTCTTAGTGCACCTTGAATCTAAGATACCAAGTCTCAATATTTGGCTTCTTTTCAAGGATCTTAATGGTTGCTTTCTTCTCCACTTCTTAGAGTAATATGATCCTGTTTGGTGGATTTCTTATCCACTCCTTGGAGGAATATAATCCTATTTGATGGATTTCTTCTCCACTCCTTGGAGGAATATGATCCTATTTGGTGGATTCTCTAGGCCACAATACCTTATTGGTATTGAGTTTTGAATAGTGTCTTTAGACAATTTGATATTTGCATATTTTTGTGTCCTTGATCTTAACAATCAATACACAAAATAACTCTTTTGTGAGTAACTATTTTAATGAATAACTAGTATAGTGCAATGAATCAATAATACCTTCAACTTAATGCACTTTAAAGGTAACAATAATCTCACCTTATTGCTCCTGTAAATAACCTCTCAAAGTAGTTTCAAATGAACTAATGATCATTGCAAAATTTATTAATGTAGTCCTCTTCTCAATAATTAGATAATACGAAGACTGTATCTAACTGTTATTAATGTGCAGGTAATGAACCTTAACAGAAACTATCTTCTACACTTTCTTTGAGGACTTAAAGTGCAGCTTTCTAATTTACAACTTTCCAAATTCTAATAATTTGCTTAATGAAGATAAGTAGTAATATGAATTAAGTGTTCAAGTAATGAACCTTTTGCACCTAAGTTGCTTACCTTTGATGATGAATATCTTGATGAGTTGATTCACCAAATTTCTTGTTTGGAATGGTGGTTACTCGCAATTGTGAATGCTTCTAGTTTGCTGCTTTGAAATTGTAGTAGATGATTTCAGCTTCTCCTTCAAGATCGAGCCTGGAACTTTGAAGTCTTGAAACTAGTAATGATATCTTGATTCCTTTAGAATTCAATCTATTCACTAAAATTTTGTCCTTCTAGAACCCTTTTATTATTTTTCTATAAAACCTATAAATCTCTATCTCTGAAATGTGCCTTCTTATCTATGAAGGGTAATTTCCAAATCTTCTTTGATTTGGTAGGTTTCTTCTGTTTGAGTTCTTCTTGAAATAGGGTTTTCTTTTCAATAATCTGAAGTTCTTGAGGTCTTTAATTTTCTTCTTCGATATTTGGCACTCCTTGCCAAATTCTTCTCCTTTTGGGCTTGTTGTCGAATGGCGATAATTGTCCCGAATATTTCACTATCTTTTGTAGTGAATTTCTCCAATGAGTTCTCCTAGGAACTTCTTTGATGGTTTCTTCAATTTCTGTAATGAGGCTCTCTAAGCCTTCTCCTTGTTTCTCCTTGAGACCTCTCCAAGGTCTTTAGTCTTGTAATATATCTAGTCTTCTTGATGAGACCTTTCATTCAACCTTCAACTATGAAAGTGTTGGCAATGATATTTTCTTCACAAATCTCTTGAACATGAATTTTGATAGTCCTTCTCTATCTCTCCCAAGGATGTAATTTCTTCAATGAGACCTTTGATAGGTCTCTTCAACTACTTCTAGAGGAAGTCCTCAATCAGCAAAGGAGATCACCAATCTCCTATCTTTCATTGACTCTTCTCTGAAGTCTTCTTCTGGTATGACTCTTCTCTAGAGTCTTCTTCAGTGTTAGGATCCTGCTATAAAATAAATTCAAATAACACACTCTCACACAATTTTTTGGAAATAAACTCACATAAAAATCATATTAATATTCAAAACAAATTACACATTATAATAGAAATTTGCATAAAGGAACAATCTCACAATAAGATAGAATCGCAGGCCTCTTCGAGGGGGCAACCTCCTTCAACACTTCATTAATTTGCAAAAATATGAATACATTGGTGTCTTCTCGGGTATTTAAAGAGTTCCCTTCCATGTTTGGCTTACATGCAAAATGCCACCTGGATTACATGCATAATGCCATCTGAATTACATGCATAGTGCCACTCAAATTACATGCACAATGCCACTCGAATTACATGCACAAGGCCACCTTACATAACCTATCTACCATGTGTTACATAAAAAGGGTGTCATTTTTCATAGGCACTATATAAGCTTAAAACTTAGAACATTACAAAATATTAATCATGGGTACAACCCACGTTATTTAGGAATTATTACATCATAGAAGTTATTACATTAAGGGTTAGGATGGGATCCTAACATGTCCTTCCCCTTGAAGAAGCTTTGTCCTCAAAGCTAAAATGACGAAATTGTTGTTGGAGTTGGTGAAGAGATTCCCATATAGCATCTTCAGGTTGAATCCCACGCCACTGAATCAGGATCTCTGTAATTGTATGGTTGCGAAGAGTGCGAGTTCGACGATCCAACAATTGCTCAGGTTCAAGGAATATGGAGCCTTCTTCATCCAATTCAGTAAGTGTGGATTGAACCTGTACCTGTGTGCCCACAACTTTCTTGAGATCGAAAACATGAAAAATCGGATGAAGCTTGGAAGTAGGTGGGAGCACCAATTTGTAAGTTGTGGGGCCAATCCTTTGTAGAACCTGGTAAGGGCCATAGAATTTTATAGCAAGCTTCTAGCACCTACGAAGTTGTAGGGATGATTGTTTGTACGGATGCAAGCGAAGGAAAACCATATCACCTACATCAAAACTATGCTCAGAACGATGCTAGTCAGCCTGTTGGTGCATCTGATTCTAGGCCATGTTCAAATTTTGCTTAAGTTGGCGAAGGACCTCGGTGTGTTGACTCAGAGTGTTGTCGACGGCCTGGACCTTGGAGCTGCCAGGAATGTAAGAGGAAGGCGTAGGTGGAAGGCGCCCATAGACTGCTTCAAATTATGTGATTTTGGTTGTGGTATGATAGGAAGTGTTGTACCACCATTCAGCCAAGGATAGCCATTTGGCCCATTGAGTGGGATGATCTAAGACAAAGCAACGAAGGTAGATTTCTAAGCATTTATTAACTACTTATGTTTGACCATCCGTTTGCGGATGGTAGGCTGAACTCAATTTGAGCTGAGTCCCCTGCAACTTAAATAACTCTTGCCATAAATGACTAGTGAATGTGGGATCATGATCATATACAATGGAGGTGGGCATGCCATGAAGGTGAAACATGGAGTCAAGAAAAATTTGTGCAACAATGGATGTTGTATAAGGATGGGCAAGGGCACAAAAGTGAGCATATTTTGAAAGGCGGTCCACTACCATGAAAATAACTAACTTGCCTCTAGATTTAGGGAGCCCTTCTATAAATTCCATGGAAATATCGGTCCAAACCTGATTCGAGATAGGTAATGGCTGAAAAGTGCTCGGAGAGCACACTGTTTCACCTTTCATCCTTTGACATGTGTCATAGGCAGCAACAAAAGAGTGGATGTCCCATTTCATACCTTTCCAAAAGAATGTGTGCTTGAGTC
Organism: Wollemia nobilis; assembly: GCA_028583015.1. NCBI lineage: Eukaryota > Viridiplantae > Streptophyta > Pinopsida > Araucariales > Araucariaceae > Wollemia > Wollemia nobilis. Next base: position 8,729,065 of record JAQPPZ010017110.1, read on the forward strand.
GCTCATATGTTTTAAGGAACCCGAAATGGCCTGCAAAGAGAGTGGCATGAAATTCCTTCATGAGGAGCTCTCGAAGTGGGTACTTATGAGGTAGAACCAGGCATTGATGGTAGCACAAATCATAGCCATTCCAATTATATCCTGGTGTAGAATCTAGATCATCCATTAGTGAGGCTATCAAAGCTTGCAAATTTACATCTTGACGTGCTTCTTAATGTAAGGAATCAATCCATTGGGGAAGAGGTGCTGAGATGGCACACAACATACTTACGGTCTCCATTTGATGAGAAAGAGCATTAGCCATAATATTCTCCTTTCCCTTTTTGTAGGCGATATCATAATAATAGCCCATGAGTTTATACACCCACTTTTGTTGGTCAGTGTGGCAACTATTTGTCCTAGGAAATATTTGAGACTTTGATGGTCGATTTTTATGGAGAAGTGGCACCCAATGAGGTAAGGTCACCAATGTGTGACTGCATGCAATATGGCTAACATTTCCTTAGCATATGTGGATTTCTCCAGATTACGATTAGAGAGTGCCTTGCTAGTAAAAGCCACAGGTCATCCTTCTTGCATCAATACTACCCCAATACCACGACCAAAAGCATCACTTTCAATGACAAATGCTTTAGAGAAATCTGGCATGGCTAAGATAGGGGTGGTGGTCATAGCATGCTTGAGTTCAATGAAGGCTTGTTCAGCAGGCCCTGTCCAAGTGAAGGAATATTTTTTCAACATGGAGGTGAGGGGGGCAGCTATCTTCCCATAATTGCAGACAAATTTATGATAATAGCCTGTAAGCCCTAAAAATCCTTGAAGTCCCTTGAGGGTGCGAGGTTTCGACCACTCTTGAACTGCTTGGATCTTCTTAGGGTCAACCTTGACACCAACCTGTGAGACAATGTGTCCCAGATACTCTACTTCAATAAGGCCAAAGGAACACTTGGACCTTTTGGAAAAAATGTTATGGGTGACCAAAAACTGTAAAGTTTGATCCACATGATTGAGGTGCTCTTCCCATGTGCGGCTATAAATCAATATGTCATTGAAGAACACAAGGATGAACTTCTACAGAAAGGGCCGAAAGATGTTGTTCATAAGACTTTGGAATGTAGAAGGAGCATTTGTGAGACCAATGGGCATTACCAAGAATTCATAATGACCTTCATGAGTGCGAAAGGCAGTTTTGGGGATGTCCTCATCCTTGAGTCGGATCTGATGGTAGCCAGAGCGGAGATCAAGCTTGGTGAAATACATGGTCCCGTGTAGTTCATCGAGTATTTCATCAACCACTAGAATAGGAAATTTATCCTTGAATGTAGTCTTGTTGAGTTCCTGATAGTCAATACATAGGCGTCATGAGCCATCTTTCTTGGGAACAAGTAGAACAGGCGAGGATCAAGGGCTAGTACTAGGCTGGATGACACCAACCTTGAGTAATTCCTATACCAATTTTTCCAATTCTGATTTCATGGCATGAGGGTACCTGTATGGCCTGATATTTTGTGGTGCACTACCCAAGAGCAATGGGATAACATGGTCGCGAGAGCGACGTGGTAGTAGTGTAGTTGGTTCTACAAAGACAACATCATGTTTGTGTAGAACTAGTTGTAGGTCTGATGGAATTTTGGCCATTAGTGAAGTGGTTGGTTGGATGGAGAAGAGTTGTGCAATGACCCCATGTTTTGATTTCTTTAGCACTTTCTCCATATGATTGGAACTAATGAGGTGAGGTGTTCCTGCAGGGGAGCCCTTGAGTAAGTGTGTTTGTCCATTTTGGGAGAATTGCATCCAGAGTTCTACAAAGTTCCAACTGATAGTGCCCAACATACTCAACCATTGAGATCCCAAAACCATATCACATCCTCCCAATTAGAGGGTAAACATGTCCTGCTTGAGTTCATAGTCCCCTATATTTATCTTGACATTGTGGCATTTTTCTTTACAAGGTAATGTTCTCCCATTGGCTACCATGACCTCGAATGAATTACAAGTGTGGATATAGCAATTTTCCTGCTTAGTAACTCTAGGATCAATGAAGTTGTGTGTGCTGCCTAAATCAATAAGAATGGTAAGACATTGGCCCTTGAAAAATCCCACAACTTTCATGGTTTGTGGAGTGGTAATGCCTGCAAGAGCATGGACTGAAATATCTGCCTCAGACCCCTATGTATCTTCTTCCTAGGGAGAAGGTGTTTCAGGGAGGTCCTCATCCTCATCACTCTGGTCAGTGTTAGCAGGTTCCTCAATATCTATCAAGAACAGTCTTTTGTTGGCACACTTATGTCCTTTAAAGAACTTTTCATCACAATTATAACATAATCCTTGGGCACAACGTGCATCCATCTCCTCTATAGTCAGTCGCTTGGGTGTAGTAGGTTTACTATGCACTAAATTTTGGGCACGAAAAGGAAATGAAGGTCAGTTTGGAGAAAATCGTGGGGGGCGCATTTGGTTTGAGAGTATAGATTCGGCCAGATGGGCCAAACTGATAGCTTCCATCATGGAATGTGGTTTTAACATCTTTAATTTAGCTTGGAGATCCCATTTTAACCCACTGATAAAACAACTCGTGAAGAACCCCTCCATCAATCCTCTCGTCTTATTGGCCAATTTTTTAAATTGAGTTTTGTAATCATGGACTAAGGATGTTTGTTGTAGTTTGTTCAAGGCCCCTGTGAAGTCCTCATACTCACTAGGCCCAAAGTGGGTCAGTATTTGGGACTCAAATTCCTCCCAAGAGAGATTTGGGTTGGAATTACGTAACCATTGGAACCAATGTAGAGCCTCAGATTCCAAATTGAAGGAGGCCATCTGAACTCGATGATATATGGGAACATTATGAAGTCTAAATAATTGGTCAACCCTACATAACCACCCATCAACATCCTTCCCATTAAATAGAGGGAAGTCCAATTTTGGCATTTTAAATTATGGGTCATAGTCATTCCTTGCAGAGTTTTCAGCCAGGTGTTCTGTTTTGAGTGGTCCCTTATGGAACTTGCTACCCATATTTATCAGTGTTTCTTCTAAGCGAGCGCTAGTGGCCTCATGATCTAGATGAAGACCTCTTCCCTTATAGAGAAAATTTCCAAGTTCAAATTCTCAATGGCTTTGGTTAAGGAGTCCATATGTTCTAGCTCTTTTTGATGTCCACGGGTACCCTAGGCCATTTTGGAACCTTTTGTGACCAGTTACTAAAATTAGAATTGGGTTTCAAGACTTACTATTTTTAATAAGTGTCCAAAAAGTGCTTGGGTGCTATATATCAAAATGGTCAGTTCTAAGAGGTGGTCACAATGAGCTATATCCCATAACACTACTTTTGGGCACCCCAAAAAAAAAAAAATTATCTCCTGTTTTGCCAAGTCTAACGGTGTTTACAGTTTTTTATTTTGAGCTACAGTGCAAAAGTTGGGTACTGGAGCACTATCTATAATTAGTCTCTGGTCACTCGCTCACTGTTTTGCTCAGCCTGGATAGTCTCTCTAACACTGCTTACCTCACTAGTCCGAAGATTCTCTATATTCTGTAGGTTACTATTATGATAGTTCTGTTCTAAAAACTGAAGTCTTTGACCTGACTGTGTTGACCTGACTGACCTCATTGTTACTACCACTGTAAATTTGACTGTTATTCTCCAGACTGTCAACTTAACTGTCACCCTCATATTTTATCCCGAATCCATGCAATGTATGTTATTTTTTTGGTAGAGGATTCCTTTCTTATATGCTCACTTTTGGGAATTTGGAATGCAGGATTACAATAGGGAGTTTTGATTTGTGATTTTTTTGCAGGTTGAAGTTTTAACAGAACTAGGGTATGCTAAGTAAAGGATTATGTAACACCCATAGGCCCTCTGATATACCGCAGTGACGAACAATAGTGCTTGGACTGACCTCATTGTTACTACCACTGTAAATTTGACTGTTATTCTCCAGACTATCAACTTAACTATCACCCTCATATTTTATCTCAAATCCATGCAATGTATGTTATTTTTTTGGTAGAGGATTCCTTTCTTATATGCTCACTTTTGGGAATTTGGAATGCAGGATTACAATAGGGAGTTTTGATTTGTGATTTTTTTGCAGGTTGAAGTTTTAACAGAACTAGGGTATGCTAAGTAAAGGATGATGTAACACCCATAGGCCCTCTAATATACCGCAATGACGAACAATAGTGCTCGGACCAATATTTTAGGCCACTACCCAAGGAGGATTCCACACATACCCTTGAGCACACTATCTTCCTCTCTGATAGTACAGGAGGGTAATCATCTAGGATGTTGTGTCCCGTAGACTATGGATGATACAAGTTTGAGAAGCTTCCTACTGGATAAAATTTTGTTAACCCTAGAATGGTCTCCTGATACACCCGAAGATGCATGGGAGCTCAAGTTTGTGTGCGAGTTATGTCTGAGGCCTGGGTATTAGAGCTTGATCGTCCCTCACTTCACTAGATGTTGTATGAGCTATCTAGCTTAGCCAATAACGACAGATCATTCGTGATATTTTAAAACCCCCAGCATAGGGTTTCTACCTACTCAACTAAAAAGGACTTTTTTTTTTTACTGGTATTTGTCTTTTTTTTATAATAAAAAAATTATATGAAAATAATAGAGGATTATACCTAACAGGCAAGAATCGTTACTGTTGCAGCAGAACTTGGTCCTGGAAAGCGCTCTGATACCACTTGTTAGGATCCTGCTATAAAATAAACTCAAATAACACTCTCTCACACAATTGCTTGGAAATAAACTCACATAAACATCATATTAATATTAAAAAAAAATTACACATTATAACATAAATTTGCATAAAGGAACAATCTCACAATAAGATAGAATCGCAGGCCTCTTCGAGGGGGCAACCTCCTTCAACACTTCATTAATTTGTAAAAAGATGAGTACATTGGTGCCTTCTCGGATATTTAAAGAGCTCCCTTCTATGGTTGGCTTACATGCAAAATGCTACCTAGATTACATGCATAATGCCACCCGAATTACATGCATAGTGCCACTCGAATTACATGCACAATACCACTAAAATTACATGCACAAGGCCACCTTACATAACCTATCTACCATGTGTTACATAAAAAGGGTGCCATTTGTCATAGGCACTATATAAGCTTAAAACTTATAACATTATAAAATATTAATCATTGATACTACTCACGTTATTTAGGAATTATTACATCATAGAAGTTATTACATTAAGGGTTAGGATGGGATCCTAACATTTAGGTTCAAGGCTTCTATGGCCTCTTCTTCTACAATAAGGCTTATGTGGTAGTTTATTTTGTAATAATGCTTTTATGGCCTTTTCTTTTTTAAATAAAGCTTATGTGGCCTTTTCTTCTTGCAATGTGTGGCCTTTTCTTCTTACAATAAGGCTTTTGTGGCCTTTTCTTCTGCAATATACAAGTTTGTAATAGGGCTTCCTTTAGTTTCCTTTTTTTGCAACAAGATATTAGTAAGATGATTATAAATCTTATCAATGATGAACCTTCACTAGTTTATTTGTTAATCTAGTGAAATGAATTTTGAATCTTAGTATTCACGAGTTTTTTTGCAACTCTACGGAAAGACTACACAAATAAAATCTTAGAAATTTTGGAATTGAGATTTGCTTTTCCTATATATCTCTCTTGTACCTCTCCCTAATCCTATCAACCTACCATGGTTATGATACCACTATTAGCTTTTTATGGTGTATTCCAAGGGAGAATGCAACCACAGGATATAAAATATGCAAAAATATAAGATGCTAAAATATGCTATTAAAGGAAAGTGAAAAAAAATGATACAATGCAATATGGAGGAAATGAACACTCCAAAACTGATGCTAAAGAACTACATTGTATCCATCACCAATCTATATGGTGATATTACATAATATACCCACTAATGCCTACAACTATGTATAATCACTAACTATGAGGTCGTTTATATAAAAATATGGATTACTTGGCCCACACTCTACCTAGCTATACAAGGGGACACTTTGTACATGTACAACTTGCACATAGACACTTGTGCATTTATTACATTACCTGAAGTAACTGGCTAACTACCCCTTAAAGTAATATTCCACTCTAGTTATGTACCAAGGGTGGTAAATTTACTTGACCCAAATGATCTAGCACCTTAGTCAATTATTAAGACAGAGCGATATGTCTGATCTAAGTAGGTGGAGAACCCAAAGGTTGCATTGGTGACAACTTAAATGAAGGTAATGACACATGTAGTAGATAGATACCGACTAGCATGGTAGGTTATAGGGATGCAATAGACCATTTAGGATCTGACTACAAAGCGATAAGCAGCGATAGTGAAAGCCAAAATAGTAGTAGGATAGGCCAAAGGCATCCAAGTGGTTTAGATACTATTAGACTAAATGGCATAGGTGTAGCAAGACCTATAGTATGAGATATAGATAGTTCACTACCAAGATACATATCACATAATTGTTCTTGTTGATTGATGACTTCCATCATTGATAAGGATGTGGTCATGGATCCATTCAAGGTCCATGGCATGCCAATCATAGTGATTGATGAGGATGACACCACCTATAGGAGGGGGAGGAGCCATGGGAGTGTCGAACATGGGATCTTAAAGCTAGCTACAATTTTGGAGCTACAATATTGATTTTGGAGAGATATGGGGATGATGATTATTTTATACTTTTGTACCGTCACAATATACATGCTTTGTATATACACATTTTGAGATTCGTATATATTGATAATTATTGGTTTATGATGATGTTGTACTTATGTGATTACTTATTATGATGTTAATGATGTGTTTATTTTTTAAATACTTTGTGTTTACCATTTAGTTAATGATTTGTGATTACTAATATGATTAGATCATGGTAATTACATAAATTTATATGTTAATTAATTAGTGACAGATGGTTTAATTATGATGGGATTATGTGTTTAATTGATGAGTTAGGTTTAATAGTTACAATATTACTGTAGTGGTAAGGGTTTTGGCCTCTCTTTGAGAGGTCCAAGGTTCAAACTCCACTCAATATGAAGGGACCAGGATCCCTCATATAAACCTATATAAACTCATTGAAAAGAAAAGTTAATTAATAATGATTACCGATGTATGAAAGGTTATGAATGAAATGAATGGTGAAGAATGACAAAATGCACAGATGGCATGATGATTAGATTAGATGGATATATATGCATGATGTGCCCAAGAGGGATTTTACATGACACCAAGAGGTGTCACTATAGCACAACTATATACAACTATATACAAGTTTTGATGTGCCTAAGAGGACTTTATCTTAGATTTACCATAGGGAACTTTAACTTAGAGAACAAGAAACAAGTTGTATATATAGATATATGCAACTATATATATAGACGTGCTTACAGATTTTCCCAAGGGAACTTTAGTTAGTTTTTCTCAGATGACTTCTAGTTAGCTTTGATATTTGTCTAGGGAGACTTTAGTTAGCATTGCTCGAAGGTCTTCACCTTTAAACAAATGTCTAAAGGACATTTTTTTGACCTATAGGACTTTTTATTTAGCTTTTTCTATAGGGATTTTGATTTAGCTTTACTTGTAGGAATTATGTTTTAGCTTGGATATTTTTCTTTGCACAGATGTGTAAAAGGGCTTTTGTTTCAATTGATTTACCTCATAGATAAGTGTCATAGAGGACTTGTAATTTATTGGTGTGATAATAAATAATAATCCCATTTGGGAAGATGAATTCGTTATTGATTTGTTGCCCCCATTTATGGTGTGCATGGGAGAGAAGAGATGATATGATTGATCTTTCTATTAGCACTTGTGAATTTTTTAGTGTTGGATATTTTCAAGAGTTTTGTTGTCATTGCTGTCAAAAGCATTTTTTGTGCTATGTTCATCATCTTTGAGAACATTAAGTGTTTTCTTCCAAAAGCAAGAAGGTCTTGAAAATTAATAGGTTATAATATTTATTTTTAAATATTATATTCCCAAGAGGGCTCAAAGAATGAAGACCCAAGGAAGGAGAAACAAGTTCAAATTAAATAATAATATTTTATTATTATTATTTTGGGCCAAAAATCAAGCCGAAGAAGATCAAGGACCAAGTTGAAAAAGACCCACAAGAAAATTTAATTTAAATTAAAATATTTTAATCTTTGATTAAAATTTTAATTTAAATAATGATGGGTGCTAAGGTTTAACTTAAATATTTATTTAATATTTTAAATTAATTTTAATATTCGAATTCGAATGCTCGCAAACATTGGAATATGCTATGGTTTGCACATAAATAATGCCAAGGTTTGGCATTTGAAAATCATCCCATGCGAACGATTTTTTGGCTCGTGCAAAGGAGAGAAAAGTGTGTGCATTTTTACATGTGTGTTGAGCGTAGAAGAGGACAACAGTTTGTGGTATCCAAAATTCACTCAAAGTCCCTCATAGCTGAGTTGGTAGCCAAAGACTGTGTTAGAAGCATTCGAGAATACCAAGTGTGGGTTCAAACCTCACGCATTCCATTTTTGCCAAAGGGAAGATCATGTGTTTGCGTCGTTCGAGGAGGAAATCAAAGGCGTATTCGTACCTTTTGGTTCTTATGGAACCATGTAGCCCAGTTGGTGGGCGCAAGCACTACAAAAGCACTTGGGGGAGAGCCATCGGTAGCTCGAATCCCACCAAGACCTTTTGGATAGCATTAACAAATGTGTATCACCCAAATTTTTTGCACCCTTACCTTCAAGCTAAAGGATTTATACCCGAAAGGGGGTGATAAAAGGATGGAACAATACCTCGAATGGAGAGGCCCTTTGAAGGTCGTGCCTCTCGGGGGAGGGGTATAAAGATGAATTTTCGACGGATGGTGGGGTTCACCAGGAAACTTTGAGTGGTAGTTTCCATGCCTAGGTTGAGAATGGGTTTGATTTGTTCGTTTTATGTTCAATCATTCAGATTCCTAGGTTGGCCAAAATGAAGCTAAGCTATTCTATATGAATATTATGATTTATATGAAGACATCAGACATAAATGAATCCTAATGTGATTGAATACAGAGAATATATAAGATGAAGAAGAGTACACCTGATTTCTGATGTCTGATGAAGATTATGAAGCTTGTAGGAGTCCATATCATCCCAGATATGATAGGATCTTCTGTAATTGTACAGAAACATCCCAAATCACATTATATCATCCGATATCACCCAAGATCATCAGTGACCTAATGAATTCGTGAGTCGAATTCATCAAAAACCTATAATCAAGAAAATAGACACCAAAAACCAAAAATACAATTGCAAGAATGATGCAAAATGATAGAAATAAGAGTATAGATGTTTGAATGATAAATCTAGATATCAAATTAAATGAGATGAACTATTTTGGAAACTTCTATTGAATTTTATCATGCAATTATGCTAAATGATGTGAACTCCAAGATACAAAACACAAGTAAATTAATCTAATGCACCAATAAATAAGGAAAATGAGATAGAGAATGCAAACTCAAGGCTCTGATTACCCCTAAGCTGAATTGTAGACCAGATCGTCTGTAATCATACAAGATCATCGTCGATCTTGACAGGATCATCTAAAATTGTAGTTGAATCGCCTACGACGATCCGAGCTACCTTCGACTAAAACACAGTGAAATCTTGCAACAAAACTTGAAAACACAAATGCAAATGATGGAAGATCACAAAAAAACTAAAATTGCAAGGAAATAATCAGCCAAGCAGCCAGGTAGGGAGTCAGGGGGATAAACTAGGAAAATCCCTAGTTTATATAGGATTAGGGGGAGGTTAGGAGGTTAGGGATCATCCCAATCTGGGAAATCCCCAATGTGGAAATCTCCAACTACGTAGACATGCTTTTGCCCAAGTTGGAGAGGTCGTTGGAACATAAGCTAATTGCGAAAATTTGGTTTTGGGACGAAATCGTCTGGACATTCTGTTCCAGATGAATTTCGTCCGATTTGAGAGAAATTCATCAGATCGATGACGATATCATCCAACGGTCACAACAACTTCTAAAAATGGCACGAAAAATGAGGTAAGCAGTTAATGGGAAGTTTCGAGGTTAAAATTCAAATTTCTACTTTTTACTGATGGTTTAACTATGCCAATTTTAGGGTGCTACATTTTACCCCCTCTTTAGAAAATTTTTTGAAAAAAATGCTATAAAGATGAGTTCTTCACGTTTTACGAGAAAGCAAAAATTTATTCCATTTTTTAGACGACGATTCTAGGTCAAATCGTACGACTGTTTTCTATGGTGCCCCCTCCGAGTTTTTTACCCAAATTGAACGTTTGAGGTAAAAGCACGAAAAAGCAAAAATTAAAAAAATGTCATTTTGAATAAAAATAAGAAAAATAGGGTAAAACCATAATTCTTTTTTATTGTTCACTTTCACTATTTCAGAGCTCTACAGACGAAATGGTGGAAACAACGCACAGATCAACAGAGATCCGACACGGGTTGTGGGTAAGGATCTAAACCTAGTTTACTATGTTTTTAACTTGATTTACTTGATTTTTGACTTGAATTTTAAGTTTTTTGGGCGTCGTGGCCATTTTTAGGCCATCGACGAAATCGTCTCTATATTGTCGATTTCCTTTAGGGACGAAATCGAAGAAATAGGGGTGATCTCGTCCAATAAGGGGCGATCCCCAAATTGAAGAATGGAGACGATTTTGTCCTATTAAGGACGATTTCGTCTAAATTTAGTATGATATCGTCCAATAATGGGCGATATCAACTTTTATGGGATGATTTGATTTTAATTGATGATTATGTACTAATGATTTTTGTTATTTTATTGCTTATTTTGTAGAGGGGATTGCTAAAGAGTTGAGAGTGGAAATACGGAGGTCTAAGAGATGATTTTTCCATGCTCGATCAGGCCGCACGAGATAGATTGGCAGAGGTAGGACTACAGCATGTGGTAGAGATTCCACAAATTCCTACAGACATGGGGCTAACAGCCCTAGCAGAGAGATGGTATCCGGAGTCATCTTGCTTTTGACTATCGATAGGGGAGATGACTCCCACTCTAGAGGATGTATGGAGGATCTTAAGGATCCCCACATACGGTCGATTCATGACCCCTTCAGCAAATCAGGGCCACGCTATGATGAGATTGTACGAGGACCTAAGCTTCGTCCTGGAGAAGGGTGGAGTGAACATCGAGGCTTTGAGGCGGATTCCTAGGGCGTCTCAGTTGACCTGAGTTTTGGCAGGGGTGGTGGGTGGCCTTCTTCTATGCCACCAGAGTGGATGCAGATTATCATGGCTACTTTTAGATGTGGTCTATGACATGAGATACCATAGATATAGGTTTGCTTGGGGCAGCTTTGTACTATGTCACTTGTATAGGATCCTTTATAGGGTCGTATACAAGGGGGGTCTATGTCTGGTGCTGAAATTGCTTCTACAAGTTTGGTTTTGGGAGTACATTATTATGCAGAGGCCGGTAGGGCTTCCACTGATAGGAGTTGACAGGGAGAGATCCTAGGTTTTCTATTGGTGGCTCCAGATAGGGTCATAATGGCAGATAGATCTGTCGATGGCCCAGAGGTTTCTGGATGACCTCACCCTAGATCGAATCGCTTGGAGACCATGGAGAGAGCATCCAGGGTGGGTAGAGGATGGACAGGAGTTGGCTCACATCAGGCGAGTCATATGGTTGAGGACAGAGCGAGGAGAGATAGAGCTCCACCGCTATGACCGAGTTTTGAGGTAGTTCGGTCTACAATAGGGGATCCCTACTCTTAGGGATTATGAGTACTCCTAGATTATATGGGATAGTACCACACTAAGCAGGGCTCTAGACATGCAGTGGTTCTAGAGTCAGGATGCTAATGATGCCCCCATTCAGCCAGTGGATAGGGATGATGCAGGGATAGCAAACGAATATGATGCCTAGTATACAGGCATCCACCCTCCTCGAATGATGAGGGCACAGGGTTTGATGTACGTTGTAGTGCAACGAATGGATAGGTGACACCAAGCTACCATCGATGTAGTGAGGGGTCACGAAGGGAGGGATCAGCAACAGCCTCCATAGGAGAGACACCGGAGAGTACCACAGGCTTCAGAGAGACAACAATAGGCAGAGAGAATGGGGGAGAGGAGAGAGGAGAGGAGAGAAAGACTCCCTCCTCAATAGAGGGATAGGCCACCATCACCCAATAGAGGCAAGGGTGTTGAGGTGGGGGAGAACAACGAGATGGCAGCTCTTCGAGCAAAGAATATTCGCCTACGAGCTCAGGTGTAGACTCTGCAGGATGAGGCTACACGGCTTAGGACTCAAAGTGAAGGGGTGAGCATTCTGGAGCTGGCACGGTCGATTGCTCAAACCACATTCTATCAGGGAGTGTACTACTAGCTGGTTCTAGAGGGCCAAAGGATATAGTTGCTAGCCAGCATTGTGGAGCCGATCAAGATGGGGTCATCGAGGACATCATCACGATCGACATTGAGGACCCACGATATAGGATAGGCTTCGATGGGACCATCTCCTCCACCTCAGGGTAGGAGAGGAGATGAGGCTGAGAGCTCTAGGTCTTCTCGAGACTAGATGCACATTGTACATTGACTATTTTTGAGATGATTGAGTATGCTAGGGTATAAATTATGGCATACCAATCCATTTTGATATGATGCATATACTTCTTGATATATATATGATGTTCTTTTTGTGATATGACTTGTGCATATGTTTTATGATGTTAATATTTTAATTGTTTATTGACTATTCATGTAATTATGTCGTTGAAAATATTATAATTTTATGTCATGCTATAAAATTAAATGAAATAATCTGATGTAAACAAACTGGTTGTTGTGGTGTGTTTTGTTGAAAATAAAGTGACTTCTAACAAATAATTTCAAAGGACATTGTCGTTGTTACATGACCATTTCATGGAGCCGCCACTCGCTAGGTCATCAAGCTAATCCCGGTATGAGAGAAATATTGCTAAAAGTAAAAGGGTGCTTAAGAGACTTTCTTAAGACTTTGTGTTGTGATGAGGAAAAATGATGATAGTGATGATTTGTTTTCAGATTTCCATGAAAATATTATGCATGAAATATTAAAAATATAATTTTTGCTAGGCATAAAATTTCTAAGTATGATAGAAATTTGAACAATTCCCTAGGAATTATACCATCGTCGCAAAAAAATGAATGTTGACATAATGAAATGAAATAGAAAAGTTTTCGTTCTTTTTAAAACACAATTGTGTAACATAATGATTTAAGCCATATGCTTTTATGGATTAAATAAATGGGAAATAAAATTAGAACGATGGTTTGCACTAGGCATAGAATTTTAGGTATAGACTTATACCATCATCGTGAAATCCAAATAAGAAATTGATATAATAGTTTTATTGCATAGTTGATTTTTTATTTTGAGATAAACAGAAAATATAAAAATGAGGACTTGCACTAGGCATAAAATTCCAATTTAGGTTTAGGAACTATACCATCGTCGTGAAAGTCAAAAATATATAAATGTGACTTTATTGCTAGATTTTTGAACATGTTTTGCAAGAAAATTTTGGATTTTTGAAAAAAATGTATTTAATTGATTTTACGCTAAGCAAATATTCTCAAGTAAGAAAGTCAAATTATTCCAGAAGATTTGAATAAATATTTTAAATTATCTCAAAGACAAAATTTAGATTTATAAGGAACCCCGTGTGCGTACGTGAGTTCATTGCCGATCTTGATCTATCATAATGATACAAAATCTCTCAAACACAAATGTGTGTGCAATTGTAATGTTCATTTACCGATTTTGAGCAAGATAATTTGATAAAAGTAATTTGAATTAACCAAATGAGTGTTCGTTGACCATTATTTATATGCATGTAACCGTACCAGACTACTATGTAAGTCGGGTCATCAAGAGCTAGCTAATCCATAAGCGGACATAGGTCTATACAAAAGAAGGTCGCTAATGTGACAGACATATCACCACGCTAGGAGTTATCCAATGTCAAGCAAGTTGGGCACAAATCACCTGTTATGGGGTTTACCTCATAGTTTTCGAATAATTGAGAATTCTAGGGATTCAAGCTTCACACTTCCTTCTTTCAAAGGGCGAGGAAGGGTTTTATTGCTTTTTGTTTTTTCTTTTCTTTGCTTTTTCTATTTTTGTTTTATGTTTTTTCTTGACACTGAGATAATGTTGAAATATTGCTGAGATGGTACAAAATGATACTGAAATAATGCTTCTGAATAATTTCTCTTTTTCTCATGATTTTTTTTTATTTTCTTTTTCTTTTTCTTTTTCTTCCTATACTAGGGATACTTGCTCGGATTGGCTGTAGAGCAAGGGATTTTTATTCTGGGCAGGAGTGAGCTTGTCCTTTTGTCAATTCTCAAAGATTCTAGACCATGTGCATGATAGGATAGTAGGGGAAACTTTTTGCTCAAGAGACCACTTCTACTGTGTAGCATCATTTTGAATTTGTAATGAAATCATTTTAATGTGAAAAGGTGTACTTGGTTCAAGTAAATAACAAGATCAGTTCTCTATGCTCAAAACTTTATTTAATTCAACTATGGACTTCGATATAAGAGAGATTAATAATCATACCAAATAAGATCAAGATATTTATTCATGTGAGTGTGTAAGTGAGGGATTCCAGATAAATGCTAATCTATCCAAAATAACTAAAAATATAACTACAATACTTCAAGAATTGACAAGTGTAAAATAGAATATGTTTTTGAGGATTTTGATGATTTTAATTTTTTTATATGTTGATTTTAATTTATGAATTGAGAGAATACATAATATTATTGTTTTTTTGAAATTTTTATATGAATTACTAATATGAGACAATATGTATAATATATACAGTGACAAAATTACCAGATTTATGCATAATAGCGCTTAAGATGCATAATGTTCATAGGTTCTTTAAGATATTTACCATCTAAGGTAGCTAATTTGTATGCTCCCGATCCAAATTTAGCAGTGATAATATATGGCCCAAGCCAGTTAGGCTCGAATTTGCCTTTAAGGTCTTTAGTTGCATTAGTATTTTTTTGATTTTCTTTTAAGACGAGGTCGTCAATCTCAAAGGATCGATTATGAACTTTCTTGAGATATGCTCATTTGAGCTTGTTCTGGTAGGCACGAAGATGCTCCAAAGCATTAATGCGCTTCTCATCTAGGAGTTCCAGCTGACTAAATCTGCCAACACGATATTCATCTCCTACTTCAGTATCTTGAAGTAGCAGAGCCAAAGAAGGAACTTCTAGTTCAAAGGGAAAAATAACTTCAGTGCCATAAACCAAAACAAAAGGTGAAGTGCCCGTGGGAGTACGAATGCTAGTTTTATAAGCCCACAAAGCAGGATATAATTGAATGTGCCAATCACGGCCAGATTTATTGACTAGTCTCTTGAGGATTTTAATTAATGTTTTATTAGATGCTTCTGCTTGGTCATTACCTTGAGTATAATAGGGAGTGGACCAACGATGTTGAATTTTATATTTTTGACATAGTTTCTTGACATATTTGCTTTTGAAACAAGTTCCATTATCCGAGATGAGATTTGCAAGAATTCCAAAACTACAAATAATTTGATTAAGAATAAACTTGGAAACTTGCATTCTAGTGCAAGAAGCTAAGGGCATAGCTTCGACCCACTTTGTAAAATACTCGATGGCGGTTATGATGAATTTATGTCCATCAGATGACACAAGATTGATTTTTTTGATGATGTCTAAGCCCCATTTTGAAAAGGGCCAAGGAGATGAAATAGCCTGTAGTTCTTATGCAGGCGCATGTACAAGGTCAGCGTGTTTTTGACACTTGTCACAATGGCGCACGTAATCATGTGCATCATTCTCCATGGTAGGCCAAAAATATCCTATCCTAAGGAGCTTCTTAGCAATGGCGCTACCACTAAAGTGTCCCCCACAAGATCCATCGTGGGCTTCACTAAAAGCTGATCTAGACTCTTCTAGATTCAAACATCTCAATAGGATACCTTCAAAAGATCTCCTATACAACGTATTTCCAATTATTATGAAGTGACTTGCTCGTCTACGTAATAACCGACGTTGGTTTCTATTAAAACCTTCAAGGAAGGTCCCATTTTGAAGAAAATTGAGGATGTCAGTGTACCAAATTTCAAGAATAGTTTCATTGATTAGAAACATGTCCAAAGGTTCCAAGCATGATTTAGTTGAAGCGGGTTCCTGGAGTCGATGAATAATGATGGTAGCATATTCGTAATCTAACTCCAAGGGTAAAAGAGATGTAGCTACGACCATAGCGTCAGCCGCACGATTGCTAGTTCTAGGAATAGCTTCCAAGGTAACTTGATTAAATAAAGATAACAATTGTAATACGTATGCTTTATATGGGCACAATTTATCATCTCTGGTCTAATACACATTGTTAATTTGATTTATAACAAGTTGAGAATCACAAAAAACTAATAGATTTTTAATTTTCAGTGCCAAGGCAGCTCGTAATCCAAATATTAGAGCCTCATATTCAGCAGTGTTATTAGTACAGGCAAACGTTAATTTAAAGGATAGAGGTATGAGATGTTTCTGTGGAGATATCAAAATAATACCTGCACCAGCCCCACTCATGCATTGGGCTCCGTCAAAGTATAGGGACCATTGCTCTGAATGATCCTCCTCTAGGTTAAGGTATTCGTCAGGAAACTCAATGACGAGGGGATGGGTGGACTCTAAGGGTGCAACAGCTAATTGATTTGTTATGATTTGACCCTTAACAAACTTTTGTCCTATAAACGTGAGTTCAAACTCGCTTAGATCAAGAACCCACTTTGTTGTGCGACCAGATAAATAAGGTCGACTCATGAGATACCGCAAGGGATTGAATTTAGCAATAACGTATGTTTTCTAACTGAGCATATAATGGCGTAGTTTTTGTGTAGAAAATACGATTGCTAGACATAACTTCTCTAATGTTGTGTAGTGGGTTTCATAACTAACTAATGTAATAATTAGCATGCTCTTTTTTCTCATCATCAAGTTGAGCTAACATAGCTCCTAAAGCAAAATCTAAAGCAAAAATATACAAGATAAATGGGCGATCAGGTTTAGGTGGCAAAAGTATAGGTGGGTTAAGAAGATATTGTTTGAGGAGTTCAAATGCTTCCTTACATTCGTCGTCCCAATGGAAAGAGACATCCTTCTTAAGAAGCTTAAGAAAGGGTCTTGTTGAGTGGTATTTTCACCCAGTTGTGAAAGTACAACTCTCCTTTAGGATTTGGGTTCCAAATCCCCTCTTGCAAAGAAGTTAAACAAACAACTTCTCCAAGGTCTCCGTTGTATTAGCATTTGCAAATGTGTATTAGTAATCTCAAATAAAGATATTCAATTTAAATGCTTGGAACACCTTAGTGATTGCAAGTAACTGTAAACAAGGGGCAATGTTGGTTTATTTCATCATGAAACTTTAGTGATTGTTCATTGTTTTTTTTGGATTTTGTAATTTTTAAATGTTTATTTTAATGCCTGAAAATAAATTAAAATTTTTGAAAAAAATAAAATGCAGAAAATGAAAATGAAATGCAGAAACTGAAAATAAAATGCATTCAGTATGATGCTATCCTGTTTCGACAAAACCGAAGATGTGAGGTCTCCATGCATGCAACCTAACCTATTGGACTTGCAAAACATGCACAATCCCCATAGACTAAGTGTTGGTTCCTAGGGTACGAAATAAAATTCAGATTTCAAATATTCGCCTAATGTAACCCAAAAAAATGGCATTTAACATTATCTATAAATTCAAAATCTAAAAAATGAAAGAATAAACATTAAATCCATAGCATGCAAAGAAAATCTCCTTCTTTCTTGCCCACAAGATGCAAATTTTTGAACACTTCTGCATTAAAAATATGTCATTTTACAATAGCAAAATTTCTGGTTTTTCCAAACCAGTCTGTGGAAGAAAAACAACTCAAACAAGTCCAGAATGGCCTTCTCGCCTTCAGCTCTGCAACTCTGCTTGCAGCGGTTTTCAACCCCCTCTGGCCTCTTTGAATGGCGTATTTAAACTTCTAAAAAATTGCTTCTCCTTCCATGACGGTTCGTTTCATTTTTTGATGACTGCTCGTTTCACCTTCCCTGACTATGTGTGCTTTGGTTTCCATTTTGTGGCCCTTCGTTGCATTTCTCCACATGGGCTTGCGTCTGTTTCCCTTCATGTGTAATGACCATCTTAAATGATCATGTAACGCTTTGTCTTATTCATTAGATTTTGTCCTTATGTCCACGTCACTATGCAGGTCCGTTACCTTGGAAATGGAACATGTCGCGATATCGCGACACTTTTGCCTCCTTGCTCTCTTTTGTTGCTTGTAGCCGCAAAAATGTAACA
This sequence comes from Wollemia nobilis, assembly GCA_028583015.1. Lineage (NCBI taxonomy): Eukaryota > Viridiplantae > Streptophyta > Pinopsida > Araucariales > Araucariaceae > Wollemia > Wollemia nobilis. The sequence continues at coordinate 8,747,454 of JAQPPZ010017110.1, forward strand.
TGTCGCGATATCGCGACACTTTTTCTCTCTTTTGCCACGAAATGCAACATGTCGCGATATCGTGACACTTTTTCTTTCTTCCCTCTCTTTGCTTTGAATCACGAAAATGCAACATGTCGCGATATCGCGACACTTTTCTTTTCTTCCTTTCTTTCTTTTTGTCGAAAATGCAACATGTCGCGATATCGCGACACTTTTCTTTCTTGTTCTTTCTTTTCTTTTGGTCCGAAAATGCAACATGTCGCGATATCGCGACACTTTTTCTTTCTAGCTCTTTCTCTTTGCTTTGAATCACGAAAATGCAACATGTCGCGATATCGCGACACTTTTTCTTCTGACCGCAAAATGCAACATGTCGCGATATCGCGACACTTTTTCTCTTGCAACATTCCGATATCACACTTTTTCTTCTTTGCCTGAAAAGCAACATGTCGCGATATCGCGACACTTTTTCTTTTTGCCGCGATAATGCAACATGTCGCGATATCGCGACACTTTTTCTATTTTGGCCGCGATGCAACATGTCACGATATCGCGACACTTTTTCTATTTTGGCCGCGATGGTGCAACATGTCGCGATATCGCGACACTTTTTCTATTTTGCCACGATGGTGCAACATGTCGCGATATCGCGACACTTTTTCTATTTTGGCCGCGATGGTGCAACATGTCGCGATATCGCGACACCTTTTCTATTTTGGCCGCAAAACTGCAACATGTCGCGATATCGCGACACTTTTTCTCCTTGTGGTATTTTGCTTTTTTCCTTGATCTTTAGCCTATGGGCCACTTCAGTCTTCTTGGAACACATGCAAAAAAGGTGGGTCCCCAATTTTGGGGTACGTTGTGGAGCAGCCACAACAAATGGTGACTCTACTGGGAAATGCTCCTGAGCATTTCGATGAGAACTCAACCTGAAAACACAGACTCAAATACAAGCGTCAAAAAATATCCCAAGAATGAAACTAGACGAGAAATACATGAAGCATTAGAATTATTAAGCATCAGCTCGGTGTGTGCAATGTGCTTCATTCCCTATCGTTTGAAATTGATCAACATTCCATTGTCAGTTTCACTTATGATTCGTATGCAAGGCTATGAATGATTTGTGCAGGATTTGATGTATGAAAACTATGTTAGAGATATAACAACCTGCTTTGCAAAGGCTCAAACCTTCTAGTATCATGAACAAACATATTAAAACTGTCAAACCCTCTTAGGACCAAATATATGTATACTGAATTAATTTACTAGATCCCAAAGTTGGTTATGTGTCACTACCATCTTGAACCCATGTGCAAGTGTAAGTGAAATCAGAGCTTTGGGGAATAGGATTCCCAACCTAAGCGAGATGGGAATTTAACCCTATCCTTACTACTCGGATCTGGAGTTCATTACCTCATCTTGAACAAAATGATTTAACCTGTTATGGATGAAACTGTCAAGCTAGCCTGTCCGTTTGAGCGGTCAGTGGTCTTGTTTTTAGACAAGACATGTTGCCACGCATGAGCATACTCCACTGCCAACCAGGCGTCTATAGCCCCGGTGGAGATTAACCCCATAATCCATGATTTGGCTCTACTTTTGATTTCTTGGACCTTGGGGATGACTACCCATCCTTGCAAGGGACATGTAGTACGATCCTTCCAATCCAATATTAATAAAGAAATGAAAAATATTTGCTTTGGAATTTCAAGTTCTTGAATGGGCAAAATAGAAGCTTTGGGGAATCGGATTCTCAACCTAAGCGAGATGAGAATTAGACCCTATCCTTACTACTCCATGAAGGTCAAATCAGAGCTTTGGGGAATTGGATCCTCAACCTAAGTTCGATGAGGATTTAACCCTATCCTTACTACTCTGATTTTAGGCTTTAAGCATTATGGGAGTGGTAAAAACCACTGTTTTAAGGATTATGTTGCATGATAGGACAGACACGAAATATTCCTTTCGCCTCACCTTTTCTTCCAAGTATGGTTTTGACCATTTTGCTCAAGATTCTCTTTAATATGCGTAGAACGTGCTTGGTTCAAGATAGTTCGGGCATCAGTTCCCAACCTTAGGATCCTTTTAATATATGTTATGTAATAACCCTAAGAGGATTCGACACCTTTTCAATGATTGTACATGAAATGAAGATGCAACTGAGATGAAATGTATATGCAATGCGGAATGTAATATGAGATATGAATGCATTGCTCCTTTTGAAATGCGGATGGAGTATATATCACCTACTTTACCATAATGTGTAAAACTGACAACTTCATGCATCACAAGTTCCAAACGATATTCTTTAATGTGTTTGCGATATTCGTGGAGCTTTCTGCAATACAATTTCGATGTTTCATATTCTCCTAGTCTTAGTCAACATTCATAAGGACCTAAGTTGACAAACCAAAAATGTCCAAAGGACCAACACACAAAACTTAAAACCAAAATGAGATCCATTCCGAAACCAAAACACGAAAACCAAAAGTATATACAAATGTACAAAAAGTTTGGATTATCATTTTCCCGGATCCCAAACCTGATTAGAATTCTTTAAAAGATATATGACGTGATACGCATACCAAGTTTTGCAGGAATCCAACAAAAACAAGATCAAACCAAACAAAGAAACAAACCTCCACTTGCCCCTCTCACCATACCAATTTGATTTAGTTTCATTAATAATCCTATGGTGGAGCTTCAAGTTTTCAAATTGATTAGACAATGATTGATGTTCAATTCTTTTATGTCTATTCTTTAAGATGTCCATTCCGCACTTTGATTCATGGTGTAGAAATAAGCTTTCATTTTCATTCAATAAAGCCATAACATTAATAATATTTGAATCAAACCATTCATTAGGCAAACCTTCATTCGAATTTTGCATGGTGAAACCAAAACGGTGAGATTTTACCTTTGGCACGCTTTCATTTGACCTTACTTGAAGAGGATTTGAAAATTCCTCTTTTCTCTCATGACATTCATCATCCTGTAGCACTTGTTCTTTCTCCATGACTTGTTTATCAAAGGCACCAAACTTAGGTACCCAATTGAAAATATGTCCATCCCTTTCAAACCATAAGTCTTGTCTATCTAGGGGTGGGTTGACTAACACATTTCCATGATCAATCACTTGGGTTGTTTTGGGTAACGTGAGATTTTCAATTGGATCATCAATGATATCAAACCCAAATGATTTAGGTTTTGTAATTTTCTCATTTTGAAATGGCATAATCATTGTAGCACAAGTAAGTGGATCAAGATTTTCAATTTCTTTTCCTCCAAAGGAATCTAAAGCAAATGACTCTCCTTCTTGATTCATGGTTGTAGAATCCTTATCATGTTCCAAAATTTGATGAGATTCTAATTCCTCTTCCAAAACTTTCTCAAATTGTACAGGATTTATAGTATCCTCATGTGAGGAAGCAATTGAGTTATCCTGCATATTAATTGACGCAACAAGTTTATTAGAAGATTTAGATTGATCATATTCTTCCCATTTCTTCCATGAATCATAGTAATCATCCTCCAAGTTCAAATCGTGATGCTCAAGTACCTCTTCTTCATCTTCTGATTCATCAACATGTTTCTCATCCCATTCATCTTCACCTTCCTCATTCTCACTCTCTTGACGATATAGAGTTTCCACCACCAAAATGTTGTCCACTCCTTGTTGATGTTGGGGTGGACCATCATTTGGCACAAGTTCCAAATCATCCACTTGAGCTTGGAGACAATGGGTATACCTAGCCATTTCGGGACAATTCCTTTCATTATGCGCCTTTGTATTATGCAATCTACACCCATTTTCCCATGCAAAATCAGAAATATTAAGAATGGAACTAGAGTGACTTGGTCCTGCAGAAGTATCTATCTGATTAGCAATAGGGGAAGGCACACCCCCATTGTTTGGCTTCGTATTCCACTGTCTCCCTCTATTGTTGAAATTTTGATTTGGGTGAGGGGCATGGGATTCATACTTCTATTTTTGAACCAAATCATTACTCAATTTGTGAATCATCTTTTTGAGTTCTTCAACCTCTGAATAAATCTCTTTTGGTTGAGCTATGTTATTGCTAGTTCCAATAGGATTTGCGTAAGGATTCACACTTTGAATCGAAATTGGATTGGGGAAAGGAACTATAGCCTGAGAATTAATCGGACTGGCTCCTTGCATAGTCTATTGACTATTTTGTAAAAATGAAGGAATGGGGGGAATGGATGTGATTGGTTGAATTGGAATGGGTGCGTAAGCGGGTGTTGATGAATATGGTTGTTGATAAGGCAAAGCATTTATGCCTGATATTTGTGGTGCCATGATCTGATTCATCATAGGAGCTTGACCATATGGACCATATTGTCCTACCATAGGCATCTGGGAAAACCCATAACTCTGTGGTGTCATTTGTTGTTCAATGGTCATAGCTTCATTGTAGGCTAGAGCAAGCGTGGTAACTTGAGGATTTTGCCTTGCAAACATTGCCGTCATAGGATCCAATGCCCCAAAATATATTTGCAAAGCTACTACGGGATCAATGGCAAAATGCCGAATTGCTCTATTATAGCACTTATAAATCTCTGATTAAAAGTTCGGATTGGCTCACCCTGGCCTCTTTTGCATGTAATGAACTGATTATAGATGATTGTGGGATCTAATGGTGACCTGAATTGGTTGACAAAAGCATCCTCCATTTGCGTCCATGACGTAATGGAACCAGAAGGTAAGCAAATATACCATTCGTAAGCCACTTGGTCTAGGCTCATGGGGAAGAGTCTACAAGCCACATCTTCATGTTGAACGTGCAATCTTATCAAAACATCCCTATAGGCCTGAATATGTTCTTCTACGGTCCTTGGGCCATCCGGTTTGTATTTGGGCAAAAATCTCTCTATATTCCTAGGGATCTCATGAATATCCCCTGCAATATTCAAAGGAATGTTATGGGCTCCGTACCAAGGAGGTGGTGGAGGTTGGGCCATTTGATTCAAAATCGATGATGATAACCCTACAAGAACCTGACAAAACTCTCAGTACCTCAAAGAAAACCTGCGACACAAAGAAAATCCTGTAATTAATGAAATTCAAAGAATAACTTCAAAATCAATTTGTTAGTCATGAAAGAAGGAACCTTGACAAAGCAGTATTCTAAAACAATGCACAATCAAAACACCTTATTCAAAACATCTTATTCTTGTATGAACAATCAAAAAGCGTTAGGACAATGAAATAAACCGATTCGGCCCTCCTTCTAGCGCCAATCTGTTGAGTGGTATTTTCACCCAGTTGTGAAAGTACACTCTCCTTTAGGATTTGGGTTCCAAATCCCCTCTTGCAAAGAAGTTAAACAAACAACTTCTCCAAGGTCTCCGTTGTATTAGCATTTGCAAATGTGTATTAGTAATCTCAAATAAAGATATTCAATTTAAATGCTTGGAACACCTTAGTGATTGCAAGTAACTGTAAACAAGGGGCAATGTTGGTTTATTTCATCATGAAACTTTAGTGATTGTTCATTGTTTTTTTTGGATTTTGTAATTTTTAAATGTTTATTTTAAATAAGTTAAAATTTCTGAAAAAAATAAAATGCAGAAAATGAAAATGAAATGCAGAAACTAAAAATAAAATGCATTCAGTATGATGCTATCCTGTTTCGACAAAACCGAAGATGTGAGGTCTCCATGCATGCAACCTAACCTATTGGACTTGCAAAACATGCACAATCCCCATAGACTAAGTGTTGGTTCCTAGGGTACGAAATAACATTTCAGATTTCAAATATTCGCCTAATGTAACCCAAAAAATGGCATTTAACATTATCTATAAATTCAAAATCTAAAAAATGAAAGAATAAACATTAAATCCATAGCATGCAAAGAAAATCTCCTTCTTTCTTGCCCACAAGATGCAAATTTCTGAACACTTATGCATTAAAAATATGTCATTTTACAATAGCAGAATTTCTAGTTTTTCCAAACCAGTCTGTGGAAGAAAAACAACTCAAACAGGTCCAGAATGGCCTTCTCGCCTTCAACTCTGCAACTCTACTTGCAACGGTTTCCGACCCCCTCTGGCCTCTTTGAATGGCGTATTTAAACTTCTAAAAAAATTGCTTCTCCTTCCATGACGGTTCGTTTCATTTTTCGATGACTGCTCGTTTCACCTTCCCTGAATGCGTGTGCTTTGGTTTCCATTTTGTGGCCCTTCGCTATGTTTCTCCACATGGGCTTGCATCCGTTTCCCTCCATGTGTAACGACCATCTTAAATGATCATGTAACGCTTTGTCTTATTCATTAGATTTTGTCCTTATGTCCACGTTGATGCAGGTCCGTTACCTTGGCGAAACTGGAACATGTCGCGATATCGCGACACTTTTGCCTCCTTGCTCTCTTTTGTTGCTTGTAGCGAAAATGTAACATGTCGCGATATCGCGACACTTTTTCCCTTTTGCCTGAAATGCAACATGTCACGATATCGCGACACTTTTTCTCTCTTTGACCGTGAAAATGCAACATGTCGCGATATCGCGACACTTTTTCTTTTTCTCTCTTGCTTTGAATCGCGAAAATGCAACATGTCGCGATATCGCGACACTTTTCTTTTCTTCTCTTTCTTATCTTGTTTGGCACGAAAATGCAACATGTCGCGATATCGCGACACTTTTCTTTTCTTGCTCTTTCTTTTCTTTTGGTCACGAAAATGCAACATGTCGCGATATCGTGACACTTTTTCTTTCTATTTTTCTCTTTGCTTTGATCACGAAATGCAACATGTCGCGATATCGCGACACTTTTTCTCTTACGGCCGCAAAAGCAACATGTCGCGATATCGCGACACTTTTTCTTTTCTCTTTTTGTCCGAATGCAACATGTCGCGATATCGCGACACTTTTTCTTTTGCCCATTGCAACATGTCGCGATATCGTGACACTTTTTCTATTTTGGCCGTGAGATGCAACATGTCGCGATATCGTGACACTTTTCTATTTTGCCGCGATGATGCAACATGTCGCGATATCGCGACACTTTTTCTATTTTGGCCGCGATGGTGCAACATGTCGCGATATCACGACACCTTTTCTATTTTGGCCACGATGGTGCAACATGTCGCGATATCGTGACACTTTTTCTATTTTGGCCGTGATAATGCAACATGTCGTGATATCGCGACACTTTTTCTCCTTGTGGTATTTTGCTTTTTTTTCTTGATCTTTAGCCTATGGGCCACTTCAGTCTTCTTGGAACACATGCAAAAAAGGTGGGTCCCCAATTTTGGGGTACGTTGTGGAGCAGCCACAATAGGTCCAATTTTATCCGCTAGCTTATCGATGAAGCAACGGATAGCTTGAAGCTTACCTTGTAGACTCCGTAATTCAGATATATTTGTAGGTGTGGGCATATCAGTGATAGTCGTAATTTTTAGAGGGTTAATTTCGATGCCATGTAAAGAAACTATAACCCCCAATAATTTACCTGACTTAACTCCAAATATACATTTGGCTGGATTTAATCGGATAAGATATTCCCTTAACCGATCAAATACTTTTCTCAAGTCATCTAAATGGTCATCTTCTTCAGTAGAACGAGCTATAATGTTGTCTACATAATCATGTAGTATATCATGCATCATATCATGAAAGATATAAGTCATGGCTCATTGATAGGTTGCACCTGCATTCTTCAAACTGCATGGCATAACTTTCCAACAGAAAGTCCCCCAAGGGGTAATAAAGGTTGTTTTAGCCTAATCTTCGGGAGCTATCCTGATCTGATTATAGCCAGCAAATCCATCCATTAAGGATATCATTCCACTCCCAACAGTAAAATCAATGATCTAATCCATATTGGGAAGGGGAAAATCATCTTTAGGGCATGCAACATTAATATCTCTAAAGTCTGTACAAACCCTAATCTTAGTAGCTTCTTTCTTAGTTATTGGAACTACATTCGAGATCCATTCAGCATAATCAATGGCTTGTATAAAAATAACATTCATGAGTTTTTCTAACTCCCCTTTGACTAGTAAGGCCACTTTAGGATGCATTTTTCTAAGCTTCTACTTAACAGGTTTAGCATCCGGATGCACTACTAGGTGATGCATAACTACAAAAGGGTCTAAACCTGGCATATCTTCATATGTCCAAGAAAAAACATCTTCATATTCTTTAAGAAATGCAATGTATTTATCCTATTTTTCTTTACTCAATTCTGATCCAATGTTGATTATGTGAGGGTTATCATCGGTTCCAATGTTAATTTTTATGACATTTTCTACTTCAATGTGTAGATATCTCTCAAAATTAGGTGGGGTAGGTGAAACGCCCAATTCTTGTAATTATTCCAAGGTTAGCTTGGATAATTCGTCTTGAGGATTCGTGGCCTCAAGTTGGGCTATACTAGATATAGAGCCATCAAAATAAAATCCATTATGTAATAATTCCTCAATGGAGATATCGTGAAAGAGATATCTCTCCAACTCATCGTGGGATTTAGTGATCATCTCAGGATAAGTTATAGATAGCATATTACATGTGAATGTCTTATTCGTTAAACGTAAAGCATCGCGTTCATCTAAATAATCTTGGTAACATATAAGATGGTCATCATCCTCAAATGGGAATGGTTGACCCTTACTAGAAAATAGGCCCACACCACATCGGGTGGGCCACGCTTCTACCTCAAAAGGTTCTTTCATACCATTATGGAAAGGTCCCAAACCTTTCCCTTTATATCCCAATTTAAGCATTATAGGTTTGGCTTTAATATACTCATTAGTAAAATAACATCGAGTGTATCCATCATAATGAGTTCTGATGTTTCTGGGTATTCTATCCCAGTCATATCCCTTATAAATAAAGGCACAGCTCCCGACTTGGTAAATACTTCCCATAGGTCGTGGGAGGCCCAAGGTACGAGGATATGGTGGCAATTTATTTAAAATAAGGGAATCTTGCATAGAAGCATTCGTTTCTTCTGATATAAGAATTTTAGATAGATCGGGTAAGATCTCGTCAGTAAGAGCATAAGAGGTAGAAGGAACATTCCCTACATTTTCCAATGCAAAAAATATGAATTTGGTGGATGTAGACGGTGTAGAGGTGTCGATAGATGGGTCTATTACAGGTATGGAAGTTATAGGAGTAGAACAAAAGACATTGGTTGTGGGATTAGGATCTTTCTTAGGTCCTAATGCGATTTGTTCAAAATATGGTTGAGCTATATGTGGAGGTGTAACTGATGGAGAAGAAGTAGATAACGTTGTGGGTGTGAGTTTCACACGTTTAGATGGATAATGAGAATTAGGATGTGTGGATGACAGAGCAGGGCAAAATTGAACTCCAATAGGTTCTACCAAAGCACACATATCAAAGGGTCTTGGATCACCATGAATGGTAACCAACTAATTCTTAAATTTGAACTTAACACATTGATGTAAAGTTGAGGGAACAACTCGCATCGCGTTGATCCAAGGACGACCCAAGAGTATATTGTACGATGCAGGGCAATGTACAATAAACACAGTCATTTCCAAGGTTCTTGGACCAACCTGCAATGGAATGGTAATAACTCCACATGTTTCTTGTGTTTCGTCATTGAAATATTTTATGATCATATCAGTTATTTTCATTTCATCACTTCTAAACCCAAATCTTTGGTAGAAGTCAAAAGTGCAGATATTTAAAGATGAACCATTATCAATCAAAACTCGTTTGACTGCTACATATCCAATTAAGGCAGTAATATACAAGGGGTTATCTTTATGTAAACTATGTTGCGGTATGTCTCTATCCCAAAATTCAATACAATCAACTTCATGAGTTATTATAGTATTGGCCATGGCTTCAGGTTGAATGTCTTGTGGTACCATCATCTGACTTAATGTGAGCATTAATTCATCTCTATGTGTAAAAGATCTTAAAATGTCCAAGAGAGAAATTCTAGTTGTAATATTTGATAATTGTTCATTAATATTATAAGGAGGTTTAGGTTGAATATTAGGTGAATGATTCCCTTTATTAGGAACCTTCAAAACAAATGGAGATGATCCACCATTCTAAAATTGATCTTGTTGAGAATTTTGAGCCTATTGTCTAGTAACAGCTCCGATGGTACCCACAATATTATTTTACGGATGATGAATGGGTCTTGGTCTAGCGTTTATAGCTAGCTCATTAGAAAGTAATCGGTGAGACGATGGTCTAGTAGTGACTCTTCTTGGAAATGGCTCTTCTAGAACCATATAACTTGTGATAGGGTGAATAGGATCCGATTCATCTTTAGAACTATTTTATTGATTTGATGTGATTTCCATATCACTCTCAGTCTCGTATTTCATATCACTAAGATCAGGTATCTGAATATTAGATAGAGTCCTAGTTGTAACCACGAATAAATTTGTGTCAAATATTTCCAGATCATGAACAGATAAATGCCCACTAATAGTTCCTACATATCGGGCAGGAGGAGGGACATTATGATGTTCAACTTGATTAGCCACCTCCTTACCATGTTTTGGTAAGGGATGTTGAAATATGTCCAATGACTGATTGGAATTCTAATTCTGGTTTTGTGGGGTGTTATTTTGAATATTATTAGGAGGATTTTGCTTAGGTTGAAAGGCTTGCACCTCCATCTCATTGTTATCAATCAAGTCCTGTATTTTATGTTTTAATATTTTACAAGAGTTGGTAGTGTGTCCAGGTCCTCTATGGAAGTCACAGTGTAAATCTGCTTTGTATCCGGGTATAGTTGGATCAGGTTCCCAAATATTTGGTAATTGAATCAAACCTCGTTCTAATAATTACGATAGAATAGTTGATAAAGGTTGATTTAACCTAGTAAATTCTCGAGGAGGTATATCAGGAGGTTTCAGTACAAACTTCTCCGCTGTCTTCGCAGCATTAACATTAGCAGTATTTCTGCTATTGATGACTCCACCCACAACTTGTTTATTCTTATATTTATTTTTTGATGTTTTCTCATTGTCTCTCTTTTTAAGTTGGCCTCTCCTAATGAGAGCATCTTCCACTCTTCAGGCTAATTCTATAGCCTGATCGAAGGTGGTCAAGGTAGCAGTTGATAATTCGTAAGATATTGCCCTTGCAAATTATTAATAAAGATGTCCAACATCTCCCTATAAGGTAACACAAAGTGCAACTTTCCTATCAACTGTCTCCACCTAGCTATGAAATCATCAAAGCACTCATCTTTGCCCTGTTTTAAGTTATACAAATCTTTAATGGTCACATATCTTTCAATGGAGGCACTAAATTGATGAACAAAATACTTGGCAGTTTCTTGAAATTCCTCAAAGAATTAGTGGGTAATTGATAATACCACTCTAATGCCATTCCTCCCAAGATTTTCGAGAACATTTTTAGTAATAACAAGTCATCATGTGATATATCATGACATGTTATCCTAAACATACAAAGATGCTCTATGGGATCTTCGATTCCTTTATATATGGGAAGAACAGGCATAGGAAAATGTTTAGGATACGGCTGTGCTACAACTATAGGATCTAAAGGTTGACTACACATTTCTCGATAATTGTACGAGGGACGGTAGGGATCTATCTGGTCCATGCAGGAAACTAACTGTTTCACCACGACTTCAAGATTGCTATTTTGAACACCATATTGGTTCGGTGGCACATAGGTATGGGATCTATGAGTGTATGATGGTGTGACATAAGGATTAGACGTTACATTGCAATTATGCAAAGTTTTGGTAGGAAGAGTATTATGAAGGGGATTTGTAATAGTATTATGTTGTACCTTAGATTGTTGGTAATTGGTGTTCAGTTTTATTTTGGGTTTTTGTTGATTTGAGGTATGTTGATCAAGAGCTTAGCGAAACAGAGCAACAAATGATGGTTTCTTTTGTGCGGGAATGACCCTAGGCTTGTTAACAGGCACTTTAGATTGTTGGGTAACCTACTATTGTTGCATGCTCCGGATCGTAGCTACTATATCCAAATTGGATGGTCCATCTTGATCACTCTCTTTTCAATAAAGGACAAGGGATTAGTGCATGTTTGAAATACTTCTTCTAGAGTTTCTTGAGTGTCACTAATTCGATCCTTGTCCATATGGGTTGCTCTATTAAAAACACCAATATTAGTGTTAATGAACTTCCAAAATTGTTCCATGTTCTCAAAAGTGATAGCTCCTCCCGAAGACATTTTAGGGGATGAGGATCCTTCCTCTCTAATAGTTTATTCTTGTTCATTTCCTACAGCAAGCTCTTCTTCTTGCTGGTCTAGGGTTTCTTCTTCCTGAACTTGGTTCTCAGGAGGGACATTTTGGTCAGTTAATGGTCTTTCTAACCAATCTTCATCTTCTTCGATTTGTTTTCCATTCCTAAGTCTAGGCATTGTGCTAAACTTAGGTTTTAGCAAATATATATAATTATATATATATATATATATATATATATATATATATATATATATATATGCAATAGGGTTGAGAGGTATATATTTTAACTATATACCTACTATAATACTTTAAAAGGAAATATTTTGTTGTGTTTTTTTTGTGTGATTTTATTATATTATTATTTTGCAAGAATAAAAATAACAAATAGCATGCTAGTTGTAAGAAACAATAGTAGAAAGAATCACTTAGCTTTCTATGAATAGTTGATAGGTTCAAGTTCATCAGGAGTCATGAAATGCTCCTATGTAAATTAGAAGTTGTTTTTCAAAAACTTGACAAAGTGTGCTATGGTAATATGATCTATTTCAGACTCTGACATGTAAAAATAAAGTTCATGGAAATACTCTCGATACAACACAGCTCTAGGAACTCTATTCCATCTCTTTCTATCCGTAAGAACAACTTCTTGATCCTCTACATGAGATAGAAATTTATGTACTACAACTGCGTTCTCAAGGTATTCCTCAAAGGTGTATAATTCAAAAGACACAAGTGCTCTTTTATCGGCTAACCACCTATGGCAAGCTCTCTAAAGTTCATGATACAAAGTCACCTGATCGGGATCCAGGATTCTATCTAGGACAAACCTCTTAATTTGCCTAAGTTTTGCAGATCTAGATTCAATAATACCCAATCTCCTATCAAGTTCGTCCCACAAAGGTTGGGCTCTATATGTTTGAGGTACTCTAAGTATAAAAGTAATATCTATAGCCGTTAATTGATTTTCAACATTTATGGAGACAGCTCGTCTTCTATTATAATCTACCATCTAAGTATGATATGCAAATTTAATAGTTTTCTTAATGATTCTAGATGTTCTTAATAATGTGTTTTTTTTTTATTGTTTTCAAAAGGTGTTTTTAGTTTCACGTTGGATTCACCAAAATGTATCGCCCAACTTTTTTGCACCCTTACCTTCAGGCTAAAGGATCTGTACCTGAAAGGGGGGTGAGAAAAGGATGGACCAATACCTCAGACGAAGAGGCCTTTTGAAGGTCGTGCCTCTCGATGGAGGGGTATAAAGGTGAATTTTTTACGGATGGTGGGGTTCACTAGGAAACTTTGAGTGGCAGGTTCCACGCCTAGGTTGAGAATGGGTTTGATTTGTTTGTCTTATGTTCAATTATTCAGATTCCTAGGTTGTCCAAAATGAAGCTAAGCTATTCTATATGAAGATTCTGATTTATATGAAGACAGCAGACATCAATGAATCCTAATGTGATTGAATACAAAGAATATATAAGACAAAGAAGAGTACACCTGATTTTTGATGTCTGATGAAGATTCTGAAGCTTGTAGGAGTCCAGATCATCTCGGGTATGACAGGATTGTCTGTAATTGTACAAAAACGTCCCAAATCACATTAGATCATTCGAGATCACCCAAGGTCGTCAACGACCTGACGAATTCGTCAGGCGAATTTGTCAGAAACTTGCAATCAAGAAAACAAACACCAAAAACCAAAAATACAATTGCAAGAATGATGCAAAATGATAGAAATAAGAGTATAGATGTTTGAATGATAAATCCAGATATCAAATTAAATGAGATGCACTATTTTGAAAACTTATTTTGAATTTTATCATGCAATTATGCTAAATGAGGTGAACTACAAGATGCAAAATATAAGTAAATTAATCTAATGCACCAATAAATAAGGAAAATGAGATATAGAATGCAAACTCAGGGCTTTGATTGCCCCCAAGCTAAATTGTAGACCAGATCGTCTGTAATCGTACAAGATCATCGTCGATCCTGATAGGATTGCCTAAAATTTTTGTTGAATCCCCTACTATGATTCGAGCTTCCTTTAGCTGAAACACAGTGAAATCCTGCAACAAAACTTGAAAATGCAAATGATGGAAGATCACAAAAAAACTACAATTGCAGCAAAATAATCAGCCAAGCAACCAGGTAGGGAGTCAGGGGGATAAACTGGGAAATCCCTAGTTTATATAGTATTAGGGGGAGGTTAGGAGGTTGGGAATCATCCCAATATGGGAGATCCCCAATGTGGGAATCTCCAACCGTACATACACACTTCTGCCCAAGTTGGAGAGGTCGTTGGAACAAAAGTTAATTGCAAAAATTTGATTTTGGGACAAAATCGTCTGGACATTCTATTCCAGACAAATTCTTTCAATTTGGGACGAATTCGTCAGATCAACGACGATATCGTCCAACAGTCATAACAACTTCTAAAAATGGCACAAAAAATGAGGTAAGCAGTTAACGAGCGGTTTCGAGGTTAAAATTTAAATTTTTACTTTTTACTGATGGTTTAACTGTGCCAATTTTAGGGTGCTACAAAAGGTGTGCACATTATTTGGGTTGACTTGGCTTGTGAAAAATAACAGAGGGAAACATATTTTTGTTTTGCAAAGGTTTATTTTAATTAAGGTTTTTGCATAATTAATTTAGATTATAAGTTGTTGAAGGGAGTTAAAAGGGGTCTACAAAACATTAATGTTGGTGCTAAGTTTTTGAGTGATTAAGGAGTGATAAGGTAGTGAGGAAATTTATTATTTTTGTGTTGTTATTTAAAGGATATTTTTTCATCTAAATCCTTGAGATTGGCAAAGAGTTTGATCTTGTTAAAATAGGCTTTTAAGGACACTTCTTCATAAAAAAAGGTACGGGCACATCTTTCTTGTGAGTAATTGTTGGATGTTTTGAATGCTAAGTTGGAGTGAAAGGAATTGTTTGGTAAGCATTGTTGAGTTTGGTTTTGTATTAATGCTTCAATTTTTTCTAGAATAAAGGTTGAAGATAGAAACCTTGTTTGATAAGCATTGTTGGAAACATTGGTTGAACCTTTATATGCATGATTAGGGTTTATGCAAGAACATGAGTATCATTGTTATGTGAAGTTGTTAGGGTTTGTGAAAGAACATGAGTATAATTGTTATGTGAAGATGTGAACTATCTTGAACTAGGGTTTGTGAAAGAACATGAGTATCATTGTTATGTGAAGTTGTGAACTATCTTGAATTAGGGTTTGCAAGATCATGAGTATTATTGTTATGTGAGATTGGTTAATAAGCATTGTTGGAAATATTTGAGTGAGTGTTCATATGCTTGGAATGGGGTTTGTAAGCAAGGAGTATTTCCTTGAGTGATTGATTGAGCGAAGTTGATTGGGCCTAGTCAAGTGGAAGTGTTGAAGTGATAGTTCTAGGTCTATGAAAATAAATTGTTCTATATTCTAATTTTATTTGAGAAAGAGATTGAAAGTGATTGAGCATTATGATGAGTGTGAAGCATATTGAGTCTCTAAAAATTATCTATATGTTTCTGTGAGATTGGATAAGTTCTAGTGAGGACTTGTTGAGCAGATTTGAGGTAAGTCTTGGTAAAGACTTGTGGACAGATTAGTGTGAGCATTTTATGGAAGCTTACAATACAGATTTAAGACAAGTCTTT
Source organism: Wollemia nobilis (assembly GCA_028583015.1). Classification (NCBI taxonomy): domain Eukaryota; kingdom Viridiplantae; phylum Streptophyta; class Pinopsida; order Araucariales; family Araucariaceae; genus Wollemia; species Wollemia nobilis. The sequence goes on from JAQPPZ010017110.1 coordinate 8,763,306, forward strand.
GAGAAGACTTGTGAGCAATTTTGATTGATTTATTTGTTCAAACCTTGAGTTAAGGTTTGGGGCAGATCTAGCAGATTTTATTTGTGATTAAGTCAAGCTTTATGTTAAGTCTTAAGGATAGAGATTGAGCAAATTTGTGCTATATTAAAGGTTTGTGTTTAGTGAATATTTAAGGATAGATATTGAGAAGATTTGTGCTAGACCAAAGGACTATGTTTAGTACAAATTTTAGAACAAAGAGTGAGCAGATTTGTGCTAGATCGAAGGACTGTGTTTAGTGCATATTTGAGGATAAATATTGAGCAGATTTGTGCTAGACCGAAGGACTGTGTTTAGTGTAGATTTGATATAGAGCTAAGAGCAAGCTTTGGAGGTGATAGAGTATAGATGATGACAGTCTCCAATGGATAGAAGTCCATTATCCAAGGAAGCAAGGACAAGAGTATTTAGTGGATAGAGATCCATAAGCCAATGCAGTGGAGGCAATAGTTCTTCTAGAATATCACTAGTCAGAGTTGAAGATAAAGAGTTATCCTATGGATAGAGATCCATGAACTTGATTAAGGGGATTGGTGTCTCTTTTAGATAGAGGTCCATAAACATTGTAATAGATAAAGGATTTACAAGAGATTTTTTAAGAAAATTTTAGTGAAATATTTTTTTCGTGGAGCAACCCACATTGGGTGAACCATGTTAAATTGGTGTCTCTATTGTGTGTGGTGATTTTTGCATTGCTTTGATTACTGTTGTTGATATTGCTATTGATACATTGCATAATATTGATTGGGAAGGAAAAGTAAAAAGTGGTCTTATACTGTTCACCCCCACTCTTAGTATAAGCTTGTGTTCTTCAATTGGTATCAGAGTGAGTTCCTTCGAAATATTTTAACAACTTGAAGGAAAAGCCTACAAGAACATAGATGGATTCTCATAGTAGATCCTGAGGAAATTCAACACCATTGTTTGATGGGAACAATTATACACTATGAAGCACAAGGATGAAGTTTCATTTAATGGCACTTGGAAATGAAGTATGGGAAGTAGTTGAAAATGGACACGCACCACCAAAAACTCCACCTACAGATAAATATGGTAAGCTTCTACATCATTATAACAAGAGCAATGAATGCAATTCAAAAGGGCTTACGTGAAACAAATTTTATAAATATTATGCATTACAAATTAACAAAGGATATTTGGGATAAATTGCAAGGCATATATGAAGAAGATAAAAAGGTCAAAAGGGTAAAGTTGCAAAATTTCAAGAGAGCATCCTAAAAATGAAGGATGAAGAAAATATTACGGGATATCTACTTCGTGTGGATGAGGTTGTTAGCTCCATGCAAGGACTTGGGCTTGAAGTTTCAAAACCTGATGTGTGTGATAAGTTTCTAAGGTCACTCCCAAAAAAGGTTTAGTGAAAATATTTCAGCTAAAGAAGAGTCAAAAGATATGATCATTTGACAAGAGATGAATTACATGGCATTCTCACAGCATTTGAGATAAGAATAAAAGAGGAACCTATTTCCTAGAAAGAAGCAACATTTAAAGCCACTAAGAAGACTAAGGGTAAGAATTTAGATTCAAGCAATGAGTTATCTAGTGATGAAGAAGCCAATTATGGCAGAAGGAACAAGGACTCAAGAAAATATAAAGGTGCGAAATTAGTTAGATGTTTTAAATATGGAAAATATGGTCACTATGCATCTGATTGTCCATAATCTTGAAATAGCAGTGGTGATGAGAAACATGATCATAAGAACAGGGATTCCGAAAGGCACAAGTACCAAAAGAAAAATAGGGATGGACAAGGTACACAAGGGAAGAAGTTTTTCTAGAGGCACAAGAAGATTTTCTATGCAGATAAGGAAAGTAAGTATTCAATTGATAGTGATGATGGTTCCTCATATAATGATAGCTATGAAGTTCTATTTCTGGTAAAATAAAAAGAAGCGGTTAGTAAAAGAACACCAATAATCCTCAAATATTTTATTTTTGGTAACTTTGGTCATCTTGAGGATAGTTGTACAAAGAGTGGTTTCAGTTTTAGTTATGATGAATACAAAGATACACTTGAAGGACCAGAAGAAAATCTTCTTATGGCACTAGAAGAAGAAGGAGGTGATCCTAAAGAAGACAAGTTAGAAAAGAATGAAGATATTTTCAAAGACAAACAAATAGAGGAAGAATCGAAGAAGGGAGAAGTTGATCTTGAGGGAGAGCTTATTCATGCTCTTGATGCATTAAATAAGGTAAGAAATCCAAACTCCCAACTTAAGCTTCAATTTAAATAATGTGATGAAGAGAAAGGAAAGCTTATAGAGGATCTAAATAAGTCAATGACTAAGACAAGGAAGTTCAAAAATTAAAGGTCTTAGAATGTGAAAGGCTAGAGCATGAAGTAGCTTCACTAAGGAAGGAAGTAAAAGAGTCTAAGGACATGTTACACAGGTTTGGGAGAAGCTCAAAGAATTTGGATAAGATTATCAAGACACAAAATCCTATATCAATAAAAACAGGTCTTGGTTTTGAACAAGTACAAAAGAAACAAAAAGAGGAGTCAATCTCAAGTTCTAAAGAAGAATAAACTTTAGAATAAGAGAGTGTAAGAGAAATTGAGACTTTTGAGGATGATTTGGACAACAAAAATATCAGCAAGGAAAGGAACAATGCATAAAATAGGAACAAATGGAACAGGAACCAGCACAGGATAAAAGAGACTAAAAGACCCATAGGGTCAGGGTAAGGCAACTTCAATGGGCAATGTTTCTCATGTTATAGGTTTGGGCACAAAGATTCTCAGTGCAGGACACATGAAAGACAAGAATATGGAAACTTCAAAAACATGAAACTATTTCAAGGGTATTGCTACTCTTGTAATCAGTTTGGTCACAAGGCAATAAATTTTAGGGTTCATGACAAGAACAAATATGGCTTCACCAGAAGAAATCCCAAGTTATTTGCATCCCCAAGGAATAATAATATTAAGTGTTATAAGTGCAATAATGATAGACATACAACAAGATGGTGTAGAGCAGAGATTCTAGAGACAAGCAGGAACAAGAATAGTCAGAGGAATCAGAAGGATCAGATGAGGAGGAAAGTGGACAAAGGAAAAGAGCAGTGCAAGCTAGGAGTAGAAAAACTCTCACCCCATAATTAACAACCTCAAGAGTAGGTGGAGGAGGGGCTAAGCTAAGAGTTTCATTCTTAGCCTCGATACCCAAAGGTTACCCTTTGTTATTGATGTCAAAGGGGGAGAAATTTGAGTAAGGGGGAGAGATTTTATTTAGGAGGAAAGCATTCAGTTAGGGGAGCAGTTTATCAGGGGGAGCAGAACAGAAAAAGGTTAAGGAAATGGTAAAACGTAATTGGGTTGCCATCAATGACAAAGGGGGAGATTGTTGGACATTTTGAGGATTTTTATATCATTGATGTCAAAATCATTTTTGTGCTATGTTCGTCATATTTGAGGACATTAAGTGTTTTCTTCCAAAAGCAAGAAGGTCTTGAAAAGCAATAGGTTATAATATTTATTTTTAAATATTATATACCTAGGAGGGCTCAAAGGATGAAGACCCAAGGAAGGAGAAGCAAGTTCAAATTAAATAATAATATTTTATTATTATTATTTTGAACCAAAAATCATGCCGAAGAGCATCAAGGACCAAGTTGAAAAAGACCCACAAGCAGATTTAATTCAAATTAAAATATTTTAATATTTGATTAAAATTTTAATTTAAATAATAATGGGTGCTAAGGTTTAATTTAAATATTTATTTAATATTTAAAATTAATTTTAATATTCGAATTTGAATGCTCGTCGATGTTGGAATATGTTATGGTTTGCATATAAATAATGCCAAGGTTTGGCATTTGAAAATTATCCCATGCGAACGATTTTTTGGCTCATGCAAAGGAGAGAAAAGTGTGTGCATTTTCGCATGTGTGTTGAGCATAGAAGAGGACAATAGTTCATGGCCTCTAAAATTCACTCGAAGCCCCTCATAGTTGAATTGGCAACCAAAGGTTGCGTTAGAAGCATTCAGGAATGCCAAGTGTGGGTTCAAACCTCACGCACTCCATTTTTATCGAAGGGTCGTTCGAGGAGGAAATCAAAGGTGCATTCGTACCTTTTGGTTCTTGTGGAACCATGCAGTCGGGTTGGTGGATGCGAGCACTACAAAAGAACTTGGCGGAGAGCCATCGGTGGCTCGAATCCCACCAAGGCCTTTTGGACAACATTAACAAAGGTATGCGCATTATTTGGGTTGACTTGGCTTGCAAAAAATAAAAGAGGGAAAAATATTTTTGTTTTCCAAAGGTTTATTTTAATTAAGTTTTTTGCATAATAAATTTGGATTATAAGTTGTTGAAGGGAGTTAAAAGGAGTTTGCAAAACTTTAATTTTTTTGCTAAGTTTTTGAGTGATTAAGGAGTGATAAGGTAGTAAGGAAAGTTATTATTTTTGTGTTGTGAATTATTTGAAGGAGATTTTGTCATCTAAACCCTTGATATTGGCAAAGAGTTTGATCTTGTTAAAATAGGTTTTTAAGGGCACTTCTTCATCAAACAAAAAGGTATGGGCACATATTTCTTGTGAGTGATTATTGGATGTTGTGAATGCTAAGTTGGAGTGAAAAGGATTGTTTGGTAAGCATTATTGAGTTTGATTTTGTATTAATGCTTCAAGGTTTTTCTGGAATAAAGTTGAAGATAGAAACCTTGTTTGATAAACATTGTTGAGAACATTGGTTGAACCTTTATATGCCTGATCAGGGTTTGTGCAAGAATATGAGTATCATTGTTATGTGAAATTATGAACTATATTGAACTAGGATTTGTGAAAGAACATGAGTATCATTGTTATGTGAAGTTGTGAACTATCTTGAACTAGGGTTTGTGAAAGAACATGAGTATCATTATTATGTGAAGTTGTGAACTATCTTGAATTAGGGTTTGCAAGATCATGAGTATCATTGTTACGTGAGATTGGTTAATAAGCATTATTGGAAATATTTGAGTGAGTGTTCATATGTTTGGACTAGGGTTTATAAGCAAGGAGTATTTTATTGAGTGATTGATTGAGTGGAGTTGATTGAGCCTAGTCAAGTGGAAGTGTTGAAGTAATAGTTCTAGTTTTGTGAAAACAGATTGTTCTATATTCTAATTTGATTTGAGAAAGAGATTGAAAGTAATTGAGCATTATGATGAGTGTGAAGCATATTGAGTCTCTAACAATTCTCTATATGTTTTTGTGAGATTGGACAAGTTCTAGTGAGGACTTGTTGAGTAGATTTGAGGTAAGTCTTGGTAAATACTTGTGGACATATTAGTGTGAGATTTTTGTGGAAGCTTACAATACAAATTTGAGATAAGTCTTTGAGAAGACTTGTGAGCAGATTTGATTGATTGATTTGTTCAAACTTTGAGTTAAGGTTTGGGGCAGATCTAGTAGATTTGATTTGTGATTAATTCAAGCTTTGTTTTAAGGTTTGAGGATAGATATTGAGCAAATTTGTGCTAGACCAAAGGACTGTGTTTAATGCATATTTAAGGACAAATATGAGTAGATTTGTGCTACACCGAAGGATTGTGTTTAGTATAGATTTGAGAACAAAGAGTGAGCAGATTTGTGCTATACCAAAGGACTATGTTTAGTACATATTTAAGGACATATATTGAGCAGATTTGTGCTAGACCGAAGGACTGTGTTTAGTGCAGATTTGAGATAGAGTTGAGAGCAAGCTTTGGAGGTGACAGAGTATAGAGGACGATAGTCTCCAGTGGATAGAGGTCCATTAGCCAGGGCAGTGAGGACAAGTCTTCTAAGTGAGGAAAAGAGTCTTTAGTGGATAGAGATCCATAAGCCAATGTAGTGGAGGCAAAAGTTCTTCTAGAAGATCACCAGTTAGAGCAGAGGACAAAGAGTTCTCCTATGGATAGAGATCCATGAACTTGATTAAGTGGATTTGTGTCTCCTTTGGATAGAGGTCCATAAACATTGTAATAGGGAAAGGATTCCCAAGAGATTTGTTGAGAAAATTTTAGTGAATTATTTTCTCCGTCGAGCAGCCCACATTGGGTGAACCACATTAAATTGGTTTTTCAATTATGTGTGGTGATTTATGCATTGCTTTGATTACTGCTATTGATATTGTTATTAATACATTGCATAATATCTATTGGGAAAGAAAAGTAAAAAGTGATCTTATATTGTTCACCCCCCTCTCAGTATTGGCTTGTGTTATTCTTTTAGTATTCATCATGTAGCAAGTGATTGGCAAAACATAAGAAATTGATTTAATTTGATTGACCTTTCCATAAGCACTTGCAAAGCTCACAATATTCATCATGTGACAAGATATTGGTGATATAGAAGAAATTTATTTGGATGATCTTGCCATCAACACCTATGAACCTCATAATATTCATCATGCGATAAGAGATTGATAAGCTGGAAGAGTATATGTAGATAATATTTGAGGTAAACTATATTGAAATGGATTGATGTTGTGCAAATCCTTATTGGTTCATAATATGCGATTGGAAGAATCCACTCGCATTGGTCACCTAGTGAATGAAAATAAACTATTCTAACTAGGATCATCATTTGCATGTCATCATGGATCCTTGACTCGAAATGTAATAGCTAGCCCAAGCAGAGATAGGCACATGCATATAGGTAGATATGAAATGAGGTAGATACAAGTAAGTAGCAACATGCAACTAAAAGCAAATAGGCTATAAATATTGAATCAAATGAAATATATTTTAAATGCATTATTTTTATTGGTTCTTTAAGTTCTTTGTTGTCAAGTGTGGCAAGGCAATAAGATCCTAAACCATCCTTAGTAGATATGATGTATAAACCTAGATAATTAGTCTTAAAATTATGTTTGATCTTAGTTTTGGCATTGTTTTTCTTTAAAAAATTTGAGGACAAGATCACCAAATTCAAACGAATGGTATCATACCTTCTTGCTATAGGCAAGTTTGAGTATTTGTTGGTAAATTCGTAAGTTTTCTAAGACATAGATCCACTTTTCATCAAGTGGTTCCAAATAGCTAAGATGGCCAAGATGGTATTCATATCCAATAGAGAAAATCCTACAATAAATTGCATATGGTACCTCTAGCTTGAAAGGGAAGATTGCTTTAGCTCCATAAACCAAAGCATAGGGTGTAATTCTAGTGGGAGTTCAAAAACTAGTCTGATAGGACTATAGGGCTAGATACAATTAGAGATGCCAATCTCTACCAATTTTGATATTGTGATTCTTGAGGACTTTGACAAGGGTCTTAGTAAAATATTTAACTTGACCATCGCCTTAAGGATAATAAGATATCGATCATTTATGTCATATCTTGTATTTAGCATAATTTTTTGGACATCCTTGTTTTTGAAGGATGTTCCATTATCAAAAATTAGTATAAAAGAAATTCCATAACAACTAAGGATCTGATTAAGGATTAACTTGGATATTTTGACTCTAGTGGTCAATACTAAAGGTATGATTTCGCCCCACATGGTGAAGTATTTAGTAGTCAATGATGAACTTGTGCCCATTAAATGACACTATATTGATATTCCTAATGATGTTTAGGTCCCAAATGAAAAATACCAAGGAGAGGATAAGCATTGGAGAGCTGAGGATGGGGTATGGATAATATTGTCATGTTTTCGATACTTATCACATCTCATGATATAGTCACAAGAGTCCTTTTTCGTGTAGGACTAATAATAACCCATACATAGGAGTTTCTTGGAGATTACAACATTGCTAAAATGACCACTACATGATCTATAATGGGCCTCTTTGATAACTACTTAGGCTTTGGTTGAGGCTAGGCATCTAAGTAAAATGCCATCATGAGTATGGTAGTATAATATATCACCAATAATGGCGTGCCTATAGGTTCATTGCTTGAGTTTCTTGCACTCATTACAATTCAAACCATTAAGCAAAGTGTCATCCTTAATATAACCAAAGATATCCTTATACCAAGGATCATGAGGAGTTGCTTCTATGAAAAAGACTCCTAGAGGAAGTTGGCTAGATATCATGCATCCATTAGTTTGTTAATAATGTCTTTGTATAGCTTAAGATTTTCATCTTTAGTTTGATAAACATTGTTGACTTGGTTGACTATAAGCTAAGAATTTGTAAAGATAGAGAGGATTTTGACTTGAAGAGCTAGTGCTACACAGCCCTAGAATAAGGGCTTCGTATTCAATGGAATTATTGGTATAGGAAAACTTAATATTAAAGGATAGAGAGATCAATTGCTAGTGAGAAGTGACTAAGATAACTCCTACCCATGATCCTTTGACACACCTAGCAACATCAAAGTATAGGATCTATGAGTGATTTACTTTAGGCTAGTGAGAAGTGACTAAGCTAACTTCTAAATGTGTGACTACAAGTTGGTCAAGAATGAGTTGACCTTTCATAAAATTTTAAATGACATACTCAAGATCAAATTTGCTAAATGCAACAACCTACTTAGTAGTTCATCCTAAGAGGCGAGGCTTGGATATGAGATAGCATAAGTGATTGGTCCTTGTGATGAAAAAAATATCACTTATTGGAAGAAAACACTATAGCTAGGCAAAGCTTCTTTAAATGGGTATAACAAGCTTTGTAATTGATAAAAGTCCTATTGATCTAGAAAATGGCTTGCTCTCTATGTTGGTCATTGCACTACACCAACATATCACCTGAGATATGGTCTATTGTTGCTATGCATAACAACAAGGGCCTAGAGATATTAGGAGGGACAAGGGAAAGATGAGATAAAAGGTAGGATTTGAGAGCAATTAAGGTTGCTTGATAGTTAGTGTTCCATTCAAAGACTACATCCTTTCTTAAGAGCTTGATGAAGGATTGACACTTATCAGTTAGTTGGGAGTTGAATATCCAAATGGCTTGGATTTTGCTTTGGATACTCCTAGGCTAGGTTAAAGTATAAGAGGTGGCATATCGATGATAGTTGATATTTTTCCAAGATCAACTTTAGTGCCACATCAGGATACGATGAATCTCAACAAATTTTCTAAAGATGAATTTCTTATGCTTTAGTTCTAACTCGTAGTCCTGCAACTAATCAAAGATATGCTTTAAATCTCAAACATGATATTCTAAATTTAAATATTGACCGAGAAAATCATCGACATAGTCTCCTACAATGGCATGCATCATATCATGAAAGATATAAGCTATGGGTATCTGGTAGGTATCTCCCATGTTCTTCAACCCAAAGGACTTGACATGATAGTAGAAGGTTCCCCATACTATGGTGAAAGCTATTCTAATGTGGTCCTTAGGAGCAATTTTAATCTAAATATAACCTAAGAATCCATCCAACAAAGACAACATTCCATAACCTATAGTGAAATTAATGATCATGTCAATGTTGGGCAAGAGGAAGTCATCCTTGGAGTATGCTTTATTGATATCTTAAAAGTTGATGCACACTCAACACTACCTATTTTCTTAGCGATAGGAACCATGTTAGAGATATAGTTGAAATAGTCAATGGATTTAATGAATATGACATTGAGGAGTTTCTTGAGCTCCTCTTTGACTAGCAAATAGACTTTTGGATATATTTTCTATAACTTTTACTTTATATATTTTAAACTAGGAGTGACGACTAGGTGATGGACCGCAAGATAAGGATCAAAACTTTTATATCATTATAGGACAAATTAAAGTTATCTCTAAACTTTATCAAAAGCTTGATATATTCCTCATGCTCAATTGGGGTCAAGACCTTGCCTAGATTAAGGATTTTGGGATCTTCAGGAGTCTCAATATCAATGTCTATGGTTTCCTTAATCAGAATACAAGATTCATCTTCTAACTAAGGGGGGGCTAGGAACACTTACAAGATCTTTAGGTCTATAGGATCTAAGATTGGTTGATTGTTTTTTATTGGCTATGAAATAACAACATTTATAACTCAGAGAAAAGATCCACCAAAACATAAGTCATTTTATATTATATAGCTTAAGGGATCATACTAAGAAGGATTGTGTTGAATATCCTTTGTCTTACAATTCTCTCCATCAATAATCAACTTAAGATAGTACATGGTTAGGAGATTTACATTGATAAAGTGTGTAAATCAAGAGAAACTATGATCTACAAGGAATGACCCGTCATCATCATCCTTGTCCCAATCTAATCCATTTAATAAATGGTGTCATCATGGGACACCCTAATAGGAAGGCCAAATTCATCTTTGCTATTACAAGAAGAAGAAATGGGTAAATGTCTATAGATATGGATATAACCTATCCCATGGCATCCTAGCCATGTTTTAGTCTATAGGGGGTCTTTGATGCCCTGCTCATACATGTCTAGTCCTTTACCTTGATATCCCATTTTAGAAAGCATCTATTAATAAATGGAATATGAGTTCAATAAGAAACACGAAATATATTATCATTCAATTGAAAAAATTATTACTGCCATGGATTCTCATCATTGGTATACCAATGCAGTTGAAGGAGCAACTTCTTGTTTACACCATTTTACCTTTATTGATATAAGAGAATCCTAAAGCTCAGGGAGATGGGGGAAGCTTGGCTAGGTCCAAGATAAGCTAATTATTATCTAAATTATGGTTATTAATGTTTATTGAATTAGAGATCTGATTTTTAAGTTCATTATTAGATGAATTATTTAAGGTGAAAGACCTTAATGCATAAGTTATGGTAAGTTGAGAGGAATATGGATCAAGAGATTAATTGAGAGAAGGGAAAAAATGAGCTTTAGGATTTTTGAACTTGATTACTTGGTATTTGGAAAAGGCTTCGGATCAACTAAAATATGATAAATCTTGCACTTGTACTCATTTTAAGACACTAATGAAGAGTTGAGAGAATGACCTGCATCTGGTGGATCCATGGCCTCTTAAGAAGAATGTTGTAGGTTAAGTCTCAATGCATGACATAGAAGATACTGTTGAGAGTGGGAGGTTCAACTCTGATGGTTTAGACTATAGTGTTGCTAGCTTTACATTCCCCATTGTTGAAGGTCTTAATAACAAGATAAGACTTATCCAAATATTATTTGGTTAGCCCAAAGTGACTAATAAATCTTAGGCTATATACGCTAAGACCAAAATCATTATCAACTAGAATTCACTTGATGAAATTGTCACTAATATCACCTATGATATTTAATAGGAGATCTCCAACCATAGAGTATTGAGGGTTATCATCCTCATGGAATGATATAGATGCATGTTTAACCCCAACTACAAAAGTAAGATCATCTGGGTTGAAGTCTTGAGGAATAACTTGTTAACTCAAGATTTTAATTAAGATGTCTCTATGGGCTAGAGAAGTCCTGAGAAGCTCAAGAAGGGAGATTTTAGCTAGGGTACTTTCAAGTTGGTGAAGTGAATCAAAAGTGCCCTTAGCCTTGGATCCTGATTAAATGAGTAATGAAGGTACTTCAAGGGGAGAAGTTCTTTTTACATAAATAACCAAAGGAGGTATTAAATATTGAATAGATGAAGGCAAGACGTTCTTGTAGTGAATGTTATTCACTACATTTTGATTCTAATTAATATTAAGCAATGGATTTTGGAAAATTTCAAGATCTTGATAAGAAGAAGATTGTGAATCAAAGCTATTAAGAACAACCTGACCTTTGTCAATTAGTTCTTCAATCACATTTCTAAGAATCATGTATCTATTGGTTGCATGATTGTTGATACAATAGAAGGTGTATTGCTCATTGGAACAAAACTAAGGAGCTCTTTCCCTTATAGGTTCAAGAGGCTTAAAAAGTGGAAGCTCCACCATTTTGGCTTTCAAGATTTTATCTAATATGGCTAAAAGAAGTTCATCTAGTTAGGAGTACTTCCTCTTGGGTTTTTGTTGCTATGGCTTCCTTAATATAAGCTTTTGAAGGTTTACTACAACACTAACATTGATGGCCTAGTGTGATTCTATGACATTATTTGTCAAAGGGGAAGAGAAAATAGGGAAATGAGTTACAACCTCTAGATTATGCTTCTTACAAGTTTTGGGGGTGCTTGATCCCAGGTAAATTAGGAACTGTTTAGAAAATAAAAAACAAAATTATCATTTTGACATAACAACTACTTCATTAAGAAAACTCTTAAACTAGATTTTAATGTCCACAAGGTCATATGGCATATGAGATTATGTGTTTGATTACTATATCCTTATCCAACAAAACTATGGTTACTACAACATAGTGTACAACCCTACCATCCATTGGATTTGAACCTTGGACCTCTTATTTAGAGTTCAGACACTTCATAATTATGTAATATCAAATATATAGGAACGAATCATTAAATTATTTTAAGAAAATACAAATCATTAATAAAATGTCTCAAAATTTTTGTCTAGAAAGGGATGTGTCTTTTGGTAGTGACCAAGTGCTTGTTGCTTGTTGGTGGGCTACCTCGATTTGATTCCCTGGAGGATCGGGGGTCTCATTGACTTCATATTTACCCAATGGGCTAGGGATTATAGAGGTTCCCTGCGCAAAAAAAAACAATGTCATAAATGATATAACAAAGTTAATTATTTTTCAAAGGGGAATATGAAATTGGGAAATGAGTTCCAACCTTCGGATTAGGCTCCTCACAAGTTTATAGGGTGCTTGATCCCATGTAAATTACGAACTATTTATCATATAAAAATAAATTTATTATTTTTACATAATCACTACTTTATTAAAATTAAAGTGATATTTTAAAAAATATAATAAAATTAAAATAATTACGCTGATAGACGTTGTACAATGGCATCCAGGAAGGTCAGTCACACCGTAAACAATATTAATATTTTATTTAAAAAGTCGACATTAATAAAATTATCCGTCGACATTAAGGGTTACGGTGGATTTAAAATATTTAAAAAATATTTAAACTATTTAAACTAAAATGGTACCCAAAATTTATAATATTATTTGCTTCTCTCCTCGAAATCTTCTCTCTACATCTCTGAAACCCTAAGTTTTTGCAGGAGATAGGCGCCTCGAGATTGATAACTCTCGATGTTTATAGATATATATTTTATATATCTAAGCTAGTATATATTGCAATGGCACTCATGAGAATTTAACTCTAAGAAACTCTTTGCAAGCAAATCATTTAAACCCATAAACAATTATTATTATTTTTTTCAAAATAATAATTTATTTAATAATATAAAATTATTGTTAATATTTTATATAATCAAATGAATTTTAAATATTAAAAACAATTGACACCATATTTTATTTTTATTTATGGGCTTAGCCCCACTTCTCATTAACACTTTGATATTTACTTTCATTTTTTAATATCAATATTCGTTTGAGTCTCCTTTTCTCTTTGATTTTGCTTCTCAAGTCTTTGTCTCCTTTCTTCACTTCCACCAACACTTTCATCTTCATCAATCTCTTCAATTTTTTCATAATATTCATGGCGAGACTTATCATCTATAGGTTTTTCTTGCTTGGAAGGATGTGAAGTGCAAGGAATAATCACAAAATCACTTTCTTCTTTATGTTGCCTTGAAACCCTAAAGTGAAAAAATGTTCCTTTATAGCAATTACCTTCTTATACTGCCCTAGAAACCCTAAATTGTTATGGATATTGTTCATCCTCATTCCTTTATTGTATTGTTTTTGAAATCCTAAAGAACAAGGATAACTTCTACACTACTTCCATTTCTACTACAAGGAAAGAATTTTATACTACTTGAGGAAATGAAGATGATTTTCCTAGAATATCTTCCACCTTTGTTTTAAAATTTTCCACCACATATTCCTTTGCACCTTTAATTTTTGAATTTGAACTTGCACATTGTGATTCCTTATCCTATGTATTCTTCTTTATTGTTTCAAATAGTTCATCTGAGTAAACTATGATAGCCCTTGTCATCCAATGTTGCATATAGGCTTTCTTTGCCTTTTTTTAGAGTTGAATATCTCTCATCTAATACAACTTCCACTATAGTATGATTTTTTTGCTTCATATTGAAGTTTGTCGTATGACCAATTTTATTTTCTATTTATATCATTTTCACTTTGCAACCTCATCATAGTTCTAATAAAAAAATTGTCTCACGATTAGTTTTTGTGTCTCTTTCTCCATCATTTTCACTTTACAACCTCTTGTCGTATGTCCAATCTTATAATAATTATGACGTTGGAATGCAATATTTTATCTTTAATTGGTTAAATGGGATTGAAACAGACACAACCCATATTACATCATGACCATATAGTGGTTTTATAACTTTGCAATTATGCATGTATTGTTTGGGAAGATTCAAACCTCGATCTTCTCCTTGAAATTTGAGAAATATAATCAACTAAGTAGTATTATTTTATGAATACATTTTTGTATAATCCACTTGTTGATTCCATTCTTGATTTAAATTTAATCTTGATGGATTATGACAAATATTTTAAAATATTCATAGCAAGACATACTCAAATATTTTTGCTCCCCAATAGTTGGTCCCTTCTCGATGAACTCCTTAGGATATTTCCAATATTCTTCAAAACATCCTTATTAATAAGCTAATATGAAAGTCCAAAAAGCCTAATCTACACCAAAATATTTTATTTTTGTATCGATAGAATTTTTTCACTCCATGGTTTGAATTATAGGATATCTCTCCCTTGAACAATGGACCACCACCCATTATTCAATCCCTGATTTTTGAATTGGAAAATATGATGAGGAAAAAAACCTTTAGGAAGAAATTTCAAAGTAATTTGAATTCAATTCCCATTTCTACTCGATATAATCTTGAACCTTTGAATGCCTTGGTTAGTATCCATGGAAATTATATACCAATTTTTGCTTTTAAGCACCATTATATCATGTTTGACCATCTCATCCTTGGTCACCACTTTTGGTATATCATCTTGTTCCTTAATCAAACTTGCCATATATTCTCTTTTCTTCTTTTCTCCAACTTAGGCATCCATACTTCTAACTAGAGCATCCTTACTTTCAAATTATGATTTTGAATATGGCTCTCCTTCCATATTACTTTTTCCTCATATGAATCCTTTTTTATTTTTATTTTTGAAGTAATAGATGTACAAATAGGGGTCACCCTCCTTTCAAGGCACAACGAGGGCTACCCTCTGTAATTCGAATTTGGTTGTCTTGGATGAGAGTCCAATGACATACCATTGGAGTGTAATCCTTTCTTTCTTGAATTTCCTAAAAGATCTTGAATCTAGAGCAAGAAAATGTGAGGTTCATTTTTTAAACGATTTGGTTAGTGTGAGAAAACCCTACGATCAATTGTTAGGGCTGGGCAGCCCCATCCCACCATGACCTCTCATAAGAGGGAGAGTTGAGCTTATCAATAGGTAATTTAACACACAATCCCACATACACATCAAGAAGAGCCAAAGCTAAAATTGTTGTGTTGTCTCCCCTAGACAAACTCTTGGGTAAAGAGAAACCTCCATAGCCGCTCTTAGGTGGTCAAAAATGCCATCCCATCCGAGTTTACCACTATTTAAAGGGAAGACTTAGGAGATTTTTTTTTGTTTGCTTGATCTCACGTTTGTAAAGGGATTCAAACTTGAGACCTCTCAAATGGAGAGAGCTATTCGCAATCACAAACACACCACACTTGTGGACAAGTGAGATTCATTTTAACTAGTATGCATATTCACTCTTAAATGATAATATATAAATCCTAACTAATAAAAAATAATGTATACCTCATACTTAAATTTTAAAATATATATATTTTTACTAACAAAGCTTTGTTTTGTCCCAAGGGGGACAATGCAACAATTCAGACTTTGGCTCTTCTTCGGGAGGTCCAAGGTTCAAACCACAACGTGGGTGGGTGTGTGATGGTTGTGTGTTAAATTCTATATTGATAAGCATAGTTCTCAACTTTACAGGGGTCATGATTGGGAGGAGACTGCCTAGCCTTGTGTATTGATCATAGGGTTTCTCACACTAACCATATAAAAAAAAAGCTTTGTTTTTTCTATCTATTTAATGTTATGAAAATATAAATTTTTTAAAATAAATTAATATTTGCACCTCTTTACAAATTTTAATTTAATTTAATTTTATCGCCAATCTTTTCCAGAGAAAAAATTCACAATAAAAAGGGAAGGGTTTCCTCCAAAGAACCATTGGTTGCCAAATACAAGTCTCATTTCCTTATATATATATATATATATAAGAGATTGAAAATTTGGGAGCACATTAAGGGCCATCCTTCTTATGAATAGGTTGCCAAATACAAGTCCCATTTCCTTATATATATATATATATATATATATATATATATATATATATATATATATATATATATATATATATATTAAAGAGGTTGAAAAGTTGGGAGCACATCGAAGACCACCTTTCTTGTGAATTGAACTTGGGTATTTTTTAAGAGAGCCCAATGTCTTTTTTCAATGAGTTTACACGAGTTTTTATAAGGAGTCTCGATCCCCTCATACTGAGGGAGGTTTAAACCTTGAACCTCTCACAGAGAGACCAAAATTCTTACCACTACAATAAGCTTATAGTTGTAGAGAGCCCAATATCTTTTGTCATTGCAGTGTCCCATTTCCTTATACATTATTATTTATTAAAAAATAAAAGCCAATCAGAAAGCATATTAACTTTGAAATTTAAAAAGAATATTCTTTTAATTAATTGTAGATAGACAGACAGGTATTAACAATGAGAATAAAAGTCCAATTATGAGTTAAAAAAAGTTATTATAGTTATAATTTTTTTTTCCTTTTATGGTGGAAAACCTTTATAATCCTTAGTCCATTAGGTAAAGATGAAATCAATAGGACCTTGACCCTCAAACCACTCACAAGAATTTGACCACTATCAATCAACCTATCCATTTTTGGGCTATAGTTATAAGTTATATGAGATAAATTTTATGAAATATGTTGTTTGCCTAATATAATTATTTAATTATACTTTAATTACAAAAACATGTTATAAAACATTTTTTTTTTATTAAGGTAGAAGAAGGGGTTTTGAAAGGGACCCCAAAATTTTTACAATAAACATCAAAGAATAAGATTTACACTCCAAATATGGTTTCATAAATAAGGTTTCAGACCTTAAACTAGAAGATCAAACAACCTAAATACTATCTAAGTTTTTGACTTCAGGATCATTTAAGATTACAAAAGATGTAACAGACAATGAACAATCAACAAACCCATACAAAGCTTAAACTTTTTGTTGGGCCTTGAGCATCAAGATCCTCCTTTTTAGGTCCTCCAAGTGATTTTTTGCTTCTTTTATTTTCCCAAGAACAATTGGAGTGGAAACATATTACTCAACATGATTAATCATGACATATTTCCTTTTGATGCTCCGATTGCTGGTACAAATAACGACTGATGTTTTTTAGGTGGACTCAAAAACATGAGTATTGAGACTTATAAAAGCCCCACATACCAGTTCCAGTCCCATTGGCACACAAAATGCAACTTGTAGATCACAAAATATTAACGGGAATAGAATTCCAATTATGAGTTAAAAAGTTATTAATGGTTATAAGTTTTTTTTTTCCTTTTATGGTGGAAAACCTTTATAATCCTTAGTCCATTAGGTAAAGATGAAGGCAATAAGACCTTGACCCTCAAACCACTCACAAGCATTTGACCACTATCAACCAACCTATCCCTTTTTGGACTATAGTTATAAGTTATATGAGATGCATTTTATGAAAGATGTTGTTTGTTGCTTAATATAATATTTAATTATACTTTAATTACAAAAACATGCTATACAACATTTTTTTTATTAAGGTAGAATAAGGGGTTTTGAAAGGGACCCCATATCTTTTACAATAAACATCAAAGAATAAGATTTACACTCCAAATATGGTTTCAAAAATAAGGTTTTAGACCTTAAACTAGAAGATCAAACAATCTAAATACTATTTAAGTTAATGGTTATAAGCTTATAGCTGTAGAGAGCCCAATATCTTTTGTCATTGCAGTGTCTCATTTCCTTAAACATTATTATTTATTAAAAAAGAAAAGAAAATCAGAAAGCATATTAACTTTGAAATTTAAAAATAATATTCTTTTAATTATTAGTAGATAGACAGATAGGTATTAACAACGGGAATAAAAGTCCAATTATGAGTTAAAAAAGTTATTAATGGTTATAAGTTTTTTTTTTTTTTCCCTTTATGGTGGAAAACCTTTATAATCCTAGTCCATTAGGTAAAGATGAAATCAATAGGACCTTGACCCTCAAACCACTCACAAGTATTTGACCACTATCAACCAAACTATCACTTTTTGGACTATAGTTATAAGTTATATGAGATAAATTTTATGAAAGATGTTGTTTGCTTAATATAATTATTTAATTATACTTTAATTACAAAAACATGCTATACAACATTTTTTTTTATTAAGGTAGAAGAAGGGGTTTTGAAAGGGACCCCAAACATTTTACAATAAACATCAAAGAATAAGATTTACACTCCAAATATGGTTTCATAAATAAGGTTTTAGACCTTAAACTAGAAGATCAAACAACCTAAATACTATCTAAGTTTTTGACTTCAGGATCATTTAATATTACAAAATATGTAATAGACAATGAACAATCAACAAACCCATACAAAGCTTAAACTTTTTGTTGGGCCTTGAGCATCAAGATCCTCCTTTTTAGGTCCTCCAAGTGATTTTTTGCTTCTTTTATTTTCCCAAGAACAATCGAAGTGGAAACATATTACTCAATAGGATTAATCATAACATATTTTCTTTTGATGCTCCGATTGCTGGTACAAATAATGAATGATGTTTTTTAGGTGGATTCAAAAACATGAGTATTGAGACTTAGAGAAGCCCCACATACCAGTTCCAGTCCCATTGATACACAAAATGCAACTTGTAGATCACAAAATATTAACGGGAATAAAATTCCAATTATGAGTTAAAAAAGTTATTAATGGTTCTAAGTTTTTATTTTTTCCTTTTATGGTGGAAAACCTTTATAATCCTTAGTCCATTAGGTAAAGATGAAGTCAATAGGACCTTGACCCTCAAACCACTCACAAGAATTTGACCACTATCAATCAACCTATCCATTTTTGGGCTATAGTTATAAGTTATATGAGATAAATTTTATGAAATATGTTGTTTGCCTAATATAATTATTTAATTATACTTTAATTACAAAAAAATGTTAGAAAACATTTTTTTTTATTAAGGTAGAAGAAGGGGTTTTGAAAGGGACCCCAAACTTTTTTAAACATCAAAGAATAAGATTTACACTCCAAATATGGTTTCATAAATAAGGTTTTAGACCTTAAACTAGAAGGTCAAACAATCTAAATACTATTTAAGTTTTTGAGTTCAAGATCATTTAATATTAAAAAAAAATGTAACAGACAATGAACAATCAACAAACCCATACAAAGCTTAAACTTTTTGTTGGGCCTTGAGCATCAAGATCCTCCTTTTTAGGTCCTCCAAGTGATTTTTTGCTTCTTTTATTTTCCCAAGAACAATTGGAGTGGAAACATATTACTCAATAGGATTAATCATGTCATATTTCCTTTTGCGACTGATGTTTTTTAGTTGGACTCAAAAACATGAGTATTGAGACTTATAAAAGCCCCACATACCAGTTCTAGTCCCATAGACACACAAAATGCAACTTGTAGATCACAAAATATTAACGGGAATAAAATTCCAATTATGATTAAAAAATTTATTAATGGTTATAAGTTTTTTTTTTCCTTTTATGGTGGAAAACCTTTATAATCCTTAGTCCATTAGGTAAAGATGAAGGCAATAGGACCTTGACCCTCAAACCACTCACAAGCATTTGACCACTATCAACCAACCTATTCCTTTTTGGACTATAATTATAAGTTATATGAGATAAATTTTATGAAAGATGTTGTTTGCTTAATATAATTATTTAATTATACTTTAATTACAAAACCCATGCTATACAACATTTTTTTTTATTAAGGTAGAAGAAGGGGTTTTGAAAGGGACCCCAAACCTTTTACAATAAACATCAAAAAATAAGATTTACACTCCAAATATGGTTTCAGAAATAAGGTTTTAGACCTTAAACTAGAAGATCAAACAATCTAAATACTATTTAAGTTTTTGACTTCAGGATCATTTAAGATTACAAAAGATGCAATAGACAATGAACAATCAACAAACCCATACAAAGCTTAAACTTTTTGTTGGGCCTTGAGCATCAAGATCCTCATTTTTAGGTCCTCCAAGTGATTTTTTGCTTCTTTTATTTTCCCAAGAACAATTGGAGTGGAAACATATTACTCAACAGGATTAATCATGTCATATTTCCTTTGATGCTCCAATTGTTGGTACAAATAACGACTGATGTTTTTTAGGTGGACTCAAAAACATGAGTATTGAGACTTATAAAAGCCCCACATACCAGTTCCAGTGCCATTGGCACACAAAATGCAACTTGTAGATCACAAAATAATGATTAGTACAAAAAACCAAGATTACAATAGACCAAACCTAGAAGTGGAGTTCGCCAAAGACAAAAACTTGTTCACTCAATAACACACGATCCAACTACAAAATAAAGGATCCACCACTATTGGAGACTCACTGTCAAGTGCTCTTTTCTTTCCTTCATCCCTAATCTTATACTTGTAGCAATTAGGAATGTTCAAACTCCTCCCTCCAGATGAATAGTAAAGCTTTATGCATAAAATATTTAAAATCCTCCTAGCAAATTTATTCTCTGATCTCATTTTGTTCATCATCATTGGATTTGATATTAATAATTTCTTGAACACTGTGAGGGAAGATTAACTCCCTACACTGCAATCCATCCAAAGGTACACCCATGTTTTCCAGACAGTTAGCTGCCCCAGTAGCCTCTCTATAGACATGGATAATATGCACTTCTTCAAGTAGCTCTAGTTTAGTGTTAATCTCATTTATCATATCTGCTATATTCCATCGTGGAGGGTATTTTTCCATTCAAAATATTAATGATGTTTTGCAAATCTCCTTCTATTATTAATTTCCTTATATTTAGCTTGTCAATAAGTGATACCCATAAAGGTTGTTCTAGCTTCAACAACATGGCTTGTTTGATCTCCTAGAGGCTCTGCATAGGCCAATAGTGGTCTATCCCAATGATCTCGAGAAATACCTTCTGCTCTAGCACTCTTAGGATTTCCTTTTGCCTCTTCATCAAAGTTCAACTTTATCAATCCACTTGGAGGTCTTTTTCATTTTGAATTGGTTCATGGATGAACTGAGGGTGAGCAGGAATTTTGATAATTGGAAGCTAACCCCCAAACTCTAGCAATTTCTTTCTCTAGGTCTAGTTCAAAATCATTGTTGAACTTCATGATACCTAAATTTTCCAACACTGCACTTAAAATTCTATTTGCCACTGATGTGCAGTTTCTCTTCTTGTCTTTGAAGATCCGATGGTTCCTTTCTTTCCAAACCCTCCACAAAACATGTGGAAGACTTAACCTCCATAACATTTGCAACCTTTTACTTTTAAAGGGGAACTCCCATTGAAGACAGAGATCAAAGAGAGACTTGGGGAGGATCCACTCTACCTGGAAGTTCTTTAGAATCTTATTTAGAAGCTCAACTATAAAAGGGTAGGTACAAAAGAGATGATCAATATCTTCCTCACTCATTTCACAAAGAACACACCTATTTGGGAATGTGAAGCCTCTTTTACACAAATTATCCACGGTCAAGACATTATTTTGGACTGCTAGCCAATAGAAGTGTGCTATCTTGGGAATGAGGTCTTTGATCCAAATCTTGGCTATTGGCAGCCATCCAAAGCCCTCCCTTTCAAGGAAATAATAACCTGATTTTACTAAGTATGTTCCTTCCTTTTGGCCCATCCAAATAAGAGAGTCTGAAGATTTAGTATTGTTCAAGAAATAGACATGTAAAAGAATATTTAGCTTCCTTAGCTTTTCTTAATTTATGTCATCAAGATTATCCACCTGTAAATGTTTCCATTTCTTACTATTTTCTTCAGTGATTATATAATCTTTGACTAGGTCCCCATAAACAACCTCAACAAAAGGTTTTAACCCTGCAAAATCTGGATCCTTACTAAGAGGAATATTTTTAATCCATTTATCATTCCAAAAGTGTACTTGGGATCTATCCCCAATCTGCCAACATTTTCCTTATTGTAAAAGTGGCTTGGTTGTTTGAAGACTATTCCAAAGTTATGACCCTTTTTGTAGATTATCCACCTCTAAGAAATTTGAGGTAGATCTCAAATATTTGCCTTGAGGATGTGAACCCAATCAATATTTACATTAGTTGCTAGTTTCCATCCTAACTTACCCATTAGGGCTAAATTCATTTTCTTTAGCTTTCTAAAACCCAGTCCACCCACTTCTTTTCTGTAACACACCTTATCCCAGGACACTAAGACTATTCTTTTCCTCTTCTCCGCTCCAGACCATAGAAAGTTTCTTTGAATTTGCTCTATTATAAGATTTAATTTTTTTTTTTTTTTTTTTTTAAGTTTTTAAATCTTTATTTTTTTTAATAAGATTCAAATATTTAAATTTTGAGAGTTTTAAAACGATGTTGGAACAAGTGATTCTTCAAAGCTTTAACCACACGAAATTACACAAACACGTCAGTTTAAACCTTGAACCTCCCTTAGACCTCCCAAAGAGAAGCCAAAGTCCTAACCATTGCACTATCCACCAACCACACGAAATTGCACAAATATGAAATTGCATAGACACGTCAGTTTAAACCTTGGACCTCCCAAAGAGAAGCCAAAGTCCTAATCATTGCACTATCCATCGAGACCTCTATTATTATTTTTTAAGAAGATTACAATTTTGAATTTTTTTTGAAGTTTTTTTTTTAACTTCAAATAAGGTTGAAAGCTAGGTCATTCTGTCAGTCATTCTAGATTCCCACTAATCCAAAATTTTTAAGAACTTATCAAATGAGGCAATCTTCACCATGTTCCTCTCTTTAAACTCAAATTGGTAGAGCCAAAAGCTACCAACAATATGGCGAATATCAACCATTTAAGGAATATTTTGAATTTGAATTTGTATTAATATTCATCGGTGACCAAAAGAGGTTAATAGGACTGTAAAGTAAGACATATACAAAGCAACGAGAGTGCCTAATGCAACTCCAGATAAAATAAAGTAAGAAAAACAGTAAACATGATGACATATGATATACAAGATCTGTGGATCAAGGATTACTCCCAACATTCAAGGCTGAAGAGAAGTGAGTGATGTAAGAGTTGGATGTTGTCGTAGATGTTCTTTGTTGGAGTCAACGACGAGTTGATCTTGTTGGATCTTTGTGACCACCTTAGCGCTTCCTGGTCATGGCCTCTGGAGGCTGGAAGAATGAAGTGATAAGTCGAGATCCTATTATCTTCTACAAACTATTACTAAGTAGTTCTTTCCTAAGACTGAATAATTCCCGGATGAAAAGGGCAATGCATCTCTGATCTTCATAATTAATCCAAGATTTTAGTGTATGGGTGTCTCTGAATAAGCAATAATATCTACCTCATATATCGTAGTAGACAAGACAGGTGAAAATGAAATGCTCATCGAATTCCACCTCAAGACTGCACAATCTGCAAATACGCTGATCTCTGGGGAGGTGACGATCTGTCTCAATACACAGCTGGTGGGAGAAAACTTGTAGCTGAGCTAGAGGAAACCTGGGGCTGTGTGACATCTGTATCAAGTTATATTTTGGAGTAGCGATCAATCCATTCTCTAGTTGGAGATAAGAGTGAGAGTAATGGAGCAGTTTTTGTGAAAGTGGTTCCTTTGGATCAATCCCAGTAGTTTTTATATATGTTGAGTAAATCTCATCTTGAATATCCTTATTAGAGTATGATGCATTGATTGATGCTTTAGTAGGAGGAGGTCTCATGATGTCTAGGCCAAGAGATTGAAGTAGAGTAGTAGTATGAGCATACCAGCAATTCTTGACCCCTTGATTTGCCAATTGTATTGAGGATTGTAGTGCTAAATATGGATATCTTCTCATGTCCAACATACAATGAAATCTACGCAGTAAAGAGACAACAAGAAATATTGCTGTTGTAAGCAATGGACGAGCACCAAACTCAGCTAGAATGATGGGATGTGGAATAGTTCTTTTGAAACAAATGAACTTGGACAACATTGAAATAAGGATCCTTTCAATACAAGACCAACCCAATTGTCTGAGGCTAGGGCCCCAAACTTCATAGCCATAAAGTAGTGTAGGGGTAATAAGAGTGTAGAAGAGTCTGATCTTCATACTGATGTCCTGAAACTGGAGCTGAAAGCATTGCTTATCCAAAGAAGCTAAGGCAACATAACCTTTGTTTAACCTTGCTTGAGATACAGGGATCAAGTTGAAAGTAGGTCTTGTAAAAATAACTCCCAAGAAGGAGAGAATTAGCGTCAAGTTAGAAGGTGTAATCTCTCCTCCTCTATTACAAATAACCAGCCAAGACATCTAAGGCTCAATACACTCCAAACTAAGCCGGGACATATATAGACCCTGAATATTTTATTTATATGCTCCAGACCCATGGCCTGGCCTGGCAAATATCCAGCAGTTGGTCTGCGGGTCGAATAAAAAGATGACTAAGAACTACCCACAATATCTGCCCTCCCTGTCATGGAGCTAGAGGCATAACCTCCACCCAGTGCAACAACTGAAAGTGAGCTTCCTCCATATCCTACATCACTGTTATATAAGCCAGAAGCACTCCTTACATGGCCACTATAGCTTGCTTGAGGAACTCTGTAGACTGGTTGAGGAGCTCTGTAGCCTGCTTCAGTAGTTCGACCAAGCCTCATTGATTGTCCATATGAATTTCCACCGTAAAGCGATGTGCCACCAATATCATAATCCAATCAAGGCCTTTGATGCCTCAATGCCGGTTTTGCATACCTGAGAACAACATCCAGAGCAGTATATGGGCGTTTTGATCCAAAAACTGCACCATAAGGACGACTGACTTCAGTAACATAGCTATGAATGGACATGTTTCTTGACAATTGAGCTTTCTTAAATTTTTCGTATTTCTTCATCTCCTCTTTAATCCTTTCTTCATCCCAAGATTCTGATGATCCATCCAGGAATACAGTCTTCACCTGTGCCATAATTTCCTGATCAACCCTAATGGAAGACTCTGCAAATACAACTTTTACAGTTCTGTCACAGCCAAATACAACATCTCGTTTCTGCAGACAACTGTAGCCATTCATAGCATCTTGATGAGTTGCAAACTCCAAAAATGCATAACCACGATTTTGTCCATTTTCTGAGTCTTCCATTAGAACCATTTCCTCAATATTCTCACCATATTCCTTCAGTTTCTCTCTTACAGCTTCCTTTGTCTATGTCTTGCAATTATTTCCTAGGTAAAGGGTGTCATTATCTTGGCTTGGAGAAACACCATACTGCTTATCTCTTTGTGGGTTTTTTCAGTTCAGTTAAGGCTCGTCTAGCTTGCTCAACAGTTGCATACCGTATGAATGCAAAACCCTTGTTTTTTTTAGTTGTAGCGTTCTTTGACATTCTCCCCTCCATAATTTCACCAACTTCACCAAAAACTTCTTTCAAATCCTCTTCATTAGCGTCTTTAAGCCTCCTACAAAGATCTCAAATTCCTCTGTCCTTGCCTATCTTTTAGAGGGGCAGGCATTTCATTAATCTGTTTCTCATCCTCATCCCCTTCACCGCCTTCATGGTCGCCTTCATCCTCCTCACCTTCATCTTGTCCTCCTTCCTCTTCACCACCATCAGCTTCACCTGCCTCTGCCTCTGCATCTCCCTCCTCTTCATCCTCTTCTTCTCC
This sequence comes from Wollemia nobilis, assembly GCA_028583015.1. Taxonomy (NCBI): domain Eukaryota; kingdom Viridiplantae; phylum Streptophyta; class Pinopsida; order Araucariales; family Araucariaceae; genus Wollemia; species Wollemia nobilis. The sequence goes on from JAQPPZ010017110.1 coordinate 8,789,175, forward strand.
TGCACCATCTTCATTCGTTTCAATGTTCGTAGTCTCCTTGTTTACAGGGTCAATTTAGTTTTAAAATCTAAAATTCTTTGTAAGTTTGGTATACGGAGAATTGAATTAGGGTAGTTTATTGCAAAGACTCATAGACCTATTTTTAGCGTAGTCTCCTCGTTTACAGGGTCAATTTAGTTTTAAAATCTCAAAATTCTTAGTAAGTTTGGTATATGGAGAATTGAATTAGGGTAGTTTATTGCAAAGACTCATAAACCTATTTTTTTTTGTGTAGGGGACCTCTTTTATAATTTTTAGCAGGTTAGAGTTAATCCTATATGGAATTGAATTAGGTAGTTTATGAGCAAGTACTCACACCTATTTTTTGTGTAGGGGACTTCCTTTATAATCTTTAGCAGGTTTGGGTTAATTCTATATGGAATTGAATTAGGCAGTCTATGAGCAAGTACTCACACCTATTCTTTGTGCAGAGGACCTCCTTTATAATCCTTAGCAGGTTCAGGTCAATCCTACATGGAATTGAATTAGGCAGCCCATCCCCAAGCACTCACTCGCGACCCATTTATTCCCTAGTAACCTATCCTTTTCTGGATTATATGATTTTTTTTTTATAAAATATATTATTTGTTTAATATAATTATTTAAAGCATGATATACATTTTTATTTTTATTTTTAAAAAGGCGAAAAATCCCTTGTGGAGCCGCTTTGGTCTGAGAGATCACGAACAGGGTTCTACACCGTCAAAGTCACCCAAGGGTCGCACCCGACTTTGCCCGCACCACATTATCAATTGGATTTTGGATACCCAATTCAACTTTTTGGTAGGGTGGAGATTTGAACCTGGAACCTCCCAGAGGATTGCCCTCTCCTCTCCAACTCACCTACAACACCTGAGTACATGATACATATATTTAATAAGATTAAAATCTTTCAATTTTTTAAAGTTTTAAAATTTCTATTATTTTTTAATAAGATTCTACTCTTTTAACTTTTTAAGAATTTTAAATTTTTTATTATTTTTAAGAAGGTTATAATCTTTAATTCTTTTAAAAGTTTTAAAATCTTTATTATTTTTAAAAAGGTTTAAAAGATTTAAAATCTTTATTATTATTATTTTTTAAGCAGGAAACTTTAGTGGACTATCCTTCTATGGGTTATGGTTATTAGTTATACGATATAAATTTTATGGAAAATAAATTATTTAAAGTATGATATACAACATATTTAAGTAGGAAACTTTAGTGGACTATCCTTCTATGGGTTATGGTTATAAGTTATACGATATAAATTTTATGGAAAATAAATTATTTAAAGTATGATATACAATATATTTAATATTGAAGTCGTTCAATTTTATTAAAGAGTTTTAAAATTTCTAATATTTTTTTAAGTAAGATTTTATTTTTTTATAGAAGATTCTACTCTTTTAACTTTCTTAAGAGTTTTAAAATCTTTATTATTATTTTAATAAGATTGTAATCTTTAATTTTTTAAAAGTTTTAAACTCTTTATTATTATTATTATTTTTTAAGTAGGAAACTTTTATAAATTTTTAGCATGTTTTTGAAAAGAAAAAGTCTCTTAAGGACAACTTATGGACAAACACCTATTCCTTTGTGTAGGGAACCTCTATAATCCTTAGCACGTTTGGTAAAGACAAGGTTAGCGTAGGGAACCTCTATAATCCCTTAGTAAGTTGAGGAAAGACAAAGTCAACGGACCCAACCCTACATGGAATCGAACTAGTTTAACCCACTGGCAGTTGTTACCAACCAACCTATCCTTTCCTAGGCCAAAATTTTATGGTAAAGCATTGATTTTTTTAAAATGTTATGAATCTCCTAGGCCAAAATTTTATGGTAAAGCATTGATTTTTTAAAAAAGGTCTGAATCTCCTTGTATTAAGTCAACGGACCCAACTCTACATGGAAGCAAACTAATTTAACATACCCAACCCTACATGGAATCGAACTAATTTAGTTCACTGGCAAGCACTCAGTTGCTACCAACCAACCTATCTTTTACTAAGCCAAACTTTTATGGTAAAACATTGATTTTTTTTAAAATGGTTTAAATCTCTTAGACCAAAATTTTATGGTAAAGCATTGATTTTTTTTTAAATGGTCTGAATCTCCTTGTATTAGGGTTTGAACTTGGGGTGTGAAGTCAAAAATATACTACTACAATATATTCTTTATAAGGATCCTTCTTTTGGAGTGGTTTAAACCTGCGTTGCTTCACTAAAAACCCATGTATTAGAGTTTGAACTTGGGTCTTCCTTATAAATAGGAAGTCAAAAACATACCACTACAATATCCTTTATAGGGATCCTTCCTTTTAGAATAGTTTAAACCTGCCTCTCCTCCATAAAAACCCAAAGCCATACTGATCCTTTATTATTAAACCTATTCATATAAAAAATATGTCCAAAATAATTTTAAATAAAAAAATATTTATAATATCACGGAAAAGAAATTGGTCAATTGATGGTCACCAAACACTTACTAATAACTGCATTTTAAATACATCTTTACTTTATCAAAATTTTTAAAAATAAAAAATAAAAATAAAAATTTCACTACCTTCATAGGTTTCGTCGGAGTATACTGGAATCTAGTGGTAAACTATGTCCCACCACATTTAAATTTAAGACGTCTGACACAGTTTTGAATTTTTTTTAAGAAATTATTCGGAGTATACTGAAATCTAGTGGTAAACTATGTCCCACCACATTTAACTTTAAGATGTCATGGCATATTTGGAGTTTTGAATTTTTTTAAGAAATTGATTATATTTATAGTGATTTAGAATTGATATTTGTTAATTTGTGTTAGAGAAATAAGTATCTCCAAAGTTTAATCCAACAAATTACCAATCCACCAATCACAATAAAGATCCAGTTTGAATTATGAAGCACTAGGTTAAATCAGATATATTTCAAAAATCTCGCAAAGCGGCAAGAAAAACTGTAATTACATCCATTCAACCTTAATTGGAGGAAGAACTCAAAAAGCAGGAGCACAAGCAACAGTACTATCTGGGCTTGGCTTCCCGGGAAAGGTAAAACACCAACCACCAATCCCCTTTCCTTCGGATGCCAGAAGCACCAGCGAGATCTCTTCGAAGTCTTGGGATCGAATCTCACAATCTCCACTGCATACCCACCTGCATTGGGCTCAACTCTGCCTCCAGGTACACATATCTTTACTATAAACAACCCCTTTTCCATTTTTGCTTTCGGGGGATGCTTAAGAAGTAGTGGCTTCCATGTTTTTGATGTTTGGGGAATTACCTTCTTAAGAATATTGTTATTGTTTCAGAGATAAATTGCTGCAGATGTTAATTTTGTTTTAAGATTGGGATTCGAGGGTTGCCTTGCAAGATTGGGATTCGAGGGCTGCCTTGCAAGATTGGAATAGAGCAGTAGGGTTTTCTCTAGAGGGTTTTGTGCCCAATCTGGCTTTTCGCTTAGGATTTCGTTTGGTGCTCTCGGTGTTTGAAAATCAATAATTGCGAGAAATAAGGCCTTTTTTTGTTTCTCTTTACGGTAGCTGATGCGTTGAGGACAGTAGATTCAAATCTATTGGAGAAGCAAAATGGTCCGAGAAAGGCGTGGAGAAATCTCGAACATAAGGAGATTCTGTGTCTCTTAAATTGCCAGGATATATAGAACGGAAAGTCAAACATGTATTTATGGACCAGGAAGTGTACCCAAGTGGTTTGCCTTTTGCCTTCCAACATATATTCATCATAGGATTTAATCTGAAGTAGTTAGGATTTGGTAACGAGACATATTAATGGTTAAAACATCACAATTCAGTGGGCAATTCTTTATTGTGTCAGCAATGATCTCTGGATGAGTTTAGGCTGCTGAGGATCAGGCCTCAAACGGGAACCTGTGCATGTTAGGATACCCGAGTTCAAAGTTTAGCAGCGTAAGGCCAGGCGATCAATGAGACCTGGGGATTATGCGTGCTTGCAAGAGGAATCGCCCAACCCGTTTTAATGGAAAAAAGTCAAATTCTCTTACCTCCGCATTCCCAGTAAATAGGTTTTGCCTTACCTTACAGAGTGGTCCCATGGCAACTGCTATTATTTAAAACCGGTGCTGCCTAGAAAGTGCAAGAGGTTTTTTCGCCTAACAGTCAGTTCCATGTGATTGTTTAATGACTGCTTGTTTTTCAGTGAAAAGTTAACTGAATACTAGCATGTTGTTTTTGGAGCAGCAAACATAAAGTAAACAAATCATCCTTTGCCAGGTGCCACGAAAGCTGGCTAAGTAGCATGCGCTTAATTCAGCTCCCCTCTTCTACTCTCCTTTAAATTTCCTTCGCTAAGCGGTAGCCACTCTGTCTTTTATGGAGAAGAGTCTAAAATAAGCTTAGTGACTAATCAAGAGTTTTTCATGGAACCACACATACTCTGAAAATAGTAGCGGTGACGGTCCCCACGGCACCACACTGTTAGCAGGCATTGACACATCAGGGTTTGCTCCTGCACAATTGGACGTTGACTCAAAGGCTCTGAGTTTGTCCTAGTCAGATGGGCATTGACTTTCAATTGGACATGTGGATTCCTGTGACTTTCATATAGAAACCATCTGCATATGCCATTTGGACTGTCTGTATGTTGTTCCGTGGGCTCTTTCCTTGACAGTTCAAAATATCATTAAGCACAAGCTTATTCAAGAATGTCACCGCAGTTAGATAATGTTTCTTTTTTTTTTTTAAATTGGTTATATGGGATTGACAGGAGCGTCACCCATATTATATCATTGGCTCTTTCCATGACAGGTAAAAATATATCATTGTTGGTTCTGTTGAGCGCAGGCTTATTCAAGAATGCCATGGCGGTTAGATAATGTTTTTTAATTAAAAATTGATTATATGGGATTGACACGTGCCTTACCCATATCATATCATGACTGTGTATTACTATGATATTTCAACAAACCACATAGTGGTATTTTAACAATATATATGAGAATTATGTATATATCCCCTGATAATATTTGAACTGGCGGTCTCTGCTATGACAGTCAACTTATTGAGCCACTTGGGATCATGCCATGTGATCTTTTTAATTTTATCTATTTATTTGTGTTTCTTGTTCCAATTTTCATTCTTAATGGAATCTTTTGTAACTTCATTATCTCTTTTTTATGAGTGTAGAAAGTGTCCTAAAACATGGTTAATGCTTAATTGAGCAATCAATCCTATCTATTCTGATCTTGCTGGTGCCTGGAGGTATTGTTTATCTTTTTGTTTCATTGAATTCTACTTTCTCTTTCTGTTTTTTCAATTTTTTTTACTCCTTTGTTAGTGTTCATGTTGAATCATAGCTTTGCTTAGTAGCTGCTTTTTACATTACAGTTTGACTTAACTGTTTAGCAGGTACCAATTGGAACCCGTAGTAAAAGCAGCGGAGTCAGCATTTCATGTGCACTCCATCAACACAGATTCTTGGGTCGGATATACTATAATAAGAGATCTTCCTGTAGAGTCCTTTATAGTTGTCATCATAACTGTGCTTTTGAGACCTATATGACCTAGTATACCACATAGGTTTAGATGCTATTGACTAAAGTTAATATGCTATTTTCCATGGTTTAATGATTTAAACTTTTGACTAAAAATATGTAGTTACAGAGATCAGAAAGATGATATGGAAGAGGCTTATGCTTATCACCTTTGAATGCCACTTTGAAATGCTAAACTATCATCAAATGAGCTCCTGAGTTCTGTTAATTCTGAATATAAGGAGTCAATAGTTCAAATTTCATCAAGTTTACTGTAGATGGAAATACCGGGCTCAAAATCTAGTTCTCATTCCTTCCCTACAAAAAACTTGTTTGGCATTTTTGCATGCTTATTTCAGGATTCTCGTACCATCACTATGGAATCCTATTCCATGCCCATGGAGGAATCTGGTACAACATTTATATTTTTGGTCTCTTTTAGGACTTATAAGATGGCTGTTTATTTGCTTGAGTAAAAAGTTTATTTAAAAAAATGACAAAGCATTTTTATTTTTCACTTTTTTGCACAGTTTGCATGCAATTTGAGTAGTTATGTTGAAACTTATACTTTTCTCCATTGCATGTGGAGTGATTAGGAGTTCATCTCTTGCCTTGTATGCATAGAAAGATAAGCAGTTGGTAAATTTTTTCCCCTATAGTTCTTTCATACTCGGGGCAATAAAGTATTCATTCTTTGCTTTGTATTTAGAGTAATAACATGATACTTGATTGCTTTTTCTCGAAGTGACAAGGGATTGCTCTTTGTACTTGTATCTTATACATTTTTTTTTGTACTTCTCCATGGATTTGCTATATATCCTTTGTAATTCAGAGAGATAAGTATATTTGTTTTTGGAAGTATAAGGAGTTATAAGGTGTTATTATATTCAGAACTTGGAGTTGCCATATGCAAAATATGCTTGTGTACAATGATTGCTGGAAGGTTTTTTTGTAGTAGCATTATCAAGCCAAACAACCCAACCCATGCAAATTAATTGGTTAAGTGGGAGTTCAATGATGAGAAACCTCTAGCCCTCCTTTTGTCCGTTGTTTCAAAATGGGTGTTTGTAAATATTGAGAGTGTCATAGATGCTTGGACTGGTTGGAAAAACTTGAAGGATTTGTATGGTATTCAAGTGGGTTCCAAGAAATTTATCTTCAAGATAAGCTGATATAATAGAAATTTAGTGAAGCTGGTAATATGATGGATTGATATTCTTTGAGTTAGGAATATTAAAAGATCATTAATGCAGGTGTTATATTAACTGTGGATATCGTGATCGTTATTATTTTGATTACAAAATTGCCCTGTTTTGATAAGATTTTTTTGGAGACATTTTACTTGATAGACAAACTAAAAGATATCACCTTTGACAAATCTAGTGAGTTTTGGCACAGCAAGATAAACCTTGTGATAAGAAAGAGCAGTTTAGAGAGATCTCCCTTCTTTGCAACTCTATTGATTCTTCCATTAACACTTTGAATGTGAAAGACATGTTGCTTCCACAAACCCTAGAGAACGTCTTTTTTCTAATCAAGTTTGTGATTGGGGTTATGGTCAAAGAAGCGAATATCACATTATGAAGACACAATTTAATGGCACAAGTAGAGGTAGGGGAAAGACAAATATTACTGGTTCTAGATGTGTGGCAAAGTTGTGCCTTGGTCTTTAGATTTCAGGTTTCCTTGTGAAAATATAGACATATTTCATATTAGCTTAATATGTTTTTATAGAGGTTTTTGATGATAATTTATATAGGGCAAGTAGTTTTGAGAATGTTTATGCAATAACTTTAAAGATAGGGTTAGAAGCTATAATGTTGGTTTTTGGCTTGTTAGTTTGCAATGATTTCAAGAATGCTTGAATTATTGATGTACGAACAACACAACATGATCTGTGGTGGAATTTATTTTTGGATAACGAGTTTGAGTTGAGCAGGTTCACCTGGCAAATAATACAAGTCATGAGCTAATTGGCAAGGGATTGATGAAGGCATTTCTTCTTGGGCTAGGAAGGAAACTCGTTGGTAATGAATGATATGTTCCAAGACTGAAATAACAATTATAATCTTTGGTGTAGAATTGACAGTCAAGGTATTAGATATTGATGGAAACAAAACTTGCTAAAAATAATTACAAAATCTACTAAAACCAGCTATGAAGAAGACAATATATTTACAATAACAATGAGCACAAAGACAAGCAACTTCTTTGGCTAAGATACCTAATTTTTCATTGAAACATGCTTTTGTAGATGTTCCAAATATGACACTTTCTTCCCTTAGGTTGTGGTATGTTTGAAAAGGGCACTTGAGTTTATAGCATCCTTTCATGACTTTGATGATAGGGTGTGACTAAAAGAATGCGTACTTTTTGATGTGAGAATGCAGGTTGCACAACTTGCACTTATAAAACTAATAACAAGATGTCTTGTCCACAAGTACTTGGAAGGGAAATTGGAGGTTGCACCTTGTTCAAAGCAACATAAATGGGGCTTTGAATTTTTTTTTTTTGGTTTGACCATGTAAAATTTTTATACTTTTTATTGATGACTTTAGTACCATCACTTGGGCATATTTTTTTCAACGTAAATTTGAGCAACTGGGGAAAAATTTACTACTCTAAGGACTAATAATGGTGTAGAGTTTATGTGAAATGGATTCCAAGGAATTTGGAGAAGTTGATTAAGTCATTTGACAACAAAGTGAGGTGATTGAGAGGATGAACGAGCCTTTGTTGGGCATGGCTAGATCTATGTTTCAGTTTAAGAGGTTGAGTTCTTCACAAGGGGATCAGGTTGTACATATTGTAGTGTACATTAGGAACATATCTTTAATAACAACTTTTAATGGGTTGATATTGTTTGAACCTTGGTATGGCTTCAAACCTAAAGTAAAACATCTTAGGATATTTTGGTGAGGGAAGGGATATACATTGTTGTGGGATGGAACTTGAAAGGTCGTTGTGAGCAGAAATATAGTTAGAGAAGAAAGTTGTTAAGGAAAAACATAGGAGCGAAATTTTGGTTAGCTAGATAGATGTCATTGGTTTGAGGTAGATTGGAGCTGTGACTCTTCTTTTAAATAGTTCGGGGATGAACATCTATTTCTCAGGTTAATTACAAAATCCTTAAGAAGTAAATGATTTTTCAATCTTGAATCAGAATGACTTAGAAATGTCCCCACCTTTTATTCTTGTATTAGTCAGAACCTAGACGCATGAAGATTCACAAGTACAGGCTCAACCACAGGTGACACATAGGATTCCTCATAGGATGCTTAGGTTTTGAAGGATGTGACATTTAATGGCCAAAACAAAATAGGGATTAGAAGGAATCATATACGTTTGCTATTTTTGGTTAGTGTTTCTACAAAGCCTTCCACTTTTGTTGAGGTTATTGAACAAGATGGAAGGCAAAAAACCATCTATAATAAGTACACGGTAGTGATTCATAGGGATCATTAGATGGTCATATGTAGTGGCAAATGATGATCAGGAAGCTCATATCATACCTAATTTAGGTAGTGGAATTATTTTGGGCACCCAAAAGTTTTTAGAGACATATGTAGTTGATCCACATGGCAAATAAGATTAAAAGTACTCCAATAAATAGAAACATTCCCAAGAACTGAATCACTCCAAAACCAAAATCTAGGAAATGACTGAAAAAGGCAAGAGATCTCTTCACAAACAAACTAGTTTCAAAGAAAAATATAGAGAGAGGTCTAAAGGTCAAAGCAGGTACAACAAGTATGTTGAAGCCTTGGAGAGCACTAAGTGTGCCAAACAGTAGTAGACTTCTTGATTCTTGAGCCCAAAGAGATCAAATCTTCTTATGTCTCTAATTGTTTGTTTAAAAAATAAATACTTAGTTTTGATTTCCATGGAGTATTTTTATTTTTAATTTTTAATAAGCGTTTTTTTCCTCCAAGAGGGTTTTAACCATGTTATATAATGTTTTTGAAATGCTATGTGATGTTCTTAATTGATATGTTGCTCTATTTTCCTTCCATTGCATATGAAAGTAGACAAATTAGTCATGGCATGCTTTTAGACTTGTACAAAGGAACTGCACTAAGAGTGTTAAGAGTGTTAAATCTTTTAAATTTCAGATTTCATAAATTTTAAGATTTTCAAATTTATACGAAATGCTAATATCGTGATTTTTACGAATTGTATTGTTATCAAAGCACTTATTCGTGATGGGCTGTGGTGTTTTGAATATTTTTGATAGGAGACAGTTTTTGATACTCTTTACTAGAGAAGGGAAAAAAAAAGGGCAAAGGACAACAAGTTCCAAATTGCAAAAGATATGAAAAATGAGTCTTGTGGTTGGAAACAGAAGATTAAGGCTGTGGTAAGTGATCAAGGCCCAATATTTGATCATTGGGAGCAATGTGCAATCTAGATGAAACCAAATATTGAGGTCCTTCTTTAAATGATGCAGAAGTCAATAGAAACAACTAACGTTCATAAGGAGGGTGGGTCTTTCCCTCTAGAAGATGAAGAAGAACTAGATAGATAGGTTAAATATGGAAAAGGGAAGGTGAAATTCATTGCTTTATTTAGTACTATGTCTTCATTCAAGATTGAAACAAATTTGGAAATCATGTCTTTTGAAGGTCAATAAAATCCAAAAGAATTGAGGAAGTGGTTATAGTAATTGGGGTCTATTTTGATGTTAGTATTCAAGAAACCCTAGGGGCAATTTTATGATTTCCAAGGATTAAAAAGATTAAATCCAAAACCAAAAGCAAGAGGAATGCAACAACAATGAACAAGAGATGACCCCAAGGACCTAGAGAACCATTGTAGCCATTGTGGAAAGGGTGGACACATTGGTGTAGGATCTTGGAAGCTTCATAAAGAGTTATGGATGAAGAAAAGGAAGGTGGTTACAATGGTGATGACCTCAATTGATGAAGGTAAAGAGGTACATTTAATTTTCACATAGATGAATAGTTAGTATATACAACTTCCTAGAAAGAAACTTGAGAGGAAAAGCAAGACAAAGGGGTTTTCGAGATTAGGAGGAAGACTAGACTCAAAAAGAAAGAAGTTGTTCATCCTTCGAGTGCATATCAAAAAGACAAAGTTAAATGAATTGATAAACCAAAATTCCTAGGAAATTCTAATTTTAAAGAGCATGATTAGTAAGCTTGGCTTGGGGACTACCAAGCAGATATAACCCAATCTATTGGGTTGATTATACAAGGATGTAGAGATGTAGGTTAAATGTTTTTTTTTTTCTTTTTTAAATTAACAAAAAAACCCGTGCGGGGCCGCCTTGGTTTGAGAAACCACGACCGTGCCCGGCCCTGATCGCACCAACATTATCAACTGGATATTGGATACCCGATGTGCGTTTGGTAGGGTGGAGATTCGAACCAGGGACCTCCCTTGGAGGATTGCCCTACTCTCTCCAACTCATGTATAGCACATGGGTAGATGTAGGTTAAATGTTAGTGCAAAGATAAAATTTGCTTTTTCATCTAATTTCCTTGATGGTGTTTTATGTTTGTGAGATTGTGCTTGGTGGCCCCTACCTTTGTGAAAGAAACAAAAACTTTATGAGGAAGTAAAAGTATTGCCCATTAAGGGAGGTAAACCATTTATTTTCAATGCGTGGAAAGGGAGAAAGAGAACTTACTGGAAGGCTAAGAGGTTAACTAATGCTAACAAGAGATTTGTATTGCTGGTCATAAAAACCAAACAAAAGGGGGAGAAATTGAAGCTATGTAGATGAAACCTTTACACTTAGGTAGAGAAGAAAGGTTGAGGAGCCTAGGGGATTACTTACTAAGAAAAAAGTCGAACACAAGATTCAATTACAACTTGATTCATTGTTGTTAAACCTTGGTTTGACAAGAGATCATTATTGGAAAATGAAGAGGTTTAAAGACATCTTCAAGGGTTTTTGGAATAAGGTTGTTGTTTGCTTGAATACCTCCTCATGTAGCTCACCTATTGTGTTGGTATGGAAAAAGGATGGGACACTGAGGATTGTGCATTGGTTATGGGGCCTTCAAGAAGGTTATGGTTAATAATTGATATCTGCTTCTTAAGATAAATGTGTATTTTATCAATTATAGAAGGCTAGGTACTCTACAAAGGTGGACTTGAAGTTAGGTTGTTACTAGGGTAGAGACAAGGAAGAGGATTTATGGAAAACATCATTCAAGACAAAGTAGGGATTGTATGAGTGATTGGCCTTACCTTTTGGGCTATGCAATGAACCATTAATACTCATGAGAGTTTCAAAATTCCTAGGAAGATTGCAAACATAGTGGAGAGTACTCTAAAAAGGTTCCTATGGTCGGGATCAGAAGAAAGGAAGAGACTACCTCTTGTGGCATGGGATAGAGTCTGTAGGCCTAAATCAAGTGGGGGATTAGGAACATCAGGAATTTGAATAAGGTCTTGGCTACAAAAATAGGATGGAGGATCATCAAGGAAGGGGATTCATTGTGGGCAAGAATTCTAAAGGACAAGTATCTGGACAATCAAGTATATGGAATCACTGTGTAAGAAGTAGATATGTGCTTTGGAAGGGTGTCATATGGAAAGTAGGTAAAGGAACAAAAGTTCACTTTTGGGAGGATGCTTGGTTGGAAAACCATCCACTTTGTGAGGATAGTGAAATGTCCAAAATCAAGAATGAATTGGAGAACGAATATGGTAGTTTGGTTTGTGATTACATAGAAAGGAAGGAAGGAGGGGTAGGATGGAAGAAATTAATAGGAAATTTACAGAATGTAGAGGCTCTTGATAAACTCAATGATAAATTGAGAGCATATCATGTGTGCTCATCTTGGAGGAAGATTCCATTGTCTGGGGTCACACCCTTGAGTGTGTTTTTTAATTGTCAAATCAGCCTATGATTTACTCTTGGTAGAACCGAGTGGAGGATTTTTGTGGAAGAAATTATGGGGTAAGAAAGCTATTCCAAAGATAGTTATTTTCCTTTGGTTAACATCTCATTTTTTTTTAAAAATTGTGGACAATTTGAAAAAAAGAGGTTTCTACTTTCCTAATAGATGTTACTTATGTGAGGCTAATGAAGAATCTGTGAAACACATTATGTTAGAATGTAAATACTCATTGAAGGTTCTTAATGATTTAATTCTGGAAATGGGAATAAGTTGGGTCCTGTTGGATAACATGTTAGATTGGCTACAATAGTGGGAAAGGCCATTTAGGAGTAGCAGATTAAACATGATTTGGGATATCATTCCGTTTCGCTATGTTTGGGGTGTTTGGTTAGAGAGAGAAATAGAAAGATTTTTAGAGGGGAGAAAGGACCTATAGCCAGAATTTCTCAAACCATTGAAGGAGCCATTCTAGATAATTTGTTGGTTTTAAAGCTAAAGGGGAAACCTGAATTTGGTGAGGAGGCGAGTATAGTCTTGAAGTGGAATCTTAAACCTTTAGAAAAAGAGGATGTTTTCCAAACAGATTTGAGAGGCCAAGTCAGTTGGCATCCCCCTAAAGAGGAATGGATGAAACTAAATTTTGATGGGGCTTCCAAAGGTAACTCCGCGGATAAAGCATGGGTCATGGTGGGGGGAGTTATCAGGAACAATGATGTCATGGTGGGGGCAGTTACTGAATATCTAGGCACTATGACCAGCCACCAGGCTAAGGCTAGAGCAGCCTTTGTTGGAGTAAAGCTAGCCATAGACATAGGAGTGAAGAAGTTGGTGGTAGAGGGAGACTCTCTAAATATTATTAATTGCTTGAAAGGGAAAGCTAGGGTAAGCTGGCAAGTGTCAAGTATCATTGAGGACACGCTACAGATGTTAAAATCTCTAGAGAATTTTGAATTTTTGCACACTTATAGAGAGGGTAACAATGTGACAGATTGGTTGGCGAATTGGGGTGCACTTAGAGAAGAGGACCAAAGATGGATCCCCCCTGATAGCTTAAGACCCAACCTGATTCAAATGGGGTAAGGCACAAAAATAATTTAGGTAATAATTTGTAGCTATTTGCAACGGTCTATAGCAACAACCTCGCCCAAGAGAAGTGATATCTTTCAAGATTATTGCTAAGGCTATTTTCTGGGACTGTGGCTGAGGCTATTTTCCAGGATTGTTGCTAAGGCTACCTTTTGGGATTGTTGCTAAGATTGTTTTTTAGGACTGTTGCTAAGGTTGTTTTTTGGGACTTTTGATAAGGCTGTTGTCTGCGATTGTTGCTACGATTGTTTTTTAGGACTGTTGCTAAGGTTGTTTTTTGGGACTATTGATAAGGCTGTTGTTTGCGATTGTTGCTAAGGCTGTTGTTTGAGATTGTTGCTAAGGCTGTTTTTAGACTGTTGCTATGACTGTTTTACAGGACTGTTGCTAAGGCTATTTTCCAAGAATGTTGCTAAGGCTTTTTTCCAAGACTGTTGCTAAGGCTGTTTTCTAGGACTACAATTGAGGCTGTTTTCTAGGGTTGTCGCTACGATTGTTTTTTGGGACTGTCGCTAAGGTTGTTTTTTGGGACTGTTGCTAACGTTTTTTCTAGGATTGTCGCTAAGACTATCTTTTGGGACTATTGCTAAGGTTGTTTTTGAGACGTTAGCTGAGACTATTTTCAAGTAGTAATCTTTTTGTTTTGAAAGCTTTTGAGTTGTGTAAGAAGTTATAAGGTGGCTTACAAGTGGTTTTTCTAATACCTGAATAGCTTCATTTTGTCTTGTAAAAGGGTACAGGTCCTTTCAAAACCTTGTATTTACCCTAATAAAGAAAGTATTGATGAGAGTCCTAAAATATATCTTTATATCTCTACTTGATTTCTTTGTGATTGTATTTTTGAATGATATTATGATTTATAGTGACACTTGGGAGGAACATGTTGACCATTTGAAACAAGTGTTGCAAGCATTAAAGGATCATCGACTTAAAGCTAGCTTGAAGACATGTGATTGTGGCATGTGGAGTCTTGCATACTTGAGGTTTGTTATAGGTGTTGGAGAATTGAAGGTTGACCTAACAAAAATAGAGGTAATTTTAAAGTGATTAACATTCGGTAGTGTGATAGATAAGAAGTTCCGTGCTATCCACTCAATTTGTGTAGATTCATACGTCACTTTTTTGGCTATAGGAGCTCAATTACTTGCTTTGTCACCCAATAGTCAAATCTTTAGTTGGAGTAAGGTACGGGGATATTGAATTATAAAATTAGCAATGCCACAATTCTTTTGCTAAATCTTCAACAATTCTTTGAAGTGGAAACAAATGCTTTAAGGTATATGATGTGTGCTATGTTATTACAAGAAGGTATTCTGGTGTGTTATCAACTGGAACTATTGAATAAGGCAATATTGAATGACCCTACCCTATGATAAGGAATTGTAGGCATTGGTGTAAGACGTTATTGAATGGAAAGACTATAGATTGTTGTTCACATAGATCATCAACCTTTATAGTTCTTGTAGTTCCAAAGTGAACTTTAGTAGGCGAGGCATAAATGGATGGGATTTCTACCACATTTTCATTATTGTAATCAAATATAAAGGGGTTCTACAAACGAGTAGCAAACATGTTGTCTAAACAACCTTTAAAGAATTTTTGAGCCACACGAATGACTGTGATGCTCAAGCTAAAGGAGCCATAGGTGTTCAAAGAGTAGTATGAGCAAGATTAATACTTAAAGGAAGTGTATCAATACCTATAGAGCTCAATAGGAAGGAATCTAAGACAATGGACTAGTTTCCATTTTGAAAATGGGATGCACTCTACATTGAGTAGCATTTGTATCCTAAGAGGTACAAGTCAAGTACATCTAATTATGCCGAGAGGCGTTCCTACAATGGCAGACAGGGGGTGGGAGGCAAAGAGGTCATACATGTCACACCGTAAACAATTAAAAAAAAAAAAAAAAAAAAAACCGACATTAACAAAATGCAACGTTTAAAATTCAGCGGATAGTCGTTAAGGGAGAAGCTATAAAATACACGACATGCTTGAAATGCAACATTGAAAATACGCTCGGTCTCTTGTCCCTGTTCGTGGTTCCGTTACTGGTTCCCGTTACTGGTTCGTTGGTCCGTATTAGGTCTAGTTGTAGTTTAGCCTATATTTTTAGATTTAGTCGGTGAGAAGAAACCGTTAGGGTTTTTGAAAATGGCTGCTCCTCATGTTGAATTCCATGTTTCGTTGGTGGCCTTTTCTGGTCAACCGATGATAGGAGCTTTCAAGGACGCCTTCCTGAGGTCCCACAACTTCGGTTTTGTGACTTTTGCAGACGAAGAATCCATGAAAAATAATATCGAAGACATGAATGGGAGAGATTTGGATGGGAAAAACATCACTATGAATCATGCTCAGGCCACAACAAGTGGAGGTGGAAGCGGCGACAACTTTTGCAGTGGTGGAGGAGGCGGTTACAGTTGCGGCGGCTATGATAGCCGTCGTAGCACTGGCTATGGAGACAGCCGTGAGCGATTTGAACGGAGCTATGGAGGCTGTCGCAGCAGTGGCGGCTACGGTGGTAGGCTATGGCGGTGGAGGGTCCAGGTAGCTTCTCTTGCGATGGTAGGTGGAGAAGTTAAATCTTGGTAGTGTATAGGAGGGATCTGGTTCTGGTTCAAATCTGTGGCATTTCCTTTGTTAGTAGTATTAGGTGTAGTTGTAGTTTAGTTTATATTTTTAGATTTATTCGGTGAGAAGAAACAGCTAGGGTTTTTTAAAAGCGGCTTCTTCTGATGTTGAATTTCATTGTTTCATTAGTGGCCTTTCATGATCAACCGATGATAGGAACTGAAGGCAGCTACAGTGGTGGTGGCGGCAGTGGCTATAAATTCGGTCGTGAGTGATCTGAACGCAGCTATGGAGACGGTTGCAATAGCGGCTACGGTGGTGGCAGGTCCCAATATGGAGGCAGCAGTTTCTCTAGCTATGGCGGTGGCTATGATAGCTGTTGAAGCAGTGGCTATGGAGGTGGTCGTGAGCGATCTGAATACAACTATGGAGGCGGTTGCAGAAACGGTGGCTACGGCGGTGGTGGGTCCCAGGCGGCAGCTGGTGATGGCCGATGCATAAGTTAAATCTTATATCTTTAAAGTTTTATGTATGCGATTTCTTGATGGAGCTTGTTTAGATGCTTATCACTAATTTCTAATTTTTTATATATAGTTAAATTTTATTTTTGATTTTGATGTATTTTTATGAATAATTATTTTAATAAAAATTCAATATTATTTTGAGGAGGTAGAAATCTCTCCTAGATCCCAAGGATGGTAGTGAACCCCTTGGGGTGTTTAATAAGAAATTTTTTAATGTTTTTATAATTAGAATAATATTTTGAATGTAATAACAAATTTTGTTAAATAAAACAAATATTTTTATTTTTGTATTCAAATAAGTTTAAATTTTTGTGAAGTTATATGTCATTTCATATAATATATCGGTAATAATTGTGTTATTCAAATTTTATTTTAAAAAATATCATCATGAAAGTTTAAAATGAATTTGTTCTATTATATATTTCAATATATACTTAACTTTTTCATTATATTTTTAAATGAATATGAACAAAGGTTTGTATTCATATTGATTATTTTTTGAGTAAAACTTTAGTACATAACTAGCTTAGATATAAAGGATATATATCTAAAAACGCCGAGAGTTATCAATCCCGAGGCGTCTATCTTGGAGATCACACCCCCAAGAAATGAGATAGGCGCCTCGAGATTGATAACTCTTGGCGTTTTTAGATATATATCCTTTATATCTAAGCTAGTTAGATAAGTTGACACTTCTTTGATCATTGGTCATTTTGGAGTTAATAAAATTTGAGCAAACTTGCAAAGATTTACTCTTTTGGCCAAGGATATAAGGAGATGTAGCCAAAGATGTGTATCATTTGCCACTAGGAAACTTGTTTTCTATATGAATTTCCTTATAGGATTGCTTGCGATAAGCAGTGGACATTAGTACTTAAATGTCAATGGCACATTGTTGATACATTTAGCAAAATATGCATATTGATCCCTTGCAAGAAGACGATCTCAAGTGAAGAAGCAATCCCAAGGTTTTTTTTTTTCCTCAAGTGTTGTTCCATGTTGGCTTTTTCAATTGATTATTTGATATTTTGGACATGTATTTCAACTTTTTGGAGTCATTAGAATAAACTTGTGTCAAAAGATGAATATAAAGTTAAAAAAGATCTATTATGTTTTATCCATAGATGTTTGCAGATAGAAATGAACAAAATTTTGGTACACCTATATTTTTAAGCTGGAGAACAAGGGGTTGTACTCGGGTCCCCCACCCTTGACAAGTTACAACTCTCTCCTATAGAGCTTGAGAGTTTACAAACAATTTCAATTTTCATCTCAATTGAGTTCCCATAGCTAGATACCTACATCATTTTTGATAAAATGTTTAAATTCTTGATTTTTGTTTTTTGGATCTTCTTCAATTTTGTGTGATTACAAATATTCCAGAATTCAACATCCTTCTTGACATTTTCCTACAATAGCCTTCACAATACCAAAGCTCCACCCCTATTGTCTATGCATTGCATCTTAGTAGAGTAATACTTCCAAAACATCGCACTATCATAGTCCACTTTACCAGATCTAGATTGCTAGTTTCCTTCATGAAGCATAAGTGCAACCACAAAAATTGTAATAAATAGTTTATATGAGAACACATTAATGTTATAAAATAAAGCAAATATTACCAAAGGAAAACATTAAAGTAAATCTTAATCATTATTTGATTCAGGCAGTTAACATTTTCTTGTCAGCTTCAACTAAACTTACTACTTCCTCTAACCATGGAAAAGAGAATTTAACTTCATGATTCTCAATTAAAACCCCTCTATTGGCTAGCCTATGTGCACATTTTTTTCCTTCCCTTAACATATGTGTAAACCTATTTTTTCAAACTCTATAGCAAGGTCTTGAATTTCCACAATTATCTCTTGTATGTTCTATGGAGCCTTTGCTTTCCTCAAAATTGCATTTATTACTATGAGTGAATCACCTTCCATCCATACTTTGTTCCATTTCATTTGTTTGCATAATTTTAACCCTTCCAAAGCTGCCCAAGCTTTAACGTCATTATTTGTCTTAAATCCACTATTGAAAGCATAATGACACAAAATATCTCCTCTATTATTTCTAATTATTCCTCCTCCTCCTGTTGGTCCTGGATTTCCTTTAGATGCTCCATCAAAATTCAATTTGACCAACTCCACATCTGGTGGTTTCCACTTCATACTTTTTGTCTTCTTTTTGTTTCTTCTGTACCCAACATCAAATTCCAATTGATGACTTAACTCCATCTATCAAGGCTCTTTGCTTCCAGATTAGGGATTGGGTGAGTTGATAGTGTTGGTTTAGACCCCTCTAGGGCTAAACAAATGTTCCTTTTTATTACCTCTAAACTGCTCTCATTTCCATTAAATATTCTTTTATTCCTTTCTAGCCATGCAGTCAAAAGTATTGTATCTTTTGATATATCCCAAATTGTTTGTAAAACCTCACTTTTAAATGTGCTTTGCCATTGCTTTAACCATTCCTCAATTCTGCCATTCATCACCATGCATTTACCAAACATATTAAGAATCCATTGCCATAGATTCCAGACTATTGAGTAGTGTCCCAAGAGATGGTCTATACTCTTCTCCTTTTTACAAAGAACACATTGTTAGGGGCTATGAAAACCCCTTTTTGTAAGGTTATTCCAGGATAAATTTCTTCTATGACCTACTAGCCAAACAAGCATTTTGACTTTAGGAATGCTTGGGATCCCAAATATTTTTCCATATTCTTGCAATATTCCTATTTTGTTGGTGCTTTACATTATATCCACTTCTTGTTGTGTAATCTCATGAGCTATTCAACTCCCAAATTAGCTTATCCTTGGCTCCTCTCAAAATAATCATTGTTGTTATATTTTTGCACAACTACCTCTTAGCTTCAATGTCTAATCTTCTTTACATTTGTATCTTCCTTCCTTATTCTTGTACATAATGTTTGAAACCCTATCACCATATTTATCTTGAAGTAATCTCATCCATGGTTTCAAAATTGGATCTAGATTGAGTGGTTTTTTATCACACCAAGTATCCATCCAAATAGAAATATTTTCTCTAGTTCCCACCATCCATATTAGACCTTTAATCACTAGATCAATAGGTTTTTTTTAAACCATTCCATAGAGTAGAACCATTTGAAAGTGAGAATGTAGTAAATATTAAGCTTGGGTCATTTGGTTCAACATACTTTTCCCCTAAGAGCTAAGTTTGCATCTAGAAGAAATCTTAAATTGAGACCTCCCCTAGTTTTATCATTACACACCTTGCTCCATTTCACCAAAGGAAATTTTCTTTTATCATATAAACCTGACCACAAAAAGGACCACATAATATAGATTAAACTTTTTTCTATTGATTTTGGCATAGTATACAAGGACATATAAGTTGGAATGGCCTTTAAGACTTATTTAATTAGTTGCACTCTTCCTCCTAACGATAACCATCTACCTTTCCATTCCGGTAGTTTATTTTGAACTTTATTTATAACTGAATTCCATATTTCTACCTTCATTCTCCCCTCAAATAAGGGCATCCCTAGATAAGTTGCTAGCAAATTTGCCTCCTCCATTTGAAGTAACCTGCATATCCCTGTTTTGATTCTAGTTGGGGTGTTTAGGAAGTAAAATTGGATTTTGTCCTATTAACTTTTTGCCCTGATGCTCTGTCATATTCCTTTAATAAGTTATTCAAAGCTTTGGCCTAGTTTATCCTTGCCCTCCCAAAAAGG